>CM033753.1:3385930-6065395 GCA_019671005.1 Hibiscus mutabilis
TAAGTTGTATGAATTATTTGCAACGCTTTTAATTATTGGCATGTTTTTATATTTTAAGTTATGTTTCTATTGTATGAATAAAATATATTTATTTATTGTTTAATTAAATTCTAAAAAATGTTTTTATGGGTTATCGTGAAAAACGTACCTCGAATGTAAGGGGTGCCGCTTTCCACTAATCTCTATCGTGAAATACCATTTTTAATATTAAATCACAATTTTTAAAACATGTTCCTTTCATTCAGGAATCTTACGGAAATTATGCTCCAGGTGTATGAGTGTAAATTTCTTTCTTACCAAAAAAATATTTTCTTTTCAACTTTTTAAAAGGGATCACAAATTTTAAATTAAATTCGAATTATTAATTTCCATCATTAAGACAATAAATAATCGACCATGTACCAATTTTGGGCGTTGTGGGGGTGCTCACCCTTCCCCACACGTAATTGACTCCCGACCTATTTTTCTGGTTTCGCATATCAAAACTCGTCGTTTTAATAAAATGACAAAAAATGAGTTTTATTAAAATAACTGGGTTTCTAGGTTATCCAATCTCACCTAATTAAAAAAGATTGGTGGCGACTCCATTCCAAACCAAAATAATTTTCGTAATAACGCGTCAAGCACCCGTCGGGCGTGGGGCCCGTTGTTACATGAGAGTTTCGAGGGTTTTAAATTGCGATTGCGGCCACGTTTTCGATCATGTCACGGACATAACAGATGTTATTGTTATCACTGTGGAAATTGCGGTCGTGAATTATTTTTAATAACTCATGCTAAGCGAACATAATAATTGCAGGTATCACAGTTTCAGACGATGTTATTACCACCATATAACGATCACTATTATGATTGCGACCACTATTTAAACCCCAGCCGTCAAGTGGAATTGAAGTGGGTGCATGCAGAGACTCAGATGCATACTCTTTATATACAACAATAGCAAGGAAAAAAAAAAGGCAACGATAAACAAATGTAGAAAAGGAATATTCGGTTAATGGTTATATTTTGTTATATAAGCTGTGTAAAATTTATTTACACAACCCTTCTATAAAATTTAAAACCTAAATCTCAAACCTTAGCACCCTAAAACCTAAACCTTAAACTTTAAATACTAAACTATAAATTCTAACCATAAACTTTAAACTCTACACCCTACACACTAAACCCTAACCTAAACCCTAAACCCTAAAATTAAAAGACTTGTATAAACTTTATTGAAAGTATTACGATTCCATAGAGAAACTTGATAGATTGAATATTCTGAAAGCGAATACCCAGTTTACTAAGCGAGTGAAGTACCAACTTAATCTACAATTAAACACATGATAAACCTACTCAACTACAAGGAATTACCTAATTATCAGTGAACCGAAATGCTAATTTGTCACGGAATTGCGTATACAATGCGTAAATATAAAATTATTCTGATAATAATCTTATGTAATTCCTTTCAGTTGTGTAAAACAAAGCCGAAAATTTGAATTGATTCATTTTTCACAAATTACTAAAAGTGTATTCTTTATATAATTATTTTATGTTTACGCATTGCATATGTACTACTTATATTTATTTAATATGAAAATACTTAGACCTATTTATTTTAAAGTGTATACAATTTTTTTAAAAAAAAATTAAAAGTGTATACAATTGAATCAAAATTAATGTTTCATGTGTATAATTAAATCGAAATAAATGTTTTCGTAAATATAATTGCACCAAATTAAAATTTATGTATCACATTACAAATTTGATCAAAACTCATGTACAATTTTGATATTTATATGTATACAAGAAAGTATAATAATTTGATTTAACAGTGAGAGAGAACAATAAAAATATTAGTGAAGAAAATAAAGTAACTGCTACAATTGTGAGATGCAAGTAATTTATCATTTTTCACGTGATTAAATTTTTGTTTAAAAATAATAGTTAAATTTCTATCAATTAGATTAAGTGTATAAATAAAATGAAATTGCCCATGAACGTAGTAGCCTGTAGGTAACTAGGTATTACTTGGCCATCATATATTTGATCAAAACAAAAGCCTTCATATATGAAACTCATAAGCCGTGCATCATCGAGGTCGTTGTCGTATAGTGGTGAGTATTCTCGCCATAATAAGCTTTTGGCGACCCAACCAATCAAATATACACGAAGATATAATCCTAAGCTAAACCGTAAACAAAAAATAATTTTAATTTGTTTGGTTGGATTGAGACATCTTAATTGAGTTTTTCTTACAAGAGTTTAACACAAGGTATACGGAAACTTTGTCAAGAGTTTAACTGCATCGGCAAACGAACCACAAAAAGAGGATTACAAATTCAATCCGAGGGTCCAGAGCAGGAAAGATCAACAGGATTACAAATAAGCGCTTGATCAGTCATATCGTCGTCAAATCTAACCTTGAAAAAACATAAAATAAAATAACAGTCAAACGACCGAAGAAGAAGAAACACGCCAAAAGCCATAAATAAACGTGCTACAAAGGCAGAATTTTTTATTAAAAAATTAAAAAATATAAAATATAAATTCAACTATCGACAATCAGTATTAAAATCAATGCCGCTACTGACTAAATAAAATAAAAAAATTAAAATTTGCGGTGCTCAATAAATAAAAAGGGTTGGGTTTAGAAGAAAAAAAATAGAGAGCGGCTGGAATAATAGTTAAAGAATTATTAAACTACGGTCATGAGCAATTTCACTTTATTTATGCTATTAATTTAATTGCTAAAAATCATAATCAATGAAACATGTGAATAGTAGCCTGCAGGAATTACCCCGGAGACCTTCGGTGTGTTAGACTGACGTGATAACCAACTACACCACGACACCTTGAAGTTTAAATTTGCCATATCTTTTATCTATATCATAGACTAAAACACCTACTAAACAATTTTCGATTCTAAATTTGTTTTAAATAGCACAATCCTAATAGTAATTAGTATATGAGAAAAAGGAAGGATTGGAACGTTGATGGTATGTGCAAAACGTTCCTTTCCCTAATCCCTACTGTTACCTCAACCTCCAACTTCACTGCACAACTAGGCAGAAATTCCTTCATATACCGCTACTGCTTCAAAGTTTAGACTCCAGTAATCAACTTCTTTTAGAGGGTTTACTTCTGTTTCTGAAATAGGTCTGCTTACTTGTTGAGAATTAATGTAGTTCAGAGTTTGAGATTTTATGAGTGATCTTTTTGTTTTAGGACACGCATAAACAGTTCTCTTCGGCATTAATATTATGAATGGTAGAACAATAAATGGATGAGTTAAACTCACCTCTTTTTAATTACTCCTTTATCTTTTCATAGGAGCATGCTAACTGATTGGGGAAGAAAGAATATATAAACCACCGAGGAAGGAACAATGAACGATTCTCCTCACATAAAGGACTTCAAATTTAAGATTTTTGTTATATTGGGAATTAGGGAAAATTAAGTGAAACCATAGCATCAAGTTATAACCTGAATAGTATACATCAACAAAGGTTGTTTTCATATTCTAACTATACGTTTTCCTTTTCAATCAATTCTTCGGTCTTAAATCTCTAAACATAAGCTTCGGTTATCTCTTGTTTTTAAATATCTAACATGTGTTCTTGTTCATTTTTATTGGAGAAACACCAGGTGATGACTTCTTTCAAGTTGAGCCTTAAAATCCTCGCGATCTTCCTCGTTGCATTGCTGGATAGGTTCGAACCATCCTCGGGGCTTTACATCGGCCGACGACATGTAAACATCGTAAACAAGCTCGAAAACCACGAGACGTTGACTATCCGTTGCTGGCAAAACAGTGATGACATGGGAACAAGGAATCTGAAGTACAACGAAGAGCTTAAATCGGCTTTCATGGACCTATTTTCTTTCCAGCATGTGAACATCGAATGCGACATGGAATTCGAGGACGGAGGGACGACGAGGAGAGGGCATTTCCTTCTGTATGATTCCAGCATTGATGTTAGGACGCGTGAGTGCTATAAATGGTGCAATTGGGCAGTTGGGACATACGGGTTGTATGCATACGATGAGATTGATCACAAATGGGACTATGAAATCCCATGGCCTAGTAATCGTAGGTTTTAGCCTAAAGCTGCATAATGTTCAATTTATTTCACAAGTGTTTACAATAAATTCATCTAGTGTGTAGCTTTTGAGGAGCATATATTAATGAGATTCCAGCTAATTTGGACTTACCATCTTCTTCATCAACAATAACTTTCAAGCAATTTTGCTTAAGTTCCATCTTTTCCCTTCTTTTTAGTTGCTTTCAAACTTTTGAACCATTATAAGAACTTATCATCTCCTTACACCTTTGAAGAAGAGGGAATTCAACTCTGAAAGAGACAAGTCCATCCAATTCTTCCTTACCTCCAAGAAAAAATGGTATATCATATCTAGGGATGGTCATTTGAACCATACCTGACGGGTTCCGACCCAACACTATAGGGTCGGGTTTCTTTTTTTAAAAAATTGAGTTCACGTCAGGTTTTTTTAGGATGACGTCGGGTCATGTTCGGCTTTAGGGTGGAAAATACTCGACCCTACTCAACCGTATAGGGTCGGATTTTTTTAAAAAAATGGGTTTAAGTCGGGGGTTTTTGAGGATGGTGTCGGGTTTAAGGTGGAAAATACCTGACCCTAGCCTACCCTACCTGAAATAATAGTTTAATTTTATTCTAAGTATTTAGGTATAATTGCTATAATGGCCCTCTTTTTTTATATTCTTTTCAATTATCTCCATATTTGTTGGGTGAGGGTCCCACTATATGGGTAACCCATCACCGGTTATAACCTCAAATTCAAAGGGGTTGGTAATACTTCTACCACCTAAAACACCATTGTTGACTTTGGCATTAAAAGCCGTTTATTTTGCCTTGAAGAATGTGTGTGGGCAGCTGATTTACAACTTAATATAGCAGAAAAAAATCAGATTTGAGTGTAGAAGAGAGAAGCTTGTTCGAGAGAAAAGAAAAGAGAAACAAATTTTTGAAGCTCAGGTGCAGCAGTGATCAACTCTTCGATCGGAGGTTCATCCGTGGTTCGATTGAGCTGATTTTTGGACATCAACTAGGTGACTCGGTGTTCTTGACTTTGGACGGTCGGATTTTTAATCTGAGCTTTGTAGCAGTGGGAATATGAGTTTTACAGCCAGCTTAAGCTTTTGGTGATATTCTCATTTTTCTCTCTTTTGCTAAAGACTACTTGTTATTAGCCTTGTTGGAGTTGAATGCTTGTTGTAGGTTGGATATTGTAGTCTTGTAGTTGAACATTTGATTATAGTGGAGCTTTTGATTGGACTCTAAAGTCTCGTGGTTTTTACCCTTGATTTAGAGGGGTTTTCCACGTAAAAATATCGGTGTCTCGATTTACTTGTGTTGTGGTTGCATTGATGATTTGTGGTTGATTAGTGGTGCTAGAGAACATATTTGTGATATTGTGTTTTCCATAATTGTTGACTTGAGTTATAGGGAGAGAAAGAACACCAGTTGTACTTCTGCTTAATTTCGGTTGTTTGGTTTCTTCCCCAACAAACTGGCATCAGAGCTTGGTTATTGTGTCAGATAATTATGGAAAATAATACAAGCAAGATGATTATGTTGAATGGCACGAATTATCAACTTTAGCAGAATAAAATGAAAGACTTGTTGTTTGTAAAGGCTTTGCATCTTCCGATCTTTGCTACTCAAAAACCCGATTCAAAAAGTGATGAGGAATGGGAATTTGAGCATCAACAAGTATGTGGCTATATTCGACAATTTGTTGAAGAAAATGTTTACAACCACATTGATCAGGAGACACATGCTCGCACATTGTGTGAGAAGCTTGAAAGCTTGTATGCTTCGAGGTCGGGTAACAACAAATTGTTTTTGCTAAAGAAAATGATGGCGTTGAAATACAGAGAAAGAACGTCTACAGCTGACCATGTTAGTGAGTTTCAAAGTGTGATGAATCAGTTGCTTGGTATGGGTGTCAAATTTGATGATGAGATTTTAGGGCTTTGGTTGCTTGCTACTCTACCGGACACTTGGGAGACTTTTCGGGTCTCACTCATTAATTCTGCTCCAAATGGTATTATTACTTTGGATTTGGCTAAGAGTGGTGTGTTGAATGAAGAGGTTAGAAGAAGATCTCAGGGTTCTACATCACAGCTCGAGGTGTTGGTTACCGAGAACAGGGGAGAAACAGAGAAAAAGATGGCAAGGGTAGAGATAAAAGTCGAAGCAAGTCAAGATCGAGATATAAGAATCTTGAGTGTCATCATTGTGGTAAGAAAGGCCATATCAAGAAATATTGCTACAAGTGGAAGAGAGAGAACAAAAGCGGTGATGATAAAAATGATCGAAATGATGATGAAAAATCTGAGCGTATTGCTACTGCTACTCGTGAAGATCTATTGGTCATTTGTTCTGAGAATTTGGTCAACCTAGCATGCGATGAGACTAGTTGGGTGATTGATACTGGTGCTTCAATTCATGTCACGTCAATGAGGGATTTCTTCACATCTTATACTCCTGGTGATTTTGGAGTATTGAAGATGGGTAATGACGGTTTGATTCCAGTTATTGGCATGGGAGATGTTAGCTTGGTGAGCAATAATGGAACAAAGTTAACTCTCAAGGATATCAAATATGCACCGGATATCCGTTTGAATTTGATTTCTGTAGGAAAGCTTGATGATGAGGGATTTTGTAACACCTTCAATGAGGGGCAGTGGAAGCTGACTAAAGGCTCCTTGGTTGTGGCTCGAGGAAAAAAGAGCTCAAATTTGTACTTGATGCAGACTTTGACTTCCAGAGACACTGTGAATGTGACAGTAAATGACTCAACTGAGTTGTGGCATAAACGGCTTAGTCACATAAGTGAGAAGGGGCTTAATTGTTTAGCCAAGAAGAATCAACTTTCTGGGTTGAAGAACGCCACATTGAATAATTGTGTTCATTGTCTAGCGGGGAAGCAGAGAAGAGTTTCTTTTAGAAGTCATCCTCCTCATAGAATATCAGAGTTGCTAGAGTTGGTCCATTCAGATGTTTGCGGTCCGATAAAGGCAAGGTCACATGGTGGTGCACTTTATTTTGTGACTTTCATTGATGATTGTTCAAGAAAGCTGTGGGTCTACACTTTGAAGTCGAAAGACCAAGTTTTTGAGGTATTTAAACAGTTTCAAGCATTAGTTGAAAGAGAAACAGGGAAGAAGGTAAAGTGCATTCGTACTGATAATGATGGCGAGTACACAGGGCCATTTCATGAGTATTGTCTGCGAAAGGGAATCAGACATCAGAGGACACCACCAAAGACTCCACAGTTAAATGGGTTAGCTGAAAGAATGAACCGGACATTGATTGAGAGAGTCAGATGTTTGCTGTCAGATGCAAAGTTGCCAAGATCGTTTTGGGCTGAAGCCTTGAATACAGTGGCACATGTGATTAATCTATCTCCTAGTGTTCCTTTACGAGGTGATATACCAGACAGAGTTTGGTTTGGTAAAGACGTGTCATATAATCACCTGCGTGTGTTCGGCTGTAAAGCATTTGTTCATGTTCTAAAGGATGAAAGATCGAAGTTGGATGTCAAGACTCGTCAATGCATCTTTATTGGTTATGGTCTAGATGGTGAGTTTGGTTATAGACTCTACGGTCCAGTTCAGAAGAAGCTCGTGAGAAGCCGAGATGTTGTCTTCATTGAGGATCAAACCATTGATGACATTGACAAGACGGTGAAAGAGGATTCACAAGACAGTGGTGACTTGACCGATGTGAATCCAGTTCCCCTGGACCCTTCACCGAATCCTATTCAGGATGATGTACAAGGTGATGTTAATAATGACCAGCAGGACATAGGTGACTTTGATGCTCCCATAGATGATGTTATGAATGATCAACAACAAGCACCTATAGCTCCACCAGCAGTTTCACTTCGAAGATCTTCTAGACAACGACGATCTTCTGTCAGGTATTCTTCTGATGAATATGTTCTTTTGACTGACGGGGGAGAACCTGAATGTTATAAAGAGGCTATAGAGAGTGAATGCAAAGATCAGTGAGTTAAAGCAATGAAAGATGAACTTCAATCATTGCATGATAACCATACCTTTGAGTTGGTGAAACTACCTAAGGGCAAGAGAGCTTTGAAGAATCGGTGGGTTTACAGGTTGAAGCAAGAAGAAAAGTCTTCATCTCCACGATACAAAGCTAGATTGGTCGTCAAGGGTTATACTCAGAAAAAAGGGATTGATTTTGAAGAAATATTTTCTCCAGTTGTGAAGATATCCTCTATTAGAACTATATTGGGTTTGGCAGCCTGTTATGACTTAGAGGTTGAACAAATGGATGTAAAAACTGCTTTTCTTCATGGTGATTTGGAAGAAGAGCTTTACATGGAGCAACCAGAGGGATTTGTTGCACAGGGAAAAGATGACTATGTGTGCAGGTTGAAGAAGAACTTGTATGGTTTGAAGCAAGCTCCTAGGCAATGGTACAAGAAGTTTGAGTCTGTTATGGGGGAGCAAGGCTACAAGAAGACTACTTCTGATCATTGTGTTTTTGTTAAGAGATTCTCTGGTGATGATTTTATTATCCTTTTACTCTATGTTGATGATATGCTTATTGTTGGTCGTAATGCTTCCAGAATTGACAAGTTGAAGCAAGAGTTGAATAAATCCTTTGCGATGAAGGATTTGGGGCCAGCAAAGCAAATTCTTGGCATAAGGTTGACACGTGATAGAAAGGCCAATAAATTGTGGTTATCACAAGAGAGGTACATTGAGAAAGTACTTCAAAGGTTTAGTATGGACAGAGCTAAAGTGGTGAATACTCCATTTGCTACTCACTTCAGATTGAGTGTCAAGCATAGTCCTTCCACAGAAAAGGAGAAGGAAGAGATGCAGAAAGTTCCTTACTCTTCAGCCGTGGGCAGTTTGATGTATGCAATGGTTTGCACGAGACCAGACTTGGCTTATGTTGTTGGTACAGTTAGTCGGTTTCTTTCTAATCCAGGCAGAAAGCATTGGAATGCAGTGAAGTGGATCATGAGATATCTTCGTGGCAGTTCCAACTTGAAACATTGTTTTGGCAATGAGAAACCTGTTCTTGTTGGATATACAGATTCAGACATGGTCGGGGACATTGACTCGAGGATATCTACTTCAGGTTACTTGATCACTTATGCAGGGGGAGCTGTGGCATGGCAATCGAGATTGCAAAAGTGCGTTGCCTTATCCACCACCGAATCAGAGTTCATTGCAGCGACCGAAGCGTGTAAAGAGATGCTTTGGATGAAGAAATTTATGCATGAACTTGGTTTTACTCAGGAGAGGTATGTCTTGTATTGTGATAGCCAGAGCGCGATTCATCTTGGTAAGAACTCAACTTTTCATGCTAGATCTAAGCATATTGATGTGAGGTACCATTGGATACGAGATGTTCTTGAAGGAAAATTGTTAGAGCTTGAGAAGATCCATACTGATGATAATGGTGCTGATATGTTGACTAAAGCCTTATCAAGAGGGAAGTTTGAAGCATGCTGCTTGATGGCCGGCATGAAAACATTCCCCACATAGCGGGAGGGAGAGATTTGTTGGGTGAGGGTCCCACTATGTGGGTAACCCATCACCGGTTATAACCCCAAATTCAAAGGGGTTGGTAATACTTCTACCACCTAAAACACCATTGTTGACTTTGGCATTAAAAGCCATTTATTTTGCCTTGAAGAATGTGTGTGGGCAGCTGATTTACAGCTTAATATAGCAGAGAAAAAAATCAGATTTGAGTGTAGAAGAGAGAAGCTTGTTCGAGATAAAGGAAAGAGAGAAACAAATATTTGAAGCTCAGGTGCAGCAGTGATTAACTCTTCGATCGGAGGTTCATCCGTGGTTCGATTGAGCTGATTTTTGGACAGCAACTAGGTGACTCGGTGTTCTTGACTTTGGACGGTCGGATTTTTCATCCGAGCTTTGTAGCAGTGAGAATACGAGTTTTACAGCCAGCTTCAGCTTTTGGTGATATTCTCATTTTTCTCTCTTTTGCTAAAGACTACTTGTTATTAGCCTTGTTGGAGTTGAATGCTTATTGTAGGTTGGATATTGTAGTCTTGTAGTTGAACATTTAATTATAGTGGAGCTTTTGATTGGACTCTAAAGTCCCGTGCTTTTTACCCTTGATTTAGAGGGGTTTTCCAAGTAAAAATATATGTGTCTCGATTTACTTGTGTTGAGGTTGCATTGATGATTTGTGGTTGACTAGTGGTGCTAGAGAACATATTTGTGATATTGTGCTTTCCATAATTGTTGACTTGAGTTATAGGGAGAGAAAGAACACCAGTTGTGCTTCCGCTTAATTTCGGTTGTTCGGTTTCTTCCCCAACAATATTTTGTCTAATAAAAATGAATAATTATTATAATGCCCCTCTTTTGTATTATTTTCAATTGACTCCCTATTTTATTAAATAAAAATGAAAAAAAATATTTTTTTATTTATGTCGGGCTAGGTCGACTTTGGATTTTTACTCTAAAATTAGGGCCGAATTCGGGTCGGGTGGAGCATCATAAAATGTCAGGTCGGGTGGAGGTGTTAAATTTTCGGGTCGAGTGCTGATTGGCTAATAACCCGACCCATGACCATCCCTAATCATATCCACGTTAAAAAAACTCTTAGATTGTGTTTGATAGTTACAAAAATTAATATTAGTTATTGAGAGAGTCATTTAAAATTTTTAAATTCAAAATTAATAATAAAACCATATATTTTTTGAGGGCTTAAAAAGTAATTTTACCATATAATTTTAAAATTTTAAAATATTTTATGGGGCTGGTCTCTATTTTATTCTGCACCAGGTCTTCCACGTAAAGAAATTGAATGTTAGATAATCCATCATCTCATGTTACCACCCAAGTTCAATTCAAACAAATCTTATATGATTAGTTGGGTTGTTCGATAAAAATTAAATATTTAGAACAAATAAAGTGAAAAGTAGAAAGGGGATGGGGTGTAATCGAGTCGAGCCATTAATAGTGGTAAACTTAAGCCGGATTCGAAATTAAGAATTCGATATCCAGCTAAAGTTCGATCGAGCACCGTTGTCTAAACTCGAGATATAATCGAATTACTTGAATTCGAACTTGACATAGTAAAGTAATAATAAAAAAATATATCATAGAGAATAAGTTTGATTAGGCTCATGAGCTACTCAAATCAAGTATTACGATACTTGAACTAAGCTCAACTCAATGACGATTGAATAAAATCTGATGTTTTAAAACTAAATTCGAATAGCTTGCGAGTATAGATGTCTCTTACTATTGTCAAGTTACATCAATTCCAGGGAACTTCCTACCACATTGAAGAAGATGAAAAAGAACAAACCATTAACAAATGAACTCCAAACTTTTTTCAAGTGTCCATTAGCTCCTATAGTTGTCACAAGAAGATTCACATTCATCACAATGTTTCCCACCACCAAGAGATTCGTTAAAGCTTTTTTTTTCTCCTTTTACTTTACAAAATCACACTTAAATCATAAACTAAAATCGACAAGAAAACATCAAATGTCAAAGTAATTCAGTCCAGTGTAAAAAATGACGCAAGACGCACTAAGGCGATAGGGGTTTTATAGCCGAGGCGTAAGGCGCGCGCCTCATCGAAGTGAGACGCACTTTTTAAAAATTAAAGATTTTAAGAATCACTCACTGTTTCTTCCATTTTTTATGTTAATTGTGATTGTGTAAGTATATAATTTTAGATTGATAAATATCTAATTATATTAGATTCTTGTTTATTATTTAATAAGAATATTTTGAAACTGAATTTATAAAAATTATAAAATAATTATTAAATTGTACAAATAATAAAATTATAGTTAAAGATCTATTCATTTTAAGTGATTTTTTTCTTATTCAATCTGAATGAGTCGGTGGAAGAGAGCACGTGTTGGACAAACTTGTCAAAAAATCCAAGCAGTAGGACCCACACATCCCCCTCCATTTACCCAAACCTCCTCTTCTTCTATTTTCCATTTACCCATCGGTTTCTCTCTCCTCAGTCCCCCTCTTCTTCTATTTTCCATTTACCCATCGATTTCTCTCTCCTCTTCTTTTTTTTCTTCAACAGACCACACAACTCATTCTTCTCTTTTTGAGTTCTCTGGTTTCTTTCTCCACCACTTCTTCTTCTTCTTCAACATATCCTTTTGGGTTCTTTTTTATTTTCCTTTTCAATTTCCCAAAGTTATTTTCAGTTTTCCCCAAGTTTAGATTAAGCGTAGAAAAGAAATGCCTCGCCCGTCTCTAGCGCCTCACCCGCCTCTAGCGCCTTTTGTGCGCTTCGTCACAATCGACTCGCCTGAACTCAAATGGGCGTTCAAGACCTGGCGCCCAACGCTTTAGCGCCTAGGCGCACCTCAAGTACGTTTTTTTATACACTGATCCAGTCTACTGCATGAACATATTTTACTCATGACTACACATCACATATCACAAGACTGACAATAAAACAGAGCACAATGAGCCTTGAGAAGAAAATCTGTTAGAATAAACGCATAAATTTGATCAATTTTTCATTCATCACTTAACCGTTTTGAGCATATGAGATATCCTTGTAAAGGTTTCATGGAGTAGAATTAGATCCAATAAAATTATTATTCGAATTTCCACCTTTACCCATTCGAAATATGGTTCAAAGTTACCATTTTCCTCACATTTTTCCAACGAAACCCTCCAACATCTTTCCTCTATTCTTTCAAACAATGATGACCTCAGAGCTTAGCTAACAGCAATTGCAAAATATGAATGAGAGGAAGGAGTCCTCGAAACGCATTAGATCGATATAACCGAATCCAACAGTTATCATAACGAATAAGAGCATTTAGAATACAAGGAGCTGTACTAAGAAACTACAAATTGTAAGATTAACATATCTTGTCATAAAACAGCCACCAACCAAGAAAGAAGAAGACTAGTTTACAGTTCTAATATGAACAAATAACATACAAAACTCGAGTTATGCAATGAAAAGGAGCTGTACATAGAGGCGGAGAGGAGCATAGACCGGGGGAATGTTGGAGAAGGAGAAGCCTTTGTACCCCTTAGATGCATAATAAGCAATCCTTGTATAATACAATCCGGGAAGGAACAATACGCATCCCAGTAACGCAAAGAAAAGCCCTGAATCAAACAATCATAAACCCACAAATTAACTAATCTGATCAATCGTAATTGATTCTCTAAATGGAGAAAAAAAGGAATATACCATGGGCTCGGTCTCCGCCGACTCTGTTGTTGGCCATGAAGATACCGGAGATGATCCCAAGGGTGCCGAAGACGAGAAGAGGGCGATCTCCTTGAAGAGAGGGCGGTTGTTGAGAGCGTAAGGCGTCTCCAACATGATGTCCTCGTCGGAAATCGAGAAGGCATGGTCTACGTACGCCATGTATAGCAACACAATGCCAAGAAGTAAGAAGAATCTGTCGCTATACGCAAACGTTAAAAGTCTATATAGTTTGCCTCTCAACTGCCGCTGCTATACTCACAGCTAATATATCGATTATTCCAAGAAAGTTATAACTGTTACTATCTTTTATTTTGGTTAAATTACAAATTTCAATTGCTAAACTCTCTTCTCACTTTTATTTTGATCACTAAAGATTAAAATTTTAATTTAATCAATTTATTTCTATTATAGTCACTCGGGCGTTAAATTAAAAATGGGAGGATGACATAATACTCATGTATGCTGATGTAGACCACTATTTACTAACATGACAGCAACATGTCATCCACTTCATTTTCCTTTTTCTTTTTTTGTTTTATATTCTTCCCCAATGATGAAAGTCTTACACTTTCGTCTCTTTTTTCACGTCGACGTTAACTATTATCCGGTGTCTTCTCCAAAGAACTCACATCATCATCTTTTAACCCTCAATTAGTTTAGATTTTTCCTAAAACCACTTTAAAATTTATGAAACTCAACCCAAAAATCTAAAACCCGCAAAACTCAAGAGGTAATCAAACTCAACCCTCTATTTTAAGGATATTTTTAGGAGATTGTTAATTTTAAAGATACCTAACTTGACCCCTCCTATATTTTCATCCTAGTTCCACCCTGGGCAACATCACAAACTGGTGATTAAAACTCAATGGAGGGGCTCAGGTGAGCTATGGTTGTAACCGGATAGATAATTGGGTGTTGTTTGAGTTACTGTACTGCATAGGGATGAGCATTTGATCTAGTTGAGTTAAAATATTTTGAGTTAGGTGAATTGACAAATTTTATTTTATAACTCAAACTTTATTTGAATTTTTTTTTGAGTCGAGTTAAGTTGCTGAAGTTTGTGTTCAAATCCAATTGTAAGCATTTATAATGGTGTGGTACTAATTGGTTCCAATTTAAACAACTCTCTATAACTATATATGATATACATAATATTTCTTCATATTTTTTTATGTGATGTATATATATTAGGAAGAGAGTTGAAGGACATGACTCAGACTTGAAAGCCGACCCACTAATTACTAAAAACACCGAATTATTTAAAGTATCATTTTATAACTCAAACTTTGTTTAAAATTTTTCGAGTCGAGTTTATGAAGTTACAATTCAAGTCGAGTTTTACGCACCCTAATGGTGAGTGGTTCGGCAATGGTTACAAACATTTTTGAGTTATATTCAAAATTTATAAATAGTCATAACTCGGAATATAACACGCTCGTAAGAAAAATGTGAAATTTAAAACATTCAAGTCCTTTTTTTTAACCTTCTGAACTCTTACAAGCATCTTAGTAAACATTATCAAAAGTTTCTTCCAAATCTCGTTTAACTGGAAAAGCGAAGGGTTGGAAGATTGTGGTATTGAGGGTAAGGGCTTGTACTCTTCCCATGTTCCAATGAAAATACCCCGTCTTCAACAGGAATGAACTTGTTAAGGCAGCATCAAGAGCTGTACCAAACCTGCTAAACATTACGTACCTACTCGCCTGCGACGTACGTCTTCTCTTCGTAGTATTTCTTTTCACTCTCTGTTTTCTTGGCATTGCGTTTCTACATTGAAATTGAACCGCAATGTCAGAGGATAGATATAAACTTGATATACATATATGTATATACACACAATCACCCATACAAACAAAATTAGATAACATGCAGGAGTCGAAACAAAGAAACCAGTAAATGTTGAGAAAACTGATTGTTTAGGTTACTAGAAAAACTTTTTATACAAAAATCAGATACACAAGCAACAACAAAATTAGTGATCTCTTCTAACCGAAAATTATCAACAGAATGCGATTAATGTTACACGAACACTCCTTTCGATGCATGCCTTATGCAAAAAGTTTCAACAATATTCTGAAACCTAGAATGCAACTGTCGAGCAAGTAATGTTGTTCTGAAAGAATAAGAACGGCTGCCAATCAATTCCCACTTCTGCTTATGTATCAGACAATCAACATGCATTTATGGTTATGTAAGAGAACAAATTTAACAATAAATGTGAACTTCAAAAAAGTTTACGCAGTCAGTACAAGTAGTACCATGTAAGCTTCATGATTGTCAACTACCCTTTGGGCTACAGAACTTGTGGTTAAATTTTTAGGGCTTTCAAGAAAACGGAAAATCCCCATTCTCTTTGGGACTGCATAAGGATCGGTTTCACCCTGTATGAAGCAAAATCAGCAATTCCCTTAAATCCATAGACACAAGGGGCCAGCCCATGACGATGAAATAAATCCAAGAGAGGTCTGTAAACTTACAGGCAACAGAGTGTTGCTCTCAGCAACTGTCCCGCGCACAACAATAGAAATGTTGAAGGTTGTAATCTGTTCAATTAAAGAAATAGCCTCGTAAGTATTGACAGCTATCAAATTTTAAAGAGTGAGAAACCAAATAGCACCAGCAGTAGAAGCAATAATGCAAATCGCCAATGGCATAACAAAAAAGCACAATAAGTTCACAACAAACAAAAAATAAGCAATCGTTAAAAAGAACAGCATTTTAAATATTTTATGGATGAAAAAGCTTTAATGGTATCCAAACCCCTAAATCATTATAGAAACTAGCAACACTTAAATCGTTAAGTGGTATGATGCAAGTATTTAATGGATGGGCATGCTTTGCCTATAAGAAGTTGCATTTATTCTTAAAAGGAATAAGAACTCTCTTAAATTATTGTTTCAAGAAGCATTCTTTTGTACAAAATTTGATAGAAAGGATAGGAATAAATGAAACAAAGAATTATACCCCCTAATTAAACCAACACCCTTTACTTTTACTCGCCCCAAATGTCTAAACTAAAAATGGATCCCCATCACCGTGGCGTGAGTAAATCATGTAAAAAATCACCACCAAGAGACTATACGCTTGTTGCGTATTTTTGTGCCACCATCAAGGTAATAATTAAGCTAAACTGATATTATTACAAAGAAACAGATACATAATCAAAGGGAAATACACTCTTATACACAGATTAATCCATATATACTTATAGGCATAGCAATAAAATTTAAAAGAAAACCACACCATATCCTTCGTAATTTCCCAAGGTGCACCAATGATAACTTCATCAACAAAACGGCAAGCTAACACACTAAGACTGCGTTCATGAACGTGCATAACTGGGTAGGGCATCCCCCTGTGCTCTCTGCATGCAAAGTAGACTCGTAAGTTATTTCTTATAAACACTTTACTAAATAGGTAAACGTAAATAAGTTATCCCCCTGTGTATCTAATGTTAACTCTCTCAAACTTCTAAACTCAAATGTTCCAACAAAACTTAACAGGCATTAAACAAGATAAAAGATAAACCAAGCATAACATAAATAAGTACCTCACAACGTGGTCAGTATGGATACCAACTAGCAAAAAGTCTCCAAGCTGCTTTGCCTTCTTGAGGATCTAAGTAAACATAAGATATGGCTTAGGGGGGTGGACAACACTGAATGAGTTGCAAAAGTTTCATTGTTGCAGATAAACAAGTACCACGGAGCATAGGTCAGTGGTTATAATTGATTCTTTTCAGTTCTTCAAGTTTATGATGGTATATACCCTCTTTCATCTCTTTCACACAAACCCTCACCGAGCCCCCTCACCTAAAAAAAGAAAGAAAGAAAGAAAGAACAATAAAAAGGGGTGTTTCTCCTCTTCTCCTAACAATCAGAAATCATAACCCCATAAGTTAATATTTTTAATTTCTTCGGGCTTATTCAGTAGCCGCAAGAACATCTCATTCTCAGCATTTTAGTCCTCGTTCCTTACTCCGAACCTTTTTTTCCATTTCCAAAGATCAACTGCATATTTCTAGCAGTTACCTCCAAGATTTTGTTCCAGTTTCTATTTGCTTTGTTGATCCTCAAGAGAATCACAATGCTTCATAGGACTTTCCACGATAGATGGTCCATCACCTACATAGGATGTGGCCAATGCCGGTAGTTTAAGTTCCTTCATAACCTTTCTTAAACACTAAACACTGGTATTAATTAACCGATGAGTATATGAGCACATTTTCCGATCCTGATTCTGAATTTAAACATCAGCTAATTGAGGAGGAAGCACTACATCACTTCCCTATTCAGGGGAATAGTATTTACAAATGAGAATCATTAACCTTTTCGCAGAAGAATCGGTCAGAAGATGTCTCCATCAAGATTAGCGTGTTATAGATTTAGGAAAAGATTCTCAATACAACGTGTAATTCAATATTACAACAATACATATCAGACCTTATACTATTTGGATTTATCAGTTGCTTGATAGATATGATGATGAATACTGCATTTCACAAAGTAAACGGCTTTTATAAGTAATCTGCTGAACAGTACTTTGCTTGCCACTCTAGTTCAAATTCTGATAGAAAAAACAATCCTCGTTACAGGATAGGCATCTTACAAGTTAATTATCATCAAGATTAAAGTTTCAGTCGGGTTATTAAATAGTCAACGTAGAGCAATAACACCAGCTAGCTACTCAGTTCATATATGCAGACATTGGTAGCCAAGCCAGATAAGAATAAGCAATGCTCAAAATTTGCAACAATACATATTAAAAGAGGCTACAAAATGTGGATCTAGTTGAGTGCAATCACTAAATTTATGCTATCAAAATAACATAAAAAAGAATAAAATCAGAAGTATCAAAGGGAATACCTCCACGTGCACAGCATGAAAGAGATCAAATGCCCCATCAATGTATACAACACGAGCATTCGGTGCAGGTCCCTGAGGAAAATCTGAATGAGACTGACATGCAAAGATAGCCACATAGTCCGCACAAACAAACACTACAGATAAAGGGAGAAAGAAAGCAAATGAATGTGAATGCTCCACCTCCATCCATACCCCCCCCCCCCTCCCACATCTGATAAAGAAGAAAATAGCTCTTGAATTTTTTACAAGGAATTGTTGTAGGTTGCCATTGTGCTAGGGAATTCACTTAACACAGAATTTTAGGCCATTTGAAACAATATTATCAGTGAGATGAAAAAGAACAAAAAAGAAAAAGAGAGAAAATGCACCAGATCGTCGATCCATATTATACTTCAAAGTTTCTCCAACTGATTTCGTTAGATCAACTTCCCAAAATTATCTTTCATGCAAAAGATAGCATTTTATCCGGACTTTTACATTCATGATACTACAGACAAATTTCAATGAAACAAATGCAAGGGGACTATAAGCCAACCAGTTTGGTCATAAGAAGACAATATGGTAAATGGGTAGTTCAGCCAGCCTCATATGAAGAAAGATGATAAAAGATCATCATTTAATATTGTTGCCAACTTCCAAAGGAAAGAAAGGATTAGCACTTTGTATGCCTTTACCAAGTTAACTTGGAAAATCTAGTATAACCTGGCAAGCCTTGTATAATTTTTGTAATAGGATCGCCAAGCATTTTGGAGGCTTTGAGGCTATAACTCTTTCTTGCTAACAAATTTTAAAAATTGCACTCTTTATTCCGTGTTCACGCTGCCTAAAATTATAATTTCAAATCAAGATCTATATCAACGAGCGACTCTTGAAGAAACTTCAGGAGGATCCTTAATACGAAACTTAGTTTCTCTTCTTTTTATTCCACCAAAAGTTAGCCGAATGGAAATTTTCAGAAGGCATTGATCATTATTTTCTTTCACCAAGTGTATAATTATAAACACTGGAAAAATGCATGTATTGGAAACACACACCACTCGGCATTTTCAAATGGTAGAAATCTTTCATTCTTTCTCTTTTCCAGGCTCACAAATAGAGAAACCAAATAGTACCTTGCCATTTGAAAATTGCACAATCCGCTGAGATGTTGGTAGGAATTGGGAAATTTGACCCCTTTGAGACTGATGTCTTTCACCTAAATCTCCATTTGAAAGTGAGCTAGTATTATCTCCGCCCCCTTCAGTATCCTTTAGAGAAGAAAGTATTCTTCCTACGTACATATAATTAGTGATATTATTAGAAAATAATGAAATTTACAGAAGCTAGTAAATGAGAGGGGTTCCAACAGAAGGAATCTTAAACACATCTCAAGAGAATTTTTATTACCAACAATATCCGTGCTGGAGACACCTTCAGTGCGCTTAATCTGCTTGTAGCGGCCAGCTTTCTTTGCCAAGGCATAAGCATCAGATCCATCGGGGAGGAGGCAAGGATCATCACCATGTATTATATAGTCAAACTTATGCTCATTGAACAGACTGTTCATGAATTGCTCAGTAATTCATAAGGAGCATTTGCTATTACTTGATCCACCCACTTCAATCCACTGACAAGTGCCAGCCTGGAGAGAACTTCAATGAGACCCACAGAACCAAAAACTATTAATTACAAAAAGGTTCACTGACAGGATCAAGTTGACAAGCAAACCATGTAGATCATATCCGAGTAATAGAGTACTAGAGTTCTGATTTAATTAGGAGTTTGTACTGTAATAGGAGTTTTATTTTTTCCTAAAAGATAGAGTTTAACTTAACTAAGGAATTAGAGTTTAACTTAACTACTGTACTGTAATTAGTTCTTTAAAAAGGAACTTTCTGTAATTAGTTTCAGAATTATTCAATATCAGAGAAACTACTTTTCTCTCAACCTTACATGGTATCAGTAGGTTTCGATCTTTAATCTAATGGCAAAATCTTCTACATCCGAAGTCAGTTTAGGGGGAGAAATCAATTCTTGCATTGATACTCTTCAGGATTCTACAACTTCCTCTGTAACATACCATAAACTATTGGGTCCTAATTATCTACAGTGGTCCCAATCGGTGAAGTTGTACATCACTGGAAGAAGAAAGCTTGGCTATATCACAGGAAAGGTGAATAAGTCTGTGTTAGTTGTAGATAAGATAAGTTTATTTATTTGTTGTAGATAAACTAAAGTAGTATGGATAAACTATAAAGTTTGAATTATTTATCCCTTATCCTAGGATTTTATCTCTTATCTTATCTCATACGTTGAATTTAATTTCAATTTAGAGTAGTGTATTTGTAACATAACTCTTTGTAACTAGCCTATAAAAGGTCGTGTATCTGTGTTATTTGGAATTAAGAAAAACAGTGAATCTAATTGATCACTGCCAAAAATACTCCTCTTTATTTTCTACAGCCTACTTCGACAGATCCAGTATATGAGAAGTGGCAGCAAGAAAATAGTATGGTGATGTCTTTGTTAATCAACACAATAACACCAGCTATTGGGGGTAACTTTCTCCTATATGAGACTACAAAAGATGTTTGGGATGCAGTCCAAGAAACTTATTCTAGTTCAGATAATATTTCTGAACTGTTTGGAATTGAATGTCATGCTTCCAATCTGAAACAGGAGGATATGAATGTCACCAACCACTACAACACTCTGACAAGACTATGGCAACAAATTGATCTCTATGAGTCCAATGACTGGACCAACCCAGATGATGATGCTCTTTACAAGAAAAAGACTGAACAAAAAAGAATTTTTCAATTCTTGAATGGTAAGGGCTGGATGATGTAAAAGGAAGAATCCTGAGTATCAAACCTCTTCCTTCTATTCGAGAAGTTTTCTCTGAGGTAAGGAGAGAAGAGAGTAGACATATTTATCTACGAGTGATCGTTCTGCACTTCTTACACATGCAACATCTGCCAGCAAACAAAGAGGAGGAAAGCCATGGTGTGACCATTGCAAAAAGGTGGGACACCTTCAAGAAAATTGCTGAAAATTGCATGGGAAGCCAGCTGATTTGAAACCACAAAAGGTGAGGCAAAAACAAAAGGAACCAACAGCTAATACAGTAACAAAAGAAAGTTCAGTTAGTTTTAGTAAGTAGCAGATTGCATATTTGCAGAAACTTCTCTCTCAGATGACACCAACACTTGATTCTCCTACTCAAACTGATAGTGTTTCTTGTCTACAAACTTCTGCTAAGCATTTATGGATAGTGGATCCTGGTGCTACTGACCATATGCCAGGGGAAAAGACTCTATTCTTACAACGTACTGAGCAACAATGTCAAAGAAATGTTAAAACAGCTGATGGATCAGTAACTAAAGTTGATGGGATAGGCACAATTTGTGTGAATAACAATAGCACCCTTTCTTTTGTTTTATATGTTCCTAATTTACAGTGCGACCTGTTGTTAGTAATCAAATTGTGCAATGATCTTAAGTGTTCCACTATATTTAATACTACCGGTTGTGTGTTTCAGGAAGTGGAGTCGTGGACATGGATTGGCAGTGCTAAGTTGTGTGGTGTACTTTACATTATTGAAGGTCTTCCTCCTAAAAGACAAGTTCAACCAAGTTGCACATTTTCTTTATCCTTAAATACTTCAAATTTAGGTTCTAGTGATGTTTTATTATGGCATTTCAGACTTGGACGCCCAAATTTTATTTATCTTTAAAAATTGTTTCCAGATTTATTTATTAATAAAGATCCTTTATCCTTTTTCTAGTGATGTATGCCAACTTGCAAAACACAAACGATCACCCTATCCTCTTTCATCTTATAAGGCTTCTACACCTTTTTCTTTAATACAAAGTGATATTTGGGGTCCTTTTACTGTTAAGAATGTTAATGGGGCTAGGTGGTTTGTCTCCTTTATAGATAATCATACTAGGATCACTTGGACTTTCTTGATGAAAAACAAATCTGAAACTAAATATATCTTCAAAGTTCAAAGCTTTCTACTTAATGGTAGAAAATTAGTTTAATAGTAAAATTAGGATTCTTAAGAGTGACAATGGGGGTGAATTTTTTACTAATACTTTAATGGATTTTTTTAAAGACAAAGGTATTCTTCATATAAGTTCCTTTGTAGGTACTCCTCAACGAAATGGAGTGGTTGAAAGAAAAAATAGACACCTCTTAGAGGTTGTTAGATCCTTACTATTATTGTAGAAATATATGAGAAAAACAAATGTGTTTTCTCTATTTTCACTTACTTTAGAATAAGATAGTTGCAGATACTTTTAAAGGCTTAGGTACAAGAGTTTGACTATGACTAGGAGTTTTACATAGTTACAAACTCTATCTCTAGGTAACCTGATAAAAATAAAACTCTAATCTAAATTACAGATACACATAAAACACTAACTCTAATAATACTCTCTTAATTCAACTACAATTCACACTCCCCCTCAAGCTGGAGTATATATATTGTATAGACCCAGCTTAGATAGAAATTTGTCAAACATCTGTTTGGATAGGGCCTTTGTGAATACATCAACAAGTTGTTCCTCTGTAGGAACATAAGTCAGACTTGCTAAACCACCATTTATTTTCTCAGCTATAAAATGTCTATCAACTTCTACATGCTTGGTGCGATCATGATAAACTGGGTTCTTTGCAATCTGAATAGCAGATTGATTATCACTGAGAATCTCAAAATTCTCACTTTCCTTCATTCCCAATTCTTTCAACAATCTAAGTAACCATATTCCTTCACACATTCCAGTGCTAAGGCTCTAAATTCTGCCTCAACACTACTTCTTGAAACTACAGCTGTAACACCCTAAAAATCCCCCAATTTGAAAAATCCTAGACATTGAAATCCCTAAGCAATAAACCCTAGAATTTGAGAATTTCTTGTTCAAATTCCTATTTTAAGTTTAAGGATTGATTGGGCTTAAACCATATTTCAGTGACCAAATCGATAAAAAAATAACTTTGGTGACCATTCTAAAAAGAGAGTTAAAGTTGCAACCCCAACCTTGTTATTTACCCATTAAATTGGGTATTTAATCTTTCTTATCAGAATGAACCCTGTTTTAAAACTCATTCTTCGGCAGCAACTCAACCTGGCATTCTCTCGTTTTTTTTTCTCCCTTCCGTTCCCCCTTTGGCTCTTTAAAAATAAACATCCTTACCCCTTCGTCCTTCGTTCGAGCTCCAACCAAGCCCCGCCGTCATTCGTGGCTCGCGTGACCACCAGCGAGATCTCTGCTCTCTGGCGAGTGCAACCCTTGCCAGCGGTTGTCTTTTCCGTTCGCCAACCGTTCAGTTTTCGTTGCTAAATCATGGTTTGTTTATGCACCACCGTCCTCTGCCTCTTATCTGTCGAAACCATCATTGGGTAAGTCTTGAATCCATGGTTATGTTTTTAATCAGTTTTTGAGTTATGGATTGTGATTTAATTTGGAGGTTTAAATCGAATTTCGGTTGTGTTATGGTTATCAATTTGTACATCCGATTGGCTGACGCCATCGTCCTTACCGCGCCGCCACCTTGCTTGTTGCACTGCCGTCGTGCATCTATCGTGCCGCTCGGGTTCCATATGAAACTGCTGCTGCCACCAAAGAGGGGGATTCTGAAAACCTTAATTAAGGGTTTCATTAATCCATTTTTTTTGTTTTGCCTAAGCCAAACCCTATGTAATTCATCAGCTTTGAAACCAAGTGTGGGACCATTTGTGTTTGGTCATTCTGTTTAGAAACCATGCCATTAATTAATGTTTGCTGGACCGAATTGTTATCCATGAGAGAGACCTAAATCGGGATTTTGCTATGCGAACCGAATTAGAAATTCTGAAAACCGAACCGGACCAAACCAGTGAACCGAATCTTATGACCTGAATCGAATTGATTGACCCGACCATTGATTGGACCCGACCCAACCATTGACCAGACCCGACCGTTGACCGGATGACGTCAGCATTGACTGTTGCTTTGGACTTTTGACCAATTTTAACCAATTTGACTTTGACCTTGTCTTTGACCAGGGTTGACTTTGCCTTTTTGACTCAAAGTTGACTTTTTCATAAAACCTTTCTTTTAACTTTTTTCGATGTCCCGAGATCGAATTCGTTGCCCGTTTTGTCTAATTCGAACTCGAAAGCTCCGTTTTGCTAATTACAATTAAATTGTACTTTAGTAATCTCAAAAGGATTGGGTATCAAATTAACCCGAATTATTCTCGTGTTCAGGTACCGTCTCTGAGGCTAACGAGTTACCACCTCATTCTGTTCAGATCGATTCTACACGTTCTTCGAGGCCATTACGTGAGTATGCCTTCGGTTCAGTTATTATGTTTTTAGTTGGTGGCTTAGTTTAGTAAAAGTAATTAATGTAGTGATTTTACCTCTTAGGTTTTGATTTAGCTAGACCTAAACGTGAGGCGCGTTCTTCTCGGCATTAGAGCTACTACTTGTTAAGGTGTGTTCTCTTCCTGTGCCACATATTTATGTGTTTTTGACTATGCTATAATTTGTGAAATAAATGTTTTATTCTTGCTTGATTTAGTTATCTGAATTGTGATTTGAGACTGTTTGAAACATCATGCACTGCATATTAAATTGTGTTTTTAAATCAAGCATCAGATTTTCGGAAATGAAACACTCGTAAGAGTTCGGATTTATGATTTTTAAATCATATCATTGTGTCATGGGATCGGATCTGTGTTCGGAAAAAAAGGCGAGGGAAACCTCCATTCTGATGAGAGAAATCTCCACTCTGGCGAGGGCAATCCTCCACTCTGTATGATATCAGATAGTCAGGTATTGAGTCATGCATCGAACATCATATCATTATGATTTGAATTTATCAATTTTTTTGTGTTTCCAGAAAAGAATTTATCAGAAAATAAAATATTATTTTGTTTGTGATTGTTTGCACTTTAGAAACACACTAAGCTCTTTAGCTTACACCCCTTAGTTTCTTCTTTCAGATACTCATACTGATTAGGCGACTCGATACTTGGAGCATCTCGTATTTTACTCAGATATTTAATCATCAGTATGAACTGTTTATTTAAACTTTCAGATTATTATTTTATATTTCGGGACATCTATGTAATCAGATTTTGTTTTCGCGTGCATTTTCAGATTTTAATTAGATATTTTATTAAACATCCAGAATATATTTTAATGGTTGGATTTTATAATTGAGATATTTTACTATTATTATTGTTATTTAATAATTACCTTATTTTAATAAGTAAAACTAAAATTTGTTACTTGAGGGGAAAGTTTTCAAACTTGACTCCCAAGATTTAACCTAAGAAATTAGGTTAAATTTAGGGGGTTACAACAGCTTGCTTCTTACTTCTCCAAGTCACCAAATTACCCCATACAAATGAGCAATACCCATTGGTTGACCTTCTATTAGTGATCTCACGTGCCCAGCTAGAATCTGTGAATACCTTCACAAGTTTTTCTTCTATTTTCTTGAAAAACAATCCATGTCTAGGTGTAGCTTTTAGGTACCTCAGAATTATATTCGCAGCTTCCAAGTGTTTTTCCTTGGGATTAGTCATGTGTTGACTAATGATGTCTACAAGAAAGGAGATGCCAGGCCTGGTTAGGGAGAGATAAATAAGTTTCCCAACCAGCCTTTGAAACTGATTATTGTCTACTTCAGCCCCCATTTCTTCACCTTTCAATTTCATACCAGTTTCCATTAGAGTATCAGCAGGTTTACAGCCTAACATGCCCGTTTCAGAGAGCAAATAAAACACATACTTCCTCTGATTTATCACCAAGCCTCTACTTGATCTAGCCACCTCCATACCTAGAAAATACCTTAGTTTTCCTAAGTATTTTGTCTCGAACTCCCTGCTCAACATTCCCTTTAAATTCTTGATTTCATCTTCATCATCTCTTGTGATCACAATATCATCGACATATACAATTAGAATAACTTTCCTTTTACTAGCAGTTATCTTAATAAACAAGGTGTGATCAGCTTGACACTATTTGTAGCCATCTCCCATGAGAACCATAGTGAACCTGTTAAACCAGGCTCTAGGGGACTGTTTTATGCCATAAAGAGATTTTTCAAGCTTACAAACATTCTGATTCTTTAGCTCACCCTTCATACCTGGTGGCATCTTCATGTACCTTTCTTCTTCTAACTTACCATTCAAGAAGGATTTTTTTATATCCAACTGATAAAGACTCCAATCTTTATATACAGCAAGACTTAAAAGTACTCTAACGGTATTTAATTTCCTACTGGTGCGAAAGTCTCATTATAATCAATACCATATGATTGAGTAAAACCTTCTGTCACAAGTCTAGCTTTGTACCTCTCTACACTCCCATCTGAATTGTATTTTATTGCAAAAATCCACTTGCTACCAACTGGTTTCTTGCCAAGTAGTAACTCAGTAACGGTCCAAGTTCCATTTTTCTCAAGGGCTTGAACCTCTTCTTCCACAGCTTGCCTCCATTTTGGATCCTTTAAGGCCTCTTCAATGTTCTTAGGGATTTTTTCCTTGTCAATTCAAGATGTAAAAGCCTTAAATGAAGGTATTAGTTTCCCATAAGCAACATACTTCTGAATTGGATACTTAGTACATTGCCTTACCCCTTTTCTTTTAGCAATAGGTAAATACTCCATATCACATAGAGAAGAAGAAAATTCATTGCCTACAACCTTCTCTAAAGCAACTGAATTCATTTCCAACTTTTGGCAAGTGTTAGACTGCATAACTTCTTCTGGAATGGTTTTTTGTTTCCTTCTAGTGTACACATTAAGCTGCTTAGGGGGGGTGTTCAAATGAATAGCCTGAGCAAGGGAATGTTAAGGGACTGTTTGGGGAAAACAGCGGGTGGAGTAGGAAAATTATTTAGTAGTGTGGAAGAATTTTGAGGTTCAATCTGTTTAGGTGAAGCTATAGATGTAGTTTGTTTATGTGTAGACATGGGTGTAGAAATGCATGGTTTTGAGGGTAAGGAAGAAATTGGAAATGGGTGTACCTGATGAATGAGAAGAGGTTGTAATTCCATGAAATTCTCCCCCTGAATTCCAACCTTAGAAAAATAAGGTTCCTGTTCAAAGAAGTAGACATTCTTAGAAGCAAACAATTTTTTAGAAAGGGGATAGTAACACTTATAGCCCTTTTTGGAGTGAAGAATACCCAACTAAAACACACTTAAAAAACTTAGGATCCAATTTAGACTTAGAATGATTAGTGTTTTGAACAAAGGCAATACAACCAAATATCTTTAGGGGCAGATTCGAAGATAGAGGTTTGAAATTAGGGTAACTCTTCAAAAAAACATATTGTAGAGTGTCAAACTTAAGAACTCTACTAGGCATTCGATTTATAAGGTATGTAGCAGTTAATAAAGCCTCTCCCCACAAATAAGAAGGATCATTACCTGAGAACAACAATGACCTAGTAAACTCCAACAAATGTCTATTTTTCCTCTCTACCACTCCATTTTGTTGTGGAGTATCCACACAACTACTAATCTGAACAATCCTTTTATTTCTGAGAAAACTACCCAAAGAATTAGCAAATTACTCTCCCTCATTATCAGACTTAAAAATCTATATTTTGGACTCAAACTGAGTTTCAACCATGGTGTAAAACCTCTCAAAGACAAACAATTTCAGATTTTTCTAAGGTATGACCTAGTGGTTATACTATGGTCATCTATAAATATAATAAACCACCTATACCCATTGATATTCTTCACTCTAAAAGGACTCCAAATGTCACTGTGAATTAATGAAAATGGTTTGGATGGTGGGTAAGTAGAAGGTAAGTGAGAACCTTTGGTTTGTTTAGCAATATGACAAATATGACATTGAAAGGAATTCAACTTTTTATTGATAAATAAATAGGGGAAACAAATTAGCAAGATAAGAAAAATTGGGATGCCATAATCTATAATGCCATAACATTATTTCATCAAAGGTTCCTAACTGAGGAATAGAACTAGAAAAAGCTGTAGGAATTGAAGGTTAGGACCAGAAAAAATGTAGAGTCCATTTTGCAGCCTAGCATTGCCAATCATCCTCTTCGAATCCACTGCTTGCAATACACAGCCATAGTCAATGAAATTTAAACAACACCTCAAATCCCTAGACAGTTTACTCACTGATAATAAGTTGCATGCCAAAGTAGGAACAAAAAGCACATCAGTAATCAATACGTCTCTATGAATAAGAACTGAACCAGTCCTTTTAATAGGGCATAAAGACCCATTTGTAGTTCGAATAGACTGTTTAGAGCAAGAAGACACAAAATCACATAATAAATCCCTGTTACCAGTCATATGGTCTAATGCTCCCGAATCAAGAATCCAATCTGAATCAGGTTTCATGGATAACAAGGATGTAGAGAAACCATCTTGTATACCTTTTCCTTTTGTCATGACTACATTTGCTGCACTAGAACCTCCCATCGTGCCAACAGCTTCTGAAGTTTTGCAAGCTTTTCTTTGCTATTAACAAAATTGGCAGAATTGCCAGTGATTTCAGAAAACTCCTCAGTAGCCGTATGATCATCTGCTACAGGCTGCAAGTTGGAGGATGTAGACATAAACTCCATCGAATTAAAGTATGATCATCTGCTACAGGCTGCAAGTTGGAGGATGTAGACATAAACTCCATCGAATTAAATTATGAATCGATTCCTAGTCTGATACCATGTAGAAATATATGAGAAAACCAACGTGTTTTCTCTATTTTCACGTACTTTAGAATAAGATCGTTACATATACTTTTAAAGGCTTAGGTACAAAAGTTAGACTACGACTATGAGTTTTACATAGTTACAAACTCTCTCTCTAGGTAACCTAATAAAGATAAAACTCTAATCTAAATTACAGATACACATAAAACACTAACTCTAATAATACTTTCTTAATTCAACTACAATTCACAATTATCCTCTAATGTTTCTCGTCTTTTTTGGGGAGAGGCTTTACTTCATGCCACTTTTCTTAAAAACAAGTTACCAAGCAGGATTTTGGGATTCAAAACTCCTAAGGAAGTTTTTCTTCAAACCTTTCCTTCTTTTAAACCTTTGTCTTGTAATTTGCCTCTAAAAATATTTGGTTCAACTGCCTTTGTTCATATTCATAAACAGTTTCGGGGTAAGTTAGATCCTAAAGTAATTAAATGTCTCTTCCTCGGATATTCTAACGATAAGAATGGCTTTAAATGTTACTCCCCTATACATAGGAAATTTTTTTATTTCTATGGATGTCACATTTCATGAATATTTACCTTATTTTTCATATTCTAAAATTCAGGGAGAGAGATGAGATGAATTTTAGTCTCCTAATATCACTTTACCACTAGCCGAACCAAAGCCTATTCGAAATAACCTATTTCTAGAACTTGTTTCAGATCTTGTTCCAGCACCTATTTCCGATCCTATTCCAAAACCTATAACACCTATGACTGAAACATTACCTTCTACACCTAATATTTTTTTTCAGAGAACCAACTTGGAACTAAGAACCATAGTGTCTATACAAGGAGGAAAACAAAGCCTACTCAGGAAACTACACAAAGTATGACTAGTCAAGAACTGAAACCAATTCCACTATCCTTGAAGGATGAAGGTATGGAAATTTTAAATGATATTGTTGATGCTTTCGTTGATACATCTGACTTACCTATTGCTCAAAGAAAAGGTGTTAGGAAATGTACAAGTCACCCAATCCAAAGATATGTGGCCTATAGGAAATTAATGCCATCTTTTAAAGCCTTTATGGCTAAAATTGACAAAGTGCAGATTCCTAAAACAGTGTATAAAGCATTACAAGATCCTAGGTGGAAGAATGGAGGATGAAATTCAAGCTTTAAAGACAAACAAGACTTGGGTGATGACTGATGGAAGCATTGAAAGGTTTAAAGCAAGGTTGGTTGCAAGGGGATTTACCTAATCTTATGGGATTGATTATCAGGAAACATTTTCCCCTGTAGCAAAACTCAACACTGTAAGGGTTCTTCTATCTCTTGTTGTAAACCTAGACTGGCCACCTCATCAACTTGATGTGAAAAATGCATTCCTAAATGGGAATTTGGAGGAGGAAGTTTACATGCATAGACAAACTGGTCTTAAGTTGTAATACGAACCAAGTGTGTAAGCTAATGAAATTATTGTATGGCCTAAAACAATCACCTAGGGCCTGGTTTGATAGATTTACTAAAGCCATCTTGAATTTTGGTTACTATCAATGCCAATTTGACCATACTTTATTTGTAAAGATTTCTTTAGGGAATAAAAAGACTATATTAATAGTCTATGTTGATGACCTAATCATCACAAGTGATGATGATCAGGAAATCAGAAAGCTAAAAGGGTTTTGGCCACTGAATTCGAAGTGAAGGACTTGGGATATTTGAGGTACTTACTTGGAATAGAAGTAGCAAGATCAGACTCTGGAATTGTAATAAACCAGAGGAAATACATCCTAGACCTTCTTTCAAAAATAGGAATGCTATGGTGCAAGCCTGTAGAGACACCTATGGAGTCAAACCTGAAATTTAGGACTGATGATCAAGGAGTTCCTACAAACAAGGAACAATACCAGAAACTAGTAGGTAAGCTTATTTATTTATCACTCACTAGACCTGACATTATTTTTCCACTGGTTGTTGTCAGCCAGTTCATGAATGATCCTAAAGAAGAACACCTAAAAGCAGTAATGTGGATCCTAAGATACTTGAAGATGACTCCGAAACATGGAATGGTTTTCACTAAAAATGTTAGCAAAAAGGTAGAGATCTTCACAGATGCAAGCTTGGTAGGTGAGTTAACGACTAGGAGATCTACCAGTGGTTATTGTGCTCGAGTATGGGGAAATTCGGTGACTTGGAAAAGCAAGAAAAAACAAGTAATTTCAAAAAGTAGTGCACAAGCATAATCATAGCATTAGCAAATGGAATTTGTGAAGGAATTTGGATTCAAAGGCTCATATCAGAATTAAAATTAAATTAAAGTAAAGAGTTTGAGCTCTACTGTGATAATCAATCTGCAATCAGTATTGCAAAGAATCCAGTGCACCATGACAGAACCAAACATGTGGAATTGGACAAGCACTTCATCTCAGAGAAAATCACAAGTGGGGTGGTTAAATTAAATTTTATCCCAACACAAGAACAGTTGGCAGATATACTTATTAAGGCACTTCCGAGAAATGCCTTTGACAAACTTACATTCAAGTTGGGACTATACAATGTCTACTCACCAGCTTGAGGGAGAGCGTATATCATATCTGTAGAAATATATGAGAAAAACAATGTGTTTTCTCTATTTTCACTTTCTTTTTTTGAATAAGATAGTTACACATACTTTTAAAGGCTAAGGTACAAGAGTTACACTAAGACTAGAAGTTTTACATAGTTACAAACTCTATCTCTAGGTAACTTGATAAAGATAGAACTCTAATTTAAAGTACAAATACACATAAAACACTAACTCTAATAATACTCTCTTAAATCAACTATAATTCACACTCCCCCTCAAGCTGGAGTATATACATTGTATAGACCCATCTTGGATAGAAATTTGTCAAACATCTGTTTGGATAGTGCCTTTGTGAATACGTCAACAAGTTGTTTCTCTGTAGGAACATAAGACAGACTTGCTAAACCACCATTTATTTTCTCGGCTATAAAATGTCTATCAACTTTTACATGCTTGGTGCGATCATGATAAACTGGGTTCTTTGCAATCTGAATATCAGATTGATTATCACTCAGAATCTCAAAATTCTCACTTTCCATCATTCCCAATTCTTTCAACAATCTAAGTAACCATATTCCCTCACTTATTCCCAGTGCTAATGCTCTAAATTCTGCCTCAGCACTACTTCTTGAAACTACAGCTTGCTTATTACTTCTCCAAGTCACCAAATTACCCCATACAAATGAGCAATACCCACTAGTTGACCTTCTATCAGTGATCTCACTTGCCCAGCTTGAATCTGTGAATACCTTCACAGTTTTCTCTTCTATTTTCTTGAAAAACAATCCATGTCAAGGTGTACCTTTTAGGTACCTCAGAATTCTATTTGCAGCTTCCAAGTGTCTTTTCTTAGGATTAGTCATGTGTTGACTAATGATGTTTACAGGAAATGAGATGTCAGGCCTGGTTAGGGAGAGATAAATAAGTTTTCCAACCAAACTTTGAAACTGATTCTTGTCTACTTCAGCCCCCATTTCTTCTCCTCTCAATTTCATACCAGTTTCCATTAGAGTATCAGCAGGTTTACAGCCAAACATACATGTTTCTAAGAGCAAATCAAGCACATACTTCCTCTGATTTATCACCAAGCCTCTGCTTGATCTAGCCACCTCCATACCTAGGAAATACCTCAGCTTTCCTAAGTCATTTGTCTCGAACTCCCTGCTCAACAGTCCATTTAAAATCCTGATTTCATCTTCATTATCTCATGTGATCACAATATCATTGACATAAACAATTAGAATAACCTTTCTTTTACTAGCAGTTATCTTAATAAACAAGGTGTGATTAGCTTGGCACTGTTTGTAGCCATCTCCCATGATAACCTTAGTGTACTTGTTAAACCAGGCCCTAGGAGACTGTTTTAGGCCATAAAGAGATTTTTCAAGCTTACAAACATTCTGATTCTTTAGCTCACCCTTCATACCTGGTGGCATCTTCATATACCTTTCTTCTTCTAACTTACCATTCAAGAAGGCATTTTTTATATCCAGCTGATAAAGACTCCAATCTTTATTTACAACGAGACTTAAAAGTACTCTAACAGTATTTAATTTTGCTACTGGTTTGAAAGTCTCATTATAATCAATACCATAGGTTTGAGTAAAACCTTATGCCACAAGTCTAACTTTGTACCTCTCTACACTCCCATCTGAATTATATTTTATTGCAAAAATCCACTTGCTGCCAACTGGTTTCTTGCCAAGTGGTAACTCAGTAACGGTCCAAGTTCCATTTTTCTCAAGGGCTTGAATCTCTCCTTCCACAACTTGCCTCCATTTTGGATCCTTCAAGGCCTCTTCAATGTTCCTAGGGATTTTTTTTCTTGTCAATACAAGCTGTATATAGCCATCTCCCATGATAACCTTAGTGTACTTGTTAAACCAGGCCCTAGGAGACTGTTTTAGGCCATAAAGAGATTTTTCAAGCTTACAAACATTCTGATTCTTTAGCTCACCCTTCATACCTGGTGGAATCTTCATATACCTTTCTTCTTCTAACTTACCATTCAATAAGGCATTTTTACTAGCAGTTATCTTAATAAACAATGTGTGATCAGCTTGGCACTGTTTGTAGCCATCTCCCATGATAACCTTAGTGTACTTGTTAAACCAGGCCCTAGGAGACTGTTTTAGGCCATAAAGAGATTTTTCAAGCTTACAAACATTCTAATTCTTTAGCTCACCCTTCATACATGGTGGCATCTTCATATACCTTTCTTCTTCTAACTTACCATTCAAGAAGGCATTTTTTATCCAACTGATAAAGACTCCAATCTTTATTTACAGCGAGACTTAAAAGTACTCTAACAGTATTTAATTTTGCTACTGGTGTGAAAGTCTCATTATAATCAATACCATAGGTTTGAGTAAAACCTTGTGCCACAAGTCTAGCTTTGTACCTCTCTACACTCCCATCTTAATTATATTTTATTGCAAAAATCCACTTGCTGCCAACTGGTTTCTTGCCAAGTGGTAACTCAGTAACGGTCCAAGTTCCATTTTTCTCAAGGGCTTGAATCTCTTCTTCCACAACTTGCCTCCATTTTGGATCCTTCAAGGCCTCTTCAATGTTCCTAGGAATTTTTTTCTTGTCAATACAAGCTGTAAAGGCATTAGTTTCCCATAAGCAACATACTTCTGAATTGGATACTTAGTACATTGCCTTACCCCTTTCCTTTTAGCAATAGGTACATACTCCATATCGTATAGAGAAGAAGAAAAATCATTACCTTCAACCTCTTCTAAAGCAACTGGATTCATTTCCAACTTTTGGCAAATGTCAGCCTGCAAAACTTCTTCTGGAATAGTTTTTCGTTTCCTTCTAGTGTACACATTAAGCTGTTTAGATGGTTGTGTGTTCAAATGAATAGCCTGAGCAGGGGAATACGAAGGGACTGTTTGGGGAAAAACAGTGGCTGGAGTAGGAAAATTATTTACTGGTGTGGAAGAATTTTGAGGTTCAATCTGTTTTGATGAAGTTATATATGTAGTCTGTTTATGTGTAGACATAGGTGTAGAAATGAATGGTTCTGAGGGTAAGGAAGAAATTAGAAATGGATGTACCTGATGAGTGAGAAGAGGTTGTAATTCCATGAAATTCTCCCTTAAATTCCAGCCTTAGAAAAATACGGTTCTTGTTCAAAGAATGTGACATCCATAGAAACAAACAATTTTTTAGAATGAGGATAGTAACACTTACACCCTTTTGGAGTGAAGAATACCCAACTAAAACACACTTAAAAGACCTGAGATCCAATTTAGACTTAGAAGGATTAGTGTTTTGAACAAAGGCAGTACAACTAAATATCTTTAGGGGCAGATTCGAAGATAGAGGTTTGAAATTAAAGTAACTCCTCAAAAAAACAGATTGTGGAGTGTCAAACTTAAGAACTCTACTAGGCATTCGATTTATAAGGTATGTAGCTGTTAATAAAGCCTATCCCCACAAATATAAAGGTACATTACTCGAGAATAACAAGGACCTAGTAACGTCCAACAAATGTCTATTTTTCCTCTCTGCTACTCCATTTTGTTGGGGAGTATCCACGCAACTACTAATATGAACAATCCCTTTTATTTCTGAAAAAACTACCCAAAGAATTAGCAAAATACTCTCCTCCATTGTCAGACTTAAAAATCTGTATTTTGGACTCAAACTGAGTTTCAACCATGGTGTAAAACCTCTCAAAGACGGAAACAGTTTCAGATTTTTCTCTCATAAGGTATGACCAAGTGGTTCTACTATGGTCATCTATAAATGTAATAAACCACCTATACCCATTGATATTCTTCACTCTAGAAGGACCCCAAATGTCGCTGTGAATTAATGAAAATGGTTTGGATGGTGTGTAAGTAGAAGACAAGTAAGAACCTTTGGTTTGTTTAGCAATAGGACAAATATGGCATTAAAAAGAATTCAACTTTTTATTGATAAATAAATGGGGAAACAACTTAGCAAGATAATAGAAATTGGGATGCCCTAATCTATAATGCCATAACATTATTTTATCAAAGGTTCCTAACTGAGGAATAGAAATAGAAAAAGTTGCAGGAATTGAGGGTCAGAAAAAATGTAGTCCATTTTGCAGCCTAGCATTGCCAATCATCCTCTTCGAATCCAGTGCCTGCAATACACAGCCATCGTCAGTGAACTTTAAACAACACCTCAGATCCCTGGACAGTTTACTCACTGATAATAAGTTGCATGCCAAAGTAGGAACAAAGAGCACATCAGTAATCAATAAGTCTTTATGAATAAGAACTGAACCAGTCCCTTTAATAGGGCATAAGGACCCATCTGCAATTCGAATAGACTGTTTAGAGCAAGAAGACACAAAATCACAGAATAAATTCTTGTTACCAGTCATATGGTCTGATGCTCCCGAATCAAGAATCCAATCTGAACCAGGTTTCATGGATAACAAGGATGTAGAGAAGCCATCTTGTATACCTTTTCCTTTTGTCATGACTACATTTGCTGCACTAGAACCTCCCATCGTGCCAAACAGCTTCTGAAGTTTTGCAAGCAGTTCTTTGGTAAAGTGACTGCTATTAACAGAATTGGCAGAATTGCCAGTGATTTCAGAAAACTCCCCAGCAGCCGTATGATCATCTGCACATAAACTCCATCGAAGTAAATTAGGAATCGATTCCTAGTTTGATACCATGTAGAAATATATGAGAAAAACAATGTGTTTTCTCTATTTTTCACTTTCTTTTTTTGAATAAGATAGTTACAGATACTTTTAAAGGCTTAGGTACAAGAGTTAGACTAAGACCAGGAGTTTTACATAGTTACAAACTCTATCTCTAGGTAACCTGATAAAGATAGAACTCTAATTTAAATTACAGATACACATAAAACACTAACTCTAATAATACTCTCTTAATTCAACTACAATTCACAATATCCGAGTAATAGAGTACTAGAGTTCTGATTTAATTAGGAGTTTGTACTGTAATAGGAGTTTTATTTTTCCTAAAAAATAGAGTTTAACTTAACTAAAGGAATTAGAGTTTAACTTAACTACTGTACTGTAATTAGTTCTTTAAAAAGGAACTAACTTTATGTAATTAATTTCAAAATTATTCAATATCAGAGAAACTACTTTTCTCTCAATCTTACAAACCATCAAGGGGAAGACTTGCACAAAGATGAATTAAGTTGAAAGTTAAGAATTTTATCGCACAACATATACTAATTTCAATACATCTTAATAGTTAGACAAAAAGATAATACTTCACAGTATCGTGTATACAACCTTCTAACCTACATGCTCCTGAAAATGAAATGGTTGCACCAGATAACTAGCCTCTGCAATCCATGTTGCTCATTAACTAATGTAACACGAATAACAAAGTTCAATTCTAAAAGATCTGTCTATTTTGGCTTCTTAATTCCGATACTTTCAGAATTAGATGAATACACACATGCATGCATATGTACTTTAATACATGTACACGCACATTTATAAAAAAATCATTTTCCTCACTGTTTTCTTTCAACAAATATATTCTTTCACATATGAGGACATCACAGTCTTCTGAGCTGTACTTGTAGCCAAAACTTCTATTAATAAGCCAAGACATTGTGAATGCTTTCCATTTGATAGAACTTAAACACAGTTAACGAAGATCCAAAACAGAGCTGTAGCTACATGGATAGAACACAAATAGGACAAGACATAAGTGAACTACAGATAATCAAATCAAAATACCAAATGAAAAAACAGAGTCGCAGTAATACCTCTCTTCCATGGGCAGAACAGGAGGGCCTTTATTAGCAATAATCTCCTCATCACTTACAACACCTACCACCAACTCATCTCCCAAAACCTTAGCTTGCCTCAACGCATTGGCATGGCCATAATGCATGAGATCAAAGCACCCATCCATGTAAACCCGAATGCGCTTCTTCTCAGACTTCCTCTTGTGGAAGACCCCTGAATCTAACCAAACATTTGGCAATGGGAAAAGTCCAATTCCACCGAAATAAGTGGTGGACAAACCAAGCAAGCAACCGTTAGCATCAGGCCACCAAACAGACGTGGGCAGTAATACAACCCATCCCAAATCCAATTCTGACTCTCGTAGTCCATTACCCTTCTCTCTTCAAAACTCAATCACAGGAGACACGAAATCTAAAACACAGCAATAACAAAGTAATAAGAAGAAGAAGATTTACAATAGAAGGAAGTTTTATCAGACCTTTTGGATTAACTTTACACGAAAATTTATATAAATAAAAAACAATCATATAAATTCAAATAGAATCTGAAACTAGGAAAATACGCAAATTTCTTGTTTTCTGTGCCACGGGTCTTGCATATTAAAATTTAGAAACATGCAAAAACGAACAAATCGGAAATATGAAGAAGAAAACAGGAATTAAAGCTAGATTTGTTAAGAACAATTCTTAAATTTGAAAATCCAAAAGCCAATTCATAAGAATTCTAGTTAAAATCCACCAAATCTAATTGATCTTGAGGACTGCAATTCTTAGGCAATGGTAGATCGAATCTGTTACCTTTGGTTTTCTTTAATTAAGGATTCGTGTCTCCTTTCCCCTTCTCCTTCTTGTTTTTGATTCCTTTTCTTTCACCGGATATGTGAGAAGTAGCTGTCTCAACTCTCAACTATATTTTGTATTTCTTTTTCGGCTTAACTACAAAATAAGTGTCCAAACTATGCTTCTTTTTTATAATAGGTGTCTAAAGTTTCATTTTAGGCTGAAATAGGTGCCTAAAGTATTTTTTTGCTGAAATAGGTGCTTAAACTTTCATTTTTGGTTGAAATAAGTGCCCAAAAAGATGCCAAAATTGACTTTAAAACAAGTCAAAAATGAATGTTTAGGCAACTATTTCAGCCAAAAAATAGTTTAGTCACCTATTTCAGCCAAAATGAAAGTTTAGGCACCTATTTCAAATAAAAAATACTTCAGGCACTTATTACAAAAAAGAGACATAATTTGGGCACTTATTTTATAATTTAGCCTTCTTCTTATTATATTTAAAAATATGGGTTTAAATATGTCACAAGTCCCTCAAGGATTTTAGAATTGATAATTTGACCCTCACACTTTAATTATATTAATAATATGTTAAATAAATTTTATTTGTAAAAGATAAAGATAGTGTAACGGAAATAGTTATATAAATTTTCATGTAAATATTAAAAGTTTAATTTGTTAGAAGCAAAATATACCTCAATGATGATTTAATAAAATTTACTTTCAAGTAATCTTATATTCTCCGATCAAACAATGTAATCTTATATTTCTGAATTCTGACAAACAAATCAAATAAGATAATCTATTCTCAGATGCGGTCATTTTCTCCGTTAACCAAATGTAAAGAGTTTTTTTAAAATATATATATAAGCCTAATTTAAACTATTATTATTATATTAAAATTAAATAAAATTTTTGAAAAGATAAAGTCATAAAAATTAGTGAATTACACTCTATATTCATTTTGAATAGTAATTAGTGGTGGTTCTGGGCATGTTTAATATGTTCGACCAAACAGTGCCCCCAAAAATAGGGCACTAAATGAGTTGTCTAATATATATATTCTCAAAAAATACTGTAAAATATATGTAATAATTTTTTAAAAAAATCTTAATCCAAACATTAATTGTGACTAGGCCGCTCAATTTCATTAACTTTCCAAAAGCGATAGTTGCATATATAGTCTTATTGACTATTTCTATTAGTGTTGCTTCTGCAGAACGAAGCTTTTCAAATTTAAAGTTTTTGAAGTCATACTTACAAACAACTATGTCGTAAGAAAGTCTAAATGGACTTGTTTTTTGTGGAAATTGAGAGTGGTCTTTTAAAAGAAGTTGATATTAAAAATGTTGTTGATGATTTTGCTTCAAAATATTCAAGGAGAACCACGTTTTTTAAGTGAAATTGTTAGATTTTTAGATGTTTGTAAGTCATTTTTATGTTGATCAATAGAGTAATCTAACATTTTTTAATTAAGGGAATTTTATTTGAAAAAAAACATTATACTTCTTTAATATTATAAATTAAGTGCCTCATTTCATTAAATTAAACAATGACCCTAAATCTTTGAACCACCCCTTATAGTAATTATAGTATATTTAAATTATTCAAATTTATAAATAAAAAATACCTTATTATTTTAAATTATTTATTACTTAGACATGAAATATTTTTATTGTATTAATAGTATTTTTTTTAAATATTGGGAACTTTTATTCGATAAGCCGAAACTGGGCTTAATAGTTTAAATATTGAATTATACTTTATATTAAATCTTTATTACACTTCTATTTTAATTTAAACCGTTCAAAATTATATAAAATAATCTTTTATATTATTTTTTTACTTGAACATAAATTTTTTTAACTAAAACTAAATAAAATGTTTAAATAGATAAAACCTTATGAATATTAAACTACACCTTATATCCATATTAAATTACAAACTATTTAAATTTATAAATAAATAATATCTTATTGTTTTAAACTATTTTTAGACTTAAATATATATTTGGTACCCGAACTATGCACATTCTCCCAAGTTGGTACTTATATAATTTTTGCTTTCAATTTGGTACTTGAACTAGGCATCTTCTCCAAAGTTAGTACTAAAACTTATATATTATTTGGTCCTAATTTGAAATAATTATAATTAAAAATTCTATCAGTTTACTCTTTGTTATTCACCTAAATTGTTTGTTTTTCTCATACAAATGTTATATCACTTTATTTGTATAATAAAAGTTTAAAAGTAACTTGTTGATTTATGCTACAATTCAGTTATTCAATTGTTGCTTTGATCAGATAGACTCACTTGGTTTGACAATATTGCAAAAAAAATGATGAAATTTTTAAATATGAATGGTTAAATTTATTGAATTATTTCGAATTATGACCAAATAGATAAGTTTAGAGGACTAAAACTATTAATAAAAATATCAAAATAGTGGGTGGAATTATTATTAGGCTTAATAGTCAAATAAGTGTTCATACTATACCTTTTTTACAGATAGGTGCCTGAACTATATTTTGGGTCAAATAGGTGCCTAACATTTCATTTCGTGACCCATTTAAGGTTTTTCCGTGACAGGTGCTATTTTTTTCGTTATCCAATAAAATTCGAACACGTTGCATGGTTGATCATTTTCTAAAATTAAAATCCAAAAATGAGAAAAATAAAAAAATATATATCAATTAACCCAACAAGTTTTAATTTCTCTAAAAACCCCAACCCTAACCCTAAATCCCTAAATTCCTTCACTCCGACCACCGATTCAACCACCACTGGCGATTAACGCCCAACAATAAAGAAAAAAGAAGTCGATTGGGTTCCCACCAACGAGTATAGGATGGTGGATGTTGAACGGTGAGGTACACGACATTTTGAGTGGTGAACCACCGACTTGTAGGGGATACCAGACGGTGAGGGAGATGTGATTTGGGGGTTGATTGAAAGAAATTAAAAGTTTAAAGTTTTTAAATAAATTTAGATTTTTATAAAAATTCAGAAATTAAAAATATAAAAATAGACTACGTGTCATGTTCTGATTGGATGATAAAAAAATTTTAATGGTCGTTGACGAAAAACCCTTATATGAATCAGTGAAACGTAAGATGTCTATTTGGCCATAATTTTGAATTACACCTTCATAATTTCCAATCGTATTTGTCCGTCTGATAGTTTGTATCGGAACATTTGGGAATTTGCAGGCCACTTCATAGAATGGTTAGCAAAATAAGAACAAGAGCATAAACCAAACCCAATGGCTTCTGGCCACACCAAAACCTGCAAGCTGCGGATTCATAATAGGGCTGTATCATTATAGGAAATCTGCAATTCCCCACCGCCGGCGTCGGATCCGTTTCCGTAATCATCGAAACATTTGGGAATTTGCAGGCCACTTCAAGCTGGTTATTCTTCTGAAAATAACTGTTGAAGGCATAAGAAATGTTCCCCCTAGCATCTAGATTTCCACATGATGTCCCATAACCGAGGCTGGTGCAATCAGCAAGCCCACATGCATAGCTCACGCTTGGTTGCACTTGCGGGTCATCGAGTCGGGCTGTAGGCTTCATCACACACCACTTCTTTCCCAAGTAATGCACATCTTTCGCAGGAACTAATGCTCCACTATTTGTAGTGCCAAGGTTGAGAGGGTATTTAATCTGTCCGTCATAGTAAAAGATCCCCCAGTGACGTTCGAAGTTCCCCGGATCAATGCTCTTTTCATCCTCGTCGATCAAGCTGAATAAGTACGCATCTATTGGCCCCGGTCTCAACGGTGTTCCTTTCCCACCTGAAATATGAGTCATTAAACCTTGGTTGAAACGTCGAGCATACTCTATGTTAGCATTTCGATCTCCATCCGTTGGCCACCCGATCTCCCCGACTATAATGGGCAAATTTCCGAATCCATTCTTCCGTAATGCGTGTGTAAGGGTGTCGACATTAGCATCAAACATGTTGTAATATAACGTACCACCATCGTTTAGTGGCGATGCATTGCCGTCGAAGAATGCATACTCGACCGGGAAATTGGAATCGGTATAGAGGCTTATGAAAGGATATATGTTCACTGTGAGGGCAGAGTTAACGTCATTCAAGAACTTGACAATTTTAAGCATGGGGTCCGAGATATCGGTACGGAAGTCACCCCCGGATGGATAATTATTCGAACTAGCGTAAACATCGGCATTGAGAGGAACCGTAACCTTCACTTGGCTGCCAATCCCAGCTTTGATCAGGGCAGACTGGATATTATTAAGAGCAGGGAGGGTTATCTGAAGATAGCTTCCATTATATGTCTCCAAGAAAGGTTCATTACCAACAGCAACATATCTGTAAAGAATGTAATGAAAATTAGAGAATAATCATTATACTTGCAACATCCAAACCATATGCAATATGGCTAAAGAGTTACAGGCACATATGCAAAGTGATTGTAGCGATCGACACATAACAAGCTTAAAACTTTATAACCACACGAGATGAAAAGATCGATGCATCCGAATAAACAACAACCAGAACTGAAAACACATATTAAACATGTCCTCACTAACTAGTCATGCCTATAGGTGATTGCAACATATGCAATATGGCTAAAGAGTTTTAAGACCGAAACGTCGACAAGCAGATACGAAGGTTGCAGGCACATATGCAGAGTGATCGCAGCGATAGACGCATAACAAGCTTAAAACTTTTTAACAACACGAGATGAAAAGATCGATGCATCCGAATAAACAAGAACTGAAAGCACATATTAAACATGTCTTTTAAGGATGATTTGATTATGACACAGGCCATGCTTTTTGGTTAATTCATCAATCAATTACTTCCAGCTCAGGAACAAACTTAAGACAGAGCCAATTGTTAAGAAAACAGACCTGATGTTGACATTATTGGAAGTGATGTGTTGGGAGACATTCTTGGCAACCCATTTCTCAGCAGCCTTCATGCTGCCACCCACTGAAGCAAGCATGTCGTTTGGGATTCCGACCATGACCTCAATCCCTGTCTTGCCTAGAGCCTTGAGTATACTGTCGTCGGCGTCGAAAAGCTTCACTTTCTGAATCCCATTCTCTCTCAGCATCCTTACCACGGTAGCCGGCCGCAGCGGGTGGGATGCCTGTGTTCCCCAGTTGACACCGATCCCGTTCCCACACCACAACATCGTAAACAAACATACAATCCCGATATTAACTCTAATACAATTCATTTGTTCTCAGCCACTGTAATCAGCAGAGGAAAGCAAGAAGCTTGAACCCAGAAACCCAAGGAAATTTGAGTGAAGCAGAGGTTGAAGAATCTAAGCAAAAGAACACACACAGACACAGAGGGAATAAAGCAAGACAATAGAAGGAAGGAAACGGAAAGGAAGAGAGAAAAAGGAAAGGAAATGATAAAGAGAAAACAAAACCAGGGGAGGTGAGAAATGTCTAGACAAGCATGATAACTAAAGAAAACAAAAGAAAAAGAGGTGGGGCCGGGGGTAGCTGCGCCTACGATACTACAAAACTGCTCTGGTTTGACAGGGACTTGATGTCGTTACTTTAGTTGGGAATTGTGTCCGAGAGAGTCAGAACTGTGAGGAATGGAATTTACAAACGACCGCCTTGTTTGTTTGTTTTAATCCTTATATCTAATTTATTGATTCACTAATCGGATGGAATATTATAAAAATTTATTACGAAATAATTTTTTAATTTAATTGGCCTATTCACAACGTTAAAATTTAAATATTTGACTGAATTGTTTGTTGACGATCGACAATCATAGACATGAGTAAGAGTCGCCTATATTTTTGTGTCTTTTTATATGTCTTACCAGTAATTTTACAGAGATACAAGAAAAGAACAGACATTTTGCTCGAGAGAAAATCACATCATAAAAAATAATAAAAATTATAAAAAAGAGTATCAGTGGGAGAAAAAAGTAGATAAATCCAAATATGAATGTAAATAAAGAAATGTTACTAATATAAAAAATAAATAAATTTATATACCAATGTAAATTAGAAAAATTCGAATATCGGTATAAGAAAATAGAGAAATTCAAGTATTAAATGTGACTTATATCTTAGATTTTAATTACCGGCTTCGTGTTCATGCTGCATGCACGTGGAATCACTCAACAATCATTACATGTTTATTGTTTATCAGAATACTCTTTGTGCATCTCACTGTTTTGTTTTGTTTTTCCTACTTAAACCTAGACCTGGCAAATTTGCATGAGATTCAAGACCCGAATCGCTTTATCTAACCAAAGATTAGATATTGACCCAAATATGATGATGAGAAATTTGATTCAAAATTCGAAAAAAAATCAAATCGAAATCGACCCGAATTTTAAGTGAATCAAAATGGACCCGAACTGATTTTCAACAGAATCGAATGTACCCGAATCGAAGATAAGCCGAACCGAAGACAACCCCAAATAAAGAAAAAATATTAAAAAATAAAGAAAGATGGGACGTGAACAGCTGAATAACTCACTAAAAAGTCACATATATTGGCTTTACAAAACCATATATAGCATGTAAAAAACTGACCCGACCTAAAAACTCAATTAAAACCGACTGATCTCCCGTTGGCCCGAAATTGACTCGAATTGAAATAAAACGAACCAAAAATAACCGACCCGATATTAATTGACCCAATATGACCTGAATCACCATAGACCCGAACTAAAATCGAATATGAACCGAATAATATCAGACCCGAAATGACCGAGCCAAAATAACCCGAACCGAATGACCCGTTTGCCACCTCTACTTAAACAATAGCCGTGATTAGAGAAGTAAAATTGAATATTTCGATAGGTTTCGGGTCGGATTAAGTCATGTTGGGTTAGATCAAATTCGACATTTCGGATCAGGTCAATAATTTAATTCGAGCCGATTATGTTCAAGTCGATTTGGGTTTGGGTCAACGTCAAGTTGATTCCAATTCAGACTCAATTCAGGTTCGGTTGGGCCAATATAAAGTTCGAGTTCGAGTCGATTCATTATCGAGTTAATTCAGGTTCAGATGGACTTTGGGTCGAGTCTTAACTGCGTTCAGATGGACTTCAAGTCAGATCATTTCAAGTATCAAATTAAGTTTAGGCTGGGACAAGTCGATTTCATGTGAGATTCAGTTCGGATAATACTAATTTTCGGTGAAGTTCGGATAGTGTCTTTACTAGGTTCGGATTATGTTCAGGTAATATCATTATTGAAATTGAGTCATGATCGAGTTATCTTACGAAATAGTGGTTCCACTTCCACGGCAAACGGCTTATAGTACTAGTTTTTTTTCACGTTTGACTTTTATTTTTATCGGGTCAACATTTAATTATTATTCATTAGTCCATTTTAAGTTATTCTATTGCAATTTGCAATATATGTATCGTTTCACACTTTTCGCTAATTGCGTGATTGACTATTAATAAGGGTATAATTTGTAAATAAAGTTGTCTATGTGGGCTAAAAGGTTGACTTATAGTTTGTCCAGGTATAATTTAATTCGGGTCAAAAATCAAAATCGTATTAGTAATTATTAATAATTATTTTTTTCAACATAACTATAGTAATGTCAAATTAACAATTTATTAAAGTTTTAATATTCAATAATTTCAAATAAGTCATCAATGCAAGGAAATATTACATACTTTTATAATTTGTAAATTTATAATTTTACTTTAATAATAAATATTTTTTAATAATAATGACACTAACAACGACAATAACAAATTAACAAGTAAATAAGAATCAATTATATTTTTAAATAATAACAACATTACTAATTATAATATATTTTTAGGGATATAGAATTTGGAATTAAGGTTTAGAGTACAGATTTAGGGCGATTGATAATCTATTTTAAATTCCGGTCCTTGAACACCTTACTGTCCACTCTATCCTTCTTGCTTAAGAGTTAAGATTCAAATTCTTTTAGAATTATCCACAAAATCCCTTCTATAGTAACTATTTATTCACTTTATAACTTAATCATTATATTAACAAATTTGTTGCCTTTAAGAGCTGGAGCATTCAAATTGTTAAACAAAAACGAAAAGATGAAAACCGTCATTTGTGGTTAAACTAGTAGAATGAATATAGAAAATTTAAAATCGAAATTCATCGATCGAGTAACTAAAAATGCTTATGTTGTTTCATCAAAAATAAATTCAGATCTCAACATTTATATTGGAATGTAATTTTTTTACTTAATTAAACAATATATAGAAAATCTAAAACTAGGGTTGTAAACGAACCAAACGATCAGCGAACCGTTCGTGAACTGTTCAGCGGAAAGTTAGTTTATGCTCGTTTATTTTTTAAACGAACGAACATAAACAAGATTTTTTGTTCGTTTAATTAAATGAACGAACACGAACAAATAACTAGTTAGTTCATTTACGTTCGTGAACGTTCGGTAATCCGTTCATTTATGTTCATTTAAATTTATTCACATATATTCGTTTATATATATTATTTTTCATAAAAAAAGTATTATATTTAAAAAGTTAAATTTATTCACATATGTTCGTTCGTTTATGTTCGTTTAAATTTATTCACATATATCATTTTATGTTCGTTTATGTTCATTTTTCATTTTAACGAACGAACACGAACAACCTATATTCCTTAACAAACGAACACGAACAAAAAATTATGTTCGTTTAGTTATTCGTATTCGTTTATTTGTTCGTTTAAAATTAAATAAACGAACATAAATATACTTTTGTTCATATTCGTCTGGTTCGTTTACAGGCCTATCTAAAACCGTGAAATTGAAATTGCAAAAGGTAAATACTCTTAATTATTACTTAATCAATCAACGTGTTCAATTATCGGACTTCCAAAATTTGATGAAATTGTCTCCGCCGCCCCTCTAATGCAAAGTGGGCAATTTGGCCTTCTTACCAAACGCCAATAATAATTCTCCACAAACATTTGTCTTAACCTTTATAATTAAAAGATTAATTTTCATTTATTTATTTATTTCATGACTTATCTACAGATTATTTCTTAAACTCATTAAAATGTCTTAGTGGTGAAAAATGATATTAGCAAATACTATCGTATAATCAAACCAAATATTAAAAAATACAACATGAATCCTCCCATAAGCCCATTAATTACTGATTTAATCTGCACATATAGTCCTTCAACTATAATCTTCTTAACAACTTAATCCATACCCAAATTCATATCTTACTCTCGTTTTAACAATATTTTTCGATGTCTAATTAATTTGTTTTATTGTACGAAAAATATGGTTCAATGTTACCGCAGCCTAAGTACACACTAAAGAATTAATTAATTTATTAAAAGGTTTAAACTCGATACTTAAATTATATATCTTCTTCCAAATTGGTATTTAAATAGTTTTTGCTTTTAAATTGATATTTGAACTAGACATATTTTCTCATATTGGTACTTGAAAATTTTTTTGCTCCCAAATTGATACCCGAATTTTAATTTCATCCCCTATTTTGATATTTTTTTAACAATTTTAATCCTAAAATTTACATATTATGTCAATTTGATGATAATTCAAAACAAATTAATAAATCAACTCAGGTACTAAATTGGAAGAAAAAAAATCTTCAAGTAATGCCTTGAAATAAGATACCTAGTTTAAATGCGAAATATACATTTCAACCTTATTAAAATGATTCAATTAGGCTCCGTGTTGACCGATTAGGTGATTGCTGAACCTACCGATCATGACCTTATCCAATATCATAATAAAAATATTATAAAACGAAATTATCATGTTGATGCAACTGGGGTCCCATTCCCCTTTTCCTTTTCTTTTTCATTTTTAACCATGAAGCTTAACCCTGTTTCTAACTTCCCGGTTTTCCCAAACGAATTCAAAGCGCAAGTCTAGGAATGGTAGAAAACCCCAGGAAAAGAAGAAGAAGAAGCTTCATATATTCGAAACAAAAATTCAAAAGAACAGGCATGGTCAGTTCAATCAAATATTCAGCCTCACCTGTGGTACAATCATTCTACAACATAATCCAAACAAGGTCTAATCCTACTACGAAAACGAGTAAGATTGGCAGCTCCCGAGCATTTCTGCTTTCGCTTCTCAGATGCAGGGCATGTAAGAGACATGGTCGTAAAACCCAGTCCAACCCAATCGCCAATGAAAATAATCTCCAGTATCTGAAAGGTATTTCTCTTTCCTCTTGCCCCAGAGTACAGATATTCACACCAATGCCTTTCGCAATCAAATTCACAAGCACAACAGTTCCCGTGACAAATGAAATTGAGCTACAATTCCCTAGACTCAAAAGAATCACTATAAGCCAGTATGTGCTAGTCCCATTAGACTCAAGCAAATGGTTGGCTAGTTAATGTAGCTGAAGCACTTGTTTCCTGGTTTTCTGGTGTCACAGGTGGTGGCACCTCTGCCAACGGTTTGTCTGCCACAGTTATATCCGGCACTGGTGTGCCAGTTGCAGATGTTGCAGGATTAGTTTCCACATAAGCAATCATATCCGGATTGCTCCCAGAAGAACTAGGAGGAGCTATTCCTTCCAGAGGAGGTTCACTTGCTTCTGATATGGGCTGTTCGCCTGCGGCTGTTGCAGCTGGTGCAACAGGTGCTGCTTCTCCAATTGGCGTGCCTGGCATTGCAGCCGGTGCATCAGAAGGTGGTGCTCCTATTGATGTGCCTGGTACTGCAGCTGGTGCATCAGAAGGTGGTGCACCAATAGGTGTTTCAGCCGGTCCACTTGGAGGAGGTGCTTCTAATGCCAATGGTTTGCTTTGTTGCTGTGATGTCTGTGTCACCTGAGCAGGTTTCTTTTTAATTGTAATTGAAGCTGAGAGTGCTGACATTCCCGGAGGAAGGATTTCAATCGGTGGTTTCTTCCCAGCCTCTGACAAACTTGTAAGTTTGGGCTCCTCAAGAGAAGCCAAAAATGCAGCTGTAGCATCTGTTTTCGCTGATGGAGCGTGCTCCACCTCCTTCTGTAACACTCTGTTCCACGCCTCAACCAAGTTCTTCAACGTAGGTCTCCCATGAGCCTGGAACAATTTTTAGATTGGTCAGAATGCATGAAAAGAACTTTGGATCAAGAACAAATTCTCTACATTAACCAAATCGTACGTTTGCGTGGAGCACAGCCTCTGCAAGCATCCCAGTATCCTGCCAAGCCTTCTCCAATAGAGCATTGTCTCCCAAAATCGCAGCTGCAAATGCAGCTTCACGTCCCAATCCAAGGGAGATCAAGTTATTCACTAAACCCTGCAATCATGCAGACTTTCTTTAATCACACAAGAGTTAAACTATATATCTGCCATGACAATAACTCTAGCAACGCAAAAATGCCCCTTTCAGTAATAAATAATTCAAAAATTAAAAATAAAATTTAGTACACTCATGAGACTAGAAGTTTAGAATGTAACCAAAGTCCATACAGTGACAAAATGTCAAAGAACTTCCAAGGAGCTTTCCATAATAAAATACTAATGGCGGTTCATGCTTTTTTCCCTGTAACAATAGAAAAAAACTACAGAGCAAAAAGGGGGGAGAGAGAGTTGGATGAACATTATTTTTTTATTACTTAAAACAGGTAAAGTACAAAAAACTTGTACGAAAACAGTACAACTAATAACTAGAGAAGATAGCTTTTTTAATAGGAGAAGGGGGAAGGGTTGCCCAGGATTGAACCCAGGACCTAATGTCAACCAGGTCTAAAGTGATGTCCCTTGCCATACACCACAAGCTTGGTCGACAGAGATGATAGCTTTTTAATTTCCTTAAACAAGGTAATTGCCTTACAATGGCACCACATATATGATATATCATCATATATAAGAAAATTATAATCAACTCCAACTGCGTGCAAAAATTAGGGTTGGGAAAATATTATATTTTTTAATACTCAAAACAGATAAAAGAAAACTTGCTACTAAAACAGTATTACTAATTTTATTAGAAATGGTAGCTTTTCAATTTCCTTAAACAAGGTAAATGCCTTACAATGAGGACACTGAGATATATATAAGAAAACAAGAATTAGCTCCAACTAACTACAAAAATAAGGGTTGGCAAAATATATATAGTATTAAATATATACACGTACAAATTTAGGAAGACATATTTAAGGTAAGTTTGGGAGTGTAAAATCAAGTCATGCAATAGAAAGTTTTAATATGAGAATAGGGCAATTGTAATCAAGCATTTATGTAGAATAGAGTTCATAAAATCAATTAACAACTATCACACAGCTCAAAAAGAGAAAGGATTGAATGAAATGGTTAAGCCACATCTGCATATGTCACTTCCATTCAAATAATGCCATGTAATCATATATGTAGTAAAAGTCAACCATTCATTATCCATTACATGTGATAATTAAATAATAAAATATTATTTCAGCATTTCATTAATGATTAAATTAATGAATACTTGACTTCTGCTACATGTGTGATTTTTTGGCATGATTTGAATGAAAGTGACATATGCTGACATGGCGTAATTGTTTCAATCGATCCTTTCTCAGCTCAAATAACCATTTAAGAAAAGAGGATATGAAGATTGCAACTTACACCAAGTCGCGTCAACTCGCCATGATTTGCAAGGCGAAGAGCAAGCCCTCTCAACTCGTGACCCTGTAAAGCTCCTTTCACTGAACCAGCAGTAGCTAACCTTTTAAGAGCTTCACGAGCAATGTCAGCCTGGGCAGTAGCATCAGCAGCATCAATAAGGTCCAAAAACTCCTTCGCGAATTTTACTATTCCTTGAACAGCTTCAACCATATTTTCCTTCTTAGCAGTTAAATTAAGTATATCATTCAAATCAAGACCCGGGTTATCCTGTCCAATGTCCCTGCTGTTACTCATTGTAAGAAGACACTGCAGAGCTCTTTTCAAATCATTACTCTTCATGGCTAAATCAAACTCCAACCTGCAAATGTAGGGTAGCAACATAATTGAAGAAATCATGGATAATAATGCAATCTAAGAATAACAGAGGAATCTTACTGCAGTCTGATTGTCATAATCATGAAAAACAGAAAAATATAGACTCGCGGAGAATGCTTTCTTCAATTGAAAAACAATCACAGCACTTCAACCATGAATTTCTTCTACTACTTTCTAAAGTAAACAGCAGAATCAATAATGCAGAAAATGCATGCTTACATATAATGCAAAGACTTCTAAACCCTCTTGTGAAAGTAGCCATGCACAAATGTAAGCAAATGGAAAGCAAGCAAGAACGTAAATGCAAGCGTTCATATAACAGAGGGGTAAACCTAACGTAGAAATGCATGCTTACATATAATGCATAGACTTCTAAACCCTCTTGTGAAAGTAGCCATGCACAAATGTAAGCAAATGGAAAGCAAGCAAGAATGTAAATGCAAGTGTTCAAATAAGAGAGGGATAAACCTAATGTAGAAATTTTGATGAAAGAACTAGTAGTTCATTTCGAAGTTGAAACTGTAAAACACCAGCCATAGGCACCATAAACGTAGAAGAAATCATAAACAAAAAAGGCAAGGGAAACCTCTTAGATATGCCGGGTAAGTGAAGCGCTTCAGTAGCGTAGCCCATTCCAAGCAGAAATTGTGCTAAATCATCATGATGTTCTCTGCCAAGCCGACTTGCCCTGGAAATGAAAATAATATAAGATTACAAAAAAAATGGTCCAGTTAGAAATAGAAAACAATTTTTTTATACCATTTCACTGCACTAACAGAATCTCCATAAGCAGCAAGACACCGACACCGAATGCCAGGATGACTCAGAGATAAGGCATGTGCGGTCATGTACCTACAAATGGTAATTGTAACAGAAATCAATATTTGATAATTTAGTTTACTATTCTGCATGAATTCAGCTGAGCTCTACAGGAATATAATCCATAACATGAAAGGATTAAGTATTTCTAATCAAGGAACCACCCCCAAAAATCATTTTCTTATATGAATCATATATATATATATATAATCGTGCAACACGAGTTACAGGCTTGCTAGGTATATACATCACTAGAAAGTAACGGAAGGAGATGAATGCTGGAAAAGCATTACCATAAAAGCATAAAATATAAGGGATATATATCAATGGATAATAGTTCCAAAGCAACACAAGCAAACTAGTGGAAGAATTACATATAATGGCACAGTGCCGTCAAGCAAACATGCCTATTAATAGAAAAATCCAGCAATAATTAGAGGTACATCAGTAAAATGCAACAATTCCGCATTCTAAAAGCAAGTAATGGACTAAATTAAAACAGGCAGGGGTTTTCAACTATGCACTGTGCCAAATTCATCCCCACTTATGCAATAAATAAATAAAAGGTCGGTCACAAAAACAGATAAAGCGAAAAATGAGGGGGAAATTATTAAGTACAGTAATGAAATTCATTGGCAAGCCATTGAATTTCTGAGTGCAGGCCAAGGTACCTATCAATAAGCCAAAGGACGCCATCTCTTACACCAACAACAATAAGTGGTCCCACGGGTCGTTTCTGCTCAGTGGGAAAACGAGTAACTGCTACTGAGACCCCACCACCACCAACAGCAGTTTCATTAACCTTTCTTTCTTCCATCTCTTTTAGCATCGTTGCATCATCCCCGTCAACTTTATACTGTTTAGGCAATGACAAGAAAGGTGGCACAGAAGGAGCATGCTGGAAAGAAGCTAACGGAACCACCTGACAGCAAACCACATTGAAAAGGAAAAAAAAAGAACCCTTAATCAGATTAGAAGTAGCACAAAAGCATTAAAGCATAACATACTGAATTATCCACTTAACTCTGGTATGCAAGAGAGATAACTAACTGTACAGAGAGAAGTCAGTTGTTGCAAGCAATTAGAATGCAATATATTTATTATGTTTTCCAACTAGTTGCACAATAAACCAACACCAAATTATATCAGCTATTCAAATAATGAATAGTTAACATATTGCAAATCTTTAAGTAATTCCAAGGTTGGCTTTTTCTATCAAGGAAACATGATATTGCAAACATTTCGGTTTTGCTTGGTATGAAGGAGAATTTGTTAATCAAATGGTTAAGATTCATAACCACTTCTTACTTTGTAGATTAACAATTAGATTAATAGAGTTTCCATCATCACTGTTTTCCATCCTTCATACTAAGAAGAGCCTTAAAGCACCTCGCACCCAATACTCGGTTTTGTTAATGTCACCAATAAATTCATTTTTTTTTTGTTCTTTTGTTGCAATGATGAGGATGGATTGGTGGGGGATATTAGATAATATTAAGCATCATTATAAATTTTAGGTTTAAATATGCCAAAGGTCCCTGTACTATTTTAAAATTTAGTCTATATACTTTATTTTTGTGAAATTGTCCATGTACTATTTTTTATTTGAAAATCTTGGTCCCTCCCCTAACTTCCGTTCAATTTTACGGTTAAATGGTGACCTGGCAGCTATTAGAAAAAAGGCAAAATAATTTTGAGTCTTATACGTTTACAATTTTTATCAATTTGGCCCTTAAAAGCTGTAAACGTAGACGGGTCAAATTGATAAAAAAAATTGTAAACGTAGAGGACTAAAAAGTTAAGTGCTTTTTTATTATAGCTGTCAGCTCAACAATTAACAGTATAACTGAACAAAAGTTAGGGAGTGACTAATATATTAAAATCAAAAATAGTACAAGGACTCAACTTCACAAAAAAAATTATACGGATTTAAATGTTGAAATCATACAAGAACCCGACATATTTAAACCTAAATTTTACCCTACGTTACTCGGACCTGGTTGTCAGTGTTAGATATAGGTATGTGTGTGACACGGTATTTTCAAATTTTTCAAGATTTCCATGCATTCAGGGAGCCCACAAAGGATCATATCCCCATTATATATTCTGGATATGTGTCAGTTACGGGTGCTTCAAGAAAAGCAAACAGTTAGACATAAGAGACTATTAATTTGAGCAAGGGATCTTGAAGGAAACAGATATCTACCAATCATAAATTGCATAAGCATAAATGAAACTTCAAACCACATGAATATGAAACTTCAGATATGAAAGAAGGCACAAGAATGTACTAGAATGTTATAGCTTGTACTATTTGTAGAAAATAAAGAGGAGTATTTTTGGCAGTGATCAATTAGATTCACTGTTTTTCTTAATTCCAAATAACACAGATACAAGGCCTTTTATAGGCTAGTTACAAAGAGTTATGTTACAAATACACTACTCTAAATTGAAATTAAATTCAACCTATGAGATAAGATAAGAGATAAAATCCTAGGATAAGGGATAAATAATTCAAACTTTATAGTTTATCCATACTACTTTAGTTTATCTACAGCAAATAAATAAACTTATCTCATCTACAACTAACACTCCCCCTCAAGCTGGTGAGTATACGTTGTATAGTCCCAGCTTGGATGTGAATCCATCAAAGGTTGCTTTTGGTAGAGCCTTGGTGAGCACATCTGCTAGCTGCCCTTCAGTGGGTACATAAGATAAATCTGCTATTCCACCATTGACCTTCTCTGAGATGAAATGTCGGTCAATCTCCACATGTTTTGTTCTATCATGGTGGACTGGATTCTTAGCAATCCTGATAGCATATTCATTATCACATAAAATCTCGAATTTTTCACTTTGGTTCATCTCCAATTCTTTCATCAATCTCTGCAGCCAAATGCCTTCACAAATTCCTAGTGCTAAAGCTCTGTATTTAGCTCCAGCACTACTTCTAGAAACAACAGATTGTTTCTTGCTTCTCCAGGTCACCAAGTTTCCCCAAACGAATGTGCAATAGCCACTAGTCGACCTCCTTTCTGTTAACTCTCCAGCCTAGCTGGTATCCGTGAAGACTTTCACTGTTCTGTCTTCGGTTTTCTTAAAGAATAAACCATGGCCTAGAGTCCTTTTTAAGTATCTTAATATTCTGTATGCAGCCTCAAGATGCTCTTCTCTATGATCTACCATATGTCGGCTTACAATATTAATAGAAAAACCAATATTTGATCTTGTCAGAGATAGGTATATAAGTTTTCCAACCAGTCTTTGATACTGCTCTTTATCTACTCGAGCTCCTTCTTTCTTCAGCTTCAAGTTTGTCTTTATTGGAGTGTCTACAGGTTTGCACCCCAACATTCCAGTCTCGGATAGGAGATCCAGAATGTACTTCCTTTGATTAATAACCAAACCTTTGCTTGATCTTGCCACTTCCATTCTACTCAGTAGATTCTTCAAATTTCTAATCTCATTGAGATCATCTCCAGTGATTATTATGTCATCAACATAAACAATCAAGATTTTTTTCTGCTAGGTGTCATCTTGATGAAGAGTGTATGATCAGCTTGACTTTGCTTAAACCCACTTCTCAAAATAACTATGGTAAATCTCTCAAACCAAGCCCTAGGTGATTGCTTCAGGCCATACAAGGATTTTTCCAGCTTGCACACTCTTTGATCTCCCATTTCCTTCTTTACTCATGGAGGAATACTCATGTAGACTTCTTCTTCTAGCCTTCCATTAAGGAAAGCATTTTTCACATCTAACTGGTGAAGTCCCCATCCTTCATTGACTGCCAAACTAAGTAGAACTCTAACTGTGTTGAGTTTGGCCACAGGAGCAAAGGTCTCCTTCTAATCAATGCCATATGTCTGTGTGAAGCCCTTGGCCACAAGTCTCGCCTTGTATCTATCAATGCTGCCATCAGAGTTGTATTTCACTGCAAATACCCATTTGCAGCTCACAAGCTTCTTTCCTTGTGGCAAATCAACCATGGTCCAAGTCCCATTCTTTTCCAAAGCTTCAATCTCTTCTTCTACTGCTTTCTTCCACCTAGGATCCTTGAGAGCCTCTTCTACAGTTGCTGAAATTTGTATCTAATTTAAGCTGGCTGTAAAGGCTTTAAAAGAAGACATTAAATTCCCATAAGAAACAAATCTCTGAATAGGATATTTTGCACATTGTCTGACACCCTTCCTATTAGCAATAGGTAATTCATCATGATTCATATCAGAAGTAGAAACTTGGGATAATTCATTACCTTCATCACCTCCATTACCTTCCACATTTTCAGAGGCAATTGGACTCGGTTGCAATTCTCGGCAAATGTCAGACTATAAGATGACCTCTGGAATAGATTTTTGCCTCCTTTTGTAGACACTCAGCTCTTTACTCTGGAGTTGTGGAGTTTGGGTTCTTTAAGGGGTCGTAGGAGTAGATTTGGGACTTTCTGGAGGTGTAATACTCATTGGATGAATAGGTTGAGGACTGGTAGAATTTACAGGTGTTGATGATGGCAAAAAGGTTGTGGGAAGAGTAGAGGGAACTTGTACTGGAACAAGTTGGTTTTGCTGTGGCAAAAGATTTAAAGGTTGAAATTCATCAAAGTTCTCCCCTTGAATTGAAGACTTGGTAAAATATGAAATGTGTTCAAAAAATGTAACATCCAGAGAAATATAAAACTTACGAGTATAAGGAGAGTAACACTTGTAGCCCTTCTTTAGTGAAGAATGCCCTAAAAAGAGGCACTTAATAGATCTAGAATCAAGTTTAGACCTAGAGGGACTAGTATTATGGATATAGGCAGTGCACCCAAAAGCTCTCAAAGGAAGGGTAGATGACATAGGTGTAAAAGTAGGATAACTGTCCAGAAACACTGACCTTGGGGTTTGAAATTTTAGGACTTTACTAGGCATCCTATTAATCAAGTAGGTTGTTGTCAAGAGAGCCTCACCCCAATATTAAGTAGGTACATTATGAGAGAAGAGTAAGGACCTAGTGACCTCTAAAAGATGTCTGCTTTTCCTCTCCGCGATCCCATTTTGCTGCGGAGTATCGACACAAGAACTAAACTGGACAATCCCTTTCTCTCGAAAGAAAGAACCCAATGTTTTTGTAAAGTACTCTCCCCCATTATCAGAGTGCAAAACTTGAATGTGACTGTTAAACTGAGTCACTACCATAGTATAAAACCTCTTAAATATTTGTTCTACCTCAGATTTTTCTTTCATCAAAAAAGTCCATGTAGTACGAGAATGGTCATCAATAAAGGATACGAACCATCGACACCCATTTATATTCTTCACCTTAGAAGGGCGCCCCAAACATCACTATGAACAAGAGAAAAAGGTTTAGAAGGTTTATAAACAGATGGCAAATAAGAATTTTTAGTATGCTTAGCAAGAGAACAAATGTCACAATGAAAGAATTGTGGTTTTTGATTGAGAAACAAAGTTGGAAATAACTTTGCTAAATAGTAAAAACTGGGATGACCTAGCCTGAAATGCCAGAGCATAACATCATTGTATTTGTCAAAAGTTGAAACTAAAGAAGAGAAAGACAAACTCTTGAAATTTTTATGAGAAGAGAGAAGCGCTCCCCATGAAGCACATAGAGCCCACCAGACAGTCTAGCATTACCAAGTATCTGCCCCGAGCCCATTGCTTGCAATTCACAAGTTTGGAGAGTGAATTTAGTCACACATTTCAAATCAATAGTCACTTATTGTGAAAAAGAAGATTGCATTTCAAAGCTGGTACATAAAGGACATATTTTAACAAAGATATATTCTTATTGACAACAACAGAGCCACTCCCTAATAATAGGCGATAAAGAACCATCGATATTCTTATAGAGGAGCGAGGAGATGTGGTCTGAAATGTGTTGAACAGCCCTTTGTCCCGGTCATATGATCGAGGCTCGGATCAATTATCCATACCGGTGCAGCCACGCCATGTCAAAAAAAGCGCACCCTTTTGTACCTTCATGAGCTATAAGGGCAAGATTCAAGTCACTTTGTTTTACGGACCAAAATCTGCGATTGGTAACAGGAACAAAAGAAACATCTGGATATTGACCATGGTCATGACGGCTAAAAGCGTGTGATAAGGATCTATTAGCCTAAACTGATACCATGTAGAAAATAAAGAGGAGTATTTTTGGCAGTGATTAATTAGATTCACTGTTTTTCTTAATTCCAAATAACACAGATACAAGGCCTTTTATAGGCTAGTTACAAAGAGTTATGTTACAAATACACTACTCTAAATTGAAATTAAATTCAACCTATGAGATAAGATAAGAGATAAAATCCTAGGATAATGGATAAATAATTCAAACTTTATAGTTTATCCATACTATAGTTTATCTACAGCAAATAAATAAACTTATCTTATCTACAACTAACACTATTAAATATGAAGTATCTTGATTCATTTAGATCATGTCTCATAAGATACATTCACACTTTTGGAAAATTTTCAACATCTATTTCCTATGTCATGCAAACAGGAAGTTTTGGAAAATAAATTCAAGACGTGTTCATTTAATTACTAAAAAATAATAAAATGAACTGAGATCAAGAAAACACTGACACAAAGGGTTAAGGGAAGGCGCAAAACACTACCTATATTAGTGACAACCACCAGAAAAATAATAGCAATATAAGAATAATATAAGAATTCCAACCTGTAACATAGGTGGTCTCAATGCTATTCTTTCTTGTGTAGAAGTTTGAGGACCATCCACACTGATTAGAGCCAACTCTCTATGCTCAGCAAGTGCTCTTGCCTGGGCCTCTTTTAATTTTATCTCTTCTTTCATCTTTCTTGTTTCAATGTCAATGGGTGCAACTCCAGCAAAAAAAAAACACATCTAAAAATTTTAGCACAAAAGATACAAGTTGCACAGTTACTACACTCTGCTTGTCGATACACTTAAAATTCCATAAGCTTATTATATGAACTTCAATAAAATAAAATAAAAAATAAAAAGTTAAGAGGAATATGAGCATTAACGGGCAAACAAAGCCCTTTGTGAACAGATTTCAATGGTTTAAAGGAACTAAGGCTTTAAATTATTCCTGATTCCATTATGTTGCTCATAGAAGGAAATGCGGGAAAAGTTAACAGAATTGGCAATTAAGCTTTGTGCATTTAATAAGATTACCCTATGATAGCCATCAATCAAGAAATCAATTCCAACTAAAACTCATTTAGAAATATTACACATAAAAAGAGAACAAAAAGGAGAAAAATATTACACATTAAAAACGAAAAGAAAGAAATATCATTCAAAAATATATATTACACATAAAAAGAGAGATATGTAAGAAAACCCAATTATCCCAGGCAATATCTGAATGAATGATGCCATAAAAATTCCAAAATGAATTAAATAGTATCATGAAGTGACAACTGCTATCCATTCCAAATAACTAATGCTACCATCTTGTCAAGATCGAGCGACAAAAATAATAATTTAGTGTGTTCAATGTATATTTGAAATAACAAGGACAATCATATAGCACAACTACAAAGACGTATTTCAACGATAGTTTTCATTGTTTTGAGACACTTCAAAGCAAGTTAGATGCAGTAGCTTGACATGAAATATTGGTCTAGGACACAGCTTATGGTTTATGAAAGTATTGGGTTAGAAAAATTAGAAATTTTAGGGATTACAGCTGATATGAGTTAGGACTGAGACTTATAAGCAAATAAAGGTTTGATTCTCTTGGGGTTTAACCTCAGAAGAGAGTCAGACTAGAAAAGAAAGCATCTAGGATTGCTGAGCACCAGAAAACCAGGATAAAACTTGTGATTCTATTCCTGTGTCATGTACAATAACCTGAGATTACAGTAGTAATAAAGAGAAAAAAAATGTGGAACAAAGAGAGCGTACAAGATTTTCTAGGCATCAACCCAACAAACCAAAATACTAAAAAAATACATTAGTTAATACTTATTGAAATATTAAGACATCACATGTATTTACTATCATCCAACCAACTCGGACTAGGTTCTTAATTGGAACTGCCCAATAAACAAGTAAATACGATTAAGACTTCAAGAAAGCAAATTTATCCTCCTAGAAACTTCGTGAATAGCCTCAAACCATCAAAATTAACCCTTAGATCTAGGGGTTTACATTAGAGTACTGCACATGCTACAAACCATACTATGAAATTCTATATTTAAATCCATAACAAAAAATGTGAAGAATGAGGGTATTACACTGCCTGCATCAAGCATAAGAAGTCCGTATTGTATAATTCATTTTGCCAAAGCAATGCATATATCGACTGGAATAAGCAACTTTTAATGAACTTAATTGTCTTATTGATCATATTTATTTCGAGGAGGGTTCTAATTAGAGTTAATAAGATTTTATAAAATATAGAAGATACGTTGATAATCAAGAGAGTGGAGAAAACCAATTAATACAACCTAATGTAAACAAAATATATGAACAGGTAACTATATCATACTCAATTGTAGTTGGTGTTGCCACAAACAATTGTCTCCGTTGCCAAACAGCTCCAGTGGCATAGGCTATTGCAACATCTCCAAGGTATCTATACTGAGGGCGCAATGAAGAGATGACAATATAATGCTGATAACCAAAAGCACAATACTCAACAGTTTGGTCCCATGCAGTCCACTCTGGCTGAGGCAGAAGACCACCAACTGGTTGGAAAGTTTCCCAACTGTACAATTTTACTTCAATCAATTATTACAAAAAAGGAAATAGCATAATATCTGCCATTCTATGGTAAAAGAAATGCATATACAATGCAATAGATATTAGACAACAAAATGTTTGCAAAGCACTTATTTCAGGACTAAGCGAACAAAAACTTTACAGGAATTGGAAAGACTCGTATAATTTCTATACGCTTAAGCAATACACACACAAAAGGCAGGTCCAGGTGTTAAATTTAAGTAGGACTCATGGTTTCGGGCTCAGGAGTCGGAAATTATAAGAAAAATCACCAAAAAATCCAAAATACACCCTATCCATAGATTTTTTTTTTTTTGAAAATTACACCCCATCCATAGATAAGTAGCACTTTCATCTGTAATTCACATATGTTCTTACACAAAGATAGATGATACATATGCATATCTTTGTTTAAAAAGATAAATGGCACTTCCATGGCACTGAAAGCAAAACCCGTTGGTTATACAGTTCTGTCAGCCAACATCCCAACGGGTCGTTTGAAACGCTGACAAGGTGTGGTGGTGGACTTGGGTGGCTGGCAAGTTCAAGTTTACGTGAAGCATCAGCCAAGGCTGGACTAGTTTTAATTGAATTGGGCCACAAAGAATTTGGCCCATGATAAAAGCCACTTTTTTGCACAAATTCCAGAGCTAAACTAATTGCCTTAAAAACAAACCTGGGTTTGCGAATCCTTACAACAGCCTTAAGGCCTTCCATGAGCCCATCAAAGAAGACTCCTAAAAGACAGTGTTAAGGCCAGTTCTTGACTAGGGCAGAACATTTGGTGAAGTATTGATGGTACTCTTCTATCGCAACTGTTTGTCAGAAGCCATAAAGATGTTCATCTAGGTTTCGGAACTCTGTGGGACCATAATTTTCCTAGGATGCTTTGACAAACTTTTTCCATTACAAAAGAGTATGTTGCTGATCCAAGCAAAAAGATCAAGAGCATCACCTTCTAAATACATAGCAGCAATGACAACCTTAAGCTCAAGTCTGATAGTACCGGAAATATTGTTCAGCCTTTCCAACCATGCATATCGCCCCATCAAAACATAAGGAATTCCATCTTAACAAGAGGCCTACAACAGGGGTTTTTAACCCACCATAGTAGATACATCCCTACATGGTTGTTATCTACCCAAGATGATCATGCGGCAATCCATGGCCGCATGCTTGGTTCTGGGCCTTTGACATTAGTTGGGCCATGAGCAGCTCCCAATAATTCAGCAATGGATTGTGCTTTTATAGTAGCATCCATGGCTTTGAGGCAATGAAGGTCAAGCGCTAAAGGATAGCATCATTAGGGGATAAGTTTGTTGGTGTAGCGGAATGGGTCCATGGTGGAGGGGGTGGGGTGGAACCGTAACCTCGTTGGTGAAAATTGTGGGGAGAAGTGACCATTATTGGATCTTTTGTGGGCTTAGATACCGAACTGATAGGATCTCCAGAACTAAATAGATGAAATGAAATTTATTTGCGAACAGAGTGCAAGAATCTTACAACTCGACCAGTTTTATCCATAGGGATAGGACAAGACTCCAATACAAGAAAACTAAATAGATGAAATGAAATTTATTTGCAAACTAACTGATTTAAAGCAAACCCATTATCCATAGTAGCAGACTAATTAAGCCTATGCCCCGTGCACCAAAAATTTATCAAATGACCCGTCTTTTTCCTGTACGATGGACCAGTGTGTTGTGTTTCTGATAATCATAGGCTACATACATAATTACCATTTCAACTTTTCAACCTTATGCAAACCTTATAGAAGAATCCAAATAAAAGGAGGCCAATGACCTAAGTGGAGAAATTTCGGCAACAACATGGTGTCCGGAAGCCCAAATAAAAGCGGTACAATTATACCCAACAACAAAGTCTTGATAAAGACATGCATGGCAATAAATTTTTTCACCTGAAAAGCTGAAAGTTTTGAGGCAGTGCCTCAACAGGAGATCTCTGAGAAGAGAATCCATCATCAAAAGAACCACTACTTCCAAATCCAGACAACGGCATAGACTGAATTGTTGATATAGCCATCGCAGCACCAGGACTAATCTTATGAGGTGTTCGATAGGCAACACCAAGAAGTGCCCCTCCATGGAGGCCAATGACCTAAGTAGAGAAATTTTCAAGTTAAGATAGGAAACTAACCATGTAGAATGCAGCAATTGAGGAAGTAGAGCACTGAGAAACAAATGCATGTTTAATAGTACAAAATCTTATAAGCGCTATTTAATACTGGAAGTATTACTCTACCAGCAAGACTGAAAATCCTAACAATAGTTGACAACAGCCTAAAATATCATATAGACCATCTTTTTTTCATTGAGAATAAAGAACATGCCTAACACGATTTATAATATTTATCTACTTAATAGGAAATAAAACAATTTGTTAAGGACAACACAAATTATGGGAAAGATTGTTACATACAACTAAGTAACCATCTTTCCTCATAATCAAAGAACAAATGCATGAAGAATGAGCCTGGCTCTATTGAAATGATAAAACATTAAACACAAAGTAGATCAAGATACCGGTTCACTTCGGCTACCAATGGACCTCATTAATATGTTCGACGTTCCATCATCCAGCAAAATACGAACTTGAACATTAGCAGAAGCAGCAGTAGCAGCTGCTGCAGCAGCCTGAGCTGCAGCTGCTTCTTTAGCTTTTCTTGATGAACTGCCCTTGGGGACAATGGGCAATCTAGGAGGTAATGCAGACTCTAATATAGCAAATCTGTCGGAACATATATCCCAAGCTAGAAGCCTTGCACTTCCAGAATCAACAATGGACCAATCGCTAACTCTGTAGATTGAAAAATAAGGAATATCGGGCCACACAATTGCAAGATACCTGCACATAAGTTCACACTAAGAATTGATGATGCACTATAAATGCATTCCAACTAAAGTTTCTCCATCCAATCATATAACATGTGAGAATGGATGTAGCAAAGTAGGATGCATTTATAACTGACTTGTACAGGAGCATATCAGCATAGATGGTTCTTGTTTTTCCTCTCCTAGAATGAGAGAACATAATAAGAGGTACTAAGAGTCCAAACTGGTCATCAAACATGTAAATGAACCATGCATCCATGACTATCTACTACAATTTGTTTAAACATGAACTTAATAAAGCAACAATAGACATGTTGAAGCAAAAGCCACTTTTTTCCATTTTCGCCAATAGAAAAAGTCAGATTCTTACTTTCCAGAACTGCTTATAGAGAGAACTGAATATGAATCATGTGGAACAGGTGTACTGATGTGCTTTTTAATCTGCTTCACATGCAACGGTTCAAGTGAACCTCCCCTCATCTTTCCTGCTTCGGATAAGGAGCCATTATTTCCAAGTGAAGGGTTTGCTGTATTAGACAACTGAAAGCTTAACAGCTTCAGTTCTCTTTCAACAATGTAGACAGCAGAATGTTCTCGACTTCCAGCTGGGGTTGGGAGAGGAACTACAGGAGGAAGTGATTTAGCATCAAATTCATTGACAATAATACCAATATTGGTCCCAGTAGCAACAAGATGAGGTTGTAAAGGATGTGCAACTATGCAATAAACCTGCAGTAGAAACTTGTAAGAGTCAAAATATATATTGCTAAGGAAGAGATCAGGTGGTGGGAAGAAAAGAAAGAAACATCCAGCTGTATTAAGAGAATGATGTCAAATTCATTCAGGAAGAAAAATCAAATTCATGGTGAAGATTTATATTTCTTTATTAAGAAAATATAGTTTATATTATTATGCTTTTAGCGCTTTAGTTTCAAAATTCTCAGAGAAAACCAAAGAATTTAAACCATCTTACACAAAACAAAGTCTAGCAAGCAGAGGTTGAACTAATGATGTGCCAACACATTCTTCTACCACAGTTCAGCTCTCATACAGAGAATTAGAAATTACTCAAAAGAACCAGGCCATTTTGTTATCTATGTAAATCTTTTTCGTCTATAACTAATCCAATTAGGCTTCAGCAATATTGATAATGAATAAGACATTAAGAGCATGAAGCTTAATAAGGTTCTAGGGTAAAAAAACTAATAATTAATTTTTTATGGAAAGTAAAAGTGAAAAACAGTTCATTGCGGCTCTAAGATCACGACAACAAAAACAGCTAAATACCCTAAGTTTCTTGTTTGGCGCAACTGCTTGAGGAGGAACAAGAGAAGACAGATCACACAATGGTCTTGTAAGCGCTGAATAAGTTGGATGCTCAATAGCCCTGCCAAAAAACAGTAACTATGATATCCTTGCAATAATAAATAAACAATACTGCCTTACATTATCATTATTTAATGCACATAGCCTTCTATTAATATCCTATAACAAGAGCCATAGTATTAAAAACTATAAATATTTTCTAATAAAAAATATAAATGTATTTACTGGGAGTGAGAACCAAGAAATTAGCATACCATATATATGAATCTTTGACGCAAGTCAAGATATCAAGGTTAGGTGCTCGAGGATGACACCAGGATGCCACACTATGACATGCAAGTTTAGGAACAGGCTTAATTCGCCTCAACTCCTGTAGCAAAGAACTTAACAAGATCAAAAGAGAAAATATGCCAACTCTTTGTTTCGAAAGTCATACCAAGTTCTATTCATAATTGCTAAAACTTAACAAGGGGCAGCTGAAAACCTTAAAAGAGACTGTGTCCCATATAGCCAATGTCTTATCTGCTCCAATTGTAATTAGCTGAGGAGCGCCCCCAATAACTCTAGAAAGCTCAACAGCAACAACTCCACCATCGTGTGCCTATTTGATAGTTGATACCATAAAGAATGTAAACTTTCCCAAAGAAGGTGCATCAGGAAAGCATGCACACAAAAAAGGTTCTAAAAGGCTAAGTGGATACACTGAAAAAAGAAATATATCAATAATATTAATAAAAGAAAGAATCGTTTAAATCACATTATCATGAAACATAGCAATACTTCACAAGAGTAAGCAAAAAAATTAAGTGATCCAATCCCGAAAGCAGCTTATTATTTTCTATTATTGGTGGGCAATTGAAGTTGCTCGGTAAAAATATAGCACTCTTAACATTTTAGCTTATCTTTAATATAATCTTTTGAATTCCGACTTTGAGAATAATCAAATAACTGTTTATTGTGTTGTTTATTAGCCTTTAAGTAGGAGAGAAATTCTCCAGAATTAAAGATATAAGCACCTTCAAGCTTAGCTTGGGTACAAGTTCTCTTGAATCTTGACCATGGTCTGCGCTCCAGAGAATAAGCAGACCGTCACTGGCACCCGAAACAAGGAGTGCCTGCAAATGAAATATAAAACAAACAATGAAAAAGAATTACAATAATCAAAAGTCATAAGAGGCCAAACTTCAAGATACGAGCAAGCATGTACTCAAATATGTCCTAGCTATTATGTAAAAGTATTATTGCAAAAAAAAATGGAATCAAGTAACGGAGTTAGAAATTTAACTTGGAAAGCCCAAACAACCATATGTTTTCCTAAATACATCCGAGTTACATGAAACTAGAGGCAAAACAATATAGAAACAATCTATCTAAATATTCCTAAAAGAAGCTTGAAAATTCATAAATAAATACTCTAATAACATATAGATGCAAAGCCATTTACAGTTATTGCCATTGATGAAATGCAACCACCCTTTCTTTCATAGTTAAGTTTGAGGGAACTATTAGGGACTCGGCGCTTCATTTTGGGATGTAAGATGAGGCTACTATCTAGATCTCATCTAAGATACAACTACTATCAAGATAGTTTAAATCAACAGTTGCATTTTATACATGAAGTCAATTGACATTATGTATCTGACAGAGCATTCTTGTATTAAATTTGCATGTCTGAAAAGGACAAACCTCAATATTGATGTGAAAGATGAAATATAGGAAGAACATAGAAGATGAACTTTTGTACACAAAAGAAATCTTAAAGTTGTTTGTGAGTAGCAACAATTTCCAGTAAAACTAACAGAATTTACTGGTTTTGTTACTATACACCATAAGGCAATTTGATGGGCCACATTGTAGATCTCAGTCAAAAAGTTAATAACAAGGCTGGAGATGGCATTAATCTTATGACCAGAAATGTAAACATCATCATAAACACATAATCGACTCACATGCATTGCTCATGGTTAGGTAAAATTGTTAATTCTTTAAGAATGAGAATTGCCAGAAGACATTGCATAGATTTTCTCTGAAAATTATGACCTACCTCACCAGTAGAAGCCATGAAACTCATCAAACAAGAAATTGATCCTTTATGACCCCCTGTGTATCTTCTTACAAGCTGCCAGAAATAAAATGAATTCCATAAAAAGAAGAATGACAATTTCATAATAAAAATCTACTAGAAAATAAACAAGAAAGGGTTAAGTGGTTGATCAGTAGCAAATGTGACAAAAAAGAAAAAACAAACCTTCCATGTCATCATTGAAAGAACCCTAATAACACCATCTGATCCACCAAAAGCAACAAGAGTACTGTCACCGACAGACGATCTAGAAAGGAACTCCATACTGTCACAGAAAAAAATAGAAAAAAAGGATTACCAGCTAACTAATCAGAGTGTAATGGTATATTGTGAGAATGAGTTGAAGGACGGTAGAAGAAATTTAACATTAACAAGATCATACGTCTAGTTTGCAACCTATGCCTAACAATAAAAGCAGATGGAATAGGATTACAGATACTACAAAAGCTACTTAAAAAGGCTTAATAATTTGATGGTAAAAGAATGGAAGTAATCAGTAGTTGAAGAAAGGCAGTAACAGCACCAAAAATGGGAAAGAGGGTTGGCAGACAAATGATATCAAAATGCTTTGCAGGTGAGCCGAGGATACGAAACATGAAAGCATTGGCAGTTAAAGGCAGCATACAACAAAGAATAAGAAGCTTCAATTCTAGAATTTCGGGTCAGCAAATGAATGTGGCATAAAGTAGAGGTAAGTTTATTTCCACATAATAGTAAATATATATTAAGTAAATAAAATATGGCAATGGAGCTAATTCAAAAATGAGCCAAGTGAAAGATAACTCACCAGAGAAGAGACTTGTTGTCAAGCTCTTGTTTGGGTACATCACGGCTGCGCATCGTGACCAAGTCCAAAAAGATGGCTTTGTTTTCACAGCAGATGACAAGAAAATGCCGTCCTTTAGTTGATGGAGCCGGAGAAGCAAAAGCCGAAGTAACATGATTGACAGCAGTAGGAGCCTCGGCAGCTGCAGAACGATTGCGCCAAAGTTGCCAAAACCGCACGTCATCATCAAAAAAGCTCACTTGCTTAACACTATTAACAATTCATCAAAAGAAAAAGGTCAAGATTTCAATTTTGCTGTTAAATTGAATTTGAATAAAGGAAAAAGAGGGTTGCACTAGTTATTAATCACCTCCCTCCACGGATGGCCTCCGTAGGTTTCCCTCTGGAATCTGCGAATTCGTAAAATCATATAAAAAAAACCCAAAACAAAAGACGATGAAAAAATAAAAAAGAGATCGATAGCGAACCAGATTCGCCCTCAGCGAGCTTCTCCAATTTGACACCAACAAGACGTCTCTGGTCGATCCCACCGCCTTGAGCTCGTATATGACCTGGCGATGCTCCCAGTTCCAAACGGAGACGTGATCGGAGGCATCGGCGGTCACCAACCATGGATGTGTGGGATGCACCGCTATCTTCACAATTTTCTCATTGGTGGCTCGAAATGCCCTGAGCCGTAGCATTTTTCTCCTCGATCTGATGTGATCTAATCGAATATGGTTATAAACAACTACTTTACTGTTAACTTGCAAGTGCGCCCGACAAATCTGGAATCTCTACACCAATTCCGAGTTTCACGCAGAATTTCAGATCCGGGCTGGTTTTCTGATATGCTCCGGGATGGTTTCCAATTTGCCAGCCCTTCCCTCACGGTTTTTCAACTTTTTTTCCTTTCTTTTTTTTTTTTTTCTTTTTCTTTTTCTACAAAAGAACTAGCAAAAGGAGCGTATTGACCAAGAAGACTATTTGTATCTTTTATACTATGATCAAGGATTTAAAAAACGTTTCGCGTTTTCGGTCGCGTCACGGTTATCGCAATTGCAGACATAATAAATGTCGTTGCGATCATTGTAGGTTTTACGATCGTAAATTTTTTTAAAATTCGCACAATTTGTCTAAAAACATAATAATTATAATTATAACTATAAGATTTATATTTAATGATTTTTAGAGTTCTTTCTAAGTGAAATTTGACATATATAATATAGTTTAAACTTAAAGTTTTCAACAAATAGAAGACTTTAAAAATCTGGTTATAGGATAAGTCAAGATATATATCAACAATGTAAGCAATAACATAAAAGTATGATATGTACAAATCATAATCATAAAGTTAAATATAAATCTAATATATTTTTATACTTGATTAAATTAGAACTAAATTGAATGAAAATTCAGACTAAATTTAAATTGTATAAATTTAGAAACTTTGATTAAATAATTTGAATTAGGATATATGACTAAATTGAATGAAAAATTGAAATTTTAAATTTACACTAAATTATATAATAACATTAAGGACTAAACTCAAATAAATCCATAAAAATCCCTTACCCCTACTTTTCCAGTTTATCTTGTTGGCTTGTTCTTCTTGTGCGTGTTGCGGTAAAATGCAAACCAGGGGCCGGGGCAAAATGGATTTGGAAAATGCAAACCGCTCGGCTCAGCTGCTCAACCTCAACGGCTCAACGTCCTCAGTCCACCACGGCACCAACGACGACGAAGATCAACAGTCAACAGAGTCCAAATCCAGACTCCAGTCAGTGTTCACTTGAATCACTTCTTCTCTCTGTTTTTTTTTAATCTCAGTTCTCTTCTTCTTTCTGTTCTTGTTCAATCGCGGCCTAATAACGAGGATAGCGTCTCGTTATCGTCACGACAACCGCTATCTCATTATTTCGCGCCCACCGCAGTTTGTTATCGTCGTAATTCCATTTTCTACCGCAATTTTCTCTGATTGCGGTTTCGGACGGCAACGCGACCGCAATTTCGCGGCCGTTATAGCGTTCCGCTATTTAAAACCGATGGTAAAGCTCGAATCACCCCATAGATACAAAATGGATTAATTTTTCTTTTTTAATTTTTAAACTTTTATCCTAGTAATTGTTTTTAATGTTTTATATGATTAAATTTTATAAAATACATATTTAAAATTATTTAATTGAAAGTTTTTAAAATAAGTTTTTTTATATTTTTTATTACTAATAGAAGTTAAAGTTAAAAAAAGTGACCACCAAAAATCAATAAACAGCAATTTAGTGGAATGAATAGAGTAATTATAAAATATGTTTTGAATTTATCCATATCAGAGGTGGATATTCGATCGATTCAAAACAAATTTTTTTGAATTAATCGAGTTGACGAGTCATATTTTATAACTTAAACTTTATTTGAATTTTTTTTAACCGAGTCAAGTCGAGTTGTTCGAATTTATGTTTAAATTTAATTTAAACATTTATAATGTTATGATATCAATTAGTTTCAATTTAAACGGTTTTCTATAACCATATACAATACACATATATTTCTTCATATTTTTCATATATGATATATATATATATATCATTGCAGAATTGAGAGACTCGAACTTAAAAATTGATCTACTAATTATTAAAAATTTTGAGTTATTTGAATTTCTATTTTATAATTCAAATTTTATTTAAAATTTTTTGAGTTGAATCGAGTATTTTTCATATTGAGTCGAGTTTTATACAATATAAAAAATCCAGATAATGTATATAGAGCAGTTGTGAATAAAAATGTCATAGTATCTCGGATTATATTTTGTTCTCTTTATTAAATAAATAAATTAGTTTATGTATACTTCGAAAAGAACAAAAGTTTTTTACAAAAAGAAAAGAACATAGTTCATTCGCTAGATATTATGTTTATTGACATGGTGATTATAAAAAAGATAGCACGTTTGGTTTTCTAAGTTTAAAATTTTCATCAATTAAACCATTAATTATTAAAATACATCAAATTTAAAAAATATTATTTTATTAAAAATTATAAAAATATTATTTTATGCCAAAATGACTCCTCAGAGGATATTAGTTGGTCAACGTCCTGAAATAGCATAACAAGCCTACATGACATTGTATGTTGACATAACAACAAACTAACACGTCAGTCGAAAAAATAATTTAATAAAATTATTTTTTGTTGACGTGTCATTTTGTCATGCCATCTCAAGGCGTTGATATTAGGTGACTAATGATTGTTATTCACGGATGGGTCATTTTGACCCAAATGAAACGTTGAGGGTTAAAGTATTTAAATAAAAGAATATGGTCTAAAGTGACTATTCAATCAAACATTATGAGCATTTTTTTAGTATTATCAAAGGGTTAAAAAAATATATGAACAAATATTACCTTATAATCACCTTAAGACTATTAAAAAAAATTTGTTGTCATTAATTTTTATTCCGTTTAATATCTATTTACAGTTAATCAAAACAAATTTAAAGGACACCAACAACCCGACGCTATATCCCTTAAGCAAGATCAGAAGTTCAAATACTAACGTTATAAATAAAGAAAATAGGGTTGGGTTAAGATATTTGATTCATTTGCAATAGTCTAGTGATCTGAATTGTGTTCTTCTCGAATCATCTTTACTTCCCAGTTGGATTTAAGGAGTCCTGCTCCATTTGTAATGGTGTAATGCTACTGTAGAAATATGCTTCATGTTGCAGTTTTTGATTCAGAATGGAGTTAACTAGGAACCAAATCTTGTTTTTACCTATAAACAGAATTTATAAGTTATTCCTTTAGTCCAATAGAGTTTTTTTTTTTTAAAAAAAATAATTTCCACCTAAGGGAGGAGAAAGGAATTTTGCTCTTAATGGGTATTAAACTTAGGGGTGAGCGTACGATCAAGTCGAGTCGAGAAAGAAAATTTTGAGTTATTCGAGTTGACTCGTCATATTTTACAACTCAAAATTTATTTGAATTTTTTTTGATTCGAGTCGAGTTTATGAAATTCAAACCGAGTTTGAGTCGAGTTTTCGAGGTCCTATACAAATTTAATTGTAATTATTTATCAAGTTATAGTACAGTTTGATTTCAATTGAAACAACTTTCTCTAATCATATAAGATATGCAGATAAATATATATTTCTTCACATTTTTTTCACATGAGGCATATATTTCTTTATATTTTTTATATCGGTATATATATTAATAAAAATTGAGAGACTCGACTCGAACTTAAAAATTAATCCACTAATTTTTTAAAATTTTGAGTTATTCGAGTTTCCATTTTACAACTCATTTTTTTTTAATTTTTTTCTAGTCCAGTTGAGTCAAGACGAGTAGAATTTTTTTGCCTCGAGTCAAGTCGAGGAATTCGGTTTTATTGAGTCAAGTCGAGTTTTGCTCACCCCTACTTGAACACATAACCTAGGGGAACGAGAGAGTGTCAATTGAGAGCTTTAACCACCTGCTCTTAGGGGTGAGCGTTCGAGCGAGTCGAGTCAAAAATTTTCGAGTTATTCGAGTTGACGACTCTAATTTTACAACTTGAACTTAATTTGAAATTTCTTTGATTCGAGTCGAGTTTAGCGAGTTCGAGTCGTGTCAAGTTTTCGAGTTTATGTACAAATCTTAATTGTAACTATTTATAATATTATAGTATGTTTTGGTTCAAATTTAAACGACTTTCTCTAATAATATAACATCTACATACATATAAGTTCGAGTCATTTCATTAAATTACGGGCCTCGTTAAAAATCTCCTTATCTAGGTAAGGCCAAGGCGAGAACAAAGATAGCGGAAGGAGAAAAAGACTGTCCAAAATATATTTTCCAGTTTAAGGTTTAGGAAAATATTTGATAAATTTAAAACACACCGTTGTAATAACTAAAATTTTGAGGTATAAGATTTTTTTATGGCGGGGTTTTTTCGTTTCAAATACATTTTGAAAATGTTTAGGGAAAATAAATGAGTTAAATTAAAATATCTGAAAAGGACCGATTAACGGAAATAAAATACATAAATTAAAATTTCAGAAGCGGATCGGGACGAACAAAATAAAATACGTAAATTAAATTGCAGAAATTTAAATGCGAAAAATTAAAAGTCCAAAAATTAAAGCGATAAATTAAATACGGAAATTAAAAACATAAAATAAATAGCACAATATAAAAGATACAAATAAAAATTACATTAAATAAAAAATGAATCTGGAAAGTGACCAGATGGTAAACAAAAGAAAATTAAAAGGTAAAAAGAGAAAAAAAAGAAAAAAGAGAAGACGTGACTGAAATAAAACTGAAAATAAAATTACATGGGTTAAATGTGCAATTAGTCCCTATAATTTAAAGGGGATATTTTTGAGTTATTTGAAAAATCGAATAACTCGGAATTTGAAAATTTGAACTCGACTCGAAATTGAAATTTTTTCGAGTTATTCGATTGACTCGAATAACTCGAAATTAAAAAAAATTAATTTTTTCGAGTCGAGTTTTGCTCACCCCTACCTACTCTAGAGAGTGTCGACAGAAAAAAATGGTTTATATTACAATTTATAAGTTATTCCTTTTGTCCAAGAGAGTTTATATTACAAATTTTATAGAAAAAGAATGTGTTATCATATGCAACTATGCAGAAAATGGTTTATCAATGGAATTGCAGGAAGGTAGCTTCATTTCTAATCAAGTTTTACACTCAATATCTAGTAATGAATTTATCTATTTTTCTCAATTTAAGAGTTGACAGTGTCCGGTCATTTAATGAACTCTGCTTTGTCATTGTTTTTCATGTATTTATGCAAGACAATTGTAAATTCATCATATATATTTCTTTGTTTCGAGATTTCATAGTCGCACCCGCTGAAAATTTTAAATTCTCATATAATTCAGATATTTTCTATTGATGATTTGATTTTGCACCCTCTAAGTTTTTAACAGTTTACATCCCTAACATAAAATCATGCTTCCATCCCTGATTACACTCACAAACAAAGATTTTTATATCACTACGGCATCTGCTATATTATGGTACCATGACTGCATGGACTTTTTTTATTTATTTATTGAAATGAGTATATTACAATGTACCTCGTTAAAAAACTTCTCTAAACCTACTTGAAGAAAAAAGAGTGCACATGATCATAATTACAAAAAGAAATACGAGACACGCTCGACAAGTGACTGCGTGAACTTTTATCATTATTATTATTATTATTATTATTATTATTATTATTAGGGTAAATTACATCAGTAGTCATCGAACTATGGTTTCTTTCCTATTTTGGTCACCGAACTATTATTTTTGGTAAAAACATCACTAACGTTATGTTTCCTTCCTATTTTGGTCACCGAACTATTTTTTTTGGCAAAAATATCACTAACGTTATGTTTCCTTCCTATTTTGGTCACCGGCTGTTAAAAACTTAACGATTTTGCTGACGTGAAATTTTATTTTATTTTTTTAATTTTCCATGTCATTTCTTCTCTCTCATCGTAAGCAATATATGTTATTTTATAATATTTTTATTCAAAACTAATAGGATGGTGACACGTCACCATCCGCCTATTAGTGGAATAAAAGGAATAAAAAATCAAGCCCAAGTTTGTTTGGCTTTTGAATGTATTGCTTTGTATGGACGTTATAAATAAAAAAAAGTAGGGTACTCTTTTTTCCCTAATAGGTTTAGAGGAGTCTTTAACGAGACCTTTTCTTTTTCTTTTCAAAAAAAAATATTAATAGCATTATCAAATCAGAGGACCAAATCAAGGCAAAATGAAAATAAAATATTAAATCTAAAATTTCAGTGTAGTAAAGGACCAAAAATAGTAATTATTTATTTTATATTTTAAAAATTATTCAAAGAGTTATGTTTTTTCTTCTAATCGTGCCGTTGCCCCAAGCAAAAAACCGATTAGAAATTTGATAAAATAAAACCGATCCAACAGAAAAACTGAGCACTAAAGTTTTTATTTCATTTAAATTTGTTTCCAGAATAAGAACATCAAGAGAAAAGAAATCTACGTACAATGTTTATGGTTATTGAAGTACTATATTGGGTATAGTGATAAAGTTTATTACAATTTCAAGAGAGAATTCGAGTTTAAATTTCGAAAATAATATTATTAAGATGGGTAACTAGTAACTACAAATCATAATATAGGCAATTTTGAACCCTGAAAATGACAACAAAATGTTTATAGAGATAAAATGAAATAAATATCGAAACTACAATGGACATTGGTAAAAATGTGCAAGGTTATCCATAAATTTTAATTTTGTACACGAAATTTGATTTGATTCAATTTTTAAAAAACACTAAACTTGTTATTGGTGTAGAATCATTTTAGTTTACATACACAAATACTTAAATTTATTCAATATAAAATAAGTGGACGCATTTAATATTTTTAAAGTGTATGCAATTGAATCAACAACTAAAACTTTATTTTATTTTTGATCAAAACAACTAAATTTCACGTGTACAATTAAACCGAAATAAAAATGTTATTTATAAATTTGATTAAAATTTATGTGTAATTTTAATATCCACATCTATATAACAAGATCATGCGAAATTTCATTTTATGTATAGCATTAATCTAATTGCTAGAAATCATAACAGCGAAATCATGTTGATAGTGGATTATAGTTATTAATGCAAGACAATAAGCAAATAAACAACATAGTTGTTGTAGTATAGTGGTGAGTATTTTTTACCTTGTCATGCGGTGACCCGGTTTTGATCCTAGCAAGAGTGCAATTTTTTTTCCATCCCTTCTTTCTAGAGAATGAAAAGGAGTTTAAAAGGGAGGCTTTCAGTGTATTAGACTGACTTGATAATCAAGTACACCACGACACCTTGTTGCCATGTGGCTGTACTAACCATTTTTAATACGTTAGCTAACTAGATTTTAATTTTTCTTGTGGCTCACTTCCTACAAGGTCAACTCACCAGATTTTATTTGTTTCTTGTTTGTGGTGTTTGGGAGCATGGAAGCGAATCATGCTATGCTAACAGGGGAAACAACAAAGACAACATACTTTATAAAAAATAATTATCTGCATTCTGCCCTACTTTTCCTAGAATTACTATCGGAAATCAAAAGCAGTTTGTATACGACTGTAGATTCTGGTTGAAGTTATGTTATGGTACCATGACCGTAGGGACCTTTATCCATTATTATTATTATCAGTTTAAATGAGATTCTTAAAAACTAGTATTTACCACTGGGATTTGCTTGAAGTTGTATGTGAATTGGTTGAAGCAGTTGATCTGAGTTGGCATCCTAATATATACAGCTTCAGAGCCTGGTTGAAGTCGCCCGCTTATTTGGATGGAAACAAGGTTCTCGATGTCGATTCCGATCCCGATTCCGATTTCCCTCTTTAGATCACTTTGGATTGAAAGAGTGCACACAAACATCACTGCATCCAAATCAGCAGTTGGCCGCACATGTTGCAGTACAAGCAAGTCTATGAAATTTCCTAGAAAAATATCAAGCATACTGAAAGTGATAAGGAAGCTATGTTATCTCCATCGTCCAGGGTAACCACGAATATTATTTTCCATAGTATACCCTATCTGCATGAATATTTAGATGTTTTGTAATTGGACATATTATTTAAATGTTCTTGATTCCGATTCCGATTCCGATTCTTCCGAAGGCTGCACACAAACATCACTGCATCCAAATCAGCAAGCATCTGTATTTTGCATAGTGATGACTGATCATATGGTGGTAAATGATCAGTTGACCACACAGGCTGCGGTATAAGCGGGTCTCAGAGATTTCCTACATAAATCTCAAGCATATATGTTTCATAAAAAAAAAAACCACGTCACGTGTTTTCGTTGGTTGTAACTTTCAAAAACTTTTGTTGAAAAACCTATGATAGAGGAACTAGGAAAAAAATCTAAAAGTGCAAAGTAGGAAAAATGGTATAGTTCAAGGGGCAAAATGTGTATTAAGCTAAAATAATTTATTCATGTCCAATTATGGCTTTAGTCCTCTTATTATATGAAAGTTTATAATTTAAGTTCTCTAATTTAATTTGATGTGATCTAATCTTTTATTTTTACAATGTTATTAGTAGGTCAAAATTGATTATATTGTTAATTATTGAAGTTAAAATGATGATATGTATTATTATTATTATTATTTTATAAATCCAATTAACCATATTCAAACAATAATAAATTTGCATATCAACATAATACTCAAGGTAGTTAAAATTTAACTTGACCCCTAAACTTTAGATAGAATACTAATTTGACCCTTAAAATTTAAATAAAATATTAATTTAATTCATGAATAAAATTAAAATAATAAAATCATTTATCATAATTTGATATTTATTCATTCTTGCAATTAAAAATGACCCCATTGACATCAACATCAGCTTCATCGACTGTTAACATTACAACCCTTTTACGTTGTTTGCATGCAAAATGAAAAGTGAAATTTGCAGCCAATTCATAACAAAGCAAATAATGAAACATGACAGTCACTACTACCACAACTTTTAAAGGGAAATGATCCACAAAATATTAAAATCAAAATGCACCGTCACTTTTTCTGTAACACCTACGACCCAGATGTCATATTTGGGCTTCACGCCTGAAACTCAACCAAACAATTTTGACCTAGTTTAGCCCAATCCACAAATCTATTATGAAAATCCATTTAATTACAACCCAATAAAACATAATAAATATTTGAAAACATATACAGTGGAACTCCTTTTAAAATTACATTATAAACCTTTGACTCGATCGTTTGAAAATCCAAATACAATTTACAATATACAATAGGTTCCTACGAATACATATCCCAATGACCTAAGTATTGTACTCTGAAGAGACGAGGCGCTGGAATCCTCCATTGGTGGTGCTCCTCCAAGAATGAGCCAAACCTACTAACCTGAGAACGGAAACAACGATTTCAAACGCTGAGCTAACAAAACTCAGTGGATACACCACCACTCAACCATGCTTCATGCAAATCATAAATAAACCAATGCAACATGAATGATATCATGGCAAGATAACAATGGCGCTACCATAACCGCCTAAACACATGGCATTATGAATGTATGATCACGCACCCAGCTTATACAAGTATCTCATACACTTACCTAACATTGCACAGATAACACCAACAATATTAAGTGAGGCACGTGTCCACAAAGCATCAGGATCTTACACTACGAGTAAGGCTCGCGTCCATAAAGCATCGGGATCCTATACACAAGGAGATGAGGCTCGCTTCCACAAAGCATCGGGATCCTATACTCAAGGGGATGAGGCTCGTGTCCACATAGCATCGGGATCCTACATCCATGCTTGGAATCTCTCATCAAGCATCTTCGAATGAGGCCCGCGTCCACAAAGCATCGGGATCCTACATTCGGGAGTCTTCAAGGTGTTGCAACACACTTAGAGTATCCAAATCCCAACAAGGGATGACTCGACTATCTAGGTGTCCCATTAGTACACATCAAGGACCCTAGCCACCACATAGTCTCAACCTCAACACAAGGGTCTACCGCACACAACTCTAACACACTTACTATCGCCTTATGGTTTCTATCAATTATTAGGCCACCTTATTGAACTTATATATTTATTAGTATGTTATGAAGGTACTCATTAGCCGTTCTCATTAATTTATCTTATTATTCAATAAGGTTTAACCTTATAGGCCCCCCTTTCGCACACAGCGAGGGCCTAGATTACCACACATCATCAACGATCCACCTAGGATCCTTATGGGTTACCACCTCACACAGCTTACCCAAAATATATCGAGTCATTAGCCATTTATTTCTTACACAGAGTTTAAATCTCTATTTCTCGATTTTAATATTCATTTTACACCTTAACTGACCCCAAGGCCCTTTGCCTCGAATTATAAAACCCTCGAACATAAACTCAACTTTCTTGGGCAGAATGCCCAGCGAGTACCGATACTCCTATGTGGGTATCGGTACTCCCCTCTAGGTACCGATACTCGACTATGAGTACCGATACTCATTTTAGGTTCGAAAGAACTGGACTCTCAAGCCGTACCGATACGCTCCATACCGTACCGGTACGCATTATCGGTACTAGGATCGCCTGTGTTGGTACTCCTACATACGCGTACCGGTACTCTAAGCCTCTCACAGGCAATGTAACAGTGGGTACTGATACGCCCCTTGCGTACCAGTACTCAAAAGCGCTACTAGAATCCTTAATATGCAAGGGGTGCCGATACACGGAGAAGAGTACTGGTACTCCCCTCACAACCCTTCTCCCCTATATACTAAGGCGTACCAATACGCTATCCCCCGTACTGGTACGCAAGCCTAATTTTTGAACTCTAGGTGCGGGTTTCACCTAGAAACCTTGTTTAACCCCCATAGTTAAACCCCAAATTGTTCATACAAGTTATGGTGATAGTTTTAGGTGGATTACTACCAATTCCAAGCCATTACAACAATAATTCTAAGATTTGCCATTAACAACCACACAAGCTATACCAAGGCCAAAACCCCAAACATGCTTCAAAGCTTAACTTCATGATTTCCAGGAAACTATGGGAGTTAGTAGTGTACTAACCTTGGATTAAAGCTGGTGCAGAAGCCTTCAAAGATTCATTCCCGTTCTTCTTCCTAAAACCCTCACCAAACACCTTCTTCTACCACAACCAGCCATTTTTACCTTGATTCGAAGATCTCCAGATGCTGGCTAAACTTCTCTTCTTAAGCACAACGAGATTCAAACTCAAAACTTTAAAGATCCTACATTTAACACTAAACCTTGGGTAGGAGATGAGGATAGGTAGGGAAAGAAAGTAAAAGGAGAAAAATGGCGACCTCACTCTCTTACAATATGCAAAAAATTAAACAATCACCAGTCCCCTTTTCATCCCATTATGCTTTTACCAAACTACCCTTCTTAAATTCTTCCTAACCCATATTCAAACCAATAACTCAAGCCCAACAAGGATCGAGCCCGAAAAGACTCCCAAGGGACCAACATCACGGCCCAAACGCGAAGCCCACGCCTCGGGTCAACTCGACTCTTGGATCTAAAATTTGGGTCATTACAACTCTCACATCCTAAAAGAAAATTTCATCCTCGAAACTTAGACAATGGAAGAAGAGCAACTGCCAACGCTCCAACCAACCTCTCGTTGACAATTGTCTATGCGGCTCTTAGGTTCACCAAAAACCTTCCTAACCAAAACTCTCAAGATAAATTCTCCCCTTTATACAGGCCTCTTCAACAATATATTCCCAATATTCAGAACAACACTCATATTAACCTGGAGACGGATCAACCAACGATAATCTCAACATCATTATCTAACATCGGCACCCTAACTCACTTTGGATGAATCACAACTAGGTGAATGAACCTTTCTACCAACACTAACATTGCCAAGGTCTTGAACTCAACCCTTATCTATATCCATAACGCGACACTCATTCAAGGCATACCACAAGACATTTCCTCCTATATAATCACCATAACCCACGTGTTTAGGAATAACAAACCTTATCAAACATGTTCTATGATCCATCTAACTTGAAAATACAACATTCTTTCACAACTTGGTTAACTAATGCAAAACTTAACACCTCATTTACTTGAACCTACTACGACATAAGCAGATGTGAATCCACGATCAAGCGATTCTACTAGCCAAGCCACTTCGGTTCTAAAAGAAAATTGTTACCACACGAAGCTCTACTATGGATCAAACCATCAAACTGTCCTCAAGGGTCCGAACACTCTCTTTCACTCCCAACCACCAATTCTGACAAGCGCCGGTGCAAAAATTTTAGCAAGCCTTCAAGATTCCTAATGATTCTCCCAACACAACTTTTTACAGCCCAAAATCTAATTCCACACAACTTAGATGAACACCCACATTTCTCCAAAGTCATTCGGAACATCTTTACACTATCACCATGCATGAAAACAATCCATCTCAAACCTAAATAAGCAACCCTCTATTCCTTGAATTTAAAATTATCTCGAAGTATTCGTAAGTCTAAAACACTCTTCAACTTGCCCTTAGAGTTCAAACATCGCATCAACCCCAAATTTTAACACTAATTCTCCTTAACTTTCAACTTACGAGACCAACATCCTGAACGGTATTACGAAAATCTCAAACCTCTTCAATATCAACAAGATCATCAGCCTTGAAAAACAAATATTGGCTTCCATTGTTATACATCAACTCACAACAGCTAACACCACTATATCTAGCTATACCAACCGAAGCACGTACCAAGGTGAACCCATTGGCGACATCGTCCGCGTCCCCTACTCAACCAATGAGTACTCACACAAAAGGTTCGGTAAATGTCAGACCACAAGGTGATGAACACTTAATACCGAACTCAACCCATCCCTTATCATGGGTACCACTCCACGATCAAGAGGTTATCCCGCTCAACCCTCAAAGAGCACCTTGATAACCACTTGCACGTCTACCGCTCTAAACCACAGACTCTCACCCTTGCCTCAACTACGCGAACTAAGAACGTCTTGCAACCTACAAGGTCCTCTTCAACTAGCATCGCATGAGCACAACACATAAGCTGGAGAGATAGGATTTATTAACGGACATTACCGACAAACTGGTTCATTCCAAACCTCTACTTCGAGATTCTTGCTTGGAAACTAAGGCACCCCTCGCACTCACGTGACCAACCCATACCAAAGGTAAGTCTAACAAGTCCATAGAGACTGTTACCCCAAACCATACACACCACTCATGATGGAACCTTTATTTACCAACGCTTACCAATATATTAATTTACCAAACCAAGATCAACCTCGAGGAAACTTATCACAGAACTCGCTCAATAAAATCTCTGCCAAGGTAAGAACAAGAAATCAATTGTCATCAAGAAACGAAAAACCACAAAGGGAACAAATCATTTAAAACACTCTCGGTAACAAGCTTGTCATTTCTGGAATAAACAACATAATGTCTAACAAAAGCTCGTGTGATGGCTCTAACTGTAGATCTCACCTGACTTCCACCCTGATACTTCGATAATGACCCAACACCATTTCTCGAAGAACCTTGACTATGCCCAAAAGATGTTAACCTAAAAGACTGAACTTTAACCTAGCCCTATAAATAAGAGTCCATATCGTCAACTTGAGAGAGAGCAAGATGAGAGAATTTTCGACAAGCTTCCAGGGCAAGGAGATTTCGACAAGCTTCAATTCTTCATCTTTTTCTTTCTTGTTCAATTAGGTTCATGCTAGGGATTCTTTATCTTGTGTTTCTTTGGAACCTAGCAATGAACTAAATCTATTTGGCTATGGTTATTGTGTTTTGTGGTTGAGAGAAACTATTGGATTTTGTTTATGTAATAAGAGTTTGCACTTTTCTATTCAAGGTTTATTCATTCTTGGCTCTTATTCTTGTTTGCGAGTGAATTGGGAGAGGATCTCGTAACTTCATCTATTTATCTAATATCGGGAGAGTTAGATTCAAGAAACGAATGAATATGATCTTTATTCAATCTATTGATGGTGAAGATTAATCCGGCTTAGGAATAAGTCAAGGATTTCAACGGCTAAGAGGAACGCAAGATTGGTTGTTGTTCACCCTTGATTCACGCAGGGATGTATTATCAGGGTATGCACAAGTAGCTAGAGTTTCGACTTAGGGATAATAAGAAACCATTGAAGAATGCTCTGTCGAACCTTGAAAGTTGCTGCCCAGACGCCCAAGTAATTGCCAAACTAGTCGGCCAAGCAACCATCGATTAGTTGCCAAGGCAACCCCGTTGTGCAAGTTGCCACGGCAACTGAGTTGCTCGTGTACTCTTTTACCAAGACGATCTAATCGGCTATCACACCTCAACTCACGATAACCTGGCCTATCTCTCTCATTTAATTACATCACTTTTTACCTATTTGCTTTCTAGATTAGTTATTAGTTAAAACTCTTATAATCATTTATTTGTGTTTTTACTTTTTTTAGTGCAAGAGACTATTTTCTTGAAGTGGCACCAATCCCTGTGGAGACGATATCTTTTATACTATAACTTGCAACGTGTATACTTGCACAATTGCGTAGCACTTATTACGCGCAACAAGTTTTTGGCGCCGTTGCGGGGGATTGGCAATAGCGACTTTGTTTTTATTTTCTTGCACTTTCTTTTTACTTTTCTTGTTTAAGATTCAAAGGGCTAACAAACTTTGGTTTTGCATTGGTATATGACCAGGGCGAGACCGATTACACCAGAATATCCCTTTGATCCAGAAATCGAACGAACCTTACAAAGACTTAGACGAAGGATAAGAGTAGCAATGGCTAATCAAGACGGCAATATGAATAAAGATGTTCCAGTAGGAGGAGGAGTGATTCTTGCACGAAACAGAACTATTCGAGACTATTTTGAAGAAGATTTGATGGACTTAATCCAGGAGTTGTTGCACCTGAAATTGAAGCCGACCACTTTGAGTTAAAACCGGTAATGTTTAATATGATCAACACAATTGGTCAATTTGGCGGCTCAACTACTGAAGATGCACGGCAACATCTGAAATCTTTCCTCGAGATTTGCAACTCGTTCAAAATATAGGGAGTCACCCCTGATGTCTTACGATTAAGATTATTCCCCTATTCACTGAGGGATAGGGTGAAAGCATGGTTGAATAGAATTCCTGCCGGATCAATAGCATCTTGGACCGATCTTTGTCGTGATTTCCTTGCTCGATTTAATCCTACAAATTTGACTGATAAGCTTCGTAACGACATTACTTCTTTTCAGCAGGCAGATGATGAATCCATGTACGAGGCTTGGGAGCGATATAGAGAACTTCTACACAAATGCCCCCTACACGGATTCCCGGTGTGGACTCAAGTAACAATGTTTTACAACGCCGTGAATACACCAACAAGGATGATGCTAGATGCCTCGGCAAACGATATACTCTTAGATAAGTCGCCGGAGGAAGCAATGCAAATTTTAAACAGGCTGGCCAAGAATGATTATCAATTCCCCTCTACTAGAAGAGGAGGAGTTAGACGCCAAGCCACAATACATGAACTAGGATCATCAGATTCAATTTCGGCACAATTGGCCACTTTAACCAAGATGGTCCAGAACATGCAAAAACCAAACAACACACATGAAGTCAAGGTAATAGATTCTTTTTGTGAGTTATATGGTGATAACCATGATTCTTCTGAATGTATGCAGAATTCGGAATCCAACTTCTATGTGGGGAATTACAATTGGAACAACAATATGATGTCCAATACATACAATCCAGCTTGGAAGAAGCACCCAAATTTTTCATGGAGTAATCCCAACAATGCTCTAAACCAGAACAATCAGAATGCACAAGCATCGGGATTCCAGCAGAATATGCCACGGCAACAGTTACCGCAGCAACAACCGACAACATCTAGTTTTTTAGAAAATTCTCTAAATACTTTTATGATGAAAACTGAATCTTATATGGCTGAGAATAGTAACTTCATAAAAATAACTGATGCTTTTATTAACAGGACCGAAATGAGATTGCAAAACCAAGAGGCGGCAATCAAATCATTGGAAAATCAAGTCGGACAGTTTGCTCAAAATCTGAATACTATACCGCAATGAGGTTTACCTAGCGAAACTGAAGTCGCAAGAGGAACTGGCCATGAGCAATGTAAGACAATCACCACTAGAAGTTGCCAACAACTTAGAGAGGCTCAAACCCGCTCATCAAACAAAACTCCACAAAAAGATCAAGACGAACCTAGCGGCAAAGCCTCAGATGCTGAACCAGGAATTGCCTCGGCAACCGGCAATAAGCATGCCTCAGCAACCGACGATAAGGATGCTTCGGCAACTTGTGATAAGCATGCCTCGGTAACCCCAATTGATAATGCCTCGGCAACTCCAGTTGTCCCGGTAATACCGTCAATCAGGTTCCAAACCAATGAAAGGATCGAAGATATCTGACTTCCACCACCATTCCTACAAAAGTTGAAGCGACAAAAAAAAGAATATCAATTCAAGAAGTTTCTTGATATCCTAAAGCAAGTCCACGTCAACTTGCCATTGGTGGAAGCAATTGAACAAATGCCAAACTATGCCAAGTTTCTTAAAGACATTGTGTCGAAGAGAACAAGGCTAGGAGAGTTTGAAACAGTTGCCACAACAGAGAGATGCATGGCAATGTTGCACAATCGTATTCCACCCAAGTTAAAGGATCCCGAAAGTTTCACAATACCATGTTCCATTGGAAACCACTATGTCGGGAAAGCATTATGCGACCTTGGGGCTAGCATAAACTTGATGCCTAAATCGGTTTTCCAGAAACTAAGAATCAGGAAGGCAAGACCTACAACAGTTATGCTGTAGCTAGCCGACAGATCCTATGTGCATCTAGAGGGAAAAATCGAGGACATACTGGTAAAAGTTGATAAATTTATTTTTCCCGCTGACTTTATTATTTTGGATTGTGAAGCAGATGAGCATGCACCTATCATTCTCGGGAGACCATTCCTAGCAACAGGGAGAACCTTGATCGATGTTGAAAAGGGAGAACTCACAATGAGGGTGAATGATCAGCAAGTTAAACTAAATGTGTTCCAAACACTAAGGCATGTCGATAATCCAGAAGAATGCCAACTTCTTCATGCCACGGAAGAGTTTAACTTCGACGAGGAATTTAGTTACCTCAGCAACTACTTTGTCGATCAAGAGAAACCTGAGGAGTATGAAGAACCGGTCGATGAGGAACAACAAGAAGAGGCAAATTGGCTAGTCAATCGACCAGGTACATACTTTGAACCACTGGATTACTCAGGTAAGGAAGGTAAGCTCGAAAAACCCTCTATTGAACAACCACCGATTCTTGAGTTGAAACAATTGCCAGAGCAACTAAAATATGCATACTTAGGAACTGATAATACATTGCCTGTAATTATTTCTTCTAAGTTACAGCCTGAGCAAGAAAAGAAGCTGATCAAAATGTTGAAACTACACAAAAAGGCAATAGGGTGGATAATTGCCGACTTGAAGGGAATTAGCCTGGCAGTGTGCATGCACAAGATTTTGTTGGAAGATGATCACAAACCTTCAATTGAGGCCCAGAGGAGACTGAATCATGCCATGAAAGGGGTTGTAATGAAAGAAATCATCAAGTGGCTTGACGCCGGCATTATATACCTTATCTCTGATAGTACATGGGTAAGTCCGGTACAATGTGTACCGAAAAATGGAGGTATAATAGTGGTAAGTAATGAAAACAATAAACTCATTCCAACCAGGACTGTGGCCGGTTTGAGGGTTTGTATGGATTATCGAAAGCTAAACAAAGCCACTAGGAATATCACTTCCCATTACCCTTTATTGATCAAATGCTTGACCGTCTTGCAGGTAAACCCTTTTATTATTTTCTTGATGGTTATTCAGGTTACAATCAAATTGCCATAGCACCATAAGATCAAGAAAAGACAACACTCACATGCCCATACGGTACTTATGCTTTCCGAAGAATGCCGTTCGAATTGTGTAACGCCCCGACAACCTTCTGAAGATGCATGATGGCACTCTTTTCAGACATGGTCGAAGACTTCCTTGAGATCTTCATGGATGATTTTTCTGTTTTTGGTATTGACTTCGACAGCTGTCTTGGCAATTTAGAGAGGGTGTTGGCAAGATGTGAAGAAACTGATTTGGTCCTCAATTGGGAGAAATGCCATTTTATGGTAGATGAAGGAATAGTGCTCGACCACAAGATTTCATCCAAGGGAATTGAAGTAGGCAAAGCTAAGGTGGACGCGATCGAGAGATTACCCCCACCAAGTTCGTTTAAAGGAATTCAAAGTTTTCTTGGACATGTAGGTTTTTACAGGAGGTTCATTCATAATTTTTCTAAAATCACTAAACCCTTGTGCAATTTGCTTGAACATGATAAAGTCTTCGATTTTGATGATTCTTGCACCCAAGCATTCGAAACCCTAAAGAAAAAGCTTGTCTCGGCACCCATTGTCGTTCCACCAGATTGGACGCTACCTTTTGAGCTCATGTGTGATGCAAGTGATTTCGCGGTAGGAGCAGTCCTAGGCCAACGCACAGGTAAGACCTTCCATGTGATATACTACGCTAGTAAAACTCTTAATAGTGCTCAAGTGAATTACACAACAATAGAGAAAGAGTTACTAGCTGTAGTTTTTGCATTTGACAAGTTCTGATCCTATTTGATTGGTACAAAGGTAATTGTTCATACAGACCATTCGGCAATCAAATATCTATTTGCTAAAAAGGATGCCAAACTTCATTTGATTCGTTGGATATTACTTTTACAAGAATTTGATATTGAAATTAAGGACAGAAAAGGAACAGAAAATCAAGTGGCTGATCACTTATCACGTTTAGAACATAATAGGGAGGAGGACGCGGATCTAGAGATATCCGATGTATTCCCGGATAAACAAATTTTAGTTGCCTCGGCAACCATGGACGCGCATGTCTCAGCAACCCTCGACGCCTCGGCAACCATGGACGCGAACGCCTCGACAACTCCCGATGCCGCAGTAGCCCTTGACGCGCACGCCTCGGTAACCATGGATGCACACACCTCGGCAACCCTCGACGCCGCAGCAGCCTTTGACGTGCACGCCTCGGCAGTTTCGAGAGCAGTCACCACGGCAGTACATGCCTCGGCAATACCCTGGTACGCAGATTTAGTTAATTTCCTTGTTTGTGGTATTTTACCTTATGGCATTACTCACCAAGGGAAGAAGCAGTTCCGCCATGATGCTAAGCATTACTTTTGGGACGAGCCTCTTTTGTTTAAACAATATGCAGATCAGGTTATACGCCGATGTGTCCCTGGAGAAGAGCAACAGAATGTACTCTGGAAATGCCATTCTTCACCCTATGGAGGACATTTTGGAGGAACTCGTACCGCGGCCAAAGTTTTACAATCCGGTTTGTATTGGCCAACATTGTACAAAGATGCCCAAGACTTTTACAAGCAATGTGATCTTTGCCAGAGGACGGGCAATATCTCTAGACGACATGAGATGCGGCTCTAGAACATCATCGAGGTAGAACTGTTCGATGTATGGGGGATTGATTTTATGGGACCTTTCCCATCTTCATTCGGCAACCTCTACATTCTACTTACCGTCGACTATGTGTCTAAATGGGTTGAGGCAGCTGCAGTTCCCAACAACGATTCCAAGACCGTGCAACGATTCTTGCAGAAAAACATATTTACACGGTTTGGGATGCCGAGAGCAATTATCAGTGACAAAGGCAAGCATTTTGACAACAGACTAATTGCCAAGATGTTGCAACGCTTCGGCATATCACACAAGACCGCCACGGCATATCACCCACAAACCAACGGGCAAGCAAAAATTTCCAACCGAGAATTGAAGGGTATACTCGAGAAAGTTGTAAATCCCTCTAGGAAGGATTGGTCATTAAGACTAGATGACGCACTTTGGGCATATCGCACTGCATTCAAAACACCCTTAGGTATGTCCCCCTTCCAACTTGTCTATGGCAAAACATGCCATCTACCGGTGGAAATCGAACACAAGGCATACTGGGCAATCAAGACAATGAATATGGATTGGGAAAGTGCAGGACAAAAGCGTTTGTTGGACCTTAACGAGATAGAAGAATTTCGTGCACTCGCCTATAACAATGCACGAATCTACAAGGAGAAAACAAAGCAATGGCATGACAAAAAGCTATTGCCACGACAATTCACGCCAGGGCAACTAGTTCTCCTATTCAATTCTCGGCTAAAACTTTTCCCGGGAAAACTGAAATCAAGATGGTCGGGACCATTCGAAGTCGTCAAACCATTCTCCCATGGTGCTGTGATAATTAAGTCCATCTCTGACAACCATGAATTCAAAGTTAATGGACAAAGATTGAAACACTACAATGGTGCCCATGTGGAACGTAACAAAGAAATGGTCAACTTAGGAGATGCATGAGCATGCTCTCCCTTTGATATTTTATTTTTTTTATTTTTTTATTTTCGATTAATTTTTTTTAGTTTTTTTTCGAACTATTTTCTTTTATTTTTCCCGATTATTATTATATTTTTTAGGATAGATTTTCTTTTTTTTTATCTTTTTAAGTTTAAGAATCCCTTTACACATCTTTATTTATTTTCTTTTATTAGTCTATCTTTAATTTTAATCCTTATTTGATTTGTCTTTGAATTGTAGAAAAAGAGTTCAAGATAAAGAGGAATTTTAATCCAAAAAGGAAAACATCTTCAACAAGGAAATTAATGGGCTGAATCTAAGGCTTATATAAAGCCTCCAATTTACCCTAATAAAACCCCCTTGTCGTCACCCTTCCCCTTCCCTGGGCAACTCGGCCATCAACCCCGGGACACTTTGAAGCACTCTTGCAACCATTGGTGAGCCACCTAAGGCAAATTGAAGACCGACAACTAATGTTCATACGGTACATGAAGGAGCACAACAATGCCATCACCCAAGTCATCCTAGAAAAGTACCCGGACAATCGCGTGCCGTTCCCAATCTTTCCTGCCGAGATCCTTGCCCCGGCAACCAATGAAGCAGTCGCCACGGCAACCACAACAAATGATGCCCCGGCAACCTACATCGTGTCTGCACAAGCAGATGCTCCGGCAACCAACCTTGAAGATTCCACGGCAACCAAAGCTAAAGACATCCCAGCAACCACTGCAAAAGCCAAAGGTAAAGCACCTATGCCCGAATCAACTCCTACGGAATCATTTTCTGATTTTTCAGATTCGGACGAGTCCTCCATTGCACCAACAAAGACCGCATCTATTGAACCCTCCAAGATAAAAGCCAATGACATTGATGAAGAGGACGATGAGGACAACCCCATACGAGGATCGATTCCACCACCGACAACAAGAAAACAACCATCGCGTTCAAGCAAGAGAATCAAGACACTGACCAAAAGGAAACTAATCATCTACGATGACGAACTCTCGGAGTAAGTCTTCGTTTTCATTTTATTTTTTGTTATTTTTATTTAATACATGCATTGAGGACAATGCCTCACTCGAGTTTGGGGGGATTGTTATTAGTAGTTACCATGTTTAGTTACATTCATCTTAAGTATTACATTTAGGATACATAAATTGTTTGCCATGCCTTTAGTTGGAACAAGAATTGCTTAGATTTGATGAATACCCGAGGATGACTTTGCCAATGCACTTAATTGATAGAATTTTTATTCTAGGATAACCATGGAAAAACTTAGAATTTTACTATGATGCTAAATTTGATGAAACACTGTTGTGGTTTGATTGATTTAAGGAATTCTAGTGAACTTAGGTTGATAATTAACAAATTGGGGGATTAGAATAAAAATTGGATGAATACTAGAGGTGCCCGAAATTGGCTCTAGCATATGTTAAAAATATTGATCACTAGAGGTGCCCGAAACTGGCTCTAGTATGTGCTAAAAAAATTGATCGCTAGAGGTTCCCGAAACCGGCTCTAGTCGAATAAAACTAAAAACAAAACACTAGAGGTGCCCAAAACTGGCTCTAGTTAAAACATGTTAAAAAGAACCCAATGAAGTAATTTGAAAACCTCTTGTTTGCATAGAATCTGAAAAATCAACTTGCACACAACTCCGCACACACTCACAAGCATTATAGTTTGATTCCGAGTAACTCCTAAGTTTTCTGAAAAATGAAAAGCCAATCATACTTTGTGCCCCGGTTTTGAGAATTGAAATCAAGTTCAAAGCTAAGTTTGTGAAAATTGAAGTCTTGGCAGGTAATTATTAGTTTGCATTGCTTGAAGACAAGCAATAGTTCGAGTTTGAGGGTGTGATAAGTGTTCAAAAGTACTATTTTTCTTACCCTTTTTACTCATATTATTGTTAGACTTAGGCTCATATTAGTTGCATAATTAGCCATTCATGCATTGATCCATGTTTCCTTCCAACGTTGAGCTTGATTACATAACTTGGTAGTTTTTGTGGGAAAAGATGCTGCTTTGGTATGTTTTGTGTGTATATGCAGGATCATTTGCCAAAGAAAAGCTAGAGCTAGTTGCCAGGGCAATGCATGAAGGAGATGCCGAGCTTGTTGCCAGGGCAATGCATGAAGGAGACGCCGAGCCAGTTGCCAGGGCAATTGTCGACAAAAAACAAGGTGATATGGTAGTCGAAATTGATGACTAGACAAGCCCAAGATGACGTGGAGCAAAGATAAATCCCAAAGGAATTTGATTTCCATGAAGAGATTAAAGAATAATTAAATTCCAAGAAGATAGGAGAAGTTCTAGAAGGAATATAATTATAATAAAGAATTATATTCTTTAAAGATAATTTAATTCCAACTTAACTTCCTCCTCAAAGAAGGATTTTGACCTAGCCCTATAAATAAGAGTCTATATCGTCAACTTGAGAGAGATCAAGATGAGAGAATTTTCAACAAGCTTCTAGGGCAAGGAGATTTCGACAAGCTTCAATTCTTCATCTTTTTATTTCTTGTTCAATTAGGTTCATGCTAGGGATTCTTTATCTTGTGTTTCTTTGGAACCTAGCCATGAACTAAATCTATTTGGCTATGGTTATTGTATTTTGTGGTTGTGAGAAACTATTGGATTTTGTTTAGGTAATAAGAGTTTGCACTTTTCTATTCAAGGTTTATTCATTCTTGGCTCTTATTCTTGTTTGCGAGTGAATTGGGAGAGGATCTCGTAACTTCATCTATTTATCTAATATCGGGAGAGTTAGATTGAAAAAACGAATGAATATGATCTTTATTCAATCTATTGATGGTGAAGATTAATCTGGCTTAGGAATAAGTCAAGGATTTCAACGGCTAAGAGGAGCGCAAGATTGGTTGTTGTTCACCTTTGATTCACGTAGGGATGTATTATCAAGGCATGCACAAGTAGCTAGAGTTTCGACTTAGGGATAAGAAGAAACCATTGAAGAACGCTCTGCCGAACCTTGAAGGTTGCTGCCCAGACGCCTAAGTAGTAGCCCAACTAGTCGCCCAGGCAACCATCGATTAGTTGCCAAGGCAACCCCGTTGTACAAGTTGCCACGACAACTGAGTTGCCCGTGCACTCTTTTACCAAGACGATCCAATCGGCTATCACACCTCAACTCACGATAACCTGGCCTATCTCTCTCATTTAATTACATCGCCATTTACTTATTTGCTTTCTAGATTAGTTATTAGTTAAAACTCCTATAATCTTTTATTTGTGTTTTTACTTTTTTTTAGTGCAAGAGACTAGATTCTTGAAGTGGCACCAATCCCTGTGGAGACGATATCTTTTATACTATAACTTGCAACGTGTATACTTGCACAATTGCGTAGCACTTATTACACGCAACAACGAGCCAAACCTACTAACCTGCGAATGGAAACAACGATTTCGAACACTGAGCTAACAAAGCTCAGTGGATACACCGCCACTCAACCATGCTTCATGCAAATCATAAATAAAGCAATGCAAAATGAATGATATCATGGAAAGATAACAATGGCGCTACCATAACTGCCTAAACACATAGCATTATGAATGTATGATCACGCACACAGCTTATACAAGTATCCCATACGCTTACCTAACATCGCACAGATAACACCAACAACATTAAGTGAGGTCCGCGTCCACAAAGCATCGAAATCCTACACTTGAGTGAGGCACGCATCTACAAAGCATCGAGATCCTACACTACGAGTAAGGCCCGCGTCCACAAAGCATCGGGATCCTATACTCAAGGGGATGAGGCTCGCGTCCACATAGCACCGGGATCCTACATCCATGCTCGGAATCTCTCATCAAGCATCTTCGAATGAGGCCCGCGTCCACAAAGCATCGGAATCCTACATTTGGGAGTCTTCAAGGTGTTGCAACACACTTAGAGTATCCTAATCCTAACAAGGGATGGCTCGACTATCTAGGTGTCCCATTAGCACACAGTAAGGACCCTAGCCACCACACAGCCTCGACCTCAACACAAGGGTCTATGACACACAGCTCTAACACACTTACTATCACCTTATTGTTTCTGATAAGTGTTCAAAAGTACTATTTTTCTTACCCATTTTATTCATATTATTGTTAGACTTAGGCTCATATTACTTACATAATTAGTGATTCATGCATTAATCCATGTTTCCTTCCATCGTTGAGCTTGATTGCATAACTTGGTTGTTTTTGTGGGAAAAGATGTTGCTTTGGTGTGTTTTGTGTGTATGTGTAGGATCACTTGCCAAAGTAAGGCAAGAGCTAGTTGCCAGGGCAATGCATGAAGGAAATGCCGAGCTAGTTGCCAGGGCAATACATGAAGGAGACGCCGAGCCAGTTGTCAGGGTAATTGTCGACAAAGAATAAGGTGATATGGTAGTCGAAATTGATGACTAAACAAGCCCAAGATGACGTGGAGCAAAGCTAAATCCCAAAGGAGTTTGATTTCCATGAAAAGGTTAAAAAAGAATTAAATTCCAAGAAGATAGGAGAAGTTATTGAAGAAATATAATTATAATAAAAAAATATATTATTTAAAGATAATTTAATTCCAACTTAACTTCCTCCTCAAAGAAGGACTTTGACCTAGCCCTATAAATTAGAGGCCATGCCGTCAACTCTAAAAGAGAGAGAGATGAGAGGAATTTTGACAACTCCAAGAGAGATATGAGAGGAATTCCGACAACTCCAAGGGAGAGATGAAAGAATTTCAACAAGCATCAAGGGCAAGGAGGATTTCGACAAGCTTCATCCTTCATCTTTTTCTTTCTTGTTCAATTAGGTTCATGCTAGGGATTCTTTATCTTGTGTTTCTTTGGAACCTATCCATGAACTAAATCTATTTGGCTAAGGTTATTGTGTCTTGTGGTTGTGAGAAGCTATTGGATTTTGTTTAGGTAATAAGAGTTTGCACTTTTCTATTCAAGGTTTATTCGTTCTTGGTTCTTATTCTTGTTTGCGAGTGAATTGGGAGAGGATCTCGTAACTTCATCTATTTATCTAATATCGGGAGAGTTAGATTCAAGAAACAAATGAATATGACCTTTATTCAATCTATTGATGGTGAAGATTAATCTGGCTTAGGAATAAGTTAAGGATTTCAACGGCTAAGAGGAGCGCAAGATTGGTTGTTGTTCACTCTTGATTCACGCAGGGGTGTATTATCAAGGCATGCACAAGTAGCTAGAGTTTCGACTTAGGGATAAGAAGAAAACATTGAAGAACGCTCTGCTGAACTTTGAAGTTGCTGCCCAGACGCCCAAGTAGTTGCCCAGACAACCATGGATTAGTTGCCAAGACAACCTCGTTGTGCAAGTTGCCACGGCAACTGAGTTGCCCTTGCACTCTTTTACCAAGACGATCCAATCGGCTATCACACCTCAACTCACGATAACCTGGCCTATCTCTCTCATTTAATTACATCGTCTTTTACTTATTTGCTTTCTAGATTAGTTATTAGTTAAAACTCCTATAATCTTCTACTTGTGTTTTCTTTTACGTTTTACAGTGCAAGGAACTAGATTCTTGAAGTGGCACCAATCCCTGTGGAGACGATATCTTTTATACTATAACTTGTGACGTGTATACTTGCACAATTGCATAGCACTTATTACGTGCAACAAGTTGTTGACGCCGTTGCCGGGGATTGGCAATAGCGACTTTGTTTTTATTTTCTTGCACTTTCTTTTTTATTTTTTCTTGTTTAAGATTCAAAGGGCTAACAAACTTTGGTTTTGCATTGGTATATGACCAGGGCGAGACCGATTACACCAGAATATCCCTTTGATCCAGAAATCGAACGAACCTTACAAAGACTTAGACGAAGGTTAAGAGTAGCAATGGCTAATCAAGACGGCAATATGAATCAAGACGTTCCAGCAAGAGGAGGAGTGATTCTTGCACGAAATAGAACTATCCGAGACTCTCTTGAAGAAGATCTTGATAGACTTAATCCAGGAGTTGTCGCACCTGAAATTGAAGCCGACCACTTTGAGTTGAGACCAGTGATGTTTAATATGATCAACACAATTGGTCAATTTGGCGGGTTAGCAACTGAAGATGCACAACAACATCTTAAATCTTTCCTCGAGATTTGTAACTCGTTCAAAATACACGGAGTCACCCCCGATGTTTTACGATTAAGATTATTCCCCTATTCACTGAGGGATAGGACGAAAGCATGGTTGAATAGCATTTCTACCGGATCAATAGGATCTTGAACCGATCTTTGTCGTAATTTCCTTGCTCGGTTTAATCCTACAAATTTGACTGATAAGCTTCGTAATGACATTACTTCTTTTCGGCAGGCAGATGATGAATCCATTTACGAGGCTTGGGAGCGATATGGAGAACTTCTACACAAATGCCCCCTACACGGATTCCCAGTGTGTACACAAGTAACAATGTTTTACAACGCCGTGAATACACCAACAAGGATGATACTAGATGATTCGGCAAACGACATACTCCTAGATAAGTCGCCGGAGGAAGCAATGCAAATTCTAAACAGGCTTGCAGAATGACTATCAATTCCCCTCTACTAGAAGAGGAGGCGTTAGACGCCAAGCCACAATACATGAACTAGGATCATCAGACTCAATTTCGGCACAATTGGCCACTTTAACCAAGATGGTCCAGAACATGCAAAAACCAAACAACACACATGAGGTCAAGGTATTGGATTCTTTTTGTGAGTTATGTGGTGATAACCATGATTCTTCTGAATGTATGCATAATTTGAAATCCAGCTTCTATGTGGGGAATTACAATCGGAACAACAATGTGATGTCCAATACATACAATCCAGCTTGGAAGAAGCACCCGAACTTTTCATGGAGTAATCCCAACAATGCTCTAAACCAGAACAATCAGAATGCACAAGCATCGGGATTCCAGAAGAATGTACCACGACAACAGTTGCCGCAGCAACAACCGACAACATCTAGTTCTTTGGAAAATTCTCTAAATGTTTTTATGATGAAAACTGAATCTTATATGGCTGAGAATAGTAACTTCATAAAAAGAACTAATGCTTTTATTAACAGGACCGAGATGAGATTGCAAAACCAAGAGGCGGCAATCAAATCATTGGAAAATCAAGTCGGGCAGTTTGCTCAAAACCTGAATACTAGACCGCATGAGGTTTACCTAGCGATACTGAAGTAGCAAGAGAATCTGGCCATGAGCAATGTAAAGCGATCACCACTAGAAGTGGCCAACAACTTAAAGAGGGTCAAGCCCGCTCATCAAACAAAACTCCACAAAAAGATCAAGATGAACCTAGCGGCAAAGCCTCAGATGTCGAACCAGGAATTGTCGCGGCAACTAGCAATAAACATGCATCAGCAACCGACGATAAGGATGCCTCAGCAACTTGCGATAAGCATGCCTTGGCAACCCCAGTTGATAATGCCTCGGCAACTCCAGTTGTCCCAACAATGCCATCAATCAGGTTCCAAACCAATGAAAAGATCGAAGATATCCGACTTCCACCACCATTCCCACAAAGGTTGAAGCGACAAAAGCAAGAATATCAATTCAAGAAGTTTCTTGATATCCTAAAGCAAGTCCACATTAACTTGCCATTGGTGGAAGCAATTGAACAAATGCCAAACTATGCCAAGTTTCTTAAAGACATTGTGTCCAAGAGAACAAGGCTAGGACAGTTTGAAACAGTGGCCGCAACAGAGGGATGCATGGCCATGTTGCACAATCGTATGCCACCCAAGTTGAAGGATCCCGGAAGTTTTACAATACCCTGTTCCATTGGAAACCACTATGTCGGGAAAGCATTATGCGATATTGGGGCTAGCATAAACTGGATACATAAATCGATTTTCCAGAAACTATGAATCGGGAAGGCGAAACCTACAACAGTTATGCTACAGCTACCCGACAGATCCTATGTGCATCCAGAGGGAAAAATCGAGGACATACTGGTAAAAGTTGATAAATTTATTTTTCCTGCTGACTTTATTGTTTTGGATTGTGAAGCAGATGAGCATCCACCTATCTTTCTCGGGAGACCATTCCTAGCAACAAGGAGAACCTTGATCGATGTTGAAAATGGAAAACTCACAATGAGGGTGAATGACCAACAAGTTAAACTAAATGTGTTCCAAACACTAAGGCATATCGATGATCCAGAAGAATGCCAACTTCTTCATGCCACAACAGAGTTTAACTTCGACGAGAAATTTAGTTACCTCTGCAACTACATTGCCGATCAAAAGGAACCTGAGGAGTATGAAGAACCGGTCAATGAGGAACAACAAGAAGAGGCAAATTGGCTAGTCAATCGACCATGTACATACTTTGAGCCACTGGATTACTCATGTAAGGAAGGTAAGCTCGAAAAGCCCTCTATTAAACAACCACCGATTCTTGAGTTAAAACAGTTGCCAGAGCAACTAAAATATGCATACTTAGGAACCAATAATACATTGCCTGTAATTATTTCTTCTAAGTTATAGCCTGAGCAGGAAAAGAAGCTGATCAAAATGTTGATGCTACACAAGAAGGCAATAGGGTGGACAATTACCGACTTGAAGGGAATTAGCCCGTCAGTGTGCATGCACAAGATTTTGTTGGAAGATGATCACAAACCTTCAATTGAGGCCCAGAGGAGACTGAATCATGCCATGAAAGGGGTTGTAATGAAAGAAATCATCAAGTGGCTTGACACCGGCATTATATACCCTATCTCTGATAGTACATGGGTAAGTCTGGTACAATGTGTACCGAAAAATAGAGGTCTAACGGTGGTAAGTAATGAAAACAATGAACTCATTCCAACCAGGACTGTGACCGGTTGGAGGGTTTGTATGGATTATCGAAAGCTAAACAAAGCCACTAGGAAAAATCACTTCCCATTACCCTTTATTGATCAAATGCTTGACCGTCTTGCAGGTAAAACCTTTTATTATTTTCTTGATGGTTATTCAGGTTACAATCAAATTGCCATAGCACCATAAGATCAAGAAAAGACAACATTCACATGCCCATACGGTACTTATGCTTTTCGAACGATGCCGTTCAGATTGTGTAACGCCCCGGCAACCTTCCAAAGATGCATGATTGCACTCTTTTCAGACATGGTCGAAGACTTCCTTGAGATCTTCATGGATGATTTTTTTGTTTTTGGTAATGACTTCGACAACTGCCTCATCAATTTAGAGAAGGTGTTGGCAAGATGTGAAGAAACTGATTTAGTCCTCAATTGGGAGAAGTGCCATTTTATGGTAGATGAAAGAATAGTGCTCGGCCATAAGATTTCATCCAAGGGAATTGATGTAAACAAAACCAAGGTGGACGTGATCGAGAGATTACCCCCACCAAGTTCGGTTAAAGGAATTCGAAGCTTTCTTGGACATGAAGGTTTTTACAGGAGATTCATTCTTAATTTTTCTAAAATCACTAAACCATTGTGCAATTTGCTTGAACAGGATAAAGTCTTCAATTTTGATGAGTCTTGCACCCCAAGCATTCGAAACCCTAAAGGAAAAGCTTGCCCCGACACCCATTGTCGTTCCACCAGATTGGACGCTACCTTTTGAGCTCATATGTGATGCAAGTGATTTCGCGGTAGGAGCAGTCCTAGGCCAACGCATATGTAAGACCTTCCATGTGATATACTACGCTAGTAAAACTCTTAAAAGTCTCAAGTGAATTACACAACAACGGAGAAAGAGTTACTAGTTGTAGTTTTCGCATTTGACAAGTTTTGATACTATTTGATTGGTACAAAGGTAATTGTTCATACAGACCATTCGGCAATCAAATATTTATTTGCTAAAAAGGATGCCAAACCTCGTTTGATTCGTTGGATATTACTTTTACAAAATTTGATATTGAAATTAAGGACAAGAAAGGAACATAAAATCAAGTGGCCCATCACTTATCACGTTTAGAACACAATAATGAGGAGGACGCGAATCTAAAGATATGCGATGCATTCCCGGATGAACAACTTTTAGTTGGCTCAACAACCATGGACGTGCATGCCTCGGCAACCCTCGACGCCTCGGTAATTTTAGGAGCAGTCGCCACGGCAGCACATGCCTCAACAATACTTTGGTACGCGAATTTAGTTAATTCCCTTGTTTGTGGTATTTTACCTTATGGCCTTACTCACCAAGGGAAGAAGCGGTTCCGCCATGATGCTAAGCATTACTTTGGGGACGATCCTCTTTTGTTTAAACAATGTGGAGATCAGGTTATACGCCGATGTGTCCCTGAAGAAGAGTAACATAATGTAGTCTGGCAATGCCATTCTTCACCCTATGTAGGACATTTTGGAGGAACTCGTACCGCGGCCAAAGTTTTGCAATCCGGTTTGTATTGGCCAACATTGTACAAAGATGCCTAAGACTTTTACAAGCAATGTGATCGTTTCCAGAGGACGGACAATATCTCCAGACGATATGAGATGCCACTCTAGAACATCATCGAGGTGGAATTGTTCGATGTGTAGGGGATCGATTTTATGGGACATTTCCCATCTTCATTCGGCAACCTCTACATTCTACTTGCCGTCGACTACGTGTCTAAATGGGTTGAGGCAGCTGCAGTTCCCAACAACGATTCCAAGATCATGCAACGATTCTTGCAGAAAAAACATATTTACACGGTTTGGCATGCCGAGAGCAATTATCAGCAACGAAGGCAAGCATTTTGACAACAGACTTATTGCCAAGATGTTGCAACGCTTCGGCGTATCACACAAGATCGCCACGGCATATCACCCACAAACCAACGGGCAAGCTGAAATTTCCAACCGGGAATTGAAGGGTATACTCGAGAAAGTTGTAAATCCCTCTAGGATGGATTGGTCATTAAGGCTAGATGATGCACTTTGGGCATATCGCACTGCATTCAAAACACCCTTAGGAAAAGAGTTCAAGATAAAGAGGAATTTTGATCCAAGAAGGAAAACATCTTTAACAAGGAAATTAATGGGCTAAATCTAAGGCTTATATAAAGCCTCCAACTTACCCTAATTAAACCCCCTAGCCGTCACCATTCCCCTAAACCGAAACCCTCTTTTATCTTTCCAAAATTAATCCCACCCACCATATTTACTACCTATCTTTTCTATAAAACCCATCACCCTTAACTTCCAAGAAACCTATTCATACTTATCATCTTGCAACTCTTTAGTTTCTTTTATTTTATTTTATTTGTTTTTACAAAACTCACAACCAAGATTATCTATGGCATCCAAAAATTAAATTTTTGGTTCATCCAAGTTCCTCCAAAGAACCAAGATACAAGAAGTTTGCTACATCGGTGGTTCAAGAAAGATTTCACTCCAAGTTTGAAAACTAGAAGATTTATGAAGAATAAGGCTTTGAATACTCCAACTCTCATCAAGATTTCGGCCTTAAACCATTCATCTTCGAGAGGATTGCACATCAAAAGTGGCAAATATTTTGCCATCAATCAGAACCGGGTAACATCTCATGGGTAAGAGAATTCTATGCTCACTCACCTAACCCAGATAATCCTTACGTTTTTGTTCGTGACAAGGCCATACTCATAAGCCCCGAAAACGTCAACACCTTTTATGGGCTCTACATTGAGAAGGGCGAGGATCAAGCCTTTGTTGATCAAATCACGCCCAAGCAACTCGACAAGGTGCTTCAAGAACTCACTCTACCGGGAACTCATTGGAACGATGGTAAATACAAGGGCACGGTAAATCACCTTCGACTTAAACCCGAGGCAAAACTATGGAATAATTTTGTTAAAACTTCTTTAATGCCCACCACACACAATACTACCGTTGATATACCACGTCTTTTGCTCATACATTCTATTTTGCATAATCGCATCATTAACATTGGAAAAATTATTTGTGATGAGATTTTTGTATGTAGCTCAAAAGATAAGGGTTCTCTTTTCTTCCCTTGCTTAATTTCTAATCTTTGCAAGGAGATGCATGTCCCAAGTGAGTCCACCGATGAAAAGGCCCTACAAAAGTTCGGTTGGAATCAAGCACAAATTCGAAAGCTAATGGGAGAGGCACCGGAAAAATCCTCAAGGCCTCCAATTGCCGCAGCAACTCTTGCCGCCCCGGCAATCCCTAATGCCCAAGCACCTAACGCCCAGGCAACTCGGCCATCAACCCCGGGACACTTTGAAGCACTCTTGCTACAATTGGCGAGCCACCTTACGCAAATTGAAGACCGACAACTAATGTTCATGCGGTACATGAAGGAGCACAATAATGCAATCACTCAAGTCATCCTAGAAAAGTACCCGGACAGCCGTGTGTCGTTCCCAATCTTTCTGGCCGAGATCCTTGCCACGACAACCAATGAAGCAGTCGCCACGACAACTGCAACAGATGATGCCATGGCAACTTACACCGTGCCTACCCAAGAAGATGCCACAGCAACCAACCCTGAAGATGCCACGATAACCAAATCTAAAGACATCCCGGCAACCACTGCAAAAGCCAAAGGTAAAGCACCTATTTCTGAATTAACTCGTACGAAATCATTGTCTGATTTTTCAGATTCGGACGAGTCCTCCATTGCACCAACAAAGACCGCACCAATCGAATCCTCCAAGCGAAAAGCTAATGACATTGATGAAGATGGCGATGAGGACAACCCCGTAGGAGGATCGATTCCACCATCGGCAACAAGGAAACAACCATCGCGTTCAAGCAAGAGAATCAAGACACCGACAAAAAGGAAACTAATCATCCACGACGATGAACTCTCAGAGTAAGTCCTCGTTTGTATTTTATTTTTCATTATTTTTATTTTTCTTTAATGCATGCATTGAGGACAATGCCTCACTCGAGTTTGGAGGGGTTGTTATTAGTAATTACCATGTTTAGTTGCATTCATCTTAAGTATTACATTTAGGATACATAAATTGCTTGCCATGTCTTTAGTTGGAACAAGAATTGCCTAGATTTGATGAATATCCGATGATGACTTTGCTAATGCACTTAATTGATAGAATTTTTATTCTAGGATAACCATGGAAAAACTTAGAATTTTACTATGATGCTAAATGCAATGAAACACTGTTGTGGTTTGATTGATTTAAGGAGTTCTAGTTAACTTAGGTTGATAGTTTAAAAAATTGAGGGATTAGAATAAAATTGGATGAATGCTAGAGGTGCCCGGAATTGGCTCTAGCATGTGCACACAAAAAATGGATCGCTAGAGGTACCCGAAACTGGCTCTAGTATGTGCTAAAAATTGATCGCTAGAGGTGCCCGAAATCGGCTCTAGTCGAATAAATTAATTAACTTAAGGAAACTAAAAACAAAACACTAGAGGTGCCCAAAACTGGCTCTAGTTAAAACATGATAAAAAGAACCCAATGAAGTAATTTGAAAAGCTCTTATTTGCATAGAATCTGAAAGATCAACTTGCACACAACTTCGCACACACTCACAAGCATTATAGTTTGATTCCGAGTAACTCCTAAGTTTTCCGAAAAATAAAAAGCCAATCATACTTTGTGCCTCGGTTCTGAGAATTGAAATCAAGTTCAAAGCTAAGTTTGTGAAAATTGAAGTCTTGGCAGGTAATTATTAGTTTGCATTGCTTGAGGAAAAGCAATAGTTCGAGTTTGGGGGTGTGATAAGTGTTCAAAAGTACTATTTTCCTACCCTTTTTACTCATATTATTGTTAGACTTAGGCTCATATTAGTTACATAATTAGTCATTCATGCATTAATCCATATTTCCTTCCATCGTTGAGCTTGATTGCATAACTTGGCTGTTTTTGTGGGAAAAGATGCTGCTTTGGTATGTTTTGTGTGTATGTGCAGGATCACTTGCCAAAGTAAGGCTAAAGCTAGTTGCCAGGGCAATGCATAAAGGAGATGCCGAGCTAGTTTCCAGGGCAATGCATGAAGGAGACGCCGAGCCAGTTGCCAGGGCAATTGTCGACAAAGAATAAGGTGATATGGCAGTCGAAATTAATGACTAGACAAGCCCAAGATGACGTGGAGCAAAGCTAAATCCCAAAGGAGTTTGATTTCCATGAACAGGTTAAAAAAGAATTAAATTCTAAGAAGATATGAGAAGTTCTAGAAGGAATATAATTATAATAAAGAATTATATTCTTTAAAGATAATTTAATTCCAACTTAGCTTCCTCCTCAAAGAAGGACTTTGACCTAGCCCAATAAATTAGAGGCCATGTCGTCAACTCTAAAAGAGAGAGAGATGAGAGGAATTTTGACAACTCCAAGAGAGAGAGGAGAGGAATTTCGAAAACTCCAAGGGAGAGAGGAGAGAATTTTCAACACCCATCAGGTGCAAGGAGGATTTCGACAAGCTTTATCCTTCATCTTTTTCTTTCTTGTTCAATTAGGTTCATGCTAGGGATTCTTTATCTTGTGTTTCTTTGGAACCTAGCCATGAACTAAATCTATTTGGCTAAGGTTATTGTGTCTTGTGGTTGTGAGAAACTATTGGATTTTGTTTAGGTAATAAGAGTTTGCACTTTTCTATTCAAGGTTTATTCATTCTTGGTTCTTATTCTTGTTTGCAAGTGAATTGGGAGAGGATCTCGTAACTTCATCTATTTATCTAATATCGGGAGAGTTAGATTCAAGAAACGAATGAATATGATCTTTATTCAATCTATTGATGGTGAAGATTAATCCGCTTTAGAATAAGTTAAGGATTTCAACGGCTAAGAGGAGCGCAAGATTGGTTGTTGTTCACCCTTGATTCACGCAGGGATGTATTATCAAGGCATGCACAAGTAGCTAGAGTTTCTACTTAGGGATAAGAAGAAACCATTGAAGAACGCTCTCTCGAACGTTGAAGTTGCTGCCCAGACGCCCAACTAGTTGCCCAGGCAACCATCGATTAGTTGCCAAGGCAACCCCGTTATGCAAGTTACCACGGCAACTGAGTTGCCCTTGCACTCTTTTACCAAGACGATCCAATCGGCTATCACACCTCAACTCACGATAACCTGGCCTATCTCTCTCATTTAATTACATCGCCTTTTACTTATTTGCTTTCTAGATTAGTTATTAGTTAAAACTCCTATAATCTCTACTTGTGTTTTCTTTTACTTTTTACAGTGCAAGAGACCAGATTCTTGAAGTGGCACCAATCCCTGTGGAGACGATATCTTTTATACTATAACTTGTGACGTGTATACTTGCACAATTGCGTAGCACTTATTACGCGCAACAGTTTCTATCAATTATTAGGCCACCTTATTGAACTTATCTATTTATTAGTATGTTACGAAGGTACTCATTAGCCGGTCTCATTAATTTATCTTATTATTCAATAAGGTTTAACCTTATAGGCCCCCCTTCCGCACATAGCGAGGGCCCAGATTACCACACACCATCAACGATCCACCTAGGATCCCTAAACCTAGTTAAAAATCTGCCCTAAACCTAGTTGAAGAAAAAAGTGCACATGATAATAATTACAGACAGAAATACGAGACACGCTCGACAAATAACTGCATGGACTTTTATCCATTATTATTATTATTATTATTATTATTATTATTATTATTATTATTATTATTATTATTATTATTATAAAATCCAGTTTACCATATTTAAACCATAATAAATTTCCATATCAACATAATGCTCATGGTTGCTTTTAAAAGAAGTTACTATCTTAATAATAAAAACAAATATTATTATAAATGTGAAATTATTAATAACATTATAATTAATAATAAATTTGTTTGGCTTTTGAATGTATTGCTTTGTATGGACGTTATAATTAAAAAAATGCCTCGTTAAAAAACCGTCCTAAACCTAGTTGAAGAAAAAAAAAGTGCACATGATAATAATTACAGACAGAAATACGAGACACGCTCGACAAATGACTGCATGGACTTTTATCCATTATTATTATTATTATTATTATTATTATTATTATTACCATATTTAAACCATAATAAATTTCCATATCAACATAATGCTCATGGTTGCTTTTAAAAGAAGTTACTATCTTAATAATAAAAACAAATATTATTATAAATGTGAAATTATTAATAACATTATAATTAATAATAAATTTGTTTGGCTTTTGAATGTATTGCTTTGTATGGACGTTATAATTAAAAAAAAAGTAAGGTACTCTTTTCTCCCTAATAGGTTTAGAGGAGTCTTTAACGAGACCCTTTCTTTTTCTTTTAAAAAAAAATTATTAATAGCATTATCAAATCAGAGGACCAACTCAAGGCAAAATGAAAATAAAATATTAAATCTAAAATTATTAGTAGCATTATAAATATGGTTGCTTTTATTGAATGAGTATATTACAATGTGACTCGTTAAAAAACCGCCCTAAACCTAGTTGAAGAAAAAAATGCACATGATAATAATTACAAACAGAAATACGAGACATGCTCGACAAATGACTGCATGGACTTTTATCCATTATTATTATTATTATTATTAATCCAATTTACCATATTTAAACCATAATAAATTTCCATATCAACATAATGCTCGTGGTTGCTTTTAAAAGAAGTTACCATCTTAATAATAAAAACAAATATTATTATAAATGTGGAATTATTAATAACATTATGTTTCATAAAAAAAACCACGTCGCGTGTTTTCATTGGTTGTAACTTTTAAAAACTTTTGTTGAAAAACCTATGATAGAGGAAGTAGGGAAAAAATGTAAAAGTGCAAAGTAGGAAAAATGGTATAGTTCAAGGGGCAAAATGTGTATTAAGCTAAAATAATTTATTCATGTCCAATTATGGCTTTAGTCCTCTTATTATATGAACGTTTATAATTTAATTTCTCTAATTTAATTTGATGTGATCTATCTTTTATTTTTAGAATGTTATTAGTAGGTCAAAATTGATGATATTGTTAATTATTGTAGTTAAAATGATAATATATATTATTATTATTATTTTATAAATCCAATTAACCATGTTCAAACAATAATAAATTAGCATATCAACATAATACTCAAGGTTGTTTTTAAAAGAATTTATTATCTTAACAATAAAAACAAACGTTATGACTCCATAAATGTGAAATTATTAATAATATTATCAAATTAGAGGACCAAATTAAGGTAAATTTTAAATAAAATATTAAAAATCTAAAATTTCAGTGTAGTAAAGGAACTAAAATCGTAATGGTTTATTTTATATTATAAAAACTATTCAAAGAATTATGTTTTTTCTTCTAATCGTGCCGAACCGAATAATCTCAACCGTTTTCCCAAACCGAAAACCGATTAGAAATTCGATAAAACAAAAACGATCCAACAGGAGAACTAAACACTAAAATTTTTATTTCATTTAAATTTGTTGCATAGGAACAACAAGAGAAAACAAACCAGCAAAGCAATCGACACAGAGAGAAAGCAGACACAGACAGATCAGATACATTTAAAATTCTGGGTTTTGACTAACATTTCGTGGGTTTAAAAAAAAAGCAACATTTTTGTCGGTTAGTTATCGATTTATAAAGTGGAACCTAACAAGTAGTCCAATAGAAATGCGGATGATGTTCATCCTAAAAGACCCGGGTTCAATCGCTTTGTCTACAATGTGTGTACCCATTGTCAAAGGTTAAGAATATCTATGAACAAATTCTACCTTATAATCACCTTTAGACTATTAAAAAAATATCGTTAGTTTGATGACGTAACACGTTATAAAAGAATTAAAATTTAACTAACTTTAGATAGAATACTAATTTGACCCTTAATATTTAAATAAAATATTAATTTAATTCCTGAATAAAATTAAAATAATAAAATCATTTATCATAATTTGATATTTATTCATTCTTGCAATTAAAAATGACCCCATTGACATCAACATCAGCTTCATCGACTGTTAACATTACAACCCTTTTACGTTGTATGCATGCAAAATGAAAAGTGAAATTTGAAGCCAATTCATAACAAAGCAAATAATGAAACATAACGGTCACTACTACCACAACTTTTAAAGGGAAATGATCCATCACCCAAAAATCAGAAATTAACTAAATAAAATGACTCAACTTCTTTCATTGCATATTAAAAATGAAATGAGGGTTCAAAAATCACAAGGATCACCCATTTAATATCTTATATATTTTTAATGATTTGTATTCGATACACTGTTGGAGAGCTGGAAAAAAAAAGTTTTCTTTTCCACAAATATCTTATAATTTTAATGATTTGTTTTGATACAAAATTTAGAAACAAAAAGTGTCGGGTTTTTATTTTATGATTTAGATGTTGGGGTTTAAGGTTTAGTCTTAAAACTTATTGGAAAATTGCTTTGGCTTAATTAAGCATGTTTTATTTAAATATTTTGGAATGGTGAGTTTGACTTGATTTAAACCCCAAAGTCTCTAATAAACCCTAAATTTCAAACAACATTGATGTTTTATCCATTTTGAACGTACTCATTAACCATTAAATCTAACGCTAAACCCTTCAAAATAAATGCAATGAATTAAAACTTTTTTGTTTTCACCGCTTGAGGGATAATATCCATTTTTAAATTAAAGAGTATGTTTATGGTGTTTTAACATTTGTAATAAGGCAATTATTACTTAATCATTGATGATCTCGTTTGAAAAATGTAAATTATTTGGTTGGAGATTATATTATGTTGGATGATGGCTTTAATTTATTATGTTTTTTGTTGGTTACGTTTTTTTGTGAAGATTCACTTAAAATGATTTAAAATAGATTTAAATAATAATTGAAGATTCCCTTGTTAAAAAGAATAAAAAAATTAATAAATTCATTAATTTTTATTGGTTGAGACCATAGATGATATGACGAGGAGAACCGATGATATAATTCCTCTAGAAAAGCAGTAAAATTGGTGAAATAAGGAAATAAAGTTATCATATTGATTGTTGGCAAAATGGGATTGAGAGCTAAGCAAATGGGTTCCTTTAAAACTCTAACTAGGACTACACATACCATATAGGTTGATTTGAATAGATTCTCTGGATTTTTTTCTCTGAAAAAAGCTAATGAAATTATTACAAGTTGCAAAAGAACTGAAATGACTATGGAGTTTTCGTCATACGAAAAGATGTCAAAATATAGCATAAAGAAAGAGACAATGGAGAAGAAGTTGTTGGGTAAATCGAAGAAATGAGAAATAAATTTTAGTATTTTTAATTTTATTCAGGGACCAAATTTATATTTTATCTAAAGTTTAAGGGTTAAAATAATATTTTATCTAAATTTTAGGGGTCAAACTAAAATTAACTTTTTTATTAACGTGCCATATAGGGATGAGTAAAACTCGACTCCACTTGACGCGAAAAACTCGACTCATCTTGAATCCACTCAAAATTTTATAAACTCGACTTGAACAAATTTCAAATAAAGTTTGAGTCGTAAAATGAAAATTCGAATAACTCGAATTTTTTAGTCATTAGTGGATCAATTTTTAAGTTCAACTCGAGTCCCTCAATTCTTCCTGATATATATACACCACATATAAAAAATATGAAGAAACATATATGTGTATTGTATATGGATATAAAAAGTCGTTTAAATTGAAATCAAGTTGTAATATAATATTGTAAACAATTAAATTTGTCAAGAAACTCGAAAACTCGACTCGACTCAAATCAAAAAATTTTCAAATAAAGTTTGAGTCGTAAAATAGGACTCAGAAACTCGACTAACTCAAATTTTTTTTGACTCTACTCGATCGAACGCTCACCCATAGTGCCACATAATTAAGCTAACAGATTTTAATGTGTAAGTGACGAAAACTTTATAAATCGATAACATAAGTGACCAAATTGTTATTTTTTTGAATTTGGTGAGTAAAAGTACACTTATGAAACATAAGTGTCCAACCATGTAGTTTACCCTAATAAAAATGTTAACGAAGAAAATAAAGTAGCGGTGAGAAATAAGTAATTTACTATTTTTATTTTACACAATTAAACTAAGTTCATGCGAAATTTCATTTTATGTACAACATTAATCTAATTGCTAGAAACTATAATCACCAAAACATGCCTGCAAGTATTAATTAGATTTTATATATGGGACCAATAAGCCTAGCATCAACATGGTCGTTGTAGTATAGTGGTAAGTATTCCCACCTGTCACGCGGGTGACCCGGGTTCGATCCCCGGCAACGGCGTGAATAAATTTTTTCCCTCCCTTTCCTTCTTTCTAGGAAGGAGGTAAAAGCTGAAAAAGAATAGAATTGGCGTCGCCCGGACTCGAAACGGAGACCTTTAGTGTGTTAGACTGACGTGATAACCAACTACACCACGACACCGTAATGCCTTGTTGTACTAGTTTTAACTATCAATACTTTAATCTTTCATATTTTGATTTCATTTGTCTGCCAACCCTCTTTCCTATTTTTGATGCTATTACTGCCTTTCTTCAACTTCTGATTGCTTCCATTCTTTTATCATCAAATTATTAAGTAGGTTTTGTAGTATCTGTAATTCTATTCCATCTGCTTTTATTGTTAAGCATAGGTTGCAAACTAGACGAATGATCTTGTTAATGTTAATTTCCTTCAAACTCATTCTCACACTATACCACTAGAATCTGCTTGAAGTTATGTTCGAATTGGTTGAAGCATTTGACCTGAGTTGACATCCCAATATATACAACTTCAAAAGCCTGGTTGAAGTCGCTTATTTGGATGGAAACAAGGTTCTCGATTCCGATTCTGCCGTTTGAATTGAAAGGCTGCTGTAGAAAAACATCATTGCATCCAAATCAGCAGGCATTTCTACACATATGTATTTTGTATACAGATGATTGATCATGGTGGCAAAGGATCTGTTAGCCACACAAGTTGCGGTACAAGCAGGTCTATAAGATTTCCTACATAAATCTCAAGCATATGTGTATATATATTTCATAAAGAAGCTCCATGTGGCGTGTTTACATTGGTTGTAATTTTTTAAAAATGTTTTGGTGAAAAACCTATGGTAGTGGAAGTAGGAAAAAATATTAAAGTGCAAGGTAGGGAAAATGGTATAGTTCAAGGGGTAAAATGTGTATTAAGCCAAAATTGATGGCTTTAGTCCTCTTATTATATGAAATTTTATAATTTAATTTCTTTACTTTAATTTGATATAATCTAATCTTCTATTTCTACCATGTTATTAGTAGGTCAAAATTGATAATAATAATTATTATTGGGCTTAAGGGGTGAGTTTGCCCCTAAAGTAAACCTAATTTAGTAATTCTGTCTATACTTCTTTATTGCATCAATTTTACTATTGAAAGCATTTAATCGAATCAATTTTGCCCTTGAAGTCATTTAATTTTGGAGATTTGATTTTACTTTGGGGGCAAAATTGATGCATTTAAATTACTTCAAGACAAAATTGATACAATTTAAAAAATAAGGATAATATTGCTTATTTAAGTTTATTTCAGAGGTAAACTTGCCCCTTAAACCTAATTATTATGGTTAAAATGATCATGTGTATTGATTATTATTATAAATTTAATTAACCATATTCTATTACTAATAACATTATTAAATCAGAGGACCACATCAAGGTAAAATGAAAATAAAATATTAAATCTAAAATTTCAGTGTAGTAAAGGACCTAAAATAGTAATTATTTATTTTAAATAGTTTAAAGGTGGTTACAAGGTAATATTTATTTATATATATTTACAAATTTTTGACAATGAACATACATCATGTAGAGATACCAATTTAAACCCGTATCTCTTAAGATGAACATTATCTGTTTTTTTATTGGGACATTTGTTGAGTTAATTTATTTTATATTATAAAAAGGGAAAAACTTCAATACATAATCTGTTCTTTTAGTTTTAAGAGTTAGGGGTTTAGTTTAAGGTTTAGAGTTTAGGGGTTTAGATTGTAGGGTTTAGAATTTAAGGTTAGTATTTAGAATTTAGGGTTTAAGGTTTGAGATTTAGTTTTTAGGATTTAGGTTTAATTTTAATTTATAATAGAAATAAACATGCTTATATAAAATTTATTTTAGTATCAAATTTAAACACATTATAAAAATTATTCAAAGAGTTGTGTTTTTTCTCTAACCGTGACTAACCCAATAATCTCAACTGTTTCCCCAAGCGGAAAACCGATTAGAAATTCGATAAAACAAAATCGATCCAACAGGAGAACTGAACACTAAATTTTTTATTTCATTTAAAATTCTTTTCAGACATAGGAACAGAAAGAGAAAAGAAACCAGCAAAGCAATCGACTTACGAAGACAAAGAGAGAAAGCAGACACAGACAGTACAGATACATTTAAAATCTGGGTTTTGACTAACATTCGTGGTTCTCCAGGTGAATAAATCTTCTTTTTCTGGGTTTCTGTTTGTTTTGTTTTATGAATTTGTTTTTTTTATGTTTTAAAAGCCTCCTTGTCTCCGGTGTTAGTGAATTTTCTGTGAATATATGTCCTTTTATGTCTCTTCATACACTTCTGTCGGTGGTTTTATGTTAATTGTTTTTTCTTGAAATCATAAAAAGGGAAAATATGAAGGAAAAAAAAGTAATTCTTTGATTGACTGCTGGAAAACTTAGTAGTGGTGGCTTAATGTTTCAGGGTTTCAAGGATTGTGTGAAAAAAGGTTATAATGGGGAGTTATTTAGAAGAAGGACATCAACTCTTTGATACCAGGGAAGAGATTTCTTCTGCATCTGAGAAATGTGATTCTAGTCCTGATTTAGACCTGGTTGATGATTTTGTGGATAGTTTTGATCAGTACAAGTTCTGGTCTATGTTCCCGGAAAGCGTTGATCAGCGTCGGCATAACTTCAGAAAACGGATGGGTCTAAGTTTCAATGGGAATTCGATTACCGGAGAGAATCCTGGTGGTTTCGGCATGGATGAACTTGAATTGGGAATTTCTAGAATCTCAGAAGATAGTGGGGTTGTGTTGAGGACTTCAGGTCTTGAAGAGGGGGATTCATCCAACCAGCCCTTTGTATCTTTTCGGTTCAATGATGCTCAAGAACCTGCCGAAACTTGTTCAAAAGAGGACCGTTTAGCACATCAAGGCAAGAATTCGGATGGTCAAATAGAATTGGTAATGGCTGAACAAAGTCAGAATCGAATTAGCAGCCGCTCGGAAAGTACAGGTTCTAGTAAATCTGTTAGTTCTGAATTGTATGAGCGAATTAGTATGCTGTCTCCTTCGGTTGATCTGCAGTTGGATGGGGAGGTCGAGGGAAGGCCTGTGATAGATGTGAAAAGGAAAGTGAAAAAGAGTTGGCTTAGGAAATTAGGTGCCATGGCTCATATAGTTGATAGACATGTTGAAGTTCCATCGAAGCACGGTAATCATGAATCGGAATCTGGGGAAAAGATGAAAAGAGTAAGACCTATTCCAAGTAGCAAGCAGTCCAAGGAGTTGTCTTCCCTTTATTGTGGGCAAGAGTTTGTAGCACATGAAGGGTCCATCTTGACCATGAAGTTCAGTTTGGATGGGGAATTTCTAGCGACTGCAGGTGAAGATTGTATTGTGCGTGTATGGAAAATTGTCGAGGATGATAGTTTAGACAAATTAGACGTCCAAGACCTTGATCCTTCATGTCTCTACTTCAGAATGAATCATCTCTCCCAGCTGATTCCTCTCAATGTGGATGAAGAACGTATAGATAAAATTAAAGGGTTAAGGAGATCATCTGATTCAACTTGCGTCATTTTCCCACCCAAAGTCTTCCGAGTTTTGGAGAAGCCTGTGCATGAATTTCAGGGGCACAATGCAGAAATTTTGGCTCTTTCTTGGTCTAAGAAAGGGGTAAAGTTCCTGGAATTCATCTTCCTTGTTAGATTGTTATTTTATTTCTGAAAGAATTTGAATCTGTCTGATCTCTATTTACGAATAAAGATATAATATATGTCCTTTCTTGTAGTTTTTACTGTCGTCCTCTGTTGACAAAACTGTTCGTCTATGGCAAGTGGGATGCGACAGATGCTTAAGGGTATTTTCTCATAACAATTATGGTAGGCCTTTCTTAACCCTGATCCGAGCTATGCAACAATAATATTTGATTGGATGTTGTGTTTTGATAGCTAATTTATCGTCTTCCCAAGTTACATGATGTTAATATGTATATCTCCGTAGTGACTTCTGTTGCCTTCAACCCTGTGGATGATAATTATTTCATCAGTGGTTCAATTGATGGCAAAGTTCGCTTTTGGGAAGTGCTTCACTGTCGAGTCATTGATTATACTGATGTAAGGGATATAGTGACTGCTGTTTGTTATCAGCCTGATGGGAAGGTTTGTCAAATCTTTTTCTTTTATCTTGTTGGAAAATTTGGGTTCTCGCCCGAATCTAATCTTTCTTAAAAAATCTCATGTAGGGAGGAATTGTTGGCTCAATGACCGGCAGCTGCCACTTCTTTGATATAATAGGTATGTTAAGTTCTGTTGCACTTGCACATTAATGGGTTGAATATTCTGATGATGCGAGTATATAATAGGTATGTTAAGTCTAAGATTGAAACCGACAAATGTATACATCCGTATTATCTGTTGGATGAACTTGCTAAGGTGGTCTGTTTTGCAAGGAACATACCGTATTCTGCACTGATATGCTGGTATTTTCTGGTTGAACTTGTTTGTATAGGTACTCGACTTCAACTTGATGAACCAATATATTTACAAGGCAAAATGAAGTTACCTGGAAAAAGGGTAACTGGCTTCGAGGTGGTTAAATTGATTCCTTACGTTTCTTTATTACATTTTTTTATCCCAAGTGAAGGCTTACAGATTTCTGTTTCACTTTGTAGTTCTCTCCTAGCGATCCAAGCAAAGTGATGATTACATCTGCGGATTCACTTGTCCGTGTCTTGTCTGGAAGAGATGTTGTATGCAAAGTAAAGGGTTAGTATTTCGCATTACTGTTTGTATAATTTGTTCGTGACCCCATCTTGATGATCTTGGAAGTATTTCTGCATTTTTGTGATTTTAGCTTCTTTTCATCTTCCAGCGTCAGGCTTCCGAGTTGCAATGAGTCAGATATCAGCAACTTTTAGCCAAGATGGTAAACAGATCATTTCAGCTAGCGAGGATTCTAACATCTACATCTGGAATTATGCTAATCAGGAGAAGAGTTGTTCCAAGGTGAAAAGCAATTCTTCTTGCGAGAGTTTCTTGTCCCGCAATGCTTCGGTTGCTATACCTTGGCGTGGAATTGAAACCATTCCTGCATCATTTACATCCCTAGACCTTGGTGGGGATGTGAGGAGAAACAGCCTACTGAATGGGCACAGACACCAAAGTGTGGAGCCGGAACAACCAATGCCTCATTCTTCACCGGATTGTTTCTCTGTTTTATTGGAGTCTTTAACAAAGGGGTCTCCAACTTGGCCTGAAGAGACACTCCCCAATGCAAGTGTGGGCACGGTTGCATCTGACGTTTGCAGGTTTGAGTTAAAGGTATTGAAGAGTGCCTATCAAAGCATGTTTAGTTCCCACAAGTGGGGTCTTGTGATTGTTACTGCAAGCTGGGATGGACGCATTCGAACCTACCTCAATTATGGTTTACCTATTCGATTATAAGATTTTGAGCAAAGGCTAGTCTATTCTCTTTGTTCGTTGCAACAGTTTAGACCCATCTTAGATTTGCAAGTGTATAGTCTTATCTAGGCACACAACAAACAATATTCTATTTTGTAGTTATGAAACCATAAACATTGTTTGTTTAGCCGGAAACGCAATTTGGTAGCTCAGTTGCAGTCTTTGTTTGTGTGTTTAGGCCATCCGAACTCCTCCAAGAATGCCAATACAACTCCGTTAGACCAACCAAAACCAGTCTGGGGTATGTATTCGCCACCATCACCATAATCACCACATTTTTCGACATTATATTTCTCGTGCATTGCCCCCGTCTTCTTGCACGCAACACAGTTGGTTCTCAGCCACCTCTTGACAGACCTTCAACAATCATATGCTGAAGGGGTGCCCAACCATTTGGGAAGTCCCTGTTGCCATTTTATTCTTCATCAATAAAAAAAGGTAACGCGGTTGCTCTTCTACTTTTATAACCTTAATATTGTTCCAAATTTCACATGCCTTGGAGGGACTATTTTCCAAATTTCAACATATTAGAGGGACTAAAATGAAAAATCAGAAATAAACAGTTCCCAAGTTGAGGGAAAAGATTTACTTACCACTGTTGTCCTGAATTTGTTAAAGAGGTTGCAATTCCAGCAGCACAAAGCAGGCCTTGAAGACTTTTTGTAACCTTTTCCACCAAATGAACATCTTCACATAAAATGCATCAAAAGATTATTTTTAGGATTAATATTTGATACACTGCCAGTGTAAAAAAAGTTTACACAAGCATGCCTATTTTCAAGCCTAAATCTAAAATCTAAATTTCTAACCTTAAAACCCTAAAAATCTAACCACAAGCCCTAAATTCTAACCATAAATCCTATATTCTACACCCTACAACCTAAACCCCTAACCTCTAAACCTTAAACCCCTAAATAGCCCCGATTGTGGAAACTTTGTTTTCCACGCCCAGTGTATAGGATAATAATCCTTATTTTGAAGCTTTCTTCCATTCCAAGTTTCAACATGTAAGGCAAACAGAAGAAGCCCTTAGGAGCTTTGAATCAAGAGTTGCAAACCTGAGAGTCAGCTTTCCAAGTTTGAGGTTCCTATTGGATCATCAAAATCACTGTTTTGTTAAAAGATATGGCACTTATAGACAACCTCAGAGTCAGCACCATTATTGAGCCAATAATCCAGCCATTGTCCCATGTTTTCATTCCAAAATATAGAGTTGAATGCCTTTTGTCTTTTCTGAGAAACTCTTAGGAAATCCTCAGACACAGCATTCTCCCCAATAGTTTTTGCCAAGAAGGCAATGTCAAGTTCCATCTATATCAAGAAATGAATAGCATTACTTGTCATTAAAACCCATGGGAGAACAAATCTCAACATTTCTTAAGATAAATATTAAGATACCCTTAGTATGAATATATTTAAATCAACAGGCAAGATTGTTGTTGTGGCCAAAGTTGTAAGATCAGAAGAATTCCTGCAACATTAGAATTAACCACGAGGTTTCAGTTACTTCTTATCGGAAAAAAATTGTTAGGATGGTTGTTCAGTTAACCAACAAAATCATCTACTAATGTTATTACCTCATCCATCTTGTGCTGAAATCCCATCCAGATTCAGCAGTTGAGGCAAGCTCGCGGTAAAATTGTTGTTTCTCAGAAACATTCTTAAACTTGGAAGCAAGTTTTTCATCCTGGTAGATAAAACAAGCAAGTCAAAAAATAAAAGAAAATGGAAAAAACATTAGCTAGATAAGCAACTTGAAGGAAAGAACACACTATCGTTGACGATTCAGGCCTTGGCTTGTTCCACATTGCATATTACCGATTTAAAGAGTGATCACTTTGCTCAGCATCACGGATAATCAACTCATGTATTTCTATGCAGAATCACAGAATGTAAAAGGAAGTTAAAAGACATAAACAAAGAAGAAATTGTTCAACCAAATATATCCACATAGTTTTACCTGAGTTCCAAAACTGGTATTCTTTAATCAACGGCGGGAGAGATTTCCTGACAAATTCGACATCACCTGTCCGATTATATATCTCATAAACCATTGCACTCAAAAGGGAGGCTGGCTGCAACAAATACATTGAAGCTTTTAGATAGAAATTAATACAACAGTAAATTGCTGTTTGATATAATGTAACATGTAGACAACAAAATTACATAGTTAAAAGAGAACTCAAATTTTCATTTGTTGATACAAATATACTTTGTTTGAAACAAAAGTAAGAAAACAACTTAACAACATTACCTTCGGTCGATGTAATAAGCTCTGGCACCATTAAGAACATGACCGTATGTATCTAACAAGAAAATGAGATTAATCACTATTGATTTTGCAGTCTCGTACATTTTACTTGCCAACAGACCTCTGCACAAACATAATAACATCAATCTCCATTACAAACCAAGACATTGATTTCGAATACAAGATAAAAGCTATGACAAATATGTGAGATGAAAGAAATCAAAACTAACCTGATAACCCAATAAGAATCCCAATAATAAACCTCTCTAAACCGTGAACCAGGAACTATTACAGGCTCCGACAAAGGAAGAAGAGTATGCAAATCAGGGTGATCATGAACCGAGCTCGAAACTTTCCCACTTAAATTCTTCCACAAAGCATGAACCTCCAATGCCCAACCTCTCACTTCTGGATTTTCCACTTTGGGCAAAAAATTACGGGGTTCTGGTACAAAATCTATTGGCTTAGAATAGACAAGATCATCTCCTGCATCTTGAAAGTACTTCCCAATAAACCATTCTAAATTATCAACAGAAACAGACCCATTTTCCATTTGGGGAAGTTTATCAAATGCATCTAGAGTGGTGGAAAGATTAGACTTCAAAGATAAGTCCACATAGTTTTTAGGATCAAAATTTGATTCCCCATAAGTCTGCAAAGCAGTTTTTTGGACACGTTCGAGGAAACTAACTAATGGTGCTGTGGGAATTACAGGACCCGAAACAGCTGACTGTGAGTGAGCAACGGCCATCGGAGGCAGCGATTGTAAAAGAAAGATTGCATAAATGAGAAAAATGAACTGTTTTTCACGTTTGGCGTTGTAAAGAAGCGTGGCCATGATGACTGAAAGTGAATAAGATTGAACGAGACATGGATTAACGAGTGTTGAATTTGAAGGATCTGAACAACTAGGAAAATGACGGCCTTTTTTCAATGCTTTTTTGATTGCAAAACGATGGGGATCGGGATTTTGTGTTGGATTGACGTTAAGGACGACGAATCCATAGAGTGTTGAATTTGAAGGATCTGAACAACTGGGACGGCCGTTTTCAATGCATTTTTAATCGGAAAACGATGGAAATCGGGATTTTTTTTATTGGATTGGACGATGATGACAAGTGCGTGGACAACAAGCGGAGGCTAGAAAGCTGAAAGCCTACAAAACATGGATTGGATTTGTAAAGAGTTTTTAGGTTGACCACGATTCTGTTTTAGCCAAGGATTAGGGTGGGTAAAATTCCAAACTCAAAAAAACTGAATTATTTGACTCAACTAAATGTGAAAAATTCGACTCATTTTGACTTGATTCTAAAAAATTTTAAATAAAGTTTGAGTTATAAAATTCGAATAACTCAAAATTTTTAATAATTAAGTCTCTCAATTATGCTTAATATATTGAGAAATATATATTTAAGGAGTGTGTATTTCAAATATTCGATCCGATCTAAAATTTTTGAATCGACAATTTAGCAATTTGTATCTGATACAAAAAATCGGATCCAATTTTTTGGATATCGGATTTTCGGATATCCTTATATTTGAATTTATGACTTGATTTAAGTATTTTTTTTAATTTGGCGGTCGTATCCATAAAATTTTTTAATTTTTGAATATAATAATCAACAAATTATTGAATATAACAAGATTTGTATTCATGGATCTTTCAATTTTTCATATATAACAAGTAAAAATATCGAATATAACAAGATTCATATCTATAAAAAATGAATTTTTGAATAATCGAATATCTGATCCGAATGTGAAATAACTATCCGTATCCGATCTGAAAATTTTGGATATCCGATCCGAATTATCCAAAAAATAAAAATGGATCATATATCCAAAATTTTGAATCGGATCAACGGATCGGATTTTTATGCACATATGCATATCGTATATGGATATAGAAAGTTGTTTAAATTGGAATCAATATGCATTATAATATTATAAATAATTACAATTAAATATGTACAGAAACTCGAAAATTCGATAATCGATTTCGACTTTTTAATTTCATAAACTTTTGATTCGAAAAAAATTAAATAAAGTTTGAATTGTAAAAATAAATTTATAAACTCAAATAACTCAAAATTTTTTGAATCGACTAAATCCAATCCTAAAATGGATGAATGTAATTGTCTGTTAATAGAATAATAGTTGGGCATTGGGCCAGTCCATGTTCCGCGCCAAGTTCGGCCTCACGAGCTTATTAACAATATTTGCTGCATCTCCTTCAATTACAATGGTGTTCGAGCTCTTCTCGGTAGCTGGTTTGATCCCTTCGTTGAATGCACGTGCTTCGGCAATTCCAGGATCGTGGTGGCAGCGTGCATGCTCGGCCACAAAACATCCCGACATGGTCTGTAACAAAGGCACCAACAGCAGCTGCTTGGGTTTCTTTAACGAAAGCACCCCTCAACATTAATTTTGATACAATCTGGACGGACGCAGAATTTTATGTAAGGGAATGCGAACTATTAACAAGTTATATTAAAAATGTAAGGGATGTAAAATTATAAAATCTTAAAAGATCCAAAATTAGACTATCAATAAAAAATATAAAATAAATATTTAAATTATAAGAATAAAATTTTTAGGGATGCCGTAGGATGTCGTTCAATCTTTTTGTTATTGTTCTTTTTTTTCATCACCCTTGAATAATTTTTTCTTCCTTTCTCAATTTGTTATTATACTTTTCTAGTTTTTCTTGTATAATTGGAAATTCTTTTTCCCGACGTTTACGGATCAATTATGAGTATTGTCTTATAATAAGAAAGAAAAACTTTCTTTGTTAATGGTGCTTGCGAAGGAAAAGACATAAGGTTTTTTTGTCCCTTTCAATTCTTTATTTTTTTCAGTTGTTGGTTTTTGTTGTTTTTCACCTTTTCTGAGTGGGTTCATCAATTTTTCCTATCACTAACTTGCAACTTGATGCGTCGACATTTTAGGTTTACATAAAATTTTTGTATATTTAAAGTTTTTTTAACATTTCACAAATCAACTTTACTTTTTCTTTAGTCTCTCGAATCAAATTTAAGACAACGACTCACTTTTCATTCAACTCTAACTTACATAAGGGAGATCTACACTTCCTACCATACAACACTTCAAATGGTGCCTCGTACAAAAATTATTGTTATAGGTAAATCCTGACAAGAACAAATAATGCTCCCAACTATCACTAAACTCGATAACATAACAACGAAACATATATTTCAATATTTGAATCATCATTTTCGACTTACATCTGTTTGAGAATGATAAATGGTGCCTTCAATACTAAAAATTATTGTTATAGGTAAATCTAAGAACTTTTTACAAAACTCGCCCTCAACAAAATCAATATTTGAATCATCATTTTCGACTTACATCTGTTTGAAAATGATAAATAAATTATGTTTCGAACTAAGAACTTTTTACAAAGTCCTCCAAAATCTCTCTCAGCTATAATTAATCGAAACACCGTGAATTGCACAATCTCCACAATACAGAATTCAACCAATTTTTATAATGATTAGTTGGTACGCACCGCTAGAAAATGTGCACCAATCAAGAAGCACCCAAATCAAATATTTTTTTCTTTAGGGTCAGAGATAAACCCGAGACAATATCTATAGTGACAATGTATGAGTAATTCAAGGTTTTATCTCTAATATATAGTCCATTGTGTTTAACCAGTATATTATCCCGACAATAATTTATCATTTAACCTGTCAAACACAATATTGTACTAATAATGTCTTACTCCATGTCGACCTCATATCTAACATACAAAACAAAGTATCTCCCCACAAGAGAAGATTATTTTGATTTTATGAGGAAAAATTCATAGTCAAGAGATAGTTGACCGGTGACCTTCCACCAAATGAATAGTGGTGAACCACGAAAGCTAATCATATTCGATTACAACCTTAAAAATCTGTGAACTACCACCCCTATTTCTGTACATCAAAGGAAGTACTTATTTGTATGATTGGGTAACCCAGATAAAAGAGACTATAACCCGTGCGTGCAAAATTATCTGATTCGAAATTTTAAATATCTGATTTGATTTTTATTTTTAGATCAGATATTCGATCCAACTTTTTTATTTTTCGAATGATAAATGTGAATCTTGTAATAGTTGGCAATGTGTTACTTGTTATATTCGAAAATCAAAAAATTTCTTAGATATGACTGCCAAATTCAAAAAAAAAAAAAACTTAAACTAAATTGTATATTCAAATAATCGGATATTCGATATTTTCCGAATCGAATATGGATCGTTATTTTACCGATCCAAAATTTCAAATATCAGATATCCAAAATTTGTTACTTGTTATATTAGAAAATGACACTGCCATCGACTCCATAGGCTCCATTCAGAAAAGATTAAATATTTGATTCGAATATAAGATTAAAATCATAAAATTAAAATAATCAAATTCAAACTTGGAAAAACATTTAGAAATGAAATAAGAGTTGTAATATAATCATTAAACTTTTAATTCACTTTCATTAAGATTACTGCCGTCAATTACCGTTAAAAAAGGCCGGTGGCTTTTAACTTTCTTCCTCTGTTAATTAATCTGAGCTCAAACTTGTATAATTTCTCAACTACCAAAGCGTATACTCTCTGCAAACCTCCATGAACAGCGACTTTCCTCTCAAATATATGTAATACTACAAACTATTTTCCCAGCATCAGAATTATGTAGCAAAATGAAAAAGTAAGAGTTCAATCATAGCATTTTCTCAAACCAGTACATGTTTCAAGTCTCTCTCTCTCTCTCTCTCTATATATATATATATATATAAAACTCCACCCCAGGGTTCAAATATCAATACAGGTGGAGACTAGACAACACAACTTATTTCCCTTAAATTATGGACATTACAATATGTGTCGTAAGAAAGAAACCAATTACTTCTTATCAACTGGTACCATCACTAAGTTCCCTTCCCTTGGTATCGTAGGGGAAGAGTTGGATGCAAACCACCGAAACAACTATCGCAACCAAAAACAGAGCGACGGCGGCCGTTTGATGGCACGCATTCACCAATCCGACCGCAACAAGAGGACATACCATACCACCAATTCTTCCTACTGCACTTGCAACACCAGCCCCCGTTGTCCGCACCGAGGTTGGATATAACTACAGAAAAAATCAGCAGCTTTAGTGATGTGAAAAAAGATATTGCCAATCAGTCACTGAAATGGCTTACCTCGGGGGAATATATGGATGCAACGGTGAAGGTTCCCATTGCATTCATGCGAGCTCCAAATAGTAAGCAAGTGGTTAAAACGGAAGGCTGATGGGTTAGTAGTGGAAGAAGAAAAATGAATGATAAGCCAAACATAAATGCCATGGACTGCTTGCAGCCGACCCTATCTACCAATATTGCTGACAAGAAAAGCCCCGGAAGCTCTGCAACATAAACAAAGGTCAAATTTTGTTTCGAAAAAGAGAGCGTAAAGAAGCAAGTGAGGATGAGACATAATACCTGCCATACTGGTGATGAATGCATTTGCATAGAGGTCAGCACCCTGGAGATTTCTAGTGCTTTGAAGAGATTGGAAACAACCGCTTTGGTTGCTACTTAGCTTTGAAGTAAGCAGTATGATACCATAATATGAAAATGAGTCTCCGAAGAATAATACCCACAGGAGCAGCGTCGTTTTAATTAATTTCGATGAGACGATCATAAAAAACTATGAGAAGCCTGATATCGATTGCTTGGAATTTTCACTCAGTGAGGGGAGTAACGGGGTCGTCTCTGATGGAGCTGGAGCAGATTCTTCATCCTTGTCTCTTGATTTACTGGAAACTAGGACACCAGGTGGAAGCTTTGTTTGGTTCACTGAAGCTACCTTCTGCAGAATTCGAAGTGCATCACTTGTTTTACCTTTCATGCATAGGTATCTCGGAGACTCGGGTGCAACACCAAACAAAATGAGCAGAGCAAAAGATGGCACGGATGAAAATGCAAGTACCCACCTCCAGCCTAATCTGGGCATGACAATCTGCAAAAGCAAGTACATGAAATCATTCTGACACTTGAAGATAAATTTTGTGTCAAACAATTCTTCTCGTTCCATGAATATGAAATCCACATTTTTTTTCAAATGTTCATAGCTCCTTGAACATAAACTCAAACTTAACAGGTGAAGTTTGAGCAGCTAGACAGCTACACTTAAATTCAACATTCAAGAAAATTTTCAATTCTCAGATAAGTTTCATATTCTGCAAATATAAAATCCGTATATTTCAAACGTCCATAGCCCCTTGAACATAAACTTAACAGGTGAAGTTTGAGCAGCTAGCTAGCTAAGCTTATATTCAATATTCAAGAAAATTTTCAATTCTCAGATAAGTTCCATATTTTTCAAACGTCCATAGACATCAAATTTAAAGTTTGAGCGGCTAGCCGGCAACACTTAAGTCCAATATCCAAGAAATTTCCAATTCTCAGTTATGTTTCTATGTTTATAGAGCTGATGAGGTATTTTAATAGCGAATAACACTTTAGCATCAAAAAGTACTGCACCAAGTTACAAAGAGGAGAGGAATTTACCAAATTATCATATTGATGGTGTCTCTTACTTTCAGTTAAGAAGCCTTTGTCTGCAAAATCTAAGGAGATGACAAGGTAAAGAACGTAATCTTTGCCAAGACACAACCCTTTTAATGAAAAGAACTATTTCATGATGACAAGAGAATCCATTTTAAGAGCTGTCTTACACAGAGACGGGCTCGTTTGCGACGGACATCCTCTTTCTCGATAAAAAATTCATCCGGTTATACCCGTACTCTGTTTTCGTCATTAAACGACAATGGCTAGAAGGCACATGTCACCTGTAGCGATGTTTTTTTTTTCGCTAAAAAAAGATGGGTTTTATTTTGTTTGGAAAATATTTTATTCCGCGTGGGATTTTATAAAACCCGTGTTTTATTTAAAAATGGAGTCGCCACCGGCCACTTAGGTAGGCCGGACACCGTAGAAAACCAGAGATTTAAAATTGATGGGGTTCGGGAGTCGGTTACGGATGGGGAAGGATTAGCACCCCACACCGCCCAAAATTGGTACTTTTATAATTACCGCTTTATTAATATTAAACTTTCCGAATTAAAGTGACGATTAAATTAAAATTCGGTTATAAGTGCGAGTAAATTTTAAAGGCCCCGTTATTCGAGAGTAAACGTCCAACCACTATCACTACGCGATCATCGCCCCGTTTACGCTCGAATAAAAGGGCACCGCATTGACAAAATATATGTTTGTTATACAAACTTAAAAACACATGGCAAATATGAACAAATATAATGCGATAAAAATATAAACAAATAAGAGCATAATAAAATATTAATCTAACATAAATAAAATACTAATCTAAAACATACATACATACATAACTATTAATTTAACCCATAAATAAAAATAAATCTAACATAAATAAAATACTAATCTAAAACATACATACATAAATATTAATCTAACATATAAATAAAAACATATTTAACATAAATAAAATACTAATCTAAAACATACATACATACATACATAACTATTAATTTAACACATAAATAAAAACATATCTAACATAAATTAGATACTAGTCTAAAACATACATACATAAATATTAATCTAACTTATAAATAAAAACATATCTAACATAAATAAAATACTAATCTAAATATATGCATACATAAATATTAATCTAACTTATAAATAAAAATATATCTAACATAAATAAAATACTAGTCTAAAATATAAATTTAAAACATACTAATATAAAACATAGATAAACATACAAATTAAAAACACAATTTTAAATTAACTTCTACTTCATTAAAATATAAAAATTACAACATAAATAAAAGGAAAGAAAATATACCTAATTAGGAGTTCGAATGACGAACCCCGACTAGACTCCATCGAGATCTACCACGACCTCTCCAAAAATATTAACTAGATCGGACCTAAAATAGGACCCCGATCGAACCAGTTAGGACCGAGGATATTACCCGGTCCTGGGCTAGCCGAATTGGCCTGCCGCCGATTCTCTTTGCAATTTGCAATTTCCAATTGAAATTGCTTTTGCAATTCAAGTTTTGCTTGCTGCAAATTGCTTCCTATTTATAGAGGGGAGGAGGGTGACGTGGAGCCTTGTGCTCCACTCCCCTCCCCTTTTTTATTATTATTATTTTTTTTTGCTTTTTTGCTTTTTTTTTTTGCTTTTTTTTAATTTTATTATTATTATTATTTATATATATTATTACAATAATACTAAAAATACTAAAAACCCGTACAAAAATGAGTGATTACTGATTTGCCCTCTTTGCTTGTTCTTGTGAAACGAGAACAAAGCAAAGATCAAAAGCACTCATTTTTGTTTTATCTAACTAAACTTCTCTCCTTTTGAAGCGTGTCTTCTTTCTTCTTGATAGATCTTCATTCTCTTCAAATATGCATGTCTTCTTTCTTGTTTTGGTTGATCCACCTTGTCACTCTCGAAGCAAAAAAACCTTCAAAATGGGGGTTGTTTGTTGGGAAGCCAAACCGTTCTTCTTCTTGCTACATTATTGGTAATAAGCTAATACCTAAAGAGAGTTCGACCCAAATTGCAACACCGATGAAGAGACAGGGTCTACAAAATTCGATCCAAACGCAACACCGAGGAAGCAAGACCGATAGGTGAAAGTTCTGATGTCTGATCCAGCTACAACTCTGACGAAGAGGCAAGATCAGAAAACTGATAATTTTTCTTTTTTCACTTTTTTTTTTATTTTTTGCTTTTTTCCATTTTTTTTCTTATTTTCTTTTTCTTATTTTTTCTTTTTTTTTTCTCTTTTTTCTTCTTTTTCTTCATTTTTCATTTTTTTGCTTTTTTCCATTTTTTTCTTTTCTTTTCTCTCTCTTTTTTCTTTTTTCTTTTTTCTATTTTTCTTTGATTTTTTCTTCTTTTTTCTTTTTTTTATTTGTTTTCTAGCTACAACATTAATAAAGAAAACTTGAAAATTAGTAAAGTTGGATTTATCACGGAGAAATGTAAAATATTAATCGAAACCTACTACACCATCACGGATAAGTAGGGACAAAGAAAGAATCGGGACTTAGCCACTCCATCACGGAGGACTGGATCGGATAATGATGACTGGAACCGCTACACCATCACGAGAGCGAGATCGAGAGGACGACGGGAGCTTGGACCGGCTCACTCCATCACGGAGGATCGGATTGGACAATTACGACACGGAACCGCTACACCATCAACGGAGAGCGAGATCGAGAGGACGACGGGAGCTTGGACCGGTCACTCCATCACGGAGGACTGGATTGGACAATGACGACTTGAAACGGCTACACCATCAGCGGAGAGCGGATCGGAGGACGACGGGAGCTTGGACCCGATCACTCCATCACGGAGGACTAGATTGGACAATGACGACTTGGAACCGGCTACACCATCAGCGGAGAGCGGGATCGGAGGACGACGGGAGCTTGGACCCAATCACCCATCATTTTCTTTTTTCTTCGGGCGATGAAAGTTGATAAATTCATTTTGATTTTCATTCATTTTTTCATTTTTCATTTTTTGGTTTTTTTTTCTTTTGATTTTTTTTTTAATTTTTTCTTCTCTTTTTTTATAATTTTCTTTTTCTTTGAACTTTACACGTAAGTAAGACTCGAGAAAAATAGGTTTGGTTGCATCGTCATTAGAGAAATGAGACCTAAATAGAATTTTGATCTGCTTGGGGAAAGGTTCGGATCTGCACCATCAACGGAGAAAAGAGATCTTCGGGATGTATATATCTTTCTGCGGCTCTCTTCGCGAGAGAGGTATGACTGAAAATGGAAAACATTAATCAATAAATGTTCACAAAACTTGTCATCATTACCTTTTACTGATGTTTCAAATCCTCTTTGTGTTTGGCCTCCCTAAGACTAAAGTTGGCCTTCTTGTCATTGCCCCCACAAATGAGGATGTTCGGTCTCTTTTTTGAACCTTTTTGTAAGCAAAAATGCATGAATTTTATGTCTAAATGCATGTGTCTATTCTAAATGCAAGGTGACTTTAGTGTATGCATTGAACATAGATGTATGATGTATGCAATGATGGTCCAATGCAAGATGAATGCAACTAAATTTATGAATGCGACATAATTTGATTTTTGGTCTTCAAAGGATGCCCTGACTTTCGATTGGTCATGTCGGGATCTTGGTTTTTTCATGCGGTAGTGCCCCGACTTTGCTTTGGGTTCGATCAGCTTTCATTTGAGTGGATGCCCCAAAAGTTCATTCATTACATGACATCATCTGACATTGTTCTCGTAGTAAATTTGAAACTTTAAGGTGGTGTATTTTGGATATTCAGACTCGGATATATGAACAAAAGATGTTTGCATTGCTACTTGTAATTTTGATCCCTTACAAAATATTCTCACCACTATTGTACTCAAGTCGGTGAGGTTAGTTTACAAAAAGTATTACTCGGAAAGTGATAAAAACTACAAGAAAACATGTCATGGTCGAGACAAAGGCAATATGGTCCATTCAAAAAACCTTCAACACCCTCGGTTGGCATCTTCATGCTTCGGAAAGGGGTCCCACTTGTGGCTGAACTTATAGGGTTTTCAATACTTATAACACCGAGCTTGAGGTACTTTTCTACCAGCCTCTTGAAGCCCCAACAATTTTCAATCGCGTGGCCCCCACATCCCAGGAGCGATATTCGAACTCGCGTTAGGATCATACCACTTAGGGAATGGGGGTTGCGTCGGAGCCTGTGGAAAGGTACCACTATATGGGCTTTTAGCGGTTCCTTGTACATATCTCCATACGACATTGGCGGGGTGAACTCTATCTTCTCGGTGTTCTTCCTCCGACCAAAACCTTGGCTTGAGAGGTAACGTGAGCGCTTGGCACGACCTTAGATTGTACAACCGGGTTGGGCTTGAAATAATTTGCATTGTAAACTCCCGAAGAGTTCACTTCCTGGTCTTTCCTTCCATGGTAAGGTTTCTTATGGGACGAACCTCCGTCGTCAATTTTGCCGATCTTGAAAGCATTCTCGATGAGCTCACCGGATAACACGAGGTCGGTAAAATTGGTAGTCGCGTTGCCTATCAAGCGACCCAAGATCGGACCCTCCAAAGTTTGTACAAATGTGACCACGGTCTCGCTCACCGAGCGGGGTTGTACTGAATTTTTATATCCCTCCAATTTTTTGAGCGTTTTTTTCAACTCTAGCTTTCATTATGTTTTTGTTTCATCTGTTGTAACGCCCACCGGTCCGCATCATGTCATTGACGTGTCGGTATTGCTCCGAAAAAGCTTTTGCCAAGTCTCTCCGTGATTTGATATGATGTCGGCTCAATTGATTATACCATCGGGCAAAGCAGATCCCGATAGATCGCCTTGGAAGCGATGAATTAACAGCTTGTCATCTCGGCCGTATCCTGTCATCTTCCGGCAGAACATAGTGAGGTGAGCGCGAGGACAGCTTTGTTCCGTCGCATTTCTCAAACTCCGAGACTTTGAATTTATGAGGTAAAACCAAATCGGGACAAGACCGAGTTCATTGGCATCGAATCCACTAAAATTATCTTCAACTCCCATAGCCTCTAGCTTCTCTTGAGTTTCTTACATCGATCTTGATTTCCTTTGAAGCTTCTACCTTTGGTTTCTCGATCTCAAACAGATGATCCATTTCGAGATAAAATTTTCAGCTTGATTGCCCCGGTCTTAACTTCGATGCAGATGGATGATTTATAGGGATTGAAGTACCGGCCTGTGTAGATGAGACTTTCCCGTGAAATGATCACACGGGGTTGAGTTTCGGTCAGATCCTGGTTTGAACGGGCGTGAACCCCGGAGGATACATAAGATCCTCGTCCCCGGCAGGTGGGTCTAGGATTTGCGAATGGGATTTACAACAGAGGCCTCTCCGGGCTCGGAAAGCTTCAATCCCATTTTGTGCCATTTGGCCCAAAGATGTCTTGTTGTGACTTTGCAAGTTGTTCCCTCATATCCTGTTGGACTTTCGCCAACCGTTCTCAACCTCGCTTGGCTATGTTCGCTTGCAATTCTTTTTGGTCTTGCTCGATTTTCTTCAATCTTTCATCGCTCGCCATCTTCGCTTTTTGTACCGGGTCTCGTATGGATGCTGAGCTGACTGATCTTCTGGCTTTATCCAGTATCACTATCATAGGGCATCCCTGAGTCAGTTTTCTTATTTTGAAAATGAATGTATATGCATGCAAAATGTGTCCTAAATTGATGTAATGCATAATCAAGATTGTGATGATGTTTTGCAATGATGCAAGTGAAATCAATGTGATGAGAATAAAATGAAACGAGTTAGTACCAAACAAATGGAAAATAGAGTAATAATAAAAATTGTACATGAACAAGAAATAAGGCACCAGAGCCTAAATAGGGTGACCACTAATCGGGCAGAGTTTCACATGGCTCTAAAGGGTTGGCTTCTACGGCTTACTATATGCAGTTTTGGTGCTAAAAGGTACCCGAATTGTCCTTGCTGTCCTCTACTAAGAGTAGCAAGGCCCCCGGTCATCACCCATTATAGGCTCCTTTCAACCGGGTTCAATTCAGGGGGACCCATTCGCTTATACCCATACGAAGGAACGATATCCTCACGAAAGTATAAGGTACTCGAGCCCCAAGGTACTTGCTAGGCCCATACGGAGAACGATATCTCCACGAAAAGCATTAGCATTTTCCCCCACTTAAAAAAAACGGGTTTATATGTCATATTTTAAATGCGTTAAAATAAACGCGCAATTATAACCGAATGTTAGTTTAATAGTCACTTTAATCCGAATTTTTCGATATTAATAAAGCGGTAATTATTTGAAAAAGCTCGACTCTCATTTGTTTTTGAAAAACAAAAAATGTCCTCAATGTGAGTCGCCATCTCAGAGCGATGTTTTTTTCGCTAAAAAGATGGGTTTTATTTTGTTTGGAAAATATTTTATTCCGCGTGGGATTTTATAAAACCCGTGTTTTATTTAAAAATGGAGTCGCCACCGCCACTTAGGTAGGCGGACAATCGAGAAAACCGAGATTTAAAATTGATGGGGTTCGGGAGTCGATTCTGGATGGGGAAGGATTAGCACCCCACACCGCCCAAAATTGGTACTTTTATAATTACCGCTTTATTAATATTAAACTTTCCGAATTAAAGTGACGATTAAATTAAAATTCGGTTATAAGTGCGAGTAAATTTTAAAGGCCCCGTTATTCGAGAGTAAACGTCCAACCACTATCACTACGCCTGATACTGGCCCCGTTTACGCTCGAATAAAAGGGCACCGCATTGACAAAATATATGTTTGTTATACAAACTTAAAAACACATGGCAAATATGAACAAATATAATGCGATAAAAATATAAACAAATAAGAGCATAATAAAATATTAATCTAACATAAATAAAATACTAATCTAAAACATACATACATACATAACTATTAATTTAACCCATAAATAAAAATAAATCTAACATAAATAAAATATTAATCTAAAACATACATACATAAATATTAATCTAACATATAAATAAAAACATATTTAACATAAATAAAATACTAATCTAAAACATACATACATACATAACTATTAATTTAACACATAAATAAAAACATATCTAACATAAATTAGATACTAGTCTAAAACATACATACATAAATATTAATCTAACTTATAAATAAAAACATATCTAACATAAATGAAATATTAATCTAAATATATGCATACATAAATATTAATCTAACTTATAAATAAAAATATATCTAACATAAATAAAATACTAGTCTAAAATATAAATTTAAAACATACTAATATAAAACATAGATAAACATACAAATTAAAAACACAATTTTAAATTAACTTCTACTTCATTAAAATATAAAAATTACAACATAAATAAAAGGAAAGAAAATATACCTAATTAGGAGTTCGAATGACGAACCCCGACTGGACTCCACCGAGATCTACCACGACCTCTCCAAAAATATTAACTAGATCGGACCTAAAATAGGACCCCGATCGAACCGGTTAAGACCGAGGATATTACCCGGTCCTGGGCTAGCCGAATTGGCCTGCCGCCGATTCTCTTTGCAATTTGCAATTTCCAATTGAAATTGCTTTTGCAATTCAAGTTTTGCTTGCTGCAAATTGCTTCCTATTTATAGAGGGGAGGAGGGTGACGTGGAGCCTTGTGCTCCACTCCCCTCCCCCTTTTTTATTATTATTATTTTTTTTTTTGCTTTTTTGCTTTTTTTTTGCTTTTTTTTTTGCTTTTTTTTTTAATTAATTTTATTATTATTATTATTTATATATATTATTACAATAATACTAAAAATACTAAAAATCCGTACAAAAATGAGTGATTACACCACCGCAAACGCAACTTAGTAGTTAATTATACTCGTACAAAATGTTTGCTTGTACTGCCAAATGCATCCCAACAACTATAATTTAGCATGATATCATCAAACAAAGTCCAACTTACCTTCAATCTCTTCAACAAAAAAGTTGCTATCGTACTTTATAATTTATTTTTTTCCCCGCCTTGTAAGTATTGTCCTTTTATTTTATTTATTTTTCTGGTTATGGACAGGAGACAAACAAGTCACAAACTAAAGAACCAAAAGGGTAGCTTATGTTAAGAACTTAACATCTGAGGCCTATATTTCCATGACCCTTTTCTTGTTCTTGTTTCAGTTCATAAATATGTGAGATCCAAGCTCTAAGCCATCAGTTTATAAATATGATAAAGATAGCCAGAAATGGGGTTATAGGGAATATACATACCCATGCCAGAGAAGCCTCAAAAATGGATCCAAATGTCCAGAAAGTCGAAAACACAACCATCCACATGCCTCTATTAAAAGCAGGAACAAACTCCAGAAACCAGGATAAGAAAACAGATGAACCACCAAGGCCAAAACCAACCAAACCCCGAAGAGCAACAAGTGATAAATAGTTTGGAGAGAAGGTGCTCAAGAATCCAGCTCCAAAGGTCACCATAGATATAACAAGAAAACCTTTCCTGATAGAAGCAAAAAAAAAAAAACCCCAAATCAAAAGTCAAACGGAACCAATGGTTCACAATTGGAACCAATTGCAAAACTACAAAATTTTAAGAGTGCGAAATTAAATTATAAAAAAATATTTAAAATATATAAAAATTTGAAATTTTTTTCAGTCCATCCATAATCGAAAATGAGCACCGACTCAGGATTTTGAGTTAAAGTCCGAACTATTAAGGTACGCCAAAGCGCTACTGGAATCCTTATCTTGCAAGGGGTACCAATATACAGGGAGGCGTACCGGTACTCCCCTCACGACCCTTCTCTAAATTTACGAAAGAGTACCGGTACGCAGCCACCCCGTACCGGTACTCGAGCCCAGATTTCAAAACTTAGAGCTCGGGATTTCACCAATCCCACCCTTAACCTCTATGGTTAAGTCCCAAATCGATCCTACAAGTTATTGTGAAGGTATTAAGTGGGCTTCTACTAATTTTAAGCCTTAGCAACATCAAATCTTTACTTTGCCATTAAAGATCAACCAAAGCTTACCAAACCATAAACAATCAAATCATGCACAAAGATTAATTTTATGAGTTGCAGGAATTCAAAGGAGTTAGTGGTGTACTAACCTCCGACTAAAACTGATGAAGAAGCCCTCAAAGGTCCAATCCCGTTCTTCCTCTTCAAACCTTCAACCAACATTTGGTTCCACCACTCCAACCAAGACTTACCTTGAAATATAGATCCTCTAAGGCTCATAAAACTTCTCTCAACAAGCTAAACATGATTCTCAACACAAACTCTCAAAAATCAACCTTTGATAGTGGGGTTTTTGAGAGAGAGAGAGAGAGAGAGTTTAAAATGAGAGGAAGATGGAATTAAGGCATGGTGATCTCATTCCTTGCATAATGCAGAAAAAAAGCAAGCCTCCCCCTTCTCACTCTTCAATTTAAGCTTTTACCATTTTACCCATCTTCTCTTCTCTTCTCAACCCAACCCAACAACCACACAAGCCCAACACACAAGATAACCCAATGGCTCTTATAAGCCCAAAATCCCAGCCCAAACAACGAAGCCCACGCCTCGGGTCAACTCGACTCTTGGATCTAGAATCTGGGTCGTTACATCATCATTAACCAAATTATTACTCTCTTTTTTAACTTTGGTCACTAACATTAATTTTTTTAGTCACTAATCATTAAAAACATTAACGATGACCCTTATCTTTCTCTCCACGTCAACCTATCAAGATGTCTATTTCTTTAATAAATTAATGTTTTTTAATAAGACTACATATATCACTACTATATTGGAGAGTAAAATATGTCAAAATATTGTGTTGGGGGTTCAACCCTAGCACTCTTCTTGTAGGATCCTAAACACTCGTTACATAATTAACAAAAATAAAGGACTTGGCAATTGACTAATAGCTGATAACATATTATATTAATTGATAGGAAATAACTAATTGTATTAGTTGATTTAACTAGTTGATTGTATTAGCGGATTGTATAAAGGTGTTTGATAAAATTAGCTGATAGCTGTTTGATTATTTGAACGAGCAAAATAACATATAAGGACATGATTATTTAACATTTGTTTGAATAGTTTATTAATTGTTGATATTTTATATTTATTAATATTAATTACATGATTAAAATTAATTTTTAATATAATATTACTAAGCATATTTGAAGGATTTATATATTAATTTATTATTTATATAATTATTCTTAATAAAATTTGATTGATTATTAAATTTAAGTGAAAATAAGAAATGTTAAATTTAGGTTATTTGGAGACTATTTTTAATTGTTAAGGGTAAAAGAGTCTTTATAACTATTATATCAAAACATGTAGTTTCAAAATGCTCATATTAGCAGCTTTTTTAATTTGAGAGATTTCATCATAATCTGCTATTACAATCTTCTATTCACCAAACATCTAAAATAGCGGATTTGACAGGTCAAATATCTAATTTTAGCTTAAGATATTGTTTACCAAACAGAGCGAACATTTAAATTAAAATGTGATTTTGAAATAATTACATTTATTTGATAAAAATATATAAATTATAGCATAATTTATAAAACATATCTATTTATAACATCAATTAAGATATATTAATTTTATACGCCTTATTGTTTAATAACCTCCGCACGATCTATTCTATTTACGAATTCATCTACAATTACCTTGTTTTAGAAACAAAAAGAAATTATTAACTCTATTATCATGTAGTATATTAAATTTAAAAATATTTCATAAATTTAAATTTAAAATTGAATAAAGATGATTTTTTTCAATTTAAGAATACCAATATAATCGCTATTATAAATATAAATAACCTGTATTTGAATAATTTATTAAAGAGAATAACAATTCCAAAACATAATCATACTAATAATTGAAATATATTTATATTAAATACACATGATTTCAACTAAAATAAAAATAAAAAGTACACCCATGATCTTTATATAATGTGAAGTAAATAAAAAAAGAATGATGAGAACCAACAACCAGTTGCCTGTTGGTCTAGGTTTAGCGGGACGATGTACTAAGGCTGCTAAGGCTTTTAAGTAAGGTTAGAGATTCGAATCTTGATATTGTGAATAAGAAAAACTGAGTTGAAAGGATCACCATCACAATAAACTTTTACAATCCCAGATCTGAATTAATCGTCCAATGAATAGAAAATCGATGATTAAACTAGTTACAAACATAAATGAATATATTCCTAGGACAAAGAAAATGTAGAGATATAAGGGAAAATTAGCTGGATATTGTTGTGAAAAAAATATTTTCAATCTATTGTACACCTCAAAATATTTTTCAATCGATTGCACTTTTAACAGTGCATTTTGAGATCAGAATTCTTATATTCATTCTTTTTTAGGTTGTAGGTTTAATATCTATTAGAAATAAATTTTCCTCCTTCCCCCTGCGTAGTAATTGTTTTAAAAAAATGTTACTACAAAATAGACATTAATTCGGTTTTGTTTTTAAAAAAATGGTTACTAATCCATTAAGTATTGTTACAGAGTGATGTGATGCTTAAATATTTTTTTATATAATAACACATTTAATTCTTTATATTTATACATTTAATTAATTTAGTTCTAATTAAAAATTAATAAATTTAGCCTCATTATTTACACATCCTATCAATTTGGTCATATTTTTAATTAGAAACAATTTAATATTTTTTCCTCCGACTAACCATTGGGCCAAATATTATTAAACCAAGGCTAATATATGTTAAATTGTGATTAACCGTAAGATATTAATATATATAGTTTAAATATATTAAATAATGTTAAATCATATTTGGTCAAATGATTAGTTAGGAGGAGAAATATTAAATTATTTATAATTAAAAATAGTACTAAATTGATATAATGTGTAAATAATAAGGGTTAAATTATTGAATGTATACATGCATATAAATAGGATTCAATGACAATTTTGTAACAAAAAATAAAGTTTAATGACCATTTTATAAAATTTGAAAGTTGGATGAATATTTTGGGATAGTTTAGCGACCTTTGTGAACTTTTAAATTTGCTCATCACATTCTACTAATCTCAGGCATTTGCTTTACTCATTCAATGACCAAAAAAATGTAAAAACTTTTAAGTTTTACGTTGTGTTATTAGATCCTACCTCAATTTAGATATATTATGATTATTATTATGTTTATATTCTACAATTATTATTTTCTTTTAAGCTTAAAGGGTATTTTTTTTATGAGTCCATACCAAATAATCAATTCAGCCCCTCCACAAAAATGTACCCAATTAACTCTTCGAATTCGCGAATTGCATCAGTTTAGCCCTTTAACTAACATTGACTGTTAATGTATTTATAGGTTTTATGTTTGGTTAAGCGTGTAACTATTTTATCATCAATAGCATTTTGTAGTATGATAATTTAAAATTTGAGCTCCGTATTTTGTAAACTATTTTTAATACTCAGTTTATAGTTTTATAATATGGTGATGCATATTACGGAAAGTGTTTTATTTAATTGGCTAAACTATGATTTTTAATTGTAGCGGATTACCTTAGTGACCAAATGTAATATCTCACATCCTTCAATTAGGTCGGATCGGGTTTAGGTATTACATGGTCATCTACTTATCAAGTATTTGGGAGTCCTTGTTACAAAAAAATTGACTGAAAAAGATTGTCTTATCTTTTTAGAGAATGTCAAAACAAGACTTGGGCATTGACAAGTAAACACCTTAGTATTACTATTTTTGGTGTAGATAGTTTTTTTTTCCTTCCAAAGTTGTAATTAAGAGAATTGATCGTTAGATTTTTTTTTTGAAAGGATAAAGATTCTACTTCTGCTAGATAAAAAGTAAGTTGAAAATAAACATGTTTGAAGCCAGGAGGGGCCTTGATTTGAAAGATGTTCAATGTTGGAATAAAGCTTGCACTTTTCAATTAACCAAAATTACTTTGGTAGTGAAAGGCTTTTTATGGGTTGCATAGATAAACACATGTCTTTAAAACGTTTAGTAAAATTAATTTTGAATTATCGTGATTTTATATAATTGATTTTAAAGTAACATAATTTATGTTTGGAAGTTTTTTTCTTTAAAAATTTCGACTACTCACAAAAATAACTCTCCCCCAATATTGTTCAAAATCACGATCGATGTCCATAATTGATTTTACTTTTTTACTTCAAAACATGTTGGCACGACAATCGAGATATACTTTCTCGTTCAATCGTAATTTTTGGCCTCTTACCGAATATCCAAACATTTAGTTGAGAGATGAAATTGCACATTTGTTTGTTTCTGTAACATATTTGAAGGCAGTCAAAACTAGATGGATATGGTCCGGAATTAGAACTAAAAAACTAAAGTTCCTTGGCATAATTTACTTTGATTTTTCCTCTATGTTATAATAATAGAGAAATGGTCATTAATTAAATAATAAAAAGGTTACTGAGTCAACTAAAGACCCAAACACCAAACTGAACGTGACTATACCCAATAATACAAAGCTCGTTATTGACAATTATAACTACTGCTATAATATGCGATGCATTTTTTCCCTTAAAATTTATCCTAATTAATTTAAATAGTTTTGCGTCGCACACTTAATTTTAGTGAATAAATCTTTTAACGAATTTTTTTTATATATACAAGATCTCGAACTCAAGGCATGTTTAAACGATATCAAGTTGCTTATTACTTGGACCAACCCAGTTAATAATATACGATGCATTTCATTTCAAGGATGGAAGCTATCATATGAAGAAATGAAATGAAGCAGCTGACCAATTTCAAGGTGAGAGAGGAGGGGCTTGGGCCCAATTTTTATTTTGTTTTATTCTAAATTTAGGTCCTTATAGTTTTGATTTTATTCAGATTAAGTATTGGTTCTTTCAAAATTTATTGGTTTACATACTACTTAAGTCCCTAAGTCATTTAGGAGACCTAAATTATGGCTACAGAATAGTCGGTCGTTTAAGCTTAAGCAGAGATAAAAATAAAGGTGTATACAGTTTGTTTCTTTAAGTTATTTTAATGATATATCATTTTCAGTTCGATTAGTCTTGATTTTTTCATATTAACTTTGAGTTTGGAAGTAGATAAAAAATAATTAGTAATTCATCTAGAATATTTTAAGTATAATCTACATGTTTTTTACATTATAAACTAATTATAAATTAAATAAAAAAATCAAAATTCGGTTTAATTTAAATAACCATAACATTTTTACAAACTTGTGAACCGTAAATCATTTAAATACTATAATTCGAATAGAAGGGTGATAATAGGTGAAGTCAGCTAATTAGAAATTGGGTGATATCAGTCACAGTAACCAGTGGTGATGGGATTTGGATGCTTATTCTGTAACAAAAAGCAATCAAACAAAACAAAGAAATTGATATTTTTATGTCTCCATTTAATTTGAGTGGCCGGTGGGGAAGATAAAATATGGCTGGCTCCCAAGCACGTTGCAGACACAGTGGCCCACTTTGTGTGGACAACAATACATGCAGCCCACACAGGATGCCAATGAGATATTATTTCTATGCAAGATATGGCTTGTTTAGGCCTATATGGAGGAGTGAGATTCAAAGTTTCAGGGATCCTGTATAATTTATTACTCCTAAAATAGCCTTTTAATTCTAAAAACTAAATGTTTGTAGTCTGTAGAATTGAAATGTGTTGTATAAAGATGGTGGACCGTTTCATTTGGTTAAAATCTGTGTATTGTGGACTTAAAATGTCTACAACAAAACTTAAAGTCTACGAAGTCTACCAAGGATTACACATAAATGAATGAAATCCACTTGTATGGTACCTCGCTGGATTTCTTTCTTTATTTCTGGTGTAAATAAATTGAACAGAAACTCATGCATGGTCCCTTAATTGACATGCTCATACACAACATGCAGCCTTTACATAAAAACATCCAAACCCAGCAAACCAAGAAACTGAGCAAGCACCATAGTTGCTCCAATGCAACGTATCACCCCAACAGTTGACAGTACCCGTTAACATCTCATTTACCAGGTATGCAAATGCATGCATGATGGGGGGAAATCCACGAATGGGAGAATCTAATGTAGCAAAGAAAAAGGATACTGCTTTTGATAAATAAGAACACAATCAAATAGGAGTATGTCCTCGGCAGTTAATAGTAATCTCAACGCGATTACATAACTCCTAGCCTAGTAAACAAAGAAGCTCGGTTAGCTGCCCTGATGCCTACAAAGATCACTTCGAGAATCCAAAGGTCTTTCGGCCATTCCATACATTATGCGTATGGATATAATACAAAAAGGATCCACAACAAGCATTCTCAGTTCCAGTTCCGAAGAACAGCAACATCCACTGTGATTAAAACATCCTTATTATATAGGAGCATAATAATAATAATAACATTGGAAAAAGGAAAGGGAAAGAGGGACTTCAAATATCTCATTACCAACTCAAGCAGTATGCTACAGGCTTTGTATTTTGCTTGATATTTCTTTCACTTTTACGCCCGTCTTTTCCTGCCGTAAAAAATAAATTGAAATGTTTAAGTATATCATAAGCATCCAATCGTGGCAATGAAAATGAAAAGTAAACTTAACACAGTGAAACAACTATATTTGCACAACACCATAGGATTGGAACTGTTATTTCCATGGTGTGAGTGTTTAAGATAACTAAAAAACTTCCCGAAAACAAGATAAAATGCATAAACCATAGATCAGATTCAAATATTTGTACATTACCCCAGAAAAAATGTGGATATAAAAGTTGTGGATACAGCAAGACAAACCTAGAGATTTATACATACCAAGCATATGCTCCTTTTGTCCATGTTTACCAGGCAGTTCCAAACAAAAAGGTCAAAGCTTATAAAAGTTATAAGCTTAACTGAAGCAGCTCTAAAAGTTATAAATGCTCACTTCACATGACATAATTTGGTAAAAATTGAGAATCCAATAAGACTTCTGAACATCAATAATTTGCTGAGCTGTTCTTTTTATTGAGACTCAAAGTGAATGAAACAATGGTTAATGCAGGGTTCAGTAAAGAAGCCCCAACTCTCAAAGTACAATATTATCCAGGTTACCAACTTACCATAATAATATTGCAATATCTAATTTTAACATATTATATCTTATTTAATCAGTGTTGTCACGGGTGCTAGGCGCACTCAAGGCACTAAGACTTCTATATAGCCTGAGGCGCAAGGCAAAAAAAAGTAGCTCACCTGAGTAAAATAAGGCGCATATACATAAATAGAGATAATTTATATAACATAAGTATGTAATATACGCAAATAAATAATAAATTCATTTTATAAATATTAATAGACAATAATTAGTAAATTAGATTTTAAAATAATTGATTTTATAAAATCAACACTAATAATTCATTCACTAATTTATTACAAAACAAAACGTGATATGCAATTAAAAATTGACCTAACTTCCATAATCTCTTGAATGGTATCTCGCTGCTGTGCCAAAATCATCAATAGATCATCAAGCCACAATTGATTTGATAAAATTCTGTCACATTTACAGAATCTGACAGATAATGACAACAAGCTCCTCATTGTTCAGGACTATGTTACTATGAAGGTATGTATTTGACTTGAGTATGCTCAGTTTTTTTCTTAGATTTTACATATATTTGTCGGATCATACCTTCTATACATGTGTCAAACATAGGAGTCCGTTTTGGAAAAAAAAAAGTGTGGCGAATTACCTTGATGACATGGTCTATGCGACTTTTAAACTAAAGTGGTTAAGAACTTCAGCGAAAGGTTATTCATCTTGGGTTAGCTCAAGAAAACCATCCAAGCAATGATTGGAAGGGAGAATTAGAGACTTTGCCTAAGGTGTCAAGTAAAAAATGAATTGAAGACATAAATACAGTCGGAATGTAAAAATCCTACAGGCGCAATATACAGAAGCTCTATACATTCAACTCAAAGAAGGAAAAAATCAGAATGGGAATTTTGTAGGTTATTGTGTGTAAATTAAATGTTGTAATCTTATCTTATCTCATCTAATAGTTTGAATTTAAAGTTTAAATCTAGATAAACTCTATCTCATTAAAGGATAAGAGTTATATATCTTAGGTAGACTACTCTAGGTTAACTACTTGTAAAGCCTATAAAAGGATTACTCTTGTACATCATTTTTGAATAAGATTTAACAGAGAAACACCCTAAAAGATTCTCTAATTTCAACATGGTATCAGTTTAGGTCGATCCTTTCTTCCAAATTTCATTTTTTCCCCTCTTCTCTCGACCTTTCTACCTATTTAGAAAACATGGCTACAACAGAACCTGCTGCTTCTGCAATTAGCTCTCCAGTGAGCTCTCGTCCATCTGATTTTACCTTTTCAGATGCGTCTCTTTCTCCCATTCCGTCTCAATCAGTGAGACCAGCAGAGTGGAAATCCCAACGGGTCAAAACCCCGAGAGAAGCACATGTTACTGCGCATGTCAGTTCTTCTAGCAGTTTCAGTAAGCAATAGATTGTGGAGCTCCAACAGATGTTTGGTCAAATATTTTCCAAATCAGATTCTACTGCATTTCCTGCTACAGTAGGTAGAATTTCTTGTTTGGCCACAGTCAATCCCTGGAGTTGGATAGTGAATTCTGGTGCTTCTGACCATATGACAGGCAATCGTGACATTTTTCATGAGTACAAGCCACATTCGTTTGCATCATCTATCAAAGTTGCCGATGGATCTTTCTCCATTGTATCAAGGAAGTGGTTCTATTAAATTAAATGATCATCTAGTACTGTCTAATGTTCTTTATGTACCAAAACTGGCCTGCAATCTGCTGTCTGTTAGCAAAATTGTTAAAGATGAGAATTGTGATGTTAACTTTGGGCTGTCTGGTTGTATTTTTCAGGCACAAGACTCGAGGACGGTGATTGGCAATGCTAGGCGACACAATGGACTCTACATTCTTGATGGCCTATCCTCTCGAAACAAAACTACTCCCAGTTGTCCTACGTCTACAGTTTTTTCCTCTTCCCTTCTTTCCAATGATGTTATGCTATGACATTTTTGATTAGGACACCTGAATTTCTACTATCTTGCGAAATTGTTTCCTAAGTTGTTCCTGAATAAACATCCCTCGTCATTCACCTGTGATGCATGTCAACTTGCCAAACATACAAGACAATCATATATTCCCACTAAATTTAAACCTATCATACATAGCGACATTTGGGGTCCTTCTAAAGTTAAAAATGTATCTGGGGCTCGCTGGTTTGTGTCCTTTATTGATGATCACTCTCAGGATATTTGGACCTATCTCATGAAAGAAAAATCAGAGGTTGAAACAATATTTAAAACGTTTTATCACATGATCGAAAACCAATTTGAACGCAAAATAAAGATAGTTCAGAGTGATAATGGGAGTGAGTATCTTACTAAATCCCTTGGTTCCTTTTTCGAGAGAAAGATATCTTTCACCTTACTTCTTGTGTCAACACTCCTCAGCAAAATATGGTTGCTAAAAGAAAAAACAGACATCTACTTGAGGTAACTCGGTCTCTTCTGCTTTCTGCTAATGCTCCTCAGTATCTTTGGGGGAAGCACTTCTTACTGCTACTTTCCTAATTAATAGGATGTCTAGCAAAACTATGGGCTTCAAAACTCCTTTTGACACCCTTTTACATCTTTTTTCCACATTTCAAACCATGGTCATCTGCTATTCCTTTTCGGGTATTTGGCTGCACAGCTTTTGTTCATGTGCATAGCAACAATAAGAGTAAGCTTGATCCTAGGTCCTTGCGGTGTGTGTTTATAGGATACTCATCTAGTCAGAAAGGCTACAATGTTACTCACCTATTACCAAGAAAACCTATGTTTCATTTGATGTTACTTTCTTTGAAAATCAACCTTATTTTGTATGGACTAAGATTCGGGGGATGTGAGGAATCTCAGCCTATTACTCCTACTCTTATTCTTCCTTTGTTATCTCCTTTTCCGACCCTCGAACAAACACAGGACGAACAACCTAGCAACTCTGATGATCTTACAACTTCTCCAGAGCCTACATTTCCCAGCTCTCCTAGTGTCCCAGTAGAAAGATCTTCCCCAGAGCCTACATCTCCCAGCTCTTCTAATGTTCCAGTAGGAAAACCTTCTCCAGAACCTAGATCTCCCATGCCTCACACTACTCAAACCCCACAACCTCCAGTCAAACAGCTTACTCCCTATACCAGAAGAAAGAAAATTGTCACAGAACCCCTTGATCAGCCTCGTACTTGCCAAGAACTGATCTTAAGTCATGCTGCCATGGAGGAAAGGGTAAGTAATGATGTCTTGAAAAGTCCAGTTCATGAGAATTTAGATGATTTTCCGATTGCAATCAGAAATGGGGTAAGAAAATGCACTAATCATCCTATTGATAGATTTGTTGCTTATGGAAAACTATTGTCTAGTTTCAAGGCTTTTACGGCTAATATTAACAATGTAAGGATCCCTAGAACAGTGGAAGAGGCATTTGAAAATCCTGACTGGAGGAAAGCTGTTGAAGAAGAGGTCAAAGCCCTACAACAAAATAACACATTGAGTTTAACTAAACTGCCAGAAGGAAAAAAGGTGGTTGGATGCAAGTGGGTTTTCACAGTAAAGTATCATTCTGATGGAAGCATCGAGAGGTTCAAGGCAAGGTTAGTGGCAAAAGGATTTACTCAGTCATATGGAGTAGACTATCAAGAGACCTTTGCACCTGTGGCAAAACTGAATACAATAAGGGTGTTGCTCTCATTAGCAATTAATAAAGATTGAAAGTTGCACCAACTGGACATCAAGAATGCTTTTTTGAATGGAAAGCTTGAAGAAGAAGTATACATGCAGATTCCACCAGGCTTAGAGGATGACTCAACGAAACAGAAAGTGTGCAAACTAAATAGATCCTTATATGGGCTGAAGCAATCACCAAGGGCCTGGTTTGACAGATTTGCGAAAGCCATGGTGAAGAATGGGTTCAAGCAAACACAGGCAGATCACACCTTGTTTAAGAAGGTAGCTTCAGATGGTAAAAAAACTCTCCTTATTGTTTACGTTGATGATATGATCATTACAGGAGATGACACAGAGGAAATTGAGAAACTAAAGACTTTTTTGGAAACAAAGTTTGAGACTAAAGACTTGGGAAGTCTTAGGTATTTTCTCGGAATGGAGGTGGCTAGATCAAATGACAGAATAGTCATATATCAGAGAAAGTACATCTTGGACATGCTCTCGGAAATGCTTGGATGTAAACCAGCAGACACTCCAATGGAGGCAGGCTTGAAGTTTGGAAAAAAATAGCACGAGTACTCCCGTGACCAGAGAATCCTACCAAAGGCTGGTTGGGAAACTGATTTATTTATCACTCACCAGACCTGATATAGCTTATCAGTAAGCATAATCAACCAGCACATGAGTGATCCTAGAGAAGAACATATAGAGGCAGCCAATAGAGCCCTGCGATACTTAAAGTTTACACCAGGATTTGGACTTATTTTCAGGAAAAATCAAGACAGATCTGTGAAGATTTACACAAATTCTAGCTGGACAGAAGAGTTAACAGATAGAAAATCTGTGAGTGGCTATTGTTCGTTTGTGTGGGGAAACTTAGTCACATGGAGGAGTAAAAAGCAAATTGTGGTGTCTCGAAGTAGTGCAGAATCAGAATATAGGGCTATGGCCCTTGGAATTTGCAAAGGCATGTGGCTTAAAAAACTTCTCACTGAGCTGGAGTTGGATGAAAAATAAGAGTTCGAGGTACTGAGTGATAGCCAATCAGCAATGAGTATTGCTAAGAATCCAGTACAACATGACCGACTAAACATATCGAAATTGACAGACATTTTATCTATGAGAAGGTAAACAGTGGTGTCGTAAAGCTGCACTATGTTCCTACAAAGAGTCAACTGGCGAATATCTTCACAAAGGCACTTCCAAGGGTGACCTTTGACGAGTTCCCATCCAAACTGGGGGTATACAACATATACACACCAGTTTGAGGGGGAGTGTAGGTTATTGTGTGTAAATTAAGTGTTGTAATCTTATCTTATCTCATCTAATAGTTTGAATTTAAAGTCTAAATCTAGATAAACTCTATCTCATTAAAGAATAAGAGTTATATCTCTTAGGTAGACTACTCTAGGTTAACTACTTGTAAAGCCTATAGAAGGATTACTCTTGTACATCATTTTTGAATAAGATTTAACAGAGAAACACTCTAAAAGGTTCTTTGATTTCAACAAATTTTCCTTTGTCCAATGGAAAGGATTTCAAAGTGGATGAATCCTTAATGTTTGATTTGAGGATAAGTAATTAAATCAGTTTGATTCAAGTTTAGAGTATCCTGACATTCACAAAAATTCATGCACCAGTGCTAGCCTTCATAAAGTAATTCCAACTGCATGACTTGAACCACTTGCATCATGTAAGTCTCCCTTACAAGTTAAATATAAACTATAAGGGGTTCTTCATGAATGTTATTAAATGTTAATTGTTAACTCAATAAATAAACTGACTAGATTTTATAATCTATACTGCATTTTGCAGAGTATCATAGCGTGTTTAGAAACTTTCATTTTACCAATATTATAGTGTTTCAAAGCTAATCACTAACAACTACAAGAATGACAAAACTAGATCTATGACCCAGAAGTTAGGCAAACTAAACTACTTGGAAGATTTTAGATGCAAAAGATGTGCATTTGACCCATTTACCACATTTCCACTCCATATAAAATCAGTTCCTAATGAAATACCTAAAGATGTCAAAGGTTTATTCATTTCCCAAATGCTAAAAGCCACAGGCAACCTCATACATATGATATAATCCAGGAGAGGAATCAAAATAGGACACCAAGGGCCCTTAACTAAGATCAAAGAAACAACTTTAGACTATATCTAGAAACACCACGAGAATTGAAGCATAAAAGAGACAAAATTTTTAGGGTCCATTGTATACCAAAAAAAGGAAGTAATTGTGTATAACCTACTTCACGAGTAACTTCAGCAATACTTTGTTTTCACCAAATCCAGCCATAATACCAAACTAAATGAGCTAATAGTAATGATGTAAAAGTTAAATTTTCCCTTGGAAGTGTACCATTTAAAGTAATTTATTTACACTTACCAATCCCTTGTTCTCATAATAATCGTCCAGTGCCCACTGATACTTGGACCGATTTAAGCCAAACCAGCGAGCTAAATGGTCATCCAAGCTTGAATGAGCTGCAAAACATCAACAAAAACAGATACTAAATGCTAATACTAATACTAATTTTTTTTCTGCTTATCATCAACAAAACTAAAAAAAAGAAGTATGAAAATAATAATTAAATTGTAGCTGATTCGCCATGCTAATGGAAAGCTTAGATAGATAAAAACCCATTTCATTTTTGGACTAAAAAAACGCAAGCATTGTGAATAACCCCAAAACTTAGTAGAAAATAGAAAGTGGCGAGGAAAAGCAGATACCATTTTGGACCTTAAATGCGGCATTTTTAAAGAAACCCAAGATGGAGCCATCAGAATCCGAAGCAACGGTAGAATCAAGAAACTGTTGGGGCGGCGGCTGGACCGGAGGAGGCGCCACGGCCTTCTTGGGAGAGTGAAAGGAAGGTGGGTCAGTAGGGGTAGAAGGTGGGGTAACGAAGACGGTGTAGGGGCCGATCTTGCCGATCATGGGCGGGGGAGTGGAAGGGTCTCTGTTGATTGGCATTTTAAAAGGAAGGAAGATGGAAAAGAGAGAGAGCTGAGAGTGAGATCAGGCAATGGCTGGTGACAGAGAAAGAGAGAAAAGGAGTGGAAGAAGGGGACAACTGAGAGAAACAGTGTTAGCACTTGGTATAAGTGAAGAAGATTAGATTTGTGTTTGCCAAAAAAAAAAATAGATTTGTGCAATGTTAAGTTTAGATTTTACATGTTTTTTATTTGGGGAAATGATAATTAATATATATTTTTAATCTTGTGATAATAGTTCACTAAATAAGTTCGGACTTTAAATGTTTTTTATTCAGCTAAAATTATAGGAAAAATATCTTTGAGTAATTATTATCACTCAGTAGCCCAAGTGACAAGATTAAGATTTGTGTAATGTAAGTTTAGATTTTAGTTAGATGTTTTCGATTCAGGTAAAATTATGAAGAAAAAAATACTTTTTGGGTGATTATTATCGCTTTGTAATTCAAAGTAACGAAGCTTAAGATTTGTGTAATGTTAAGTTTAGGGAAAATTCTACGACATGCGACGAATATCGTTGAACATCATTAATATTGAATACTGTTGAACACCATTAAATTAATTAATAAAAATTAAAATTTTTAAAGACTCAACATACAAATAATAATTATTTAAAAAATTAATTAAATTATTTTTCATATATATTAAAATTTTGATTTTTTATTAAAAAGGATAAAGTACCAAAATGGTAACTAAATCATACCCGAAAAAATGATAATCAAACTTTCAAATGTTACAGAATGACAATTAAATTTTATGTTTTAGTACAAAATGGTAGTTGTGTCGTTAATTTTCGTGAAAGAGGAGACGTAGCTGTTAAATATTTTTGTATAATAGAACATTTAGTCATCTATAGTTACACATTCAATCAATTTAGTCATAATTCGAATAAATTTAACCCTCAATTTTTAAACATTGTTATAATTTAGTCCTAATTCTAAAAAATTAACCCTTGATATTTCATAATTACTTCAATTTAGCCTCGCTTAATCCCTTCATATTTCCATTATATTTCTTACCCAGAAGAAGGCAGTTCGTCAATTCCGGCAGAAGAAGTTAGTTGCAGTTCATTCATCTCAAGGCAAACCACGACTCTCCAAAGATATTCTTGCTAGGGTAAGTGTTACTCAATAAGCAAGTAAGCAACAACTTTTTTTTTCTTTTGTAGTTTGTTCCCTGAAGCTTTCTTCCTATATCCATTGCAGATATCCGTTGGTTCTTAGTAATCAAGGGCTCAAAGTGCTTGGTTTGCACACAATGTGATAGGATATGAATTGGATTGAAGGATCAAAGACATGCACGTATTGTTTTGCCTACTGATTGCAACAGATACCTTTCTGACCGAGGTTATTTTTTACGTCGATTTGCCAGAGAAATAAATGGAGAAAAAGATGAAAAGGTAAGAGATATAATAGAAATATGAAAAGATGAAGAATGACTAAATTGAAGTAATTTTGAAATATCAAGGGTTAATTTTTTAGAATTAGGACTAAATTATAACAATGTATAAAATTGAGGGTTAAATTTATTGAATTTCTTTAAATTGTGACTGAATTGATTGAAATTGTAACTATAAAGGACTAAATGTGTTATTATACAAAAATATTTAACAACCACATCACGTCTTTTACGAAGGTTAACGACATAGTTACTATTTTGTAACAAAACTTAAAGTTTAATTATCATTCTGTAACATTTGAAAGTTTGATTACCCTTTTGTTTTTCCGGAAATAATTTAGTGACCATTCGGACACTTTACCCAAAAAATAAAAAAAATTAATATATATATATATAATTTAATTGATTTTTTAAAATAATTATTAATTTTATGTTTAGTCCTTAAAATTTTTAATCTTTATTAATCAATTTAATGGTTTTCAGTGATGTTCAGCATCAATGGTGTCCAACGATGTTCGTCGCACGTGGTAGACTCATCCTAAGTTTAGACTTTATATACTTTCTATTCGGACAAAACAAAATTTCCATAATGTTTTTTGTGATTATTATCACTTAGTAGCCCACGTGGCGGAGATTAAGATTTGTGTGATGTTAAATTTAGACTTTAGATGCTTTCTATTCGGTAAAATTATGAGAAAATGGTTTTTGGGTGATTATTATCACTTAAGTGTCCGAGCAAGTGTTGATGGCCGGTTGGTCAGAGCTGCTCACCTGCTCCCATTTCCTTCCCTTAATTTTCGGGTTCAAGACCCGGCAGGAGTATTTCTTCCCCTAAAGTCTCCCCATTCCCCCTCTAGGTAGAAGAAGTAGTATTTATAAAAAAAAAGAGTGTCCAAGTGACGAAGATTAAGATTTGTGTGATGTTAAGTTTAGGGAAAAATTTAGAACAGACGTCGCACATCGCTAAACACCACTAACACTGAATACTGCAGAACACTATTAAATTTTTTTAATAAAATTAAAATTATAAAAATTTAACAAATAATTAGACATATTTTAAATCAAATTTAATTATTTTATAATTAATATTATTTTATTTTATAAACTCAAACCTAAACAACTTAAATTTGCTTCATCCCCAGTCGTCCGCCGCAACCGCTGCTGACGGAAGTCCTTTTCAAAACCTTCCTTTTGACGCCGTCAATTTCAACACTGTCGAGCTCCAGTCGTGCGTTCGTGCTATCATTTTACGTCGCACTGTCAAGCCCAACAGACAGGGGAAGCAGTAGTTGCAGGTGCACTATCTGAAAAGAACAGTGGCGTTCATCGACGTCCAGTGTCGAGATGGTTGAGACGATATTAGCAGCTACAAAAGGTGGACGGTAGTTGTGAACTCTGGCAAAACGACGACGGTTACTACAAAATATTAGGTTTTATGGAGATTTAGGGTTTGTGATATAAAAAATAATATTTGATATTTTAAATTAAGAAGTAAAAATTATATTAAAAATGTCTAATTATCGGTTGAGTCCTTTATGATTTTAGTAATAATTTAAAAGTCTTAATGGTGTTCAGCGATGTTCAGCGGTTAATGGTGTTTAACGCTGTACGACGTAGACTCATCCTAAGTTTAGACTTTAGATGTTTTTTTATTTCGACAAAATTATGAAAAAGATATTTTTTGGGTAGTTATTATTACTTGGTAGTCCAAGTGGCGAAGATTAAGATTTGTGTAACGTTAAGTTTAGACTTTAGATGCTTTCTATTCAAGTAAAATTATGGAAACAATTTTTTTAGGTGATTATTATAGCAGTTTGTAGGGGTGAAACTTATATCGCTCCGAGTTGAAATTTTTTGAGTTAGTTAAGTTGACAAGTCTTATTTTATAACTTAAAATTTATTTAAAATTTTCTTGAATCGAGTCAAGTTGATGAAATTCAAGTCGAGTCGAGTTGTTCTAGTTTCTGTTCAAATTTAATTATAAACAATTGTTGTAACGCCCCAATTTTGGGCCTAGAAGTTTTAGGATGGTTTGGTCGGTCCGGTAGACCGGAATTAGAGATTCGAGTCGGATTCAAGATTTAAATTGGATTAAATATTTTTATGTGAGATAAAAATATGGAAAATAGTCTAAAATCATTATTAAATATATAAATGATTTTGGTAAAAACATATTTTGGAAAATGGAATTTGGAAATTGGACATTTTGGGTTAGTGACCAAAATGCAAAGTTTGCAAAACTATTTTTAGTGACTATTTTGGAAATGTGTCAAAACTTTAAATTTTTAAGGAGCTATAAATCCAAAAGGGTTTCATCAGATTTCTCCCTTTAATTAACTATTTTTAATTAAGTTTTTAAGAGGTATAAATAGGGAGAGAATTAATTAAATACAATTAAGGCTTTTAAAAGAATTTCACGTAACTAACTTTGCAACTTCTTTTCTCTCAAATTCTCTCCGGCCAAACACATTTTTCCAGCTTCAATTTCTTCAGGTAAGTTGGGATTTTCAAAGAGTTTTTTTATTTCTAATGGATTTCTAAAGCTTTTACATCAAATGCTTATTGATTCTATTTTGATTTTCATGGTTTTTCAAGCAATTAAAGGGAGGAATCAGAATTAGAGGTAATGATTCGTTCTTCTCCTCTATTGAAAGGTTCTTTATTGAAATTTCTAAGTTCTTGATCCATTCTATGTGATTTTATTGGGTTTTAACAAATTAAACTCGGATTTATGGTTTAATTGGTGATTTATGATGAAAAATGGAAGAAGTTCGTAGTGATCTGTTTTTGCCGAGTTAAGGATTGGTTTATAACTTGATTGTGATGTTTAAGATGATAATGAAGTGAGTTTTGATGATAGAATTCGGAATCTATTGAATCTCTAATTTGTTAGGCTGATAGTTAAGAAATTTTGAGGTATTGAGGTTGTTTATTGTTTGATGGAGGTTTGAGGTTGCTTTAGATTATTGATTAGATGTTATTTGATGTTATTGGAAGGTTGAGATTCGTAGTTGTGGGCTGGGTTGAGGTTTTTGGTGAATCGATGATGTTTTCGGTTTATAGGTTGTGGAGTTGAGGGGGATTATAGTTGGATAATGTTAATTGATGTGTTGTTGTGAGTTTGGATGCATTATAATGCATTGGAACCTCTGTTATGATGTGTTTGAAATAGGGGAAAATAGTTCGGAAGCAAATCTTGGTGTTGAAGAGTTGCCGAATGCTTGATTTGATGTCGGCAAGAGAGATGTTGCTTTGTCAGTGAGTGAAACGGATAAGAATAGCTTTTTAAAGGTTTGAAAAGGTTTATGGGAGTCTAGACTAGGCTTGATACGCTAGTCTAAGACTCAGAAGTAAGTAAAGTGGATTTCTCTCTCGATTTTGGTTGGCAAATTATTTATGAATGCACTTGTTAAATGATTGTTTACCTCCTATTTTATGCATGAAACGAGCATGGTTTAATGCTGGGAATTGATATGAAATGACTTTATATGCATTTGAAAAGTAATGCATGATTTTAAAGAATGATTATGAACATGGCTTATGCATGGTTTGATGCACGATGAAATGTTTTGAATAATACATATGAAAACAGTGAGGTGTGTTTATAAAAGTGGATTATATTGGCAAGTGATGAATTGAAAATGTTATGGAAATGTTATCGGATATAATTGGCCGGCCATAGGATTTAAAGTGCACTATAATAAGTCGTTCATGGTTGTAGAGGTAGTACGAGAGGTACTTACTCTGATCATGTGAACCCCAATGTTGTTGAGGTAACACTTAGATGGCCTTTACTCGAGCCATGAGCTGTAGAGGTTGACGCGTCAAGTGTGTGTACACCAAGTTGGAGGATTAGCCTTGGTAGTGTAGAGGTGGTGCATGTGTTGTACAACTCTATGGCATTGAGCTACAAGAGATTGCAAAATCTCTTGGGAAATCCGTGTATCCGATGTTAACGATGATTTTTATAGAAAAAATGTGACTTGAGATGGATCACTTGTAAGCCAATATAATGTGTTAAATATATCATGTTGATGGATTAGTTTGGAATAAAGTGTTTATACATGTTTTACTCTTTAAGCTTTGCGTATGAGATGTTATGCACGGAAAGGCTTAAGTAGAGGGGATTGCATATGAGATTATGCTGTGGAGTACATGACACATGTTGCATATGGTTTAATATGCTGATTTTGTAAAGATTAAGTGCATGTTTTGCAAGAATGGCATGATGGTTTTGAAATGGTTTTAAATTGCATTGGATGATGTTTTATATTTTGAGTGCTCCTCACTAAGCAATGATTGCTTACTCTCTTTTATCATCAATGCAGATTGATTGAGTGCAAGTGGCCTAGCAAGCAAGGAGGGAATTCTCAAGACTTGATTTACCAAAGTATGTTTGGGTTTTAAGTAGTAATAAAGACAATGTGGCTTAAATGTTGTTGGGAGGGTTTGAGTGGCTACCTCTCTGTTTGAGCAAGTTTATATTGTGGCTTTGATCTTGTGATAAGCTTTGGCTTGTTGGTTTTTGCATATGGTTCATGTTTTGGTTGCTTGAGTACTAGGAAGCATGCCTATAATTACCTTTGAAGCATGTGGAACATTACTTGTCGGAAGATCTATGGTAGTTGATGGTAAACAACCTATGATGATGTTACTTGTATGTTAGAAGCATGCTTAAGTGTTAGAATCCCAAAAACAAGGTTTTAAACCAACAAAGTGGACATTATTGGTCTAGGTGTATCGGTACGCGTACTTCTGTACCAGTACGAGTAGACAAATTAAGCCTAGCGTATCAGTACAAGGAATGCATTTAGGCCTGGTGGATTGGTACACGGGTTGGTGTATCAGTACGAAGAATCTTTATAAGGTAAAGCGTATCGGTACGCATGAGTGTAGCGGTACGATATTGAGCTACTGGATTTTAACTTAGGCTTGCGTACCGATACTTGACCCTACCATACCGATACTGAGAGCCGTTAAGTTAGCAACTGGGTGTTCTGAAGTTCTGACTCCTTTTGTTTTGGTCCTTGAATAATGTGGGTGCAATTAAATTAGTTTGGATAGTCGTTTGAAGCTGATTTTTTGACATTCAAGCATGAAATATGTTATATTTAGCGATGGTAACCTAAAACTTAAAGAAGTTCACCTATTTTGTTGAAATTACAGATTGGTCCCTATATTACATTAAATTCCAATCGGATGTCAATTCGATGTCCGATTGAGTTGAGTTCACTCCTATGATCAGTATGTACATATAGGTTAATGATTATGCCTCTAGATAAGACAAAAAGGGAAAAATGGATGCGTTTCGGTTTTATATTTATGATTTACCTCGGTAAACCCAATATGGCTCGCTCGGTACAGTCTTACGACTAGGCAAGGTTGAGGGGGTTACATTTGGTGGTATCAGAGCCAGGTTATGATTGTTGGGAGTGGGTTTTGGTTGGTTTATGTATGTTGGGAAGTTGTTTGATATGTATGTTGATTGATTTAAGTTGATTGCCATATTATCTGCCATGTTGGGGGTATGATTTGGGACACATTGCCTTATTACTACTAATGTAAAATATTTTTGATTTGAACTGGAAGTCTTGGACCTTTGCTTGAAGATGACCTAATTGTTTTGTTTTAGTGTATTACCATGCTATAGATTATTTTTTTACGATGCCACCGAGGAGAGAATTACATTCTAATGCGAATGCGGAGAGGTAAGATAATGAGAATAATCTTATGCCTATTGAGGGGTTGCCACCACCTCCGCCGAATCCACCTGCGGGTGTAGAACAAGTACCACCTGTGCCAGCTGGGCCAGCGTTGGGTGATATGACGCCTTTAATTCAGGCAATGACAGAAGCGTTTCAGGTCGCGATGGCTGGAGTGCATGTGCCTGCACCAGCACTGGTTGCTGCTATTAATCCAGGATTACCCTTAGAGCATTTACGTGGCCTAGGAGGGGTCGAGTTTAGAGGGTTGACGCCTGAGGCTTCCGATGAGTGGTTTGCCAGCACAGATCGTATCTTGGATCAGATAGGTTGTTCTGATGTCCGTAATTTATGGTATGTTGTGTCCCTGTTGCAGGGAGATGTATTTAGTTGGTGGACTACAGTGATTGCGGGTATGGAACCTTCAGGAAGAAGTATCTCGGAGCTAGATACCAAGATGAAAAGAAATGTGAGTTCATGGCTCTAGTGCAAGGTGATATGTCAGTATCTGAGTATGAGATACAGTTCGTGAGGCTAAGTCAATATGCTTTAGAGTTGGTGTCCGATGAGAGGAGTCGTTGCGATCGCTTTCGTTATGGATTGACTTAGGAGGTTAAGACATATATGTTGGCTGCAGAGTATGTTGATTTTGATGTGTTGGTTTCGAGAGCCAAAGATATTGAGCGAAGTTTGGGTTTGACATCCCGTGCTGGAGGATCTGGTCATGGTAAGAGAGCCGCTGATTCTAATGTTGGTGGTGGTCGGTATAAGTGACACCGTGACCAGAGATATCAACCTGAACTTGGGCGGAGAGGTCAGTTAGGACAGAGTTTCAGAGGTGGGATACCCGAGTGTGCTCAGTACGGGAAGAGGTATCTTGAGGTTTGCTGGAGGTCGGATAAGGTTTGATGGGGTTGTGGATCCCGAGACCATGTTAGATGCGACTGTCCTCAGGCAGGACGAGTTAGTCCAGCTCTTGTACCGGTTGCAGCTTTTGCTTGTTGGAGTTGTGGGTTGACTGATCATGTGAGGCGTGATTGCCCTATGTTAGCTAGAGGTGCACAGGCTCGCATCTGCTGTGGTTGCATTGCATTAAGAGGTCGAGGGTGTGGACGAAGGCATTTTCAGCCGAGAGATGGTGGGCGTATGATTGTGGCACACACTGTTGCTATCCAGCCAGAGGGTGGAGGTCCCGCGATGGTGTATGCGCATCGCGAGGGACGCAACGATACCGATGTGATTGTACGTACCTTTTAAAATTTTTGCCGTTATTTTCATTGGTTGATTCTGGTTCCACCTATTCATATATTCTGAGTGAGCATGCACTGTTACTTGATATACTTGTTGAGATTTTAAATGTTGATGTTCGAGTAACTAGTTCTTTGGGCGAGACGGTTGTGGTTAGGAAGTTATATCACATGTGTCCTTTGATAGTGCAAGATCATGTGTTTGCCGTGGATTTGATGGAGTTGTCATTCCATGGTTTTGATGTTATTTTGGGGATGGACTGGTTATCCGAGCATAGGGCGGTTGTGGATTTTGAAACCAAACAGATATCCTTGCGTCTTGCTGATAATTATGAAGTTGTGGTGGTTGGAGAAATTTGAAATTGAACTAAGATAGGGTGATCCAAACTTGGCTCGACTCGGAAAAATTAAAAAACTTTACTTTACTCGACGCAAAAAAAAAACTTGACTCAAAAAATCAATTTTTACTCGATTTGACGCAAAAAAACTAGAGTCGAATTGTAATTTCATAAACCTGACTTGAAAAAATTTCACATAAAGTCTTAGTTATAAAATAAGAGTTCGAGTAACTCAAAATTTTTAGTAATTAGTAAATCAGTTTTCAAGTTCGAGGCAAGTCCCTCAACTATGCATGATATATGTATATCACATGTGAAAAATATAGAGAAATATATATGCATATCGTATATCGATATAGAAAGCAGTTTGAATTGAAATCAATTTGTACTATAACATCATAAATAATTACAATTAAATTTGTACAGAAACTCGAAAACTAGACTCGAGTTTCATAAACTAGACTCGAATCGAAAAAATTTCAAATAAGATTTGAGTACTAAAATAGGGCTCGTAAACTCAACTAACACGATTTATTTTATTTGACTCGACTTGATTGGACGTTCACTCTTAAACTAATATATTACTTTATAATTAGATTAGAATTCTCAGGAAAAAACTTTGAATCTTTAATATAATATTCACCCAAAAATCTCAATAAAATCCAATCATAATCATTTTTCTAATTTTTTCCAACCATAATATTTCCTTAATTTTGTCTTCATTTGCAGGAAAATATAAAATTTAAAGGCGTTTTTATCCATACTAGATTACACCTCTCTTCACTAAAAAAATCAAGTTAAAGTTTTGAAAGTAATATTTAATTGATAATATTATAGACAATAATGGATTTTTTAAGTAAATGAAATTAAATTTGACATTAAATTATTATGGTTAATACAAAACATAAGATGAATTTAAATACAATGTAAAATAATTAAAATGTAATACTACATGAAAATTAATATTTACTTGACATAAATACATAAAATATCAAACATGTCAATATTAGTATAAAACAACTTATTAATTTATGCATATTTAGCATGTTGGTCAAGCTACTCATCTTTGTTCCCTCGTATTTTTTTAGGTCATGAGTTCTAAACCCACTAGGAGCACCGCTTTCTTTTTCTTAGAGTCTTCCTTCCCCTCCTCTCTAGGTATGATTATAATAAGGATTTTTCAAAAAAAAAAACTTATTAATTTAGAAAGAATTTTATATGAACTTATAATACTTTAAAAACTTACATAAAAACCTACGATTAGTTGATCTAGTAGGTCGAGGCACTAGATCATTTAAATAAAGTTAAGGGTTCGAATATTGACATTGTAAATTGAGCAAATTGGGTTGGAAGGGTCGTCCCATAATGAGCTTCTACAGTAGAAGTAACATTAGCATAATATGAATATATAATTTTTTTTCTAAAATGAATTTGTATGGCACATGTTATAATATAAAATTGGATAAAATGTATAAATAATCATTAAACTATATTAAAATAATTGTTATAGCTAAACCAATGATAAGTTGGTCTAGTGAGATAAAGCACTAAATTACTTTAGCAATGTGTTGAGATATTGATTTTGATATAACTAAAACGGAAAATGTTTTTGAACTTAAACTAATTTGCAAAAATATTTTAAAAGCCCATAAACTCAAAAAATATGTTTGAATGTTTTCAAAGGGTTTTTGACATGTCTTAAATGATTTTAAAAGCCAAAGTGTCAAAAATAGACCCTAAGTACCAGTACATCTGGACCGTACCGATACCCAGAGTGCCCGTCCCGGTATGGATTTTCGAGTACCGATACGCTCTTTTGTCCCCAAGTTTTTGCAAATTCCAATAGCCAAATTGAGTACCGGTATAGGCTTAGCCATACCGATACCTTGTGGGTCGTACCGATACGCTTATGTAGTGTACCGATACCCATGTGTATTAAATGCTCCAACGACTATTTTTTCTTAAGGCTTGTACCGATACCCTTGCACGAGTACCGATACGCCTTGCTTCAGAAGTCCATTTATGACTAGAATTAAAGATCCCAACGGCTAGTAACGGCCACAAACTTCTTAGAGGGTTTAAAAGACTCAATCAAGCAGTCATGCAACAACAAGAAACAACTTGCCAACATTCATGTATTGGGAAATCAAGTTTTGTACTTAAATTGTCATACTTCTTTGTAGAAAACACTAGTGAGCCAAATTGTCACATTTGCTCAAGTGTTTAGGATTTTGGGTGAGTGCTTAATAGTGCAAACACATTTGTCTTGTAAGGGTTTTTATTGTTTGCTAATTTGTAGTCTCTTTGCAAAAAAGTGTTTCTAGACTTTGGGGTATAAGTCTAGGTTTGTGAGGGATCACTAAAAAAGGAAAGACAAATTGGTAAATTTGTAGAAATTTCTTAGTGTGGATAGCTAAGGTAGTAGAGGTAGACTTGGTTTAGAAGTCGAACCACTATAAATCATCGTGTCTAAATTTTTATTACTTAGCCATTCATCCACCCAAGCAAAAATCCAATTCACCCCTTCTTGGCTATCTCGGTTGATCGAATGAGCCTCCCAACAATTGGTATCATAGCTTCATCTCTACATCGGATTAACATCCTAGATTCGATCCTTGAAGTGCTCAACCTTTCTACATCAACCGAAAATTATGGCGCAATCCATAGACAAGCCTCCTCACTTCAACGGTGCCAACTACTCATATTAGAAGAATATGATGATGTTCTTCATGAAGGCCAAAGAGTACCATCTTTGATATATCGTTCTTTATGGCCCGTTCGTTCCATAAAGAAGTAAGGCAGAATGGAGTGCAGAAGATCGCAAGAAGATGGAGCTAAATGCAAATGCCTACACATTCTCTTTTGTGTACTTGGTCTGAAAGAATACTCTAAAGTTTCTTCTTGTGAAAATGCTAAGGAAGTATGGGAAAAACTTGAAGTCACATATGAAGGTACAAATGAGTTGAAGAAATTTAAGATTGGACTTCTCAATCTCAACTATGAGAACTTCAAGATAGACCCGAAATAAAATATCAAAGCTATGTCCGATCGGTTCTCCACCATAGTCAACGAGCTTAAAGAATTTATAGAGATGATCTCGGAGGACAAGCTTGTGAGGAAGTTGATTTTCTCACTTCCTGATTCATGGGATTCTAAGAAGACGACAATTATTGAAGTAAAGAACTTGAAGAAGCTCAAGCTTGATGAGCTTATAGTATCTTTGCTAACCCATGAGATGATGATGTCTAAGGGGAAGAAGAAAATAGAGCAAGGAATTGATGACTCGAATTTTGCTCAAATGTTCCTCAAGAATTCAAGAAGAATCAAGTGAAAAAGAGAATGAAGATAAAGAAGAAGAGATGGTCAAGCTCTTCAAGAAATTCACCTGATTCAATAAAGCAAGAAAAAGAAGAATTGAGACGAGAATTGAGGATGAAGATGAAAGATCTCATCATATACTTTGAATGCAAGAAGCCGGGGCATACCAAGTATAATTACCCCCGTTTCAAGAAGAATGGATCAAGCCATAAGAAGAAGGTATTTGTGGCTACATGGAGTAATGAGGAAGACTCCACCGATGATGATAAAGTAGACAACATATGTCTCATGGCCATCGAAGAAGATTCAAGAGCAACTTCTAATTCATCTACTTCAATTTCATATAAATTTGATGAATTACAAGATGCCTATGATGATTTAGTTTTAGAATTTAAAGCCTCATTTTTGAAAAAAATAAGAAATTGATTTCAAAATTAAAAAAAAAAATAATTTTCTTTCCAAACCTAATTTAGAACTTGAAGCAAGGTTTGAAAACTTTGAGAAAAAGATTTTTGAATTACAAAACTTGCTTTTAAAAGTTCAAGAAGAAAAAGATTTGATATACAAAAACCTTGAAAAGAAAAATAGAGATGGCTCCAAAAATAATTTTGTAAAATCAAATTTTTATGTTAGACAATCTAGTTCCCTAGATTTTTAAAGGCAAAATATGTTAAAAACATTTGGTTTTGGGACTAATGCCATTGGATCCAAAGCAATTTGAATACCAAAAATTACTTGATTGTCTATTTGTAGGAGTGCTTGAGCCATTGATGATCAAAGTTGAATTTTGGAAGCTCATGACACACAAATGAGGAATGACACTTGGAGAATGAAGGCTTAACATCCTACCTTGATTCAAGTGGTAAAATTTAATTTCATGTAATTGCTTGATCATGTGGTCCATGTTTACTTTTCATGTTGATCTAAGCATGTTTGTATGACTCCATGTTGTGCCTAATTGCATATAGTTAGGGGAGTCTCAAATTGCATGAGTTACATGTTTTTTGGCCTTAAACTTGTAATGTTGGGTTGAATTTGGTGAAATTCATGCTTTGTATGCTTTAAATGTTATGTTTTGAGAAGCATGTGTAGTAAAGTGTGCTAAATGTATATCTAGGACTTAGTAAAGCCTTTGTATGAACTTAAAACTAAGTTGTAAGGCCTTAGAAGTTGTTTTTGCTGTATTTTTCACTAGTTTCATGCCTTTGGTATCGGTACAGCCCATACCGTACTGATACGGGCTTCAACCAAGTACCGATACGGCCTATACCGTACTGGTACACATAGACAAAAAAGAACTATTTTGTCTCCTTTTTGTCATGCCTTGTATGCTTAATGATTAATTTTTCATAAATGCATGTTTAATTGAATTTCTTGTATTTATTTGATTCATTTATTATTTGAAATTCAATTTATTTCACTTGAATTGTAGGACTAACAATTTATTTGTTGCTTGAGTAAGGGGGAGCCAATTTTAAAATTCTTTCGTGTAAAAAATTTTTTTGGTCTCTTTTCTCTGTTATTATTTTACACCAACAATTGATATTTCCTATCAATTGGCACTAAATTTTCAATTATTGGTTTTTTAACATTTCAACATTTGGTGTTTTGTACTTAAATGTGTTTTCAAACTTTGTTTTGAAATTACTTTTGATATAACAAAAAAGGGGAAGAGATAGGTTTGAAAAATTCAATTTCAAAAAGATAAAGGGGGAGCTTTAATATTTTCTCAAAAATTCTCTTTTTCTAAAATTATTTTTCTAAGGAGGAGTTTTCACAAAAACAAATTTTCAAGTGGTTTCGTTATATCAAAAATGGGGAGATTGTTGAGATATTGATTTTGATATAACTAAAATGAAAAATATTTTTGTACTTAAACTAATTTGCAAAAATATTTCAAAAGTCCATAAACTTGAAAAATATGTTTGAATGTTTTCAAAAGGTTTCTGACATGTCTTAAATAATTTTAAACAGCCAAAGTGTAAAAAACATGCCCTGAATACCGGTACAGCTAGACCCGTACCGATACCTAGAGTGTTCGTACCGGTATAGATTTTTTAGTACCGATATGCTTCTTTGTCCCCAAGTTTTGGCAAATTCCAGTAGCCAAATTGAGTACCGATACGAGCTTAGCCATACCGATACCTTGTGGGTCGTACCGATACGCTTATGTAGTGTACCGACACCCCTATGTATTAAATGCTCCAACGGCTATTTCTTCTTAAGGTAGGTACCGATACTCTTGCACGAGTACCGATACGTCCTGCTCTAGAAATCCATTTATGGCTGGAATTAAAGACCCCAACGACTCCAAACCAATCCCAACGGCTAGTAACGACCACAAATTCTTTAGAGGGTTTAAAAGACTCAATCAAGCAGCCATACAACAACAAGAAACAACTTGCCAACATTCATGTATTGAGAAATCAAGTTTTGTACTTAAATTGTCATATTTCTTAGTTGAAAATACTAGTGAGCCAAATTGTCACATTTGCTCAAGTGTTTAAGATTTTGGGTGTGTGCTTAATTTGTAAACTCTTTGCGTAATGAGGTTTTCTTGGTTTGCTACATTTGTTTTTCTCTTGTAAGGGAGGGTTTCAAGACTTTGAGGTATAAGTCTTGGTTGTGGGGTTATCTCCTTGATCCCAGAAAAAAGAAAGACAAATTAGTGGATTTTTGGAAAATCCTTAGTGTGGATGGATAATGCAGTGGAAGTAGACTTGGTTTAGAAGTCGAACCACTATAAATCTTCGTGTCACAATTTTTATTACTTAGCCATTTATCCACCAAAGCAAAAATCTAATTCAACCCCCCATTGGCTATCTCGGTTGATCGAACGAGCCTCCCAACACAATATTAGGGGTTCGAATCTTGATGTTTTAAATGGAAAAAATTCGGTTAAGATAATCGTACCATTATGGGTCACTGCAGTAGTCGATCTAGATTAGTTAACTATTGGATTGGATACCAAATTTTAAACCAAAAAATTGTTATAGTTATTACTTTTTTTTAAATTATAAAATAATAATTAAACTTTAGATTCCATTACCAAACTATATATTTTTTTTACATAATGTCAATTATAACCGACGCCGTTTGTTTACCATAAGCCTCTGCCCTCCGGCGGAAAACAATTTCTGTCCAAACCCTAAACCGTCGAATCCCAATCATAAATTTTCAGGTTCTGCTAATTCTCGATCCCCCTTCTTTTCCTTTAATTATCTTTACTGCTAATTTCGATTTCGTTTGGTAGTTTTTTTTTGTTTATTTCGACAATTACGTTCTGATTTAACAAATTCCTCTTTTGGTATTTTTAGTGTACAATTTGATGCGATGAAGAGGGCGGTGCCATGGGATGACAATGAGGCAAACGATTCGTCTTCAAATTCGAACTCTGAAGGTGAAGATGGACCTCCCAACACCAAGCTTAAGAAATTATCCCAAGGTATTACATTCTTTTTCAGTCTTCATATTTTATGCTTTTCCTTCTTTTTTGCATCTTATAATCATTTTACTTAATTGATTGGAATGGATATCTTCCTTGATTTTGATTCTTTTTTATGTAAATTAGGATATGATGTGTTTATTAGTAGTGGCATCATGATGTTGAAGAATGATTGCATTATATCTATGTGCATAATGCTCAAGATATATATATATGTGTTTGTGTGTGTGTGTGAGAGAGAGAGAGAGAGAGATTAGGACCTGTTGATACAGTGTAAAACTTAAGAGTTTTAATAGGTACAGTAAGATAAATAAGTGGATTGTACTTAATTTAAAAGTTTTAATCTCAACCATTAAAATCAGTTAATCTGAGGATTCAAAATACTTGTAAAACTTTTTAGTTTTACACTGTATAAGTAGATCATAACCTCTATATATGTGCATACATTCCTACATGAATATATGTTTTTTTGTATGAATGTATGTGTGTGTGTATATATATATATATATACACATACATACATTCCTACATGAATATGTGTATTTTTGTATGAATGTATGTATGAATATATATATATATATATATATATATGAATCCATGTACCTTGCTAGTATTGAAACTATGGTTATTGTTAATAGCAGAATCATAGTTTTTCTTGCTAGGTATGTGATACTGCCGTTTGTGTTAATAGTTTGTGCAAACATGGGACGAAGCAATGTCTAACCTTATTTATCATCTTTATAAGGATGATAATGAAATTTGAAGGCTTTGCAAGTTTACTTGACACTCTCTCTGGTGCTTCATAAAAATATCAAATAAAGAATCTCACCGAAACTGAATGTTCCTGTACGCATCCACACCCAAGCGTTATAACGTTTTCTTTTTCTAAATATTGGCATGAACATTGTACTGATGAGGTTTGAGTTATATCGATTGAAATATGGTTAGAGATTGCACAATTTTCCTAACTATTCTCTCCTTTGCTGTTGAAATATATTCCTTTGAATTTCTTGCTAAAAGAAAAGGAGTACCTGGTTTACCTTCTTTAGCTGCATCTGTGCAGCAAAGTCTGGGAAACAAAAAGGATCTGCGTTGGATTTTGAAGCTTTGAAGCGACATGGTTATAAGGGAGGATTATCTGCCCTGAACGTGCCTCCTCCAAAAGAGAAACCAAACTGGTCTTGGTCAACTGGCAGAGAAAGCAGTGAAACCAGGGAAGTTAAAGAATCTTTCGAGGACAGACAGAAAACAAGAGCCGCAATATTGGACGTGGAGGAGCTGGCTAATGTACAAACTCGGAAGGAGAAGCAGAATGTTTCTTTTTCACAGAAGGAGAAGCGGAAAAGAGAACTTGGTCAGGCTAGCAGGGGGAAGAATTATGTCGAAGAAGAAAAGAGGTTGCTTCGGGACAGTGGCATCTATTCTGGTTTCGATACTTGATTTATCAGGGTAGGAATGATAAGATACTTGGTTGCAACACCTATTTGGTAGTTTTGAGAAAAACAGGTTCCATATTTGTTGTGTTACAAAGATGCTCAGGTATCTTACAGGACATTTACAAAAACAGTGAAATTAATGGCATTTGTGGCTGGTATCTGGAATGAATGAATTAGCTCAAATTTGGAAACAAGTCTGCATTAATGTTCTAATCTTCAAAAGGATGACGAACTACTCGTTTAACTATTTGTATATTATTCGTTTATTAAGCGGAACAAACGAGTATAAACCAAAATATTATGTTTATTTATTAAATGTATTAATAAACAAACTCATTTATCAGCGCAACCTAACAAAAAATTCCTTCGAAACGATATTATTTTTCGTGCCCTCTATGGGATGCAGCTATTTTTATGACCATATAAAATGGACCTAATTTAATATAAAGCTCAAATATTAGTTGCGTGCAGTCTAACAAGTAACACATCAGTTGTATAACAATTAAAGGTCAAAAAGGAGAAATCGATATATTGGGGTGTACTTCGACCATTCCAACAGTTTAGTTCCGCTTCAAATAACTTCGGTAATTATCCAACTACACATGAACAAAAAAATTTACAAGCGTCTTGATTTGGGGCTTAGGATTTTTATTTGTGGTTTAAGTTTAAAAGTTTTGAATTTAGTGATTATGGTTAGATTTTTAAAATTTAGGGTTTATGTGTTAAAACCTAAATTCCTAACCACATTATCTAAAACCTAAACTCTAACCACTAAAGCCTAAATTTTAATTTTAAAACTTCAATCCTATACTCTAAACCCTGAACCCCAAATAGAATTCCTAAACCATTTAAAAAATTTATTTTCACGCAAGTGCATATAATATTTTCTCTAACTTTATTACTTTAGAAATCGTAAAGATTTTGTAAATGGTTATCTATGTAATCTTAAATTTTATACATACACTAACATTCCATAAGTAAGCGTTTAGCTGTTCACAAGTAGGTTTGATTCCAGTTGTTCGTGTCTTTTAACAACGGAAGATTCCCAAAGCATTCAAATGTGAGCTGCTAACTCCTGTTGATCTTGATTAGCTTGCGAGATAGGAACAACAATTGGAGCAGGTGGAACCCGTTGTTGTGTTGGAAAACAGCCCCATCCACCATCTTTGGTGTGAGTCACCGTGAAATGTTGGGGAACCCAAGTTTCTCCCTTGGACTCTCTTTCCCTCAACAGCTCCCTCTGTTTCTCCTCCACCACATTCTTTGCTTCTTTCGCTTTCTCCCAATCGTGGCTCATTATCGCTTGGCTTAACTCGCTCCACACTGCGGCCGATTCAGTCGGCCGTACTCCCTGAAAGCGCAAAGAGAGAAAGATCGAGATTGAACCGGCTCAGGTGGATGCACATGAACGTTATTGTGCATGAAATACGAATGGCAGGTGATTCAAATGCAATAGATAATAGAATGTGCAGACTCACACTCAACCTGCGAGATATTGTCCGAATTTTCATAATTTTGTCCCACAAAGTGAAAAAACTAAACAATTACCTGCAAATCATGAACAATGGGAGTCTTCAACCCTGAATAAACTTCTTCTGCATTGTATATAACAGTCTGCTTTCCATTAGTATTGTCCTTCATTGTAACAGTTCTGCACGAAAGTATAAATTGTTCACATCGCTACAAACTAAACAAAAAGATTTTCAGATTTTGAGCACGAAAATTGAATACCTGTCCCAATTGCCATTGATTTGGAAAAGAGTCTTCTTAGTTGATGTTTGGTAGATCTTTCCCTTGACTGATCTATGGCTTCCTCTAAGGCCAAGGAAAGACTTGTGTCCAAAGCGTAGCTCGGCTTCAAGGCCATTCTCGGGGCACCTGATCCTAACATCTCCATCCCAATCGATACCAGGCATCGGGAGAAATCTTATCAAGAGGTCTGGAGAGTTCATTTCGTATGTCTCGCCTTGATTCAGGAGCTTGAGTTGCCTCTTCCCTCGCACCTCGGTTACCACCGCGACACCTAAAGCATTTGCGTTTCAATTAAGAGTGTAAGAGTAAGCAATTTCCGAGCATTACTGACGACTTCAGTGTTAAACAATGCTGGCATAGGCTGTAATTCAGGTAAATCTGCTTGAAAATGAGGTACGAACCATTGAACTTAGGAACACTTTGCTGACACCAGATGAGTTCAATATTTTGTTTCTCATCAGTTGCATGGAGAGCAGAAACTGGCGGGTGGTGAGAAATCTGCAAGAAAAATAACATAATGAGTATTGAAGTTTGTAATTTGAAGCAATAAATGAAATGAAAAGACAATACCTGCTCGAGTAGGACATTGAGAGATGCCCTTGACACATGATGAGTCTCACCAAGGACAGGGTTGTAAGGGGCTAACCCAAATAGTGGAGGCCGCAACGTCGAAATGCTCCAACGCACAACCGATGCAAACCGGTCGACAGGGCTGTCTGCCTGGTTGCATCTGCTTAGCATGTCTGTGCCAATGCAATACACTGTTTCCCCATAACATTGAAGATGAGACTTGGGAAAGTTGAATAGAGGTGGCAGCTGAACAAACAAAATCACCCAAACCCATATCTCTATTAATTCAGGGCTAAAGAACGAGGAGTCAAAAGAAAGACAGCCTAAAAAATGATTAAAAAACACACAACTAAAAATATTATCAAACGTATAATATTTTAGGTTGACATTTTCTGTTGTAATCTAAAATGTTACTCGGACCAACCTAAAATGTTAGTATATATTTTAATAACATTTTAAGTTACGGTTTTTTAGGTTGTCGCATAGTAAACTCGCCTGTGAAAGTAGCAGTAAATATTAAATAATGCAAGGGAAAGGCAGGAAGTAAAGTTGCCTTGAAGTAGGTGAGATCAAAACCGGGTCCAATGTCCTTGAAGAGGCTTAAAATCCTTTGGATTGGCTTAGGAGCCTTGTAAGTGGAATCCTGGTCTGAATCCCCATATATTGATAGTGGCCTAGATAGTATTACTTTTGTTTCATCCGCACTTCTTGTTTCCTGCTCCCATCAACAATTATTAAATCATTTCACTGTCATCATACACACATATATTGATAGTGGCCGAGTAGTCTTTAGACTAAACAACACTTTTGTTTTAAGGATTATAAATTTAGTTTCCACTCAGCGTCGGATTGCTAATTCGTTGTGCGAGTTATTCGTATCGAGGGTTCGAATCCCTCTCTTTCCGTTTCGGTTTTTGGCAATGTAATAGATCAAATCCTAATACCATTTCTAAAAATTTTTATTCTTCGCGCCCAGGATTACGTCCCGGATCATTAGATAGAAATCCGAAGATGAAGAGAGAAACAAAGAATATCACTACGGTGTAAACAAAGAGTTTAAGAGTAAGCATTACACAATCTCCAAGATCATTTTTTTTTAGAAAAGAAGAGAATAGATTCCCCGATTTTATATCACATATCCTATTTTGGTTTTGATTTTGACACTAAGAAATAAAGTGATTTCTAGACTAATATTATTGGAATTCAAAATAGGTAGAATGATATTTCTCTCTCTCTCAATTTTACTAATTTAATCATTTTATTTATTTTTTGTTTCTTCCAACTCTCAAATTTATTTTTGTTTTTGTAAAATTGATCCAAATGTGATGGAACAATAATAAAATTAAGCTAATGTTAGTTATTTTGTCATTCTGTCACGTGATCAGATTAAAAAAAACTTTAAAAATAGTTATTTTATCCTTACTGAAATGATGGTATTAACATTTTTTTTCTTTAAACTTTTAATGTTATTTAAATTTCAATAAAGACAAAAGAATGTTATTCTTTTCTCAAGGTTAGATTAATTTGATAAAAAAATATAAATTTAAAGAGCGAGAATTAAAAATTTAATATTAAGGTGACACAATTAATAAATTTGAGAACGAAAAAAAATCATTCTACCCAATATAGTACAACTCTAACTTAAAAAACGAATCCTAATTAAAGTAGATGGAAAGTTGACAAACGTCGATAGTGGATTGCAATGCAGACGGTTTATGGATTCCCACACAAACAACAAGCCATTTGGAAACCATTCACAAACCAGATCAAACACCACACCAAAAAGAAAAAAAAACAAAAGAAATCTCCCACACTTTTTTATTTTTTAATCAATTCCTCTGCACATGTTAATACTTTCTAGTTTCTTCAAATTGAAGCAAAGAACTTAATAGTATTTATTTTTATATCAAATAGATTAATCATGTCGAGGATCGCCGGAAAACAACTTCCGGCATCCAAAGCCCGATTTCAGGCAAGGAAAACAGGGACGACGAATCATGCATAATCAATAATCAGATAATAAAACAGGGTTTTCTATTCCTTTTTTCTGGAATGGTGATGGTTTAAGAACATTTAGAGTTTTGCAAATGAACAAGAAATGGATAGAGACGTAAAAGGCAAGAGTTCGTACCATTTGAGGAACGGAGAGAAGCGATCGAAAGAGCAGAGAGAGTCGTGATCTGCTGCAGAGCCGGAGATGTTTTCAGCGCTAAGATGGAAACGAGGGAAAGGGCTTTGATTTCGATGAAATAGTTCAATGCTTTTTGGACTTTTATACAGCGCGAGAGAGAGAACCAAAACAAATTTGTTGTGAATCCCTAAATATATATAGAGGGGGACTAGGAAAATTTTATCATCGAAGTTTAAATGGGACGGGAACAGGGATTGTTATATTTATGGGTATGCAAAATAAATCGTAATCGTTAACTGATATAACCGTTAAATTTGATCAGTTAATTAACCTACCGTTGAAGTTTAAACGATTTCGGTTAACCAACAACTAAAAATAATGGTGACTGGTTAACCGTTATGAAATTATTTAGACATAAAAATGATGGTTAGGTTACGGTTTAATAACCGCTATAATAGTTAACTAACCGTTTATATTAAATGGCACTTTTAACCTACCATGAACACCCCTAGTTATATCTGAACCGTGGGTACCCAAACTATATATGTATAAAATAATATTTTTTATTTTAACATAAATATTAATTTAATTATATTATATAAAATATTATTTTTCTTACATATGAGTCGTGTGTTCGAGTCCCGTTAGATCTTATTTTCCTTCAATTTATTCTAGATTAGCTTAAATATAATTCTAGCTAATATTTGACATGCTTTCAAACTTTGCTTGTTGGTTAAGCATTAGGCCCCAATGCAAGTGGTAATGGGATTAATTCCTGCCGGAGGCAAGGGAAGCACATTTTTTTCTTCCTCCGTGTAGTTTACCTATATATATATATTCAGTTACATAATGTTAGAGTTTTAACTTTTACACTTTTTTGAATCGTTGGATGAGTGAAATGGATGACTGAGATTAACAGTGAATTATGTGAAGATTATCACTTGGAAAAAAAGTAAAGAGTTAATCTCAGACATTCATTTCATCCACCTAACGATCCACAAAATATGTAAAACTATGAGTTTTACATTCTGTGTAAGTGGATCATATATATATATATATATATATATATATATATATATATATATATGGGAAGGAAGGGATTGCTTTTAGTAGGTTTAGAACTCATGACTTAAAAAAATATGAGAGAACAAAGATCATCAGTTTGACCAACCGACCAAATGTGTCTGCTCCTTAAAAATATATAAAATACTATAATACATAAAAGAAATATTCTTTTTATTTTGTTTACATGTTCCCAATTTTGTAATATGGGAAAAAATAATTTAGTAGAACATGGTTTGGTATTAAATTATTTAATGATTTAATGGTAAATTGAATAAGATAAATTATAATGATTAAATGAAAATAATTTGAAAAACATAAAAGTGTAATAGTAAAGCGTATATATAAATTGAAATGATTTAAAATTAAATATTTAGTAATAAATTGCACAAATTAACTAGTACTCGATTTACCGATTAAATATAGTTTGATTGACATTGTCATTGATACAATATAAATAAAAACGTAAAATCGAACATATTTAAGTTCAACATCCTCTAATTTATGAGAAGTGAGGACTCTGGGTAATATAGATATTGTACACTATATATAAAAAAAAACACTAGTACTTGATTTGTTGGAAACTCGAAACCAAGAAAGTGGAGATCAAGAAAGGCTATGAAACCCATGGGCGAAACACAAGAGGGGCATGTAAGGGTCAATACCCTAAAAAAATTTAAAAATTAAAAATTAAAAATAGATTCTTAAATTTTTTTTAAAAAGTAAATTTGTTCCCCAATTTTTTTTAGAAATTCATATTAAGTTATTTTTTTGAATTTTTTAATTAAATTCCTTCTATAATTTTAAAAGTTCTCATTAAGTCTCTCAAATTTTAAAAATTTTTAATTAGAACCCAATTTTTTTTAATAAATTTAAATTGATGTCTTCAATTTTTTTAGTTTAAAATTTTAATTTTTAAAAGTTTTAAGTTGACCCTACAAACGCTTTCCCCAGGTTCCGCAATCCAAAAAAAAAACCTAAAAACAACTATGTCTACTACAATGATTTTGCATGCAATCTTTGGCGTTCATTTTGATGGACTGACATGAACTCAAGACACAAGCATCCATCATTCTAACTTCTCTTATTATTTTGAACAGCAGTCGTTTCATCATTCTAACTTCTCTTATTATTTGGTCAGTTTAACATTGTTTTTAAAAAATTACGATGAAAAAGTGTTATTGAAAAATGATTTTGAGAAGCATTTTTAAATTATTTGATTTAAGATTTAAGTGTTTAGTATCACTGTCAAAATGTAATTTTAAAAAGATAAAAAATTATTTTAGATATGGTGTTGTAACTTAAAAAATATACGTTTAAATTATATTCAAATTCTTTAATATTATAATATATAAAATATATCAACTTAATTAGGATAAAAATGTTTTAAAATTTGTATTAATAAATAAATAGTTTTTAATAATTTTACGTGTTCTATGAAAATATTTAAAATTTGAAATAATTTTTATCTAAAAAATTGTCAGGAAAATATATAAGTTTTTAAATCAATAAATAGTTTATTAATCATATAATTATATCTTGGTAAATAAATTATAAGTTTATAAATTATAAAATAAACTCATCATAGCATAACAAAGGAAGGTTAAAACTAGGGGTGTTCATGGTAGGTTAACTGTACCCTTTAGCATAAACGGTTGGTTAACTGTTATAACGGTTATTAAACCGTAACCTAACCATTAAAAAAACGGTTAACCGTTAAATTTTTAAACGGTTAACCGTTATAGCGGTTAACGGCTACTTAACAGTTTGATTATAGGTTAAACTGTAACCTATTACAATTTTTTTCACATGTTCACTATTTTTTTAGAATAAGAAAATTACCTCTCTGATAAATATTATATTAAAATTTTTAGAAAAAATATTTAAATAGAGAAATTCTAATCACGAACTTTATTTTGTGTCTAAGTAATTTTATAACAACTAACCAATAACCATCATGTTAGGCTTGTTGCACGCTCGAATTGATCTCTGATTACCGTCAGAAGGGTAGTTTTTGATTCTTTGTTGAATTGGCTAAAACCGATAAAATGGTAGACAATTTGCACGATGATTTTAGAGTGGTTCGACTACCCAACCGAGTCTACATCCACTACCTTAGCGCACCACTAAGGATTTCCCAATTCACTATGAATTCTTCCCCTTTTCAAGGCTTAGGAGGAAACCTTTACAACCCTATCTTTTACTGGCTAAGATAGAACCAACTCTAGTTTTTGTCTAAGGCTAAACTAGAACCTCTCCTTTTACAAGGGATTTGTTTGGTAAACTAAATACCTCACAAGGTGGGTATTTACACAATTTAAGCTCACTAGAAAGAGTACAAAAGATATACAAATAAGCATTCTCTAGAATATGTACAAGAGAAATGAAGAAATAAGAATTGGACTCAAATTCTCTTGTTCAAGATGCTAGGATATATTCCCTCTACTTCTTCTTCAAGTGTCTTTGGCTTGTATTTATAGTGTGAAATGAAAAACTAGCCTAAAAACTAGCGTTGGAAAACTAGCCATTAGAAAACTAGCAGTTAAAAACTAGTCGTTGGGACTTTTAAATTACTTGAAAATATATGTTTGAGTCAAAAACACTTTTAAAAGCTTTCAAACATATTTTTCAAATTAAATGGACTTTAAATTGTTTTTGCAATATTTGTTCAAGTCCAAAAATATTTTCACTTTGATATATCAAAATAAATATCTCAATACATCATTTTTAGCGGTTGGTTAATTGAAACCGTTTAACTTTAATGGTAGGTTAATTAAACGGTAAAATTTAACGGTTATACTGGGTAACGGTTACAATTTATTTTGTATACCCCTAATTAAAACTGTAATTTGACTTTAAAAGTACTTTTCCAAACGCCAAAGTTAAAAATTTCAACTTTTTGCGTTTGGGTTGAAATGCACTTTTCAAACACATTTTCTTTGCCAAAAAGTTATTTGTCCTTGTTTAGCATTACTTTTGAAAAGTGCTTTTGGGGCCAAAAACACTTTTGGAGGCAGAAGCAATGCTAAACAGCTAACTTTCAGAGAACAAACTGCATTTAAAAAATGCTTTTCAACCCAAACGCAAAAGCTAAAATTTATAGCTTTTGAGGTTGGAAAAGTACTTTTGAAAAATTATAATTTTAGCATTCATTTGCTATTGTGTTTATTTATAATTTTTAAACTTATAACTTTTTACGAAGAAATAATTATATAATTAATAAATTATTTTTTAATTTATAAATTATATATACATTCATGTCAAGTTTTTTAAATAAAATATTTTAAATTTGTTATATTTTTATTAAACATGTACACTTATTAAAAAATATATTTATTAATAAAAATATATATTTTTATATTTTTATGATAATTTAAGTTGAAATATTTTATATATTATAACATTAAAGAAATTGGATATTATTTAAATATATATTTTTAACTTATAATATCATGTCTAAAATGATCATTTATCTTCTCAAATGCATTTTTTAACAACAATACTAAATACTTGAATATCAAACCTAAAAATTTAAAAGCTCTTTTTCACCATACTTTTTAAAATAATACTAAACTGATATTTCTCGTGATTCTAAAAGTGTTTTTAGCCTCAAAAGCATTTTTTATAAAAAGAAAGAAAGGAAGCCTAACGGTCAAAACAACCAGGCTGTTCTAAACAGAACATTATGCAAGATATTCAAAATCAGATCCAGTGGGCTATGGAATTCTTGAAAAATGTACGGAAGCTGTCACGCCATTTTGACCAAAACATTAGCAAACATATTTCCTTCTCGAGAGATATAAGAAACGATAACTTCGCATTGATGTTTCAAAATTGTTCAAATATGGTGCACAATCATGAACGGTTGTCTTCTCGATGAGTGATTATTGATCATCTTGTAATAAACCATTTCATCTGGGCCTTAAGTTCACTAACCAAGCCAAAAACCCGTTACAGTACCTAAATCCAGATTTTGACCCGACCCAAATAAAATACTAAAACAAAAAACCCTAATAAACCTAACCTAAACCGCCGTTCACCATTTTAAGCCATCCAACCCCAAAACCATAACCCTAATTCAAACCAAACCCTAATCTATAAATCTTAAACCCCTAAATTAAATCTAACCCTAAACTAACCCATACCATATCCTCTACCCTAAACTAACCCATACCATATCCTCTCCCCCTAATCTGATCGCCCATACCCTATCACCACCATACCCTGCCACTGACATCCCCAAAAATCCGGCAATCAACAAATCTGCAGAATAAACAAAAGAAGAGTTGTTATTTTCATATTGAAAATTTGGGTTTATAAAACCCTGGGAAACAAATGTATTGGGGGGATTTTGGAGAAGAAAAAAAAATATGAAAAGGGGATTCGAGAAATCAAAGAAAATTGTAAGGATATTTTGAAGAATCAATAAAATAACTTGAACTTTGTTCTAGTTTGAAAAAAAGTTTTTTTCTCTTTTGTTTTTAGTTCGAATCAAATTTTTAAAAAAGAATTAGAGTTTCGAATACCTGATTTGGGGAGGTGCTCGAACGTGGCGTCGCCATGAGGCCTTCATGGCCGATGAACGGCGCAAGGTGGAGCCGTTGTTGCTGCCTTTTGGTTGAGAGGGAGAAGAAGATGATAGTTAAGGTTTTTTTGGTGTTTCATTTTATGTTTTTGACCCAATTTCGAAATAAAACATAACCCTTAAAGTTTTAAACCGGCTTAGGAAAACGACGTCGTTTTGAACAACCCAACCCGCGTGCGACCCAGTTACCCGGAGAGGATCCGCGCATCCTTGAATGGGTTAATTACCCGAGTAGTCATTCCCTTTCTGTTTCGTTTTCATTGTTGTCATGGGATAATCACGTTTATGGTCCTTCTATCTTTTATTCGCATTTAATATCATCCATTTTTAGCTTTTAATTTTCGCTTTCTTTCAATTTAGCCAGTGCATTTTTAATATTTAATTCCAGCATGATATTTCTGTTAGTTTATATTTATGCCCTTGTATTTCGCATTCGATTTATTTTAGTCATTTTTATGCCATTTCTTGCCATGTAAATTATTAATCTTTTCATTTTAGTCCTTAATGTTTAGTTTTAAGATGTTTTATGTGTATCCATGCATTATTATTATTATTATTATTATTATTATGTGTATATAATATATTTAGACAAAATAATCTTTTTTATATATTATATATATGTTAATATTACCTTTTTATTATTATGTATATATAAGTTTTTCTACGGCCCAAATTTTATGTATAACTTTTTATATTTTCTATACTTTCATATATTGTATATATAAGTTTTTATGCTTATTTGTAAAAATATGTATAGTATTTCATTATGTTAGTATTTATTTATATTTTTATCGCATTATATTTATTTATGTTTGCCATGTTTTAAGTTGCATTTCAGATATATTTATGTCAATGCGGTGCCCTTTTATTCGAGCGTAAATGTGGCCAATATCAAGCGTAGTGATGGTGGTCTTTCGGTTTACTCTCGAATAACAGGGCCTTTAAAATCTACTCGAGCTTATAACCAAATTTTAATTTAATAGTCACTTTAATCCGGAAGGTTTAATATTAATAAAGCGGTAATTATTAAAGTACCAATTTTGGGCGGTGTGGGGGTGCTAATCCTTCCCCATCCGTAACCGACTCTCGAACCTGACATTTTTAAAATCTCTGGTTTTTATGGTGCCCGACCTACGTTAGTGGCCGGTGGCGAGTCCATTTTTTAAATAATACGTTTTTTTTCTAAAACCCCAATGGAAGATATTTTTTAAAATACCCAAAAGACCCTAACACCTTAAAACCTCATTTTTTAGCAACGAAAAAATGATCGCTACAGATGGCGACTCCGTTGGGGACACTTTTTTTGGGTTTCAAAAATAAAAGAGAGTCGAGCTTTTTCAAATAATCACCAATTTATTAATATTGGAAGTTCATGATTAAAGTGACTATTAAACTAACATTCGGTTATAAGTGTTTGGCATATAAACCCGTCCTTTTTAAGTGGGGGGAAAACGCTAGTGCTTTTGTGAGGATATCGTTCCTCCGTATGGGCCTAGCCAAAGTACCTTCGGGGCTCGAGTACCTTATGCTTTTGTGAGGATATCTTTCCTTCGTAGGGGCATAAGCGAATGGGTCCTCCTGAGTTGATCCCGGTTGAAAGGAGCCTATAATGAGTGATGACCAGGGGCCTTGCTACTCTTAGTAGGGGACAGCAAGGACAATTCGGGTACCTCTTAGCACCAAAACTGCATGTAGAGAATATAGAAAGCCCACCCTTTTAGAGCCATGCGGATAACTTAGGTGTTTTAGATGGAATAAATAGGATTGCTCTACTTGTTGCCTTATCTACTTCGCTTTTTATATATCTATTGAGTTTATTCGGTACTAACTCATTTTTTTGTTTTGTTTTATTTTTGCTTTACTCATACTTTTATTGCATTAGCATCGCATGACATAAAGACGTTGTTTCAAGTGGTTTGCCCGAGCTGAAATCTTTCATTTTTACCATATTTATTGTAATTTATTCATTTAATTATTTTTAAATTGACCTATTTTTGTGATCACATCATATATGTTCATTTTGGCATTGCATATCATGACATTTTGATTTTTTGCATTGGTGCATTCTTATATAGGACATATACTTTGTGTTTTACATGCATTCATTTTGGGACTGATCCTCGGGATGCCCTGTGACATCAATACTGGGAAAGATGAAAGATCAATCGATTCAACATCCATACAGAACGAGAAGTAAGACAAAGATAGCAAATGAAGACAGACTGGATAGGATTGAGTAGCACCAGAAGACTTTGCAGGCAGATTTAACCCAAAAACTGGAGGACCAGTTAGCCAAAGCCCAACAAGAGATAAGGGATCAGTTTGTGAAATCTCAACAAGACATACTCGGTAAATTGGCACAGATGCTCGGATGCAAGTTTCTTGAACAATGAGAGGCCTCTGCTATTGGCTTTGGGGCAGGTCCCGGTGAGGAAAATGAAGATATTATATATCCTCCAGGGTTCACCCCTACTCAAGCTAAAAATCAAACCAACCCTCGAGTGGTAATTTCTATGGAAAAATCTCAACCACTTTAGGCCAGTGCTCCTATCCCGGCAAATTTACCCGCCGCATCAGAAGCTAAGCTAGGGGGAAATCAGGCTGAAAATTTTATCTCCGAGATGGATCAGATGATTGAATCTAACAAATCAAGAAATGAGCCATCGAAAGAGATCGAGGAGCGTTGCAAACGACTCGAAGAAATAAATGCAAGCCATGGAGATAGAGGATACCTTCAGTAGATTCAATGCCAGTGAACTCAGTCTTGTCCCAGATTTGGTATTACCTCCAAAATTCAAGATCCTAGAGTTTGAAAAGTATGATGGAACCAATTGCCCTCGCGCTCACCTCACTATGTTCTGTAGGATAATGGCAAGAAATGACAGAGATGACAAGCTGCTGATACACTGTTTCCATGACTGTCTATCAGGATCTGTTGCCCGATGGTATAATCAATTGAGCCGTCATCAGATAAAATTGTGGAAAGACTTGGCTAGGGCTTTTCTGGAGCAGTACCGATATTTCAGTGATATGGTACCTGATCGTTGGACTCTGCAACACATGAAGCAGAGGTCTAACGAAAGCTTCAAGCAGTACGCGCAACGTTGGAGAGATATACCTGCACAAGTCCAACCCTCTCTTGGTGAAAAAGAGACGGTAGTCATATTCATCCAGACTTTGGAAGGTCCAATCTTAGACCACCTTATAGGTAATGCAACTACCAAGTTTGCTGATCTAGTGCTATCTGGTGAGCTCATTGAAAATGCCGTTAAAAGTGGAAAGATCGATGTTGGTGGATGTTCGTCTCATAAGAAGCCTCCATATGCAAAAAAAGACAATAAAGTGAACTCTTTTGGAATTTTTAATGTTGGTTATTCAAAGCCAGTGACGGTGATACAACCCAAAGCTACAAGTGCTCACGGTTCCTCAAGCCAAGTTTCTGGTCAAAAGAAGAATACTGAAAACATAGAATTTACTCCATCACCAGTTTCTTATGGAGAATTGTACAAACAGCTGTACGACATCCATATGGTGGCACCTTTTTACCGAGATCCGGTACAACCTCCCTTCCCAAAATGGTATGACGCGAATGCAAAATGTAATTATCACGCGGGACAAGTTGGCCACACGATTGAAAACTGATTTGGTTTCAAAATGTTGGTGGAAAAATTCATTAAGCTTAGGATGGTAAGCTTTGATGACTCCGTAGGAACGACTACAAGCAAATACCCTTTACTGAAGCATGAAGATGCCAATTAGGGGTGTGTCGAAGAAGTTTTTTGAACTGGACCATGTTTTATCCAGCTTAAATATTGCACTATCTTGACCTTGTAGTTTTTATCACTTTCAGAGTAATGCTTTTTGTAAACCAATCTCGCTGACTTAAGTACAATGGTAGTGAGAATATTTTGTAAGGGATCAAAACTACAAGTTGCAATGCAAGTATATTTTGTTCGTATCTGAGTCCTGAACATCCAAAATGCATAAACAACACCACCTAAAGTTTAAGTACTTAAGGATTTAGGGTTAAAAATTTTAATTTTGAATTTTAGTCTTAGATTAGGTCAGCTTGTGTAAAAAAAAATTACACTGCATATATATATGAAATAATTGTCCGATATTTAATACGCTAAGTTAAGTTTTAATTTGGATATTTTTTTAAAGATTAAAATAAAAATATAGAATGATTAATACATCAATTCATGTATTAAGTCTTTCTTTTATTTGTACGGAGACTATCTTATTAAAAACAATTTGATTTAACAATTTATAAGAGCATGGTATCACTATAATGAAAGATTAGAGTTTATTTTATTTTATGGGTAAAGTTCACAAATGATCACTAAACTTTGGTTAATTATTCAATTTGATAACCAAATTTTCAATTGCTTCAATGTTACCATTAAACTTTGTGATTTGCTTCAATTTGGCCATTGAGCTCTTAACGTCCGTTAAGAAAGTGACCTGACGGTTAATAAATGTTGTATAATAACATATTTAGTCCTTCACGTTTGCACATTCAAATAATTTAGTCATAATTCAAAAAAATAATAATAAATTTAACCCTAAATATTTACACATTATTTCAATTTGCCCTTATTTTTAATTAAAAATAATTTAACCCTAAACATTAAACCTTAAATCCGAAATACTAATCCTAAAAATCCAAATCCATAAACACAAAACTAAAAACCTTAAACCCTAAACTAAACACTAAACCATAAACCTAAAAACCAAACCCCTAAACCCTAATCATGACATCTAAATATAAAACCCTAAACCAAAACCATAAAACCCCTAAACCTAACTATTAAACCTAAATCCATAATCCGTAAACACTATATACATAAACACTAAAATCATAAACCACTAAATCATAAACACTAAAACTTGAATTTAATCTTATAAGGTTTAGAGTTTTGAGTTAGGGTTTAAGGGTTTGGTGTTTAGGTTTAGGGTTTATAGGTTTGGGGTTTAAGATTTTGAGTTTATGTGTTTTTGGGTTTTAGGTTTATTGTTTATGAGTTTTAGATTTTGGGTTTAAGGTTTTATGGGTTTTGGGTTCTAGGTTTTGGGTTAAATTATTTTTAATTAAAAATAGGGCCAAATTGAAATAATGTGTAAATATTTAGGGTTAAATTTATTATTATTTTTCGAATTAGGACTAAATTATTTGAATGTGCAAATATGAGGACTAAATGTGTTATTATACAAAATTTGTTAACTACCACTTCATCTTCTTAACCTCTGTTAAGAGCTTAGTAGACAAATTGAAACTAATCATAAAGTTTAATGGTAACATTGATGCAATTGGAGGTTTAGTTACCAAATTGAATAATTAACCAATGTTTAGTGACCATTTGTAAACTTTACCCTTATTTTATTTAGGATTATTATCCAGGCGTTGGAAACTTTTTGTTTTTACAAGCGCCTTAATTTTAGGGTTTAGGGTTTTAGTTTAGGGGTTTTAGTGTTTGGGTTTAGAATTTAGGGTTCATGGATTGAATTTAAAGATCTAGTGTTAGAATTTAAGGTTTAGGGTTAGGGTTAGTTTTAGGATAATATGGTTAGAGATTTAGGTTTTAACCTATAAATCCTAAATTTTAACCTAAACCTAAAATTATATCAATAACCCATAAATTCAAAACTACTACACTTAAACCCCTAAACCTTAAAACCTAACTAGTGTTTCTAAACTCTAAAACTAAAGCACTTGCGTAAACAAAGTTTCCACCGGCGCTTGTACATAAAATAATTACCCTTTTATTTATAGATAGGGTTTTCTTTAATAAGGGAGGCCAATTAGCTTTAAATTTAAAAATAGCCGATTCACGTGATAAGCCAGCCAAGTAAATTATATTAACAATGAAATTACCAATTCAAATAGGAATTTCAGTAATTATTTAAAATTGTTTTTAATATTTTGTTAATCTTAATTTGTAAATATATGTGCTTAATATGTAACGCCCTCGACCTGGAAGTCACATTTGGGCATCAAGCCCAAATCTAAAACTAAAACCATAAATTTTCTTTTCAAACATGATCAACCCATCAAGTTGAAAAAACATTTAAAACCAACGATCAATATATATATATATGTAAATAAAATATTACGTAGGAGCTCCAGTTAAAATTTAAAACATTTGAAGGTACAATTTAAATAATAAATTTCAAAATAATAATTATAAACTCCACATGTAAGGTCTTGTTACCTTTCCAAAAGTATTGTTTTTAATGCCAATTTTACAATGCTTTTGCTTGTTTTTAGGTACATTTAGTTGCATTAAGATGTTAGAATCATGCATTTGCATAGGGAGTTTAGAGTCTCGTCTATGCCAGTGTGAAGGGTTATTTTGTTGGCAATTTTGCAGGTTTGGCATAGGATTTGGCCCAGGAAAGCACTTCAGGAAGGGATGCCAGAGAGAATACCGAGTGTTGTTGGTGCAGTTGGACCCCGAAAAAATAGGACATGATTAGGCTCCGAAAAAATAGCAATTGGAACAATCTCCGAAAAAATAGCGGATAATATGGTGCCAAAACTTGTTGGCAGATTCATGCCAAGCTTGAATGTCAGGGCAGCGTCGGCAGGATGACATTATCCTTAGCCTGATAAGCTCTCATTCAAATTTGGATAAGAAGATAATCACTTATCCATTGGGCAGTTGAAATTCAAAATTTGAATAGCTCGTCCTATCCCTTCCTCGCACGCCTATTGAAACACCAACCAAGCTAGACTTTGAGGGGAGAGAAGATTGGATCGTGAGGAGTTGGTGTGTGTGACGACTGAAGACCGACTGCACTGTGGAAGGATGGTCCGACCAACTTGGCCGAGAAGCCTAGATCTTGAAGGGCTGCATCGAGAGACCCCTTCTAGCCCATTCTCTCTTGCAAGTTTTTTTTATTTTGTTTTTAATGATGATGTATTGCAAAAATGTTTGTGGATTGTTGCTTAAATCCCTCACCAGGAACAAATTTAATAGTTGGTGGGGGATGTTTGGGTTTTATGTTATTTTCATGCTTTAGTTTTTAATAATAAATCTGCCTTGACAATGTTTTATCTATTCGACATACTTTAATGTTTTCTAAATACTCTGCCAAGTGAGAGCTGGCACTGTTGGCCTATTACTCCTTAATATCTTAACAGACTTGGGGTGGCAACGAATAAGTTGTTGAATATTGAGGAGAGAAGCTTCGAGAGAAGTCGTTCAAGTAGATGAACTTACTTCGGGAGAAAAATCTACCCCTTAGGAGTATAGATTGGAGCTTAATCAAATTGGTTTATTTAAAAACAAACACTATAGAGATATAGGGGTTTTTACATGGTCAATTTAGGGCAATGACCATCGAGAGAGACTTTGCTACTTTTGAATCTGGTCGGCAAACAATGCCAAGACAGGTTGTTGTTAAAGGCTGGCACGACATGAATAACGTGAAAACCAGGCATTCCCTACCAACACTCATCATTCATTAAAACACCTTCCTTGCCAACGTCTTTACTTTACTTTCATTTCTTTACTTTTTAATTATTTTCCAAACCCAATTTCAAATCAAATCAACATTTTCTTAAGGCAAGTAACCAACAAGGTAATTGAATTCCAAGACAATCTCTGTGGGATCGATACTCAGCTTACCAGCTGTATTACTTACAGACCGTGTATACTTGCACGCAAAAGACTCATTTTGGCACATTCTTATATTTTCTAATACATATTTTCTGCCACTTTTGCCAGCATTCACCTAGAGAGTCTACAGGTCCTATGAATACATAGCCCACTAGACTCAAATATCGTACTCTGAAGACCACCACATGCTAGAATCCCGGTCTAACAGTACTTCACAATCCCGCGATCCAACGGTCAATCTACGCACAGAAACAATGATTCTGAGCGCTGAGCTTACAAAGCTCAGTGGTACATATCTACTCTACTGTATTTCATGCTAATCATAAACGTAAGCATGCAAGCTAGTACGAGCAATAAAGAAAGATAAATAAACATGTGGCGCTACCATAATCGCCTAAACACATGCTATAGCACAACAAAACCTCAACAATACATCAATATAAAGATAAACAAATCAGGAGTGAGGCCCAATGTCACCCGACACTAGGAGACCCACCCATGCTCGGAATCTCTCATCGAGCTGCTCGAAATCTCGCATCGAGCGGTATACTCAGAATCTCTCATCGAGTCTTCGATCGGAATCTCTCATCGAGCAGGGCTCAAAATCTCGCATCGAGCAAATATCATCACCCTGAATCTCACATCGGATGGCCTTCATTTCATCACCAGAATCTCACATCGGATGGCCTTCATGTGTTGCAACACTCACTCACTGGGTATCCGGATCCCACCAAAAAAAGACTCATAACTAAACAAGTGTCCTACCTGGCGCGTAACTATACATGATCCGCCACGGATCCATACAAGTGCCCTACCTGGCACACAACCATCAAACGACCCACTACGGGTCCCTATTGTTGCTATTACAACCAATCAAACATTACCGAGTTGTTACGTTTTATGGAAGAGTAATTCAATTTGTTCCTATCAATTCACATATTCTCGTCTATTACAATAATAACCACTTGTTAAACATATTCGTCAATTTCCATCATCAACTAACATTTACACCAAATAGTATTAATTAACGATTCTATAAGCGATTATCGAGTATATGCTGATAGTAATTACGATGCCTTGTTCTACTCCTAAATCTTATGAGAGTCATTATAGTTTGTTTCTAACGCATTAAAATCACTTAATCGAACATATTATTATATTCAGGTAATGCATGAGGAATCATCATAAATCAGTCAAACAACCAGTCATACAATCAGATAATCATACGGATATTCAAACAATACTATACAGTCTCTACAGCTTAGAAAGTATCATAATAATTATCAAGCCTTGCAATAACAATACTGACACATGCTTATTACTCATCTCCTATCTTGCAACCACTAACACGCAAGGTAATTACACTTATGATGCTCATGAAACATTTCAGAGTTCGAGGTGTACTAACCTTGTACTGACATTGCTAAAATCCTCATCCTAGCTTCCCAAAATACCACTTAGTCCGATAATCGACCCCGATCAATCCTCGTAAATCAACAATTAAGAAAACACTTAAATTCCAAACACCTCTTAAGTCAAACGAAGGGTTAAACACATAAAAATAGCTTACTAGGTTTGAATTTGGAAAAAACAGACTGCACCATTAGATCCGGAACGTCGAGAAACCCCAGGGTAAGGTCCCCCAAAAAAAGTCAACACCGGTCAACGGCCAACGGTTAACGACGATTAACGTTTAACAGTCAAAGACGGTCAATGGTCAACGGAGGCGGACGGTGAAGGACGACGGTAGTCAGCGGCGAACAGAGCAGCGCGAATTGGCTTAGCTCAGCTCATTTCGGCGCGGCTGGGCTTGGGCTGAGTCAGCTCGGCATGACTTGGTCGAGTTGGCCCGAGTCCACTCGGATGGCTTGGTCCCCCTGGTGCTGGACCACGCCCACGCGCAGCGGCAACGCGTGAGGGCGCGTGACCGCGACTCTGTTGGCCTCCCGTGACCAAACTTCACCGGCCGACTGTTCTCGAGTCGGTGAACTCGAAGGTGGCCCCCGCTTCTTGATTCGAGCCATCTAACCCCCTTGAACAGCCCAAACTGAAACTTCTTCTCTCTTACCTTCTTCGACGACAACTCTGATGGCGATGATGCTGGTACCGGCGGACTCGTCTTGGCGAGATGAACGCAATGGTGGTGGTGGTATCGCGATCAGACGAGTAGATCTTCGTAGGTCAAAGTTTGAAATTCTCACCATAAACATTTCCTCTCTTTTCTCTCTTTCCCACCATTCTCATATTTTTCCTTTTCTCTCTCTTCCATCATTCATCTTTCCAACCACACACTTACTATTTAAAATTCAAACAACCTTTTTCCTTTTTTTATTTCTTTCTATTTTCTTTTTCCATATTTACCTCTAAGCCCAATTACACATTTTTAATTGGGCCATAAACCGCATGCCCAATACTCGGTCTAAGACCCGATTCGTTAAGCCGAAACCCAGGTCGTTACAACTCTCCCCTCCTTAAAAGAAGTTTCATCCTCAAAATTTGCATCCATAACCATGAATATACCAAACCCTCCAAACTCTTCGGCGCCCCAAGATTTCCCGTCGTGCCACTCTGATCTCTTACAACACTTATCAATACGACCATGCCCTATAATGGTACAAACAATACCTCAACTGATTCTTTTCCATTGGGGGATTTCATCCTCGCTCGGTACATCACAACGACAAGCCAAAACCCAACGGTGCCTTGACAAAACGTCACACAAATGCTTCATCAAAGAAACTTAACTTACTCTGTAGTATCCCCAAAGATTGTCGCACGTGAATTCTTCTACTACAACACATAGTCAAAAGGACAGAAGGTTAAACATCCATTGCATCCAAACTAAACAACTATTCTCGTGGTAACTCCCTGATGGAGACTCTGACATCTAACGTCATTCCCTTCCAAAACATCGTTGGCCGGGAGCCAACCTTTGAAACAAACGACACCCCAAACTCGGTCTAAGCATTCACATTAACTCTACATGAAATCCCATATCGGTAACTAACAAAGCCCCCACCAACTCGATTCTCGCAAGGGTCTTACGACTCGAATCATAACGTATCTAGAGAACACATCCCCGGTAAAACCACTCAAAACTATCATCGCAATTAAGGTCCACCAAGGAAAATGTTCCATCAACCTCGAATCTTGTGAAAAATGTGACATAAACACTCTACTGTGACGTACAACCCAACTTAACTAACCATTTTCTTTAAAGAGATCCATCTCAATTTGGTGCATTACCCAAGTCCTTGAACAAACCTGACAGTGCCTTGGCCAAGCATCACACGAACTTGCCATCGAGAACTTAACTTACGCTGAAGGACCCATAAAGTCGTTGCACAACAAAATCTTTCCACAACTCCACACGATCTGAAAGATAGGGGGTTACACAACCGTTGTAACCAAAATAAAGCGGTTCATCAAGTGACGACTCTCTGAAGGAGACTCTAACTCATATAGCATCCCTTATGAAAATCTTTACTTGCCCGGTGTAAAACTTCTGGAACAAACGACATCTCGACTCCTCAAGCACTTATCTTGACTCGGCATGATAACTTACCTCGACAGCTGAACCATTTCATATGGCTTAGTTTACGCATGTGGCTCACACTCTAAACTATGAAGCGTCTCAAAACATGTCATCTGAACCATCACTCGGATTTTGTCATTACAAGAAATCCACAAAGGGATAAGGTTTCATCTCCAACCCCAAACTCGTAAACAAACCAATTGTCAAAGATATCAAACGGTACTAATCTATAACCATACCATTACTCAGAGAAATCCCATCAAAACTGTGTACTCATAATCCTTTGCAAGATCCACGATCGTTTATTTAATTTCCACCGATGAATACCACAACATCCTATCAACCTTGAGGAACTCAATACTTTTCTCTCAACCTTAAGGAACTGAATACCACAACATCTTACTTGTTACTATCTCAACACACAACTCCACACTGTTTCCCGAACACGTGACGAAAGCTTAACGTCAACTGTCGCTCTCAAAATTCGTTGTATACCGACCACTGTACTTTAAGAGAGAATCTCTTATCTTGATACGTCTTTTCCAAAACACATACCACAAGATTTCCAAAGCTTATTGGCGACCATCGTACCCAAATTCAATAGTAACATTGTATCCTCTTAACTAAAAATCAGATGCTTCTCCTTGTGGCTCCCAAAGAAAATCAACTCTTAACTCAAAACGTGCTAACAAACACTCTGGTATCGATACTGCACCGAGCTAGTATCGACACTCTTTTACATGACCACTATTTAGGACAGCCCCCACATAACAGCATGATACTCCGAATCTTATTACTCGGTACGATATACTACTTATTTAGCTCACTTTGCTTAGATGGAGATCGACTACACCGTCAATAGTTTTTTTTACATACCTTATGCCATGTCATTACCGAAATCATAACTCCCTTAGAGATCAAGTACCTCAAAATTTACACTTATGAGATGAACACAACATTTTTCTTCTAGCACTAAAAGTACAGCTCTAACGGTACAACAAAACATCTTTGAAAACCTCAAAATCTCATTCCGCTCTAATCAGGTCCACTCCCCATCATAACGAAACGACCTCACGTAGCTCGAGTTTCCACCAGTGTCTCTCGGCTCGTTCTAAAGAAACTGTGATACGATCAAAAGCATCTACGAAGTTTCGGTCCTTGCTTCCTTAACAGATTGCAGTGCTATTAACATTTCCCTACATACACGGTCCTTGAGATAATCATCTTTTTAGCGCCAAACTTTCTGTATTCCTTCACATCTACACTTGTCAGGCAAAACATCCAACTCATATTTAAGAGACAACACAACGGCTCCTACCTTATCTTCACCAAAATACCTTGATGTCACCGTGAGCATTACCCACTGACACAACATACTCAAGAGAAAAGAGAATCTTTCCTCCAAAAACCTATTTTCTAACCATAACAATAAGCATCACCCTTTCAACTAATCTTAGAAAAACACACAGGCACCTCGCATTCGGTTAAACAGGTTGTCCATCCTCTGAAACAAGTAACGGTCTTCTACGATTGTTTAACAACTATCAACGGTTTGGGCAGTACATTCACGAACCAACTTCTTACTAGGGGACAAGTCTAACTCCCCCTTGAGTAAAGCACCTAGACGAAAATGACCTTACTCAATTTGTCCCTCCGAAGCTGAGCCTCCAACTACTCAACTGGATCGATAACCTCTGACAACTATGATGGTACCGGTATCTAACTCGGTCTTACCTCAACATCTACTCGCGTTCCCGAAAGAAAGGAAACTTAACGACCCCCTCGTGAGGCATAAACAAGCCATATGGTAGATTAAAAGCTCTTGAGCATCGAACTACACACATTAACACCTATCAATTCGATCAAACCTGTCTCACGACCCCGTTGCCATCCTCAAAACTATTACTGCGAAGTTTATGACCAAAGGGCGACTATCCAACATTTCCATTGTAAAAGCTGGGTTCCGTCAAGGTCGCGAAGTCTTAAAGTCTCTCTCGACATCACCTGATAGCTCTACAATTGATTAACCAGAACAATTTCCACGGTGCAACAACTCCTAAGAAGGTAGCTCTCTCTCAAACCTGTAGAACGTCTAACTTCGACTTTACACTGACGAACTAATAGGTCATGAATCCACTATCTTCAATGAATGCCTCTAAAAATGACAATGATACTCTCCAATTATCAACAAAGACTCATTTTTAAACAGAAAAAGGGTCTTCCAACCAACATGCGCTCACTGGTCGAATTCGAAAGCAAATTATCCATTATCGCAACAAAACCTTTATCCACGTAGGACGATAAGGATTCCTTGCTATGAACTCTTGCAACGAATCTGAAGACTTCAAGGTGACTACAATGCACAACAAAAATTCTACTCATGCGACATAAGGAGAACACATTCTCGACTCAGGTGTCATCCAACTAACTTGTATCTCAACAACCTAAGGCGGCCCCACTCCCGAGATCACTACCATTAACTGTCACACACTTAACTCGGTCTTCTCGGCCACAATTAAAACCAACTTGATGTTGCAACATTTGACGCACTATTAGAATTCTAGCCTTAAGGAGTACATGTTTAGTTTAAGGGCTTGTATTCACTAGACACCTTACTAAAACACCTATACCACCCCGGGGTCTCTTAGAACCGACTAAACCTAGGCTCTAATACCAAATATAACTCCCTCGACCTGGATGTCACATTTGGGCCTCAAGCCCAAACCCAAAACCAAAACCATAAAATTTTCTTTTCAAACAGGATCAACCCATCAAGTTGCAAAAGCATTTAAAACTAGCGATCAATATATATATATATATATAAGTAAATAAAATATTATGTGGGAGCTCTAGTTTAAATTTAAGACGATTGAAGGTACAATTTAAGTAATACAATTTCAAAATAATAATTACAGACTCCACATATAAGGTCCTATGAATACATAGCCCACTAGACTCAAATATCGTACTCTGAAGACCACCACGTGCTAGAATCCCGGTCTGACAGTGTTTCACGATCCTGCGATCCAACGATCAACCTACGCACAGAAACAACGATTCTGAGCGCTGAGCTTACAAAGCTTAGTGGTACACATCTACTCTACTATACTTCATGCTAATCATAAACATAAGCATGCAAGCTAGTACGAGCAATAAGGAAAGATAAATAAACATGTGGCGCTACCATAATCACCTAAACACATGCCATAGCACAACAACACCTCAACAATACATCAACATAAAGATAAACAAATCAGGAGTGAGGCCCAATGTCACCCGATACTGGGAGACCCACCCATGCTCGGAATATTTCATCGAGCTGCTCGAAATCTCGCATCGAACGGTATACTCAGAATCTTTCATCGAGCGGGGCTCAGAATCTCGCATTGAGCAAATATCATCATCCAAAATCTCATATCGGATGGCCTTCATTTCATCACCCAGAATCTCACATCGGATGGCCTTCATGTGTTGCAACACTCACTCACTGGGTATCCGGATCCCACCAAACAAAGACTCACAACTAAACAAGTGTCCTACCTGGCACGTAACCATACATGATCCGCCACGGATCCATACAAGTGCCCTACCTAGCACACAACCATCAAACGACCCACCATGAGTCCCTATTGATGCTATTACAACCAATCAAGCATTACCGAGTTGTTACGTTTTATGGAAGAGTAATACAATTCATTCCTATCAATTCGCATATTCTCGTCTATTACAGTAATAACCACTTGTTAAACATATTCGTCAATTTCCATCATCAACTAACCTTTAGGCCAAATAATATTAATTACCGATTTCATAAGCGATTATCGAGTATATGCCGATAGTAATTACGATGCCCTATTCTACTCCTAAAGCTTATGAGAGTCGTTATAGTTTGTTTCTAGCACATTAAAATCACTTAATCGAACATATTATTATATTCAGGTAATACCCGAGAAATCATCATAAATCGGTCAAACAACCAGTCATACAATCAGATAATCATACTGATATTGGAACAATGCTATACGGTCTCTACAGCTCATTACAACCTCAACATTCTCAAGCTCATCAAGTATCATAATAATTATCAAGCCTTGCAATAACAGTACCGACGCATGCGTATTACTCATCTCTTATTTTGCAACTACTAACGTGCAAAGTAATTACACTTATGATGCTCATGAAGTATTTCGAAGTTTGAGGTGTACTAACCTTGTGCTGACATCGCTAAAATCCCCATCCTAGCTTCCCAAAATGCCACTTGGTCCGATAATCGACCCCGATCAATCCTCGCATATCAACAATTAAGAAAACACTTAAACTCTAAACACTTCCTAAGCCAAGCGAAGGGTCAAACACATAAAAGCAGCTTACCAGGTTTGAATTTGGCAAAACAGACTGCGCCATTAAATATGGAACGTCGAGAAACCCCATGGTAAAGTCCCCTGGAAAAAGTCAACGTCGGTCAACGGCGGCGGTCAACGGTCAACAGCGGCAGACGGCGCAGCGCGAATTGGCTCGGCTTGGCGCGGCTGGGCTTAGGTTGAGTCAACTCGGCCTGACTCGGACAAGTGGGCCGAGTCCACTCGAGTGGCTCGGTCCCCCTGGTGCTGGACCACGCCTACGCGCAGAGGCGGCGCGTGGGGGGTACGTGACGGCGGTTCTGCCAGCCTCTGGCAACCAAACTTCACCGGTCGACTGTTCTCGAGCCGATAAACTCAGTGGTGGCCTCCGTTTCTTGATTCGAGCCCTCTAACCCCCTTGAACAGCCCAACCTGAAACTTCTTCTCTCACACCTCCTGCAACGGGAACTCTAACGGCGATAATGCTGGTATCGACGAACTCGTCTCGACAAAATGAACACAATGAAGATGGTAGTGTCACAATCAGACGACTAGATCTCAATAGATCGGGGTTTGAATTCTCACCCCAAACTTTTCCTCTCTTTTCTCTCTCTCCCACTGTTCTCATCTTTTTCCTTTTCTCTCTTCCATCATTCCTCTTCCCTCTTTCCAACCACCCACTTACTATTTAAAATTCAGACAACCTTTTTCCTTTTTTATTTCTTTCTATTTTCTTTTTTCATATTTACCCTTAAGCCCAATTACACATTTTTAGTTGGGCCATGAACCGCAAGGCCAATACTCGGTCCAAAACCCGATTCGTTAACCCAAAACCTGGGTCGTTACATAATAAAATTTAACTAATTATATGAATTTTACACATCAAAATTCATTAATGAAGATATTATATTGTAGTATTGAATCTATCATCACAGCATTACCTGTCCTCAATCTCACTCTTAAACTCAACAAAACCTCAATACACTACAACACAACTCCAACTATTTCCTGTGTTACATATGATATAACAATTATGTTTATTAGCATTCCAAAATTGAACTCGAGCAACTAAAATCATCGAGTTCAAACAAGTATATCCAAGGGCGTGAACGCCGCAACTCTACTCAGGTCCTTGCTCGTGTACTTTTCGAATGTGACCCTCAATTGCCCCGAATTGGCTGCTCTTTGGAATCTTAAAATCATTTCCGCACAGTCCCTGCTCACGATCATGCAATAAATAAAGATCCACTAATAACAAGACGAAGAAGAAGATTTTAAAAGAGATTTGCCTGATTTCTGAAACATCATAGCGCGTGTGTCTGCGAAGCAAAGGGGTCCAAGATGGAGACATTTGCAGGGTGCACCGAGCAAGATAGATAGCTGATGCACATAGCAAGGAGGGCTTGAACTTCAAAGCTTCATATTCAACCAAGCACAGCTCTATGAGGTAGAAGGCTAGATGTTCAAGCTGAAACCAATATCCATCACAAATAACAAATGTTTACCAAACTTTTTGAACATTATGTCTATCCAATTTAATTCAAAAACCTAACCAACTGTCCCAAAACATCAAGTCACTGATCCCAATACAAGTAGATGCACCCTACTTTTCTTCTCTATATTTTAACTGAGAAATCCAAGTCTTATAAAATAGCTGATTCATTATATTCAAAAAGCTACAACATACCTTGGTGTCTGATTGAGCAGCCTTGATAAACCTTAACATGAAGACATAGGGAGTAGGCGCATTTAGGCGAAACTTCAAGTTTTTAAGGACAAGTGAAGATTCCAACTTAAGGTTAAAATAAAAAAAAATACACAAACCAAATAGACTCCAAGTTCAAACACCAAGTGATTCAGAACAGAGGTATACTAGTTAGGAGATTTATCCACAAGTCTATTTTATATTTTACAAGTTTGACTATAATCTTTATAATTGTCTAGGCCATTTTAGATTATTTTATATTTAGTAATTACTTTATAGACCAAGGCTTTAGGATTATAATTGTTATTTTATACTATTTATTATGATTTTGGGTTAAGTTATAAATACGTATGTGGTTTAGTTTCAATGCAACTTTAACTATTGAATGATTGAGGTTTCAGAATATGTGAGTTGTGAGTTACTTGTCCCACACCAAGTTTCCCCCTTACACAAGATTTTCTCGTAAGTTCAAACTGCATTCCATCAGAAGAAAATGCATACCATCTTGAGCATTTGTTCACTAGTGTAAGCCTCAGCAGATATACTGATTAAATCTTTCACCTATGAAAGATTACAACTAAATCAGCAATTGTTTTGCAAGTTTAGAAAATTGAAAAAGAATTATACAAGATACCATGCAAATTTCACAGTTGAAATATTTACCCTAGGATGCCAAAAATCCTCATATTTCGATGCCAATAAAAGAGCTGTAAGACCAACTAGCTGCATCTCATTCTTCTTTATTTGGACCTCAAAGAGATATCGATCCAACAAATTGACCATGAGATAAAGTGTTTCTTGCACTAAATCAAATTTGAGGTGCACCTGTTATGAGAGTGACGAAGTACAAAGCAACTAAAATAAGCAAGGTATAACTGATAATTTACAAACGGAAAACCCCATAAATGAACAAAAAGGTGAATTAAAACAATGTGGAAAGTTATACCTCAATCAGCCAGTTGATCAATATACCTCTCATACGAGGAGTAATATGTCTGCTTCGACATGTAATTTTCCAAAGATGGATTCATTGCCTGCAGTTTTATAAGCTCAGTATAAGTAGAATTACCTAACTAGTTACCCAACATTGCAGCTAAAACTTGGGCAAACAATTGGGTAGCAGACTGTTTATTAACATTGGTGTTTGATGTACACAGATACAATACAGAACCAGGACAACATCTGGGGCCAAAGCAAAACTATAACATGAGAAACGGATTGACTGCCATTTCCGTAGTAGGCAGGAAATTACAACTAAAAAACATCTATGCTTTTGTTCATTCAATTGAAAGTAGACGTTCTGTTTCTAATGAAGAATATATCTCTGCTTTTCAAAAGCACCAACAATACATACAACCACCTGGTTGAGAAAAAATAATTCTATTATGTCAACATGTTACTATTTAGTCTACTAAGCTGGTAAATTATAAGAGGTTTCATGTTATCAGGCAATCTCCATTACTACTCATCATTAAATGAAGCCTCGTTGGGCTTCTCTGTGTTCAAAAAGGATCACAATTGCACTAAATTAAGCCTAGTACACAGACCATAGTATGCTACAAACTTTTCTAGAAAGAAGAGCATAATGAACAAATACCTCACTTATCCAATAGTATTGATAAATTTCATCTATGTATGGAACAACTTCCAACGGATTGTCATCATTATCAATGCCAGGTAGCTTTTCTTCTTCTTTGACACCACTATTACCCTCTAATAGCTGCAAAATATTTCCAAAAGTCATTCAACTTCTCAAGGAAAAAGCTGAGACAGTATATTAGATTGTAGTGGGGACAAACCTTTGATCTTGTCATTAGTAAGGATGTATAAGATCTCCTACGTTTGGCTTTCTTCCTAGCTAGGACATCAGGCATGTTGATGCTAGCATCACTATTGCCATTAGAAGTAAGATCCTTTTGGTTAGCTTCACTAGAAATTGTTGCTACATTATTTGCCGGAAGAGGACATCCTATGTCTTTCTTGGATGTGATTGCCGCAACAGATACTGGTTTTTCCAAACCTGAAGAACACTTCGATTTTGATGTTCTTTGAGCATTAGAAGGCCTGAGTGCAATCTTAACAAATGGCTGAGCAATGAATGACATAAAAACAACTTATATAAGTGAAATTGGGTAAACAAACACACAAATACAACTTTGGTTACCAGGTAAGCATAAAGCAAATTCAGAAAATATAACTCAATATTACTACAATATGGAGCAAAAATTGAAAGATTGAAGATGGATAAAATATGCCATATACCTTGAAAGATCTTGGCAAGTTATGAGCTGCTGAATTTGATCGACTCTTAGTAGCCCTAATTCCAAAATCCAAACTAATCATCAGAGAACTCTCTCGCGATAAAAATATTTTACTATTAGGAAGATCGTGCTATATAAATCAGCAAATCCTCAATATGGATCTATAATATATGCTAGTAAGCTTTCAAGCAGATCTATCAATTTTTGTTTTCATATCAAAATATTCAAGACAAGATATTTCATGAGCCATGACATAGAAGTATAAGCATGTAGAGAGAAAATATTGACATAGAAGTATAAGCATGTTGATAGAAAAAAGTTGACATAGAAGTGGGCATCCCTGATAAATTCTAAAAAATGTGAAAGACTCCCTAGAATTAATTTACGGGCTTCATAAAAGACAGGCCATAGATAGAAAAAAGAAAATGATAGAGGAGATAAAACAATGACAATTTAATTGACAGGCACAAACAGCCTGTTGATAACTCCCCAGCATCAAGCACAATCACCATTAAATTGACACAAACAAGCAACAACACAACAATGCATTTTTCAATAAATTGCAAACTTTACAGTGGCATGTCTATCATTTGAAATTTTAAGACTTCAAATTTTTGGTCAGAAATTCATAGTTTAAAGTAGGTGACTATAGAAGGACTTCACTTCTATCCCTGATTGAGACTTTACAACAATGTTTAGAAATGGGGCCGGAGGTAAAACCAGTTAAACTTGCGATTTATTAGACTACCTGGTTCAAGAAAAAATGATTATCTCATTAAACTCTTTTGCTTGACTTGACTGTGTATGTAAATGAGGACTTCATTATGTTTCTAATTCTGACATAGAAGTTATCCCAAAGTTAAGCAGGGTAAGAACCAGAATGAAAACAGAAACTCCTGCTTACATTATTACAAAGCTATCACTCTCTCTATTCCTTGAAAGATGGTTCCTTGCATTGCTTTCTTGCTTTGATGCAGTCTCACAAACTTTAGCCTTACCTGAAGCCCCAAAAATGTGGGGGGAGAATAGACAGGACAAGAACACCATCTTAGTGAATGCATCTCTGGGTCATGCACTTTTGGATATATAAGAAAAATGAAGCATGCATCTTACTATTAATCTTGCTAGCTTCTGTAGCTTTCTCCTACATGGAAAACGGGAAATTTAATGGGCAAAAAGTAATAAAAAAAGATAAAAACAACCAGCAAGATAGCATAATGAGAAAAAATAGCATTATCTTTTTTTCTTTTCCTCTTTTAGAAAGAAACTGAAATAAAATTGTTCAAATTTGCATCACTTGCAAGGGCTGGGTTCACCTTCTTCAACACCGGTAAAGACTTCCTTCAGGATGAAAATAGAAAATAGAGCATGCATAAGTGAGAGATATTACATAAATTGTTTTAATCAATTATTTCAATGTTGTTTACATTCACAAACCTTGTGGGTGGAAGTGGATTCCTGGTTGTCCTGAAGAATTAAAGAAAACAAAATGCAATATTAATAATCAAAGTGAGGAAAACTTGATCAGATAATTTTAAAACAGTAGTCACACTAGCTGGTTGCCACCTGCACTCCAAACGGAATTTGAAGTGAGGAAACTCTTTTTAACAGTGTACCTGCCGGTAGTAACAACAGATTTACGATGTGAATTCTGGGTTGTAATACTTTGGACGCTCAAGGAAGTCTTCAGATCTCTAGTACTTTCTGTTCTCGAAAAGAAATTGTTTTACTAGTGAAAGTTATCAAAACAACTTTATAAATAATAGAAGGCTACCTGTCTTTGAAGTATGAACACCGATAGCACCTCGATTTAGATGGTCCCTCTCTTTTCCCTATTTTAAAAGATATTCTGAAATAGATCAATTCCTTTGTAACTCCAAGATAAGGCAAACAAAAGGTGATGTCATCAATAGAACTAAAATGGAGGATTGGTGAAAACCTAGTAATACTTCAAAAGGCTATCTCTTGCTTGTAGTGGAAAATCAAACGAACATGTCTAAACTACCACATGAATTTGCTTTCATTAATTTGGTTTGGATTATCAAGTGGAATTAAGATACCAAATAAACGAAATAAAACACTCAAATAACGTAATTAGATTTAGCAGTTTGAAAGACCTAAACTTCATCCAAGAACAATTTTTTAACACGACAATAAAGATAAATGTCACAGCATATCACTTTTCATCGGTTATACTTTCCCGTTAATAATTTGTCATGATTGAATATCGATTGTTCATTACAATTAGAGATCTCTTCTACCTCATGAATATGGTCTCGATTATCTAGTGGAAGTAAAATGTCATACATGCAAAATAAAACACTCAAATAACTTAATTAGATTTAGCAGTTTGAAATTCCTAAACTTCATCCAGGAACTTATTAAACCCAACAACAAAGATAAATGTTACATCACATCACATTTCATTGGATATACTTTCCTTCCAACAATTTCTCATGATTTATTGTCCATTACAATCAGAGATCTATCTACCCTGAGTGATGTAGTTACTACTTTCCTGGTCTGGGGTGATAATTATGATATCAACAGTACACATGCCATTAAGACTAGCAATTACAATAGTTCCTTGAAAGAGCTTTGAACATTTAATTTAGCCCTCATACCTTGAAAGATCTCCCAAATGAGACATTAATAGTTTTAGCAGCCGAAGCCACTGAAACCCTGCAAATAAATTACTTCACATATGTTAACTATAGTCTAATAAATAGTAAACAAATTAACATACAAATATCCTTATTCCTTATAGTGTTATATCCGCTTCAATAGAATTTTACAAATTTGGTCCGTATTCAATTTGGATAAGTGGAACTTTTCCCTTATTCAATAACAATGAAGACATCAGAGTGTAGGGAAGGGGAAGCAAATGTATGCCATCAAAATGCAACTAATGAAAACCTTCATAGAGAAACTAAATCACACACAAAACAAACACCCTGCAGCAAAAAGTATACTAGTTGAAAAGAGTTGAAACATATGCATAGACCGTTGAAAAAAAGGATACACACTGAAACAAAACTTCCATAAACTTATTAATTAAAAAACCCCAAATCAATGGACTAACTGGATGAGGGTCTATTGTGTCCTGAAATCTTGGAATACATCAGATCCACACCCAAATTCAGAACAATAACATCAATCAGGTTTCATACCGCTCCGTTAAGGCACTTCTCCGATTCTTCCTGCGTTACAAAAACTAGTTAATTCATTTGCAGAAAGAGATAACATTTCAAAAGTGTTATAAAAAAAGTCACTCACGTTGATTTAGAACCATCACAAACTTTCGTGGAAGAAACAAAAGATGTAAGATTGCTAAGATCTGACAGCGCTTTTCTTTGAACAACTTTATTTTCTGAAAAGTGGACATGCAAAGAACTGTAAACAAAGTTCCCATGGTGTAGAATTGAGAAAATAATTATGACAAATTTGTTGAAGATGAAAATGAAGCTTACCAGAGCTATCGCGCTTGCCTTTAGCCTTGGTCATATTCTTCAAAGACCCCTTTAAATTACATTAGGAAGTTAAACATGAATATAAATAAAAAGCAAGAGCTCGAAATGTTGCATGCTTTATTAAGAGAATCAATAAAATTGGTATATATAAAAAAAAACCTTTGAATCATTTGCAGTAGTTAGAACGGCTTCTTTGCTACCCACAATTGATTTCGTCCTTAGAAAAAAAAAGAACAATCAAACTATTCTTTATTTAAAAAGAAAATAATCAGATAATGATGTAATTAAGCAAAAGTAAACTTACATGGTAGATGCTTTATTTTTGGGGTTTTCATTTTGGGAATAGATTTTCAAACCTTTGTACACAAATAAGAACACAAAAGAAAGATTTCAAAAGGGGGAAAATAAAATAAAATTACTGGATAGAAGAAAAAAACTAAGAATATATTGGGCTACCACGACTTAAGCTCTGTTGATCTCCTGGTTTTGCCTGAAAATGAGAGAATATAGCGATGAAAAACGAAACCCTTACTCAAATTTAAAAGGGGAGAAGGAATTTTTTTTAAAGAAATTGAGAAACAAGAGAAATTTCATTATGAATTAAGCATTGCTAGTTAGTATATTCTTGATTAAAAGGAAAATTTAAGAGATTTAGAATACCTTGAGCTTGAGAGATGTCATTTTGATGGATCTTTCTTGATTGCTTCTTGCTTTCCTCCTCAGAGAGATTTAAGAGAAAATTAAACCGTTTGCTTATGTAGAATTAGCCCGCCTCTATTCTCCACTTTTGTTTTTTCAAATTGTTTCAAATTTGGGTCATTTCAGCACTGCATGATCCAGCGGACCGGGCTCAAGTTCAAATGTCATTTTCTCTTTTGGGCTTAATTTGCCAACTTATTTTTAAGGGGTAAACTACATATTTAGTCACCATATTTTCACTTTGTTTCTATTTTGATCACTCAATTTTCAACTTTTTCGATTTTATCATCCAATTTTTTGAAATTTGTTTTTTTTTCTTTTTTACCCAATCGTTGGTTGTAGGAATGCTAACTGAGTTGAGTAGCTCACGAGCAACTCAAGCTCGTCACTGTCAAAATTCGGTCAACATTCAACTCAAGTTGACTTAACTCAAACTTAAGTTTGATTCGAGATTTTAACGAATTGAGTCTAGTAAGACCCAACTTGACTCGATAAGTTCACGAAAAACTCGTTATTTTTTATAATATTTTAATTTTGTATATTTGTGGATTGTTGCTTTGGAGATTAGATTTTGTAATTGCTTCACACAATATTTTGATCAATTTTTTTTTATTAATTTATGTTTATATTAAGCTCTATATAGTATTACTAGATTTTACATATATTAAAAAAACAAGGTAAAAATTCTGGCAAGTTTAACGAGCAACAAGTTTTTTAACGAGCTTAAGTCGAGAAAAAAATTATTGAGTATAGAGTCAAGTCGAGCACGAGTTGAACAATCGAGTTGAACACTGCTCAGCTCGTGATCGCCTCTCTCGATAAGCACCCCTAGTTGGTTGTGTAATGTGCCACACCTGAGAAGAGGCGGGGTCATTAATCCCACATCGGAAAGGAAAATGGAGGTCTTGAGATATAAATACGGTGGCGCTGCACATCCTATCAAACATGTCTTTTGAGAAGAGGGTAATGGCCCCGTGACAAGTGGTATCAGAGCGACCCTTTGACTGCCCGATTTCACGCCGAGCGCCCATGAGTGGGGTATGCAAGGTAGACAACTGTGACAAGGTGGCCCATCACGAGAGCGGAAGCTCGTGACAAGAGCGTCACGAGATTGAGTGAGGGAGAATGTCACGCCTGAGAAGAGGCGAGGTCATTAATCTCACATCGAAAAGGAAAAAGGAAGTATTGGGATATAAATACGGTGGCGCTGCACATCCTATCAGACATGTCTTTTGGGAAGAGGATAATGGCCCCGTGACAAATGTCAATACCAAAACACTAAATTTCTGATCAGTTTTATTTATGAAATTAATCTAATATTTTACCATTATTTTTTCTCATGGCCAACGTTTTTTCTTCATTGTTGTTCGACCGCCGCTAATTATCGTTTGTGATGTAACTAATATTAAAACACTCTTTCTCCCTTTATTCATTGTTTGATTTTCTTTGAAATTTACAAAAATGAAATCAAATCTCTGGTCTGTAATCTTCGCCATCTAATTTTTGACCTTTATATTGGTCTGGTCTGTAATGTCCTCTATCTAATCTTTGTGGGCTAAATATATTGTTTTTTCCTCCTTCTTGACCTCTCCACCATTTGAATTTGTGAATAAAGGCCAAAAATATGAGGAAGGTTTTGAAGGTTGGTGATTAAAATAGAAATGCATTAAAAGCTGAATGACTAAATGTGTGGTTTACCTTATTTTTAATTGACGCTTTTAAGGTTTAGGACATGGAGTAATCAAATTACCCAAAAGTACCCCTCTTAATTCTAGAATGACACTGCTTAGTTGTACAAAATTTGTGAAATAAAAATTGTCTACTTTTTTTGTGTCCTATTTATGTCTCGCAGTAAAAATTAGATTTAGGTTTAGGGTTTAAGGTTAGGGTTTAGGGAATTTGAGTGGGTGTATTTTTTAGGGTATTGGGTGTATCGTTTATGATTTAGAATTTAGGGGTATAACTTAGAATTTAATTTTTTAATGATTTTTAGTATTAGATCATAGAAAGGGACACAAAAAAGTGGTAGAGGATTTTTGTCTAAATTTGTGAGTTCAATTTCCTCACCAAAATAGGAGAGTTAATGGGATTGCTTCTCAAGATGGTTACATAACTTTAGGGTGTTCATTTTCGGATATAGGATCGGATTTGATCTGAAAATTTAGATATTAAAAAATTTCGGATCAGTAAAATAGCGATCCATATTCAATCCGAAAAAACGGATATCTGAATATTTAGATACCGGATATTCGGATATCCGATTATCTGAATATATAATTTAATTTGAGTATTTTTTTAATTTGATGGTCATTTTTATGAAAATTTTGCAATTTCGAATATATAAGCAACAAATTGAGAAATAAAACAATATTCGCATCTATGAAAATTTCGATTTTTCAATTTTTTGGATATAATAAGAATCAAATTGTCAAATATAACAAGATTAATAATCCTGAAATTTCGAATTTTCGGATAATCCAAAACTTAAAATATTGCAATCCGTATCCGATAGGAAAATAAAAATTGGATCAAATATCTGAATTTTCTTATCGAATCAATAGATAATCGAATCAGATATTTTTGCACACTCCTAGCTAACATGAGAGCCAATGGAATTGCTTCTGAAGATGGTTATATAACATGAAAGTTAATGGAATTGATTTTAAAGATAGTTAATAGAATTGTGGTAAAGTGGGAAGAAAAGCGTGTTTGGTCAAACACGCTTTCTCAAAATTAATTTTTATTTTAAAATTTAGAATTTATATTCGTGTAAAAAATATATCAATTTAACAATAACTTGAGTTTAGATAACGTTTGAAAGAGTATTTACCACTTCATCCTTTGTGAATCACATGAAAGTAAGGAGGCGGAAGAGGAAGAAGCCTTGGATTCTTTTAATATTAAAATATATGAGACACCATTGATGACATAAATCCTAATGCATGTTGAAACTTTTATATTGTTTCTTATAAATATATTTGATCCTAAAATTGTATTTTTATGATAAGTTTTTACACACAATTTTCTATTTCAACTTTAAAATCTAATTTTTAAATATTAAAACCTTAAAATTTAATTTTAAACCCTAAAACAAAATAAAATACAAAAATTATTTTTGGCCAAACGCGATTTTCTTCTCACTTTTCTACGTAAGCCGAAAGCGCTTTTAGCCGATATTTTACTTTGCCACGTATACGGTATACTAATAGCGCTTTTGACGAAACACGCTTTTACTATAAGGGTACATATCCTGAATTAATCTTCAATGTATATTATTTTTGCAATTAAATATTAAAAGCGAAATATTTTTGTAAAATTACCAATAAAATTGCAGTCATTTTACCCACTTTTGCAAGCACCAATATTATGCAAAAATCTATCACATTTCGAGTACATAAGCAGTAGGTTTGCCATTGTTTTAAATTGAGGATGATCACACAAATGAACACAGAAGAGGTTGCATCTTACCATGTAAGCTGCATTAAAAGTGTAGACAAACTACATATTACTAGTAAAAGCAAGTTCCACCATCAGCCACGCACAAGGTCTGAGGTCTCCCTCCTGTATTCTAACCCATCACATAACACACAGTCAACTACTTGTAGTTTCAACACTGTGCTATGAGATAGCACTCTGCATCGTCATTGTCGTTGTTAGTCCCGTCAAGGATCGCTATGAAAGCCACAACGAACGCTTAGTCGACGTTGGGATACACCGTCACCATGAACTTGTCCTTCCCCGGCAACGCGCTTTCAACACTGTGCTTCTTGTGCATCTGTAAATATACATCTCAATAATTAAGCCTCTACATATACCTTTATACATATATCTGGGGACAGACGTATGATTTTATGTAAACGGACACAAACTGCTCCCTCAACAGCCCTCGGCGTATATCTGTACGTACGTAATTAGATCTTGGTTAGTTACCTGAGCCAGAATAAAGGGTGCATGATCTTTCAAGCCAGGTTCCTTCCACTCTGAAATCACAAACATCCTCTTTTGGGTTGCTCCCCAAGAACACATGCAGTTTGGTCTTGATTTGAATCATCGACGATCCTTCACCGCGAAGATCAGATCTTTCTCTTCCGTGCTTTCTCCCCTGAATACTTGCCATCTATCATGGACAGTCATCACCTGTAAAAAAAAATCAAGCTAGATTTATTACATCCTTTTATGAACATTACAGATTTAGAACAAACGAGAAAAGCAAAACCTTGGGTCGAAGAGTGCAGACGGTGTTTCCGGCGGCATCGGTTGTAGATGCTGAAGAATTTACCTTCGATTTTTAACATGATGTTTCCATTGATGTCGGTGACAGCAAAGTTGCTCTCGGTTATGGTCAAGACCTTTCTGACGATGGCCAGATCTACTGGTTGAGGAAAGCAGTATTGAGGGCCGATCACCGAGACAGGATGAGCCATGGGAAAGTAAGCCCTCGGTGCTGCCGGGGGCGGAGGAGGTACTTGTACGTGTTCCATGTGGATGTAGGTTAGTTAGTCGTATTTGCATACGTTTTGTTATATGCTTGTAGTGTACATACGTATATGTAGGATAATTTGATGACATTATGCATATCGATATTTGGAGTCCGTACCTGTTCAAGCTATTATCGTACCATGTGAGGTATGTGTTTTGTTTTCGTTATAAAATTTGTTAAGTTCTGGTATGGCATGAAATGTTCGATGTAAGAAAAGTTGGTTAAAAGATGAATATTGAAACTTCGATATGCGATAAGAGAAATGTTAGATTCCAATATATGAAATTTGTAAACTTTGACATGTTATGAATTACTCTGAAAAAAAATACAGTTAAGATATAGTTAATATGTTATAGAATCTTTGGTTATTAGTACAGTTCAGATATAGTTAGCATGTTATAGAATCTTTTAACACTTGTGTACGGAATTGTTATTTATTGGCGAGGTGGGATGTACTCGATGTTATATTATTTGCCGATGAAGTGTTGATCCGTATATCAGATAATTACCGAGTAACCCATGGGCTAAAGTGCCAAAGTATCTGAGTATGCTTGGAAGTGTGATTTTGTCGAGTAATAGGCTCGCTAAGATGATGATACATCTCACTAAGTTTATTATGATAATTTTGTTAAAAACATGCTTTGCTATGCTTAATATCCCTGTTTATATGCTTGTTTGTTACAACTACTTCACTGAGTTTTCAAAGCCCATTTTGCTCTGTATTTTGTGTAGACATTAAATAAAAAAATTCGCTTATTATGCTGATCGCATCGGTAAAACAAGTCGAGTATTGACTCCTAAAAATGTTGGTATGTATATAGAGTCGGTTGGTCTTAAGTATATATTTGACATGCTTTTTTTTCTTGAGCAGAGATAATTATACTGGGATTTAAATCCTTACAAGATAGAATAATAAGAAAATCCTTAAACACTCGTCAATTAACTCTTTTTATTGTCCTTTGAATATTCAAGTTTTGACGTGTAATGTTTAAGCTTCGATTCTGAATTAAGCCTATAGAAGTTTGCATGTGTGATCCTTTTGTTTGAACTTATATTCATGTGTGTGTTCATTACAATTCTTGACGATTTAAATTACTTTTAGTTTTACAAATTTAATAATATCCTTAGTGTAATTTTATATTATCTATTGCTTTTTTTACAAATCCTAATTCTAATTTTAATCCTACCTAGAGAAAAGGGGAAGGAAGAGGGGGCTCCTAATAGGTCTAGAACCCATGTGTAACGCACTCGACCTGGATGTCACATTTGGGCCTCAAGCCCAAGCCCAAAACCAAAACCATAAAATTTTCTTTTCAAACAGAATCAACCCATCAAGTTGCAAAAGCATTTAAAACCAACGATCAAAATAAATATATATATATATATGTAAATAAAATATTACGTAAGAGCTCCAGTTTAAATTTAAAACGTTTGAAGGTGCAATTTAAATAGTACAATTTCAAAATAATAATTACAAACTCCACATGTAAGGTCATATGAATACATAACCCACTAAACTCAAATACCGTACTCTAAAGACCACCGCGTGCTAGAATCCCGGCCTGACAGTGCTTCACGATCCCGCGATCCAACGGTCAACCTACGCACAGAAACAACGATTCCGAGCGCTGAGCTTACAAAGCTCAGTGGTACACATCTACTCTACTGTACTTCATGCTAATCATAAACGTAAGCATGCAAGCTAGTACGAGCAATAAGGAAAGATAAATAAACATGTGACGCTACCATAATCGCCTAAACACATGCCATAAACAAACAGCACCTCAACAACAACATAAAAGTAAACAAACCAGGAGTGAGGCCCAATGTCACCCGACACTGAGAGACCCACACATGCTCGGAATCTCGCATCGAGCGGTATACTCGGAATCTCATATCGAGTCTTCACTCGAAATCTCACATCGAGCGGGGCTCGGAATCTCACATCGAGCAAATATCATCACCCGGAATCTCACATTGGATGACCTTCATTTCATCATCTGGAATCTCACATCGGATGACCTTCATTTCATCACCCGGAATCTCACATCGGATGGCCTTCATGTGTTGCAACACTCACTCACTGGTATCTGAATCTCACAAACAAAGACTCATAACTAAACAAGTGCCCTACCTGGCATGTAACCATACATGATCCACCACGGATCCATACAAGTGCTCTACCTGGCACACAACCATCAAACGACCCACCACGGGTCCCTATTGTTGCTATTACAACCAATCAAGCATTACCGAGTTGTTACATTTTATGGAAGAGTAATACAATACATTCCTATCAATTCACATATTCTCGTCTATTACAGAAATAACCACTTGTTAAACATATTCGTCAATTTCCATCATCAACTAACCTTTAGGCCAAATAGTATTAATTCCCGATTCCATAAGCGATTATCGAGTATAAGCCGGTATTAATTACGATGCCCTATTCTACTCCTAAAGCTTATGAGAGTCATTATAGTTTGTTTCTAGCTCATTAAAATCACTTAATCGAACATATTATTATATTCAGGTAATACACGAGGAATCATCATAAACCAGTCAAACAACCAATCATACAATCAGTACTGATATTGGAACAATCCTATACGGTCTCTACAGCTCATGACAGTCTCAACATTCTCAAGCTCATAAAGTATCATAATAATTATCAAGCCTTGCAATAACAGTACCGACGCATGCGTATTACTCATCTTCTATTTTGCAACCACTAACATGCAAGGCAATTACACTTTATGATGCTCATGAAGCATTTCGGAGTTCGAGGTGTACTAACCTTGTGCTGACATCGCTAAAATCCTCATCCTAGCTTCCAAAAATACCACTTGGTCCGATAATCGACCCCGATCAATCCTCGCATATTAACAATTAAGAAAACACTTAAACTCCAAACACCTCCTAAGCCAAGCGAAGGGTCAAACACATAAAAACAGCTTACTGGGTTTGAATTTGGCAAAACAGACTACGCCATTGGATCCGGAACGTCGAGAAACCCTAGGGTAGGGTCCTCCAAAAAAGTCAACGACGATCAACGGTCAACGGCGACGGTCAACGGTCAATAGCGGTCGGCTGTAGACAGCGGAGTCGATGACGAACATCGGCGGACGACGACAGACGACGTAGTAGGGTTCAAGTTGTTAATCCAAACCTGCTCCTCCGTTGATGGTGTAGTAGGGTTCAAGTTGGTGTTCTACTTCTCCATTGATGGCGTAGTAGAATCCAAATTATCATCCGATCATGTCTCTCCGTTGATGGTGTGGCTGGATCCAAGTTGGTTCTATCTAATCTTGCTCCTCCATTGATGGTGTATGAGGGTTTAAGTCGGTGTTCTGCTCATTCGTTGATGGTGTATGAGGGTTTAAGTCGGTGTTCTGCTTCTCTGTTGATGGCGTGGTAGAATCCAAATTGTTGAAATCTGATTATGTCATTCCGTTGATGGTAAGGCTAGGTCCAAAGTGCTGAAATTCGATCTTACCCCTCTGTTGATGGTGTGGATAGATCTAACTTTATAAACTTTTAGTTCTGTCTTTTCGTCGGTGTTGTAGCTGAACCAGATTTGCCAAATTCAGATCATGCCTATTCGTTAGAGTCGTAGCTTGATTGCAAAGAAACCAACCATCTGATCCTGCCTATTCGCCAGAGTCATAGCTGGATCAAATTCTTAGACCTTGCCTCTTCGTCGGTATTGTAGCTTGATCAAATTTAACTTTCGGTTCTGCCTCTTCGTCGATGTTGTAGCTGAACCAAATTTACTAACTTTCGATCTTGCCTCTTCGTCAGTGTTGTAGCTAAACCAAATTCACCAACTCTTGATCCTGCATCTTCGTCGGTGTTGTAGTTTGGTCAAAATTTACTGACTTTTAACTATTTATTTTTATCCATAGTTAGAAATTTTCAAAAAAAATATAAAAAAAAAGAAGAAGAAAAAAGCAAAAAGCAAAAAGAAAAAGAAAAGCAAAAAAACAAAAAGAAGAAAAAAAAGCAAAAACTAAAAAAAGAAAAAGAAGGAAAAAAGAAAATAAAAGCAAGAGAGAGAAAAAGCCAAAATATCAAAAAATAAAAAAATTAAATCAAATTTTCAATATTTTGATCATGCCTCTTTGTCAGTGTTGCAGCTGAATCAAAGCTATTTTGGCAAGTCCGACAGAAATGTTGGAGCAACGTGCTTAAACACGGTAAAGTTTAAGATAATGGATAATTCAGATGTCCAACGAAAATCTATTTTTACGAATAGTTAAAGGAAAAAAAATCATTTGGAAAAATCCAATGTTATGATTGGTATAAACTGATTGTACCTAGGAAAATGGTACAGCTAGCTCAGAGCAAACGGCTACCACTAAAGGCAACTCAAAACCGTTGATCCATGTGCATTTGGGAAAAGTGCAAAAGAAATCTATGAGCTAAGCTGTAGATTTTTTTTAATCAAATATTAAAATCTCCATGCTCCGATCCTTCCCCTTCATCAGTGTTGCAGCTGGATCAAATTTTGTAGACATTGTCTCTCTGTCGGTGTTGTAGCTAGGTCAAACTTTATTGACTTCTGGTCCTACCTCTTCGTTGGTATTGTAGATGGATCAGATATCAGAATCATCATCCACTGATCTTGCCTCTTCATCAGTGTTGCAGTTGGATCAAATTTTACAGACCCTGCCTCTTCGTCAGTGTCGCAACTGGGTTGAATTTTCTTTAGAAATTAGCTTATCATCAATAATATAGCAAGCCATACTCATTTTGCTTCCCCAACCCCTATTTTGAAGATTTTGCTTCCCTGAGAGTGACAAATTAGAGTAATCATGTCACAAAAAAATACGTCAAAAGGGAAGAAGTTCAGCCGGACCGGACAAAAATGGTTATTCGTTTTATCTTTGCTATATTCCTGTTACACGGCAACGAGCAAAGAGGGACATCTGTAATACTCATTTTTTCTGGGCTTCAAATTGAATTTAACCATTTACCTTATTCTAATAAAAAACAGGGCATGGTCTCCTGCACCGACCCATGCCCTGCCATTCACACCATCTCCCATGCTTTCCACTCATTCCCCTAGCTCTTCACCATCAACCATGCCCTACACCCATGCCCCTACCAACATCCCTCATCACCTCTAGTATTAACCATACCCACTCGCTCACCTCTAGTATTAACCATACCCACTCGCTCACCACCTCATCTTAAACCCCATAACCATTCATCCATTTCAAAAAGCTCACAATTTTTCCCTTTAGTTTTTGATAACCAATTCCCCAAACCGAGACCCCCATCACCTTCAACCTCCCACCAAAACCATCTACTACCGAAACACAACAACATTACCATCACTTCTATTTTCAAAAAAATTCAACCAATCCTCATCTTCCTTCACCGTCGAAGCAACCTTTCATCAAAACCAGTCCCTAAACCACCATTGAATTACTGAAACTAAGCTCCCCAACTCTATCACCGAGCTAACTCTCATCATTCTTCAAGCTTCTTCACCCTTAACCTGAACTATTACGTACCCAACCAATCAATCAAACTCCTTTCTGTCCAAATAAACCAAATTATCAAAGCCTCAACACCTCAACCAAAGAAGAAAGGAAAATAAAGAAAGTTTCTTCACTGTCGGCCTTGATGATTCTCGATGGTCAGAGCAGTAACCAGGTGATCCCAACGGTGAGGATGTATCCCATGACGACGAGAGCGACATCGGTTTCAGGATGATCCAATAGCGAACGAAAGAGATTTGGTGAGAAATCACTTTGCGAGTGAAATTTCGTTTCAAGAACTTAAAGGCTCATTTTTTAAAATCTAAACCAAGAGAAAGGAAGAGGACGGTGAAGGGAGTCTGTTGGTGGTGTTGGTGGGTGAAGAGCTCGTCGAAACGACAACAATGGTCGCAGAAAGAATTAACGGCTAGGGCTAATCTTTGAGAGATGAAATGGTTTGCTCGTTTAGGAAAATGAAGGGCTAAGAACGAACCCTTTTTTTGTTTCAACCAACCCGTGCAGGGCTTGCCTAATCCACATCCACACTGTTGGTGACTCGTATGACTCAACAACTTAAGTTTAAAGTAATCGGGATTTAGGTAGGGTGTTCATTGTAGGATATTGGATTAGATCTGATTTTTTTGGATATTCGATTTTTTAGATCGATGATATAGTGATTTATATTCGATTCAAAAAAATTAAATATTCGAATATCGGATAATCATATCAGATATTCGAATATTTGATTATCCGAAAATATATTTTGATTTAATTATTTTTTCGAATTTGAAATTCGTATTTATGAAAATTTTAGAGTTTTAAATATAGAAAACAACAAATTGCTAAATATAACAAGATTCACATCTATGAACATTTTGTTTTTTTTTAATTTTCAGATATAAAAAGCACCAAATTGTTAAAATAATAAAATTAATATTTATAAAAATTTGAATTTTCGGATTTTCAGATAATTCAAAACTTGAAATATTGATATCCATATCTCATTCAGAAAATTTAAAATTGGATCGGATATCCGGTCTACAAATAAAAAGCGGATTATATATCTGAATTTTCAGATTGAATTAACGGATAATTGAATCAGTCTGATCGAATCAAATATTTTTGAACGTTCCTAGTTTTAGGTACAATCTCCCTCCATTATTTCATGTATTTTATGCCTTTGTAATTACTGATCAAGTTGCTTGGGCCCACGTGGTGTTATGCTGTTATCTTTCTTTCTTTTTTCATGTTTTATTATTTGTTTTGTTACGTTATAGTTATTCCTTTATATTATGTGCATTATGTTTTGTTATTTATATTATATGTATTTATTGTTCATGCATTTTTTATGTTAACATTTTTATTCTGTTCATGTATGATTAATTGCCATAATTAATTAATCGCATTAGTTTAGTTTAATACTCAAAATCTCAGTATCCTATTGGGAGTGTCGTCTTGGGTCTCCGGGCATTATCTTCTGTGGGTACCGTAGATTGCGAGATTTTATATTCGAATGACATAACCATGCATGTATGTATTTTTAGGGTTTAACTATTAAATTAGACCGAATTTATACCTTTCTTTGCAAATACGATACGAACCTTTAGGTACCGATTTTCGGGCGTGGTGGGGGTGCGAACCCTTCCCCACTCGTAACCGACTCCCGAACCCATTAAATCTCTGGTTTAATTTTTTTGTGTCTGGTCTACCTTATCCAAGTGATCGATGGTGACTCCACAAATTTTATTTAAAAATCAAACCTGTTCTTCCAAGTGACACCGAGAAATATCTGATTTTTTTAGTCGCTACAACCTCACCAAGAGGTAAGTGGCACCAAGCCAAGCCATCAACAAATGCCCCAAGGCTTGACACTAACTATCACGGTTATATTGAGTCATCATTTACCAAGTTATTACACGTTATTCTCATCTATGAGGGATAAACCTTGGTTTTTTAGTTTTGCAATTCATTTTACTACCTTAAAAGCCCACTGGACTATAGTCTTCAAATTATCAACCCCTCAAACTCAACTTCATATTTTTTCGGGCAGATTGCCCAGGCAATACCGATACCTACTTGAGGGTATCGATACGCCCCCTCTGGGTATCAATACCCAGACTATGCGTATCGATACCTAGCTCATGCGCAAAAAGGGTTAAACTAACACCTCGTATCGGCATACAGAGCCGTGTACCGATGCCGCTTTAGTACTGATACGCCCTAAGCGTACTGGTACACAAATTAGCTACTAAAATTTGAATAAGGCATGGAGCATCGATACCCTCCTTAGTCGTACCAATACGTCTTTCCAAAAACGCATGTGTTCATCATATATAACACAAGGTATCGGTACGGGCCTCCCGTGTACTGATACCGAAGCCTAGAAATGGCTTCTAAGGCTAGGGAAATCACTCCCCAAGCCCCCATTGTAGTTGTCCAAAGTCAACAATGTTACCCCACATTTTTAGTTTCACCAATTTAGCCATCGAATTTCCTGAATTGCATCAATCTCACCTTTTGACTATCGTTGACTAACATAGTTGTTATCACCAGTCGCTCTTCATCATGTCAGACACTCTGTCATTAAATAATTAGCGGTGTTTGAGTTAACATGTTCATATGTTATTTTTTTAATAAATTAATGTCCTCCAATGAAATGGTGGTGTGATAATTTAGTTGACATGATTTTTTTTTGAAAATATATATAGTTTTAAAATAAATAAATAATTCTAAAATCATCCATTCGTACTACCACTTTATCAAAACTGACCTGTCACGATCGACATGGCAAGACAGTTGATAATAACAGCTGATGTAGAAGTAGACATTGATGACATGCACAGAATTTAACGGCTCTGTAAGTTAAAGATGATCAAAGGGTGAGGTTGATTTAATTCAAAAGTTGAAGTGCTAAATTGATGAAATTAAAAATGAGAAATAACATTAATGATTTTAGAAGATTACAAGGACTAAAATAATAAAATTTAATAGGAGGGGCAAAATCATTGATTTAGAATTACTATAAGGACAAAATTAACCATTAAACCAAAATTTTATTTAATCCAAATTGAATTCTATTTATGAATATTTTTTATTATTTAATATAATGTTATCTTATAATATTAATTCATGCATTAAACATACTTTTTTTTTGTTGTGATTTTCTTTAAGGAGTGCCCGATTCTTTTCTTCTTTAAAGAGAAGGTAGGAACCTGCCCTTGGGGTTTCAAAATAGTATCCAATCATAAAAAGAATTTTGTCGGATTTACGGAGTTTGGATTGTGTTTCAGTTAAATAAATATCATATCCACGTTCAAAATAGAAAAATGAATGGTGAACAAGTTTGTAACTCGTCGACCATTGTCGATGACAGTTGGTGGTGGTCGGTATAGTGAACTAATTGTGACGAGTAATGACCGAATTGGACACCTTAAGAGAAAATAAAAGAAAAAAAATGAAGAAGAAAAAAGAAAAGAGAAAGAAAATAAAGAAAAATTAGTTTATAAGGATCCAAAACGATATTGTTTTGGTGTCAATTTAATTATGTTAAAATGACATCATTTTGATGTCCTAACATCGTTAATTATTTAATAATTGAGTGAACAAAACAAGAATAATTTGAAAGCTGAATAATTAGATTGAAAATTATTTAAATTATTAAATTTTAGTGATCAAAATAGGAGTAAGAAAAAAGTTGAGTGATGGAAAAAGTAATTTACCTAAATTATATAAAAATTCTCTCCATTCAAAGATGACACGTTTGGTTCAATGGGATTGGTCTAAATGGTCAGCAGCTTGGTATCACTTAAGCATGTCTCGAATTTGAGGCTTTGTGTATACAGAAAATCCCTACTGAGAGATACACCCACCAAAATCAAGTCTATAACGTGAGTCGGTCTTGATTAGTTAGGGCAAAGCCCTGGAGAATCGAGAGGGCAATAAAAAAATGCACGATTAAACAAACTATCTATTGATCTAGTGGGATAAGACAATAGATTTTTTCAACAATGTCAAAAAGTTCAGATCCCAACATTATAACCGGAAAAAACTCGACCATAAATGTCTTTGCATAATAAACTTTTACCATATCAATTTAGGTTAATCGAACAAATGAATAAGATATTATAAAAAAAATGATGCGACCAGAATAAAACGAGACACCGACATTGCGAGAACATACCATTCAAATTGAAATTTCTTTTAATTTACAGCATGCCATAAACATGCGTTTGTTTGCTTCGGTGTGGGATATGGAATTTCTTTCAATCAGCGGTCTGTGGTGGGAACTTCTATTGGATTTTGTGGACCAGCGTTTGGGAGTGTAGGAGGGGTAAGTGAGTGGAGGTGGTATTTTTAATATAATAATTTGTATTCAATTTATTGATATGCTATTTTTATATTTTTTAAATAATTTTTTAATATATATATATATAATTTTTGAGTTTTTATAATTTTCTAGTTTTTCATCCTTTTATTATTTTATTATATTTTCCTATTTTTTTTATAATTTTGTATAACCTTTTAATGATTTTTGTATACTTTTCATAATTTTTTATTACTTTTATATTTGTGTATGATTTTTTAAATATTTTTATGACTTTTAATGAATTTTATTGTTTGATGACATAATATTTTTAAAGTGTGTCACATGTCACTATTTTATTAGTCCGCCTGTTAATTAGCGTCAAAATTAATAAAAACTGTTTGATGACATAAAATAATTATTATTTTTATGTTTTAAAACATTTGATATGTTATGTTCTTATTTTACTTTTGTAACAATAAAATTGTCTAGTTTATGGGTGCTTATCGAGCAAGTTGATCACGAGCAGAGTAGTGCTCGACTCAACTCGAAAACTATTTTACTTGTGTTTGACTCCACTCGATACAATTTTACTTGACTTGTGCTCATTAAAAAACTTGTTGCTTGTTAAACTTTACTTGTGTTTGACTCCACTCGATACAATTTTACTTGACTTGTGCTCATTAAAAAACTCGTTGTTCGTTAAACTTGTCAGAATTTTTACCTTATTTTTTAATATATGTAAAATCTAGTATGCTATAGAGCTTACTATAAACATAAGTTAACAAAAATAATTAAAATAGTGTGTGAAACAATTATAAAAATCTAAACTCCAAAGTAACAATCCACAAATACATCAAACTAACATAAAAAATATAAATAAAAAAACTAACGAACTGCTTGCGAACTTATCGAGTTGAGTTAAACTTGCTCAATTTGACTGTTTAAAATCTCGAGTTGAGCTTAAGTTCGAATTGAACCGAATCGAATATTAACTAAATTTTTATCGAATCGAAATTAAATTATCTCCCGAATTACTCAACTCAATTAACACCCTAATCTAATTGATGCGTCCAAAAACACCTCGAACAAGGATATCCGGAAACGAGAACCAGAAACACGAATATTCCTCTTAACAGCAACAATAATACTCTTGGACGCTAGCATTGTAGGCAAACACGTAATAACACATAAAAGTTTTGGCGAACAATGAATTCGTATAACTTAAATACCGACTATATATTGTTAGATGTCATTCACTATTTATAATATTAAAGAGTTTTGATATTACCATCAACGTTATACAATTATCTAGGGCCATACTATTTGTTTTGTTTAACGAACGGTATTTAATTCATTGGTTGATTAATTCGAATGAGATACTATAAAAAATTATTATGAAACTGTAGGTGTAGCGATATCCTTTTACGCAAAAAAATGAATTTTATCTATTGTTTTGTTTTGAAAATAATGTTTTCCGTGGGGGGTTTTGCAAAAATCGTATTTTATTTTATTAAAAATGAAGTAGCCACCGGCCACTTAGGTAGGCCGGACACCATAAAACCAAAGATTTGAAAACTGTTGGGTTCGGGAGTCAGTTACGGATGGGGAAGGATTAGCACCCCCACACCGCCCAAAATTGGTACTTTAATAATTACCGCTTTATTAATATTAAATTTTCCGGATTAAAGTGATGATTAATTTAAAATTTGGTTATAAGTGCGGGTAAATTTTAAAAACCCCATTATCCGAGAGTAAACGCCCAACCACCATCACTACGCCTGATACTGGCCCCGTTACGCTCGGATAAAAGGGCACCGCATTGACAATTAATATCTCAAAATGCAACCTTAGTGAGCAAAATATAAAATATGACAAATAATTTAAATACAATAAAAATACAAATAAATATTAACATAATAAAATACTAATCTAATAAGATACTAATCTAAAACATGCATACATAAATATTAATCTAACTCATAAAAACAAATATAACATAAATAAAATGCTAACACTCATAAATATTAATCTAACACATAAATAAAAACAAATTTAACATAAATAAAATATTAATATAAAACATAAATAAACATACAAACTAAAAACACAATTTTAAATTAACTACTACTTCATTAAATCATAAAAATTACAACACAAATAAAAATGAAAGAAAATATACCTAACTAGGAGCTCGAATGACGAACCCTGACTGAACCCCGCCGAGATCTACCACGACCTCTCCAAAAATTAACTAGATCGGATTCAAAATAGGACCCGATCGAACCGGGTAGGACCAAGGGAACTACCCTTGGCCCCGGGCTAGCCGAGAGCACTGCTCTCTTTATGCGGCATGCCCTTTAGGCGATTCTTTGTTTTCAAATGCCCTCCCCATGCCTCTATTTATAGGCAATTGGGGGAGGCTTAAGGGGTGACGTGGAGCACCCTCCACTTTTTTTTCCATTAATTTGTTTTTAATTTTATATTAATAATAATATTATTACAATGATACTAGTAACACTAAAACCCGGACAAAAATGAGTGATTACAGTTGCCCCTCTTTGCTTGTTCTTGTGAAACGAGAACAAAGCAAAGATCAAAAGCACTCATTTTTGTCCTACTTCCTTGTCCTTGGCCTCAGAATCATGTGTTCTTCTGGAACTCTCCGCTTTTCCTAGGCCGAATCTTCGGGCTCGTAAGTCCTGTATGCACTTAAATATTAGCCTCGAGAAGACATCCTTACGAAAGGATTATATTAAGAAATTTGTTTAAAATAAATCATCCTTATGGAAGGATCATAATAAAATTGAAATTGAATTTTAAGAGAAATATCTTTATGAAAGGATAAAATTAGAGATTTAAGAAAATCATCCTTATGGAAGTATAAAATTGAGAAATTCAGTTTTAAGAAGAACATCCTTATGAAATGATCAGATTAAGAAATCTAAGTTTTAAGAAAAACATCCTTATAAAAGGATCAGATTAAGAAATCTAAGTTTTAAGAAAAACATCCTTATGAAAGGATAAAATTAAGAAATTGATTTTAAGTAAAACATCCTTAATAAAAGATTAAATTAAAAAACTTGTTTTAAGAAAAATATCCTTATGAAAGGATAAAATTGAGAAATTTAGTTTTAAGAAAAACATCATTATGGAATGATCAGATTAAGAAATCTAAGTTTTAAGAAAAAAAACATCCTTAAGAAAGGATTAGATTAAGAAATCTAAGTTTTAAGAAAAACATCCTTATGAAAGGATAAAATTAAGAAATTGATTTTAAGCAAAACATCCTTAAGAAAAGATTAAATTAAGAAACTAGTTTTAAGAAAATATCCTTATGAAAGGATAAAATTGAGAAATTTAGTTTTAAGAAAAACATCCTTATGGAAGGATCGGATTAAGAAATCTAAGTTTTAAGAAAAAAACATCCTTAAGAAATGATTAGATTAAGAAATCTAAGTTTTAAAAAAAACATCGTTATAAAAGGATAAAATTAAGAAATTCATTTTAAAGAAAACATCCTTAAGAAAGGATTAAATTAAGAAACTGGTTTTAAGAAAAATATCCTTATGAAAGGATAAAATTGAGAAATTGATTTTAAGAAAAATATCTTTTAAAATGATGCCCCGGTTCTATCCGACTTGACATCAAAAGAAATCCATTAAAGGTGATGGCTCGAGAATTCAAAATCTTGATTTGAAATCGTGAGATAATCTCTTTTTTTTTCTTTTTCATTTTCTTCTTTCTTTTTTTTCTTTTTTTTCTCTATCTTTTTTCCTTCCTTTTCTTTTTCTTTCTTTTCTTTTTTCTTTCTTCTGACACTCGAGTGCGTGTCTTCTTAACAGGTGCAAAAGTGCACAAAGTCCTATGATACAAATGATGCATGAACACATTTTATGATGCAAAGGTGCAAAATTTTCTTTTTTCTTCTTCTCTTCTTCTTCTGTATTTTCTTCGGGGTAGGTAGGCTTCATCTTGTGACTACAATCATTCTCCATTCTTATGCCCCGATAAAATTTTCCTTTTAAAAATTTATTGTCCCTTCTCTGTTTGAACCTTCCAGCCAAGTGACCTCGGTCGATATCAACTCTTTGCTTAAGAAAAATCCTTTGACTTTTTTCACTAGTCAAATCCTCTCATCTCTGTGTCACTTCTGGTCTCTTCTAATTTGAACTCCTATACGCATGAGATCTTTGCTATTTTATGGGCAATAATGCCCCACTCGCCTTGGATTCTTGTGAACAACATATCTTGATTTTTCACAGACAATGATGCCCCACTCAATCTTGATTCAACTCATCGTCATCATTTTTTTGTTTTTTTACCCTACATGCGGAGTCTTCATCTATCTTATCATTAGGGCTGGCAAAATGCCCCTAAGCCCTGAACTCATCTTTAATCTTCTTGCCACACCTCGACGAGAACTAACTCTTGGTCCCTATAATAAAAAGGTTAGTATTTTGGAAATAAACTGAGAAATTTAGGAAAAAATGCTAAACATTTTTAAAAATTGATGTTTAAACGAAATGGTAAAGAGGAAAATACCAAACATTTTTGAAAAATGAATGTTTGGAGTAAACGATATGTATTAAACAATTTGAAATTTGAAAACTGTCAAACATTTTTGAAAAACTAATGTTTGGAATAAATAATAAAGATTAAAAGAATCGACAAAAATGTCAATTAATGTTCGGTCCTAAAATAACAAATGCACTAGAAATTTTGTCTATTTAAAAATCTTGCCTATTTTGGCGATATAAGCACATGTATGGTCTCCCCTAGTCCATTTAGGCTTTCGAGAGGAACGTTTCTCATACCTAATTTCTAACCCATTCAAAGTGGCTCTCTTGATCTCACCACTCACTATGCCCCCTCATCCTCTCCCTATTTGGGTGTCGATTAGGCACTTTGAGGTTTGACGTTCCCTGAAGAAAGGTTAACCCTTATAGGTGAAATGTAATCTGAAGACAAACTTATCAAACTCAGATATCCACATATGATCTGAATGGTCGTTGTAGGCTTATAATGTAGGCTATGGTTCATGGTTATGAAAGAAATGGTATATAGGCCCAAAATGAGTATTTAAGGGTGATGAAACCAAGGATCATTTCTTCTGGTTAAAATATCTTCTATGCGTTTGTTGATCAGAATGTGCTCGAATAAAAAAACTTATTTGATTTATTTCTTGGATCGCTCTAGACTGCCCATTTCTGGGTTTTCACCATAGAGTTTATTTATTTCTTTGTAGCTTTGGAATCTGTATCTTGCATCTTGAATGAATGTTGATGCGTTTCTTATTCACATGTAATCGAATCTTCTCTTGTTATCGTTTATTGCACTTTCTGATGGTGCTTTTAATCTTCATTGTTTCAAACTTCTTGTTGGCGCACTTTCAATTTGGTTTAGCCAGTCCTTTTAAGCAAAAATTTCTTTTACTGCTTATTCTGATATTTCTCTTGGTCTTCGTGTTTAGGATATTGGTTCTTATTTCTTGCGCTTATTCATGGAGCGCCATCTTTGTAATGCGGTCAAAACTGGGCGATTTGAACAAAATCTTCTTCTTCTTTGCCCCAGTGTGGGGGTGATCCTTGGTTTGGGTTCAAATGAAAGGAAACGAACAGGCTCAAATGGGGACAACAAATGAATATTTTCTATTATTTACGAAGGGGATTGAAAGAATGTCATTCATCATCCCATACATTTTTATCAAAATAGTCTTCAGAGGGTAGAAGTTTAGGGTCAACACTCGATTCAAGGATCTTATACAAAAAGTGCTTGTGAAGAAAATTTCATAAAATGGGAACTGCCCATCATCTATACACTTGTTTTGTTCTTCTATCGGCCTGAATGGACTAGCAGATACTTGCATTCGCAATGACCTAATAATAAAAAATGGTATGTACATGTATGCTTTTTCAAAAATATGTGTATATGCGTATGGGGAAAAAACTATCCCATAACAATAAACAAAGAATGCAAATATGCTTTATGAATAAATGAAAATTTCATTACGACAAAAATAACTTCATTTTGAAAAAAATATGACTTAGCTTGTAGATTTCTTTTGCATTTTTCCCAAATGCACATGGATCAACGGATTTGAATTGCCTTTACCGGTAGCCGTTTGCTTCGGGCTAGTTGTACTATTCCCCTAAGTACAATCAGTTTATACCAATTATGACATTGGATTTTTCCAAAGGATTTATTTTCCTTTGACCATTCGATAATGGATTTTTGGTGAAAATTTAATTTACAGCTTTGTTTATAGATTTCTTTCGCATTTTTCCCAAATGCACAGGGATCAACGGTTTTAGGTTACCTTTACCGGTAGCCGTTTGCTTCGGGCTAGTTGTACTATTCCCCTGAGTACAATCAGTTTATACCAATTATGAAATTGAATTTTTCCAAAGGATTTATTTTCCTTTGACCATTCGTAAAAATAGATTTTTGATGGATACTTGAATTATCCATTGTCTTAAACTTTACCGTGTTTAACCACGTTATGCCAACATTTCTGTCGAACTTGTTAAACTCTATTGAACTCTTTCCAGTTTTGTGAGCATGAAAATTCACAATCAACTTTAAAAAAATCTTTTTCTTCTTTCATCCTTAAGAAATGATAGAATTAAGGAATTCTCCTATTTTCAAAAAAAAAAAACAATCCTTAAAAAGATAGAATTGAGAAAAAACTTCTTAAGAACTATGAAAAACGTTCTTAAGACTGGTAGGATTAAAATATCTTTAGGAAATTTTCGAGAGAGAAAAAAACGATCATTGAGAAAGGACATGATTGAAAAATTTTGTTTTTGAGAAAATCAATTGAGAAATTATTCTTCCCCTTTTTGAGAAAAAGAAAAATCTTAAGAGAGGAAAGAATTGAGAAATCCATTTTTTAACAATATCCTTATGAAAAGATTTAATTGATAAATATTTCCTTTGAAAAATGTCATTATGAAAGGACTAAATTAAAGGCTCATATTAAAAGATGTCATTGTGAAAGGATCGAAAAAGAAACTCTTATTATTATTTTTGAAATAATGTCCTTATGAAAGGACTGAACAAGTGTATTTGTGAAATGATTGAAAAAACTTTGCTAAAAATATTTATTCTCGTGGGAGGATGAAAAAAGCTCAAAAATGTCCTTGTGAAGGGACTGGATCTAAGAACTTGTTAAAACAAATTGAAATGTTCATTTTTTTTTCTTTTTTCTTTAATCGCCATTATGAAAGGGATGTATTTTGAAATTTGGTTGAAAGAATATAAAAGTTCATTCTTAAAAAAATGTCCTTAAAAGGATTTACCTTTTCTTAAAAATAATTTGTGAAAGAATTTTTTGGTATGTGATTTTATGCAAATGAGATGCATGCACGTGCTTCCAAGGTGATGCAATGTACGAAATGTAGAAATCATAGCAGTAATCAACAAATGCAAGAATGAATTAAAAAAAAACAAAAAAGAAAACGAGTCAGTACTGGATAAAAATAATAAATACATAAATAAAATGACAAATTAAATAAGGTAAACAAACAAAACAACCCTATTTATACCGCCTAAAACAACTAAGGTTATCCGCATGGCTTTAAAGGGGTGGGTTTCTATATGTTCTCTACATGCAGTTTTGGTTCTAGGAGGTACCCGAATTGTCCTCGCTGTCCTCTACTAAGAGTAGCAAGGCCCCCGATCATCACCCATTATAGGTTCCTTTCAACCGGGTTCAATTTAGGGGGACCCATTCGCTTATGCCTGCACGAAAGAACGATATCCTTACGAAAGCATAAGGTACTCGAGCCCCGAAGGTACTTGCTAGGCCTACACAGGAGAACGATATCTCCAAGAAAGCATTAACGTTTTCCCCCCACTTAAAAAACGGGTTTATATGCCATATTTGAAATGCGTCAAAATAAACGCGCAATTATAACCGAATGTTAGTTTAATAGTCACTTTAATTCAGAATTTCTAATATTAATAAAGCGGTAATTATTTGAAAAAGCTTGACTCTCTTTATTTTTTTTTGAAAAACAAATATGCTCCCTAGCGGAGTTGCCATCTGTAGCGATATCCTTTTACGCTAAAAAATGAGTTTTATCTTTTGTTTTGTTTTGAAAATAATGTCTTCCGTAGGGGTTTTGCAAAAATCTTATTTTATTTTATTAAAAATGGAGTCGCCACCGGCCACTTAGGTAGACCGGACACTATAAAACCAGAGATTTGAAAATTGTTGGGTTCGGGAGTCGGTTACGGATGGGGAAGGATTAGCACCCCCACACTGCCCAAAATTGGTACTTTAATAATTACCGCTTTATTAATATTAAACTTTCCGGATTAAAGTGACGATTAATTTAAAATTTGGTTATAAGTGCGGGTAAATTTTAAAAACCCCGTTATCCGAGAGTAAACGTCCAACCACCATCACTACGCCTGATACTGGCCCCGTTACGCTCGGATAAAAGGGCACCGCATTGACAATTAATATCTCAAAATGCAACCTTAGTGAGCAAAATATAAAATATGACAAATAATTTAAATACAATAAAAATACAAATAAATATCAACATAATAAAATACTAATCTAATAAGATACTAATCTAAAACATGCATACATAAATATTAATCCAACTCATAAAAATAAATCTAACATAAATAAAATGCTAACACTCATAAATATTAATCTAACACATAAATAAAAACAAATTTAACATAAATAAAATATTAATATAAAACATAATAAATACTAATCTAAAACATAAATAAACATACAAACTAAAAACACAATTTTAAATTAACTACTACTTCATTAAATCATAAAAATTACAACACAAATAAAAATGAAAGAAAATATACCTAACTAGGAGCTCGAATGACGAACCCCGACTGAACCCCGCCGAGATCTACTACGACCTCTCAAAAAATTAACTAGATTGAATCCAAAATAGGACCCAATCGAACCGGGTAGGACCAAGGGAACTACCCTTGGCCCCGGGCTAGCCGAGAGCACTGCTCTCTTTATGTGGCATGCCCTTTAGGCGATTCTTTGTTTTCAAATGCCCTCCTCATGCCTCTATTTATAGGCAATTGGGGGAGGCTTAAGGGGTGGCGTGGAGCACCCTCCTCCACTTTTTTTTACATTAATTTTTTTAATTTTATATTAATAATAATATTATTACAATAATACTAGTAACACTAAAATCTGGACAAAAAAGAGTGATTACAGTAGGGTCACACGATTTTTTATTCGAATTGATTGGAATCAATAATTAATTGGGACTATACATTAGTGTTTAGTCAACAAAAATAAAATAATCAAGAAACCTAACCTTAAATTAAATCTTAAAAAATCGATATCAAACATACTTTTACTAATAAAATGTTTTTTTTTCTGTTTTATTGAAGTTGTCTCTTATTTGATTTATCAAAAAAAAATGTCTCTTATTATTTTTTTGTCAAACTTTTTAGACTTTGATAATAATTAAGTTTTTTTTTTATAGAAAAATATGTTTAAAAACCTCCAGGAGTTTTTAAATGTACATATATATATATATTGTATTTTTATGAATGCTAAATTTTAAATAATAAAAAATTAAAGTGAAGAGTTTTTTGATTAAATAGAGAAATGTTATATTACCGTACCATGATTCGAACTCATACAAAATGAAACAATATAAATATTCTTAGGCACCAGACCAATTAGTGGATCTCAAAATAAAATGTTTTAATAAAATAAATTAATAATAAATAATTTTAATAAGATATTTTCTTGATAAATGGTAAAATATCACATATTAAATATATATTGTATAATTTAAAAAGCATATTCTCTCGCATTAACTTGCTTACTCTTCGAATATTCTAAACAAAAAATTAATAAAAGCTATTTTTAATATATGTTGTGAATAAAATAAAGAATGACAAAAATAAGAATAAAGAGATGAGAGAAAGAGTGAGATTTTTATTTATTCTCAATATTGAGTTGTGTATAATGTTTTCTCCAAATCTATATTTATAGGCATAAGATGAAAACCCTAATTCCAATGAGTATTAAACCCTAATAATAAAGTACATTAAAGTCTCATTTGATATATGGATATTCACCATAAATAAATATTCATAACACTCCCCCTTGGATATCCATGAAGATAATTTGTCTGGTTAAAACTTTACCAAAATAAAACCCAATGGGAAAAAAAATCTTAGTGAAGGAAAAGAGTGCACACATCTTTGATACGCATAACATGTTGCCTCATTAAAAACCTTACCAGGAAAACCCATTGGGACAAAATCTCGGTTAAGGGAAAAATAGTACAACACATATTTACTCCCCCTCATGAAAACATCACATAAGATCATTGAATCTTCATAATTCAATCTTGAATACAATCTTCAAATGTTGAAGTAGACTATGCACTAGTGAATAAATCTTCCAAATTACTGCATGAAAGGATTCGTTGAATACTATTCTTATGAAGATCATGAGGTACGAAACTTTAGAGAAATATCTTTCGTTTTGTCACATTTGATGTATCCATATTTCGACTGAGATATAACTTTTGCATTATCTCTGCACAAGATAACTTGCATCTTATCTTGTGAAAATAATTCGCATATCTTCTGGATATGTTTAGCCAAACATATTTTTTTGGCTTTGCCTCGTGTATAACAATTATTTCTACATGATTAGAAGAGACATCGAGTTTTGAAAGTTCTAAAGGTAATGATCTTTGTAACATTTACATGGTACTTTTAGACCAACTAAGATACGATTCTTCTAGACCAAGAAAATATAAAATCATATTTATTCTCATCGAACAATCTTAGAATTATTGGGGTAATCAATAGATATGCTTTATCCATATCGAATCTTTTAAGTTTCTTTCAGCATGTGTGCATTCATAGATGAAAATTCATATTTACATGCTCGATCTTCAGGTCGAGACAAGACTAGATTTATCTCGTTAAATAATCAAATGCTTTTGAAACTCTTCAGGAGTTTCCAATTCGAAGCTCCCCAGGAGTTCAAATTATCGATATATATCATAAAAAATCTTAATACAATCGTCATTATAAAATGTACATGAAAGTAATATCATTCTTATCATATTTTCTTAATAAGTACTCACTAAGGCGATTATACCAAATGCGCCAAAATATAAATATTCAAGAGGACATATATGAATAAATTTCCTCTAAAATATCCAAATGCTTATGGAATTTTAAATCCGTCAAGTATAACTTTCCTTTTATAGGGATTCACAAAATGATTAGACGCATATAAAGTATTTCATAACTGCCAAAGTAATTGCATCCACCATGAAATAATTACTCATAAATCATAATTCAAGTCGTATTTACGACTACTTATTTGTGCATCGCTTGTATTATACCTTTAGGTGTTTGGACTGATAGTCCAATTCTCTTTTAGAAGTTCAAAGCGTCTTTCTACATTGGCCAATTCAATATCTATAGATACAAGATCCTCATTTTTTTTCTTTTCTTCTATAGAAGTATTCTATGTAAAATTGTTGTCGACAACTTTTTCTATTTCGGTTCCATTCTTTTCTCGTAGTGACATAACTTATCGAGATTTCTTTTTAATCTTTATTTCAAGTACCCGAAGCTCTTCTAGAGTTTTATTAATAGTTATGTCTCGGGTCTCTTCAGGAGCACATGCCTCCAATATATGACCATCTCATACTATTTTCCATTTACGAGAATTTTGATCATTGAAACCAATTTCAATTATCATGCTTCAAGCATGATTTACATCCATTCGCTCTAACATGTAATTCAAATTTAGAGCATTTTAGTTGGTATACGAGACTTGATTACTCTCATTAGGCTAGTAAATATGTCTGGCAGTTGACGTATAATAACATAAATTATCTTATGAACTTCTGGTTCATATATGAGGATTTAAATAATGATAATTTATTTTCTTTATCCAGCTAATTATTATCTCCCTTGATGTTGAGAAAAAAACATGTCATAAATGATTCTTCAATTAATGTTTAAGAATCTAAACATAAAAGGAGACTCATGCTTAATATATTCTCAACCCTTTTTATTTACCCATTTTGTGTGTTGTGGTGGAGCAATTTAATTATATATCGCACATTCAAAAATTCTAAAATAGAAAATGTATGGCTTCTGACCAAAAACCAATCATAACGGAGAGTTTATTATAACTCGATGGCTTGATGCATATAAGTGATGCTATATGTGAAATACCATGTAGATAATAAATGTTTTGTTCTCATAGTTTAGCTATTAAAGAGGAGGCATCCAATCAAAATTTTGCTAAACTGTTTTGTTCATAATCAATAGGCTTTGTAACAATTATTTCAACTGATATAACATCAAATATAAACCCACTAACTTTTGCAAGATGAATAGTCTAATTGCATAATCTGAATCTTTTTCTAAGCAATCTCTCAAACTTCTGGTTGTAAGTTGATAAAAATATGTAGATGCATATACTAAAATCATGTAAAAAATTTCACACTCGTGGATAAATGGGCCCATATTTTATTCAAATATGTAAGATATGCAGTCTCAACTTTAGTACAAGAACTTCAGGTTCTTTTGGTAAGTGAGATCTTAATCATTTCCTTCGAGAACAAGCAACACAAGAACTTCATGTTCTTTTAGTAAGTGGAATTTAATCAATTCCTTTGAGAACAAGCACCACAAGAACTTCAGGTTCTTTTAATAAATGTGCATATAAATTTCAATAATTTTTGCATCATTATTGATCAGGATGGTCTAACCGATCATGCCAACTATATATGTGTATATATATATATATATATATGAATTTACAAACTTTTAGTTTACCATAACATGTGATTCAATCTCACTTGTACATGTGTGGTACAATTTTTGAAATAGAAGTTTCTTTGAAACTTGATAATATATTGTCCACAAAAATTGTTCATTTGAATAGGAATATATTTAGCTCTTTCGGAGCTTTCAATGAAAATTATTCTTTTGGTAGCAATATATATCTCTTCTAAAGTTTTCAACTGACTTTTTAGCTACCAAAACTTATATCCACATTGGCTTATTTCATATGCCAATTAATAACATATGTTATCTATAATTCTCGAAAGATTATTTTGAGAACTCTTACTATTCTCTTAAAATTTTCACTTATGACGGTGACGATGTAATTACCATTAGCGATAATTATTACAATATTCACAATTAGCACATTTCATAATGTGCTTTTTCTCAAGAACATATTGCTCTTTTGAAGCATCAATAATTTTAGTATTTTGAGACATAGTACTCACATTTTTCCTTGTATTTAAATGAGAAAATATTTCTTATGCTTATGCTGAGCATAAATCGTCCCCATAGATTGTATTTGATAAATAGTCATATTAAACAAAATAAATAAATGTCATAATATATATACATATATAACGTAAATAACTATTCCGTAAAGTAAATAAACATAAAGTAAAATAAATTAAAAGATAAATAATTCTCTTCAAGGTTATGAGAATAATTAGAAGATGATTTATTCCATTAAAAGGTTATGAGAATAATTAGAAAATGAGTTGGACAAACAACGTCCAAATGAGTTGGACCAACAACGTCCAAATGAGTTGGACCAATATCATCTTCATCATTTTTGCAAATAAAATTTGCTTCTATTTTCTTTCTTTATCATTCAATATTTGTTGATGTTTTCAGCGTACGACAAGTATGAGTTTAATGATTTATAATATCACATTGGTAATAAAAAAAGATTTTAATTCCTTAGAATGATCTTTATCATTCTTGCCATCCGCATAATCTCACTTTTGGTGGGTATAAGCATTCTTAAAATACTCATCATGTCTATGTCCATGGCATTGACCGTAACCACAACTACTAATGTGGCATTTATTCTTCCGTTATATAATCTCACATTCACTTTAGGAAATGGAGTAGAGCCAGTGGACCTTTAAAATTTTTTCACGATATTTTGTTTGTAGGACATTATTTGCGTGAAAAATAAAGTATATTTTTATTAACATATCCTTATTAGTGATACTCTGACCACATAACTTCAGTTGTGAAGTAATTTGAATAACATCTAAGTTATATTCACTAATTAAATAGTGTTTTATTACGTTTGCATTCACTTCAAGGAACGAAACAAATCCAATAATACCATGGAATAAACACCATGCTTGCATTCACTTCAGGGAATGCCTCCCACACAAATTCTTGGATCAAGACGGATTTTCATAACTTGAACTTGGAAGAAGTCTATAGTCGAGTTTTTCAACGCAGAAGAATTATTGCTTTCAAGCAAATATAGACTTTATAACAATCTTCTTGTAGATTAAAAATAACCATGATTATCACAATTTAAAAATCGTATTTTAAAGAATGAAAATAAAAGTAGAATTTACCAATATTGATTTTCCTTTCTAGGACGATGGAGACATATCAAATGACCAAGACGACTTCTCATAATCCCTTTATGTCATGTCTCTTTCCAAGTCATTTAAGCATATAATGTAAAACTCAAAACAAGGTTAAAAACACACGCTCTCATCAGTTAAATATTAAATAACAAATAAATAACCACAAACTTTCGACCATGCATTATAAACAAACTAACACAAGAATATATAAACATGTGAGATTTATGGTTCTTTGGCGACAAATTATATTATAGTCGAATTAATCAATTAATTAGGGTATGTTTGTGATTCAAATCCCATTGACACTATTTACCCTTTTATATATATATTATTTCCTGATAAGACCGCTAGAAGATAACAATACCCAAAGCTCATGGGATATACCGTATTAATTTTTTTTGCTTAGAAGTAGTAATTTATGTGCATCAAAGATCAAGTTTATCACCCACGGTCATTCACTAAAATCGTGTAATTAATGGAACATTTAAGTATCAAATTTACCCCCAATAAAGAATCGCACCGGAACCTAGTTCATTCTCGGTTACCCATAAAATAATCACCATCTCCTTGTTTTACAGGAACCTTAAAAATCAAAAACACCAATTCAATCTAATAATAAAAAATTAATTTTAAATATATATATATATATATATAACAAATGTAAATGGACTTATTTTTTATTCATGCTAGAATCAATTTTTTTTCCAGTAAGTCCTTCAGAATTTGAACGACAAACACCTCAGTTGGTTAGAGTCTCGTGTTGATAACCTGTTGTAAATAAAATAAAGAAGGACAAAAGTAAGAACAAAGAGATGAGAGAGAGAGTGAGATTTTTATTCATTCTCAATATTGAGTTGTGTATAATATTTTCTCCAAATCTATATTTATAGGCATGAGATAAAAACCCTAATTTCAATAAGTATTAAACTCTAATAATAAAATATATTAAACTATTCTTTAATACATAAATATTCACTATAAATAAATAATCATAACAATATAAAATTAATATAATTAAATTGCCAACAATTGTTAAATTAAAACTGAGGAGCTGGGTTCAACTGTCGGCAGGAAAAGGAAACCAAAAAGGAAAAACAGAGAAGGTAAAGTATGAAATTAAATTGGATAGAATTAGACAAATATACAATAAAATTTATGATTTTGTTGTAAATTGTGTTGTAAATCAACTTGTAGAACAAGTTAGTGTGAATGAATTGTGAAATTTAGATGATATATACACACGCACACATACGTGTACTTTGAAGATTAAATTCAATTTAAAGTTTTACTTTTTCATACTTCAAAATATTTATACCTGTATTTTTTACTCTTTTAGTTCTTCACAGTTTTATACTGATTAATCTAAATCGATCCATATCGTACATATTAATTTGGTGGACAAGGCTTCCTGAAATATTTTTATGTAAATAAAGTCTCAAACTCGAAATTTATTTAAGTAATATAAATCTAAATAGATAAAAAATTATATCAGTGTTCAATCCAAATTAATCGATTAATCTTTTAAATACAAATAATTATACCAACAAAAATAAAACTATAAATGGAGGACAATTCAACTTGTAGTATCCAGTAATTAAGTTAAGGGTAAAACTTTGATACACATGGCTATGTAAAATTAATTTTATTTAAGCTTGTATTTACACTATAAAAATTCAAATACTAAATTCCTAACCCTAACCCTAAAAACCTAAATCCTAAACCCTACAACTTAAACCATAAAGCTTAAACCCTAACCTAAAATGTTAACCCCTAAAATTAAAAATCACATCTAAATTATTAACATTTACACGGTTTTTTCGTTTAAGTTAATACTTAATTTTGTTCAACGAGGGATCGTTGTTTTGTGTTTGCTAACAAAGTAGAAAAGTAGTAGAAACGAACTTGTTATTCTCAATTATTCTTTTCCCCTTTTGTTGTTTGATGGAAAGAGAAAAAACAAAAGGAAAAGAGTGGTAGGAAGTTTGGTAGAAAGATAACAACTCCATACTTCTCTCTCGCTTGCTTGTGGCAATAATTTTGTGGTCTCCAAATCGATTCCCCAAACGTAACTCTTTCTTTTTGTTTTAATCGTTTTGGGTATTTTTTTATTAGATTGTTTGCTTTCAAGGAACAGAAAAAGAAAAGTCTTTTTTGAAGTCTTGTATTTGGGAAATTTGGGTTTCTTGCAAAATAAAAAATGAGTGAAGAAATTGTAAAGGAAGAAGCGCCGCCGTTGACCTGTGTCGTTTCGGCGGAGAATCGTAGCCTCGGTGCTCTGAGAAGCATCCGATGGCGTGTTAATCTGGGTATTTTGCCTCCTTCTCTTTCTGTTGATGATCTTCGCCGGGAAACTGCTGATTCTCGCCGAAGGTAATGATTTCATCTTCTTATGTCCTTTTTCCCCATAACACTGCAGGTGATTCTAGGTTATAACCGTGTGTTTGGGATTTCAGAATTATATAAAAAGAAAATTTTTGTTTTTATTGTCCAGTTCTGAAATTTGTTCATTAAATTGCTATGGATTGTTTCTTCCTCTTTCTTCACGTTTAACTAATAGTTATGGGTTCAAATCTCTGATTTTATTGTATTTTAATCTAGATATGCTGGGTTGAGGAGGAGGCTGCTAGTGGATCCGCATGTTCCCAAGGATGGAGGAAGTAATTCCCCTGATCTTGTTATGGACAATCCACTCTCACAAAACCCAGGCAATTCCCAATGTTTCTTATTGGTTTTCTTTTCTATATATTGGTTGAATACTTGCATTGTTTATTCATCTGATTTTGTTTCAATTAGTACTACTCTATTTACCTTGCTATCTTATCGTGTTGAATTCATGTCGAGGCAAATCTGTTTGCCTCATTTTCCACCCCATCCTGGTTGGTTGGTTTTTGATGCCTAGACTTGTAACCGTATTTTATGGCCCTTTCTTTTCTTAATCTTTTTTTGAAACTTTATCTCATTCTTCATGCAGACAGCACCTGGGGTCGATTCTTTCGGAATGCTGAACTGGAAAAAATGGTTGACCAGGATTTATCACGATTATATCCGGAACATGGAAGCTACTTCCAGGCTCTTGGTTGCCAGGGAATGTTGAGACGGATATTGTTGCTGTGGTGCCTTAGACATCCAGAGTGTGGTTATAGACAAGGTTTTTTTTCTTCATCACTATGCATGCTTATTTATTAGTTTACATTCTATCGCATTCTAGAATTTGGAAAATCAAATCAGCAATGTTTTGCAGCCATAATTATTGAATGTTTTCAAGAATTTCAATTGCTGCATTAGGAGAAACTTGCACCTGATAGTGTAAATTTCATTCTGTAGTATGCAATGAAAAAGCCGTTGGAAATTGGCTCACAATATCTCAAGTCAACTAACTAGTAATTCTTGCTATTTTATTGTGCGAGGTATCGAGCTGGCTCTTTATCTGTTTCTCTTTCCTGCTTATTTGTAGGAATGCATGAACTCTTGGCACCTTTGCTGTATGTTCTTCATGTTGATGTTGAGCGTTTTTCGGAAGTGCGAAAGATACACGAAGACCATTTCATTGACAAATTTGATGGATTGTCATTTGAAGAAAATGATGTCGCATGCAATTTTGATTTTAAGAAGTTTTTAGATTCCGTGGAAGATGAGGTTGGATCTCAAGGTAATTCAAAGAAAGTTAGGAGTCTGGATGAGCTTGATCCTGAAATACAGACCATCAAATTGCTAACAGATGCTTATGGAGCTGAAGGTGAACTTGGTGTTGTCTTGTCTGAGAAATTTATGGAACATGATGCCTACTGTATGTTTGAGGCTCTGATGAGTGGGTCACGTGGATCAGTTGCTATGGCAGATTTTTTTGATCCCTTTCCTGCTGCCGAGTCTCAAAGTGGCTTGCCCCCTGTCATTGAAGCCTCAGCTGCATTATACCATTTACTGTCCATAGTTGATTCTTCTCTGCATAGCCATCTTGTTGAGCTTGGTGTCGAACCCCAGTATTTTGCACTTCGCTGGTTGCGGGTTTTGTATGGACGGGAGTTTTCACTTCATGATCTCTTAGTTGTATGGGATGAGATCTTAACAGCAGATAATAGCTCACTTGATAAAGTTTCTGGAAATGAAGAGATTTCCGATTTTAAAATACTCAATTCACATCGTGGAGCTTTAATTGCTGCCATGGCAGTCTCTATGATACTTTATGTGAGATCTTCCCTGCTTGCCACTGAAAATGCGACAACCTGTCTTCAGAGACTCTTGAATTTTCCAGAGAATATAAATCTGAAAAAACTTATAGAAAAGGCGAAGTCACTGCAAATTCTTGCACTGGATTCTAAAATCGCATCCTCATTATCTACATTTGATGTGGCTTATAACCGTAGCAAATCTGCAGTGAGTGGTCGCAATCTTTCATCTGGTCCAGTTTCTCCAAAAACTCCTCTATCTCTGGAGCCTGACAGCTACTGGGAAGAAAAGTGGAGAGTACTGCATAAGGCAGAGGAAATACGGCAAGATAGTTTAGACAAACTAGCTCCAAGCGGGAAACGGAGATGGTCTGAAAAAGTAAAGCTGGTGCTATCTAGAACTGAATCTGACCCATCACCGGCAAGAGCAGAAAAATACAAAAAGGGCCATAGGTCATCCGTTAGGCGTAGTTTGCTTGAAGATCTGTCTCAGCAACTTGGCTTGGAGGAAGATGCTGAAACGGAAGACTGTTTCGATGCTTCCAACTTAGAGGATCGTCATTCTGTAGACGGTCGGGTGGAGGGGCAAAATGATACTAGCATAGACTCTATTTGCTCAGCCGAGGAAAGATGTGAGAGTGGAAGTGGAACTTCTGTCAGTGAAGAAAACTCCTCTATTTTTTCTGACCCTGCAAGTTCTGGTAGTAGCACTAATAACCACGAAAATGACACAGAAAAAAGTAGTGTTGCATCGAATTTATCTTCAGATGATAATGATGATGGCCACCAAAGTAACCTAGAAGATTCTCCCCTGCCGGTTTCTTCTCCACCTGAAGATGGTCTTTTCAGTTATCCGGATGAGAATGAATCTTCAGGGAAGATGGACTCAGCCTCAAATGAGAGAAGGAATCTCTCAGGTCGATTTCAATGGCTTTTGAAGTTTGGATGGAACAATGTCCGTCAGGAGGCATCAGATAAAGGAGTTATCGATGAGACTGCAAAATCTGCAAACCGTGATAGCAAGAGCAATACAGCAGACTCCTCTACTGCCGGTACTTCTCATAATTCATCTCCCACCAGCCAAAGAGATGTAGTGGACCAGAACGTAATGGGGTCGCTGAAGAATCTGGGGCAGTCGATGCTCGAACACATTCAGGTAATATTTCGGTTTTTCTGACTGTGCAGAGCTTTGAACTGATGAATAAAACGCTTTTGTTGTTGAAGTGATTGTTGATTTACTCCGTCCGACATCTTTAAATCAGCTTGTTTTCGTTTGCAGGTTCTCGAGTCTGTTTTTCAGCAGGATCGAGTTCAGGTGGGATCTTTGGACAACTTATCTAAAACCAATATAGTTGGCAAAGGACAGGTTACAGCCATGGCAGCTCTCAAAGAGCTTCGAAAGATCAGCAACATTTTATCAGAGATGTGAGATTTGTTCTACTTATGAAATCTGTATACACTTTTTGTAGTTACATTGGTTTATTAATGCGAAATAAATTTGATTTGTTTAGACCTGTCAACTTCCGACTAACACGAAACTGATCCGATTTGACCATGAAAAGTCAATAATCCAAACCTGCCTAACTCAAACTTGAATTGTCTCGAATTCGAAATGACTCAAATTCAAATTAAATATAATTTTAAAATATAACTGAATTTATAACTTGTAAATTATAATTGACGTTTTTATATTAACATAAAACATGTAATTCCAATTTGAACATTTTCCAAGAGTAGAGCAAAATGGTGTGGTTGTTTATGAGCAACCAAAGGAAATATATGACAAAAATTACGGATAACTTTGAATTTAATAATATCCGACTCGAAATAATTAATTCGTTAAATTAAATTTGAATAATTGAAAATGAAATGTCCATAACTTGAACCCTTGAATTTAAATAACTGCATATAAAATGTTCATAACCTGAACCGTCAGACTCGAAATCAAAAAAAAAAAAAAATTGCATTGATATGATCTAAAGCCTACTCGACTCGAATCTAACTTGACCTCCCAATCGACCGATCTAGTTTTGTTGGTTTTGCAGTCTTCTAATTCTGATTTATATGTTCGTTATAGCTAGAGTTTTCAAACAAACATGGTTATGTTGAGTCGAATCGTGTCATCAGGGACGGAGCTATGTAGAGCTTAGTAGGGACTCTTTTCTCTCCTAATTTTTTTTTGTATAATTTCATTTGAGGCCCCTTATAGTTTAAATAATGGTATGATAAAGTTTTTCTCCCTCTTAATTTTTAGATTTAAAGACTTGATAGATCTTTGCTCCTCCCAACGTTTGATCATAATTCTGTCCCTACGAGTCCTGATTGAATTATAGCTACATTTTTACCCAATTTTGCCTTGTTGTTAAGCACATAGAGGTGAATGTTCATGTCGATTCGAATCAAATTATGTGGAACTTGAATTATTTCATTTTTTAAAGATACACATATATTCTTAACTTTTCACATATTTATCATTTTAGCTCATATATTAATTTCTTGTTTGATAGAAATCGTTAGTTAATTAACAATCAATAATTTTGTTGATTAAACATATATACATTGACTGTAATGACCGCATGACATGTCCACGTGACGGTAAGTGAGACCACATTAACAACTTTTAAAAAATTATTATACATGAATATATTTTATTTTATTAAATAAAAGTAATTATTATTGTTTATTTATTTAATGACAACCAATTGAGGATGACACAAAACATCACTTGATTTTTTGACAAAATATATGACATCACTCGATTGATTTGAAATTAATGAAACTGTTCATTCCAAAAATAATATTTAACATTATTACTGTTTTCCTCACATTTTTGTGGAACACCTTGTACATGGTCTCAAACTCTCCGACATTTGTGGCCACCATTTTGATTTTACGCGTCGGTGGAGATCGGCCAACCATAGACGGGTAGATGTTGGTAGTTAAGCTTACTTAAGTTTCCACTCAACAAACTATGAACTGGATCCAGATATTAGGGGCCATAATTTTTTTTTGGTAATATATATGTTCATCTTATGGTCCATATTCGAGGTGTGAGACTGTCCCTCCCAATAATATTGTCTCCAAGTTTAAACTAGCATCATTTCTTTGGAAGTGCAATATGCCTTACCAGTGCACCCAACATTTGTTGATATTAGGGACCATATTTTGTGGCGCTACTATTATATTTTTAAAGAATTTTTTAGGACCTTTAAAGAATATTTTAAAATAAAATATTTTTTTTTGAAAATATTAAGTGACAACGTTGTGGCACGACGTACTGCACCAACTAATAAAAAAATCGGTAGATTTAACAATCAATGTTGGTCAAATGACTTAATTGATTCAATTTATTAGTTCAATGACTTAATTAGAGGTAAAAAAATTCAGTGACTTAATTATTTTTTTTCTTCAAAACTTCATGGACTTCTTGCACCCTTAAATTTTTTTTTAAAAAATGATTCATAAGTTGCATGTTTCACAATGTAGTCATTGATTATTTGAATTTATAATTAGGGTTATTATATTATGCACTGACAGTGAAAAACAAAACTTTTCCACAAGTATGCCTAAATTGACCTTAAAAATTAAAATTCAAATCCCTAACCTTAAAAACCCTAAAATATAAATACTATCCCCTAAACTCTAAAAAACTTTATATGCTGCACTAATAATTTTATGTCATGTATATTAATGATTAGTTTTTTTACTAATTTATTGATAATATATGTTTTATTGATAATACATATAACATAAGATCATTGGTGTGACATATAAAATGACATACGGATTTTATTCATCAATAGGGATAACGATGCACATAGCCTAGTTTTGTGTTTTTAAGTCCTCAAATTCTTGTTTTATTCTAATTTAATCCCTTTATTTTCAATTTCCATGCAATCTAGTCCTCAATATTTTGTAATTTGATATTAAAATGTTACGCATTCTGATTTCTGACATCAGATCTTTTTTTGGACATTACGCCTTCTTAGCTGATATTAATGGGTTAAGTCCTTCCACATACATCAATCTAATATTGTTAGAGTAAGATTACAAACTATCTAAATAAACTCAAATTCAATTAAGCATGAGACTAATATATGCCAATATGAATCCAAAAATATGTGGAGATTTGTATAGATTATAGAAAAATGACCAAATTAAAACATATTGATTAAATCTATAAATTATACATAGTACATGGGCAAATGATAAAATTTATCTAATTATATAAAATGGTTAAATTACCAAATAATCAAAATCGGTTGCTTTTCGTTACACCCATTTTAGAGAAAGGGATAAAGTCATTTCGTTAGGGTTTCTTTTCTAGTTATTTGTTAGAACAAGCAATCTTGTGAAACAACGAAGCAAAACAAACAAACAAAAAACCAAATATATAGAAAATTTGTAATATTTATCCTTATTTTGCAGACAAAAATTGTACAGACATCTAAGTAATCCTTCTCCGATTGTTGGCAAATCTTCTTATTATTATTTCTTTTGTAAGAAATAGGAAGAAGAAGAAGTATGGGAACATGGGAAACTCTTAAAAAGGCTTACGGGACACTCAAAGACCAAACCAGAATCGGCCTTGCAAAAGTCAATAGTAATTTCAAGGTATTTGATTTGCTCCCAGTGAGAGAGTTTTCTACGTACACAAAACCTCGAACTCGAGACATGCTTAAGCAATACCAAGCTGCTTACCACTTGGACCATCCTATTGGTTTTAAATTATTTTGTTTAAGGGAAAATATTTCATTTGGCGGCGGAATCTAATTTAGGGTTTATGGCTTTAGTTTATGTAAAACCTATGTTTGATTTTGATATAACAAATTATCTAAGGACTAAATTGAAAAAGGAAATAAATTTTTAAGTATTCAAAAGTCTCACAAAATGACAAAGAAAATTTCTTTGAAGTCCAAAACTTAAACCCAAAATTTTTCTAAGTGTTTTCAAGCCAAACTACACATTTTCGCCCAGGTGTATCGATACACCCCTTGGTGTTTCGATACGGTTTTTAGCTACTGAAATTTGATTATGCAAAGCGTACCGATACGGCTTAGCCTATTTTGATACGGCCTTTATCTAGGCAAACGCTTTAAGCTTAGTGTTTCGATACGGCTCACATACGTTTCGATACAGATTGAAATCTAGGTTTAAGAAATTTCTAACCGTACCGATACGGTACTCAGCGTACTGATACGGTTTGTCAAGATCTTTGAAGATCTTGGCATTAAATTTTTCGACCGTTGCCTTGTCAGTTATTGGAATCAACAACTTTGAATTTCGGTTAGCCCGTATCGATACGCCCCTAGGCGTACCGATGCAATTTTTCATCCAAGATTCCAGTGAGCAAAACTCGTACCGATACGGCCCTTGCCAGTTCGATACGCCCCTATATTACACTATGATCGTTTCGATACGGCCTCCCGCATATCGATACGCTTTCCACAACGGCTATATTTCTGTTGTTACAGGTATCGATATGGGCCTTCGTGTACCGATACGGTTGTTCACCAAACAACATTTATTGCGGGAAAGATGGTCCCCAACGACTCTATTGATGATTTCAACCACCCAAACGGCTAGAATTCAATAAGAGTATATAAATACAAGACTCCAATGCTGCAGCAACAAAAAAAATGAACCTACATTGAACAACATTCAAGTATTCAAGCAAAAATCCAACCCTTGTACCCAACTTGTGTAATTCATTGTAATCTTTCATTTTAAGTTTGAGGTTGAGTGTTCTTGTAAATTGGGCAAACATTTACCTTGTGAGGGCTTTTATTCATTTCCCATTTCTTTCTTTGTATTCAAGAGTGAATTGTTCAAAGCTTTGGGTAAAAAGCTTGAACTTGTAATGGTTGCCTCCTAAGCCTAGAAAAGGGGAAGAATTTAATAGTGAATTGTTGAAAATCCTTAGTAGGAAGCTAAGGTAGTGGACGTATAGCTTGCTAGAAGCTTAAACCACTATAAATAATTGTGTCCCTTTGTCTATCTTTTTTCCATTTGCTTCCAAACTATTAAAATTACCAATTCACCCACTCTTGGCCACCATCTACATTGATTGATCATCCTAACAATTGGTATTAGAGCCACACTCAATCGAAGGTCTAACAACTGTTGAGGCGATCCTAGAATGTGATTCAATGAACCGAAGCACTGGTCATGGCTTCTATTTCATGCCCTAACTTGTACGAGTCTTAATCCATCACCAAACCTCCATTTTTCAATGGGGAAAACTATACCTATTGGAAAAACCGTATGAAGTCCTTCATCAAGTCCCATGACTACCTCCTATGGGACGTAGTGGAAGATGGACCAACAATCCCGATAAAGAGAGAAGGTGATCGATTAGTTCCGAAGTCCAAGCACGAGATGACCGATGAAGATCAGAAGAAGCTCTAAATCAATGATAAAGCAATGCATATGTTATTTTGCTCACTTGGATCGGACGAGTACTCCAAGATGTCATCTTGCTCAAGTGCCAAAAAAATTTCGGATAAGCTAGAGATCACATACGAAGGCACTAATGAAGTTAAGGAGACCAAGGTTGGGCTTCTTAATTTGAGCTACGAAAATTTCAAGATAGAGCCGGATGAAGACATCTCCAAAACGTTCAAACGGTTCTCCATTATTGTAAATGGCCTCAAGGGTCTAGGAGAAGTCATTCTGGAGGAGAAGCTAGTTCGGAAACTACTCTATTCACTTCTTGAGTCTTAGGATGGTAAAAGAACAGCCATTATAGAAGCAAAGGATTTTAAGACACTAAAGCTCAACGTTCTCATGAGGTCTCTTCTCACCCATGAGATAATGAAGAAAGGAAGAGAGGAAGAAAAGAAGAATGAGGAAATGAGGGTCGATAAGAAGGAAGTGGAGAAGAAGAAGATGAGAATCACTCTCAAAGCTTCACAAGAAGAGAGTGATTCAAGTGATGAGGAAGATGAAGAGTTGGCTATGATAGCCAAATGATTCACTCGGCTCATGAGATCCAACCGAAGAAGGGATCTCAAGAATAAGAACAAAGAGGAAGAAAATGATCCTATTGTGTGCTACGAATGCAAGAAGCCAGTGCACATCAAAATTGATTGTCCCCAACTCAAGAAAAAAGGCTTTGAGAAGAAAAAGAAGCACACAAAGCTCATGTAGCCACTTGAAGCTATGAAGAGTCTTCAAGTGACGAGGAGCACGAAGTTGCCAATCTTTGTCTCATGGCCTTTGAAGAGGATCCAAAGGTAACCTCTAACTCATTAAATGATATTACACATGATGAATTATTTGATGATTATAATGAGTTACAAGAGGCTTATGACGAATTGGTTGAAAAATATAAGGAATCTGTTTTGAAAAATAAGAAAACTATCCTTGATTTGAAAAACCAAAACGATTCCTTATCTAAAACCAATTCATAACTCGAAAAGAAGGTTAGTGATTTAAAAGATAATCAAAAGTATTTTGAGCAAGAAAATGTTGATTTAAATAACCTTTTTTCTGAATTGAATGATCATTACCTCAAGGAGGTAAATGATCTCAAAGCTTCATTGAACAAGGTGGGGAAACCAAGTTTTGAAAAAAAGGCAATCTTCAAAAACCAGCCATGTAAAAAGGAACTTTGGCGGGTACAAACATGGAGGGCATTCAAGGCCCTATTATGTTAAGAAAGTTAGAAGTGTGTGGATTCCTAAAAATGTTATTGCTTCTAACAATGCAAATGAGATTGCCTCTTGGATTCCTAAGGGATCCAAGATTTTGAGAACTGATGTTCATAGACCCAAAAAGATTTGGGTACCAAAAATCAAAGTTTGATTCCATGTTTGTAGGGGGAGCATTGCTACAAGGCCAAAACAACATGTCCAAACTCATAATTCCTTGATAGTGGATGCTCAAGACACATGACCGGAGACAAGAGTAGATTCTCAAAACTAAAGCTAAAAAGAGAAGGATTAGTGATATTTGGTGACAACTCCAAAGGTCAAATTGAAGGAATTAGTTTCATTGGTAATCACTCTTCTACTCTTATTGAAAATGTTCTATATGTCAAAGGTCTTAAACATAATTTATTAAGTATTAGTAAACTATGTGACAAAGGTTTCAATGTTCTTTTTGATTCAAATGGTTGCAAAATTTTAAACATTGAAACAAATAAAATTGTACTTTTTGGTTATCGCATAGAAAACATAGACATGGTGATGATTATTGGTTATGGCATAGAAAATTAGGGCATGCAAGCATGAGTGTTTTAGAAAAATTGATTTCAAAAGATCTAGTTAGAGGTTTGCCTAAAATAAAGTTTTCAAATGATAAAATTTGCGATGCTTGTGCAAAAGGCAAACATAAAAGAGTTTCTTTCAAACCCATTAATGATATTTCAACTAGTAGAGTTTTACAATTGATCCACATGGATCTCTTTGGTCATATTAGAACAACTAGCTTGGGTGGAAAATCATATGCACATGTTTTAGTTGATGATTACTCTAGATACACTTGGGTTTTATTCTTAAGTACAAAAGACGAGGCTTTAGAAAAATTCATCACATTTTCAAAAATCACTCAAAATAACCTTGGTCAAACTATTTCTCACATTCGAAGTGACCATGACACCGAATTTCAAAATTTAGGTTTTGAGGATTTTTGTAACTCAAATGGTATAAGCCATAATTTTTCAGCTCCTAGAACACCACAACAAAATGGGGTTGTTGAAAGGAAAAAACAAAATTTAGAGGAAATGGCTAGAACCATGCTTTGTGAAAATAATTTGCCAAAATATTTTTAGGCAAAAGCCACTAATACGGCTTGTTATATCATAAATAGAGTAATGATTAGACTTATTTTAAAGAAAACTCCTTATGAGATTTTAAAATCCAAAAATCCTAACATTAGCTATTTTCATCCATTTGGTTGTAAATGTTTTGTTTTAAACAATGGAAAAGATAATTTAGGCAAATTTGATGCTAAAAGTGATGAAGCTATTTTTCTAGGATATTCTTTAAACTCTAAAGCCTATCGTGTATTTAATAAAAGAACCTTGGTTGTTGAAGAGTCTATTCACGTGTTTTTCGATGATAACCTCATTCCGAGGAAGGATTCTTGTGATGATGATGTTGTATGGATTTTTGAAGCCAATAATAGTGGGCAATCATCAAAGGTGAATGAAGTTTCAACCAAAGAAGAAGAAGGACAAGATCCATCTCTAGAGGCTTTGAAGGACATGAGCCTAGAGGAAAAGGAAGTGAGCTACCCAAGAGAGTACAACTATGTCAAAGATGGGGAGATTTTGGGTGATCTATCCAAAGGGGTAACCACTAGATCTTCTCTTAGAAATGTTTGTAATTATGTTGCATTTATCTCATGCATTGAGCCTAAAAATATCAAAGAAGCATTAAATGATGATTTTTGGATATTGGCCATGCAAGAAGAGTTAAATCAATTTGAGAGAAGTAAAGTATGGACACTAGTTGATAGGCATAAAAATAAATCTACTATAGGAACTAAATGGGTTTATAGAAACAAACTATATGAGAGTGGTAACATAGTGAGGAACAAGGCTAGACTTGTTACTCAAGGTTACACACAAGAAGAGGGAGCGATTTTGATGAAACCTATGCACCCATAGCTAGAATGGAAGTCATTAGGATGCTTTTAGCATTTGCATGTTATCACGAATTTAAGTTTTTTCAAATAGATGTAAAAAGTGCATTTTTAAATGGTTTTATTAATGAAGAAGTGTATGTAGAAGAACCACCCGGTTTCGAAGATCCAAATTACCCAAACCATATTTTTAAACTTTCAAAAGCTTTATATGGTTTGAAACAAGCTCATAGAGCTTGGTATGAAAGGTTGTCAAGTTTTCTAGTTGAAAAAGGTTTTGAAAAAGGAAATGTGGATACTACACTCTTCATAAAAAGAAATAACAAAGACATATTAGTAGTTCAAATTTATGTTGATGATATTATTTTTGGATCTATTAATGAGTTTCTTTGTCAAGAGTTTGCTAAGTTGATGCAAGGTGAGTTTGAGATGAGTATGATGGGGGAGCTTTCATTCTTTTTGGGCTCCAAATCAAACAAAGAAAGGACAAAATCTTCATCAATCAAGCTAAGTACATCAATGACATGCTCAAGAAGTTTGGCTTGGAGAATGTGAAACTTCAAGCCACACCAATGAGTTATCTACAAAGCTTGACAAAGATGAAGGATGTAAGTGTGTATATTTAAAGCTTTACCGCTCTATGATTGGATATTTTCTTTATCTTATCGCAAGTAGACTAGACATTATGTTTAGTGTTTGTTTGTGTACTAGATTTCAAGCTAGTCCTAGTGAATCACCCTTGTTTAGGTCTTTGGTATCCTAGAGAGTCTTCCTTTAACCTACATGCCTTCTCGGATGCAGATTATGGGGTTGTAAGTTAGATAGAAAAAGTACCTCCGGCACATGTCAATTCCTAGGTAGTATGCTCATATCTTGGTTTTCTAAGAAGCAAAATAGCGTAGCATTATCTACCACCAAAGCTGAATATATATCCGTAAGAAGTTGTTGTGCTCAAGTCCTTTGAATGAAGGAACAACTCTTAGATTATAGAATTGATGTAGGTACCATCCCTATTAGGTGTGACAATACTAGTGCCATTTGTCTCACTAAGAATCTCATCCAACACTCTAGAACCAAACACATAGAAATAAAGCATCATTTCATTAGAGATAATGTCTTGAAAAATGATGTAGTTCTAGAATATATAGACACCTCAAATCAATTAGCGGACATCTTTACCAAATTATCAGACAAAGAGCGTTTTTGGTCTTTTAGGAGAGAGTTAGGTTTAACCAGCCTTTCTTGAACTTTAGAGCATCTTTTGGTTTTAAAAATTTGCTTAAATTTGTTTGATTGGTTGCTTATGTGTTTTTGCTCCTTTATGCATATATGCTTGTTGCAATGGGGAGTATGCATCTATTTATGCTCATACATGATGTTCTCATATCATTTACATGTATTTCGATTCGATTCAAATCAAATTTTTGAGCAACCTGCATTCAAAATTGACAATTCTAGCACATGCATATCGATACGGTATACCACGTATCGATACGGGTCATTTACAATTGTTTCGGTACAATAATCCCTGTACCAGTACGGGTTGCGTATCAAAACGACTATTATAGCGTTTCGGTACTTGTTTTCGATACGCCAATGTAGCGTATCGGTACGCATTCACGCTGGGCAGTTTTAAGGGCATTAAAAGAGGGTTTTCCACTTTAACTCAAATACCAATTTTATTTCAAAACCCTAGCTCGAAAATCCTCTATAAAAACCTCAACATCTCTCTCTTTTTCTCTTACAAATCTTTAAATTTCTTGAGGGCTTTTGGATTTTAAATCAAACCCAAGCTAAAATCATCAAGTTTGTGCATCAAAATCTCTTCATTCATCGTGAATATCAACTTCAAGGTATAAACCCCAACTTTTTCTTTTTAATTTTTCGTACATATTTACTAACTATTTTTGTAATATAATCAAGGATTTAGAGTATATATAGTATAGTTTTCAATATTTTTGTAAAAACTTTTTCAAATCTAAAATTTTTTGGTTCGAATATAAAATTATACCGTATATTTTTTAAACTGTTTTTCAAGTTTTTCTTTACCAAAAATTTTTCTTATATTTTAAACTATATTATATAATTTTTTTAAACAATACCTTGAACATTTCATTAATTTTTGGATTGAATGTATTGATTTATGCATACATTGTTTGTGGTTTAATTTGTTTTCAGATTATGGCCCCTAAGAAACGAGCTCGAATGGACATTGCCTCAAGTTCAAATCCTTTGCGTCCTCTTCCCGATCATAGCGGTAATAGACCCAATCTTACCCACATCTATCAAAATTGTTTTAATGAACCGCAATTTCCAAACACCATGGAAACTTTTAAAGAATACTAAAGTTACAAAATACTCCGAGAGCGTGTCACTTCCACCCCTTTTCTATCATCCGAAAGGTTTAAATTTAAATATCTTAGGTTAATGCACGAATGGCAGTTTATGGCTTTTTTGAGTATACCCGGGATTTTATACCGAAATCTTGTTTTAATATTTTATTCCAATGCCAGTGTATTTTTAATAAAAAGAAAACCTTAGTTATTGTGATTGAGTCTTATTTAATGGGTCAAAGATTTCGTATTGATTCATCCATTTCAGCAAACTATTTGGGTCTTGAGGATACGGGTATTGATGATGAGGATGAGTTGGGACATGTCCTTAGTGGCTCCGTGACCGTACTAGATGCCGATGACTGCATCCTACACTGATCACTTGGTGGTTCCGTCCATCCGGTGGGAAATACTCTACCACCCGCCAAGTCGATGATTTTTGACTTCGATGCTTTCGTGAGGAGAAGCGACCCAACCTTGCCCAGATTATGTTCGCCGAGATCGTCTTTCTTGTCCAACATCGCCACACCACCATGGTTACATCCTTTACTTATGGTACGGCTTTGAGCTATATCTTTCACAAGATGGGGATCGATTGTTCCTATGACCTTGCGGAACCTCTCACGGATCCTATTGATGAGTGTTCTCTCCATCATGCAAAGTTCACCTACTACAATGGAGAATGGATTTGGAACACCGATCTTCCGAGAGGTGTTCAACCCGATCCTGAGGTGGCTCCTTAAGAAGCTCAAGCTCCGGTGGCCCAACCAAATCTTAATGGTCTCATGGCATACCTCAATGAACAATTCACCAACTTGCACACCACCATGAATTTCGGGTTTGCCGCGATTGACATACGTTTCACATGCTTCGAGGAAAGAGTGACGGCCATTGAAAATTGCCAAAACTCAATGGATATCACTCTTACCGCATTTCATGGAGAATGGCGTCAATCCCTTGGACCACAAGCCACCGATGATGGTGAGGATGAAGAAGAAGACGATGAAGATGATGGAGACGATGGCATGGACTCTTAGGCATTTTGCATATCATATTAGGATTTGAATTATGCACCTTTGTTTTATGTTTTTATGAACTCCTATGCTATATCTTTAGGATATAAGTTGGATTTTTTTAATTATGTTGCTTGAACTATGTGTTGAATTTTAATGACTATGTTGCTTATTTAAATACTTGGATGATTATACCCTATTGATCTATGTTGATTTTTGATCTAACGAAAAGGGGGAGAAGATTTAAAGAGCCATTTTTTTTCCAAATCTTTTAGTCTTAAACTAAGAGGAGTAAACTTTCAAAGATTTTCAAAGATACTTAAAAAAATTTCATTTGATTTTGTTATATCAAAAAGGGGGAGATTGTAAAACCTATGTTTGATTTTGATATAACAAATTATCTAAGGAATAAATTGAAAAAGGAAATAAATTTTTAAGTATTCAAAAGTCTCACAAAATGACAAGGAAAATTTCTTTGAAGTCCAAAACTTAAACCCAAAATTTTTCTAAGTGTTTTCATGTCAAACTACACATTTTCGCTCAGGCGTATCGATACACTCCTTGGTGTTTCGATATGGTTTTTAGCTACTGAATTTGATTCTGCAAAGCGTACCGATACGGCTTAGCCTGTTTCGATACGACCTTCATCTGGGTAAATGTTTTAAGCTTAGTGTTTCGATACGGCTCACACACATTTCGATACAGATTGAAATCTGGGTTTAAGAAATTTCTAACCGTACCGATACGGTTTGTCAAGATCTTTGAAGATCTTGGCATTAAATTTTTCGACCGTTGCCTTGCAAGTTACTGAAATCAACAACTTTGAATTTCGGTTAACCCATACCGATATGCCTTTAGGCGTACCGATGCAATTTTTCATCCAAGATTCCAGTGAGCAAAACTCGTACCGATACGATCCTTGTCATTTTGATACACCCTTATATTACACTATGATCATTTCGATACGGCCTCCCGCGTATCGATACGCTTTCCACAACAGCTATATTTTTGTTGTTACAGGTATCGATACGGGCCTTCATGTACCGATACGGGTGTTCACCAAACAACATTTATTGCGGGAAAGATGGTCCCCAACGGCTCTATTGATGACTTTAACCACCCAAACGGCTAGAATTCAATAAGATGGTATAAATACAAGACTCCAATGCTGTAACAACAAAAACATGAACCTACATTGAACAACATTCAAGTATTCAAGCAAAAATCCAACCCTTGTGCTCTTAGAGTCAAATCCTTGTACCCAACTTGTGTAATTCATTGTAATCTTTCATTTCAAGTTTGGGGTTGAGTGTTCTTGTAAATTGGGCAAACATTTACCTTGTGAGGGCTTTTATTCATTAGCCATTTCTTTCTTTGTATTCAAGAGTGAATTGTTCAAAGCTTTGGGTAGAAAGCTTGAACTTGTAACGGTTGCCTCCTAAGCCTAGAAAAGGGAAAGAATTTAATAGTGAATTGTTGAAAATCCTTAGTAGGAAGCTAAGGTAGTGGACGTAGAGCTTGTTAGAAGCTTGAACCACTATAAATCATTGTGTCCCTTTGTCTATCTTTTTCCATTTGCTTCCAAACTTTTAAAATTGCCAATTCACCCCCTCTTGGCCACCATCTACATTGATTGATCATTCTAACAGTTTAGGCTTTAGGATTTTAGATTGCAGGGTTTAAAATTTATCGTTTATTATTAGAATTTAGGGTTTAGGGTCTATGACTTCAAGATTAGATCGAGATTTAGATTTTAACCTTTAGAGTAAAATTAGACATGCTTGTGGAAAAAAAAATTCTCTGGTGTCTATGTCAAATATTAACCCTTTTTTTAATTGCAGGAATTAGACATTGCCATTGTAAAGGCCACAAACCATGTTGAATGCCCTCCGAAAGAACGTCATGTCGAAGTTAGTTCCCATTAATTATATGAGTTCATGTTGTTGTCTTAAAATTATGTTCTTCTTATATATTTGAATGCATGTTCATGTTTTTGTTTTTCATTTTGAATGTGTGCAAGAATATTTGCAGCAACATCAGTATCACGACCACAAGCAGACATAACATATTGCATTCGAGCTTTAGCAAAGAGATTGTCCAAAACTGGAAGCTGGACTGTAGCATATTATTCCTTAATTTCCTCTCTCTTGTGTTCTTAAATCTTAACTGCAGTCTTTTGTTTTGGTTTGGTTTTCATACACTTTATCAAATGAAAGCAGGTTGCTACAAAGATATTGATCCTGATTCATAGAACATTACGAGAAGGAGATTCAACCTTCAGAGATGAGCTTCTAAACTACATTCACAGAGGAAGTTTTCTCCAGTTATCTGACTTCAAATATGGTTCGAGCCGTCTCGGTATGTTTACATTTTTTAACGAGGGATAAATCTCAAAACTATACACGAACTTTGGTCAACAATCACTAGAGCACATGGTTAAAGCTCTCAGTTGACACCCTCCTCTTCTCTTAAGTTATGAGTTCAAAATCCAGTAGGAACAAAATTCCCCTTCCCCCTCCCCTAGGTAGAAATTGTTCAAAAAAAACTTGCATGTTTGCATTCATATTGGTTTTGGCTCAATTTTCACAAACCATTAACACCATTATCAAGGACAGGGTCAAGATTGAACTATGAAGGGACATACTGAATAATTTTGAAATAAATAGAATACTAAAAAGTAATTAAATCATAAAAATAAGGAGTCAACGCTTAATTTCATTAATTTTAACTGACTGGGTTTTAAAAAGAAATGAATAATTTTTTTGGGCTGGACAAGGACTTAATTGCAATGATTTTAAAACTATTAATGGCCTAAAAATAATTAAACCATTCAAAGTTTGGGACATTTGCCCATCCCATCTTCTAAGTGACTCCGTCACTGGCGATTATCTGCGTTGTAACATTTCATGTTTGCTTATTGTTTATGCAAATAGTTATATTAATCCAACATGAAAATAACTCACTTTATTTTTTAAAATATATACTATTGAATCAAAAATGAAGTATATGTGTAAAATTGGCTTTATCATTCAAATATACCTTTTAAAAAATTATTTAGATAAATAACTCTCATCCAAGATTATTTAGATAAATGCCTCTTCCAGTCCACGTAGGCCAAATTCACGTCTTACCAAAAGCGAATTTAGAACTTGCGCTTCACTAAGAGCGAGTTTTGTGCAAAATAATCGCGATAAATTAAACTCTTTCCTTCTTACCTACCCACTCAACATATAACTCATATTTAGTTAAAAGTAAGTTCAAAACTCACTTTTAACAGGATACGGATTTTGTCTACGTCGGCTGAAAAAAGTATAATCTTAAATGAGGGTTATTTATCTAAATAATTTTTAAAGGTATTATTTGAATGATAAAAGCTGTAAAATTGAATTAAAACCAAATTTTTTATAAAATTGCACGGAATGACGATTTTTTTTACTGTCACATATTATCAATGCAATTCTGTTTATAAAATATTTTTTCACTATCAATGCATGAAATCACTATTTTTTCCCTATACAACACGGGATTGTTCTGCATGGGTTAGGACGTATCCCCTTTTCTTAGATGAAAGACTTCAATGTTTCAGAGTCTTACACATGTTTTTTAAATTTAGGTGCTAGAAATTTAGTTTAGGATTAAGAGTTTGAATTTTAGATTTTAAAGAACGATTGTGTAATTGTTTTTTTACACTTATTGTGTATCAAAATATAACCATTTTATATATTAATATATTCGAAAAAATTTAATTTCAACCTTCATTATATATATATATATAGGTGAAAGATCTTGGTGAATTTTATGAATGTTGCAAAGGATTAGACATTACTAAGAACATTCAGTTCCCAAGATTAAGACAGGTTAATTATTTCATTACATGAATTCTTTGAATTAATCAATTCTGATGCACATAGTGTCTTACATTTTTTTTCATGCAGTGATCTTAAGCAGCTACCGCCGTCTTTTATTGCAACAACCCCAAAAACAAGTTTTGTCCGATCGGCAAGCTTTTAGATTTCATAAAGGATATTAAAAGAATATTGTTATGTCTGATTTCAATTAATTTTTTCTTTGTTTGTTTTAACACATTGACATAATGTAAAGAAATTTTCTAATATTTGATTGGATAGTCATTTCGATCTATATTCTTTTTTGAAGTACTTTAACCTTTAATGTTTCATTTTTTGTTAAAATGGTGTATTCGTGATTAAAAATTGTTAGTCAACTAATAATAAATAGCTTGAAATGACTTGAAATAATGACACGTCAGCAGAAAAAATAATTTTATAAAATTATTTTTTGACTTGTGTTTTATTCTGTCAAGTCTGCACATTTATCTATATGACATTGCTATGTCAGTGTCCGTTGTCATGCAGATTTACATCTCCATTTCAAGTCATTTAGTTTTAGTTGACTAATAATTTTATCCATGAAAGGGTTATTTTTTTTAAAAATAAAACATTAAAAATTAAAATATTTTAAAAAAAGAATATGAATTAAAGTGACTACACATAATTCGATCAAACGTTAGTGTGCAATTTTTGACATTACACCTAAAATATTTGTTATAATCTTTTAATTCATTAATATTAATTATGTTATAATCTTTTAATCCTGTTAATGAAAAATATTAAAACGGTCTTTAACTGAAGTTTTTTAATAGTGTATTTATCTTATTCATTAATATTTTTTTTATTACCCATTCCTTTAAATTTATATATTAGTAAACTTTCTTACATATGTCATGCTCATCTAATAATATCAGAATTACCAATTAAAATTTGAGCCCTTTCATACCCATTTAGTTTGTTAGGGTTTTTATGCCAGAAAGGGACTAACTAATAGATTATTTCATTATCTTTTTTGTCTTGATTGTGAATGAAGCAAACTAGGCTGGGAGGGTTGTCCCTGTAATGAATCTTTACAATATTCGATCTGAATTAGTTGACTAATAAATCTAATATTAAAAATATGTGGATTGATTTTCAGCAATGTTTTTACTTAATATTGGATATATAACTTCATAAATATTTACTACAACAGTTTCAAAGTAATAATTTTATGAGCTTTTTTTTTTCTAATTTCTTGAAATAAATTCATAGGAATATGGACAAAGAGAGAAAGCATGAAGTATTGATTAATCAACAGGAAAAGAAGAAATTAGAGGAACCTCAACAACTTATATCAACAGGAGATTTGTTGGTAAGTTTTGTAACATTTCTTTCAATTTTCCTTTAATAAATGTAATATTTTGGATGAGTTTTTTTTTATAAAACAATTCGTTGCTTGTTCCTCAGCGGTTCGGATCATTTAAGAAAAGTCAGAGGTTCTGATCTAGTGTGATGAGGCACTAAATTATTTAAGAAAGATCAAAAGTTCGGATCTTAACATTGTAAATCGAACAAATTAGATTAGGAGAGTCGACCCTTAATGGGCCTCTATAGTATCCGATCCGAATTAATTAGTCAATAAATTAGATACAAGTGTTTAAACCAATATATATATACACACACACGCATGTCTTGAGCAATCAAGCTTCACTATGTCATTATTATGGCTGAAATATTATTTTTACTAAAAAACTAACTTGAACCTTATCATTTTATTTAAATAATCCTTATACTTTTTTTTCTATTCTCAAATAAACCTCTAACTTTTTTACTTGTACCTTAGTATAACCTCTTAATCTTTAATTTATACCTAAATAAGCTCAAAATCTTTAATTTATATATAAATAAATGCTTAACTTAATGAATTATTTTATAATCTTAACAAGGAGTTTGTTCTGAATTATTTTATATTTTTAGTACCTTCTTTATAATATTTCTTTACAAAATCTGCAATTTCCACGTGGTAGAATTTCAATGTGCTACATGAAAGTAATATCTCAAAAAAATTTGTTAAAATTTAACAGTTCAAATTTGTCAAAGGGTTTAATTGATTCAGTTTTTTGGTTCGAATATACAATTGATATAATTTCTTGATTTGAGGGTTCAAGAGGGTGCAAAAAATGTTCAGGAACTTAATTAATTTTATTCAAAATTTTGAGGGCTTCATACACTCTTAAATCTTTTTTATTTTACTATGATAAACCTCTTCTCAACTAACTATTTGATAGTTTATTTTGTAATGCATTCACACACATGTATATAAATTAATCAATTTTTTTTTGCATTCATGAAGAAACCAATTCAGTAATTCAGGATTTAAGTGAACAATGGGAATTGACACTTTTTACAACACCGAGCAACAATACAACTCATGTGGTAGAAAGCACAATGGTTAGTTTCCTTTACTTAATGTTCATTATGCTAGTAGTATGGAGATGTGTCAATTGTTTTGCTTCTTTGAAGTTTTTTAAATTGCATGAAAATAATGTTTTCCAATTAGTAAAATGTATTACAAAGAGTAACAACTAAGGATGGTTATTTGACCCAAACTCGACGGTTCTGACCCCGACCCTATAGGGTCATGTTTTTTTAAGAAAAATTCGGGTTCAAATCGAGTTCGGGTCAGATTTTTCAAGCATGAGGTCAGTTCTGGTTGGGTTCGAGTTTAAGGTGAAAAATACTCGACCCGACCTGAAATAAGAGTTTAATTTTATTCTGAATATTTAGGTATAATTACTATTAATGCCCATCTATTTATATATATATTTCAATTATCTCTCTATTTTTTCTAATGAAATGGAATAATTATTATAATATCATGTCTCTATTTGTATTTTTTTCAATTGATTCCTTATTTTATCGAATAAAAATAAAAAATTATTTATGTCGGGCCGGGTCGAATTCTGTTTGAGTGAAACATCATAAAATACCGAGTTAGGTCGAGTAGATGTGTTAACTTTTAGGGTCGAGTGCAGGTCGACCCAAAACCCGACCCAATCCTTGAACATCACTAGTAACAACAAAGGAATTGTATTAATAATTCAATGACAACATATAATTTTTGAATCAAATATCATAAAAAATGTACCCACAATAATAACAATGTTATTATTTTCCATTTAGTGCTAATTGTGGTGAATTATTTTTTGGCAGTTGATTGGATTTTACAAGCAATTGTTAGATAGTTTATATGAAAATGAATCTACTAAAAAAAGGTAGGATATGGTTAGATAGTATAAACTTTCGGCTCACCCTCTCTCTTTTAAATCTTACCCATTCAAAACCTAAAGAGAAGATGGAATAAATGATGATGTTTTATCTGATTCTTCCTCCTTGCAAATTCGGTGGACCCCTTTTGACAAAAGTGTGTAATATAAACCATGATAAATTATACTGTTTATCACTCAATTATCTTCTTATTTCTATTTTGGTCACTCAATTTTCAAAATTTTAAATTTATTAACTAAATTTTTAGATTGTTTCCATTTTAGTCACTCTAAATTATTTTATTATTATTTTCCTATGACATAAATTTTTATTATTATTATTAAATATAAAATAACTTAAAATAAAAAAATCTAAAATTAAACTCAAACATCCTGCTGCCGATCATCTCTACCATGTCGGCCACCGTTCACCGTCATCGGACGCCACCACCAACGGTCGTAGATGATGGCCGTTCGGTCTTAAGTTTTACCAGTTGCTTCATCTTGGTCCCTTGAGTTCGAATCTGACCTTTATTTTATCGGAAAGTGCTTTGAAGTCTACGAGTCGACAAAAAACCTTATGGTTTCTCTCTCACCGATCTCCCTCCTCCATCGGGTGGAGCCCATTTCTCAGTATATAGTTTTTCTCATGCCAATGAAATTTTTCATTGTTCGGATCTTAGAGAAATTCCTCCGTTCTCTGGTAAATGGTCACGATGTCAAAAGGGGTTTGCGTACAAAAGTTAATAATTTTATTTTAAACATTTTAAATTTTAAATAATAAAATATGATTCTAATTTTATTTTAAGTTATTATTATAGTTAATAATAAAAAAATAACATGTCATATCAAAATAATATAAAATACCGAGTTAGGTCGAGTAGATGTGTTAACTTTTAAGTATATGCCACCCATGTTGCTTAAAATGTGGTTAGTTTTTGATCTGAAAATTATGGTTTTTATTGAGCAAAAAAATGTGATTAGTTTGATCATAATAGGCAAGGTGAGATGCTAAAGCTTCTATGTTCTTGGTTGATGGATTCAGGTTAATTTATAATTAGAATAATTGTTAATTAAATTAGGCTTAAAGGGGTAAATTTATGTAATCAATTTAGCCCTCGAACTCTTGAATTTGATCAATCTTTTCCTTTGACTATTGTTGGCCGGCAAACAATGGTAGAATCTTTAAGGGACTAGGGGCCATGCCCCCAAAATTTCGAGAAATCAGAATTTAAAAAAATATTTTGACCCCCTCAATTTTTTTTAATTTATATTAAGCTTCAAATTTTTAAATATTTTTAATTAAATATATTCTTATGATTTTTAAAAGTTCTTATTAAGTCTATCAAAATTATTAAAAATTTTAATCAAACACTCTAAAATTTAAAAAAAATTATTTTAAGCCTCCATTTTTTTTAATTTAAGTTACCCCAAACTCTTACTCCAAGTCCCTCCACTGTTGACAAAGCTGTTAAATTTTGTGCATGTGGTTGATATCTACTTCCACATCAGTCGTTACGCCAACTGTATTGCCTTGTCGATGATGATAGGTAGGGGTGTTCAGTCAGTCGGTTCGGTTAACCGACTGAACCGAACTACTCAAAATCCATTAACCAAATTTTTTTCCTATTAACCATTAATCGAATCAAAAAATTTAAAAGTTCGGTTAATTCGGTCGATTTTCGAATTAACTGAAATTTGTTATAAAATTTTGGGTATATTACACAAATGATCACTAAACTACGTTAAAATGATCTTTTTAGTCATTGAACTTTCAGAAGTTATAAAACAATCATTAAACTTATCGAACTATTACAAAAGGGTCATTGACTCATTGCACCTTATAAATTATTGATAAAGATTGAAAGTTTATGATCATTTTTTTATAATTCAATAAATTTAATAACTATTTTATAATTTTTAAAAGTCTAGTGACCAAAAATAAATATATAACAATTTTTGTTAATTCGGTTAATTAACCGATTTCGAACCAAATTAACCAAACTTTAAAAAATCATTAACCGTTAATCGACCAAACCTAAAATTAACCGATCGATTAACTGAAAAAATTTGGTTCGTCTTGTTAATTCGGTTAAAACCGAAGTTTGAACACCTCTAATGATGGGTCAGTTTTGATAACGCGATAATACGAATGGAGAGTTTTAGAATTAATTAATTATTTTAAAATTACATATATATTTTTTAAAAAATCTAGTCAACTATACTTCCACGTCGTCAAAATTGACTCGTCAACATCTTATTGGAGTACATTAGTTTATTAAAGAAAATGACATGAACATGTTGACTAAGATGTTAAGTATTTAACAATGGAGTGTGTGACATGATAAAGTACGATTGGTGATAATGATTTTGTTAGTCAATAACAATGAAAGAATGAGATTAATGTAATTTAAGAGTTTAAGGATTAAATTGATGTAATTAAAAAAAGAGCAATACGAGGCAAATATAGGAACAAGCTCTTAATCTTAAAGAATGAAGGTACTTGATGTATAGTCGTTTGAAGTAGTGGCATTCATAAGTATGAATTATTTTGAGGTGCGTTTGATTCACCGAATGTAAAATTATTTTTGGGAATAGTATTTTTGGAATATAATAATATCTGACACATTAATGAGAATATTATATTATCTTATTTAGGATTTTTGGATAATTTGTCAAATTCATTATCCGGGAGCACAAAGTGCTACAAATTTACAAAGGAGATAGGGGTGATTCAATTAATGATCCCTGAAGCTGTACACAATCGGTAACTTATTGTATCTCTATTGTCTATACCTTTACCCTGTAGTCTATCTTTCATTATATTCTTTACAATGTCAATAATTTTAGTAACGCTACGAGTGGAACCCTAAACAATTTCCAATTTCGCTCTTGCCAAATAGTGTAAATGTAAGCACTCTATGCAATTTTGAGGACGATGACGAGAAGTGGTTTCCCTTTGAGTTCGGTGCATGCCCAGTGGATCTCATGATCCCAGTTTTGTATATTCCTAGTAACCATGCACAACCTAAGAATTTTGGTCCAAATATTCATAGAGATTGCAGCTAGCGAAGATATGGTCACGAGACTCTCGGTACATCCTACACATCACATTTATCTTCGGTAGTAATATAAAATCGAGTCAGCCTATCCCGTGTAGGGAGTCTATCAACTATGGCCATCCATAAGATAATGGCATGCTTTGGTATGTGGAAAGGTGCCGAACAACTTTAGCCTTTTTTTTTCACGTAACTCCTCCCAAAGCCATTGAGCACTAGCTTGGTGCAAGTTATTAGTAAGTAGCGGAGCTGCAACGTCCTTGAGTTTGAGGATCTTGGTCATAATCCAGCTATGATGAGGTAAGCAGTGGACCTGCCATATATCACAGCCCTTTAGCGCATACTCTCAAACCCAGGCCACCCACAAGGAGCCCTCAGCAGCCAGTAATTCTTTTAAAAGTATCAGACAACAAGCTTTATTCCAAGTGGCTATGCTCTTGAGCCCCAAGCCTCCTTCAGATTTAAGGGAACAATTGATCTGCCAACTCACTCTAGCACCATGCGCAGGGTTATCACCCCTTTTCCTGTAAAATCTACCGCAAATTTATTCAATTTTACTGATTATACCTTTTGGCAACATGAGTTGCCTTCACCAGTAGTTGGTAATGTTGAATAGAATAGACTTGATAAGCTGCAGCCGCCTTACATAGCTAAGCTTCTTCGCCGACCAAGCCCCTAACTTAGCTCAAAGTTTATCAAGTAACGAAAGACAATCTTTCTCGGTTAGCTTCTTCGTGACAACTGGTACTCCCAAATATCAGACAGGTAGTTTTCCTATCTGAATGCCGGTACAGTCATGTATCAAATCCCTCTAAGTATTATCCACCCCAGCTAAGAATAGCTCAGATTTGGCAGCGTTCAGTCGCAGCCCCAAAAACTCAGAAAACAATTCAATGGTACTTTAGACTCCCAGGACAGAGTCAAGAGTCCCCTTACTGAAGATAAGCAAATCGTCCGCGAAACATAAGTAAGGTTGACTCTATGACATTTCACATGATGCTGAAAAATCTTCTTAGTAGCAGCAATATTCAACATAGCAGACATTACATTTATAGTGATGACAAATAGATAAGGCGAAAGATGATCTCCTTACCTCACCCCTCACCCCACGGATGCCATTAAACGTAATGGAGGATCTGGTAGTTGTCACACAAGCTTTGATCCAACCAATAAATGTCTCCGACAATCCTAAAGCTGTTAGGACAGTAAGCAGGAAATTACAGTTCACTGAGTCAAAAGCTTTCTGCAAGTCAACTTTCAAAGCACACCTAGGAGAAATAGATTGTCGTGAGTAACCTTTCACCAATTCTAGAGCTAGCAGGGTATTATGCACAATGCTTCTATCTTGCACAAAGGCTGATTGGTTCCATGAAATCATACCAGGGAAGAAAAGGGCTAGCTCTCCACCAAATTTTTTTATATGGTTTTATACACAACACTGCAGCAGGATATAGGTCGAAAATCCTTTGCCAGACAAGCATTCGGTAGCTTGGGGACCAGAGTAATAGCAGTGGCGTTAAAACTAGGAAGCAAGGTAGAATATGTAATAAAGTATTTCACAGCATTGATAAGATCTGCACCCATAATAGGCCAAGCAGTCTTGAAGAAACAGACGGTGAAACCGTCAAGTCCTAAACTTTTATCATTTCCTTGTTTGAATAGGCGGCTTTTGATTTCATCACCAGTAATCTTTTGGGTAAGATCATGGGTAGCGTGCGCTGGTATAGAGTAATGTAGTATATCCCTTAGGAAGGAGGTAGAACAGTCTTGAATATTCTTGTTAGTAGTACCAATCAGATTCTTAAAGAAGTTTACCATTTCAGTAGACATGGAGTCAAAGTCCTCTACTCTGTTACCATCTGTATCAACCAGCATCCTAATTATGTTTTTCTTTTTCTTAGCAGTAACAGCATCATGAAACAGCTTCATACCCTGGTCACTTAATTGCAGCCAATGTACATTGGCCATCTGTCTATAGAATTGCCTCTCAGCTTGCTCTAATGCTGCCAACTCCTCCTGTAACAACCTCTGAGCTTCAGTATCACGAGCAGCAGGGGAAGTCAAGTTCAATAGAACAAATGCAATTGATGCCTCTTCTGAGTGACTCCACTAGAGATGTTGTCAAAATATTTTACGTTGAGCTCCTTCAGTCTAGGTTTTAGTCGCTTCAGCTTTGAGAAAAGAACTTGCATAGGGTTACCAAAAGCTGAGACCCTCCAGGAGTCCTCCACAGTAGGAAGGAAATCAGGGTGGGAGGCCCAAAAGTTGAAGAATCTGAATGGTTTAGGTCTATTCACTGGCATCTCTTTATCCAACCAAACAACAGAAGTGCAATGATCAGAGACTTCCTGGGTAATAAATTCAAACTCAGAAGCAGGAAAATCATGGCACCACTGACTGTCAATAAGAACTCTATCCAGCTTCTTTGCCTGATAGTTTGCCTCTTGCTTATTGGACCAAGTAAAAATTGGCCCCAAGAACGGATGGTCGTGCAGATTAGTCTGTTCTATACACTGCTTAAAATCCTCCATGTCAGAAGAACAATGGGGACCCAAGATATCATAATCAGAACTCTCCTTAGCCGTGAACATGATATTAAAATCACCTCCCACAATTCAAGAGGTTAAGCCCACAGTGGACTCCAACCCTTCCAAATGAGACCGAAGGTTTCTTCTGACTAGTTCCTCATTACTACCGTAAATAGCAGTAATAGCTACAGGCTTCTCAAGAGGGCTCTCTTTGTCGTTACTGCTTGATCACATGAAGATAGAACCTGAAAATTCAAATATATTTCCATAAAATCTAGATACGGCCATTGTCAGCATCACCATAGTTAAAACAATAATTCCAGTCATCATAAAACTTAGAGACAATATCACTAGATTTACCATGCTTTACACGAGTCTCTAATAAGCAAGCAATTTTAACATTCAAAGTTTTTAATCGAGCCATCACATTTTTTTGTTTATTGGGATTGTTAAATTTCCTTATATTCCAGAAATATAAAGTCATTTATAAAGAGATAGGGGAAGTAGAACATACTGTAGTGTTAGCAACATTGGTGATCTTGGCCTTATGCAAAATATTTTGCTTTTTGGCTTTAATGTCTTGAACCAACTTAGCCTTACCTTCACTGTTATTCAGCTTGTCAAGGGCATTGGAAAAATCAGCAAACTTTTTTCCCTTTCTTACAAGCATCCTTAGAAGTATCTTTGAGGGCCGCCTACTGCCTTTTTTCTTCTCTTTATTGTCAGAAGCATGGAAGGGAGAAAATTCTATATTATTGGATGTAGTGATGGGGTCTGAGATTCCAGGCCCGAGAGTCTCCTGCTGTTGTGTTAGTAGCAATAGGATCATTCAGAGTAGTAACAGAAGGTTCACAAATCTTGTCCATGGCCACAAATTTTGCAGTAATAGATTCAGCAGGCATGTTTACAGCAGACTTCTCTAAGTCCACAGATGTTGCAGCAATCATGTCTAGATCATCCGAGTCGTCTGTAATAAGCTTCTCTAATTCAGAAGGTGCAACATGCATGTCTTTATTGGCCAGATTAGAATTAGGCGTAGCAGAGGCACTACCAATTTCTCCAGCCGCAACAACAATCTCCTTAGTCGTGCCAGACACTTCTCTCTGTTCAGGGACTGGAGCTTTAGGTCTCCACACTTTTGTAGCAAGGGAAGAGAAGATTAGCAATTTTTCTGAATATGCCCACATTTTAAACATTTGGGGCAGCTCACTGGTAACCAGGGAACCACCACCCTGACTGACACTGTATTCAACACATCAACAAATTTGGGAATTGAAGCACAAGCAGGAAGTTCAATGCAAAGTTTAGCATATTCTAGCCTAGCACGAGCTGCAGTTACTATGTAACTAAGGTCAGTCTTATTGTAGAGTTCTAAGGGACATGAAAGAGTTGAATCGAAACGAGCATTTTATCCAACTCAAAGTCTAACGTTTCCAAATTCGGTTCCCATTTCATTAGTACCAATGGCTTATGCTGAAATATCACGGACCATTCCCAAGAACCCAGTCACCCAAAGTAGCATTAGAAAAGAAAAAACATAGACATTGGAAACCAGCTAAGATTACCTTAACCTTAGCAGTTTTACCCCAAAGTAGATCAACTGATTTCTGAAGTGCGCTAAAATTGGGAGGAGGACCAATGAATTGACCCACAAGCGACAACTTTCATTCAGAATCGTCGTAAGCCTCAGTCGGTGGTTGAATGGGTACCGCGGCTGTTGGGGGAAAATAGCAAAGAGATTGCTCCTCCCCTCCAGCAAAAATTTTCTTTAATCGACACAGATCAGATGCAAGAAGCAGAAAACCCAGCACAATTAAGAAAGGACGACAAGTAAACAACGCGAATGGAATCTCCATTAGAGCACATTAGTCCCGCTAACGTGCGCCGGCGGAGAGAAAATCATTACTATTAATTTTTTAAATTGCGTTGGAAGAATATAAAATTATATATAAATAAAATTTACTCAAATTTTTTCTTAAAAATATTTTCCGAGCTGAAATTTTGGAATCGATAAACCCAATTAGATTTACATTGAAAAGCAAACACACATGCTTGAAACGAATAAACCCAACCCCAGTCAATCCTACTTAAAGTTATTTTGTTCAACTTGAAAAAAAAAAAATCACAGGGTTTTCCCGTTATTCTAATTCCCCTTGCTCTCTGCGCGCCTTCCTTTCCGTCAACCACCGCTATCCTCTGCAATGTCAGACCGACGCGACAGAGATCGCAGACGCGACAGAGATATACGCGACCGCGACAGAGACCGAGATAGAGACAGGGAACGGATGCGCAGCAAGAGATCTCGAACTCCGGAGCGCACCCGATCTCGACACACACGCTCTTCTACTCATTCCCCTGACCGTGAACGGTATCGTTCACGCTCCCGTTCCCATACGCGCTCCCCGGAACGCTCCTCCCACCGTCATCCCCGGAACCGGCATCGAACACCATCGGCTGAGCCTCCTAGGAAACGTCACCGCCACGAAAGCGAGGAAAGGGGGAAGGATAGGGAAAAGGCCGTGTCGGATTTTGTGGACGAGATAGCTAAAGAGCAGCAGCAAAAGAAAGGAAACATTAATATCGAGAATGACAATGGAGATAATGATGCAGGACAGGAGGATGAGATGGATATGATGAAGAAGTTAGGGATTCCAGTTGGTTTTGATTCCACCAAAGGGAAGCATGTACCTGGAGCTGATATCAGTGGAGTTAGGGCTGTGACTAAGCGGCAGCCCAGGCAGTATATGAATCGAAGAGGCGGGTTTAATCGTCCGTTGCCTGCCGAGCGCAACCGCTAGAATTGATTAGTGGATGAAAGCATTTTCAAGGTTAGGGTTTTTCCTATTGTGACTGCTAATTTGGGTTTCATGATTTTCCTTTTCGTGGGTTTTATTGTTTTCATGTTATTGTAAGTGAATGCTTGTTGGTTTATTGAGCTTGTTCGATTTTTAATTCATACTAGTAATACTATTGTTGAATCTAAGTAGCTCTAAGAAAATTCAGGATGTTCCGCTTAATGGCATTTATTATTTTTTTTAGTTCCATTAGAGTTACTGTTAAACCTATGTTGTTTCTGTACCGAATAAGAATTCCTATTGTTTTAGCATAATTTAGGATTTAGAAGCTCAGTAACCCTACTACAGTTTGTGTGTTTGGTTTGGCATATGTTATTTTTTCAAACTGCCTATCCCAAGTTGCTCTTGAATACAGGATAGTTGTCTTCTTAGCACTGGGATTGGTCATCCATTTTGAGGGCTGCTGGCATGAAAAGCAAGGCCTATTTAATGATATTTGATACCAGAGACCTCAAACAACATTCCTCTTAGAAGATGTTAAAGCTCGGGGAGTTAGTTAGAAGGTTTAAGCAGTGGACGTGCTTGACTTATTTGATGCACTATGCTAAGGTATACCTTTTAAGATATAATGAAGGCAAGATTTTTTGGAACTCAGTTTCCTTAGCATTGGATGTGGACTCCCATGTCGGTAGCTGTCTTTGTAGCCTATTTCTATTTTTAATTTGATTTCCTTTTGTTTTTTTCAAGAACTTAGACCGGAAGTTGCCTTAAATCACGTAGCCTAAGTAATCTAGAATATCCTAATTCCTTTATAATAATAAAAAAAGATACAATAACACATAACCAACAACCAGTTGGTCTAGTGGGATGAGGCGCTGGTCAAGGGTTTGAATCCTGGCATTGTAAATGGAGACAACTTTGTTCGGAGGGTTGCCCATATTAGGCCTCTGCAAAACCCGATCCAAATTAGTCAACCAATGAGTTAGATACCGGTGGTTAAACAAACAAAAAGATACAATAACACGTAATATATAACGACATTACAAAATAAAATACTTTGTTCCTTCCTGAATAGTCATTGTCTTTACGAGCTTATAAATGGCTTATTGGTATGCTGGGTTTGCCCTGATGTTTTACTTCCATAATTTTCATCGACCACGGTGGAAATGAGCTTAATATCTTAGACTTTCTTTTAACTTGAGTTTAACAATGATAATGTGCATTAGGATCGAAATCTAAGTTTGCTTTCCATTTCCCAAATTTTGTTGACAGTTTCTCCATGATAACATAAACACGCCAGTCTTTGAACATCAACCTAAAATTTTCCACTTCACACCAACATCATTGAATAGTAGAGAAGAACATACAAGCAACATATTAGCCTTCTAACTTTGTGGGTTCTCAAATTGGTTGTGCCTATTGGTTGTTTTCTTTTTATTTTCAAAGGATATATCCCGTTATTTGTTATATTAAATGCATATGAAGTAGTTTTGATTTACCGTATTTCCTAAGGCGCTCATGTTGGACATATATCTTTGATGTCTCAAAATGGATGAGACCTAGACCCTGCAACTAGTGGGATAACTTGAGACATTTTGGATGTACATGTATTGGACGCATATCCATATCCAACTCACTCTTTTGTCTGTGCAAAACAACTCATGAATCTTTTTCCAGTCTGAGCTAACAACCAATCACCTGGATAAATATCATCTTGAACGTGTTTTTTAGAAGTATCATCTTGAATACTCTATATAAGTTTGAGTAACATGGACTTCATATCTAGTTCACTCTGAGGAATTAATGAACTTAAGATTTTAATTTGTTACTTTGTTTAGTTATATATATGGAGTTGAATTGTATTTTATAGATTTAGAGTTGTTTTTGGTATTTTACATTTATGGTAGGGTTTAGGATCGTTTTTGGTTTTGTCCTCCTATTAGGTTTTGTTGTAAGTTACGTTGGTTTGTTCCCTATTTGTAGTGTAAACTTTTCTTATAGTCCTCTGTGGACTATAATGTACTCCGTCTATTGCAGGATATTTTTAATCTGATGATTTCTAGTAATAGGACAAAGCCTCTCTCAAATGGATGCCCACAATTGACAAGTCTAGCTTCGGTTTTGACAGCTTGTTCACAATATCCGCTCCATCGCCTTAATTAACACGTTAGGCCACCCTTTCTCACAAGCTAGCTTGATGCCTTAGGTACACGCTCTAGCCTTGCACCGACATCCTGCAACCATTAGACACAGTTATGGTCCCTTGCCACCACTCCAACGGCTCACAGGCTGTTCACCGTGCTAAACGCACCGGTTCACTTTAACATAACCAACAATTGGCCTGGACCATTTAACCACTCTAGGCTGTCGAGGTGACAAAGAATTAGCAATCGCATTATGGTCATGGATAGAAAATTCAGATTGAAGTACCTTTGCATTTCCAAACACAAAAGCTGGGCTTCTCGAAGTTTATCTTCATGCACAGATCTGTTTTTCCTATTCCATATGTTCCAAAGTAATACAATGAGACTCTTAAATCCATTAAGATTTTTACCAATTTGGATCCTCAATTTTCAATTTCTTTGAACTTTGTCTCTCTATTTTATTCGATTAATTTTATCTGCAAGGCCCAGGTGGAAAAAAAAATAAAAATTACACTACTTTAAATAAGACTTGACATAGAATCTCTTATTTACTAAAATAAAGAAAAGGAAAGAACTTGAGCTGGTTGTGTCAGCTCCGATGAGACGACAGTCATTCCAATCTTACCTCTTCTTCTTTGTTCATTCCGGTCTCACCTATTCGAAAACAAAATGTTTGATCGACAGTTTTCTTGTGTATGTGAGCTACTCGGCTCATTCCATGCCTAATAATGGTTTCTGGAACACTGAGAGGCTTGGCTTTGCAGAATGAAATGACTGCAATACTCCAGTTACCATACCCGGAAGAAGAGTTCTCGTCATCATTGTTGTTACCGCTGTTACTCGAGACAACCGGAGTTGCAAATGGTGCTAACAACGCTCTCTTGTTGCTGCTGCTGCTACACATTACCACCACCGTTGACTGTAGAATTTCCTTAAGTCGAACCGAATCCACTAGGACTTTGGAAACCGGATCCGTTGTTTGATGGCTGATGAAGCATACTAGGAGTAACACTAGAGTTCTTGGCAGTGCTTATGGAAGCAACAGTGTTGCTGAATCCGAAAACATTGCACCAGTAATTTGTTGATGGGAATTGCAATGCCTGATGATGGTACCGAGTGATCCCGGTCCTCGTCGGTGCTCTTACTACCAGAAGCTGAATCAGAGCAGTTTTTGGATTTGTTGCTCAGTCCTCCTATGGGAAGATTGCTGTTCGCAATGCTTTTTACGTCGTACCGGCTCATGTCGAAATTTGTAACCGCGTTTAGGCCTCTAAACTTGATTGCTGCAATATCATAAGCTTCAGCTGCTTCTTCTTGGGTGCCTGCAGAGCAAATATGTTCCATTTTATGGATTTCATTATTTTAAAAATAAAAATAAATTGAGAAAAAAACAAAGAACTCACTAAATGTGCCGAGATAGAGATCTTTGTTGCCTGCAACTCTTCCAATTCTTGCTTGCCATCTACCATGTTGATGATGCCTGATATCGAGTTAAAAGGCGAAACCGGGACATACTACCAATATAATAGAGATCCTATTCCTATATAATTTACAAACCAAAAGGATAAAAGAATGCACACACACCGAACCTTGTGACACCTCTGTAAATTGAAGCACCCCTAGAAAATCCACTACTTCTCCTGAAACACGGAATTGATCGAGAAGAAAGCTTAATCTTGGTACGAAAAGACTATAGCAAAGTAGATCAACATCTAAGCTAATGCATTGAATATATTTTTAGTCGGTCAATTAAAAATTTACCTCCGGAGAGAAGCAATGAACTCTTGCCTAGTCATGTTCTTCATCTCTCGTAGCTCCTTCTCATAGTTAGAAATCTAAATACGAGAAAAAAAAAATAATAAGATGTAATAGCAGCAGAATAACGTGCAAAGCCATAATCTGATAAACTGTACTTACGGGAAAGTTCGTAGTAGTGGTCGGACCCCAGAACTTGAGAGCCGCAAGATCATAAGCTCTTGCGGCTTTATCTTCCTTGTCATAGCCACCTAATTTGAAGAAAAAAAATGAAAGTGAAAATCTTCATAATCAGCTGAAGTTGATTATGACATGCGAAGGAGAAGAATCTACTGTTACGGTGACCGATATCTATCGACAGTATTCCAATCAGAAGTAGTTATTGATGACGATCAAGAAGAATAAAAACTCACCCAAATAAACTACAAAGACAGTGATAAAGAATTTGAGCATCCATGGCGGTGATCATTCGTCATGTACATGCCAAATAAAGAGCCAACAAAAGCATATTAGAATCCTCAACCATTTGCAATACTAATGCTAATAATGAAGCATGCATAATTAATCGGTGACAGGGATGAACCGAGGGACAAAAAATCCTATACTCCTTTTCGTGCCCTAGCACTAAAAAATCAAACCTTTAAGAATTTTTTTTGATACACAGGCCGTGTAAACTTTAATTTACACGTGTCTTTTAATTTTAGGGGTTAGGGTTTAAGGTTTAGGTTTAGAATTTAAGATATAGAGTTTAAGGTTTAGGGTTTAGTTTTTTAAGGTTAGAGTTAGAAATTTAAGATTTAGATTTTTATAGTGTAAATACACAGGCTTGTGTAAAATTAATTTTATACGTGTATCAAAGTTTTACCCAACCTTTAAACCCTATTTTTTAAGGGTAAACTACCTGGGTGATCACTCAACTATTGGGTCTGACATATTTTAACCACCGAACTACAAAAATAGAAAATTCAACCACTGAATTATTTAATTGGTCCTATTTTGACCACCCGCCGTTAAAATCTAACGGAAGGGTGACGTGGCTGTTAATGAAAATTTGTATAACTACACATTTGATCCTTATTAGTTGCATATTCTATCAATTTGATCCTAATTTTAATTCAATTAAATAAATTAATCATTCAATTAAGTGCTGACATGTGTCATCACCTTATTAGAGAAATTTAATTATTTATTTTTATTTAATAATTAATTTATTAAATGATTAATTTATTTAATTAAATTAAAATTAAGATCAAATTAATAGAATAAATAACTAACATGGACCAAATGTGTAGTTATACAAATTTCTAATAATAGCCACATCATCTCTTCATTAAATTTTAACAGCTGATGGTCAAAATAGGACTAATTAAATAGTTCGGTAGTCGAATTTTTTATTTTTGTAGTTCGATGGTCAAAATAAGTCAAACCCAGTAATTGGGTGGTCACCCAGTAGTTTAGCCTTTATTTGGGGTGTATGGCTCCTTACAAGGAGTTGGATAAAGTGAGGGTACGTGTCAATCAAGGAGGATAGGTGTCTTAGTGAGTTGCCGTGACTTGGTGTCGGTGTGGATCACGCACATTGTCACATGGTCTGGGGTAGCGTTCGCATGTCGGGTTCGCAAAGGGTCGTGATTGATCGTTCGCATGGTCGTGATCTGCTAACACGTTCGCATGTGGTTTGTTGATTGGGTGTAAGCGTGGTTTTAGTTCGCTGATACTAACAATTGTCCCTCGGGCGAGGGAAGGTTATAAAGTGACCTTCGCGAGCTTGGAAATGCGAATGAGATTCCTAAAAAAAGTTGATTTGCCTGCGCAGTGAATTTTTGACCCCTAATGATGAGAAAAGTATAAAATTTAAATTATGAAATTGAAATTACAGGAAGCGAATTATTGCTTCGTGTTTGTTGGTCTTTTGTGGCGGTGTGACAATTTTTTAACAGTGAGTAGTTGTATCATTGTCACAATAATTAGACGGTGTAAGACAGTTTATAAGCGAATTTGCTAACTTGGAACCGCTTTAGAGTAATGTTTTGTTGCATTTGGAGGGTATGGTTGCCTTGACTTTAGATAATATGAGTATTTTCTTAAAACGACAGTCGTCAAGGGTTCGCAAATTCGAATTGCTCACTTGGTTTATAGCTTAGCATATTTTGTGTATGCTTATTCGCTGGTGTGAACATTTGCTCCCTTTTAAACAATTATTAGTCTTGATCACTATATACTTATTCGCACATTTATTAATCTTGTGTGTAAATAGTTTGATTCTTTATTGTTATGAGCAGTGTAAATCGATGTTCGCTTTCATTGAATGGCATCGTTCCAATGAAACAGCATCACGAACTTTACCCCTATGTTAGCTTTTTAATAAAGTTTCTTAATGAAGATCGAAACTAATACACATATACTTATGATATGTGCATGCTTGCCCCCTATGCTGCTGACGGTTTTTGTGTATTTCAAATTATATATAAATTGCATATCTAATTTGAAGCAATAAAAGAGTATACATCGCAAAGGGACAACCTATTTTTACTCTGAATCAAAGGTCATTTGATTTATGTATTTCATTTGTATTTTTTATCGATTATCTAAGTTTAAATCCTTAAAAAATATAATTTTTCGACCTAAATTTTTAATATAGCTCTTTGATAGCTCGATAACAGAAAATCTTGGGTCAGTCCCTAACCAATATGACCATTCATTTAACCATTTCAGAGACCACCTAGGCCTCATTGGACCAATTTACGATTAAAATATCTTAAAGAGTATCTTAAGATAAATAAATGGCAAAAAGATGTTGGAATTACCTTGCCTTCCTTTCCTACTTTGGCCTTGTCTTCTGCAACTATTGTCCCACGAGTGAGCTTCATACCTTCCAGTCCATCTATGCCTAAACCAAACCAAACAAAACGAACAAGATTTAGTTTTAAAGTGGCATGCTCTTTTACTAGGAACTAATCTTGTCATTTATTGACCTGGTGACACCCCGGTAGATAGAGGTGCGTTGGCTAAAAGTATCAACAGCTCTTTTGGCTGCAGGCTCAGCTGTAGGTACTAATCCCTCATGAAAACTAGCAGCAATGGTTTTGAGCTCAGAGTCATATATGTCGTTGTCAGAGACGGTCACGGCTGCAATGGAAGCACCGCCAAGAAAATCCTCGAGTTTTGGGCCGCCGCCGTTAAACATAGATGAGTCTGTTGCACCAGCGGTGGTACCTGGACCTTCACCGCCTGCATCTTTCTCTGCTGCTTTGTCCATGGCATGACCACTTCAGTAATTAGTATTTAAAAACAATAATAAACAAAAAGGAAGTTGTAGTTGGAAATAGCTTTGACATTAAAGACCTGATGACGAATTGGTGGGTGGTGGTGAAGTTGCTGCGGCGGCTGTGGTGGAAGCTTGAAAGAGACGGGGGTTAGAAGACGAGGAGAGGAGCTGGGTGAGATGATTATGGTGGTGGAGGGTGGAAGAAGAATCCATAATGATAACTTTGGTGGAGAACCCAAAGGAGGAGTGGGTGTTTTTTTGTCTTTGGAACAACCAGCAGTTGCAGGCTTGCAGCAGGCAATTATAAAACGAAAGGGCTAGAGGAAGAGAGAAGTGATGAAACAATGAAAATGGATGAATCGAACACTAATAAAGCTAAAAGGAAGGGAAGATGAGTGTTAAGAGAGAGAGAATATGGCATGCACGAGCATGGAGGTGTGTGATTTTAAATGAATATTTAAAGGAAAGAGGAAGAGGAAGAATGGATAGAGATAGACTTTGCATTTAGGCTGCAACCTGCATTCCCAGATGGAAGCATTTCATGGGATCGCTGGGCGGTCTCCCTTCTCCCCTCCTTAATAAAATATTATATTTTTTAAAGTATAATTATGTTGAATATAAAAAAGTTTCGCATTCAGGTTTAAGGTTTAAGATTTAGTTTAGGTTGAAGGATCTAGAACATTAAGGTGTGGTTAAAATTTAGGGTTTAAGATTAAAATTTAGAGTTTATAAGTTAAAATTTAAATTTATAACTATATTATCTTAACATCTAAACCTTAAATTTTAACCACAAATCCTAAATTATAAATCTTAATTTAGATCCCTAAACCCTAAAACTAAGACGCTTGTGAAACTTTTATCGCTCAACTTTTTTCTTAATTATATTTTAGTCACTTAAATTTAAAAAATTTCAGTTTAATCACTAAAGTTTCAATTTGTATCTATTTTGGTCACTCGAGTATTAAATTGGAAATGAAAGGGTGACATGGCAGCCATGTATGCTAACGTGGAGTTGACATGGCAGCCACAATTTCGCCTTTTTAATTTCTTTTTTTGCTTTTATCTTCTTTCCCTCTAAGATGAAAGTTTTACAGTTTCATCAATTTGTCACACTAGTGCTGAAATAACCATTCTCTAACATCTTTTTCGACCACTCAAGACACTAACAAGCTGGTCTCGTCATCTCATACCACTCTTTAAAATTTAGATTTTTTTCTTCTAAAAATCACTTTAAAACTCGTAAAAATCGACCCAAAATCTAACATGCATAAAAAATTTATCTACAATATCTATTGTTCAATCAACATGGAATCAAAATATACATCTCTCTTCATTTATCTCCCCACCGTTGAGATTTGGAAGAAAATATTCCATCGTTGAGAAATAAAAAAAAATCCAAAATCATAGAGTTTTTCACACAAAAATAAAAAAAGTTTTTGGGTCATTTCATAATTTTTAAAAGATAGATGTCAAATCATGTCGTCGTTAATTATTTAACAACAAGGGGACTAAAATAGGAGCAAATCGAAAGTTTTAATGATTCACTTGAAAAATTTTAAACTTAAGCGATCAAAATAGAAGTGAGAAAAAAGTTGAGAGATATAATTTATAATTTATCCTAAATAAAATTTTGGAGAGTATTTGGTGACTTTTTATTATGAAGGGGCAAATCTATAGTTTTTAAAAGTATCTTTAAAGTATGATAATCATTTTTAAGTTTGATGTTTCAAAAATGTCTTGATATTGATGTTAAAATTAGATTTGAAGTTTGAAAAAAAAATCATTTTATTAATAGGTATTAGCTATGTTTGGTAAACAATGTTCTGAGATAAAATTAGATTGGTCCATAATACACTAGAAGAAGCACAACTAGGAGAACCTTGTTCCATGACTCAAATCAAGAGAGCACTGACTTAGAAAGTTCTAGAAGGTACAATAAACTTTAACTCCTTTTCTTTCAGGCACCCAGCTGTTTCATCAAGCGATTAGCCTTCTTCATTTTTTTCCTCCTCCGTCGGCCATTAAGCACCAATGATCTAACTTTTCTTACTTCCGGCATAATAAACCTCATCACCTTTGTGTTGTGTCGTCAGACCTTCTTTGGTGCTTAGATGATCTCTTCTCTTTGACTCTCTTCTACATCATCATGTTACGATTTTTGAGAGAAGATCAATTGTCACGGACATGTTTGGGTGTCTTTTCTCGACGGTTGTTTCGGGGGTAAGGCGGTGCCTCCATCATGGTCGCTCGTGTTTTTTTATTTCTCTTTTTTGGGTGTTTGTCCTTTTGTTTTTTCCTGCAGGTTTGGTGAAGCGCGGTGAGATTGTCTCTGAGATTCTTTGTTGTCGCCTCTTTTTTGTCTTTGTCAACAGTTTTCCAATGGCTTGGCTTTTCGGTCTGCCTCTCGTTGGTCCTCAAACATCGTCGATCTTTGAATCATGACGCGATGGTTTTGTTGATTGTTCCCTTTGCATTATCCTTATTGTTTTTACCCTTCAGTGTCCCCGAAATGACATGCAATTTAAAGATCTTGATTTTACTGACATCGTGCTTGTCTCGACTTCAGTCGATAGTATTATTTTCTGTTTGTCTCTCATGTTTTCCCCTTCTTTGTTGTAGCTCTTTCTGTGGTTTGCTGTTGTTTTTCTTGTGTTTCTTCTTTCTCCGCTTTGATTTGCCAAATCTGCTTCTTTGATTCGGTTGTGACCGATTGTTCTGTTTGCATGTTTTTTTTGTGTTTGTGTTAATGAAAACTATAAATTCTGGAAGACATATATACATGTTGGAACAAATTCTAACCATCCACTTTAATAGTGACCCACTCATTGGATGTAAGAGGCCTTATCCTATAAATAGAGGTTCACTCTTACCATTTAGTAACAATAGTTGGAGTAGAGTATGTACGTAAGAAAAGTTATTGTCTACTATTATCTTGAATTGTTAAAAACGCGATCTACATTCATATTTATAAATATTGATTATACAAAATGTAATTATAATTTACTTTTAAGAATAGAAAAAAACACAAAGTAGGAACGGACAAAAATTTTCTGCCCCTTTTCGGTGTTTTTTTCTACGCGCCAACACTAAAAAATTAAATTCTAAGCATTAATCTTGAATTCTAAATCTTAAACCCTAAACTCTTGTTAAGTGTGAAAACATATTATATTTTGTACTCTTTTTACTTAGACTATTGTTTAGACGTAGGCTCATTTAGTTACATTTTTAGTTGTTCATGCATAAATTTGTAGTTCTTTCATTTATTGGGTTTGGTCTTGTGTTTTGTTATTATTGTGGAGAGATCGCTGCTGTTTTTGTTTTTGTTTTCTCAAGAACGAGTTGTCAAACCAATTGTGAGCAATTGCCAGGGCAAGTCGGAGATAAGATCAGATTTTTCAAGCCTTATCCTTATCATATCGGATAAAACCCATATTTAAATTCAAAGAGCTGCTACAGGTAGAGATAAAGAGACTATCCCCTCTAATTCAAAATTCAAATGGAGATTTCTATCTTTATATAAGTGAATCGCATCTACAACATCAAGGGATGAGGATCGGATTGAAAGTAAGATCGAATCAAAGGGAGAGGATCAGACTAAGGAGGAGCTCGACTTCTCCAGATTTATTTTCTCTCTTTTTTTTCTTTCGATTAAACCAATGTATGGGTCTTTATTTATGTTGATTTCTTCCAACTCAGCCATGAACTAATTAAATTGGCTTGAGTTATTGGGTTTGTGATTTTTGTGAACGAATGAATTACTTTAGTTTTTAATTCAATATTCGGTGTGGCTAGTTATTATAACTTCAAGTGTGCTTGGGAAAGGTACTTGAATGAATTCATTTATCTAGGCTCGGGAGAGCTAGATTCACGAAATCGATTGGATACGGTTTCGATTGAAACAACCGTTGGTGGAAACTAATTCACCTTAGGGATAAGGAAAGAATTTCAACGACTAAGAAGAGCTTACTGATCGATGACATCTACCCAAGGTTAACGCATGGATGTATTACCAAGACATGTACAACCATTAGTTTTTTAGTTAGGGATAACTCGAAGGCATTGAAGATCACTCCGTCGAACATCGAAGGGCTATTAATTGCAAGGCAATTATGCTGGCAACTACATCACTACGCTCAATAACTCAGCCTACTTTCTCAACTCGGTTTCTTCTTTCATTTATCAAATTCCTTTAGACTTAGTTTAGTTTACTTGTTTATTATCACTATCTATCACCATCAATTTAACTCATTTTCAGTGCTAGAAGCTAAAAGTCAAGTTTCACCAATCCATGTGGAGACGACCTTAATCTATACTATTACTTGTGACGTGTATGCTTGCACTGTTTGCGTAGCACTTAAATCATGCAACAACTCTAAACCCTAAAAATACACCTTTCCCCCAATGCCCTAAACCTATTTTTAGTATGGGTTGATAAGTCAAATATTTGCATGATTTTTATATATAAATACATATGTTTTAGCATTCTAATCTATCTCAAAGTCCTAGATTATGTATCTATTTAATTTTCCATGTGTTTTAAAGGCTAAAGGACAATTCATGCATAAAAGGAGAGTTTTAGCTCAATTTAGACACTTTGAAGATTTAAACGCACAAGACAGCATCACTCGGCGAATAAGGCGTGATCACGCTTCGATAGAACAACAAGGAAGAGGAATTCTACTCCAAGTAAAATTATATCTTATCTTATATTGAGAGTAAGATTAGGATTTGAATTGTACTTCAACATATCTCCTTTTTTTCGTGTTGATGTAAATGACTATTACTATAAATAGATTCATAAGGGGAAGAAAGAAATCAGTCAAGAAATTCACAACCTTATTCCCCTCTAGTCGTCAACTACTATGTGTAGCTAAACCCCTCTTTTATAGTCAATTATAGATCCAAGTTATTAATTCAAGTTTTAGTGAGATTTTTTGTTTTTCATCTTCTTCGTCTTTCTTCAAGTATTTTTATATCTTTCAAGCTTATTCTTTATGCATATATTGGATTATATATATATTCAAAAATCAATCATGGATTATTTATACAGGTGGTAAAAAACCTGGATTATGGTTTTTGAAGGTATAATTTTATATTCTTGATAAGTTAAAGGATTCGTGCTTTGATAATTTATGTGCATTAGGTCTTTTAATACGATAGAGCTATTTGATAGATTTTAATTCTTAAGTGGATTATCTAAAGGGTTTTAATCTTGATAATAATGGCTAGTCATTTATGGATTATTAAGTGATTATCTATTGAGTAAGAGAGATTAGTTTAATTGTGAATTATCAATTAACCTATAATCAAACTACTTGAGATTGATGCATATTTATCTTTCGAAGATCGATGATCTAATTCTTGGATTAATATACTGAGAACTACCTTGGCTAGAACTCATCTCATCATCAAAATTCATATACTTTTAAATTGCTTTCTTACTAAATACAAATCTTCAGTCCTCTTTTCTGTGGGTTCGACCCTGCTTATCATTATTACAAATCTTAGTCCAAAGCAGGTATTTATTTTTGACGAGTTCAACACCCATCAGAAGGCATAAATAAAGACACCAAAAAAGACTGAAGATTTGTATTCAGTAAGAACTTAATCAAATATTTCAACAAAAAAAAGAAAATTGTTGAAATAATTAGTTACTAATCAGACATGGTCTATAGTGCCTTTGCCTTCTGGTAAGACTCCTATTGGTTGCAAATGGGTCTACAAGGTGAAATATGATGCCTCTGGTGTTGTTGAAAGGTACAAAACACGTCTTGTAGCTAAAAGATATAATCAAAGAGAATGTATTGCTTATACAAAAACTTTTTCATTAGTTATCAAATTGGTTACTGTTAGAACCTTGCTGGCCCTTGCTGCTGCTTTTGACTACCCTTTATACCATATGAATGTTTATATTGCATTCTTGCAAGGTGATTTGACTGAAAAAGTTTACATGGAGTTACCTTAGAGATTCAGCAATCAGGGGATGGTTTAGTATGTAGGCTGCAGAAGTCCATATATGAGTTGACACAAGCATCCAGACAGTAAAATATGAAGCTGCCTGAAACATTGTTGGATGCTGACATTTTGTTAGAAAAAAGCTACAAGCAAAGTTAATACAAACAGAATATGTGTCAACAGCAGATCAGTTAGCTGACATTTTTACAATAACTTTGGGAGTGCATCAACATAACTACCTGAAGAACAAGTTGTGAATCAAAGATATATTTCAATTACCAACTTGAGAGGCGTGTTAAAATAATTAGTTGCTAATTAGTTACGATAGTTGGCAATTAGTTGTAGGTAGGAAGTTATTCGGTTGTAGTTTACATTACAGCTATATAAAGCCATTGATTGTAAGTTAATTCGATATGATGAAATACAAAAAATATTTTTCATATGAGTTTACCTCTTAACAAAAATAAATTAAAATATATATGTTTTGTTATTTTAAGTAATTTCATCCAATAGTACAAAGGTTAGGCTATTTGACCAATTCAATATGTTTAAGCAGTTATAGTCGGTAAATTTTTAAAATTTGACTTATAGGGTAAACTACACCAGTAGTCAGCGAACTATTATATCTTTTCTGTTTTGGTCACCAAACTATTTTTTTGACAAAATCGCCACTAATACTATATTTTTTTGGTCACTGGCCTTAAAAAATTAAATTCGATGGTGACGTGGATTTATTTTTTAAGGGTAAACTATATAAATAGTCACAAAATATTATTTGTTTTCTGTTTTGGTCACCAAACTTTTTTGTTGCAAAATTGCCTGCTGACGTGGATTTATTTTCTATTATTTTTTATTATTTTCTCTCTCCTCTACATGTTACTCTATTATTTTTTATTATTTTTTTCTCTCCTCCACATATTATTCTTCTTTAAATTTATTCAACAATAAAGTGATATCACATGTCACTACCTTATTTAACAAAGAAAAACAACAAAACATAATAAAGCTCAAATCGCTTTAGTGGGATTTGATATTTTAACCGTTAGGTTAAAGGCCCCGGCGCTTAACCATTAAACTAAGCCTCATTCTTTTAAAATTTTAAACAAAACCTATATTTATGTTATACTAACTAACACAAAATAAAATGTGGTTGACACAGTGAAGGAGATTTGGACCTATAAATTAAATTAAAATTCTAAGATAATTTTAACAAAAACAAAATTTTAACTTAAACTGCAATTAAATTTAAAAATCAAACTAAAATTATTTTCCTACTTTGTTTGGGAATAAAAATAATTATTTATTTATTTGTAAAATTATTATTAAATTATAAAAAATAAATTTATAATATTTATTTATGATAGATTAAAATTTTAAATTATTTATATTTAAAATTTCAAATAATATCTATATTTATAAATAAATTTTCTATCATAATAAATATTATAAATTCTAGAAATTATTGTTTTAATTTTAAAATATAAATAAATAATTTATAATCTATAATAAATAAATATTATAAATTTAATTTTTAAAATTTAATAGTAATTTTATAAAATAAATTAATAATTATTTTTTATTTCCAAATAAAGTAGAAACATAATTTTAGTTTGATTTTTAAATTTAATTGCATTTAAGTTAAAAAACTAGTTCGGTGATCAAAATAGAAAAGAAATAATAGGTCGGTGACTTTTGTGTAGTTTGCCCTAAAAATAAATTCATGACAGTATCGTTGTTAATTTTTTAACGGCCGGTGATCAAAACAAGAAAAGACCATAACGTTAGAAACAATTTTGTCAAAATATAATTTAGTGAACAAAACAGAAAAGAAACAATAGTTCGGTGACTACTGTGTTCTTTACCCTAAATTATAAGGGATCATTGAACTGCGCTTTATGTTATTTGCCCTTATTTGGTCCAGTTACTTTGCTTTTCCTTGGACAAGCTCATTTTACTTTGTGCTATTACATTTTTTTGTCTTGTATAGACAAGGCTTCATTGGTAGGGCTTGCAACGGGTCATATTTGGGTGATTAGAGTTTCACCCGCTCCACCATTCGCATCTCAAACTATCACCCAACTCACCCACCACCCGCTTGATCATTGACTCAAATTTGTCCCACCCATCAATCGCGGATGAGGCGGGTGGGTCGGATCATAAATGGGTTCTATTATTAAAAAATCAGAGTTAAAAATACATGTAATGTCTTACTAAAAATATTTAATATTTAAGACATTAAAATCAACTATTATTAAAGTTTCAAATTTCCAAATATTCTTACATACATCAGCTTGGTAAAAAAAAATACATACAACATAACTACATAAACAAAATTCTCATTTTCCAATGGTAAACAAAAGCTTAAAAAATTCTTTAAGGTTCAAAATATTTTTTAAAATTAATATTATATCTATAGGTGGATGGATGGGGCGGGTGACAAATCGGATGGTGGGTTGAAAATTTTTCACCCGAATCCATCACTAGCTCCATCCGCCACCCACTTCAAACGAATTAAATCCATGTTTCGTCAGATTTTCGTCCATTTAGTTGGGTCGGATTGGGCACCATCCATGGGTAATTGCCGGCCTTATTCATTGCCCTCCTTATCTGAGTATAGTGTTTTTGGGGGGAATATTTAGGGTGGTAAAAGTAATTATAGATATTTTAATCCTTTGACAATGTACACGCTTTATAAACATTGCGATTGAGCCTAAACTTTCGAGGATGTACATTGTCTGCTTTTTTACTGAGACCACTTGTTAAGTTCGTATAACATGTAATATCTACATGTTATAGTTATTTAACTCAAAACATTTAATATCTACTTTGTTGTATTTAACTTCAAGTTCCAAACATTGTAACTCAGCTTTCGTGTGTTAATAACATTTACATGGACACTCTTTTCTTTTTCTGCTGAGAACTATTTTTTTTTGTCAAAAAGAATCAAAACTGTGTTATATCTTTCTTCTTGATTAATAATATTTTGATGTATTGTTTTCTTCCGTCTTTTGTCCAAATTTTATTTTGATAAGACCTAGTTCTGAAGGGGGTTTTAAAAAGTCAACTCCTAATTACAAGAAAAAAATTGAGAAAAATATTCGATTTTATAGGAATACAAAATTAATTACCATATACATAATAACTTAAGAATAATTTTAGGAAAGAAATAAAAGGAAACAACATCCAATTTAGGAAAGAAAACACATTCCTAAAAAATAGTCAACTGTCTTTTCTAGAACAAAATTCAACCTTTTTCTAAACCATCAACTTGTATCATCAATTCATTTCTTCCATTCTTCTGTAAAAAAAATCAGAATTTTATTATAAATAAAAATAAAGTAATAAATTATTAAAATATTTTTTATTTTAACTAAAATATTATGAATATAAATCGTAAAAAAAGAGTTGCAACATTCAACATTCAAAAAGAATATTAAAAATGACTCTCAAGAAAAAAAATTAAATTTAAAATTTAAAATTTAAAATGTAGTTTTATTTTATTCAAGGGATTCTTTTTAATACAGAAACCTTGTGTTACAGTTTGCAACTAATGCTACAAATTTACGTAACTCAAAACTAACTAAAAAGACCATTTGATTAACCCCTTAGCAAACTTACGTAAGCTTGATGAATTAGATGAACCACTACTACTATTGTAAGAAGAAGAGGTGGACACAGATGATGATGAGCAAGACCTCGAGTGATCTGACGACGACGTGAAATCGACATTAACATCGGAAAACTCAATGCTTTCCGAGGTATGATTGCCTCGGCCATCAACTATGATAACCTCATTACCCTCATGAGAACACTCTCGACGACCTTTAGGATTAGCCTTAATGATCTTCTTGGCTTGACGATGTTTCTTCCGAGATTTAATCCAAAAGCATGACGTGACTGTCATGTGATTGGAAGCAAAGGCAGGGATGACCAATGTTTGGCTCAGCACCGCCGGGGATGGCTTGATCGACGGTGGACGAGTCTCTGATTGCGGATGCCTCGGAGTTCCGGGCCACTTTTCCCAATCAAAAGGAATGGACACAACATTTTCAGTGTCCGACATTGGCTTAGATTGTTCCTTAACTGACTTTCTTGCAAGAATTTTCTTCAAGAATGTTTTATCGACCTGATCAACCTCGCATAAAGAATTCGGAATTTCTTCGACAATGATATTTTCACAATCCATAATTTGTTTATTTTTTTTCCTCTAACGTGTTAATGAATAAACTTTTCAATTTATAGATTTTAAATGATATAATTGGAAAGTAGTGAATTCTGTGATTTTGGAGAAATGAATTGAGAATCTTTCCAATCTGTAATTGACCTTAAAATAATCTTTGACTGATAATTAATTTCTATTTTAGAAATTAATTATCCTTTTAAAAGGAATTTTCTCTTAAATATTTCGAAATTAACGTGTAATTGTATTCTTTATTATATATAGATTCTTTTGGTAATATAATAAAAAATAACCAGGACTTTCTTTTCGTATTACTTGATTACTAATTATTACTTTTAGTAAAAAAAGATTAATAATTAGGAGTTTATTCATTTTCTCACAATTTAATTTTCAAATTTATTTCTACTAACCTTTAGAAAAATTGTACTACGTATAATAGAAATAAACATTACTCTATTTATTGGTGATTACTTTCTATATAACATTACAACATTTACTACTTTGGGCCTAGCACTATAAATAAATTTGTCACTACAATTAGAGTTATATTGACATAATAATATTTTCTTTTTGTATATGTTTATATCAACGATATATAAATATATCTATTGTATCATATTACTTTTTATTGTAACACCTTTTTTCCGTATCCGTACACCAGGTACGAGTCGGAAATATTACAACTTCTTTAATTCAAAAATCATGATAATTTAAAATTTTCAGAAAACTTCGCGATGGTCACCCATCTTAAAATTGCTCTAGCCCAAACACGCTTAACTTTATTTAAAATTGACTTGAATTATTTGTTCGAGTTCTAATCATAAATCAATTATCTTAGCATGCTACTCATCACTTAAGGTTATTCTTAACCTTGAATCTTTCCAAAAACGCCAATTATCTTGAAACCATAACGAACTTTAAAGGCCAATCACCCTCTAATAGGTTAAACAAGTATACATGCCACTATAAAAAATCAAACCTTAACTAGGATGTCATTACTGTGATTACATGTTGAGCTTTTCCATATTGATGCAATGCTCTTCTCACTCTCAACTTGATTTACCTACGTGTGTACAAGCAAACACACGCTAAGTACGAACTTAGTGAGGCATAAGATGAGAACATATATAAAATACTTTGTAATGCATGATACTTTCAAAAACATAATAATCATTAAATCGTATAATTTGTAATGCATGAATATCTATGCCAGAAAGTATACTGTGATCATTCTATACTATATAAAAATATATAATCATTCTGTGAAATCATATAGCCCAAGGTAAATATCAAGAGAGTAGTAAACGAGTCGTGTACTCCTAGAGTACAAGCCACTCCCCTTAGGGATGAGGCGACGGTAACGAGCTCGTAGCAATCCTTAGGTGCAAACAGTAGACACAATTAAGTGTCGGGCAGTAGACATATATAAATGTCAACGATAGACACACAAGGTGTCAGACACGTAAAGTGTTGAATGGTAGATACAATAAGTATCGGCGGTAGACACATAATGTGTCAGCGTAGCTACTAGACTCTTATGGTATACCACATTACTATCATTCTTAATATTATACTACCAAGGGCAAACATTTAAGACAGTTCCTGCAAAATGGCAAGCAACTCATATCTAATTTATATCATGTAAAACATATCATATTAGAGTAGTTCATACTCCAATATGTTCTATACAATTCACATTATGCATGCCATTTAAAAACTATAAAAATAGCTTGTTATATATATCATGCTATAAACCATTTGTAAGCATAAAGATATTTTAAATCAATAAAATAATGTATCATGCAAAATATATTATGCTATATAAAAATATTTACCTTTTAGGTTGACTTATCACAAGTCTCTCTATAAAAATGTATGTCAACAAACATACATCTAAATACATGTATGCACTCACCTGGGCCATTGTTAGCATGCCTCACTAAATTATACTCGATCTTTTCCTTTATAGAACCTCGAACCTTCTTTGATTCGGCCTTGACTTCATTAATCACATGAATAATATAAAATATTTGTTAGATTCAAATCTAACAATACTTTAAAGACGCGGTCCAATATAATCATTCGAATATAAAATTTCCAAATATTTTTCGTTTCTTCCTTGTATTGTTCAAAAACTCATTATGGTCCCTAGTGACCAATTTGAACTTCCAATAATTCTTCCGAGCTTGCTAACTCACATTTAAATACAAAATGTTTCAAATTCCATTTTCTGACAGCTTGCGCTACCTTCAAAGATTTGCTTATACCGGGCAGAATACATACCGGATCTTAATTTCCTTTATACTGGAAAAACTAGATTCGATATCGATTCTAAAGGTATGCCACATAAATTAATAAAATCTACAAAAATTATGAGAATTCTTCAAACTCCCGTCACAGTGTTATTTTGACAGAAACTGCTATGTAAATTTTTTGACATTCATTCGATTAAAAATTCATATATTTTAACTCGGAACTCGAAATCAATTTCCGTTTGTTGGATTTTTGTATAATTTACAACGGTATAAAATTTATCATCTAACCATTTTTGTATAATTTATGGTGAATTTTCAAAGTCACTGCCAAAATTCAATCTTCTTCATAGCTTTCCATAATAAACTTCTAATTTCTACTAACTTCTTCTTATTTTTTTACTTGTCAATTTAGTCTCATCATTTTCTTCAAACCACCAATTCATCTTCTTCTTCATCAAATAATTATTCAAAATAATTTCCTCTAGTTTTCTTTCTTTGCCCAAAATAGTCACTAAAATGCAAAGGTAAGGATTCAAACTTCTTAACTTTGCAATTTAGTCCTCAAAGCAACACTACTACCTTAATTCTATTATTTTAACTAAAAATCAGATTTAATCCCCATCCAAGAATTCATTTCCTATTTGGTCACTTGATTTTGACAATTTGTCAAAATGGTCACTAATTCGATTCAACATCGGTTTAGCATTCTAACATCAATTTCACATCTCCAACATCATTAATTACATAAATACACTCCAAATTCATAAAATTCAGATTCAGTCCTTTAACTTTGAAGATTGCCAAATTGGTCCCTATAAGTTTTAACTTAGGGTTTTGCTTCCAAACAACAAATCAAGCTTACTAGATCATTAATCCAACATCACAAACCCTAAGTTAGACTTAAATCCATAAACCCTAATCTTCTCCATACAAACCAAAATATGTAGGGTTTAAATCCTAACTCAATAACATGATTTTAACATCATATAAGCTTGATTCCAACTTAAATTCAATCATGGAATCATAAAATCTCAAAAGCCCCAATATGATCCATAAACCCTAATTTCCTTCTCATGTAAAATTTCTATCAATCAAACATGTATTCCATGAATTAAATACATCAAAAGATAGAGCTTGAAGAGTAGAGCAACTTTGCAATTCAAAAGATTACATGAAAATCGAGTTTCGGGGCTTGAATCGAGCTTGGAAATTTTCTCCCCTTTTCTACCCATATTTTCGAAAATATGAAAGATGAAGAAGAATTCATCTTTTGCCTTTTAATTTTAAATCTCTTCAATTATGCCGCTTGTAATAAATAAATGAATTTTAAATTCATTCAGGAAATTACTAAAGTGCCCTTTTTATCCAACGGTTGAGATTGATTTTATCATCAATCAAGGGCCAATATTTAATCTTTAATTTTCTTCTTCCAAAAATAGCCCTTGTAACTTCAAATATTTCAAAATTTCCATCCCTGCCAAATGACCAATTTGCCCTCCAACTAGTCTTTATTTACTAGTTTGTTTCAAAATTGCCATTCCATTATAATCTAACTAAATTAGTTCCTCCTCAACCGGCCACCATTCCATAAATATTATTTTATGATTTTCCATGGATTATGAAACTGCCTCTAAAATTTTAATTCGATCCAATTTCTCGATATTCACAAAATACTTCTATTACGATTTTACCTTTACTGAGCTATCAGATCTATTCCGAAAATTCTATATTTCCATAATATTCCTCATATCATAATCCTTCATCCAATGACCTAAATTTAATCTGGAATTAGTAGTTTACCAACTTTGCCCTTGTGATTTTCTAAAATTACGATCTTGCCATTTTTCATCCAACGGCTCATATTTAGCATGGAAAATCAACTTAAATCCAAGGGTTTATATTCTTCCAATACAAAGAAAATATCTTAGACATGTAAAATGACATAATCAACCTTGGCTTATCATCCTTCAAAATATTCTAGATATTCGATCCGATTATCCGAATATTCTTCTGAACTTTATCGCTTTATAGTCAATAATACAAACTCTGTACGAAAAATCCGGGTAACACGAAAACGTCATTATTGGGGGTAAAATATTCATTTACGGGGTTAAAATACACAACTTTTGAAAATTATACTTTGGTCCCTAAACTTTTCCAAAGTTTACACTTTAACTACAAAACTTTCAAAACTTTTATTTTGGTCACTAACCAAAATTTTGGGATATTACATTTATTGTCAATATGAATCTTAGGGACGACGCCAGGATTTGAGGTTGGGAGGCAGCGCATACATATTTGAAGGAGGACAAATTCATAAATAAACTAATTTTTAAAAAAAATTATATAGGAGATAAAAGAGAAAAAAAGAGGGGCAATTCTAATATTTCTGTCGGTACATATCATTTACATTTTAATTTAATTTCTAGTTGAAAAGGCTAATTCATTCCATTTTACTAAAGGTTTACATTTTCATCCCTCCAACCTTAAGACTATTTCCCGCTCATTGATTTTCAGCACAAAATTAATGCTAATTTACATGCCCAAAATATAAATTTAATTTATTTCTATTTTCATGTAAGGCTTTGTTTAACCTATGCGATCATTGAATAACTTAAATTAAATTAAAGATCCTTTTAAAAATAACATCTCGTTTAATAGGGTAACATTTAATTCAATTATCAATTATTGCAGTGAATATTATATTAATCATATTAAACAAAAATAAAAGATTCTTTTATTTGAGTTTAGAATTGGTTAGTGTTTTAGGGTTTAGGATATAAGAATTATGGATTAATTTAAGATTTAGAATTTATAGATTAGAGTTTAGGGTTTAAAGCTTAAGATTTAGAGTCTATAGTTTAGGGGTTTGTATTTTAGTGTTTATAGTTTTTTGATTTAGTGTTTTAAGACTTATGATTTAGAGTTTGGTGAGAGAATAAAAATATTAAACGAGGGAATTGATGATAAAAAGTTTTTATACCTCATTTTTTTGAAAGGGTAAGTATGATGTTATTGATTAATCGGGATGGGACACCGATATATGTCTCGTTAAAAAACCTCTCTAACACCTAATGGAGGAAAAAGAGTGCACTATATCGGCATCATGTACAAAAAATATCCGCACATCTCATTTCAACAACAACCTACACATGTTAGGAACAAACTCAACTAAGCTAATAACATCCCTCGACTTGCAAGATTCAACACAAAGAAATTTAGCCATTAGCACCCTACTTCTACTCTCCCACTCGGTTGTAAACAAGCAACAAGAGAGGAAGGCAGTCCTCTACCCATACATTATAATACTACACTGCAGAAAATTTAGACTCTTCCATACGCAAGCAGCAACCCATCACAGGCCTGTGCCACACGCAGCCAACTCTCTAGTAAAGGCAACGCTTTTCAGTCATACATCTCCAACAGATCAATGGTTCTCCCTATACCTTCCTGAGCTAGATGATGGGCTAAAAAATTACGTTCTCTATATTCGAAACAGATTTTTCAGTCATAATTCAAGCAGAAATGATGACACTTCATTACCATTTGGGCAAAACAAGGGGGAGAACAGCTTGGATTTTTAATCCAACTCACAGCAAGAAAACTATCTGAATCAATGCACAATTTATTCCTATTAAACCAGAGAGAAGAATAAAAAACCTGGCAAGCTTCATGGATGACGACCAACGAAGCTCCAGTAGGGTCTGACGTGACAATTAATTTGGAGAACCGAATCAGAACTTTTCCACAGTGATCTCGGAGAATCCTACCTATGTCCGCCTCTCCAAAACTCGCTTTTACTGCTGCATTTATATTAAACTTCAGGCAGCCAGCATCAGGGGCGGACCACGAGCCTAAAATGGGCCTTCTATTAGGCCTCGGCTGAAGAGACGCTGCCCCAGGGCACCAGACAAAGGCATTAACCGAAGCTATAGAGTCAGGCCATTTGCTTTTACACGAGTGTCCGATACGTAGGAAGGCCAAGTTGATTAGGCGATCAAAAACACAAGGTTTATTGTTGAGGATGACTACGTTGCGTTGTAACCAGATTGTCCAAACTATCCCGAAAAAGCTAGATGCTTATTTTCAGGGGATCTTTGATTTGATCTAGATTGTTTACTAATCCTTAACATATGCCTTGGGGCATAGGTTAGGGTAGATAAAGCCTTTATAAAAATAGGCTAAAAGATAAAAAAAAAAACTAAATATTCATGAAAAATAAATACAAAAGCCAGTTGAGTCTTTATAAACTAAAAATCGAACTCTTATAAACAAAAAAAAATGAATTATCTTCTCTATTGTCACACATTAACATAAACCGATCAATAACAGTTTTTATTAATAAAAGGAACCATTTGATTTACTAATTCATAATGACAAAAATATATGCACTTTTTTCATAAAAAAACATTCAATTGAGTTTTTTTAAAATTTTAGTGAAATAAAAAAACCAATTAACATCTATTAACAATATATTAAACTAAATATATGGCGACTAGAAGAATAGCCTCCTTTAGTTGATATGGGGCCTTTAAGGATAAAGTACATGGGTGGTCACTCAATTTTAAGATTGTCTATTTTGGGTCACTGATGCTTTTGAAATTTTATTTTTTAGTCACCCGTGATTAATGTTGTAACCGAATGATGATGTAAACTCTGTTTTACTTGATATAATAATACATTTAGCTCTCAATATTTACACATTCTATCATATTAATCCTAATTCTAAAAAATTTAACAAATTTAACCCCACATTTACAAAGTCTATCATTTTGCCCCCCCCCCAACCTCAGCAAACCCCTCATACGATTACCAAGTCCCCTCTATCACTAGTAATGCGCAACAAAAAGGAACCATGCATATGGAAATGTAGGATAGAATTAGCCCATCCATATTTTTTTATTAGTGTTAATTTGAAAATTGCTTTATCTGCTACATCAATTTCAAATTAAAGAGACAAGGCTTTAGCACCCTATCCTTCACATTCAACATTCATGCAGGCAACACAGACTACTAAAAGATTTTTATTCAACCTGATGCTATAAATGGAGAAAACTGAATTGAAAAAATCACCCTTATAATGGCTTCTACAAAACTCGACACATATTAGTAGGCCAATAAGTCGGACACTAAAGGTTATACCAAAAACAGATTTTATTTGACCAACCAAAAGAAAAAGCACCCTACCATACCAATTGTTGCACCAAATGTGTATTGTTGAGAGGGTGCTGGCAACCTAAGGCATCCAAGGCCTGTAAATCCAGCAAACTGAGCTAAGGTGGCTCTTAGTTTTAAGCTACCCTTATTTTTCTTTAAGTCATATTTCATATTTGCTCTGGAAATAATAAAAAAAATAATCGATAACCCACCTACCCAAATTTAATGCCCCTTCATGTTTTGGAAGAAGTATCCAGATTTCTCAGTTCTCCTACCAACTCCTTTGACCACCCATTCGTCCGCCGCTTGATCCTCCTTCACCACCACACTGTGTCGCTCACCGCCGGTGCCGAAATGTTCCTCGTCGAGCCCCGATCATAACTCCTTTAACCACTCGTGCAACTATCGTTCCAATTGTCAGGAATCGAAGGTTATAGGTTCGACGAACCTAGATTTTATAACCCATCCACCCATCGTTGTTTTCAGCCACCACAGATGTCTGCCCGTGAAACTATTGCCGCTACTGTCTTCCCTGTGTCGGGACGGTCGTAACCCAACTGACCAATTATTGAACCGCCATCGGTTGAAGCCTCGTCGAAATTCGTCGTACCTAATAGACTTTTGGCATTTTGGGTAAGCTCCGATCCTTTTTCTGGCTTGTTTTTGAAGAGTTGTTTGTTGTTGAATATTGATATAGTGAAAATTTGGGGGGAAATTGTATTTTTGGGACATTTTTTCGGTCGTTCAAGGCCGCGTGTGGGATTCACGCGACGTTCTGGGACGATTTTCGGTCGCCCTGGATAGTGGCCATTGAACTGGCCTTACCAAATTCGGTCTGGCCTAAAGACTAAGATGAACCGAGCCATCCGAACCAGCCCAAACCAAACTAAACCGGCCTAAGCCCAAGAATAAATCGAGCCCACTTAAAGCTAACTAACCCAGTTCAGACCCGAATCTACCTGATCCGACCCGACTCGAGTCAGACCCGACCTGACCCGTTGACCGAGTTAACCCGTTAACTGAGTCAGCTCGTTTGAGTCAACTCGTCCGAATCAAATCAGTTGACTTTGACTCGTTGACTTTGATCTGTTGACTGATGACGTCAGCATTAACTGCTGATGTCAGCGTTGATTTTAACCAAAAAATCAAATTTTCTGAAAACTTTTATTTCATGTTTTTTGACGTCTTAAGTTCGCTTTTGAAGTCCGTCTCATGAAATTCTAACACGAAAATCTCCAAATTTAACCTTAAACCCGAGCATGCATTTTATCAAGTTTATTCGTTTATTTACCGTTGAATAAAGGATTGATAAAAATTTCTGCTGTTTAAAGGTACTCACAGATCTCCAGATCGTGCTTATGCCCAGCCCAGCTCGTCCTGATCTGCTCAGCCGCGTGAACCCAAGTGACCCGTTCTAGTACTGCAACTGAGCGTGGTTCTGGTGCCCAGTAGATTATCAGACCTACCTGACATTTGAGGTGTGTTTCTTGTGTGCTGCATGACTGTTTTGCATATTGTTTTACATGTTTTATTAAACTGATCATGTGCACATGGCTGACATGCTTGATTTCGCATAAACATAACATGTTTTTTGAATTTAAGCATGACTATATTGTATGTCTGATATATGCTCTAATACCCGATATGACAAGCATGCTCTCTGATTACTTTTACCTGTAAACAAATGTATTTATTAATTACTATTATCACTGTTTATTACTCCATACTGTAATACTATCTGGACTGATTCACTGGGGTACTTGAGTTATGATATGAAGTCTCTGAATGTTCAGCTCTGATCCGACTGATAATTTCGCCCGTATAAAGTTCCTATGTTTCGGCTAAGGTAATTTCACCCGTATTCGGCTCTTACGCTTCGGCTAGGGTAATTCCACTCAAACCTACCTACGCCTAATGGGCTCAAGTTAATACCTGTATATGATGCCGTTCTAGGAAATTGTATCCTAAAGTTTGATTGGAGGGTAGATAGGTTCACATGAGAACTTTGGATGCTTTTCCCGAAATGCTTTTGTTTATCTAAATTATATAAATATTTTTACCTGCACTGTTGAAACACACTAAGTTCCCTAGTTCATACCCCCAAATATTTCCCTTTCAGATACTTTTGGATAAGCTTCTCCAGCTTAGTACTTGGAGGATCTACACATTCAGTTCATATATATTTTAATGTAATGTTTTTATCTTCCAGACTATCTTTATCGGGTGACATAAGCCTATATTTTGTTATAGTATACTTTACTACATTGTCCATATTTTACTAATTATCTTATTTATGTACTTTCAAAGACTTAATTATGGCACCAAACTATCAATACACAATAGGCAGTATTCTTTTGCTTAAAGCTAGAATGTGATTCAAATAGATAAAGGATTCTCGGTAAGCATACAATTTACAAATACAAGTGAAGATCCTAAAACTAATTAGTTTAATACTACAGTCTTCAGAATAAATCCTTAATTTACTCACTAGCTTACCGCCGCACACCTTTTCAAAAGAACCAACCTCAGTTGATATTAATCCGAAAATGAAGGCATGGAGCTTAGGGTTCCTGTGTTATACCCCCTGAAAATCAAAACAATCAGAATGACAAGAAACTACAAACAACATGAAACCTAATAATTAAGAACATGGAATTTAATCAAGTAGATTTTCCTATATTTAATTCAACAGTTTATATCCTATCTCCTATGATACTTCTCAGGGTAAAACTTTCTGTAAAACAGAGCAATAAATGAACAAGTGGGAATTCGTGTCAAATAAGAAGCATTGGATTCGTTTCAGCCATGGACAACAAGAGAGGGTATGGATTACAGAATGATTTGTCGAGGTGGAACAAAGATACAGCATCAAACACGTCTTTTTGCTGGAAGATTAACTTTTTATTTCACGATTTCTTGAAAATCATCACAGATAGTTGTCCTAAACTATGTTTCATTTGATTTAGGATTCCGATTCTTCAAAGCTTTAGCCTTAAAAGTTAAAACAAGAAGGAAAAAGTTTGAATGTAGACTCAATATTTCAGATGTCCAATTGTCAATATAGCATACCTCAGCTGGTGATGGAATACTAGATTCCCTGTTCAAATTTACACGGTGATATTAGTTCCTTCCCTCATTATACGAACAATTAAAAACTTATTGTTATTCCACAAGACAAGAGGAAGATTACTACCTTGGTCTGTCTGCCTTAGCAAGATGTTTGGACATAATGGACGCCTGCAATAAGACCCCATGTCATATATTTATGTCTATTGTCTAACAATTACAACAACAACAAAAAAGTGAATAATTATATATACATAAGAAGAATTATATTTCAATGAATTAAAATGAACAAAATGTATATCTAAGTTCTAAAATCTCTTTTAACATTAAAGGGGAAAAAGGATTCCATTAGCACACTATATACTCAGAATGCTTGGCCATCAAATAGATATCCTGTTTAGTCATAAGTCATTTGGACCAAAATGAAGACTAAAGAAAATCGATATGCACAACTATAACACCAAGGGGATGTCAATTACGTTGGCATACATAAAAATTAAAACCCCTAGCAAATTCTATCACATGTTTAATTAGATATGTAGGACTAGAAATGCAGAATGCTCGATTGTTCATCTAGGAAAATATGATCACATTATGCATCTAATATGCAAATTAACTCGTTAGCACAGTATGTGGGTTTTAATTGGCAAAACTTGGCTACCTGCTCCTGGATTATGCTCCTCGCTTCAACAAGTTGAGCTTCAAGCTCAAGCTCTCTCTCTGTTGCTTCAGAAGTGACTTCTGCCCCTTTTTGCGCATCCTGTAATTGAACCATTCTCTCCTTGGAAAAAAAAGAGAGAAATTGTCAACACATCTATCTTTTTATAAGAGTTAATAACTGTGTAACTTAATTTAACAGAGATAATACTTTTACAGAAGCCATCTTATTGCGAAGGCTTTCTTCTATTTGATCCCTAGCCATGTGAAAAGGAAGATCAAAGACATCCTGTAAACAATAACCTAAACAGCTTAGAAGCAGTTCTTGATGCACTGGAAAACAGCAATTTTGCATCATTTAAGTCATACCGTCCGCCCTCCCAATGGAGATTGGGACGGATCATTTTCATGTCTTTCACTAACAGGCAAAGATTGCTTTGGCATCCCATTAGGAGAGTTGAAGAAATCACGCATATCTACCTGTAATCAAGCTGCTGTCAGAATTCATGCGTACAAACTAAACAAGGAAAACTGAGTAACAGGAGCCAGAAACAATCTTTAAAGTTAATTCAAATACCACACAAAAGATTATGCAATATTGGAGAAAGGATATGTATAATAATTCCAGGAAAAATGGCAATGAGCTCAATGCTTTCAACAAAAACAGGAAAAAGGAGAAAGAATTTCCGCCAGTGAGCTGACAGCAGCACCAAACTTTTATGATAACAAAACACATATTTGCATAATTGCATTATTACTCTTAAACAGATGTTAGCGGCTGTATAGAGCAAATATGTTGCAGAAAGACTTCTAAAATGATTTCGCATCATTTGCAATCAGTGGAGCAAAAAACTAAAAATAAAAATAGTGAATTCATTTCATATTTCAAAGCTTTCAATCAAACCTTAAACAAAATTAACCATTCCATGCTACAGAAAGAAGGGCTTTATCAACACATATGGGGGAAAACAAGGTTACTTTCCAGCATAACACCACTTTGCTTTGCAGCCAAACAAGGTTAGCTGAATGCAATAAGGGATAAAATAGAGCAACCATGACAAGGGAATTGAATGTATAAGCATATACCTGCATTGATCGCAGTAATGCTCTTAAATCGGCATTTTCTGCTTTCAATTCTTGATTTTTTGCCTCATAAGCATCGACCTGGGAGATGACACATTGTTAAACATGATTTACTGGATGACATAGAAACATAATAGACAAAAACCCTACATACAATCTTTTTATAGAAATCATTGTCTGCCTTCTTCCCATTCCAAGTTCCACGTTGCCGCCCTTCTTTCTGTTTGCAAGTATCATAAAATTTGTTAAAGCATTAAATTTAGATTCTCTTGGAGGTACAATTGGAACCAGCACAATTAGTACCTGAAGCAAATTCATTATTTCCATTCCTGATTTCGATTCCTTCTTCTTTTCCATTAAGACTTGGTTCAATCTCTCCTGCAACAGAAAATATAAGTATATTTCCTTCTTATGTTTACTATTTTCTCCTCAAATGAGCAAATAAATAAATAACTAAATAAGATCCTACCTGCAACTTTATGTACTCCTTTTCCTTCTTCTTCGTTTCATGTATCTGTTGAGTTCTCACTTGCTTTTGTAGTACAAGTAAAAACAGTCAGTATCGTATTGTAATAAATACAGAACGCTCCAAACAAGTGATATATGTCTAACCTGATTTCCAATCACCATCCTCTGGAATTCATCTCGTTCTTGCTGTAGCTTCTCAATCTGTGCCTTAAAAGCTGCTGAATTTTTGGCTTCCTAAATCATAAAGCATTATCATAAATTACTTAATTTAAATATATATATATATATATATATATATATATATATATATATATATATATATATATATATATAGGTATGGTTCATGTTCATTTTACTGTCCATGTTAGGGGTGAGTGGCTGCCCCTCCCAATATTGTCATCTCCAAGGTTGGAATTGGGTTCTCTCCTTGGAAGTGTAATGTGCCTTCCAATTGCACCCAACACTCGTTGGTTATTTAATTTAAATCTGAACTATAACTAGCTCAATTTGGCGTCCTAAATCATATAGCATTACCATAAATAAAAAATACCAAAAGAGAATATAAATGAAAGGTCTCAACCGTTCTAGTAATTGTTGCTATCTCTCTATCTTTCACTTGCAACTGTGCCTCAAGCCTCTCAACTTTTGCCTCTAATCTTGAGATATCCGATAATAATCTACATGAAAAGGAAAAAGGGGATAATAAGCTAATGCTATATTTGGGAACATGAACTTGAAAATTCAGAATTGGATTTCATTTACTTATAAATTGTGAAAATAAAATGCATGCATTATTACATTATATATAAATTAGTTAAGATTTAATACAATTATATCTTTGAAATGTATAAAAAAAACATGAATTTCAAATTCTCTCTCTCATACACACAGTGGCATTTCAAATTCACCCCTAATAAACATCTAACAAATCCATACATTTAGAAAAAGAAATAATCAGGAATGTTATATTTACAGGTGTTTTATCACATAACTTATACTACTTTGAAATCTAAATCTATCTTTTGAAAGCCAATTCCCAAATGCAACCTAAAAGAAATCATTAAATTCTGCACAGACATACACAAAACCAGAACATAAATCTCAAAGTAAATAAACACATACCAAAATTCATAAAGAATACACGGTTTCCATAAAATAAACCAGGATCAAGGGGGGAAATGCACCAACTTAAATCTCAAAGTAAATAAATGCATACCAAAATTCACAAGATTTCAGTTCATAAAAAGAAGTCGAGTATCATAAATAAAAGGCAAACAACTTAGGGGCAGAAAGTAAATCACGAAAACGAAAAACTGTAACATCCACCGGAATTAAAAATAAAAAATTACCGTTGCCTTTGCTCATTAGCAGATTCTCTAAAATCAATGTCGCGCTGCCTCTGTTGCAGCAATGAATATATGCAATTGCAAGTCCTCGCGACCGAAACCTATCAATTGCCAAAAAAACACAAAATCCTTAATTTTCGATGATTAATTTTTTTTTAAATGACAATTTAGGAAAAGAAAAAGAGGAACACACTGGATCATTGGCAAAGAGATCGAGAGAAGCGGGAAAGCCAAAGGTAACGAGTGTCTGGTTCAAGTACTTGGTACAGTGGTCCAAGTTTCCAGCATCCGCAAACGTATACTCTCTGAAACACAAAAAGAAATATGTTATTTATAAAATGAAAAGAAAAATCTGTAGAAAGAAAGAAGTTTTGGTAGAAATCCGAACTGACCCGATAGGGAAGGCGGATTGAGAAGGCGGCTGTGAAGAAGAAGAAGAAAACAGTTAAAGCTACAAACAAAAAAGAAAGAAAGAGATTCAGAAAATATATTCTTACGGGGAGATCCATGTCTGCAACAGTTGCCGGCGAGAGAAATTGATACACAGATAGATCTAATCTTTAGAATCTAAAAACTGGAGAAAGATTTTAAAGCGGTGCACAAATTTGAAAATTGAATTACTCGAAACTGGATTTGCTACTTTTCTTTTCTCGGGTTTCAAGCGTAGGACCTTTTAACTGGACCCTGGAACCGGGGTTAACAAAAAGTGAGTCGGTTCGGGTCGAATATTCACAAAGTTCTTTTGTTTGCAAGTCGTTCCGGTTTTAATATTATTTATAATACATTTTATTTAAATTTAATTGTAAGATATAAATATTAATATAAAATTATATTTTTAATCCTTTATCAATTTTAAATTAAAAATGATAATTTAGACGAGTGAGCATAGCGGTGTAAATGAGTTGAGTTGAGTCGAGTCTGAATAATACTGAGTTCTACTCAAGTCAAATGTTAATCGAACTTTAATCGAATCAGATTACATTTTCTTATATTTTGAATAATCTAATGGTTATAAGTTTCATATATATTATTGATGACTTTTTTATAAGATTAATTGATGATTTATGTTCCTCTACTGGATAATTAATGTTTTAGATATATTTTATGTGATAATAATTAAAGATGCAGGTGACATGATGGACGAGGAAGGTTGTATATATTCATTTTGGAGCTAATGATCAATGTAATAAACTGAGAGGCACGTATAAGAAATTAAGTAATAAATAAATTGGACTGGGGTTGGTATCTACAAATCGAGTTATCCTTTGCCAACATGATTTCAATCACATGTTGATCAAAGGTGGCACGGTGGGTGGGTGGGTGAGGGTCACTTGAAATGATCATTACAAGAAAACAAAATATTGCAACACGTGGCCTGTTGGGGACTGAGATGGAGCTTGGAAGGAACTCAATCGAATCTTTTTTTCACCATTTGTAACATAGATTTAAATTGAGGTTGTAGTTGTACTTTTAGTTATAAATATATTGCGGTCATTGTAAATCGTTATTTTTTATAATAATGATTTTAAGCAGTGCCGCTACTTTTATATAAAAGCTTTTATTATAATAACGAATCGTTATTTAAATTCTTGATTGTCAGTGCTAGTAAGATACATTATATTCGTATATTCACATGATTTTAGGTTTGGCTGCTCATTATGGACCTACTCTATCTCTTATCAACGAGAAATTATATTATAGGTTATTCTCGCCACATCATTTATGGGACCAACCAATAAAAATCACTCACCTCACTATTTTTTCATGTCATATTTTTTAGTAAGTGAATCTTCCCTCATATTTACTGTAAATCAATTTTAAAAACAGTTTTTATCAAATGGAGATTCACTTGGTAAAAATATAATATGAAAAAATAATAAGATAGATGATTTTTATTGGTTGATCTCATAAATAACGTGACAGAATGATAATTTCTCCCTATCAACCTTCTTAACTTTATTTCTTTCAACAGGTTATAGGTTGCCATTAATTACAATCGTGACTGTTCTGGATATGTAATATAGCTGACCCAATAACCAAGATGCTGGTGTTTTAACTAAGAACCCATCCAAAAACGAATTTTAAACCAATTTTTGAAATGTCAACAAAAAAGTTACGCCTAACGATTAAAAATTACTCTTTTTTTAACTAGTTTTTGTACCTGATTTATTCTCCAAACTAAAATTTTGGAAACATTAAAATTTTCAATTTCTCTTCAAATAACCGTTCTTACCGTTTTTTACTTAAAATCTCGTTCTAAAATCATTTGTGAATGAAGCCTAAGCCTAACATAAATAACTGTATGGGCTAAAAGCGTAATGATTAGATTGTGATTCAATTAAGGCTTAATAGCCAAATAGGCGCACAAACTATATTTGTGGCTCACTTTTAGTGCCTAAAGTATTTTTTTTCTCTAAATAGGTGTTTAAAGTTTTATTTCGGTCATTTTAGGTGTCTGACTATTTAAAAAAAACCGTTAGCCAATTAAAATGTGACACGTGACATTTTTTAATTTTTAATTTCTTTTAATTAATTCTTAAATAAATTTTAAACTTTTTAAAAAATTAACAATTTTAAATTTTTACAAAATAGTCCCAAATCCCTAACCCAAAATCCCTAAATTGCCATCGATGTCGCCGGAGACTACCACTACTGCCTCCGGACCACCACGGCCATTTCCCTCAACCACCCATCGCCGGTAACCAACGGTAGGTGTGCTGACCGACTTCCTTTTCACGACTTTGGCTTCCTTCGACGTTAGGAAGCCGATCGGCACACCTATCATCGATTACTGGCGATGAGTGGTTGGGGGAATGGTTGTGGTTGTCCGACGACAGATATGGTTGGCGGCAGCGTGACCATTGGCGGCAGAATCGGCTGGAGAAGTTAGGGGTTTCGAATTTGGGGTCATTTTGTGAGTTTTGGGAAATTTAGAGTTTTTCAAAAAATTACGTTAAAAAATAAATTAAATTAAAAAAACAAATAAAATAAAAAATAAAAAATAATTTTTTTAAAAAAGTAACGGTAGTTAACGTTAGGCACCTAAAATGATCAAAATGAAACTTTAGGCACCTACTTAGAGCAAAAAATAGTTTAGGCACCAAAAGTGAGCCACATGTATAGCTTGGGCACCTATTTAGCTATTAAGCCTTTATTTAATAAAAGACTTCTTTACTATAAACCATTTAAGGTTTAGTTCTTATTCAAACACTAATATGTAGTTCTCTATCCATCGATGTAATAACCATTTTTCATCTGAAAATTCAATATTTTATGAATATGAATCTTGTTATATTTAACAAATTTAATGCTTTTTATATCCAAGAATTAAAAAAATAAAATTTTCATAGACGCGAATCTTGTTATATTTAGCAATTTGTTGCTTGTTATATTCGAAATTCCAAAATTTTCATAAATACAACTGTCAAATCTAAAAAAAACTTAAATCAAATTATATATTCGAATAATCGGATATCCGAAAATAAACACCCTTAGGTCTAATGTGTTCTACTCAAAACAAGCCCAGATTCGAGTAATATTACAGGAGATGATATAATCGTTGCAAGAGGAATAGTATTCTGACATTTGTCTAAGAATAATTGTAATATTATCCTGGTTGATGAAAATTCTGAATTTCCGTCAATCCCCTTTTTTTTTTCTTCTTTTTTCTCTGAAACTCTTTCTTGAATTTAAGCTTTTCATTTGTTGAGCTGCGACAAAATTAATCCCTGTAAATCTAAAAAAGTAAAAAAAAAAAATCAATAAATGACAGAAAATTAAAACCTTGTAGCAATGCAAGTGCAGCTAGCTTAGTTGTAAAACAGATCAAATCAAATAGATGATAAAAATACTATTTCAACTATGATGAAAACTAGACATAAGGTGAAGATTAATCAACCTCTAGCCTTAGCAATAACTTACAGGCAAGTCAAACGACATGAGTTGTCCTTTAAGTTCGAAATCAGAAGATATAAATCAACCATAAAAAATCTACCTTGCCAGACTTAGTCTAGTAATCAAAAAACTTACACCCACCCAACAAAAATCAGAATAGAACCACCAATTAAAATACTACCAAACAATCCTTATTGGAGAATATGAGGGCTCATAATCTATGCTTCAAGAAAAGGGTAGATAGCGAAAGCACACACAACTTTGTGATCACTGGCTGGGCAAAAAAAAGGGTAGAAGCAATAACCGCTAATCCTTTGGCTATAACAGTGACTAATGGAGAGAGGTTATACATCACTGCTAAAAGTAGACATCTAACATGAAAAATGCAGGGGTATCATTTTGAGCATGATTTCAGGATACTGCAGATGGTAGAAGTGAAATGCTACTTGGGGTAGATTGGATGGGAAGATATAGTCTTGTCATCATGAACTTTAACAATAGGACCTTAAGTTTTCAAACAGGGGTAAGGAGATAGTTCTTCATGGAGGCAGGAAAAATACGAACATTGAGATGAGAAACTCCAATAGATGACAGAGAAAGTTACTAGGTTGCTATTAGAAATTTATTTGTCGAGTATAGAAAAATGGAAGAAAAGATTCCTGAAGATTTCAAACAATTACTAAATAAATATGAAAAATATTTTTATGAAACCTCAAGGTAAAAGATGTACTTTTCATGCATATATAGCCATGATATTGCTCGACTTTAAGTACATATTAATCTATTTTGCCAGTAGCTTCATGCACTTGCATCTAAGAGTTGAGGAATGTATAGTATTTATTGCCATAGTGAATGAATGTTTTCTTGTTGTGGTGTGCAAGATCGGCGGGACTAGAGCAATTAGACGTAGGAAGGAAATGCTGAGTGCAGTTGACAAATGTAGGAGGAGAATGCCAAGCTTGGTTGGAAAAACAAGGGAGACGAATGCCAAGCTTGGTTGGCAAAAGAAGTGAGAAGAATGCCAAGCTTGGTTGGCAAAAGAAGGAAGGACGATGCCCGAAAAAATAGTACCGAGTCAGAGCCACATCAGCCCTAATTCTATGAAGTGAGAATGCGCCACCGCCGAGAATTATGGCACCAAACACTCAGGATTTTACCCTAACCCTAATTAGGGCTTCGCCTACGCCTATATAAAAGAGTTCAATAATGAGCCATAAGAGTGAGCTAGAGCCACGAGAAGAAGAGAAAGGTAGAAGCAACCTAGGCAGTTTTGCTGAGAGCTCTGAATCCATTGAAGGGCTGCATCTAAAGATCTCATTCTTTTGTTTCATTTCTCTTGATTTAATTCTGATTTTTGTGATGATGAATCAAATCGTTGATTTGTTGTTAATTTCCTCATCCATGAACTAATCTTTTAACTGGCTAGGGGTATTTATGATGAATGTTTAGTTTTTAGTTTTAAGTAATTGGATGCTTTGAATTTATTGTCTATTTCACATGGGCTTACTGTTAATATATTTATTGCCATACGACAGTTGGCATTGAATGCTCATTATCCCCTAATATCTTAACAGACTTTGGAGATAAGGATTAATTGCCAAATACTAATGAGAGAAACTTCGACAGAAGATATTCAAGTAGATGAACTTACACCTGAAGTGAATCTACCCCTTAGAAGTAAAGATTGAATCTTCACCAAGTTATTTTTTTAAAAACTCACTATAGACATATAGGTGTTGAAAGTAGTTAACTTCGATGGCAATACTAACTTAAAATCTGCTCGGCAATAAAACCAAGGTTTAATATTACTTATTGCTATCATTGCTAGTGTGAAATCCAACATCCCTTGCCAAGCCTTCCAATCATCGTTACCCCAACTGTTTCCAAACTACCTAGATCTTCACTTCAGTTTCCTTTATCATTTAGTTTTTTAGTTAAAACCTTGATCAATTACCATCATCTTTATTCTAAACTTTATAAGTATTTATCATGGCATTTAATTCCTGGACAATCCTTGTGGATACGATACTCTTCTTACTACTGTATTACCATCAATTACTTGTTGACCGTGTATACTTGCACGTAAAAAGATATATTCTTAGTATTATTTACTTGAATAATACGCATAATCCACATCTTTTTGCCAAGCAGTATATCGTTGACAAGTTTTTGGTGCCGTTGCTAGGGATTGCAATGAGATTAATTGTTTTGATTTTTACTTGTTTCTATTTTTTTTTGTTTTACTTATTGTATTTCATTTGATGTATGAACAGGAGCCGCACTGCAAAAGAAGATTTGCAATACGATCCGGAAATTGAAAGAACCCTACGTAGATTAAGAAGAGAACGTCGAAAAATGGCTCGCAACGAAAATGGTGAAATAGATGGTGTCCTAAATAATGCCAACAACCAAGAGAATCAGACAATACCTGATGGGATACCACCCGCTCTTGTTTTTGTTGCTGAGCAACCTGTAGAACGACCTATTAGAGAACACTTGGCACCAAACTTGGATAATTTACTGCCAAGACTGATTGGTCCATAGGTAAATTTGGCTAATTTTAAGCTTAAACTGGTAATGATTCAGACGCTATTGAATGTAGGTTAATTTGATGGATCACCCACTAGAGACCCAAGGCAACATTTGAAGCAATTTATGGAGGTTTACCAACTATTTCAACAACTTGGTGTGACTAAAGAGACAGTGAAGCTAAGACTTATCTCATTCTTTTTAAGAGATGGAGCAAAATTGTGGCTAAGTTCTTTGCCACCTGGTTTAGTTACTTCATCGACAAATTTATGCCAGAAGTTTATTCTAAGATTCCAACCACCTAAACTTAATTCCAAGCTGCATAGTGAAATCATTACTTTTAGGTAAGCTAATGACGAGACTTTGTATGATGCCTAGGAACAGTTCAATAACCTATTGAGAAGATGTCCCATGCATGGATTACTGTAGACTCTCTGAGTGAATACTGGCAAAAGTGGCAAAAGTTATGTGTTGGAAAAGTATAAAAACGTGCCAAGATGAGTCTTTTGCGTACAAGTATACACAGTCTGCAAGTAATACAGCTGGTAAGCTGAGTATCAATCCCACAGAGTTTGGCTTGGAATTCAATTGCCTTGATTGTTACTTGCCTTAAGAAAAAGGTTGATTTGATTTGAAATTGGTTTTTGGAAAATAATTGAAAATTAAAGGAATGAAAGTAAAGACGTTGGCAATGAAGGTGTTTTAATGAATGATGAGCGTTGGCAGGGAATGTCTGGTTTTCACGTTATTCATGCCGTGCCAGCCTTTAACAACAACCTGTCTTGGCATTGTTTGCCGAGCAGATTCAAAATTAGCAAAGCCTTTCTCGATGGTCATTACCCTAAATTGATCATGTAAAAACCCCTATATCTCTATATTGTTTGTTTTTAAATAAACCAATTTGATTAAGATCCAATCTATACTCCTAAGGGGTAGATTTCACTCTCGAAATAAGTTCATCTAATTGAACGACTTCTCTCCTTAGTATTTAACAACTCAATCGTTGCCACCCCAAGTCTGTTAAGATATTGAGGAGTAATAGGCCAACAGTGCCAGCTCTCGCTTGGCATAGTATTTAGGAAATATTAAAGTATGCCGAATAATGAAAACATTGCCAAGACAGATTTATTTTAAAAACTAAAACATAAAAATAGCGTTCAACGCAAACATCTCCCACCAACTATTAAATTAGTTCATGGTGAGGGATTTAACCAACAACCCACAAACGTTTTTGAAATACATCATCATTAAAAACAAAATAAATAACTTGAAAGAAAGAATGGGCCAAGTTGGTCGGACCACCCTTCCTAGGTGCAGCCGGTTGTCAATCATCACACACCAACTCCTCACGATCCAATCTTCTTCCCCCTCTAAAGTCTAGCTTGGTTGGTGTTTAAATAGGCGTGCGAGGAAGGGATAGGACTAGCTCTTCAAATTTTGAATTTCAACTGCCCAAGGGATAAGTGATTATCTTCTTATCCAAATTTGAATGAGAGCTGATCAGACTATGGCTGACGTCATCCTGCCGAAGCTGCCCTGGTATCCAAGCTTCTGCCAACAAGTCTTGGCACCATCTTATCCGCTATTTTTTTGGAGATTGTTTCAGTTGCTACTTTTTCGGAGCCTGATCATGTTCAATTTTTTCGGGGTCCAAAAACATCTTGGCATGGCATCAAGTTCACTTCTCTGCCAACCGGTGCTTGGCATTGTCTGGTCCATCTGTGCCAATAGCACTCAGCATTCTCTCTGGCATTCCTTCCTGTGGTACTTTTCTGGGCTAAATCCTATGCCAAACCTGTAAAATTGCCAACAAAACAACCCTTCCACTGGCATATACAAAACTCTAAACTCCTTATGCAAATGCATGGTTTTAACATCCTAATGCAATTAAATGCACCTAAAACAAGCAAAAACATTGTAAGATTTGCATTAAAAATAGTACTTTTGGAGAGGTAACAATTCCCTACTTGGACCTAGATAAAGACCTTTTATAACGGTCTCAATGCTCATGTCATGACTATTATTGATGCTTCGGCAAATGGTTCATTGCAAGACAAGAATTGCACGGTAGTATTTGACATCCTTGAAAGGACTGCCACGAATGATCTTTAATACCCTACAGCAAGATTGGCAATCGAAACAAAAATAGTTGGAAAGTTGGAGCTTGATGCATTGTCATCGATCAATGCTCAAATTGCCAAATATAATGAAGACAATGCAAAAGACTACTGAAGCCCGAGAAGTTAAAGCAAAAGAACCTTTTTGCACTATTTGTAGAGATGACCACGATGTAGAAGAATGCCCATTAAACCCAGAATTAGCGTTCTATGCGGGCGACTATAACTGTAATATCAACATGCACTCTAATACTTATAATGCAGGGTGAAAGTAGCATCCGAACTTTGCATGGGCAAACCAAAGAGGTAACCAATTTAATGCCCAGCATCAGAACACCAATGCACTGCAAGGTTTTAACCAAAATATGATGCTACATAGAGCATAGAATAATTTGCCTCCAGGGCAGAGACCTACCAATAGAAACACCCTAACGGAGTATATAGAGAGTAATGACGCGACTGTTCAGAGTCTAACATCATTGATGAGAAACTTAGAGGTCCAACTAGGACAACTTACCAGCGCACCCAGTACCATACATCAGAGAACTTTGCCAAGTGATATGGATGATGTTCGACAGAAAGAGGATAGAACAATGTAAAGCTGTCACTCTTCGAAGTGGCAAACAAGTTGAGAATTCAACACCAGCAAAATATCCAATTGTTTTCCATCAGAACAAATCAGTGCTAGTAGAAGAAACCAATGAGGGTGAGAAAGAGGAAGCAAGCACTAGTGATGCAGACCTCAATCTGATGCCAGCACCAGCTCGACAAAACTAGCTGAGCCATCATTTGTATACCCACTACTACCTTTTCCACAGAGGCTCCAAAAACACAAACAAGATCAGCAGTTTAAGCAATTTTTAGAAGTCCTTAAACAACTACAGACTAACATACCATTAGTGGAAGCTCTTGAACAAATGCCTAACTATGTTAAATTCATGAAGGGCATTTTATCCAAAAAGAGAAAGCTGGGTAATTTTGAGATTGTTTCACTTACTGAGGGATGCAGTGCAATGATAACCAAAAGAGTGCCACTAAAACTGAAAGATCCTAGGAGTTTCACTATTCCCTACACGATTGACAATAAGTTCATAGGCAAAGCACTGTGTGATCTGGGAGCCAACATAAGTTTAATAGCAATGTCAGTCTTCAAGAAACTTGGCATTGGAGAAACCAAGCCTACCACAGTAACACTTGAGCTGGCAGATCGATCTTATGCACATCCCAAGGGTAAGATTGATGACGTGTTGGTAAAGGTAGATAAATTTATATTCCATGTTGATTTCATTATTTTAGAATATAAGGCTGATGTTAATGTCCCAATAATATTGGGAAGACCATTCCTTGCCACAGGTAGGACATTAATCGATGTCCAAAAGGTGAGCTTACTATACGTATAAATGACCAATAGGTTACGTTTAACGTATTTTTTAAGCTCTTAAGTGTAGATAAACTTGAGGAATTCCAAGTTGTTGAGCTGATAGAGTCTATTTTTAACCTAAATGTAGCACAAATTTGCCGGGAAACAGTTGATGCCATAGAGCAATGATGTAATGAGTGATGATTTTGAAGAACTGGCTAAGTTGAGTGAAGTCATTAGTTTTCACAGAAAACCTGAATCACTTGAGTTGGCAGGCAGAGAAATCAAAGCACCAAAACCATTTATTGAGGAGCCACCAGAACTGGAATAGAAACCATTGTCAAGTCACCTCAAATATGCTTACCTAGGAGACAATTCCACTTCACTAGTGATCATTGCTATTGATTTGATTGAAGACTAGGAAGAAAGATTGCTAGAGACTTTGGGTAACTATAAGAAAGCCTTGGTGTAGACCATAGCTGACATATGAGGGATTAGCTTTGCAGCTTACACCGATGGCAAACAATTGAGTGACAAAAAAGACCGATTATGATCATGACAGATAACGTGAAGCGATGTGTACTTAGATGGCTAGTTACTGGAAGAAAAAGTGGATTCCAAATGACTGAAAATAAAGAGCTGAAGTAGAAAAAAATTGTCACAACAAAAATGCAGAGATGCTATGGCTAGAAACTGAAGATTTAAATAAGATTGCTACAACAATTCTAGAATAGTATGAGGATGACTATGCCTCGATATCAAAGGAAAAAAGAGCAGCAAATCCTAAGCACTACTGGGGTGCTGAGTTTAATCAAAAGGTCTCTAGACTTATAGCAAAGAGATTCTTTGGTTTTCTAAGGTGGTTGTTCAAAGCCACCAAGGCAAAACATTCTCTTTCATTGTGTAATCGAGAGTTTGGCATACTCAAAGAAAAAAATTATTTGGCTTTCTATGTTGGTTATTCAAACAAAAGATTGCCACAGCCTACCATCCACCAACCAAGAGCCAAAGACTAAAGCACCACTGGAAGAAAGTTAGAATAATGCCAAGGAGACCATTATCCTTGCGAAAATTTAGTAACTTTTTCCAACTCAGTATGATCATTGTAAATAATGTAGGAGATTTATTTTCTTTTTAGTACTTAAGATATCTCAGTTTAATTATTTAGTTTTGCCTTTATTTCTTTTCCTATTTTGAAAGGTTTCTTTAGTTCTCAGCACAAGAAATTTTGCCAAGAGACCATGTCGAGTTCTACTGCCAAAAGACCACAACTAAAGAGAAAGAAGAAGGCAGAACCGAAAAGAGTACCCTTCACTAGAAGAAATACTCGATTATCTCGACAAGATCATTCCTCAAGGGAGTCATCATCCCCTTAACTCCTTAGATTCATGTGTTTAATTCTACGCATGCATTACATTTGTATATATGTGTTTTCATGCATTGAGGACAATGCCTACCTTAGGTTTGAGGGTGTGTGTTTCCTCACATTATTGACATGACATTTATTTTTTTATGTTTGTATTCTGTTTGCCATATAGATGTAAAAAAACTTTGCATACCAAACCACTAAATTTTTTTGCCAATGCTTGATTTTGAACTAAATTGCCAAACACATTGCTAGCATAGTTAGATTATGTCTTAGTATGCCCCTGTTCAATGAAGAATTTAGAAATCTCTAGACTTAGTAAGAGCCAATAGACTTAGTAAAGACAAGTAGCTTGGGAATTGATCTCTAACTTAGGGAAATATAGTTTCGCTCAAACACGTAGTATGCATCTAGTTCCTAAGACAAACTTAGGATTTTTGAAACTGAACTCAAAAAGAAAAAAATGCCAGGATAAAAGTAAAGAATAAGGCAACAATGTTTTGCCAAAGGCCAAAAATATAGAACACTCATCTACCTTAAAGATAATAAGTAACTTGGCGCTTCGTGGTTTGCTCCCTCTTAGTTCTCAGGCTAAAAAATTTTTTAGGGTATGAGCGTAATGGCTAAGCTTAGCGATATCATCTGGATTAATGTGTGGGTTCATGTTATACTCTCTCTTGCTTCTTACGCCAAATAGCATTATGAAGCGAACCCTAAAAATAATGCCAAATAAAAAAAGAAAAACATTGGGTGAACTTTAAAAAAATACTGAGTTTGGGAAGTAAAATTGACTAAGGGAATTGGGGGATACTAGATGCAAACCGCCCGCACTTTATGCATACTTCCTGACCTCAAGTTAGAGTTATATTTTTGCACTTGAAATTATTAAGCATTTTGTTGTATTGGTATTGTTATTGTGAGATAACTGAGAACAAAACTAGGGCCAGATCTTGCTTGTTAAATTGTGTTACTAATCAAAAAATTTTGTCGAGGAACTATATTTTATAGTTTTTAGTTTTGCATTACTTGAGGACAAGCAATGAGCTAGGTTTTGAGGGTGTTAACTCCTCAAAAGATGTACTTTCATGCATATATTGCCATGATATTGCTTGAATTTTGGTACATATTAGTCTATTTTGCCGGTAGTTTCATGCATTTGCATTTAGGAGGGAGGAATGTATAGTTTTCATTGCCAGAGTAAATGGGTGTTTTCTTGTTGTACTGTGCAGGATCGGCAGGACTGGAGCATGTAGATGCATGAAGGAAATACTGAGCACAGTTGGCAAATGTTGGGCTCTATTTCCTTCAACTGAATTGCTTGTCAAGTGGTGGAAAAGTTAAATTTTGGGTGATAATGGTGGGAAGTAAAAGATAGCAAATTTGCACAAGGATTTATAGTGGTTCAAGCTTCTAACAAGCTCTACATCCACTGCCTTATCTCCCCACTAAAGATTTCAACCAATTCACTAAGAATTCTTCCCCTTTTCTAGGCTTATGAGGTAACCCTTACAATCCTAGACTCACTCACAAAGTCTAGCATCCAAAGCTCACAAACTGAGCTTTGGGAACACTCTTAAACAAGAGAAATTCTAAGCAAACTAAAATCCCTCTACAAGGTTGATGTTTGCACTCTAAAGCTCTCACCCAAATCCTAAAACACTTGAGCATACATTGACAATTAAGCTCACAAGTGTTGTCTATACAAAGAATGAGAAATTTAAGCTCTAAGACAAATTTGACATCATAATGTTGTTGACTTGAAGATCATTAGTTGTTCCAGGTGCTTGAAGGGTCCTTTTATCTTCCCAAATGAGTTCCTAGCCGTTGGTGACCATTGAGGATGAATTGGAGCCGTTGGGGAACATTTTCCAAGCAATTCTACAATTCTGCAGCATGAGGTATCGATACTCGAGTAGGGGTATCGATACTGGCCATAAAATGGAAAAAACCGTTAGAAAAAAACAGAGAGGGTATCGATACCATGAAGAGGGTATCGATGTACGGTATCGATACTGACCGTACAGTATCGATACCAGAAATCGATTCTAGAATTCTGGAAAACAAAGGGTATCGAAACCAGGAAAAGGGGTATCGATACAGGCCTTAGGGTATCAATAGCGAAGGTCGGGTATCGATACCAGGAGCCTACTTTTGACTTTTTAAACCTATAAAAATTGCGTTTTTGACTTAAAAATGTTCCAAAATCATTTCAACATATTTCTCAAGTTGTTTGGACTTAAAATCAGTTTTGCAATATTTTTAATTTAGTCCAAAAACATTTTTCAATTATTATATCAAAACAAATATCCTAACAATCTCCCCCTTTTTGATATAATAAAACTAACTTGAAAATTTGTTTTTGAGATTCCCCCTTAGTAAAACTAAAATTTGAATAAGATATTAATTGTTGAAAAGCTTATAAGCTCCCCTTATTCATTTGTAAATTCAATTTTCCAAATATTCTCCCCCTTTTTGTTATATCAAAAATGGTTCAAAACTTTAAATACCAATAAAAACAGAAAGTTAAAAAAATTGACAAAAATAAGTTTTGTTTTAAAATTGGTTCCCCCTTACTTAAGAATCATTTAAATGTTAGTCCAACAATTATGATAAACTAGTTGAATTAAAAAATAAATCAAATAAAATTAAATAAATTCAACTAATTTTTACCACACTTGAACCAAAGGTAGGATGTGAAGCCTTCCTTCTTCAAGTGTTCTTCCTTGTGTGTATAGAGCTCCCTCTTAATTTCATCACTTTTTGATCATGCTCTATCACACCTAAAACAAGACAATCAAGTAATTTTTGGTATCCAAATTGCTTTGGATCCAATGACGTTAGAAGTACATAATTTAGTCCCCTTAGGAATCCATTTTTCAATTTCATCATTTTTACTTGAAGTAATTAGTCCTTTTGGGACCCAAATACTTCTAAAAAATTTTCCATTTAAAAATCTAGGGGCACTAGATTGTCTTTGATAAAAATTTGATTTTCTCAAATTGTTTTTCTTTTCAAGCTTTTTGAAAATCAAATTATTTTCCTTCTTAAGATTATCTACTTCCTTTTGATGATCTTTTTCTAAACTTTGAAGCAAATTTTGTAAATTTAAAACTTTAAGTTCAAAATCCTTTATTTTTGTTTCAAATTCCAAATTGGTTTTCAAAAGCAAATCATTTTCGGTTTTTAATTTTGAAATCATCTTTTTATTTTTCGAAATGAAGCCTTAAACTCAAAAACCAATTTGTCATAGGCTTCTTGTAACTCATCAAATGAATATGCATTTGAATTTGAACAAGATGAGTTAGAAGTTACCTCCCCCTCATTGAGGGCCATTAAGCATAGGTGGGCTACTTCATCTTCATCGGTGGAGTCCTCATCACTCTATGTAGCCACGAATACTCTTTTTGATAATGATCCCTTCATGTTGAAGCGAGGGCAATCGTATTTGGTGTGCCTCATCTTCTTGCAATTTGAACACTTGGGGGGATCCACCATCTTCTTTTTCGATTCATGCTTGGATTCTTCTTTGTTGCTCATCATGAATCGAGTAAATTCTTTGAAGAGATAGGTTATCTCTTCATCTTCACTTTCCTCTTCACTTGAATCTTCTTGGTTGCTTGTGGAAGATTTAAGAGCAATGATGTTGACATCAACTCCTTGCTCTTTGACTTTCTTCTCCTTCTCTATTCTCATGGGTTGAGATATCATCCCATGGGTAAGAAAAGACCCGATGAGCTTATCAAGTTTAAGCTCCTTCAAATTTTTGGCTTTAATGATTGTCGTCTTCTTCGACTTTCATGATTCGAGAAGTGAATAAATCAACTTTTGAACGAGTTTGTCTTCTAAAATCTCCTCTCCAAATTCTTTTAGCTTCTTGATGATTATGGAGAAACGATCGAACATACTCTTGATGTCTTCATTTGGGTTCATCTTGAAGTTTTCATATTCGAGGTTGAGTAGACCGATCTTTGTCTCCTTCACCTCGTTTATACCTTCATGGATCACTCCAAGCTTGTCCCAAACTTCCTTGGCATCTTGACAAGAGGAAACTTTTGCATATTTATCGGGGCCTAATTCACACAATAGAATGTGCAAGGCTTTGCAATTGAGTTCCATCATCTTCTTATAGTTGGCATTCCAATCTGTCTTTCTTCTTGTTGGGACGAACAGTCCATCTTCAACAAGATCCCATAGATGATAATCTTTGGCCTTGATGAAATACATCATCATGTTTTCCAATAGGCATAATGTTCACCGTTGAAGTAGGGTGGCTTGTCAACGGATTGCGACATGAGCACCGGTTGATTGTTTGTTGTATCGAGCTTCTCGGATCACCTCAATAGGATGTTAATCCCTCTCAATTGAGCCTCGCTTTGATATCAATTGTTGGGCTCGATTTCCTTCAATTGAATTGCTTGCCAAAGTGGTGGAGAAGTTAAATTTTGGGTGATAATGGTGGGAAGTAAAAGATAGAAAATTTGCACAAGGATTTATAGTTGCTTAAGCTTCTAACAAGCTTTACATCCACTACCTTAGCTCCCCACTAAGGATTTCAACAAATTCACTAAGAATTCTTCCCCTTTTCTAGGCTTAGGAGGCAACCCTTACAATCCTAGACTCACTCACAAAGTCTAGCATCCAAAGCTCACAAACCGAGCTTTGGGAACACTCTTAAACAAGAGAAATTCTAAGCAAACTGAAATCCCTCTACAAGGTTGATGTTTGCACTCTAAAGCTCTCACCCAAATCCTAAAACACTTGAGCATACATTGACAATTAAGCTCACAAGTGTTGTCTATACAAAGAATGAGAAATTTAAGCTTTAAGACAAATTTGACATCATAATGTTGTTGACTTGAAGATATTAGTTGTTCCAGGTGCTTGAAGGGTCCTTTTATCTTCCCAAATGAGTTCCTAGCCATTGGTGACCGTTGGGGATGAATTGGAGCCGTTGTGGAACATTTTCCAAGCAATTATGCAATTCTGCAGTAGGGGGTATCGATACTCGGGTAGGGGTATCGATACCGGCCCTAAAATGGAAAGAGTCGTTGGAGAAAAATAGAGGGGGTATCGATACCATGAAGAGGGTATCGATACTGGCTGTATGGTATCGATACTGGCCGTACAGTATCGATGCCAGAAATCAATTCTAGAATTATGGAAAACAAAGGGTATCGATACCAGGCAAAGGGGTATCGATACGGGCCTTAAGGTATCGATACCGAAGGTAGGGTATCGATACCAGGAGCCTGTTTTTGACATTTTGAACCTATAAAATTGCATTTTTGACTTAAAAACGTTCCAAAATCATTTCTACATATTTCTTAAGTTTTTTAGACTTAAAATCAATTTTGCAATATTTTTAATTTAATCCAAAAATATTTTTCAATTATTATATCAAAACAAATATCCTAACAGCAAATGCAAGAGGAGAATGCTAAGCTTGGTTGGCAAAACAAGGGAGACAAATGCCATGCTTGGTTGGCAAAAGAAGGGAGAAGAATGCCAGGCTTGGTTGGCAAAAGAAGGAATGACGATGCCCAAAAAAATAACACCGAGTTAGAGCCACGTCAGCCCTAATTATATGAAGTGGAAATGCGCCATCGCGGAGAATTATGGCACCAATTACTCAGGATTTTAACCTAACCCTAATTAGGGCTTCGTCTGCGCCTATATAAAAGGAGTTCAAGAATAAACCATAAGAGTGAGTTAGAGCCACGAGGAGAAGAGAAAGGTAGAAGCAACCTGGGCAGTTTTGCCGAGAGCTCTGGATCCATTGAAGGGTTGCATCTAAAGATATCATTCTTTTGTTTCATTTCTTTTGATTTAATTATGATTTTTGTGATGATGAATCAAATCGATGATTTGTTGTTGGTTTCCCCAGCCATGAATTAATCTTTTAAATTGGCTAGGGGTATTTGCGGTGGACGTTTAGTTTTTAGTTTTTAAGTAATTGGATGCTTTGGATTTATTGTCTATTTCACATGTGCTTACTGTTAATATATTTATTGTCATACGACAGTTGGGATTGAATGGTTATTATCCCCTAATATCTCAACAAACTTAGGAGATAAGGATTAATTGCCAAATACTAAGGAGAGAAACTTCGACAGAAGATATTCAAGTAGATGAACTTACACCTGAAGTGAATCTACCCCTTAGGAGTAAAGATTGAATCTTCACCAAGATAATTATTTGAAAACTCACTATAGACATATAGGTGTTGAAAGTAGTTAACTTAGGGTATTGCCATCGACAGAGGCAATGCTAACCTAAAATTTGCTCGGCAATAAAACCAAGGTTTAATATTACTTATTGCTATCGTCGCTAGTGTAAAATCCAATATCCCTTGCCAAGCCTTCCAATCATCGTTACACCAATTGTTTGCCAAACTACCTATATCTTCACTTCAGTTTCCTTTATCATTTAATTTCTTTAGTTAAACCCTCGATGAATTACCATCATCTTTATTCTTAACTTTACAAGTATTTATCGTGGCATTTCATTCTTGGACAATCCATGTGGATACGTTACTCTTCTCACTACTATATTACTTGCTGACAGTGTATACTTGCACATAAAAAGATATATTCTTAGCATTATTTACTTGAATAATACGCAGAATCTACATCCTTTTTCCAAGCAGTATATCGTCGATAGTATGCCCATAGGAAGAAGTCATGATCATGCTATTGTTTTGAAGGAATGAGCACTGCCAGTGAATCTAAAACCTTATAGTTTCCCCCACCACCAGAAGAATAAACTGGAAAAACATATTACATAAATGCTGACATCTTCTATAATTAAAACTGGCAAAAGCCCATTTGTCTCACCTTGCTTGTTGGTTAAGAAAAAAATATGGGACTTGAAGATTGTGTGTTGATTACAGGCAACTCAATGCCCTAACTAAGAAGAATAAATATCTTATTCTCGTGGTTGAAAATCTACTGAATGAGTTAAATGCAGCAAAATATTTTTCAAAAATAAATTTGAGATATGGGTATGAGAATATAAAGATTAAAGTCAAGGACATCCCAAAAATAGCTTTCAGGACTTACTATGGACATTTTGAGTTTACAGTGATGCCCTTTAGATTGACTAATGGTCCAGCAACCTTTCAATCCTTAATGAATGAGCTTTTTGGTTCTTATATAAGAAGGTTTGTCATAGTTTTTTTGATTATATACTGGTTTACAGTAATAGTTGGGATGAACATCTTACACATCTTAAGTTAGATTTACAATTATTAAAGACCGACTAACTGTTTGTCAAGAAGAATAAATGTTTTTTTGGACATGAGCATGTGGAGCATCTTCGACTCATTATATCATCAAAGGAGTTTCCACTGATCAGTCCAAGGTGAAGGCCATGAGGAATTTACCCCTTCCTAAAAACCTTAAGGCATTGAAGGGATTTTTAGGATTGACAAGGTACTACACGAGGTTCATAAAGGGATATTGAGGAATTAACAGGCCTTTGACCAACATTCTAAAGAACGATAATTTCAAGTGGACTCAAGAGGCTAAAAATACTTTTGTTGAATTAAAGGCAGCTATGTGCATGCTCAAGTTTTAGCCTCATCTGATTTTGAAAAACCCTTTTGCTTAGAAATTGATGCCAGTTTAAAAGGGATTGGGGTTGTGCTGTCACAATAAGGAAGACCAGTAGCTTACTTGAGTAAAACTCATAGTCTAAGACATGCTGACTTGTCAATATATGAGAGGGAGTATATGTCAATTCTGATGGTTGTTACAAGTGGAGACATTACTTGGGAGGAGGACCATTCATAATTAAAACAAATCATAAATCTCTAAAAATTTTATTAGAGAAAAAGTTGACCATTACTATTCAAAACGGATCTAACAAAACTGTTGGGCTTGAATTATGTGATTAAATATAGGAAAGAGAAGTGTAATTTAAATGCTGATGTTCTTTTCAGAAAGGCAGAAGAAGTGGAGTTAATGTTTACAATTGCAACTACCCTAATACTACATTTTGGGTTCATGAAGTAAAAAAAGTTACAAGAATAATGTGTTTGCTCAAGAAAATATTATCAGTACTTCTGTCAATAAAGAGCAAGAAGGAAAATGAACTTATCCTAGAAGAATTCTAAGGTACAAAAAAGGGTTTATTTGGGGGCTCAAGGAGGCTTAAGACAACAGATTTTAATACTGCTACATGATTCTCCAGTTGAAAGACATTATGGAGTCCAAGCCACTTATCACAAAATCAGATTGAGCTTTTACTGGTCAAGCTTGAAAGCTGAAGTAAAGAGACACATTAGACAATGTGACCAGGGACGGAGCTAGGATATTAGGTCGAGGAGGACAAATTATAACTAACAATATAAAATAGGGGGCAAAATCAAACTAAATTAAAATTAGGAGGTAAAATCAAAATAAACTAAAATTAGGAAGTTTAAATATGTAAACATCCATACATATTTTTTAACAATAAAAAAATAGGAGGGGCAGTGGCCCCCGGGACAAGGCATAGCTTCGTCCCTAAATGTGACACATTTCAAAGTACCAAAGTATAGTATATTACCAAGCTAGAGCTTCTACAATCTATCGTATACCTCAACAAGCTTGGGAGGGCATCTCCATGAATTTCATTGAAAGACTCAACCAATCCATGAAGTGTGACTGAGTATTAGTTATTATTAAAAAAATACACCTCTTGCTGGCTCTCCTACCACCGTACCAGACATAAATGATAAAAAAGAATAGGATGTCAGACACATCAATACCAAACGACAGAGCAATTTAATGTAAAGCAAAACAACATCGGATGTAAAAAATGATGTAAATTCATTTGTACTCAGTTTTTTTTTTTCGAATTATCAATAAAAAAGAGGAAAATTTCAGAAGGTATTCACAATTCTTTCTATTTTTCTTGCATATCATAAATACAAATAAAAAAGAAAACAACTAAATAAAAGGTTTGTCTTTAAGTCGTTTAGACTTTCGGCCGTCCTAGAAACTTTGATGATGGACGAGCCCGCCGTCCGGTGAAAAGTCTCTCGATCTCCTCTTGAGCCGTACACGGTGAATCGGACGGTTTGATTTAATAAAAAGAATATTATTTTTTTTAAAAAGGTAGGATTTGGGGATTTGATTTAAAAAAACCCCAAGGTTGGATCTATTTTTAAAAGAAAAAAAATTTAGAGAGATTTTTGGTTGTCACCGGTGCCGATGAACGGCGGTCGGTACGACCAAGCTACAATGATTTTTGGGTTAATATCCAGATATTCATATGAATATCCAGGGAGTGAAGGATTTTTGGGAAAAGTTAAAAAAAAAGAAAAAGGGTCTGTTTATATGTATTTATGTTTTTTTATATGTTCTTGTTTCGTATCATTCTATTTATTCGTACCTTGTGCTTCATTAGAGTTATATTTTTTGTTCTTCTATTTATTTGTTCGATATATATCGTTCATTTTTTATTATTTATTAATGTGTTTTTAATATATATATGTGTATATATATGTGCATATTATATTCTATGTTTATTGCTTAATATATGTTTATATATTATATATTTACGTATATAAATACATGCTTATATTATTTTTTTATTGTTCGTAATATATATTATGTTTATTTTTCACATATACGGTTTGTTACATACATTATTATATACTATATACATATACATATATATTTCCTATTATGTTAAGTAATACATTATGTATATGTGTTATATATGGTGCATTTTTATATATTAGTACGTATATGATATGTATACATTATATCATTTATATTTTATATGTGATTTATTTACGTGTATATATATATATATGTTATTGCATATTGTTATATCGTATATTACAATTTAATACATATGTTATTTGTTTTTTACGATGTTTTTTTGCTTTATTAGACATATATTATGGTTACTATATTATGTTATATATTAATATTATAATATTTGTTAGACATGCCGCAGGTATACATATATATATGTTCAATATACCAGTGTATAGTTTCTTTATTCATTTCACTTCATTTATGCATATTAATTGTTCATACATATATTTGTCACATATAGTTTTAAACTTCATTGTTCTGATATTCTAGTGGGGAGTGTCATTCCGGTCTCCGGGTGTCATCCTTTTGGTACCGTGAATACCGAAGTATTTATTTTTATGTTATCATGCATGCATACATTTCTAGGGATTAGACTTTAAATTAAACCGAATTTAAATTATTCTTAATAAATACGGTACGAACCTTTAGGTACCAATTTTGAGCGTGCTGGGGGTGCGAACCCTTCCCCACTCGTAACCGACTTCCGTACGAGTTTTTTCCAAATTTCCCCATTAAATGTTTTCAAAATCGAGGGAACCTTTATGTTTTAAAATTAGTCTCTACAATACCATTTCTGCGAAATACGATATTACAATGCTTTACCCGATGCCTAAAGCTTATGAGAGTCATTAGGGTTGGTTTTACTAAAGCATTTGATCAATTAATATTATTTACCGGCTTCATAATTATTTAATCGAGTAATTTCCAACATTTATCCCTTAAGCAAAATTTCCATCGAACACATCAATATTCATACTCTAGCACCCAAACATCACAACATACAATTCAAACAGTCGTCACATAGATATACAAATATCCGAACGACCCTACACTGTCTCTAAAGCCTATAAGAGTCAAGTCATATCCCTAAACATCATTATACATCTCGAAGTTATCAAATCTCGCAATACCGGTCTCAAACATGCTTATTATCCGTCTACCTAATTTGCAAACACTAACAAGCAAAGCAATTATACTTATGATGCTCATGAAGCATTCACAGTTCGAGGTGTATTACCTTAAGCGGTAACCGATGATTCCTTATTTAAGATTCCCGATTACTCCACTTGATCTAATATTCGATCCCAAAAACTCCTCAAATAAAAATGAATATGAAAATACATTAATTTCATGCATCTCCTATTCAAACACAAGGTCAAACGCTTAAAAATAACTTACCGGATTCGAATTTGGTGAAACAGACTGTGCCAACGAACTCACAACGTCAAAAACCCCTTGGGGAGGGTCCCCAAAAAACTTCAACGGCAGGTCAACGCCAGTCAACGGTCTAGTGATCCGGTGAGGCGTATGTGCACATGAGCTGCAGTGCACTCGTCGACGATATTCTAGTGTGGAACAGTGCACTGTAGCAGTGTGCACCCGTCTGCTGCTACGCACGCCCACTCGCGACGGCGATGCGTGGAGCCTCCTCCGGTTGTTGGACGGTCGAGACGAGCTCTAGTCCCGCTGTCCCGACGCTGGTGAACACGATGGTGCCCTTCGTTTTGTGATTTGGCCGTCATAAATGCCTCTTTTCTAGCAACCCGAAACTTGTTTCCACTCACTCTGGCAAACGGTGACGGCGACAACAACTTGGTGACCACCGGTCGACTCGTCTCGGCGAGATCTTTCCAATGATGTCGGCAGTGTCACGAATGGATACTTGAACGACGGTAGATCGAATTTCAAAACTCCCCTTTACACTTTCTCTCCCACTTTTCTACATTCCCCCTCACTATCCACTTTTTCGCTCTCTCTAACATATCCTCTTTCTTTTTCAAATCCCCCACCTACCAACCTCTTTATTACACAAAAATCCTTCTTCCAACTTTTTGAATAAAATGATTTAATAATTACCCAACTTCTTCTTCTTTCTTTGCCACAAGGCCAACATAAAGGCCCAATACTTGGGTCTGAGGCCTAATTTATAACCCGAAAATTTGGGTCGTTACACAAAAACTCGACGCGAAAATATTCGACTTGATTTGAATAAAATCCTAATTTCATAAACTCTACTCGATTCGAAAAAAACTTCATATAAAGTTCAAGTTATAAAATAAAATTTTGAATAACTCGAATTTATTAGTAATTATTGGATTGATTTTCAAGTCGAGTTGAGTCCCTCAACTTTGTTTGATATATGCATATCACATATGAAAATTTATATATATATGGTTATAGAAAGTCGTTTAAATTTAAACTAATTAGTACCATAACATTATAAATATTTACAATAAAATTTGAACATAAACTTGAACAACTCGACTCGACTCAAATTTTATAAGCTCAACTTCAAAAATTTTCAAATAAAATCCGATTTATAAAATATGACTCATCAACTCGACTAACTCAATTTTTTTTTACTCTACCAGATTTGATCAAATACTCACCCCTAGACGAGACTCTCCAGGCAAGGAGAAGATACATAACAAAAGGGCATTATCTACCACATTCACATGGTCCATACAAAACTTTTTAGGCCAAAGCTAACCCCTAGAAGTCGCAAACTTTTATGAATATATTATAAATGAAGTTGAAAATGTGCATGGCTTATCTTGTTTTGTGTTAAAAACATGTGGAAACCATCCTCAATGCATATGGGGAAGCCAAATTATATATCAAAGTACTCTTCTATACACAAACGGGGATTGGTTCAAGTGGTAAGTAGTTTGGTATCGCTTAAACAAGTCTCGAGTTCGAGGTGTTGTATATGCATAAAATTCATGCTGAAAGATTCACCCACCAAAACCAAATGTACGAGTTAGAGCAAAACCCTGAAAATTAAAAGAGCAACTAAAAAAACACTCTTCCGTACCAAGTTAATATACACTTTTCAGTTTCATTCAATAATTAAATATTTTGTACAAATTTGAAATCCATTTTAAGCAATTTGATTTGTGGTCATTAAATAAACTAAATTGAGTTAAAAATAGCTTTTGTTTTATGCCATTTTAGTCGAGGCAATTCTCCTTGCAAGGACGAAACTAATTTTATTGAACATACATAATTACTTATTGTAATTAAATTATTTCATTTATAATCAACGCTGTTATTTTTTTAAGAAAAGAATTATAAATTGATTTTGAATTTATATTTTTTCTATAGAAAATGCAAAATGACGTGAAGTTCCCGACCGTCACGGGAGTCAAAGAGGCGATGCGCTCGCCGACCGTAGCGCGGTCGTGTCTGTGGCCCATGCGTTTCGAGTTACAAGAATTGTTGTAATTTTTAAGAGAAGACTGGTGCATTGATTTTCAAGTCTTTATCTTATTTGTTTATTTACCAAATAAAACTTTATCAGTTTGATATAACTTCACGTACTATCACCTTCCCCAAAAATATTACTATCCACTATTATTAATTTTTAAAAATCAAATTCTACTATGTACAAAAAAGTAATTTCAAGCAAAATACAGCCCAACTAATTAAGTACTACTCTAAGTACCTGTTATACCCTTTCTCCTTTTCCGCCTCGAATCCTCTGTAACAACTCCTCCGAAAATATATAAGTTACATAACATTCACTCTTCCGGACACGAAATACTGAAGTCTCCGGAGTACATACGGTACAACCTCATCAAGAAGTTACAGTATCTCCGCCAATTAACTCTACTAACTGACAGTCAGGGTTAACACCGTCGCACCAGGGACGGTTCAAAGGTTTACAGATTAAAATGAAACCCTTTAATTTATAATCTTAAAAATATATAAGTTTTTTTTTTAAAATATTTTTATCTTAGTAAAAAATATATTGTGGGCCCTCTTTAAAGTCATATTTTTTTATTTTTTCTTATAATTTATTAAACCAAAATCTTTTGTTTTCTCTATAAACATTTAATTCAACTCATTTGGAGTCCTCTTTTTTTGGAGGCCTTGTGCAGTCGTTCCTCTTGCGCCTGTCCAAAACCCCCCACTGCGTTGCACCCCCATCATGTTCTACAAGGCCTAGTCTTGACATCTTCACCAGACCTCCACTAATATAACCATGAGGGAGACCATTAGCTTCCCTAAGTGAGATATGGAACCCAAGATCAAACAATAACAATCCATTTTTTCTCCATCCTCCAACAATCTTCATAACCACCAAAACTAGTGGCTCTTCGCCCAAGTCAGAAAGGGTGAACTGCCATAAACTGCCACAACCCAATCAGTGAACGTGGATAACTTCCTACCAAAATAATCAGTGATGATTAAATCTAAAGAAAAACAACCCCATTTTCTAGCCCCATTGGTTTTCTCGGCCAGTGGTGGTGAAACCACTGACGGACAACAGGTCAACGACAACTCTCTCACACACAACCTTAAAACCCCTAAGTACGACAACTGTGACGATAAAACACAACCAATGGGGGAGCAAGGTCAGGCATGCAATATGACCTGTAGACCCAGAAAAAAGAAAAACATGAGAAAAAAATAGGACGAAACAACCAAATTCTAACTATTCTTATTTTGTTTCTACAAAGGCAATGGGGGGAGCAAGGTCATGCATGCAATATGACAAAAATATCAAATTCCTACGACCCAAAAAAAAGAAAAACAATGAGAAAAAAAATTGTAGACAACAACTACAACAAGATTCTCTGCCTTTAAATATTGAATGTCTACACGATTTCTACAAACAACATGACGTTGAGATCTTCCTATATGTTTTAATCCCCCGCTCTCTATCTTTTTCTTATTATTCCCATCTCCATTTTTGTTTCTAATCTGCATTAAAATCAATATTGATGAGGCCTTTCACCCTGATCGTGGTGCTACTATTGGTGTCGTCGCTCGAGATGACAGTTGCTAAGTGTTAGAGTATGCCCAAAGACCAATCATAAGATGATTGTAAATGAAATTTGTTTTTACCTTGTTTATTCATAAAGAGGCATTTTCATTATTATTTTCAGTTACAATTCTGCGTATATAAATAAACTGAATTATAATAAAGTCCTTAGAATAATATGGTTATTCTTAAATGTCCTTAATCGAGTATTATTGTGGGCATGGACAACAATAATGCATTAAGACTAATATGTAGTTGATTGATGACAAAGTGTTATCATTGACATGGAGATGTCAAAATCAATACATAAGTATGTGTTAGAGAACGACATACTAGACTAACCTGCTATGAGCATGTTTCTTCATTATTATGTGGAAGTCACAACATTGCTCATAGTTATAACTACATGTATGATCCTCAGACTTGAGATCATCATTATTTCAACATTGTGACTAACATATTTTGATACAGTCAAACGTGTGTCGTAACTGACTACACTATAAAGACTGGTATTGGATATGTCACAATCTATGTAGCGGAATATGGTTTGATCAAGATAGGATTTGTCCCTCTTACATAATAGGAGTAATATCACATGCTACTTGATTGAGTGAGACTAGAAATGCATGGTCATGCTCGAATAAATTGATATGAGATATCATAGTTATTCGTTTATAGTAGTCTACTCAAGATATCAAGAAATATTAGATGGACTTTATAAGTGTGACTATTCCATGACTTGTGTCCAATCTAGATATAAAGGACAAAAAGATGTTATGTTGAACAACAACTTCTTGTAACTTAGGTAGCAATGATGTATTGCTAGATGTCAATCATTGCTTATAATATTAGAATTATTCTTGATATTATAGCTAACGTTACATGAACCTACAAGGGTCACACCCTATGAGTGAAACAAACAAATATCGACTAGATAGCATGTGTGCAAACTTATTGTACACGAAATTAGTTAAAACCGAAATTGATATAATTGTTGTAATTATAGATAATTTCGGTCACATATATTTTAATACTAGATAATTATTGTAATTATTAAATACTATTAAAATAGAAATATCCCTAAAGAAACCTAATTAAAGTAGAATCAGATTCTACATATTTAATTATATTCGGTTAAATTATAGTATATTTAATGAATTCGAATTTAATTAGGATTAGGGTTTTGAATGCTTTATAAAGACATAAGGTCTAGCAGCCAATGATATGCCTATTGCTAAAAACCTCTCCAACAGTTAGAGAAGTAAAATATTGTTCGTTTTCATTCGGGTGGACTGCTAAAAACCTCTCTAGCAGTTTTGAGATTTAATTGAGGTAACGTTTCATCCCTTTTTTCACCCCGGATTCATTCCTCGTACATGGATTGCTGGTAGAATTCACCGGATATTTTTTGCTGCGCCATGGGGTGTACCAGCGTTTCCCAACACCAAGTGCTTGGTGGCCTTGCTCAACACACACTGGGATGTGCCGAAGTGGGTGTAGCTAAAATTGCTGCCATGATTGTAGGCCTGAACTTGGCTCAAGAAAGGGGTTGGCAGACTGTTCTCCTAGAATCGAACTCAACCATGGCGATTAACAAATTAGGTCAGTCGATCCATGAAGATATCTCGACCCTCAACCACCTTCTAGACCCTGATCGCACCATTCTTGCTAAAAACTAAGGCTATACGATAAATTTTGTATCTCGAGCTGCCAACAAGGTAGCCCATTCCCTCGCCTCTTGGGCTTTAAGTTCTGTTTCTTCAATTATCTTTAACTCGTTTTTTCCCGAGTTTGTTACTCCGTATGTAAATTTGGATCTTCGAAATATCTAATATATATTTGGGTACTCTTTCCCCCCGTAGGTTTCATAATTGGCTCCTCTAATGATGATGTAGGGGTTTTTAAAGAGGCTCGTCTTCTTTCAAAAAAAAGTGTCGAGCTGCTTCTAGTGTTGTAATATTTCCACTATAGGTCGACCCATTACGAGTGTATATGCCCCTTTGCATTCCTTTCATTGAGTGTTGAGATCATTCCCTATGAAATAATAGCGTTGAAATGCTCTCACTTTACCTAAAACTCGAGTGTCACATTGAGCATCGATATCCTCCACTTACTTAAATGTAGTGTTGTAGATGGCTTTTCTCCGCTGATGGAATCCAACGTCATGCGTTTGAGATATTCCATTATTCTTCTAGTGATGAGATACATTTGCTCTGCAGTAACGAGTGTCGAGATCATCCGCCCCAAAAAGGCATCAGGATGCTACCACGTCACTACGAAGGATTTCTCGTGCCGAGAACTTCCACCCCATAGTGGTCCCATTTATGCCTTATAAAAAAAGAAATACCAGGTTGATGGATCATTACCCTAATGATGTAACATAATAAAATGTTCTTCTAACTGACATAATGAGGCGAGCATGATATCTAAAGAATAATAAGAAAAGATAGAATTGAACAACCGTACATGCATTTTTTGCACATTGCATACAAATTTACAATGGAATGCTCTCTTTTTTCTTTCATCAAAAAAATATAGAGTCTATTAGACCAGAACAATAAATAATCCAATTACCACCCTTCTTTTTTTGGACCAAGTTGGAGTTCATGATTCACAAGAAGATATCCTGTAACAAGACCAATATGGTAAGTCACTTGGCTAAAGCTTGAGTGCAAAGAAGGCCAATGTAGGATTGAACATCTCAATACTTTTAAAGGGTTTGTAAATAAGCTAACCAAGATAGACAAGTTGATTGATGATGACTTGCAGGCCCTTTTATTATTAAGTTTTTTACCAGAAAGTTGAGACACTCATTTTGTCACTTTAAGCAACTCCACTCAAGATGGTAAGGTCACCATGGATTTTATTTTAGAAGGTCTGATGAAAGGAAAAGCCATACAAAAAAAAAACAAAATCTTCCAAGTCAATCTAAAACCAATGTTGTGGAGAATCGTGGAAGAAGTGAGAACCACAAAAGGAATGATACATATGGCAAATATAAGACTCGAGGCTATGGAAAATATCGAGGGCAATCTAGATCTCACTTCAGCATTCTCTATTACTACTGTGGAAGGCCTAATCACAAGAGTTCAGAGTGCCAAAATCTCAAAAGAGACCAAAAGAGTAGGACTATCAAGCCCGACACAGGGCCAACCTTGAGGGTGGGTAGAAGGGCGCCTGCCCAGTGCCCACCCATGGCCAACTATTTATTTTTTTAATTTTATATATAGTTTTTTAAAATTTAAATATTTATTAATGGAGTTCACCATCCCTAATTGAAAAAATTATTTAGTTTAAACATAAATGAGTCTTAGTGTCATAATTGAGATTTTAATGATAGTTTAGTTTTTTTTCTAGTATGTTATTAAGGGTTCATTTTTTAATACTTGTTGTTTGTAGCTATTTTTTTCAATACTTGTTGTTAGAGGCTCAATGTTTTTCTCAATATTTGTTATTAGGGCCTACTCTTAAAATTTATTTTTAAATATTTGTTATTAGGGTCTAATTTTTTTCAATACTTGTTACCATTTTTTTAAATACTTGTTATTAGAGGCTCATTTTTTTTCTGATATTTGTTATTAGGACCTACTCTTAAAATTTAATTTTTTCAATATTTGTTATTAGAGGACTGCTCTTAAATTTTTTTCAGTATTTGTTATTAAGGGTCTAAATTACTCAATACTTGTTATTTGTGGTCCAATTTTTTTAATACTTGTTATTTGAGGTTCAAATTTTTCAATACTGGTCATTAGATGCTCATTTTTCTTTCCAAATATTTGTTATTAGGGCATACTCTTAAAACTATTATTTTTTTCAATAACGATCATTAGGGCCTTACTCTTAAAATTCATTTTTTAATACTTTTATTGGGGCTAATTTTTTTTCAATAATTGTTATTAAATATTTCGAAGGGTATCTGGGTAGAGATTTTGAAACTGAGCCGCATTACTAAGAACGTGATGGGTTGGAAAGAAGAACTCAATTGGGATATTTCCACCTTGAAGGGTAAAACTCTGATTACTCTCTTGCTTAAGATTGCATAGAACACATATATTTACTGTCTTTGGTTGGAAAGTGTTGGGCTTGTAGCACGTTCGATCTTCCGAATAACCGTTAAGAGGTTAAAAGTTTCTTCTCGAATGAATTGGCTAAATCGAAAATTAATAGACAATTCACACGATGATTTAGAGTAGTTCGACTTTCTAACCAAAGTCTACATCCACTACCTTAGCATACCACTAAGGATTTTCCAATTCACTACTTTGAATTCTTCCCTTTTTCAAGGCTCAAGAGGTAACCTTTACAACTCTATCTTTTTAATGGCTAAGATAGAACCACTCTACTTTTTACTTAGGCTAAACTAGAACTTCTCATTTTTACAAGGTAATTTGTGTAAACCCTAAAACCTCACAAGGTGGGTGTTTACAAGTTTGAAGCTCGCAAGAGTGTAAAGAATAAAAACAATGAAGAACACTCTCTATACACTATATACAAGAGAAATGAAGAATAAAAGACTTGAAAACTAATTTCTCTTGAACATTAAGCTTGGATGTTGTCTCTAACCATCTTCAAGTGCTCCAAGCTTGCTTTTATAGTGTGGAATGATATTCTAGCCGTTTATGGCTATTGGGAATGTTTTGGAGCTGTTGGAAGCCATTAAAATCGAGTATTAAATGCTCATATGCATAGAGGTTTCGAAACCATTGTAGGGGTTTCGAAATCATTAGGGGTTTTTAAATGAAAAACTAGCCATTATAGGGGCCTAGTATAAAAACCAGTCATGGGGGTTTCGAAACCTGCTAGGGGTTTTCAAAACCAGGAGGTTTCAAAACCATGAAAGGGGTTTCGAAACATGTTTCTCAGGTTTGGTTTTCAGGCCTTATTGCCTAACTAGTTTCAAAACCACTTATAGGGGGTTCAAGACCTGCATTAAAAACTTGTAAAACCGGCTAAAAATTGACTTTAAAAGATATATTCAATAACGGAACAAAGTCAAAACATTTTAAACATATTTTTCAAGTTTTGTGGACTTTGGATTATTTTTGAAATATGTTTAAGTCCAATAACATTTTTCAATTTGTTATATCAAAATCTTTATCTCAATGATCTCCCCTTTTTTATATAACGAAACCACTTGAAAAGTTGTTTTTGTGAAAACTCCCCCTTAGAAAAATAATTTTAGAAAAAAAGAATATTTTAAGAAAATATTTTTAAGCTCCTCTTTTTCTTTTTGAAATTAATTTTTTTAAACATAGCTTTCCTCCTTTTTGTTATATCAAAAATAATTTGAAATCACTTTAAAGCACGATAACAATGGAGAGTAAGTTAAATCTCTTTTTTTAAATCAAAAGTTCCCCTTTAATCAAAGCATTTCATTATCAAAAATTAGTTCAAATGCTTGACACTTAAGAGATTGAATTTCACCATTGAATCAAATCAATTTAAAATCACATGAAATTCAATTTATCCAAGACTTTTAAACTTTATGCAAACATGTGAATGAAATATGTTAAAGCATACATGCATAAAGCATTCGAATAATGTCATGCTATTTGATATTAAACTTAAAGCAAAAAAAATGCATGAAATTAGTCAATAAAAATAGACAACCAAGTATATAATCAAAAGATTAAACTTAGAGGTTGCCCATCTTCTTCATTTGTGTGACTATAACCTTTCCATATCTTTGCTTTGCTTGCCATTGCTCCAACACACCTACAAGAGACATTTACTTGGATTTTGGTATCCAAATTGCTTTGGATCCATTTATATTAATCTCAATGTCCCTAGTTCCCTTAGGAACCCATATTTGTCTAATCCTATATGATTTTCTTTTCTTTATATGACAAGTATGCAAAGAATGCCCATGATAATGGCAATGTGAGCATTTTGTCATTATGTGACAAGATGAATTATTTGAAATAATTTATTTTCTTTTGTTAAGCTTTCAAGCTTAACTTTCAAATCAAGATTTTCTTTTTCTAAAACTTTATTGCTTGTTTTTGAAAACTCTAAATCATTTTTTCAAAATGTCATTTTGGTTTTCAAATTCCAATTTTGTTTTCAAAAGAAAATCATTTTCAAATTCAAGTTTAGAAATCACTTTCTTAAATTTGGAATTCATGGTCTCAAATTACAAAAATAATTCATTAAATGCATCTTGTAACTCATCAAGTGTATATAAATTTGAATCACTAGAGTTAGAAGATACCTTGAGCTTATCAAGAGCCAAAACACCGTCCACCTTTGGATTGGAGAGAAGGTTTACACATGATTAAGCATCATCTTTCTTTACTCCCTTCTTGTTGCCATAGAGCTTCTCAAGCTTCTCCCAAATTTATTTTGCACTTTTTCATGTGGAGACTTTCTTGGAAACATCTTCATCAAGGCCACAAAGAAGAGTGTGCATAGCCTTGGTATTTAGATTTGCCTTCATGTCATTTGCACTCATTTTCTTCTTCTTCTTCTTAGGAGCTTCTAAGTATCCATCTTCAATGATTTCCCAAACTTCACAATCGAGAGCTTTGATGAAATACTTCATGATATTGCACCATTTGAAATCTTGAATCGGTGAACTTTAAGCAATCGATCTTTACTTCTGGATGTTAGTCCTTTGATGGAGACGAGGCTCTGATATCAATTGTTGGGCTTGTAGCATGCTTGAATTGATCTTCCGAATAACCGTCAAGAGGGTTGAAAGTTGTTTCTCGAATGAATTGGCTAAATAAAAAATTAATAGACAATTTGCACGATGATTTAGAGTGGTTAGACTTTCTAACCAAAGTCTACATCTACTACATTAGCACACCACTAAGGATTTTCCAATTCACTACTTTGAATTCTTCCATTTTTCAAGGCTCAAGAGGTAACCTTTACAACCCTATCTTTTTAATGGCTAAGATAGAACCACTCTAGTTTTTACTTAGGCTAAACTAGAATCTCTCCATTTTACAAGGTAATTTGTGTAAACTCTAAAACCTCACAAGGTGGGTGTTTACAAGTTTGAAGCTCGCAAGAGTGTAAAGAATAAAAACAATGAAGAACACTCTCTATACACTATATACAAGAGAAATGAAGAATAAAAGACTTGAAAATTAATTTCTCATGAACAATAAGCTTGGATGTTTTCTCAAACCATCTTCAAGTGTCCCAAGCTTGCTTTTATAGTGTGGAATGATATTCTACCCGTTTATGGTCGTTGGGGATGTTTTGGAGCCGTTGGAAGCCATTAAACCGAGTATTAAATGCTCACTTGCATAGAGGTTTCGAAACCATTGTAGGGGTTTCGAAACCATTAGGGGGTTTTAAATGAAAAACTAGTTGTTACAGGGCCTGGTATAGAAACCAGGCATGGGGGTTTCGAAACCTGCTAAGGAGTTTCGAAACCATGAAAGGGGTTTCGAAACATGTTTCCTAGGTTTGGTTTTCAGGCCTTATTGCCTCATTAGATTTGAAACAACTTATAGGGGGTTTCAAACCCTACATTAAAATCTTGTAGAATCGGCTAAAAATTGACTTTAAAATATATATTCAATATAGGAACAAAGTCAAAACATTTTAAACATGTTTTTTCAAGTTTTGTGGACTTTGGATTATTTTTGGAATATGTTTAAGTCCAATAACATTTTTCAATTTGTTATATCAAAATCTTTATCTCAACAGAGAGCAATGTTAGAATATATCGCGGTAGCACTACAAGTGACAATGATTTGATTTATTGCATTAAAAACATAGTTAGAAAACGATTGCAAATAAAAAATATAGATAGAATGAGTGATGTAAATGTGAGGATTTGTACAGATTGTGAGCTGATTTGATTACTGTTCGATTGTATAGTTTTTTTAGTAGCAGCTTGTTGCTTTCTGGATAAATAAAATACATCATTTATCCCAAAAAAAATAATGACAGTTGATTTAAATATTTAATGGTAAAATTTTGTACTGAATTTGATCATGTGCAATAGGAACGGTCACACATAATCTTAGAAAAAAAAAGCTCAAAATGAGTTAAGTTTTTTTAATGGTTTAAAGGTGATTACAAGGTAGTATATGTTCATAAATATTCTTAACCCTTTGACAATAGACATATACCTTGTAGACAAAGTGATTTGAACCAATGTCTCTTAGGATGAATATCATCCTCTTTTCCACTGGACACTTGTTGGGTTCCAAAATAGAGTTAAGTTAAATGCTTATAAAAGAATAATATAAGATTAGTTATGGACTATTGGTAAAACAAATGAGAAAAATAAAATGTTACACTTTAGAGATTTTGAATCATGTTATACTCATTTTTATTCAAAAATTAATCTACCAAGCACACAACAAATCAACGAACATTTATTTTTTTAATTTAAGAGCCTCACCTTAATAAATTGCACATCACTGCTACAACTTTGAACCGCTTGTGGTAAAATCTAATAATATTTTACTTATAAAAAAACATAATAAAAATCATCTATTCCTTTTCGGTGTCCCTTTTTATGTCTCAAGACTCAAAATTTAAATTCTAAGTCATAACCCTAAATTTTGAATCTTAAACCATAAACCCTAAAAGATACACCATACCATCAATTCATAAGCCTTAACCTTAAACTCTAACATTAAACATTAACTTTAAACCATATCCGTAATTTTTTTTAGTAAGGGGTAGGCACAGAGAAATTACAAGGATTGTGTTATATTTTGACTCAAATTCTAATTGGTAATTAAGTTGGGTTTTATTGTAATTCTAGTGGTTGAAGATTACTTGGTAATTAGGATTTACTTTAATAAGTAAATATCTATTTTAGGTATGAGATCTTATTGAATAAGGTTTCTTGGTGACCAAGTTTTTGGGTCTATAAATATAGACTAGGTTTAACCTTTTGAATTGTGAGAGAACAAAAGAATGAGAGAGGGGGGAATTACTCTAGAGAGATGTAACCACTTTTAGGATCTCTACAACTATTGTGCCTACGTTGTAGAGATGGGTATTGTAGGGATGTTGGGAAGAGTGTTTTGGTTCCACTAGGTTTTGGGATTACATGGGTTATCATGTATTTGTACTCTTCGGGTTCCCTACGTTATTAGTGAATTGTTCGTTTCTCTTGTCCGTGGAGGTAGGCTATGTTGAACCATGTTAAATCTTGTCTCATGTGCATGTCTTGGTCTATGTCGTTATCGCTTTAGTTATTTTGCCGCATACAAAATTCCTAACAAATGGTATCATGAGCTATGGTTTGAGCTGAGCGATTGTGGAGGAATCTTTGCTGAGGATTTTGCGGTGCGATGTTGGAGACATGCCAGAGGAGTCATTCTCAAAATTCAACGGTGCTTCAACGGATACTACGTAAGAATTGGAGTTGTTGAAGACTTGGCGACGGTGCTTCAACGGATATTTGGCTTACGTAAAAATTGAAGCTGTTGAAGACTTGAAGACCAATGATCGAATAGAATTTGTGTCAAGGGGGAGATTTGTTATATTTTGACTCAAATTCTAATTGGTAATTAAGTTGGGTTTATTGTAATTCTAGTGGTTGAAGATTACTTGGTAATTAGGATTTACTTTAATGAGTAAATATCTATTTTAGCTAGGAGATCTTATAAAATAAGGTTTCTTGGTGACCAAGTATTTGGGTCTATAAATATAGACTAGGTTTAACCTTTTGAATTATGAGAGAACAAGAGAATGAGAGAGAGGGGGAATTACTCTAGAGAGATGTAACCTCTTTTAGGATCTCTATAACTATTGTGCCTACGTTGTAGAGATGGGTATTGTAAGGATGTTAGAAAGAGTGTTTTGGTTTCACCGGGTCATGGGATTTGTACACCGGGTTTTGGGATTACATGGGTTATCATGTACTTGTACTCTTCGGGTTCCCTACGTTATTAGTGGATTGTTCGTTTCTCTCGTCCGTAAAGGTAGGCTATACTGAACCATGTTAAATCTTGTCTCATGTGCATGTCTTAATCTATGTCGTTATCACTTTAATTATTTTGCCGCATACCAAATTCCTAACCGATTGTTATTTAAAAATCATAATTTCTTTCAGTCCCAACATAAATCCCTTTTGCACAATGTAGACCAAAACCTTTTGAGCTTCTTAGCTGTATCTCCCTCCGAGGCAAGTACAACTGAATTTCTAATTCTCCCTTTATTTATCAACTACAAATCCAGCCCATCGGTCCCAATCCTAACCACTATTACTGCTCCCTCTCCCTCACACCTCTCACAAACAGAAAGATGAACAACTTTGAATCTCAAACACAACAACACTCCTTGAAAAGGAGATGGCAAAACACAAGATTCTCCAACACCAACACATCCTCCAGATTTCTCTCTTCTTCTAACCCTAGGCGGTTCCCTTGTCTCGATGACGATGATCTTGTTTCCACCGTCGTCCCCCTCGTGACGGTGGTGCTTGAAGGCCGTTCCATCTGTCAGCGCATCAGCCTCCACAAGCATGCAAGCTACCAGAGCCTCGCAAAGGCTCTCAGGCAAATGTTTGTGGACGGGAACGACGATGGGGTCGGATCCGACAATGATCTCGATCTTTCCAATGCTGTTCCCGGTCACCTCATTGCCTATGAAGACATGGAAAACGATCTTCTTCTGGCTGGAGACCTTAATTGGACGTACGTTTCCAAACCAGACTTGTTTCTTTTTCCCCACTTTTATTTTGAGACCGAGGCTTTAAAGGTTCGTGTTGTATATATGTGTGGAAATGAACAGGGATTTTGTACGTGTGGCTAAGAGGATTCGGATATTGCCGGCCAAGGGGAACACAAGGAAAGGAAGAGGAGGGACTATTTAAGGGTAAACTACATCAAATACCATCAAATTTTTATGTATGTACAGATTATATCGCTAAACTAAAAATCGATATTATTTTACTATCGAGCTTTAATTTGGACTTCAATTATACTATTAGCCGTTAAAATCTTTCCACATTATTGCAATTGGGTGGTTAAGATCCGTCCGCGTCATCAAATTTAATGGCTCAGTTGTATAATTTAAGTCTAAACTAAAATTTAGTGCTAAACTAATAATAATTACTAAAATTCAGTAGCAAAATAATATCGATTTTTAGTTTAATGATATAATTGATATTAAATTTAAAATTTAATGATATGGTGTAATTTATCGTATTTTAATTATCAATATTTCTCTTTGTCATCATGGTCATGGATGGACTTATATATATGAATATATATATATATATAAAAAATAAGCAAATTTAAGCCCATTTTCAGTGGGATTTTGAAATGTTCTGTCCTCTCCTGTTTCGTTTATCTTGAATGGATTTCTTTTGTCTTAAAGAGAGTTGTAGTTCCTCTTTTTTTCCCTTCTCTCAAATGATTTCGGATGAAGTGCCCAATTTTCGTAAGTTAGAAGATAGTCCGAATAGAGACAGTTTTTCAATGTTGGAAGTCTGTTATATACTTAATATTCTTACTTTCTGACACACATTGCCATTAATTAGTCAAGTGGGAACAAGTTCTGGCTTTTCTAGACTGCTAGACTGCTGTGTTTTTGGATTAAAGCGTACGACTGTCAGAAAAGAAGCTCTAATGAATCTACTAATATTTAATTTCTCTGGTTAGTTTCTTTATTCCTTACTACAAGTCTACAACTACACCCAGTGCTGAATTGGTATTGCCACAAATATTAAGATAAACTAAATAATGATCATGCCTTGTAATATGTTTCTGCTAGGATGTTTAAAAATATTCAACCCATTGATCTGTATATTCGATTACAAATTATAAGGTATTATTAATGAAAATATTTGAATTTTGGAACCAGGTAACCGACCTGCTATTTTTCGGATATCCGGGTCGGATGCGGGTTACAAAATGTCCCTTATCCGGGTACCCGACTATCCGATACCCGGTTTGAGTATTTTTTTTTCTTTATTTCATTGCAGTGGAGATGTTGGGTTTGGATCAGCATTGCGGAAGCTGCAAATGCACCATTAAAGTGGACTACGCAATTGTTGTAATTTAACAACAAATTTGGCCTTTGAAAAATGGGTTTCTTGATTTATAAGTAAATGCCTCCAATCCGATTGCAAACCAGGTAGAGTAATGGCCGTTCTAAATCATGCAGGATTAAATGGTGATAGTCCTGTGGTGCATGTGCATCAGACAAAACCAACTAGTTACTAGGTAGAGTAATTCCCATCTTAGCTAAGTCATTGGCAACCTTGTTGTTACCTTTTTTTCCAAACCAATCGAAAATCACCTGACAATCTCTCTTAGAGACAGTAGAAATGACTCTGGCGAGTAGGGGTATTCATAACTGTCCCAATGAGTACCTAGATTACCAATAAACTAATAATTCAAGTCAATAAAGTGGAAGGGAGGATGAAACATAGTAATACTATAGTAGTGATTTGGACTTATTAGGCATATGGGTATCTATTGGGCCGGTTATGAACACCCCTACTGGCGAGGCAAATTAATTTAAGTAAATGGGAAAATACCAGTGGTTTTGTTGGAGAGCTCCCAACCGATTAGGGCGGATCTTGGTAAAATAAGTTGAGGGGGACAACTTAAAATTTTCAAAAGTTTTAGAAGTCTAAACTAAAATTTTTAAAAAATTTGAAACTTAATGAGAAATTTTCAAAATTTTAAAAGGGGATTTAATTTAAAACATTTAAAGAAATAAAATTTTAGTGAGAATTTTAAATTTTTTGAAGAAGCCAGATTATTTTTTTTAATTTGAAGGGCCAAATATGAATTATTCCAAATTTAGGGTTGTTAGGGCCCTACCTGGCTCTTACCAGTATCTGCCTCTGCAACCAATCCAACAGCGCCAAGGAAGGTCATTGGAGAAATGTGGACAAAAAAATCGGGTACCCTGTTACTCGAATTAGTGGGTATCCAAATTTTACGGTAACCCGATTTGCAGGACCAGTTCTTATAGGCTGAGTAACGGGCTGAAATTTTAGTACCCAAAATTTTTGAATACCCGACTATGGACACGCTATAAAGGGATCGCGAGGACATTGGAAGTAATCGACAATACGATATAATTTCTATAATATTCAAATTTGATTATGTCTTGTTTGGCAATTAACGGATAATTGATTACGGATAGTGGATTACATTAGCTGATAGTTGATAGCATTAGTTGATTTCACTAACAAATTGCATTAGTTGATTGTATATATTAATTTCTTATTTGTGAAATTGTTTTTAATATAAATTTAAGGGTAAACTACATCAGATGCCACTAAACTATTATCACTAACTCGAAAATGCCACCGAACTTTAAAATTGTTCAAATATAACACTGAACTTTACTTTCTGGCTCGTTTATGTCACTCTGATGTTAACTCTGAACGTAATCTTTATCTCAAAACGACATCGTTTTTGTGAGGCTATTTTGAAGCCTAATTTAGCCCAAAATGACACCGTTTTGTTGTGGGAGAAATAATAAAACTAATGCATTTGGAAGGGTTTGAAACTAAGACCTTTAGATACAAAGGGTAAGCCTTAACTATTAAACCAACATAAAATTATGTAAGATTTTACCACAAATATTATATATGTCAAACTACACTTAAGATTAAATCTAATTATATTATGAAATAAATAATACTATAAATAATATTAATATATAAATAAGATAAAATATATTATTTACATACATATATCAATATATATACATAAAAATATTTTTATATATTATTCTTAAAAAAACCAAAAATATTCGTAAAAATAATATATTGATATTATAAATAATATACCAAAACCATAACCCTATACTCCAAAATCCAAACCCCAAATTCCAAATCCTATAACCCAAACCCTAAACCTTAAGATTAAGGATTTGGGTTTGGGGTTTATGATTTTTATATATTATTTTTAATATAAATAATATATTTATATTATAAATAATATATAAAAATCCCTAAACCCTAAACCACAATCCCTAAAATTTAGGGTTTAGTTTTTTAGGTTTATTTTTTATATATTATTTATAATATAAGTATGTTATTTTTATGAATATTTTGGGTTTTTTAAAAAATAATATATTTACATTATAAATTGTTAGGCTCGTAATCCTTTATCCAAATCGCCAAGAGGGGGTGAATTGGATTTGTGATGAAAGTGGTGGAAGCAATGGAATTTAAAAATTAGACACAAGGATTTATAGCGGTTCGACTTCTAAACCAAGTCTAGATCCACTATTTTAGCTCCCCACTAAGGATTTTCCACAAATTCACTAATTTGTCTTTCTTTTACAAGGATCAAGAGTAACCTTTACAATCCCTCAAAGCTTATACCCAAAGCTTTGAGACACTCTCTCCCAAAGAGAAAATACAAATAAGCAAACAAAGGAAAACCTCACAAGGCTGATATGTTTGCAAGTTCAAGCTCTCACCCAAAACCTAACACTTGAGCAAATATAACAATTGAGCTCACAAGTGTGTTCTACAAAGAAATATGACAAAATTGAGCACTAAAACAATTTCTCTAACATTGAATGTTGGTAGTTGGTTTCTTGTTGATCTATGGTTGCTTGAAGGTCCCTTTTTGAGTCCTCTAATGAGTTCTTGATCGTTACTAGCCGTTGAGGGTTGATTAGAGCCATTGGGGAATTAATTTTCAGCAATAAATGCTCTTCTAATGTAGTGGATATCGGTACTCGAATATGGGTATCGGTACCTGCCTAAAACAGAAAGAGTCATTAGACACAAAAAGTAAGGCGTATCGGTACTCGACACTAGGGTATCGATACTCACCCTTGTGTACCTGTACAAATGCCTCCTTATCGGTACGAAACGATGCTACTAGAATCTCTTTGAAACTTAGCGTATTGGTACTCAGCTTAGCTGTACTGGTACGGGCCACTTGGTATCGGTACCGGGGATAAGGTATTGGTACTAAAGGCCAGTTTTTTACTTTTGAAACTCTTTGAAAATATTTGTTCAAGTCAAAAACTCTTCAAAAACATTTCAAACATATTTTTCAAGTTATTTGGACTTTGAATCATTTTTGCAATATTTTAATTAAGTCTAAAAACATTTTTCAATTTGTTATATCAAAATATTTATCTCAACATAAATAATATATAAAAATATAAAAATAATATATTTTATTTATATATATTGATATATTTGTAAATAATATACTATTTACATATTAGTATTATTTAGAGTATTATTTATTTCATAATATAATTTGAATTAATCTCAAGTGTAGTTTAACATATATAATATTTGTGGTAATACCTTACATAATTTTATATAGGTTAAGTGGTTAAGGCTTACCCTTTGTATTTAAAGGTCCTGGGTTCAACCCCCCTTAAATGCATGGTTTTTATTATTTTTGTCACAGCAAAACGACGTTGTTTTGGGCTAAATTAGGCTTCAAAATAGCCGCTCCAAAATGACATCGTTTTGAGTTAGCGATTCAGTTAAGAGTTAACAACGTAGTGGCATAATGAGTCAAAAAATAAAGTTTAGTGTTAGATTTGAACAATTTTAAAGTTCAGTGGCATTTTCGAGTCAATGGTAATAGTTTAGTCACATCTGGTGTAGTTTACCCTAAATTTAATAATGATTAAATTTAGATGTATATATTAATTTCTTATTTATGAAATTATGTTTCGAATATAATTTTATTAATTGTTAAATTTAGATGTATATATTAATTTATATATTAATATCTTATTTATTAAATTATCTTTTTAATTTTATTAGGTATTCAAATTTATATTATTTAGAGAAATTTTTGTAATTGTCAAGGATAAAAGAGTCTTTACAATTCTTTTATCCAAACCTCTGACTCAAATAGCTCTTAAAAAGGAGCTCTTTCAAAATGAGAGGTTTCACCACAATCTGCTATTACAATCCTCTATTTACTAAACATCTAAACTAGCGGATTTGACTGGTCAAACCTCTAAAAATAGTTCAACCTCTAATTTTGGATCAAAAAATAGTTTTATTAAAGAATGCCTATGTTTTATTTCCTTTTAAACTTTTCTTAATAGTATTAAGGTATTTTGAGGTAGAATTTGATGCTTTTTCTTAACCTCTGATAAGACACACACCTTGCAGACAAAGTTACTCGAACTCAGATCTCTTAGGATGTGATAGGCTTGTAGCGCGCTCGAATCGATCTCTTGAAACCGTCAATAGGGTTGATGTATGCTCTTTGATGAATTGGCTAAAACTGATAAAAAAATAGTAGACAACTTGCACAATAATTTTAGAGTGGTTCGACTACCCAACCGAGCCTACATCTACTATCTTAGCACACCACTAAGGATTTTCCAATTCACTATTGAATTCTTCCCTTTTTTTACGGGATCAAGAGGCAACCCTTACAACCCTATCTTTTACTAGCTAAGATAAAACCACTCTAGTTCTTACTAAGGCTAAACTAGAACCTCTCATTTTTACAAGGTTTGTTTGGTAAACTAAATATCTCACAAGGTGGGTGTTTACACAATTGAGCTCACAAGAAAGAGTGAAAAGATATACAATTGAAGCACTCTCTAAACTATGTACAAGAGAAATGAAGAAATAAGAATTAGACTCAAATTCTCTTGATCATCTTACTTTGATATGTTCTTTCTGCATCTTCAAGTGTTTCAGCCTTCATTTGATAGTGTGGAATGAGTTCATAGCCGTTGGAGACCGTTGGGGATGAATTGGAGTCGTTGGGAATGATTTCTAAGCAAAATTTCTCATTCTGGCACTGTCGGTACCGATACACTAGTACCCGTATCGGTACGCCCCTGTTTTGGGAATTAGTCGTTGCAGGCTGAAACCAAGCAGAGGTTTCAAAACCTCTAGGGTGGTTTCGAAACCACCATGTCCGTACCGGTACGGCAAAAGCTGTATCAATACGAGGTTTTGGTTTTGGAAATATTGGATTGAGTCACGTATCAATACGGTATGATAGGTATCGGTACGATGCTTCAATTTTTGATAATTTTGCTATTTAAAAACGATTTAAAGTCTCCCAAAACCTTTTGAAAACATTACAAACATATTTTCAAGTTGTTTGGACTTTAAATCATTTTTGCAATCTTTTCAATTTAGTCTAAAATTATTTTTCAATTATTATATCAAAATAAATATCTTAGCAGGATGAACATCATCATTTTTTACTTAGATCACTCATTAAGTTTAATTCTTTTAAATTTTGAATGAACTGAATATTTGTGTTAAATATTAGTATTACTATTCAAATATGAACTACATAAGATTGCCAGTCGATTATCGAAAGTAAACCCTCGGATGTATACATGTCATCAGTGGAAACATCTTACGATGTGACCCCAATTAGAGCCCCATGTCTCACTACATTGGCATCTAACGAATAATCTAACCTATTGCCTAGCTAGGATACTAGTGTAGCCATCACATGTATAACTCCTAAAGCTACCATCGAGCGCGACCAGGCAATCTGTGGATATAAATAAAAAGAGGTTGCTAAAAGAGAGGGGGTCTATCTGGAAGAGGCCACCAACTATCTCGAGAGCATATTAGAGTAACCTCTCTTTTCTTTTCTCTTCATCATCAACTGCCGCCTTAACCTCAATTCTCCGTCCTAACTCTACAGGGGTGAACCGACACCTTGACCGGGGCTCTCTGCCTCAAGCTTACAGAGAGTGAACCACTTGAATCTACTACAACCACCTTAGTTTGCCGTCTCTACCTCTATTATTTGGTGTATCTTCATTTTAGCATCAACAAACTGTATTACAACATTACTAACCAGTACTAAAAATTGACATAACTAAGTAGATGCTAAAGGGAATTTGAATAATTAAATACCCAATATTATACTTTTCTTCCTTGTTATAGTTAATGATTATTACCTATGTAAAATCTGGTGTATGGCAAACAGACTTAATGGACAAGCAATGGTAATCTTTGATGCCATTAATGATGAAGTTGAAATATGAGAATCATCACCCCGACCCCAAAAACACAAGATATCACCATCCACTTCCATGCGCATAATATATAGATGCCTTAGTTTCTCACAACAAAATCAATTAAAATAGACCATTACATTCATTTTCTTCTGTCTTAAAACTTTCTTTCCTTCCCAATTTCTTCTCATTCACTCTCTCCAACACACAGAAACATGGCAGAAAACACTGCTCATATTCATCATCTTCAACAAAACAACCCAGAAAATGATGAGTTGGTAATGTTAGAATTAAACCATAACTAAATATAAAATCTAAACCCAAGATCTATCATGTCAAATCATCAAAAACAATAAACCGAATAAACTGAATGCGGAAGCGTACCTGAATTAATCGATAGATGAAAACCTTGAATCTTTTGATGAAGATCGCCTAAAAGGTGGTTGTGATCTTCCAAGAAGATAGGTTTTCTCTTGATGTAAAACTCTCTGACGGGGAAGGAGAGAAAAACAAGTTAACCTATTTCTTGGGGACCACTACCTCTTTATATAGTTGATTTAATAATCAACTATTAAGTATTTATAACTCTGCCCCTCATCGAATTATAAATACATCTTATGGTATCTACACTTTTATTTCCATGACATTTTAATACCCATGACATGCCTAACATAATTGGTCACTTAATTTTGTGTCATACTTTAAAATAGCAATATACATTATACATATGTGCCCACTATTACGGTTTTAATCCAACAATCTCCCACTTGGGCAACATATGTTTCTGACAAATGTATAACCTTATGAGCTCAAAAATTTGCTATTATATAATAGGTATTCTCAGAACAATCTCGTCCATCAACTATATTCATATAGGATCAAAGCAGTCTTTGTCGTATCAATCATGACAAGACCCATCAATGGTCACATATACAAATATAGTCAAATGACATAGATCAATCATGGATGCGTAGCATGGAAAATTACATGAAATGTGAACCAAACATGTCTATTTCCAACTGGTCCTCCTAAACCTTAGCGAGATCAAACTTTACTGAATTCAGTGTGTGCAAAACCAAAAGAACTTTATTTTTGCAGAAAATAATCTTAAAATATCCTTAAACCGAAGTAACTGAAATTGTGTCTAAAACGAATGAGCATTTTTCAAAATTACAAACTCCCACTAAAACTGAATATCTTTATATAACATTACACCTACATGAGTAGTGTGCTCATGAAAGACCTAGGGTGATAGTTTCTTAATAAGCGCGCAAATATGGAGTTTGTACCAACATGCTCTATAGACACACAATCACTCTGAATTTTCTTTAACAACTAGGAATTTAATATTTATGTGATTCAAATTTGAAGTGTTCCTATTGTTCATAGAATAAATGAATGCATATTTATTGTCACAAAATAACCGAAGTGGTCTTTCTATTCAATCTATAATTAGCAGCCCATGTGACAAAATTCTTTTGCATCAATATTCTAATAGAATCAAGTCCAGAAACTTGATGATCTCTAACTTACCAGAACTTTGATATGTGAGCATGTAATTTTTTGTTCTCTAAAGATATTTCATAACCCTATTGGCTGCTATTCAATGGTTCAAACTAGAATTGCTTAAATATCTGTCTAACATTCCAACAATGTACGCAATATCCAAACGCATACATACTTGAGCATAAATTAGAATCTCAATAGCTTATACATATGGAATCTTTTGTATTTTCTAAATTTCAAGGTTACTTTTAGGGCATTGAGTAAGACTAAATTTGTCTTCTTTAGCAATTTGAGTATCACTTGGTTTACTCCCACTGAACTTGTAGTATATACAATTGTCAACCAAATTTATCTCAAAGCCGAATGAAATAATCAATATGAAATTTATAATTTCATTAATGAGAGTCCTACTTAAGCTCATAGATGAATTTATTTAATTTACATATCATTGATTTTGTATCATTAGACACAAATCTATGATTGTACCATATAATTCATTTCTTCAATGTCGTCATTGAAAAACACAAGCCTAACATTCATCTTATGTAGCTCAAGATTAAAATAAGCAACAAGCGTCATGATTATCTTGAAAGAGTCTTTTAATGAAACTTGAGAGAAAGTCTCCACAAAATCAATGTCTTCTTTTAGAGTATATCCTTTAGATACAAGACATGCCTTATACTTGTCCACATTATCATTTGCATCCCTCTTGGTTTTAAATATCCATTAACAACCAATTGGTTTGCACCTTCACATAATGAGACAAGTTCCTAAACTTTATTGTCTTGCATAAAATTATACTCTTCTTGAATGACATCAATCCACTTTTGAGAGTCAGAACTTTTATGATCTGATAAAAATGATTGAATCATTTTCTATCATTCCATTATTATCCTTATTTTCTTGAATAAATACAAAGTAATAATCTAGAATAGTATTTCTCCTTCCTCTCGTGGATATCTTTAATGACACTTATTTTTTAAGGTTGTTGAGTTTGTTCTTCTGAAACAATTACCTTATCTTGAATGAGAGTTGTTCAACATTGTTTTGCTGAGGTACTTGATTCACTTCTTGATTAATGATAGGTGTAAAAACCTAAACATCATTAAAAGTGATAGTATGAATTAAATTATAATCCAACTTCCCTCAATAGCAATGTATCTAACCTTATTTCTCCTCCAAACTCAACATCCTAAAAATGTTATAAACCTCTCCTTAAAATAATCCTTATTGTGGGATCATAAAATTTACAGCCCATGGATCACTCAAAATAACCAAGTAGTTGCTCACTTTTGAAGTTTAATTTCTTCACATGTGTCCTAACTTATACAAAAGAATCAATACTTTGTAACTTATTGTTGTTTCTTTTGATTAGGACCTTTAGCAACTTTATTCTAATATTTTTTATTGCCCTTATTCTTAGAGACACTAACTAAATGAGCACTAACCGAATGAGTACTTTTACACTTATAATGCTTCAACTTTTCTTCCTCTTTAACACAATTAGAAATAAGCTCATTTAAAGTCTATTTCTCCTTTTGACAGTTGTAACTAATTTTGAATTGGTTAAACTGTATAGGAAGCAATACCAAAATCATAAGAACAAACAATTGTTAGAAAGTTTGATCTTATGTGCCTTAAATTTTGAAGCAATGTTAAACATTTTTCATAATGTACTTCCTCACATTTCCTTGACCCTTATACTTCATAGACATCAAAGAAGGCATAAGTGATGTCATCTTAACCTTAATGTTTTGGGTAAATCATTTCTTAATTTCGTCAAGGAAACCCTTAATATGAGTAATCACTTTAGATTTGTGCTCCTAAAGACTTATAGAATGTTGTTCTTTATGATCATTAGACTCGTACAATTTGAACAATTTCTCCTCTCAAAATCCCTTTTTATGGGTGCTTACCATGTGAGAGGTGCAAGTTATTCTTCCCTTAGTGCAAAGTCTGTGTTCATACAACCAAATACTATATGTAAGTGTCTTTTCTATTCCTTGAAACTAGTTTTACTAAACATGAGTGTAGAATGTATTTAATGATATTGTGACAAAGAAAGATAAATTACCTAAATATAGAACAAAAATAAATAAATAAAATAAAAACAAGCTCACATAAATATTCATAAGTAAACAAATAAATTCAAAATAATGGGTAGTTCCACTCAAGATACCAAGCACAACATTAATATCAAGTCTTTGGACAATAATATTAACTGTAAGTAGTATTCTTGTTATAGCAATCAAACATTGACAATAAACTATGTCAAACAATAGATTAATCTTTGGACTAAAGTATTGCTTACATAAAATACCTTATAACTGTCACACATTTATCGCCATTAGATTGTCGTTGTAATTCGCCAAATATTAACTTTCCTTTGGGCCAATTAATAAACGCATGAATTACAAAAACCCATAATTATCTTAATATTTTAAATAAACTAATCTACACAAAAGTGGTCACTTTGGTGACATTATGTTTCAATTAATCCATTAAAATATTAGACATCCAAAACCAAAATATGAATTTAATTGTTTCAAAATATTTGTCTTAATTTTATCTTTCAATCAAATTAAAAGATAACCAAAATAATAATAAATTTGAATAAAGGTAAACCTCATATCAAGATACCAACACTCCATTAATATTCCATCTTTGGACAAAACATTAACTTGCAAGTGATATCTTGGTACAAGAATCAAACATTGATAATAAGAACATGTCAAACATAAATCTTCCTTTGGGCGATTTATTACTCACATATAAAAAACAATAATTATCACATGTTTATTACCACATTTGCACATGTAATAATGTTAATTATTAACCTTCCTTTGGGCCAATTAATACTAACATAATCCGACTTACATGCACAAAACCTTCTATATATTAAAATAAAATAATTTCCACAATAGAGGTCACTTTGGTGACTTAATGCTTTAATTAATTTATCTCAAAATATATAATATAAATATACTGATATCCAAATTTAAAATTATGTAACAAATCAAAACTGAAATTTACGATAACACTTAAGTTTTCAAAATAACCCAAATAAAGTTGTCTATATGGGGCTATCGAAATCGAAAAAACCAAAATCTTTGACTGTTTCTCAAAAAATTCCTTAAGCATGCATTTATCAAAATAAAAGATTGAATTCAAAACAATCAATCTTTAACTAAAATTCAAAATGATAAGTATCATGCAGATGAGTAATTCATATAATGATCACATAAAAATATATCCATAATAACTTAATGATCTAAATTTAAATTTTAATTAAACTAAATTGAATATATTTCATAATTAAATATAAATATATATTCCATAATTAAATATGCATAAACTATGTATACTTATATGAGCATATGTACCATAGCGAAGTAACCATACATAATTAAATACTTCAATAAAAGTTCAACATAGTATGACTCATACAATCTGGAAAAAAGATATAAAACCAAAACTTAATAACACAAAAAGTTTATAATTATAAAGCAAAATAGCAATGCTTTAACAAAATAAAATTACCTTATAATTAATGAATTCAAAAATCTCAGGAGACCTTAAAAGTCTGAATTGTCACCATTAATACTATATATATATATATATATATATCAGAAAACTTTAAGCAGTATATTTAACTCGATTTAAATAAATTTTAACACAATATCAACCCAACAAATTGAATACAAACGATTGGATCAAAGATAAAAACCAAATTAAATATCACGAGAACAAATGAATTAAAAACTTTAATTGACCTTGGATTGCTAATCTGTCATGAGCCAAGACTAGAGGGAATGGAATGATTTAAAAAAAACTTAACTTCCAAGACTTCACGGTAAATTATTATTTTAATTGCCGCATAAAAAATTTTCATCAATCTAATTGAAACCCTATATTAGTATAGAAACCAGTAGAGATTACGACATCAAAATCAAGAACTAATATCGCATATGCATAACCATATTGTTACACGAATGTGATTGTGATTTTTTTATAATAGAAAATTAATGATTTAACATGACGAGTCTCTGATGCCACTTGTTAGAATTAAACCATAACTAAATATAAAATCTAAACCCAAGATCTATCATGTCAAATCATCAAAAACAATAAACCGAATAAACTGAATGCGGAAGCGTACCTGAATTAATCGATAGATGAAAACCTTGAATCTTTTGATGAAGATCGCCTAAAAGGTGGTTGTGATCTTCCAAGAAGATAGGTTTTCTCTTGATGTAAAACTCTCTGGCGGGGAAGGAGAGAAAAACAAGTTAACCTATTTCTTGGGGACCACTACCTCTTTATATAGTTGATTTAATAATCAACTATTAAGTATTTATAACTCTGCCCCTCATCGAATTATAAATACATCTTATGGTATCTACACTTTTATTTCCATGACATTTTAATACCCATGACATGCCTAACATAATTGGTCACTTAATTTTGTGTCATACTTTAAAATAGCAATATACATTATACATATGTGCCCACTATTACGGATTTTAATCCAACAGGTAAAGGTGCATGGCCTTGGCCAAACTCGAAGATCATCATCGGAGGCTGACCCTGAATTCTTCGAGTTTCTCAGCGATCTTAGCTACGATATGTGCCCGGCCGACGACATAATCTTCTGCGGCAAACTCATCCCTTTGAACGAACAACACATTCCCTTTCAAACGCCGAAAGATTACTCATCGGAAGAAAACAGGAACAACCGTGTTCTACGCAAACGATCCGAGTCATTCTCCGAGTTATCTATAACTCGCTCCGACAGCACCAAAGAGTGCACTAAACGTCTCAGAAACAGTCGTTCCTTGGATTATAAAAAGCTTCGCCGTTATGACATGGAGAGGAATCCTTCAACAAGAAGCACCAGAAAACCCGAAGTCTCGGCTATAAAAGTTAATAAGCGAAGGTGGTATGTTTTCATGCTTGGAATGGTTAAGTTTCCACCGGAAATGGAGCTTAAAGACATCAAAAGCCGACAGTTCCGTCGGAATCCGTCGGTTATGTTTACAAGGGTGGAAGATTACGGCAAGAGATTTTCTAGTAACCGGAGCTCCGGTAAGGGATCTTCTTGGAGTTTGTTAAAAGCGTTGAGTTGCAGAGATCATAGTAGCGTTGCGGTCGCCACGTCGTTGTGGATGCCTCAAGCCTAATTTTAGTTTTTGCCGTTTTCTTGGACGTTCATTTTCGCCGGTGGTGCTCCGGCAAGGGCATTTCGTAAAGTATTAAAGGAATTATTATTATTACTTTTTTTAACTAAAAAATTATTATTATTACAAGTTTTCAAATTAAGTATTATCATCAGGCTTTCGACAATATCACTATACTTATGTATTTTGCTTTAATTATGAGCAAGGTTGTAGTTCATAATGTATATTTCTTTCGTAAAGAATTATTATATGACATAAATTATATAAAAATGAACATATACGACCATAAAATCACGCCATATGTTAAAAAAATTATACGTAACATGTGTGTAGTTTTTTTATTCAAATTATTAACAATACTCCTAGTTAAAATAATAAGTGTGTTGGTTGATTTAAAATTTTATGTGTATAATAACACCATTTTTTTAATTTAGAATTTCATTCATAATAAAAATTAATGGTATAATAATCAACTAAAAGACTGTTACTCTCAAGTCAGGAAGCTTATCCAATACGACAATACTTATGTTCTTGCAAAGAATCGAAATTATCCAAGTGATTGCTCTCGTTAATAACAATCAAAATACTATGAAAAAGAACTTTCAAATTAAAGCATATTAGAGAAGGTTACCGTAACAAGACAATGAGTTTTCTTATGAGCATACCACTAGTTCCAAGGAAAATATATATGTTTAAAAAGATCGATCATCCATTGACCCGAAGAACAACGATGAAAACAAAACCTTGAAAGACAAGAACAAACTTTCAAAATTAAGACCAAAACTTGTACAAGAAATAAATAAAAAAAAACTTACACAGGCTAAGATAAAAACTTTCAATATTTTCATCATAGGTAAAGGAGAAAACTTTTTAAATAAATATGTAAAATATAGGTCGTTCGTGGTCGAAACATCTATTAGCATTGTTTAGACTAACATAGACGATGAGTAAGTGTGAAAAGAAAAAGTGGAAGAAGGAAGAAGATGAGACAGAAGGAACATCGTAAAAATAAATTATTGTTGTTAAAATATCAATAATAAAAATAATTATAAAACATGTTAAATTAATTATTGATTCCATTTTCAAAAATTATCATAACTATTACTCTCCCAAGAGAAATTATATCATGGGTCATTCTCGCCACGTCATCTATGGGACCAATCAATCAAATGCATCTATTTCATTAATTTTTTTCATCTTATCTTTTTACCAAGTGAATATTCACTAATATTTACTGTAAATTAAATTTAGAAAATAGTTTTTACAAAGTGAAGATTCACTTGGTAAAATGATGAGATGGAAAAATTAATGAAATTGATGCATTTGATTGGTTGGTCCCATGAATGACGTGGCGGGAATGACCCATGATATAATTCCTCACTCTCCCAGTATCTTTGATAGCAAAATTTAATTAGACTGGGTCTCTACTAATAAGTGTTGAATGTAATGGGAAGTTATATTGTTCTTCTAAAGAGAGAATATGTGTTTAAATCATGGAGACAACATTATTAGAAGAGAGAGTCATAAATTTCGAATATGTACCATAAAATGGACATGTACTATACCAAAAAGAAAATTAGACTCGGTCTCTTTGTACGCAAGCATTTTCGACAAAGCAACAAGATACAAAGATACAAGTAGCTAGAAGAAGGAGATGAGTAACTACTAAGGGACTAGATGTAACATACATGTGATAATGACACTAATTACGCAAGACGTAATCCAAGCTAAAATTAGTCTTGATTTCTATAGTTAAAAGCAAACAAAGTAGTTTAAGCTCTTATTAATCGGATGGCATGATTAATTGAGTTAAACTCGATCAAATACTCATGATATTAATTTATGTGTACGTAAAAATGAGTTAAGAGTGCAAAGACCTTGATGAGCAATCATGGAAGCTTGAACTTGGCTTCATCGCAAAGGTGTGGATGGTAGGATTCTCATGAGAAATTGAAGATGAATTTAGTTGATGCATGAAGCAAAGTAGGTTTAAGTACGTAGTAGTGCTCCATATACTTATGTTGTTCCCAATGATAATGCCGACAATTATAATGGAATGAAAAGAGTAATTCAACTCCCTTTCTATGTGTATAACATGTTGGGGTGGCACATAGGTTATAATTTTTTGCCAAAATCTTGAAAGGAAATATATGTTCTTTATTAAGTAGAGAGATTATGCATTTTTAAAGGTAACTTAAGTTTAGAGTTTAGGAAATTTGAGGTAGGGTGCACGTTAGGATTTAAAGGTTTAAAGTTTAAGATTTAGAATTTAGGGTTAGGACTTAAAATTTAATTTGTTTAATATTGTAGCATAGAAAGGGACGCTGAAAAGGGGCAGAAGATTCTTGTTTGTCAAGAGAATAAAAATATTCTGCTCCTTTTCGGTACCCTTATCTATGCTTCACACTAAAAACTTAGGTTTAGAGTTTAAAGTTAAGGTTTAAGGTTAGGGTTTAGGTTTAGAGTTTAGGAAATTTGTGGTATGATGTATTTTTTTAAGATTTAAGGTTTAAGATTAGGGCTTTTAATGTTGGGGTATAAAATAGACACTAACAAATAATTTATTAATTTCATCTTTCTGAGTTGGAACTTAAATTGATACTCGAGTGTGTGATGCAATGACATAAGAATTTGTTTAATATTAGGTTTTAGATGAACTTGATTTACATTAAGAAAGAAATCAGATAATCTATAAAATGTAGTCAGCCTCGTTAGAGTCAATCACTCCCATCGGTCCCTGAAAAAAATAACTAAAATCTTTTCATTCTAGTCCCTCAACACACCACCACATCCCGTCGATTTCGGTTTACCTCGTATCACATCATCAACATTAAACTTTAACACAGTACTCGGAGGTGAAATCCACGACACCCCAGATAGAAGGCTACACTTCACCACACGACTATGGCATCCCCAAGGGTGGTCCCACCATTGTGTTTCCGAAATCAACGGAGCTAGCTTCGAAGCATTCACCCAATACACCGAGTTCAATTCGATTAGGAAGAAAATCTCCTTCATCGACAATTTGTAAAAATCAAGTTCATTTCTAGCTAACCACAAGGACCAAATCACTGTTGCGCAACACGATATCCTCGGATTAAATCCGCAGGAAAGTATATTTAATGGAATTGAAACTATCGAATAACAAACCAATCGAACAAGTGCAAAAACTCAAGAGCAACTAATATAACAGAGATCTAAGACAGGTACAGTATTGTATATCATCTGCCAGCCACCACTTAATAAGATACAACTTGTAGCCTAAGAGAAAAGCAAGGGCTGCACAATTTTAGAGCTACTACAAATCGAACCAAAGCCTAAACCCAAATTTGGGGCGTAATTTTGGTGTCAATTTGCAGTTTGGATTCTCTCATTCTCAGCTTTTACTTTCAAATATTTTTGGTATGTTTACTTGAAATATGATATTTTAGTTAAGTTAGAGCTTGGTTGATCATCCATAGTAAATTCTATGATTGTTGTTTGGGATAAAAATTGATAGAAACACACCTAAATAACTTTACATAACATGTAGGAATAATTTGGAACTCAATGGTTAAGAGTAAGGGCGAAATCAGGGGATTTCCGAGCTTCAGAGCATGAAATCTGGGCTCGAGTATTGATACGATTTCTGCCTGTATCGATACGCCTTTATGGAAGATGAGTCTTCCAGGCGAAATTGCAAAGGGGCGGGTGGAATAAAATTATTATCAGGGTCAGGTCGGGTTGAATATATTATATATCAGGTTGAGGTCGGATCTGGTAAAATCCGCTCCGTTGCCATCCCTAGAAAAAATGTTGCATTCTGATTCGCTGGCGCCTTATCCTCAAGGGCTTATATAAAGAGCAAGAATAAAACGAAAAAGGAGAGCCTTTGATTCCTGGAAAATTTCTTCTGATTTTGCCCACATTTTTTTAACAAAATTCCTTCCATCTACTCTGTGACCATGAAAGCTTAAGGAGCTTGGAGGTCTTAATGTTGAAGGGACAAAAGGTGGGCTGAAAGGCTACCTGGATCTACAAACTGAGCATGGTCAACGTAGAGCTTGTGTGTCCGAGAGGAACTGAGCACCTGTATCCGAGAGAAGCTTGTTTTTTTTCCATTGATCTTGTGTGTATTCTTGAACTTACTTTACATTTATGATGTACCAATTACTTATATTTTGTTTAATGCAAGTTACCTTGTTTCGACATGTTATGTTTATGGCTTGTTCTTCATCGTAATCACAATAGAGATTTAGGGTTGTTGCATTTAGCATACTTGAGAGATATGTTGAGTAACTTTAGAGAGCACCATGAATAATGAGAGCTACCCTCCAATTGAGAGGGATCAGCTGGGTTAGTTGTCGCAACACTTGATAGGTTCATTTTATCTGGAGAGATAGAGATATAAATCGGATAAATTAGTAAAACTTGTTGCTACCATGAATATTTATGTCGATACTTGCTAACTGCATTAGATGATTCAATCTATTAAGATCACAGTTTTCTGATTGCTCCAGAAGTACTAGGATTCCTTTGTCCACTAATCATTGTTATCTTTTTGTTTGTTTAGTTTTATACCGTCACTAAACTTCACAACTATGAATCTTACTTTCATATAATAGCAATCATTAATATTGTGTCGATACAGTCCCTGTGGGATTCGACAACCCGATACATATTCGTGTATCCACCAGTTCTCCCTCTAAAAATTGTCCATTGTTTCTTTGTGAATGTGGTTTTAGTCACTTGTTTTGATGATAAAAATTTTCTTGTCTTGTCTTTGTGGGTGAAGATTTTAGTTATTTCTCATCCCATCAGTTCGCATTTTTACGATTTTCAATTATTCCCACATAATTACCACATCTAACCAATGTGTTATTTGCATGTTGAGTAAGCTAATCGTGTAGGCATCAGGCATAATTGGATCGGCCGTAAACCGCTTGAAAGAAAGGGTATTATCAGTCCATTCAATTTGGAAAAAACAAAGTTTACATTTAGACCATGATAGATAAATCAAAATTGGTCCTATGGTCTAGTGGTATGATTTTCGTTTTGGGTGTATAAGGTTTTAAGTTCGATTCTTGAAATGCCCCTCCTTAATTTTTCTTTTAATATCAAATATATTATCACAGAATCGGCCATTAAGTCAACCTGAACAGCTTGATCTGCTTCTAAATATAAACATTTGGTTGTATGTGACATGCCTTTAATCATTCTTAGAAAGAAAAAAGGAAATCCGACTTAAATCTGCAAAATAAAGGAACAAAGCAGCCAACCATGCCCCCCCCCCCCTCCATTTAGCCTCTTCTCTTGCACCAACAAGCCTTCAACCAAAGGTCAATTTAAACTTAGGTCTAGTGGTATGATTTTCGTTTAGGTGCAAGAAGTCCCGAGCTCGATTCTCGGAATGCCCCAGCACGTAATGTTTCAGTATTCTTGTATTACAAATATATACTATTAGGCAAGGGGAATGCGGATAGAAACTCCACCTTTGACTACTTCAGTTTACGAAAAAATCCAACAACCAAAAGGTTTATTAGGACGCAACATTTAATAATCATTTGCAAGCTTCTGCCTGCCTAATTGACCAATAAGCCTCATTCTCCAATCATTTGTTTAAGTACCGAACAGCATTACAACTTGCTAAACAAGTTTTAAGAGGCATCAAATCCTAACAGAGTTACAACTACGGGTGTGCATTCGGCCGGTTCAACCGATTGGAACAAAAATTCAGTTAATTCGGCCGCTTTTTTGAATTAACTGAAATTTATTATAAAATTTTAGGTAAATTACACACATGGTCACTAAAACTACACTAAAATAATCTTTTAACACTGAACATTTAGAAGTTACAAAACAATCATTAAACTTATCGAACTATTACAAAATGATCATTGACTCATTGCACGTTATAAATTATTGATAAATATTGAAAAGTTTAATGACCATTTTGTAATAATTCAATAAATTTAATGATCATTTATAACTTTTAAAAGTTAAGTGACCTAAAGTAAATATATGTAATATATATAATATTTAATATATAATAATTTCAGTTAATTAGCCAGTTTTGAATCGAACTAACCGATAACCAAAGTTTGAAAGAAAAAAAAAACTCTTAATCGTGAACTGATCCTATCTAAAATTAACCAACCGTTTAACTAAAAAAATTAATTCTGGTTGTTACTTCAATTAAAACCAAATAATGCACACCCCTAATCACAACAAAAGCAAGAGACTAAAACCACTTTCACAAAGAAACAATAGGAGTATAATGAGGAATATAAAAACCGATTGATTGATCGAATTTCTAAAAATAATTTAATATTCTAATTTTGATTTAAAACGTTTTTTACAAAACAAGTTCGGTATCTAAGTTTGTTCCTTGGTGGAGCGAGTTACACTATCTATGTTTGATCAAAAAAAAGAAGTTACCCTACCTATGAGTAGAGAACATGACAACAAAATAGATTGTGACAATAGGTTCTTCTAGGTCGAATCCGAGTGGTTTTTGTCAGCTGTCTCTATAGGGGCTTGACCTCCCGAAATCCAATGCCCTTTACAACTCACTTTCGAATTTAACTACCAAGCAAATGGTCAACTTATGCTCATTATCCGACGTGACTTTCTTGTAGCTTTTTGTTCCTGCTTTTTCCCAACACAAAATATGGTCCTTCTTTCTTTCACCATGTGTTTTGCCCAAATTATCCCTATCCATTTCCCACGTCAGTTTCAAGCAGGTAAGCTGCCAAACCAAGACAAAGTACCAAGTTGTATGTTCAAATAATTTCGTGGATCAACTCGAGCAGTGCCATGAAAACTTTTTCCATTCCCGTCCCAGTCGATTCCTGATGAAACAGGACGGGACATCAAATGTCCCATACCTATATTTGTCCTCAACAAACATGGCAAATTTGAAATGACAATGAAATTATTGCTTTTCTATTTGGAAAAAAGTAAGGTCATGAATTTGAATATTGAAGATGTGGATAGAGAAAATTGAATTGGAATAATTATTTTATAATATAAAAAAGATTTGAATTAATAAACCAATAAATCAGATACAGATGATTATAAAAAGAAAGCACAATTTACTTTTTTTTTGTTTATTATCATTTGAAATATGAAAAAAAAAACTTTGATATTATGATTCAGTGACTTTATAACATCCTCGGGATTTCACATCAAACTCAAATAGTGGGTTCATTTTGCAGCTTTGAATAGATGAATGTCCGACTAACTAACCATGGCCATAGTTCCCAAACTATGAACAGTTACTATATGTCCAAAAATGGAGCCAAAAATTTATTCAAAGGGTGTCATTTCTTTAACGGTATTTAAAGATGGTTAATTATTTATAAAAATGTGTCGTTTTATTTATAAAATGGGTGTCATTTACATATATTTTTAATTTTTCATATACAAATTATATAAAAAATTCAAAAAAAATTTAGGCGTCATCAGATATCCGATTCTATTATGTGGCTCCGCCCATGTCTATATCATACGCATTCTACTTGTATACAAAAAAAAACCCACCAACAAGGATGGTAAAAAAAAACACCATCAGGTTGTAGTGTTTGATTGAAGGGCTACCCGCATACCATTCATCAAGATAATTTTGCGTATTTATGAACAAAAATCTTTTATTTTTTGTACTTTTATGTATGTCCTAACACTAAAAATTTAAATTTTATGCACTTGTTCTAAATCTTAAACTCTAAATTCTAAATTTTCAACCCAAAGTAAAAACTAAACTCTACACTTTAAACCATAAATTCATTTTTAATATTAAACCGGGGCGCAAAAAAGAAGAAATTTTTTATTCATTTACGTAAACATAAGAACACAAGGAAAGTCCCACACATGCCCATAATCCTAGTATTGGCTTCAGATAGAATTTGATTATATTATTAAACGCTACGCCCTAAATCGTAAATTCATTTTTTAATATTAAACATGGGCACAAACAAGCTTAAAAGGATTTCTATTCGTTTACGGAAAAATAAGAGCACAAGGAAAGTCCCACACATGCCCATAATCCTAGTCTTGGCTTCAGATTGAATATTGATTTCATTATTAAACTACTCGGATAATGTACCAAATTGAGCTAAAACTCCACAGAACAATACCTTCTTTCTGTTGAAGAAAAATAAAAGCAATAAGTTTGTGGGATTATCATTTCATCTTCTCCACATTCTCTTCTTCTTTCTTGTATGGCCGTTCAAGATTAGACCAGATATTCGAATAGCGGTCTATTACCGTAATAACGATTGTTATATAACGATAATGATACTGTCTGAAGTTGTTATTGCAGAAAATAACGGCCCACAATGACGTATTAAATATGTTATTTTCGTAGCTGTAATTTAAATATCTGGTCAGACCCTTCTTTAGGACTCTCCAAAGCCCTTTTCTCCTGCTCTTCATCTTCCATATCATCCGATATTTTCTCTCAAACTCCCACCTTTCAAGTTCCCCTCCACCTTCATCTTCATCTTCATTGTCTCCAACAATTCACCCACGGCCTTTCGCTTGTCGCTCCAGTTCTTGATCAGAATCTCACTGATATCAGCAGGGGTCATCTCCACCATGTCAACTACTTCAGCCAGTTCCTTCGAAACATCGCAGTCCAACTCCAAATCACTTTCCTCGTACCCCAAATAGTTCTTCAACAGTATCTTCAACGCAGGATAAGAACAGTAGCTCATGTAAATATGCATATCCATCCTCCCACTCCTGAGCAATGCAGGGTCGAGTTTCTCAATGTGGTTTGTTGTGAACACAAAGATCCTTTCACTCCCACAGCAAGACCATAACCCATCGGTGAAATTCAACAGCCCCGAAAGAGTAATGGAGTTCCCGCCATCTTCAGGATCACAGTAGCTGCTTTTGGTGTTCTTCTTCCTGTTAATCAAATTAACCGAACAATCAATGTCTTCAATCACGATGATCGATTTGGGACTTGTTTTCATCAGCAGCTTCCTCAGTTCAGAATTGTTATGGACTTCAGTCAGTTCGAGATCGTAGATATCATAGCTTAAGTAATTCGCCATGGCCGCGATCATGCTGGATTTCCCTGTCCCCGGTGGACCATACAGCAAGTATCCTCTTTTCCAGGCTCTCCCGGTCTTGTGGTAAAACGACTGGCCATCGGCGAAATCCTTGAGATCATGCATGATCTCTTGCTTCTTCATCGGATGCATGGCCAATGTGTCGAACGTGCTCGGATGCTTAAACGGGACGGATTCCCATAGATGTCCCCGGGAATCCAAAGACCCGCCGCGGGGATTCGTGTACAGAAGCCGGTCTTGATTGTTCCTGCGAATTTCGTTGGATTTTTCCGTTATGTAATCCAGGTAGGAATGGAGAACCAAGGACTTGTCTTTCTTCTTCATCCGGAGAGCGAACCCTCGTTTCTCGTCGGGCAATGGTCGCCAAGTAAAAGTCTGGGGTTGCCTTTGAATCACGACGTGTTCCCAGAGCACGGTGACGCCGGCGAACGTGTCGGCGATGCAGTCGTTGTTGGAGAGACCGAATGTAATGGCGCTTGAGTTGAGAGCACGGGTGAGGCTCAAGCGGCTGCCTTTGATGGAGACGAAAGAACTGAGATAGAGTTGGACGGCATTGTAGAGTTCGTTGGTGTTGACGCCGTCGATCTCGGTGATGTCGAAGTAGCAGTAGGAAGATAAGAGGTGGAAGATACGGTGGAGGAATTTGAGAGAGAGGAAGCGGAGTTGGGGTGGGAAAACGAGCTGCAGGAGGGTTTGGCAGAAGGCTAAAACCCCAAGTAGTGAAGCCAAAGAAGTCCAATACTCTTTCATTCTGTGTGTTTGGAGAGGATTTTTGGAGTTTCTGAGTTACAGACCAGAGATGGAAGCTATGGCCTCTCCTTTTTGTTGGCCGCTGGGAGTCTGGGACTTTGAGTGACTTGTTTTTTTAACCAGTTTTCTCTGGTCATAAAGTTGAATTCGAAACCTGATCTTATTTAATAAATCTAATATCTCGTTTTGCTAGAACAGTTTGAGTAACTTGTTTATGTCTCTTTCTTTTCTTCATCATCGTGAAGAATTTGAATTAAGTTTTAAATGCTGGCTTTGCTTTGGATGGGGTTGGATTGTGAAAATGAGAGAGAAAAGAGGATATTTCAACACAAACGAATAACAAATAAGGTTATATACGATTTACTGCTGCCAGAAGATGATCAATATTTAAAGTTAGAGTAAATCGATATATCTGAAGTTAGTGCAAGTAAAAAACCATTTTATAATATTTTAATGTGATTATATGATATTATTTATTTTTTATTTTTAGTCTTTAAATATATATATATATATATGTTTTTAACCTTTTATTTAACTTAATTTTTTTCTGCAAGTCTTTTTTTTTCTTTTATTTCCTTAGTCAGTGGTCGATAACCAGCTTTAGTATTGGGTGTCGACCACTGAGTCCATTATTTTCTTGTTTATCATATTTTTAATAAGAATATTTGCCTTTGTGGCACACTTTTTCCTCTGCCTTTGTAACACGTTTTTTTTTTGTTTTTGTGGGTTCGTTTCATCTATCGTTTTGGCATGATTTCAGTATACTTTAGTGGTCGTTTGATGCTAGTACAGAAATCTTCACGGCGCTAGTTTCTGATTATATTTCTGTCGGTGGTCATAGGAAGATAGATCCCACTCGATTGATGATTGTTTGCTGATGTAATCAGTCCTGGGTAGCGGAGCAATATGCCTGATAGTTTGGCTCGCTCACCACTCCTTTTTCACCCTGTAATATGTTTCGTTTGGATAGAGACAATGATATTCAGGAAGACTTATGGATTTTGACGGTATGCTAATCTCTATGTAAGTATTTACTTTTCTTTGTACTTTTGAGTTTTTGTATGATTTGGTGGACTAGTCCTTATTATTCTCCCTTCTGGATGCATTGTATTTGTGATATATTTTATAATTTTTTAATAAAATGCACTTGTCATTGTCAAAAAATACACACAACGATAAATGGCTTGAAACCTACATGGTAGTGCACGCTAAAATAACAGTGTTATAGACAAAGTGCTGACTTGACAAAATAACAAATAAGTCAAAAAATAATTGTATAAAATTGTTTAAAATATAAAAGGCTTAGCCGTCAGAAATGTGCCCAAATTATACTCTTTTTTCGAGATATGTGCCTAAACTTTGTGTCGAAACAAATTGATGCCTAATGTTTCATTACGTAACCGATTTTTTCTATGACAGGTTAAAATTTTTTATTATCTAATAAAAACTTGACACGTGATATATTTTCGTTATTTTCTTTAATTTTTTATTTTTAAAAAATTAGAAAATCTTTAATTTTATATGAAAAATATAAAAACCTCTTATTCTTCTTAAAAACTGAAATTCTAAGCCTAAATCGCTCCCTTTCGACCACCACTGGTCACCCTTGCCTTCGTCAGACCTTCATGACTAAAAACCCTATCATCGAAAACTGAAGAATGAATCGTTAATTGCACCGTCGGCAAACATCCAACAATGAAACAAAAGAGGCTAATTGAGTTTCTTATTGACGGCTAGAGGGTGGGAATATCAAACGGTGAGGTACACGACGCTTAAGCAATGAACGGTGAACCATCGACATATGGGGAATGTCGGACGATGAGGGAGATGTGATTTGAGGGTTTGATTGAAAGAAATAAAAGCTTTGAGATTTTTAAAGAAATATATATTTTTACAGAAATCAAATATTAAATAAATAAAAAAAGACCACGTGTTATGTTATAATTGGATGACATAATTTTTTTAATGTTTGTTGACATAAAAAACCTTATTTGAGTTATAAAAGTAAACGTTAGGCACCTATTTGGACCGAAACAAAGTTAGGCACCTAATTGGAAAAAAGGGTATAGTTTGGGCACCTTTTGACGACTAAACCAATATAAAATTATTTTTCTGTTGATGTCTCATTCTGTCAAGTCATTTCAAGTTATTTATCGTCAGTTGATTAACAGTTTTCAACCACTGAGGAATCATTTTTGACTAAAAATTAACATTGATGGCTAAAGGCTTGAAAAGAATGAAACTCAAAGTGATTATCTAGCCAAAAATTAGAGCTATTTTTTGACATTATGTCTAGCCAAATGTTGATTGTTTCGCATGTTAAACCTTTTATCTAAATCAGTATAGTTACCAAAATTTATAAGATACTTTGTTTCACGTATTTAATAAGATGTAATGTAGAATTTATATTTTAATAAATATCTAATGTGGTGCATATACTTTGATAAAAATATCTAACGTACTGTTTAAATTATTATTATGTGTATTATTATATTGTTTGCAAGGACGGAGTTGGGATTGAATCGTGAGGGGATAAGTTGTTTATCTTTAGAACGATTGAGATCTTAAAAGTAATTAAATCATAAAATTATATGAGTTAGGATTTAATTTCATTCATTTTAAAATTATAAAGTCTTAAAAAGTAATTAAATCGAGAAAATTAGAGAGTCAATGCTTAGTTTAATTAATTTTAAAATCGATAAAGTACTAAAAATAAATTATACCAAACATTTTCAGGAAGGGCAAAAGCTTAATTAGAATAATTTTAAAACTATCAATAATCTAAAATATAGTTAAACTATCAAAGTTTAAGACAAATGCCCCTCCCACCCTCCGCTTACATCCGTCCCGACTGTTTGTGAATTTTTATTAACGGACAGACCACTTGTTAATAGTGCTGACTCAAGTATTATAATAACACATGAATTGATAATTTAGACACTGACACATATTGATAATGTTCACGTAGCGTAATAATATAAGAAATGATATTCGAATTTTAGACATTTTTGATAAAACATAAATATTATATTAATTTTTTTAATTAATTAGAGAGGTATTACATTCTCATATCGAGATTCGAACCCATACAAAATAAGATAATATGAGCATCCTTAGTCACTAGACCAATTAGTAGATCTCAATATCATATTAAAAATTTAAAACTGTGTGTACTACATAAAATATTTTATCAAAATATGTGCATCGTATTACATATTTTGTCGAAAAAAAATATTACATTGATCATTTAAAAAAATACACATTTAGTTCATATTAACAATTTAATTTAAAACTAAAGATATCTTCAAAATTAATTTAAAACTAAAGATTGCATTATGCCGTCAACCATGTCAACAAAAATTCACTATCTCTTTTTGGTATTCTTTTTGTGTTTTAACATTAAAAAATTAAATTATAAACTTTAACCTTAAATTTTAAACTTTACGCATTAAAAAATAAGGGTTAGATACTTGATTTCACCATGCCTGCGGTCACGAATCAACCCTTTTGAATTCAATGGCTAAAACTAAAAAGGCTAAAGGGGTTATTTTTACCCCGAGTTCGACCCAAATTAGTAATGTCGCCCCTCGCGCGAAAACGCGTTCAATTAGGTCCTCCAATTTGCACATTGCAGCAAATTAGCCCCTTGACCAATTTTGACCGACGAAAACTGTTAACTTCTGCTGAGTTGGCCGTTAGTTGATGATGTGGCATAGAAATAAAAAATAAAAAAAAATCTTTTTTTATTTTAACTTTGGCTGCCTCGCTCCGCCGTCAAGCCAAAACGATGGTAACCTCAGGTTAAATTCGAAAAAAGTTTGAAATTCACATTCAAATCGCAGTCGGACTTCTTCCCCTCCCTCTTCCTCCTGCTGCAGCTTCTTCTTTTGCCATGTTCGAAACGGTGGCAGCCCCACGTGCCATGTTCCAAAAGGCTTTCGTGAAATACTTCTTTCCCTTGCCTAAGGTCTCTTAATCTGGCCGCGAATGAGGAAACAAATGAGAATTTATTATTACTTTGATATAATTTGATCAAACGGATCCAAATTAATGCAATGGTTTCTATCGTTTTTCACATCACCAAATGAAAGCAATGTTTTTGACTTACAATTAGCTTCCCATAATTTGGTGAAATGAGCGAAGACCCTTCCATCAGCTGCCATATGTATCGCCATTAGAGGCCGCAGTTTACAAGCATCGTTTTCATTGGAGGGCGGTGGCAGCGATAATTTCGGGATAAAACTTTTTAGTTCGTTAGTGCGTTGTGGAGAATGGTCGCCGCCGATGAGATGGTTGAACTCTGCCGCCCTAGATTCAGAGACGAAAAATGGTACTACGAAATTATCACTATTTTCGTAGTGAATATATGGACTGTGAGGAAGCTGAGGCAGCATGAGATGTCCTGCAAATGGAAAAAACAGTTGAAGAGCAAGAGTTTATGTTTGAATGCTTGAATTTAGAAAGCAAATCCACCTTATTCTGTAATTTTTAAACAGTAACATCAATGGGCAAATGGGAAAAACTGTTTGTAGCGATGTTTTTTCTCGCTAAAAAAGATGTGTTTTTTATTTATTTTGAAAATATTTTCTTCCACGTGGAGTTTTAGAAAACCCGCATTTTATTTAAAATTGGAGTCGCCACCGGCCACTCAAGGTGGACCGGACACCGTAGAAAACCAGAGATTTCAAATTGATGGGTTCGGGAGTCGGTTACGGATGGGGAAGGATTAGCACCCCCACACCGCCCAAAATTGGTACTTTAATAATTACCGCTTTATTAATATTAGACTTTCCGGATTAAAGTGATGATTAAATTAAAATTTGATTATAAGTGCGAGTAAATTTTAAAGGCCCCGTTATTCGAGAGTAAACGTCCAACCACTATCACTACGCCTGATACTGGCCCCGTTTACGCTCGAATAAAAGGGCATCGCATTGACAAAAAATATATGTTCGTTATGCAAACTTAAAAAACATGACAAATATAAATAAATACCTTGCGATAAAAAATATAAACAAATACTAACATAATGAAATACTAACATAACATAAATAAAATACTAATCTAAAATATTCATACATAACTATTAATTTAACACATAAATAAAAACATATCTAACATAAATAAAATAATAATCTAAAACATACATACATAAATATTAACCTAACTTATAAATAAAAACATATCTAACATAAATAAAACACTAATATAAAACATAAATTTAAAACATACTAATCTAAAACATAGATAAACATACTAATTAAAAACACAATTTTAAATTAACTGCTACTTCATTAAAATATAAAAATTACAACATAAATAAAAAGGAAAGAAAATATACCTAACTAGGAGTTCGAATGACGAACCCCGACGAAACCCCACCGAGATCTACCACGACCTCTCCAAAAATATTAACTAGATCGGACCTAAAATAGGACCCCGATCGAACCTGTTAGGGCCGAGGACACTGTCCCTGGGGTAACCGAGAGCACTGCTCTCTATTTGGCCACCCCAGCCGATCCATCAATTGCTTGCTGCAGTTGCTTCTTTGCCTCAATTGCCCTCCTATTTATAGAGGGGAGGAGGGTGACGTGGAGCCTTGTGCTCCCCTCCCCCTTTTTTTATTATTAATTTCTTTTTTTTTTGCTTTTTTTAAATTAATTTTATTATTATTATTTATATATATTATTACAATAATACTAAAAATACTAAAACCCCGTACAAAAATGAGTGATTACACTGTTGAAGAGCAAGAGTTTATGTTTGAATGCTTGAATTTAGAAAGCAAATCCACCTTATTATGTAATTTTTAAACAGTAACATCAATGGTGATAAAGACGACAATTGAAGAAGAAGAAGAAGAGAAAAAATATTTAATTAATTAGTTTAATTTTATAAAAAAATATTCTATACCACGTCAGCATTTTTTTCCACGTCACACATTAGTCAAAGGGTCAAAGGACTAACTTGATAGGAATTAACGACAACTCAGCAGAAATTAACGGTTTTCGTCGGTCAAAATTGGTCAATGGACTAATTTACTACAATGTGCGAACTAGAAGACCTAATTAAACGCGTTTTCGCCCGAGGGACGCCATTGCTAATTTGGGTTAAACTCGAAGACAAAATAACCCCTTTAACCAACTAAAAAAGAATATGAAAAGAAGGACGTGGTAGAATTATACATCAACTGTTCCCTTCAATATTCTATTTATATCCAATTCCAATCAATTTATTTCTTTTTCTAATACATTGTTCAATTTTTTTTCTTGTGGACAGAGCTTTAATCTAATCTCTTGTACAGAGCCAGAAGAAAGGACTGAAGACTATATAAGATATTGTTTCAGAACAAAGAGATAAAAAGATGAGAAAGGAAATTAGGACCACTTTAATTCATTCATTTAGTGTCTTATTCAGGGATGGATACTTTAAAATTTTAAGTTCGTATATATATGATTTAAAATTTTAAGTTCATATATATATGATTTAAAATTTTTATATATTTTTAATTAAAATTTTGTGTAATAACCTGTTTCATCCGGGTTACCTAAACCCGAAACCAAAACCGGCCAAAACTTGTAATCCAATAATCCTAACTTAAAACTAAGCCCTAATGACCAGCCGCCGCCGCCACCGGATTTTGCGTTGACGCCGTTCGTCTGCCGCTGCCATCACTTCATCGGCAACCAAAACAAACCCAAAATCAAATTAAACCCTAAAATTCCTAATCCCTAAATCAAATCTGTCAAATTTAAAAAACCCTAAAAAATAAATCAATCCCTAAACCGAACCTACCCTATGTCCTAAACCTATCAGCCGCCCTACCTTATTCCGGCAAACCCCTGAAAATTCGGCTTTATCTCCATCATCATCAATCTGCAGAACACAAGAAGGGAGGAAGAGTGGTTATTAGATTGTAAAAAGGGGGTCTATATAACCCGAATAAACAAGAGAAAAATGGGGGGCTTTTTAGATCTGAAAAAATCAGAGAGATCGAAAAAGGAGGATTTTTTCGGTTCTAAAAGAGTTGTAAAAAGGAAAAAAATTGTAAAAGTTTTTAGTGAAATCCAAAATATTTCCAAGAAATCTCAGTGCAAAAAATTAATCTTTATTTTTTATTTCGAAACAAGTAAAAACAAAAGAGGTTTTCCAGTCTTAAAATCCAAAGTTTGTTTTGTTTTGTTGTTTCTTAAATCTCGAAAAAAAATCAAAAAAGGGGAAAAAGAGGTTACGATCCTTACTGAGCCAGTTGAGCGCCGCCGTGAGGATGCCGTAATGCCGCCGTGAGGCCATTGCCGATGAACGGCGGCGCTAACGAAGGGGAGAGCGGCCGTCGGCCTATGTTTAAGAGGAGGGGACATGAGAAAAAGCTTTTAGGTTTTTTATTATTACATTCGAAATGAAAAAATATAACCAAACCTTTATTTTAAACCCAGCTGCAAAAACGGCGTCGTTTTACAAAACCCGACCCGCTTGTGACCCGGTACCCGGGAGGATCCGCGCGTCCCTTAATGGGTTAATTACCGGCGTAGTCCTTCTCTTTCTTTTTTGTTTTCATTGTTGTCATGGTATAATATCGTCTATGGTCCTTCTAACCTTTGTGCGCATTTAATATAGTTTTTTTTATGTTTTTCGTGGCTTTTAATTTTCATCTTGTTTCGATTTAGTCACTGAATTATATGCTTTAATTTCCAGCATGATATTTTTGTTAGATTACATTTATTTCCTTGTATTTCATATATGTTGCATTTTAGTCCTATTTTATATCTTCCCATGCTATGTAATTCAATATTCATGCATTTTAGTCCCTAATATTTAGATTCATAATGTTTTGTATATATTAGTTTAAACCATGCATCATTATTATTATTATTATTATTATTATTATTATTATTATTATTATTATTATTATTATATACGTATATATATGTTTTTTTTACTTATGATTTATATTTTATGTATTTTTATATTATATATATATATATAACTTCATGTATTTTTTATTAAATATATCATTTTGTTTAATACAACATATATAAACAATAATAATAATAAATACTTGTTTGTGTAAAAATAATATATATGTATATATAAACTATTAACCTAATATGTATATATACGTTTTTATAAGTATAATTATTAAATATATTTTACATTAGATATTATATTTATAAGTATATTTATATTTTTATATGTCACCTCATATTTTTGTATTATAAATGTTTTTTTAAAAACCACAAAAAAAATATGTTTTTAAAGAAATAAATTTTGATTTTTAAATTAGCGATTTTTTTTATAAAAAAAACCACGATAAATCATATTTCGGGCGTAAAGGGATGTGATTTTTTTCAAGAAAAAGAGAAGTCGTGTCCCGGGCGCAAAGGGATGCGATTCTCTCAATATTTTTATACATTCAAGAATCGTATTTTAAATTTTAATCGAATTCCTAATTTCCGATACCTAGACTTTAAATAATCGGCTAGGTACTAATTTTGGGCGGTGTGGGGTGCTAATCCTTCCTCATCCGTAACTGACTCTCGAACCCAAATTTTGAATCTCTGGTTTTATTTTTGTGTTCGGTCTACCATTTTTAAATGATCGGTGGCGACTCTACATTTTAATTCCAAAATTGTGTGGGATTTTTCAATACATCAAAAGAAAATTTTAAAACCCGAACGAATCAAATAAAAAAGTGAGCGCCAGACGAATTTGGGTGCTTACAGCTGGGGACATTTTTTTTGAAAAAGAGAGTCAAGCCACGAGTCGATTATTTTTTAGTCTTGGTCATTGGAAATTGGCGAATTCGACTTTAATTTAAAATATGATTCTGTTTTTGTTAATAAGATATGCAGTTTATTTTTCTGTAAATATTATTGATTTATTTATACTGCATTTCATGAGCTTTCTACCCGAGCTCCGTCCTTTTTTAAGTGGAAGTGTGATACCTTCTTCGTGTGGGTTACCACCGAATAGGTTGGTGAATCGCTTTCAGGATATATTTCTTATGCTTTCGTGTGGGTTACCTCCGTAAAGGCATAAGAGATATATCCCCTGAATTGAACTTGGTCCGTTTGAAACCTATAATGGGTGAGGATCAGGGGCCTTGCTACCTTTAGTAAGAGACAACAAGTACAATTCGGGTACCCTTCCTTAGAACCAGAACCACATATAGTGAGCCGTAGGAGCCAACCTTTTAGGGCCATGCGAAACTCTACCCGTTTAGCGGTTACCCTTTTAGGCTTGGATGCATTTTTTTAATGTACAGTTTTATTATCTGTTTTATTTTTACCGTAATTACCATTTAATTTGTTCATTTGATTATTTCATTCGAACTGACCCATTCTTTGTATCATATTAAAGCTGTTCATTTTGGCATTCACTACATGACATGTCATAACATTTTTTATTTTTGCATTTTACCAACATGAAGTACTGATTCACGATTGGTTCTCAATTTGAAAAAAATTATCATCGGGAGAAAATCTAGTACTCTAGATATCAAGGCAATATTCAAAGTTGCAAATGAATCCCGTGAGTTCGAAAGTTGAGCCATGAGAACCATTTTTTGAATAAGTACTTTCGCATCTAAGACTTGCACTTCGCATCTACATGCAAACATTTTTAAAAATTTTAAAGTCGATCCCCGGGTTACCCCATTAGGTACAACAAAGTTGGTCAATCTACCACCTTACATAACCTCTACAAGAGTCTGGTCTTGGGGCATGTCCAAAAGCACCATTCACATCTTTTGCAAACATTGTGCCTCTAACAAGGTCCAGTCTGGGGCATTCTTTGCCAAGGTCCAGCCTTCATTGCCGAGTCAAACCCATGCATCCCTAAAATATCTACATTGACCACAGTTTGCAAGACTTCACCCGATCCAAAAAAAAACAAACAAAAACAAAATAATGAGCTGCCATGAACCAACACATAACTTGTGAACTTATTTAGGGGGCAACAGAATCCACACTCAAAGTTTCAAACTCGCTACAAGAACAGTTTCAGACGATGGCATAGAATGAACAAAATTTTGGGGCACCCACCCAGATGAAAGCAAATTCAAAGGCACGTGTAAACTAAAGTTTACACTAAATTCTAAACCATATACACTAAATTCTAAAAACTAACCTTAAATTCTAAACCCTATAACCTAAACCCCTAAACCTTAAACCCTAAACTAAAACATTAACCCCTAAAACTAAAAGACATGTGTAAACTAAAGTTTACACGGCCTGTGTATCAAAGTTTTTTCCTTTTTATAAGTATAATTATTAAATATATTTTACATTAGATATTATATTTATAAGTATATGACTAACCTTAAATTCTAAACCCTATAACCTAAACCCCTAAACCTTAAACCCTAAACTAAAACATTAACCCCTAAAACTAAAAGACACGTGTAAACTAAAGTTTACACGGCCTGTGTATCAAAGTTTTTTCCTTTTTATAAGTATAATTATTAAATATATTTTACATCAGATATTATATTTATAAGTATATGTATATTTTTATATGTCACCTCATATTTTTGTATTATAAATGTTTTTTTAAAAAACCACAAAAAAATAAATATGTTTTTAAAGAAATAAATTTTGAATTTTAAATTAGCGATTTAAAAAAAACACGATAAATCATGTTCCGGGCGTAAAAAGATGTGAAGTTTTTTTCAAGAAAACGAGAAGTCGTGTCCCGGGCGCAAAGAGATGCGGTTCTCTCAATATTTGTATACATTCAAGAATCGTATTTTAAATTTTAATCGAATTCCTAATTTCTGACACCAAGACTTTAAATAATCGGCTAGGTACCAATTTTGAGTGGTGTGGGGTGCTAACCTTTCCCCATCCGTAACCGACTCCCGGACCCAAATTTTGAATCTCTGGTTTTATTTTGGTGTCCAGTCTACCATTTTTAAATGTTCGGTGGCGTCTCTACATTTTAACTCCAAAATTGGGCGGGGTGTTTCAATTCATCAAAAGAAAATTTTAAAACCCGAACGAATCAAATAAAAAAAATGTGCGCCCGACGGATTTAGGTGCTTACAATTTGTTTTCGCCCCTAACTTAAATACTTGCGTCTGTGCCCTGATCCTATTGAAACCAGTCTCTTTGCAGGAACACTGATCAGCAGTTTGAGCCACTTATCTATTGGCTGAGGTTCCCATCACTGTGTAGCTTTGCGTCTGTTTATTGGGTTTGGGTTTGGACTTGGAGCAGCAACAGCCTTCTTAAAGTGGCGTTGTTTATATCAAAAGAGAATTCCTTTTGGGGTTTGTCTGTTTGTTTATGTGATACCTTTCCATCATTTAATGGCAGCACGCAGTAACCTTAATTAATGTTAGAGATTTAAATAGGAATTTATAATCGTAATAGCAGCCGTTATATAGAGGTAGTAACACCGTCTGAAATTATGATATCACAATTATTATGTCTATAATAGTATTCATTATTAAAAAATTTATTATCACGATATTCACAGTGATTGTAATAACATTCGTTATGTCTGCAACAACGTAAATTAGTGCCGAAATAAAAACCCTCTTCCTACTATCGGTCTAAATCAATGGTCACTCAGCAACCATGAGCGGGCCTATATAGAAAGATTAGGGTTCAATCGACTCCTTTAAAATGTAGCTATTATATGGAAATATTAGAATTGTATCAAAGTTTTCATAGGAAATATTAAAATTGACCTCAATTTATTAGGGTATTGGGTCAACAATACTTATTATAGTGATATGATAATTTTTCGTATCTTATATTTTACTCTGACTCTACTATATGAAAATTCTGACTCTGCCATTGGTAGCAACTAAAGTGAAGCTCAGCTAGTAAGGTAAGCAAAGCAAAAAAGAAAATTCTCTTTATTTTGTATCTCAGTCGTCAGATCTGGTCGGGCTCAGCTGGTTGTGTGTTGGAGTTCAAAATGGGCGTACAGAATCACATTCATGTTGCAGTGTTGTTTTGCAAATACAAAATGTCAGTGGGAGAAATGTAGAGACTCGAGAGTCTCTACACTGAAATAATAATGATGTTAGCAGTCTACTTAAAATTTTTGAAATCATAAACAAAAAATTTCGAAAGATAACTTAATTAAAAATATTTAAAGAAATAAAATTTCAATGGAAATTTTAAAAGGACCAAAATAATTTTTTCAGAAAACTACAATTTACCTATTATTTTAATCAAAAAAATGAAAATTATTATCCCACATCAGTAGCTTCTGACGGAAGGTAACATGAGGACCATACAAAAAGCAAACTAAAAGTTTGGTGACAGAAACATAAGTTTTAAAAGTTTGGCAAGTAAAATAAAAGTGCCTAAAAGTTCAACGACCATTTATGCAGTTAACCCCAAGTTATTGTATGATAAAATATGCAATTTTGCTGCATTATCTCGTCCAGAACATCAAGTTTATCATAAAACAGATAATTATAAAGTCAATTAACCAAAACGACAATGGACTGTTGTAGACATATGATGTTGCAACGGCAGTTAAGACTCCAAACTGCAACAGTCAATGCTCCAACAGATTCCTTCCAAAGATTAACTATAATCACCAGAATAGGCAAAAGGCAAATCATCTTCAACCGGCCCGACCGACTATTGAGGCTGAAGTTTCCCGGTATAAGTTAATCAATGTTCCACCGGAAGGCAAAGGCATTGCTCACAAATGAAGATGAAGAAGCTCTACTACACATCATGCTACTTGTAAATTATAAGCACTCAGCAAGAAAAACTGATGTGCTGTTATCATTATAAAATTTGGGAATGTGAAAACATTCATCAACTCCTTATCTGAACAATTTGCTCTCTTATCATCTTTCGATACAAAATAATCTGACAACTCCCGCTAGGGTCCCGGGAAAAAACATACCAAAATTTAAAATATGGGAAAATTCAAATCGCCACCTTCATGGTCAAGGCTTGAGAGCAAGGGCAAGCCCCATCTTAGGGGATGCATTCGTGGCCTTTGAATCATACTCTGCCGAAAAAGTTACGAGTGACTTGGGCCTCCATTCACGTTGGCACAGCATTGCAACCTTCCCATTGTCGGAGAACCTTGTTTTTACCACGGTAAAAGAATCCACGGCATGAGAACTTCCGATGGTGAAAGTGCTTTCATAGGTGGAAAATCTATGAGCCATTTCAGCAGCAACAGAAGTGAATGGGTTGACGGAATGGATATATGATGCCTTCAATGCCTGTCCTTTGTCAGTCCTAAATAGAGAATATATGCATTCAAACATTTAAAGCGATGACCTCATGAGTCATGACAGAGGGAAAGAACATAAAATAACAAGAAAAGGAACTTAAAATGTTGACAACTAATAAGATAAGCCATATGAAGTTGGCTAACACATCATCTGAATTTAACCTACTGCGACTAAAACGCTTTTAATCATTCTTGCTGGTATAACGTTCATTTGTAATCATTCTTGCTGGTATAACGTTCATCATAGACCAAGGAAATGGAGTTCTTAAAACTTTCTCCATGATGCAGAAAATAAAACAATAACACAAAAGATCAACTTCAAAGGCATCTAAAAGGGGATTGTGGTACTCAAAGTTTCATCTGAATCATTAAGCTTCAATTTAAAAATATTAGGTCACTGAAATTTTCAAAATATCTCCTAAGGCAGATGATCTTGAAATACTTACAGCAAAAGAGCAGCAGAGAAATCTGGCTTGTTCAAGTTTATTCCAGCAGTGTACTTGGTAAAAGAAGCAGAAGCTGTATCAAATCCAACTTCACCACCCAAATACAGCTCGTTGCTGCCAATTGTTGCTGAAAGCTCCAATAGGGGAGTTGGATTCAGGCCAATGCTAGAATCAACGGCAGCATGACGATGAAGATATTGGACATCCAACTGAGATATGAAGCACATAGAGTCGGGTTCAGTTTCTCAAACATAAAATTATATTATCAATACTCAAGAAATTGCTAGTTTATTGTCTTTAACCAGTTGGTTGAAGTGTTTGGTAATATAATTTCCTACAAAAGTAACTGTCAATGATCTTTCTTTTGAGTCAAGAGAATTGGAGCATAACTTTCCACCAAACAGATTTACTTTAAAAAATTAACATTTTTGCAGATAAAATGATACCCAGAAAGTAGAACGAGGTACCATGCATGAAAAGGAGGCGTAATAAAACAGACATATCAACTACAGCATTGGTAAACATGTAGTAAGCAATAAAATAGGAATGACCAACAGTCAGCATTAACACAATCCCCACCGCATGAAAAGTGCATGGCTAGAGAATTAATAATAACAATAATAACAACAACAACAATAATAATACGGGGAATACCTTTGTTACTATGTGAAATTAAGACCGTCATTTTACAATGTATAGTGTTAACATTCATACACTGACCTTGCCAGACTTGTGATCAGGTATCCTGAAACTTAGAGCAGCTTTGGAACATGGCCAGGCATCATTGACAGTCACTTTTGTGGACACCTGCAGAAAAGCAAATAAAAAAATAAAGAAGAAAAGGGACAAAGTTATTGGGGATTACATAATCGGGATTTAACAGCCACCAACTACAAACAGGTGATACAGTAAACTGAATCACAGATAAGGAGAAGTCGCAAGCAAAAAAATTGGAAAGGAGAAATCTTCAGTACATTAGAATGGGTATCAACTTTCATATCCACAGTAGTATTTCGACTCTTGTACACAGTATTTATGTCTCCAAAAAAAATTTGGTCCTTCTTGAGCCCTGTGGCTGTAAGTCCCTGCGAACATTTTAAGAATTATATTAGATGACATAAAAATCAAATTGGAGTACAGTTCAATATAGTATTTTAAAAAACAAAATGATTGATAAGAGCTCTTTTTCATTTTTAAGGGAAGTTATCAGCAGTATGGTTTTTGACAAAGTGTTCGAATCTATTGATGGTAAAAGTGAATAACGTATCAAAATCTTGGAAGTAAATACTTTTTGGCCATTTTCAAGTGCTATTTTGGTTGGCCACAATTATCTTCAGTGGTCACAATCTGTGGTACACTCGGTTATATTACAGGGGAAATTAAGAAACCATCTCTTGATGATCCGGGCTTTGACAAGTGGGCTCGAGATAATGGAAAAATCATGTCTTGGCTCATCAACACCATGGCTCCTGAAGTTGGTACCCACTTTCTTCTCTATGAGGCTGCTAGTGACATATGGAGTGCCGTGAGAGAAACATACTCCAGCACCAACGACAATTCCGAGCTGTTTGGGATTGAGAGTAAAGCTTCCACAACTTAAAACAGGAAGGGAAGAGAATCACTCTTTTTTATAATAAAATGACCAGTCTGTGGCAGCAAACTGATCTCTATGAAGCACATGACTGGGAGACTCCTACTGATGCTGCCCTGTACAGAAGAATCATTGCTCAGAAAAGGATTTTTCAATTTCTAAATGGCCTGAATAGAGACTGGGATGCAGTGAAGTCAAGGATTCTTGGCAGCAGTCCTCTACCATCCATCAGGGAAGTTTTTTCAGAGCTTCGAAGGGAAGAGAGCCGGAGGTCTTTCATGATCCCTGAAGCACCTGCTATAGAGAACTCTGCCCTAGTTACAGAAATTTCCTCTTCTCCTACGATAAGGAGAGGTAAACTCGTCTATGATTTTTGCAAAAAAGGTGGGGAATTCGAAGGATAAATGCTGGAAACTTCATGGTCGACCAGCAGAATGGAAGCCTACAGCTACTAGGAATTCTAGAGCATCCTGCCCTACTGCCGCAACTACAGTTGGATCTAGTGGCTTTACTAAACAGCAATTGGATGAGCTTCAAAAGCTCTTTAGCAAGTTTAATACTCCTGGTGAAGAAAATTTGGCAATGGTAGAGACTGCAGGTAATAAGGATACTTTTTGCCTACTGCTCTTGTTTCTACCCAGACTGCACCAACTTGGATCATTGATTCTGGTGCCTATGACCACATGACTTGTAACAGGGCTTTATTCTTTGAATTTGTACATTCTTCTTCTACAGCTTCCATTAAAACTGCTGATGGTTCTTTATCTCCTATCAAAGGGACCGGTTCTATTTACTTGGATGGTTATTTGGTGCTTAAGGATATGTTATTTGAGCCTAACCTTGCATGCAATTTAATATCAGTAAGCAAACTTTCTAAAGACTTGAATTGTTCCTTAAAGTTTACTGATTCTACATGTTTTTTGCAGGCACTGGATTCAAGGAAGATGACTGGCAGTGCTAGCTTGCAACATGGACTCTATGTTCTTCATGGTAAGCATCAATCTAATATTTCACATTCTCCTTCCTGCTTTACTTCCTTAGGACAGTTTGATATTGTAATGTTATGGAATTTTAGGCCACCACAGTTTTCATTACCTTCGAAAGTTGTTCCAAAATATTTGTGGGGTGAAGCCTTGTTAACAGCCACATATCTTATCAATAGAAGGCCTAGCAAAGTCTTGTTTTTTCAAACCCCTAGAGATGTTTTCTTGGAAAATTATCCTAATTTTAAACCTATGTCTTTCTGAAATCTACAGATCCCTCAAGTTCAAAACTAGATCCTAGGGCTTTGAAGTGTGTTTTAGTTGGATATTCTTCACTTAAGAAGGGCAACAGATGTTATCATCCTCCTTCTCGTAAGTTTTTTACTTCCTTGGATCTCACATTTTTTAATAGGTACCTTATTTCCCTAAGGCTGCAAATCAGGGGGAGTGTTGGGATGATTTCCAGACTCCTAACAGTCAGGTTCCATCTTCTTTTTTGCCTTCTATACCTACTGATCCTTTCTCTTTTGAGCCTCACAATTTTTTTAAAGTAGATACCCCTGTTCCTAACACTACACCTCTACCTACTTCACCTAATATTACTCCTATAGCTCCTCATACTTCACCTAAATCTACTGCTCAGCCTACTAACCAGTTGCAGACATATACCAGAAGGAAGAAAGCCATTCCAGAGATTGTGTTGCAATCTAACACCTGCCGAGAGTTGAACTTCAGTCCAACTGCCTGTGAGGATAATTAAGGTAATGATGTTGTTGAAATTCCTCCTCATTTACTTGAACATGAGGTTCTGCCTATTGCTAAAAGAAAAGGGGCGAGACAGTGTACAAAACATCCTATTCAGAGATATGTTGCTTATAGCAATCTAATGCCCTCCTTTAAAGCCTTTACAACTTGCCTAGATGAAGAACATATTCCCAAGACTGTTGAAGAAGCCTTAAGAAACTCCAAGTGGAAGAAAGTTGTTGAGGAGGAGATTAAAGCACTAGAGAAAAATGGTACTTGGACCATAACTGATCTTCCGCAAGGCAAGAAACCCGTGGGATGTAAATGGGTGTTTGCTATCAAATACAATTTTGATGGTAGTGTGCACGGATACGAAGCAAGATTGGTGGCCAAGGGATTTACACAAACCTTTGGAATAGACTACAAGGAAACCTTTGCTCCGGTAGCTAAGTTGAACACTGTCAGAGTTCTTTTGAGTTTGGTTGTTAATTGCGACTGGAAACTCCATCAACTTGACATTAAGAATGCATTTCTTAATGGGAAACTGGAAGAAGTTTATATGAAGATTCCTCCTGGTTTAGAGTCTAAAGAAAATAGGTAAAAAGTTTGCAAGCTTGGCAGATCACTTTATGGGTTAAAGCAATCACCAAGAGCTTGGTTCGATAGATTCACTAGAGTGATTCTGAAAAATGGATACAGACAGTCTCTAGCATATCATACCTTGTTTCCTAAGGTAACTTACAAAAACAAAAAAGTTCTTTTGATAGCATACGTGGATGATATAATTGTAACAGAGGATGATGAAGAGGAAATAAGCCACTTGAAATCTCTGTTGAACAAGGAATTCGAGATGAAAGACCTAGGAAAGCTTAGACATTTCCAAGGCATAGAGGTGGCTAGATCAAGCAAAGGTCTGGTACTTAACCAGAGGAAGTATGTTCTTGACTTACTTACAGAGGCATGGATGTTGGGCTGTAAATCAACTGACACTCTCATGGACGCAAGTTTAAAATTTAGCAAAGATGGGTCTAGTCCAAAGGCTGACAAGGGACTTTTTCAGAGACTAGTTGGAAAAAATGATTTATCTATCTTTGACCAAACCTGATATAACCTTTACTGTGAACATCATCAGTCATGACTAATTCAAGACAAGAACACATGGAAGCAACTACAAGGATACTAAGGTATCTAAAGGGTACACCAGGACATGGTTTAATGTTCAAAAAGACCCTTGACAAAACAGTCAAGATTTATTCAGACTCGAGCTGGGTAAGTGAGTTAATTGATAAAAGGTCAACAAGTGGTTATTGTTCCTTTGTTTGGGGAAATCTTGTGACTTGGAAGAGCAAAAAGCAAACTGTTATGTCAAGGAGTAGTGCAGAAGCAGAATACAGAGCTTTAGCTCTCGGACTATGTGAAGGAATTTGGCTGATGAAGCTACTAAAAGAGCTAGGAATGGTTTAGAACAAGAAGTTTGAAGTGTTTTGTGATAACCAGTCTACTATATAGATTGCTAGAAATCCAATTCAACATGACAGAACCAAACATGTTGAGATCGACAGACATTTTATTGCAGAAAAGCTTACAAGTGGAGTAGCTTCTTTAACCTACGTTCCTACGGAAAAACAAGTGGCAGGCATTATTACAAAAGCTCTGCCAAAAGCTCTTTTTGATAAGTTCTTATTCAAGCTGGGACTATACAATGTATATTATCCAGCTTGAGGGGGAGTGTGGGTTATCCGTGAGAAGGTCTTAGTTTGTAATCAATGTGTAATTAGTAGTTATTATTCTACTTGAAGTCTATCTCCCTAGTAGATTAGAATAAGAAGTCGTTATAAGTAGGACTCCTTAATGTACTAGAAGTCCTATACTAGAGTCTATAGAAGTCTGTAACGAGATGTAATTATTTATGCTATTTTGCAATAACTTCTATTATTCTACATTGTTAGTCTACACTTAGGCTATTTATAAAATACAATCAATAAAATAAATAGGTATTTAGTTCCTTTAGGCCTCACAATTTAGCTCTCTTGGCCATCCGTGTCTCCTGCCCTCTCTGGTTCTCCAACTTTGTTTTATTCTAAGCTTAATAATATGTTCAACACATTTTGTTTCTAAACTTTATCATACCATTAGGATTTAGGAGGCAGAAAACCATACCTATATCTGTCAAATATGTGATGGAAATGAATACCAATGAAAAGAAAACGGTAACCGGGTGTCAAATTGATGAGCCTTCAGAGTCACCAGTTCAACAGGATTGTTAAATTAAATAATATATTAAATATTAGGTATAACATTTTGATGTAAGATAAGAATTAAATAAGGTAATTAAATAATAAAAATATGCATTTGGTTTAATGGTATGGTCTGCGGTATAATACTGTTTTTGCTAATTCTTTACCAGTTAAACTGATTTTCTACTAGTTCACTAAAGGCTCAGATTTCTTACACGTACCAGACTGGACGGACCACTGGTTCCCAGTTGACCAGTCTAACCAGCCAGTCCAGTCCAGCCTTTTGACACTGGTAAGTACTAAAGGGAAAATGAAGGTTAGGTATGTAATTCAAGGAAGAGATATATGACTAATTCAGCTCATATGGGAGCAAAAATTAACATCACTCAACAGACTATTCAATGTACATGAAATTCTTGCTGATAGTAAGTAGTTTTTTTTCCTACATCTCAAAGATAGAAGTGCACCAACAATTTCTGCCAGTAATTTGCTGTAGAAGATTGCTTAAGAGAAAGGAACTAATATTTAACAAACAATTCTCACACCATAGCATCAATTGCATATAAAATTATGGCAAAGCAGAATTTAAGTTGTCAAGTACATTAATCAGCTATGTCCAAATATTACAATCAAGCAGCTCAATAAAAAGGGTCAAAGCTCTATGGGGGGAAACACTACCATTCCAGTGGAGCTCAGCATTGAAAGTGTAAACTTCTGGTCAAAGTTGTAATCTTTTGTCAGGAGGTCTGCATAAACATAATTAGAAATAATTAGAATCTATGAGAGCTAAAAGCAAACAAAAGCAGGTTTAAGTCCCTGTTTTGTAACATGACAGGCTAACAAAACAACTGCAGTAGGTGCCGATTAATACTCATTAAAAGTTGCAAATAGCGAGAAAAAGTCCTGGTAATAAATGTAAGACTGATCTATTAGATAATTTTATCATATTCAGCATATGGTACAACTGTTAATCCTCAATATACTAGTATATTACTAACTACTTGTTTTGGTTATCTATCACATAAATATAGGCATTTTCTTTGGTTTATTATGTGTTTTTGAAAAATCTAACTGCAACAATCTTTCCAATTCCTCTACCCAACCCTCACCATGCCTCTGAAAAGCTGCTTGTCAGTTTGAGTTGCCAATAAACAGTAATTTATAGTAAGACCATAACAAGTGCAAGCATATCAAACAATATCTAAACATACAATACTGGGCAAGAAAAAAAGTAAAGGTTAATGCAACCCATACCTTTGGCTCTTTTGCCCATATCTACAAATGGTGCTGGCCCAACCATCTTGATAGAAGGACAATCAACCAAAGCCTGTAAACGCCATTAAGGTAACATCATCACTTCAGCACAAGAAACCTTCTGCTTAAGGGGAAAAGAAAAATGGTTGAATAAATCACAGAGCAAATGCAAATGGGAAGATAATAAAACATTCCCTAATTCGAAATTCATTTCACATGTTGTGTTAAGAAAAACCTAACATGTTTTAAATCCGGGAAAGTCCGAACATTTTTGTATCATTCATTTAGCACCGAAATGCCCCAAAAATAAATAATGAAAGCGAGAAATCGAAAAGTTCCAAAGAAACCGAAGAGAGACCACAGCTTATACGAATAAAAGATGCAAAAATCACATCGTAAGAAGACAAGATTTCGATTAACATTATCACCTAGATTCAGTTCAAAACTTCATCACCGTATCATTAAAACAACAACTTCAATAATCGGAAAGGAAGAAAGAACTTACAACGAAGATTGAGAGGAGATGATCGACGATGAAACCGAGCAGCGGCTGCCGCCAACAGCGGTTCAGAGGAAGCTATTAGTTTCTTTAATTGCTGTGTAGAAACTAATTTGAAAGCTCAAGGGTCAAAAGTGTGCAGACTCTCTGCTCCCAATAGACGGCCAGGGTTTTAGGTCAGTTCTTAGAAAGTATTGATTGGCCTCCCCAGGATAACATGTTTATAGGCCTGTGACACATGCTTTTGTCACCGTACTGTGAGATTAATACTCGGTATATAAAAAGTGTAAACTACCTCCAAGGCAACCAAACCATGGGGTAACTTCTATTTTTACCACTGAACTATCCATTTTGTCAATTAAACGACTAAACTTTTAAAATAGTTTCAAACAAGTCATTGATCATTAACTTTTTGACGAAATGATGTGAAGGTTAATTAAATTCGCATAATTACGCATTTGATCTCCAAAATAGTTGGGTACCCACAAGTGGACCTATAGGGTACCCGAGAAATATTTTTTTATATAAATCATACAATATAAAGCAATTCAAATACTACAAAAAAGTCTAAATTACATAATCCAAACATACTTGATAAAAATCAAAAGGAAAAGAAATATCATTTGATCAAAATGAAACATAATTCATGCTATCTCAAACTCAAATTTTTAGTATAATCATTACTTCATTGAATCGTTAATTTGTGATTCATTTTTTTATTTAATCAACCTTCGTTTATTAAGGATTTAGAATGTTAAGGTCAAATAATTTGAGATTGAAAAGTAGGGGTGTTCAATAATAAAAACTTAATAAAAAATAAAAAATCAGGTAACATATAAAAGCGAATAAAATAATAAACCTTTTTAACATTTAGTATCACAAGAGTTCAATGTCAATGTTTAGATTTATATGCCGGTAACACATTAAATATAAAGTTTCATATGTTTTATGTAGACATGTCTATTGATTAAATTGTGATGTTAAAATTTTTCAAATCTCTCATCGAAGTCTTAACCGGTCAAGTTTATTGTTCACAAACATATATTAAAAAATAAATTTGTAAAATTCTTTTTTATATAGTTATTCTATCACATGAATTATCTATTCTTTTATCTTAATAACCCAAATTATTTTTTCTAATTATAAGTAAATAAATACTAAATTATAAAATAAAATTTAATTTTAAAATAAAAAATTAATCTAAAATATGAAAAAAAAATCAGGTCAGGTACCCATTTAAGCCTAATATTGTAGTTCAGGACCGACCTGTAATATTTAGCAGGTTGGGTACCTGGCTCGAAAATTTTATTTTTCAGGGAAAATACCCAATTATTTTCTACAGATTGACGGGTCAGCAAGTCGGGTATTTGTAAACACCCATAAAGTTTATGTACTGATTTGAATTAAAAAGACAACTTTATGTACCTAATTGGATAGAAATAAACTTTATCTACCAAATTGAACATTGAGGCCAAATTCAGGTGCCTAATTGAAAAAAAAAGTACTTTAGGTATCAAATTGAACCTTAAAATCAAGTTGAAGTATCAAAATATACAATTATCCTTAATTTGACCAAAGCTTGATTTTCTTAATTTAACCGGAAGAACGAATAAACAAAAATCAAAAACTTATGTGTGGACAAACCAAAAGAATAATAAAAGGTAAAAGGTGTAGAGTTATGTAGGTAACTAGGATAAGTGATATAATTTGGATGGTTTCAAATTGGTGGTAACATTGAAATACTTCAAAGTGTGAATCCACTTCTTCTAATCCTTTAACAAATGCACCGCGATGGTGTCCGGCCAGAGCTCATACGTACACCTTGTCGGCGGCTCCAGATAATTGTACATCGACCACTTCGCATTAAACCTATTTTTAGCCCTACTCCCTTCTCGGAGCCACTCTCCGAACACCTTGTCCCCCGTCCTTCCAAATGGTTCTTAGGAATGTCTGATTCTCTAACCCACTCGGCAATGTACCAAGACACCAAATACCCCATGCCAGACATGTAATGAACAAAAGGGTCCATGTTGGGGCATGGAATCACAAAGCCGTAGTACAAGCCTTCTCTTGGCAATGGCCTTAATGACTCCACCAAGTTCTCAAACCTCAAGTACGTATCATCGTCTCCTTTTATCACATAATGGTACGGAGGGTACGGTCGGTCCGAGGAATCGAATATCTCCAGTAAGCTAGAAAAGAAAGTGTAAGTCTTGCCCTTGTTCATGTTCTCCTTGCAGTTAATGATTATAATATCATCGTACCGCATTATCTCGAGTGCAACCAACACCTTTTGCTCTTTCCTTTGTGAGGCTGTAGAAAACGAACATCAAATCTTGATAGGAGGCTGCCTTGGCACGTGGGAACCTTCAATTTGATGGTTTGGAAACAAGCCTAGGTAGTTAAACTTGAACAAGGAAGTTAGGTGCAAATCTAAAAATTCAAGAGAAACTAATTGGGTTTTCTTGAAAATTTCAGAATTAAAGCTGAAAAATTAAAGAAACAAGGTGAAGATGATAGGTTAGATGAAAACTAATAAGAAGCAAACAATAAAGATCGAAAAAGATGAAAAAGTAAAGATAGAAAACAAATCTAAAAAATTCAGATTTGAATTTTGGTGGAATGGCGGCAATGGAGTTGAAGAAGATGATGAAGATGGCATGTGGATTTGGTAGATGTCCCACGGAACTCTCCTAATCGCAATTGACTAGGCAACCTCCGTGATATGGCTCTAACCGACCCTCCTAATCGTAATTGACTAGGCAACTCGAAGTGTGAAGATCAATAAAAATTCCAACGAACTTGAAGAATCGCTTCTAAAACACAAGATAATTTCTTGCAAGTATAACCTCAAAAGAGAATTTTTTATTCAATAAAATATGTCTTACAATGTGGGTAAAGCCTCCTTTATACAGACTAAAGACTTGGAAGACAAGGCTTAAAATAAAGAATGAAACTCTATCCTAAATAAACTATAATATTTAAATCTTTTCTTAAATCCTAAGGAATTAAAATAACATAAATAAATAAATAAATAAAGGTAATTTTGGGCTAAATTGAATTACAAATAATCAATTAAATAATTGAAAATTCGTAATAATTCAAAAATCTCGTAATAACTCATATCTAGTTTTCTGCTTGTGTAGTCTTTGGTAAAATAGGCATATCTTGAGTTTTCGATGTCCGATTGACGCGTTTCAAGATGTGTTGGAAAAGTAAATGAATGACGATCAATTTATTAGAAGACAACTCGACCCAGACATGCCTGGATACCATCCGAAAATTCGTCTCAAGTGGGATAATTTTCCAGACTTCAAGAACAACTTCAGCTTCTTGTCCAAGATAATTAGTTTCAGCTCTCTTATGCATGTATCATTCCCCCACTCCTCAAAAAGATTCGCCCTCGAATCTAAACCGGTAATGAGAGAACAATCATCAACGTCAATCGAAAAGGGTTCTTTGTCATATGTGGAGTGGTCTAATTGAGCTCCTCTCAATGGTTCGACAAAATCCTAAAAAATAAGACAATACTACCCAAACATTTGTTATGATTAGTCAAAACAAAATCACTCATTTTGTTATTTTTCTTGTCTTTTTCTTTTAGGCTCTGTGTGACTTTTACCTCATATGTATTTTCACTCACCAAAGTTGGGCCATTAATTTGACTTTTTCCACTCTCAGCCTTTTTACTCTCTATCTTTTGTATCTCACATCCTATATCCCTCTCACAAAATTTATCATCAAAGCACATTCGTTTTAGAGGAGAAAATGTTTGACTAGAATCAAAAGAAGGGTTAAAAACACACTTACTTTCTTTGTGGGGAGGTGATGAGGATGTAATAAGGGAACTTACTACTTCACATGAATGATCAGAAGCATTGTCCTCTTGATTGTTGTGTTAACGATCATTGTCCTCTTGTTTGGGAGATGATTCTTCTTCAACATCAACATTTACACTAATGCTAAAAGTAGGAGTATGAAGAGAATCATGTGTACCTTCTGGTTCTGGTGTGTCTACATGGTTGTTCGCCTTTAGGTGTTCAATTGATCCAGCCTTCTGTGATTTCAAATTTCTTTTTTTATCCTCTCACAAGATTTTTGCACTCTCACATGCTTCTCCCGGCTATATTAAACCCAACGTGAACTTTTGGCCATGGTGCACAAATGAGTATCTATTTGTCATGATTCGATGGATAGCGTCTCGATCATCTTTCTACGGTCTTCCCAATAGCAAGGCGGTGACTTCCATAGGAACCACATCACACCAAACATCATCACAATAGCCTCCAAGAGTAAAAGTGATTAAACAACGTTAGGTTATCGTCATATCTGCTCGGTTATTAAACCTTTGAAGATGGTATGGCTTAAGGTGTTCTTGGCACGATAGATTGAATGCATCAACAACGAAGTTGTTCACTAAGTTTACGCGACTATTGCCATCGATGATGAAAGAATATTGTTTACCCTGTATATAACATCATGATCGAAAGATATTTATTGGTATAGCATGACGCATGTTTTTAAAAGAATAAAACATCCTAATTGCTTTAAGAATCCAAAGAAAGGTTAGACACCAATAGAATTATAGTTACAAGGAGAAAGAAGAGTATGCAACTTTTAGTCCTACTAACAAAAGAAAACAAGAAGGTGTTAGAAGATGTATAAGAAGCAATAAAAGCTAAAACAAACAAAAACTAATGGTTAAGAATGAAAAAATAGAAAAAAAACTCGAAAACCCTAGAATTGTGCAGCAATTTGATCCACTTTGTTCGAGGTGTTCCCGATCTCCAAAAATTATGAAATTTTGTGTGGAGACTCCTCCAATTCTGGAAATTTTCATCTCAAAATTCGTTCGTTTAGTTTTTGCGAATTTTCTCATTTTTTCAAAATTTTCACCCAAAAGTCAAAATTTTGCCCAAGAATGGGCCCGCTCTAATACCAAATGATAGGAGGCTACCTTGGCAAGTGGGAGCCTTCAATTTGATGGTTTGGAAGCAAACCTAGGGCTTTAGACTCGAACAAGGAAGTTAGGTGCAAATCGAAAAATTCAAGAGAAACTAGCTGAATTTTCTTGAAATTTTCAGAATTAAAGCTAGAAAATTAAAGAAACAATGTGAAGATGATAGATTAGATGAAAACTAATAAGAAACAAACAATAAAGATCGAAAAAGATGAAAAAAGTAAAGATAAAAAACAAATCTAAAAATTCAGATTTGAATTTTGGTGGAATGGCAACAAGGAGTTGAAGAAGATGATGAAGATGGCGTGTGGATTTGGTAGATGTCCCACGGAACCCTCATAATCACAATTGACTAGACAACCCGGAGTGTGAAGATCAACAAATTCCAACAAACTTGAAGAATCGCTTCTAAAACACAAGATAACTTCTTGTAAGTATAACCTCAAAAGAGAATTTTTTATTCAATAAAATCTGTCTTACAATGTGGGTAAAACATCATTTATATAGGCTAAAGACTTAGAAGACAAGTAGAGTTCATCTCCTAAAAACAAGGCTTAAAACAAGAAATGAAACTATATCATAAATAAACTATAATATTTAATTTTTTTTCTTAAATCCTAAGAAATTAAAATAATATAAATAAATAAAGATAATTTTGGGTTGAATTGAATTACAAATAATCAATTAAATAATTGAAAATTCGTAATAATACAAAAATCTCGTAATAACCCATATCCAGTTTTTTGCTTGTGTAGTCTTCGGTAAAATGGGCGTATCTTGAGTTTTCGATGTCCGATTGAAGCGTTTCAAGATGCGTTGGAAAGGTAACTGAATGACGGTCAATTTGGTAGAAGACAACTCGATCCAGAAATACCTGGATCCCATCCAAATATTTGTCTCAACTAGGCTGATTTTCCAGACTTCGAGAACAGCTTCAGCTTCTTGTCCAAGATAATTAGTTTCAGCCCTCTTATGCATGTATCACATCCACTTGCACCCCCACTGGAGACTGCGTACTGTATATGAGACGAAGGAAGTGGCAACGATGGTATTGATCGGGAAGCGTCAGGATCCCAACTAGAATCTGAAGGTCATCGGTCGAGGAATTCAGTTCGAGGGAGATTTACGAAGATGAGTTGTGGGATAGATCAGGATAGATGACATTGGAAAAAGTGCACAGTCCGAACCTTGAGAAGCGGTCAAATCTAAGGTCATTGATGGAAGCTAATGCACAGAGGATGAAGATGAAAGTGAGAGATGAGAGGATGAGTGGTTTCCCTTGTAATGAAAGCCTCATTGTTACTACTCCAGTTAATGTGATGTTAGGGAGTTGGGTACTTTATGAATGCGGGAGTCAATACGTTTCCTCGGATACAACGCATGGGACATGTTGCAAGTATGGTGCTATTTGGACCAACAACTTGACTTTTTATCCTTTTAAGGTTGTAAGAACGTGGAGGGGCTTGAATATATTGAGGACCAGGGCATGAAAAGCATGGATATTGTGCCCTTGGTGTGATTTTGGGAACGTAAGGACATGAATGTAAAGTGTTCAAATCAAAACCACTAGAGACTTTTAGGAATAATCCACTACTTTGAATCATTACCCAATACAAATCTAGATTTAGTGCTTTATTCTATATTATTTGCTCACTGATTTCTTAAGAATCGCAAGAACACCATTGTTGTAACCATCAATAACTATATAGATTACACTTAGATGCCATAATTATCCACAATAGTATGGTTAACATGTATTTTAATTTTTGGTTGTTTGGCGTTTGTATAGCAGTCATCAAGACGTACGTTTATGACAGTTTGACAATATTTTCACAATTATTAGTAGAATAGTCCGGAAGATTGATTTTGTTGATTACGACTAGGGGTGTTCAAAACCGACCCAATAGGTACCTAGAGGCCCAATAAGTTCATAATGCAAGTTAAAAAAATGGAAGAGAAGATGAAACCTATTAATAATATGGTAGTAATATTGGACTTATTGGGTCTTTGGGTACCCATTGGGCCGATTTTGCATACCCCTAATTACGTCTACTACATCATTGCTTAAGCGTCTGATCAAATTGATTTTTTTATTACGTCTCCTACATAACTACTTAAGCTTCTAGCCGAATATAGACAGAGATTTGTCTGTTAGATTTCTATGGATGATGAAGGACATAGTCAAGGGAAGGTTTTGATTTTCTTTTCTTTTAACTCACTTTGAGTTTTCATGTTTTATCTCTTCTTTTTGTATAAAATTTGATGAACATAGTCTTCAAATTTCTTTTTATGTTTTGAGTGTGTTTTGTTGTACCTTTATTTATTTCGATGAAATTCGATCTCTTGTTAAAAAAATTGCATATATTATTGCAACATTCAAAAATCTGTAGGTTCGAACGTTATTTAAGCATTTATTATACTCTGATTTAGGAGTCATGAATAATTTAAGTATCGTATAAAAATAACAATATTATTTGTAACACCCTCGACCGGGATGTCACATTTGGGCCTCAAGTCCAACCCAAAACTATAAAATTTCTCAACTTGGTTTAGCCCAAATAAAATGCTTTCCAAAAACATTTAAAGCCCACAATTCAAATAAATATATAAACGATTAAAACGTTACAAAAGAGCTCCAATTAAATTAAAACATTTAAAACATTTGACTTGATTACTACTTAAGCTTCTAGCCGAATAGAGACAGAGATTTGTCTGTTAGATTTCTATGGATGATGAAGGACATAGTCAATGGAAGGTTTTGATTTTCTTTTCTTTTAACTCCTTTGAGTTTTCATGTTTTATCTCTTCTCTTTGTATAAAATTTGATGAACATAGTCTTTAAATTTCTCTTCATGTTTTGAGTGTGTTTTGTTGTACCTTTATTTATTTCGATGAAATTCGATCTCTTGTTAAAAAAATTACATATATTATTACAACATTCAAAAATTTGTAGGTTCGAACGTTATTTAAGCATTTATTATACTCTGATTTAGGAGTCATGAATAATTTAAGTATCGTATAAAAATAACAATATTATTTGTAACACCCCCGACCCGGATGTCACATTTGAGCCTCAAGTCCAACCCAAAACTATAAAATTTCTCAACTTGGTTTAGCCCAAATAAAATGCTTTCCAAAAACATTTAAAGCCCACGATTCAAATAAATATATAAACGATTAAAACGTTACAAAAGAGCTCCAATTAAATTAAAACATTTAAAACATTTGACTTGATTAATACAAATTCAAAAATAAGGATTATAGACTCCAACACGTAAGGCTATATTAATACACAACCCACTAAATATAAGTATCATACTCTGACAACGCCGCTTGCTGGAATCCAATACAGACAGTACTTCTCGGTAACTTATGCACGAAAACAACGATTTCGAGCGCCGAGCTTACAAAGCTTAGTGGTACACATATACTCTACTATACTTCATGCTAATCATAAACATAAGCATGCGAGCTAGTACGAGCAATAAGAAGAGATAAATAAACACATGCGCTACCACTATTCGCCTAAACACATGCTCTCAACATAGCAATCATCAAACATTACCCACAAGGCCCAATCATACTCGGAATCTCACCAGATCATCCAAGCAAAAGCAAACAAGGCCATACCATAAACATGGAGTGACGCTCGCATCTACACAGCATCAGGATCGTACACTCTCGGGCAAGGCCTGCATCCACACAGCATCACACAAATCATACCAACAACCATGAGTGAGACTCGATGCCACACAGCTTCGGGAACATACACTCTGAGTGAGGTATGCATCCACAAAGCATCAAAATCCTACACTCTATAGGGTGAGACCCGTTTCCACAAAGTATCGTGATCCTACACCCATGCTCAGAATCTCTCATCGAGCCTTCGAATGAGGCCCACGTCCACCAAGCATCGGGATCCTCCATTTAGAAATCTCCAACCATGGTGTTGTAATACTTTCTCATAGGGTATCTAGATTCCATCAACAAGGTAACTTAACCAATCAAGTGTCCAAACAGCACACAGCATGGAAATGTTTACCACACGGCATTTACATGATTACGAATCTCTATGATTATATCAATTATCAAGCCATCATTTAAGTTTACCAAGTCATTATTACATTATGAAGAAGTATACAATTAATCTTATTTATGGACTCCACTGAGTATCGTTATCTTATTTATTAAGGCATAATTCAATTATTAAAATATACATTAATTTCAACGCTTAATTTACATTTATTGATTATTTCACGTATCAGGTACCGGTATTCAACACGAGTATTAATACGGTACTTTCAAATATCGGTACTCATTCGCGTACCGATACTGAATTGCTCACTGAAAATCTCATATTTCCACAAGAACCGATACGGGTCAACCCGTATTAATACAGCTCCCAAACACGTACCGATACAGCCAAAGCTTGTATCGATACCCTAAATACGAATTCACACAATTTTCTTAAATTACAATTTCACAAAGCGTACACGATCCCTAAAGCTTATGAAAGTCATTAGAGTTGGTTTACTAACGCATTAAATCAATTAATATTAGTTACTAGCTTTATGATCATTTATTCGAATATTATCTCTAATCGATATTCAATCAAACATATCAATCCATTCAATTAGCACACAAGGCATCATCTTATATCAATCAAATCATTGAATAATCTTACGAGCATACCAAACAACCTCACACGATCTCTAAAGTTTATACGGATCTCATCATATTCGTACATCATCATGTATCTCATATTACTGGCCTCTAACATGTTTATTATCTGACTCTTAATTTGCAACCACTAACATGCAAGGATATTACACTTATGATGCTCATGAAGTATTTCAGAGTTCGAGGTGTACTAATCTTAAGCCAATATCGCTAAAATCCTCACCCAAACTTCCCGAATATTTTACTTGATCCGATATCCAAACCCGAGTAATCCTCATAAACAAATATATACGAAAATACATTAATTCCATGCATCTCTGGTCACGGTGGTGGTAGTTTTTTTTATCGATTCGCGATGGATCTCCTATTTTCCAAGATTTCCAATCTTTATCTCCCTTACTCTAACGAGTGGCGGCGATGACGGCGACTGGGCGATCACCAACGGATACGTCTCGGTGAGATTCACCTGATGGTGACGGCAATAAAGGTCATGGCGGCCCGGACAACGGCGAAACATGGCTTGAAAGTTCTTCCCCCCGCTTTCTCTCATTTTCCCTCTCTCCAACACAACTTTACCTTTTTTTCTTTTTTCTCTCATCATCCCCAAAATATCTCATCCAACCTTATTCTCCATTTTTACCACCCACATCCTTTTAAATTTCAAAACCCCCTTCCCTTAAATTTGGATAAAATGATTTATTAAAAGCCCACCTTCCCCTTTCTTTCCTATGCCCCAAAGCCCATATCCAAAATTTTTAATTGGGCTCCTAACGTAAAGGCCCAAATTAATTGGGTCTGAGGTCCAATTTGCAAAACCCGGAATTTGGGTCGTTACATTATTATATCTCAATTATTATTTTATTTAGTTGGATAAAAAATATTATATAATTTTATAAGTATGTGGTGCAAAATTATATCTAGTTTCTTTTCATAAATTACCAACAGTTATGAAAGGCAAAATAATGTACTATACACACACATGTGCGTGTGCGTGTGTGTGTGTGTGTGAGAGAGAGTCAAATAAGGAATAAAATGTTGGTGAGGTGGATTTAGGCCTAACATTGGCTACACAATTTTTCTTGGCCAAAGCTACACAGTTGAATTTAGTCATGTTTTGGAATTAGGTGGATTCGCATTTGCAAGAGCATGGGCATACCCCCAAATTTTTCTCTTTTTTTCTTCTTTTTTTTTGGTAATACTCATTACTCACCCTATCTTGAATCTAAAGAAAGTGTCATTCACCGAATCAAGGGATGAGATATTAGATCCCTTAAACAAGGTTAGAAGTTTACATTCTAACGTTGTGAACAAAAAAAATGGGTTAGGAGAGTTGCCCTCATAATAAGTCTTTGTAGTACCTGATCCGGATTAATCAGTCAATAGGTTGGATATCGGTGATTAAACCAAAAAAATTGTCATTCACCCTGGAAACATGGATCAATACATTTGATGCCCCAATGGCAAAATTGATTTATTAATCCAAGATCAATAGAATCATTCTGCCTCTTTTATTCTTGGTTTTTCTGGTAACAACCTCTTTGTTCTATGTAAATTTGGATGGTCGAAATTTGATTATATTTTTCTAAAGAATTAAATGTAATTCTATTATTGTATTAACTTATGACTTTATAATTTTCTAAGGGATTAAATTGAAAATTTATCATTTAGAGAAGGGGCGGAAAGCAATTTAACCTTAGTATTAACTTAAAACTTTACCAATATTAAACGACTTATTTGAACAAAAAACGACTTAGAGTATATTTTCCATTTTACGGGGTCAACACTCAATACTCTTACATGCCTATTTTTTAACCTACAATTGATATAATGTTTATATTATCCAAACCTAGACTTGACAAATTTGGTCTGAACTCGATTACTCAAATTGATTTACTCGATCCGAGACTCAATATAGACATGTACATAATGAGCCAAACTTTGATTTGAAACCCAAAACAAATCAAAATCGACCCGAATTTTAGTTGGACTGATATGAACCTGAACTGTAAACTGTAACACCCTCGACTCGGATGTCACATTTGGGCCTCAAGCCCAACCCAAAACCATACAAATTTCTTTTCAAACAGGATCAACCCAATAAGTAAGTCGCAAAAACATTTAAAACCAATTATTAAAATAAATATATATAAGTAAATAAAAGGATTACAAAGGAGCTCCAATTAAAATTTAAAACACTTAAAGGTACAATTTAAATAGTACAATTTCGAAATAATAAATACAGACTCCACATGTAAGGTCCTATGAACACATAGCCTACTAAACTCAAATACCGTACTTCGAAGATCCCCATGCTAGAATCCCGATCTGATAGTGCTCCACGATCCCATGATCTAACGATCAACCTACGCACGGAAACAACGATTCCGATTGCTGAGCTTACAAAGCTCAGTGGTACACATCTACTCTACTATACTTCATGCTAATCATAAACGTAAGCATGCAAGCTAGTACAAGCAATAAGAATAGATAAATAAACATGTGGCGCTACCATAACCGCCTAAACACATGCTATAAACAAACGTCTCAACAATGAAAGCACATCAATAAACAAACCAAGAGTGAGGCCCAATATCATCTGACACTGGGAAACCCACCCATGCTTGGAATCTCACATCGAGCTGCTCGAAATCTCAAATTGACCGGTATACTCAGAATCTCACATCGAGTCTTCGCTCGGAATCTCGCATCGAGCAAGGCTCAGAATCTCGCATCGAGCAAATATCATTACCCGGAATCTCGCATCGGATGTCCTTCATTTCATCACCCGAAATCTTGCATCGGATGGTCTTTATGTGTTGCAACACTCATTCACTAGGTATCCAGATCCCATCAAACAAAGACTCATAACCAAACAAGTGCCATACCTGGCACATAACCATACATGATCCACCACGTATCCATACAAGTGCCCTACCTGGCACACAATTATCATACGACCCACCACGAGTCCCTATTGTTGCTATTACAACCAATCAAGCATTACCGAGTTGTTACGTTTTATGGATGAGTATTACAATTCATTTCCATCAATTATTTCCAATAATCCACATTTTCACATTTGTTAAACATATTCGTCAATTTCCACCTTAACTGGCCTTTAAACTAGTTAGTGTTAATTACCAGTTCATAAGCAGTTTATCGAGTATTTACCGGTATTAGTCCATTAAGCCTGACAACATCAATATTAATTACGAGGCCCTATTCTACCCCTAAATCTTATAAAAGTCATTATAGTTTGTTACAAGCGTATTTAAAATATTTAATAATAATTACCATTTTTTAGCATTTAATCGAATATTATCAGCACTATCCCTAACCCATATCCAATCGAATATATCAATTCATTCCACTAGCACACAAGGCATCATCACATAGAAATTTTGAATCAAATAATAGTACGAATATTCAGACAATCCTATACAATCTCTAAAGCTTATAACAGCTTCGAACATCCTCAAACTCATCAAGCACTTTAATAATTATCAACCCTCGCATATCAACAATTACGAAAATACTTAAATTCTATATACCTATTATACTAGGCGAAAGGTCAAATAAGTAAAATAGCTTACTGGGTTCGAATTTGGCAAAACGGACTGCACTATTAGATTCAGAACGTCGAGAAACCCCAAGGTAAGGTTCCCCAAAAAAAGTCAACGGTCGATCAACGGCCTGGTCAAAGCTGGTCAATAGCTGGCAGTGGTCTGGCGATCCAGTGCGGCGCAGGCGCACTGTAGGCACTGTGCACCCGCGGGGTGTAATCTGCTGCATCCAGAATCACGTGCACCCGGGGTGTTGATTTAGTGCGGCGCTGTGCACAGCAGCTGTGTGCACCCGCCTGTTGCAGCTCACGCCCACTCTCGCCGGTGGCACGTGGCGGCACGTGAGCATTCCTCCAGTGGCCATAAGATACCGGCGAGCTCCTTCCTGTCTATTTTTCAGCCGATGAGCATGCTAGTGGAGTCAGTTCGTGGCGGTGACGGCTAGATCTTGACGAATAGCCTCCTCCAAATCTTCCCCTCCCACACTCTGACGAACGACAGCTCCAACGGTGAAACGGCGACCACCGACTAACTCGTCTAGGTGAGCTTGATGTAACGGCAGCGACGGCTCCGACGGTGGCGAAACAGGGCTCAAAGCCCCCCCAACTTTTTTCTTTTCCCTCATTTTTCTCTCTCTCCACCAAATATAATATCTCTTTCTTTTTCTTCTTTCCTCTATCAATCATCAGCCACTTTAATTCAAAATATTACCCTTTTTTTCTCACACTCTTTTTATTTATCCACTCAAAGCCCAAATCTAACTTTTTAACTGGGTCCTCAACCTAAGGCCCCATACCCGGTCCAAGACCCGTTTCGCTAACCCGAAATCCGGGTCATTACATAAACAACCCGAACTGAAAGCAACTCAAACCGAAAATAACTAGAACTGAAAGCAACTCGAACTTAATTTTTCCAAATATGATTCGATCAGAACATCAACCTGATTTTAACCCTATAATTGAGTTAAAGTGAACTAATAATTTATTTTTACTGTTATCTATTTCTTAGCAATGCGATAAATACTAAAATGGTGTACGTCTCTGTTTGGTAAACAACTTTTTTAGCCAAAATTAAAGGTTTGAATCATATTTAGATGTTTGACCAGCCAAATCCGCTAATTTAAATTTTTTTTGGTAAATAGAGGATTGTAATAGGCGATTGGGGTAAAACCTCTCAATTTTAAAAAGCCCATTTTAGGAGCTTTGTGAGCTAGTTGTTCGGATAAAAGAATTGTAAAGACTTTTTGTCATTGACAATTATAAAAAATTCTCTAAATAACATAAGTTTGAATAACTAATAAAATTAAATAACTAATTTCATAAATAAGAAATTGATATATAATTTAATATATACATTTAAATTTAACAGATAATAAAATTATGTTCAAAATATAATTTCATAAACAAGAAATTAATATATACATCTAAATTTAATGGTGATTAAAATTATATTAAAAATATAATTTCACAAATAAGATATTAATGTATACATCCTTCATGTAAATGCTTAGTAATGATATTAAAAATTTATTTTCTATAATCCAATTATTATTAATAGATACAAAATATTAATAACTAATAATTTTTTCAAACAAGTATTGAATATGTCATTTTGCATGTTCAAATAATCAAACAGCTATCATTTAATTGTACCAAGCACTTTTATACAATCAACTAATGCAATTCTTTAGTCAAATCAGCTAATGCTATCAGCTAATATAATCCGCTATCAACTATCCGCTAATTGCCAAACCGGGCCTATATTTTATCCGCTAACCACCATCTTTAGTAATTATTTAATGGTTCAATATCATCTTTCATCCATTAAAAGACCATCTTCATATTTGGTCCAACAAAAGACATATCAACATATACTTGATTGGACTCAAATGCAACCAGAAAACTAATCGATATGATATTAACATAAAATGAAACTGACTGATCCGATATTGACCAAATCTAAAATTCAACTGATCTGATATCCGACTTGAAATCGAACTGTATTTGATTTATCATAGACTTGAACTAAATATGAACCAGATCTGATCCGATCCAAGCCTAAATTGAATGATGTCTAGACCTAAATCGACTCTATCCAAACAACTTGATTGTCATCTCTATCCAAACTCAACACCACCCGTAAATGATAGGATATTGAGAACTTAAAATGATCGATTTCATGTATTCTTATATATTGTATTAACAATATGTCAACTTAATTACATTCAATATGTAACGACCCAATTTTCGGATTAGCAAATCGGGTCTCGAACCAGGGTTATGGGCATTTATGTTGGAAGTCTAAATTAAGAGTAATAAATTTAGGCCTAGTGGAAAAAAGGAAGAATGAGAAGTTAGGCTTTTATTAAATTAGTTTATCCTTTTTATTTGACGATATGGGGGTTTGAAATTTAAAATAGTGAAGGAAAGAGATAAAGAGAGAAATAAAAGGTGAAAAAGTAAAGAGTGGATGGAGGGAGAGAGAAGAGGAAATGAGAGAAAGTTGAAATAGGAGATTTGAAACTCTAATCTACCAAGATTCGGTCGTCCGTTCTCGATATCTCTACTATTATTGTGTTTATCTCGTCAAGGCGAGTTCACCGATACCAGCAACACCACCATCGAAATCGTTGTCGGGGGGTGAGAGATATAAAGTTTTGGGTTTTCTAGATAAGGAGGTTCGAGTGCTCAAAATGCAAAATCGAGGTTGCCATCATGTTCATCGATATTGAGAGAGTCGATCTGGGAGTTCGCTATTATCGTTCAGTCGCCAAAAGCCATCGCACGCTTTCTGCCTACACGTAGGCGTGCTCTAGTAGCTATGGGTAGATAATCTAGCTTGGGCCACGCTATTTGGGTTGGCTATTGGGCCATCTGGTCGAGCCGATTTGTTGAGCCAAACTGAACTGGTCTAATAAGTCGAGTCGAGACATCTTGACTGAGCCGTCATTGACCGCACCGAGTCACTTTGATCGAGCCATCATTGACCGAGTCGAGTCGTCACTGCCATTAATCGGCGTTGATGCTTGATCAACATTGAATTTTTTGTGGACCCCATCTGAGGGTTTCTCGACATTCCGAGTTTGTTAGCATAGTCCGTTTCTGTAACACCCCAAAACTAGGCCTAGTCAGAATTCAATTCCGACAACCAAAAATTTTGTATCAAAAAGTCAAACTATAATATTAACCTTCGAGCAAGTGGTCAATTATTGGATTACTGGACTCTAATTAAGTAGTGACGTTGACTAAGGACCTTATTGCAAACCTTGAAACTTGACCTATTGATTAAATTGGGAAAATTAAAATTTAGGGGACAAAAGTATAAAGAATAAGGAATTGGGGGACTAACCTTGTGATTAGCCCCTCCTCAAGCTTAATCGTCACCACGTGGGGTGTGAAGATTAATTTCTTTTAATTGAAAGAAAGCTTTGGATATTGAAAAATTAAAAAAATATATAAAGAAAGTTAAGGCAAGAAAGCTTACCAGTAGAATTTTCCAAGCTTACACCTCTCATCCATTATCTTCAACCTCTCAACCTAGCCAAGCAAGCACCTCCATTGGAGGATAACTTAAGCTTTGATTTTCTTAAGTTTCTTAATTCTAAATTATAGATATCGATCGGGTAAGCAAGAACCCCTTATTGATTTGTTGATTCCATGACCAAATATATGTTTAATCTCAAGTTTAAGAATAAAAAACCCTAGGAATTTCCTAGGAATATCATGGTTTAATCCTTATTGTTTTTCATAGCTAGTGATTGCTATGAAATTTGTTATTGATGATGAAATCCTTGTGATTTCTATTCCTTTTGTAGCTCAAGAGAACCAAGGTGAGAAATCACCAAGTCCATCAAATTCCAACAAGTTCAAGAACAAAAAAATTATCATCCGGGAGTTTTGAAAGCCTCGAAAGTATCGTGAGTGTAGTCGAAGTCTCAGGATTGGCTAGGTGTCTTTGTCGATTTCATTAATATCGTTTATTGCATTCCCATCAATGATTTCAAGGTATGGTTATATTGAAACCTCGTAGGAGGTACCATTCGTAAGCTTGGGTAAGCACATTGCATTGGTATATGAAACATTGAATTTATTACATTTTCATTGATATCATCGAACACTGAGAAAGGCCATATTGATTATTGTATATTGCTATTGCTAAATTGTTATTGTCATCGCCACCGTTATTGTTATTTTTATTGGCTTAAGTATTGAATCCTTGGATACAAATGGACATGGGATACAATTGGCATGCCATAGAATTCATGAGCTCATTGGTATAGAGTGGACTACGGTCCTTGAGCTAAGGATCTATTTGGCGATGTTGGCGGGATGTGTTGGTTTTGGTCTTATTGATAATGTTGGAGGATAATGACCATTTATTGTTGGCAATTTTTGTTGAGATTTAGTTTTGATATAATAATTAAAAATAGTTTTTGACTAAATTGAAAAGATTTTAAGTCCAAATAACTTGAAAATAAGTTTGAGGTATTTTCAAAAGGTTTTGGAAGGGTTAAAAATGTTTTAAAGTAGCCAAAATCAAGTTTTCAGTATAACCGTACCGATATGGTTACCCCCATATCGATACCCTTTAGGGTTTTAGCTACATAAATTTTCAAAAACTAAAACCCTGTATCATACGTGCCGTAGCGTACCGATATGCCTATACGCGTACCAATCCCTTATGCTTTTTAAACCCATAGTGGCTAGTTTCCAAGAAGGGCGTACCAATACACATACCAAGTGTATCGATACTCGTCTACTAAAGTACGTTCAACGTCTAATTTTTGAATATAGGCGTACCGATACAGGTAACCCGCATATCGATACCAGCAAAACCCAAAGTGGAAATATGCTTGGAAAAACATCCCCAACGGCTCTAATTCAATCCCAACGGTCACCAACAGCTAGAAACTCAATTGGGTGTATAAAAGACCTCAAGAAGCATCTGAAGAAGCTAATGATCCTCAAGCCAACATGTCTATGATTGTAATTAAGCATTTCGTGCTTTAATTTCCATTCTTTGTATAAACTACACTTGTGAGCCAAAATGTTTATTTATGCTCAAGTGTATTAGGATTTTGGGTGAGAGTTTAGAGTGCAAACACATACCTTGTAGAGGGATTTATTGTTTGCTTTGATTTCTCTTGTTAAGGATGATTCCCAAAGCTTGGGTTATAAGCTTTGGATGCTAGGTTTGGTAATCGAGTCTAGGTTGTAAAGGTTGCCTCCTAAGCCTGTTAAAAGAGGGAAGAAATTCTTAGTGGATTTGGGAAATCCTTAGTTTGGAAGCTAAGGTAGTGGATGTAGGCTTTGGTTAGAAAGCCAAACCACTATAAAATTCTTGTATCATTTTTCTATCTTTTTGCTTCCCACAAAAATCACCTAATAGCATATTCTCCACTACTTGGCGACACGTTTAGGTTGATTCATCGATCCTAACAATTGGTATCAGAGCGAGGCTCAATCATGAAGGATTAACATCTTATTGAGGTGATCTCGGCAAGCTCGATCAACAATCTATCAACCAGTTTCCGTGACGTAATCCATTGATAAGCCACTCTTTTTTAACGGTGAACATTATGCCTATTAAAAGAATAGAATAATGTTTTTCATTAGAGCTAAGAACTACCATCTTTGGGATATCATTCTCAATGGATCGTTCGTGCCACAATGAAGTAAGGCAGAATGGAGTGCGGATAATCGCAAGAAAATAGAGCTTAATTGTAAAGCCTTACACATTCTATTTTGTGCATTGGGCTCAGATGAGTATGCAAAGATTTCTTCTTGTGAGAGTGCCAAGGAGGCATGGGACAAGCTTGAAGTCACATACGAAGGAACAAATGAGGTGAAGGAACAAAAAATTGGTCTACTTAACCTCAACTATGAAAACTTCAAGATGAACCCAGAAGAAGACATCAAGAATATGTTCGATCGTTTCTCCACAGTCATCAACGAACTCAAAGGTCTTGGATAGGAGATTTCGAAAGAAAAACTCGTTAGAAAGTTGATTTATTCACTTTTTAAATCATGGGAGAGCAAGAAAACGGCTATCATTAAAGCTAAGAACTTAAAGAAGCTCAAGCTTGATGAGCTAATTGGGTCTCTTCTTACCCATGAGTTGATGTCCAAACCACTGAGAAAGGAGAACGAGAAGAAGATCAAAGAGCAAGGAATTGATGTAAATATCATTACTCTTCAATCCTCCACAAGCCATCAAGAAGATTCAAGTGAGGAGGAAAGTGAGGATGAAGAGATGACCTATCTCTTCAAGAAGTTTACCCGATTCATGAATAACGAAATGGAAGAATCCAAACATGAATCGAAGAAGAAGATGAAAGATCCCCACAAGAGCCATGAATGCAAGAAGACGAGGCACACCAAATACGATTTCCCTCACTTCAACAAAAAGGAGTCATCTTCAAATAATACATATGTGGCAACATGGAGTGATGAAGAAGACTCCACCGACAATGAGGTAGCTCACTTATGCTTTATATCCCTCTAAGAGGGAAATGTAACTTCTAACTCATCTAATTCAAATTCTTATACTTTTGATGAGTTACAAGAAGCCTATGATGAATTGGTTTTTGAATTTAAGTCTTCATTTTTGAAAAATAAAAAGTTAATTTCAAAATTGAAAACCGAAAATGATTTGCTTTCTAGAACCAATTTGGAATTTGAAGCAAAAATCGATGATATTAAATTAAAGTTTTAAACTTACAAAATTTACTTCAAAATCTTGCAAAATATCATAAAAAAGAAGTGGATAATCTTAAAAAAGAAAAAGATTTGATTTCTAAGGAATTAGAAAAGAAAAACAATTTTGGAAAATCAATTTTTTATCAAAGACAATCTAGTTTCCCTAGACTTTTTAATGGAAAATGTTTTAGAAGTATTTGGGTCTCAAAAGGACTAATTACTTCAAATAAAAATGATGAAATTAAAAAATGGATTCCTAAGGGGACTAAAGTGTGTGCTACTAATGCTTATGGATCCAAAACAATTTGGATATAAAAAATCAAATGATTGTCTTTTTATAGGTGTGATGGAGCATTGATCAACAAGTGATGAAATTAAGGGGGAGCTCTATACACATAAGGAAGATCACTTGAAGAATGAAGGCTTCACATTATACCTTTGGTTGAAGTGGTAAAATTTAGTTGAATTTAATTGTTTTAATTTGATTTATTTATTTTAATTCAACTAGTAAATCATATATTTGTATGTACATATGGTTCACCAAGTTGAATGAGTTAAAACATGAAATATGGCATGTTAGTGTTTTGGAAAAATTGGTAAAAGGGCCTAAATGCTCTAAAAAGGGAAGACTTGGTAAATGAATTCGTATTGGCGTGAAATTTGATATGCATATAGATTTGATGTTTATAAGATTTCTGGTAAAATTTGGTAATCATTGGACAAGTTTAAGGTCCCTAATTTGACTAAAAACCTGACGAGAAATGTCATTACAGACCTAGGCGTATCGATTCGGGTGGTGTCGTACATGCACTGATATGCATTTTTGGGTAATGTTAACATAAGCGTACCGGTACGAGCGGTATCATACCAGTACTGGCATGCAAATTTGGTAATATGAATCAAGGCGTACCGATACTGCTACAATCGTACTGATATGCCAAATCAACACTAGAATTTTATTGTAGCAAGGGTATCGATACGAGTGGTGTCGTACTGATACCCGTTAATGATTCAATTTGGGGATTTAAGGTTAGCGTACCGATACGGTAATGAATCCATACCAATACGAAGGGCATCGAATCCTCGTATCGATACAGTATATTACGTACCGATATTGGATTTAGGTTCGAAAGAATTTATTATAAGGGCGTACTGGTACGGCCTCATGAGTACCAGTGCTGATATAGGTGAGTTAGTCAAAGTTAGTTATATGGTTTTATTATTTGGCAAGATGGTCATCAAATTTTATAAGGCTTAATTGAAGGGGTAATTGAGCTCTGAATTCATTAAAAATCTATAAGTAGGATACTTATACATTAAATTTTACATTGGTAACTCTAATTATTGATAAGTCTCTGTAATTTTCAAAAATTACAATTTAACCCCTAAATATGTATAAATTATTAAATGATCTCTTAATTATAATTTGATTAAGTTTACATTGATCATAGTCATTCATTGTATCGAATCAACGTTGTTAATTCACTGTTTATAGTACAAGTTATCGAAATTAATAAATCGATCATCGTATTGTTCGCCAGTAATACTTTTTGACCCGGATTCCTAGTAGACCGGGAAGGAGGTGTTATATTTATGGTATCAGAGCTAGAGTTAGTCGATTATAGGACTAAAATGAAGTATATTGTATTGTTATTGAATTGTATATGCCACATAGGAGCTTATTGTTGTTGTATATTATGAATTATGATTAATATGATCATTTTTCCTTTTATAGTATATGATGTCTAACTCCGATAAAGATCACGAAAAAGTTGAGCATACAATAGGCTCATCGACTCATGGCGAGGAGAAAAGGGGGAAAGACATTCCGAATCCACAAATTCCTCTACAAGAACCCTCAAATCCTAAACTCATACTGTAGACTGCTCAATTTGAATGCTACCAGAATATGACTGAGATGTTCAAATAATTCATGGCTACCATTAAGTTTAAACAGTCTTTATAATCTTTCGTAGCTACTACTTCTACGACCCGAGCCCCTATTGATAAGTTGGCACAAGATCGAGCTACTACTTTTATAGGCAAGGCTGGTGAGGATCTTGAGGCAGCATAATATTGCTTGGATAACACCTTGAGGATATTGGAAGAGCACAAGCTCGAATGTGACCGGGCATTGTTGGTAGACGAGGCTCTGCATTAGTGGGAAACCACTATATTTACTGTTCCCGAGAAAGCTATAACCTGAGAGTTCTTTCTGCGTGAGTTCAAGAAGAAATATATCAGTAAGTATTACTTGGCTGAAATGTGAGATATCTTCCTACATCTCAAGTAAGGCGATAGATCGGTAGAGCAGTATATTTATGACTTTTGCAAGTATTGCAAGTATGAAGCTGAGTACATAAAGAAGAATGAAGATAAGTGCATGATGTTTGTTGCAGGATTGAGTGATGAACTTTAACTTTTGTTCACTGCATTGGAGATCACAGATTTCCAAGAGCTCGTAAATTGAGTTATCTCTACCGAAGTAGCTCAAAGGTCATAGAGGACTAGTGGGCCAACTCGATTTGAAAAGAGGCCCCGAGATGATTCTCGTCCCCATTTGTCGTATAAAAAAGACAAGCAACAGAGATTTAAACAACAATACCATTAACAACCTTCCCGATCAGGTAATTTGCCAAGACACAAACTATGTCCGAATCGGTTGCAAGAACGACCTCCATTGAGAGTACCAGAGGTTCAGGTCGAGAATCTCAATATCCCATTTGTAATTTTTGTCAAAGAAAGTATCCTGCGGGACAGTGCCATAGACAATTTGGGAATGTTTCTTCTATAGAGAACAAGGTTATTTTATAAAGATTGTCTAATGAATATATCCAAGTCTACTTCAAAGACAACCACAACGCCCCTTGCTCGGTCCTTCAAGGGTAAGGGACATAAACAGGTTGCAGTAGGAGCTTTCGGAAGACCGGATGGCTCTACCAAAACTCTAAGCCGACAAGAATCCAAGGCATCAGCTCAAGATTATCATGTGAGGAGCAGGGAGGATGAGAAAGATCCAGACATTATAGCAGGTACTATTGAATTGTATGCTCATCCTATTTATGCATTGATTGATCCTGGATGCACTCATTCCTTTATTAGTACCGTATTGACTAAAAGATTTAAGTTAACATCCGAGCCTATAGCCTCCAAAATCACTGTAACCAATCCTTTAGGTGATAGTGTTTTAATTAGGCTAGTATGTAAAAATTATCCCCTCATAATACAATGAATAATTATTTCGGTTGATCTCATGGCCCTCCCTATCCATGAGTTTGACGTTATATTAGGGTTTGACAGGCTCTGAGAGCATCAAGCTTAGGTGGATTATTAGAAGAAGAAATTGTATCTTTGAGGCCTTGGCAATGAGAGCTTGGCCCTTATGGATTCTAAGAGCAAGAGATCATTGTTATATGTTATTCCAAGTAGGGAAGAACCTCACTTGCAAGATATAGATATTGTGCAAGAATTTCTCAATGTATTTCTTGATAAACTTTTAGGTTTACCACCCACCCGTGAAGTTGAGTTTGGGATTGAAGTGCAACTTGTAACCACCCCGGTTTTCATTTTACCTTATCGAATGGCACCGATTAAACTCATCGAGCTTAAGGTACAGATTCAATACCTATTGAACAAAGGTTTCATTTGATCGAGTTTTTTCACCCTGGGGAGCTCTGGTTCTCTTTGTCAAGAAGAATGATGGATCTATGCACCTTTGTATTGAATACCAACAGCTAAACAAGCTCACCATCAAGAACAAGTATCTCTTACCGAGAATTGATGATATGTTCGACCAACTTAAGGATACAACCGTCTTTTCTAAGATTGACCTAAGATCTGGGTACCATCAAATGAAAGTTAAAGAATATGAAATGCTCAAGATAGCTTTCCGTACAAGGTATGACCACTACGAATTTTTGGTTATGCTCTTCAGGTTAACCAATGCACCGGCTGCCTTTATGGATCTCATAAATCAGGTTTTTAGACCCTATCTTGATAAGTTTGTAGTGGTATTCATAGATGACATATTGATTTATTCCAAGAATCAAGCTGAACATTAAGACCATCTTCATGTTGTGCTTCAAACTCTTCGGCAAAAGCAGTGGTATGCCAAGTTCAATAAGTGTAAGTTTTGGCTTACTAAAGTTTTATTTTTAGGACATTTGATTTCTGTAGAGGGTATCCAAGTAGACCCAAAAAGATTCAAGTCATAGTTGATTGAAGGCAACCGAAGAATGTAGGTGAAGTTCGTAGTTTCTTTGGTCTTGTTGGTTATTACAGAAGATTCGTTAAAGGATTTTTTATAATATCGGCACCATTAACCAAACTTCTATGGAATGATGCCCCCTTTGAATGGACTGAGAAGCAGCAACGTAGTTTTGATCAGCTTAAACAAGTATTGACACATGTACCTGTCCTGACCCAACCTGAGTTTGGTAAAGATTACACCGTATATAGTGATGCATCGCACCAGAGGTTAGGATGTGCATTGATGCAAGAGGACAATGTCATTGCTTATGCATCAAAACAACTCAAGCCACATAAAATGAATTACCTCACCCACGATTTTGAGCTAGCTACAGTTGTCTTTGCATTGAAAATCTGAAGGCATTATCTCTACGAAGAAAAATGCTACCTATATATCAATCACAAGAGTCTCAAATACCTGTTGGTACAAAAAGAGCTTAAACTTCGTCAAAGGAGATGGATGGAACTTCTCAAGGATTATGACCTTGTTATCGATTATCACCCGGGCAAGTTTAACATTGTAGATGATGCACTCAGCCCCAAACCTTGGCCTGGTAAGTAAATTATTGAATGTTGAACCTTGAACATTGATTACTATATTGAACTTACAGTACAATAATCACATTGTAGCTCATTGAGCTATCAACGATCATTTTAAGTTACAGAAACACCGACCTTTGGTAGCTGAACTACAGGTTCAGTCTACTATAGTGTTGAAAATCAAGTTGTTGCAAGATTAAGACCCTAAATTACAAGCCATTATTCTTAAGCTCCAAGATAATCTAGATCTTGATTTTAAAGTTAACTCTGAATGACTCTTATGTTTTTGTGATAGAATTTGTATACCGAATAATGAATCCCTCCATGATGATATACTCAAAGAAGCTCATTGTAGCCATTTCTTGGTTCACCCAGGGTCGATCAAAATGTATAAGGACCTTTGGGAATTATATTGGTGGCCTAGTATGAAGAAAGCCATCATAAAATTTGTATCCACGTGCTTAATGTGCCAACGAGTCAAAGCCGAACACCTTGTCCCTACGGGATTATTGCAACCCATTGAACTCCCCTAATGGAAGTGGGAAAGAATAACCATGAACTTTGTCAGTGGACTACTGTTGACTTTAGCTAAGCATGATTCCATTTGGGTCATCATTGATTGTTTTACCAAGTCAGCTCATTTTTTACCTGTCAGGATGGACTACGGTCTTCCCAAGTTAGCTGACTTGTACATCAAGAAAGTGGTTAGACTCCACGGAGTACCCAAGTCAATCATTTCTGATCGAGATCCCATTTTGATTCGCGATTCTAGAAGACACTGCAAGGAGCTCTAGGCACTCGAGTCAATCTCAGTACAGCTTTTCACCCTCAGTCTGGCAGCCAGTTAGAAAGGGTAATTCAAATATTAGAAGACATGCTCTGTGTATGTGTTATTGGCTTTGAAGGAACTTCGGAGAGGTCCCTACCTCTCATCGAGTTTGTCTATAATAATAGTCATCAATCATCTATTAGAATGACACTGTATGAAGCATTGTATGGTAAGAGATGTAGGACACCGTTATGTTGGTCTGAACTCGGTGAAGGCAAGGTGTTGGGCCCTGACACTTTGGGAAACTGAAGAATGGGTTACCATCATTTATGACCGTTTAAAGGCTACATTCGACCGACAGAAGGGCTATTCTGATCTCAAAAGAAAGGATATACAGCATGAGGTTAGAGAAAAAGTTTTTTTTTAAAAGTCTTCCCTTGGAAGAAAATTCTTTATTTTGGTAGAAAGGGGAAGCTAAGTCCCCGATTCATTGGATCTTACGAGGTGGTCGAAAGAATTGGTCTCGTGGCCTACCGACTAGCTTTGCCCCAAGAATTAAGTAAGATTCATGATGTATTCCATGTATCGATGCTTCACAAGTATAGATATGATCCATCACATGTTATTGCGCTAGAATCGGTGGATCTTCAACATAACCTGACCTATGAGGATGAACCAGTACAGATATTGGCAAGGGAAGTCAAGAGACTTTGAAACAAGAACATTCCTCTGGTTAAGGTACTCTGGAGAAGTCACAAGGTTGAAGAAGCCACATGGGAACCGAAAGAAACCATGAGAAACTAATGCCCACATCTTTTTGATTCAGGTAAAATTTGAGGATAAATTTTTTCTTAAGGGAGAGAGCTGTAACACCCAAAATCGGGCCTAGTCAGTATTTAATTCCGACAATCAGAAATTTTGTATCGAAAAGTCAAACAATAATATTGACATTTGACCAAGTAGTCAATTACTGGATTATTAGAGTCTAATTAAGTAGTGATGTTGACTAAGGACCTTATTGCAAACCTTAAAACTTGACCTAGTGATTAAATTCGGAAAATTGAAAGTTAGGGGGCAAAAGTATAAAGAATGTGGAATTGAGGGACTAACCTTGCGATTAGCCCCTCCTTAAGCTTAACCATCACCACATGGGGTGTAAAGATTAATTTCTTTCAATTGAAAGAAAGCTTCGGATATTGAAAAATTTTAAAAATAAAAAGAAAGTTAAGGCAAGAAAACTTACAAGTAGAATTTCCCAAGCTTACACCTCTCATCCATTATCTTCAACCTCTCAACCTAGCCAAGAAAGCATCTCCATTGGAGGATAACTTAAGCATTGATTTTATCAAGTTCCTTAATTATAAATTATAGATATCGATCGGGTAAGCAATAACCCATTATTGGTTTGTTGATTCCATGACCAAATCTATGTTTAATCTCAAGTTTAAGAATCAAGAACCCTAGGTATTTCCTAGAAATATCATGGTTTAATCATTATTGTTTTTCATAGCTAGTGATTGCTATGAAATTTGTTATTGATGATGAAGTCCTTGTGTTTTCTATTCCTTTTGTAGCTCAAGAGAATCAAGGCGAGGAATCACCAAATCCATCAAATTCCAACAAGTTCAAGAATAAAGGAATTGTCATTCGGGAGTTTTGAAAGCTTCAAAAGTATCAATGAGTATAGTCGGAGTCTCGGGATTGGCTAGGTGTCTGTCCTGATTTCATTGATATCATTTATTGTATTCCCATCAATGATTTCAAGGTATGGTTATATTGAAACCTCGTAGGAGGTACCATTGGTTAGCTTGGGTAAGCTTATTGCATTGGTATATGAAACATTGAATTTATTACATTGTCATTGATATCATCGAACATTGAGAAAGGCTATATTAATCATTGTATATTGCTATTACTATATTGTTATTATCATCGCCACCGTTATTGTTATTGTTATTGGCTTAAGTATTGAATCATTGGATATAAATGGACATGGGATACAATTGGCATGCCATAGAATTCATGAGCTCATTGGTACGGAGTGGACTATGGTCTTTGAGCTAAGGCTCTATTTGGCGATGTCGGCGGGATGTGTTGGTTTTGGTCTTATTAGCGATGTTGGAGGATAATGACCTTTTATTGTTGGCGATGTTGGTTGAGAATTCGCATACCCACATTTACATGTCGATCCAAGGAATCAAGTATTGAAATTATTGTTAAAAACATGACTTGAGATGATTTTACATTGATATACATGTTAATGATGTTATTGGCATACATGTCATTGTTGTTGACTACCTTACTAAACTATATAAGCCTAACGCATCTCATTTCAATGCATTTTTATGTTAAAAGTGTGTTGAATCAAGGATTGGAGCTAGGCGAATTTTGAAGCAAGTCACTCAAGTTATAAGTAATGTAAACCTAGCCTTTGAACTCCTAGTATGGTGGCATAGGGTCTAGACATGTTAGTTTAGCCCCATTTTATATGTATATATGGTTCACCATGTTGAATGTGTTAAAACATGAAATATGGAATGTTAGTGTTTTGGAAAAAAATGGTAAAAAGGCCTAAATGCTCTAAAAAGGGAAGACTTGGTAAATGGATTCATATTGGCGTGAAATTTGATATGCATATAGATTTGATGTTTACAAGATTTCTGGTAAAATTTGGTAATCATTGGACAAGTTTAAGGCCCTTAATTTGACTAAAAACCAGAAAAGAAATGTCATTACAGGCCCATGTATATCGATACGGTTGGTGTAGTACCAGTACTGGCATACAAATTTGGTAATATGAATCAAGGCGTACCGATATTGCTACAGTGGTACCAATACACCAAATCAACACTGGAATTTTACTGTAACAAGGGTACCGATACGGGTGGTGTCGTATCGATACCCATTAATAATTCAATTTGGGGATTTATGGTTAGCGTACCGATACGGTAATGAACCTGTACCGATACAAAGGGCATCAAATCCTCGTACTGATACAGTATATTGCGTACCAATATTAGATTTAAGTTCGAAAGAATTTATTATAAGGGCGTACTGGTATGGCCTCATGAGTACCTATACTGATATAGGTGAGTTAGTTAAAGTTAGTTATATGGTTTTATAATTTGGCAAGATGATCATCAAATTTTATAGGGCTTAATTTAAGGGGTAATTGAACTCTAAATTGAATAAAAATCTATAGATATGATACTTATGCATTGAATTTTACATTGGTAACTCTAATTATTGATAAGTCCTATAATTTCCAAAAATTACAATTTAACCCCTAAATATGTATAAATGGTCCCTTAATTATAATTTGATTAAGTATACATTGATCATAGTCATTCATTGCATTGAATCAACGTTGTTAATTTACTGTTTACAGTACGAGTTATAGAAATTAATAAACCGATCATCGGATTGTTCGCTAGTAATACTTTTTGACCCGGATTCCTACCAGACCGGGAAGGGGGTGTTACATTTGTGGTATCAAAGCTAGATTTTAGTCAATTCTAGGACTAAAATGAAGTCTATTGTATTGTTATTGCATTATATATGCCACCTAAAAGTTTATTGTTGTGTATATTGTGACATGCAATTAATCTGATCATTTTTTCTTTTATAGTATATGATGTCTGACTCCGATAAAGCTCACGAAGAAGTTGAGCATACAACAGGCTCTTCGATTCATAGTGAGAAGAAAAAGGGAAAGACTCTCTGAATCTACAAATTCCTCCACAAGAACCTCCGAGTCTCAAACCCGTACTACAGACTGCTCAATTCGAATGCTACCAGAATATGATTGAGATGTTCAAACAATTTATGGCTACCCTTAAGTCTGAGCAGTCTGTTTCGTAGCTACTACTTCTACGACCAGAGCCCCTATTGATAAGTTGGCACAACACCGAGCTACTACTTTTACAGGCAAGGCTAGTGAGGATCCTGAGACGGTAGAATATTGGTTGGATAGCACCTTAAGGATATTGAATAAACAATTACAGTGTTCGAATAAGTACAAACTCGAATGCGTCTTGGACTTGTTGGCAAACAAGGCTCTACATTGGTGGGAAACCACTATACTTTCTGTTTCCGAAGAAGTTGTAACCTGAGAGTTCTTTATGTGTGAGTTCAGAAAGAAATATATCAGTGAGTATCACTTGGCTGAAAGACGAGATATCTTCCTACATCTCAAGCAAGGCGGGAGACCGATGGAGTAGTATATCCATGAATTTTACAATTATTGCAAGTATGGAGCTGAGTACATAAAGAAAGAGAAGTTTAGGATGTTTGTTGCAGGATTGAGTGATGAACTTCGATCTTTGTTCACTGAATTACAGATTTCCAAGAGCTCATAAATCGAGCTATCTCTACCGAAGCTGCTCAAAGGTCACAGAAGACTAGTAGGCCAACCGGATCTGAAAAGAGGCCCCGAGATGATTCTCGTCCTTCTTTTTTCGTATAATGCTGATAAAAAGATAGAAATCTGAAAGGCCTTGTAGTACGCTCGAATCGAACTCCGATAACCGTCAAGAGGGTTGTTTTTGATGCTTGGTTGAATTGGCTAAAATCGATAAAAGATTGGACAAAATGCACAATGATTTTAGAGTGGTTCGGCTTTCTAACCAAAGCCTGCATCCACTACCTTAGCACACCACTAAGGATTTCCCAATTCACTATGAATTCTTCCCTTTTTCAAGGCTTAGGAGGAAACCTTTACAACCCTATTTTTTATTGGCTAAGATAGAACCAACTCTAGTTTTTCACTAAGGCTAAACTAGAACCTCTCATTTTACAAAGGATAAGAAGTAAACAAATTACCTCACAAAGGTGGGTGTTTACAGAGATTAAGCTCACTAGAAAGAGTGCAAAAGATATACAAATAAGCATTCTCTAGAATATGTACAAGAGAAATGAAGAATTAAGAATTGGACTCAAATTATCTTGATCAACATGCTTGGATATATTCTCTCTACTTCTTCTTCAAGTGTCTTTGGCTTGTATTTATAGTGTGGAATGGAAAACTAGCAGTTAAAAAACTAGCCGTTAAAAATTAGCAGTTGGAAAACTAGCCGTTGGTGACTTTTAAATTACTTGAAAATATATATTTGAGTCAAAAACACTTTTAAAAGCTTTTAAACATATTTTTCAAATTAAATAGACTTTAAATTGTTTTTGCAATATTTGTTCAAGTCGAAAAATATTTTTCATTTTGTTATATCAAAATAAATATCTCAACAAAATTGATGCTGGATATTAATAAAGATAATTTATGAGAATGATTAATGTTCTATTCCATGATATATTAACAAGTTGGTAAACTTAAATGATGGCTTGATAATTGATAGAAACCATATAGATTGGTAATAATGTTAACGATATGTGTTGTATGGTAATCGTGTCCATGTTGTGTGCTATTTGGACACTTGATTGGTTGAGTCACCTTTGATTGATGGGATCTGAATACCTAGTGAGAGAAAGAGTATGTTGCAACACTATGGTCCGAGTTTGCTAAATGTACGTTCCTAATGCTATATGGCATCGAGTCTCATTCGAAGTTACTCGATGAGAGATTTTGAGTATGAGTGTATGTTTTCAAAACTGTGTGGCACCGGGCCTAACCCAAAGATTGTACGTTCCCGAAGCTATGTGGCACCAGGCCTCACTTTGAGCGTAAATTCCCAAAGCTGTATGTTATTGGGCCTCACTTTAGGTTTGTGGTATGATGCTTATGATTGTTGTATGAGATTTTATGCATCATTGTTGGTTGTTATATGTTTAGGGGACTAGTGGTAGCGCCACGTGTTTATTTATCTCTTCTTATTGCTCGTACTAACTTACATGTTTATGTTTATGATTAGCATAAAGTATAGTAGAGTAGATGTGTACCACTGAGCTTTGTAAGCTCAGCGCTTGGAATCATTTTTCTGTGCATAGGTTGATCGTCAAATTATAAGATCAATGAGCATCATCAGAACGGGATTCCAGCATGTGGTGATTTCCAGAGTATGGTACTTATATTTAGTGGGTGGGTGTATGCATAAAACCTACCGTGGTCGATTCTGAAGTTCTTATTTTTGAATTTGTATTAATTAAATCAGGTGTTTAAACATTTTAAATAAATTGGAGCTCTTTTGTAATGTTTTGATTATTTAGCTATATTTTAAACTGCTGGCTTTAAATATTTTTGGAAAATACCTTATTGGGCTAAACCAAATTGAGAAATTGTATGATAACAGGTTGGGCTTAAGGCTTAAATATGGCATATGGGTTTAGGGTGTTATATTTAGTGGTATCAAAGCTTAGGTTTAGCTGGTTATAGGAAGCCCCAGGGTGGTATAGGTGTTTTAGTAAGGTGTCTAATGAACGCAAGCCCTTAAATTAAGTTTGTACTCCTTAAGACTGTAATCATAATGATGCATCCAATGTTGCGACGCTAAGATGGTTACAATCGTGGCTGAGAGGGCCGAGTTAAGTGTTGAGCCGCTCATAGGAGTGATTCTAGGGGCGAAGTCGCCCCTGACTGTTAAGATACAAGTTAGTTGAATGATGCCAGAGTCGAGGAAATGTCCTTCTCCCGCCACCTGAATGGTATCTTTGTTGTGTGTTATAGTCATTTCAAAGCCTTAGATTACGTTATGAGATTTTGTGGCAAATAATTTTCATCGTTATGCATGAATTATATTTATGATGTGGGTATGGATAACTTGCTCTCGAAATCGATCAGTGGATACACGTTGGTTGGATGATCCTTTGTTCGCTTACAATGAGTCTCGTTGATACTTGGGAAGTATTATCGCTCTTCTCAGAGGCATTTCTCGGAGATAGTGGATTCATGATCCACTGGTTTGCTTAAGTGCGACCAAAGTTAGACGTTCTATATGTTTGTTAGAGATATCTTCTTGAGTGTTGTTGCACTTTGGAAATTGATTTGGTTAATCAAGCGCGACGCTAGCCAATAATGTAGAGAGTTGTACTCAAGGCTTTGAGACCTTGAGGGAACCTAACCTTTGATAATGAGAATATTAAACTGTTTCAATTATATAGTGATTTTCTTAGTGGTCTGTTTAAGAATGACACAACAAGGTTGTGAGACATTTTTGACTATTCGATAAATGCTAATGTGTATAGTTTGATGCTCATGAGCTTTTAGACTATCAGAGTGTTTATTTATGCTTCTTGGAGGATGAGTCAGTACTTTCTCCCTATTAAGAACATAAGTGGATGTTAAGGTAAGGTCGAGTTGGATGTTGGTGCCCATCTTCCTTGTCAGAAGACATCGACTGAGCTGAGAGAATCAAAGATTCGATTGCGAAGGCACAACTCGAATGAGGTTTCTTTTTTCTGGGCGTTTCACCCAAGAGAGAATCAGGTTTGTTCGCTAGTAAGAAGTTGGTTCATTTATGTGATGCTTAAACCGTTGATAGCTTGTTAAGTGACAATGAGGGGCCGTTACCTGTCTCCTAGGTTAGATGACTCGTTTAACTGACAGCGAAGTACCCATGTGTTTTTCTAGAATCGGTTCGAGAATGAGATATTTATGGTTAAATTATTGGAGGCTAGTAGTTTCGAAATGAATTTTAGAATGAGGATTTCTCTCTTTAGGGTAAGTCGTGGTAACGTTTGAGGTGTTTCAGCGATGATAGGGTAGGGGCCACCATATTGTCTCTCGAATATAAGTTTGATGCTTTGCATGACACGTGTAAATGTATAAGGATTTTGGAAATATGAGTGTTGATAAGATAATTACCTTAATGACCTTATGTGTGGGATAGGTTAGTTACCATGTAATCATTTAAGGAAGCAAGGGTTTGAGACTTCGTAAATGCTTTTGATTTGTATCCCAATTTTCTTGGAACGAGCCGAGGAATATTGGTGGAAATCTGAGCTGCGTGAGACTGTTTTGTTGTGACAGTGGTGCTGACTCGATTAAAGTCAGGTAAGATTTTGAGATCTTCAAGGATGTTTTGTTGTATTATCAAGGCTGTATTTTTTTACTAGAAGAAGGAAGGTTGTGCTCACCCTAACAATGTGAAGTTTTGAGTTCTTGTTCACCAAGAAAATTAAGAGTGAGACAACAACGTGAGCCGAAGTAATTGAAAACTATTGATCGTGTGATCAATCACCCCCTAAGTAAGGTGAACTTGATAAGTGATGGATGGTACAGAGTTAATTCGGGTTAGAGTATCACGCTGCCTATGTAGGGCGATCAAGGATGATATGTGATGGTCCTGTGAAGGAGTGCTGATACTAGCTCCATGCGACACCGATACTCGATTCATCTGGTGTTGGTATTGACTGGTCAGTACCGGTACCCGTGTGTTTCATTAGTTAAACTCCAAGTTAAGGATTGATTTGCTTTGGAAGCCGCGAGAAGTAGCATCTGATTTTAATTAAGAAGATACAACGTTGTGATTGAGTTTGGATTTGATGGGTTCTGATGGACCTTGAGATCTTGTTATGGGTGTTTTAGAGGAAGATATTTATCAAGGCAAGAGATTCTTCCTATATAGTACTGTGGTTAGCACATGGTGAATTTCGAGAGCGACAGTTGTACCAAACTTTAGCCGCGTTTTTTGGGAGATAGTGTGGAGTCGTGTGTTTGAGGTAATGATAAGTGTTTGACTTGCCATCAATTGGGAGTCAAACATTGAGTTCCTCGGATTTGTTGTGATGCTTCGATATTCATCGATGGAAATTAAATAGATGACAGTGGATCTTGTAAGAGACTGTGAGTGCACAGTTTCGATGGGATTTTGTTTTTTGTTTGATATCTTTAATAATCATTTTCAATTATTGCTATAATTGTGTTTATATATGGGTGGTAATCGGTGGGGAATAATTGAAAATTGTGGGATCCAAACCGATAGGGATGGAGATTAATTGAAATCTTCATTCGGGGGACGAGGATGAGGGAAATTTTATTATCGAAGCTCAAATAGGGATGAGTATAGAGATTGTTATACCTGCATCATGGGGATCCCTGAACCATACACGTATAAATTTCCGTAAGGATCCCAAAAAAATATTCATAGGGATCTCCATTATTTTTAGAATATATATATTTACCTCTCATTTATCTCTATTCGCCTGAAATATATATATATGTCTTAATGTTTGATATTTGTTTTAGTGTTTGTAATTTTAGAGATTTAATATTAGGTATTTGTTTTAATGTGTTAAGATTTGAATATTTTTTGTGTAGTAAATATATGACTTGTAAACTTAAATTAGTCATATATTTTGGTTACTAAAGTAGTAAGTTTTGTTTTTTTTATGAGGATTCCCTGAAACTCGCGGGAATCCGCATGAGGAGGGTATAATGATGAAAAAATCTCCGAAATATTTAATGTGATTCCCTTAAACGTACCCACAAGTATTGAGACGGAGTGGGGAATGTAAAACAGGCGATCAATGAAAGGTATCACAAATACAACGCACTCAAAAAGTGACTTTTTTTAATAGTCTAAAAGTGACTATAAGGTAGTATCATAGATATTCTTGACCCTTTGACAATGCGCACATACCTTGCAAACATTGCAATTGAACTCGAGTCTCTTAGGATGAACATCATCCGCTTTTTCAATGAGATCATTTGTTAGGTTCAGAAAAATAGAGACTATATTTACCAAAAATCTCATAAAAAATAAAACATGAACCTAGAAGTGAAAAAAAAGAAGCAATCTCGGTGATCCAAACATGAATGGTGCTCATGTATTTTATTACAAGATTTGAGATTTGGTACTAATCTGGTTGATCCCAAACATTTTAATGTTCATTGAATTAAACCGACAAAAGTCAAACATGTCCGCCAAGATCATTTCTATCTCAGTTTCTACACAGGATCATTTCCCATTAATCTACATATATGCACATACTTGTGTACAGGCAAAACCAGGGGCTCCCTCCTTTTTCTTTCATCGCTGCTCTAACCTAAAACCTCGCATTTTCCCATGTGGCTCTCTCTTTCTCTCTCCTTTGCTACATGTTTTTGCTTCAAATGAGCAAACCCTTTTCTGTTTGTTTTCTTTACGTTAATCAATGCAAGGATACTGATATAAATTCAGTCTTTCCGAGACACATAATTTTATGTAATAAGGTGCGAACTATTAGAAACAAGAGGCGAATGGTTAATAGAGTAAAGAGGCTTTTGCACCCTAAAATTTTAGAAAATAATTCTATTATTCTCTTGAAATATTTTTAAAATTATAGTTAGACCCCTCAAAATTTATAAAAATTCTCATAAAGTTCTAAAAGATTCTTATATTTTTAATTTCCCCCTTAAATTGTTAAACAGTTTTATCAAACTTTCCAAAAGAATTAAAAATTTTAATTAGACCCTCACATTTAAAAAATGAATTTCTTATTAAATCCCTCAAAAGTTTTGAAAATTTTGGATATACCACTAAAATTTTGAAAAGTTTAGTGAGGCCCCTCAAACTATAAGGTCAAGATCCGCCACTGTTAGGAACGTAAGGAGTGCGAAATTATAAACTTTTAGGAGTGTGAAATTAGATTATCAGCAGAAAATATAAAGGAAATATCTGAACTGTAGAAAAAATTTTAAAAGTTTTAGGAGGTGCGATTGCTCCCTCCTAAGGGTGTTCATGTATGGGTGCCCCAAAAACTCGACTTGTGACCCAACCCATAAGAACTGGGAATCTGTAAAATTGGGTACCGGGTACCCGATTCACTTTTTTTTATATATTTTTCAAATCCAATTTTTTTTAAAAAATCACATAGGGCACATATAAAATTTAAAATTTCATAATACATAATTCAAACACAAAAATTAGTGATTTGAAGTTAGTTTTAAGAGAGAAATATTTGGATATATGTGTATATATATATTAAAGTTTATCAACAAAAGAAGATATTAAAAATATTAAACTTGGTCGTGACTTTTCATTCGAATATCATATTGGCATATTAATATAAATATTGTTGAAAAAATTTAAAACTTAAAATTACACAATACAAGAATAAAAAGAATTTAGGGATTTAAATTTAGTTATAGGGTAAAAATAATAAGGAACCTAAAATAAAAATAGAATTTAAAATTATATATATATATATTAAAAGAATTGGGTTGAGTACCTGATTACAAAAAAAAAAATCGGTCATGGCCCAGCCCGACTACACGGGAAAATCACAAATTGGGTATATGACCTGAAAATTCAGGTATTTTTATTATAAATATTTGATAATCTTTAGGTCGAATAGTTTAAACAGTGTATTTTTAAACACCTATGCTTCCTCCAATACTCCTCGGCCTATCCCTTAATCCTCCCCTTCTTATCTAACTGTCAAATGATCCGTGGTCTACTAATTATTGAGTAAATATAATAATGTCATTATCTTAATTAAATCCTATTAAAAAGCAAGCCAGGTCCAATTAACTGACCAAGGGAAAGTACCAGGAACAGTCATTACTACACCAAAATATTAAGCTGCTGATTCATTTCATAATAATTGATAATGGTATGCTTTATACAAGGGAATTAATGTTTGCAGAATTTTATTTTAAAAAATATAAATTTTTATAATTAGTAAAAATATATAAAAATATAAAAATTTCAGGGAGTGCGAAATTTTATAATCAATATAAAATACAACTTCTTAAAATATATGATAATTTGAAATTTTTAGTAAGTGCGACTGTTCTTAACATTCGTCGATACATTTCTAGTGAGAAGATATGCAGTCTTCTTGGTTTGGGTTTGTCTTTGATGAACGGACAAAGCTCAGCGCAATCATAGCCGACCTGCTAGATTATGATCCCACAATCATGGTGTAACAAACAATATATTCACAAAATAATTCTAGACAGTGTGTGTGTTTCTATTAGGAGCTTTATTTTAAAAGCTTACCTGCTTGGGACAACACAGTGGAAATCCATACCCCATGTGCTCGTCTCAAGTTATGTAAAAGACTGATTAGAATTAGACAGATTTTGATGATTCGGGTAAGAAGTGATGTGAGAGGAACATTAAAACATGTTCTATATGTGGAGGAACATGTCTAATCTTGTACGGTTGTTCATTGCATCATATGATAATCTTTGGACAAAAATGTCAATCTGGTCTGTTAATTATCATGTTGCATGTTTAGTGTATTCAAGGCAGTTTATCTTGATTGCCTCCTACGCGGCAAGGGTTTTTATTTTCCTTTGATTAGCCGATAATAATATTAGTTTTTGTGTTGGTTGTCGATTGTCGGTGTTTATTATTTCGCATGCTTTTTTATAATTTTTTTTTTATTTTTTATTAATTTTTAATAAGAATTTATATTTTTGTAGCACTCGTTCTTCTGTCTTTGTGGCACATTTTTCATTGGCTTTTTTGTGGTTAGTTTCATCTGTCGTTTGACATGATTTCAGCATACATTAGCAGTCGTTTGGTGCTCGTATAGAGATCCTCACGACGCTAATTTTCTGATTTGATTATGTCGGTGGTCATAGAAAAGATTGATCCTCACTCGTTTAATGGTTTGTTAGCAGATGTAATCAGAACTGTGTAGCGGAGCAATCTGCCTGATGTTTAGTTCATTAATCACTCCTTTTTATCCCGTTAAACGTCTCGTTTGGCTAAAGACAAGGAGATTCATTAAAGATTTATGGATTTTGATGGTATGTTAATCTCTATATAAGTGTTTGTTTTTCTTTGCACATTTTGTATAAAATTTTTAGAGGGCTAATCTTTTTCTTTTTTTCTTTTTGATGCAATATATTTATAATATTTTTATAATGTTTAATAAAATTCAGATGTAATTGTAAAAAAAATAATTTATGTTATTTATAACTAATACCTTTTTCTCGGCAAGCTTATTAGTGCATCATCCAAATCTGATTTCCAAATGAAGGAGAGAGTACGATTCAATATCAGTATAAGATGATAACAAATATAATGATCGTATAATAAAAAAATATTAAAATTTTATGTAAAAAAAATTTGACGAGAAAAATTACAAATAGAAGAGAAGAAATTATTGTCAAAAAGTTATAAAAAATGGGTTTACGCAGTTAAATTCTTTACAACTTCTTTAGCTTACTTAAAAATTCTAAATCCCATTAATTTTTTTAGAATAGATATCATTTGTACCTTTTTCATGTTTCTTTTCGCGTTTTTACTTTAAAAAAATTAGGTCTAAGATTTAAGGTTAATGTTTAAAGTTAAGGTTAAAGTTTAACATTTAGGAAATTAAGAGTAAAATTTATTTTTTAAGGTGTATGATTTAGGGTTTAAGAATTAAAATATAAATTTGAGATTTAAAATTTAATTTTTTAATATTAGAGCATTAAAAGAAGCAAAGAATTTTTGTTCAATTATTTATGGGCTTACAAAGTAAACTTGCGTAATGACAAGTCTCCGTACTCAAACTAAACTGGGTTTTCTATTTTGAACCAAAGTCTAAGCACTAACTCAATGCATCATTACATGCTCCATATCATGTGGACTCCATCTCACACCCGAAATACATAATTCGAGTCACAAAGTCTAACAAAATATATATACGAAAAACGTTCAACAGTATATATGATTATTTAAATTTAACTCATTGTAAAAAAAAGATTATTTAAATTTAACTGCCCTGAAAGTCATTTGATTGACAGACAAAGGATTAGAATATTGCCATTAATGGAGGTGACAACCCTTGGATTCCCCACTGATCTTTGCACATAACTGTCTGTCTCTGTCTCTCCATAGGCCATCTCTTTGTTTACTCAATACAATTTGTGGTTGCAGGAACAGAGAACCTTTGCACCTCATAATATAATGCTCTCCATACCCTTAATTTATTTGCACCATCTTCCATTGACTACTCTCATTTGCCTGTAAGCTCTTCCATTCTTTGCCTTCTCTTTAAGCGTTCATCTTCTTTTGATCTCTCGCCTACCTAACATCGAGAAATCGTTGCCATTGTTTCGATCACATAATTAAACCGGTCGACTTAGTTCCATTTATCATAGCTTGAGAACCTGCAATTTCCTCTCCTACACAATGGATTATCAGCCCAACACATCGCTTGGTTTAAGCCTACCCAACAATCAACTCAACCTAGAGCTTGTCCTTGAACCATCATCGTCCCCGTCATCGCCCCGCAGTCCATCCGAACCCCGAATTTTCTCATGTAACTATTGCAGGAGAAAGTTCTATAGTTCACAAGCACTAGGAGGCCACCAAAATGCACACAAACTAGAACGGACTCTTGCCAGGAAAAGCAGAGAGGCAAGCTCGGTTATCGGTAGTTCCAGCCATGGTCGACGTCTACAGTCACCGACGGCTCCGTCAGAACAACGAGGTCGAACCGGTAGGTTTGATGGAGAAATGAGCTACGGAGGAAGTGACATGAAGTTCGTTTCCATGGAATACAGAACGGGGAACGTTGAGGAGGAGTACAGTCACGTGGACTTATCTTTGAGGCTTTGAAATTACTGCAGTTGCACTCCTATTAATTTGAAATTGTATTCCCATTTTATTTTTATGATAGTCTTATATCATATGTCTAAAATGCCAAACTATCCTTAACAAAAAAAAAAAAAAACAAGACTATCCCTTCTTTTTATGTTCACTTTACGAATTATATTCGAAGTTTATAATTATCCATTTCCAAATTAATTTTTTAACTGATTACAATAAAGCTATTTATAAGTTGGAGGAGCTCTCGTCCCTCCCAATTTTTTTTTAATATAGCTTGAAGTCCTTTTTAATTTCAATATTAGTTAAATAAATTTTTTTTTTCTAATTTTTAAATTTAAATTTTTAATAATCTTTTGTCCTCTAATATTTAATTCTAACTCTGCCTCTTACTTTGTTGTAATTGCTTTAAGCTTTTGAATGTTTGATGATCGAAAAGCGTATAAATCCACACATTCAAAATGAACCGCGACCATTATTGAAAATATGATAATTATATTTATTTTTAATATTTTTTAAAACTAATTAGTAATTTACTAATGAAAATTTATTAAATACACATATTGTGTAATTTGTTTTAAGGTCAAAGATTTAGTTTAGGGTATAGGGTTTAGGATTTAAGCTAAGGATTTATATTTTATTTTTTAAAGTGTAGATATACAAGTTTATGTATAAAAAATTGCTCACTAAATTTTAAACTTAAATTAACTATAAACACTAAATTTTAAACGTTATAAATTAAATTCTTAGTCTCTAAACTAAATCTATAATCCCTGAAACAAAAATACTCGTCCAAGTATGTATTGAATAATTTTCTAAATACAAACGATGTAATAATATGGTAGTTGTCTTCTTTATTTTGTTACTACAAAATTATTATTTAAGACAACTAAACTAGCCTTGGTACTCACAGCATATGATATTTTATCTTTTAAAGGTGATACTTAGAAATTTAAAAATAGTATCAACTACACTCTTAGTCAACAAGCTTTGATTTTATTTTATTTTGATCACTAAGCTAAAAAATCAGTCATAACACTAAACTTTTTTAAATTGGCTTTTTTTTTTCAGTCATTGGGCTGTTACACTTTTTAATGTCATTATGACATGCAATTATCTTAACCATTTTTTAAAAAACTCTAATCTCCTTCGATGATTGCCATGCATTTCAGTTGTTATTCACGATAACATTAGTATAAAAACGTTTGTATCTCTCTTATTTCTTTTCCGGGAACTGATTTGACTCTAAAATCATTTAAAATTGATAAAAAAATTCATACAAAACTTTGACCTTCTAATGACTTGATCTTCGTTGATAGTTATACGATGAGACTAGTTTCAAGATATATAATCTTTCTTCTCAAAATAATACTTCTCGTCGTATGAATTTTCAAATAGACACCTTAAACCCCTCAAATCATCCAAAACAACGGTTTTTTGTTTGAATTTCATGAGGTTTGGAAGAAAAATATTGTTAGAGTGACATGAGATGATAAGACAAGTTCGCCTGTGTTTAAAGTAGTTACAAAAGATATCAGAGAACGAATAAATTTTTGTAGCGATTGAAAATGAAATAAAAATTACAATTTTGACGAAAAAGATTAAGAGAAACAATGACATATTTGAAAAAGATAAAAAAAATATTTTTTTCACCTTCCACATCAACACCATTAGAGAAGAAACGTCATGTCATCCAACTATATCAAATTTAATAGCTCAATGACTAAAAAAATGAATTCCGAAAAGTTTAATGCTACAATTGAAACTCTTCCAATTAGGTGACTAAAACGAAAAACATATAAAGTTTGGTGACTAAGGTGTAGTTTACCCTAAAAGCAAATAAATAACACACCGACCAGTCTTTTTAACTCTAATAATACCGCTCCTTTAATTTAATCTCGAGCAGTGATTTTATTTAGTGAAGCTCTTCAACTGTGTTCTCTTTCCCGGCTGTTCTTCTGGCTTCCACATTTATGTACAGGAGGTTACTGCGTGGCTTTTGAAATTCTAGTAGTTCTTCTGATTTAAGCACTGGATTATTAGTTTTGTACAGAAAGTTACTGTGGGGTTTTGTTTTTCTTTTGCAGAATCCCTTTTCCTGCAGCTTGGCAACCTGGATCAGGTACTTCATAACTTCATTCTCTTGATTTCTTCTTTTCGGCTACCTTGTTTTTCATTACAATTTGCAGCTTGCTTCTGGGTAGTTTTAAAAATGCGATTTTTGCCATCTGGGATTGGAGTTTTCCTGCACTGCTGTATTTTCATTAATGTGCTTTGAGTTAGAGATATCCATCAGGTTCTTTGTATTTTCATTAGTTTCTCTGATTTAAGTCCTTTGTATTTTCTATTGACAATCTAATTCCGCACCCTAAAATTTTGTAATTTTGCAGCTCCTGCATTTCTAATATAGCTTCCTAATAGTTCGCACCTTACATAAAATCCTGTTCTGTCCCTGTAAAGTACTATCCTTTTTGTGAAAAATTACACGAACACCAGGTTTTAAACAGCTTTGGACACAATAAATCATGCTACTACTGAGATTTCTGCTTGACATAGTGTCAACTGCTTCTTCAACGAAGGGTTAATTCATTTGATGAATGTTATGCAATGCCATGTTTATTTATCTGGGTTAAACTGTCGAGTGAGTCTTGTGCTATAAGCTTAGGAGCAAACTAATCTCTCTGCTGTAAAAGTGAACAATATAGACCTTGCACATTTCTGTAAAACTGTAAGTGGCGGTAAGGTTTGAGAGTTAAAAAATGCTGACTTGTGGTGCTTGAAAGTGATATTAGAAAGAGCAGCTAAGCCATTATTGTGTTTTAAAAAGTGTTGAACTTTGTTTTTTTTCCTGCCCACGTCACTGTAAAACACTTCAATTTAGCACTTTTTGAGGTTGAAGTTTATTGCTTTTTAAAATTTTAGCTCTTATCTTCAAAGTTAAATGTAGAGAGAGTGATTGCTAACTTTTACTGTAAAGGGACTAATACGCTCTTCAGCCTGTATGATAGAGATCCATCAATTGGTTTAACCATTTACTTGTAAGGAGTCAAAAGAGGCCCACATCCGCCTTTTCTGTCCAGTAATACATGAATGTGGATTTGTTGTAATGTTCTTTAAAAGGTCAACGTTATCATCGTGTAGGTGAATTTGGTGTCATCTACCTGGTTAGTATGTGTAACATCATCCTCATGTAGATGAATACGGAATTTTACTTTGACTAACCTACTAAGTTGGCATTAAACTTGCTCCAAAGTAGCACATATTCTGTTTTAGTTTTTGATGCCTGTGCCATTATTTTGAACAGAGTTTTACTATGCAGTTAGAATTTCTAGGGCTTTTATGAGCTGTTCATTTTGTCTTTTCCCCCCATAAAATTTCAGCATTAGCTGAATTAAACTATCTGACTCTGCTTTTGTTTGCAGTACATTTAGCATCCAAGTGAATCTGAGAGCAAACTGCACAACCAGATGAGTCTTGAAAGATGTCTTGGAAGCATGCTTCTGGTTCTAATTGGCATGTTTTCCAATGTGCTAGGTAATTTAGCAAAATTATCTAGGGTTTATTTTTTTGGTCAGTTCCTGTTTGTAATGTTGAATCTTGCAGGTTGAAGAGTCAGCTGTAAAAACTATAATCATTATAATTGATATTTGTTGTTAACGAGATTCTGCCCTGATTTTACTTATCCTATTTGTAACTACTGTTTATACTTCTCATGGTTCAAATACTGCTGCTGAAAGTCATTGTAAATTGGAATCATAATCGGGGTTCCTGGTAATAAGTACTTTAAATTGGTTTATGTTTCAATTTTCTCGCCCAAGGATTTAAAAGTAACCTTTCAGACATGCCCTCGAAGATCTAGAGACCATTGAAAACTAAGTGTTTTTTTTTTCTTTTCCTTTTTTCTCGTGTTCCTTTTTTATTTGCTTTTATTATTTTGTCCTCAACTTATTTTGAGTTTTTCTTGGGTTATGAATTAGTAGGTGCTTGTAATAGCGGTTCTTGAAGATTTTTTTCTGACGAGATTCTTCATCATAGGTGCATTTGTTGGGGTAAACATAGGTACTGATGTTTCTAGCATGCCATCAGCTTCGGACGTGGTTGCTATTGTCAAAGCCCATCAAATTACTCATATACGGCTTTATGATGCTGACTCTCACATGCTGAAAGCCCTTGCTGGTAGTGGGATTGAAGTTACCGTTGGTGTGACAAATGAGGAAGTCCTAGGAATTGGGGAATCTGCATCAGCATCAGCAGCATGGATCAACAAAAATGTTGTGGCTTACGTGCCTTCCACCAACATTACAGCCATTGCTGTTGGCAGCGAGGTTCTTTCCTCAATCCCTCATGCTGCCCCAGTGTTAGTTACAGCTGTGAATAACCTGCACAGGGCTCTTGTGGCTGCTAATCTCAATTTTCAGGTCAAAGTTTCAACCCCACAATCCATGGACATCATCCCCAAGCCATTCCCCCCATCTACTGCTACCTTTAATTCCTCTTGGAACTCTACAATATACCAGCTTCTTCAGTTTTTGAAGAACACCGACTCCTATTACATGTTAAATTCCTATCCGTATTATGGTTACACTGATGGAAATGGCATTTTTCCGATTGATTATGCTCTTTTCAAACCTCTCCCCTCTGTCAAACAAATTGTTGACCCGAACACTTTGTTCCACTATAACAGTATGTTTGATGCAATGGTTGATGCAACCTATTATTCTATGGATGCTCTCAATTTTTCTGCTATCCCTATCGTTGTCACAGAAACAGGGTGGCCTTGGCAAGGTGGATCCAATGAACCTGATGCAACTGTGGAAAACGCTGAGACCTTCATTAATAATTTGATCAGGCGAGTTTCCAATAATTCAGGCCCACCTAGTCAACCAACTATTCCTATCAACACATACATTTATGAATTGTTTAATGAAGACAAGAGACCGGGGCCTGTCTCTGAGAAGAACTGGGGGTTCCTGTATACGAATGGAAGTGCTGTTTTTCCTCTGAGTTTAAGTGGTTCGAGTCAGATCACTGGAAATTCTACTACAGTTTTCTGTGTGGCAAAAGATGATGCTAGTGAAGATAAGTTACGGAATGGGCTTAACTGGGCATGTGGGCAGGGCAAGGCCAATTGCAGTGCTATACAATCAGGGTAGCCGTGCTATCTCCCGAATAACATCAAGAACCATGCATCTTATGCTTACAATGATTATTATCAAAAAATGCATACTGTTGGTGGGACATGTGATTTTGATGGGACAGCCACAACCACTAATAATGATCCAAGTAAGATTGCATAAGTTTTCTCATCATGTTGATCTTATTAATTTTATCTGCAATATTTATTTTTAAAATACTTTAGTAGAAGTTTAAATTTCGGTCCGGTAAGAGATTTTCTCTAGCAGGCTTATGTGATGCAATTTCAAAATTTGGGTTCTCTTCAAACAGAAGTCGATGGTTTCTTAATAGTTTCCCATTCAATCTATGCTTTTGTATATGAACCTTTTTAAGGAAAGAAACATACTTTTTTGGAGCTACAAAGCAAAATTTTCATAATCTTGGTATTGCTATTAAAAAATAAGGATTCAGTACAGTGGTGGGTGATTGTATGAACTATATTTCTAGTTGTTAAATTGTGGATCTTCTTGTTAGCATTTCTAATTGTAATCCAGTGACAAGTATGGCGAACAATATATCTGCATTCTGTCTTGTTTTTCTGATGACACTTGTGTCCAATGGCATTAGCTGGTGAAGTTCAACTTGAATCTAACGTGATAATAAAACCTAATATTAGCTAATATGGGATAACACGGCTTGTTTTATTTTATTTTATTTTTTGTTGTGATCTAACTGGATTTCTTTATCACCTACTCCACCGTCTCCTCTTTTTCTTAATCCTTGTATCTTTAGGCCAGATGACTTTATTTAGTTTTTTAATGTTCAGAATGACTTTCTTTTATTTAGCTTTCTAGATTTTATTAATAGAGGGATTGTTGATATAAACAAACAACTGCAGTTTGTTAAAAATTACAATCATTGCCTACATGGCTTTTTTCTCGAGTTTGTTACTTATCATTACATTGTACTGTCTTTCCTTTATTAGACAGTATAGACTACCGAGATTCTAAAGTTGATCAAAATAATACTTTGCATCCTTAATGGGAAAAAAAGAGAGCATGCTTTAGAGCAAGAATTTCCTGTTCTACTGTTTTTCTTTTATTGTTTTATGGGACAGTATCATAGACTGCAGCTTAACTTTCTACCAAGTAAGCTGATTTGCTTGTGGACATCGGCCATTTGCTTTTGTTGCAATTGGCATGTTAACAGTTTTATCAAGACTAATTTCAGATCCATGGATGTACATTGCCTGTGCGTTATCCTACCCGATATTCATTTTGTTTCATTTGATAGATATATTACGTTGTAGGGGAAATCATAGTTAGAACTGTATGCATGTGTCAGCTAATAGTTATCTACATGTTTCTATTGTGCTGATTATCTTTTGAGTATTTTTCTCTATGAAAGATATATGTTGCTCCGACTTTCATTTTTCTTAACATGAGTATAGGGTTATCATCTTCCAAGAACCCTCCAAATACATGGAAAAAATTTGGAAAATATTGAACACACCCATTTAGACACATCCTACACTCGCACCTGAGCCCAAGTAACATAGACCATGATCGTTTTCTATCAAGTTTTCCATTGCTATCTTATTATGTAATTGTTATGTATTCTTCCCTTATTTTTGACTTTTTGCTTCGATATCCAGCTTAATCAATTCGAATGGCTAATTACTGTATTGTGGATAACTTGTGCAGGCTATGGGACCTGTATATTTACAGGAAGGTGAGGTTTCAAATCTTTTACTGTGTGATTTGTATTAACAGTGTTTTCAGTTAGGACCATGACTTTTTTCCCCTTGAAACAGTTCTAATTCGAGCACGGGTGGAGGGGCTTTGCCCCCTGCAGCATTCGGTCCTATAAGTTCCAGAGGGAGTACAAAGCTTCCGGTGTCCAAGGTTCAATTCCTAATCTCAGCAGCTTGTCTTGTTGTAGTCTTGCTATAACACTCGATTTACATCTCATTGGCGGACTTAAACTGCAATGAAATTACATTTAACATGCAAGATGAAGTAAATTAATGAAACCCTCTGAAGCTCAATGATGACCGATGGTTGTTTTAATCTTTGATGGCGGTGTTCGCGTGTTCGTCCTCCCTGGTTTTGATTCCATTTTTAAGCTAGTTGTTCAGTTTTAGTTGTGAAATCTTATTACATTGGATTATAGCATTGAATTTTGGAAACAGGAAATGAGAATTTGGATTTGCTAGTTGACGTCTACTATATTCAAAACAGTCCCCGAATTTTGTGGGTATTATTTTGTAGGTCAAGCTCCAGTTCATTGTTTTTCATCATTTACTATATTTGTTCTGTTATTTTTTTAAATATACTGGTTTGATTACATGGTAGTATTCTTTCGGTTACTTAAATTGATGTATTAGATTAAAAAAGCTGATTATAATATATGATAAAAAAAGAGCTGATATAAAATAAAGAGTTTACAGCCTCCATCAATGTGGGATCAATAAGGGTTTATTAAAGGAAGATTGACAAGGAAAAATACTCATATTAGTTGAAAGATCCTATGAATTATTCATGAAATATGGGGTTTTTGTTTGCATAATCTTAATATCTTGAGTTGTTGCATGAGAAAGTTTAAGAATATATGATTTTTCATTATTTTTTTTATATAAATAGCAACATGACATATTTTCTGTTGTTTTATGCACTTTATCCAAATACATCAATTAAAATATATTAATTTTATAACAAATTATAAGAATATATTTATAACATCAATTAAAATATATTAATTTTATAGAAATTATTAATTACATTAATTTGTAACTAATATATTTTAATCAATGTTATAAGTTATAATATTTTATAATTAATATTATAATAATATTGTTTAAAAAAATATAAATATAATTGATTAACTACAGTTTAACATAAATATTTATAGTAGTGCTCGGTGGTTAGACCTTGGACCGCTCCCAAGAGGCCCAGATTTGATCCTTCTCCTTGCATTTGCAATTTACATTTTTCTTACTTGTTTTACTAATAAGATAATGACACGCGTCATCATCTTATTGTCATTATCTTATTAGTTGATATCAATTTATTAAATAAAAAAATAAAAAAAATTATATTATAAATAATATTATAAGTATTAAATTAAATTATAAAATAGATGGACGAAAATGAATAAACAAAACTTGAAAGATTTGACATGTTAGTTATCTTTTTATCAAAGAAACGGATTAAAATATCACATGCCACAATTTTATTTATTATCAATTTTTAACGAAATTTAACGGTTTGGAATGATTTGTGTAATGAATCAATGTTTAGGAACAATTCCGACAAAAAAAAAACTAGTTATGAATTTAAGAGAAGATGCATAAATCCATAATTTTTCTACTATACTTACCATCATTGTTAACTAAAATTTTAAATTAAATTTTCATCTAAAATATTTTATTTTACTTACATTATAATTACCATATGTGATCAAATTTAATTTGAATAGTTTCCTTTCTCACTCCTATTTATAGGATAGTAACGAGGCAGGTTTTTGACTGTCTGACTTAGACTCAGAACTTTAAAATTCAAATACTACTTTAATTTGACTCGAATTTAATATATTTTATTTTCGATCCGATCCGACATAATTAAAGTATAATTCGACCCCAATTCAATAATCGATCTTAAAATTTTGATAAAAACTATACTAAACTCGACCCTTTTCGAAAAATATTAATAAAAATATTAAATATAATATATAAAAATATAAATTATAATTAAATCGGGTCAAGTCGAGTAGGAGAATTTACACTATAAATTCAAACTTGACTTAAAATTTTCAAAAGGCCTGAGCTGACATGCACAACTTAATTCGAATTTAATTTTTTAAACGATAAAACCCGCCCCTATCGGATCGGGATCAGAACATGATCATTTTACCATCTATGCTCCACAGTACCCACCTCTTTTGACCGGTCAATAAATTATGGAGTTCAAATTGTAACGGAAGAAACAAAATTTTCAACAAAAATCATTTTTATTAATTAAAAAGGATTTCACATTGTGCCGCTTTCTTCCCCCACATCTGATTCGCTCACACCTAACATCCCTCTTTTCGTCCCAGCTTCGCCACTTTTTCTCTCTCTGTCTCTTGAATTGAATTGAATTGAATTGAAAGAGACTCCATTTCTTCGTTTCCTCCTAATATATTCTACAAACAAAGAAACCCATGTCTTAACCATTGAACCCTTGAATTCAAATTTTTTCTCCCTGTTAAAAATAACCCATAATTCGTTCTTCTTCGTTTCTGTTTCTTTAAAACCCTTCCGAATCTTATACCGTTGAATTTAAGTCAACATTTCCCATCTGGGTTTCCCCCCTTTTTCCATTCCTTTTAGTCTCCATAAGTATTTTGGTTTTTTCGAATACCCCGGGGAAGAAACTGAAGGAAAAAAAGAAGCTAAAATGAGAAAATGGAGTTTGTGGGCAAATGCGTGAAGAAAGAGTTCAAAGGAAGTGGTCTTCACTTGGGAACTGTTGATTCCTTTGATTCCTCATCTGGGTTTTTCAAGATCCTTTACGAGGACGGCCATTCGGAGGAACTCGATTTTCATCAAGTCGCTTCTCTTGTCATGGCTGATGCTTCTAACCCAACCTTTGACCCGAGATCCGACCCTGAGCTTGAGGTTGTCCGTGAGAAGCCGAGGGTTGGAAGGCCCAGGAAACGACGGCGTGTTGAGAGGAAAGTTCGCGTTTGTCCAGGTACTGCAAATAAAGAAACCCGAGATATTAATAGAAGTTTGAATTTTAATACAAATGTTGATCTGAATGAAGGGTTTACTGGGAATTTGAAGGAGAGTGAGGATATCGATGGGAATTTGAGTGAAACACTAGATGGGAAGGGAATTGGATGTACGGCAGATTTGAATTTAAATAGGAATGGGGATATTGAAATGAAAAATGTGTTTGACTTGAATTCTTCTGGGTTTCATTTGAATCTTAATGATACTTATTGTAGTAATAACTATTTAAATCATAATGGAATCTCTTGTGGCGAGGGAGATAATGTGAAGAAGAGAGGATGTATTGATTTGAATTTGGACGCAAGTTGCAATTTAGATGATAATATCAATCTTAATTGCCAAACCCCAGGGAAGGAATGTGGTTTTGATTTGAATTTAGGGGGTTGATGAGGAGGTTGACAAAGATGCTATTGATGGTAACTGTGGATGGCAAGTGGACGTGAGAGAATCTACCACTTGGGCCGAAATACTTAAAGAAGCACGTATAATGGAGCAAAATGATATTCAAGAGGGTGTTTCTAACAAGGAATTGAAGAAAGCTTATTCAGTTTTTGGGTCTGTTGAAAGAATCCTTGAGAAGGGTGCTGTTGTGGATCTAAATGTCGTCAAGTCTGATGGTTGTGATGGAGTTGGGTTAGAGGATGTCCCTGAGCCTTGTACTGCAGTAATTGATGGGTGCCAAGTTGTTATCGGTAGTGCGTTAAAGAAAGCTAGTGGTCGGAGAAAGAGAATGAAGGCTGGAAATGACTTGGATTCTTCAACAGAAAGGGTCTTAAGAAGAAGTTCTCGTAGAGGGTCTTCTAGAAACCATGTTTCAAGCTCACCACCACCTGCAACAACATGTAATGTTTCCGGTTTGGCAACATCTCCTTCAGTTAGTGCAGTACAGAAGAGAAACCGATTAGGTCAGATCGTAGAGTGTCTGGAGAGCCCGTTGTTCTTCCTCCAAGACTGAAACTACCACCATCTTCTAAGAATTTGAATTTAGATGGGATTTCTGTACTTGATATTTTTTCTACTTATACATGTTTGCGATCATTTAGTACCCTATTATTTTTAAGTCCCTTTGAGTTGGAGGATTTTGTGGCTGCACTGAAGTGCCCGTCTCCCAGCTCACTATTTGATTGTATTCATGTTTCCATTTTGCAAATTCTGAAAAAGCATTTGGAGTACCTTTCTAATGAAGGTTCTGAATCTGCTTCTGAATGTTTAAGGTATTTTTGTCCTTTCCATTTCTTTTCCATCTCTTGCCCTTGACTTTTCAACATCGTTTCTATTTGCCAGTTGTCATTGTTTAATATTTCTTGTTGATCATACAATGTAGGAGTCTTAATTGGGGTTTCTTGGACTCCATTACATGGCCCATGTTCTTGGTCGAGTATCTGCTCATTCATGGTTCGCGGTCGGATTATGGTTTTGATCTTACTAGTTTCAAACTATTCAGAAGTGACTATTATAAACTACCTGCACCTGTTAAGGTTGAGATTCTTAGGTGTTTGTGTGATAATTTGATTGAGGTGGAAGCTGTAAGATCTTGAGCTTAATAGAAGGTTTTTGGCATCTGAGACTGACATGGATTTTGATCAAAATATGAACAATGGGGCTTGCAAGAAAAGAAAAAGCTGCTATGGACGCAGGTGGATCTGTCTTACGTGAGGATATAATTGACGACACTACCGACTGGAATAGCGATGATTGCTGCCTTTGTAAAATGGATGGGAGTTTAATATGCTGTGATGGCTGTCCTGCTGCTTACCATTCAAAGTGCGTAGGTGTTGTGAATGCTCTTTTGCCAGAAGGTGACTGGTACTGCCCTGAATGTGCAATTGAAAGAGAGAAGCCTTGGGTGAAACCTCGTAAATCTCTTAGAGGAGCAGAGCTTTTGGGCATTGATCCTCATTGTCGGTTATATTATAACAGCTCTGGTTACTTGGTGTAAGTTTGTTTTACCCAGGTTATTAAATAATGATTTCTAGTACAGCCTTTGTTTTACCCAGATTCCATTTCTTAAACAGGATACACAGTTATTTCCATCATCTAACAAAATATGGGCACAAAGGATTACTTATGTCAGGGTTAATGACTTTCAGTTTGTTGTTGCTTCTGCTTTACTGACATTATATTGTTGATATTGCAGGTTAGATTCATATGATGCTGAATACCCATCAAATTACTACCATAGATATGACCTCAATCTTGTACTTGATGTGCTAAAATCTTCATGCCAATATAGTGACATACTAAAAGTGATTTGCAAGCAGTGGGATGTAGCTGTTGGCTCTAATGGTGCTAGTAATAACTTTGAGTCTCTGAATTCTTCTTGTTCAGAGACATGTAGAAAGGGGCAAATTCCGACTTTTAGCTCATCCCTTCCAACTGTTTCTTCTGCAGAAATATGTACGATAAAGAATGAGGCTGCTGCTGGTGGAAAACCAGAAGAGAAGGAAGTTGCTGAAAATTCTGGGCATCATGATATTGAGGTTGCAGGGTCGTCTAACTTGTTGGGTTTGGTGGCTGGAACAGAAATTCCATATACGAGTTCTGAAGGTTCATTTGAGATTCCGGAAAAATGTTCAACTCTTGAAGACAGTTCTTTAGCATCTAATGATTTAGATGCCAAGCAAGAAAGTAAAAGAAAGTTAGCATCTCAGCAAACTCCATGTGTCATAAATGCAAAAAGAGGTGCTGCATCAGAATTGCAGCCTGGGAATGGCTACATGAATCACTATAGTTTTGCCCAAACTGCCTCATTAGTTGTAGAAGAGTTAATGCGTAAGCCATCAGAAAAGAAAAATGATGATTCCCTCGAATCACTTGAGGGGATAATTGCGATGCAGATGAAGGTTATTTTGAAAAAATCCAACAGGTTTCATTGGCCGGATATTCATAATCTATATGTAGATGCTCGTAAAGAAAATTGTGGGTGGTGCTTCCCCTGTAGATATCCTGTGGATGATACAGATTGCTTGTTTAAAATTACTTTGGGTCGTGTTCCAGAAGTTTCAAAAACTGATATGGTTGACCTTCAGTCAAGGTGGAATAAAAAGGGCCATGTTATAGATGTCATATGTCATATATTTTCCATCGAAAATCGTTTGAATGGGCTTCCTTCGGGTCCATGGCTGAATCCACAATACATGAAGATCTGGCATAAAAGCATTCTCAAGTCATCTAGTATTGCATCTGTTAAACATTTATTGCTAACGGTAAGTATTTTCTAGTTATTTTCTGCAAAATGTAGAAGTTTCTGTTTTATATGTTACTGCTAAGTCCAGCACTATCGCTTTCAAAATTTCACACTAATACACACACATATAATGCTGATTGCTGCGAAACGAAATTTGTTTATTTAGTGGTAGCAATGGTTGGGTCAGGTTCATTGTCTTTTCCACTTCTGTGGACAGTTTTCCATTGAGATCATTATCATTTTAGCGTTAAAGTGGGTTGGGTTAGGTTTGGCTGGACATTTGGGTTTCCACAAACTTTTTAACAATATCATGTCAAAGCAAATATTTGCAGGTTCAAATAATTTTGGACTTTATTAGAACCTTTGAGTTCTTTCGTGCATTCTTACCTGGTTCAATCAAGTTTTTTAGAAGTTTAGATGGGTTTAGTTTGGTTATGTTAGTTTTACCCACCTCAGCTCTTTGAATAAGTTGAGCTAGGTACTGGTTATCTATCAACTATAACCACTTCAACCATATAACACTGGTCAGTGATATAGGTTATACTACTTACGGCTTATTCTCTATCGTTTCTGACATTATCAGTTTCATTATTGGTGTACAGTTAGAGGCAAACCTGCATCATCTTGCTCTTTCAACAGATTGGATGAAACATGTGGATTCTGCCGTCACTATGGGTTCAGCTTCTCATATTGTGATTGCTTCAAATCGTGGATCTGCCAAGCATGGGGTTGCAAGAACTTTGAATCCTGCTGCAGGACCAAGTATTTGCTGGTGGAGAGGTGGTGGGGTTTCTCGTCAATTGTTCAACTGGAAGGTTTTACCCCGCTCTTTGGTTTCCAAGGCTGCTAGGCAAGGTCTGCATTTTTCCTTTTGTTCTAAGTTTTCTGGTTGGTATTGTTAAAAAAAAAAGAACAATGATTCTGAATTTCTCTAAAGTTTAAATTCTGCAGGTGGAGGCAAAAAGATACCAGACATACTCTATCCAGAGAGTTCAGATTTTTCAAAGAGAAGCAAATCTGTTGCATGGCGAGCTGCTGTTGACTCATCAACTAATGTAGAACAACTTGCTTTCCAGGTATGATTCTTAACGGCCCTCATGTCTTATTTGTAATAAATCTTAACTACAAAAGTGGAGGGGAAATATTTATGCCCATCTTCCCGCAGTGTCTGTTGATTGAATTGTAAAGAAATGTAGCCTAGACTTCCCTCTTCATGTAGTTTTACTATAATTTCGTAATTTTTCCATGTAGCTGGACTGATTCTAGGCTTAATATCCTGTGGCTTGAATAATTTTTTATTCAAATGTTGATTTCTTTTTCATGAGGCTACAAGGGGAAAATATATAACTATATAAACACCCACGAGGCTATATGAAAAAAAGACTATTTTTAACTTTGGAAAATTCGAACGGGTAATATGGAAATAAAAAATTAATTTATCATATTATAATGCATTAAAAGAAAAGATATATTAATTCTTTTTCGTTTTTAGTTTTCTTACTTGATTTTTCTTTAAAAGACAGAAAAGGTATTAAAAGGGAACTTTGGTAGAAGGGGAATTTCTTGGGATTCTTTGCCTGTTTTCATCATAGCCATGTTAAAATCACTTTTGGGAAGGGTGGAACTTTGGCTCTTTATTTTTGGTAACAGATGCAATTAACTTTTATTTGGAATTAGATGATTTTTGGTTGTTTTAGGCTTAGTTTTAAAAAGCGCGCCTAGGCGTGCTTAAGGCGTAGTAGGTACCGAAAAAAAACACCTCCATAGGCATAGGCGCAGCGAGGCATGAGAAGCCCACCCAGGCGCAGCGAGTTACACGCTTTTTGAAGAGGCGCGATGCTTTTGGCGCCTTCTGGCACACCGGATTCTGCCACAGTCACAGCAAGGATCAAGGCAGCCATGAACGGATGTGGAAAGAGGTTGGGCTTTGGGTTGGACTTGGAAGAGGAAATGAAGAAAAATGAGGGAAGTTGATGGATTTGGGAAGGATGAGCTTTGGAGAAAGAGAAATGGCGAGTTGAAGAAGAAGGGAAGCTTTTGCAGCAGCTCATTTTTGGGTCTGTGGGAAGGATGCACCGACTTCTGAAGCTGGAAAGGAGGTTTTTTTTTTACTGGTTTCATAAGCCAGAAGAGCAAGGAAGGACGGACGGCTTATCTTCTTCCTTTGGTTTTAATTTATTTCTCTATCATGGCTGATGGCTCTCGAGCATTGTGTCTGTGGGCCCAAGAAAACATTTTAATGCACGGTTTGATGGCTTGGTTCACTAAACCACTGCTTCTTCCTTGCTTTATTTAATGAATTATATTCTCTTTGTTAAAAAGAACTAGGGTTTTTTAGGATTTTGTCATTATTATTTTTATTTACTTTTATAAAAACAACCATATTTTTAATTTCGTGATTCAAACACTCAATCAAGAATGAGAAGTTTAATTTTAATACTGATTTTGATGTAAATTAATAAAATAAAATAATATTTATTTCTAAATATTGGGAGAAGCTAAGGTGCAGCCATATGATGCGGCTAAAAAAACATAAATTCTTACCATTTTGGTAACAATTTAGGTTAGACTGGGTAATGACTTAGGTAGAATCGAAATTCTTACTAACTGGGTAAGAATTTATGTTGGAACCGAAATTCTTACCTTGTCCATAACATTTTAGGTTACAACTAAAATTCTTACCATTGGAATAGGATTTTAGGTTATATTTTACTTTAGGTAAGAATTTATATTATAACTTAAATTCTTACCAACTGGGTAAGAATTTAGGTTGGATGCCGCCTTAATTTAGCACACCATAAGGTGCCGCACAGCAGAACCTCCACTAAACATTTACTAATTCAAAAAATACTAAAATTATATATTCAAATAATATAAATTTATTAATATTTTAAAATATTCATTTTTAATAATTTTGAAGTTTTCATATGTAATATGATTATCATGTTGTTTTGAGTACAAGATATACTCTAGAATTGATTTAGAAGTTTTTAGCACAAAAAGTGCGCCTTGCCTACGAAAGGCCTGCGCCTAGGCTCCATGGACCTTTTGCGCCTTCTAAAACTAAGGTTTTAGGTGAAAAGAATAGTGGTTGACGTTCCATTTTACATGTATGTTAAAGAAAGAAAAAGTTTATCAAGTGAAGTTGAAAGAATAAGGAATAAAAATGGTGTGTTACTGGTGGTGTTTTCTGCAAAGATGAAAGATGCAGTTGAGAGGTGAAAATATGGAGGTGGCTGGGTTGAAGAGAGGAACTGTCCTGAGGCAATTTTGTATGAAGAATTTGTTTTTTTTAACTTCCCCATATTATTTGTGATAATGTGATGCCCATGGGAATACTACATCCCCAGGAATATACCTTACCCAATGTGGGAACCTACTTGCCACCCGCTAAAATCTGAAGCATGTGAATGGCGTTCATCATGCCAAATGCTCGCTAAAAGGAAGATGACGAGTTTGACAAGAAGCCAGAATTAACTGGCTTGAAAGCTCTGGCAGTTCGAGAAAGTTTGGTTTTTGCCCTGGGGTCCGATAGGATTCAACTTTAGATGTTGGCTTGTGTATTTCCACCTTGTCTTGCACATGTTAGATATGTATGCAAATGTCACGGCCCAGACCCTAGGGTCCGAGCCCAGCGCACACCAAGGTGCAGAGGAGGCCCTGCGTGCTATTTTGGGCTTGCCAGCACCAAACCGAGATGACCCATCACTTGGGGTTGAAGAGCAATCAGATATGGCAAGTGTATCAAGTCAACAAGCCTTATCCTTCTAAACTTACCATATCTGTTGTAGCCCTTTTATCTTAGGCAAGTTTTACCAAATTAGCTAGGATCAAGGGATTTGATTGTGCTGCTTTAATCTTAACCGTTGGATGTAGGGGGCTTCAAGTATAAATAGAGGCCTACCCCCACCTCATTTTACACACTTCAGTATTGAGGAATATACAGAGCATTCACTCAATTCTCCTTGCTTAGCTTTTCTTAGCCATTTCCTTTCAGTTGTTCTTTGTTTTCCGCAAGGGTCTTAGCTTGTTAAGCTTTGATCGTCAGGCTTACTTAGGCGTTGCATTGTTCGAGAGCGTCTAAGGCCGCACGTTCGGGACTACGAGATTCTACGGGCGTGACAAGTGGTATCAGAGCTAGTTTGACCGAGAGAAATGGCACCACAAAGCTCCTGTGAGGTTCCACCAACTGACCGAGAGACTCGTGCTACAGCTGCGGGGAAGAAGCGTTAAAGTTCCAGAGACATCATCTCATCTTTGGAGAAGAGGGTTGTTCGTCTGGAGGTTCCAAACACAGCTTCTGTTTATTTGACTGATGCCGCTCTCTTATGGTGGCGACACAGATGCTCCCAAGCGGAGGATGAGACTCTTCCCGTCAAGACGTGGAAGGAGTTCCAGTTCGAGTTCAAGGAGCACTTCTACCCAAGGAATGCTCAAAACGAGGCTCGAGAGAAGTTACGCCAGCTACAACATGACGGCTCTATCCGAGAGTATGTCAAGAAGTTCACGGAACTTAGGCTCCAAATCCAGGACATGAGCGAGACCGACGCCCTATTTTCCTTCAAGAATGGGCTACAACGTTGGGTAAAGATGGAGCTGCACCGAATGGAGATCCAAGATCTTTCCAAGGCGATGGCCACTACCGACTCCCTTGCAGAGTTTGAACATAAGAAGTCGGACAATTCCAAAGAAAAGCAGAAGTACAAAGGCAACGGGAGGAAAGACAAAGACAGGCATGCCAAGGACAGGTCCGAAAAGCCAACCAATAAAGGCAATAAAGTTAGCAAGCCTTGGGACGTCTTTTGTTACAATTGTAAAGGTAATCACATCAAGAGGAATTGCCCCCTGCTCGCAAAGGCTGCTGCCATTCAAGAGAAGAGTGGCGAAGAGAAGGAAGCCCTCATGCTTAATTCCATCATCAGTTCCATGGAGATTAAGAAGGGTTCCAAGAAGAAGGGTCTAATGTTCGTGGACATCATTGTGGCGGGTCGAAAGTTGAGCGCACTTGTGGACACCGGTGCCTCAGAATTGTTCGTGTCAGAACAAGTTGCCAAGAGACTTGGCCTTCATGTGGAGAAGGCAAGTGGGTTCATCAAAACCGTGAATTCCAAGGAGACTCCGATTGCGGGAGTAGCAAAAGGAGTCAAGTTAGAAATTGGCAGGTGGACTGGTAAGGAAGCTATCAAGGTAATCCCTCTTGATGACTTCGATTTTGTGATTGGGCTTAGCCTACTTGACCGGATTAATGCTTTGCCTGTTCCCTTTGCCGATTGTTTGTGCATTCTTGACCCGGTACATCCATGCATGGTTCCGGTGAGTCGAAAGACAGGAATTGGGGCCAAGATGCTGTCAGCCATCCAGTTCAGCAAGGGGGTGCGCAAGGAGGAACCCACCTACTTGGCTACTTTGGTCCATGATGGGACGAATCAATCCGATGAGATCCCAACCGAGGTGAAGCAAGTTTTGACAGATTTCAAGGATGTGATGCCTGCCGAGTTGCCCAAGCATCTCCCACCGAAGAGGGAGGTGGATCACAAGATTGATCTTGTGCCGAATGCAGAGCCGCCAGCCCGAGCTCCTTACCGAATGGCTCCACCCAAGTTAGAGGAGATGCGCAGACAATTGAAGGAACTCCTCGATGCCGGGTATATCCGACCGTCAAAGGCACCCTACGGTGCGCCGGTGCTCTTTCAGAAGAAGCATGATGGAACGCTTCGAATGTGCATCGACTATCGGGCTTTGAATAAACTCACAGTGAAGAACAAGTACCCGATCCCACTGATAGCTGACTTGTTCGATCAACTTGGTGGTGCAAGGTGGTTCACCAAGTTAGATTTGCGGTCCGGATATTGGCAGGTTAGAATCGCAGAAGGTGATGAACCGAAGACAGCATGTGTGACTCGCTACGGTTCGTATGAATTCATGGTGATGCCTTTTGGCCTCACAAATGCTCCCGCTACCTTCTGTACTCTCATGAACAAGGTACTACAACCCTTTCTTGATCAGTTCGTTGTTGTTTACCTTGACGATATTGTGGTCTATAGCAAGACACTTGGGGAGCATGTTGAACACTTAAGGCAGGTGTTTGAGGTTCTGCGGCAAAATGAGCTCTACGTCAAAGAGGAGAAGTGCTCATTTGCGCAAGAGGAGGTCCCATTCCTAGGCCACATTGTTGGTGGTGGCAAGATCCGGATGGACGGGGCCAAGATCTAAGCCATTGTTGATTGGGAGCCGCCAACGAAGGTGACGGGGTTGAGATCCTTCCTGGGGCTAGCCAATTACTATCGGAGGTTCGTCAAAAGCTACTCCAAAATCGCCACACCTTTGACCGAGTTGCTGAAGAAGGACAAGGCGTGGGATTGGAGTGCCGACTGTCAGAAAGCTTTTGAGGACTTGAAGCAAGCCATGGCGAGTGAGCCAGTGTTGGTGTTGCCGGATCACACCAAGCCTTTTGAAATTTACACCGATGCATCCGACGTTGCCATTGGTGGGGTCCTTATGCAAGAGGGACATCCGGTTGCATATGAAAGCTGGAAGCTCAATGAGACCGAGAGGAGGTACACAGTCCATGAGAAGGAGATGACCGCCGTGGTGCACTGTTTGCGCACTTGGCGACACCACATACTTGGGTCGAGGTTTGTGGTATATACTGATAATATTGCCAATAGTTATTTTCTAACCCAGAAAAAGTTGTCTTCCAAGCAGGCTCATTGGCAAGAGTTTCTTGCAGAATTTGATTTTGCCATGGAGTACAAGCCGGGGAAGGTTAATTCCGTTGCTGATGCCTTAAGCCGGAGGTACAACATCGAAGTTGTGAGCTTGCCGAAGGGACACTTGTTAGAGCGCATCAAAGAGGGACTGTCACATGACCCAACGGCCAGAATGTTGATTGATTATGCGAAGGAAGGGACAACGAGAAGATTCTGGATCGAGGGGGACTTGCTGTATGCTCAAGGACATCGCCTCTATGTGCCTCAGTTCGGGGAGTTGCGCAAGGAAGTCATGAAGGAGTGTCATGATTCCAAGTGGGCGGGACATCCGGGAATAAGCCGGACCTTAGCACTCATTGCGGAGCACTACTATTGGCCACGCATGGGCGAAGATGTTGAAGCCTATGTGAGGACTTGTCTTGTGTGCCAACAGGACAAGATCGAGATGAAGAGACCCGCGGGACTGTTGCAGCCATTGCCCATTCCCGAGCGACCATGGGAAAGTGTTTCCATGGATTTTATTGTCGGTTTGCCCAACACTGACGGCCTGTCTAGTATAATGGTTGTGGTTGACAGGTTTTCCAAGTATGAGACGTTTATTTCAGCATCGAAGGTGTGCCCAGCCGAGGAAGCGGCTCGTCTTTTCCTCAAACACGTGGTCAAGTATTGGGGAGTGCCAAAGACGATCATTAGTGACCGGGACACGCGGTTCACGGGCAGATTCTGGACCGAGTTGTTCAAGCTTATGGGATCAAGCCTGAACTTCTCCACGAGTGTTCATCCACAGACGGACGGGCAAACCGAACGAGTGAATGCATTATTGGAGATCTATTTGAGACACTATGTGAGTGTCACGCAGCGCGACTGGCCAAAGCTGCTAGATGTGGCCCTACTTTTCCTACAACCTACAACGGAGCGAGGCGACCAACCAGAGTCCGTTTGAGATCGTGACCGGGCAGCAACCGCTCACACCCAACGTAGTTGCTACCATGTACGAGGGGCCTAATCTAGCAGCACACAAGTTTGCCAAGGAGTGGCAAGAGCATCACGACTTAGCTCGAGCTTGTCTACACAAGGCGGGAAAACAGACCAAGAAGTGGGCGGACAAGAAACGTAGGAACGTAAATTTCCAAGTTGGTGACTTAGTCCTTGCAAAGCTCACCGGGATCTTGCGCAACCCAACCGTGCACAAAGGGCTTGTGCGAAGATACGAGGGACCATTCAAAGTTGTGAAGCGGATAGGCACCATGGCCTATCGATTGGAGTTGCCATCGAACATCCGAGCTCATCCAGTGTTCCATGTCAGTCTACTCAAGCCATACCATCGAGATGAGTTGGATCCAGATCGAGGCAAGTCACACCGAGCGCCAGTCAGGATAAAGGTCTCCTATGAGAATGAAGTTGAAGACATCCAAGCGGAGAGGGTCATTCGACGACCAGGTCATCGGCCAAGGCACGAGTATCTTGTTCAATGGAAGGGACTTCCCGACAGTGAATGGAGTTGGGAACCAGCCGAGGGTCTATGGCAGTTCAAGGATCAAGTGAGTCAGTACCATCTCAACCGAGCGACGAGGGCGTCGCCAGAACCAGTGGGGGAGAATGTCACGGCCCAGACCCTAGGGTCCGAGCCCAGCGCACACCAAGGTGCAGAGGAGGCCCTGCGTGCTATTTTGGGCTTGCCAGCACCAAACCGAGATGGCCCATCACTTGGGGTTGAAGAGCAATCAGATATGGCAAGTGTATCAAGTCAACAAGCCTTATCCTTCTAAACTTACCATATCTGTTGTAGCCCTTTATCTTAGGCAAGTTTTACCAAATTAGCTAGGATCAAGGGATTTGATTGTGCTGCTTTAATCTTAACCGTTGGATGTAGGGGGCTTCAAGTATAAATAGAGGCCTACCCCCACCTCATTTTACACACTTCAGTATTGAGGAATATACAGAGCATTCACTCAATTCTCCTTGCTTAGCTTTCCTTAGCCATTTCCTTTCAGTTGTTCTTTGTTTTCCGCAAGGGTCTTAGCTTGTTAAGCTTTGATCGTCAGGCTTACTTAGGCGTTGCATTGTTCGAGAGCGTCTAAGGCCGCACGTTCGGGACTACGAGATTCTACGGGCGTGACATAAAGCAAATGCTATTTAGTTCTAAAGTCTGTGGTATTGTTTCTTTATTTAACTTTGGCCAACTACGGTTACATCATTGAGCCATATGTATTTATTTATAAATTTCTTAAGTGGACACAAGGCAGTTTATAATGGTTTACAATTGACCTTAAATGTTTGGTTGGTTGCCTTAATTATTTGCATTTTCGGTTACATGTTTTTAATAAGGTTATCAAAGTTTTCATGAACCAATTATTCTTTTGAATGCTGGCTTAAATTTCGTTATACTTTCAGGTAAGAGAACTTGATTCAAACATTAGGTGGGATGACATTGAAAACACACATGCTCTCGCTACATTAGATAAGTACTTTAAGAAATCAATTAGACTGTTCAAGAAATGTGTTGTGCGCCGAAAATCCATGGAGGGAGATGTAGTGAAGTATCTTCTTGATTTTGGGAAGAGGAGAATCATCCCTGAGATTGTCAAAAGATATGGGACTGTTGTTGAAGAATCTTCAAGTGAAAGAAAGAAATATTGGTTGAATGAATCTTATGTGCCCTTGCATCTTGTGAAAAGTTTCGAAGAGAGAAAAATTGCCCGGATGTCTAATAAGATGATTTCTGAAAAATCTTCTGAGATCAATAGGGTGGCAAAGAAGTCATCAAAGATCAAGGGTTTCCCCTATCTCTTCTCTAAAGCTGAAAGGTCAGAGTATTATCAATATGGGCACTGTAACAAAGATGTTCTCATCAGGTTAGAAACAATGATTCTCTTACTTTTAAGTGCTTTATCATTTCTTATAGTTTTTAGTTTCATGGTATTGGAACTTTTGTTTCTAAGACTCCCTATCTCAAATATGATGTCAGTCCTTATAGTCATAATTTGCTAATAACTAAGACTGTAAAGAAAAAAGAACTTAAAATATATGTTCTGTCAGATACTAGAGCATAAAAACAAAATTGACATTTTAACATTTTTTGATGGTGTTTATAAATGTGAGTTAATACGTGTATGATAGGTAATCTAACTCTATCATAACTATGTAGTTTAGTTATAATCTAACTCTATCATAACTATGTAGTTTAGTTATAATCTAACTCTATCATTGTAAAGGATAAAAGTTCAATCCTAATAGGTTAACTACTCATGTAAAACTCCTCTGTAAAAAAGTCTATAAATAGACTTCTTCTCTTGTATCGAAATATAACAAGAAGAGTATTCAAACTCTCTTTTCTACATGGTATCAAGTTAGGTCGATACTATCCCCTCAAAACCTTTTTTTTTCTTTCCTTTTTTTTTCGATCAGATCTACATCTCTCCATGACTAATTCTGATCCTGCTACATCGAAATTAGCTCTCAAAACAGCCCTCGTTCATCCGATTTCCAACTCTCGGATGCTTCTCTTTCTCCCATTACATCCTATAAACTAAATGGAAACAACTACCTTCCTTGGTCTCAATCGGTCTGGGGTGTACATTACAGGAAGAAGGAAAGCTTCCTATCTCTCGGACTCAACTCCTGCTTCGGATGAGTCCGACCCACCTACTCTAATTGGTTGAGTGAAAACACCATGATAATGTCGTGGTTAATTAATTCCATGGTACACAAATTGGAGAAAATTTCATGCTTTATCAAACTGCAGAGAAATTTGGAATGCTGCCGAGATACTTATTCCAGCGTTGACAACACACCGTAACTCTTTGAGTTGAGAATAAGATCAAAGATCTCGGACAATGGGAGGTAACAAAGTGGCACAATATTTTGGAGTCCTAACCAAATGCTTTGCAGCAAATAGATCTGTATGAAGCTAATGAATGGAAGTGTCCTGATGACATTAGCTTCTACAATAAGCTCAAAAATCAGAGGAGGGTGTTCCAGTTTCTCTCAGACTGAATGGAGAATTTGATGGAGCCAAAGAGCAGGATTTTAGCCACTAAACCACTACCACTGGTTCGAGAAGCCTTTTCGAAATCCGAAGGGAAGAAAGTAGACTTTCCCGATGGTGCCAAGAGATCCGAAGAAATGTAAGCTTCGCTCTTCTTCTTACAAACGCCAACTCGGGAGTAAACAAAGGAGGGGGAGACCTTGGTGTGACCACCGCAAAAAGGCTGGGCATGTGATGGACCAATGTTGGAGGTCTGCATGGAAAACCAGCAGACCGAAGCCTCCTAAATCCAGATTCCGAGAAAGAAGCCCATCTTGCATCTTCCGAAAATTCCTCCAAAGAGCTTTAGTAGACAAATGGATCGAGGAACTCCAATAGATGTTTACTCACCTATCATCTAAACCTGTTCCTAATGCCTTAACAGCTACTGAAGGTAGTATTTCTTGCTTAGCAACAACTAGTGCATTTAATTGGATAGTCGATTCTGGTGCCTCTGATCATATGACAGGAAATCCTACACTCTTCAACAATTATAGTAACCACAAGTCTCCTTCCTCCATCAAGATAGCCGATGGTTCCCTTACAACAAAGAAAAAGGGAGTGGTTCTGTTCGATTGAGTAGCAAGATCATATTGTCTGATGTTCTTTATGTTCCCAAACTCACATGCAATTTATTATCTGTTAGCAAATTGGTTCAGGATATTAAATGTGAGGTTAACTTTGGGGTTGCTGGTTGTGTTTTTCAGGCACATGGGCTCGAAGACGGTGATTGGCAGTGCTAGGGCTGTGTAACGGCTTATATATCCTTGATGGCCTACCCTATCTGAATCCTTCTATTTCCAATTGCTTTAGAACATCGCTTTTTTTCTAGCAGTTTCCCTTCGAATGATATTATGCTTTTGCATCTTCGATTAGGACATCCAAGTTTCTACTACCTTGCAAAGTTGTTTCCTAATTTCTTCATTAATAAAAATCCCTCTTCTTTTACTTGTGAAGTATGTCAAATGGCTAAACATACGAGAAAACCATATGTTCCTTCTCACTATAAACCTACTTCACCATTTTCTATCATACACAGTGACATTTGGGGCCCTTCTAAAGTAAAAAACATCTCTGGTTCTAGATGGTTTGTGTCGTTTATTGATGATTTTTCTAGAACAACTTGGACCTTTTTGATGAAAGAAAAATCTGAAGTTGAGAGAATTTTTAAAAGTTTTTATCACATGGTCAAAACTCAATTCGAGAAACAAATTAAAATAGTGAGGAGTGATAATGGGAGTGAATATCTTAGCAAATCTCTTGGGTATTTTTCAAAGAAAAAGGCATCTTTCATCTTACTTCTTGTGTCAACACCCCTCAACAAAATGGAGTGGCCGAAAGGAAAAATAGACATTTACTAGAGGTGACTAGGTCCCTATTATTTTCTGCCAATGCACCTAATTATCTATGGGGGGAAGCTCTTCTTACTGCCACCTACCTAATCAATAGGATGCCAAGCAAGACACTAGGATTCAAAGTACCCACTGAAACTCTTTTCCAAAAATTTCCACATTTCAAACCATTATCCTCTGTTCTTCTTCCTCTTCGAGTTTTTGGATGCACATCTTTTGTTCACGTGCATCGCAATAATAGGAGTAAACTTGATCCTAGGGCTCTACGTTGTGTGTTTATAGGGTATTCATCGAGTCAGAAGGGTTACAAGTGTTACTGCCCCATTACCAAGAAAACCTATATCTCTTTTGATGTTACTTTCTTTGAAAATAAACCTTACTTTGCAGGAACTGAAATTCAGGGGGAGAGATACAAGGAATCTCAGCCCTTGCATGATCCACAACCCATTATTTCCTTGCCTATTCTTGATGTAAGTACCACTTTGCTCTACAAAATACTTCTTCCGAGCCTACTTACGATGAAATTGTGAGTACTAATCTTAATCCACAGTAGACACACCTTCTCCACAGTCTAAAACTACCAGCCCTTATACAACACCTCCTCCAAAGGATTAAAACTATACCACATACATCACCTAACTCTCCACAACCACCGGAAAAAGACAACTCAATGTCTATACAAGAAGAAAAAGAAACTTGACCGAGGCGGTTAGTCACCCTAACACTTGCCAAGAACTTGCTTTGAGTCCCGATGCTTTGGAGACAGGAGGTAATGTTATTCCACAAGATTCTACTACATTAACTTAGATGAGTTTCCTATTGCTATTAGAAAGGGGGTAAGGAAATGTACTGCTCATCCTATTAATGTTTTATTGCCTATGGGAAATTAATGCCTGGATTCAAAGCTTTTACAGCTAACATTGACAAAGATAAGAATTCCCAAGACAAAGGAAGAGGCCTTTAACAATCCGAATGGAGGAAAGCAATGAAGAGGAAATTGAGGCATTACAAAAGAACAATACACGAGCATGACAGATCCGCGGAAGGAAAAAGGTCAGTAGGGTGTAAATGGGTCTTTACATCAAGTACCATTCAGATGGGAGTGTTGAGAGATACAAGGCAAGGTTGGTGGCTAAAGGGTTTACTCAATCATATGGTGTAGACTATCAAGAAACTTTTGCACCAGTAGCAAAGTTAAACACCATCGATATTGCTTTGATGGCGATTAACAAGGATTGGAAGTCGCATCGCTTGGACATCAAAAACGCATTTCTAAATGGTAGACTTGAGGAGGAAGTGTACATGCAGGTTCCACCTGTTTTAGAAGAGAAGACCACAACAAAGACAAGTGTGCAAACCGAATAGATCATTGTACGGCTTGAAGCAATCCCTAGAGCATGGTTTGACAGGTTTGCTAGAGCTATGGTTCGAATGATTTCAAGCAAAGTCAAGCGGACCATACATTATTTAGAAAAGCTACACCAGATGGTAAGATAACTCTCCTAATTGTCTATGTTGATGATATCATTATTACCGGTGATGACATAGAAGAGATAGAGAAGCTGAAAACTGTTCTAGCAAAGGAGTTCAAACTAAGGACTTAGGAAGCCTTGGTACTTCTTGGGAATGGAAGTTGCAAGATCAAAAGAAGGGTTAGTTATCAACCAAAGGAAATACATTCTAGATCTACTTACGTAAACCGGAATGCTCGGTGTGTAGACCAGCAGAATCTCCAATGGAACCAGGTTTGAAATTCAAGAAAAAGATGGAATGGGGAATCCAAAGAATAAAGAGTCCTACCAAAGGCTGGTGGGAAAACTAATCTACCTCTCACTCACCAGACGACATTGCATACTCAAAGAGTATAGTGAGTCAACACATGAGTAGTCCTCGAGAAGAGCACATGGAGGCAAATGATAGGATCCCGAGGTACCGATGTTTACACCCGTGGTCCGGACTTATTTTCAAAAAACATCCAGACAGAACTATAAAAGTCTACACAGACGCAAGTCAAGGGCGGAGAACTAATGGATAGAAGGTCCGTGAGTGGCTATTGTACGTTTGTGTGGGGAAATCTGTCACTTGGAGAAGTAAAAAGCGGTCATTGTATCTAGAAGCGTATGAGAGGGAATCTGAGCTATGGCTCTTGGAATATGTGAGGAATGTGGATTAAAAACTCCTCACCGAGTTAGAGTTGGATGGAAAGTTAGAATTTGAGGTTTACAAAGGATAGTCAATCAAAGAATGAGCATTGCCAAGAATCCAAAGTCAGCATGACCGGACTAAACATATTGAAATAGATAGGCACTTTATCTATGAGAAGGTCAATAATGGAGTAATAAAGCTTCATTATATTCCAACCAAGAATCAACTTGCTGATATCTTCACCAAAGCACTTCCTAGGGCAAATTTTGATGAGTTTTCATCCAAACTGGGTGTACACAACATATACACGCCAGTTTGAGGGGGAGTGTGAGTTAATACGTGTATGATAGGTAATCTAACTCTATCATAACTATGTAGTTTAGTTATAATCTAACTCTATCATAACTATGTAGTTTAGTTATAATCTAACTCTATCATTGTAAAGGATAAAAGTTCAATCCTAATAGGTTAACTACTCTGTGTAAAACTCCTCTGTAAAAGTCTATAAATAGACTTCTTCTCTTGTATCGAAATATAACAAGAAGAGTATTCAAACTCTCTTTTCTACAATAAATAATTATTCTTGTACGAGATAATGGCACTTGCTATATTTGGGATGGAGAATTTTTTGGTCTACTCGATTCTTATTCAAGCACTAAGTAATAAACCCCTCATAGAGAAATGATCCAAAATTTCAAAGTTTAGGGATAAGTTTTTTATCAGAACTAGAGATTAGTTTCTGGTTTGAATAGATGTTCAAGGATACTCATTTTCATAGTTTATGGCCTAATACTTAATTGAGTTGTTATTTCTGAACTATTTTCGTTTAATTAACAATTATTTTTTTATTTATCAAATTGGCAGGGAAGCTGTCTGCTGTCAGTATTGTAAGGGTAAGTGGTGCTCTTCTATATTAAAGTGTATTTGGTTTGTTCTTAAATGCTTGATTTGTTTTACAAAGTGATGCCCAGCATGCTTGATGTCATTGTTTTTATGAGCTTCCGCTCATACGTGCTTTTCTTTACATACATTTCACATTTCTGATTAGTTTGATATAATTTCAAGATTTTTTCACAAGAGGCATGTTAGAAAATCCGCTGGAGCCATCATTTCTGAGTGCACATATACATGCCATCGTTGCCTTGATGGCAAGTCGAATGTCAATGCAAAAAAAGGGGGTAATGTCATGAAAAGAGGAAAGGATGACACAAAGGGGCTGAAGACAAGCGCAAAAAGTGCAAAGTAACAGCCACAAAAAGGTAAAAGGGATAATGAAAAGTCACTGGCAGTACGAATGTCACTGCGTTTGCGGAAGGATAAAAAGGTTGCAGCTGCTGTGCCACTGCGCCGTTCACCCAGGAAAATAAAATTAATTTCTTTGCAAAAGAAAAAGCCTGGTAGGTGCAAGAAGGGCAAAAAGAAATCAAAGAAGAAAGCACCTAAGAAGATAAAAGGAAATTTCTTGGCAGAAGAAGAGATCAATGGCTTACCTTAGTTACTGGCTTAATGGTCTTCGGTTGTCTAGTAAGCCTGACGATGAACGGGTGATTCAATTCCAAAGAAAAATGGTTTTTGCTCCTCCTGATCATATGACTGTCACCCCTGATCCACCCAGATGTCTCCTTTGTAGTGAATCAGGAAATGCATCTAATTCAACCTATATTGCATGTGAAATTTGTGAAGGTAATTAATTTTCAGTTTTTTATATATCATTTCAAAATTGTAGGCCTATTATTATAAGGAATATTATCCTATACACAGGCGGTGGAAATTTTTTGTTTCCACAAGCGCCTTAATTTTAGGGTTTAGGGGTTTAAAATTTAGGATGTAGGGTTAGAATTTGGGATTTATAGTTAGGATTTAGGTTTTAGGGTAATATGGTTAGGGATTTAAATTTTAACCTATAAACTCTAAATTTTAACCCTAAACCCAAAATTTTATGAACAGCCCCTAAATTCAAAACTACTACACTTAAACCCTTAAACTCTAAACCCTAAATAGAATCTTTAGATCCTAAAACTAAGGTGCTTGTGTATGGAATAATTACCCTTATAATAAACACTCCATGCTGATGTTTGAAACTTTATTTGTTTATATTGTTTCGTAATATTCCTTTCAATTAATTGATGCATAATGGTTTCATGGAGTTGCTTATGGGCTTAATTCAGAGAACAAAAGCAAGATTATTGGATTCAGGTGTCATGTCTGCCTAGACCTGGTAAACTTGACCCGAGACCCGAAATTGACCTGAACACGATGACCTGAATTTGATTTGAAACCTGAAATAAATCGAATAGAAACCGAATCAAAGTTCAGTTGAACCGAAAATTGACCCGAACTAATTTTCAACCGAACAGAATAGACCCGAACTAATTTTCAACCGAACAAAATGGAACCAAATCGATTTCAACCGAACTAAAAGTAACCGAACCGAAGGCAACCTGAAATTAAGAAAATATATTAAAACAAATAAATAAATATGAGATGTGAATTGTCGTACAACTTACTAAAAAGTCAAATATACATGTTATATAAAGTCATATATAGGGTGCAAAAACCTAACTCGGCCTAAAAACCTGACTAAAACTGATCGATCTCCTATTAACTCGATATTGACCCGACCCGAAATCAACTGATCCGAAAATAACCGACCCGAAATCAACGAACCGAAAGTCAACCGAATCGAAATCAACCGACTCGACGTTCTGACCCGATACCCGAACCGAAATCACCATAGACCCGAACTAAAATCGAACCAGACCCGAACCGAACTGAATCGAATTTAAACCGAATGCAGTCAGAACCGAAATGACCCGAACCAAAATGACCTAAACCGAAACCGAACGACTCGTTTGCCACCTCTATGTCTGCCGTAAGACGACCCCTCCTCTCTGTCCCTATATGGTGGCCAAAAGAGTTGATGAATCTCAATTGGCTGAATTGCAAAATGGTGTTAGTACTTAATTTTGAACTTAAGGTTGTGCTTGCATAAGGAAAAATTAGTTACCTGGTTACAAGTCAGAGTCCCAACTTAATTTCGAACCAAATGGGGCTGCTTTGCTTAATTTCGAAGCAGAGTATAGATGCATGACAAACTTTTAACATTACATTGAAACCTTATACACTAACATCAACATTTAATGAAAAAGTCATGTTGCAAGGTAGTAGAATCAGTACCTGGATGATCTCGAGTTTCGCAACAATCATTTGAAAGACGGTTGCAGATGGAGCCTCTCATGAGTTGCATCCAGATAAGTTAGCCTATCTGTTGAATTGTTAGATGATGAAGCACAAACAGCTTGGGGTAGATTTTCAGTCTAACATTTAATTGGTGCAACAAGACTGAGATTAAGTGGTAGGGTTTAGAGTTGTTTGTAGTAGAGTTAAATGTAAATTTTCTGATGTTGCAATCATTGAAGATTTTTCAACAGTGCATTGGAATGATTCATTTCCAGTAGAAATATAGAACAAATGTTTATTTGAGCATGCAGTGATCCGTAAACAGATTGGTTTTTGAAGGTTGTAAAGAGTGACATACATGAAAGGTTAGGGGTGATGAAGAGGCCAGTCTGGATGATATTATTTATTCTTCCAGAGCTGATTTGGTTGGCCTTCCCTCAACATGCAGGTCGCCCACATCGTTTTGATGGGGTTTCACTGAAGCAGAATATATTGCTGCTGGCAGTTGTTCTTAACTATTGTGTATGATGCAAACGTTGGAGGATTATTATGCTGCAACATTGTGACAACCATAATGCAAGCAATATCTCCAACTTCAACATTATTTATTGAGAGGTCATTTTTTTTAAAATTTAGGGGTAATAATGTGTTTTATATTTTTTAGGATAAAAGAATAATTTTATCATAAAATATTCCAATTTTTTAAATATTCTTGAAGGGTTAGAAGATTAATTTTATCATATAATTTTTTTTATTTTTTTATATTATGTGGGGTTAATGAACTATTTTATAGGGATGAGCCTTCATTAATAGAGATCTGCATTAATCAACAATCAATTGGTCTTGTGGGATGAGACACTAGTTTCCTAAAGCAAGGTTAGATATTCGAATCTTGACATTGTGAATGGAAAACATTGAATTGGGAGAGTAGTTTCATATTGGGTCTCTGCAAAACTTGATCCAGATTAGCTTTGGTTTCTAATTTGAAACCAATGCCCACTCTTAAACCTTTTAGATGATAAAAAGAAAAGATAAAAAAGAAAATAAAATTTTATGTTATTTGTCACGGACCGAGGACCAGAGGTTGAGTCTAATGTGAACCAGGTTGCCCAAAAAGCTCTTTGCACGATCATGGGCCTTTCACAACCCAACCGAGCTGGCCCTTCCATTTGAGATGAAGAGCCTTGTACAACAAATATGGCAAGTAGACAACTTAGTCAAGTATTCCCTTGGTTTATTTCCATATTCATTGTAATCTCTTGTCTAAGGCATGATTGATGTAATTTTTTTTAGATTATGGGATCTTGTTGATAGGATTTAATCGTGACCATTGATGTAGTTTAACCTTAGCCATTGGACCTCATTTCTTCACTTCAGTTTTGAGGAATACATAGAGCATTCACTAAAACACTATTGCTTTCTTTTGTGAGCATTTTCTTTCTTTTTTGTTCTTTTGTTTCTGCAAGGATCTAAGCACTCTTGCTTTGATCGTTTTAGGCGTACTTAGTCGCTACAGCATCCAAGAGCGTCTAAGGCTGCACGTTTTAGGTAGTGAGGTCCTATAGGCGTGACAAGTGGTATCCGAGCTTATTTGATTGGAAGAAATGACACCATAAAACACTAGCGAGGTCTCAGCACCCAAGGAAGTCACAACCCGCAATGTCGAGAAAAAGCGAGCTAGTTCTAGGGACACCATTTCATCATTGGAAAAGAGGTTCATTAGACTTGAAAATTCCAATAAGTCAAGGAGGCCCAAGACGAAGCGGAGCCACACTTCAAAAAGATGGATTCCCTTGAGGGGAAAATCAAGGACGAGGTTGAAGGGCTTCTTGGCGAGATGTATAAAAAGCTGGGCAACTTTGACAATTCCCTCGAAGTCGTGATGGCAGCTATGAAGGAAGAGATGAAGGAGCTCTAAAGCGAGCTATTGAATTACAATGCAACAATGAAGAACAAAGTGCTAGCCGATGTAGGGGTACCTAAGCCCAGGATCGACTTCCCAAGGCCCAACCAGTTCAATAGAACATGTAGCCTAAGATATGGAGAATTTCATCTAGTGCATGTAACAATACTTTCGAGCCATGGGTATTGTGGACGATACCACCAAGGTAAACATTGTATATGTTTATTTGACTGATGTGGCTTTTTTGTGGTAGCGATGTAGATACTTAGAGGAAGAGAGCAATGAGGTTTCCATCAAGACATGAGGAGAGTTCCAAGTTGAGTTTAAGGAACAGTTCTACCCCATGAACGCTCGACGTAGCAAAGTTGCTGCAACTTAAACATGATGGTTTAATCCTCGATTATTTCAAAGGATTCACTGAACTTAAGATTCAAATCCTGAAGTTGGGCGAGGAAAATGGTTACTTTATCTTTTTAAATAGACTCTAACGATGGGCCAAAATAGAGTTGAAACAGATGAGGGTCGCAGAACTTTTCAAAGCCTTAATCGTTGCAGAAGATGCAACCAGATTTAAAATTAAAAAGATCGAGTCTTCCAAACCAAAGCCAAAGTCCAAAGGCAATAGTGGGGGAGAAAAAGAGAAATCAACCAATAACAGGTCCAAGAAGCCTTCAAGTGGCAAAATGAGAGGCCACCAAATTGGAAGATTTGCAAGCCTTGGGAAAGGAACAATGAGCCTTTCAAATGTTAAACTTACGGAGGAAAGCACCTGGCGAGGAACTGCATACAAAATGATAAAGTTGATACCATCCAAAAGAAAGATGCCGAAGAGAAAGAAACACTCAAGCTTGGCTCTATCCTTAGTTCCATGGATGTTAATAAGGGACACAAGAAGAAGGGGCTGGTGCTTGTAGACATCACCGTGGCGGGTCAGAAGATGAGTGCACTCGTAGCACCGGTGCCTCAGAGTTGTTCATGTCTGAATAGGCCGCCAAAAGACTTGACTTTCATGTTGAGAATGCAAATGGGTTTATTAAAACCGTTAATTCCAATGAGGCTCCGATTGTAGTGCTAGCGAAAGGAGTCAAGCTCGGCACTGGACTGGACCGGTAAGAAAACCATCAAGGTAATCCCACTTGATGAATTTGATTTTGAAGTTGGGTTTAGTTTCCTTAATCGAATTAATGCATTTTTTGTTTCATTTGAAGACTGTTTGTGCATTCTTGATCCAAAATATCAATGCATTATTCGGGTGAACCGAGAGACCGGAGTTGGAGCCAAGATTTTGTCCGCAATTCAGTTCAGCAATGAGGTGCACAAGAATGAGCCTACCATGATCAAGAAAGCATGACGAATCACTATGGTGCTCTGATGTTACTTTAGAAGAAGCATGACATATCACTTTAAACATGCATTGATTATCGGGCTTTGAACAAGTTCACCGTGAAGAACAAGTACCCAATCCCACTCATTGCTGACTTGTTTGATCATCTTGGTGGTGCAAGATGGTTTACCAAGTTGGATTTACAGTTCAAATATTACCAAGTTAAGATTGTTGTAGGGGATGAACCGAAGACTTCTTGTGTGGCGCGCTACAGTTCGTAAGAGTTCCTTGTGATGCCCTCCGGCCTTACGATTGATCCTGTCACTTTCTGCATCCTTATAAACAAGGTACTACTATAACGACTAGAATTTCTAAGTCAACAGTTGGGTGTTGACCCGAGTTGTGGAGCTTGGTGTTGGATTGAGTAATCGGACCCAATGGGCCAAATTTGGGCCTTATTGGATGATAATTGGACACTATAAGCTTGGGTAGTGACTTTTTGGGAGAATGATGGAAGTTGGGGGTTTTAGGTGGTGAATATACCTTTTTAAAATGAAATAGTTAATCTCTCATTTATTAGCTTTGTCTTTACGTGAGATTTAGGGGGAAACAAAGAACGGGTTTTGATGATATCATCACCCACACTCTTTTATTCACTAATCTTCTTCCTCATCCTTTTTCTCTCATCCAAACCTTGTTTCAATATAAAAAAACATCTTTCTACATCATTTCTTCCTTGCATGATTCAAGTTTTAAGTATGTTAATTTTCATGTCCCAAGCTTTAAGAAAAGTATAATTTTGTGGAAAAAAGGTGTAAGTCTTCATTTATGGGTTTTTGAAATGTTTAAGCTTTGGGGGTTTCCATAGAGTTCTCTCATGATTTTGAAGTTGTATTTTCGTAGCTAAGCTTACCCCTAGCTGTTATCTCAAGTATTGTTTCGTTTTCATGTTTGTATGGCATGTGGACAGGTTTAGAAGGTCTTTCCAAGCTTGAGAAAAGTTGTGGGTGAGCTTAAATTCGGGATCTTTAGCTAGGGTTGGTACATCTTTGACTCCTATTCTTCTTGAAGATCATAAAATGATTTCTTTGCTTGATTTTATGGTTTATGGTTGCTATTTGGTGTTTTGGTAGCTTAATGCTTTGTTAATGGTAAATTCTGGATTAAATGTTAATAAGGTGCAAGGAGGGTAGCAAACCACTCTAATTAACTCTCATAAGATGTAGGATTAAGTTAATGGGTTAAAGGTTACATTTTGGGGGCATGGGAAGTGATTTCTCGAGCCCTGAAAGCTATTTCTGGGCTTCAGTATCGATACACGAAGAGCTCGTACCGATACCATGTGTTCTAAATGATGAACATAGACAATTCTTAAAGGGTGTATCGGTACGCCTAAGGGGAGTTTTGGTACCCTCTGTTCCTTTAAAAATTCCAGTAGTAAAAAGGTGTACTGGTATGCATATGAGCGTATCGGTACAGGTAGTGTATCGGTACACGACCCTCGTGTATTGGTATGAGGTTATTGGTTAAACTCATTCACCTATGAAGCTTGGTATCAATACGCATAAGGTGGGTACTGGTACCCACAAAAGCCTATCAGCACACTAGGGTGAGGATCGATACCCACCGGCAATCTGCCCAAAAATTACATTTTGAGTTCGAGTGACTTATAATTCGAGGACTATGGTCCAAGGGACTTCTAATATGGTAAAATGAATAGTAAAATTGAGAAATCGAGTTTTAACCCTCATGAATGAAAGTAACGTGTAATAATTTGGTATGTGATAAATCGAGATAACCATGATGGTTAGTGTTATGCCTTGGGGCATTTGTTTGATGGCTTGGCTTGATGTCGCGTACCTCTTATGAGGTGTATGATTGCTCGGGGAGCATGTATTATCTTGTGTTTGATGAAAAGGAATCCGGATGTCCTAGAGTCGGTAAAACATTACTTATATAATGGGATGCGTACTTCAGGCTGTGTGAACAAGTACATCCGACGTACCCACAGGCTGGGTGATCTGGGTACAGTTAGAAACCTATCTGTGGCTATGGTGATCGGGATAAGGTAATAAACTCGATAGGCTGAGTGAGCTCAAGTAACTTGATAGGCTGAGTGTCCTCAAGTAAAGACTGTTTGTGGCTAATGTGATGGCTAATGTGATCCAGGTTTGTCTAGGACATATCCGTGGCTATGGTGATCCAGATACGGTCAATTTAACCCGAAAGCTGCGTAAGCACCGTGTTCGCTTTAGAGTACAGTACTTGTTATTTTACTTTGGCTAATATATTCATAGGACCTTACCACTATTGAGTTTGTAACTCTATTTGAAATATTATTCTGGTATTCAGTGTTTTAAACTTGGAGCTCCTATTTTGTAAACTTATTTATAACGCTTGCTTATTTACATGGATTTATGAATATTTTACGTTTTGATATTAGCTAAACTTATGGTTTTAAATTAAAACTTTTGATGGGTTGAATTTTGGGTGACTCGAATGTAGTGCTTCGGATCTAGATCGGGATTGGGGTGTTACAACTACAACCCTTTCTTGATCAGTCCGTTGTAGTTTACCTTGATGAAATTATGATATATAGAAAGACACTTGTGGAGCATATTAAGCACTTGAGGAAGATGTTCAAAGTCTTGCGAGAGAACGAGCTCTATGTCAAAGAAGAGAAGTGCTCATTTGCCCAAAATGATGTTCTTTTCCTAAGCCACATTGTTGGAGGTGGCAAGAACCGGGTGGATGAGGCCAAGGTTCAGGTGATTATACTAAGCTGATATCATTCCTTGGTTTGGCCAACTACTATCGGAGGTTTGTTAAAGGCTACTCCAAAATAGTCACACCCTTGACCGAATTACTGAAGAAAGACAAGGGGTGAGATTAGGGTCTCAACTGTTATAAAGCCTTTAAGGAGCTAAAGTAAGCCATGGTGAGTGAGCCAGTGTTGGTGTTGCCAGATCACACCGAACCTTTTGATATTTATACCAATGCATCTGATGTTTCCTTTGGTGGGGTCCTTATGCAAGAAGGACATCCGGTTTCCTTTGAAAGCTGAAAGCTCAATGAAACCGAAATAAGGTACAAAGTCCATGAGAAAGAGATGACCGCGGTAGTGCACTGCTTGCACACTTGGTGACATTATGTACTTGGGTCCAGGTTCGTTGTTTTTACTTATAATGTTGCTAACAATTACTTTCTGACCCAAAAGAATTTGTCTCCCAAGCAGGCTCGTTGGCAGGAATTCTTTACAGAGTTTGGTTTTTCCATAGAGCACCATCCAGGGAAAATGAATTCTGTTACCGAGACCTTAAGTCAAAGGTATAACATAGAGATAGTTAGCTTGTCGGAGGGATACTTTCTAGGGCGCATCAGGAAGGGGCTATCACATGACCCAACAACCAAAATGTTGATCGACTATGCAAAGGAGGGGAAAACCAAAAGGTTTTGGCTTGAGGGGGACTTGATTTATGCTCGAGAATACCGCATTTTTTGTACCTCATCTCGGAGAGTTGTGTAGGGGGATTATGAGGGAATGTCATGATTCTAAGTGGGTCGGACATCCGGGGATGAACTAGACTTTAGCCTTGATTGTTGAGCACTACTATTGGCCACACATGGGAGAAGATGTTGCGACTTATGTGAAGACTTATCTTGTGTGCCAACATGACAAGATAGAGATGAAGAAACCACTGGGACTGTTGTAGGCATTGCCATTCTTGAGTGACCATGGGAAAGTGTTTCCATGAACTTTATTGTCGGTCTGCCCAACACCGACGGCTTGTCAAGTATCATGGTTGTTGTTGATAAGTTTTTAAAGTATGGGACGTTCATTCCAATATCGAATGTGTGCCCAGCCGAGGAGGCAATTCATATTTTTCTCAAGCACATGATGAAGTATTGGAGGAGTGCTAAAGACGATCATCAGTTATCGAGACACACAGTTCACGGTCAAGTTCTAGACTGAGTTGTTCAAGCTAACAAGATCAAGCTTGAACTTCTCGACTAATGTCCATCCGTAAATCGACAGAAAAACCAAAAGAATGAATGCACTCGTGGAGATCTATTTGAGGCACTATGTTAGTTCCACACAGCGCGAAAGGCCAAAGCAGTTAGAAGTGGCTCAGTTTTCCTACATCTTGCAGTGAAGTAAGGAGACCAACTAAAGTTCGTTCGAGGTTGTGATCAGGCAGCAACCGCTTACACCTAACACAGTTGTTACCAACTATGAGGGGCCGAATCTAGCAGCACATAAGTTTGCCACGGAGTGGCAAGAGCATCATGACTTAGCTTGATCTTGTTTGCACAAGGTAAGGAAGCGGACCTAGAAGTGGGCGGATCGTAAGCATAGGGACATGAACTTCCAAGTTGGTGATCTAGTCCTTGCAAAGTTGATCGGGATCTTACGCAAAATGACTGTGAACAAAGGGCTTGTGCAAAGATATAGGGGTATATTCTAAGTTGTGAAGCGAGTAGGCACCATGGCCAACAAATTAGAGTTGCCATTTACCATCCTAGCTTATCTAGTGTTCCATGTCAGTCTAAAGCCATATCATCAAGATAAGGAGGACCCAGATCGAGGAAAATCACACCGAGTGTCAATTAGAGTGAAGGTCTCTTACGAGAATGAAGTTCAAGAGAACCATACAAAGAGAGTCATTCGACGACCGAGTTATCGGCCTAGGCACGAGTACTTTGTTCAAGGACTTTCCGAAAGTGAGTGGAGTTGGGAACCAGCCAAGGCCCAATGGCAATTTAGAAACCAAGTGGACCAGTATCATTCTAGCCACACGACGAATGCATCACTTGATTCAGTAGGGGAGAATGTCACGGACCGCAGATTAGAGGCCGAGACCGATGCGAACCAGGTTGCCCAAGAAGCTCTTTGGACCATACTAGGCCTTTCACAACCCAACCGAGTTGGCCTTTTCCTTAGAGATGAAGAGCCTTGTTGATAAGATTTAATCTTGACCGTCGATGTAGTTTAATCTTAGCCATTAGATGGGCTTCAAGTACAAATAGAGGTATACCCACACCTTATTTCTTCACTTTAGTTTTGAGTAATACACAAAACATTCACTCAAATACTCTTGCTTTCTTTTGTGAGCCTTTTCTTTCTTTTGTTCTTTTGCTTCCGCAAGGATCTAAGCACTCTTCCTTTGATCATTTCAAGCTTACTTAGTCGCTACACCATCCAAGAGCGTCTAAGGTCGCATGTTCCAGGTAGTGAGGTTTTATGGACATGACATATTCATGTGGACTTGGAATCAGATGCTTCAATGGCTCACATAAGGAGAACAAACAGGGCTAATGTAGAAACTATTGTACAATAAAAGAGTAAAAAAAAAGAAGGTTGTTGGAGAATCAAGGAGTCATGATCTAATTTCCATAGTTATGTTTGTTTCTTACAGCACAATGTTGTGGCCAAAAAAATCTCAAAGTGATATTTGATACTGCAAAATATATCAATGGAGAGTATGAAGACTATGACTGAGTGCATGAAGACTATGATCTAATTTCCATCTGTGTTGGCGTATTTTGCCCAAAATTGGAAATATAGATTAATGGTTGAGTGCATGAAGATTATGATTAATTGTCTTTATTCTAAAGGATTGTTTATCTTGTGAAATTTGATTTGGTTGGTTGGAATATTATGAAGTTTCCATATTTGCGATGACTCTTTTACAGCCATATATATATATATATAATCAAACTTATTTATCTCGATGATTACAGTTTTTTGGATACGATGTATCAAGGATTATGGCTGATAACTAGAGATCTCAATTTGATTCTCAATTAATTCTATCTTTATCCCATAACACATTCGAAGTGGTGGACCTCTCCTATATAAACTGTCTTGCTGTTAGGATTATATATTGGGTGAAATGTTGTACGCCAAATTTGTTTAATAAACAATCATTTCAGAATCATGCATGTTCATGAGATTTTGGTGGCGCGGGCGAATTTACAAATTAGATACCTAATAACTATTGGAATTGCTTCATATGGTTCGTGGCTAAGGACCACGTTCTCACCCATGTTTTGGTTACATGCATTTCAATGCATGAGTGTTGCCCGCTTCCCACTCTCACATTTTGGCAGTAATGTTGGACGTAGGATTGTGATTCATTTAAGGTTTTTAATGGTACGAACCACTATACATACCCTATTAGCCAAGGTCCCTAAGCACCAAGATTCAAAGCATTCCATTTTAGAGTGAAAAGGAATTACATAATCATCTAGTGAGGTTTTCGAGTGCTTAGAAGATCCTTGGTGTTTTGAGTTCTCGTGTAGTTGTATTTGATATATTCGACGGTGGTTTGAGGCGTTTTCACAGTGGTTTCAAGTGTTCGACGGTGGTTTGACAAGTTTAACGGTGGGGCAACCACATCTCATTTTGGCTTACGGTTTAAGCAAAAGATGGAGGTATTTATAATTTTGATCTTTCTGTTGCGTTTTGCTCGATTTATGCTTACATTTGGTATCCAAGTATGGTTAAATCTCTGCCTTGTCGTTTTAAAGTTTGTATGTTTCTCAAAATTAAAATGTCATGTTGATCTTTAAATTCTAAAATTTTGAGAAAAATTATGTTGCATACTTTTGTTTTAAAATCCTAAGATAATATTAAATTAATTTTTAAAATTTATTAATAATTTTATTAAAAATAAATTTTAGAAATAATTATTGTATGTGCCTAAATTAAGAGATGCTATATAACTTATCCGGTAATTAGTTATATACATAAAAGTAGGTACATAAAAGTTTAAGACTTATTGCATAAAGTATTAAGCAATAAAACTATAGAATATATGTCTAGGGATCCGAATGATTTGTTTAATTAAAGAATTAGCCACAACAACTTTAATTAAATAAAATTACGATAAGAATATCATAAGGACTAGACATGAAATGTTGCATAATGAATTAGCAACAACTTTGAATACAATTTAGGGTTAATATCTAGCTAAGTGATTTTTATAATTTTATTTAGTTAAAGACTAGCCACATCATCTTTAGTTAAATAAAATTACTAAGGTTAAAAATCACATACATAAAGCTTAGATATTAAATCTCATTACATTACTTACTAAGGTAAAAATTATTAGATGAGTTTTTATAATTATCCACGGGAGTTATAAAAATAAATTTAATAATTTTTATATAAGGGATAGAAAATAATTCTATCATCTAATGAATCTAATCGAATTAAAAATTTAGCCCACAAGTAATTTTTGTGTCACTAGATTCATTATTTATATAATTTACATTGGTAAATTATGACTTATGTTTGCCTCAAATTTATATTAAGCTGGTATGTCAATTTATGTTGTAGCATTACAACATATGAATATGTCTGATAATAAAGTAGATATCCCTGAATTAACAGTAAGAACTTTAAGTTCTGGAAAGAGAGTATTATTCTTCAATTAGGGTGTATAGATATTGACTATATCATAAGAAAATTCGAGCCACATATCATTGACACCAACAGTCAGGTTGATATTGCTCTATATGAAAAGTGAGAGCAATCCAATCGCTTAAGTATTATGTTCATTAAGAGCAAGGTTCATGCTGATGTTTGTGGCTCAATTGAGCATTATGAGAATGTCCAAGAGGTATTAACGACTATAGAGAAACAATTTCATACTTTTCAAAAGTCATTAGCCAGCACCCTAATTATGAAGTTCACATCACTGAAGCTCACTACAGTGAAAGGTGTGCGTGATCACATCAATAACATGCGAGATTTGTCAACTCGACTTAAGGCACTTAAGGTTAAAATATCTGAATCTTTCCTGGTGCACTATATATTGAACACTCTTCCTCCTCAATATGAGCCATTTAAGATCTCTTATAACCCACATAAGGATAAATGGTCTATTGATGAACTTTTGACCATGTGTGATCAAGAAGAGGGTAGGCTCGTACTAGAGATGAAAGAGAGTGCACTGGCGGTTACTCAATGAAAGAGGTATGTTCAAGCCAAGTAAAAGGGGAAGGCTAAAATGCAACCCCAAGCTGACATAAAGAAAGAGTTCACATGTTTCTTCTGTAAAAAGAAGGGACACATGAAGAAGGACTGTGTCAAGCACAAGGGCTGGCTTGAAAAAAAGGTAAATCAATATCACTTGTTTGCTTTGAGTCAAATATGGTTGATGTTAATTATAACACATGGTGGATTGATTCTTGTTCTACAATCCATGTCTTAAATTCCTTACAGAGATTAAAAACCTGAGGGAATCAGTGAGAGCTAAGCGACACACCTATTCAGGAAACAAGATGCAATCGCATGTGGAAGCTATTGGGACCTGTAAATTAGTGCTTAGTACTAGCTTTATTTTAATTTTAGAAGAGACTTTTTGTATTCCTAGTTTTTCTAGAAATTTAATTTCTATTTCAATATAAACCAATGCCCGAAGAACGAATTCGAAAGGGAGCAAATGAAAAGCATTTTATATGCTTCTGTTGTTGGAAGCTTGATGTATGCTCAAGTCTGTACAAGACCTGACATTGTATTTGTCGTTGGGATGTTGGGAAGATATCAGAGTAATTCGGGTATGGACCACTGGAGAGCAACAAAGAAAGTTTTGAGATACATTAAAGGGACAAAGGAATACATGCTTACGTACAACAATCTGACCATTTAAAGGTGATTGGCTACTCCGATTCAGACTTTGCTGGCTGTGTTGATTCACGTAAATCAACATCAGGTTACAAATTTATGTTTGCCGACAGAGCTATATCTTGGAGGAGTGTCAAGCAAACATTGACTACCACTTTCACTATGGAGGCCGAGTTTGTTTCGTGTTTTGAGGCTACCTCACATGGAGTATGGTTAAAGAGTTTAGTTTCTGGGCTTAGACTTGTGGATTCAGTTTCTAGGCCATTAATGATATATTATGACAATTTAGTTGTTGTCTTTATGGCTAAGACCAACAAAAGTGAAAGTCAAAGTAAACACATCAGCATTAAGTATCTAACCATAAGGGAACGTGTTAAAGAAAAGAAAGTGGTCATTGAGAATATTAACACTGAGCAGATGTTAGCTGATCCTTTGACTAAGGGCATGTCACCACATAAATTTTAATGATTATGTTGTCACTATGGGACTTGTTCCCACTTTGTAAATTTTCGTTGTAAGAACGATTCTATTGAAGCTCTATTAAAGTTTGACATTTCTCATATCTGTTGTGTACACATTAAATTAATTATTTCGAGAAATATCACTAAATTTTGGACCTATAATAAACATTGAGTTTATTCATTAAGTATATGAGCTAAAATGTTGATATATTGTGCATTGTAATACATAGAAGATACAACTCAAATCTTAAGAGAAAATATCGCCATGATTCATGCGTTATATTTTAACTTTAAGTACTCATGGACAATACAAACCAAGTGGGAGAATGTTGGAATTGCTTCATATGGTTCGTGGCTAAGGACCACGTTCTCACCCATGTTTCGGTTACATGCATTTCAATGCATGAGTGTTGCCCATGTCCCACTTTCACATTTTGGCAGTAATGTTGGATGTGGGATTATGGTTCATTTAAGGGTGGTTTTTGATGGTACGAACCATTATAAATACCCCATTAGCCAAGGTCCCTAAGCACCAAGATTCAAAGCATTCCATTTCAGAGTGAAAAGGAATTACATAACCATCTAGTGAGGTTTCTCGAGTGCTTAGAAGATCCTTGGCGTTTTGAGTTCTCGTGTAATTTCCTTCGATGTATTCAACGGTGGTTTGAGGCGTTGTCACGGTGGTTTCAATTGTTCGACGGTAGTTCAACGTGCTTAACGGTGGTGCAACCACATCTCATTTTAGCATACGGTTTAAGCAATGGCTAGAGGTATTTATAATTTCGATATTTCTGCTGCGTTTTGCTCGATTTATGCTTACAATAGCAAGTATTGAAAAAAATGAATTTTAAAAGTATACCTCCTAATAACAAGTATTGGAAGAAAATTGAGTTTCTAATAACAAACAACGAAAAGAAAATTAAATTTTAATTTCTCTAATAACAATATTGAAAAAAATTAGGCCTTTAATAACAAGTATTAGGAAAATTTGGGCCCTTAATAACAAATATTAAAAATGAATTTTAAGAGTAGACCCTAATATCAAATATTGGGAAGAAAATTGAGCCCCTAATAACAAGTATTGAAAATTTTTGCCCTTAAGTATTAGGAAAAAATTGGTCTATAATAACATGTATTGGAAAAAAAATAAATTTAAAGAGTATGTCTCTAATAACAAATATCAAAAAAATTAGGCCCTTAACAACAAGCATTGAGAAAAATGAACCTCTAATAACAAATATTGGGAAAATAATTTTAGGAGTAGGCCCCTAATAAAAAATATTAGAAAACATTAAAGTCCTAGTAGCAAGTATTGAAAAAATTGGGGACTAATAACAAGAATTAAAAAATCGTCCCTAATAACAAATACTGAAAATAATTAAATTTTAAGAGTAGAGCCCTAATAACAAATATTGAAAAAAAATTGAGCCTATAATAACATGAGTTGAAAAAAACTGGACCCCTAATAACAAGTATTAAAAAAATAGACCTCTAATAACAAATATTAAAAAAATTTAAATTTAAAAGTAAACCCCTAATAATAAGTATTAAAAAATGGATCATAATATCAAATATTGGAAAAAAATTGAGCTCTGACAAACGTCTCTTTTACCCCTGCCCAGGGTCGGCCCTGATCATATCGAAATTTGTTTTGTGAGCTTTGTAAGTTGTTTTAGTAGTTTAGATTAATTATTCATTGAGAGACACTTATAGGGAGGATTCTTTTATCTATGTAAGAAGTGTGCTTGTAACTAGGAGTTTGAGAGTTTAAGGATTAAACATATCTTCTATGATTAATCTTTTAGTTGATTATTCTTTAAATTAGGCTTCGCATAGGTAGGATTGAGTGTAAACATTTACATCTTTTCATTTTTTTCCTTTAGTATTTTTGTTTTTTATGCATTTTCCATTGTACCTTTCAACACACTGCAAAACAGAAATCTACACCTAACATAATGAAATATTGAAAGTTATAAAGTGATAGAAACCAATTCGCTACCCAATTTCTCTAATGCCCAATACTGAAAACCAATTTGATCTCTTTAATGTCAACAACCTCTAGAGCAAGCGGTTAAAAGCTCTCGGTTAATATTTTTCCCCTAGATTATGGGTTCTAGACTCACTAGGAGCAAATTTCCCCTCACCTGATAGGAATAGTTCAAAAAATAATAATTTGATCTCTCTAATCGTTATCCAAAAGTTTGGATCATTAACAACACATTAAATAGATATATCATTCTAAAATCAATGACTTACCTCGATTGTTCGAATTTCTCTCGTTTGAGGTGATTTTAGGTACGCAGAGGTTAGAAATCTTCTTTCCAAGTTTATAAACAATCCTTAACCAAATAGGTTTGGTAAGAATCTATTAGGAGATTAAGAAATTCATTTGGAGCACTTTGAAAAAAATTTTAAGAATAAGTTGAAACAAAGGAAAATTAGATTTTCAGAGAGAGCGAGCGAGAGCGACGGGTTTAAGGTTAATGGGAGGTTTAAAGACCTAATTCAATATTTAAAGCGATATTTATAGGCCTAGGGTTGGTCCCAAATCGATCAAAGGTTGAAAGCACTTTAAAACTATAATCCTAATTCATTTAAAACTTGATTTTTTTCGCACTATGGTATCGATACATAGGCCCAAAACTATAAGTTTTGACTCTTATTTTGTTTATTTGCATTTTAGTCACCTCAACTCTTTCGAATAGAATTCCAAATTGCATTAGAACAACCATGCAAAAGAGGTCAAGAGTTTTACACACATATATCAATAGAAGAACACCAAATTCTACAACTTGCCCTCAAGTACAATGAGTTGGTTTTCAATAGCTTTATTTGTTTAAACTCGAAAATACAAACCTTGTTGACATAGTTACAACCTTCATAACATTGAAACAATGAATATCAATAGGCAATCAATGCCTATTATGCATTAAAGTAGCATTTGAACAACATTTGGTCACATGAGATGACTCTTTACAAAATTTGATTTTTGTCATCCAAAAACCACTTTGAAAATATGTCTCAAATCAAAATTTTCAAATTTCATATTCACACCATTCACGTCGAATTTGTAATAAGTTAACAATGTTGAACCATGTGTTCGAAGAAAAAAATAATTAAACCGTTAATATATACTGAAAAGGAATTTTTTGAATAGATATATGAAGAATATAATGTTATAACTGAATTTAATGGTGTTTTGTAAACTGGCTTTTATATTTTGATCGGTATATTGTATAAATTGGTTTATATGTGGAGCTCTATTTTTACAAAAAATTCTTTAAACTCGGATGTTGTTTACCATTAATCTATTTCGATTATTTAAATTAATCTGATTTAAGTATAATTTTTGAAAGGATTCTTATGAGACGCACTGATAGTCTAAATGTGACATTTTTGGATTTATCATATATTCCGGGTCAAGTTCGGAATATTATAGGTCTAGTAATAATAGATGATATTTGGTGGTCGACAACAACACAAGTTCACCGGAGTTTGGGTGGGCATGGTACTCCTTGAAACAGGGGTGGATCTTGATAACTCAGTTTGAGGGGGCCTATTGAAAACTTTTAAAAAAATTTGAAGCTTAAATTAAGTTTTTCGAAGATTTTGAAGGGTTTAATTTAAAATTTTCATAAAAATAGAGGGGTTTAACTAAAATTTTCAAAAAAATTGAGACTTATTAGGACTTTTAAAACTTTTAGGAAGGGATTTAATTAAAATTGTTTAAATTTTTTGAAATATAATAACAATTTTAAAAGTTTTTAAAAGGGTTAAATTAAAATTTTTAAAGAACTAAATATGAAATTTTCAAACTTTAGGAAACTATAGCACCCACTGGCTTCAATGAGGATCTGCCTCTATTAGAAATAAGTGTAAATATTGAGGAAGATGATAAATATTGGAGAAAGAAGTGGTAGAGCTGTAGTTGTTTTAATTACTTTTAATAATTAATGAAATGAAATTGTAAACCGATTAATCTAAAAAAGAAGTAGTATTGAATCTGTAACGAAAGGAATATGCATATATATATGAGAAATTATTTCCTACAATAGTGATTTTTTATAAGCCGACCTTTTGTGTTGATATATCTTATCAAAAATTTATGATTTAAAGGTTTAGATTTGTTTTAAATAAAAATTTTAATTTAAAGTTTAAAAATCAAGATACTTTAAATAAGACATAACATTAAATATTGGTGTGTGAAAAAAAAATTATTGGTGCAGGAAATAATCTCCCTCATTATATTATTCAAAGGAAAAAATTTGATACACGGGTTATACAAATTTTAATTTACACAATACTTATAGTTTTAGGGTTAGGGATTTAATTTATGCTTTAAAGTTTTAGGGTTTATGGTTTAGAATTTAGGGTGATGTTTAAAATTTAGGATATAGGGTTTAATTTTTTATGATTTACAATTTGTAATTTAGGATTTGAGTTGTATAGTGTAAATATGCACGCATGTTATAATGGTAATTAATTTTACCCTATTATAAATATGGAATACAAATTTTCAAAAAAAAAAAGAATACAACAAATTATACTGATCCCATCCACGAAAAAAAACAAAAAGTTATAAGGGTAATTATTCTATGCACAAGCGTTGTCTTAGTTTTAGGGTTTAGGGACTCTATTTAGGGGTTTAAGTGTAGTCATTTTGAATTAGGGGTTGTTGATAGAATTTTAGGTTTAGGGTTCAAATTTAGGGTTTATAAGTTAAAACCCAAATCCCTAACTATATTACCCTAAAACCTAAATCTTAATCCTAATACATAATTTTAAACCATAAATCACAAATTCTAAACACCTCTAAAACCCTAAACCTTGAAATTGAGGCGGTTATAGAAAAAAATATCCCAACGCCTATGGATAATAATCCAAGGTTATAAATGACCACTCTTTTATGGAAATCATTTAGGTCAAAATCAATATTAACCATTTAATAGGAAATTGCCATTGTTTTCCTCTCAAACCTCAATATATACGTGTCTGTCAAACCAAACCCAACCCAGAACCAGCAAAGTTTTCTTAGATCCAGAAAGGAGTAAAAGAAACAGTAGAAAATGGCTTCATCAAGCTATCATTTCTTGTTCCTAGCATCATTGGTGATTGTAGGAACTCTTTGTGGAGTTTCAGCCCAATGTGAGATCAGTATTCCGAGCTTGGTCTCCCAATGCTCGCAATACGTTAAAATACCGGGGCCGGTGATCCCACCCTCCAAGGATTGCTGTGATGTGGTGAAAAGCCTGGATATTCCATGCATCTGCAACTTGGTTACACCAGAAGTCGAGAAGCTTATCAGTATGGAAAAAGTTGTGTTTGTTGGTAGATCATGTGGCTTGACTATTCAACCCGGAATGAAATGTGGAAGTAAGTAAAACCCAACATCCATCCATTTCTATATACATATGAACTCAAATAGTGGTCTCTGTATAATGGTAGCGGCATTGTGTGAAACTGTTATTGTAAAAAATATGGTATTTAAATGACTGTAATAGTATCCATTATGTCTGCAACTGTAATAAAATATTGTGACCAAAAGCACTGCCGCAATTGCAATTTAAACCCTTGAGATAAGATTATTTGATTTTAATTTTGACCAAGGTTTTGTGTTATTGTTTGTTTCAGGCTACGTTGTTCCACCACAAGCTTGAGGAACTCAGCCGAGATGATGAGTGATAGACTGAGAATCCGAGAGATGTGAAGTCCATGTATTTCAAATTATTAATAAAGCTTTTTGTTATTTTCTATGTTTATTTATGGGTTACTTTCCTTTAAGATTTCTCCAGCTCCAGTTTTCTTATCGAAAATTTGCCATCAAATGTTTGGTTTAGACATATGAAGATTGAAATAAGTTTATTATTTCCATATTAATTAAAGATAATTATTTGATACACTGGCGGTGGAAACTAAAAGTTTTCACAAGCGCCTTAATTTTAGGGTTTAAGGATTTAATTTAGGGTATAGGGTTTAAGGGTTTAGGTTTAGTAGTTTAGAATGTAGGGATTGTGAATAGAATTTAGAGTTTATGGTTAGAATTTAGTTTTTATAGGTTAAAACTTAAATCCTCAACATATTACACTAAAATCTAAACCCTAACCTCTATATTCTAACTATTACCCCTAAATTCTAAACTCCTATACTAAACCCCAAAACCCTACACCCTAAACTAAGTCTTTAAACCCTAAAATTAAGGCACCACCGCCCGTGTATTGGATATAAATTCATTAATTAATATGTGAAAAAAGAAATTCATTAGGCCTACTTATACTCAAAATTAAAATTAATTAATGAATTACTTGTTTTTCTATATGGTATATTATTAAAAATGAATTAAATTGAAATTAATAGAGAAATGGATTAAATTGGATCTTCATTCATTTTCTTTCAAATGCTGAATTTAATATCATGAATCAATTCACATTAATTTAGTCTAGAAAATCACTCAAAAGTCATAAAATAAAAGAATAAACTAACATATATTCTTTTTAATGCTATTTTCTTACTGAAACACATTTTTTCCTTTGAACACAAACTTTTATTAATCTTATAGAATTTAGCACTTTAAAAACAATTCACATCTACAGTATGCTAATTCACATTTAAATTTTGAGTTTTAATTAGATAAGTTTGATTATCTAAAAATTATGTGGATTTTCAGTTCTATATTTTATTCTCTATTAAGTTTCCTTTTTCCATATTTAATTTAATTTAAGTCTAGATATATTTTTTATTATCAGTTTGATCTTATTTTTTTATTGCCCTTCCGGTTCTCCAGGGTATTGCCCTGATTAATTCGGACTGATCTAAATCTCACACTTGGTTTTGGTGTGTGAGTCTTTCAGCGAAAATTTTTTGCATACATAAAGTTTTAAACTCGGGACCTACTTAAACAATACCAAACTGTTTACCACTTGCACCAATCTGTTAGTTTTGATCTTATTTGTAATGACTAATCAGCACTTGTATTATTTATACTTATAATTGTGATTATATAATTATCTTACAAAAAAGTTAATTTATGGTCTAAATATTTTAAAGAGGTGGAAGAAAAGAAAAACAGAACAAAAGTCATGCTTGTTATGCATGCATGACCGTTTGGAAATGCTGAAACGCATTATCCGTTGGTTAAAAAAGTTTGAAGGAGTCTGCCAAATCAATTGATACGAATAAGCATAAACCTAGCATGTTTCTAAATTTATTTGGGCATCATCTCATTTTTCCTTCTTTGACTTTTTATGAATAGTTTTAGGAAAGGACAGAGCCACGATTCAATAGATTTTAATTTCCTGGGAATTAAATTTTTCAATAAGTACCGAGCGGAACTCAACGTTATTTATTGAGAGGTTATTTAAAAATGACTGAATTTAGGGGGCCAACAATATGAATTATATGTTTTTAGGGGTAAAATATAATTTTACCATTACCCTAACTTACAATTTTTCTAATTTTTTAATTTTAGGGAGTGTCGTTGCCCCCACCGGTCTCCAGTGAGTACTGCCCCTGGCTACAACTGCTACATTGTACACAACATTAATTTTCTTAATAACTTTTAAATAAATAATAAAATTCTTAGGTACTCAATATACAATTAACCATATTTTAAAACAAAATTAAAATTTTGGTTGAATAACCCTTTCATCTTCTTGTTTTCTACTATATTTTTAATCTTTAATTTTTAATCTACTCATGTTTTCTTTGTTAATTTGAAACGAAAGGCGAGGATGGTGATGATATACGTCCAACCTTGTAACATCTTAGACCTGATACGGACGACTCGACCCGACTCAAGATGTCACATTCGGATTATAAGAGTAAACCACAAATTAAATCCAATTAAATTAAAGTTTGCTAAATGATTTAAAGAATATAAATCAAATACGTTTATAAATACGTTTAAGAAAACATCTTAAAAATGAGTTTCAGACTCAAACATACTGACATGATGTTATGACCTATATGCCCACTAAATACACAAGTACCGCATTCTACAAGCAATGCCGCTGGAACTTCCAAGAATGATGTCGATATCTCGAACAAAGCTCAAACATGCTAATATGTGAGGATGAATAATTGTATGAGATTTGGAAAGCCCAATAATACAAAACTACCAAAAAGAATATATATATATATATATATATATATATATATATATATATATATATATATATATATAAAAAGCAAGTCCCCTAATAGTATAAATAACTGAATTCTTAACTTCTCTCGATTACTTAAAGTTACTGTTGAGATATTAATTTTGATATAACTTTAAATGAAAAATATTTTTGGACTTAAACTAATTTGCAAAAATATTTTAAAAGTCCATTAACTTGAAAAATATGTTTGAAATGTTTTCAAAGGGTTTTTTACATGTTTAAATGCTTTCAAAATAGCCAAAGTGTCAAAAATAAGATGTGAGTACCGATACCCTTTCTCAAGTATCGATACCCAGTCAACCGTACTGGTACACAGTGTGTCCGTACCGATACGCCCTTTTGTTTTTCCAAACTCAGATTTCCAGTAGCCAAAACTCGTACTGGTACATGTTTGGTCGTACCGATAAGCGAGGAGGTGTACCGATACACTTATATAGTGTACCGACACCCAATGACAATTTTGCCCAACGATTCTTTCTTCTTTGAGGCAGGTACCTATACACTTGCACGTGTACCGATGTGCCCTACTCCAGAAATGTATTTAATGCTAGAAATAAAGTCCCCAACAGCTCCAAATCAACCCCAACGGTTAATAACGGCCACAAACTCCTCAAAGAGTTTAAAAGACACAATCAAACAGCCATGCAACAACAAGAAACAACATTGCCAACATTCATGTATAGAGAAAGTATTTTTGAGCCTTAATTGTCAATTTTCTTTGTAGAACACACTTGTGAGCTTAATTGTTATATTTGCTCAAGTGTTAGGTTTTGGGTGAGTGCTTAGAATTACAAAAATACCAGCCTTGTGAGATTTTCCTAGTTTACTAATTTCTTTTCTCTTGTAAGAGAGTGTTCTCAAAGCTTTGAGGGTTGTAGGTGTTATCTCCTTGAGCCCAGAAAAAGGAAAAAAATTCAGTAGTGAATTTGAGAAAACCTTTAGTGGGAAGCTAAGGTAGTGTATGTAGATTTTGGTTAGAAAGTCGAACCACTATAAATCTTTGTGTCTATTTTTTAAATTCCATTGCTTCCACCACTATTACTCAGAATCTAATTCACCCTCTCTTGATTTTCTCGGTTGATCGTTTGAGCCTCCCAATAGTTATTATGGTTGATGATAGTTGAAATCTTTATAATATAAATGTTTCATGTACTGACGGTAGAAAAACTTATTTTCTACAAAGGGTTTAATTTAGGGTTAGAGGTTTAGTTTAGGTTTTAGGATTTCAAATTTAAGGTATAATGTTAGAGTTTAGAGGTTAAGGATTAGGATTTTAGGGATTTAGATTTATATTGTGAAGTTTAAATAGACATGCTTATGTAAAAAACCTTACATTGACCATGCATCAAACATTAAAGTTTAGGGGGTAGAAAAGATTATTATAGATGGTAATAATTTTTGGCTTAAGGGTGCTTTAAGCCCTTGAACTTTTGAAGAAAAATCAATTAAGCCTCTGAACCTTTTTTACACTCAATTAAGCCACCCTAAACCAATAAATTTAATCAATTAAGCCCTTTGACCGATTTTGACCATCAATTTGTGACATTTTTTCTTGAGATATTACTGTCACGTGACACTACAGTTCTATCATATGACATTTATAATTTTTTTAAAAAACTGTTTTTTATAATTTTTATAAGTTTTTTATATTTTTTACAACTTTTAAAGAATTTTTTAAATAAAATAAAAAAAATCTTGAAATTTCAAGTAATAACACTGTAACACGACACGTTGTACCAACTGGTCCAAAAAATTGTTAGATTTAACAGTCAACGTTGTTCAAATGGGTGAATTGATGAAATTTTAAAATATAAAAGCTTAATTGTTGAAAAACAAATCAGGGGCTTAATTGATTTTTTTTCAAAAATTTAAGGGCGTGTGATACCCTTAAGCCTAATTTTTTTCTTAAGATTTACACCTTTCCTTATTCTTTGGACCATATTACCCTTGAGATAATGAAATTTGTTCATATAAATCCTTTGTTGTATTTCTAATTAGGTGACTAATTATTAGTTGTGTAAATTTATTAAATATTTTTATTTAATATTAATTTAATATTTAAATGGTGCTAAACATATTTAAATAGTGCATTAATATTTTTTACCTTAGGAAAACATTTTAGTAGGTTAATTTACTTTTATCACTACTGCTTGTAGATTTGTTTTATTATTTACTTTAATTTATTTGACAAATTATCATAAGTAATAAAATTTTAAAATTGTAAACATATTAAACGTTTAGTATTTGACAGTTCACAAAAAAAATATTTTAAAAGGTAACAAGGTATGCAAATATATAGTATATATTTAAAAATTATTCAATGTATTAATTATATTATAAATATAAAACTTTTGCAAATTTTAGATAATGAAACTAAAATAGTTCTATGAGTTTTTATACAGTCATTTTTAATTTAATATTAAAAGTTTAACATGTTAAAAAGAAAATATATCATAAGGATAAATTGAGAAATTTTGTTTCAAGTTAATCTTATATTACCCCAACCAAACATTGTAATCTCACATTCCCACCCAATAAACCAAATAATATAATATAATATAATATAATATTTCCAATAATATTATATTCCAAAAATTCTATTATCATAACTAATCATATATTATGTGAACCAAATTATCCTTATAACAATAATGTTTTTGTTATTATTTACAGATTTAAAGCTAAGATAAAGTCTAACTACGATAACGGATGGAAAGTTTTGTGAATTTACTGAAATATGTAAATAACATTGGAGATTAGATACTTACCAAATATATAAACTTTTTCTGCCAAAACAATTGGGGGAATCAATTTTTATTATACGCTCATTTATTTTTACACTTAAGGGTGCTTGAAGGAACATTTGGGGAAAAAAGTTATTTAAACTCTTAAACTGTATTTATACCTAATTAACCCTTCAAACTGTCAACAATTTCTAGAGCAGATGGTTAAAGCTCTCAGTTGACACATTCTCCTTTCCCTAGATTTTGGGTTCAAGACCCCGTAAGAACAAAATTCCCCTTCCCCTCTCCTAGGTAAAAATTGTTCAGAAAAAATTAACCCCTCAAACTAATAAATTAGATCAATTTTTGATATTTTTATTGAAATATTATTGTCACGTGACACGTTACACTTCTTTCATGTGATATTTATAGATTTTTTAAATAAAAAATTCTGAAAATGCAAAGTAGTAACACTTCAAGACGACATATTGCACCAATTTGTCAAAAAATTGTTCTATTTAACAGTCAACGTTGGTCAAAAGGGATGAATTAATAAAATATTGGAGCATAAAAACTTGATTGAGTAAAAAAAACAAAGGAACTTGATTGCTTCTTTTTCAAAATTTCAAGGACTTCAAGTATCCGAAAAAGTCTAAAAGAAAACCAGTTAAAAAAGGCTAAAAGAAGGCAGTACTGATATAACCGTTAGATCGGGTAACACGAAATTTAAACAGTTGGATTTAAGAAAAAAAGTGCTAAAAAATTAAACAGGTCAACAAGTTATAACACAAAGTATTATCCCGTTATAACACAAAATATAACAGAAAAGGTAAGAAAAAATGTCGCAACATAAATTTGTACCTAGTTAATCAAATCTAAACCCCTTCAAACACATGATAAGAATTTATGTTATAACCTAAAATCTTACCCAACAATATTATTTCTTATCAAACACAAGATTTTATGCTCCTACATAAATTCGTACCGAGACCAACATAATTTTTTACCGAAAACGTAAGAAAACGGGTTATAACATAAATTCCTACCATTCGCTTGAAGGGTTTTCGATTTGGTGATATGGGGTAAGCATTTGTGTTATTACCATTTTTCTTACCGGCTCTAAAAAAATTTATGTAGGTTTCGTAACAATTTGTGTAGGCACCCTATTTCTTATGAGTTTGGTAACAAATAGAGTTATCCTTTAAGAGTTTATGTTATAACATAATTTCTTACCATAAGTTTTGATGGTTTCAGATTTGGTGATATGAGGTAAGAATTTGTGTTATTACCTTTTTTCTTACTAGTTCTATAATAATTTATGTATGTTTCGTAACAATTTGTGTAGGTACCCTATTTCTTATGAGTTTGGTAAGATATTAGGTTATCTTTTAAGAGTTTATGTTATAACACAATTTTCTACCATAAGTTTCGCTAGTTTTAGATTTGGTGATATGAGATAAGAACTAATGAGTTGAGTAAGAAATAATATTATCCTCTAAAAGTTTAGGTTATAATACAATTTCTTACCATAAGTTGAAAGGGTTTTGGATTTGGTGATCTTGAGTAAAAATTTGAGTTGTAACATTTTTTCTAACAATTACTCTAATAATTTAAGTAAGTTCCGCAAGAACTTATGTAGTAACCCAAAATCTTATTCGTTTTGTAAGAATTATGCTATCAAGTAACCGTCTAGGTTATTATACAATTTCTTACCATAATAAGCATTTGTGTAACTGCCGTTTTTCTTTTTGTTACGGTAAGTATTTATGTTACAGTCTTAAAAGAATTTATGTTAGAACATGATACCGATACAACCGGTCAGCCTCATTTTAGCCTCATCCTAATCTGCCTCACAGCAAAACTTCCCCAAGTATCCTTTAGCCTTAATTTTACAAGATTCCATTCCTAAGGCGGCAAGTTAAGTTCAATGAATACTGTGTTATAGTCCAATCCCAAATTCATTGAATTGAAATGCAAATTATCTCAAACGCTTAAATTGATAAGAAATAAGCAATTAATTATCATATTAAAGTTCCAACATGCCTCACCATGCCCAAAACCTGATGAATGATCAATGAGCTTAGCTCGTACATGAATCCGAATTGTGAGCTAAAAGTGTCGAGGCATTGACCACAAAACTCTTACAGGAATAGTCTTAATGATTCAAACCCAAAAACTCTGATATAATGTTTAGTCATATGATCAACATAAAATAGTTGTGTTATCAACTATATTTAAGTTCCAACATGATATACGAGGGTTCTTTTACTAGTCTAATATCAGCCTTTTTCTCAACGATGGCACATCCACATCATGGGATCGAGCTAAGCCACTACATATTTAGCAGACTTCGTCATACCATGAACTTATCTAGACTAAAATTTATAGTTTACCTGTACTAGGTGTGCTTGGATTTCTTTTTCTTTTTCGAAGGTTGTTCCGCAGCAGGGGCTGAAATATATTCTTCGGCATTGATATTCTGCAGAGATTTTTGCTTTCCGAACTCCTTGGCCTTTTGCTGCAGTGGGAGCCAGTATTTAGATCTATTGCCTGATTGTAACAAGTATCTTTGAAAAGAAATAGATCTTAGGATTAAAATTACCTTCAACGACTTCGCAAGGGCAGTGACATCTTCCTTGTTCTCTGAATTGTTAGAATCATGCTTCGTGGTTTCCTGCAACGGGAAAATTATATTATTGTTGAAACAAATAAATACGTGATAAAATGGTTGGACTGTTTGTGTGTTTCTGTGTGAGCCATTATAAACTTCAAAATTAGAACCTTGGGAGGAACAAATGCTTCTTCTCTTTTTCTTTTGTTTTCAGCTGTTTTCTCTGCCTGCTTCTCCTGCTTATCTTGCCACTTCTTTGCTAATTTCTTTTTCTCACTCAAGAAGTATTCTCCAGATTCCAGCTCTTGATCAATCTGGAACATACCACCACGTACCAATGTAAGTTTGTTTTCCACAAATCAACTCTTTATTTTTCTGGAACAACCCATGTCTGAGATCGTATCCAACATATTCAAACACAGGCATAGGGATATAATCTCCAAATACAAGGAAGAATGTATAAAAAAGTTAAACATACCCAAGCAAAAGAATCGCCTACTTTCGTTTTCTATTCAGAATGGAAGAGCACAGGAGAAACTAATAACTTAGAAACAGAATAAGCTAAATCAAAACCCGAAGTTTCTACAAAATTTCTTTTGGAATTCTCCCCACTTACCTTTAATAGAAACCCATTATAGTTAAAGAACGCGAAGGTAGCACCAGCCACTAGATCATTTGGCTCAAAAAATAAGATTTTGCACTGTACTTCTTAAAGCAAATATATTTAGTCAGCTAATCCAAATAAGATTAGACCACATAAAACGACAATTATCTATCTAAAATAAACACGTGCTAAAAATAAAACCTTGAACCGGAGAACAAAGCTGTGGACAACATTATTGTAAAAAAAGAGGAAACATCCAGCCTAATCTAATGCGAGAGACAAAAAGCAATCATGTTACCATGAAAAACCCCAAGAAACGATCCACTGTCTTACCTTACTAGGTTGCTGAGGAGGAGGGAATGGTGTATATGGTTTCTTCTCTTTACTCTTAACCTTCTTTGTTTGAACATTTTTCCTGGAAACATTGTTAGATGGTTAAATGGACATCTAACACAACAATGCATGGAAATAAATCACAATGCTAAAACATGCAAATGAAGAGAATAGATATCTTACTTCTTGAACTTCGGAAGAAACCTGTCCCAGTTTTCTTCTTTAAGTGTCGGATCCTTCTCGAGTTCTTTCTTCATCATGAGAATCTGGATTTCGGAAAGGGAAGAGAAAAGAAAGATGTGGTAAGACGGGGAAAAACAGGAGATAGCTGGTACTGAAGGGCGAAGCCAAGGGTGCTGTGAGAAACAGAGTTTTTCTCTGTGTTTTTCTTATTATTCATTAGTGAAAGAGAGTCTATTATATAGACTTTTACAGAGGTGTTTAACACCAAGTGGTTAACCTATAGGATAAGACTTTTATCCTTTACAAAGATCAAATTTAAAATTCAAACTACTAGTTAAGATAAAGTAAAGATAACATACAACTCCTACTCTATCTAAAACTCTTTACAACACACGGTTATGCATACTAACTAACAGGTGCCAAGCAGGGGCCTAGGCAATGCTTGGTTAAATGGTCCAATAGCACCTTTTGTCCCTTTCAATAATTAATAATTAATTTAATCCCCTTTAGCATTTTTGTTCCAAGGAAAATTTGCATTTTAGCACCTCTGAAAACAATAATTCAATTTGTCATTTTAACACAAAAATTTTAGCTTCCCCCCAAAAATAATTTCATCTCAGCCCCTCCCCCCAATATAAAATTCTAGTTTCGCCCCTGAATGTTCATACAATAAGAAAACACATCTAATACTACATAATTTAAAGCAACACCAGAAAAACCAAAATTGCAAAGTCATGTTTTTGGCACCTTGATATGGTATACAGGATGCATTTTGTTCTCTATGCAATCCTCCACGATCCTCCTGACTTGTTTTAAACCTTTAAATGAACCCATAGCGGCGACAGTGTTTCCCTATTCCATCATGTTGGAAATGACAATTTTCAGTTTCCGGTTCTCCTTTTTAGCATAGGGTAAAAAATGCAGTTCAACAACCAAAAACGAACAAGCAAGGTAAGCAGTTACCTGAACAAGAATGTAGCAGCCTGTCAATATTTCAAGTGCCTGCATCCAGTAATGGAAGGGAGGATAAGACAATAGAAGCGCAGGAGTTTATTGCAGCACACCACTTCATAGTAATAGTACATATTAGTGCCTCAACATAGCCTTTTTTCAGGGTCAGAATCTTGTTAAGACAACAATAAGAATAAATACACACCTTCAAAGTCGAAGAATTTGGCCCCACAAGGCGCTGCCTTCTTTTAACGAATCGTTCCTGTAAAAAACATATTTAGACAGCTTTATGAAAATTTTTAGACGCAACAATGTAATATTTTGCCACCTATCAAAACAGAAAATATTTTAACCGAATTACACAGTAATAGAAAAATAAGATACCAAAATCTGTCTCCTTGGTGTAGGAAATAACTTACAAATTTAAATACAAAAACTAGAAAGGACGCAGTTCAAATAACTCGCCTTTTCAGCATGCACTACAAATGACTGGTAACTAGTTCAAACTAACGTATAAGCAGATACAAATGTTCCACTTTGAACATACGATAGCATTTTCATGAGCAGGTCAGATTGAATGAGAAATAAACGTCCAGCATGCATACATATTAAAGTCTATGGAATATAATTAGCAGTTTCGGGTTTCAGTATGCCGCTAACAAACAATTCACAATAGTTGGATCAAATATAACCTAATTGATCCGATGTGGAGAGAAGGCATAGATATGTACTTGTATACCTACATACAAATATTTGCATGTATCTATTGCTACTCAATGAATAGGAGAAACATAGATGAATATAAAACATCAAAAAAAGTTTCAGATCATAGGATCCATATTGGATTATAACAAAAACAGAGAGGACCCTGATTTGCACTGCCCAGACAGCCATCAAAAGATAAATAAATAAAAAGAAAGATCTTACATCAAATTTAATTAAGATATATAGAACGTGTAAAATTAAAACGGTATAAATACAGACTAGATATTTGCCCATAATTAGCTTCAAGAACAGACATTAAGGCACTCAGATTTTATATTCCAAATTTTATGGGGCATTATGTTGTCGATAAATCTTCATACTGGTGCAATGCATCATAGTTGGCCCTACAAAATGCTAAAAGAGTATACGCTAAAACAATTAAAGTCCAGGTGTTCTAGAGATATAAGATCAATTGATCAGTCAAAGCTCAACTACAAGTGAAAATGAAAGAAATAATAAAGATCGACAGAAATTTCAACTAACTACGAAAGCATCTGCTAATATGCCAATAGCAGCCATTATACCAATTTCAACAAGTAAAATGGGTAAAATTTTAAACAAATAAATAAAGCAAATTCAGAAAATCATACCTTGTTGCGGACCAAGTTTCCAATTTTTATAATGTCACACTGCATTTCATCATCAAGTATTTTGACTGCCTAAAATTAAAAGAAACAGTAAGAACTATACTCAAATATTAAACTTGAGAACTCAACAATCTGCGCCATGAAAAATAACCTCTATATGTATAATTTTTTTTGGTAAAGTACATGTCCATTTTATGGTCCATGTTCGGGATTTGTGGCTCTCCCTCCCAATCTCCAAGGTTCGAACCCGAGTTCTCTCCCTGGGAGAGCAACGTGCCTTATCATTGCACCCAACCCTTGTTGGTGAGAAAAACAAACATTTAACTAGTTTGTGATTGATGAAAAGTGCATGCATAGTTGAAAAGTCTACCTGAGGTGCCGGAACGCTTCTTGATAGAAGCTTGATGAGATCCCTGGCTTTAATGATAATATATGGATCCCTAGTTTTCCTTGTCGTAGAAACTGTCATAGACCCTTCAACCTGATCAGCAATTAACAGCATCAGATGACAAAGAACCATATGCAAATATTACAACAATGATAGTATAGTGCCAATAATCAATGAAAAGGATTAGAAGAAACAAGGAAAAGAAGACTTTTGGCAGTAGTGTTTCCAAAGCATTTTAAGCAAGATGGTCCTTCAATCTTTGAAGAAGCAATAAGATATATTTATAACATCAATCTGACAGCTTTGTTAAGGAATAATCAATGGGGCATAAGACAGAAGATTATGTTTGTATGGAGAAAAAGAAGAAAAAACATACAGAGAGATGAAAATGAAATGAAGTAAAAATACTAGTCCTTTTTCTTGAACAGGACAAGATGCAGTGCAAATAGTATGCTCTAAAACATTTAAAGCCCAATTTTACAAATAATAATGAATATAGTAGAAATTGAACCACTTTTCTTATTTGGATACTTGCATATCTTTTTTACTGACAGATAATTGAGGAAGACATTAACTAAATCATGTCTTTCCTTTCTTTAGACTACTCAAGCAAACATGATAACTGCTAATATCACTCCGCTTTGTTTCTACTCACACTTTTGGAACATCCAAACAGTAAATCAATTCACCCAAACAATCTGTTACAATCTAGAGGGTTGCCGAAAACAAAATGCTCAACTATAACCAACCTGCTGGCCAAAAAAAAAAACTTTAACCTACCCAAAATCTATGATACAAAAAGTTTACTAGATTAAGTCAATTAAAACATTTGACATGATTTGAACTTACCAAGTTGAGCTCAGCAGCAATACCATGTTCTTTCAAAGCCGATTTAACCTTTGGCCAAGCTTCTTGCAAGTATTTTTCTTTTAAAAATGACACAGAAAAGGCACCAAACATGAGTAAAATTTCTAGCAGGTAATAAAACTAGAAAAAATGGTAAGGAAGCTAGTTAATTACCTCGGTAACGAGGGAAGATAGTGGAAAAAGAGCTGACTTCCAATAATCCATCCGGGTTCCAAGAAGGGTCAAACTTTTCAACTTTCCAACGATCGATGTTCGGCTCCTCGTCCCAGGGCTTTGGCTTATCATGTTTACCTTTATGCTTCTTCTTCTGCTCCAGATTCACTTCTTTCGCATTTTCTACTTCCATTTTGACTTTCAAAACCCTAGAACTGCATTAAACAAGCAAACAAGAAATACTTTTGTTGTCACAGCAGAAGCTAAGATATTCATGCCAATAGAGATTTGGAGGCTGTTGAGAAGAGTGGATTGGTGAAGATATGCTTTTACACTTACATCCAATCGGTTTGGTTAAAAAAGCTCTAAAAACCAACCTTCAAAAATTGAGAAGGAAGACCAAACCGACCTTGAAAAAATCTGAACCAGCTTTACTCGATCAGTTTGGTTGGTTAACTGACTTAACCTAGAAAATTTAAATTTCTATGCAAAGTTACATACTCAGAGAAGCAAAGTCGGCAATAACAATAGTATAACTCAGTTTCCTTTAAATAGAAAACAACCATCGCTGATTTTACAGAAAAACTAAAATAACTATAAAGCATCACCAAGTTTATGTATTGAATTGAGCTCTAAAAATAACTACAATGCTTCCCCTAATCAGCTTGGGTTATTTTTATGCAAATATATGTTAAAAAGCAGGACCCAACTTTCATGCCGGTGGCGAAAATTTGTTCTGGCAATAACTTCGGTGAATGGAAACGGAATGTCCCCCATATTGTTTGTCTTACATTACAAGATTAATCTAACAGATTTCAGTATCAAAAGAAGACTCACAACAGTAGTTGTCGTTTAGCTTTGAGTTAATTTCAATAGCTTTCGTCTCAACTGTGGGCGGAGCAGCCGAGCAAGTAAGCAAGGTGAGGGAAGTGCGGCCGTGGGCGGAGATGCGGCAGGCAAGGGAGGCTAAGACTGGGAGGGCTGTCGGGCGGACGGCTATATGTTGCTTCAATTCTTCGTGTCCAATTTTCTTTTAGGGTTTAGCTTTAGTTTGGTTTTTGTATTTTATGTTTGGGTAAATTATACTAGAGGTCACTTAATTATAGGTTTAGTAATAAAAAGATCACTCTTCCTTTAAAATTAATAATTCAGTCACTCAATTATAAATTTAGGAACAAACATGTCTTTCCTCCTCTAAAAGTAACAATTCAGTCACTCAATTATAAGTTTAGGAGCAATCATATTACTTAATTAAAGTTTTGTGAAAAATAAGTCACTCTGTCATTAAAATTGAAGCAAAGGCTTGGTATAATAACAAATTTAATCTCTGAAATTTATGCATTCTATTAATTTGGTCACAATTCTAAATAATTCTATAAACTTAATTATTAATATTTAAATTTTCATTAGTGAAGTGTTTGTGTCTACTAACAAGTAACGTTAAGGTCATAATGTATCTATTTTATTTGTTTGTCAATTGTCTAGTAGTGAAGTGATTGTATCTATTGAGATATCACATCTGTTGATTATCTGATTGATGGACAATATTATAGAGCGTGATAAGTGATAAAAGGGTGTATCAAGATAGTGAAGTGTCAATTTAATTATGCATTGTGTTATAATTGTTACATATTGTGTACATATTAACGATGAAATTTTAAAAACATTCACATTGGAAAGAGAGATTGCCACAAGAGAATCCTTTTATTCCCGTATTTGTTCTTCTTTATTATTCAGGCGCTTTCGGAGTTACTAGTCAAAAAACAACAAGATAACCGGATGAAAGGGATCCGGGCTAGTCAACATGGTCCAAGGATTAATTATTTGTTTTATGCAGATGACGGTCTCGTTTTTAATAAAAATTTAGAGTCGGAAGCTGGGAGACTCGAGCTCTCCTTGAGGTGTATGAAGTTGCTTCGGGCCAAAATGTGAATTGAGAATCTAATGTTTATTTTAGCACAAATATTAGCAGTATACATAAAACTCAACTGAAGTATATCCTTGACGTTAAAGAGGTGTTTGATCCTGCGTATATTTGAGTGTACCACTGATTATTACTAGGGATCAACGTTCAATCGAATCGAATCAAAAAATTTCGATCAAGACATCATCCATTAAAATATAACGGGAGGCTAACCTGTCTGTTAAATGGAACTGGTATAATTACACATTTGCTCTCCGTTATTTACACAATCTATTAATTTGGTCTTAATTTTAAAATAAATTAATTGTTTAATTAGGTTATCGGAGGACTTTAGCTTTTTTTATTTAATTTAATAAATTTATTTTCTTCCACTAATAAGATGATGAGGACTCAAACTAGGGTAAGCTTGGAACAAGTGACATGCCTTTACCACTAGAACAAAAGCAACTTTGTGATAAGAAATACGAAATTTTATTCTCATAATTTCCTATTTTTCCTACAACATCCATGGCTGCTTAGGAAGGTAGGAAACGAAAAAAAAAAGTCATCGTTTTTGGTCAGGAATGAAAGAAAAACAACGATTTCAATCCTTAAACACTCCTTTCCATTGATGCCTGCTTATAAACCTTAACAACATATATAGTTTTTGCAGGATTTTAATAAACTAAATCAGTCTTTTTCTGTTATATTTTTTGGACAAGCAGCAGAAGACCATTTCCTGATAAAATTTGGCATTGCCCTCGGATCTTGTAAGCAAATATTATCCTTTATACTCTTCCATTTATCGTTTTAATCCTACATTCAACACATGCTCGGACCATACTTCTGATTTATGGTTATAACCTGTAATTAGTCTTCAGGAGATCTTAAACGTTGTCCCAACAAAATTTTCAAAGACTCAAGGTTAATTAACTAAAGCATTAAAATCCTTTCAGCAACTGATTGAACATAGCCAAACTTGGGGTTTATTATTTTTTATAAAGCAGAACTTAGAAAGACTGGAAAATAGGTTTACATATTGTATAGGTAATATATGTTCCACGGTCGCCTATACAATATGAATTTAAATTGAAATCAACTTGGTCCTATGGGCAATTAGTTACCACAACTTTACAAAAATTCTAATTCATAGATCTAAAGAGCAACCCTCACCAATCACCAGCAATTCATTACAAGTACCATCAAGAGCGTACAGATTCCAGTAAAAAATACAAGTTTACATATACCAATTTATCAGACATTGTGTGATGAACACTGCAATCTGCATATTCATATAGTCAAGATAACAAGCAAGAAACCGATACCTGTGTATAGCAGCCAATATGTTTCCAGCAGCAACCGCATGGGCAAGCTTACAGGCAGGATTTAAATCAATGTCGCAGTCGTGTTTTCGGTCGCAACGTTTTGTCGCAGTTGCAGACAATAGCGGATGTCCAAATAGTGGTTTCAGACGGTGTCAAAACCTTGAACTAACGGCTCAGATAACGGTCGCGGACCCAAATCTAAATCCCTGCTTACAGGTACACCGAAGCACAACAGCAGGGAGTCCCTGAACAATATTCCTCCAAGCATCATCCCTAAACGCTCTCTGCAAATCAGCTGTAAAAGAAGACTGCTCACTCGATTCCCTCACAGCCAAATCTGCCACCCTCAACTCAACCAACCAACCACAACCAAGGAAACTATGAGAATAAAATTTTATATTCTTAATCTCAAAGTTGTCTTTGGCCTAGTAAAGGCGTTCCACTTGCTCCAAGCTTACCCTGGTTTGAATCCCCAAAGCTAATCTTCTTTGCATTTATTAAATTAACTCTCCGTTATATTTTAACGGTTGGTGATTTAATTATAACCACTTAAATAATTACTTGGTATAATTATCAAAATTAAAAATATAATGCTAAAAAAAAAAAGGAAGATCACATCTGGAAAGCGTTGACACAACAAATAGCTGTATATGCATTACGTGGTGAAATATCCGAATTTTATATTAAAAAGAACAGCAAATTCACAGTGTCACAAGTCATAACTGACGACTCGCAACTCAGAAGACAAAACGGGTAAGCAAAGAAGGAAAGGCAAATGATTGGAGGATTTCAATGAACAAAACAAGTCGTAGCAAGACAAAGATTATGAACAGAAGATGGGTTTGTATGAAGACAATCTAAAAGGCTTTGTTTTGGCATTGTTGTCAAGCCTGTTTATTGGGGCAAGTTTTATCATAAAAAAGAAAGGCCTTAGAAGAGCTGCTGCTGTTTCTGGTGTTAGAGCTGGTCCGTCTTCTTCTCCCCCTCTCACCCTTTCTGGGGTTTGTTTTAATTTTGGGTTTCCATGTATGCCTTTGATCTTTTTCTTTTCTCTTATTTTCTTCTTCTTTTTTGAGTTTTGCAGGTTATGGTGGATATGCGTATCTTTTGGAGCCTTTGTGGTGGTTGGGCATGTTCACAAGTATGTTGAGATCTTGTTTTTCTCTCTATATATATATCCTCTTATGAATTAGGATTAGTATGATATGCCATTCAATTTTCAAATTAGCTTTGTTTTTTGCTTTCTTGCTACCAAAATTTCCCATCCTTTTGATTGATTATGTAAGATTTTTCTATAAATTTGTTGAATATTATTGTTTTGTATTGCTTAAACTTGATATTGTAGGTCCTTAGATGCTTGTTTTGTTTTCATAAAATAAAATGATTAGAAACCTATGTGTTTACGCTTGCGTATATTGAGGGGAAGGGGGATTTGAGGTAGAAGTGTAGCAACAGATGCAGTAATGATGTAGAAATTAGAAAATATCTTCAAAAAAAACCAAGTGTTTTGTCTCTTAACTGATTCTTTGCAGAATACCCTTTTTGTTGTTTGATATTTTGATGCAGTGATTGTTGGAGAGGTTGCAAACTTTGTCGCCTATGCATTCGCTCCAGCAATTCTTGTTACTCCTTTAGGTGCAATAAGCATTATTGTGAGGTAATAACTCCTGCTACTTTCATATGGTACTTCTAGCATCATGTAATTTGTTCGTCTTTCGAATTCCGGTGCTTTGAATTGTGTGCATCAGTGCTGTCTTGGCTCACTTCATGTTGAAGGAGAAGTTACACCAGCTAGGGGTTTTAGGCTGCGTTATGTGTATCTCGGGTTCAGTTGTAATTGTTATCCATGCACCACAAGAGAGCCCTATCACTTCCGTTCAGGAGATATGGATTATGGCTACACAACCAGGTTCGTTGTCATTGTCGATCGATTTTCTCTATTATCTCTTTTTCTGTGGTTTAAATAGTTGAATGACAATGTTTCCTTCTTATTTCAGCTTTTTTACTGTATCTGGGCTCAGTTGCTGTAGTGGTCGTCCTTTTGATCTTATATTTTGCACCAAGATGTGGGCATACAAATGTATTGGTTTTCACAGGCATTTGCTCATTGATGGGATCTCTCTCGGTATGCTGTTCAACTATGGATCATTTAAAATCTATTTTGCTACCATCTAGAGGATTAATTAGTTTATTTTTTTCTTGCATGGTCCACTGAGTTGAATTCAACTAAAACTTTAAAAGGCTAAAAGCTTCTGGATTTCTCTAAATTTAAATAGAGTACATATCATAATTGTTGAATTTAAAAGTTTTAAATGATGTGAAATATTTAAGCCTTAAAATTTTGAATTTCCCTGAAATATTTCACTTCTGGAATGCTTTGATCTTTCTTTCATGATTAAAGCCCTCAGTGATGTGATCTTTCAAGAGCCAAGATGTCCAATTTTCTATGACAAAAGAAGAGGTTTTTGCAGAAGAGATAAACTTTTTAACGGATATATGGTACATTGTAACTAAATGTCAGCTTTTGAGTTTTTCATGCACTAGTCTGCTTCGATAATATCTTCTTCAAAAACCGGAACTGGGTATTCATAATATTTTATTTTCCCAACAGTTATATATATGTTGTCGTATCTTTTTGAATACATAATATTTGCAGGTGATGAGTGTTAAAGCCCTTGGAACTGCTCTCAAACTAACCTTTGAGGGAAAAAACCAAATAGTCTACCCGGAGACGTGGTTTTTTGTGTTCATTGTCGTTACATGTGTCATTACTCAAATGAATTATCTCAACAAGGTATATTTCTGTCGTGTTTTTGATAGAATATCTTTAAGTCGTTATGTAAAGCCACGTAGAATCCTTTCCACTACATTCGACAGTCAAATTCATTTTAGACAAGGTTATAAAAGTTAAAGATCGACCTCTAGAAGAACCATTTTTATTCCTCTGCCTTCCGTCTTTATGAAAGGTAATATCTGGTTTTGCAAATATCCCTCATGTTCTTTCTCTAAAAGAACGAATATTTTTTTATATGATAAACTTATTTGATATCTTACATGTAGTTGTTTAATTTCCCTTGGCGACGGCAGTCTTCCCTTGTTGAGTACGGTTCTTTTAAGTTTTAACCTATATATTAACAGTAAACTATCATTTGCTAGGATGTTTCAGGTTCAAAAGCTGGGTCAAATAAGCCTCGGATATGAGTTGACACCATCGACTCTTTAAATTTCCACTAAATACTTACCGCACTGAAAAATATTCTTTTGTTTCAGGCACTTGATACGTTCAACACTGCAGTTGTGTCCCCTATTTATTATGTCATGTTCACGTCGCTTACAATCCTCGCCAGTGTCATTATGTTCAAGGTATTGTTTCATCAATCACTGATAACATCTTAGTAGAACTATTATTACCTTCGCCTTGTGAAGTTTCGGACATGGTGGAAGATTAAAGTCTGGGTTTCATGACTTGGTGAATAGGCAAGGGATGAACTAGACAAACTGGCTTAGATAAAAATTAAACATAGTTTTTGGGTGATTCATTCCTCGCTCTGTGAGTTTTGTCCTGTAAACTGATGCTTGGCTGGAAATGATTACTACAGTAGTAAAACTCATCTTCTGTGCTTGAAAATGAAATCTGTTCCAAATTTAGTAGAACAGATTACTACAGTACATCCCATTTTGAACCTTTGTGGAAGCATATTTTCATCCGAGGTCTTCTGCTTCGGGTGAATCATGAATACAGAATGTGTATAACGCATAAATTATAAACATCTTTCAGGATTGGGACGGCCAAGATGCCGGAAGCATCATATCTGAATTGTGTGGCTTCATTTCTGTGCTTTGTGGTACTGTTCTGTTAAACTCAACCAAAGACTCTGATAGAGGTTCTTCCTTCAGAGGTGTGTAAGTTTTATTTTCTGTTATATAACCAAGTCTATTTCCATTTTCGGGTTAAAAACGATGTTACATTTTTAAATAACTGCAGGTGGCCACGCACCTCTATCTCCCACATTGTCGACTGGACTCTTCGATGGTAATCTTGAAAGTCCAAAGCGCGATGAAGAAAACGAACTATTGCCTGATGAAATTTGCTTAAGGAAGCAAGAACAGTACTAAAAGATGGTTAAATTAGTAAATTGGGAGTATAAACATATCTAACTTTTGTGTGATCAAAGTGACAAGAATCCTTAGAGGATAACTGAGGTATGATTCTGAAAGCACGAGTCGTATCAGACAAGAAACAAAGCAACTGAAAAAGAAACATCTTGGTCGGATTTCATTGCTAATCATGCGCAATACAGGTTTACGAGTCGGTGCTGACTTCTCACACTACCGGGTTGTGGAGTGAAATGGTGGTTGATGTTGGTGCTTGAAAGGGTGATATGTTCAACTCAAAAACACAAGAAGTTTGGCTGCTGGAGGTGATACTCGGTTCACTCGGAGATCTCAGGCCTGGATCGAATCTTCTTGTTTTCTTCATCTTTTTCTGTGAGATTGATGTAATTGTGATAGTAAAGGTTTCTCCTATTGACTTATTGTGCTAAATATTTTACATGGTTGAGGCATTCAGAGCTAGCGTGTCCCTTTGAGACAATGAATCTTTTATTCAATGAAAAGTCCCAATGCCTTGCAATAGGGAGCTTTTCCTTACACTTTTAACTGTTAAACATAATGTAAACATAATGTATCTCCCCATTGCAAAAATAAAGACTACTACTACTACGTATACAGCCGCGTTTATTTATTCGTTTTACTCCGTATACCAATTTTACATTATACAATCTAAGGAACACCCCCATCGAAATGAACCATGTTCCCCTTTTCTCTAAAGTGCATCACCGAAATAGAATTATAATTATAATGCTAACTATGTGTTTAATTCTTATATCTTGGAAGCATCAGTTGGTACCCGGCACAGTGCAACAGCGGTCTTCGAACCAGATCGACGACCCAGATGTTCACTGATGAAATCACCGGCCAACATGAGCTTTGCCAGATCAATGTTGGTTTTCACACCGAGGCCGTTAAGCATATACACCACATCTTCAGTAGCAACATTCCCTGAAGCTCCCTTTGCATATGGGCAGCCACCCAATCCAGCTACTGAGGAATCCACTGCGCTAATCCCCATCTGTTGATACAACATAACATATATGCTATAATCAATCTCACCTTGCAATAAATCTAACCATCCATAAGATTAAGGGGAAAAGAAAAGGAGCTGGTAATGCTTCACAATCAATGATTTTCACTCCTAGGCAATTACATCGGTACTAATTACTTGAAAAATTGACAGCTTAGGTATTTAAGCTTTCATTTGGGATTAGATCCAGAGCCAAAACCCAACACAGGTGGAAGGGTTCAGACTACAGTACTAAACAATCTCTTTGTCAGTGCCTCTGGCAAATCATGAGCCAAAACCGAACCACCCAAGCACGGTTGGAAGGAGTTCCAACCGCACTGCCAATTTCTTCGCCAGTGGCGATTCGGGTCCAAAATTAGATGGCATGTTTTGATGTGAGACGGTAACTAGTTAAAGGAACCCTGTGTTACTCCATACTGTAAAGGAACTAATTGTTATGTAATGATTTGATGACTGCGTTTTTCTAAGGCTTACTTGGAGAGAGATTAAAATATTTGAAAGAGATTGCCCATAAGTGTCATGGAAGTGGACAGCAAGCTTTTCCGCAGGAACAACGGCCATTACTGCTTCAAGCATGGGAACCACAGTACCTGTGCCAAAGGGAAATGGCAAAGAACTCCTAAGGACCATTGTTTGACTCGCATATAAATCCAAGAGAACAACAAGATTTTCAGAGAATTTTACATGCTTATTGCACAGTAACCATCGATTCTTCAAGAGTGATGCTAATCCCAAGTTAAAACAGCAACTCCTATTAGCTTTTTACATTTCTTTTTCGTTGAATTGAAATCTTAACATAATATCTACAAAGCATGTATGCGAGGACATTGCTGACAAGGATGGATTGATGTTTGTAGGCATGCGTGTTTGAACATATGGATCTATGCATGCATGTCAATGTAATTGATTGTTGCATGCATTCATGGGATGGAAGCAAATACATATGCATGCATTCATGGGATGGAAGAAAATACATATGCATGCATCCAGAGTAAGACAAAAAGAATATGAGACAATCATTTGAAATCTTCTATTGTTCGAATTTATTTTAGAATGGAAAGACAAAAAGAATATGAGACAATCATTTGAAATCTTCTATTGTTCGAATTTATTTTAGAATGGAATAATAGGGATATTGCAAGAGCTTGTTCAGTTTTTATTGCAATATTCATGCTCTTTACTCTCTTTTTCTTTTTCCTTTTACCACCACTTGAACCAAAGTAGTGCATAATTCTAAAAATTCAAATGAGGAAAACATTAGTAAAAAGAAAGAAAATGTAACAAAAAAGCTAAAAAGTGATTACTTCCTACTTAACCACGTACTTTTGTTTCTAAAAGGTCACAATATAGACTCTAGAGAATTACCAGGGGTACCAACTCCAATTGTATCACCAAGGGAAATTTCAAAACAACCCATATCGTAAAGTTCCTTCGCCACATAGGCCACTTTGGATGGAGGAATTGCTCCCTCGACTGGACATCCAACCACACATGAAACATACCTGTAAAATTTTAGCACCGTGTAATTTGGACATTGTACCAGCCAAAATGAACAAAGCACAAACACAATACTCCAACCAGAGTTATACTGCATTTGATGTGTCATTGAACAACATTTTCAGAAGTAGAATGGTGGAAAAGAAAGTTAAATATATTTAATTACAAAACAAATTCCAAGAATCCAAACATACTGAGATAAGTATCAAGCCTTCTCCTGGAAACAACTAGAAATTGATAAGAAACGATAAGCAAAGAAAAAAAGATTTGAAGACGGAAAATTTGCAAATTTATATTTTTAATGATTCATTCAGCGGACATCAATACTAAGAATAACTACATATGCAACTCAAGAACTTTCCAAAGTATAAATTATACACATCTGATAAATCTGCATTTCTGCCAAAGCATTTGGTACTTCGTTCCAGACTTCGAGTTATTTGATACCAATAAGCATAATTATATATGTAAATCATCACTCGAGTTTCAACTAAATTGAGAAAAGGACAAAAAGATATTGAAGATATTGATCAGGGAACAGGAATAGTAGCTATTAACAACCATGGAATAATGACAATAAGGTTATAAAAGACATACCCACGTACTGGAATTGAATGCTGCTTAGCAGCAAGGCAAACAGCACGGTAACGCACTAGGCTTTCTTCAATGCTACAATTAATGTTTGACTTAGAAAAAGACTCGGAGGCAGATGCAAAGACTGCTACTTCTTTTGCACCTGCTGCAACAGCAGCTTCAAAGCCCTAGAAGAATATGTACAGCAGATTAGGAAATTTATGTGACATCACCATGAGGTTGATAACTCTTTCAAAGTAAATTACCAACCTTCAAATTAGGAGTTAGAACAGGCAATCTGGCATCCTCTATGTCACAAACTGCTTTCATTACATCTTTTGCATCTGCTAACTATACAAAAAGGTAAAAGAATGAATCAAATTCATTGATTAATACACATTTGCATATATCTTGATTTCCATGGAAGAAATATACAAATATATGCATTTTCACGAGATATAGAAAGGTAAAGAATGAACCAAATGCAGGTTATCTCAAATATCAGCAAGGGATATGCCAAGTATCTCACTTGCATCCAAAAATAATGTTTTCCAGGGAATAAATTTGTAAGCACGTAAGGTTCTGAATTAAAATATAAAAAATGCATGGATAACATATTCATACAGGATATATATACATCCATTAGTAGGTACAGCTTAAGAATAAATAACAAGGTGCACAACACAGACAAAAAGGATAATTAGTTATTGCCTTAAAACATTCATTTTTAGAGGATCTTCACCGAGAATTGAGGAATCAAGAATCACCAACTACAAGAATTTTGACAGGCCAACAAGCACCTTAGATGTGATCAACCTCATTCAATATTTCAGCAATAATCCTAGAATAACTGTAGCACGAGAGAGTAAGCTAAGAGCTTCATGCATAAAGTTGTTCTTCATTTGCATATTTAGTTATCGACTCGTTTCAATACGAAATATTTTACAATATCATGATCAAAGAATTTTAGAGAGAGAGAGAAGAAGGCTATCTAACCACAGCATGGGATTCCTCTTATCCAAAATTCCAAATCCCCATACAGGATCAAGATTCAACAATGTGCAACTACAAATAGATTTCTCTCTCTTTTTTACCGAGGTCAAATACCAGAGCTTTATAAGAAATAAAGCCAAAGATTGAAAAGCATAAATACTCCTATACCATTAAAAAGGGGGCAGGATGGTAGGATCTGGTTGAGCTTAAGGCAGTACATAGCATAGTAAACAGTAATGATAACTAGTCTGTTGGAGGACATAGTCGATGAAGTAGCATCAGGTGAAGAAAAGACAAAAACGAGTTGAAGGAAAAGCAGACACATGTTAGATGATAGCAAAAATAACTACACAAATTAAGGACCACAAATCACGAGCAGAATCACTAGTAGCTCTCAGGAAGCCAAGGAGAATCTGGAATTATACCAAAAACAACTGCCTCGTTGCTCGTTGTTATAAGGTCAACTCCAATTTTTTATTGACTTTCTTTGGAAACCAACTCAAAAATGCATCCAAATTGAAACCACCGACAATTTTTTAGGATGTGAACATCATATGCATCCTCTATAGGTATAAATATAATCATCTAGTCATATCAAATGAAATGGAAACCACAGAAAAGAAAAGATAAGTACTATCTCCATCTAAAATAAGCAAATCATGATACCTGAGGAACCCATTTAGGAGATACAAAACTTGTAGCTTCAACAACAGGCAACCCTGAAGACACCAATCTCCGAATCAATTCAACCTTCACAAACATAGGTACGATATTCTTCTCATTTTGTAATCCATCCCTCGGACCAACTTCCACTATCTTCACAAACTTTGGTATACCTTTTAAAAACTGCTTCACATTAATAAAAAGATTTTAGATGAAGCAAGAGCTTCAGAAATATTAAATAATGAAGCACAAGAAAGAAAATGCATTCCACGCATACAGAGAACTTATTAACCATTTAAAAATCCCGGAAATGAGTATTAGGTAAAATCCTAATAGTTTCAAAAAGAAATGTATACAATTCCATTCAGGTTATTTATTACCTTGTTTGTTATGTCCCATATACCTCTTTCATTGCACTTGGCGCTATACTGCTGATCTGTCCAGTTCCTTGATTTACAAACATGTCCTCGTTTCACCCTATTCTTGCTTAAGCTTTTAGCCCTTTGGTTAAAAGCTTCTCCCTCAGACACATCCCTCACATGTCTTCTCCATGGGAATGTCTCCCCTGTATATTCTTCATAATCCTCACTGGAAAACAAATTTATCAATAAAGTCAATAAATCGATAACTGATACATGCAATTTTGTTGTTAACTTCTGTGGAGTAAAAAGGAGTAGACGAGTGCTCTTAGGGGAACGGTTCTAAAGATAACAGTATCTGACTTACTCGCAGCTATTAGATGTGCTGCAACTCCTCCCATCAATCCATCTGTTTCCCATGCCCATATCATCTCCTCTAGGCCGACAAGCACCAGCTGAGAACCTCTGAATCCTATCAATAGTACTCATGCTAGGAAGCTTGTCAAAACCAAGTGGCTCCTCCAAACTTGACATCGTGAACAAAACCCAAAAGGAGATACTGAAAAGTAACCAGAAAATAAATTAGAGCTCCACTATAAAAGTTATAAGGACCATTTGATTTATTTAAACATGCAATTCTTCAAAATATTTCAGCAGATAAACCTATACAAGTACATATGCAAAAATGTACATTATACTTATCATGGTGTTAGTCAAACAAAATTGACATGAAAATGCAAAGCACTTCCCACATCTCACTGAACTTTTGTCAAATCATCAAGAAAGAAGAGGAAACTACCTAAACCCTTTTGCCAGCCACGTGTAAAGAATAAACTCTATTTAAAAGAAAGTTGGTGCAATGGGGAGGACATGTTACTTGTCCCATTGTAATGGTTTAGGATACAGACATCTAAAACGATTAGGAGAATTGATTGAATAAAATGATGATACAAATAACTTAAAACAGGAGTAGCAACAAAAGCTAATAAAGCTGCTTTAAGAGCAGACAGCATAGCTAAAGTGTAACATTTTGCAGGCCTCTGATCATAATCAACAAACAGAGAGTTCCACGTTCCTATAAGATAAACTAGGTATGACACTAAACATTTTTTTCAAAAGATTACAAGCTGAACAGAAAAAAAAATCTGAGACTGCTTTATTTGAACTTTTTATCGTACCGAAGTGCTTCGAAAATGCACAAATATAGTACTAGCATGTAGAAAAAATTAGGAAGCAGTAGTTTACCTTAAATAAAAGAAATGAGAAATAGGGCATGGGGTTAAATATTTAGACAATAATCCGACTCCTTGGAAAAGTTCATATGAGAAAAAACAACAACAAGAAAAGAGAGATAATATCCTTAATATGATACTATAGATAAATCAATTGAGCCAGTTTCAACCAAGCAACCATGCTTTACTTTGATTCTCCACTTTGTTCTAATCTATTTCATAGTTTCTACTAAAAGGCCGGTGTCATCTATTTCTTCAGCACCTCGCCCTAGTTTTATTATCCTCTACTTCTATCGATGTTGTTATTTCCGCAGTAGCTGGCACAAATCTTACCATCCAAAGTACCAGGTAAATATGTTCATTCTGAATAACATCCATATTCATAATCCAAGTTATTTCAAATCTGCACTTCAAACTGACTCATTCAAGGAAAAATAAGCTCTTTAAAGTGAACAGGTAATGACCCCAGATGTGAACTAAATAACTTCTTTTCCTGAACTGAATCATAAGTTGCTAGCAAGTCAGGGTTCCGTGTTGTCCTTCAAGCAGCAAAGGAAAATATGCTGATAAATCACACTTTTAGCAAATTGCATTTAGTTTATTCAGATAAAAAGGCAAGTCAGATCCTATCATATGGCAAAGAAATATGACTAAAATTGTGTATCAAATACTTGATCTAATAACAAGCTAACATAAAAGCTCTAATCTAGATAAACGGTCTCTTGGAGTAAAAACTGCCGACATTTACTCTCAGAAACAAGAAAATTTTCAAAATAGGATATTTCAAATTATCAAGCAACAAATGTAAGCTATTCTATGCTCTTATGATTTGCACCAGGTGCAACACAAAATATAAATATGTATTTTACATTGAACTCTGAACTTTTACATTCTTCTCTTTCAGTCCTTTAAAATGAGAGGCTGCTAACCATTTCACATTCCTTTAAATTTTCTAGGCAACCAAACAGCAGAACAACCAGACATCAATCCACCAGAATTCAAAACTCTCAAAATCCTAAACCCAATGTTTCAACTTCTAAGGGGAAAAAAACGGTTGTTTCTAAACTCTGACATTTTCCTGCTGTCATTTTTCTTTCTTTTCAATAAAAGAATTACAAACCAAAAAAATTGAACTCGTCTCTCAAATCTACCAACCAAAACAGGAAACACAACATTCTAACTCTCATCCGTTTAGCTAATAGATTTCTCAGCAACCAAACAGACAGAGAAAGAAAACAAATTCATGAATAAATCAAAGAAAAAGGGAAAAGAGAAAGAAGAAAGGAACAGGAATGCAGAGGGGGAATGGAGAGAATTACCGAATTACGATTTCTAATAAAAAGGAGAAAAGAAACCCTAGAATTTGGGGGTTTAGAAGAATCCGGAAGTTTTATTCTTTGGTTTCGTATCCGAAAAGAGAGAGAGTTGAACAAAAGACGAAGACGAAGACGAAGAAGAAGAGGAGGAGGAGCAGGTAACGCAACGTGCAGGACGGTGTTGTTCACAATGCGTTTTCTTGTTCGAGTTTGGTGGGACAATTTTTATATTTAATAAAGCATTTATTTTCTTTTCAAAACTATTATTTATTGCTGTTATAAATTGGTGGGCTGGATAAATTATTAGATGTACTATATTATTAATGGTCTATTTAATAATATTTATCTATTTTAATATAATTTTTAAATAATTATTCACTCTTTAATAATATATAAAAAATACAGTAAAAATTCATTTAATAGAACTATTGATGATATGGAGAATCAGATCTATGTAATAATTTTTCGGTGGCCTGGGTGTTGCTATAAAATATCAATTCCACGCATTTATTTTCTGAATATATATATATCAGATTTTGTGATAATATTTTATTTATAAAAAAATAATGAATGATTATAGGTAAATTGTTTATTTATCAAATAAAATATTCAATTGAATTGGTATTTGGTTAATTCAAGACAACTCAATTAGGAGTTTTATATAAAATATTATTAGGAGTAAATTGTTCATTTTATTATAAAAATAAATATTTAAAAATGATTAACTATGTATACATTAATTTTGAAAGGAAATAAGTGAAATTATATACAAAAAAAATATTGAACATCATAAATGATTGTTACCAACAACAAAATGGTTTTTTTAGTAAAGTCATTAGTCATGTGTTTAAATTTTGACGTGGTAAATAAAGCAATTAGATTGGAAGAGTATTCCATATAACAGGTCTTTATTAGTCAGTTAATAGATTAAATATCAGTGATTTATAAAAAATCATAAATTACTGGTTAATCCTGTTTTAAGGAAGCTAATCAGTTTAATTTTAAAAAAATCCCAATTAATTTGTTTACTACGAAATTTTTAAACAAATCAATATTTTTTCAACGTTTAAATTTATTAATATTTAAAATTTATCTATTTACATCAAAATTAAACATATAAAAAATCACTTTGATTGAGATATAAATTTACTATTCAGCCTATACTATTACTACATGGAGTCCTCAACTAGTTTACCAAAAAATATACAGATATACCCAAGTTTTTTATTGGCTACAAATTAGTAAAATGATGTGAATCAATATCTATCTTATTATTATAAATTTGTTGATTGAATTTAGTATCATGATTAAAGTAATGTTAATTCAATTGGGGAATATTACAAAACTTAATTTTAAAACAATTAATTAATTAATGTTATTTTACGAACTACGAGTGTTTATCTATATAATTAAAATAATATGTTTTTGCTAAAAATTAACAAATTTTTATAATTAATGTTTATTTATTATATATTATATCTTAAAACAATTAATAAATGTTATTGCAATGTGTTCATCTTTACTGTATATTATATCTCTGATTAGATTAGTGTCACGACTTGGTCGAACACCAACTCAGTATAGAAAACTCTAAAAGACCATTTGTTAACAACCATTTTTAGAATGATGATAAATATTATTATAATTATATTTTCTTTTCATTTCATACTTATATGTAATTCTTTAAATAAAACAATAAAATTTGTATATTAAATAAGGAAAGTACTTTGATACACAAACCTTTTAAAATTAGGGTTTAGGGATTTATATTAGGGTTTACAGTTTAAGGATTTAGGTTGTACTGTATAGAATTTAGAGTTTAGGGGTTTAGGTTATAGGGAATAGAATTTAGAGTTTTAGATTTAGGGTGTTAAGGTTGGGAATTTAAATTTTAGACTTTATAGTTTAATTATGAAGAATTGTGTAACTTTTTTACAAAGCTTGTGTATGAAAATATAACTCATTAAACAATCAAAGGAAAATACTTTGATACACAAGCCTTTTAATTTTAGGGTTTAAGGATCTAGGTTGTGGTTTAGTATTTAGGGTTTAGGTTGTAAGGTGTAGAATTTATGATTTATGATTAAAATTTAGAGTTTAAGGTTTAGGATCCAGGTTGTGGTTTAGAATTTAGGGGTGTAGGTTGTAAGGTGTAGGTTTCATGGTATTAAGGTTCAGAATTTTAGTTTTAGATTTTATAATTTAAATATGAAGAATTATGTAATTTTTTTACACAGTCTGTGTACTAAATATAACCCTTAATCAAATTCATATTTAGTAGTTTTAGTTATAGTTCCAATTAATTTAGTTATGAAGTTAATTGTATAGTTCAACGTTTGTAATGATTGATAATAATTACAACTAATGCTCTCGTTGGAACTAAGTAAATTATTAAATTGTAAAAAATATATAACTTGAAATAAAGATTAACAATTTGTATAAAAAATCACCAATATATAAAACGGATGTATCAAACTATAGTTATTTATAAATCTCTAATTTTTCATACGATAAGTAAAACAAAAAAATAAAAAATATAAATTTATTATTAATAAAAACATAAAACAATAAGATATATTATTCATTCATTTTTATTTGAACAATTAGATTTAAACCCAGTTATTGCTAAACTAACACGTTTGCTACTGTCAACTAAGCCTTTTCATTTTATCACAACAAAACACTTTTTAATTACTTCACTAATAGGCATGTAAACGAACCGAACGATGGTGTATTTATGTTTGCTCGTTTAATTTTAACCGAACAAATGAACGAACACAAACATAAATAAACACATAATTTTTTTTTCGTGTTCGTTCATTAAGAAATGTAGCTTGTTCGTGTTCGTTCATGTTCGTTCGTTTAAATGATAAACGAACACAAACGAACATATATAATGTGTTAAATATTTAATATTTTGAGTTAGTTCGATTAATTTAATTAATTAACCGATTTTAAACCGAAATAATCTATAATTAAAATTTTAAAAAATCTTAATTATTAGCCGAAACCTAAAATTATCTAATAGATTAACCAATTTTATTTTGGTTCGGTCGGTTAGTTCGTTTAACCGAACAATGAACACCCCTAGACATATGTGAATAAATTTAAATGAACATAAACGAACGAACATAAACAAACGGATTACCGAACGTTTACGAAAATAAATGAACGAACAAGCCCTTTGTTCGTGTTCGTTCATTTAATTAAAAGAACAAAAAATCTTGTTCATATTCGTTTGTTTAATAAATAAACGAACATAAACAAACTTCTCGCCGAACGGTTCAAAACTAAATGTTCGTTTCGTTTATACCCTATTCACCGACCTACATTGCATAGGCGTCAAATAATTAAAAATTGTCTAATTATTGGATTTTCTTCCCCCACTTTATGAAATTTGTAAAGTTAGTCACTTTACTTTAATATGTTACATTCGATCCTTGTGTTTTACAAAAATTGAAAAGTTAGTTCAACTGAATAATATTACTAAATCTTAGCATTAAAACATTGACTTAGAAATCAGCAGCTCAACAATTTATATGTTAAAAAAAATCAGTAAAAACTAAATAGTTAGTCAATTTATATGCAAGAAATTAACAAAATCCAGTAGTTTCGGTTCGTTCACAAGTTTATAAACAATTGGATTAACTTTTCAATTTTCATACACTACGAGGATCAATAACAAAATAGAGTCAAACAATTAAAAGTTCACAATTGAATTTTATAATAAAATATTAAAAATACAGAGAAAATATATATAGTAAAATATTGAAAGATACGAAGTATTCATATATGTTAATTCATATAACTAATATTTTAAGAGTGTTTTCCTATTTAATATATATATATATATATATATATATTGTCACGGCCTGCACATTTGGGTCCGAGACAGATGCGCAACAAGCAACCAAAGAGGTTCTAGGCTTGCCAAGAAGACCACCAGACTTAGTCCGATCGTTGGAGACTGAAAGAAAGCCCAAGTACATTGAGCCTGGTAAATTAATAGATGACATCTTACCGGGGAATATTCCAAGGGATAAGAATATCTCTCAATGTAAACACAAACTTAAGGAAAGAATTTCATAGTGATAGAGTTTCCTTAGTTAGTGTAGATTTGGTAGGTGGCTTTCAATCTGGGCCGTTAGTGTGATTCGATCTCGTCCGTTCATTGTATGGGGATTCAACTATAAATAGAGGCCTCCCCACCTCACTTGTATCATCCATCATTTGAGTAATACACTTGGCATTTACTCTAAAAACACTATGTAGTGTTCTTCGTGTTCTTGAGCGTTCTTTCTCTTGTTCTTGTTGCCTTTCTCTTTTGTTCGGTTCCACTTGGAACGATCTTGTGTTTGTGAGCATTGGAAGTATTCGATCTTCCGGAAAAGGATTTCAGGCTTACTTAGTCGTTTGTCTAAGAACATCGACTAAGGCCGCACGTTGGGTTGGTTCAGAAGTCTAGTCCCGTGACAGTATGCATTTATAAAAATATTATAAAGTTTTTTTCCTTTGAAAATATTTCATTTTACGTAAATATTGTTTATTCAAATAATAAATGCACATATTTGTGGGGAAATTGCACCAATATTGTATGGGGATTTTTTTTTCCAGAAATATGATATCATTGTTTTTATTTTCAAACCTATAGCATTTGTTACAGTAAAAGTAAAGTCGGTGGGAATACAATCCGACTTCACTATTATTCTTTTTTTAATTAAAATATGTTGAAGATGGTAGGTCTACAATCCGATTTCAGTGTAAAACATTGTTTGAAGACGATGTGTTCTCTCCGACTTTAATTTTTTTAATTAGAAAAAACATTCATTTTTTAAAGACGATGTATTTCTTCCGCCTTTAATTTCACTGTAAAAAGTAATATATTTCTAAAAATAAAAAAGCAAAAATCATATATGTAAAACTAAAAAAAACCAAATACCATATTTGTATAAAGTTTCCATTATTTGTAGTCAGATTATTTTGCCTATAAATTGGAGCAGAAGGGAGGAAAACAGAACGGTGGTAGGCAGTTTTCAGTTGGGAGTTAGGTCATTGTCTTCTTAATATATTAAATTCTTTCCTTCAGTAACCTGCTACGTCACACTTAGAAAAATGTGAATTAAAGGGGAAACTACTCAAAATGTTATTAATATGGGTAAACTACCGGAATAGTCAAATTTTGTTTCATAAATATTTACTTTTGCTCATCGAATTTAAAAAATAATATTTTGGTCACTTTTTGTTTTATAACATTTTGGTCACTTATGTTATCGTTTTTAACATTTTAGTCATTGAGACGCTAATTGTCGTTAGTTTAATGACATGACATGTTAGTAAAAGGAGTTAATTTTTAATTTAACCCTTAAACTTTAGATAAATACTAAATTTACTCATGAACTTTAAATAAAATATCAATTTGACCCTTGGATCCGACCAAAGTCACATGTCGTCGTCGCTCACCATCATCGTCAGTCATTGTCTATCAAGGACGGATGCGTGTTAATTGCAGGAGGGGCAATTTTCCCTTCCAACTTTGGTTGTTTAATTACATTTTAAGCCATCGATAGTTTTAAAATTATTGTATTTAAGTTTTTGTTCCTCCCAAAATTTTGTAATTAAGTCCTTTCCCCTCCCAAAATTTCTGGTTTAATTAATTGTTAGGATCTTATTAGTTTTAAAATTAATGAAATTAAGTCTCGACTCCAAATTTGTTAGTTTAATTACTTTTTAGTCCTTTAATTTCAAAATTAGAAAAAATAAAGCCCTAACTCCCTTAATTTTATAGTTTAAGTGTTTTTAAGACCCTGCTCATTTCAAAGTTAAGCAACTTATCCCCCTCATGGGTGAATCTTGGCTTCGTCCCTTCCGTCAGTCATTGTGGCCGAATAACGTTGAATCCAAAAAAATTATATTCTATCCTTTTTGGCCTCCTGAAAGCAAATATGATATTTGTTTCATCGAAAAAATCCACAAATCTAGTCTAGAACCCTTACGACTTCCTTTAAAACTAATCTATAATAGTAAATTTATCATTAATATTCCTTTAAAAATAATATAAACCATAATAAAATATTCGTTTAAAAATCTTTTTTTTGACAAATTCTATATAAACCTAATCCTACCTAGAGAGGAGGGGAAGGTGGACTCTAGGGGAAGGAAAGGAGTGTTCTTAGTAGGTCTAGAACCCATGACCTAAGCAAAATGAGAGAACATAGATGAACAGCTTGGCCAACCGACCAAATGTGCTTGCTCCTTTAAAAATCTAAATTTATATCATAATCCAATAATAATAATAATAAATTTAAGCTCATATTATAATTTATTATTACGATTTCAATGGAAAGAAATTTGACTAGCACTGCAATTAAAACCTCGAATCAATCTGGAGGTAAGATACCCCAGCATGACTTTATGTGTTCTTTTCCTGGCTGAAATTTAACCGTTCAAGTTCTCGCAAAATCAATTATGAAATAATTCAACGAGTGGTTTTCGATGAAAAAGAGAAACATTCGACATTAGAACCATTTATCTATACAGGAGATTTCATAGGCAAGGTATATTGGGTAGAATAATATAATTGTAGCCGGAGAAATTATTACATGGTCTCGGCTCATCACGTCATCAATGGTTTTATTCAATGAGATTAATTCATTTAATGACATGTAGGAAATAGATGAAGATTCACCTTGAAAAAAGGAGATGAAAAATTATTATTTGATAGAACCGTGAATAACGTGGTAAGCCAGACCCATCTAATAATTTTTCCTGTAGCTGATTTGGTTATTAGACAAACTTCATAGGAAAGCGATACATATATATCAATGCACTAAGCTATACATATTCTTATGATTTGATTATGATATAGATTTAAATTTTTAGTGTCTTTATTTTTAAAAGAATGTTAATGATAAATTTATTGTTATGGTTTAGTTCTAAAGGAAGTCGAAGGATTCTAGGCTAGATTTGTGGAGTTCAGGACACTGTACAATGAAACGAACATTGTATTTGCGTTCAGGAGGCCAAAAAAAGAGTGAACTGAAATTTTTTGCGTTCAACGGTCATTGGCGTCGAAGAACAAAGGTGAGCAGCAACATGTGACTTTGGGCGGATCCATGAGTCAAATTGATATTTTATTTAAAATTCATGGGTTAAATTGATATTTTATCTAAAAATTATGGTAAAATTAATATTTATCGAAATTTTTAGGGATCAAATTAAAAATTAACCCCATTTACTAACATAACACATCATCAAACTAACGACCTTTACCGTCTTAGTGACCAAAACGTTAAAAATGGTAACATGAGTGACCCAAATGTTATAGAACGATAACGTAAGTGACCAAAATGATACTTTTTTAAATCAAGTGAGCAGAAGTAAACATTTATGAAACAAAAGTGATCATTGCAATAGTTTGCCCTATAATATATATTTATATTGTTAAAACTTTTGATAATATTTTGTGAACTTAAAAATTGGGTAAATTACGTTTGAGGTCACTTTTATTTTTGTTTATCTTATTTTGATTATTAAATTTAAAAAAATTTATATTTTGATCATTTATATTATCAATTTGTTACAATTTAATTATTGAGTTGTTAACTCTTGTTGCATGATAATGTGACACATTAACAAAAAAAAAAAGGTCAATTTTTAATTTTATCCATGAATTTTAAATAATGTATCAAATTGACTTGTGAACTCTCTCTTAACCTCTCTTTTGGTCTGTATTGTCATCACTCACTATCAACGTCGCTTCTGCCACTTTTTGGTCGGTGATAACACCAAACCAAAACTCTTCCTTCCCTCTTTGCTTCTACGGTTTTTATTTTCTAATATTTTAGAGTTTTTTGTGTAAGGGTTATATATAAATGATTCACCTGCGTTCTTTCTTGCAATACAACAACTAAATGTGAAGGTAACAGAGAGGAATAGTTATTGCTCGAGCGACATAGATACAATATTTATAACTTATCAAATTTAAGGTAAATTACCTAGCTGACCACCTAACTATTAGGCGTGACATGTTTTGACAATCGAACTAAAAAAATTCAAAATTTGATCATCCAACTATTTAAATGGATCTATTCTGATCACCGGCCGTTAAAATCAAACGGAAAGGTGACGTGGCCGTCAAATAAAATTTGTATAATTACACATTTGGTCCTTGTTAGTTATTTATTATATCAATTTAGTCATAGTTTTAAATTAAATAAATAAAATTAATCAAAAAAATTCAAAATTCGATCATCCAACTATTTAAACGGATCTATTCTGATCACCGGCCGTTAAAATCAAACGGAAAGGTGACGTGGCCGTCAAATAAAATTTATATAATTACACATTTGGTCCTTGTTAGTTATCTATTATATCAATTTAGTCATAGTTTTAAATTAAATAAATAAAATTAATCAACCAATCAGGTGACGATACGTGTCACAACCTGATGAAAGGAAAATTCAAAAATAAAAAAAAAAGTGCTTGGGGTTTGAACCCATAACCTCATGAGTAAAAACCCACAACTTTACCACCACATCAATCCAATTTTAGTGAAATAGATTGCACCGTATTTTATGTAACTTATTATTCAGTAAATACTAGGGAATAAAGAAGTAAAAATGGTTGCAAAGGGACTCGAACCTAAATCACTTGGGATGTGTAAAACCATACAAAACCACTTAACCAGTTCAAATAATTAATTTTAATATGAATATATTTTAAATATATTTAACGTATAGTTAAAGAAAGAAAAAAATATTTTTAAATAATTTATTTAAATATGAATATTTTTAAATATATTCAAATAATTAGATTTATGGTTTTTATATTTTTAAACTAAATTGAATTTTTTTTCACATTTATTTTACAATTAAATTAGATTCACAATTTTATTTTTTAATGTAATTAATATATATTATATTAATAATGAATTAAGATATTTATTAAAAAATAATTAAATTAAAATCATTGTCGTCACCTGATTGGTTGATTAATTTTATTTATTTAATTTAAAACTAAGACTAAATTGATATAATAGGTAACTAACAAGGATCAAATGTGTAATTATACAAATTTTATTTAACGGCCACGTCACCTCTCCATTTGATTTTAACGGCCGGTGGTCAGAATAGGTCCATTTAAATAGTTTGGTGGTCGAATTTTGAATTTTTTTAGTTTGGTGGTCAAAACAGGTCACGCCCAATAGTTAGGTGGTCAGTTAGGTAGTTTACCCTAAAATTTAAATATTATTTGAATCTGTATAAATTTGTTCGGCCTGAACCAATTCAAATAAAAGGACCCAATTGCAAGAAAAATATGAGCTCTAGAGAACCTAAATCCGAAGACAGCCCGATATGAGCCCGTTTGAACACGCTAGTTTGTAGATCTGACAAACTTGACATGAGATCCGATCCGATTTATTTAACCTGGTGCCTGATATGAATCTAAATATGATGGTCTAAATTTGATCCCAACCTGAAAAATCAAACCGAACCAAAATCGACCCGAATTTTAGTTGAATCGAAAGTAACATGTACATAATTTGACCCGAACCGAAAGTAACTCGAACCAAAAGTAACCCAAACGGCGAACTGAACCAAAAGCAACCCAAATATAATTTGCTCAAATACGTATGTTTTATTTTTTTTATTATATTATTAATTAACAATCATCTTTAGTAATAGTTAATGGTTTAATATCATCTTTTATCCGTTAAAATACCATCTTTATATATGGACTCAAACTGGAAATCGAACGATCCAATATTGATCCTGCTCGAAAAAGCAACCAATCTGATATTGACACGAATCGAAAATCAATCGATATGATATCGACCTTACCCAATAGTCGATCCGACCTAAAATAACATAGACTCGATCTGAATTCAAAACATACTCGATCTGACTCTAATCGAACTTAAACAGAAAACAACACAAACCGAAATGACCCGACCCAAATAACCTGATTGTCACAAGTAGTTTTCCAAGACAACTAATCAATGTCTTTAAATTCACACTTAGGATAATTTGGGTAAATTATTTATATTATATATATTTCCTTTCCTTCTCTTTTCTTTTCAAAATATAATGGGATCACTCAATTTTATAATTTGAAGTAGTTGGTTTATTAGACAACTATTTAAGAATAGAATTTGCTGCTTTTTTGTCCTTTTATATATCCGCCAATGATTTTGTGTCATGTGTATTATTAATAAAAATAATTAATAAAACAATAAAAAATAACCATTAATACACGTGAAATAAAATCATTGGTGAGACATATAAAAGGCACAAAAAAGAAAAAATGAATTTTGTTCACTAATCAATACCTTTGGGCTCATGTCTGAGATAATTGAGGTAAATAAATCGTGTTATTTATATTTTTTTCTATCTTTTTTCCTCTTTAAGAAAACTATATATATATGTTGTATTTGTAATCTTATTACCCTTCGTGCTATAATTGTTTTTAAATGTTATATTTATTTAAATTTGATACGTTTACAATTTATTTTATGTAAATTGTGATACATTTATATATTTATAACATAATTATATTTTTTTCACGTCATGTCGATATATACATATTATTTTTATGTCATACCTATTTACGCTGAGTTTATGCTTATTTTGTATAGATTTTTCTTATAATAAATTAATTTTAACTATAAGTAATTTTCGTAAAAAGTAATTCATTACATCCATGGTATATTAATTAAATATTTTGGGTAAAGTATACCAGTTGTCACCGGTCTTTTAGGGTGCGCTCAATTTAGTCACCGAACTATTAAATTTTTCATTGGGGTCACTCAGCTTTTAGTTCGCTTTCATTTTTGTCCCTCCCATTAACTTCCATTAAAAATACTGACGTGGCACGTTAATTCTCTTTCTTCCTCCATTTTCTTCTTCTTTATTTGCTCTGTTTTTTCCTCCATAACTGAAACTCTGTTTTTCCTTTATTTTTTCTTCTTTCATTTTGGTCATTATACTCAAGCTTAAAGCATAGGGTTAACCTCAACACATAGTGTTATCAATTCCCATATATTCAACCTGGGAGGAATCATTGTTATCAATTCCCAGTTTCACATCATTCGAGAATATTGCTTCAAGAATGAGTAGAATGACAAAATAAAAGAAAAAAAAGAAAACAGAGTTTCAGTTATGGAGTAAAAAACAGAGCAAGTAAAGAATAAGAAAATGGAGAAAGAAAGAGAATAACGTGCCACGCCAGCGTTTTTAACGGAAGTTAACGGGAGGGACCAAAATGAAAGCAAATGTAACGACCCGGGTTTTGGGAACCCGAGCGTCGGCCTAACCTGGGGTACATGCCTCGCGTTTGGGCTATGTTGTTGGGCCTATTAAACCCTTTTTGGGCTTGAGTTGGAAAGATGGCTTGGGGGCATGAGGGTAATTACCTTGTGAGTGAAAAAGGCGAGGGAGAGTTAATTTCTGCATAATGTAGAAGATGGTGAGATCTCCATCCTTGTCCTCTCTTCTTCTTTTCTAAAACTCCTTTTTTCCACCCAAAATCACCACATAGGGTACCGATATGGGGTACCGGTACAGAACATAGCGTATCAGTACGGGGCAAGGGCCAAATTCTTTCGAATCTAAATAGCGTATCGGTACTCAGCATGGAGTATCGATACCTAGAGGGGAGTACCGATACCTTAGAGTATCGATACTCGCTGGGCAATCTGCCTAAGTTTTTATGTTTTGAGTTCGGGGGTTTTATAAATTGTGATAAAGGTTCTAATGGGTCCCTTATGATATAAAATGACTAGTAAAATCGAGAATGTATGTTCATCTTTGCTTATATGGATTAAATGGTTAATTGAGTACTGAAATAAAAGTAAATTGCTTGGTAAGCGAGTTTTAGGGATCCTTGGTGGATCATTTGTGGTCGTGCCAGGTAAGGGCACTTGTTTGGTTATGAGTCATTGTTTGATGGGATCCGGATACCTAGTGGGTGTGTGTTGCAACACATGAAAGCCATTCGATGTGAGATTCCGGGTGATGAACGAAGGACATCCGATGTGACATTCTAGGTGATGATATTTGCTCGATGCGAGATTCTGAGTGAAGACTCGATGTGAAATTCTGAGTATACCGATCGATGCGAGATTTCGAGTAGCTCGATGTGAGATTCTGAGCCTGGGTGGGTCTTCCAGTGTCGGGTGACATTGGGCCTCACTCATAGTTTGTTTACTTTTATGTTGTTATTGAGATCAGGTTTGTTATAGCATGTGTTTAGGAGGTTATGGTAGCGCCAATGCTTTATCCTATCTTGACATCATATTCATAACATGCTCTTAATTATGATTCACCTAAAGCATGGTCGAGTGGTCGTGTATCCACTGAGCTTTGTTAGCTCAGCGTTCAGAATTGTGTTCTCCGTTCGCAGGTTGATAGATAGTTCGGGTGTAGCAGAGCACCATCGAAACAAGGATCCAACATTGGTCTCTTGGTAAAGTACAAGTACTTAGATGTAGTGTGCTATGTATTCGTAGGACCCTATGTATTTGTAACTCGATTTGATTTAACTTGTATAGGTCAAATATTTTATTACTGTATTTAGAGCTCCATTAACTATTTTGAATGCTTTAAGTAAATATGGATTTAAATGCTTGAGATGTCGCGTTCGGATTCATAAAGCTTAATTTCTTTACTGGCTTTTAAAAGCAAAAAAAATTTATGGGAATGGTTCGGGCTTGTGGCCCAATTGTAGTATTCTGGTAGATGGTATTACATTTGGTATCAGAGCTTAGGTTTAGTCAGTTCTAGGCCGTCCCCGGGGGAATCTCCATAAGTTAAAATTATACTTGGATTAAGCTGGATTTTCGATGGTGTACTCATGTTGTCTGTTTACGCAGAGTTGAACCATGCCAATGAGAGCTAGGAACGTGGAAGAAAGTTTAGGTTCCAGGGGTGGAAGCTCCAATGAAGACTATGTGCTGAATGTGGAGGAGCCTGATGGAGGAGCTAGTCATGAAGCCAACTATTTCTCCCACTTGCACCGAGCCCTAGACCAGATTGTAAGGGCGATTCTGAGGCATTCATCTACCCCTCGAAAAGTACCGGTTGAGAGGGTGCGTAGGCAGGGTGCCACAGATTTCTTGGGGTCGGGACAATGCAACCTGGTGAAAGTAGACAAATGGCTTCGAGACACCCGTTAGATTACGAGACAGATGAGGTTACGATCTGAAAATAAGTTATCATGCGTGTTATCTTTGCTCGAGGGAAACACGAGAAAATGGTGGGGAACCGTAGAGCTGGAATGACACCCTAGCTGACCTCCTCGTGATGACTTTCTTGATGAGTTTGAGAAGAAGTATGTAGGTGAGGCTCACGTTGACAGGTTGAGAGACCAATTTACCCACCTTGTGCAAGGGAACCGCACCGTCTTTGAGTATGAACAAGAATTTCTACAACTGAGCAGATATGCGCCGGAGCTTGTGGCCACCAAGAAAATGAGGTGCAAGAGGTTCATAAAAGGGTTAAGGAATGAGATACAAGCCTATTTGGCAGCTGCCTCACCCAAGGTATTTTCTGAGTTGAATGCTAGTGCAAAGTCTCTTGAGCAAGTGTAAGGTCTGACATATGGTTCTGCTAGTGGACAAGGAGGTCTAAGTGGGAAGCCTTAGAATTTCTCTAATAGCTCACAGTCTCACTCGAAGAGGGATAGAAACCGATGGAATCAGGGAAGAGGAGCTCCGAATCAGAGTATAAGGTCAGATCACAGATCAGAGTCTGTCGATCGTAGGAGGCCTACATCATCTTCGTCTATGATGAGCCCAAATAGTTCTCAGGGGAGTGCGGGTGCACCGTCTTATAATCAGTGTGGGCGTAGGCACCGAGGAGAGTGCTGGGGTACAAACCAAGCTTGCTTTGAGTGTGGGTCTCAAGACCACCTTGTGAAATATTGCCCTGATGTTACCACAACCGTTCCGATTTAGGCACTGAGGGTTTCTTATCTGGCTCAGAGGAGCCGAGGGTTCTTTAGGGGAGGGTCAAGCCAGGTGACTGGCCACCAGAGTAGAGGCACGTTTCAGTCTACGACGAGGGCACCGGCGAGACAGTATGTAGTTAGAGCTCAAGAGGATTGCGAGCCCACCGATGTGATTGCATGTACCTTTTCCTTGTTTTCTGTTCCCATTGTTGCATTAGTAGATTTGGAGTTTACCCACTCCTATATCTGTAGTGGGATATCCTAGCGTTGGGGTATACCGGCTGAGGACCTAGAGATAAGAATTCGTGTGTCTAGTCCATTAGGATTAGATGTGTTAGTAGACAATGTGTACCGGAGGTGTCCCATCGAAGTTCAAGGTTCAATCTTCCAGTGGATCTTATGGTTTTATCGTTCCAAGAGTTTGACGTAATCTTAGGTATGTATTAACTTGTTGAGCACGACGCTAGTTTGGGTTGTAGAACTAAGAGTTTAAAGCTCCATATGGTCGATGGATCTAAGTTAATAGTTAGAGAAGAGAGACACCCTTGTATCCCCAACGTAGTATTGGCTTTAGTAGTACAGAGATTAATACAACAATGTTGTGAGGCTTTTATGGCTTATGTGGTGGATACAAGAGTCGAGAATCTGACCATTGAGAGCCTCATGACAGTTTGTGGATTCATGGATGTCTTCCCGGAGGAGCTACTCGAATTACCACCGGATCGTGAGCTTGAGTTTTGAATTGAGGTATTACCCAGTACGGCACCAGTGTCCATCACCCCTTACCGGATGGCACCAACATAAATGAGGGAGTTGAAGAAGCAAATTCAGGAATTACTAGAGAAAGGTTTTATCCGACCAAGCGTTTCTCCTTGGGGTGCTTCGGTCTTGTTTGTTAAGAAGAATGACGGGTCAATGAGAATGTGCATTGACTATCGGCAGTTAAATAAGGTAACGGTGAAGAATAGCTATCCTCTTCCCAGAATAGATGATTTGTTTGACCAGTTGTGAGGTGTCTGAGTCTTCTCGAAGATAGATTTGAGATCGGGGTACTATCAATTGAAAATAGTGGAAGAAGATGTCCAGAAGACCGCTTTCAGAACGCGGTATGGACACTGTGAGTTCTTGGTGATGCCTTTTGGGCTCACTAATGCTCCAGCAGCATTTATGTATTTGATGAAAAAAATCTTCCAGCCTCATTTGGATCAGTTCGTAGTGGTGTTCATCGATGACATTCTGGTTTATTCGCTTTCAGTTGAGAAGCACGACTACCACCTGCAAGTAGTTCTCCAGACGTTGAGAGATAGGAGCCTCTATGCAAAGTTCAGTAAATGTGAGTTTTGGTTTTCCGAAGTGGCGTTTTTGGGCCACATCGTGGCGGCGGATGGGATCCACGTTGTCCCTCAGAAGATCTAAGCAATAGTAGAGTGAAAACCACCTAGAAATGTCTCGGATGTCCGCAGCTTTCTTGGGCTGGCGGGATATTATCGACGGTTTGTTAAGGGTTTTTCAATCTTAGCTACCCTGTTGACCAAGTTACTTTAGAAAGGAGTGCCATTTATATGGAATGAGAAAATATAACAATGTTTTGAGCAGTTGAAGGCTTACCTTATCGAGGCTCCGGTTCTGACGTAACCCGAACCAGAAAAATATTATGTGGTGTTTAGCGATGCGTCCTTGAATAGACTTGGTTGTGTTCTTATGCAAGAGGGTAAAGTGGTTGCCTACGCCTCGAGGCAACTTAAACCTCATGAATAGAATTACCCTACCCGTGATTTGGAGCTAGCCGCGGTGATCTTTGCTTTTAAGATTTGGAGACACTATCTCTATGGAGAGAAGTGTTACATCTATACGGATCATAAAAGTTTAAAGTATTTTCTCACCCAGAAAGAGTTGAATTTGAGCCAGTGTTGGTGGATCGAGTTGCTAAAGGATTACGATTGTGTTATTGAGTACCATACGGGCAAGGCAAATGTAGTGGCAAATACCTTGAGTCGTAAGTCGATGTATGATTTGAGAGCTATGTTTGCTCGCTTGAGAATGACCAAGAATGGTGGGCTTTTAGCTGAGCTCAGGGTTGAGCCCACGTTGGTACAAGAAATAAGGAGGAGTCAGGCTCTGGATGAAGATTTAGTGGCTCATATTGAAGCGGTTCAGAGAGGCGAGGCCTCAGATTTTGAAGTACGAGATGGTGGGTACTTGTATTTCAAGGGTAGATAGTGTGTTCCGGCCTTAGAAAATTTGAGGGATTGTATTTTGTGGGAGGCACACCATAGTCCTTTCCCCGTGCATCCGGAAAACAACAAGATGTACCAAGATCTTCGACCCTATTATTGGTGGTCGTGCATGATAAGGAATATTTTTGAGTTTTTGACAATATGGTTAGCTTGCCAACAAGTGAAGGCGGAACGTCAAGTTCCATCAGGGTTACTACAGCCGATTCAGATTCCACAATGGAAGTGGGATCATGTCACCATGGATTTTGTTACGGGATTGCCGATGACTTAAATGAGGCATGATGTGATATGGATAATAGTGGATCGTTTGACCAAGTCTGCTCATTTCTTGCTGGTGCGCATGGATTTCACATTAGAGCGGTTGGCCCAGTTGTACATCAAGGAGATAATGAGGTTACATGGAGTGCCATCTTCGATCATATAGGATAGAGACCCGCGGTTTACAGTAAGGTTATTGAAGAAGATTCATAGTGCCTTAGGCACCGAGCTGCATTTTAGTACAGCTTTTCATCCTTAGACAGATGGCCAGTCTGAGCGGGTTATTCAGATTCTTAAGGACATGCTTCTGTGTTGTACCGTAGATTTTGAAGGAAGTTGGGAAGAACAGCTACCATTGGTTGAGTTCGCGTACAGCAACAGTTATCAATCAAGCATCAAGATGGCTCCTTTCGAAGCATTGTATGGGCGTAGATGTAGAACGCCCCTGTGTTGGACCGAGCTCAATGAGAGGAGGATCGTGGGGTCTGATTTGGTTAGACAGATCGAAGAGAAGATTCACATCGCCAAAGAAATATTGCAAGGAGCCTTTGATCGACATAAGGCCTACGCGTATAGGAAGCGCAAGCATATCGAGTACGAGATTGGTGAAAAAATGTTCTTAAAAGTATCTCATTGGAAATGGATATTTCGTTTTGGACGGAAGGGCAAGTTAAGTCCACGGTATATTGGACCATACGAAGTGATCGAGAGGATCGAACCTGTAGCATATTGGCTAGCCTTACCTCCGGAGTTATCACGTATCTACGATGTTTTCCATTTATCCGTGTTGAGACGCTATCGTTCAGATCTTCGCATGTTTTATCACTCGAAGAAGTGGAGGTTGACACGGATTTCACGTATGAAGAAGAGCAGTGAGAGTACTTGATAGAAAAGTTAAAGAGCTTCGTAACAAGTGTATACCCCTCGTAAAAATGTTGTGGAGAAACCATGAGGTTGAAGAGGCAACTTGGGAAGTCGAGGCCGAGATGAGAGAGCACTACCCGCATCTTTTTCCACCAGGTAAATTTCAAGGACGAAATTTTCTTTAAGGAGGGAAGAGTTATAACGACCCAGGTTTTGAGAACCCGAGCGTCGGGTTAACACGGGGCACGGGGCTCGCGTTTGGGATATATTGTTGGGCCTATTAAACCCTTTTTAGGCTTATGTTAGCGGGCTTTAGTTGGAAATATGGCTTGGGGGCATGGGGGTAATTACCTTGTGAGTGAAAAAGGGGAGGAGGGGTTAATTTCTGCATAATGCAGAAGATGGTGAGATCACCATCCTTGTCCTCTCTTATTCTTTTCTAAAACTCTTTTTTTCCACCCAAAATCACCACATCAAAGATTAAATCTTTAGAGTTTGTTGTGGGAATCTCGTTTTGCACCTTAAGGGAGTTGTTTCCAGCTTTGGGAGATCTATCATTCAAGGTAAGTAATGTGGGAAATGGTGGAGGTTGAGGTTTAGTGGGGGGTTTTAGGGTGAGAACGAGAATGGTGTTTTTAATCCCATTTCTAGTTGTTGAATCGTCCTTTGAACTTCTTTTAACCTCACATCAACGTTGTAACTTGTTTACAATATTTCCTTGTAGTTCAAGAGGTTGGGGAGCATTCAAAGGCCCAAGGGAAGAAGAAGGCTTGAGGTGGAGTTTGGGGGTTCTTTTTTAGCTTGTAGATCGAGGTTAGCACACTTCTAACTTCCGTGTGTTCATGTGCATCATCATTTTGTTATGCGTTGCTTGATATATGGTGTTTTGATAATTTGGAGTTTGGATGACCATCAATGGTAAATCTAAAAATTGTTGAGTTTTAAGGGTAAAAATGGTTAGAAACTCACATAATGACTTCAAATAACGTGTAGGAACGTTTTGGGACTTAACCATAGAGGTTGAGGGAGGGCTTGATACAATAGGTTTTGAAATCGGGACTCGCGTACCGGTACGGGGTAGCTGCGTACCGCTACTCCTTCATATCTTAGGGGTCGAACTGTGAGAGGTGTACCGGTACGCCTCTTCGCGTATCGATACCCCTCGTTAGAGCAGAATTCTAGTGGGGCTTTGGTGTACCGGTACACTCAGGGCGTACCGGTACCCACTATTGCATTGCCTAGAAAGGCTTTACGTACCGGTACGCTAGAGTTGGTGTATCGGTACGGGGCAACCCCAGTACCGATATAGGGTACCGGTAAGGAACGTAGCGTATTGGTACGGGGCAAGGGCCAAATTCTTTCGAATCTAAATAGCGTATCGGTACTCAGCATGGAGTATCGATACCTAGAGGGGAGTACCGATACTCACCTTAATGTATCAGTACTCGCTGGGCAATCTGCCTAAGTTTTTATGTTTTGAGTTTGGGGGTTTTATAAATTGTGATAAAGGTTCTAATGTGTCCTTTATGATATAAAATGACTGGTAAAATCAAGAATGTATGTTCCTCTTTGCTTATATGGATTAAATGGTTAATTGAGTATTGAAATAAAAGTAAATTGCTTGGTAAGCGAGTTTAGGGATCCTTGGTGGATCATTTGTGGTCGTACCAGGTAAGTGCACTTGTTTGGTTATGGGTCTTTGTTTGATGGGATCCGGATACCCACTGAGTGAGTGTTGCAACACATGAAGGCCATCCGATGTGAGATTCCGGGTGATGAACGAAGGCCATCCGATGTGAGATTCTGAGTGATGATATTTTCTCAATGCGAGATTTTGAGCCCCGCTCGATGTGAGATTCCGAGTATACCACTCGATGCGAGATTTCGAGCAGCTCGATGTGAGATTCCGAGCATGGGTGGGTCTCTTAGTGTCAGGTGACATTGGGCCTCACTCATGGTTTGTTTACTTTTATGTTGTTATTGAGATTCTATTTGTTATAGCATGTGTTTAAGCGGTTATGGTAGCACCAATGCTTTATCCTATCTTGACATCACATTCATAGCATGCTCTTAATTATGATTCATCTGAAGCATGATCGAGTGGTCGTGTATCCACTGAGCTTTGTTAGCTCAACGTTCGGAATCGTTGTTTCCGTTCGCAGGTTGATAGATAGTTCGAGTGTAGCGGAGCACCATCGAAGCAAGGATCCAGCATTGGCCTCTTGGTAGAGTACAAGTACTTAGATGTAGTGGGCTATGTATTCGTAGGACCCTATGTATTTGTAACTCTATTTGATTTAACTTGTATGAGTCAAATGTTTTATTACTGTATTTGGAGCTCTATTAACTATTTTGAATGATTTAAGTAAATATGGATTTAAATGCTTGAGATGCCGCGTTCGGATTCATAAAGCTTAATTTCTTTACTGGCTTTTAAAAGCGAAAATTTTTATGGGAATGGTTCGGGCTTGTGGCCCAATTGCAGCATTTCGGTAGAGGGTGTTACAGCATACTAAAAGTTGAGTGATCCCAATGAAAATTTTAAAAGTTCGTGACCAAAATAAACAGACCCTAAAAATTCAGTGACAACTGGTATACTTTACCCAAATATTTTTTTCATAAAAATCAAATAACTACTGCATATAAAAATTTGATATGATATTTTCAAATAGTGAGGGGCATATTCTATTATATGTGTGGGTTGTTAGATTTATGGGTAAAAATATGATTGATCACCCATTTGAACATTTGAATTAGGCATTGTATTATTTAATTGAGGTCACTAATTTTGAATGACATTGTTTGGAATCGAAAAAAAATATTATAGAAGTTCCATCCGATAATAAATTAATGATTTGAAAAAAATAAAAAAAATCTAATTCATAAGTTCAAACTAAATTTATATAAAATAAGATTGAGATTTGATGCACATGAAACTTATTTTAGTAAACTAGCTCGCATCAACCCAATTTTTGTCTTCAAGTTTTCTTTTATTTCCCCTCTATTTTTCAGCTTAAATGTTTTAAGGTGTTTGAATAAGAAAATTTGATGATAAAAATAAAAAATAAATAGAAAATTTATTATTTTTGGTATAATAATTGCTAACCAATATATTAATCGATTAGTCTGTATGGACTACAATAGCAACCATTATGAGAAACGACTCTCTAACTTCAATTTGTTCTACTCACAGTATCGAATTAAAAAATAATAACATTGTTTAAAGGCAAATAACGGTTTATCTCACTAATTCACTATGGGAATTTTATTTAATACTATCAACTATCTTATTATTATTTGGGTGAACAAAACTCAACTCAACTCGAAAAAAAATATTTCAGGTTCGAGTCGATTTGAAATTTTCCCAACTTAAAAAACTGAAAAACCGAATTTTACAATTTTGCGATTTAGTCACTGATTTCATTTTTCTTCAATTTGTCATTCATTTTAAGTCCACATTTTTTTACCAAACTTGAACCTCATGTTCCTAAAACAATGTAGAATACTTACTTAGCTTCAATTCATATTTTTAAAAATAAATTTCATTTTTTACAATTTAATCCCTCAACTTTGTATGATTTTCTCATTTTTTCAATCCCCTCGTTTTAATTCCATTTTTGACCAAATTTGACCAATATGCTCCTAAACCACTGTAGAATACCTATTTAGCTTCAATTCATATTTTTAAAATAAATTTTCTATTTTTTCAATTTAGCCCCTCAACTTTGTATGATTTTTCAGTTCTTCAATTCCTCATTCATTTTAAGTCTATTTTGACTAAAATTAAACCAAATGATTCACTAACACTATATAATATTTATGTAACTTCAATTCATATTTTAATGAAATATATTCTTTTTACAATTTAGTCCTTTAACTTTATATTTTATTCAATTTGATAATTCAACTGTAATTTTTTTGTAAAATTTTCTTCACATCAATTCATTTACTCATTTATGCTCTGATTAATACTTTATTCTCAAAAGTTTCTTATTTAAAAATAGTCTTAATGCACTTTTCCCCCTAAAATTTACATGCTTTCCCAACTTGTCCCTTAAAGCATTTTTTGACATCTTTTGCCCCTAACATTTTTTACGTTACTCATTTTACCCCAAAAACTAACACCAATTGAAAAAAATCTGTCTTGACCAATCAAAACGTGTCATGTCATTTTCTTTATTTATTTTTAAAATTTAAAATAAAATAAATATATTAAAATATTTATTAATTTAATTATATTTCCCAAAATACCCCATCTTCATCCCCATCATCTTCTTCTCCAAATTTCATCGTCATTCCTTGGCAAGTTCAGTCCCTGACTCAAAAACTCTCACAAACTGGACTTGTATCTCTCTAATAACCTCATATTCAACCCTATCATTTTCAATCCCAACACTAGGCCTCGCCTGATAAAACGAAGCCTCTGGTTCACTAGTAGTAACTTTTCCATCCTCGTCTTCAACTGGAAACTTGGAATAACTACCGATATCAACAAATTTCTAATCCCCATGCACTTCTTTAACTACTTCATGTTAAAAATCATCATCTTCCAATCTCGGATCCATTCATCTTCTCTAACTTCCCTTGAATTCCTACTCGGCGTATACGGAGGATAATAGTTTTCAAAGCTCTCGAAAGGGTTCAAGAAATCCCAAGATAAGGCTCTCGGAGGTAAAGGTGGAGGCGGTGGTGGTTTCGAGGATGACCCAGCAGCCGTCGATGATAGTTGTAGTGAAGACCCATAGCCAGGCGCCAAATAAGAAGAATAATTGCTAAAATCACCGTAATTTGGGTAACCCGGATAAGGGTATGAACTGTCGCTGGATTCATAGGCCTTTGTTCATAAACAATAAAACCCTCACCATCGTCGTGTAAAGGCGAAGAATGGTCAGAATGGTGCAAAGAGCCGTTGGAGTCATCTTCATCTAAATCGGAATGGAAGTGAAGATGAGACCCAGAATTTGAATGAGAATGGTGATGGCCTTTTTTGGGTGAACTTGACCCGACTTTAATTGGATCCACCACTTTGCTTTTATGTTTATCGGGCGACGAAGGAGAAGGCGATAACGCTGACCTTGAAGAAACCCCAAAATCATGCTCGATGAAAATTGGAGAAGAAGATGGCAGGGGATGAAGATAGGGGTATTTTGGGAAATATAATTAAATTAATAAATATTTTAATATATTTATTTTATTTTAAAATTTAAAAATAAAATAAAGAAAATGATGTGGCGCGTTCTGAAAGGTCAAGATAGATTTTTTTAACGGTATTAGCTTTTTGGGTGAAATGGGTAACGTCGAAAATGTTAGGGGGCAAAATAGGTCAAAAAATACTTTAAGGGCAAGTTGGGAAAACATGTAAAGTTTAGGGGGGGGAAATGCATTAAGCCTTAAAAATAACACTATAAAGCGTTAAAAATAACACTATAAATATATTTTAGAAGTTTAGATGATATTTTTTTATTAAATAGCATTATAAATTTTATTTATACATGTAAAAAATAATATGAAGATATATATGTACATCTTATATGATTAGAGAAAGTCGTTTAAATTAAAATCATATCAATATATTAATCGATTAGTCTATACTGAGTACAATAGTAACCAATTATGAGAGACGACTCTCTAGCACCTTTTACAGGAGCTCACTAGGCTGGTATAAGAGTTATATTAAAAAATAAAAACACATGAAACTCGTCATACTAGTATAACGGGTTCTATTAACTTTTATTTTTAAGTTAAGTTGATAATATATATATATAACCCTTTTAAAAATAAAAATTAATGAAATTCTGCATACTGGTACAACGAATTCTATTAAAAATAATTTATAAAATTTATCATACTAACGTGACGAGTTTTTATAAATAATATTAAATTTAAAAATAATTTTGTTTGGACGTAAAAAAACATGTATAATATCAAAAATAAAATATTTGAGTAAAAACGCCAAAATAAGAAAAAAAACATGTGGAAAATATAAATGTTTGGATTTCCGAATCTAACTTATTTAAAAGCAAAAACAAAGCAGCAATAAAAAATGGGCAGCGGCTGGCTTAAACTGTGTGGCTCCAGATTTCCTTCTAGAAGCTGTGGCGCAAACTGGAGGAGTGGTCGGAATTTAAAGAATAAAAAACTGAGGCACCGTTTAAAATCATGCCACGTGTATGGATCAGTGAAATTTGGATTTTAGTTCGTAATGTAGACCTACTATTTTGGGGTTAGAAAAGGATGGGCAGGCTTTTCCCACACACCAAACCCATTTCAGAAAACTACCCTTCCTATTTCCTATGAATGGTGAGAGCAGAACGGTTATTGACATAGATTTTAGTGTTATAAGGGGAACTTAAAAATTAGGATTTATTAAAAATTAAATTTAAAATAGATTTTTAATAATAAATATTAAAATATTAAAACTCTAATAATATGTATTGAAAAAAATTAAATTTTAAGAACATGTCCCTAATAACTATTGAGAAAAACTATAGCCCTAATAACAAGTATTGAGAAAAAACTAGACCCCTAATAATATGTATTAGAAAAATTGAGTTTTAAAGTATCCCTAGTAACAAATAGGGGGGAATGGGCTCTTAATAACAAGTATTAGAAAAAAATGTCTCTCTAATAACAAGTATTAGAAAAAAAATAAAATTTAAGAGTATGTTCCTAACAACTAATATTAGGAAGAATTGAGCCTTAATAACAACTATTGAAAAAATTAGACCTCTAATAATAAATATTGAGAAAAATTAGATCTCTAATAACAAATATAAAAAAAAACGATTTTAAGAATAGACCCCTAGTAACAAGTGTTAAAAAATTGAGCCTCTAAAAACAAGTATTAAAAAAATAGACCTCTAATAACAAATATTAAAAAATTAAAATTTAAAAATAAACACCTAATAATATGTATTAAAAAAAATTAAACCCTAGTACCAAATATTATAAAAAATTAGACTATAAGCGGACGTCCTTTTTACCGATGCCCAAAAATAGCACTAGGTGAGACTAACTCATGACATTATTGAATACAGTCCATCAAAAACTACGAGACAACGAATAAAGAGATTGTTTTCTCATTTCTTTTAAGAATCAAACATATACACATAAAACAATTAAGACTCACAACAAACAAGTTCAATATAAGTTCAAAATACACGCACACAAAAAAAATAAAGACCTAACAGAGAAAGAAACAAGCATGCATCAAAGGGCTCCAAAGATGAAAGAGTAATACTGTGTGTCTTGTCCATGCCCCCAAAATATCCTAAACATTATGAAAAAATTACCATCAAGCGGACCAGAACAGAAAGACAAAACAACTGCAAAACAAGAAGAAAATGTTTCGGCCGAGACCCAGGGGGAGTGATAGCAAGTACGAAAGGGTCGTACGACACTTAACAGCGTTAAGGTCGTAAAAAAAACTTTATCCCTCGGAAATACAATAGGAGAGAGAAAAAAAGGTAGTTGAGATTTAAGAAATTTCAAGATCTTAATTGTAATTAGGGAATGTAACGAACTAGGGTCCGTGGATTTCTTCCTTACATTTGAATCAACTTCGAATCATGAGGTTTATCATTATTAGACGATTTTTTTAATACCACTCAATTTAAATAAAGTTAGTCTTATATCGTAGAATGGTTGAGAATACACATAATATTATAAAAAACATAGAAAAATGCTTTATGTTGATTTATGTTATTAGTTCAATTATTTAACCGTTCATGTTTTATGAATTATCAAGAATTTAATGGCAAATAAGTAAAATTATAAATGACGGTAAAGTTTACTTTTTTAACAAATATTGAAGTGTGGTGTTATGAAAACAACATAAAAATGTAATGGTGGAGTCGGATAGCCTCGACATGATTCATGCATTGACGAATTCAGAGAAAAGGATTATCTACTCTTCTTTACTGGGTTCTATTCGGGTGTTATCGCAACACCAATGACGAGTTGAGTTTCGACATGTCTTCCGTGAGGGTAATTGGGTGGCCGATGAGATGACGAGATTGAGTCCTTTGGATAGCTTTGAACCGTGCATTTTTTGTATCCTCCTGATGAGGTGTTAAATAGAATTTAAATTTTAAATAATTTTATAGTGTTAAGTAAAAAAATGTTTTTAATTATTTTTTACACAATTTGTATATTAAAATATAATTCAACATAATTTATTATTCTTTATAATATAAAAGTCATTGGTTAACAAGTAAAAAATTTCAACATTCAATAACAGCAAACAAATCATAACTAGTAACAAAAGCAACATTTACCATTACCAATTAATTTATCACAATCAAACATATAGTCTTAAACTAGTAATTTAGCTAAAATACATAGTAAATCAAAACTAAGGGATCACAAACAGATATTTTAATGAATTATTCGATTAGTTTTGTAGTTGGTAGAATGTATAGGAGGACGTGGGATTGAGCATAATTGAACGTCTAATATCTTTTTATTTATGAGTGAGAAGAGTTCTGGATAATATAGGCATTGTATCACAATTATATGTTCGAAAAAAAATAATTTTAAAATATATTATTTTGAATATGCTGGTGTGATTATATGGTAACATCTGTTCAGTTTTTTTAGCCTTTGATAAGATATACACTGTACACACATGATGCTCGAACTCGAATCACCAGAATAAAACACACCATCCTTTACTACAGAAATCACTCCGATGTTCAATTTTAAAAGATATTTAAAAAGAAAGGAAAGAGAACTGAATGCACCAGGCCTGGCCCATGGTCCATGGACACGCCCAGAGACATGATTCAATTTCTAGCTTATCAGGGGCAGCCTAAGTATGCATTTCACGGCCTGTGTTGCCTAAGAGCAACAAACAGAAACTGCGAGAGGGCACAAATCCACGATTTTCTATTTCTCCAGTGCAAGGTTACAAAAATGGTGAAGCACGAGGAGGAAGAAGAAGAAGATATAGTTTGGTTGGACGAATCCTTCTTCATCAATGACAAGTATTTTCACCACCCTTTTCCTCCACTCTCTGTAAAGTTTTTTTTTTTTTTAAATTCTGTCGTATGTTAATATCCGCAGTTACCAGCTAACCACTTTCACATTTGGGACACATGTTCTCCAGCTATATTGTCTTCAATCAGCTTCTAGTAAGTCCTTTTTAGTTAAGCACAACCCTTTTCTCTGTTTCTCAACTTTTCCTGTGATGGGTCATCAAGTTTACTTTTTTGTTTTCTGTTTTTGTTGTTGGGGGATTCTGTAGTATGTACTTAATTGCTAAAGGTTGTCTTTAACTATTAAAGTGTGATTATATATATGGAAAAAATCCAACTACACAAAATGTAAAACTAGTAGTTTTACTGGTTTTTTAGATCGTTGGATGGGTGAAATGGATAGCTAAGGTTAACTACGTATTTTTTTGCCGAGTGATAATCTTCATATAACCCACTATTAATCTCAACTATCCAACTATCTAAAAAATGTAAAAGTTAAAAATTCTTGCACTGTGGATCATATGTATATATATATATATATATATATATATATATATATATATATATATATATATATATATATATATATAGGATGAAAAATACATGTAGACATGGTCTTTGAGTGGTTTCCATTGTTATTCTTTCGTCTTAATTGCTTAGCACATGAAACTGGATTGAACTTTGAAGGTAGAGCAATGCCAATTATTAGACTTTGAATTTAACACAGAGTTGATTAAAACATTATAGCAATTCTATGGCACTGCCCCACATCTTCTATTTTGCAACACTATTTAACATAAAACCAAAACAATTGTTATTAGATGCATCTTCATTTGGACATTGTAGTTGCTCCTAGAGGTCTCTCATGCTGTGTTTTAAGTATGCTAAGCATTGCATTATTATGTACTATTATAATTTCTTAATTATTTTGTGTTTTTTTGGTCTAGTATTTGTTTTGAAGTTGTATACTTAAGATGCTAACTATTTGTGTAACAGCCGATTTCGATTTGACGGGACAATTGGTATGGCCTGGTGCAATGCTTTTGAATGACTTCCTCTCTAAAAATGCTGAGTTGCTTCAAGGATGTTCCATGATTGAATTAGGCTCTGGTGTAGGTGAGTCGTATTTTCTGTTTCCATTTTAATTTGCAAGTTACCAATGCATAAATTTCAAGCTCTCACATTTGACAGTTAGATAACAACCTGAATCTGAATCCTTGCTTATATCTGCTTATCCCTTTGAATTACTCCCTGTGATTTTGGTGCTTTAGAATTGGGCACCTTTATTTTGCACCTGAGGAGATTGATGGAAGGTGATATCATGTAGTCAGTTAGTTCCATTCCCTCTACTTTTGCAGTCTTTACTAATGTGGAGCATTTATGTTCATGTGCATGGTGTAGTTTGAATGCACGTCTTACGTCATGTGGATATTTTGGTTGAAAACAAAAGGGACCAAAGTGTTTTGTTCATTGAGCTGCCTTTTTTCCTTGCCAATTCTTTTGTTGGAAACTCATCTAAAACAATTTGATAGACGATTACTGCATGCGCCTTCAGAGTTTAGCTGTTTTATGATTCTTAATTAATTAGTGAGATCTTCCTATGTTTTTTGTGCTCACCTTTTGAAATTAAGGTTGAATGTGTTCGGAGTCCTGTGTGCACAAATAGTCAACTTAACGAAAACTCAAAATTGCATTTCTTGAGTCACTCATGAGCAAAACAATTTTGCAACTTTGAGTTTTATTGCTGAACTATTATTTTTTTACAGAAGATGATTTTTATTTTTCAATGCTGAAGTGTATGTACCTGCATTTTGTTTGAAGGATTGGATTTTGCCACTCTAGCATATAGTCCCATTACCAGCTCATTTTATAAAAGTTTGTTTTTTGGTTATGTTCAATGGGATTCCATAGCATTCATCAATTCATTGTGTAGCTTATATTTTTGGCCTTCAGTTTTACCTTGATTACATTATATGATTACTGTCATCTGGTATATAGGTATTACCGGCATGCTCTGCAGCAGATTTTGTCGGCAAATTCTTTTGACTGATCATAATGAAGAAGTGCTAAAGGCAAGATAGATGTTAAATTGAGTGCTAGGTATATATTTGGTAGCTCTTATCTCTGATTTTTCCCATTGTCTTATCATATACAGATCCTTAGGAGAAACATAGAGCTGAATGCATCTGCTGAAAATCCTGGTTTTTGTGCTGGTGAGAGAAATAAGATTGATTGAGAATGCTCATTGTGGGTTAGTTAATGTCCTCTTTTCACATCTTTCATGCAGCTCTAGAAGCTGAGAAGCTAGAGTGGGGAAACTCGGATCAAATTAACAGGATTTTACACAGATATCCTGGAGGTTTTGATTTGATTCTTGGTGCAGATATCTATATCCTGATTACTTTTAATTATTTCTTTTCTCAAGCAATTTATAAAATACAATGCAGAAGAATGAGCTTTTGAGTGGTGAATTTTGATTAACATAATGCAAAAGCCAGGAGTGAGCCGGCCCTATCACAATTACCTTATAATTGAACACCATTTTAACATTATCATTCCATTCAACCTGTTTCTTGCTACAACTTAGATTTGCAGTCAGTTTGTATTTTATGTTGTCTATCTTAGCAGACGTGTTCTGTTTTGTGGCATAAAAGTGGACTCTAGTTTAGATGCTGTTTGGTCATGTACTGACCTGGTTGGACTGTTATCTATAATTACACGAGGAACTGCCATCAAACCTGATAGTTGTAAAAAAGCTGCATTTTCTTTCATGGTTCAATCATTCTTTTCTAGTAGCTTCTCTTGACAACTGGAAATGTAAAAACTTGCCCTTGACATTATCCAAGCTTCCAGCAGTCAAGTGTTCCTTTGCTTTTTGATACCGTAGAACAGCTCCTGAAGAGCAAGGGACCTGGACATTGCAAATTCATACTAGCATACGTATCCCGTGCCAAAATGTAAGTCATACAGTTTCTTTTCCTCCCTCCTGTGGTTACTAAATCATAACTATAATAAATCCGCCATCTTCGCAATGGAAGAATAGCATAAAAAATGCTTTGAACTTCTATCTCCCGCTACACTTAGTGCAGATAACCCTTTGAGCATTACCATATATGGTTCTTGTTTTCTTATTGTGAGCCGAACAGTATTCTTAAGTTTAGGGTAATCATGTGGTTTAGGCAGATTTCCATATGATCCATGTTTAAATGTTCAACCCTTACTCACTCACCAAGGATTATAGTTAATATATTTTTATGGAAATGATCACTTATCCTCATAACTCAACTCCAAGAGATGTAAAAATTTAAGTGCTATAAATAGGATGTCCTTGCAAATCAAACATAGTATAAATTTGTTAACTCTATCCAGCAGGAGCGAAGGTTGAGGATTTCTACCTATCTTTAAGATTTTTAACCTTTACATGTTAGAGGTTGCGGTGCTGTTCAGACTTAGTTGAAAGGACCAAAACAATTATGATTTGTAAAATTCAACCCTTAATTGTTTGGTACCTTTCTTTTCTACCCTTTTCTCTCAGCTTTGGATTTTTCATTTTTTAGCGATTCATATCTATAACTAGAACAAAGCCAAAGAGTTACAGTTCTGACTGATGAATCTTGTCACAGGACTATTTCCAGGTAACCCTAGTACCTAGCTGGCCTCTTACCCTAATTTCTACTTTGCGAATAGCCTCCGATGATCTTGTCGAAGAGAATTCTAGAATCCAGAACTTAGACTCGTTAGAGAGAATCTTAAATATCGTAAGAGTTGATTTAATCTGATATGTTTTATTCACTTCCCAATTGGTCCCTTAAAATAGATCTTAAATAGTTCAATTGAAAGACTAAGGAAATAAAAAGGACAAGCAATCCTACTAAGGAAAAACTTCTAAAAGCAAGAAGTACTTGTAACTCAAATCTCAAAAAATAATAATCAAACTGATTCCTAATAAACATAAAATAATCTACACCATCGAACATCATCTGTTGCTACTCCACTTGTGTGCATCCTACGATGCACGTAAGTCTTTCCGACAAAAGCTTCCACAACACAAAGTCCACTAGAATTTATACTATGTTAAACACAGAATGGTATTCGAACCTTTTGTTGGATACTGTTTCTTTTTCATTATTTAATATGCCAGATGGTTGATATATTCTTGGTGCAAGCATAGTGTCATTTTTTACAATAGCTCATGTCACCCAGTTGCAGACTGAGCTCTTCATTCCTATCCAACACATTTTTTTAAAGCACAATCATGTTGAATTAAATGCAGGATGGATTTGATGGTTGTTGCGGAAGCTACTCGACATGGTATGATGATAAATGAAGTAGCCGGGACACGGTCCGTGGTTGGAAACCTTGAAGGAGTCATCTTCGAAATCACACTCTGCTAGAGTCGAGAGGTGCTGAATATATTTTTGGATTGTGGAAGCTAATGCACATGAAGGTGGAAGAATGCTTTAAACTACCTTCTTGTTTGCAACATTCTTGCCACCAAAAGATTCATATTCAACAAGAAACGATTTTAGAAGGCAAGTTTAATGCTTCCGAATTCTCTCGTCACTTATAATAGTTACCTACTTTCTAAATTTTGTATGCACTTGTTAACAACCTGGGGCTGGAAATAGTTGCATCGCATCAATGGATTTAATTTTATGTTTGTCAGTTGCTCAAAAAGCCCCATTAGTCTATTTCAATGCACTTTCTGGTTATCTTTGAGTTGTTCAGTAATGTTCTATGACATTTGCCATAGCTGAAGTGTTTCAATTCCATGAGAAAAGTGAGTGTTTTTATGCCTGCTAGTGTCTTGAGGAGTTGAATATCATGCAGTTTTAGACTTGAGAGAGCAATAGCATAAAAGCCAACATCCGCCTGCAGAAATTGCTTTCACATGTATCCTAATTACTAGGATGGAAACTGGAACTGTGTTGAGAACTTATGATAGCAGTCCTACAGCTAAATTAGAATGTATCACATCAATAATGGTGGAAATATGCTTTGCATTTCAAATATTTGCTTCATATGCCAGCTACATTAGAGCTTTCTGACTGTAACGTTGAAGGTGCAGTCTCTAGTTTCCTATTTTCGCACCATGAACCATACAAACCAGCCTTAATCGATAGTTAGCAGTTTAAATTGCATCGATGCAAAGATAAACTTTGTTGTAAGAAGTGCAAACTTCTTGGAACCAATTTCCACATGCAAGGGATCTCCCTTCATTCTCAGGCCGTTTCCATATGCAGCAATGAGAAAATAACCAATTGAGCCGATGTCAATGAGAAGATCCTTGAATAAATGTAGCAATCCAAAGATGAACTTATCCTGAAATCTACAGTCTGAAAACATCCATTTGGTTAGTGAATGACGAGAAGCATAAAAAATTCCCTAGGCAGAGCAACTGAAGGAGTCAGGTTAGAGGTCAGGGTCAATAGCCAAGTTGGATTTGCACCGGTCCGGGTGAGATGTTTTGTATCATGTGTCTAGAGAGGAGTCATGAATACTACATAGACCGTGTATTAGAATTGTTCACACCACCTTTAGGCTTTAGCATGCGACATACTATTGAGGACAAAATTGTAAAAAGCACAAAGGTCCAAGGAGGACATTGAATGAATTACAGGGGGGGATCATAGCATGAAAGAGTAAGAGTTGAACACTCTTCTTGAACTTGGAGGACATTGAATTCATGCAACGGGGTTTCTTCTTAACTTTGTTTCCATAGGAAGAAGATTTATTCATCCTTCGGCTATCGATTCACTCTCATCCAACAGTCCAATAAGATGTAAAAATAGATGAATTTTAAATGGTATAAGTGGATTCTAACCATATATTTATGTATATATGAGATATGATCTATTTTCAATTAGTTTTACACTAATTTAGAACCGTTGTATGAGTGAAACGAATAAAAAAGATTACACACTCCTTTTTTTCCCCTTAAAAATCTCATATCAACTTTTATCTTATCGATTCATTTTATTCATCCAATAATCTTAAATTAGTGTAAAACTAATTAGAGATAATATTTTTTTATGAAAAAGAGAGAATAACTAAATCGAACTCGAGGTACCTGTCGGTCCTTTAAGTATTACAATCCTGTCATAAAGCCAGTACAACTTCAGACGGTGAAAGAAATAAATGACACTCCAAATTATATGTTGTTGCTAGTTTAGCCATACCATCTGCGAGTCTATTACCTTCCCGACGAACATACTCAAATACTACCTCCCAACCTCGACTCACAAGTCTCCCTATGTGTTGTAGAATAGGGTGAGTGAATTACTTACCCGAGGTAACGATTGTAGCAAATAACCGTGCTAAGGTTATCCAATTAAAGTATTTGATGCACACGCAGGGGAAATTTTTCCCCGACAAGTATATTTATTTAAGCTTTAAAACTTAAAATTTACAACCCAAACACTCAGATAATTAAATTTTAAACTCTAAATATTAAATTCTAACACTAAACTCTAAATTCAACATTCTAATATATAAACTCTTAACTTTCAAATTCTAGACTAAATCCCTAAAATAAAACTAATTGCGTAAGCTAAAGTTTATACCGAACATACATTAAATATTTTTGTATTTCAATCATTATACCTATATTCATAAATTGCTTTGAACATGTCACGAGCAGGTTTTCAGGTTGACTGATATCATTTACAATCGTTTATTGATTTCAAACCCGTATCAAACACCATCAAACTCCGTGACCCCAAGTGTTTGATTTCCCTTGGCAATCATTTGCGTACCTGATTAAGATCGAAATCAAGATTAAAAAAACTTCTAAACTTTTACAAAGTGTTTACAAGTTGCAAAGACAGGTATCTTTGCTGTACATGCTCCAAGACAAATATGTGGGCCTTGTATCATTCACAAAACAACAAGCTTAGGCATAGTCCTTTACAATATTTATTTCGTCACCAAAATGATAAATCATCTTGCCAAAAAACAAAGTGTTTGCCCTTTAGAATGAATAGAAATCCTCGTTTTTTTTTTGTTTCTATTTAGCCTCCCGCATTAAAAAATAAATTTATAGTTTAGGTTTAAAATTTAGGATTAGATTTTAGAAACTAGGGGTAGGGTATATTTTTTAGGGGTTAGAGTTTAAGGTTTAGAATTTAGAATTTAAGATTAATGCTTAATATTTAATATTTTAATGTTGAAATATAGAAAGAAGTATCGAAAAAGACTATTTTTTTTGTTTTTTGAGTGGTAATCTTTAGCCATTGTTGGAGGGGACATAAAGCAGGATTTTCTCCTCAATATCCTACTAGTATCTAGCTTTTAGGTATTGAAGCTATAATTTGGAAGGTGCAGTTTGAGTTGCAAATTTTTATGATCGGTAAACTTATATAAAAAATTAAAAATTTTAGGGAGTACGAAATTAGATAATTAATATAAACTACAAAGAAAAATTCTAAAAGGTTTAAGGGTATTTGAACCCTTTGAACTTTTGAAAAAAAAATCAATAAGTCTTGAACTTTTTTGTTCAAACCAATAAATTGAACCAATTAAGGCCTTTAACTAATTTTGACTATCAATTTTTGACATTTTTTCATGAGATATTACTGCTGCGTGGTTCAATCATGTGATAATTATAGATTTTTTAAAAAACTATTTTTTATAAATTTTATAAATTTTTTAAAATTTTTAGAACTTTTAAAAATTTTTAAATAAAATAAAAAATATGGGAATACCAAGTGACAAACTGTAACACCGACACGTTGTACCAATTGATCCAAAATATGATTATATTTAACAGTCAACGTTGGTCAAATGAGTGAATTGATGAAGTTTTAGAGTATAAGGGCTTGATTGAGTGCAAAAAAAATTTAAAGACTTAATTAATTTTTTTCAAAAGTTCAAAGATTTATGATACACTTGAGGCTTTCTAAGATATGGAGAGTTTAAAATTTTTAGGGATATTATTGTCCGTAACTACCTGACATCCTTTATCCATCTATGTGTGTATATATAAACATAGAGCCTTGCAATCGATAGCCTGCAGCCGAGGGTTTTGAAAGATGGAAATGAGAGATGACAGTTTCTATATGAGTGCCCCAACCAGCCCCAGGAGAATCAGCCCGGAAGATGGAGGTTTGTGTTTCTTTAGTGTCCCAACAAGTCCCACTAAAACAACTCTCAAGTCTGCATATCAAGACTCGAGCTCCAATGGCGATGAGTTCGAGTTTGAAACCAGTCGTCGTTTCATTGTTGGTGAACGTGAGGCTGCCGAGTTCCAACCGGAGGAATCACTTCCGGCCATGGCGTTTGCCGATGAACTGTTTCATGATGGGAAAGTGATGCCGTTGAGGCCTCCGCCCGGACTTCAACAACATCATAAACAAAGCTCGATTTTATCATCTCCTAGGTCGTCTAGCGGTGGCCTGAGACTCTCGTTTCAGCGTAGGAGCTTGTGGAATGATGACTTTGATCCATTCATGGCGGCTTTGAAGAATATCAAGGAAGAAAAAGCCAAGAACCATAGACGAGCTCGGTCTATGTCGCCATCAGGGATTCAAATAGGGGTCCGCTACCGCAATGACCCGTTAGTTTCGAACCAGCATGGAATCAATCAAAGGGGTCTCATTTTACCCAAGCCGAACTCAAACAAGACGATAGAAAGCAAAGAAGAGGTGAAGAAAAGGCAACCAAAAGTGGCGGAACCCAAAGGTGTTGTTTTGGCAAGACGAGCGAGGCTTGTGAAAGTTGGGAATGAAAACCCCCCCAGAAAACCAGGTGTTGATTCTGCAATGAAACAAGCAAAGGGTGAGAAGATGAAGAAGGCTTGGTTTAGGGGTGGATCCATGAGCAATGGGAATGGAACAGAATCTATGCCTAAAAATAAAAGGAAATTTAGCTTAAAGGCCATGGGAATAACTCAATACAAGGAGGAAAAGTCCCTAACCACACTCATACACATACAATATAGACCCAAGTTGTTGCCTTGTATGGGGTTTGGGGCTAAGTATGTGAAGTGAAGAGAAAGCTTATGAATTTCAAAAATGATATTAATGTTTTTTTTTTTACAATTTAAATTATTTTTAAAATATGAAATGTGATTAAAATAAATATTAAGTATTGCTTAAGCAGGTCTCGAGTTCGATGCCTTGTGTATGCAGAAAATCTCTGCTGAGAGACTCACTCACCAAAACTAGGTGTGACGCGGGTCAGTCCGAATTAATCAGGACAGAGTACTGGAAAATCGGGAGGACAACCAAAATAAATAAATAAATATTGAGTAAAAAATTATAAAATAAATATATTTACATCTTCTTCCTTAAATAATTTAGCTATATGAATATGTTTATTGCTATTGTTTTTTGGTTTAAAGATAAGTGATGTTTGATAAGTTGAAAAATTAAACGTCGAATTTAAATTATAAAATTTTATCGGTATTTTGACTAAAATTAAATATAAGATATAATTATGGGTAAAACTTTGATACACAAGCCTATGTATTTACACTATAAAAACCCAAATCCTAAATTCCTAACCCTAACCCTAAAAACTAAACCCTAAACCTTAAAACTATACACTAAATTCTAAACACTAATATTAAATTCTGAACCCTACAACCTAAACCCCTAAACCTTAAACCCTAAACTAAAACCCTAATCCCTAAAACTAAAAAGCACGTGTAAATTAAAGTTTATACGGCTTGTATATCAAAGTTTTTTCCTATAATTATATTATTTTTTAGATGAATGTGTGCTTCGTATTCCAACCAAAATCCAATTACAAAAGATCAAAAATTCCTATATATCCAGTCCCCACTCTATACAAAGAGGTCCGTATAATTGTAACTGTGCATCCTGTATTCTACCAAACAATTTACGTCTAACACTATCTTTCACCTGCTGTACAATCTCAAGAGGCGTAGACTGAACCCCTCAAAAGTGTCTATAATTTCGCTCCCTCCATAGCATATAAATGGAACCATTTCATGCCAATTTAAAAATAAAATCCTGCAGGGATTTTCCCTTTATATGAGAGCAAGCCCACTCCAATTCAGCACACAACAAGCATTTCCCATCACTCTCAAACTTGCTTCGAGAACGAGCAATGAAAAAACAAATGCTCCTGACTCTCCTCCTCAGAACACACATCAGGCATTTCCCATCACTCCCCACCCCAAATCGAGCAAGCCTACTCTTGGTAAGCAGCCTATTCAGAATGGCCATCCAAGCAACATTGGAGTGCCGAGGAATATGCCCAGCATGCCACACCAGTTTCTCCCAGGGAACACGATGCTTTCTTATCCTAATTTTGCTCCATATCAATTTAACCGAGGTTAAAGTGTGATCCAATAGCCCCTGCAATGCCGTAGCATGCCCTCTGAATCGAAGCAAATTCTTCCAAGTCCAACTGCATGTCTGTGGACAATCAAGCTGTCAAAAACTTCTTTCCTAAATGACATGCTAGTGTAACCAAGCTACCCAAATCGAGCCCTTTTTCAAGAGTACTTTCCTAATGAGGAAGATAAAGCAAGCCATGTTTTAAGTAGCAATGTCCCTCAAACTCAAACCCAATCCCCCTTTCGATTTTGGGCAAAAATACTAACCCAACTCACTCGAGCTCCCTTGACAGCCTTATCTTCTCCCATCAAATAATTACATTATTTGATAAATGTAAATTGTTGTAGTTTGAATTGAATTATTTTGATATAACAAATATTTACAAAAATATTTTCTAACTTAATTGAACTTTTTCAAAACAAGTATAATCTTTTTTGCACTTAAAAATAATGTTCTTCATGCTTTAAGATAAAAAAGACCGATCCTTTTTTGGACACAAGTAAGCTCTTGATTTTTGGATCTCAGCCATCAAGTGCAAAATATTGATCCCTTCGCCAAAGGATCGTATATTTGAAAAAAGAATCGTTTTCTTCTATAAAAGGATCGACCCTCTGAGTTATAAAAGCTGAAATTTTTAGTACGTAATAACTTTTTAACATCCTCAACGGCTATAACTCATCCAAATGGCCATAAACAGCTAAAAATTCATTTTACAGTATTTAAACACCACAAAAACACTCAAAGAAGGTCACAACATCTATGAAAGCTTAAAGATCAAGAGAACAAAAATTTAATCTTCATTCTTTCATTTTTCTTCTATATAGTGTATAAAACTTCATTGAATATCTTTTGTATTTTTTTGTGAGTTTAAATCTTATAAACACTCCGCTAGAGAGGTATATCTTGTTTACACAAATCAAACCTTATAAATAAGAGTGGTTAGAGCTTCACCTTAGAAAACTAAAATGGTTATATCTTAGTTATTGTAAAAGATAGAGTTGTAAAAAGGTTAACTTTGACCTTGAAAGGTTCATCAAGTTAGTAATTTGAGAAATCTTTGATGGTGGATGTTGAAAAAATTGATATTTTTGGAGCTTTGAATGAGAAATTGATTCAAACGTTGTTGAGGAAAAAAGTGAAACCAATTTTTGGTTAGTAAATGTGCAATCGTACACGACGTAGGTGGCGTGAATGTCCGAACTGGTCTAGCCCTCCGTGGGCTTGCAGATATTTTAACCTAAATATTTTCCTTAAATATAGCATATCTTTTCCAAATTATATTTTGGAATTAAAAGGATAAATATTAAAAGTTTCCTTTAATTTAGGCAGTAATTTTGGAAGTTGCTCTTTAAAGGCTCATTAATTCTCAATATTAAATGCTCCATTAGGTCAAAATTTCCAATAGTTCACTATGTGAACCCCTATAAATACCATGTAAACCTACTAGGTTTTACACAACTTAAAAACATAAAGAATTTTCTATTGTTTTACTTTGTGATTGTAATGACCCGAATTTCGAGTTAGCGAATCGGGTCTCAGACCCGGGTATTGGGCTATTATGTTGGGAGTCTAAATTAAGAAAAATTAAATATGGGCCTAGTGGCAAAGAAGAAGAAGAAGAAGAAGAGGAGGAGGAAGAAGAAGGATATTTATTAAATTGTTCTATCCAATGTTGGGAGAGAGGTTTTTGAATTTTAAAAGAAGTTGGTGGGTGGTTGGAAAAGAGGAAGGAAGTCATTATTAGGAGAGAGAAAAATGGTGAAAGACAGAAAAAGTAAAATGGAGGATTTTTAAACCTCATTTTATCGTCATTAGAGCTATCGTGGGTTACACCGCCGCCGCCATCAGGTAAAACTCATCGAGACGTATTCGCCGATGGTCACCACGTCGCCATCATCACTCGTCAGGGTAAAAGGGAAAAATATTTGACGAAGCTTGTTTAGCAGGTTCCACCGGCCATCGAGAGTCGTCGCCACTATTGGAACCCCCCAGCCTGAGATCTACTGATATGTGAAGTTTGGTCACCATCCGTCGAGGGAGGACGCCGCACGCGTCGCACGCGTCGTCTGCTGCTCGTGGGCGTGGTTCTGCTTCAGGGAAACCATCTAAACCGAGTCAGACCGAGTTGGGGCAAGCTGAATCAAGTCAAACTAAGCTGAATCGAACTAAGTCGTTGATTGGGCGTTGACTTTTTGACCCGATTTGACTCTTTTTGGGGACCCTACATGGGGTTTTTTGATATTCTGAGTCTGTTGGCACAGTCCGTTTTGCCAAATTTGAACCCAATAAGCTGTTTTTACATGTTTTATTCCCTAAAGTAGTCTGATAATGTGATTTTGCTTATAGAGTCATATTTGTTTTATCCGAGGGTTATATAGACTCGAATATTGGATTTGAAGAGATGATTGGAGGAACTTGGTTGAGGATTTATCGCTTTGGCTTGAGGTTAGTACACCTTGAACTGTTATTGCTTCATGAGCATCATAAATGTCAATGCTTTGCGTGTTAGTGTCTGCAAAATAGGTAGATGATAATAAGTATGTTAGAGACTAGTATTGCGAGACTCGATGATATGAGATGCTTGATGATGTTTAGGGATATGACTTGACTCGTATAGATATTTAAGAATGTGTAGGGTTGTTCGGATATCCGTATATTCATGTGATGCTTGTTGAATTATTTGTTGTATTGATTGGGTGCTAGAGTATATAAATTGATCTATTGATGGAAACTGTGCATAAAGTATAAATATCAGAAATTATTCGGTTAGATAATTATGAAGTCAATAATTAATATTAATTGATTGAACGTGTTAGTAAACAAACCCTAATGACCTTCATAAGCTTTAGGGATTGAATAAAGCGTTATGATATTGTAATTTGAAGAAATGGTACGAACTTGTGAATGAGGTATTGGTATGGGCTTTGGCCGTACCAGTACATGTTTGGGGGTCGTATCGGTATGTGTCTTGACCCAACCTAGGTGCAAGGCTGAACCGAGAGAGCTACATTAGGTTTGCCATAGCAAACCAGAACTGAATATCTCGAATTAGGTCCATTTTTTCCTAGATTCATCATTAGAACCTAGTATGTTTAGATTGTCAGTGGTTAAATTTGCGTTTGAATCAGGCGACGAAATGACATCCAATTATACGAATTTGTAATTTAGGGACCAAATTGCAAATTTGAAAAACTACAAGGACTTACTTAGATTTAATATTACCAATGCTTAATTAATCATGTTTCATGCTTACAAGTTCAATTATAGTAAAAATAGAACGTTCGAATACATACATTTTGCATACATATGAATTAGGGACCAAAATAAAAGAATCTCAAACTGCAGCAGTTAAATAACTAAAATAACAGCCTTCGATATCAGTACATGAGTTGTCGTACCAATACCAGGCTTCATAACAAGAGCTGTATTGGTACTAATATACGCGTATCAATACCCAAGGCAAAATACAAAAGGCACATACCGATACTCTCCTAAGCCGTATCGGTACCCAAGCTTAATTGGCCAAACTCGAATTCCAGTAGCCAAAATCTGTATCGATACTCTTTTTCGAGTATCAGTACCCAGGCCAAATTCCCACTATCTAGGCCTAGTTTAGACCCCGTGTATCGATACAACTTGCATCGTATCGGTACAGACATACCTATAATGCCCATTTTATCTGGTTTTTAACCTTCAAATCAACACAAACTTGCCCCCCAAACATCCTAGCTTGCACACTAAACATGTTTAGCATAAAAGGAAAATATCCACAACATACCAAACCATCATATATGCATTTCTGAACACAAAGGCGTAAACTATAGGCATGCTTCATAGACAATTCAACCAACATACTCGAAATAGAAACTAAGCATGTAGCCATCAGTCCATATCCCAAAACTAAACGAAAATCCATCAACCAACATGATACAATCCATGGAAACAAAAATAATCAAAGTACAAATCCCCAAACTTGGACAACACATTGCCTTTTACCAAAAGCTTTAAGCTAAAATCATACTCAAAGTCAAATGATGTCTTAGGATCTCCTTGCTCCAATGCTCCCACAATCCTCAATTCTTTACAAGGAAGAATGAGAGCGTAAGCAATCATATACTTAGTGGTGCCACTCTTCACATCCATCAATGCATTAAAAATATGAGTATAAAGCTACACCTTTGAAATCCCTTTTCAAAGCATAATATGCATAGCAACCATATGCAAAATATAGTTTTCCACATGTTTCTCATGTATTGGCAAATTTAGTGACCATTAGGTAAACTATTGTTTTATCAAAAACCACATCGAATACACGAATTTCCCTGTAGTCTTACCTCTACCAACCATATCTTGCCTAGTTAAACCGCAAGATACACCATCACATGGGTTGCCTAGCTAAACTGCAAGCCCAAGTGAAAACCCAACAGCTCGAGTAGCCTAGTTAAACCGTTTTCCTCAAGGACCGTGATATGATCGATTTTACATATTATAGTGTACTTTAAACCCTATGACATGCCAACTATATTTGATACTTTACTTCCATTTTTCACATAGCCAATATACACTTTTAAACACATTTACTTACTGTTTTCCATATGCATTTAACAAAACATTTCCATATGCAAAAATCACATAGCCCAAGGCAACAACCACATTCCATATAGGAACTATTTCTCAATACTCCTAGGCATCCATATACTTGTTTACCATTGCATATCTTCCAAATGATGCATAAAACAATAAGTAAACCAAACCATGCTTTTAAGCCAAAACATGTAAAGCAAGTCTTATATCAAACCGATATTCAAAGGCAAAATAGAGAAAACTTACTTCCGAGCTTAGTTAATCTTGTTAGGCTTAATCTAAACTCTCAACTCCCTTAATCAAACCTTTACAAGTGTCCAAACACATATACACTCATCGATACACAACGCCTCGCTTTCCGTTACGTTCTAAGCTTCCAAAACGAGCCAATTTCCACAAAATGAGCTAGGCTTGACTCTCCCCTATTTTGGCAGCACAAAACCAGAGGCAAAATGCATTAAAATGTATTCTAACACCAGTCTATAATCATCCCCTACAGCTTCTACGAAATTGCATATGAAAACCATGCGAATATATAGCAAAACAGCCCCAAAACCACCAATCAAAATATAGCAAAATGCATTAAAATGTATTCTAACACCAATCAACAACCAAACAATCTCCATCCACAACCTAACGATTCTAACATCTAAGCCACATAAAAGAACATCCAAAAACATATTCCAACCCTCCTTATACCTCCAACAATCAAGAATATAGCAAAACAGCCCCAAAACCACTCTTAAACTACCTTAGAAATTAGGCAATTAAATAGTTTTGAGATTGATTATGAAAATTTCATTTCACATTATATTTATACAATCAAAATGTGAACTAACCCAATAGAAATCTCCACTAATCATCAATTAAATCTCACTTTCTTTAATTAAATTGCAAAACCATGTTATAATCCACAAAACACAAGCCAATAGCTAGCGAATATTAATAAAGAACCTTAGTTTTAAGAGAGAAGAAGAAATTTACCTTTGAAGAACCTCCCTCCAAAATTGACGTAAGTTTTCACTTGAAAAATAGATGAGATATTTATGAAACCTCAATAAGATTTTATTAGGAAAGAGACGAGGAATCAAATGATGAAAACTCCATTGAAAAAAAAACAAAGAAATCTCAAAATCTTGTTTGGGAAAAAGTGATGGAAAAGAGAAAAAATAAGAATAGAAAATCCAAGAAAATTGATAGAATAACTAAAATGATTTGGAAAACAATTAACCGTCAAAACCTTACTCAATTAAGGTGGGAAACCTTTAATTAAAACATTTGGAAAAATAGCTCTCTAAGGATTTTTAGTATTTGGTCAATTACACTTTAGTCATTAAAAATAGTTTTGCATTTATTACATTTTGGTTGCTAAATCCAAAATGTAACCTCAATCAATTAAATTGATTTCCAATTTTCAACCCATAACACTTAATATAATTATTAAAAAATTTAAAAGATTTAACCAAATTTTATCCCTTTGGAATTCCCATTTCAAAAATATTTACTTCCCGAAACGTACTTTAATCACTAAATCCGGTTCCCCATTCCGAACCTAAACCACCAAAACTCCTAAGCCCATTTTTGAGGCGTTACAGTATGGGTCGACCCGTACCAGTACATGTGGAAATTAAGGATTTCTAGTAAGCTATGTTAGTATCAGTACGCATGTGAGTACAAGTACCCAGGGGTACCGTACTGATACTCGTGTTTGAGTACCGATATCCACTGAACAAAATAATCTAAATGCTAGTTAAAGATAGAAATCGACATGGAAGATTAATGAATTATTTTATGCCTTAATTAATGAGATAATACAGATTAATGAGATAATTAATAAAGATGATTAATGTACACTTCCTTAATGTATTAATAAGTTGGTAAACTTAATTGGGTGACTAGATAATTGATAGAAACCATAGAGTTTTGGTAATCTTGCCAATATTGTGTGTTGCATGGTAATTGTGTCAATGCTGTGTGCAGTTTGGACACTTGGTTGGTTAAGTCACCTTTGGTTGATGGGATTCGGATACCCAGAGAGAGTGTTGCAACACCATGATTAGAGATTCCGAATGTATGTTCCTGAGGCTGTGTAACACCAGGCCTCATTCGATGATACTTGAGGAGAGATGCCGAGTATGAGTACCATGGTATTTTTATGATCACACATGTTTTATAGCATGATATACTGTAATGATTTATTTCATACACTTTTCAAATGGCATGTGTACCATGAAAGATATAGAACATGTAAGAGTATGAATTATATTTGGATTACTTGCCTTTTTGTAGGAATTGTCTTAAATGTTTGCCCTTGGTAGTATAATATTAAGAATGACAGTATTGTGGTATACCATAAGAGTCTAGTAGCTACACTGACACATTATGTGTCTACCGCCGATACTTATTGTTTCTACTGTTCGACACTTTACGTGTCTGACACCTTATGTGTCTACTGTTGGCATTTATATATGTCTACTGCTTGACACTTAATTGTGTCTACCGTTTACACCTAAGGGTTGCTACGAGCTCGTTACCGTCGCCTCGTCCCTAAGGGGAGTGGCTAGTACTCTGGGAGTACATGACTCGTTTACTAGTCTCTTGATATTTACCTTGGGCTATATGATTTTATAGGATAATTATATGCTTTCTTGCATAGATATTCCTGCATTACAGATTATATGATTTAAAAGTTTATCATGCTTTTGAAAAGTATCATACATTACAATGTATTTTATATATGTTTCTCATCTTATGCCTCATTGAGTTATACTCAGCGTGTATTTATATTATAAAAACAGGTAAATGGAAGTAGGAGTGGAGCTTTGCATCACCTTTTCTGTGAGGAGATATAAATCAACAGGTTATTTCAATACTTATGACATCCTTATTATGAATGTAAATAGTGGCATATACTAACTAAACCTGTCTTTTTGTTAAAATATTTCAATCGGGTATGTAATGGATTTATAAATCTTTCATAGATGTTAAACGTTTGCACTGCTTGTTATTATTATACGTTTTGATATGAATATGTTATTTATGTAAAAAGTTTTTCTATCGGGTATTAAATTATTATTTTATTTATAAATTAGATAAAGTTAAGTGTTGCGCGTAATAAGTGCTACACAATTGTGCAAGTATACACGTTGCAAGTTATAGTATAAAAGATATCGTCTCCACAGGGATTGGTGTCACTTCAGGAATCTAGTCTCTTGCACTATGAAAAGTAAAAACACAAATAAAGGATTATAGGAGTTTAACTAATAATTAAACTAGAAAGCAATAAAGTAAAAGAAAAGATGAGATCAAATGAGGGAGAGATATGCCAGGTTATCGTGAGTTGAGGTGTGATAGCCGATTGGATCGTCTTGGTAAAAGAGTGCACGGGCAACTCAGTTGCCGTGGCAACTTGCACAACGGGGTTGCCTTGGCAACTAATCGACGGTTGCCTGGGCAACTAGTTGGGCAACTACTTGGGCGTCTGGGCAGCAACCTTCAAGGTTCGGCAGAGCGTTCTTCAATGGTTTCTTCTTATCCCTAAGTCGAAACTCTAGCTATTTGTGCATGCCTTGATAATACATCCCTGCGTGAATCAAGGGTGAACAACAACCAATCTTGCGCTCCTCTTAGCCGTTGAAATCGTTGACTTATTCCTAAGTCGGATTAATCTTCACCATCAATAGATTGAATAAAGTTCATATTCATTCGTTTCTTGAATCTAACTCTCCCGATATTAGATAAATAGATGAAATCACGAGATCCTCTCCCAATTCACTCGCAAACAAGAATAAGAACCAAGAATGAATAAACCTTGAATAGAAAAGTGCAAACTCTTATTACCTAAACAAAAATCAATAGTTTCTCACAACCACAAAACACAATAACCATAGCCAAATAGATTTAGTTCATGGCTAGGTTCCAAAGAAACACAAGATAAATAATCCCTAGCATGAACCCAATCGAACAAGAAAGAAAAGGATGAAGAAGGAGGCTTGTCGAAATCCTCCTTGCCCTAGATGCTTGTCGAAAATTCTCTCCTCTTGCCCTCATTGGAGTTGTCGAAATTCTCCTCTCTTTGCTCTCTCTGGAAGTTGACGATATGGCCTTTTATTTATAGGGTTAGATCAAAGTCCTTCTTTGAGGAGGAAGTTAAGTTGGAATTAAATTATCTTTAAAGAATATAATTCTTTATTATAATTATATTCCTACTAGAACTTTTCCTATCTTCTTGGAATTTAATTCTTCTTTAATCTCTTCATGGAAATCAAATTCCTTTGGGATTGGGCTTTGCTCCACGTCATCTTGGGCTTGTCTAGTCATCAATTTCGACTACCATATCACCTTTGCTCTTGTCGACAATTGCCCTGGCAACTGGCTCGGCGTCTCCTTCATACATTGCCCTGGCAACTAGCTCGGCATCTCCTTCATGTATTGCCCTGGCAACTAACTCTAGCCTTGCTTTGGCAAGTGATCCTGCACATACACACGAAACACACCAAAGCAGCATCTTTTCCCACAAAAACTACCAAGTTATGTAATCAAGCTCAACGATGGAAGGAAACATGGATTAATGTATGGATGGCTAATTATGCAACTAATATGAGCCTAAGTCTAATAATAATATGAGTAAAAAGGGTAAGAAAAATAGTACTTTTGAACACTTATCATTAAGCGTGCTTGAATTAGTGAATTTTCAAGATGGGTGACCGCCTGGGAAATTATCTTAATTTTTTTAAATTACCTCAGTTTTTGGATTAAAAGACTATTTTAAAAAGTCATGACATTTTCGACTCGTGATAAGTGTACGGTCATGGGAAAAGAGGTGTTACATTTATTGGTATCAGAGCTACAAGTTTACTCGGTTCTGGAGTTAAATTGAACTCAATAAAAATGTTAAAGTGTGTACATGCCACTATGATGTCGTATTTACTTGGAAATGATACTTGTTTGATCGATGCAATTACTTATTAGTTTAAGTATATGTTATGAGTACATATGTCAGAAGGAATCGGATCCCGACATGCTACTCAACAAATGGGGCCTGTGAATGCTCCAGAAGTAGGGGAGGAAGTACAACAGCCTGTTCAATAGAAGGTTGGTGCACCTGCACAGGAAATGCTGGTGTAAGACCGAGGTACATTTTTGCAAGCCCTGGATGCGATAATTAATAGACCCCCTTGAATTTCTGTTCCGAATGAGTTAAAGAAGCTGCAGGCTCCTAATTTTAAAGGCGACATTGATAGGGATCTTATATCGGCAGATTTCTGGTTGAATGACATACAGACAATGCTGGCTTGAATTGGGAATGACGATCAAGGAAAGCTGGAAGTAGTTGTCTCTTTATTGAGAGAGCAAGCACTGGTATGGTGGAATAATGTCACTGCTCGTGTTCGAGAAGAGGTGAATTGGCAGTTTTTCCTCTGTGAGTTTAGGAGGAAATATATTGGAGATGCATTTATTCGGGAGATGAGACAGCGGTTCCTGGATCTTAAACATGGAGATCGCTCGGTATATGAATATGAATGTGAGTTTAATAGATTGTGTCAGTTTGCCTCTGAATTGCTACCGGATCAGAGAACTATCACTGACAGTTTTATAAGTGGATTAGATGCTAGATACTAAGAGGTATTGGTGGCAATTATTCCCAGGGACTTTCTAGAAGCAGTTAATAGAGCTAAAGCAATGGAGATTGTCTGAGAGAAGGCTAAAAAAGAATCACAAAGTCAGAAAATGAGTGGTGAAACAACTTTTGCTTCGCGATCATCTAAGCGAGGCAAAGGATATTCACAGCAGGGGAGATCTGGATTTTCAGCACCTTGAGGACAATCAAGTCAAGCTGGAAAGTCCAAAACACCTCAAAATTAGTGAAAGGCTCTGGAAAGAAACAACAACCTACCCAATGCAGGATTTGTAACTGAAAACATTTTGGAGAGTGTCAAATGATCACATGAGCCTGTTTCTGATGTGGTGAAACTGGACATTTATACGTGATTGCCCAGATCGAGATGACAGATCGATTCAGACTGAAAGATCTGTTGAAATGCAAAGAGACAGATGCCGTGGTTCTGCAGGATCATCTAGAGTGGGTTCTCAAAAGGATACTTAAGCTACTATGGGCCAAGATGATAGAGCTTCAGCTATGGTATACCACGTTCGAGCACATGATGACAATGGTGACAAAGAAGAACCCGATATTGTGATAGGTACTTTTCAACTTTATGATAAACCTGTTGTTGTTTTGATAGACTCTGGGTCTAAACATTCATATGTTAGTTCGAAGTTAGTTAGGGAAAGAGGAATTCCTTTAGAACTAACTTAGAGTGATAGCCCCTAGGCCAAAGTGCTCGGGTAACAAAAGTAAGTAAGAAATGTCCGCTTAAAGTTCAGAGAATTGAATTCCCAGCTGACTTGTTGGAGCTGCCATTTAGTGATCTTGAGATTATTCCTGGTACTGAATCAGTATCCATGACTCCCTATAGAATGGCACCTGCAGAATTGAGGGAGTTAAAATCACAGTTGCAGGAGTTATTAGATAGATGATTTATACATCCTAGTACATTACCCTGGGGAGCTTCGGTGTTATTTGTCAAAAAGAAAGATGGTTCGCTGCGACTGTGCATTGATTACCGACAGCTGAACAAGGTGACCATAAAGAATAAGTATCATTTGCCTAGAATAGAAGATTTATTTGATCAACTAAAAGGAGCAGCTGTATTTTCTAAGATAGATCTTCGGTCTGGTTATTATCAATTAAAAGTCAAGGAGGAAGATATTCCAAAAACGACATTCCAAACGAGGTACGGGCATTATGACTTTATAGTGATGCCATTTGGCCTTACAAATGCTCCAGCAGCATTTATGGATTTAATAAACTGAGTATTTCAGCCGTATCTCGATCGGTTTGTCGTAGTTTTCATTGATGATATATTGGTGTACTCGAAGACTAAAGAAGATCATGATGCACATTTGAGGATAGTACTACGAACTTTGAAAGAAAATAAGTTATATGCTAAGCTCTCAAAATGTGAGTTTTGGTTATCTGAAGTGGCTTTCTTGGGCCACATTACTTCAATTGTGGAGTGGAAGGTTCCTAAGAATATTACTGAAGTTTGTAGTTTCTTGGGACTTGCTGGATATTATCGAAGGTTTGTAAAAAACTTTTCGATTATAGCTGCTCCACTTACAAAGTTATTGAGAAAATATGTTCCATTTGTTTAGACTGAAATTGTCAAGAAATCTTTGATCAGTTAAAGAAAATTTTGACAGAAGCTCCAGTTTTAGTACAACCAGAATCGAGAAAGGAGTTTACTTTGTACAGTGATGCATCTCATAATGGATTGGGATGCGTATTAATGCAAGATGGAAATATGGTTGCTTATGCTTCTCGATAATTAAAATCGCATGAAAGGAATTATCCGACTCATGATTTAGAGCTGGCAGCTGTAGTTTTTGCTCTAAAAGTGTGGCGACATTATCTTTATGGTGAACGTTGTCACGTTTATACGGATCATAAAAGTTTAAAATATTTGATGACCCAAAAAGAGTTAAACCTATGGCAACGAAGATGGTTGGAGTTAATAAAGGATTATGACTTGATTATTGACTACCATCTAGGCCGAGCTAATGTTGTAGCAGACGCTTTAAGTCGAAAAACATTTGCTGCATTGAGAACTTTAAATGACCAATTAAAGAGAAAATCAAATGGTTCGTTGTTGGTAGAGTTGCAGTTGAGATCATCATTATTAGATCGGATTAAAGAAAGTCAACAATGAGATGAAGATTGCAAAACCAAGAGAAAGCAAGTGGAATCAGGTGGAATTAAAAATTTTGTTATTAAACCTGATGGATGTCTTTATTACAAAGATAGAGCATATATTCCTGAAGATGCTGAGTTGAAACATGATCTGCTTTTTGAGGCACATTATAGTCCATTGACTATGTATTCTGGGGGAAATAAGATGTATCAAGATTTGAATAGTCAATATTGGTGGCTTGGTATAAAAAGAATGATATCAGAGTTTGTTCCTAAGTGCTTGACTTGTCAACAGGTGAAAGCTGAACATCAAGTACCATTGGGAAAGTTACAACCTATTTCTATTCCGCAGTAGAAGTGGGATAGAGTTACTATAGATTTTGTGATAGTATTGCCTTTGACTCCCAGCAAGAAAGATTCTATATGGGTAATTGTGGATACTCCCAACAAGAAAGATTCTATATGGGTAATTGTGGATAGGTTAACTAAATCTGCTCACTTTATACCAGTTAGAACATATTATCAGATGAGCAAGTATGCTAAGTTGTATATAAAAGAAATAGTCCGAGTACATGGAGTGCCTATATCCATAGTATCAGATCGACATTTGAAGTTCACATCAAGATTTTGGAAAGCATTACACAGAGCTTTGGGGACAAGATTGAACTTCAGTACTGCATTTCATCCTCAAATAGATGGTCAGTCTAAAAGGATAATTCAGATACTTGAAGATATGTTAAGAGCTTGTATAACTGAATTTGAAGGATCATGGGAAAAATACTTGCCATTAGTAGAATTTGCTTACAATAATAGTTATCAGGCAAGTATTCAAATGGAACCCATGGGAAAAGTACTTGCCATTAGTAGAATTTGCTTACAATAATAGTTATCAGGCAAGTATTCAAATGGCACCTTATGAAGCTCTTTATGGTTAAAAGTGCAATCACCATTGAACTGGTTTGAATTGCATGATCGCAAGTTGATTAAGCCAGATATGTTGCAAGAGATGGAGGAAAAGGTTAAGATTGTACAAGACAATCTTAAAAAGGCCGCTGATTAATAGAAATCTTATACAGATTTGAAAAGAAAAGACGTTCAGTTTGAAGTTGGAGAAAAAGTATTCTTGAAAGTTTCTCATTGGAAGAAAATAATGAGATTCGGCCGTAAAGAAAAACTAAGTCCCAGGTATATAGGACCATATGAAATTATAAAAAAATTTGGCCCTGTGGCATATCAGTTAGCTCTTCCACCGAAGATGAGTAAAATTCATGATGTTTTCCATGTTTCGATGCTCCGGAGATATAGATCAGATCCATCACATGTGATTGTACTGGAGGAAATTGAGTTGCAATCAAATTTGACATATGAGGAGGAACCAGTAAAGATATTAGAGTATGGTGTCAAAGAATTAAGGAACAAGCAAATACCATTGGTGAAAGTCCTCTGGCGCAATCACAAGGTGGAAGAAGCAACTTGGGAAGCTAAGGATGTAATGGAAAAACAATATCCACATCTATTTAAAATATGTATGTTTTGAAATTTCGAGGACAAATTTTCTTAAGTGGGGAGAATTGTAATATCCAAAATTTTTGGTTAGTGACTAAAATGAAAATTTTGAAAGTTTGGTGGTTAAAGTATAAACTTTGGAAAAGTTTAGGGACTAAATTGTAATTTCCAAAAGTTATGTATTTTAGTATCGTAAATGAGTAGTTCACCACCAAGAATGACGTTTTCGTGATACTCGAATTTTTCTTACGGAGTTTGTATTTTTGGCTATTAAGTGGTAAAGTTTGGAAGAATATTCGAATAATCAGATCGAATCAGAAATTTAAGATAATTTAAAGGATGATAAGGCAAGGTTAAAAATGTCATTTCCATGTTTTAAAATGGTAGGATTTAACATGGACCATTGGATTTAAGTAGGTTTTCCATGTTAAATATGAACCGTTGGATAAAAATGGCTAGATGGTAATTTTGGGAAATTCCAAGGGCAAGGTTGGTAATCACTAACTACTTGGATTATTTTTGACCCTTGGATTGGTAGGTAGACATGTGGAAAGTTGTGGAATATTGGATTTTAAGGGTAAAAGGGTCATTAGACGTTAAAATGAATTTTTAATTCATTTTAATTATATTAAAGACAAATGGCTAATTTGGAAACAAAAAGAAAATTCAAGATTTTCTCCACCATCATTCTCCTTGTTCGAATAGCTCTCCAAAGGTAAGAGAAAATTTTCTTTTGGATTTTTAAGCTTGCTTGATTGGATTTGAGGCTTAGACATGAAACAAGAAATTTATCTATATTGAATTCTCTATCATTTGGTATAAGTTTTGCTTGGTTTCCATGTTCTCAAGTTGAGTTTAGTGATTAGGGTGGATGAATGACATGTTGGAATATTATGTTTTAAAGGTTGTTCATGTTGGAAATAAGGTTGTGATGTTGTTTCTATGTTAAAAGTGATTAGAATTCCATAAAAAATTGTTTAGGGATTTTTCGGCAATATTGAGAAAATTAGGGGAAATTATGGTAAAATTTATTTCGATGATGGAAATGATGAGAATGATGTTATATAAGCTTGATTTTGTTATTTGGATGAAGAAATGATCATGTTCTTGAAAACTAAGAGTTAGGGTTTATGTTAAAGTTTGGAATTTTGGAACATGATTGAAGGAAGATTGGTTGTATATGTTGATTTAAGGTGTTTGGAATGAAAATCCCTAATTAGATGGCACTAAAGACCAAAATGTAAATTTTGAAAAGTTAAAGGATTTGATGTTGAGCTTGTATTTGAGGTATATTATGTTGGAAAATTAAGTCTAATGATTTAAATGTTGATTTTGAAGTTTAAATCAACATTTTGGGTTAAATTGAATATCCGGATACTTAAGGGACCAAAGTGCAAAATTTTAAAGTTTAGGTCCTAAAGTGTAAAGGATGAGAAATGTAAGGTCTATACTTGAAAATTTTGGTTAGAAGTTTAAAAGTCCAAAGGGACTAAAATAGGTATTTTGGTAAAAGTCGAAGATTTAAAGAAAAGTATGGGAGATTGTGATTCTAAAATAGAAAGTTTTATCGGATCAATTTTCTATATAATGGATAGTTATTTTATTTACTATCCATTACTGTATATGGTATGAATATGTACTAACATATACTTGAAATGATATATGTTATTTTATTATAGATTCTGTAGAACTTATATTGATTTTGATATAACAAATGGCTTTAACTCATATTGATATAACAAATGCTTTTAACTATTAAATTCTTTTAAAATAAATTTTACACAACTCATATGAATTACTCACTATGCATTCGAACAAAATTATTCTGGTCTTAAACTTAACCAAACATTTGATGAACTTTAAAAATACATTCGATGAATTTTTCTAAGTAAAAATAGCCTTAAAAGTCTATGAGTACTAATACGGTACAATGAGTACCGGTACGCTATTGATTTCAAATTACATCGAATGTAAAATCAATACTGGTACGACAATAGGCGTACTGATACGCGTACTTGATTTTAAAACATCGAATGTAAAATCAGTACCGGTACGACGACATGCGTACCGATACTCGTATTTGATTTCAAAAGGATGAATGTCAAACGCGTACCGATACGCTACAATGCATACATATACGATATGATTTTATTTTCATATCGAATACAAAATGAGTACCGGTACGTGATACCCGTACCGATTCTCCTTGAGCCAAAAACTGAAGTTTTCAAATGCGTACCTGTACAGCTATATGCGTACCGATACCGAATGGCCTCAAGATTTTCCAGTGAGCAATTCACGTACTGGTACAGCTTTGGTGTACCGGTACCCCTTTCTGCATACCGATACTCAACTTTGAGTACCGGTACAACCTGCTTTGTAATGATTATTTCTATATTGGGCAGGTACCGATACTCAGATACACGTACTGATACCTGAGGTTGGCAGATAATATTTATTGCGGGAAAACTTGCTCTCCAACGACTATATTCAATTCTCCAACCACCCAAACGACAAGAATTCAATGAAAGGGTATAAATACAAGCCTCAAGTGCAGCTACAACAACTATTGAACCTACATTGATCAACATTCAAGCATCCAAGCTAAAATCCAATCCTTTGTGCTTTTAGAGTCAAACTCTTGTACCCAACTTGTGTATTTTATTGTAATCTTTATTTCAAGTTTGAGGTTGAGTTTTCTTGTAATTTGGACAAATATTTACCTTGTGAGGACATTTTCATTTGCCATTTTTCCTTCTTGTAAAAAATGATCATTGATCAAGCTTTGGGTAGAAAGCTTTGATCGGTTGTAACAGTTGCCCCCTTAGCCTAGAAAAGGGGAAGAATTCTATAGTGAATTGGTTGAAATCCTTAGTAGAAAGCTAAGGTAGTGGACGTAGACCTTGTTAGAAGGTTGAACCACTATAAATCATTGTGTCCCATTGTCTATCTCTTTCCATTTGCTCCCTAAATTTTTAAATTGCCAATTCACCCCCTCTTGGCCACTTTTGGTATTGATTAGTCATCCTAACAATTGGAATCAGAGCCACACTCAACCAAAGGCCTAACAACCATTGAGGCGATCCTAGAAGGTGACCCAATCAATCAAAGTCAAAGCCATGTCATCCACTTTTGGAAACAACTTGTACGAGTCTCAATCCATCACCAAACCTTCATACTTTAATGTGGATAACTATCCTTTTTGGAAAAACCGTATGAATCTCTTCATCAAATCCCATAACTACCTCATATGGGATGTAGTGGAAGATGGACCAACAATCTCGATGAAGAGAAAAGGTGATCGGTTATTGCCAAAGTCCAAGCACGAGATGACCGATGAAGATCGAAAGAAGCTCCAAATCAACGACAAAGTAATGCACATGATATTTTGCTCACTTGGACTGGATGAGTTCTCCAAGATGTCATCTTGCTCAAGTGCCAAGGAAATCTGGGATAAGCTAGAGATCACATATGAAGGCACCAATGAAGTTAAGGAGACTAAGATTGAGTTTCTTAATTTGAGCTATGAAAATTTCAAGATGGAGCCGGATGAAGACATCTCCAAAATGTTTGAACAGTTCTCCGTTATTGTAAATGGCCTCAAGGGTCTTGGAGAAGTTATTCTAGAGAAGAAGCTAGTTCAAAAACTTCTCTACTCACTTCCCGAGTCTTTGGATGGTAAAAGAATGGCCATCATTGAAGCAAAAAATCTCAAGACATTAAAGCTCGATGCTCTCATGGGGTCTCTTCTCACCCATGAGATTATGAAGAAATGAAGAGAGGAAGAAAAGAAAGAGGAAATGAGGATCGAAAAGAAGGAGGTAGAGAAGAAGAAAATGGGAATTACTCTCAAAGCTTCATAAGAAGAAAGTGATTCAAGTGAGGAAGGATATGAAGAGTTGGCTATGATAGCCAAACGATTCACTCGGCTCATGAGATCCAATCGAAGAAGAAAGTTCAACCGAAGAAGGGATCTCAAGAACAAGAACAAAGAGGATGAGAAGGATCCTATTCTGTGTTGCGAATGCAAAAAGCCGAGGTACATCAAAATCGATTGTCCCTAACTCAAGAAAAGTGGCTTCGAGAAGAAAAAGAAGCACAAAACCCATGTAGCCACTTGGAGCGATGAAGAGTCTTCAAGTGATGAAGAGCACGAAGTTGCCAATCTTTTTCTCATGACCTTTGAGGAGGATCCAAAGGTAACCTCTAACTCATTAAATGATCTAACATATGATGAATTATTTGATGATTATAATGAGTTACAAGAGGCTTATGATGAATTGGTTGAAAAATATAAGGAATTCGTTTTGAAAAATAAGAAAACTATTATTGATTTGAAAAACCAAAACGATTCCTTATCTAAAACCAATTCGGAACTCGAAAAGAAGGTTGGTTATTTAAAAGATAATCAAAAGTATTTTGAACAAGAAAATGTTGATTTGAATAACCTTTTTTTGAATTAAAGGATCATTACCTCAATGAGGTAAATGATCCCAAAGCTTCCTTGAACAAGGTTGGGAAACCAAGTTTTGAAAAAGGGCAATCTTCAAAACCCAACCATGTAAAAAGAAACTTTGGTGGGTACAAACATGGAGGGTACTCAAGACCCTATTATGGTAAGAAAGTTAGAAGTGTGTGGATTCCTAAGAATGTTATTGCTTCTAACAATGTTAATGAGATTGCTTCTTGGATTCCTAAGGGAACCAAGATTTTGAGAACTAATGTTTATGGACCCAAAAAGATTTGGGTACCAAAAATCAAAAAATGATTCCATGTTTGTAGGGGGCATTGCTTCAAGGCCAATGCTACAAGTGCAAACTCATGGTACCTTGATAGTGGATGCTTAAGACACATGACCAGAGACAAGAGTTGATTCTCGGAACTAAAGCCAAAGAGTGGAGGAGTAGTAACTTTCAGTGACAACTCTAAGGGCCACATTGAAGGAATTGATTCCATTGGTAATCACTCATCCATTCTCATTGATAATGTCTTGTATGTCAAAGGTCTAAAACACAATCTTTTAAGTATTAGTCAATTATGTGACAAAGGTTTCAATGTTCTTTTTGATTCTAATGGTTGCAAGCTTTTAAACATTGAAACAAATAAAATTGTGCTTTTTGGTCATCGCATAGGAAACATATACATGGTGCATCAAGATGACATACACATTTCTCATGCATGTTTTGTTGCAAATGATAAGCATAATTCATGGTTATGGCATAGAAAATTAGGGCATGCAGGTATGAGTGTTTTAGAAAAATTGGTTTCAAAAGATCTAGTTAGAGGTTTGCCTAAAATAAAGTTTTCAAATGATAAAATTTGTGATGCTTGTGCAAAAGGCAAACATAAAAGAGTTTCTTTCAAACCTATTAATGATGTTTCAACTAGTAGAGTTTTACAATTGATCCATCTGGATCTCTTTGGTCCTATTAAAACTACTAGCTTGGGTGGAAAATCAAATGCAAATGTTTTAGTTGATGATTACTCTAGATACACATGGGTTTTATTCTTAAGTACCAAAGATGAGGGTTTAGAAAAATTCATCACCTTTTCAAAAATTACTCAAAATGACCTTGGTCAAACTATTTCTCACATTCGAAGTGACCATGGCACCGAATTTCAAAATCTAGGTTTTGAGGATTTTTGTAACTCAAATGGTATTAGCCACAATTTTTCAGCTCCTAGAACACCTCAACAAAATGGGGTTGTTGAAAGGAAAAATAGAACTTTAGAGGAAATGGCTAGAACCATGATTTGTGAAAACAATTTGCCAAAATACTTTTAGGCGGAAGCTACTAATACGGCTTGTTGTATCATAAATAAAGTAATGATTATGCCTATTTTAAAGAAAACTCCTTATGAGATTTTAAAATCAAAAAATCCTAACATTAGCTATTTTCATCATTTGGTTGTACATGTTTTGTTTTAAACAATGGAAAAGACAATTTAGGCAAATTTGACTCTAAAAGTGATGAAGCCATTTTCTTAGGGTATTCTTTAAAATTTAAAGCCTAACAAGTATTTAATAAAAGAACCTTAGTTGTTGAAGAGTCAATACATGTGGTTTTCGATGATAACCTCCTTCCGAGGAAGGATTCTTGAGATGATGATGATGTAGGGATTTTTGAAGCGAATGATGGTGGGCAATCATCAATGGTGAATGAAGTTCCAACCAAAGAAGAGGAAACACAAGATCCACCTTTAGAATCCTTGAAGGACATGAGTCTTGAGGAAAAGGAAGTGAGCTACCCAAGAGATTACAACTATGTCAAAGGTGGTGAGATTTTGGGTGATCCATCCAAAGGGGTAACCACTATACTTTCTCTTAAAAATGCATGTAATGTAGCATTTATCTCATGCATAGAGCCTAAGAATGTTAAAAAAGCATTAAATGATGATTATTAGATAATGACCATGCAAGAGGAATTAAACCAATTTGAGAGAAGTCAAGTTTGAACATTAGTTGATAGGCCTAGTAATAAATCTACTATAGGAACTAAATGGGTGTATAGAAACAAACTAGATGAGAGTGGTAACATAGTGAGAAACAAGGTGTTAAGTGTCTAAAAGTACTATTTTAGTCACCCTTTTTATTCTTAATATTGCTAGACTTAGGCTTATATTAGTTGCATTATTAACCATTCATTCATATTTGCATTGTTTCCTTGGTGGACAAGCTTGATTTCATATTTTGCTTAATTTTGTGGAAAAAGATACTGCTTTGGTGTGTTTGTGTGTGTGTGCAGAATCACTTGCCAAAGCAAGGCTAGAACCAGTTGCCAGGGCAATGCATGAAGGAGATGCTGAGCTAGTTGCCAGGGCAATGCATGAAGGAGATGCCGAGCTAGTTGCCAGGGAAATTTTCGATAAGGGATAAGATGATATGACAGTCAAAATTGATGACTAGATAAACCCAAGATGACGTGGAGCAAAGTTAAATCCCAAAGGAGTTTGATTTCCATGAAGAGGTTAAAGAGAAATTAAATCCCAAGAAGATAGAAGATCTAGAAGGAATTTAAATATAATAAAGAATTATATTCTTTAAAAGTATTTAATTCCAACTTAACTTCCTCCTCAAAAAAGACTTTGACCTAGCCCTATAAATTGATGACCAAGCCGTCAACTCCAAGGGAGAGCAAGTGAGAGATTTTGACAAGAGAAGGAGGGAGAGATTTCGACAAAGGCTTCAACCATTCTTCATCTTTTTCTTCTTTGTTCGATTAGGTTTATGTTAGGAATTCTTTGTTTTGTGTTTCTTTGGAACCTAGCCATGAACTAAATCTATTTGGATAAGGTTATTGTGTTTTGTGGTTGTGAGAAACAATTGGATTTTGTTTAGGTAATAAGAGTTTGCACATTCAATTCAAGGTTTACTCATTCTTGGTTCTTATTCTTGTTTGCGAGTGAATTGGGAGAGGATCTCGTAACTTCATCTATTTATCTAGTATCGGAAGAGTTAGATTCAAGAAACGAATGAGTATGGTCTTTATTCAATCTATTGATGGTGAAGATTAATCCAGCTTAGGAATAAGTTAAGGATTTCAACGGCTAAGAGGAGCGCAAGATTGGTTGTTGTTCACCCTTGATTCACGCAAAGATGTATTATCAAGGCATGCACAAATAGCTAGAGTTTCGACTTAGGGATAATAAGAAACCATTGAAGAACGCTCCGCCGAACCTTGAAGTTGTTGCCCAACCGCTAAAACAGTTGCCCAGCTAGTTGCCCAGGCAACCGTCGATTAGTTGCCAAGGCAACCCCGCTGTGCAAGTTGCCACAACAACTGAGTTGCCCTTGCACTCTTTTACCAAGACGATCCAATCGGCTATCACACCTTAACTCATGATAACCTGGACTATTCTCTCTTATTTGATTACATCTCCTTTTACTTATTTGCTTTCTAGTTTAGTCGTTAGTTAAACTCCTACAATCTTCTACTTGTGTTCTTTTACTTTTTACAGTGCAAGAGATTAGATTCTTGAAGTGGCACCAATCCCTGTGGAGACGATATCTTTTATACTATAACTTGCGACGTGTACACTTGCACAATTGTGGAGCACTTATTATGCGCAAGAAGTTTTTGGCGCCGTTGCCGGGGATTGGAAATAGCAACTTTGATTTTATTTTCTTGCACTTTTATTTTTCTTGTTTAAGATTCAAAGGGTTAACAAACTTTGGTTTTGCATTGGTATATTACCAGGGCGAGACCGATTACACCAGAATATCCGTTTGATCCAGAAATCGAACGAACCTTGCAAAGACTCAAACGAAGGTTAAAAGTAGCAATGGCTAATCAAGACGACAATATGAATCAGGATGTTCCAGTAGGAGGAGTGATTCTTGCATAAAACAGAACTATTCGAGACTATCTTAAATCTTTCCTCGAGATGAAACTGGTGATGTTCAATATGATCAATACAATTGGTCAATTTGGCGGCTCAGCAACTGAAGATGCACGACAACATCTTAAATCTTTCCTCGAGATTTGCAATTCATTCAAAATACAAGGAGTCACCCCCGATGTTTTACGACTAAGATTATTCCCCTATTCACTGAGGGATAGGGCGAAAGCATGGTTGAATAGTATTCCTGCCAGATCAATAGGATCTTGGACCAATCTTTGTCATGATTTCCTTGCTCGATTTAATCCTACAAATTTGACTAATAAGCATCGTAATGAAATTACTTCTTTTCGGGAAGCAGATGGTGAATCCATGTACGAGGCTTGGGAGCGATATAGAGAACTTTTACACAAATGCCCCCTACACGGATTCCCTGTGTGGAAACAAGTAACAATGTTTTACAACGCTGTGAATACACCAACATGGATGATGCTAGATGCCTCGACAAATAGCATACTCCTAGATAAGTTGCCGGAGGAAGCAATGCAAATTCTAAACAGGCTTGCCAAGAATGATTATCAATTCCCATCTGCTAGAAGAGGAGGAGTTAGACACCAAGCCACAATACATGAATTGGGATCATCAGACTCAATTTTGGCACAATTGGACACTCTAACCAAGATGGTCCAGAACATGCATAAACCAAACAACACACAGGAAGTCAAGGTAATGGATTCCTTTTGTGAGTTATGTGGTGGCAACCATGATTCTTTTGAATGTATGCAGAATCCAGCTTTTATGTGGTGAATTACAACCGTAACAACAATGTGATGTCCAATACATACAATCCAGCTTGGAAGAAGCACCCGAATTTTTCATGGATTAATCCCAACAATGCTCTAAACCAGAACAATCAGAATGCCCAAGCATCGGGATTCCAGCAGAATATGCCACGACAATAGTTGCCATAGCAACAATCGACAACATCTAGTTCTTTGGAAAATTTTCTCAATGCTTTTATGTTTAAAACTGAATCTTATATGGCTGAGAATAGTAACTTCATAAAAAGAACTGATGCTTTTATTAATAGGACCGAGATGAGATTGCAAAACCAAGAGGCGACAATCAAATCATTGGAAAATCAAGTCGGACAATTTGCTCAAAACCTGAATACTAGACCGCAAGGAGGTTTACCAGCGATATTGAAGTCGCAAGAGGAACTGGCCATGAGCAATGTAAGGCGATCACCACTAGAAGTGGCCAACAACTTAAAGAGGCTCATGCTCGCTCATCAAACAAAACTCCATAAAAAGAACAAGACGAACTCAGCGGTAAAGTATCAGATGTTGAACCAGAAATTACCTCGGTAACCAGTGATAAGGATGCTGTGGCAACCAACGATAGGCACGCCACGACAACCCAGTTGACAATGCCTCAGCAATGCCGTCAATCAGGTTCCAGACCAATGAAAAGATCGATTATATCTGACTTCCACCACCATTCCAACAAAGGTTGAAGCGACAAAAGCAAGAATATCAATTCAAGAAGTTTCTTGATATCCTAAAGCAAGTCCACATCAACTTGCCATTGGTTGAGGCGATTGAACAAATGCCGAACTATGCCAAGTTTCTGAAAGACATTGTGTCCAAGAGAACAAGGCTAGGAGAGTTTGAAATAGTTGTCGCAACAGAGGGATGCATGGCCATGTTGCACAATCGCATGCCACCCAAGTTGAAGGATCCCGAAAGTTTCACAATACCTTGTTCCATCGGAAACCACTATGTTGGGAAAGCATTATGTGACCTTGGAGCAAGCATAAACTTGATGCCTAAATCGGTTTTCTAGAAACTAGGAATCGGGAAGGCAAGACCTACAACAATTATGTTACATCTAGCCGATAGATCCTATGTGCATCCAGAGGGAAAAATTGAAGATATACTGGTAAAAGTTGATAAATTTATTTTTCCCGCTGACTTTATTGTTTTGGATTGTGAGGCAGATGAACATGCATCTATCATTCTCGGGAGACCCTTCCTAGCAATAGAGAGAACCTTGATCGATATTAAAAAGGGAGAACTCACAATGAGGATGAATGGCCAACAGGTTAAACTAAATGTGTTCCAAACACTAAGGCATACCGATGATCCGGAAGAATGCCGACTTCTTCATGCCACGATAGAGTTTGACTTCGATGAGGAATTTAGTTGCCTCGGTAACTACATTGCCGATCAAGAGGAACCTGAGGAGTATGAAGAACCGATCGATGAGGAACAACAAGAAGAGGCAAATTGGTTAGTCAATCGACCATGTACATACTTTGAACCACTGGATTACTCAGGTAAGGAAGGTAAACTCGAAAAGCCCTCCATTGAACAACCACCGATTCTTGAGTTAAAACAGTTGCCAGGGAAACTAAAATATGCTTACTTGGCAACTAAAATATGCTTACTCAGGTAAGGAAGGTAAACTCGAAAAGCCCTCCATGGAAGCAGTTGCCACGGCAACACATACCTCGGTAATACCCTGGTACGCGGATTTAGTTAATTTCATTGTTTGTGGTCTTTTACCTTATGGCCTTACTCACCAAGGAAAAAAGCGGTTCCGCCATGATGCTAAGCATTACTTTTGGGGTGAGCCTCTTTTGTTTAAACAATGTGCATATCAGGTTATACGCTGATGTGTCCTTGAAGAGGAGTAGCAGAATGTACTCCGACAATGCCATTCTTCACCCTATGGAGGACATTTTGGAGGAACACGTACCGCGGCCAAAGTTTTGCAATTCAGTTTGTATTGGTCAACACCATAAAAAGATGCCCAAGAGTTTTACAAGCAATGTGATCGTTGCCAGAGGACGGGCAATATCTCTAGACGACATGAGATGCCGCTCCAAAACATCATCGAGGTGGAACTATTCGATGTATGGGGGATTAATTTTATGGGACCTTTCCCATCTTCATTCGGTAACCTCTACATTCTACTCGCTGTTGACTACGTGTCTAAATGGGTTGAGGCAGCTGCAGTTCCCACCAACGATTCCATGACCGTGCAACGATTCTTGCAGAAAAATATATTTACACGGTTTGGGATGCCGAGAGCAATTATCAGTGATGAAGGCAAGCACTTTGACAACAGACTTATTGCCAAGATGTTGCAACGCTTTGGCGTATCACACAAAATTGCCACGGCATATCACCCACAAACCAAAGGGCAAGCAGAAATTTCCAACTGAGAATTGAAGGGTATACTCGAGAAAGTTGTAAATCCCTCTAGGAAGGATTGGTCAGTAAGACTAGATGATGCACTTTGGGCATATCACACTGCATTCAAAACACCCTTAGGTATGTCTCCCTTCCAACTTGTCTATGGCAAAACATGCCATCTACTGGTGGAAATCGAACACAAGGCATATTGGGCAATCAAGACCGTGAATATGGATTGGGAAAGTGCCTGGCAAAAGTGTTTGTTGGACCTCAACGAGATAGAAGAATTTTGTGCACTCGCCTATAACAATGCACGAATCTACAAGGAGAAAACAAAGCAATGGCATGACAAGAAACTATTGCCGCGACAATTCATGCCAGGGCAACTAGTTCTCTTATTCAATTCTCGGCTGAAACTTTTCCCGAGAAAACTGAAATCAAGACGGTCGGGACCATTCGAAGTTGTCAAATCGTTCTCCCATGGTGCCGTGATAATCAAGTCCCTCACTGACGAACATGAATTCAAAGTCCAACGGACAAAGATTGAAGCACTACAACGGTGCCCATGTATGACGTAACAAATAAGTGGTCACCTTAGGAGATGCATGATCATGCTCTCCTTTCGATATTTTATTTTTATTTTTTTGAACTATTTAATTTTTTTATTAATTTCGGTTATTTTTTCTTTTTAGGATAGATTTATTTATTTTCTTTAAGATTAAGATTACATATTCCTTTCATATTTATCTAATTGTTTTTAAATTTTAAGTCTAAAAATTTCTTTGCACATATTTATTTATTTTCTTTTATTAGTTTATCTTTAATTTTAATCTTTATTTTATTTGTTTTTGAATTGTAGGAAAAGAGTTCAAGATCAAGTGGAATTTGATTTAAGAAGGAAACTTCTTCAACAAGGAAATTAATGGGCTAAATCTAAGGCTTATATTAAGCCTCCAATTTACCCTAAATAAACCCTACATAGCCGGCCAAACCCTTCTCCTTCCCCAAACCCCTAGCCGTCCCCTTCCCCGAATCAAAACCCTTGTTTTCTTTCTTTCCAATTAAACCCACCCACCATATTTACTACCTATCTTTTCTATTTAACCCATCACCCTTAACTTCCAAGAAACCTATTCCCACTTTTCATATTGCAACTCTTTAGTTTCTTTTGCTTTCTTTTCTTTGTTTCTACCAAACTCACAACCAAGATCACCCATGGCATCCAAAATCGAAATTTTGGTTCATCCAAGTTCCTCCAAAGAACCAAGATACAAGAAGTTTGCTATACCAGTGGTTCAAGAAAGATTTCACTTCAAGTTTGAAAGTCGAAAGATTTGCGAAGAACAAGGCTTTCAATACTCAAACTCTCATCAAGATTTCGGCCTTGAACCATTCATCTTCAAAAGGATTGCACATCAAAAGTGGCAAATCTTTTGCCATCAATCGGAACCGGGTAACATCTCATGGGTAAGAGAATTCTATGCTCACTCACCTATCCCGGATAATCCTTATATTTTTGTTCATGACAATGCTATACTCATAAGCCCCGAAAATATCAACACCTTTTACGGGATCTACATTGAGAAGGACGAGCATCAAGCCTTTGTTGATCAATGCACGCCCAAGCAACTCGACAAGGTGATTCAAGAACTCACTCTACCGGGAACTCATTGGAACGACGGTAAATACAAGGGCACGGTAAATCACCTTCGGCTTAAACCTCAGGCAAAATTATGGAATAAGTTTGTTAAAACTTATTTAATGCCCACCACACACAATACTACCGTTGATACACCTCGTCTTTTGCTCATACATTCTATCTTGCATAATCGCATCATTAACATTGGAAAAATTATTTTTGATGAGATTTTTGTATGTAGCACAAAAGGCAAGGGTTCTCTTTTCTTCCCTTGCTTAATTTCCAATCTTTGCAAGGAGATGCATGTCCCAAGTGAGTCCACTGATGACAAGGCCCTACCAAAGTTCGGTTGGAATTGAGCACAAATTTGAAAGCTAATGAGAGAGGCACCGGTAAAATCCCCAATGCCTTCAATTACCGTGGCATCTCCTGTCGCATCGGCAACCCCTAATGCCCAAGCAACTGATGCTCAGGCAACTCGGCCAGCAACCCTAGGACAACTTGAAGCACTCTTACAACCGTTGGAGAACTGCCTTAGGCAAATTGAAGACCGGCAATTAATGTTCATGCAGTACATGAAGGATCACAACAATGCCATCACCCAAGTCATCCTGTAAAAGTAACCAGACAGCCGCGTACCATTCCCCATCTTTCCTGCCGTAATCCTTGCCACAACAACCAACAAAGCAGTTACCCTGACAACAGCAATAGATAATGCCGCGGCAACCTACATTGCGCCTGCCCAAGCAGTTGCCACGACAACCAACACTGAAGATGTCGTGGCAACCAAAGCTAAAGACGCTCTGACTACCACTGCAAAAGCCAAAGGTAAAGCACCTATGCCCGAATCAACTCGTACTGAATCATTGTCTGATTTTTCAGATTCGGATGAGTCCTCCATTGCACCAACAAAGACCGCATCAATCGAATCCTCCAAGCCCAAGCGAAAAGCCAATGACATTGATGAAGAGGACGATGAAGACAACCCCGTACGAGGATTGATTCCACCATCGGCAACAAGGAAGCAACCACCGCGTTCAAGCAAAAGAATCAAGACACTGACCAAAAGGAAACTAATCATCCACGGCGACAAACTCTCAGAGTAAGTCCTCGTTTGCATTTTACTTTTCTTTATTTTTATTTTTCTTTGTTGCATGAATTGAGGACAATGCCTCACTCGAGTTTGGGGGGGATTGTTATTAGTTAGTTACCATGTTTAGTTGCATTCATCTTAAGTATTGCATTTATGATACATAAATTGCTTGCCATGCATTTAGTTGGAATAAGAATTGCCTAGATTTGATGAATATCCGATGATGAGTTTGCCAATGTACTTAATTGATATAACTTTTTATTCTAGGATAAACATGGAAACACTTAGAATCGTACTATGATGCTAAACTTGATGAAACACTGTGTGGCTTGATTGATTTAAGGAATTCTAGCGAACTTAGGTTGATAGTTAAACAGTTGGGGGATTAGAATAAAATTTGGATGAATACTAGAGGTGTCCGAAATTGGCTCTAGTATGTGCAAAAAAAAAATTGATCGCTAGAGGTGCCCGAAATTGGCTCTAGTATGTGCTAAAAATAGATCACTAGAGGTACCCAAAATTGGCTCTAGTCGAATAAATTAATTAACTTAAGAAGGCTAAAAACAAAACACTAGAGGTGCCCGAAACCTGCTCTAGTTAAAATATGTTAAAAGAACCCAATAAAGTAATTTGAAAACCTCTTGTTTACATAGAATCCGAAAAATCAACTTGCACACAACTCCACACACACTCACAAGCATTATAGTTTGATTACGAGTAACTCCTAAGTTTTCCGAAAAATGAAAAGCCAATCATACTTTGTGCCACGGTTCTGAGAATTGAAATCAAGTTCAAAGCTAAGTTTGTGAAAATTGAAGTCTTGTCGGGTAATTATTAGTTTGCATTGCTTGAGGACAAGCAATAGTTTGAGTTTAGGGGTGTGTTAAGTGTCTAAAAGTACTATTTTAGTCACCTTTTTATTCTTATTATTGATAGACTTAGGCTCATATTAGTTGCATTATTAGCCATTCATGCATATTTGCATTGTTTCCTTAATGGACAAGCTTGATTTCATATTTTGCTTAATTTTGTGGAAAAAGATACTACTTTGGTGTGTTTTTGTGTGTGTGCAGAACCACTTGCCAAAGCAAGGCTGGAACCAGTTGCCAAGGCAATGCATGAAGGAGATGCCGAGCTAGTTGCCAGGGCAATGCATGAAAGAGATGCCAAGCTAGTTGCTAGGGCAATTGTTAGTTAAACTCCTACAATCTTCTACTTGTGTTCTTTTACTTTTTACAGTGCAAGAGATTAGATTCTTGAAGTGGCACCAATCCCTGTGGAGACGATACTTTTATACTATAACTTGCGACGCGTAAACTTGCACAATTGCGGAGCACTTATTACGCGCAACACAAGGCTAGACTTGTTGCTCAAGGTTACACTCAAGAAGAGGGAATCGATTTTGATGAAACCTATGCTCATGTAGCTAGAATGGAAGCCATTAGGATGGTTTTAGCATTTGCATCTTTTCATGAATTCAAGCTTTTTCAAATGGATGTTAAAAGTGCATTTTTAAATGGTTTTATAATTGAAGAAGTGTATGTAGAACAACCACCCGGGTTTGAAGATCCAAAATACCCAAACCATGTTTTTAAACTTTCAAAAGCTTTATATGGTTTGAAACAAGCTCATAGAGCTTGGTATGAAAGGTTGTCAAGTTTTTTAGTTGAAAAAGGTTTTGACAAAGGAAAGATGGATACTATGCTCTTCATAAAAAGAAATGACTGATAAGTGTTCAAAAGTACTATTTTTCTTACCCTTTTTACTCATATTATTGTTAGACTTAGGCTCATATTAGTTGCATAATTAGTCATTCTTGCATTAATCCATGTTTCCTTCCATCGTTGAGCTTGATTGCATAACTTGGTTGTTTTTGTGGGAAAAGATGTTGCTTTGGTGTGTTTTGTGTGTATGTGCAGGATCACTTGCCAAAGCAAGGCTAGAGCTAGTTGCCAGAGCAATGCATGAAGGAGATGCCAAGCTAGTTGCCAGGGCAATGCAGGAAGGAGACGCCGAGCCAGTTGCCAGGGCAATTGTCGACAAAGAATAAGGTGATATGGTAGTCGAAATTGATGACTAGACAAGCCCAAGATGAAGTGGAGCAAAGCTAAATCCCAAAGGAGTTTGATTTCCATGAAGAGGTTAAAGAAGAATTAAATTCCAAGAAGATATGAGAAGTTCCAGAAGGAATATAATTATAATAAAGAATTATATTCTTTAAAGATAATTTAATTCCAACTTAACTTCCTCCTCAAAGGAGGACTTTGACCTAGCCCTATGAATAGATCACCAAGCCGTCAACTCCAAAGGAGAGAGAGGAGAGAATTTTTGACAACATCAAGGGCAGGGAGGATTCCGACAAAGCTCTATCCATTCTTCATCTTTTTCTTTCTTGTTCAATTAGGTTCATGCTAGGGATTCTTTATCTTGTGTTTCTTTGGAACCTAGCCATGAACTAAATCTATTTGGCTAAGGTTTTTGTGTCTTGTGGTTGCGAGAAACTATTGGATTTTTTAGGTAATAAGAGCTTTTTATTCAAGGTTTATTCATTCTTGGTTCTTATTCTTGTTTGCGAGTGAATTGGGAGAGGATCTCGTAACTTCATCTATTTATCTAATATCGGGAGAGTTAGATTAATCCGGCTTAGGAGTAAGTTAAGGATTTCAACGGCTAAGAAGAACGCAAGATTGGTTGTTGTTCACCCTTGATTCACGCAGGGATGTATTATCAAGGCATGCACAAGTAGCTAGAGTTTCGACTTAGGGATAAGAAGAAACCATTGAAGAACGCTCTGCCGAACCTTGAAGGTTGCTGCCCAGACGCCCAAGTAGTTGCCCAACTAGTCACCCAGGCAACCGTCGATTAGTTGCCAAGGCAACCCCGTTGTGCAAGTTGCCACGACAATTGAGTTGCCCTTGCACTCTTTTACCAAGACGATCCAATCAGCTATAACACCTCAACTCACGATAACCTGGCCTATCTCTCTTATTTGATCTCATTTATTCTTTTACTTTATTGCTTTCTAGTTTAGTTATTAGTTAAACTCTTATAATCTTCTATTTGTGTTTTTACTTTTTATAGTGCAAGAGATTAGATTCTTGAAGTGGCACCAATCCCTGTGGAGACGATATCTTTTATACTGAAACTTGTGACGTGTATACTTGCACAATTGAGTGTGTGTGGATTACGCGCAACAAGTTTTTGGCGCCGTTGTCGGGGATTGGCAATAGCGACTTTGTTTTTATTTTCTTGCACTTTTTATTTTTCTTGTTTAAAATTCAAAGGGCTAACAAACTTTGGTTTTACATTGGTATACAACCAGGGCGAGACCGATTACACCAGAATATCCCTTTGATCCAAAAATCGAACGAACCTTACAAAGACTTAGACGAAGGTTAAGAGTAGCAATGGCTAATCAAGACGGCAATATGAATCAAGATGTACCAGCAGGAGGAGGAGTGATTCTTGCACGAAACAGAACTATACGAGACTATCTTGAAGAAGATCTTGATGGACTTAATCCAGGAGTTGTCGCACCTGAAATTGAAGCTGACCACTTTGAGTTGAAACCGGTGATGTTTAATGTGATCAACACAATTGGTCAATTTGGCGGCTCAGCAACTGAAGATGCATGACAACATCTTAAATCTTTCATCGATATTTGCAACTCATTCAAAATACACGGAGTCACCCTGATGTTTTACGATTAAGATTATTCCCCTATTCACTGAGGGATAGGGTGAAAGCATGGTTGAATAGCATTCCTGCCGGATCAATAGGATCTTGGACCGATCTTTGTCGTGATTTCCTTGCTCGGTTTAATCCTACAAATTTGACTGATAAGCTTCGTAACGACACTACTTCTTTTCGGCAGGCAGATAATGAATCCATGTACGAGGCTTGGGAGCGATACAGGGAACTTCTACACAAATGCCCCCTACATGGACTCCCAGTGTGGACACAAGTAACAATGTTTTACAACCCCGTGAATACACCAACAAGGATGATGCTAGACGCCTCCGCAAACGGCATACTCCTAAATAAGTCACCGGAGGAAGCAATGCAAATTCTAAACAGGCTGGCCAAGAATGATTATCAATTCCCCTCTACTAGAAGAGGAGGAGTTAGACGCCAAGCCACAATACATGAACTAGGATCATCAGACTCAATTTCGACACAATTGGCCACTTTAACCAAGATGGTCCAGAACATGCAGAAACCAAGCAACACACATGAGGTCGAGGTAATAGAATCTTTTTGTGAGTTATGTGGTGGTAACCATGATTCTTCTGAATGTATGCATAATCCGGAATCCAGCTTCTATATACAACCGGAACAACAATGTGATGTCCAATACATACAATCCAGCTTGGAAGAAGCACCCGAATTTTTCATGGAGTAATCCCAACAATGCTCTAAACCAGAACAATTAAAATGAACAAGCATCAGGATTCTAGCAGAATATGCCACGACAACAGTTGCCGCAGCAACAACCGACAACATCTAGTTCTTTGGAAAATTCTCTACATGCTTTTATGATGAAAACTGAATCTTATATGGCTGAGAATAGTAACTTCATAAAAGAAACTGATGCTTTTATTAATAGGACCGAGATGAGATTGCAAAACCAAGAGGCAGCAATCAAATCTTTGGAAAATGAAGTTGGACAATTTGCTCAAAACCTGAATACTAGACCGCAAGGAAGTTTACCTAGAGATACTGAAGTCGCAAGAGGAACTGGCCATGAGCAATGTAATGCGATCACCACTAGAAGTGGCCAACAACTTAAAGAGGCTCAAGCCCGCTCATCAAACAAAACTCCACAAAAAGATTAAGACGAACCTAGCGGCAAAGCCTCAAGAGCTGGACCAGGAATTGCCGCGGCAACCGGCAATAAGCATGCCTCGGCAACCGACGATAAGGATGCCTCGGAAACTTGCGATAAACATACCTCGGTAACCCTAATTGATAATGCCTCGGCAACTCCAGTTGTCTCGGCAATGCCATCAATCAGGTTCCAAACCAATGAAAGGATCGAAGATATCCGAATTCCACCACCATTCCCACAAAGGTTGAAGTGACAAAAACAAGAATATCAATTCAAGAAGTTTCTTGATATCCTAAAGCAAGTCCACATCAACTTGCCATTGGTGGAAGCAATTGAACAAATACTGAACTATGCCAAATTTCTTAAAGACATTGTGTCCAATAGAACAAGGCTATGAGAGTTTGAAACAGTTGCCGCAACAGAGGGATGCATGGCCATGTTGCACAATCGTATGCCACCTAAGTTTAAGGATTCTGGAAGTTTCACAATACCCTGTTCCATTGGAAACCACTATGTTGGTAAAACATTATGCGACCTTGGGGCTATCATAAACTTGATGCCTAAATCGATTTTCCAGAAACTAGGAATCGGGAAGGCAAGACCTACAACAGTTATGCTACAGCTAGCCGATAGATCCTATGTGCATCCAGAGGCAAAAATCGAGGACATGCTGGTAAAAGTTGATAAATTTATTTTTCCCGCTGACTTTATTGTTTTGGATTGTGAAGCAGATGAGCATGCACCTATCTTTCTCGGGAGACCATTCCTAGCAACAGGGAGAACCTTGATCGATGTTGAAAAGGGAGAACTCACAATGAGGGTGAATGACCAGCAAGTTAAACTAAATGTGTTCCAAACACTAAGGCATGCCGATGATCCAGAAGAATGCCAACTTCTTTATGCCACGACAGAGTTTAACTTCGACGAGGAATTTAGTTGCCTCGGCAACTACATTGCCGATCAAGAGGAACCTGAGGAGTATGAAGAACCGGTCAATAAGGAACAACAAGAAGAGGCAAATTGGCTAGTCAATCGACCAGGTACATACTTTGAACCACTGGATTACTCAGGTAAGGAAGGTAAGCTCGAAAAACCCTCTATTGAACAACCACCGATTCTTGAGTTGAAACAGTTGCCAGAGCATTAAAATATGCATACTTAGGAACCGATAATACATTGCCTATAATTATTTCTTCTAAGTTACAGCCTGAGCAGGAAAAGAAGCTGATCAAAATGTTGATGCTACACAAGAAGGCAATAAGGTGACAATTGCCGACTTGAAGGGAATTAGCCCGACAGTGTGCATGCACAAGATTTTGTTGGAAGATGATCACAAATCTTCAATTGAGGCCCAGAGGAGACTGAATCATGCCATTAAAGGGGTTGTAATGAAAGAAATCATCAAGTGGCTTGACGCCGACATTATATGCCTTATCTCTGATAGTACATGGGTAAGTCTGGTACAACGTGTACCGAAAATAGGAGGTATAACGGTGGTAAGTAATGAAAACAATGAACTCATTCCAACCAGGACTGTGACCGGTTGGAGGGTTTGTATAGATTATCGAAAGCTAAACAAAGCCACTATGAAAGATCATTTCCCATTACCCTTTATTGATCAAATGCTTGGCTGTCTTGCAGGTAAACCCTTTTATTATTTTCTTGATGGTTATTGAGGTTACAATCAAATTGCCATAGTACCAGAAGATCAAGAAAAGACAATCTTCACATGCCCATACGGTACTTATGCTTTTTGAAGGAAGCCGTTCGGATTGTGTAACGCCCCGGAAACCTTCCAAAGATTCATGATGGCACTCTTTTCAGACATGGTCGAAGACTTCCTTGAGATCTTCATGGATGATTTTTCTGTTTTTGGTAATGACTTCGATAGCTGCCTCGGCAATTTAGAGAAGGTGTTGGCAAGATGTGAAGAAACTGATTTAGTCCTCAATTGGGAGAAGTGCCATTTTAAGGTAGATGAAGGAATAGTGCTAAACCACAAGATTTCATCCAAGGAAATTGAAGTAGACAAAGCCAAGGTGGACGTGATCGAGAGATTACCCCCACCAAGTTCGGTTAAAGGAATTCGAAGCTTTCTTGGACATGCAGGTTTTTATAGGAGGTTCATTCATAATTTTTCTAAAATCACTAAACCCTTGTGCAATTTGCTTGAACAGGATAAAGTCTTCGATTTTGATGATTCTTGCACCCAAGCATTCAAAACCCTAAAGGAAAAGTTTACCTCGGCACCCATTGTCGTTCCACCAGATTGGACGCTACCTTTTGAGCTCATGTGTGATGCAAGTGATTTTGCGGTAGGAGCAGCCCTAGGGCAACGCACAGGTAAGACCTTCTACGTGATATACTACGCTAGTAAAACTCTTAATAGTGCTCAAGTGAATTACACGACAACAGAGAAAGAGTTACTAGCTGTAGTTTTCGCATTTGACAAGTTCCGATCCTATTTGATTGGTACAAAGGTAGTTGTTTATACGGACCATTCGGCAATCAAATATCTATTTGTTAAAAAGGATGCCAAACCTCGTTTGATTCGTTGGATACTACTTTTACAAGAATTTGATATTGAAATTAAGGACAGGAAATGAACAGAAAATCAAGTGGCCGATCACTTATCACGTTTAGAACGCAATAGGGAGGAGGACGCGGATCTAGAGATATGTGTTGCATTCCCGGATGAGCAACTTTTAGTTACCTCAGCAACCCTCGATGCCTCGGCAGCCCTTGACGCGCATGCCTCAGCAACTCTCGACGCCGCAACAGCCTTTGATGCGCACGCCTCGGCAACCATGGATGTGCATGCCTCGGTAACCCTCGACGCCTCGGCAGCCCTTGACGCGCACGCCTCAGCAACCATGGATGCGCATACCTCGGCAACCCTCGACGCTTCGGCAGCCCTTGACGCGCACGCCTTGGCAATTTTGAGAGCGGTCGCCACGGCAGCACATGCCTCGGCAATACCCTGGTACGCGGATTTAGTTAATTTCCTTGTTTATGGTATTTTACCTTATGGTCTTACTCACCAAGGGAAAAAGCGGTTCCTCCATGATGCTAAGCATTACTTTTGAGACGAGCCTCTTTTGTTTAAACAATGTGCAGATCAGGTTATACGCCGATGTGTCTCTGAAGAGGAGCAGCAGAATGTACTCCGGCAATGCCATTATTCACCTTATGGAGGACATTTTGGAGGAACTCATACCACGGCCAAAGGGTTGCAATTCGGTTTGTATTGGCCAACATTGTACAAAGATGCCCAAGACTTTTACAAGCAATGTGATCGTTGCCAAAGGATGGGCAATATCTCTAGACGACATGAGATGGCGCTCCAAAACATCATCGAGGTGAAATTATTCGATGTGTGAGGGATCAATTTTATGGGACCTTTCCCATCTTCATTCGGCAACCTCTACATTCTACTTGCCGTTGACTACGTGTCTAAATGGGTTGAGGTAGCTGCAGTTCCCAACAACGATTCCAAGACTGTGCAATAATTCTTGTAGAATAACTATTTACACAGTTTGGGATGCCGAGAGCAATTATCAGTGGCGAAGGCAAGCATTTTGACAACAGACTTATTGCCAAGATGTTGCAACGCTTCGGCGTATCACACAAGATTGCCACGGCATATCACCCACAAACCAACGGGCAAGCAGAAATTTCCAACCAGGAATTGAAGGGTATACTCGAGAAAGCTGTAAATCCCTCTAGGAAGGATTGGTCATTGATAAGTGTTCAAAAGTACTATTTTTCTTACCCTTCCATCGTTCATGCATTAATCCATGTTTCCTTCCATCGTTGAGCTTGATTGCATAACTTGGTTGTTTTTGTGGGAAAAGATGCTGCTTTGGTGTGTTTTGTGTGTATGTGCAGGATCACTTGCCAAAGCAAGGCTAGAGCTAGTTGCCAGGGCAATGCATGAAGGAGATGTCGAGCTAGTTGCCATGGCAATGCATGAAGGAGATGCCGAGCCAATTGCCAGGGCAATTGTCGACAAAGAATAAGGTGATATGGTAGTCGAATTGATGACTAGACAAGCCCAAGATGACGTGGAGCAAAGCTAAATCCCAATGGAGTTTGATTTCCATGAGGAGGTTAAAGAAGAATTAAATTCCAAGAAGATAAGAGAAGTTCTAGAAGGAATATAATTATAATAAAGAATTATATTCTTTAAAGATAATTTAATTCCAACTTAACTTCCTCCTCAAAGAAGGACTTTGACCTAGCCCTATAAATTAGAGGCCATGCCGTCAACTCAAGAGGGGGAGAGAAGAGAGAATTTTCGACAAGCATCAAGGGCAAGGAGATTTCGACAAGCTTCATCCATCCTTCATCTTTTTCTTTCTTGTTCAATTAGGTTCATGCTATGGATTCTTTATCTTGTGTTTCTTTGGAACCTAGCCATGAACTAAATCTATTTGGCTAAGGTTATTGTGTCTTGTGGTTGTGAGAAACTATTGGATTTTGTTTAGGTAATAAGAGTTTGCACTTTTATATTCAAGGTTTATTCATTCTTGGTTCTTATTCTTGTTTGCGAGTGAATTGGGAGATGATCTCGTAACTTCATCTATTTATCTAATATCGGGAGAGTTAGATTCAATAAACGAATGAATATGATCTTTATTCAATTTATTGATGGTGAAGATTAATCTGGCTTAGGAATAAGTTAAGGATTTCAATGGCTAAGAGGAGCGCAAGATTGGTTGTTGTTCACCCTTGATTCATGCAGGGATGTATTATCAAGGCATGCACAAGTAGCTAGAGTTTCGACTTAGGGATAAAAAGAAACCATTGAAGAACGCTCTGCCGAACCTTGAAGGTTGCTGCCCAGACACCCAAGTAGTTGCCCAAATAGTCGCCCAGGCAACCATCGATTAGTTGCGAAGGCAACCCCATTGTGCAAGTTGCCACGGAAACTGAGTTGCTCGTGCACTATTTTACCAAGACGATCCAATCGGCTATCACACCTCAACTCATGATAACCTGGCCTATCTCTCTCATTTGATCTCTTCTATTCTTTTACTTATTTGCTTTCTAGATTAGTTATTAGTTAAAACTCCTATAATCTTCTATTTGTGTTTTTACTTTTTATAGTGCAAGAGATTAGATTCTTGAAGTGGCACCAATCCCTGTGGAGACGATATCTTTTATACTATAACTTGCGACGTGTAAACTTGCACAATTGTGGAGCACTTATTACGCGCAACAGTCATTAAGACTAGATGACGCACTTTGGGCATATCGCACTGCATTCAAAACACCCTTAGGTATGTCCCCCTTCCGACTTGTCTATGGAAAAACATGACATCTACCGGTGGAAATCGAACACAAGGCATATTGGGCAATCAAGACCGTGAATATGGATTGGGAAAGTGCTGGATAAAAGCATTTGTTAGACCTCAACGAGATAGAAGAATTTCGTGCCCTCGCCTATAACAATGCACGAATCTACAAGGAGAAAACAAAGCAATGGCATGACAAGAAACTATTGTCGTGGCAATTCACGCCAGAGCAACTAGTTCTCTTATTCAATTCTCGGCTAAAACTTTTCCCGGTAAAGCTGAAATCAAGATGGTCGGGACCATTCGAAGTTGTCAAACCATTGTCCCATGGTGCCGTGATAATCAAGTCCATCACTGACAAACATAAATTCAAAGTTAATGGACAAAGATTAAAGCACTGCAATAGTGCCCATGTGGAACGTAATAAAGAAGTGGTCAACTTAGGAGATGCATGAGCATGCTCTCCTTTCGATATTTTATTTTTATTATTTCTGATTATTTATTATTATTATTTTTATTTTCGAACTAATTATTTTTTTATTTTTATTTTCGATTATTATTATATTTTTAGGATAGATTTATTTTCTTTTTTTTATCTTTTTAAGTTTAAGAATCCCTTTACACATCTTTATTTATTTTCTTTTATTAGTTTATCTTTAATTTTAATCCTTATTTGATTTGTCTTTGAATTGTAGAAAAAAAGTTCAAGATAAAGAGGAATTTTGATCCAAGAAGGAAAACATCTTCAACAAGGAAATTAATGGGCTGAATCTAAGGCTTATATAAAGCCTCCAACTTACCCTAATTAAACCCCCTAGCCATCACCCTTCCCCTAAACTGAAACCCCATTTATTTTCTATCCAAAATTAATCCCACCCACCACATTTACTACCTATCTTTTCTATATAACCCATCACCTTTAACTTCCAAGAAACCTATTCCTACTTTTCATCTTGCAACTCTTTAGTTTCTTTTATTTTATTTTCTTTGTTCTTACAAAACTCGCAACCAAGATCATCCATGGCATCCAAAATTAAATTTTTGGTTCATCCAAGTTCCTCCAAAGAACCAAGATACAAGAAGTTTGCTACACCGGTGGTTCAAGAAAGATTTCACTCCAAGTTTGAAAACCGAAAGATTTACGAAGAACAAGGCTTTGAATACTCCAACTCTCATCAAGATTTCAGCCATGAACCATTCATCTTTGAGAGGATTGCACATCAAAAGCTGCAAATCTTTTGCCATCAATCGGAACTGGGTAACATCTCATGGGTAAGAGAATTCTATGCTCACTCACCTAACCCGGATAATCCTTATGTTTTTGTTCGTGACAAGGCCATACTCATAAGCCCAGAAAACATCAACAACATTTACGGGCTTTACATTGAGAAGGACGAGCATCAAGCCTTTGTTGATCAAATCACGCCCAAGCAACTCAACAAGGTGCTTCAAGAACTCACTCAACCGGGAACTCATTGGAACGACGGTAAATACAAGGGTACGGTAAATCGCCTTCGGCTTAAACCCGAGGCAAAACTATGGAACAAGTTTGTTAAAACTTCTTTAATGCCCACCACACACAATACTATCGTTGATATACCACGTCTTTTGCTCATACACTCTATTTTGCATAATCGCATCATTAACATTGGAAAAATTATTTGTGATGAGATTTTTGTATGTAGCTCAAAAGATAAGGGTTCTCTTTTCTTCCCTTGCTTAATTTCTAATCTTTGCAAGGAGATGCATGTCCCAAGTGAGTCCATCGATAAAAAGGCACTACCAAAGTCCGGTTGGAATCAAGCACAAATCCGAAAGCTAATGGGAGAGGCACTGGAAAAATCCTCAAGGCCTCCAATTGCCGCAACAATCCCTAATGCCCAAGCACCTAACGCCCGGGCAACTTGGCCATCAACCCCGGGACACTTTAAAGCACTCTTGCAACCATTGGCGAGCCACCTAAGGCAAATTGAAGACCGGAAACTAATGTTCATGCGATACATGAAGGAGCACAACAATGCCATCACCCAAGTCGTCCTAGAAAAGTACCCGGACAACCGCGTGCCGTTCCCAAACTTTCCTGCCGAGATCCTTGCCCCGACAACCAATGAAGCAGTCGCCACGGTAACCGCAATAGATGATGCCACGACAACCAACCCTGAAGATGCAACGTCAACCAAAGCTAAAAACATCCCGGCAACCACTACAAAAGCCAAAGGTAAAGCACCTATGCCCGAATCAACTCGTACGAAATCATTGTCTGATTTTTCAGATTCGGACGAGTCCTCCATTGCACCAACAAAGACCGCACCAATTGAATCCTCCAAGCAAAAAGCCAATGACATTGATGAAGAGGACGATGAGGACAACCCCGTACGAGGATCGATTCCACCATCGACAACAAGGAAACAACCATCGCGTTCAAGCAAGAGAATCAAGACACCGACCAAAAGGAAACTAACCATCCACGACGACGAACTCTCGGAGTAAGTCCTCGTTTGTATTTTATTTTTTGTTATTTTTATTTTTCTTTAATGCATGCATTGAGGATAATGCCTCACTCGAGTTTGGGGGGGATTTTTATTAGTAGTTACCATGTTTAGTTGCATTCATCTTAAGTATTGCATTTAGGATACATAAATTGCTTGCCATGCCTTTAGTTGGAACAAGAATTGCCTAGATTTGATGAATATCCGATGATGACTTTGCCAATGCACTTAATTGATAGAATTTTTATTCTAGGATAACCGTGGAAAAACTTAGAATTTTACTATGATGCTAAATTTGATGAAACACTATTGTGGTTTGATTGATTTAAGGAATTCTAGTGAACTTAGGTTGATAATTAAACAAATTTGGGGATTAGAACAAAAATTGGATGAATGCTAGAGGTGCCCGAAATTGGCTCTAGCATGTGCTAAAAAATGGATAGCTAGAGGTGCCCGAAACCGACTCTAGTATGTGCTAAAAGTTGATCGCTCGAGGTGCCCGAAACCGGCTCTAGTTGAATAAATTAATTAAATTAAGGAAACTAAAAACAAAACACTAGAGGTGCCCAAAACCGGCTCTAGTTAAAACATGTTAAAAAGAACTAAATGAAGTAATTTGAAAACCTCTTGTTTGCATAGAATCCGAAAAATCAACTTGCACACAACTCCGCACACACTCACAAGCATTATAGTTTGATTCCGAGTAACTCCTAAGTTTTCTGAAAAATGAAAAGCCAATCATACCTTGTGCCCCAGTTCTGAGAATTGAAATCAAGTTCAAAGCTAAGTTTGTGAAAATTGAAGTCTTGGCAGGTAATTATTAGTTTGCATTGCTTGAGGACAAGCAATAGTTCGAGTTTGGGGGTGTGATAAGTGTTCAAAAGTACTATTTTTCTTATCTTTTTTCTCATATTATTGTTAGACTTAGGCTCATATTAGTTACATAATTAGTCATTCATGCATTAATCCATGTTTCCTTCCATCGTTGAGCTTGATTGCATAACTTGGTTGTTTTTGTGGGAAAAGATGCTGCTTTGGTGTGTTTTGTGTGTATGTGCAGGATCACTTGCCAAAGCAAGGCTAGAGCTAGTTTCCAGGGCAATGCATGAAGGAGATGCCGAGCTAGTTGCCAGGGCAATGCATGAAGGAGACGCCGAGCCAGTTGCCAGGGCAATTGTCGACAAAGAATAAGGTGATATGGTAGTCAAAATTGATGACTAGACAAGCCCAAGATGACATGGAGCAAAGCTAAATCCCAAAGGAGTTTGATTTCCATGAAGAGGTTAAAGATAAATTAAATTCCAAGAAGATAGGAGAAGTTCTAGAAGGAATATAATTATAATAAAGAATTATATTCTTTAAAGATAATTTAATTCCAACTTAACTTCCTCCTCAAAGGAGGACTTTGACCTAGCCCTATAAATAGATCACCAAGCCGTCAACTCCAAATGAGAGAAATGAGAGAAATTTCAACAACATCAAGGGCAAGGAGGATTTCGACAAAGCTCTATCCATTCTTCATCTTTTTATTTCTTTTCAATTAGGTTCATGCTAGGGATTCTTTATCTTGTGTTTCTTTGGAACCTAGCCATGAACTAAATCTATTTGGCTAAGGTTATTATGTCTTGTGGTTGTGAGAAACTATTGGATTTTGTTTAGGTAATAATAGTTTGCACTTTTCTATTCAAGGTTTATTCATTCTTGGTTCTTATTCTTTGGAACCTAGCCATGAACTAAATCTTATTCTTGGTTCTTATTCTTATTCAAGAGTTGATGCAAGGTGATTTTGAGATGAACATGATGGGGGAGCTCTCATTCTTGTTGGGGATCCAAATTAAACAAAGGAAGAACATCACCTTCATCAATCAAGCTGAGTACATGAAGGACATGCTCAAGAAGTTTGGCTTGGAGAATGTGAAACCTCAAGGCACACCAATAAGTTCTTCTACAAAGCTTGACAAAGATAAATGAGGTAAGTGTGTAGATTCAAAGCTTTATCATTCTATGACAGGATCTTTGCTTTATCTTACCGCAAGTAGACCGGATATCATATTTAGTGTTTGCTTGTGTGCTAGATTTTAAGCTAATCCTAGATAATCACACCTTATAGCTGTTAAAAGAATCTTTAGATACCTTAGAGATACACCTTATTTAGGCCTTTGGTATCCGAGAGACTTTTCCTTTAGTTTGCATGCTTTCTTAGATGCGAATTATGGGGGTTGTAAGATAGATAGAAAGAGCACATCCGTCATATGTCAATTCCTAGGTAGTATGCTCATATCTTGGTTTTCTAAGAAGCAAAGTAGCGTAGCATTATCTACCACCGAAGCCGAATACATATCCGTATGAAGTTGTTGTGCTTAAATCCTTTGGATGAAGCAACAACTCTTAGATTATGGAATTGACGTAGGTACCATCCCTATTAGGTGTGACAATACTAGTTCCATTTGTCTCACTAAGAATCCCATCCAACATTCTAGAACCAAACACATAGAAATAAGGCATCATTTCATTAGTGATCATGTCTTAAAAATGATGTAATTCTAGAATATATAGACACCTCAGATCAATTAGCGGATATCTTCACCAAACCATTAGACAAAGAGCGTTTTTGGTCTCTTAGAAGAGAGTTAGGTTTTACCAGCCTTCCTTGACCCTTAGAGACTTTTTGGTGTTTAAAATTTGCTTGAATTTGATTGACTACATTGCTTATGTGATTTTGCTCCTATATGCATCAATGCTTGTTGCTAGGGGGAGTTTTTTCATGTAAATATCTTGACCTATGCTCTACTTTTAATGCTCATACATCATGCATGCATAATAGAGGTAGTTCTTTATTCCCATAACCTTTGTTGCAACCAAATTTGACCATTTGGTGCATAGGGTATCAGTACTGGTATACCAGTAGTGATACGCGGCCTCTATAATGGGTATCAATGTAAAGTACCAATGAACGGTACTGATACACTATTTACCGTACCGATACGTAAAACACGGCATAACAGTACCGGTACGCGGTTTATGGTATCAGTACGCGAAACACATAAGCTCTTCTTGGGGTTGTTAGAATCATATTTTTCCCCTAATTTTCCCATTCTATCAACCCTAGTCGAAACCCCTCAAAATTTCTACAAATTTTTAAAGTTTATTGTGCTTCTTCAACAACCCAGCAAATTCCATCAAGATTGTGCACTTTCACCAACACTCACATCCATTCCAACAATTTTTAAGGTACTTTTCATTCTATTTTTTTTAAATTTTGTTTTTCATATGGAACTTAGATTTAGGTTTATTTGAGAATAGTATATGTATATAATTTATTAAAATTATCTATTTTCACTTATTTTAATTTAAATAAAAAAATTATATATTATACATATTATCTTGAAATAATCTGTTGGAAATATTGGATTGAGTAATTGATTAGTGCATACATTGTGGTTTGTTTAAATTTTTGCAGGGTGATTTTTGCTCTTTCGAATCGAATATACTTTAATGGACCCTAAAATTAAACGCCCTAGATCCGTTCCCTCAACCCAACATTCAAATTCTTTGAATTTTTCCTCGATCTTTAACTCCTGTTTTAATGAACCGAGTCGTCAAGGTCAATTAGAACATTTTTGGATATATGAAAATTTTCTTATTCGAAGAGAAAGGGTTGTTGATTATGAGTTTATGGTATCTGAAAGGTTTAAGTTCCCTTATCTTGAGAATATTAGGGAATGGAAATTTCTACCTTTTCTTCGTTTACCCGGGGTAGTATTTAAAACTTTAGTTGGAGTATTTTATTCTAATGCTAGAGCTATTCTTAGTGAAGACGAAAAAGATGATGTTGCTATAGAGTCCTATGTTATGGGAAAAGTCTTTAGGTTAGACTCCTCTATTATCGCTTTTCATCTAGGATTAGAAGATATCGGGGAAGATGATGAAACCAAGCCTATTCCTTTTGTTTATGCCTCGGGCACTTCCGCATCCGTCCTTAATGCACATGATAGGTTCTTTCATCTATTAGTCACTTGGTTCTTTCGTCCTTCCGGGGGGAAGTGGTCTACTATTCGCGGGGTAGATTCCTTTTGGTTGCATTGCTTCCAAAATAATATTCGTATTAATCTCACACAAATTATTTTTGCTGAACTTGTTTATCTTGTCCAAAACCATCATAAACCTCAAGTTAAATCTTTTACCTACGGTTGTGTCTTGAGCCACATTTTTGCCAAAGAAAACATAGACACCTCTTATGATATTGCTTGCTCCCTTACCGATCCCGTTATTGAAAAATCTCTTCGAAAGAGCATATTTCATTTTATTAATGGTGAATGGCTTCGACAAGAACCCAGTCAGAGTAGTGAAGGAAGCATGCCTGCTCCACCTCCAGTTCCAGCTTTGGTTGCGCCTTCACCGACCTTTGGTGATGACATGCGCTCCTACTTTGATGGCAAGTTATTTGAAATGCGGTCTTATATTGATGGGAAATTCATTGAGATGCAATCACTGGTTACATCTCACATGGATGATCGCTTCACTTCTCTTGGTTCGCGTGTGACTAGCATCGAGACCGACCTGGCATTATTTCACTACGAGTGGAAAACGCACAATTTTAGAGACACCGTTGCGGAGGAGGAAGAGGACGGGGATGGGGATGATGAGGATATCCCATAATTTTTTATATATCATCTCATTTTGCACACATCCTAGACTATACTTTTGGATTTAATGTTTGGATTGTTTTTCTTTGGATTGTTTCAATTGTTTCCATCCCGCTTTGACTATTATGTTTGGATTTGGATCTTTGTTTATGCTTGAACACTTCATATATATCATGCTTTGGTTTGTTGCTTTCAATCGTTACTTTGGCTTGTTACTTTGGCTTTAAATTGCTTATCTTCTTAGATTGCGTATATTGCTTTTGATCTAACAAAAAGGGGAGAAATATTTGGGTTCAAAATTTTACAATCAAAAGAGAATTTTTGTAAAATTCATTTTAAGTTTTGTTATATCAAAAAGAGGGAGATTGTAGAACTGATATTGATATAACAAATGACTTTAACTCATATTGATATAGCAAATGTTTTTAACTATTAAATTCTTTTAAAATAAATTTTACACAACTCATATGAATTACTCACTATGCATTCAAACAAAATTATTCTGGTCTTAAACTTAACCAAACATTTGATGAACTTTAAAAATAAATTCGATGAATTTTTCTAAGTAAAAATAGCCTTAAAAGTCTATGCGTACCGATACGGTACTATAAGTACCGGTACGCTCTTGATTTCAAATTACATAGAATGTAAAAACCGGTACCGGTCGGCAATAGGCGTACCGATACGCGTACTTATTTTAAAACATCGAATGTAAAATCAGTACTGGTACGGCAACATGCGTACCGATACTCGTATTTGATTTCAAAAGGATGAATGTCAAACGCGTATCGACACGCTACAATGTGTATCGATACAGTACGATTTTATTTTCACATCGAATGCAAAATGAGTACCGGTACAAGATACCCGTACCGATACTCCTTGAGGCAAAAACTAAAATTTTCAAATGCGTACTGGTACAGCTATATGCGTACCGATATCGAATGGCCTCAAGATTTTCTAGTGAGCAATTCACGTACCGATACGGCTTTGGCGTACCAGTACCCATATTTGTGTATCGATACTCAACTTTGAGTACCGGTACACCCTGCTTTGTAACGGCTATTTCTATATTGGGCAGGTACCGATACTTAGATACGCGTACCGATACCTGAGGTTGCCAGACAACATTTATTGCGGGAAAACTTGCTCTCCAACAGCTTTATTCAATTCTCCAACCACTCAAACGGATAGAATTCAATGAAAGGGTATAAATACAAGCCTCAAGTGCAGCTACAACAACTATTGAACCTACATTGATAAACATTCAAGCATCCAAGCTAAAATCCAATCATTTGTGCTTTTAGAGTCAAACCCTTGTACCCAACTTGTGTATTTGATTGTAATCTTTATTTCAAGTTTGGGGTTGAGTGTTCTTGTAATTCGGGCAAATATTTACCTTGTGAGGACATTTTCATTTTCCATTTTTCCTTATTGTAAAAGAGTGATCATTGATCAAGCTTTGGGTAGAAAGCTTTGATCGGTTGTAACAGTTACCTCCTTAGCCTAGAAAAGGGGAAGAATTCTATAGCGAATTGGTTGAAATCCTTAGTAGGAAGCTAAGGTAGTGGATGTAGACCTTGTTAGAAGGTTGAACCACTATAAATCATTGTGTCCCATTGTCTATCTCTTTCCATTTGCTCCCTAAATTTTTAAATTGCCAATTCACCCCTTCTTGGCCACTTTCGGTATTGATTGATCATCCTAACAGATTTTGATATAAATCGAAGTTGTGACGATAGAAAAGGAAAAGAAACAGTCTAGGAGTAATATCGAATAGTAAAGGCTACTACATTGCAAGGCTAAGGTGAGTGCATACATGTTTTTTTAAATGTATGTTAGTAACTTACATATTATAGGAAGACTTGAGATAAGTCGACCAAAAAAGGTAATGGTTTTTATAAAGCATGACATGTTTTTGGTATGATACTTTAATTTACTAATTTAAAGATTGTGGTATTTTTATGATCACACATGTTTTATAGCATGATATACAGATAATGATTTATTTCATACAGTTTTCAAATGGCATGTGTACCATGAAAGATATAGAACATGTACGAGTATGAATTATATTTGGATTACTTGCCATTTTGCAGGAATTGTCTTAAATGTTTGCCCTTGGTAGTATAATATTAACAATGACAGTATTGTGGTATACCATAAGAGTCTAGTAGCTACACTGACACAATATGTGTCTACTGCTGATACTTATTGTATCTACCGTTCGACACTTTACGTGTCTGACACCTTGTGTATCTACCGATGGCATTTATATATGTCTACTGCCCGACACTTAATTATGTCTACCGTTTGCACCGAAGGGTTGCTACGAGCTCGTTATCGTCGCCTCGTCCCTAAGGGGAGCGGCTAGCACTCTGGGAGTACACGACTCGTTTACTAGTCTCTTGATATTTATCTTGGGCTATTATGATTTTATAGGATAATTATATGCTTTCTTGCATAGATATTCATGCATTACAGATTATATGATTTAAAATTTTATCATGCTTTTGAAAAGTATCATACATTACAAGGTATTTTATATATGTTACTCATCTTATGCCTCATTGAGTTATACTCAGCGTGTATTTATGTTATACACGTAGGTAAACAGAAGTAGGAGTGGACCTTTGCATCATCATCTCTGTGAGGAGATATAAATCGACAGGTTATTTCAATACTTATGACATCCTTATTATGAATGTAAATAGTGGCATGTACTAACTAAACATGTCTTTTTGTTAAAATATTTCAATCGGGTATGTAATGGATTTATAAACCTTCCATAGATGTTAAACGTTTACATTGCTTGTTATTATTATACGTTTTGATATGAATATATTATTTATGTAAAAAGTTTTTCTATCGGGTATTAAATTATTATTTTATTTATAAATTAGATAAAGTTAAGCGTGCTTGAATTAGGGAAATTTCAAGATGGGTGACCACCTGAGAAATTATCGTAATTTTTTTAAATTACCCCAGTTTTTGGATTAAAAGACTATTTTAAAAAGTCGTGACATTTCTGACTCGTGATCAGTGTACGGTCACGGGAAAGAGGTGTTACAAAGATGCGCACCGATGCCCTTAATCACGTATCGATACGCTTTTGATAATATCAATATTATTTTATTCGAACTCATGTTGGTATCGGTACGAGAATATCCATACCGGTACTGGTGCCCTAATTCCTAAATTTGATTAAATAAGGTATCGATACCTATAGGACCGTATCGATACCCAGCTACAGTAATTTTTCAGTGTTGAAAATCTATACCGATACGCCCAAGGCAATATAAATATGCCTTGTTGACTAGCATTGACCTGGTCTGAAAATACATACTCATACGATACGACATCACCCATATCGGTACGACATGGTCTGTAATAATAGATTTGGTCTGGTTTTTAATCCTTTTGACCTATCATACAATGTCCAAATCCTATGAAATTTTACAAGAAAGTTTAATTAACCATATTCTACTATCATGCCAAATTTCATAGTCATATGAGTCCATTTAGAAGGGGTTTTACCTTCTTAGGCTAAATATGCATATTTTACCACTTCTGGCCAATTTCAAAACAATATTTTAGGCCTTATAAGCTCATACATGCCATATGCAACTTATACACAATAAAAAGGGCTATAAGTCGTTAGTTTAACTACTTTGCCACCGTTCTAGGAGTTTGTAAGGATAATAAACATTACTCAATGCTTGTTGTGACTTGCCAAAAACCTCCAATCATCCCGATCTCGCAATGATGACTTCTTTAACCTGAAATGCATGAGATGAAATGCGTTAGGCATACTTTGCCTAGTGCGGTAGTCATAAATAATGTCAATAGCAATAATATGCATTCCAAATCATGTTTTAACTATGACAATGCTATGAATCATGCACCATCAATAACAATGATATGAATCATATTCGATGAAAATTATGTTATATTTCAACATTATTCCTTGGATTGAATCAAGATAGTGGATACACGAATTCCTCCGCCTCGCCACAATAAAGGTCGTAGCCCAAGGACCATAGTCCACTTGTACCAATATGCTCATGAATTCTATGGCATGCCAATTGTATCCAATGTCCTTTCGAATACAAGGTTCAATAACAATGTCGATGTTGATTTTTTAATAGCAATAATGATGATCAATGTTTCAATAACAATATCAATGATCAATATTTTGATGACAATATCAATGATCAATGTTTCGATGACAATGTCTATGGCAATAATTTAATGACAATGATAATACCAATGGCCGATGTTTATAATAATGTCAATAACTATAACGATGTCAATACCAATGTTCAATGACTATGACAATGATAATATCGATGTCCGATGAACAATATATCTATGTATCAATATTTCGATAACATCAATGACAATGACAATAGCTCAATGGACAATACTCAATGTAAAAAACTTACAAATGCTTACCAATATTGCCTCCAAAGAGGTTTTGATGCAATAATACCTTGAAACAATGTTGGCTATACAATATCCAATGAAACCACGAAAGGCACCTAGCCTATTCCCGAGACTTTGACTACACTCACCTTGCTTTTCAAAGCACCCAAGGCTCTTGGATGATCACTCCATTGTTCCTAGCTTTTGATGGAGATGTTGGAACCTCTTTCTCCAACTTTTGAGCTAGTTAAAATAATAGGAAGTGCAAAAATTGATAAAACGATATCGAAGTTAATAGTTAAACTTGAAATGGCTATTAGCTATTAGATATCCATAGATTAAAGCCTTGATGATCATGGGTTTAACTTAGGTCCTCAATAACGTCAAATCAAAATTAAACCTCAATGATCCATGGAATCGACCAATCGTTTGGGGGTTTTAGCTTACCAAATCAATAGCTACATGATGGAATCAAGAAATCGAAGAAACTTGAGCTTTAAGATGATCAATAATGAATGTGTGTGCTTGGTTAATAATTTGAGAAAGATGAAAATTTAGGAAGGAAGGCTCGGTGGAGTCATGTTTATCTTAAGATTGTTAAATCACTCTTTGGCTATGATTCAAATAGCTGAATGGTTTTCTTCATAGGGATGAAACCTCATTATTTAATTGGTAAATGCCCATCCTTTGCTTTTCAATAATTATGGAAATTCTATGGAATTATCATCCTTTTCATCACATTTCAGCAAACCCACGTGAGGTGGGAGGCAAGCTAGGAGGTGATTCATCCCAAAATGGGATAATTACAAGGGTAGCCCTTCAACTTTTCAAACTCCATACCTTTGCCCCTAAACTTCCAATTTTTATAATTTAGTCACCAAACGGTTTTCGATAAGTTCAATAAGGTCCTTAATTGATAGACTGACTCAATTAGAGCCCAATGTCAATGTAATTGACTACATAATCAAGGTTAATACAATATTTTGACCTTCTAGATATAGGGTTTCTGATCGCCAGAACCCAATTTCGACTAGACCAATTTTCAGGGTGTTACACAATGTTAAGACAAAGTATTGGCATAACAACTGACATGGCAAACTATTGTTTGAAGGAATAAATTTATTACCTTCATTGATGATAGCACAAACTAGTATCATGTGTATTTGCTCAAAAGCAAAGACAAAGCTATAGAGAAATTATTCTCTAAGCATGATGTTGAAACCCATACTTAATAAAAGGATTAAGATGAGAGAAACTCTATATGAGTAATGTTGGTACTATGATTTTGAAGATGACTTTTGAAAAGAACTAAAACTTCAAAAATGTGCCTAACATGTGAGGGAAAGCTATTTAATTACCTTTTAAATAAGGTTTCCCACAATAAAAGAGACAAGATACCATATGAGTTATGGAACCTTCCTACAACTAATTAAAAATATGGGGAGGGGTCTTGCAAAGGTAATGACCTCATTACCAAAGTAAATGGAAATAAGTCTCAAAATGGTAGATTGTATTTTCATAGGCTATGCAGATCATAGCAACATATATCAGTTTCTTGTGTGCGAATCAAAGAACCCTGATATTCACAAGAACATGATCAAAGAATGCCTCATTCTTTGAAAATATACTTTCTTGTATAACTAAGGAAGGTGATCCAAGTTCAACGAAATGAACTTTAAAGACTATCAATGAAGATAGTCTAGATGTTCAACAAAAAGTTGAAACTAAAATATTGTTATGATGACAAATACGTGTGACAAATGTATGTATGTCAAACCTACCGACATTAGGATATATGATCCTATGACATACTCATTGTTATAAGTAACAATGAAATGGTAAACGTACCAAATGCATGTCAAATTCAAGATTGACATGAAAATTATGATACTAACAAATTTGATTTTGGGCAGTCAATCTAATGATTGTCTGATGGTCTCATATTGACTCAATCATACTACATTGACAAGAGAAGTTTGGCAAGGATGTTTCTGGCATAGCCAGAACTCTAATAAATACGAGCCAACAGTTGTCCAAATGGAATATGCAAGTGTTGTAGACAGTCTAAATAAATTGTACTAGACAAGTTATTGCTTTCACTCTGAGTAGTTTACGTAGATTCACAAGCAATACAGTAAGAATGTATTCGGCTCTTTTTTAACAAAATATGAACCGAACCGTAGTCTGTAGTTTTTTAAAAAGAAAACCGAAACTGAAACCGAATGGTAAAAAAACGAAATACCAAAAACTGAATTTTACGGTTTGGTTTGGTTAAAAACTGCAGTTTTAACGGGGTTTTCTTCAAATTAAAAAAAGGTAAGCAAAATACATAACATATTTTAATTTATCATTAGACACTCCAATATCAATTTATTTTGAAATTAAGAACAAAAAAATACATTTCTTGAGCCCTTGACAAATCTATGATTTCAAATAAGAATAAATTAAAAAATAATGATGGTTACAAAACAGAAAACCTATCTAAAAAATAAATCAAAAAAATATTTATGTAATTAATATTCACTCATTGATTTCACATCACCAAATTAGAACACAAATATATAATTTAATATATTTTTTGATTAAAGCTAAACTCAAATATTAACATCATAAAACAACCCCCGAATAGTAAATATTATAAAAACATATTATAATTTGAAAAACAATATCCAATCAACTTAATATTATGAAAATATATCCAAATATTCCAAGAGACTATCTTAAAAAATCCAAATATTTCAAGAGAATATCTTTAAAATATATTTGATATGGGTCATAATATTTTTTAAATTCGGTTTGATATGGAATAAACGAGTTCCATATGGAAAACCAGAAATTGAATCGAATTGAGAAGTTTGATTTTTAAACCAAGCTAAAAATCGAACTTCAACATGAAAAATCAAACCAACTCAAAATACATAGCCCGGTTCGAGTTAGTTTTTCAATTTCGTTACTCACCCCTACAATTCAGGGTCAAACCTCTGAAAAACGATTGTGAGAATACTGGGATATCTCAAATACACTCAAGATTATAAACTACATTATTCTAGAGATCATACTATTGAGAAGGATTCTTCGATGCCAGTAGGATATCTGATATTCAAGATATCAAAGACACAAATGAATATGTTTCACAAAAAAAGAGCTTTGTTATGGGATTTCTCAAAACAAACGTTTACAACCAGATCTATAATGGAATCTGAGTTTGTAGCTCTAGACAAGTCTGGAGAAGAAGTCAAATGACTTTAAAATATCTTAAGGGATGTTCCTAAATGACCAAAGTCTGTGTCTGCAATATTTATATATTGTGAAAACCAAACAAAATTGGTAGAGCATAGAGCTTTATGTATATTGGTAAGTTGAGATATATGTGTCGTCGACATAATACCATTAGACAACCGATCTCAAATAAAGTTGTCTTTATTAATTTTATAAGATCAAAAGATAACATTACAGATCTGCCAACAAAAGGCTTAAATCGAGATCAGGTTGCGAAAACATCCAAAGGAATGTGATTAAAGCCCATGAAAATTTGAGGCGCTATGTGAAGGAAAACCCTACCTAGTTGACTGGAGATCCCAAGATCTAGGTTTAAAGGGACAACCTAATTGTATAGACCTTGTGTGGTCACTGTGGGGGTTCTTCTCCCAAGTCCATTCCTATGATGTAAACAGTGATCAAAAGTGGTATAGGCTAAGCAAAGCTTTTAATGAACATTGTGTGCTTCGGTGAGTCGAGCAACATAATTCACCTATGAAAGAGTGAATTAGGGCCGCTTTTAGGAGATTATTGGGGCATAGTTCTCTCAAACTCTTGCAAAACCAGAGAGATGTTCACGGCTACATGAACATAACCATGAGAACTAAAAATCTCATCATTGAGGTAGTTGTGTAGGTATATCATCATTTACACAAATGACAGAATAGTTCAAGAACATCACATCTACTGGTTAGACAGTAAAGTAAATATACTTTCACGAGGGAAGGTTCAAAGTTGAACACCTACCTATCCTATACAACTATCTATCGTAGAATCTATCACCACATCGAGTCAAAATGTTTTTGATTAAATGATCAATTTCATTTATGTGGGGGATTGTTGGAAAAAATTGATATTTTTGGAGCTTTGAATGAGAAATTGATCCAAACGTTATTGAGGAAAAAGTGGAACCAATTGTTGGTTAATAAATGTGCAACCGTGCACGATGTGGGTGACGTGAATGTCCAGACCGGTCTAGCCCTCTATGGGCTTGCGGATATTTTAACCCAAATATTTTCCTTAAATAGAGCATATCTTTTCCAAATTATGTTTTGGAATTAAAAGGATAAACATTAAAAGCTTCCTTTAATTCAAGCAGTAATTTTGGAAGTTACTCTTTAAAGGCTCATTAATTCTCAATATTCAATGCTCCATTAGGTCAAAATTTCCAATAGTTCACTATGTGAACCCCTATAAATACCATGTAAACCTATTATATTTTACACAACTTAAAAACACAGAGAATTTTCTTTTACTTTGTAATTTTCAAAAATAGTTTTTGGTGATAGAAAAAGGCGAGGTTACGGTTCGCTGATTACTATAGATTTGTTATTGCTGTGTTCATACCGTTGTTGTATCTTGGGAGATAGACGTCCAACGTTTCTCAAGCAACATAGGAGCGAACGAATTTGTCTTATAGAAACTATGGTTTCACAGCCCTCAACGATTTTGCTCATCCGAAATGATGTCTAAATACAAGTAAACGATTTCAATTTACTATTTTAATATTTGATTTATATTACGAATATTCTTGTATTATTTTATATTATGTTCAATTCGATATTAATATCAATATTTGATTTTACTGTTTAATTTTATTTATTGGATTAACAACTTTTCTAACAGTAGAAAGGAAGGTAGCGAGTGTAGACTTTGATTGAGAAAGTTGAACCATATTAAATAGATTGTGCCAAATTATTTTAATTTTTGATCAAGCTTCCACAAATACCAACCTGTGAACAGAAACAACAATTTTGAACGTTGAGCTAACAAAGCTCAGTGGGTACACTTTCACTCAACCATGCTTCATGCGAATCATAAATATGAGCATGTAGCTAAAGATGATATCATGGCAATATAATAACATTTGGCACTACCTCTAGCCGCCTAAACACATAGTAAACAACAATGATGCATAAAATCTCACAAAACAATCATAAGCATCATACCACAAACCTTGAGTTAGGCCCGATGTCACATAGCCTCGGGAATGTACACTCTGAGTGAGGCCCGGTGTCACATAGCCTCAGGAACGTACACTCTTTGGGTGAGTTTTGGTGTTACATAACCTCGAGAACATACACCTATACTCGGAATCTCTCATTGAGTATCTTTGAATGAGGCCCGGTGTCACACGGCATTGGGAACATACATTCGGCATCTCTGACCATAGTGTTGCGACACTCTCTTTCTCATTAGATACCTGAATCTCATCAATCAAAGGTGAATCTACCACACACAAGTGCCCTTACTTGGCACGTAACATCAGACGATCCACCAAGGATCCCTATGGTTGCTATTACAAACAAGCAATCTAACATTTACCAAGTTATTACACATTATGCTTATATATGAGGGTTAAATCTTCGTTCCCCAGTTTTACCTTTTATTTTACCACCTTAGAAGCCCATTGGGTCATAGTCTTCGAATTATAAGTCCCTCAAACTCAAAATGTATTTTTCGGGCAGATTACCCAGTGGGTACCGGTATTGGCCCTCGCGTACCGGTACGGTACCCCATTGGGTACTGGTACTTATATCGTGCCAATACGAAATGAGCTCCCTGGAATTTCTTCTAGCCTATGTGTACTAGTACGGGTCAACCCGTACCGATACTCTTTACAAGGCGTACTGGTACAGGTTGAGCACCGTACCGATACCGCTCTCTCAGTTCATCCAATGAAACAATGTTCTTAAAACCTAGAACATTGGGGTATCGGTACTAACTCCCCATGTACCGATACCGAAGCCCAAAAATGGCTTCTTAGGCTTAGGAAATTACTTCCCAAGCCCTCAAATCGCAACCATAAACCTCCAAACGTGATCCTACATCTTATGGAAGTGTTTAGGGTGCTTTACTACCATTTTTACAAGTTATTAACATGAAATCTGGATTATGCCATTGAAGGTCTCTAAACGCCCAAACAACTATAACAACACATCAAGCAACAAAGCAATCAAACATATGATGCCCATGAAGGCATAGGAGTTTGTAATGTACTAACCTTGTCCTTGAAACAGGAAAAAGAACACATTTCCCAAACTCAAGCCTACCCCTTTCCTAGCTCCTTAGAATGCTCTCCAACTTCTTTCACTACAAGGATATGTTGTAAAACGAGTTACAATAATGTTGGAAACTTGAAAGATGCTATTAGAAGATTTCTACAATAAGAAATGGAGTCAAAACTCCCATTCCCGTTATTCTCCCTCAACCCCCACCAAAACTCATTCTCCACCAAACTTGATGATTCTTACCTCAAAAATGTAGATCCTTGAATGCTGAACAACTTGTCATAAACCTAAAATTCTTGATTCACACTCCAAAACACAAAGATTCGACCTTTCTCTTTTTTTTGGGGGGGGGGGTTAGGAGATGAGGATAGATGAAGGTAGAAGAAAAATGGGACAATGGTGAGCTCATTCTCTTGCTTTTCTGCAGAGAATTAAAGAGCCACCCTCCCTTTCCTATTCAAAAAGAGGAATTTACCACACTACCTTCCCATCATCTTCCCAACCCAACTACAAGCCCAACAAACATATACAAGCCCACTAAGGCTCTCAAAGGTCCAAACTCTCGACCTAAATGTGAAGCCCATTCTTCGGTTTAAACCGACCTTCAGATTCCGAAATCCGAGTCGTTACAACTATAGGTCAAGCATATGCATAATAAGTTTTTAAGTCATGTATCATGTGATTTTGAGATGTTTGCTCGCGATTCGCTAAGCTAATGAACTTAGTGATACACTTTTTCAAGTAATCTAGTTAGAATCTCGAGAATAAGTGGCATGTCATTAGGATTAGCAGTACTGCATCTCGTTTCTTGACATTGTGACCATTGTGATATTGCTGCTATGACGGGCAGTTAGTGGCGCTTTGCGCATAGTGTGGTGCACATGGGGCACTTCGGTGTATAGTGACACTTTGGTGCATAGTGGGCGTTTACGCCATCCAGTGGATCCGTGTGCTGGAGTCTGTGTAGATGGTATTTACTATGGGCTCTTAAATTTTCATGAAACAAATATGTTTCTCGACTGTGTTTTTTAAGATGCTTAATGTGTTTGTTCCTAAAATAAATTAAGGTCATCAAATGTATTGTAAATTTATGGTTATGAAGACTTATAAAACAAGTGAATTCAATAGCTTCAGACTCAATAGTAAATGATAGAGTGAGGAGGTAATGTCGGATAATGAACTTTACCATGTTGAGTGTGACTGAATTTAGATGAACTAGTTAATAAACATTCAGTGAATCTAGAATTGATTATGATGTGAAATCATGCAATTGTGTAGTAAGGAACATGTTTAAAATGTAATTTCATATTATTATATGTTATTTATTTTATAGTATCACTGAATGCGAAGTTTATCGTGCGATTTGTTGTTTTTCACATGTAGGTAATTAATCGAGATGTTCAAGGCGGGATCGAGGGAATTGCATTAACAGAAGAGTCACAACGATCCCAGTAAGAGCTAAATGTTCATTTTATTTCAATGATATAGTGCCATGTTTAAGAGTCTCGTCCAGTTTGATTCTAAAATCTGAGTATTATTTTCGACTTAAGCCTACCATGATTAATTGTTTTGAAAACTTATAATTACTTAAAAAACTTTTAATATTTTAGAAAAATGTCCTAGCACTATAAGTTTGTTTTAGAAACCTATTAATTTGAAAACAAATCGGTTTAATTATTTGATTGTAGGTGTAGATTTCGTACAAGCTCTCACTTGTTTTTAATAACTAAAATGTTACAGAAGTCTTCATATTCATGTTTTCGCTCTGATTCTCGAATGTGAGTTCGGGTAAGGCTTCTGTACCAAGTACATGGTGTTACGAGAGGCGTTCATAAGCTAGGGATCGGTCCTAACCAAGATTTTATACTGTGTATGTTTGTTCAAGCTCAACTTATTAATCTTGAAATATCTATATTTGTTTAATCGGCAATTTTACATCATCGCCATTAGATAGTGTTATAAAAACTAAACGAAGGAATGCCATTCAAGAATCTTAGATAACCAGTAGTACCATAAGATTATCTGAACCAAATCCATCCTAAATGTTATTTCAAATAGGGTAATTATTCCATGTTTTTCTCACAAGCGCCTTAGTTTGAGGGTTTAGAGATTTTGTTTCTAGTGTTTAGGGGTTTAAGTGTATAAGTTTTGAATTTAAGGGGGTGGTTAGAATTTAGATTTTAGGGTTAAAATTTAGGGTTTATAGGTTAAATCCTAAATCCATAACCATATGACCCTTAACCTAAACATTAATCTCTAAACTTTAAATTCTAATAATAAACCCTAAATTCTAAACACATACAATTAAACCCTAAAACTAAAGAGCTTGTGGAAACTTTTCGTTTCCACCGCTAGTACATAAGATATTTTCCCATTCGAATGTCATTGTCAGCCCAATTGCTAATTGTTGCCTGCAAGCTGCAAGTGTGCTTAGGTTGTGGTTTCAGATCCATCAAAGTCCACTCTATGTTTGATCAATCCACTTCTCGGTTTGAATTGGGTCAGCCAGTGTTATCTCTTTCAGTCATTCCCCCAAAGGCCCAAACCTTAAACCCCTTTATGTTTCTTTAAACAAAGGCTTAATAGTAAGATCGGTGCCCAACATATACCCGTTTTTTCAATTTAGTGTCTAACATTTTTTTTGTCCACTTTGGCGCCTAACGTTATATTCCGTAACTCAGTTTAGGTTTTACCGTCACGGACGTTGGATTTTGGCGTTAACTGCCACATGTCAGCTTCTTAAAATTCTAGAATTATATTTAAAAATAAATAAAAATTAAAACATCTGAAAACCCCTAAAATTATCCCAAAATTTTCAAATAATCTCAAAATAGTCTCTAAATCCCTAAACCCCCAAATCCGACCACAATCACCGGCGTTGGTCGCATTTTCGGCGACAGAATGAAGTGCCCTCCTCTCGCCGAACGACCCACACATCGTTCATCGTCCGTTATATCGCTGTTCTTCGTAAATTATTCGAATGAATCATTCGACGATTTCGACATTTCACAGGGTATTGGTCGATTTTCGGTAACAAGGTGATGGGGTAAATGGTCGTGATGATCCGGCGATGGATGTGATGGGCGGCGGCGTGGCAATCGGCGACAAAATTATCCCAAATCGAGATTTAGGCTTTGGGTATTAGTGATTTCAAATTTTAGGGTTATTTTGTGAAATTTGAGGTTATTTTTTATTTTTTTAAAATATAATTCTAAAATTTTAAGAAGCTGACACGTGACACTTAACGGCAAAAATTTAACGTGTGTGATGATAAAACTCAAACTTAATTACAAAATGTAACGTTAGGAATTAAAATATATTAAAAATAAATAAATATCAAACTAAAAAATGAGTATACGTTGGGCAATTTTGTGACTTTTAAGCCTTAAAAAAACAATGTACGACATAAACTGAAGCGGGAACAAAGTCGGAAGCAAATCGTGAAGAAAAGAGAATGGCAATGTTAGGAGGCCGAGCAACCCATTTCCCTCCGACGGCATCTCCCACAACTTTAGTTGCTCTGAGGAAATGTTTGATTCCAATCCTCACCACCTCTTCTTTTCATCCTCTTTCTTCTCTTCACAAATTCTCCACCTTTTCTGCTTTTCAATCTTTCATCACCCTTTCACGCCCTTATCAGTCATCTCTTATTCTCAGGCAAGTCTCTCCAATGGCGGGTCATCCACAACTCAGACTATCAGGCTGGCTATTTCTATCTAAACTCATGTTTTCTCTCTTTTCTCATCTTTTCTCTAACTTGGTTCTTGTTTTATTTTTCAGCTTCATTTAACACAGAGAGTAGCCATGGAGTGAGCAGAGAAATTTTGGTACAGCACTTGCTTCTAAAAGAAGATTACCAGAAGCTCTTGGTGGAGCTTGAACAGAGAATAGCAGGAGGTGTTTTCTTTTTCTTTTTCAAACTTTAATTAGATGAATATTTTGATTTTAGAGAATACTATTGTTAAAAATTACATTTTGGGGATTTGTTGATTACTACCTCAAAAAAAGGGTTTATAGCATGATTTTCTTTATATAAATTCAGAATAATAGATGATTTTATCCTTGTATAAAATAATCATTGGAATTGGTCTTATATTTAGTCATTTGTTCAGTTTTTGTTAATTTTTAATTCAACTTTCTAGCATTTGCTATTGCTTTATAGCATCTTTTTAGAAAGAGGAAATTAAATGCTCAAGGCAACAACAAAAACAGAGCATAGATCAAAATCACTTTTGATGTTGCTTTTGTGATATTTAATTGTCTCAAGTCATTTAACTTGGTTTTCTTTTCTGTTATTTGTTTGGTGAAGGGGAGGATATGGCTGATCTTGCTGTTATTTGTTTGGTGAAGAGAAGCTTTAACTATGTTTATATTTTTAAAATCTTATTCAAAATTTATTTTACTAAGGGGAGAATCTCAAACTCAATTTTTCAAGTTGGTTTTATTATATCAAGAATGGGAGATTGTTAGGATATTTGTTTTGATATAATAATTGAAAAATAGTTTTGGACTAAATTGAAAAGATTTCAAAAATGTTTTTAAGTCCAAATAACTTGAAAATAAGTTTGAGGAATTTTCAAAAGGTTTTGGAAGTATTTAAAATGTTTTAAACTAGCCAAACTCAAGTTTTCAGCACTACCGTATCGATACAGTTACACATTGTATCGATACACCTTAGGGTTTCAGCTACAGTAATTTTTCAGAACCGAAAACTCATATCGATACAGGCTTAGGCGTATCGATACGGTGAGGGGTCGTACCGATACGTGATTAGGCGTATCAATACCCTATGTTTTAAATCTCCAACGGTTAGTTTTTAAACCCCCAACGACTATTTACCCTACAGCGTATCGATACACTTCACATGTGTATCAATACGGCAGCGTATCGATACACTTCACAGGTGTATCAATACACCAAGGCTGAAGTGCATAACGGCTAGTTTCTGAAGAACGCGTGTCGATACAGCAACACCGTGTATCGTTACGGTTGACTCCAGAACTGCATTTTTGCGGGAAATAAAGTCTTCAATGGCTCTAAATCATCTCCAACGGTCTTCAATGGCTAGAAACTCAATTGGGAGTATAAAAGGCCTGAAGAAACTAATGATCAAATTGCCAACATCTATTATGATTGTAATCAAGTCTTAGTTCTTTAATTCTTATTCTTTGTATAGACAACACTTGTGAGCTTTAATTGTTATATTTGCTCAAGTGTTTAGGTTTGGGTGAGTGAGCTTAATTGTGCAAACAATCTACCTTGTGATGGATTTCTTGTTTGCTTTGTTTTCTTTTCTCTTGTAAAGAGGGTTTACTCAAGCTTTGGGGTAGAAACTTTGAGTGTGTAAGGGTTGCCTCCTAAGCCTTAAAAAGGGGAAGAAATTCATAGTGAATTTGGAAATCCTTAGTGGGGAAGCTAAGGTAGTGGATATAGAGCTTGTTAGAAGCTTGAACCACTCTAAAATTCTTGTGTTAATTGTCCATATTTTTGCTTCCTCCACATACACCCAAAAATCGACTTCTCCACAACTTGACAAGCAATTCGGTTGAAGGAAATCGAGTTCAACAAAGAAGAAATTGAAGAAAAATAAAATCAAGGACTAAATCGCAAAATTGTTTTCGGTTTTTCGAGTTGGCCAAATTTCAACTCGAACTCGAGTTTTTTTCGAGTTACTCGAGTTGACTCGAATAACTCGATTAACTCAAATAACTCGACTCGAATAACTCAAAATTGAAAAAAAAATGATTTTTTCGAGTCGAGTTTTGCTTACCCCTACCTATTTTAAGTTGAATAATTATTTGATACACTGGTGATGGAAACTTTTAGTTTTCACAAACACCTTAGTTTTAAGGTTTAGAGACCCAATTTAGGGTGTAGTGTTTAGGGGTTTAGGTTTAGTAATTTAGAATTTAGTAATTATGAATAGAATTTAAGGTTTGGGGTTAAAATTTAGATATCTTAGGTTATAACCTAAATCGCCAACCTATTACCCTACAACCTAAACCCTAACTTTTTAAACCTTAAATTTTAACCATTACCCATAAATTCTAAATCCTACACCTTAAAATGCGTCCTTAAACCTTAAAATTAAGATGCTTGTGAAACTAAAAGTTTCCACCTCTAGTGTATTAGATATAAATCCTTTTGAGTTTTCTACACTAAAATTCAAAATTTTGTTAATATATTTACAATAAACTGAAATTAGTATGTATCTTGTTTTATTGATTAGAAATGAAAAATTGAGATCTAAGATAAGATTCATAAATGTTATTTTGGTGTAAATTTTATTCCTATATGAACATTAAAAATAGGTTGATTCTAAGAAAAATATATTCAAAGCGTAGCATTAGATTCATGCCGATGAGAGATTGTAGAAGACTTTTTTTTATGAAAGTGTTACATGTTTTTGATATTTTATAAATGTTTAAATTTTGATTTTAATAATTTATATTTTATTATTTTATAATTTTTGATATTTTTATTTAATTTTAATAGTGCTTTTATTGTTAGTGTTTTTAATATTTTAATAATTTTTTGATATTGAAATTTTTAATAATTTCTTAATTTTTTGCGTAAGATTAAATATACTCTTAAATTTTTTTAAACATAGACTGATATATTAGCACCGAAATGGTTTTTGTCGGTTAAAGAATTATATTGATTAATTTTTTAAATTCAAGAATTTAGATAGATGAAAAATTTAAAAATTGAATTGATTTTCTTTTATAAAAAAAAAATTGAAGGATCTCAAATATCATCAAACCAATAAAATATACAACAAATGTGTCTATGAATTCCCTGCACTAAACTTTTTGCTTGCCCGCCAGTAAAATCACAAAACACTTACCGAACATGTATAAAACAAATGACAACCCTCAACACATAGCAATGTCTCCTAGCTCTAGAGATTTCAACCATAAATCACTCTAATTATCAAAAGTTCATAAACCAGTGAGTTTGAGCAGTTTAGTATGCGATTTTATTTAGATTTACCACAGCGGGATAAGACATTAGGGCCGTTAAGCAAGTTTATAGGTTCGAATTCTGATGTTGTGAATGGAGAAAATTGGGTTGAGAGGGTCACCCCATATTGGGTCTCTACAAAATCCGATCTAAATTAGTTGGCCAATGAATCGGATATTGGTGATTAAACCAAAACTTTGAGACATATATTGTTTTGTACTTGAATAAAATGATAAAAAGAAATTACCAAAAGTTCATAAATGAAATAAAATTTAGGGTAAACTACATTTAAAATTATTTTGTTTCCGGTCCATCCTATTTTGGTAATTAAAATTAAAAAAAATCGTTCTGATCACTATGTCGTTGACTCACATTAATTTGGCGGCATGACTTTAAAAAATGAATTATTATCCATAGGCGGTGTGAACTTTTTATTTCTACAAGCGCCTTAATTTTAGGGTTTATGTTTTCAGTTTAAGATTTAGAGTTTAGAGATTTTACTGTAGGAGTTTAGAATTTAGAGTTTATGGTTAGAGTTTAGGATTTTTTAGGGTTATATGGTTAGGGATTTAGATTTTAACCTATAAACCCTAAACATGAAATTCTATCAACAACCCCTAAATTCAAAACTACAACAATTAAAACCCATAAATCTTAAACCCTAAATAGAGTCTCTACAAGTGCTTGTGCATGGAATAATTACCTTTAAAAAAATACTCGCTTCGTCCCACTATTTGTGTCACATGTTGACTTTTCAGGAATTTTAGAAAGAAAAAATTTATATAAAATGTGTGGTGTAAAATAATTTGAATGACAAGATTGTCCTTAAAAACTTTTATTTTTGTTGGGAAACTAAAAAAAGATATAAAAATAAACGTGTCTCATAAAAGTTGTTGAATTTTTTAAAGTGACATTTTAACTGAAATAATTTTAAAATACAAATGTGACAACTTTAGTGGAAGAGAGGGAGTAACAAATTTCTCAAACTCTCTTTTAACTCACGCTGTCGTCGTTCAGTATCAACACTGTTCCGACCACAACCTCCAACCAATAAGGACTCTGACCACCTCCATCTTTGTCCCTACTCTCCGCTCTCCTCATCCTTTATCTCATTCCCCATTCTTCTCCACCGTTTATGTTAGTGCGAGGAACAAAGAGAAAAATTCTAACAGATTTTAACTCACTCTTAATCAGCACGGACAAATTGTGAAGAAAATGATGGTAGTTGCCAACTGTTATGCTTTTTGTGAGCAATCAAAAGAGAACTGTCGCAAACAACTCAAAAATGAATAGTGTAGACGGGTATATCACCACAATTATATGGTGAAATTAATTGGAGGCTAATATATCCGTCTTTATAAATAACCCATATGGAAATAGTGGCGGATGCAGTGTTTCATAGGAGAGCAATATATCTTCTTTTTTCAGAAAATTAGTATTAATTTATTCTTGACTTACATATCGTTGTATTTATTATCGGTCAGTGAACTACTAAGTTTAAATTCTTGAATCCGTGTCCTTATTCCCAAAAAAACCAATCCTTCTGAAGTGAACCATTTTCGGCCGATAAGCCTATACAATTTCTCTTATAAAGTCATCTCCAAGATTTTGGCATCAAGGCTTAAAAAGTTTCTTTCGAATATTATCTCGGAGATGCAATAGACTTTTGTTAATGATCGGCTGATTCACGACAATATTATCATTACTCACGTAGCATTCCATACTATCAAAAGGAAAAGGAAGAGCTCAAAGAGTGTTATGGCTCTCAAAATCGATTTTGAAAAAGCATACAATAAGGTGGATTGGGAGTTCTCGAGTTGATTACGATGAATATGGGATTTTGTGAATGGTGGATTGGTCGAGTTATGAAATGTGTCACATCCACTTTCTTCTCTTTTGTGGTTAATGGAGCTCGACAAAGTACCTTTTATCCCCCCTGGTCAAAGTCAAGTTGACCCATTATCGTCTTACCTCTTTCTCTTTGTCTCAAATGTCTTCTCCTGGTTGATTGAAAAGGAACATTGGCTTTAGAATTTCTCTGACTTCTGAATTAGGAGTTGCCCCTCAATTAGTATTTGTTGTTCGCAGACGATTGTATTATCTTTACTCGAGCAAATAAAGAGAACTGTGAGTGTGTGAAGAAAATTCTTAATGATTTCCGTATGACAAAGAGACAAATTGTTAATGTAAGCAAATCGTCAATTTTATTTTCCCCGAAATTAAGTCTGAGTGCAATAACTAATATGACTAATATTCTTGGGGTTTAATCTTATGGAGGAAGGCATTAAGTACCTAGGGTTGCCCTCAATTTGGGGGAGAGAAAGAAAAAAAAACTCCGCTTTATTTCGGGAAGAGTCCGAAGTAAGCTTAAGGGGTGAAAATCTAAGTTTTTTTTGTCCCAAACAGGAAATGAAGTTTTTATGAAAACAATTGCTACATCTATTTTTTCATATGTGATGCAATGTTTTCTCCTTTCATCTTCTTTATGTGATGAGTTAAACTCTTTGATCGAGAATTTTTGGTGGGGCTCTAACGGAGAAAGCAAGGCGGTGCATTGGATAAGTTGAAAAACTTAAGGATGGAGGACTTGGATTTCGTGACTTAAGACTCTTTAACGAAAGTCTTGTCGCTAAGAAAGTTTAGAGACTTGTTATGAATCATGATTCAATGGTCTCTATAATTCTCAGAGGGAAGTATTTCCTAAATGAAAATCCTTTCTTGGTGTCAAAATGACAGAACCATTCTCGGGTTTGGGATAATTTTGAGACGACATTGAGACAATTAAGAAAGGATCTCTATGAAGAGTTGACAACATGAAATATATTGCGATATGGGACGATCCATGGATCCCTAATTTGCCTTCTTTTATGATTTCTACCCCGATCATATGTCTGTGAGGAAAGTCGGGTCTCAAACTTAATCAACATGAAAGACCGACAATGGAAGACTAATAGTATCCATTTTTTTTTTTTTTGAGGAAAGGAGACGAAACAAATCCTTTCGATTCTTATTGGGGCCCAAATGTCAAAGATTCTCTCGTTTGGAAGGATAATAAGAATGGATAATATTCGGTAAAATCTGGGTATCATTTTCTTTCTAGTTTGGCCGCTCCAGATGTTCACCCGAGTTCGAGCTCCGATTCCGAGACAAGACAAACAGCTATGATGATCAATCTAGAAACTTGAGACACCACCAATGGTGGATTTAGAGATAATTTTGAGGGTGAACGCTGGTATATTAACATCATGTTTGAATTCGGTTTGTTTATTATTTAGTGTGTCTGAGCTCGGTTCTTTTAGTTTTCACGAACATGTTCGTTTAGCGTTTGCGAACGTTTTCGTTTATATGTTTGCGAACATAATAAGCAGTTAGGTGTAAATAAGTTAACAATGTTTATTTACAACAATATGGTGGATCTGCCACTGTGGTTAATACGTATATATTTTAAAGTTTGTTTAAAAAGCAAAAACAATATATTATGATAGAACTTACAGAGACATGCATATATAACATCTTCATAATATGGACAATTTTATGCAAATATTTGCTTCTCTCATGTCGTGATAATTGAATACAATCTTGCATAACAAGGGGAGGAAAACATATCATTCACTCTAGTCATAAAAACACACTAGTGAATCAGAAATCTCATTAAAATTTACAAAGCAATGTTATATATAACACTTACAAGGCTACAACAAATTTGAAACAACCCAATTTGTACCTATTACCAATTTATATTCAATCAATAAAAAGCAAGGACAAAAATGAATATCTTTATTAAATTGATTCAACAAAATTAATATAAAGAATCATTAATTCATAAAGTTATATTTCTACTTCTACTCTTAATTATTGAATCTCTAACTCAAAACTCAAAGTTAAAAAAGGAAACGATAAACATAAATTTAAATAATAATTAATTATTCTATCATATTTATATTGGTAATGATTGCAAGAGAAATAATAAAAGGTCTAGAACTTTTGAAATCTTTTAGAACAAAATTTCAATAATACTAATTGAAATAATAACTGAAATATACGTTAATTTTTTTAGGAAGACTACATGTTATATTGTAATTGATTATTATTTTTTTAAGCTTTTGTATAGGATTGTAAATGAATTAGGCTTAAATAAATTGTTTGTGGACTCTAAAAAAATATGTTACTACTTATAGATAGATATCTTTAGTCAATTTTTACTATAGTTTATATGTGGTGTGGGGACAAATAAAATTTCAGGCTGGTCACAACAAAATTTCATAAAAATTCAGTGTGTACAATCAGTAAAATCAATAACTAATAAGAGAAAATTCAGATTTCAGGTCGACACGTGTCCACCTTAAACATAAGGTGCATCCTCCACCGGACACCGCAAAAAATAAGGAACTTCTTGTGGAAAGCTTGCCACAATGCTCTTGCTTCAAAGTCCAATTTGAAAGCCAGGTTTAAATCTTCTGACACAATTTGTGCAAGGTCTGGTCAGATAACGAGAGCCTTATCTCGTTAGAAATCCAATTCTCTCACGGCTTGGGATTTTGCTGCTGTGGAATGTGAAGCCCTTGGTTTTTCTTCTTTGTTCTCGTTTTGTAATTTTTCCTTACTGAGAAGACTTTGTAACAAAGCAGCCGACTGAGTTGCTAAGGCGGTTCGTTCAGATTCCCGCCCCTCGAACCGGGTGGCATCTCCACCTTTTGATTCAAGAGTGTTACTGTAATGTGGTGTTTGTTTGAATGAAGATTTTATTTGTCAATAACCCCCTTTTTGTGGAATATGTAATAGGTAAAACCCAATCAAAACCAGACGAAAGGTTCTAAACTTCTATTCGAGAAAGAGTATTGACAATGAGACAATTTCGTAACTTGGAGATGCTGGACAAAATACTACAAGTAGATAAATTTTCCGTGAAAAGGAAGCCAAGTCTAAACCAAACACATTATTTATTTTTTTGAGGAATCAACCATAGACATTAACATAAAACATTGCTGGGACATATTTGGCAGTTGATGATGGAACATGAGCCATGAACTGCATTAGACAGCACCCCCTTTGACATGGTATTCAGCCTGAGAATGCTCGACTTTACCGTCTTTTTCAACTTCATCAAAGTGATCCTCTCGGGCATTATCAGCCAACATAAGGGCAACTAGCCAGAACAAGGCGGAATCCAGGGATACAAACGCACCACCACCAAGGAGTCCCGTCTTCGCAGTAGGGCATTCCGCGGCGAGATTGTGATGAACATTGCGAGTCAGGTGAAGGTGCTCTGTGATCGTCGGCCACAGAAGCAGAGCAGCCGCTAAGCCACCAGTAAACCTGCCACAAACGATCAAAAATTGTAGGCAAGCATATCTTAACAAAACGGTGTGCATACTCAAGTGAGCTTTGGTGATATGATGTGAAAATTGAAATAACAAGTTAACAAGGATTAAGGCTGGGATGGACCGAGGATGTTAGAAGACAATCCCATCTCCTAGAAATTGCAAATTCCTGCCTATAGAATTTTTATTTTATATTGATAATCTAATCTCCCAACCCTAAAATTTTAATTTCCCATACAATTTTACTATATATAAAAGTTCACACTCCTAACTTAAAATCATGGGTCGTCCGTGTGAGAGAGTAGTGCTTACAAGGCAATGTTGAAGAAGACAAAGAAACTAGCGCTTTGGAAGAGAGCAGAGTGTGGAACAGATTTTCCTTTGTAAGGGTAAAACAGAGACCAATAGCCAGCAGAAGTAGACAGTATCAGAAATGCAACAGACAGGTAGCCCAGAACCACCGACGGATCCGACGGATACTTGCAAATAACCACATCTTTCCCAGAAATTGGAGTTCCAGCTGCAGGCTGTGATTTTAAACCAAATTGAATTCATTAATAAGATGTAGTAGATCATTAAACCCTAAAAAATTATTAACAAACCCTCAAACAAACAGTAGGGGATTATAATGGTTACGGTTGGGGGTTGGGGGTAGATACCTTCTTGTTTTCGGCGACGACTCCGAAGATGAAAGATAAGACGCCGAGAGTGGCAACGATGAGGGCCGCTCGCTTGATGGTCACAGCCATGATCGATTTTGATTTTGGTTTTGGTTTTGGTTTTGGTTTTGGTTTTGGTTTTGATTTTGATTTTGGTTTTGATTAATAGGGTTGAATATTAAAAACAATTTTTTAAATAAATAACCACCAATCAATTATAATCAGAACAGTTGACAATCACCATCAAGTCCTCCCCAATTTGTCGGATTAAGTGGAATGCAAAATTTAGGGTAAATTGCGTAAATCATCACTGAATTTTACTTTTAAATTTATTTTGGCCATTAAAGTTTCAAAACGTTTAATTTACTTATTGAAGTTTAGACATTGAACGTTTTTTGTCACTCCATCTTTCACCGTTGTCGGACGCGCACCGTAGATGGTGGTCGTTCGGTACTAAATTTCACCAATCACTTAGTCTTGCACCCGTTAGTTCGAATTCAAACTCTATTTTGTCTGTAAGTACTCCAAAGTTTACGAATAAGGAAAAAACCGTTCGGTTTTTCTTTTGCCGATCTCCATCCTTCGTCATCGGATAGATCCATGTTTTTTTAGTATATTGCTTCTCTCATGCTGATGAAGCTTTCACCGTTCGAATCTTGGAGAAGTTCCTTCGTTCGCCGATAAATGGATGCCGTTAAAAAGTTAACAGAAGAGTGACAAAAAATGTTCAACCTCTAAACTTCAGTGAGTAAATTGAAGGGTTTGAAACTTCAGTGACTAAAATAAGTTTGAGAGTAAAGTTAAGTGATGATTTACGTAATTTCTTCTAAAATTTATTGGGTTCTTTTTAAGGTAAACTATTGCAATGATCACTTTTGTAATTGTTTACTTTTGTTCACCAATTTTTTTTTTTTAAAAAGTAATGTTTAGGCTATCATTTTATAACGTTTTGATCACTTAAGTTATCATTTAAATTATTTTGGTCACTAAAACGTTATTTGTCGTTGGTTTGATTACGTGACATGTTAGCAAAAGATTTACTTTTTAATTTGACCAGTGAACTTTAGATAAACACTAGTTTTGAATATCTTATGCTTGAATTACATGGAGTTTTAAATGTGTCCATTTAAAATTTTCTAAATTGTATAATTTAAAAAAAAGTTTACAAAATTATGACTTTTGATACAAAGTTGTACCACCCAATTTGTCTTTTTCAACTTCTAATGAACATGTAATAATTTTGATCATTAAAGCATGCTTACACCTTTTTTTCATAAAAGCATGTATACACGACAAAACGATTTGAACTCGTGTTTTTTAGGATGAACATCATCTGTTTTTTTACTAAAACACTTGTTGAGTTCAAGCATGCTTACACTTAAATTTACCTATGTATTCAAGTATGATTCTAAAATTCATCATTTTGAAGTTCAATCAATTAATCAGACTATCCAATATCTTTTAGTGATTCATTTAAGACTTTTATTCGCTTAATCAGAATTCATAGATCCATTATACAAAAAATCTCTTGCCCAATTATGAATTTTAGAAAATATTTATTTTTTTTACTAATATGCATGTCTGTCTTACAGTCTATATTCGGGGTACGAGGCTGTCCCTCCCAACAATGTCGTCTCCAAGGTTTGAACTCGTGTCCTCTCTTTAGGAGTGCAAACACTTGTTGGTTTAGAAAATATTTATTAAGCACATTATGAATTTTTAATAAGTCATAGTATCTGAATCTAACAAGTGGTCCTAATGGAAAAGAAGATGATGCTCATCCTAAAAAATTTGAGTTCAATTCTCTGTCTACGAAGTGTGTGTGCTTTGTCAAAGGATTAAGGATTTATATGAGGAGATACAATCTTGTAACTCCACGAAATGACTATAACTGATGCATGTTTTCCATGAAAATGAAAATCAAAACTTGTTTCATAGTTATTACAAAACTGGTTACAACAAACAGTATGCGCAAACACACACAAATGGAAGTAGCTGTAATGTTCATTTTCCAGCCATTAATGGTGTAATACACAAACAGTAGGGTGTCTTGCCCCTGAAGCAACTCAAATTCAGTTGCTGTAATGTTCATTTTCCAGCCATTAATGGAAGTAGCTAAAGAAACACACACAAAAGCTGTTACACAATCTTAATTTGTCCGAAAAACCCTCTATACCTTTGTGTCTCAAACAATCACACATTTGCATCATCCAATAGTTTGAAGCACAACCCAACATAATTTAGACACCCCCTTTGTCCTAAAATCCCTCACTATCAATCTTCTCCAATTTCTACACCAAAATTCAACATTTCTCCAACACTATCCTTTCCACAATCTTTTTTCTCACTCTTTCTTGCCAATTATCCTTCTTTTTTCCTTTTCTTTCATTTTCTTTACTCCCAATCAGATTAATTTTCCGAAACTTCTCCGCCTGCTTTAAGGCCATCATTCCGCCTCTCCAACTCCCTTGAACAATGGGGAGTTGTTGCTCTCGTGGCAGCTCCGCATCCGATGACGAAGCTAACGCTGACGTAAAGGGAGATGCACAACAATGTTCACCATCAGCAGCAGGAGCCGTTGCCTCCATCTCGACATCCATGCCTTCCGCCCTCGGAACCATCTTAGGCCGACCAATGGAAGACATTAAATCAACCTACAACATCGGAAAAGAATTGGGCAGGGGTCAATTCGGGGTCACACCTTTGTGTACACACAAGACAACGGGGGAACGATTCGCGTGCAAGACGATAGCAAAGAGAAAACTGGCTAACAAAGAGGATATTGAGGATGTTAAAAGGGAAGTACAAATCATGCATCATTTAACGGGCCAACCTAACATTGTGGAGCTCAAAGGAGCATACGAAGATAAACATTCGGTTCATTTGGTAATGGAGTTATGTGCCGGAGGCGAGCTGTTCGATCGGATCATTGCGAAGGGCCATTACACAGAGCGAGCCGCGGCTTCTTTGCTTAGAACAATTGTTCAGATTGTGCACACTTGCCATTCTATGGGGGTCATCCATAGGGATCTCAAGCCTGAGAATTTCTTGTTGTTGAGCAAGGAAGAAGATTCACCACTCAAGGCCACAGATTTCGGTCTTTCTGCGTTTTACAAGCCAGGTTTAATGTTATATAATTTCAAATTATCATACTCACAATTCTAAATTCTACACTCATAATATGATGAGTCCTAACGTCTATACCAATCAAGCTAAACAAATAAATCGATTTTCAAAATTGAATATATCAGATCGAACCGATCAAGATCTGATCAGTTCGATCGATTTAGTTTAGATTGAACCGATTAATACTAAACCCCATCAATAGTTTCTTGATTTTTGTGTCTGTGATATATGTGAAAGACAACAAAAATGATTTTGCCTTGGGAAATTTGAACAGGTGAAGAATTTAAAGACATTGTTGGAAGTGCTTATTATATTGCACCCGAAGTGTTGAAAAGGAAATATGGACCCGAAGCTGATATATGGAGTATTGGAGTTATATTGTATTTTCTTCTATCTGGTACTCCTCCTTTCTACGCAGGTTAGTAACTATTTGTTTCTTAATATAGTTTTTTTGATTAAATTGGTATTACGAGTTAATCGAATATAAAGTTTTCGCTAAGCTTTAGCCTAAGATAATTTTTCCTTACTAGAATCCGAGAACGGGATATTCAATGCAATTTTACGAGGGCACATGGATCTCAATTGTGATCCATGGCATAAAATTTCAACTCAAGCAAAGGATGTTGTAAAGAGGATGCTAAATTCGGATCCCAAGAAGAGGTTAACCGCAAGCCAGGTTCTAAGTAAGTATACATATGGCTCAATGTTTTGTAGTTTTAGGTGTGGTATGGTTAGGCCTGTAAACAAACACGAACGAGGGTGTGTTCATGTTTGTTCATTTAACTTTAATAGAACAAATGAACGAACACGAACATAAACGAACACAAAAATTTCTTGTTCGTGTTTGTTCGTTAAGGAATGTAGCTTATTCATGTTCGTTCATGTCCATTCGTTAAAATGATAAACGAACACAAACGAACATATATAATATGTTAAATATTTAATATTTTGGTTAGTTCGATTAATTCAATTAATTAACCGATTTTAAACCGAATTAATTGATAATTGAAATTTGAAAAAACTCTTAATCATTAGCTGAAACCTAAAATTATCTAACAGATTAACCAATTTGTTTTGGTTCGTAGGTTACTCTGGTTTAACCGAACAATGAACACCCCTAGTCGATAAGGAAGCTTTTAACGAGTCATAAAATAGGACTTGTCAACTCAAATAACTCGAAATTTTTTGACTCGACTCGATCTAATACTCACCCCTAGACATATGTGAATAAATTTAAACGAACATAAACGAACGAACATAAATGAACATAAACGAACGGATTAACGAACGTTCACGAATATAAATGAACGAACGAACCCTTTGCTCGTGTTCGTTCATTTAAACGAACGAACAAAAAATCTTGTTCATGTTCGCTCGTTTAATAAATAAACGAACATAAACGAACTTCTCACCGAACGGTTCACGAACAGTTCACTGATCTTTCGGTTCGTTTACAGCCCTAGGTATGGTCACCTCGGGCCTTATCCATGTGACCATGGGTTCGATTCCCGTTCATAGGAATAGAGTTCATTTTATGGTCAGAATAGTCATTGTTATCTGCAGTGGTGGATATCCTGATTTTGAAAATTGGGATGCATGTTATCTGATAGCGAATGAACAATAACAAACAGGTCATCCATGGATCAAAGAGGATGGAGAAGCACCAGATACACCTCTTGACAATGCAGTGCTGAACAGGCTGAAACAGTTCAAGGCAATGAACCAGTTCAAGAAAGTTGCTTTGCGGGTGATTGCGGGGTGTTTATCGGAGGAAGAAATCATGGGATTGAAAGAGATGTTCAGAGGCATGGATACCGATAACAGCGGGACGATAACACTGGAAGAATTGAAGCAAGGCCTGGCAAAGCAAGGAACCAAACTATCTGAATATGAAGTTCAACAACTAATGGAGGCCGTATGTGTTTTTCCAAACATCAATAGTAATTTAGTCCTTTTACGTCACTCAATTATAAACTTATTTCGGATATATATATATATGTGTATATAGGCTGATGCAGATGGAACCATAGACTACGATAAGTTCATCACTGCGACGATGCATATGAACAGAATGGACAGAGAAGATCATCTCTACCATGCCTTACAACACTTTGATAAAGATAATAGCGGGTAATCTAACCAACTTCATTTCATTTTTCTCCTGCAAACATTTTAGAGTTACTTTTTCCATTTTAGAAAGGGGTAAGTTACATAAATCATCATTGAACTTTACTATTAAACCTATTTTGGTTACTAAACTTTCAAAACGTTCAATTTACTTATTAAAGTTTAGACATTGAACGCTTGTGGTCACTAAAGTCTAGACATTGAACGTTTTCGTTCACTAAAGTTTAAATATTTAACGTTTTTTGTCACTCTTAAACCCCCAACGGTCGTAAATGATGGTCGTTCATTCTCAAATTTTACCAGTCATTTCGTTTCGGCCCCTGAATCTGAATTCAACCTCCATTTTGCCTGGAAAGTGCTCTGAAGTTCACAAATTGGCCAAAAACCTTCTAGTTTCTCTCTCGTCGATCTGCCTCATCAGCCGTCGGATGGAGCCTATTTCTCAGTATGTTGCTTCTCTCGTGCCGATTAAGTTTTTCACCATTCGGATCTTGGAGAAGTTCCTTTGTTCACCAGTAAATGAATGTCATCAAAAAGTTAACAGAGGAATGACAAAAATGTTCAATGTCTAAACTTCAGTGAGTAAATTGAACGTTTTGAAACTTCAGTGACCAAAATAGGTTTTATAATAAAGTTCAATAATAATTTATGTAGTTTACCCTTTCAGAAAACTCAAAACTAAGATGTTAATTAAGTAATATCAAACTTATTGCCTACTTTTAGGTATATTACAACCGAAGAACTAGACCAAGCTCTACGAGAATATAGAATGCATGATGACCGAGACATAAAGGAAATCATTTCTGAAGTTGACGCCGACAATGTAAGCAAAACATATTGAATGTTTACATGACCCTGCCTTAAGAAATTTAGATTGATATTAACACAATAATTTTTGCAGGATGGAAGGATCAACTATGATGAATTTGTGACCATGATGCGAAAAGGAAATCCTGATCCCAATCCCAAGAAGCGGCTTGATCTGTTCATTTGATTGTTGTAATTAGGGATAGATCGAAAGATGTTAGGGGACAGTTTAATCTCGCACACTTGAAATTTTAAATTCTCATATAATTTTAACAAGTATAAAATTCACGTCCAAATATAAAATTCTGCGTCCGTCTGTGGTTGTGATGATCGAGGGGACTAAATTACCCATGCATGATGAAGAGAACATGAAATAGTAGATGATTCAAGGGTGGGATTAACTGTTAGATCCGTTAGGTTGTCTCGAGGATTGTGTGGTGTATGTTAGTTCTAGTAGGTCAGTCAGATGCTTCATTGATTTTACTGTCTGAGAAATCTGTTGTACATATGTTTTTTTTAAAGGTAAATATTTTATTAAGGATATTAGACACACTGACTCTTGCCTCGTTAAAAAATCTCTCTAATTCTACTTGGAAGAAAAAGAGTGTAACGAGTGGATGGTTGAGTTTGTGACTACATAGCTGATATGACTAATCAACCAAATGAAGAGGAACCGCACACCAATAGCAACCAGAAACTCCTGAAAACCAGAACAGTGACTTGGTTCTAAACCCCCCATTCAGCCCTCGGAGCTGAGGAAATCTGCAGCCAAAAGAACCATATTACACATTTGAAAACCAGCACAATTGCGTTGATCTAGATATTCCGGATTTGGCCAATTTGTCCGCGGTTGAGTTGGCGTCCCTAGGGACAGCTACAACTGACCATGAAGACCCAGAACAGATACTCGAGCATTCCTCTATTATCGGCCTGAAGATAGTTGGAGCCAAGGTTGGACGAGCGAACCAATCCACGATAACTCTACAATCAGTCTCAATAATGAGATTAAACAAGCGATACCATTTTGACCCTCTAAACAGCGCACAAGCCTCTTTCACAGCAAGCATCTCGGCCGATGTAGCATCAATGGTTTGAACCAATCTGTTGTACATATGTTAGACCTGATAGGTTTGATTTGAATAGGATCAAGCCTGAGATAGAAGAATAATTTAAATTTGGCTTGATTTACTTTAATTATTGTTTGATAAATAAAATATGTTTTTTTTATTTTAGTTATAAAATGATACAATTTTAAATCATAAAACAAAATATTTTCAAGCTGATGGCTAATTGAAAACTTCATTATATATAAAAAAACTTTGATACACAGTTTACACAAGTTTATTAGATTTACACCTCATTTGGTTGAGTTATAATTAGCGTGTTGTATTATTTAATACGTCTTTATTATGAAAGTTACTTTTATACGTGCATTTGGTAGATGTGGAATTTAATACGACATATTATTTTATACACAAGTTGGGTGATATTTATCACGAGGTAGAGGTGATGTTTATTTAACACGCCAGTTTTGCGCCAGTTTTGTCAATTATATCTCGTACTATTTTTCCACGTATTTACACCATTGTAAATATACTGACCTAAACCCTAAACAATGATCCCAACACCCAATCCTAAACCCTAAATAATGAACCTTGGGCCCGACCACAAACCCTTAACCCTAAACATCAAACCACAAACTCCAAACCATAAATAATAAACTACAGCCCTCGAACCCAAATCCCTAACTACAAACATTGAACCCTAAACCATAACCCATGATCCTCAAACCATAAACGATAAACCCCAAACTTTAAACCAAAAATCTCAAACTCCAAACCATAAACCCAAACATCAAACATCAAACCACAAACTCTAACTCTAAACCATAAACCATAAAACCAACCTTCAAACCTTGAACCATGAACTACAAACCCCAAACTATGAAATGTGAACCTTAAACCATGAACACCAAACATTAAACCACAAACTCTAAACCCTAAACCCATACCCTAAACCTTGAACCCTAAAATATGAACTCCCAATAATAAATCACAAACCCTTGAAACACTAAACACTAAACCCAAACTCCAAACCATAAATCCTAAATCATAAACCATAAACCCTAAAAATAATATAATAATCAGTGTCAAAACAAGGGGAAAATATGAAGTAGAATTTTAAGGGTAGAAGGTACATTCATACATAACACTTATCTTTTAACTTTATCACAAATTTCACCACCAAACACCGTGATGTGGTAGCAATCATCTTTTTAATAACAAGTGTTATTTAATACAACACATCTCTTTTACATTCTTTGTACCAAACGAGGCGTTAGGGTTTATAGTTAAGGTTTAGGGTGTTGGTAGAATAAATACTATTGTAAAACAAAACCGTTAGCACTGGCTAGAAAAAAAATAGGCTTAAGGGGTATTTTTGCATCCAAGTTTGACCCAAATAAGCAATTTAGACCCTCGTGAAAAAACGAAGTCAATTAGGCCCTCCAGTACGCGAATTGCATCAATTTTGCTCCTTGACCGACATTAACTGTTATGGTGTTGATGTGAAAATTAACGATGCTGATGTGGCAATACATATGTGATGATGACGTGCCAGAGGGACTTAATTGATTTTTTAATTGACCTCGAGGGCATATTGATTTTTTTGTCGAGTTTAGGGGAATAATTGATTTTAATTGAAAGTTTGATAACTTATTTAATATTTAAGCTAAAAATAAGAATTTAAAAAATTATTAAATTTTAAAAATATTAAAACTGGATAAATGTTTTGTTTAAATTCCAAGTTAATTTAATCAATTTATTTATTTTTGAATAAATTCGAAAAAATAATTTGGTTTTTTCGATTTGAACTTTTACAAATGGAATATATAAAAAATCGATTAACAAATTGATGTAAATATCCTTTGAGTCCCTAATAATTTTAACTAATATGCAAAGTGAGATCTCTCACAAAAAATCAAAATATTCTTCAATTTTTTAAAAAAGAAATTCCATAAACTTAATAAAAAATAAATAAATAATTCAAAATATTATTGAAAATAAAAACTAATATAAAGATGAAAATGTATTAGAAATTATAAAATAATTAAATATAAATATAAAAATTTAAAATTTAAAAACGTTTATAAATTATTAAAAAAGTTGAACACTTTAATTGAATTAAGGGTGAATTTGAAAAATCAATGAAACATGGAGGACTAGTCTTACAATTATGCCTTAAGTAAATGAAAAGTTGAGGACTAGTCATGTTATTAACCCTTAAGTAAATGGATTTTTAAAATAAATATTTGATTTTTATGGATTTTTAAAGATAAGGATGAAATTGAAAACTAGTGAAACATTGAGGACTATGCGTTAATTAAGTAAATGAAGATTTTTTTATTAAAAAATGTCACATGTCACTTCCTGACTGGTTCAAGGGGTCTATGTTAACTTTCGTAATGGAAGTAGGTAAAGCCGTTAACGACGAAATACCCCATGTATGAAATTGAGAATTTTAAAATATTATATATGAAACTGAGAATGCAGCATAATTCATGTACTAACAACATAATTAAGCCAAAATTTTATTTAATAAATTAAATTGAATTATTGGTAGGGACCAAAACTTTTATTGTCTCATTTAACCAATGCAGCCAAGGTATCAATTTTGTTACTTGGATTTGAGTGTGAGTTTCGAATATTAATATGAATCCATCTTGATTATTGTTAGAAATTTTAAAAGATTTTCATGTATTTCATAAAGGAAAAAATTTTAATACACAGGCCGTGTAAACTTTAGTTTACACGTGCCTTTTAATTTTATGGGTTAGGATTTTAGTTTATGGTGTAAAGTTTAGGGGTTTAAAGTTAAGGTTAGTGTTTAGAATTTAGTGTATATGGTTTAAAGTTTAGGGTTTAATTTTTTAGGGTTAGGATTAGGAATTTAGGATTTGAGTTTTTATAGTGTAAATACACAAAATTGTTTTAAAATTAATTTTACAGCCTGTGTATTAAAGTTTTACCCTTTCATGAATCTTTACAAATTATACCATAATATTCATTTGTCGGACATGAATATCATACATGAATACAAGGCAAAATTAGTTTTATTATTGTCATAAAATGCAATACAAAGAGAAGCAAGCTTTTCCCATGTCTTAATAAAGCTTCATAGTCATATAGCAAGAGCAAAACAAGTAAAAGGAGCATTGATCTGGAAGGACTAGGCTTCGGAAACATACGCAGTTGGTGTGAGGCGTGGGCGAAGGCAGGCAGAAAGTGGCACGGCCTTTTGCAAAGCAAGGCCGAAGACCTCGTCCATGTTTAATTCTCCTGCCCCCGGAGGAACCGACCAGTCGAACGAGTGAACCAACGTGCCTAATATGTACTCAACCAGCACGATCCCCATCCTGGTTCCGGCACAGATTCTTCGCCCGGCACCGAACGGAATCAGCTCGAAATCGTTCCCTCGTGGATCGATTTTGGCGTTTTTCCCAGTCATGAACCTATCAGGGTTGAAATCCAGTGGATTTTCCCACACGTCATCGTCTCGGCCGATGGCCCAAATGTTGACACTGAGCCTAGTGTCCTTGGGGATATAGTAACCATTGATCTCGCAAGCTTGTGTCGAAACTCGAGGCAAGTTCAAGGGAGTGGATGGATGTTTACGAAATGTTTCTTTGCAAATGGCTTGAAGATAGGGAAGTTTCGGAATGTCTGATTCTTCGAGCCTTCGGCTTCTGCCCACCACTTTATCCATCTCCTCGTGAGCATTCTTCAAGATTTTAGGATTCTTCATCATTTCAGCCAACGCCCATTCTATTATGCTCGAGGATGTGTCTGTCCCAGCTGTGAATAGATTCTACCAATCCCAAAAAAGGAGACAAAATTAATAACAAAAATAGAGAAAACTAAACTCTACAGAACAAGACTTACCAAAAGAAGGGCCTTGACATTAACCAAACTAAGCTTTTCCCCATCAGAGTTCTCTCGGTTAGCCATAATTATATCGAGAAAATCGGGCTTTCCCTTGCGTTCATGAGCCGTTTCGGCATGCTCTTCCATCATCTTTGTCAACAAAACATCCCATCTTTTATGTAATTTCTTCATCTCACCTTCGATCCCTTGTAAATCCATCCATGCAATGGAAGGAATAAAGTCACCAATATTGAAGATTCCAGCAGATGTCATGAGCTCCACCACCATGTCCTTGAACTCGTTCGACTCCGACCCTTTGGTGGCGAAAACTCGTCGGCTTAGTATCACTTGCCCGATCATGTTAGCCATTGCGTACGTTAACATCTCCGGCAACACGACCGCCTCCCCCTTTTGGCTAGATTCGTACATGGCTCGAACCATGTGGCCTAGCTCAACTGCCCGGACTTGTGACCAATTCTCAAGGGCTTTACCGCCAAGCATGTGGAGATTGCTTAGTTTACGGAGCAATTTCCACCTCGGACCATACTCGGCAAAAACCATGTCTTGAGAGTCATAAGCTAAGTGGGTGGCACCGGCATTAGGTGGTCTATTAGAGAAATTCAAGTCAAGGGTCTTAAGGAAAGCTCGAGCAGCGTCCGGGGTTGAGGCCACCACCATGTTGCATGTGCCCATCTTGAGGTACATTACAGGTCCATATTTTTTGGCTAATTTGGCTAGTGTGACATGGGGCATGGAACCTAAGAGTGGAAGCGCCCCAACAACAGGCCAGCCTTTCGGACCCGGGGGAAGTGTTCGGTTCGTTTTTCCGAGTAGCGAACGGATGAAATAACGTGTGATGAAGAAGAGAAAAGCTGCAGCAACGAGATCCCGAAGGAAGAATGTGTCAAGTGATGGCATGGTGAAATACTTAAAATACCAAAAAATGCAAAGAAACTAAGAGGATTGGCACACCGTGAACAGAAGCTTCGCTTTCAAATTTATACACAACATTTCACAATGAATTGAAAGAGAAGTTAGGTTAAAGCACGTGATTTCAGCTTCATCTACCCGTGTAACGTTTTGCTTAGCATGCACGAGATAAGGAGTGAACTAGGGACAGTAACTTTAGACTAAAATCAGGTCGAGTCGAATTGAATCAAATAAAAGACTCCTCGAATATTTATGTTTTTATTTTACAAAATTTGAAATTAAAATTGTGTTAAAAAATAAATATATTCAGCTTCTTACCATTCAGTCCAACTAATATCAATTATTTTGCTAGCTCTTTCGTAGCTTCCATTTTCAACAGGCAGCAAAGAAACTTGGACAAAATCTTCCATCAATATATACTAAAACTAGTATATTTCCATAACCCTCTTTTAACTCATGAATTGAATAAGCTTGGAATAGGATTTTAATGATATCATTAATTTTCCTTCTGATATGAATGTTAGGTTCAGTTAATAATTATACCCTTTAATCTATTTTTAGGTCGTTTCAAATCTATTTTAATTTTTACATTTAATACTTTATATTAAGAAAAATCTTTAAAATGTTTTTTTAAAGAACGCTTATTAAAACAAAATGAATTTATTGAAAATGTTACCGTTTTTAATGGAAACGAATATGAATTTAGGAGCAAAACGGTATTCGATTTAGGGTTATGAGTTTAGTTTAAGATCGGGGTTTAGGTTGTAGAGTTTAGAATTAAAAATTTAGGGTTTAGATTTTAAGATTTAGAGTTTAATATTTAGGGTCTTAGGATTAGGATTTTAGATTTTAAAGAAGGATTGTGTAATTTTTTTGGCATAATGTCAAAAAATAGTTCTAACGTTAGACCTAATAGTATTTTTTCCCTATTCTTTTTTGAAGCAATTTAACCCTCAACGTTTCATTTTTTGTCAAAATGGCCCCTCAGCATGCATTGTCATGTTGGCTTTGTCGCGTCATTTCAAGCCATTTACCATTAATTGACTAACAGTTTTCATCAGTAGAGAGGCTATTTTGACCCAAAATAAAATGTTGAGGTTTAAATTACTTTAAAAAAATATGAACTAAAGTGATTATTCAGTCAAATGTTAAAGATATTTTCTTACTTTATGCTTTTTTACACATTTTAAATAAGGGTTTCTGAATGGATTGTCAAAGTTTTTTGTCTGAAAAAAATGTTTTTTTTATAATTTGGTGAATTAAGAGGGTTTATAATAAAATCTATATTTGATTTTGATATAACTTAAAGACAAATATTTTAAAACTTAAATTAATTTGCAAAATATTTCAAAAGTTCATAAATTTGAAAAATATGTTTGAAATGTTTTAAGGTATTTTTGCTGTAGTTTTTCACCAATTTAAGGTCTTTTAAGGTGTTTTTGCTACAATTTTTCACCAATTTCGTGCCTTCGGTACCGGTACCACCCATGCCGTACCAATACCGCCACCAACCAATACCGATACGGCCTTCACCGTATCGGTACGCACTGTCAAAAAGTGACAGTTTTGTCTCCTTTGTGCCATGCCTTGTATGCTTATATGACTATTTCTTAAATGACATGTTTACTTTGAATTATTTATTTTATTTAATTTGAAATTTAATTTTATTTCTCTTGAATGGTTGGACTAACAATCTACTTGATGTTTGAGTAAGGGGAGCCATTTTTTAAATTCTTTAATGAAAAATCTTTTGTCTCTTTGCTTCATTGTGTTTGCACCAACAATTGGTATTTTATATCAAGTGGTACTTAATTTCAAAATTTGGTGTTTTTGAACTTAATGTGATTTCAAACTTAGTTTTAAAATTATTTTTGATATAACAAGAAGGGGAGAGATAGGTTTGAAAATTTCAATTTCAAAAAGAAAAAGGGAGAGCTTTAAATATTTTCAAAAATATTCTCTTTTTCTAAAAATATTTTCCTAAGGAGGGGTTTTCACAAAATACAATTTTTCAAGTGGTTTCGTTATATCAAAAAGTGGTAGATTGTAAAACCTATATTTGATTTTGATATAACTTGAAGAAAAATATTTTTGGACTTAATTAATTTGCAAAAATATTTCAAAAGTCCATAAACTTGAAAAATATGTTTGAAATGTTCTCAAAGGGTTTTTGACATGTTTAAATGCTTTCAAAATAGCCAAAGTGTCAAAAACCGGCCCTGAGTACCGATATGAGTGTCACCGTATCGATACCCAGAGTGCTCGTACCTGTACGGATTTACGAGTACTGATACACCTCTTTGTCCCTGAGTTTTGGAAAATTCCAGTAGCCAATTTAAGTATCGATACAGCTGAGGCTGTATCAATATCCCAGGGCTCGTACCAATACGGTGTATCGCGTACCGGTACCCCTGTGTATTAATTGCTCCAGCGATTATTTCTTCTTAAGGTAGGTATCGATACCAGACCCCGAGTACCGATACACCATGCTCCAGAACTGCATTTATTGCGGGAAATAAAGACTCCAACGGCTCCAAATCAACCCCAACGGCTAGTAACAGCCACAAACTCATTAGAGGGTTTAAAAGCAAGCTTCAAGCAGCTATGGATATATAAGAAACTAACTACCAATATTCAATGTATAGAGAAAGTGTTTTAGTGCTTTAGTTGTCAATTTCTTTGTAGAACACACTTGTGAGCTTAATTGTTATATATGCTCAAGTGTCAAGATTTGGGTGATGGATTAATTTGCAAACACACAGCCTTGTGAGGTTTTCCTGGTTTGCTATCTTGTTTTCTCTTGTAAAAGAGTTTTTCTCAAAGCTTTGGGGTATAAACTTTAAGGTTGTAAAGGTTTCCTCTTGAACCTAGAAAAAGGGAAGAAATTCATAGTGAATTTAGAAAAAAAATTTAGTGGGAAACTAAGGCAGTGGATGTAGAGCTTGATTAGAAGCTTGAACCACTATACATCCTTGAGTCAAATTTTTAAATTCTATTGCTTCCACCACTAAACACTCAAAATCCAATTCACCCCCTCTTGGCTATCTCGGTTGATCGTACGAGCCTCCCAATATTTATGCATAATATTACTGATTTTGAATCGGATTGTGGTCTCACCGATTAGACCATCTGTTACAGATTCGACTGTCATTCAACTACTACATTGTTTGTTAATATTCGAAAAAAATCAAACAAAATAAAAAAATATGAATTTTTTGTTGCCCTCCCGATTTTCGGGCTTTGTCCTGACTAATTTGGTCTGACTCGTGTCGCACACCTGACTTTAATGGGTGAGTCTCCTAGCGAGAATTTTCTGCATACACAATCGAGACATGCTTAAATGATATCAAGTTGCTTACCATTTGAACTAAGATTAAATATGAACATTTTTTTAAAATATATATATAAACACATTTAAAAAATAATAATGTCATAAAATCATTATATATTACAGAACTATTTACAAATTTTTAATATTAACAAAGTTTTAGGGTAAGTTTAGAACCTTTGTTTTATTTACTTTTATTACAAATTTTGAATATAGCTATTGGACTTTTTTTCGAATTTGGCTCAGTAGAAGGAACCCAAATTGAAAAAAAATATGTTTTATTCAATTTTTCTAATACCTATTATTACGGTCTACTTTTAAAATTTAATTTTTTCTAGACTTATTATTAAGGGCCCAATTTTTAGATTCTCCTTAGACCACCAAAATTTCAAAAAAATGAGCATATTTATAATAAACTAGATTTTGTTAAATCTATGATATTAGTAAACAAAAATACTTTGTATAATTTTTGAATTAAAAGTTTAATAATTGTTTTATAAATATTAAAATTTTATTTGTCAAAATATCATTTTTAACATAATTAAATGACCAATTTATATGTTTTTAATTCTTTTTCATCATAAAAAAGGTTGGAAAACGAGAAATTTGGTATATCTACCCTATTTGGTATATCTACCCTATTTTTAATTTATTCAACTTCTCTAATATTCAAAACAGGCGACGAAGGTTTGGTACATCTACCCTGTCCCTGTTATTGTAGGGAATATGTACTATAAAAAGACATTTTAATGGTAGCCTCAACAAATTTTCACGTTTCCAACATTCTTTATGGTTTTCTGATGTGTACTAACAAACCCTTAGGGAAGGGTTGATTTAACCTTGATTTGGATCCCGAAAAGTATCTTGAAGTTGAAAAAACTACCTAATCGTTCGAATTCTTATTGCGGAGTCTATAAGTTATATGTCCCTGGTTGAATCATCTTCACTTTTGTTAACTTTATCTCATGTTGATATACGTGTTTATTTAAGTATAAATTAAAACTAGGGGCTCTTTTTAGTAGGGGTGAACGTTAGATCGAGTCGAGTTAAAAAATTTTGAGTTATTCGAGTTGATCATATTTTACAACTCAAACTTAATTTAAATTTTTTTCGATTCGAGTCGAGTTTTCGAGTTACTATACAAATTTTATTGTAGTTATTTATCACGTTATAGTACGGTTTGATTCCAATTTAAGCGACTTTCTCTAACCATATAAGATATGCATATATTTTTTCATATTATTTTTCACGTGTATAAATAAGAGTTGTAATGTTATTTAATAAAAAAAATATCATCTAAACTTCTAAAATATATTTATAATGTTATTTTAAAATAAGAAACTTTTTGGGATAAAGTATTGATGATAGTATAAATGAGTCAATAATTTGATGTGAAGAAATACTTTACAAAAAAATTCGGTTGAATGATCAAATTAAATAAAATATAAAGTTAAAGGACTAAATTGCAAAAAGAATATATTTTGTTAAAAATATGAATTGAAGTTACATACGTATTATATAGTGTTAGTGAATCATGTGATTTAATTTTAGTCGAAAATAGACTTAATACGAAAAATAAATTGAAGAAATGGGAAATCATTCAAAGTTGAGGGGCTAAATTGAAAATATAGAAAATTTATTTTAAAAATATGAATTGAAGATAATAGATATTCTAAAGTAGTTTAAGAGCATGTGGTTCAAATTTAGTCAAAATGAACTTAAAACGAGTGAGAGATTGAAGAAATAAGGAAATCATACAAAGTCGAGGGGTTAAATTGCAAAATGATAAAATTTATTTTCACAAATATGATTGAAGCAAAATAGGTATTCTAAATTGGTTTAGGAACACGTGGTTCAATTTTGGTCAAAATGACTTAAAATGGAGAAATTGAAGAAAAATGAAATCAATGACTAAATCGTAAAACTGTAAAATTCGATTTTTCGATTTTTCGAGTTGGGCAAATTTCAACTCGAGCTCAAATTTTTTTCGAGTTGACTCGAAATAAAAAAATAAATTTTTCGAGTTTTATTCGCCCCTACTTTTTAGTATAAGAATAAAGTTAAGAGTTTGCTAGAATACAAGTTAAAACATTAACCGTTTAGAGCCAATTTAGTATTACGTTTAAAAGTGTGGTGACAAATATAATATTGTTGTCACTAAATTTTCACCTTTTTTATTATTATTATATTTTATTATTTGTTTATACTATTATATTATTATTATTTATATTAGTATTATATTACTATTATCCCAGACCCAAAAAATAATAAAAGAGTCCATTTGATAAAAAGGGCCTATTTTAATTAAATAAAAAGTCCATAATACAATGCTAGCCCATTTGGCCCAAAAAAGGAAGAACAAAAAACCCTAGTTAACCCTTTTTCTTTTTATGCGCAGCCCGTTTATAATCGTTGGATCTAATCAGAATCCAACGGCTCGAACGCGTGCGTGAACCGCACGCGCCCACCCAACGTCCAAGTGACGCTTCTTTCCTGCGTCTGCAGTCAGGCAAGGGGTTGTTCCTTGCATGTGAAGCTGTCGGGCAGTTTTCACGGTCGCTCCAGCGCCGGCAACTGCGACGTCAGGCCATCCGATGGCCGTAGAACAGCACCGGCCGTCGCGCGATCAACCCCCTCCTCGACCGAACCCCTGTAGCGGCAAAGAAGGAAAATTGGGTTATTCATGAATCGAATATGAAAAAATAAAGGAAAATCAACCCCAAATCTGTGTAAATTCGAAATAAAAATAAAAGGGGAAGGGAATCAATCCAATATGGCAAGAAGCTCTACGGATTTTAGTGACTTTTTTGTGAAAGTGGGTTCTATACTCCACATGTTTTAAAACAATATGGGTAAATTGCCCTCATTAAATCCCTCCGCCCATTTATTTTTGCTCCGCGGGTAACCTTATTTTCATTTGTTTCAAAATGGTCATTGTTTTTCCTAAAATGTGGCCTCTGATTTTAATGGTTTTTCAATTTGGTCACTATTTTTAAATTTTGTTTTTTTTTTCATCCGATTTTTTATTTTAATTAAACTTGTTTTAAGAAACCCCTTTCTTTATTTTTAACTAAGCTAATTTGCATTTCTCAATGTGTTGACCCTATTTAGGGAATGATACACATTTTTTAAAATCGCTTCATTTCTCTTTTTTTAAATAACTCGTTTAATTTTTGTTCTTATTTAATTTCGTAATTTAATTTTAATGTATCTTGATAATTCAATTCTTTTTCCTAAAACTTAAAAATGCTAGTCTTTTAATTAAAACTTTAGGTTAAGTGAGTCTTAAGATTAGGATCTTTAATTCGAGCCTTAGTTTAGTTTAGAGCCTTTAAATTTGACCACATTAAAATAAATATTTTTTGTAGTGTGAGTTAATAAACAAACACCTAACCAAACTTGAACTCTGTAAATAAAAAATTACCTAGAATTTTAGGTTAAATATTGATTCTAATAATCGACACTTAATTTACTTGAACCCCTCTAGGTAAAATCCATTTTAGACTCTTTTAAATAGGCTTAATAAACCAATATAGGACTTTTTAACCCCCAATTTAATTGAATCTGTTCCTTGATGTAATGCTTAATAATGGAACATCTAATTTGCAATGTGGTGTCTCACCAAAAGAAGGTAACATGTTAGCGCTAGAAATATTGGCGGTGATTATTGTTATTTCTCGGATTGTAAGGCAGTTAAAATAAATTCATATTCATAAATGGATAATAAATTAAATCTTACACGAACTTGCAAATTCCGACAAAAAAACTTGTAATCAGTTATCTAACAATTTTTGGGCGCTTTGAGGGTGCTCACCCTTCCCCACGCGTAACTGACTCCCGAACCTATTTTTGTATTTTCGCAGACTAAAATTGTTGTTTTAATAAAAAAAATTATTTTATTAAAATAACTCGTTTTTAGGGGATCCAATCACACCTTTTAAAAAGCTTGGCAGCGACTCTGTTGTTTTGTTTCTTAAACGTCGAGCTCAAAAGAAAAGATGCGACAAGTATACAACTTTTTAGATTATTTTATTTAAAAGTATTTTTAAACAGTAGAATGTCTATTTTAGTATTGCTTTTAAAAATATAAGAAAATTGATGATATAAATGATGAGTTTCAAAAATAATTTAGCAAAAGTCAAAATGTTAGAAATTTAAGATTTTGAAAATCATTTAGCCAGAAAACTATATGTTTTATAATGCTTTAGGTTCCAAACTACTAGGTTTAACACAACACACACAAAAAAATTAATTACTTTTACTTTGTAATTTTTATTGGCTGACTAATTCAAATTCAATGTCGTCTCGGATATTTTCGGGCCTTGAGCGAAAACTCAAAAATAGACCCCTATAGAGCTAAAAATACATTTCGTCTATTTGAATTATTAATTTAAAATTTCATTAGTTAATCACAGAAACACGATTAAACTAAAAATGCAATAAAAAACTAAAAAATTAATTAAAAAGATAAGAGTAGACGAACATAACATGATTTTCGAGCTAAATAATTTCAGAAATTAAAAGAGAATATATGATTCTTCGGAGAATCGAGAGTGAGGTGTTGGTTCACAACAAGTGTACTAGGCAACGACAACTTAAGTTTGAAAAAAAAAAATCTCCTTTTTTTAATAATTCTAGTGTGGATATACTATTTTTAAGGCTATTACTCTTAATATTTTTTTGAATATTCAATTAATAGAGTTTAAATAGATATTATAATGCCATTAAATCTATTCACGTTTCAATTGAATTCTGAACAATTTAAACGTGTTTGAATAAATGTGTATCATTAATTAATCAAGTTTCAACTTAGCTGTGAAATTATAGAAACACTCTTATTATAAATGATAATAAATATTATTTTAATGATATTTTTATATTTTCATACTTTTATAGATTTTTTTTAAAAAATAATTAACTAAAAACCAATTCTTTGAGATTGAACACCAGACTATTAATTCGTATACAAATTTGTTAGTACTCCACCTTTACTCTTTCTATAACCTGCAAACTTTATAAATTGCAGGCAGGGGTAAAACTTTAAGGGACTAGAAGTGCCATGATCCCCAAAAGTTTTAAAATATTAAATTTTGTTAATTTTTTTTAAAAAAAAATTAATTTGTTCCCCTCAAGATTTTTAAAAATTTTATATTAAACTTTAAATTTTTAAATATTTTTAATTAAATCCTCTCTTAAAATTTTTAAAATTCTGTTTAAATGTTTCAAAAAGTCAAAATTATATAAAAAAAAGTTAAACCCTCAAAATTTTTAAGATTTTTCGTTTAAGCCTCTAAATTTTTTAAAAGTTTAAATTGACCCCTAAACTTTTACTCCAAGTTCCGCCACCGAGGGCGGGGAAATAGCCACTACTCAACAATGCCTGCAATGTAACCATTCTAAACACCAAAGACTACCCTTCGGGCATCTAAAATTAGAAGGCATTTGTAGCGATGTCCTTTCTTTCTCGCTAAAAAAATATTGTTTTTGAAGTGTCTGTGAATTTTTCGGATATAAAATGTTTATTCCGTAGGGGTTTTGAAAATATCGTATGTTATTAAAAATTGGAGTCGCCACCGGCCACTTAGGTAGGCCGGACACCGTAAAACCAGAGATTTAAAAACTATTGGGTTCGGGAGTCGTTTACGGATGGGGAAGGATTAGCACCCCCACACCGCCCAAAATCGGTACTTTAATAATTACCGCTTTATTAATAGTGGATTTTCCAAGTTAAAGTGACGATTAGTTTAAAATTCGGTCATAACTGCGAATAAATTTTAAGGGCCCCGTTATCCGAGAGTAAACGCCCAACCACTATCACTACGCCTGATACTGGCCCCGTTTACACTCGGATAAAAGGGCACCGCATTGACAATTTATATCTCGATATGCAATCTTAGTAGCAAAATATAAAACATGACAAATAATTTAAATGCAATAAATATTAACATGGCGGAATACTAATCTAACATAAATAAAATACGTAATTAAAACACACATATACATATCAAGCTTAATAGTAGATAAAAATAAATTTAGCATGTCACAATAACAAGGCATAAATAAATACATGTATGAAAAAAAACATATATTTCAAGAAGACATACATATTAGAAATAAAAACACATTTCAACATATAGAACAATATATTATACATAAAAAGAAAATACACTAACACGTAACCTAAAGGCCAATAGAACATACAATACATACGAAAAATACAAAACATGTTGTGTACGAGCCAACTAGAACATAATATGTGTAATACGAATAACCAAACAAATACATAAAGATACATAATCATCATGAACTTAACACACATATACATGTAAGCATAAAAATACAAGGCATATACGAGGGATATATAATAAGGCAAAAGACTACATCAACAAATACGATTATAATACGAACATAAATATTTACATGGAAACAAGACTGAAATGAAAAGAAATAAACATCAGTGGTAGAAATTAAAAGATAATAACATGCGATTTAGGGACGAAATTGCAAAATAGACAGAACCTAAAAGGATCAAAACTATAATTGGACCAAGGGGCAGACCCGAAGTGAAAAATCCAAAAACGCGGGATGGCTAAAGAAGTAATTTTACCATTTAAAAACTGATTCGATGTAATTTGGGGACTGGATTGCAAGATTTTGAAATATAAGGGGGACTGGAATTGTAATTATACCATGCGGCGAGACAGAAACGAAAATATTGAAAACGCGTGGGGATTTATTATGTAATTTACCCATTTCACAAAATAATAACACCTATAAAACCCCCTTTTTTAGGCCGGAACCAAATTTTACTCATTTCTTCCATTTTTTCAGTTTTATAACAAGCCACTCTCTCTCGTTTTCTCTCAACTATCCCTGATGAACACAGAATCCGGCGGCCGACGACCGTCTTCTCCGCCGCTAGCCGGCGCCGGCGAGCCCTAAAAAACACACCAAAATGAACCTCTCCTTACCCTCGACACAAATCCGAACTTGGATTCGGTGAAAAAGCCTTTATTCGTCCTAGATCTAAAAAATACGAAGCGTAAAAAACCCCTTTTTTTTGTATTCCAACCCAAAACGAAACCAAAAGGGGATCTCCCACTCCTTTTAGTTCACCATATTCGGCTTGGGAAAGCCGAAGAGGCTTATCACTGGTGAGGAGAGATCTACAGACGACGATGGTAACGACTTCTAACCATCTCTTTTTTATTTACTATGTATCTTTTTCGTATGCATGCAACAAAGTAAGAAAAGAGACGAGTATTTACCACTGAAGACTTTTTTTGTATTTCTTTCTTTTCGATCACAACTTGGCTGTTACAAAATGTTTGTTTCCATACATATATGCTTGTCTTTTGGTTTGGTACAAGTAATATAATATCTATTTCAGATCTGGACTGCTACTGACATAATATTTCTTTTCTTGTGTTCTGATGTGTCTGAGCGCGGTGGTTGAAGATCGGCATGGTGAAGCATGGTGGCGGTGTGGGGGCTCTGTCTTCGGCCAGAGGCATTTTCGGCCGTTAGATCAGATCTAATCTAATGGTCGGGCTGGCTTGAAGGATGAACGGCCCAGATGAAGCCTCGATCGGTGAAACAGCTCCAGATCGTGCCACGTGTGGCTCAGCAGTCGAGGTGTTATAGCGCGTGGGGCTCACGCACGCGTGGGATATCGAAGAGTTCGCGCGTGGACCGCACGCGCGCGTGGCACTCGAACCGTCCAGACGTGTAACGCACGCGGCTGGCCAGATATTTTGTCCCTTGCTAGATCGTGGTCGTTGGATCAGATCTTGATCCAACGGCCTATAGTTATCTGCACAGAATAATTAAATTAAATAGGGTTTGGGTTTGGGCCAACCGGGCCTTGTAATAATATTGGACTTGTAATGGACTTGGACTGGCAATTTATTTATTTGGGTTTAACATGTTTTTGGATTTTATTTTATATTAGCGCAATAATATTAATATTAGTTATAACAACAATAATATTATACATACGGTAATGTATACGTATATACCTATGCAAGCCTTAATTAATATAACATACTAGCATACATACATATATAATCATACACATAATTAACATAACATCTACACACATTATCCGTAAAACAAATACGCTCGTACTAACTATAGATACATGCGTGACACACATACCGTTAATACGTATACATACATAGTTTACAATATACATGCACACATACATTAATAACACTCATGCACATAATAAACATGTAATATAATATAATATAATATAATATAATATAATTTAAACACACATATTCACATAATAAACATATAATATAATATAATACAATGTATACATGCAACACTAATATACTAATAATTATACTAATATGTATTTACAGACCAGATAAAAATGAGTGATTACAGTTGCCCCTCTTTGCTTGTTCTCATGGAATGGGAACAAAGCAAAGATTTCGTAAGCACTCATTTTTATCAGACTTCCCTGTTTGTAGCTTTGGAAACACGTGTTCTTCTCTGCTCTTCCTTAGCTGAATCTTCAGGCTCGTAAGTTCTTCCTATATAGAGCTTCGTCACCTTCCGATCTTGGAGCTACAGGCTCTTCCTATATAGAACCCTTCGCTCTGAAGCCTCGAGTTATGAGTCCTTCCTATATAGAACTTTCACTTCGAGACAGTAAAGCTTGGAGTCCTTCCTATATAGAACTCTTTACCTTCAACGCTGGTTTCTCCTATATAAAACCTTTTGCGTTGCTGATGGATTCTTCCGACTGGAGTTGCTCCTATATAGAACTACTAGTCTTCAAGCCCTGGAGCCGTCAGTCCTTCCTATATAGAACTTTTGGCGTCTGAAATCTCAGAGCTACAGGTCCTTCCTATATAGAACTGCTAGTCTTCACTCTAAGGCAGTAAAGCTCGGAGCCCTTCCTATATAGAACTCTTCGCTTTCGACACAACAGGTTTTCCCTATATAAAACCTTGTGTATCATGGGTGAATTCCTTCGACTGGGAGTTCTTCCTATATAGAACTGCTAGTCTTCACCCTGGAGCTGTCGGTCCTTCCTATATAGAACTTTTGGCGTCTGAAATCTTGGAGCTACGGATTCTTCCTAAATAGAATCTTTTACTCTAAGACATTGAAGCTCAGAGCCCTTCCTATATAGAACTCTTCGCTTTCAAACACAACAAGATTTCCTATATAACCTTGTGTGTCATGGGTGAATTCATTCGACTGTGAGTTCTTCCTATATAGAACTGCTAGTCTTCACCCTGGAGCCGTCAATCCTTCCTATATAGAACTTTCAGCTTCTGAAGCCTCGGAACGAAGGATTCTTCCTATATAGAACCTCTCTCTGCAGGCGCTGGGAAACATAGGCCTTTTGTATGTAGAACCATTGTCTTCATATTTGGGATTCACACCACGATGGCTATCGATGTCTCTTTGAATCCACAGATACTTGTCTAAGATAAGACAAAATGCTACGACAGATGAATTGACATGCTCCTAATCCTAGTGATGTCTGACTATTCATGATGCATGAGTGTCAATATCTTGGTGGACTTGTTTTGGTCCTTATCCGATCTCGTTGTTCACTTTCTCTTTTTTCACGGGCGTCGATACCCCACTTCACTGTCAGGTTCAACCATTCTAACCTTTCTTTTTCTCCATTTACGACTTGGAATTCTAAAGTGCCCTTTCGGGTTTTCGCTTTAGAGAGTTTTTTTTAGGGGTGCCCTTCTGTGTTTTCACCCGAGAGATCTCTCATGTACGCCATTGGTCATCCTATCCGGTTGTTTGAAGCTTTTCGCCTTCCCTATCAACAGCCGTTATGTAGGGAGCTAGAGGGCGAAGTTAACATCATTTTCTTTAATCACCTGCATTTTTAAGGTTAGATCACAGTAATGCTCAGAAATCTCTTGTTTTACTATAAGCCTATGTTAACTTATTTTCCTGAAATTAACAAGAAGGCAAGGAATGGATGCTCAAAAAAACGCGATTTTATTACGATTAAGGGCTTGGGACATCTTAAAAAAGGTATGACACACATGAGAAAGAAGGAAATTAAGTATGAAATACAAGATCCCTCATTATCTTCGACATGAATGATATATGATCCTATCAACCGGTGTAGAATCTTTTGCCTAAAGCTTCATCTTCATGATGTTCATGGGGATACCCTCCTCTTCGGATATTCAGTTTTGCAATTTACTCGAGCCGCCCTTTACGGGTTTTCAACTCGGGTCTTCCCTCTGCTTCAAGATGACCAGTTTCGGGTTTTCGCCCTGAGCTCTCCAATTTTGTTCTTCTTTTTCTCTTTTTTTTCAAATATAGTATTTCTTAACGGTATCAGAATTTACAGGGTTTTTTAGCTCGTCTCCATCCATTTCTGTTAGGATTAGGGCTCCTCCTGAGAAGGCCTTTTTTACCACGTACGGCCCTTCCCAGTTGGGCATCCACTTTCCTCGAGAATCTTTCTGGATCGGGAGGATTTTCTTGAGCACCAGATCCCCTTCTTTGAATTCTCTTGGGCGCACATTTTTGTTGTATGCCTGCATCATCCGCTTTTGGTACATCTGACCATGACAAATGACCTTTAGTCTCTTTTCATCAATGAGATTTAGCCGGTCGAGTCTGGCCTGCACCCATTCGGCTTCTTCCAATTTTACTTCGTTTAAGACCCGAAGAGACGGGATCTCTACCTCAATGGGGAGTACTGCTTCGGTACCATACACCAAGGAGTAGGGTGTTGCCCCTGTCGATGTGAGAACGGACGTCCTATAGGCAAAAAGGGCAAATGGCAGCTTCTCATGCCAATCCCTGTAGGTATCCGTCGTCTTTGCTATGATCTTCTTTATGTTCTTGTTTGCTGCTTCCACTGTCTCATTCATTTTAGGGCGATAGACTGTGGAATTATGGTGTGTTATCTTGAATTGAGTGCACACGTCCGTCATCATTTTGTTATTCAGATTGGAAGCGTTGTCGGTAATGACCCTTTCTGGCAATCCGTATCGACAAATAATCTTCTTCTTTAAGAACTTACATAATGTAGTCCTTGTGATGTTGGCGTAAGACGCTGCCTCTACCCATTTAGTGAAATAGTCTATGGCGACCAGAATGAAACGGTGTCCATTGGAAGCTTTCGGATGGATCTGCCCGATGACGTCCATGCCCCACACCGCGAAAGGCCACGGAGAATTCATGGTGTGTAAAGGCGATGGGGGTACGTGAATTTTGTCAGCGTAGATTTGGCATTTGTAGCATTTCCTGGCGTAATCGATGCAATCTCCCTCCATGGTCAACCAGAAATAACCATATCTCATAATTTTCCGGGCTATAGACAGCCCGTTGGCGTGCGTTCCATAGAGCCCGTCATGTACTTCGGCTAAAATCTCCTTCCCCTCCCGGGCATCCACACATCTCAGAAAATTCTAATCATGACTTCTCCTATATAGGATCTCCCCATCTAGGACATATCTTGTTGCCATTTTTTTGAGTGTTTTTCTGTCATTGTCATTTGCCCCTTCTGGATACTTTCGAAGCTTGACATATTGCAAGATGTCATAGTACCATGGGTTTCCATCAATCTCTTCCTGTACATTACAACAATGAGCAGGCCTTTCAAATGTCTGCATCTCAATGGGCTTCATTTCTGCCCCGGTGTTTGTTTTGAACATAGATGCCAAGGTTGCCAAGGCGTCTGCCATCTGATTTTCTTCTCGGGGCAGGTAATTGAAACTGGCCTTTTCGAACTCTTTGGTGAGCTCTTGGATCAATTCGTAATACTTGACCAACTTCGGGTCCTTGGTTTCCCATTCCCCGCGCAATTGGTAAATTACTAAGGATGAATCTCTGAATACTCGAAGTTCCTTAATCTTTCTCTCAATAGCTGAGTAGTCCCATAACGCAAGCTTCGTATTTAGCTATATTGTTAGTGCAGAAGAATTCCAATCTACTGGTGAAAGGATAATAGACGTCCTCAGAAGAAATTAGCACTGCTCCTATCCCATGTCCGATGGCGTTAGAGGCTCCATCGAAGTAAAGCTTCCATGATTTATCATCTAAAACCTCTTCCTCGGTTGTAATGCACATCAAGTCTTCGTCTGGGAAATTAAAGTTCAATGCCTCATAGTCGTCCGAAGCACGACTAGCTAGGAAATCTGCTACGGCACTCCCCTTTACGGCTATCTGGTTAACGTATACAATATCGAATTCGGATAAGAGCATCTGCCATCGGGTCATCCTTCCTGTTAGTGCTGGCGCTTCCATTAAGAACTTCAATGGGTCTAGCTTGGATATCAACCAAGTAGTATGGTACAGCATATACTGTCTAAGCCGCTTGGTGGCCCAAACTAGAGCACAACACAGCTTCTGCACTGGCGGGTACCGCGTTTCGTAATCATTGAATTTCCTGCTTAGGTAATAGATGGCTTGCTCCCTTTTTCTTGACTCATCGTGTTGCCCCAATACGCATCCCATTGAATTCTCAAAAACTGTCAGGTAGAGAATTAATGGTCGATCTGGTACTGGTGCGACTAAAATTGGAGCATTTGTCAGGTACTTTTTGATCTTTTCTAGGGCTCTTTGACATTCCTTATGCCACACACCAGGATTATTCTTTCTAAGAAGTCTGAAGACCGGGTCACATTGGTCGGTTAATTGGGAAATGAAACGAGAGATATAATTCAGCCTCCATAGGAAACCGCGAACTTCCTTCTGAGTACGGGGTGGTGAGAGATCCTGGATGGCTTTCACTTTATCTGGATCGATCTCAATTCCTCTTCTGCTTACCACGAACCCTAGGAGTTTTCCAGAAGTAACGGCGAAGGTACACTTGGAATTCGTAATACACTTCACATCCCTACTGCCTTGTTATCATGCCTTTGTCGATCACACCGGCCATACATAACTGTTGAAATACCCACCGTAAAGGAGATTTGATTTTTGACACATCATCCTTAATCCTCCTGGTAAAGTATTCTTCAATAACATTTACTCCTATGCTCCCATGATTAGGCAGCGGGTTATTGGCTACACTCGGTTCTTCAAACTTCAATATCCCCGAATCGATTAAATTTTGCACAAGTTTTTTGAAGGCAAGACAGTTCTCCGTGGGATGTCCAGGGGTACCGCCGTGGTAGTCGCAATGTGCGTTCGGATTGTACCAAGAAGGGAAGGGCAGATTGACAGGAGTAACGATGTATGGACGGACCAGGTCTGCTTCATACAACTGGGAATAAAGTTCTGAGTACGAAACGGGTAGGGGAGTGAAAGTTCTTCTCTCTTTTTCTTTTCTAGAGATTCTCTCATCTCTTTGATTCGAGTGCTGTGTTTTTCCCACAGGTGCTTGTGGCTGTGAGACTGTGAAGTTCTTCGGGGTGGTATAAGTGTTGGTGGCGTTTACTTCATTCCTCTTGCTATACTTCCGAGACCCTTCCTCGCCATCAATCCTACCACTCTTAATTGCCAATTCAAGGGACTCCCTAGTCCTGATCAGGTCAGCAAAGCACTACGTTGTATTATTAATGAGTCGATCAAAGAGTGCCCCTTTCAGAGTATTAACAAATAACGGCGTAATTTCATGTTCCGAGAGGGGTGGCTGAATTTGGGCGGCCACTTCCCGCCACCTTTGCGCGTATTGCCGTAGACTTTCGTTGGACTTCTACCCCATATTTTCCAACATAATTCTACTGGGGGTCATATCTGTTACATGCTTACATTGCTCAGTAAATGCTCTTGACAGATCTTTCCATGTCTTCACATTTGCCTTGCTCAGCTGGGTGTACCACCGTAACGCCGCTCCAGTTAGGCTGTCCTGGAAACAATGGATCAGTAGCTTTTCGTCCTTAAGGTAGGCAGCCATCTTTCGACAGTACATTGTTATGTGTGCGGAAGGATACGTGGTTCCATCGTATTTGTCAAACTCTGGCGTTTTAAATTTTGGCGGTAGGACAAGATCGGACACCAGACTTAAGTCGCTAGCGTCATTTCCTGATTCTTCCATAGATTGTAACGTTTTAAATTTTTCCTCCATGAGGCGAAACCTCTCCTCCCACTTTTTCTCTACCTCGGTCCTAATTCTTTCAACCATGTTCAGGTCTGGCACCTCTTCTTCATAGAGTGCTTCAGCGTCGAGGGGTTGAGTTTCAGGTACCAATATTTGAAAACTAGATGACATTCCTGCAGGGTCGATATACACCTTTCTAGGCGGGTTTGGCGCAGTTGGTTGAACCTTGTAGTGAACTGGGGTACTCTCTAGTTCTTGAACGGTTTCTCCTTCCACTATTTTTCCAAGACTCCTAGCCAACAATGCGGTTATGTCGGATACTATAGATGCTTGTGACTGCGCAATCTGGTCACTGAGGCTTCTTTGAGTCTCTTCAAGCCTAGCCTCGAGCTCTTTTTGCCCTTTTTCTAGACTGATTATCCTGTCTTCCATGAGCTTGCTTTGTAACCGGGTAAGGTATGGATGATGAATGATTGCGGGTTAACCACACACAACGCCACAATATTCATAATGTTAATATGGTTGCAAGAAAATATATGCATGTATAATGATGCGAATGTCATGATGCAATGCAAGAATGTATGCAGATAAGGTACTGATTCCGCTGGTAATCACCCTTTTGAACTACTTCCACGGGAATTAAAGGGTCTAGATTACAACAAAGTTCATATTACAAAATAAAGATCCCTAATACAAAAGATCTAATTACAACACAGAGTCCTATAGATAAGCTCTAGCTCTATCTCCTAATTTTCCAATTGTCATGAGCAACTTGAGGAACCTGGGAGCTTCTTCCATTTCCGGGGCTATGAAAGGTCGGAGTGTTTCGGCCTCGATAGACAAATCATTCACATGCCTGGCGACTCGTTGTATATCCACCATCAAGTTTGCGTAATACTGGTCTCTATCCTGTACCATCCGGGCAGCGTCACGCAGTCTCTTTTGCCAATAGGTGTCCCCTCCAGCTGCAGCCTCCTCGAACACACTAATTCTTTCCTTGTAATCCTTAACAGTTGCTTCGAGGGACTTAATTCGTGCTCGTAACATGCTTACTTCACGCTCTCTTTCTTGTAGCTCAGTGAAACCATTTCTCTGGCAGTACATTCGAAAGGAGTGTTCAACTTCCGCCACCTTTCCTTTTAATTCGCCATTCTGACTTTGGCTTTGCTCCAGACTTTAAATAGTGTCATCGTACAATTTTTTCATCTCTAGCAGTCTATTCTGGCTACTCATGGACTTTCTTTTCCATACGGCGACGCTTTCTCTCTCATGATGGACAGCTTGTTTTCCCTTGTTGATTTCTTGCCTGAATCTTTCTTTTTCTTGGTCAATGGCCTTCTTAGAGGATCGTTTTTCTTCCTCCATAGCTAACCGACAGCTTTCTATCTCTCTCTCGATTGCTCTCTTGCTGATTTCTCGTTCTTCTTCCACCAAACGGATGCCATTCATTCTTTCTCTTTCCACAGCTATGAATTGACTCCGGCCGACCTTCTGTATTTTTGCTTGTAGTAGAAGGGCATCTCTTTAATAAAGAGTATTCTTGTCGCTCAAATCTGCATTTAATTTCTTCAACTGCCTAATGATCTCGTCCCGTTCATCAACCTTTAAGCTTGCCTTATAGAGCTCGCTCGCATGTTGAGTCTGTTGGATGTCAATTTTCTTTTTAATTTCTTCGAGTTCATTCCTTAAGATGTCAGTTTCAGACGGTACCACCCTTGTAAGCTCTTCGAGTGACACTGCTGGTCTTTGATCAGATTCATGAATCACATTATTAACCCTCAAACGTCTCCAAATATCGTAGTCGGGGGTAGTCATGTGCTCGGTATCTCTTTCCACCCTGATCCGGTAACAATGATCCCAGGCCCTCATGATGGTCTGAATTTTTCCTTTGAATTCCCCTTTGAAAAGAAATTCAGTTTGGCTTAACCCGGCGATATTGGGAATGAACTGTCGTGATCCGAACTGTCGAGACACTAAAAGCGAGCACAAAGCGATCCCTCCGTGCAATCCCAACATCATCACCCGGTTGAAATCACCACAATCAGATAGAAAATAATTAACTTTACCGAGCCATGGGACCCTCCATGCTATGTCTTCGTCTTGAATGTTCCTGAAGAAACTAGTCCACATTTTTGTTTTCAAATCCTCTCGCCATTCATTTGCTAAGTACTCCCGTAAAGGCGAAAAACCTTGGAAGGATATCCCCGGTAGGACCCTCGTCGGTGTCTTCCACATGTGACTCTGAATCCATACCTGTAACAGCTGTGCGCATCCTCGAAAACGTCATTCTTCATGTTTCCGGCTAGCATTTAAAGAAATGAAAGTCTTGACCAAGATTGCTGGTACTGGGTTTGCTTTCCGTTTTACCCGCTCAAACAAGTCCAGAATGGCTATGTCAATGTTCCCGAGTACTCTTGGAAAGATCACCAAGCCATATATTCCTAAGGTGAACAGGTCCATTTTCTTTGCCTCGTCTGGATGTGTCGGTATGATGTCCCGAATACTTTCCCATGCAAAAACTGTATTGTCTCCTCGGATCTGAAGCAGGCTATTAACCCAATCGTCACTCATTCCCGCAAAGGTTTTGAGCTTCGCAGTGTAATTCTGACCAATGTCTGACTGATAAATTAAGCTCTTCTTTCCTAAGACACCTTTTTTCCATGGTGAAAGACTTTATGATCGGGCAAACCACTTGATCCAGTACCTTTTATGTGATGCAAATGTATGATGTATGAAAAAAACAAAAGCGAAAAGAAAACAAGTCAGTACTAGATAAAATTAATAAATATATAAATAAAAGGACAAAATTAAATAGAATAAACACACAAAACAACCCTATTTATCCCGTCTAAAACCTAAGGTTATCCGCATGGCTCTAAATGGGTAGGTTTCTATGTATTCTCTACATGCAGTCTTGGTTCTAGGAGGTACCTGAATTGTCCTTGATGTCCTCTACTAAGAGTAGCAAAGCCCCCGATCATCACCCATTATAGGCTCCTTTCAACCGGGTTCAATTCAGGGGGACCCATTCGCTTATGCCCGTACGAAGGAACGATATCCTTACGAAAGCATAAGGTACTCGAGCCCCGAAGGTACTTGCTAGGCCCATACGGGAGAACGATATCTCCACGAAAGCATTAGCGTTTTCCCCCCACTTAAAAAGAAGGTTTATATGCCATATTTTAAATGCGTTAAAATAAACGCGCAATTACAACCGGATATTAATTTGATAGTCACTTTAATCCGGAACTTCAAGTATTATTAAAGCGGTAATTATTTTAAAAGCTTGACTCTCATTTGTTTTTTTGAAAAAAACAAAAATTATCCCCAACGGAGTCGCCATCTGTAGCGATGTCCTTTCTTTCTCGCTAAAAAAAGATTGTTTTTGAAGTGTCTGTGAATTTTTCGGATATAAAATGTTTATTCCGTAGGGGTTTTGAAAATATCGTATGTTATTAAAAATTGGAGTCGCCACCGGCCATTTAGGTAGGCCGGACACCGTAAAACCAGAGATTTAAAAATTATTGGGTTCGGGAGTCGGTTACGGATGGGGAAGGATTAGCACCCCACACCGCCCAAAATCGGTACTTTAATAATTACCGCTTTATTAATAGTGGATTTTCCGGGTTAAAGTGACGATTAGTTTAAAATTCGGTCATAATTGCGAATAAATTTTAAGGGCCCCGTTATCCTAGAGTAAACGCCCAACCACTATCACTACGCCTGATACTGGCCCCGTTTACACTCGGATAAAAGGGCACCGCATTAACAATTTATATCTCGATATGCAATCTTAGTAGAAAAATATAAAACATGGCAAATAATTTAAATGCAATAAATATTAACATGGCAGAATAATAATCTAACATAAATAAAATACGTAATTAAAACACACATATACATATCAAGCTTAATAGTAGATAAAAATAAATTTAACATGTCACAATAACAAGGCATAAATAAATACATGTATGAAAAAAAAACATATATTTCAAGAAGACATACATATTAGAAATAAAACACATTTCAACATATAAAACAATATATTATACATAAAAAGAAAATACACTAACACGTAACCTAAAGGCCAAGAGAACATACAATACATACAAAAAATACAAAACATGTTGTGTACGAGCCAACTAGAACATAATATGTGTAATACGAATAACCAAACAAATACATAAAGATACATAATCATCATGAACTTAACACACATATACATGTAAGCATAAAAATACAAGGCATATACGAGGGATATATAATAAGGCAAAAGACTACATCAACAAATACGATTATAATACGAACATAAATATTTACATGGAAACAGGACTGAAATGAAAAGAAATAAACATCAGTGGTAGAAATTAAAAGATAATAACATGCGATTTAGGGACGAAATTGCAAAATAGACAGAACCTAAAAGGATCAAAACTATAATTGGACCAAGGGGCAGACCCGAAGTGAAAAATCCAAAAACGCGGGATGACTAAAGGAGTAATTTTACCATTTAAAAACTGATTCGATGTAATTTGGGGACTGGATTGCAAGATTTTGAAATATAAGGGGACTGGAATTGTTATTATACCATGCGGCGAGACAGAAACGAAAATATTGAAAACGCGGGGAGATTTATTATGTAATTTACCCATTTCACAAAATAATAACACCTATAAAACCCCCTTTTTTAGGCCGGAACCAAATTTTACTCATTTTTTTCCATTTTTTCAGTTTTATAACAAGCCACTCTCTCTCGTTTTCTCTCAACTATCCCTGATGAACCCAGAATCCGGCGGCCGACCGCCGTCTTCTCTCACTCACCGGCCGGGCCGCCGCTAGCTCTTGGCGGCGAGCCCTAAAAAACACACCAAAATGAACCTCTCCTTACCCTCGACACAAATCCGAACTTGGATTCAGAGAAAAAGCCTTTATTCGTCCTAGATCTAAAAAATACGAAGCGTAAAAAACCCCTATTTTTTGTATTCCAACCCAAAACGAAACCAAAAGGGGATCTCCCACTCCTTTTAGTTCACCATATTCGGCTTGGGAAAGCCAAGAGGCTTATCACTTTGAGGAGAGATCTACTGATTTACGATGGTAACGACTTCTAACCATCTCTTTTTATTTACTATGTATCTTTTTCGTATGCATGCAACAAAGTAAGAAAAGAGACAGTATTTACCAAGAAGACTTCTTTTGTATTTCTTTCTTTTCGATCACAACTTGGTCATTACAAAATGTTTGTTTCCATACATATATGCTGTCTTTTGGTTTGGTACAAGTAATATAATATCTATTTCGAGATCCGGACTGCCATCGACATAATATTTCTTTTCTTGTGTTCTGATGTGTCTGAGCGCGGTGGTTGAAGATCGGCATGGTGAAGCATGGTGGCGGTGTGGGGGCTCTGTCTTCGGCCAGAGGCATTTTCGACCGTTAGATCAGATCTAATCTAACGGTCGGGCTGGCTTGAAGGATGAACGGCCCAGATGAAGCCTCGATCGGTGAAACGGCTCCAGATCGTGCCACGTGGGGCTCAGCAGTCGAGGTGTTATAGCGCGCGGGGTTCACGCACGCGTGGGATATCGAAGAGTTCGCGCGTGGACCGCACGCCCGCGTGGCACTCGAACCGTCCAAACGTGTAACACACGCGGCTGGCCAGATATTTTGTCCCTTGCTAGATCGTGGCCGTTGGATCAGATCTTGATCCAACGGCCCATAGTTATCTGCACAGAATAATTAAATTAAATAGGGTTTGGGTTTGGGCCAACCGGGCCTTGTAATAATATTGAACTTGTAATGGACTTGGACTGGCAATTTATTTATTTGGGTTTAACATGTTTTTGGATTTTATTTTATATTAGCCCAATAATATTAATATTAGTTATAACAACAATAATATTATACATACGGTAATGCATACGTATATACCTATGCAAGCCTTAATTAATATAACATACTAGCATACATACATATATAATCATACACATAATTAACATAACATCTACACACATTATCCGTAAAACAAATACGCTCGTACTAACTATAGATACATGCGTGACACACATACCGTTAATACGTATACATACATAGTTTATAATATACATGCACACATACATTAATAGCACTCATGCACATAATAAACATATAATATAATATAATATAATATAATTTAAACACACATATTCACATAATAAACATATAATATAATATAATACAATGTATACATGCAACACTAATACTAATATGTATTTACAGACTAGATAAAAATGAGTGATTACAGCATTCACCATAAAAATTCATCATTTAATCAACTACAAAACCAAAAGGAATTTACACATCTTTATATTAACAGCTGAGCACTATTTAAGGACATAATACAATGAGCAAAATATTGTCCCCAATGTTCTTCCTAGCAGTAGTTTTCCCGTCACACGATCTTTTCACATCTGTACAAAAGCATTTATATGAACGTTATACAGGTCGGGTTTCATCCCAACCCCTTAAGCCTCTTGAAAAAAGTACAATCCTTCAACCGTAAGCATAATCAATCCGAGAGGATAAACTAGTTTCTGCAGTTTCATCCTCGCTCAAGCTACACGGTACACCCATGGAAGATCTAGACACATAAAATGAAATAAAAAGATTATGAAACTGCAATTCAGAATCATGCCTTGACATGCATACACTTCAACAAAATGAATTTCATACCACCCTTCACCCCAAAAATAAATGATTTATCGAGAGATATGGAAGAACGAGCTTGCCAGTTAAGTTTCAGATGAGAGAGAACCACTGAAGAATCTAGGCAGTCCAATTTTATGATACGTATGGTATGGTTTTGCAAAAAAAGTTACCAAACGCACAGACAACGGTTTTGTGGAAGGATAACAGTTGCTATGTAACTACTGCTCATTTAGCAAAACGGATAATACTAGAGATACGCAGAAGCTAAGTGTAACACTTAAAGTGCATCGACCTTATATTTCATATAGTAAACCTGTTATTTGCAAGTCTAAATATTAATTTATTCTAGGGCTAAAGCTGTAGTTTGAAATGTTTAGAACCACATATAAAGCTACTATGGAACTTGCTTGCTTATCCTCGACAACCAAAATGCTTGTGTTATTAATCGATAATTTGTAAAGTTAATCCCATAAAGTAATAAACAAAGCAAAGCACCATCAAAAAGAAAAGAGCAAAAACAAGAATGACCATGCACAACACATAGCCGCAAGCATACGGAAAAAGAAAACAGAATAAAGAGGAGGAACGTACACGAGTTCACTTGAAAATAAATGCCGGTGAACGGACATCACAATAGAGACAAAAGCAAAAGCACATTGGTATGTGCATATGCCAATGAAAAGATAGATTGAGAAGGCAAAATATATACTATACTGACCCTTTACTAGGATTTGTCAACAGAAGCAATCTGGCATGTGATGCATTTGCCACAAAATCTTGTTGAGAAAATTCAAGATTGACTAGTTTGGAAACCTTCGAATATGATGAGGGTGTCAGATGCAAAAAATTAGTATATGATATGCATATTTGACCACAAGCCAACTAAAGCTAGAACTTACTCTCAATTCATTTGTTGCATCAACTTTTACTCTGATAGGGTAAGCCTTTCTCAGCTTCCACTCTCCACCAACGTTATCCACCTGCACATAATCAACACAAAAGAATTTGATGTGAAAACATTCACCATGGGAACTGGTAAATGACAAAGCGTGTACGCGAAAACTATAAAGTCAATAGTGACACCTTTGCCGTCCTCACAAATGGCCCTCTCTCAGTACCCAAGGACTCACTGCACGCACTTATCAAATTTGAAGTTTTAGGCAGGTGTTCAATTTTGGGGGATATGCAGGTACAAGTATCATCATCATTTGATCCAGGACTTTCGTGTTCATTAGTATTTTTCTCACCAGAGGGGACAGGATAGTTAGAAAAAGAATCCAACACCATCCTTCCAACAGCAAGCTTAGAGCTCATCCTACTCCATTTGCAATCATTGACAGCAGGTTTGTCAGCATAAACTTTGTAGATATCTAAAGGAGAGTCCTGCCTGGGAAAAGGGTTTGAACAAGAAAAGGAAGGCTTGTGTTTTGGTTCATGATGAGATTTCCAGTCCTGTCTTTCAGACCCATGCACAGTGTTAAAGTTTGCACCCTTCATGTATGAATCCTGAGAACTCAACATGGTATTATGTACTTCATTAATCTACAGTGGAAACAAACAGAAAAAGATGCATCATAAAAATGTTAAAAAAAAAACACTTTTGAATATCATATTCATAAAAAGAAAGATGATAACCAGTTTGTTAAATATGATTTTCCATTATAACTAACGTCAAAATAGCTTCTAATTGAGGTAGTGTGGCTTCCATGTATCCAAGTAAAAAGTACAATTAATGCTTCCATGAAGCGCTATGAAGTTAAAATTAGACAACCAAAGCTTTCAAGCTGTAATGTCAAAAGTAGAACCATAAGTCATTATATTACTGTTCAATTAAAAGATCCATATGCACATGGATCTGATAGATTTCTCGACCAGCATAGTGGATTTCTCTAACATCAAAAGAAATTTTAGGATAATTTCTCCTTTATTTCACAACAATATATAATGGGAGCAGAGAAAGTTGCTTAGAACTAAATAAATTGTAGCACTTTTTCTCTGCCTTAACCCCCGTAAATACTAGCAGCATGGTCCATGCTATAATACTTGCAGCAAATCACCATTATCAAAGACAATACCCTGAATTTAGTTCTCTCAACAGGATTGTAAAATGGCACCTTAGGGAAAAAATAGGTTAACATCATAGTTAGTTCATATAATGATCGAACTGGTACAAATTGACTCTCAGTTATTTTGGACACTAGTTAACAGGGTCATAAAATTAAAAAATAATCTAAAAATAGTTTGAGAGTCCATTATGTATGCTAAATAATATAAAAACTTTAAAAAATGCATCAAGAATCCACTAACAATCTTAGGTGTAGGATGCTTCATCACTCCAGAGATATCTGGACAACGGTCCTGTTGGGAATCTCTAGAATCGATTACTTCTGCCCGCACAATAAATAAAAGATATACATGAGTTCAAATATTTCGATGTTGAAGATCCATGATCAAAGTTGAGCTTCAAGACTACAAGGGAAGCACAGCTGAAGAGTGCCATCTACTGATAAAACCGGAACAACAGATCTAGAGGTAAGGAGGCAAATAGCCTCACACATGCAGACAAAAGAAGGATAGGGCACAGCTCTTTTGACATTAGTTATGAATATGTAATTCAAAATCATATTTAACAAACTGGATATCATCTTTCTTTTTATGAATATGTTATTCAGAAGTGCAAAGACCCTTTCTTCGAATTTGATTTGTGTGCTACTTGTTCCGTGACTCTATCCCAGACCAGAGACCATAGAAAGGCAATGCATATGCCATTGAAACATCATCCCTCTGCATTTTAACTCTTGTAATTAAATAACTTGTAACACAGACAATAAAAAAAAAGAAAGATGTTTCTGAAATCAAAAGGAGAAATTCATGGCAGAAAAGAAAGAGAAACCAGTTTAAGGGGACAAATGGAAGGGGGTACATAAGAGTTTAGACAAAAAACAATGGGAAATAGAGAGATCAAAGCAGAGAAATTAGAAAAGGGAAACAAAAGAGAATGAGAGATGAAAACCAAATAGGAAATCAGCTACTTAGCAATAAAGAAACATCCAGTAGAAAAGTTACATGAAACAAGAAAGTAAACATTAAAGGAAGGAAACGGAAAGGCTTAAAGAAAGAAGAAGAAATATACACATGCACACAGATAAAAGATAAAATAGAAGAAGAAATGTGATTATGCTCCAATGCTGCACACAGATAAAGGATAAAATAGAAGAAGAAGAAATATGGTTATGCTCCAATGCCTTGGGGCTTAAGCCCCTCTCTCTCTCTCTCTCCAACACCATAAAGATTTGTCTTATGCTTTTGCTTTTGAAATTACAATGCATCAGCAAATGCCTAAAGGCAGAAAAAATATGTTCAATGTAACTGTTATTTCTAAATTCAGAAGCTAATAATTTATTTAGCATACAAACTAACAAGCAATAAAAGTAACAAAATCTAGTCAACCTGTCTGCCAGAATTATTTCATGATTTTACGAAAACTGTAAATATATCAAGCATATCAAGCAGATCTGGGTATTTAACTTACCATTGACTGTATGGCTACTTGGGAACTCAAATGCACCAGGAGGAAGTTGATCAAATTGAATACTAAGTACTGGACTATCTTCTCGATAATGCCTCCCCAGCAGCCTCTTAACAGCAGTAATGACAGGATTCTCGCTCACACCCTTAACCTTTAAATATCAAGATGGCTTATAACTCATGCTGTTAGAACTAGGATTTGTCTGCACAATTGATCCATTTTGTGTAAGTTTAGCTGAATTGTGCATGTCATAAGGATTCCCACTTTCAGAAAAAAGTCGATCTTGTGAAGAAAAACTACTTTCAGAGGATGTATCCTCCATCTGAACATTATATGGATTTTGGTGACTTCTACACTCGTATGTGAGGTCAGTGGCAGGAAACCTTTGGCTAAAAATCCTTCGACTTTCTACCTCTCTAGGATTAATATACCTGTAATCCCCCTGCTTAATACTGCCACTAGAATCTTGCCTGAGCCCACTACCACGATCCTGGATAACACCACTACAATGATCATGTTGCACATTAGCATAGCAGTCATCTCTTCTTTTGTCTTTCAACCTTCTATGACAAAACCAACTAGATATCTGCTTTTGAGTCAACCCTATTTGAATAGCCAGTTTCTCTTTCAGTTCATCTGAAGGAAATCTGTCCTCTGGAAAAAAAATCTTTTTGAAACAGAAAACAAGAAACATTTCAATACGACGATACTACAAGAATTATTACCTTTATAGAAGTGTGAGTTATCCGAGAGAAATTTTAGTGTTTGTAAATAATGTAGTAATTATCCTACTTAAAGTTTATCTCCCTAATAGATTAGATTTTATCCTTAGTAGGACTCCTTATTGTAGTTAGAGTCTATCAACTTAGTAGATTAGAACTAGAAGTTATCTTAAGAAGGTCTTCTTAATGTACTAAAAGACCTAGAGCCTATATAAGTGTGTATCGAGAGATGTAAATTATTTTTATTGAGCAATAGCAGAAAAATTCTGCATTCTTTTCTGCATTCTGTTTTTTCCTTTTAAGCAGAAACTTCAATTCTGTTTTTCTGCATTCATCAACATGGTATCAGTCTAAAATACGATCCTAATAGCAAATTTCAGTGGCGATTTCTTTGGCTTTCAGTGCGATGCCCTCTGCCCTGGTTACTCCAATTTCTTCTTCTCCAATGATGAGGAGAGGTAAACCGGTCTGTGTTTTTTGCAAAGAGGTCGATCATTCCAAGGATAAATGCTGGAAAATTCATGGTCGACCAGCAGTATGGAAACCTACAGCATCCAAGATATCCAGGCCATCATACCCTACTGCCGCACCAAAGTTTAATTCTGTTGGTGCAGGAAATTTGGCTATGGTGAAAACTGCAGGTAATATAGATGTTTTTTTGCCGACTGCTCTTGTTTCTACCCAGTCTGCAGCAAATTGGATTATTGATTCTGGGGCCTCCGACCACATGACTGGTAATAGGGCTTTATTCTCTGTTTTTAAAAAGTCTTCTTCTCAAGCTTCCATTATAATCATGATGGTTCTCTATCTCCCATCAAAGGGACGGGCTCTGTTTTCGTTAGATGGTAATTTGATCCTTAAGGATGTGTTATTTGTCCCCGACCTCGCATGCAACTTGATATCGCTGTGAGCAAAATTTCTAAAGACTTGAACTGCTCCTTAAGGTTTACTGATTCTACATGTTTTTTGCAGGCACTGGATTCGAGGAAAATAATTGGCAGTGCTAGCTTGCAACATGGTCTTTATATCCTTCATGGAAAATATCCATCTTCTATTTCAAATTCTCCTTCTTGCTTTACTTCTGTAGGACGATTAGATACTATAATGTTATGGCATTTTCGGTTAGGTCACCCCAATTTTCACTATCTTAGAAAAATGTTTCCTGATTTGTTTGTTAATAAAGATCCAAATTCTTTTAAATGTCATATCTGTCCACTTGCAAAACAAACCAAATCTTTATATTTACCATCTGTTCATAAACCCTCTAAACCATTCACACTCATTCATAGTGATGTTTGGGGTCCTTCTCGAGTGAAGAATATTACAGGGAGTAGGTGGTTTGTGACTTTTATTGATGACCATAGCAGACTTACTTGGACCTACCTTCTTAAAGAAAAATCTGACGTTGTTTCTATTTTTGCAAGGTTTTATGAAATGGTGGTTACTCAGTTTGATAGCAAAATAAAAATGTTTCACTCGACAACGGGGAGAGTTTTTCACTCTTTGCCTTAGGAGATTTTTTTCGACTAAAGGTATAATACATCTTAGTTCTTGTGTAGATACCCCACAACAAAATGGGATTGCTGAACGTAAAAATAGGCATTTATTAGAGGTTACCCGAGCCTTATTATTCACCCATGCTGTTCCAAAATATTTGTGGGGGAAGCCTTATTAACGGCTACATATCTTATAAATAGAATGCCTAGCAAAGTCTTGCATTTCAGAACTCCTAGAGATGTTTTCTTGGAAAATTATCCTACTTTTAAACCTATGTCATCTAATCTTCCCTTAAAGACGTTTGGGTGTACTTGTTTTTCTAAAATCCACAAATCCTTCAAGTTCCAAACTAGATCCTAGGGCTTTGCGCAAAGTTTTTCGTTGGATATTCTTCACTTAAGAAGGGCTACAAATGTTATCACCCTCCTTCTCGTAAGTTTTTTGTCTCTTTGGATCTCACTTTTTTTTTTGAACAGTACCTTATTTTCCTAAGACTGAAAATCGGGGGAGTGTTGGGATAATTTCGATCTCCCTAACAAAAGTTCCTTCTTTTTCACCTTCTTTACCTATAGCTCCTTTGTTTGTGAAGCCTCGTAATTTTTTAAAACCCGATACCCCCTGTTTCTAACACTACACCTCTACGTACTTCACCTAATATTACTCCTATCGCTCCTCATTATTCACCTAAATCAACCTGCTCAGCCCACTAGCCAATTACAGTATATATACCGTAAAAAAAAGCCATTCCAGAGACTGTGTTGCAATCGACACTGCCGAGAATTGGACTTTAGTCCAAATTGCTGTGAGGATAAAGGAGGTAATGATGTTGAAATTTCTCCTCATTTACTTGAACCTGAAATTCTACCTATTGCTAAAAGGAAAGGGGTAAGACAATGTACAAAGCATCCTATTCAGAGATATGTTGCTTATAGCAATCTGATGCCCTCTTTTTAAAGCTTTTACAAACTTGTCTAGATGAAGAACAGATTCCCAAGACTATTGAAGAAGCCTTAAGAGACTCCAAGTGGAAGAAAGTCATTGAGGAGGAGATTACAAAGACTAGAAAAAATGGCACTTGGACCATAACCGATCTTCCACAAGGCAAGAAACCAAAGGGATGCAAATGGGTGTTTGCTATCAAATACAATTCGGATGGGAGTGTGCACAGTACAAAGCAAGATTGGTGGCCAAGGGTTTTACACACCTTTGGAATAGACTATAAGGAAACTTTTGCTCCGTTGCTAAGTTGAACACCGCCGAGTCCCGTTGAGTTTGGTCACATTAGACTGAAACTTCATCAACTTGACATTAAGAATGCATTTCTTAATGGGAAACTAGAAGAAGAAGTTTTTATGAAGATTCCTCCCGGTTTAGAGTCCAAGAGAATAGGCGAGAAAGTTTGCAAGTCGGGATGATCACTTTATGGGTTAAAGCAATCACCAAGAGCCCGGTTTGATAGGTTCACTAGAGTAATTCTAGAAAATGGATACAAACAGTCTCTAGCAGATCATACCTTGTTTTCTAAGGTAACTCCCAAAAACAAAAAAGTTCTTTTGATAGTATACGTGGATGACATTATTGTGACAGAGATGATGAAGAAGAAATAAGCCACTTAAAATATCTTTTGAATAAAGAATTGAGATGAAGGACCTAGGAAAGCTTAGATATTTCCTAGGCATGGAGGTGGCTAGATCAAGCAAAGGTCCGTAATCAACCAAAGGAAGTATGTTCTTGACTTACTCACAGAGACGGAATGTTGGGCAGAAACCAACCGATACTCCTATGGACACAGCCTAAAGTTTAGCAAAGATGGGTCTAGTCCAAAGGCGGACAAGGGACTTTTTCGAGAGATTAGTTGGAAAATTGATTTATCTATCCCCACCGTGCCGATATAACCTTTGCTTGTCAGAATATCATCAAGACACATGACAAATCCGAGACAAGAGCATATGGAAGCGAGCTACCGGGATACTAAGGTATCTAAAGGGTACACCAGACATGGTTTAATATTTAAAAAGACCCTTGATAAAACAAATAAGGTTTATTCGGACTCACCGGGCAAGTGAGTTGACTGATAGAAGGTCAACAAGTGGTTACCGTTCTTTTGTGTGGGGTAATCTTGTGACTTGGAAGAGCAAAAAGCAAACTGTTGTATCAAGGAGTAGTGCGTAGCGAGAATACGAGCTTTAGCTCTTGGAATTTGTGAAGGAATCGGCTAATGAAGCTTCTAAAAGAGCTAGGCATGGTTCAAAACGAGAAGTTTGAAGTGTTTTGTGATAACCAATCTACAATTCAGATTGCCAGAAATCCAATTCAACATGACAGACCAAGCATGTTGAGATCGACAGACACTTTATTGCGAAAAAGCTTACAAGTGGAGTAGCTTTTTAACCTATGTTCCAACAGAAGAACAAGTGGCGTACATCCTTACGAAAGCCCCCCAAAAAAAGCTCTCTTTGATAAGTTCTTATTCAAGCCGGGACTATACAATGTATATTCTCCAAATTGAGGGGGAGTGTGAGTTATCCGAGAGAAATTTTAGTGTTTGTAAATAATGTAGTAATTATCCTACTTAAAGTTTATCTCCCTAATAGATTAGATTTTATCCTTAGTAGGACTCCTTATTGTAGTTAGAGTCTATCAACTTAGTAGATTAGAACTAGAAGTTATCTTAAGAAGGTCTTCTTAATGTACTAAAAGACCTAGAGCCTATATAAGTGTGTATCGAGAGATGTAAATTATTTTTATTGAGCAATAGCAGAAAAATTCTGCATTCTTTTCTGCATTCTGTTTTTTCCTTTTAAGCAGAAACTTCAATTCTGTTTTTCTGCATTCATCAACAAGAAGTTCTCCAGAGCCATAATCTGGGCTGGTGTTTTGACCGTTCTTTTCTTATTTACATCCAGAGAAGCTTTATCTTCTTCAGTCTGCAGTTCACCTGAATCTAAAACGATCACAGATAATCAGAAACAAATGTATTAAATATGGTAACATTAAGTATGAAAGTAAAAAGGACAGTTAACTTCGCTGATACACTTAATAATAAAAAACAGAGTTGCAAAAATCAGCTTTTTCAGATGACCGACAACATGATTCAAGCAAATGCTATACGTTGATACATCCCTACCAGTTCAAAAATAGTCCAAGGTGCATTACAGAGTGGTAATTTTGATTCGCAGTTATAAGAACATTCGAATGAAAGCATGCAACCATTAGAGACGGCGGCCGGAATATTCATGGCTCAAATACAAACTTTGCACATTTTCACGTGATATAACAACACTAAATCGCCACAATTTAACCTTGACTTAAAAGTAGATACTGCCCTTAACAATGATTCGGGTCAAAGGTGAGGATCTTCCCTCCTTCATTTTGGATTTCTCTCTAATGTACCAAAAACAACATTAAATCATTGAAAAAATTTCCAAGCAAAGAAAGTTTTTTTAATAAAAATAAAGAATTTTATAATTCTTCCTCCATTTTCCCAACAACCAAATGCCACGCTTATTGGTCAAAGCATGCAACTATCTTAACATATTACAGTAAACCCAGAATTAAAGATAGCAAACTTTTGAACAACCAAAAAATCTCAAAACTGAAAGCAAAATATGAATAGAAAACTAAAAGCCCAAATCTCAGATAGTTGATCTGAGATTGAGAAACGAAAGTATTTACCTCCCATTGTTTCTCCTTTGTTTTTCTTCAACGTTGATTCGACCATAGAAAAGAAAGCACCATTTTTTGGAAAAGCAAAATCTGGGTTTTCAATTGTAGAAGCTTCTATTCTTTTGAACTTGTTTAATTGTTACTTTAGATTTACGTTTCAATTAAGTTGGTCATGAGAGAAAAATGAAGAAATAGAGGGGATTGTTTGATGGATTTTGCTTTTGCTGTTACTTTCCATTTTGATTCAATTAGAATAGAATTTAATGTTTGGGGGATTTTTGTTTTAATTGAAATTGAAAACCCAGTTCCCAGAAAAATCAAATAAAATCATAATCACAGCGAGTGATAGTAGCAAACATCAAAAATTACATCACAATATTCTCTGTTTGTTTCTTTAAAAATCCATAAATTAATGTTGCAATAATGGAGTTAGGTAGTAGCTCAAATCCTCCAACCAAAAATCATGTTTCGCAACGAATTTTGCTGAAATCTTCTCAATCGGATTAAAGCATTTGGAATCGGATATGTTCCTTCATATGCTTGTTTTTAAAACTTTCATTTGATTGGTTTGATAAATTATACAACTATATTTTAATCAAACTACTTACTAATTTAAAATCGAACCAATCTAAATTTTGAAAATAGAACCCAACAAGTGGTATAAATAGAAAAAACGAATAAAGTTTATCATAGGAGAACCAAGTTCAATCGCTTTGTCTGTAAAATGTGTATTTTATTAAAGAATTAAGAATATATTTGAACATATATTACCTTGTAATCAACTTTAAACTATTAAAAAAATTGAAAATATTTTATGCCAAATCCATATTCCCTTTAATTTGAATACATCTATTAAATCTACATAATTATGGGTGAACATTCGATCGAGTCAAGTCAAATTCAGTATAAAATTCGAGTTAGTCTAGTTGACGAGTCATATTTTATAACTCAAAATTTATTTGAATTTTTTTAGTCGAGTCAAGTTTATGAAATTCGAGTCGAGTTGTTAGAGGTTGTATTTAAATTTAATTGTAAACATTTATAATGTTATCTACTAATTGGTTCTAATTTAAACAACTTTCTATATTTTTTTCATATTGGATATACATATATCATGCAAATTAGAAGAACTCGACTCGAACTTAAAAATTCATCCACTAATTAATAAAAATTTTGAGTTATTAAAGTTAGGGAAAATATACTATGCACTAACGGGTGAACTTGTTTTTCAAAAGCGATACCAATTTAGGGTTTGGAATATTAGTTTACGGTTTAGAGTTTATGAGTTTAGGTTACAGGGTTTAGGATTTACAATTAGAATTTAGGTTTTAGGGGTTAGAGATTAGAGTTTATGATTTAGGATTTTAGTTTTTAAAGTGAAATTAGTCATGTTTGTGGGAAAAAAATTCTATTGCCAATGCTTGGAATAATAACTTTTCGAGTTATTCGAATTTTCGTTTTAACTCAAATTTTATTTGAAATTTTTTCGAGTCGAGTCAAATTTATGAAATTACAATTTGAATCAATTCAAGTAAAAAAATTTTACGTCCAGTCAAAGAATTTGATTTTTCACATCGAGTGAATTAACGACACAAAAAAATAATTAAATGAATAATTTTTATTAATAGGAGTAATTAGATGTACCCAAGATATAAATTCTCATATTGAGTAATTTGAGATGGATGACTCTGCTTCATGAGACTAAGACCACTACAGTATACAAACTCAAAATATTTTATTTTTTTATCAGCTAATATAATTTTATTAATGGTGAAAAATCATACAAAATTATTAACTTAGGTTTAGAAAAAGAGCACCCAGGAAAATAGGAAAAAAACAAAAGAAAACGGAACACGACGGCCCATAAAACCACCCCAAATCCTCGCAAGAAAACAGAAGACCATGTACCAAGGTAGCTTGTGCAACACCATACGAGCCTCCATGAGCAAAAATACATATCCCCCTGCACCTGCCCCACGCCATTGCCCAAGCCATCCTCCTGCCGGTAACAGCCCCAAATACCACGGCCTGACACCAACAATCCTCAAGCAACAGACAACAACTCCATCGAAGAATCCAACAAACAAAATCAACTCAAAAAAATCAACATCTCAACAAAGAAAGAATATATTTATAGTTCTAAACCAAATGTGAATATCTATGAGAAATGGGATTGTGTAAAAAAGAAAATAATCTTTCCTTGATAGGCTAAATATTATTCCTTAATTCCAAAATCTGTTACAACGGTTTTTGCTGCAGAAGAGATTGAGCTTTTAATGTAAACCACTATTTCCTTCTCAAGCTATAAATGGTTTCACTCTCTGCTCCCATTCTAACTCATTCCACCTTCTTGCTAGATTTGTCGTCGCTACCTTCTTGCGTTGCGACCTCCATCTTTGATTCGTCGAACTCCAATAACTGCACATGGCATTACACCATATTAATCGAATCATAATCCGAATATAGAACACAGTCTATGTCATCCCGACTCTTATTTTTCTTGAAATTACTTTTGACTTATACCCGTGTCCAACACATACTTAGAAATGAATACGGTATGATCAGCAAAATATACAAAGAAAAAGTTCAAAAACCAAAACTGAGCATACCCTTTTTGACACTCACTTCTTTCTAAATTCTAACTGTTCAAGTAATCTACAAGTAAAACCAAAGTTAAAAGTTTCATTTTCCCCCAAACTTGGACATAAATGAACCCTCAACCACAGTAAAACCATACTCGCTTATTCTGTTTTCATCAACAGTACACAAAATCATCCAAGTCTTCTGCTTTTGATGAGCAAAATGGCAATTTGAAAACAAATCGAATTAAAAAGTCCAAGCCAAGAACATATTGCCACAGAGAATCAAACAAGGGTTAGGAGCAAACCGGTTTAACTTCGCCATTCCATATACAGTGAACAGCCAGGAATCCGATAACAGACGGTACAATATACAAAAGTGCAGGCTGAAAGCAAAAGGAACATAGAAAATTGTGATGATAGAGGTTGAGTGCATATCTACAGGATAAAGCTACATATGCATTAACAATATCAGATACAACAGATGGCCATAAACAGTTTACCTGAGCAGCTTGAAACCAATTCATGACAACAATTGTAAGGACCAAGCCCACCGTGTACCCCACAAATGTGCTCTTAAAATATTGGCTCGCATTCCCCCTAGACACATCAAATCTTAATGCTAGTGCTACAAAAATACCTACAAGGGAGAAATAAACCAATATATGAAAACAAAAGAGCTATTGATCATACAAGTATTCTGCTTCTCGTGGACACGTATCTAACCCTAGGAGAAGTAACTTGTCAAAGGAATAACAATCAAACAAAAATGAAAATTAAAAGAAGACATTTCTTCCAGAACCAAGTAAATGTAAATTTATCTCCATAATAGTGTGTATATTAAGAACTTAAAAACAGAACCCTAAAGCAAATGTTCATATTTCATTTGAGAACAAATGGCATTAGGAAAACACCAGCAACTGAGACTATTGCTGCCCAGGAATATTTGTTGCCTATCTTGGCAACAACGATGACATCACGACAACGTCATTGGTTAAAAGATACAACTTTGAATAAACACTAATCAAACACAAGGCATTGTGTTACAGCAGTAAATAAGATCATAGTCTAGCGACAAAGTGCATTAGTACCAGAGGTGTTCATGGGTCAGGTTTCTGCATGAAATCAACACACTTCATGCTTGTCTAAGCCCGGTCTGGCCTGAACCAAGCCCGCCAGTATTTATAAAGGACTAACCCAAGCCTGCTAGTAGGTTTCGGACTAAATTGGCAGGGTGGAAACAGACATCGCTGTCTTTTGCTGCTCGTGTTACTCTGGTAAATTCGGTTCTATCTTCTTTGCCAATTTACTACATGGGATTGCTTGTAGTGCCTAAAGGGGTGATTGCAAAATTAGAAACCATTCGCCGTAATTTCTTATGGGGAGGTACTGCTATGCAACGGAAAATGAGTCGTGTAGAATGGGAGAAGGTTTGCCGACCACGTCATTTAGGAGGTCTAGAGATGGTAGATTTGCGGTTCGGAATTTGGCAATGCTTTCGAAATGGGTATGCTCATGATACTTCGTCTCTTTGGCGTTCTTTATTGATTGCAAAATATGTTGAGGTTGTTCCGTGGTGGCGATTTAATACGAGTAGAATGAGCACGTTACAGTATGGAAGCAAATAGTGCAGTCCGTGTCTAGTTCAAAGGAGGGAAATTACATGGAGATGTCGACTTTTATGTGGAGAGTGGGGGATAGAGAAAAAGTTTTATTTTGGCGGGATTCGTGGTGCATAGAAGAGCCATTGAAGGATGTGTTTCCGCGATTGTTCTCCATAGCGATTAACAAAATGGCGTTAGTCTCCGATTATGCGGTGGATGGTTCTTTTGTTCATGAGCATTGGCATTCTTTCTTTCAGAGGGAATTGCGTGTATTTGAGGATAGGTTCTTGCAGGACCTTTGCTCCTTGGTTTTTTCGGTCGTGTTGCGTCCCGGGGTGGCAGACACGCTGATTTGGAAGCTGGACGCGCAGGGGTGCTTCTCGGTCAAAGCTTTGACATCTCGACTTATGTCCGACCGTGCGGGGATGGTGATGTCGGAGTATCCTTTGTATGGAAAATTTTAGTTCCACCAAAGGTTCAATTTTTTCTATGGTTTGTGTGATTAGAACGTTTGCCTACGATTCAATTTCTTCGCCAAAGAGGGGTTCCGATTGGTGGTGAACACGGTCGGTGGTGTTGGTGTGCAGATGGCGAGGATGCAATTGATCACATTGTTTTCGTGTCCGGTTGTGCAGGTGTTGTGGGGTAGCCTACTGCGGTGGTGGAATGTAGTTATGCCTTTGCCGAGTAGATTAAAGGACTTGTTGATTCTCGGTTTTCAATGTTTGTTTTTGGAGTACTTCGTCAATGGTGGATGGCTTGTGTCTCGGCCTCGTTATGGTCAGTGTAGCTAGCTCGAAATGATGTGATATTCAATGACAGGAGAATCCAAATTACGAAAATGTTTTTTCAAGTCCAATTGCGATCTTTCTATTGGGTGCGAACATTGGATGAGGCAATGATGGTGGATGAAGCTCAGTGATGGAGCTATCTGAGGTTGTGTTGTGTGCCATCGTCTTCGTTTGGACCAAGGGTGGGTGTGGTTTGGTCGCCACCACCTAGTTCAGCCTTAAAATTTAACGCGGATGGGGCAGCCCGGGGAAAACCGGGACCAGCAAGGATTGGAGGCGTGTTGCGTGATGAGGAGTCGATGATCTTGGATGTTTTCTCAGGTCCGATTGGCATTCTAGACTCCAACGAAGCTGAGTTGCATGCTATGGAATGTGTTTTGTCCTTGGTCGCACGCTCGCGTTGGCGTACGGTTGGAAGTTTGATTGTCAAGTTTGATTCCACAGTGGCGATTGGTTGGGTGCTGCACAAAGAGCGTCGACCGTGGCGATTTGGGAGTATTTTCGTTGGGATTGATTTGGCATGTGCGGATTTATGTTGTGTTTGTTTTTCCAATGTATTTCGGGAAGGAAATGGCCTCGCGGATGCTTTGGCTAAGGAGGTGGTCGATCGTCCTTCTCATTTCTCTGTTGGTTTCGTGTGAAGTGTGGACTGGGCGTTGGTTTGAGTTTTGGGAGTTGGCTGCACTGGTTTTGTTTTTGTGTTTGAAGTTGTGTTGGTTTGTAGTGGCAGTGTTGCATGAGCACTATGGGGTTGCGAGTTGGTTTCCATGGGACTTGTGATTTGTTCGACAATCTTTGGGTTTGATTGTTCGTGTTCCTCCATTTAAGATTAGAGAGTTTTTAACGAGGCCTATGATCATGTTGTAGTCTGTATGATTCTTTCTAATAAAATTATACTTGCTTGTCGATAAAAAAATATATTTTATTATTCATTATAAAATTATATATTATTATAAATTTAATTTTTAAATTATATATAATATAATATATTATAATAAATAAACATAGAGAACGTGACAGACTGAGCTCCAACCTTAAATGTTGAAGTCCGGTCCATAATTTAAGGGGTATAATTTTTTTGTCTCATTTTTCAAGCCTAGTATTTTTGCCTAAACCCTCCCAAATTTCGGGTAGGCCATCAGACTCGGGCGAGTGGTCCGGCCCTTGAACATACCTAATTAGTACAACAAGTAAAGGTGTTCATGGGCCAGGCCAAACCTCTAAATAACAAAACAAAATACAATTAGGAAAGGAAAAAGATTTTGCTTTCTTTTGTTTCAACATTCAAAATTATAGAATACTTCTTTTAGTTAGAATGACTACATAATAAAACAAGAACCCTAAATAACAGCTTATATCATAACAGAAGCATGCATTAGACCTACCAACTAAAATGGATTTCAAACATACCAGGAATGACAATGTCACCGAGTCCAAGCATGGAAAATGGTCGGGCAGAGTCAGCTGTAGGGAACAAAAGCTGCAGGAAAGTATCAAAGCAAAAATATTACCATGGTAGCAGATTTAATAATACATGAAAAATCAAAACAAGAACTAACCAGGCTAAGTATTTCAAATGGAAAGGGAGGGGGGCTGACCTTTACAGGAGCGTCAAAAGACTTCGCAACGCTAACCATAACAGGAGTGAAAAAGACCCAGAAAATATCATATACAAAAAGCCCAGCCTGCAATGTATATAGATGGAAAAAATTCAGAGGAAAGAAGACATGGTTGAAAATGAGGAGGCAAAATTAAGGTTAAACAGCAAACTAACAAAAAGTAATTTGTCCAATCAGTCGAGAGAAAACATAGCTTCGAATTTTGGCTAAATAATAACCTTAGAAAACAGAGAAAAATGTCAGGTAGAAGCCGCAAGGACCAGTTCAAGTCATGTCAAAGCAGATTGCAAAGAAAGGAAACTGGGAGTGGGATCAAAATCTTAAGAATAAGCAACTATAGTAAAGTCATTTGATTCATATCATGACTGATCAGCTTAACAATAAGCGACTATGATAAAGTTGTTTGATGCATATCCTGATAAGCTACACGCATGCAAAACATTGCTACATTAAAAGAAAATTCATATTAGGCGTTAACTTGCCTCAGTAACAGGGAATAACATACAAAAATCACTAATCCGCTTCTTACCAATAGAATGGCGCCAGTCTTAAAAGATCCAAGAGAAAGCATTTCAATTCCCTACAAAAACCAACAATTGAAACCTTCAAACCAAAGAGCAAATAAATATTCAACTTCATAATATTCTTAAAAGATAAAGGAAAATAATACTTTAACTATCACTGAACCGGTTAAGTAAACCCTAACCAAAAGATTGACAGACATAGAAACTTCCGTATTACAAGCTAGAATACTGACTAGAATATACCCGATAAGATTGATTAGTCTAGGTCGCATTGCAAAATCGAAGAAAAGTAGTAGAAGCCAAGCACCAAATAGGATTTCAGCCATACCTGAATGCAGAAAGCAAGACCCAGAATGTTATTAGCCAGCCAATGCTTCTGCGAAGCATACCATGCACAGAAAAAAGTTCCAGGGATTGCAGCTATGATCTGAGATCTTGTGAACTCAATCTCAAAAGCTGTTTAAGAAAGGTGTAAGGAAAAATATCATTCTGCATAATGCAAGCAAGTTAATGTTAACTAGATCAAATAAGAATTCTAAGGAGTCAATGATGGACACAAATAAATAAAGATGTCTTCAAAGTTCAAACAGGAAAAGGTTATATCACTCCAGAAGGAAATTAAGACCTAAAACTCAAATCATCAACGGGATTCTGCATTCAAACTATTATAGTGTGCAAACCTGGCGAGTTTCTATACTATAAGAACCAGAATGCTCATAAATTGCAAATGGAATGTACCGTACTAAAAGGTATCATGAGAATCACAGAATTTACTCCATTTTGGATTTATGAAATTCTAAGAGCAAATCCTTGAAAGAAAGTTCAGCAAAATCTTTGAAGAAACTACCAAATTATAAGAAACTAATCCAAAGTAATTTCAAGAAAAAAAATGACAAATAACAAAAAGCGCTGTGTTGATGGTCTGGATAGGAGGTGGTGGTTCGCAGTGGTTCACCCCGGTTGATGTGGATGTAGAGGCACTGAGTTGGGCGTTCAAGAGTTGAGGAGATAGGAGAGCGAGAGAGAGGTCTCAGAAGGATGGAGAACCCCCTCTAGCAGGAGGGTCCAATCCTCTTTTATACTCCTCGTGGGTCGTGGCACTGTTCCTAGATGCCATGTGACGGCCACTGATAGGTTAATCAAAGGGTTGCATGCTGATGGGACTGATGTAGGTAGCTTAGGGCCATCATGAGATCTACCCCACTTGTCTGATAGTGAAGTGACTTAAGTAGTTTCGGCTTGGTTTTGGTGGTCATTGTCCCATCTCTTAGTTGTCAGGCAAGTGGGTGAGTAGAGAGTAGACATAGGTATAAGCTGAAGGATATGCTAGGTGGAGGCATGCATCCAGAAGACTAGCCGTGGGAAGGAGCAGTGTCTCCGAAGACATGCATCTGAAAGGCTAGTCGTGGGCAAGAACAGTGCTTCTAGAGGATATACGACGGAGGAATAGGCAGTATTAGTGTTTCCAAAGGGTATGTGATGGAGGGTATAACACACTGAATAAGGAAGAAACACACAAGAATACAAGTAAATTCAGAATATTCCAAAAAGCCAAACAAAAGGTTGAAGCAATACTTATAACATAGTTAACTTTGAGAAGAAAAAGGTTAATCCCATTCAAAAATTAATCAAAACCCCTTATAGACAAAACTTAAACTATACTTCAAGAAAAAAAAAGAAGGGCGTACAGCGGAAGAATGGGAAATGCCAAATGATAAGGTCCTCATTCCAATGCTTTGGCAAGAAACGCTTTATGGCAGGCAGTATTGTTGCCCTGAGAATGATGGCAGAAAGAATAAATGAGATAATGGCATCAAGTGCACAGTGCACTGGTTTTGAAAAAGGAAATCAATAGTAGCAAACCCATATGAAAATGCATACAAGAGAGCGATGATTCCAAGGACAAAGAAGTAGCCTGTCAATACTGCATTAACCAAGTCTTTTGATAAGAACTTGAACATTAAGAAAAGTGATAACAGCATTGCACTCCCAACGAATGGAAAACGCATAGCATGTTCATTAGACATTGTCTCCTGTATGATAGACATGACATCGTTAGATAATTCTGATCAAGGTCCTTAAAACAAGAAAGCACCAAAATCAATTTACTCACCATTGGTGGAGTTGGCTTGACAGACCTATAGCAACCCACGTATACTGCTAGACATGCAGTCAAAACAACATTCAAGTTGGGTTCTACCTTCACAACAAGCGGTGCCATTGTCAACCCTGCATTTAGCATATCATGAATGCTACATTAAAAAGTGTCAAGCCTCTTGAACAATGGAAATACAATATGCATGTGCCACCATAGAGATCTCATATCTGAGAGTGACTTATGTTACATTCATTCTATAAAAGAATCAGCCACAAGACATATATCTATTTTTTTCACCATTACATCGAGAAAGATTCATGATGTAACTTGTAAGAACTCAAATATTTTGGAGGATACAATAATAATGCATTTGGACTTAATAAAGTGGGATATGCGATGCAAAGTGCATACATTTGACCATTGATTATGATAAATACTTTTGGTTGATAAATCTAAAAAGAAAAAGAAAGTAGAGAACAAAATCGTATTTAAAATATACAAATCTAAATCCATGCACCTTATTATACTTCTAAATTCTTCAAAATATTAGTTGTTGTGTCCAAAGCAACAACCAAAAAGAGCCTAAAATTTATTTATATTCCTTTAACTTTTTCAAAGGCTAAAATAACTTTTTTTTAAAAAATCCCTTAAACTTTTATTGCTTATGTCTTTACCTAGGTATGTCGCTATACTTTTGGGCACCCAAACAAGCCGTTGACCTTTAATTTGTACCCAACTAAAGCCTCGATCTAAAACTAATAATCTAAATAACCCGTAACATAAATCAATCTTTCATTTGACATGAAGACTTATTTGTGTACAAATCAAAAGATGGATTTTTTTTTCGGGTACATACAAGAATGGGGACTTACTTGAGAAAAGTGCAATAATTTAGGAGCGTGTTCAATTATTTAACCTTTTTTCCTAAAAAGTGTAAATGAAAGGTAATTCCTTTGTGTAGCATTTGGGAACTCGGATATCAAAATCTGGATTTGGATTTCAAAAATAGTGTAAATTCAGTAATAAGTATAAAAAAGGTACAAATGCAACATTCCTAATTATTTCTCAAAACCATGGATTTGTTGGATGCCATTTGGTGGTGAATTGGAAATTCCTAACTTACGAATTTGTCAAAATTCATACTTTTTATACTTTTCAAATATAGAGCATACTGAACTAATTGTGTTATAATGTATGCATTTAATTCTTTCAATTCATATAGCAAATGAAATTCAAATATTCGTACCATAAGTAACAAAGCTACCCCATTTCTACACAAAGCTACCCCATTTCTACACAAATTACACATGTACATCCCAATACTGTGAAAAAGAAAGTCAAATTTCACCCCTAACACACTTCTTTCCGATCATTTCTCTTATTTTTGATAGCACCAAAAATAACTAATTATCTCTGTTTCTACTCAACTAAATTCAACAAAATGAACAATAAAATCGAAAGAAAAGCTCTTGTTCAAAAACAAACCAAAATGTATATAATAATCTAAAAAAGGATCAATAATAGATAAAAAGAAGAGAGGAAAACCTGCTAAAGCCAAATTGGCGAGCCTTTCAGAGTTCTTCATCGTCGTACTCGTCGTCTAGCTCTAATGTATAACAGCGACGAAAAGCCGAACTCTTTTTACCTAAAGCAGAAATGAAACTGAAATAGATCCAATTTAACTCGGTAATATAGAGAAAAAAATGAAGAAATCAAACTTACAAGTGAAATTAGGGGTTAAAACCTCTGATCTTAAATCTCCTATCGATCAAGCTCTACAGATCGGAGATTCCGCAAAAGAAGAGAGAGAAGTTAAGTATTTATTTAATCTTTTTTCGCAGACTGAAACACATTTTGGTAGATATTTTCTTTTATATGGAAACAAAATCTGGAGTCAATTTTGTTGCCATAACTGAAGGTGCTGTCGTTTTGAATATTGTTTGTAGGTAAATTATACCATGACCACTGATCTATTGTTTCAATTCTATTTTTGCCATTTATCGTTTAATTTTATCATCAAATTATTTAATTATTTGAATGATATTAATTAAGTCACTAACCGTTAAAAATTAATAGAGATGTTAACGTGTCAGTTAAATAAAATTGTATAATTACATATTTGGTTCTCATTATTTATGCATTCTATCAATTTACTCTTAATTTAATTTAATAAATTTAATTATTCAACCAGATCGTGATAAATATCATCATATTACTGGTCCAAATATTATTTTTTTCAATAAATTTATTTTTCTCCAACCAAGTAAGAATGTCAATTGGACGAGACAGGTGCATAGGGTTAATAAATTTATTTTTTTATGAAAAAAAGTACGAGATATCTTTCTTTCGGACTCCCACCACAAATTATACATTGTTTCAACTGTCATTATTTTAAAAATAATAATAAACTCATCTCGACCCTTTAAATGGGTGAGAATCGAGAAATCGTAACTCCGCTATAACCACTTAGGTTATAAGATAGCAAATACATGCTCTTAGAAACAAAGCAATATAAGAATATATTGTCAAACTTAAACCAAGTAACGGTCTTAGTTTAGTAGTTAATCATATGTACTGTTTTTCTAGCCTACTCAGGTTCGAATCCTTAGAACATCATCCTTGGAAAAAATTTGTCTACTTCACACCCAATCTAACTCGTTGTGGGTGGTGCAACGGGTGTGAGACTGAGGTATGATCTTGTACTCGATCGTAATCGCCCGACTTATTATTATTTTTAGAATAGTGATAATTGAAATAATGTAGCATGTGTCGTGGAAGTCTGGAAAAAAGATATTTTATATTTTTTCCATAAAAAATAGGTTGATATTCATTAACCGTTACTTATGAATACATTATATAAAATGGATCGTGGAATAAGTATGAAAGGATTAGGGGTGTTCATTCTCGGGTACACGAAGAATCGGGTACCTGTTATTCGGGTACCCTTGAAACGCCGGTACCTGGAAAATCAATAACGGGTATTCGGTTATTTTTTTATTTATTTATTTTTAAATTTAAAATTTTTTAAAAATTATATAGTAAACACATAAATTTTAAAAGATTATAATACATAATCCAAACACAAAAATAGTGGTTTGAAGTTAGTTTTAAGATGAATATTTGGATATATATATATATATATATATATATATATATATTAAAGTTTATCATCAAAAAACATTAAAAATATTAATCACATTTTTTTTCTTTCGAATCTTGTATTAACAAATTAATAAAAATATATTTGAAAATTTTAAAACTTAAAACTACATAATACAAATATAAAAATAATTTAGAGATTTAAATTTAGTTTTAGGTAAAAATATTAAGGAACCTAAAATAAAAATATAATTTAAAACTAAAAAAATAAATATATTAGAAGTATCGGGCTGAGTACCCGGTTACCAAAAAATTTGGCGCAGGCCCGACCCAACTATCCAGAAAAAAATCCTGGGTCAGGTAATTTTTTAGAAAAATACCCGATTTTTTCCTTTCGGGTCGTTAGGTCAGGTATTTTTGAGCACCCCTAGTAGGGATTAGATGAGTCTTAGGATCCACATAGATAGTGGGGCGAGGATGATTTTGAATTTTGTACTCGCAGCGGGTCGCAAAGCGGGGATGGGAATAAAAATTCTTGACATGGATGAATGTGGGGATCACCCTTCGCACCCACCCCGCTTAATTGATATCCCTACCTAGTTGGAGGAAAATAAATTTATTGAAAAAATAAAATTTGAACCAATAATATGGTGATATCTGTCATGATCTAGTTATATGATTAAATTTATTGAATTAAATTAGAGCTATGACTAAATTGATAGAATGCATAAATAATGAGGATCATATATATAAATATACAACTTTATTTAACACGTCAGCATCTCCGTTAATTTTTAACGGTTAGTGGCTTGATGATATCATTTAGATAATTAAGTGATCTGATTGATAAAATTGAAAGATCAGTTCTCAAAAACATAATTGAAACAATAGTTCAATGGTCATTAGTGTAATTTGCCCCACAACCAATATTCAAAACGACATCACCTTCGGTTATGGCAATTTGGCAACACAACTGATTTCAGTTTTTGTTTCCTTGTAAAATAAAGGTTTAATATATAAATAAGTGTTTAAATTATTATTTTTATTAATATTAGGTGTTTAAACTATATTTGATAAAAATAGGTGTTTAATGTTTATATTGTTATAATTTTAAGTGTGATAGTTATAAGCTGTTTTAAAAAATCTATCATTCAATCAATGCCGCTCGACACATACAATAATTTTAATTTAATTTATTTTTTAGAAAAACATTAGTAAAAATTTTAATTTTAAAGAAATTCAAAAATTCTCAAAAATTCCCAAATCAGTCCCTGAATCTTTAAAAATCATGAATCCCAAATCCTCATCGTTGTCGCCACCAATCTTCGCAAATGATCCCACCTTTTTAGTCGTCAGATCCAGCCGATCATTTTCCTCAACATATCATCACTGAAAATCGGCGAACGACGTGCCAGCCCAACGATAATTTTACATTTGTCGTTTAATGCTCAACTAACACGCCGTTTTTCGATCTCTGTTGACGATGATCGACGACGGTAGTGGTGAGAATTTGGGGGTTTGAGGTTTTAGTGTTTTGTGGAATATTTTAGAGATTTTTTAGAAATTCAATTTAAAAAATTAAATTATTAAAAATATAAAATTAATTAAAGAAATTAGAAATTAAAACATGTCACGTGTAAATTTTAAATTGGTTAACAGAATTTTTAACTACAATTAACTACCAGGAACCTAAAATTAATGAAGTGAAACGTTAGATACTTATTTTTACCAAAGAATAGTTTAGGAACCTAGAATTAATAAGATGTATAGTTTTAGCATTTATTTTTATATTAAACCTAAAAGAAAATATGTACCGAATTGTTTTTCAATATGCGAAAAAATATTAGGGTAAAGTTCGCAAATGGTCATTTAACTTTGTTAAATTGTTCAATTTAGTAACTAAACTTTCAATTGCTTCAATTTGAGCATTGAACTTTTAGTTTTATAACGAATTGGGCACTGAGCCATTAGCGACTGTTAAAAGGGTGTCATGTCCGTTAAAAAAATTATATAATAATACATTTAGTCATTCAACTTTACACATTCAAATAATTTAGTCTTAATTTAAAAAAATAATAAGTTTAACCCTCATTATTTACACATTCATTCAATTTGGTCATAATTTTAATTGAAAATTTTAATAATTCAATTAAAAATAATTTAATTAAAACCGGTTTGGTTCGTTGGAGTAGGCCGTTAGAAGGGTGGATTAAAGCCAATGTAGTTGGTGCCGTTAGAAATAGGGATGGTACCGCAACAGCAGGGGGAGAGGGTTATCCGATTGGAACAAGGCGAATGGTTATTTGGACATATTTTTTAATTTAATAATTATGGGAAAATGGTTTCAAAATAACTTTTAGTAGAATTATTAAATATTTTAATTAAAAATATGACTAAATTGAATAAATATATAAATAATGAGAATTAAATTTATTAATTTTTTTAATTATAATTAAATTATTTGAATATTCAAAATTAAATGACTAAATGTGATTATATAAATTTTATTAACTGCAACATCACTTTTTTATCAGCCACTAACAGCTCAGTGCGCAATTTATAACAAAATTAAAAATTTAATGTTCAAATTGAAGTAATTAAAAGTTTAATTTTTAAATTAAATTATTTAATAAAATTCAGTGATTATTTTTGAATTTTACCCAAAAAAATTAAATAAATATTTAACTTCTCTCCCTGATTTCACTTGGAAGTTTAAATTCTTCATTTCCCCCTCTCTATTTTACCGATTCAAATTGGATCTATTTCAGTTTCATTTCTGCTTTAGGTAAAAAGAGATTCGACTTTTCGTCGCTGTTATACATTAGAACTAAACGACGACGATGAAGAACGCTGAAAGGCTCGCCAATTTGGCTTTAGCAGGTTTTCATTTTTTAATTTATTCTTGATCTTTTTTTAGTTTATTATATACATTTTGGTTTGTTTTTGAAAGAGATTTTTTTTTCTCTTTCGATTTTATTGTTCAGTTTGTTGAATTTAGAAGCAGAGAGAATTTAGTTATTTACGGTGTCTTTGGGTTCGATGGCAAACAAAAAGAAGAGAAATGATCGGAAAGAAGTGGGTTGGGGGTGAAATTTGACTTTCTTTTTCACAGTCTTGGGGATGTATTTGTGTGGAGCTTTGTTACTTGCGGTATGAATGATCTATGTTTTATACGTGAAAAGTTTAACATTTGAAAATTTGTATACGAATTGAAAGAATTAAATGCATACATTACAACCAAATTAGTTGGGTTTCAGTATGCTCTATATTTGAAAAGTATAAAATGTATGAATTTTGACAAATTCATAAGTTCCTTTAAAATGATCTATGTTTTCTTTTTAGCTTTATCAACCAAAAGTATTTATCATAATTAATGATCAAATGTATGCAGTTTGCATCGCATATCCCACTTTATTAAGTCCAAATGCATTATTATTGTATCCTTCAAAATATTTGAGTTCTTACGAGTTACATCATGAATCTTTCTCGATATAATGGTGGAAAAATATAGGTATATGTCTTGTGGCTGATTCTTTTATAGAATGAATGTAACATAAGTAGCTGTCAGATATGAGATCTCTAAGCCTCTAAAGAACTAGTTCCTTTTTTATGGTTGAAATTATATTGTAATGTTTGGTTGAAACTGATCATTGAACAAGCTCTGTTGGCGTTATACTGTAAGATAATTGATGAGATTTCTTAATGTATTTGCCGTGTTTCCCTTCTAATGTAATTTATGCTATGGCAGGTTGAACAGCTTTCAAAATTGATACAGAAAGTTTGAAACCTATGTGAAATCACTCATGTCGCGTCTACTCTTTCGAAATCTCCCTCTCAAAACTCTACGTCCCCACAAATTTCTTAGATTTTTTCAAACACTAGAAACCCCATCAAATGGGGCACCGGATTCATTCATTGTGGAGAAGATTCTGTTCAGCTTAAAGCAAGGTAATACGAACTCTTTGCCGAATTATCAATTTCAAATAAACCCGTTGATTGTTGTTGAGGTTCTTTCGCACTGCCGTGAGAATTTGCAGTTGGGTCAAAGATTTGTTGATTTTATTGTGCTTAGTTGCTCAAACTTTAAGCATTCTTCGATGTCCTTAAGCGCAATGATTCACGTTCTTGTGAGATGTAGAAGGTTATCCGATGCACAAGCCTTGGTTCTTAGGATGGTTAGGAAAAGTGGTGTTTCGCGTGTTGAAATTGTGGAATCTTTGGTTTCAATATGTGGAATTTTCGGGTCAAATGGTTCAGTTTTTGATTTGTTAATCAAGAGTTTTGTGCAAGCTAGGAAGTTAAGAGAAGGATCAGAGGCTTTTATGATTTTGAGAAGAAAAGGTTTTTGTGTTTCTATTAATGCTTGTAATAGTCTTCTTGGTGGGTTAGTGAAGATCGGATGGGTTGATTTGGCTTGGCAAGTGTATCATGAAGTTGTTAGAGCTTGGGTTGAGTTAAATGTTTATACATTAAATATTATGGTTAATGCTTTGTGTAAAGACAACAAGATCAGTAGTGTTAAATCATTTTTATCCGAAATGAAAGGGAAGGGAGTTTATTCTGATATTGTGACATACAATACAATCATTAATGCTTATTGCCGTGAAGGGCATTTGGAGGAAGCTTTTAAGTTAATGAACTCGATGCTAAATCAAGGGCTGAAACCAGGTCTTTTTACCTATAATTCGATCATGTATGGGTTGTGTAAGACAGGGAATTTTGAAAGAGCAAAACAAGTTTTAGATGAGATGCTACATATAGGGTTGAGTCCTGATACTACTACCTATAATGCATTGCTTGCGGAGAGTTGTAGGAAAAATAATATATCAGAAGTTGAAGACACTTTCAATGAAATGTTGCATCGAGGTGTTGTTCCGGATTTGGTCAGCTTTAGTTCGCTTATTGGGGTAGTTTGTAGAAATGGACATCTTGATAAGGCATTAGTGTATTTTAAAAACATGAAGAGAGCTGGCTTGGTTCCGGACAATGTAATTTATACTATTCTTATAAATGGGTACTGCAGAAATGGTCTCATGTCAGAGTCTTTGAAGATCAGGGATGAAATGCTAGAGAAGGGATGCTATATGGATGTTGTTACTTATAATACCATTTTGAATGGGCTGTGCAAGGATAAGATGCTCACTGAAGCAGACAATCTGTTGCATGAAATGACAGAAAGGAGTGTTTTTCCTGATTTTTGTACTTTCACAACGCTCATTCGTGGGCATTGTAAGGATGGAAATATGAATAAAGCTCTAAACTTGTTTGATGCAATGACCCAAAGGAATATTAAGCCTGACATTGTAACATACAACACCTTAATTGATGGGTTTTGCAAGGTGGGTGAAATTGAGAAAGCCAGAAAGCTCTGGGCTGGTATGATTTCTAGAAAGATTCTTCCCAACCACATTTCTTATGGAATTTTGATTAATGCGTTTTGCAGCAAAGGTCATGTTTCGGAGGCATTCGGCTTGTGGGATGAAATGGTAGGCAAAGGTATTAAGCCCACTCTTGTGATTTGCAATAGTATCATAAAGGGCTATTGTCGATCAGGTGATACGTCAAGCGCTGTTGAGTTTCTATCAAAAATGACTTCAGAAGGAATTGTTCCAGATAGCATCACATACAACACTGTTATTAATGGATTTGTCAAAGAAGAGAATATGGACAGAGCTTTTGTCTGGATTAACAAGATGGAGAATCAAGGTCTTTTGCCGGATGTTATTACATACAATGTAATCCTCAATGGGTTTTGTAGAGAGGGTAGATTGCAAGAAACTGAAATGGTATTAAGGAAGATGGTAGAGAAAGGCATAAATCCTGATAGGTCTACATACACATCACTCATAAATGGATATGTTACCCAGGACAACTTAAAGGAGGCATTTCGGTTTCATGATGAAATGGTGCGAATGGGATTTGTGCCTGATGACAAATTTTAAGCATTCTTTGTTGCAGATATCTTGATGAATTTGTTCCGTGTCAAATATAAACCGAAGGTCAGTTTTCTTGTCTTCACATAATTCTCTAGTTATGCTTGATTTAAGATGTCTTGATGTACCTAATTTATAAACACTTTACCATCTTTTGGATAATAGTGCCTAATTTATTTTGTCAATGATGAAAATGACTTCAGAAGGAATTGTTCCAGATAGCATCACATACAACACCATTATTAATGGATTTGTCAAAGAAGAGAATATGGACAGAGCTTTTGTCTGGATTAACAAGATGGAGAATCAAGGTCTTTTGCCGGATGTTATTACATACAATGTAATCCTCAATGGGTTTTGTAGAGAGGGTAGATTGCAAGAAGCTGAAATGGTATTAAGGAAGATGGTAGAGAAAGGCATAGATCCTGATAGGTCTACATACACATCACTCATAAATGGATATGTTACCCAGGACAACTTAAAGGAGGCATTTCGGTTTCATGATGAAATGGTGCGAATGGGATTTGTGCCTGATGACAAATTTTAAGCATTCTTTGTTGCAGATATCTTGATGAATTTGTTCCGTGTCAAATATAAACCGAATGTCAGTTTTCTTGTCTTCACATAATTCTCTAGTCATGCTTGGTTTAAGATGTCTTGATGTACCTAATTTATAATCACTTTACCATCTTTTGGATAATAGTGCCTAATTTATTTTATTTATCTATAGTCTCAAAGATAAAATCCTAATACATTTGAAGTTTTTGGAGATCAGTTCATACGGCTTTACCCTTAAGCTGAAAGAAATTGAACCCCTTACTGTTAGGTGAACAGATGTAAGGCCGAGAAGGAACAAGGTAGAGTTAATATGTGTTTACAGTTTTCAGCATGTATTGTTTGGCAAGTGCTGAAAGGCAGATGAGAGAGAAAGAGGCAAGGTTGAGTTCCAGCTTGTATGTGATTGCCAAATTTTGTGTAGGAATTCAAGTTTGATGTACTAAGTTGTAAATATGGTTGGAACCTCTCCTCTGGGTCAGTCTTGTAGATGAATAGATAAGAAGCAGGAAAATCTGATAGTAGGAAGATTTCCTAGTTCTAGAATCTAGAATGGACATTAGTTTAGTTGATTTTGGTTTCATTTTCTTCATCCTTGCAACTTGCTACTTCTTAATGAGCTGATCTTTTGAATTCTGGTTGCTGGTGTGGTATTGTTGTTAGCAGAGCTACCCATATATATATATATATATATATATATATATATATATATATATATATATATATATATATATATATATAGGTCAGACGTGGTTCAAAGATTTATGAGACTATGTACAATTTAATAAAATAAGGCCCTCAAATTTATGAAGTACAATATTTTATTTTTCCCCATGTGTTTTAACATTAGTTTATAACTAATCTTTTGTTTTTCTCTTGTGGGCATTTTACTTAATTCATCTCGAGTCCCCTTTTTTCTAAGCCCTTGTGCGGTCACTCCTATTGCACAGAATCTCTTTTTTTATATAAAATTCTCTGCATTTCCTACTTTTTAATCTCAACTTAACCCCCAAATTCTAAAATCTTCTCGTTTCCTATTGCCCCTCTGAAGGCAAGGCAAGTTAATATGGCATACTGAGGAGTATAAAAACTATGGTGCCATCTTTATTCTACTTCGATTAGATTTATTGCTACTTAAGATTAGTTTGTAATTAACTATTCATATAACTAGATATTAATGATTATAGTCACCTTAAGTTAATTTTACAAATTTCTTGTAATTCTCTTTATTTTGATTTTAATAAAATTTTTCTTACTATACTTGTAATTTTTCTCGTTAAAAGTTTTTCACGTAAAATTTTAGTCTCTTTTATTGTGTGACCCTTATACTCGTCGTTAACATATAACAAATTGATGTCATAACGTTTCATGTTTGATTCGATCATGATAGATATATCTATAAGGTATGAAATTTCGTTGTTGGATTGCAATTGTCACGGACCAAACTTTTTGGATCGAGGCGTTAGCGCAAGAACCAACCAAAGAGGGTTTGCGCGGCGTAACGAGCTTGCCAAGATCATTAGACTTGGCCCAGCACTTGGAGGAAGGCGTGGACCGAACCTTTGGGACCGAGGCATTGGCGCAAGAATCAGCCAAAGAGAATTTGCGCGGTGGAACGGGCTTGCCAAGACCATCACACTTGGCCCGGCACTTGGAGAATACTAAAGAGCCCGCAAGCCCACAAGACTTAGCCAAATCCATGGAGGATTCAGGAGGGTAAATTGGTCAAAACATTATCCATTTATTTGAATATAATGTGTAGATAATGTTTGTGATAATTAGAGATTTGAATTTGAGATTTGATCAGATAAGATAAGATAAGATCAATCTCGACCGTCGATGTAATTTAAACTGAGCCGTTGGATGTAGGGGAGTTCAACTATAAATAGAGGCTCCCTCCTCACTTGTAAATCACTACTTCACTTCATACTTCACTTTGAGTAATACAAGAAGCATTTACTCTAAAACTCTTTGAGTGTTCTTTATTGTTCTTTGTTGTTCTTGAGTGTTCTTCATTGTTCTAGCTGCCAATCTCTTTCTGTTGTTCATTGATTAGCTTTCGCTTAGAACGATCTTTCCTTCGAGGGCTTCGAGGAGTGTTTGATCTTCCGGAGCGAGAATCCTGGTTGAGTTAGGTGTTTGTCGAAAGAACTTCACCTAAGACCGTGACAAGGTACTTCAGGGTGACTTAGTCGACGTTTCAACCGAGAAAGCGACTAAGGTCCTGCACGATTCGTCTGGAAAATGTCTAGCCCGCGACACAAGTGGTGTCAGTGATGAGATCCATCGAAACCTGGAGTAATTGTCGAAGCCGTTGTCGAGCAGGAGTACTCACAAGGCTGGTTGAAGGCTGACTTAGGCGTAGGAATCGACTGATTTGCGTCGAAGGCGTCTAAGGCCGCACGGATTAGCTAGAGTCAAAATCTAGCCCCGTGACAGTTGGTATCAGAGCTGGTAGCCGGTAGCCAGGTTCTGTGACAGTAGGCATCGGAGCGAAGTTCTGCTGATAGTTGGTATCAGAGTTGAGCGGTGATAAGTTGGTATCAAAGACGGTAGCGGGTTCCGTGACAGTTGGCATCAGAGCGAAGTCTTGCTGATAGTTGATATCAGAAAGAGCTGTGAGAGTTGGTAACAGAGGGAGCCACGAGAGTTGGAATCAGAGAAGTGCCGTGATAAGTGCTATCCGAGCGAGTCGAGGAAGGGACTTGCGTTCGAGCCAGCTCGCAGTTGCAGTCAAGCGTGGTAGTGACTTGTGTTCAAGCCAACTTGTAGTTGCAGTCAAGTGTCGTGGGTTCCAGCTTGTAGTTGCAGATAAGCGTGGTGGTGGTTTGCGTTTGAGTTAGTCGAAGTGATCAGGGATCAGACTAGTTCGTGGCAAAGTGGTGATTGAGATGGCACCAAAGAAGAAGACACTGACAATGGACGATGTAAAAAAGACTTTGAACGAATTTGACGAGAGGAGCAATCATCTTGAAAATAAGGTACAATCGAATCTTGAATTCATAACAGTTGTGGAGGCTAGGGTCGATAAACTCTTGGACTTCAAGAAGGAGGCCGAGGTGGTGTTTGAACAGCTAGAGTCAGTAAACCTTGAGAAGTTGGGTTCGTTGGATATTGAGATGTCAGAGTCTCTAGAAGGGATCCAGGAGGAGGTTCAATGGGCTCTTAATGGCTTGGATGTGAAGATATCTGAGCGTGGCGATTCCTTAGAGGCTGCAGTGGAAACTCTAAGAGATGAGGCCAAAAAGACCCGGAGTGTTGTGGAGTCACGTCTTGAAAAGTTAGAGTCCATGGAGGGCAGGTTCAATGACGAGACGCAACGCATCCTCAACGAGTTGGAGGTAGTTCGAGAGAGTTGTGCTTGTGAAGCCAAGATGGTGGATTTGCAAAAAGCGGATGATTCTTCCAATGAGGAAACCGCGAAGGAGATCCAAGAAGTTCTCAACTCAGTGTACGAGAAGTTGAACCAACAAGATGATTCCCTTCAAGATGCAGTGGAGGCAATGAAGGTGGAATTGGAGTCGTTGGGAAAGAGGGTTTGTAGACTTGAGAAATCCGAAGAGGAGGCCAAGCAGACCCAAGGTGTTTTCGAGTCCCGTCTTGACGAAGTAAGTCCATAGATGACCAGTTCAAGGACGAGACACGAGAAGTTCTCAACAAGTTGGTGACATTTCGAGGGAGTAATGCGAGTGAAGCTGAGATGGAAGCTTTGCGAAAAGAAGTGGATGAGCTCAAGAGGGAGCTGCTCAGTTGCAAGATGGCAATGAACGAATGTGATGCGCTCAAGACCTTCTTAGAGGGATTTAGACCGAGGGCGAAGCTTGCAGTAGAGCAGGGAGATGCCCAGAGACTTTCAGAGGCTTTTGTTGTTGCCGAACCTCTGACCGAGCCCGCAGAATGCAAGCAAGCGAGTGTTGAGTCAACCAGGCCCAGTTCGAGAGACAAGGGGAATGGTGAGGCTAAGTCCGTGCCAGAAAAGAAGGGGAGCAAGAAGTTGAAGTGCTACTTCTGTGATGGTCCTCATTTGATAAGGGGATGTCCCGAGAAGAACCGTCTAGCTGCCATGGTGAAGACAACAGACGAGTCAAAGGGAGAAGTAGCGAGACTTGGGGCGATTGCGAGTGTCAATGCCGCCAAGCGGAGTGAGAGCTGTGGTTCGACTACGAGTGCCAAAGTAGTCCAGCCAGCGATGAGACTTGGGGCGATTGTGAGTGTCAATGCCGCCAAGCAAAGGGAGAGCCGTGGTTCGACTACGAGTGCCAAAGTAGTCCAGCCAGCGATGAGACTTGGTGCGATAGCAAGTGAGGAAGCTGTCAAGCCGAGGGTAAAGACGAGGCAATTGAGGTGTTACCGATGTAAGGGACCTCATAAGTTGCGGAGATGCTCGTTTCGAGCCAAGTGGTCCGAGGGACAGGACAAGGCCAAGAGTAAAGAGCCTGTGAAACTTGGTTCCGAGTTATCTAGTTCTGCCAAGGTAAGCGGAGACCATGAGCAGAATGGGTTGAAGATGTCTGGGAAGGCTGGGAAAGAGCTTGCCGAGAATGTTCGAGTGAAGAACATTACTTTTGAGACCAGTACAGTGTCGAAGGGGGCTGAGCCGTCGAGGGACATAGCAACCGTTAAGACGCCACCTATGGGCAAGGTGGGAAAGAAGCGAAGGACTTCGAGGAAGAAGTGCCGACGCAAGTTGAAGCAACTAGAGTGTTACCAATGTAAGGGGCCTCACAAATTGCGAGATTGCCTGGATCGAGTCAAGCCATCCAAGGAGTTGGGTGAGCCCGAAGAGAGCGAGGCTGCATCGCTTGATCCGATAATGTCGAGTTCTGCCAAGGCCAAGAAGGACCGAAAGCAGAAAGGGGTAACCATGTCCGAGAAGGCTACCGAGGAGCTTGCCGAGGATGTTCGGGGTAAGAGCATCGCTTTTGAGACCATTGTAGAGTCGAAGGGGGCCAAGCCGTTAGGGGACATAGTAACCGTGGAGACACCACCAATGGGTAAGGTGGGAAACGAGCGACGAACTTCGGGTAGGAAGTGTCGACGCAAAGAGAAAGCACCGAACTTCAAGGAAGAAGGATCGATGCAAGAGAGCACCAAACTTCAAGTCGGAAGGCGGGTGCAACCGTAACAACAGACTTCAGGGAAGAGTGCCGATGCAGAGTATCGCAACGGACTTTGTGGCGAAAGTGCCGATGCATGCAAAGAACTTCGATGAAGAAGGTTCAATGCAGAGGGGGCCAGACTTCAAGGAGAAAGAAGGGCTGACCTGTTTTAGAGTAAATGTGACCGAGGAAAAGGTACATCTCAAACACGTTCCTAGTGTTTTTGGTTTTGATTTGCCATTGTTGATGAGCGTAGGTCAAGTATGACCTAGTCTTCAGTGCGGGGGAAAAGAAGATTGGAAGAGACCTTTCAGAGTTCAAAGAGGCAAGCCAGAGTTGTCACCGAATCTGAGAGTTCAGTCTGTGTTCAATGTTGTGACGACTTCCAAGTCTTTGCCGCAGGACCAAGTGGGTCTGAGTCAAGGTAAATCAGAGTTTGTGGGAGAGTTCTCTTACAAGGGAGATGTATCAAGAGGCGTGTTAGCACGCGATGTTCAACGACAGTTTGAGGCGAGGCGAGCAGTTCATATGGGGGAATTGCATGGGCGGCATGACGACGAGTAATCAAGTTGACCCTGCCCAGGATCGTTCGAGTGCAGCGACGAGGGCGTCGCTAAGTCAAGTGGGGGAGATTGTCATGGACCAAACTTTTTGGATCGAGGCGTTAGCGCAAGAACCAGCCAAAGAGGGTTTACGCGGCGTAACGAGCTTGCCAAGATCATTAGACTTGGCCCAGCACTTGGAGGAAGGCGTGGACCGAACCTTTGGGACTGAGGCATTGGCGCAAGAATCAGCCAAAGAGAGTTTGCGCAGTGGAACGGGCTTGCCAAGACCATCACACTTGGCCCGGCACTTGGAGAATGCTAAAGAGCCTGCAAGCCCACAAGACTTAGCCAAATCCATGGAGGATTCATGAGGGTAAATTGGTCAAAGCATTATCCATTTATTTGAATATAATGTGTAGATAATGTTTGTGATAATTAGAGATTTGAATTTGAGATTTGATCAGATAAGATAAGATAAGATCAATCTCGACTGTCGATGTAATTTAAACTGAGCCGTTGGATGTAGGGGAGTTCAACTATAAATAGAGGCTCCCTCCTCACTTGTAAATCACTACTTCACTTCATACTTCACTTTGAGTAATACAAGAAGCATTTACTCTAAAACTCTTCGAGTGTTCTTTATTGTTCTTTGTTGTTCTTGAGTGTTCTTCATTGTTCTAGCTGCCAATCTCTTTCTGTTGTTCATTGATTAGCTTTCGCTTAGAACGATCTTTCGTTCGAGGGCTTCGAGGAGTGTTTGATCTTCCGGAGCGAGAATCCTGGTTGAGTTAGGTGTTTGTCGAAAGAACTTCACCTAAGACTGTGACAAGGTACTTCAGGGTGACTTAGTCGACGTTTCAACCGAGAAAACGACTAAGGTCCGGCACGATTCGTCTGGAAAAGGTCTAGCCCGCGACACAAGTGGTGTCAGTGACGAGATCTATCGAAACCTGGAGTAATTGTCGAAGCCGTTGTCGAGCAGGAGTACTCACAAGGCTGGTTGAAGGCTGACTTAGGCGTAGGAATCGACTGATTTGCGTCGAAGGCGTCTAAGGCCGCACGGATCAGCTAGAGTCAAAATCTAGCCCCGTGACACAATGCTAGATTCTCGCTGTCGTAGGTCAAGATACAAGTAATTCTTGCTCAAATAAATTTTGATAATGTCGTATTAGAGTTTGATAAGATGTCATCGTATTGGACTCTCAAGGAAAAAATACCGAATGAATCAAAAGGTTATATCTCATATTAATATGTGTAGCGATGTTTCTCTCGCTAAAAAATGATATTTTTTATTTTGTTTTTTATTTTGAAAATTGTGTCTTCCGCTTGGGATTTTATAAAACTCGTATTTTGTTTTGAAAATGGAGTCGCCACCGGCCACTTAGGTAGGCCGGACACCGTAAAAAACCAGATGTTTCAAAATATCGGGTTCGAGAGTCGGTTACGGATGGGGAAGGATTAGCACCCCCACACCGCCCAAAATTGGTACTTTAATAATTACCGCTTTATTAATATTAGACTTTTCGGATAAAGTGACGATTAAATTAAAATTTGGTTATAAGTGTGGGTAAATTTTAAGAGCCCCGTTATCCGAGAGTAAACGCCTAACGACTATCACTACGCCTGATACTGGCCCCGTTTACGCTCGAATAAAAGGGCATCACATTGACAAAATATATGTTCGTTATGCAAACTTAAAAAACATGGCAAATATAAATAAATACATTGCGATAGAAATATAAATAAATACTAACATAATAAAATACTAATATAACATAAATAAAATACTAATCTAAAACATACATACATACATAACTATTAATTTAACACATAAATAAAAACAAATCTAACATAAATAAAATATTAATCTAAAACATACATACATAAATATTAATCTAACTCATAAATAAAAATGGATCTAACATAAATAAAATACTAATCTAAAACATACATACATAAATATTAATCTAACTCATAAATAAAAATAAATCTAACATAAATAAAATATTAATATAAAACATAAATTTAAAATATACTAATATAAAACATAGATAAACATACAAATTAAAAACACAATTTTAAATTAACTACTATTTCATTAAATTATAAAAATTACAACATAAATAAAAAGGAAAGAAAATATACCTAACTAGGAGTTCGAATGACGAAACCCGATTGAACCCTACCGAGATCTACCACGATCTCTCCAAAAATATTAACTAGACCAGACCTAAAATAGGACCCCGATCGAACCGACTAGGACCGAGGGGACTGCCCCTTGGCCCTGGGGTAGCCGAGAGCACTGCTCTCTTATTTGGCCACCCCAACCGATTGCCTCCATTTTTCATCTCCTTTGAATGCCTATTTATAAGCAATGTAAAGGGGGTGACGTGGAGCCTTGTGCTCCACTCCCCTCCCCCTTTTTTATTATTAATTTTTTTTTTACTTTTTTTATTATTTTTTAGTTTTTTTTAATTAATAATATTATTACAACAATACTAAAAATACTAAAAACCCGGACAAAAATGAATGATTACAGTTGCCACTCTTTGCTTGTTCTTGTGGAATGAGAACAAAACAAAGATCAAAAGCACTCATTTTTGTCTTATCTGGCTGAACTTCTCTCCTTTTGACGTGTGTCTTCCTTCTTTGGTAGATCTTATTTCTCTTCACGTAGGTCTTCTTTCTTGTCTTGATTGATCTACCTTGTCACTTTAGGGAAGCAAAGCCTTCAAAATGGGGGGTTGTTTGTTGGGGAAGCCAAACCGAGTTCCACTTGCTACATTATTGATAATAAGCTAATACTTAAGGAGAGTTCGACCCAGCTGCAACACCGACGAAGAGACAGGGTCTACAAAATTCGATCCAGCTGCAACACTAACGAGGAGGCAAGACCGATAGGTGAAAGTTCTGATGTCTGATCCAACTACAACTCTGACGAAGAGGCAAGATCAGAAAACTGACAATTTTTCTCTTTTTTTCTCTCTATTTTTTGTTTCTTTTTTCTCTGCTTTTGTTTCTTTTTTCATATTTTTTCTTTTTTCTCTTTTTTTCTTTCTTGATTTTTTTCTTACAACATTGATAAAACTTGAAAGTTGGTGAATTTTGACCAAGCTACAACACCGACGAAGAGGCATGGTCTAAAGTTAGTAATGTTGATCCAGCTACAACACCGACGAAGAGGCAGGATCAAGAGTTAGTGAATTTGGTCTAGCTACAACACCGATGAAGAGGCAAGACCGGAAGTTAGTGAATTAGGTTCAGCTACAACACCGACGAAGAGGCAGAACCGAAAGTTAGATTTGACCAAGCTACAACACCGACGAAGAGGCAAGACCGGAAGTTAGTGAATTAGGTTCAGCGACAACACTGACGAAGAGGCAGAACTGAAAGTTAGATTTGACCAAGCTACAACACCGACGAAGAGGCAAGGTCCAAGATTTGATCCAAATTTCGACAATCGACGAAGAGGCATGATCGGATAGTTGTTCTTTTTTGTGATCAAGCTACGACTCTGACGAAGAGGCATGATCAGAATTTGGTTGAAAGCTCATTTTTGATTTTTTTGATTTTTTTAAATTTTTTTGATTTTTTTGATTTTTTTTATTTTTTCCTTCTTTTTTCTTTTTTTCTTCTCTTTTTCTTGATTCTTTTTTTCTTTTTCTTCTTTTTTCTTTTTTTGATTTGTTTTCTAGATACAACATTAATAAATAAAACTTGAAAATCAGAAAAGTTGGATTTATCAACGGAGAAACAAAACATTAATCAAACCCTACTACACCATCACGGATAAGTAGGACAAAGAAAGAATCGACCTAGCCACTCTATCAAGGAGGATCGGATCGGATAATGACGACTGAACCGCTACACCATCAACGGAGAGTAGGATCCGAGGGCGACAGAGCTTGGACCCGCCACTTCATCGGCGGAGGACCGACTGGACAATGATGACTGAATCGGCTACACCATCAGCGGAGAGCGGATCTGAGGGCGGCAGAGCTTGGACCCGCCACTCCATCAGCGGAGGACTGGATTGGACAATGACGACCTGGAACCGGCTACACCATCAGCGGAGAGCAAGATTTGAGGACGACGGGAGCTTGGACCCGGTTACTCCATCAGCGGAGGACTGGATTGGACAATGACGACCTGGAACCGGCTACACCATCAGCGGAGAGCAGGATCTGAGGGCGACGGGAGCTTGGACCCAGCCACTTCATCAGCGGAGGACCGGATTTGATAATGATGACCTGGAACCGGCTACACCATCAATGAAGAGCAGGATCTGAGGGCGACGGGAGCTTGGACCCGGCCACTCCATCAGCGGAGAACCGGATTGGACAATGACGACCTGGAACCGGCTACACCATCAGCGAAGAGCAGGATCTGAGGGCGACAGGAGGTTGGACCCGGCCACTCCATCAGCGGAGAGACTAGACCGAGCGATGAAAGTTGATAAATTTTCTTTTAAATTTTCATTCATTTTTTTCGATTTTGATTTTTTTTTCTGATTTTTTTCTAATATTTCCAACTCTATTTTTTTATAATTTTCTTTTTTCTTGAACTATACAAAAAAGTAAAGCTAGAGAAAAAAATAGGTCTGGTTGCACCGTCAGCAGAGAAACAAAGCCTGAATAGAAATTTGATCTGCTTGGGGAAAGGTTCGGATCTGTTGCACCATCAACGGAGAGACGAGATCTTCAGGATGTCTATATTGTTGCACCATCAGTGGTAAAGCAGAATCTGGGAATTGTTGGCCTATCAACAATGACGAAGGCAAGATCTGGAAAAGTCTACTTCTGCTGCTCTACTGGATGAGAGGTATGACCTAAAAATAAAAAAACATTAATCAGTAAATGTTCACAAAATTTGTCATTGTTACCTTTTATTGATGTTTCAGCATCTTCTTTGTGTGTTTTTGGCCTCCTCTATGACTAAGGTTGGCCATCGTGTCGTTTCCCCATTTTGAGGATTTCGGGTTCTCCTTCGAACCTGTTTGTAAGCAAAAATGCATACATGATTTTTTATGCCTAAATGCATGTGTCTATCTTAAATGCATGGTGATTTTGGTGTATGCACTTAATCTAAATGTATGACGTATGCAAAAATGGTTTAATGCAAGATGAATGCAATCTAAATGCATGAATGTGATATGATTTTTTTTCCCTCAATAGGATGCCCCTGGCTCCTCATTGGTCCTATCAAGATCTTGGTCTTTTGAATATGACGATGCCTTAACCTCTTCTTGGGTTTGATCATCCATCTGGGTGTATGCCCTAACATTTTGTTCGTTCTTATGCCATCGTCTGAAATTGCTCTTGAAGTTGACACTTTGAGTGTTGATTCTATTGTCCCCTAGGTTGGGTTTATAAATTGTGTTGGTTCATGGCAGCTCGTTACTATTATTATTTTGGATTAGGTGCATTTTTGCAGACTTTGGTCAAAGATGCAAGAGTTTGACTCGATAATGAAGGCTGGACCTTGGCAAATAATGCCCCCGGACTGAGGCCTTGTTAGAGACATAATGTTTGTAAAAGATGTGGGGGTGCTTTTGGACATGCCCCAAGACCAAACTTTTGTAAGGTGCTAGATCGACCATCTTCGTTGTATTTAATGGGGCAACCCGAGGATTAGTTTTATTATTCTGAAAATGAATGTATGCAAAATGTGTCCTAAATCGATGCAATGCAAAATTAAGATTGTGATGATGTTGTGTCATGATGCAGGTGAAATCAATGCGATGAGAATAAAATGAAACGAGTTAGTACCAAACAAATGAAAAATAGAGTAATAATAAAATTTGTACATAAACAAGAAATAAGGCACCAGAGCCTAAATAGGGTGACCACTAATTGGGCAGAGTTTCACATGGCTCTAAAGGGTTGGCTCTTACGGCTCACTATATGCAGTTTTGGTGCTAAGAGGTACCCGAATTGTCCTTGCTGTCCTCTACTAAGAGTAGCAAGGCCCCCGGTCATCACCCATTATAGGCTCCTTTCAACCGGGTTCAATTCAGGGGGACCTATTCGCTTATACCCATACGAAGGAACGATATCCTCACGAAAGTATAAGGTACTCGAGCCCCGAAGGTACTTGCTAGCCTCATACGGGAGAACGATATCTCCACGAAAGCATTAGCGTTTTCCCCCCACTTAAAAAAACGGGTTTATATGTCATATTTTAAATGCGTTAAAATAAACGCGCAATTATAACCGAATGTTACTTTAATAGTCTCTTTAATCCGGGATTTCCAATATTAGTAAAGCGATAATTATTTAAAAAAGCTTGACTATCTTATTTGTTTTTGAAAAACAAAAATGTCCCCAGCGGAGTCGCCATCTGTAGCGATGTTTCTCTCGCTAAAAAATGATATTTTTTATTTTGTTTTTTATTTTGAAAATGTTGTCTTCCGCGTGGGATTTTATAAAACTCGTATTTTGTTTTGAAAATGGAGTCTCCATCGACCACTTAGGTAGGCCGGACACCGTAAAAACTAGAGATTTCAAAATATCGGGTTCGGGAGTCGGTTACGGATGGGGAAAGATTAGCACCCCCACATTGCCCAAAATTGGTACTTTAATAATTACCGCTTTATTAATATTAAACTTTCCGGATTAAAGTGACGATTAAATTAAAATTTGGTTATAAGTGCGGGTAAATTTTAAGAGCCCCGTTATCCGAGAGTAAACGCCTAACCACTATCACTACGCCTGATACTGGCCCCGTTTACGCTCAAATAAAAGGGCACCGCATTGACAAAATATATGTTCGTTATGCAAACTTAAAAAACATGGCAAATATAAATAAATACATTGCGATAGAAATATAAATAAATACTAACATAATAAAATACTAATATAACATAAATAAAATACTAATCTAAAACATACATACATACATAACTATTAATTTAACACATAAATAAAAACAAATCTAACATAAATAAAATACTAATCTAAAACATACATACATAAATATTAATCTAACTCATAAATAAAAATAGATCTAACATAAATAAAATACTAATCTAAAACATACATACATAAATATTAATCTAACTCATAAATAAAAATAAATCTAACATAAATAAAATATTAATATAAAACATAAATTTAAAATATACTAATCTAAAACATAGATAAACATACAAATTAAAAACACAATTTTAAATTAACTACTACTTCATTAAATTATAAAAATTACAACATAAATAAAAAGGAAAGAAAATATACCTAACTAGGAGTTCAAATGACGAACCTCGACTGAACCCCACCGAGATCTACCACGACCTCTCCAAAAATATTAACTAGACCGGACTTAAAATAGGACACCGATCGAACCGACTAAGACCGAGGGGACTGCCCCTTGGCCCTGGGGTAGCCGAGAGCACTGCTCTCTTATTTGGCCACCCCCAGCCGATTGCCTCCATTTTTCATCTCCTTTGAATGCCTATTTATAGGCAATGTAAAGGGGGTGAGGTGGGTGACGTGGAGCCTTGTGCTCCACTCCCCTCCCCCTTTTTTATTATTATTATTATTATTTATTTTTTTAGTTTTTTTTAAATTAATAATATTATTACAACAATATTAAAAATATTAAAAATCCGCACAAAAATGAGTGATTACAATATGCACCTACAAATTAGATTTTACAAGATATATTGAATGAGAAGACTGCTATGTTATGGCTAAAGTTAGAGAAACTATGGATGAATAAACTAGTAAGTTACACATGAACCAATAAATTTATTCTCAGTGTTTGCAAGAAAGTATGTCGTTAGAAGATAATTTAACTGTTTTAAAATAAACTGTACTAGATTTTTAGACCATAAAGGTTAAGTATGATAAAAGAAAAGATTTATGGTTAATTTTGTTTTGAGAAGCAAAAAAGAGATTAATATTATGGGCATAAAAAATTTGAGGAGAAACAGGGAGCTCAATTCTACGGGCATGACAAATATGGCTGGCCCTAAGGGTGGGCAGGAGGGCGCCCGTCCAAGTTCTACTGCCTACTCGGGGCTTATTATTTATATTTTTTAATTATATATATGGTTCGGTAAAATTTAAATATTTATTAATAAAGTCTGTAATTTTTAATTGAAAATTTATTTAGTTCAAATATTAATAAGTCTTAGTGTTATAATTGAGATTTTAATGATAGTTAAGTTTTTTTTTAATATTTGTTATTAGGATTTTTTTTTCAATACTTGTTATTTAAAGTTCAAAATTTTCAATACTTATCATTAGAGGCTCATTTTTTTCACATATTTGCTATTAGGGCATACTCTTAAAATTATTATTTTTCAATAACTGTTATTAGGGGTCTACTCTTAAAATTTATTTTTTAATATTTTTTATTAGGGGCCAAAATTTTTCAATAATTGTTATTAGAGACTCAATTTTCCCCAATATTTATTATTATGGTTTTATTCTTAAAATTCAAAATGTTTCAATTATTTGTTATTATAAGCATAATCTTAAAATTTATTATTTTTCAATATTTATTATTAGAGACATACTCTTAGAATTCAATTTTTTAACACTTATTATCATGGGTTTAATTTTTTAGTTTGCCCCGAGACTCTAAAATTTCAAGACCGACCTTGATGACAAATTCGAAAAACAATAACTCAATTTCATGAACATAGCTTATTTGAAAGAAAAAAATGTTTAGCTCACCGCATAGATTATTGATGCAAATGATAAAACTGTTTTATCTTAGTTTTCTACTACCAAGAAAAGACAGAAAATAAAGTAGACTCCCGCAATGATCTAATAAGGCTAATGTGTTATGGGGTTAAGGATAAAATTGTCATTGATGATTAATCTTATGTTGTATGTGATATTGTTCGTGGTGATATAATTGAGAGCAAAGTTAAAACTTATGATGATATGAAGAATTAGTCACTTTCTACATCCAAATTTGAACAAAATTTAGACTTAGTTGACATCTATTGTTAAATAAAACCCTAAGAAGTTTTGTTGAAGAGGTGAAAAACTTGTTTGTCAAGGTAAAACATCCATTTCACAATGAGGTTGGATTTTTTTTGTTGAAGTTTAAAATTTTGTCTTGGAATTCTTACACTTTCAGAATTTGTGTCAAAGTAGAGATTGTTAGAGTTTGTGACTCTAATTTTCTGAGCATCTTTTGTTAGACTTTGATTCAAAGTAAAAAAAAATAATTTGAGTAGATTTATTGCTACACAAAATTCCTTTGTAATCAAGTATCTATCACTATAAATAGATACCATGAATTAGAGTTAGACATTAAGTTGATTCTACAAATCTCTTGTAGTTCTCTTTATTTAACATTAGTAAAATTTCTCATCTTCTACCCACTGTTTTTCTCGTTAAACGTTTTTCACGTATAATTTTAGTGTCTTTTTTATTGTGCGATTAGGAATTTATAAGAAGAAAAATAACATGAGATCAACATAAAATAAAATACACGCAAGAGATGATTTAATGCGAATTGGTCTTGTTAACTCCGCGATAAGAGAAACAAATAATCTACTATAAACGTAGAGGTAACGAACACATACACATGCGCACGCACTCGCACACACAATGTCTCTCCAAAATTCATCTCTGCAATACAAAGATTACAAAATGAATTAAATCTCTCCAAAAATAATTATCTCTCGTAATGCTAAATGTTAAGACATATTTTGTATTTATAGAAAAAAATTTGGTCAACAAGAATCCTTCTTCTGTAAGAATTCTTAACTAAATAAATTTAATTATCAAGTAATCTCGAACAACTTGAATTATAATAAAATCAAACTTAATGACCAATTAGAATTTGAGTCAATATGTAACAATCTCCCAATGGCACAAATTCCTTATGAACATTTATCTTTAAGTTTTCAACAAATTTAATTCTTATGTAAGACAAATATCCGTTGAAGTACCTTTGTCGAGTCTTCAAGAACTTCAATTTTTATATAGTATTTGTTGAAGCACCGCTGAATCGTTTGAGAATTACTCTCTCTACAACTGAAAACTCATTGCAACAAAAATTATCTTTCATGTCTCTAATATCGTTTACAAAATTTACGACAACAAACTCCAAAACTCCACAACTCAAATCATATTTCATTATACCATTTATTAGGGATTCATATGCGAGATTTAGCATGGTTTAGTCTTGTATAACTCGACAGACGCGGAAAACAAATAATCCACTATAAACGTAGAGATCGCAGAGAGTACAAGTACATGATAACTCACGTATCTTATAACTCGATATATATATATATATATCCCAAAACTCGTGTATCAAAAAATACTTTCACGTCGTCCCTACAGAACTCATCCTTGTAACATAGTCGTAATAGTTACAGAGACTACAAAAATAATTACATCTCTCCATAATAATTCTCTATCGTAAAAAGCTTAAGACATTCTATATTATAGAGAAAATAAACTTGGTCACCAAAAATCTTTATTCTATAAGAATTCTTAACTAAATAAACTTAATTACCAAAAAATTTCGAACTACTGAAATTACAATAATATCAAACTTAATAACTAATTAGAGATTGAGTTAATATGTAATAATTTATGAGGTTTTTTAAATAACTTTTTAATTAAAAGTTCAATCAAAATTTTAATGTAATTGATGGTTTTTCATATAAATCAAACAAACATTAAATCTCAAAAGAGGGATTGAAATAACATTATTTCTAGAAACAGATTTTTTTTGTTGAGGATGAATTCGACTACAACGAGAGTCGAATTCTTCAACACAATAGCCAAGGTCATGTTTTATGGTACCCATTATGAGACGACTTTAATCTTACTTAAAAAATCTAGTGTCTCATCCTATTAGGCTAACTGTTTGTTGATTTCTACCGGGTTTTTTCTTTCGATCTTCCTTCTACTTTATGCTATTACTCTCATCACGGTGATAGTCTTTGCAGCTGCATTGATGCCCAGTCATAGTGATATTTGGATATTTGATATATAAAGATGTCGTAATCATAACATATTTCTAATTTCATTACAAGGCACATTCATTTCTCATTCGTTATTTTTTCAAGGATAATGAAGTCAACCATTTCACCACTTACAGCAACATTTGAATGTAATTGGAATATTCAAAGGGTTTCACATTTTGACTTTTATTTTAGTAAAATTAAAGCTTGCAAGGAGTTCATATAAATGAGGTGCCTTTTTAAGTTAGTCAAGGACTTTTAAACCTTTATGATATCATGATTCACATGATAGGGCGAAGACTTTACCATGATTGTTGATCGTTCAAATTTTCAACCACTGGAATTTCGAAGGTTAAACTACCCTGACAGTCGCTGAACTTTCTGGATATTTTCACTTTAATTATCGAATTCGAAAATCTTTCATTACATACATTAAAATTTTAATTCTATTTTATTATGACCACTAAACTTTTAATTTGTTTTCATTACAGTCACTCATGTTAAAATAATGCTAACGTGACACGTTAAAGTCTTCTTTCCAAAAAATCCTAATTTCTCAAATTTAAAACTGCCACCATGGCCGAAATTCCGATGAATAGAGACGTCGCCGATCAATTCCAACGATGGGAAGGATTCACTTGACCAAAAGGTTAATATAGTTCGGTTTCGATATTGTATGATGGTTAACAATGACAAATCAAAAAGTTTTAATTTTTAGTTTCAATTGAGATTTTTAGTTCCGATTCACTAATGTTAACAACCAGATCAACTCAAAACTAAACTATGTTAAAACAAAACGAATCTTTCTCACCGTTAAGATTGATCGAAGACCGCTTCGTTCATCGGAATTTCGGCCTTGGCAGTAACTGTAAATATAAAAAATTTGGGTTCTTTTGGGGGAAGAAGACTTTGACCACGTCAACATTTCTTAATGGAGTTAACGACAGTGACCATAATAAAAACAAATTAAGAGTTTAGTGATAGTAATGAAAATTTTTCGATTTTAATAATCGAATTGAGCCTTGTAGTTTATTCTTAAATGAATTAAATGATAAAGGCTCAAGCAAGCATATTAATTAGTAAGCGTGGTTTGGTCAAAATAAAAAAAAAAGAGTCAAATAGATTATGGTACAAGTAGATATATAAGTAATTGTCGTCTTTCATTTAGGGAAACTTAAGGTTTATTGTTTCTGGGTATCTCATATCAAAAGTCAATTACCGCGAAACACATTAATTATTGTTAGATATTTTGAATGATCTTTTGTTTTTAATATTTTCTTGTAGGCAGAATTTCCTTTACACATATAAATGAAATAGTATTTTATGTAAAAAAAATTGGTTGACCTCTTAATTTTTAGGGTTTTGTTCTGACTAATTCGGACTGGCTTATGTTGTATATTAGGTTTTGGTGGGTGAGTCTTCCAGCAGGAGTCTTCTGCACAACAAGGCCTCGAAGTCAAGAACTGCATAAGCGATACCAAACTGCTTACCACTTAGACCAATTATGTTGGTTAGTATTTTATGTATTAATGATATATGGTTTTATTACGTATCATTGAATTAGTTGATACTACATCTGATTAAAGATGTATGTTTAAAACTAATGAGGTTGGTTCAAGTGGTAAGCAGTTTGGTATATTTTAAGCAGGTCTCGAGTTCGAGGTCTTGTGTATGCAAAAAATTACCGCTGAGAGACCCACCCATTAAAACCAAGTGTGTGATCCGGGTTGATCCGAATTAGTCAGGTCAAAGCCCTGAGAAACCGGGAGGGTAACAAAAACAATGAAAAAAGTTACGTAGTCCTTATTTAAACAATAAAATCTAGAATTAAATCACTAACCCTATAACCCTAAATCCAAAACTCTTAAATCCTAAAATATAAACCTAAGTTTTAAACTATAAAACCTAAACCTCTAAACATTAAATCTTAAACTAAACTCATAAACCCCTAAAATAGACATAATATGGAAATTAAAATTTACACATGTATATCAAATGTTTTTTTCTTTATACTTATATAAAAGCTACAGTGAAACTAATTAAATTTATACACTTTAATATGTATTAATTTAATTGAATGGTCTTATAAGTCGAAAGAAAATATAATTATTTCTTACGTGATAAATTATTTTTTTAAAGAGGAGAGGGGTTATTTGATATCAAATCCAATATCTAAAATCAATCAAAACTAAAACGAAATTTATTGTCAGCACACTAAACACAGGGCCTCGAAGGGGAGCAACATAAATTCCCAGGGCCTAAATTTTTACTTTTACAATTTCAATAATTTTTCAAGTGACAATCTAATAACTTAATGGTTATCCCTTATTTTTTAGTCGTATTTAAGGAATTTTTCAAACAAAATAATGAAAATAATGTCATGTTAATGAAATATTAAATTAATTATTTAAAGTAATAGAATATACTTTTGTTCTATAGTACCTAGGGCTATAAATGAGACGAGACAGATCGTAGGCTACTCGAGCCTAACTCGATCAAAGCTCGACTCAGTTCGAGCTCGAACTCGGCTCGAGTTCTTAACGAGCCGAGCAGAGCTAATTGATATTCGAAAAGCTCGCAAGCTACTCAAAAAGCTCGCGAGTTACTCGAAAATATAATATACTATTTTAATTTAAAAATTGAAGTGAACTACAATGTAGGTTGGGTGGTTTTGGTTGTTATGTTAGTTTAATTTTTAGTTTAACTTTCAGTATATTTTCATGTGTACTTTTTTCCTCCGACTAATATTAGGGAGTTTCTACTGAGGCACATGAAAATATTTCTTCTGTATAATTCTATCTATAATGAAATCATGCAATTTGATCAATTATTATTATTATTATTATTATCATTATCATTATTATTAGGGTTGTAAATGAAACGAGACAGATTGAGTCTGACTCGGTCAAAGTTCGATCAAGCTCGAGACGAGCAGAGCTACTTGATATTCGAAAAGCTCGCGAGTTACTCAAAAAGCTCGCGAGTTACTCGAAAATATAATATACTATTTTAATTTAAAAATTGAAGTGAACTACAATGTAGGTTGGGTGGTTTTGGTTGTTATGTTAGTTTAATTTTTAGTTTAACTTTCAGTATATTTTCATGTGTACTTTTTTCCTCCGACTAATATTAGGGAGTTTCTAATGAGGCACGTGAAAATATTTCTTCTGTATAATTCTATCTATAATGAAATCATGCAATTTGATCAATTATTATTATTATTATTATTATTATTATTATTATTATTATTATTATTATTATTATTATTATTATTATTAGGGTTGTAAATGAAACGAGACAGATCACGAGCTGCTTGAGTCTGACTCGGTCAAAGTTCGATCAACACTCGAATCGATTGGGCTCGACTCGAGTTCTTAATGAGCGGAGTCGAGCCCAGCGCACTTAAACTCAAATCAAGCTCTAAGTCAACTCAAATTTTTAAAGCCGATTCGAGCTCAACACTACTCAGACTCAACTCATGTAATGCTATTTTGGCTTATTTGGTGTTTATTTGTCTTTTTCACTAATATATTAATAAAATATATTTACTTTGCGAAAATAATTATAAGTTTGGTTGACATCAAAATATATTTAAATCTTATCATTCTTAAACCATTTCTCTAAATAACAAAAATTAGAGGCAAGCAGGATCATAGACATTAAAAGGAAATAATTTAGAAAATAGAAGAGTTAAAAATATTTTAACTCATTTAATTTAATGTACTATTTCAAAATTAATTATTTCTCTATTGTTTTCTTCTGTAGGTATTTTATAGTGTAATTTTCCATCAAATTAAAAAAGGGGAATAATAAGATTTACTTTACTTTTATCAAACTAGAATGATAATTTAAAATGAAATAATCATATGCTATTTGTTTTATTGGCCAATGGGGAATATTTAATTAATTATAAACATTACATCAACTAATGCTTTTAAATGTACTATATATTTAACTAAATGGCGAGTTAAAAAATATATTTTAAATATTTGTACAACGAAGACTTTTTAAAAAAAATGAGAACGTAATTTGACTAATTCTTTTTAAAAATGTAATTTACAAAATGTCTAAACACCTCTAATTGCATTTTATATTAGAGAAAAACTTCAATACACAGTTTACACAAACCTTTTAGTTTTAGAGGTTAGGAGTTTAGTTTAGGGTTTAGTTTAGAGTTTAGGAGTTTGAGTTGTAGAATTTAGGGTTTGTGTTTAGTTTTTTAGGGTTTAGGTTAGTGTAAAATTTATTTTACACAACCTGTGTATCAAATTTAAACCATTTATATTATAATATTCAGTTTAGTTTTTGATAAATTTGTCAACTGTGTTTGTATATATTTTGTTAATTTATAACAACAATTTACTTTATCATTTTAATAAATTATTATAAATAAGTAGTCCCTCCTCATTAATAAATCAAAAAATGTTGGATCCTGAACCCTAAACACTATTTTCAACATCTTTTTATATATGTATCGATGATAATATCAATCATATTAATTCAATCCATATTGTAATTTGGAGTGAGTAAAACTCGACTTGACTCGAAAAAATTTAAAAGAAAGTTTGAGTTATAAAATGAGACTTCGAATAACTTGAAATTTTTAATAATTAATATATCGATTTTCAAGTTCGAGTCGACTTTCTCAACTTTATCTAATATATGTATATCACATATGAAAAATATAAAGAAATATATATGTATCGTATATGAATATAGAAAGCCGTTTAAATTGGAACCAATAAGTACCATAATATTATAAATATTTACAAATAAATTTGAACAAAAAAAACTCAACAAATCAACTCAACTCGAACTTGGTTAAAAATAGTTAAGCATCATAAATGTTTTAAGAGCACATCCATGATCCAATCCCACTTTGTTCTTCTTCTTTTTCCCACTTGATATTTTTTTGTTGTTGTACTTTCAATTTTTCAAATTTTGTCTTAATTAGTTCGGACCAATTAATATTGTACACCTAATTTTAATAAATGAGTTTTTAAGTCAATTTTTATTACAAATTCAGTACATCAAACTTAAAATATACTTAAACAATGCTAAACTATTTACCGAATCTCATTAATTCTTCCGCTTGATATTTGAGAGATGAATGAAGAGTTTTTCTAAAGGCCGCCATTGCTGACCACCGGCCCCATTAAACTCTACACGTAAAAACAAACAAGTATTGACTTTATCAAAGTCAACCCCTTCCCTTTCTTCCTTTATATAAACATAGCGCTTCCCTCTAGTTCGTTTTCTCTTGTGTATCATCCAAATATAATCTCATCTATTTCTCTTTTGATTCATAGTAGTATAGAATAATATGGGCAATTCAATATCTCCATGTTTTCAACCTAATCCAAGGTCTTCAGTGAAGCTAATCTTCTGGGAAGGAAACACGAGAATCCTCACCGGAAAACACGTCGCCGGTGAGGTCATGTTCGAGTTCCCGGACAAGATGGTTTGCCATGCAAACTCTTTCTTCATCGGTCACCCGCTACCGGTTTTAGCCATCGACGACGACCTCATGCCCGGGGAAACCTACTTTGTTCTTCCCCTTGATCACTTCTCATGCAATGTATTGTCTACATCTTCTCTTGCTGCCTTAAACTCTAGCCCTAAACCCAGTCCGATCAAATTCGGAGAGTGCCCTTTCGAGTACGTCAAAGGCACCGATGGTAGGGTTTTGATTAAGGTTTTGCCGGAGTTTATAACAAGATTGATCCATGGAAGCAAAGAAGAAGGTGCTGGGGACAGCTTCCTTTGCAGCACACCGGAGTTGAAGAAGCATTACGAGATGCTTGTTGGGTCTAAAGAACAAGTTTGGTCGCCTAAACTCGAGACGATTTCGGAGTATAAGATTAGGTTTTCGCCTTGCAGGTTCATAGGGTTGGAGTGGAAACAAAAGGAGCGGCAAATATAGTAATTTGTTGTTATAATTTCTTTATGCATATCATTGCCTATAGCATTAATGGAGATATTAATGTTTGCTTTTAACATCATGGATTCCACTGGCTGTAGCTTTTAATTTGAGACCTTTTAACTGTTAACACATGGAAATGTTATTGAAATTAGATTTTGTTACTTGGGGTTAACATTGATCTTAATTTAATTTGATTGTTTCTTTCATTTTCCATGATCAATATACATCTGTTTGTTCATTTCTTTATTTATTATTTTCAAAACAAAAGATTGTAGAAGCCTAGACATCTTTTAATCTTTAGAGTAATCACATAAACTAATTGAATTGAATTAGGGTAAATATGGGATTGTTCGATCCGAGAGAGGTACATACTTTGGGTTGAATGGTCTTGCTCTTCAAGTTCTGAATCAGAACATGTTTAAGAAAACCCCTAAACTTTGGGGAGAGTTAGAGTCTTGGTTTCTAACCCACCGATTGACTAATTCAGATCGGGTTTTACAAAGTTTCATTATGGGGACGATCCTTCTAACCTAGTTTTCTCCATTCACAACGTCAAGATTCGAACATCTGACCTTGCTTAAGGGACCTAGCACCTCATCCCGTTAGACTAACTGATTGTTCATTCACTGTTTTTTAATGGAAAGTGAGCCTTAGAAGCTCAGTATCATGAGATAATGCGAGAGTATGAGGGCCAACAAGGTCCCTCTTGAAAAAAAATTATGGCTTCAGGAATTGTTTCATGGATCACCATGGAATTATCAGTTGAGTCCCACAATTTTGCTAAACTATTTGCTCCCATGTTTGCTTCTCATTTGATAAGTTTAAAGTCGACATATATATTGATGGGATCTACTTACATGGTGTAAAACTCAATTGGTTTTACACTAATCTATGGCTATTGGATGAGTGGAATGGATGGATCAGATCAAAAGTTGAAAATCTAATTTTTTTTCTCCTTAAAAATATTCTTATTTTCAACTTTCATCTCATCCATCCATTCCACTCATCCAATGGTCATGGATTAGTGTAAAACTAAATGAGTTTTACACCATGTAAACTTTTTTTGAACTGTTGGATGATGATAATAAATGACTAAGATTATTTTCTTATCTTTTTTTTCAAGTGATAATCTTCACATTTTCTACTGTTAATCTCATTCATTCATTTGCTTTCATCCAACGGTCCAAAAAAGGTGTAAAACTTTCAAGTTTTATATAGTGTAAGAGGATCTCTCTCTCTCTCTCTATCTATCTATCTAAGATCCTACGTAAAATTTAAAAGTTCTACACTTTTTTAAACCGTTGGATGAAGGTAAATGAATGGATAAGATTAAGAATAAAAAATGTAAAAATTATCTCTTGAAAATATATATATATATATATATATATGCGTGTGTAAACATAAAGATGGTAATGAAATCCAAACAAGAAACATTGAGAATTAAGTGTGAACAACAAATGAAGCATGTGGAAGATGTGATTAGTTTGTGCAAAGTTGATAAATATTGTAGAAATATATAGATTTTATAAAGAAAAATGTTTCAAACTGGTCATCATTGTTCAGTGTATAGGGATATGGTTCAAAGTTCCAATAGAAAATCCAGGATTCATCTGTATGTTGGGTATCTGACTTTGAAATTTATTAATCTAATTAAATTAATGTAATATGTACACACAGATAATGATTAATACCACGTTTATATCTCTCAGAATTCGTCCAACCACGGAAAACACGCCGGGCTCTCTATGTTTTATTCAAATTATTTTGTCTTTAATATGCATTTAATATATGAATTAAACATGTTTTTCAAATGGGTGTCTTAAAACTTTTGTTTTTGAGTTGGTACTCAAATTTTAATTTTATTTATTGTTTGATATGTGTTAATTTCTAATGATATGGTTTTTTTAAAAAAAGTCTTTGAAATTTATAGAATATTCAAAAAAATCGTCATTAAAATAAATTTTATTAAATCAAGGTCTATACACAGATCTGTCCCTGTACATGGTAAATTAAGTGTCAAATCATTAAAAAAATAATAGTAATCATTCAATATTTAAGACGTTTTTACTTTGTTTATTGAAATCAATTTTTTTATTGTAATTACTAAACTTTTATTTACTTTTATTATAGTCATTGTTGTTAATTCTGTTAAGAAATGTGACATGAAACATTAAAGTTTTCTTCTCAAAATGAATTTTAATTTTTCAAATTTACAACTATTGTCAATTGCAAAATTCTAATCAACAGAACAATCGTAGATTGATTTCAATGATGGGAAAGATTTGTATTGCCATAAGTTTAATATAGTTTAGTTTCAAGTTGATCTGATGGTTACATTGGTGAATCGGAAATAAAAAAACTCAATTGAAGCTAAAAATTATAACTTTTCGATCTGCCTTTAATTGTTAATCATCAAATTAGCTTGAAAACTAAACTATGTTAACTTTCTGGCCAAATGAATCCTTCAAATTTTTAGAATTGATTGGCGACATCACCGTTCATCGGAATTTTGACATTAATGGCGGTTGTAAATTTAAAAAAAAAAGAGATAACTACATAAATAGTACCCCACCTATTATTGCGTTATTGTTTTAGTACTCCACCTATTTTTTTGACAAAATAATACCTAACGTTACGTTTTTATTTTGTTTTGGTACCCCAACCGTTAAAAACAAATGAAGATGATGACGTAGCTTATTATTAATTGGGATAATAACTGTTTTAGTCTCCAAAATTATATATTTATATCAATTTAGTCCAAAATTTATAAATTTAATAATCATCTTAAATATTCGGGTTAAAACTGTAAATCCCCCAATTTTATTCCTTCTTCCCCGAAATCTAGCCCTTTTTTCCTTGAGCCACCATCAACCCTATCTCAGGATTTAATTCAAATTCGATAGAGACCTAAGGTGGAGAACCCGTGTGAAAATTGTCCCAATCCATTGCGATAGCTCCAACAAAACATTGAAGTGATGAACACAAGAACAGAGCATGAACCCAGAATCAAAATAATGTTTTTTTTCTTTTTTTGCCAACCTTGGGAAGAAATTGTGATCTGACAGTTGGTGTTGTGCAATGGAGAAAGCAATCAAGGTTTGATCGAGTTAACCCAGTATAAAAAACAATGACTTTTTACAAGAAACACAGAAAATAGAGGATGTCGACAGGCGAGAAAGACAAGTCGAGATTGTGTCTGAAGAGAAATTGAAATCCCGAACTCTGGAGATTTTAAGGAAACAGAAATGGGAGAGAAGACAAAATAGATAAAAAAAAAAAAATCTCTGTATTCGACGAGTCTTTGTCTGTACTTGACAATGTTGTCTAATTCAACTCTTTCCAAACATGCAAGATGCAAAGCAAGGATCAAAGTAGGAATCAAAAATCCAAACTAAATAATTTTCTTTTCTTTTTCTTTGAACATAAAAGAAAACTCGAGCGGACTCTGTTTAGGGTTTTTGGGAAGAAGAAATAAAAAAGGGACATTTATAGTTTAAATCCAAATATTTAAGATAATGATTAAATTAATAGAATTAGGATCAAATTGATAAAACTGTATAAGTTTTGTGCACTAAAAATATTATTATCCCAATTAAAAATAAGTTATATCATCGTCTCTATTTATTTTTAACGGTCGGGTACCGAAACAGAACAAAAATATAATGTTAAGTACTATTTTATTAAAAATAATATGTGAGGTACTAAAACAGTAACACGATAATAGGCGGGGTACTATATGTGTAGTTGTTCTTTTAAAAATTATGGTTCTTTTTGTGCAAAAGACTTTAACGTACAATGTCAACATTTCTAACGGTTGTGGCAGTAATAAAATCAAATTAAAAGTTTATTGACAATTATAAAAGTTTTTCGATTCCACTAAAGTAAAAGCACCCTAAAAGTTTAGTAACTATTAGTGTAGTTTATCCTAAAAATATTAAATATTTTTAAATGATAAAGCAACCTTAATTATTTTTTGAGCTCCTACACTATTTTTTATCAAAATAAATATCTAAATTAATATTCTATAATTATTTTAAGTATATTTGTTAGTCCTTTAAAAAAATTGGTTAAATATATTGACACTCATGTCAAATAATTTAACTAAAATTTTAATTTAAAATTTTAAAAATAATTATAACTCAATTTAAATAAAATTAAGCACCTGTAAAATATTTTTTTTAAGTTCTCAAATAAGCACATTTACCTCAAAAAGATATTTTTTAATAGTGTGACTCTCTTCATTTAAAGAAAAATTCTTCTAATTAAAATAATTTTGAAACCTAAATTCATCTTTAATTTTTTTTCTGACAAATTGCAGTTGATTTAAATTTTTGAAACCTAAAAAGATTTTAATTTTATAATTTTTTAAAAAAATTCTGAAATTTCAAATCAATTTTGAAATATAAAATTCATGCTTATTTACTCTAACAAGTGCCACTATCAATACTTAATTTCATTGTAGTAATTTTTTTATTCTCTAAAATACAATTACACTAATATAAAATAATTATAATCTCTCAAACATATTTACATGATATATTGGTTTAATAGTAATTAATCCATATAAAAGATAAGTATATAAATTAAATATATAAAAATTAATTAAATATTTAATCAAATAAAAATTGAACTAAAGATTGGTAGGACTGTGCCCCTCAAATTTTCTGGTTTAATAACAATTTAAATCACTATAAATTTAAATATTAGACAAATTGAACTTTCCAACTTAATTTTAAATTTAAATAGCTAATAAATTCTTGTATTTTTAAAATTTAATATTTTGACATCTTCTCAATATTCAATCCTAACTCCGTCATGTCACCTATAATCATTATAGAGTAAATTTTAGAAAGAATATTTTTGGCATAAAATTTTTCTTTCACATTGCGACTTTGTAGCATATAATAATTAATTACTGAAAGCACTCAACAAAGGAAAAAAACATATGTATGTAGCATCATAGAGAAAGGCCTGCTGCAGCATAATTCTTTATTTCTATTACAGAACAAGAGAAGGATGTCACCATAAAGTGAGAACAGGGGGGAGAATCTTAATGCTTAGTTAATTAATCAGGGAAGGGGGAGAAATGAGGATCTTTTGTATCCTTCATTCCTCCATTAGCGTCGCTCGCTTTAGGCGAGCATAAATCGGATGCTTCTGGTAGCAAAGTGCGAGATGAAAATTATTGTTAAAACATACATCTAATCACTGTGCTAGAGAATCAAGTGTTTAGGCAAAAATCAAATGACACACTAACGGGCCAATATGACAATCAACACAATTTTGTAGTATCAGGGACCAAGAGGGAATGACAAGCATATTTATAACCTTACTCGTTAGTTTGTATAAGAAAAGAAGCATACTTTTCAGAATATAAATAGATGCTTCTCTTGGGAGGCTCGGAATCAGGAAACATTGACACCAGTAAGCTCCAATTCTGCCATCGTGGCATTAATTGCATCTATAACATCCATCTTTCCCATGCTCACAGCCTCATCAATCGGAGTTCGTTCATGGCTGTTCATTTCCAATTCCATAAATAATCATGTATTCGATGGTTGAAAAAAAGGCGCAAACAAGGAACCAGCAAACTCAATATTGACATAACAAATAACTCACCTATTTAAAAGGCTTATATTTGCACCTGATCGAACTAATTTCTTAACTACCTGTCACCAGCATTAACAGATGAGCCCAAAACTTGTGTAAGACCAGCTAAAGCGAAAGACTATAGCAAGCAGGAGCAGCGATAAGTTACCTCAACATGACCATTGAGACAAGCCCAATGAAGAGGGGTATTGTTCTCCACATTAGAAGCATTAACATCCTGGCTCATGTAAAAACTTCGAAATGGTAAACAAGATGCTCTGGGAAAAGGTAATAATAAATGCCAAAGATACACTAAAGGCAGATTTTAATGTATGATAATCTTTTCTGACCATTATCAAGAAATTCAGTAGAGAATCAATGACCTTCCAGATCCTCTTCTATTGAAAGGTAGACGGTTATTGCCACACAAAAATTGAAGGCATGACACTGACTACAACCTACAGTTAAGTTTCCCATTGAAGGGGAAAAAATCTACTGTACATGAACATTGACCGTCTATATAGAGAGTTCCATATGTATCTAAATGGTACCAAAATCATGGATGGATTACAACTGAGAATCAATGGTAGAATTCTACCAACAGCAAATACGATTCCACCAACCGTGCTTGCATGAAACAGCAAAACAAATTAATCCTGCAGTATATTCATCTTCTACTCACACAAGTTCACTCATATTCCAACTACATGAATTGGATAACAATCTTCAATCCAATTAACCAAAAGGTTTTTTATAATCTTTGATCTCTTTCCATATTGAATTTAAAGAGACGAATGTTATTGGTTAGATAGCTAGTTAGCTACAATGCTCTTAGCAAGATCGATCCTTTTTGGATAAATGCTATCAAACCCTCAACATCATCAACTAAAAAAAGTCACGGTTTCTTAAATAACTTGCTCCAAAGCCTGCACAATCTCCACTGAAGAGCGGAATTATTTGCTTTTGTTCTTTTAAAGTGGAAAATCCGTCAATTTTAAAAATTGAGGGCTCGGGTCCCTCTATTCCCAATCCCCATGAGCCCATTTTCTATCTATGATTCTATTCATTTTATCCTACCCCTTTTATTAGTGGTTCCAAGCTCCTTATGTTTCTCATTCCTCCTATTCTTTTCCATTTTACAAGCACATCCTATGAGAATTTTGTTCAATAATCACAAGACTTATGATATATTTATGATACACATGCAAATCTCTTGAGCAAGTAATACCTATTTGAATGATTTACGATCCATATGATTACTCATATGGAAATTGATCATTGGCCAATTCCTTTATGCAGTTTCCAAAGCACTAAATCCAAGAGTACAATCTCTAGTGCAGTTTATAAACCTGCTATCAGAATCTAAAACCTTATCAGCCCCTAGAAATGCATTTTGCGAACGTAAAACTACTAAACAGATCACATCTTTAAATCTTCCAATGAATTTTACACTATTAACTTGTAATTCTTCTCAACAAACCTGGCTTGAACTTCTATTCATAATAAATTTTGATGTGTATAACCTTGAAAGCCCCTTAAATTAAGCTTGGAGTTTTTCTTTTTGCCATAAAATGAGCTTGGGTAAGATATATGAAAATTACGTAAACTGATTTGATACTGACATTCAGGCTGCAGAACTTTCAACTTCACTCTTGGACCATTCTTTTCAAAGTAAGATTCTACTAGTGAAAAGATAAATTAAACCAAAACACAAAAGGGCACCAACCAACAAACTACATAACAAGGAAAACTAGTCCAACAATGAAAGTAAATAAAACACATGTTTATACACTCATGCTAGTCAGGAAATTTTTATAAATCTTTATAGACAAATTATACCCTAGTAATATGCTCATGTGTATATTAGCATTCGCGAAATATATATAACACACCCTATATAATTCTTTGACCAATATAAAATCGTTGCAGCAATTTGGGCAGGGTAAAGAACCAGAGTAATGTAACAAAATGATTTCAAAACAACTGAAGGATCAACACCAATCCATTCATATCCATCATATATTTACGTTTATGAATCTGTGACTAAAGGAACTGAACACTAATCCATTCATATCCATTCTATATTTAGGCTTATGTATCTGTGACTAAAGGAACTGAACACGTAGCCAAACACAATTTAAGTGAAAAGGGGACAAAAGTAAATCAAAAGGAGCAACTACATTGCAGGGTTTTATAATCGATCTAGCAGACTGAGCAACGGTCATGGAAGGAAACATCCAAGAAGAAACCTATCATGGCAGACAAGATCTTTAGAAAAAAAATTTGAGAGCTCTCTCTCACGGCCAGCAGAAAAGGAGAAAGAAACATAATTTCTTAAAAAGTGCGAAGAGGAAGAGGAAAAGATAGGACCAGAAATTATGGAGAGATGTCAAAACTGGAAGGGAACAACGAAGCAACCAGAAATTAAAAGCGATTTTACAATCGGGACCTTGAAGTCAAAATCAAACATGCAATTTAGGCTTATCAAATCCCCGAAAGAAATGACCCAACTATATTAAATAAATCACATTTAACCTCTAGCAAATGAATTTAAATCATCAACTTCCTGGAAAGAAAAAAGCAAGTCATCAATTACATCCTAATTTTAACCTACTAGGCCAAAAGCCCTACGTAGGTAAGTATGAAAGTTGAAAGTGTCTTAAAATGGTTATCCAGTAACATGTTTGTCTAGTTCTGTGTGGATGGCGGAAGTAATTGCTTCACTACCCACCCCCTCCTGACCAATGTAACTTGCACTGAGGGGAACTTGTGGGAAAGATACCTATTGGTATGGATAGTGTATCAATTACCCTATTTTACCTCAAAACTGGATGTATTTTTTCCTTTGCTTGCTAATAATTCAAGTATTTTTCTTTTCCTTTTTAAGCTTTAAAAGTAAGGTCCGTGAAAGCTGGTGTGAAAATGAAAACAAAATCTCTAGGTCAACAAGTTTAGGGTTCCTATATGCATTATTTCCTCATCATATCAAATTTTGCGCTAAGCTCTTCAATTCCTTACCCTGCTTCATCTTTAGACCCTCAACCCAAAAGGGAAAAGTAACATCCAGTTGTTATGGTGTAAGTGTAGCCCTAGAGTTTTAAAAGAGATCAAAGCTGATGATAACTTATTTTATTTTTCATTTACACGATCACCAGACCCAACCACACATGGGGCAGAAGTTAAATGACTTATTTATTCCAAGATAATGTACAACATCGATGTTGCCTCTATTACAAACACCAAGATAGTTTATTATATTTCTAAATTAATTGAGCAATATACACTCTGTTTTCCCCTTACTTTCAATTAAAATTAAACCTCAAAAACATAGTACATGCCTCTTCTTTTTTTCAAATATTCAGTCATAATTCCAATCATTCAGAAAACTTGGTAAATAGAGTGGTATTGGTACATATTAAAACAACCAGACATAAATATTCATAGGGCAGTTTTCTCACCACTCCTCTACTGATGAGATACTCCACAATATCAAGATGTCCATTAGCCGCAGCCATATGAAGTGCTACAATAGAAAATCACAATAGTTTTTAATGAAATATAAACAAATAAATTTTCTTTTCAAAAGGTAGTAAACAGAAGACAACTAACAAGCACAAATGAAAACCAAAATGCCAAAAGAAATTTCTATAAATTAGCACAATTGTTGACTGCCAGGGGGGACCGAATTCAAACACTACATTTTGGATTAAAAACATCACTTTCCTAAACATTGACAAAATGATGGGATTTAAAAGTCCAACTGAAATCTAACAAGACATGAATTATTGACTTGAGCTTTCCTGAGTGGGGTTATAACAAATATAGTGTTCCTTCAGAAAAACATTATAGCATCCCAAAATCTAACGTTAATGTCATCTTAATCTTGTACTGATGTTATGATTGGAATCTTGTGCAGGCTACAGAGGGGTGATATAATTATGCAATATATGCATGTATGTGTGTGTGTTTAGACGGACAGATAGTTTTTCTCAAAAGGTATTCAGAAATTTTTATTCCCAAAATAGGTTGCTCTTTTACCTTGTAAGCACTCAAACATCACATCAGCTCTTGACTTCTCCTTAACTATTCTTGCTTTTGTTCCCTCAACTTTTTTCATTCTTTTCTCATTCTTTTCATTGCCCAACCACAATCGATCTCTAAAGCTACCATTAATGGAGTAGGATATTCAATTGATCTTAAAAAAATCCATGTCTCCTCCTTTTGTTCTCCCTTTTGGTACATACACGATGGAGGGCCAAACCCCTAAAATTAGACAAACAATGTAACAATTCATCCGCATGCAACAATAAAGACAATTCTACAAGCTCATTAGGAACTATCTTGAGTCCTCGTGGCTGTTCAAGACTTTTTCCAGCTAGCCAATCAGTCACATATTCTCGTCTGAATGCATGCCTCAATTACCAGGTCTAACGATTATCAAAACCTTTTAGGGCTCTCATCACTGGTGCTAAGGATGATGTTTTGTGATCCATTGCTTTATCATTGTGATACATCTTAAAGAGTCAAATTCAATTCCAAGCTGGTTGATTCCCAAAATTTTAGCAATTTTAACTCCATGAGAAATAGAGCACAACTCTGCCAGGTCAATAGAACAGTTTCCAAGAGAGAAAAGAAGTCCTATCAGTTGGTTTCATTTTTCTACTTTGATGACCCCAGCAGCTCTTGCCTTGTTTTTCCTTTTAAACCTAGTGAGTTGTGTTTCAACATTAAACTCTAGAAAGCGTAGCTCAAACAATAGTATAGTCAGGTCAGTTAGGCCCTTACACCACCAGCCAGAATCAAAAGACTGCACGATAAAGGCCATTCGATATCTCGAATACACGCTAGAACATCCTTCTCGCCTCGTGTAAAACAGTTCCTAACTAAATTATTCTGATCTCCTCAACAAGATCCCACATGCAAATATTTCAAAGAAATTAATAACCGTACTCCAGGGATGAGACAACATGACCCAACAAAACAACCAAACATAGCTCTTTTTACCTATCATGACAAACATAGAAAACCGAATTCAGGACAATTAAGTCTAACGTGCAACAAATAAGATGTGAGCGAGAGATAATCCATAAATAAATTTGAGAGAGCATCAAAACCATGAAATTAATAGGAAACCTGTTCGGCCTTGTGAATCCTTAGAATCAAGGGAGACACCTCTAGATGCTAATCTTATAAGATCATCTATATCATCATAGCGCGCAGCCTGTGAATCATAGAATATATAACAACTTAAATTGAGTTTGAATTGAATTGCTAAGTGAATGTAAACACTAAGGAGTTATAAGTTGGAGTATAAAACTAGTAATAAGTAGCATCGGCATGATTTTAGTTTTCATTTTCATTATCTCCCTCTCCATTTCCAATCCTACCAGACAACAAACAGAAAATATATAAAAAAATGATTCCTACCAAGTATGCTAGTAAAGGAAAACCTAATTTCCATTCCTTTCAAAGATCCTAACTTTCAATTTTTCTGACCAAGAAAAGCCTATAAAATTCATAAGAAAATAACCCAAAAACTGAACGGCAAAAACAATAATAAAAGATTGATGAGTTTTCTAAGACCTGAAGCAGTTCCTCAACGGTCTCCGTTTCTGCAGGGATCGGGTCTGCTCCGTTTGTAGCGAAAACCATTTGTTGTAGCCCGAATAGTACTGAAAGGAGATGTTGGTTTTGATTCTTTCAGTTCAAATTCATTGATTAAAAAGAACAAATAAAAAGAATGGTTATGCGAGTAAAAGTAGCAGAGCAAGAACTGAGAGAGCTTGAGAAAAAGGCTGGAACCTTAATAGATAGGTGTGAGGCGGCAGAAAGAGAGAGAGAGAGAGAGATGACGATTTCTGTTTAAATTTTACAGTTCCGGACTGGTTTTAGGGTTCCTGTCGGGTCATCCGATAGAGATGGTTTTTTTATATTAAAAAATGAGGTTCGGAGAGGATGGATTTAGGTTTAAGGTAAAAAAAAATCGACCTAATTCATGCGATATATATATATATATATATTTAATATTTTTATTAATTTTTTTTGGATGGTTGGATTTAGTTATATTTTTTATTAAAATTTCAGAATCGAGATCGATTTTATTTTTATTATGTCAGATTGAGTCAGGTCGAAGATAAAATATATTAAGCTCGAGTTTAGAATGTTCAAATTTTGTGTCGAGGTTAGGCTTACCAAAAACTCGTCATTTGTCATCTTTAACTGGTTTGCTTTGTAGAAAATAATATGTGAAACTAGGTCTAAAGTCGCTGTGGTTTTTGTTTCATCTTATTTTGATCATTTACGATATTGAGTTATTATGTTTTGGTCATGTTATTTCATGTTAGTTTAATGACATAACATGTTAAAATTAATTAATTTTTAATTTAACTCTTAAACTTTATATAAAATATTAATTTAATTCTAAATTTACTTTTCTTTTTTATTTTTCTAAATTCATTTCAATAACATAAAAAAATTATTTTCTAAACTAAAAGAAACCTAATCGTCTTCGTTTACTATCATTATTGTCGTTGCTCTTACGATATTTTCCAACCACCATCGTTAGTGGAGATCCAAAAATAGTTTTGAGGGTGAACACACATAAAATCTCAAATTTTTATGGTGAACACAACCTATAAATATTAAAAAAAATTAAAGACTAACTCATAAAAATTAAAAAAATTAAAGTCAAATATGAGAAATTTAAAAAATTCATAATAGACACGGCTCACATGCCTACCCTAAGATGCACTTGCATCTGCCACTGGTCATCGTCAAACATATAACTTAATAAATTTATATATAAATCATCTATCGTTTTACATGTGACCACCCGTTAAAATTTTTTTATAAATATATTTTTATATAAAAATTTCTTTCACCTAAATCACGATTGTGACAATACTTAATTTTATTAAACAATTTATACATTGGTTAAAAATATTAAAGAATATTTGAACATTATTATACATTAAAATGTTAACATTATTTATTACTAGAAATTAAACTAAGTATAAAATTCGTTAAAAAAATTTCCTCTAATTTATTCTGCGACTATGGTCGCATTTGGGGCAGATGGTGACAATACAGTGGGAACTTTGATACCCTCAAAGTTTTGAAAAAATTGTATTATATTCTTAAAATATTTTAAAATTTTAATTAGTCCCCTTAAAATTTATAAAATTTCGGTTCTAAAATTTTGAATGTTTTTATTTATTTTCTCAAAATTGTTAATAATATTTATTAATCTTTTTAAAAAATCAATTAGACCCTAACATTTAAATATAAAATTCTCATTAAATTACTTTTAAAATTTTAAAAATTTTAATTAGACTTTTAAAATTTTAAAAATTTTAATTAAATCCCTTCAAATTATCCAGTCAAGATCCGTCATTGGATCACATCCCTTCTTTGCACACCACCACCAACGTCCTAGCCAAGGGTGGGCGTTTTGGTCTTTGGTTGACGGTTATTTCACTTTTTTTTTTCTTTAAATAGATTGTCACGATAATCATGGATTGATCAAGAGGTTCTTGAAGGGTCGATCATACCTTTAAAAGTTTTAAATTTTACTATAATTTAAATATTTTCTGTGTTTTTATTGACAATATAATTTTGTACCTTTTAAATTTTTGTATTTTCGCACCCCTGTATTTTTAATATAACTTCTTAAGAGTTTACACTCTATTACATAAAATTCTGCATAATATGTAAACGGTAATAGAAAATGTCTTTCCTTTATGGTCGAACCTTCCTCTCTGATGTCCAATACCTACTAGGTTTAATAGAAAATATTTCTTAAATTTTTTAGATCTGTCACTGCATGTAGAAACCAAGAATCAATAAACAAACTTGAAAGGCCATGTAAAAACCAACAATCTTGATGTATGTAAAAATGATTGCTCATCACAGGCTAATGAAATATGGTTGACCAACATGAGATACAAGTCTTTGTAAGAACAACAAAGGAAAAGAAAGAAAAGATTGGATGCATGATTAAGCACAATTCTCAAAATTAACACCATACTTTTGCCAGAAAACTTGAAGCATTAGCTGCATGAGTGCTTGAATTCAGTCTGTTCTGAATTTTCTTAAGTTATTTAAACAGAAATCACAAACAAAATGGTTCCTGCAAGAGAATCTAGTCTGACAGAGAACAATCACATATTAAGATATATGCTCTCAAGGATTGTAAAGACTCTAAAGATGTGATCAAGTGCATTACATGAACTCAAATGAAAATTTAATACTATTATATCGAATCAAACAAAAATCCACTCTGTTGCAATCCCTTGTGGTGACTGGAAGGCACTAATAAAATTTGACCAAGAACTGGCAGGAGAAAAAGCTTAAAAGAGTAACCCAGTTTAACAACAAATCATAAAACAGAAACACAAGTCTTTCCATTCTTCTATGTCTCATTTTCATGGCCAAAGAAAACTGTATGCTATTTAGTTTACTTTAAACATCATTTCTTTCCCTGCAAATGCCATTACCTGAACGTAGCCCTCAGACCTAAAAAACAAAATGAAAACAGATGAACCAAAAATGTATGCAACTCATTCTTCTGTTCAAAACGACAGGAGTTCGCTTCCATTTAATGAGAAAACTCTAAGCATCCTCGTCTTTCTCTACCAATATCCTTTTGCATGCTTCATAGCACATGAAAGAAATCCCAGCAGCAGGGACCAGCTTCAGGCAACTAGGGCCCAACCCTTTATATAGTCCTTGAATCCCTTCTTGTTCGAGAATGCTGGCAAGTGCATGGAGCACATTCTTATAGACCTGTCTTCCATTGAGAGCTCCGACCTGCATCTGCTTGCGAGCCACCTCGAGTGGGAAGGTTGCACTACTTGAAATAGCCCCAGCTAGTGATCCAATTAAAAGGGTTTCGATATTGCCAATTTTCTCCTCCTTAAAAACTTTACGATACACTTTCCGCAAGGTATCGTATGCAAAATAATTAGTGGCAGCATATGGAATTACTCCGATGAGACTAGGAGCAAGGCCTCTATATAGTTCAGCAGGACCCTCCTTTTGCACTATTTTTATAAACGCATCAATTATACCATCGTACATGTTTTTCTGCAAAAATGAGAGATCTCGTATAAAAGTGAAATCACACTTTACTCGGTGAATTACAAATTTTAGGTAGTGGTTACCTCAATGGTTAATCGAGTCTTGACTAACTCAAGTGGATATGCCACCAACGTTGAGCTCACTCCAGCACAAGCCCCAGCAACTAATGAGGCAGGAATCGGAATTTTTGGTTCTTCACCAGGCTTGGGTGACAACCGCTTATTCACAGTATCAAAAGCAAACAGCTGCAGTACAAGGGATGGGAAATTAGTACTTGAATATGTTAGGAATAACTGCAACTATCATCTTTAGATCAAATGCAACACGGAATCCTAAAAAGATGCATCTGAGCATTTCCACTATCATACCATTGCTCTACTGCATTTAAACAGAAAAAAATCCATTAGCATTGGTGCAAATCATGTTTACTGTCAAGGCCTTCTGTTAGTTCCGTATGACAACCATAACAAGGATGCAAAGACTAGAAATATGGTTGAATTTTATTGCTATATATAGTGAGGAAGAGATATAAGCATTGTAATACATGCAAGGGAGGAACATGCAAAACTATTCTCCGAAACAATCCAACAACCAAAAAACCGTGTGGTCAGTAACAAAAATAACACGCAACAGGTTCTACACCAGTAACTGAAATGAGGAATTAAACTGCAAAAGCATAACAATGACAAAGCACCACAAAGCACAGAACTAATGGCAGCAATGCTCAAAAACAATTGTCTTCTCCAACTCTTTCATATGTATAGAAGTTCAATCTTTGAGAAGATAAGAGCCGAAAGAAAATTGCAGAAGAAAATAGCATATAAAGGCCTTACTTACAACCTAATATCAATCATACTACATGCATCCACTAGATTACTGAATAAGTGGAAAATGTATTATGCTAAAAGATTTAGTAACCAACAAAAACAATATAATAGGAATTCTAGAACTGATGCCAAATACCATTACACAACACAAAAAAGCTTGCATCTTAACTGGTTTACCGATCTCCTTATAATTATTTCAAGGTCATTCAGTAAGATTAGAACCATAACCTTAGTCAATAACATGTTCTTGTTTTCTAAGAACACCAGAAAGATAGCTAAGAAACAATAGCAGTAGACATACTGCCAAAGAATTAACAAAGACATGGAAACATCATCAGTTAAACATACCGGTGGATATGCTTTTGATGGAGCAGAAAGGTGCAACTGTATATACAGACAATGTTCATGTCAAAACTCAAAAATACAGCAGAGAGAAAATGAAAAATCAAATTCCTGCGCCATCCCAATGCGGTTGGCTCCAAGCATATTTACTGCTTGGTTATGAAAATGCTTATCCAAGGTAATCGAAGATCTGTTTAGTTATCCAACCAATAAAAACAGCCATATTGATCTGTTTAAGGTAACCATATATAATTTGACTAGAACATATAGCCATATTGTTAAGATACCATTATAAAGAAACACCAATGTAGCAACAAAAAACAAAACTACGAACAAAAGAACGTCACTTTAACAAACTAAACAAAACAAGATAAACAGTTAGACACAGCATCAAGCAAAAGGCTGACACCAACACACAGAAGCTTAAAAGGTGACAGATACTCGCATTGAATATATAACTGCATTGATATTTGATAATTAGAGGGAAAACATTTAAAAGATATTAATCTAAACCACTGGGCACTGGCATTCAAAAAAACACCAACCATATAGATTGACCAAAATATTTGACAGAAAAAAAAAAAGAACACCCACAACTCTTAAAAACAAGCAATTGGTTATATCCAGCAGCACAAAACCATAAACAGGATGAATAACATTCATAAAGATGGCAATAAGAGTTCATGGATTCAATACCTCTATTGCCTTGCTAGGTGCAACTCGAATTACATTAACAAAATTACCCCTAAACAACCCTTTCCACCCATCAGTCTGCATTATATTATGGAACACCTCAATTGTAGAGTTCCCACTGCTTCCAACCATCAAATGCGTCCTTATTGTCTCCAATGGCGCAACACATGTCCTTGAAACAGCCCCAGCTATGCCACCGCTTATTAACCTCCTTAATGAAGGATTAGAAACCTTGATTTTCAGTTCTAACCCAACTTTCTTCTTCTTCCTCTTCAAAGACGCTTCCTCTTCAGGTACACCACCAACTCGAATTTCCTCTTGAAAAGGTAAATATTTCATAAACAAATCGGAAAACGGGGCTTTAATCCCGCCATTGTCACGGGGATTCGGGGAGCTTGGTGAGACGCCAAACCCCATTCCCATTTGTCCAACGCTTGCAAATAAGCCGCCTGGATAACAGTTGTTTTGTTCGAGACTCCATTGAGACCCAGAACCAGATAAAGAGAAAAATCCATCTTTTTTATCATCAAACAACAGGATTCCTCTCTTGCCCATGGTTGAAAAATCTTCGGAAAAAAGCTAAAAATGTGTTCTTTATCTAGGGTTGATTGAATAAACGAATCCGTTTTCTCATTCTTTCAAGAGAATTGAGAGCGCTTGTGAAGCAAAGATTTGTTTCCAGACAAATGGGTGCTTAAAAAAATAAATTTTGACGAAAGGGTACCAGAGAAAATCGATATTTTATATCAATCCAAAGAGAAAAGGCGACGAAAACAAGAAAAAAAATGGATTTTTGATAGAACAAATGGAAAATTAATTAAGAATCCTTAAAATGAAAAGGAGGGGGGCGTGTAGGTGTCAATGACTGTTGTCTGTCAAAAACAATGAAAGGGCACATGGAATAATATATATACATATATATGTGTATATATATATATATTTAAACTAGGGTTTGCAATTGCGTAGATTTGGTGGGAGGTGTTTGGTTTCTATTGTATTTCAAATACAACAGGGGAAATGAGAATCAGCACTGGAGTTCTTCCGTTCCATTTATTTAAATGAAGATATATTATAAAGGATAAACTACACTGGTGGTCACTAGTTTCATTCTCTTCTGATTTGACCACTCAACTTTCAAAAGTTACATCTTGATCACTTATATTATTGATTTATAATAAAATATCGCTTGACATTGACTCATATTACATTGATAATGTGGCACGTTAACAAAAATGATAATTTTTAATTTGACCATTGAATTATAATTGTGTTTCTATTTTGGCTATTAAACAAAAAAAGTTAATTAATAACAATTTTGACCCTTTATATTTATATATTCAATTAATTTAATCCTATTGAACCTTCTAAAAATTAGGGAAAAGTTGTTCTTTTGAAAGAGACAAGGTTATAAATGAATAAAATATTTTTAATTAGAGAAATGGAAACTGATAACTATTTGAAATTATTCATTCTATTTTTATTGATTAGTGTGCTAATACTTTCGAATGTGTACATGTGTTAATACATGCGTACATGTATTTCTTTTATAAAAAAGAGATAATCTTATAAACCCTCAAAGTTTGTACCTCTCTCTCAAAGAGAAAGGCAAGTTTAGCAAACAAGAGAAAAATCTCACAAGATAAATTATTTGTACAAATAAGCACACACCCGAAAACTAAACACTTGAACAAATTGACAATGGAGCTTTATAAGTGTTTTCCTAATGAAATATAGACTATAAGTACAAAAACAAATTTCTCTATACATGTTGATATTAACTTTCTTTTTGTTCTTCATCAACTTGAAGGTCTCTTTTAAAACTTCAATGAGTTTGTGACCGTTAGATTGTTGGGGTTGTTAAGAGACGTTTGAGAGTTAATTTTAGCCATAAATGCATATCTACAGATGTAGGTATCGATACTCAACTTGACATATCGATACATACGTAAAAAAAAAAGAATCGTTGTAAAATATATTGGATATCGATACTCAAAAATTGAGTATCAATATAGAGTAAGAAGTACGGGTACCAAAAAGACACATCAGTACCAAAACTCCTTGCTAAAATTTTGAAACCTTGACGCGTAGTTAAAATTTTGCAAAATTCTAGTAGAATGCAAAGTTGCCTCTATGCGCTCAAGTAAAATTCCAGTATAATACCTTTGCTCATATAATACCTTTGATCAATTTTGCAAAATGCCTAATTGTGCCTAGATGAGGTAAGTTTAATGAAGCATATAGAGGCGCACACGAGGCACTAAAAGGCAACGCCTAATTTTAATTATTGGGTAAAACTTTGATACACAGACTGTGTAAAATTAATTTTATACAAGCTTGTGTATTTACACTATAAAAATTCAAATCCTAAATTCCTAACCTTAACTCTAAAAAACTAACCCTAAACCTTAAACCCTATAAACTAAATTTTAAACACTAACCTTAAATTTTAAACCCTACAACCTAAACCCCTAAACTAAAACCTTAACCCCTAAAACTAAAAGGAACGTGTAAACTAAAGTTTACACGGCATGTGTATCAAAGTTTTTTCCTTAATTATTTGTATTTTTTATTTTTGTATTTGTTATATTTTACATACTAACTTAGGTACATCTGAGCCACACAATTTTAAAATTGATCAAATTCTAAAGTTCAAATTAAAATTGATTGTTTGATACACCGTAAAGTTACTTCAAATTTGAGTTCATGACTCGTCCAACGATATTAGAACATAATATGTAATTTGAATTTAAAGCATAACACACGATATACACAAACATTAGTTAAATTCGATCAATTTTAAATTTAAGTTAATTTGATTAAGTATTCAAACCTGAACTAAATTGAATTGTTTGACACAATAAAATATTATTGTTAATTTAAGTTTAAATTAATCTTGAGTCAAATTATTTTTATCAATAATTAATTTAAATCATTACATAGAGTTTTAAGAGTATAATGTGTATTTGTCATTTCTAAATACTCAAAAAGCCTCAATGATTTATTAGTTACAAGTGTGTTTTTAAATATTTAAACCTAAAATATAAAACCCCTTTGTGTTTAATTATTTAAGCAATGTCTATTTTTTTTACAAATCCTAATTTTAATCCTAATCCTACCTAGAGAGAAGAAGAAAAGAAGACCCTACATAAAGAAAGAAGATGTTTCTAATGAATCTTGAACCTATGACCTAAGAAAAATAAGAGAATAAAGATGAACAATGCCTAATTATTTAAACCTAAAATATAAAACCCTTTGTGTTTAATTATTTAAGCAATGTCTATTTTATTTTTTTGTCATATATACTGTAAAATATAAAACTCCTTTGCGGTAAGTGTTACTGCTCATTTATTTTTGTGTTTAATTATCATATATTCTTTTAAGGAAAAAACTTTGATACACATGCCGTGTAAACTTTAGGTTACACGTGCCTTTTAGTTTTAGGGGTTAGGATTTTAGTTTAGGGTTTAAATTTTAGGGGTTTAGGTTGTATGGTTTAGAATTTAAGGTTAGTGTTTAGAATTTAGTGTATATGGTTTAATGTTTAGGGTTTAGTTTTTTAGGGTTAGGATTAGGAATCTATGATTTGAATTTTTATAGTGTAAATACACAGGCTTGTGTAAAATTAGTTTTACACAGCTGTGTATTAAAGCTTTACCCTTCTTTTAATATTATCATATAGCTAGCTTTGGCTATTTATAGCATTGGGTAAAGTTTACAAACGGTCATTGTATTTTGTTAAAAATAAAATAAAACGGTAATCAAACTTTCAAATGTTATAAAATGACAATTGAACTCTGTGTTTTGTAATAAAATGGTAACTAAGACGTTAAACCCTGTTAAGTACTTAACGTTTCTGTTATAAAACTTTGTATAATAGCACATTTGATCCTTCATATTTACACATTCAATTAATTTTTCAAAAAAAATCAGTAAATTTAACCCTCATTATTTACATATTATTTCGATTTGGTCCTTAAATGCTTGAAAGAGGAGTTGGCGTGACATATATGCCTGGTAGTGGAAACTCATGAATTCATGAACGTTCAAACATTCTCTCAGCTTCCCTTCCTCCGTCCTGCTCCCCTCAAAGAGAAGGGTATTCGTTTATTCGGCAAGGAATTCGTTGGTGGTGACAACTCCGACTCACACGCACCTCACAACAACAACAACAACAACAAAGATGCATCAAAGGACAACCATAGCAATGGAGGAGGTAATAGCACCCGGAGATTTGTGTGTCACTATTGTTGCAGAAACTTCCCGACTTCCCAAGCTTTAGGCGGTCACCAAAACGCTCACAAAAGGGAACGCCAACATGCCAAACGAGCTCTTCTTCACTCCGCGATGGTGCACGACGCTTATTTTTATGGATACAGGCTAGGCTCGGCTCCAACACCAAAAGATATGCCCACTTACCCTTCATGTAACAACAACATTAGTACTAGTAGCAGTAGGTTTCATGGGAACCACCGCAGCTCCTCCTTTCTGCTGCCGCCTATCAACGGCATCTTTTTGGGTTTATGGAGAATTCCGGCGACATTTGAAGTGCGTCCAACCATTCACCATCGAAACCATTGCCTTTGTTTGCCGATGATGCACCGAGGCTGTCGCAGGTTGGTGGTGATGGTGGTTCAAGTACTTCCCAGAACTGATACGTTTATGAATCAAAGCCTAACTTGCAAGACCATGTGAGTCTGGATCTACTTCTGTAGCTATGATTTGGTTAATAACTCTTGATTGAAACCAGAAAATAAATAAAAAAGAACCATTGTTGTGCAGGCCATTAAGTAATTCCTAGCACTCCAAATCTTAGCTACTTCATATTCTTCTTCTTTTTAACAACTTAGATTTTACCATCTTTGCTATGATTTAGTATGTAAATGAAATAATTTACGATCTCTTCATTGATCTTAAGAAAGCCTTCAAAAACATGAGCTCAGAATTCAGATGTAAACGTGCGTCCAAACTAAATAATCAAAAGTTTTTTTAAGCTCTTCATTAGGTTATATATGTTTGAATATTGTAAAATCTTTGTTGATTTAGGTTTTAGAAAGCAAGGAAAACTAATTCCAAAATCAAAACAGATGAATGCGTGGAAAGAGGAGTTGGCGTGACATCTATGCCTGGTAGTGGAACATCTTTGGAATTTTACTTTAAGGACCAAATTGAAATAATATATAAATAATAAGGCTAAATTTAATATATTTTTGAATTATGAGTAAATTGATTGAATGTGTAAATATGAAAAGATCAAATGTGCTATTATACAAATTTTACTTTGCTATGATTTAGTATGTAAATGAAATGATTTACGATCTCTTCATTGATCTCAAGAAAGCCTTCGAAAACATGAGCTCATAATTCAAATGTAAACGTGCGTCCAAACTAAATAATCAAAAGGTTTTTTTTAAGCTCTTCATTAGGTTATATATGTTTGAATATTGTAAAATCTTTGCTGATTTAGGTTTCAGAAAGCAAGGAAAACAAATTCCAAAATCAAAACAGATGAATGCCTGGAAAGAGGAGTTGGCGTGACATCTATGCCTGGTAGTGGAACATCTTTGGAATTTTACTTTAAGGACCAAATTGAAATAATACATAAATAACAAGGGCTAAATTTAATAATTTTTTTTTGAATTATGAGTAAATTGATTGAATGTGTAAATATGAAAAGATCAAATGTGCTATTATACAAATTTTACTTTGCTATGATTTAGTATGTAAATTAAATGATTTACGATCTCTTCATTGATCTCAAGAAAGCCTTCAAAAACATGAGCTCAGAATTCAGATGTAAACGTGGTTCCAAACTAAATAATCAAAAGGTTTTTTTTTAAGCTCTTCATTAGGTTATATATGTTTGAATATTGTAAAATCTTTGCTGATTTAGGTTTCAGAAAGCAAGGAAAACTAATTCCAAAATCAAAACAGATGAATGCCTGTAAAGAGGAGTTGGCGTGACATCTATGCCTGGTAGTGGAACATCTTTGGAATTTTACTTTAAGGACCAAATTAAAATAATATATAAATAACAAGGGCTAAATTTAATAATTTTTTTGAATTATGAGTAAATTGATTGAACGTGTAAATATGAAAAGATCAAATGTGCTATTATACAAATTTTACTTTGCTATGATTTAGTATGTAAATGAAATGATTTACGATCTATTCATTGATCTCAAGAAAGCCTTAAAAAACATAAGCTCAGAATTCAGATGTAGACGCGTGTCCAAACTAAATAATCAAAAGGTTTTTTTAAGCTCTTCATTAGGTTATATATGTTTGAATATTGTAAAATCTTTGCTGATTTAGGTTTCAGAAAGCAAGGAAAACTAATTCCAAAATCAAAACAGATGAATGCCTGTAAAGAGGAGTTGGCGTGACATCTATGCCTGGTAGTGGAACATCTTTGGAATTTTACTTTAAGGACCAAATTAAAATAATATATAAATAACAAGGGCTAAATTTAATAATTTTTTTGAATTATGAGTAAATTGATTGAACGTGTAAATATGAAAAGATCAAATGTGCTATTATACAAATTTTACTTTGCTATGATTTAGTATGTAAATGAAATGATTTACGATCTATTCATTGATCTCAAGAAAGCCTTAAAAAACATAAGCTCAGAATTCAGATGTAGACGCGTGTCCAAACTAAATAATCAAAAGGTTTTTTAAGCTCTTCATTAGGTTATATATGTTTGAATATTGTAAAATCTTTTTCGATTTAGGTTTCAGAAAGCAAGGAAAATTAATTCCAAAATCAAATAAAGATGAATGCCTGGAAAGAAGAGTTGGCGTGACATCTATGCCTGGTAGTGGAACATCTTTGAAATTTTACTTTAAGGACCAAATTGAAATAATATATAAATAAAAGGGCTAAATTTAATAATTTTTTTTAAATTATGAATAAATTGATTGAATGTGTAAATATAAAAAGATCAAATGTGCTATTATACAAATTTTACTTTGCTATAATTTAGTATGTAAATAAAATGATTTACGATCTCTTCACTGATCTCAAGAAAGCCTTCAAAAACATGAGCCCAAAATTCAGATGTAGACGCTTGTCCAAACTAAATAATCAAAAGGTTTTTTTAAGCTCTTCATTAGGTTATATATGTTTGAATATTGTAAAATCTTTGCTGATTTAGGTTTCAGAAAGCAAGGAAAACTAATTCCAAAATCAAAACAGATGAATGCCTGTAAAGAGGAGTTGGCGTGACATCTATGCCTGGTAGTGGAACATCTTTGGAATTTTACTTTAAGGACCAAATTAAAATAATATATAAATAACAAGGGCTAAATTTAATAATTTTTTTGAATTATGAGTAAATTGATTGAACGTGTAAATATGAAAAGATCAAATGTGCTATTATACAAATTTTACTTTGCTATGATTTAGTATGTAAATGAAATGATTTACGATCTATTCATTGATCTCAAGAAAGCCTTAAAAAACATAAGCTCAGAATTCAGATGTAGACGCGTGTCCAAACTAAATAATCAAAAGGTTTTTTTAAGCTCTTCATTAGGTTATATATGTTTGAATATTGTAAAATCTTTGCTGATTTAGGTTTCGAAAAGCAAGGAAAACTAATTCCAAAATCAAAATGTATGAATGCCCAGTAAAGAGGAGTTGGCGTGACATCTATGCCTGGTAGTGGAACATCTTTGGAATTTTACTTTAAGGACCAAATTAAAATAATATATAAATAACAAGGGCTAAATTTAATAATTTTTTTGAATTATGAGTAAATTGATTGAACGTGTAAATATGAAAAGATCAAATGTGCTATTATACAAATTTTACTTTGCTATGATTTAGTATGTAAATGAAATGATTTACGATCTATTCATTGATCTCAAGAAAGCCTTAAAAAACATAAGCTCAGAATTCAGATGTAGACGCGTGTCCAAACTAAATAATCAAAAGGTTTTTTTAAGCTCTTCATTAGGTTATATATGTTTGAATATTGTAAAATCTTTTCTGATTTAGGTTTCAGAAAGCAAGGAAAATTAATTCCAAAATCAAATAAAGATGAATGCCTGGAAAGAAGAGTTGGCGTGACATCTATGCCTGGTAGTGGAACATCTTTGAAATTTTACTTTAAGGACCAAATTGAAATAATATATAAATAAAAGGGCTAAATTTAATAATTTTTTTTAAATTATGAATAAATTGATTGAATGTGTAAATATAAAAAGATCAAATGTGCTATTATACAAATTTTACTTTGCTATAATTTAGTATGTAAATAAAATGATTTACGATCTCTTCACTGATCTCAAGAAAGCCTTCAAAAACATGAGCCCAAAATTCAGATGTAGACGCTTGTCCAAACTAAATAATCAAAAGGTTTTTTTAAGCTCTTCATTAGGTTATATATGTTTGAATATTGTAAAATCTTTGCTGATTTAGGTTTCAGAAAGCAAGGAAAATTAATTCCAAAATCAAATAAAGATGAATGCCTGGAAAGAAGAGTTGGCGTGACATCTATGCCTGGTAGTGGAACATCTTTGAAATTTTACTTTAAGGACCAAATTAAAATAATATATAAATAAAAGGGCTAAATTTAATAATTTTTTTAAATTATAAATAAATTGATTGAATGTGTAAATATAAAAAGATCAAATGCGCTATTATACAAATTTTACTTTGCTATAATTTAGTATGTAAATAAAATGATTTATGATATCTTCATTGATCTCAAGAAAGCCTTCAAAAACATGAGCTTAAAATTCAGATGTAGACGTGCGTCCAAACTAAATAATCAAAAGGTTTTTTTAAGCTCTTCATTTGGTTATATATGTTCGAATATTATAAAATCTTTGCTAATTTAGGTTTCAAAAAGCAAGAAAAGCTAATTCCAAAATCAAAACAAATGAATGCCTGGAAAGAGGAGTTGGCGTGACATCTATGCCTGGTAGTGAAACATCTTTGAAATTTTACTCTAAGGACCAAATTAAAATAATATATAAATAACAAGGGCTAAATTTAATAATTATTTTTAAATTATGAATAAATTAATTGAATATGTAAATATAAAAAGATCAAATGCGCTATTATACACATTTTTTTAACAGAAGCGTTAAGCATTTAACGGGATTTAACGTCCCAATTACCATTTTATTACAAAACGCAATGTTTAATTGTCATTTTATAAATTTAAAAATTTAGTTACCGTTTTATTTTTTAACAAAAACTAAAACTTTACCCTATAGTATTTATGCTTACTATTGTATGATAAAATGCAATATTTTTTATTAGAAAGTTAAAAGGTAATTAATGAAATGGAGAGCTTATGTTGAACTATTATGTAATTTAATGATCTATTTTAATAAGTTATATATACAAATTAGTAGGTATATCTTTAATTTTTAAAAAATAGCGTCTTACTTCAATAGTGCCTTGCTCCTAGGCTATAGGGCTACTATCGCCTTAGTGCGTCATTTTTCACAGTGCACTGAAGACAAAGAAATCTTATATAGAGAAATAAAGTTGTGTCTCTCTAGTCACTTATCCCTGGGTTATAAGAGATTCATGCCCTTGAGAACTGTGAGTTGAGCTGATTATGACGATCAAATTGATTAGCATCTCACTGTCTTGAGTTATATCAGTTTGCCAATTCCCTATCCCGATTAGATTCCCAAGACCTCTCCCTCCACCAGGACCAAAGAGTTCCACTTCAGCATCTTGTTTGATTTTAAGAATCTCAACAGTAACTTCTTAAAGCAATACAATTGGTTTCAGCTCAACAGGGTACGAAAAGACACGGAATGACTTATTTGCATGATAAGCACAATATAATTGAACAGAATGACAAGAATTTTGAAGAGCTCTTTCCACGCAAATAAAAGCATACTTGTTCTTTTCAGGCTAATTTTGGAAGTAAAATGCAACAATAGTTTGCTTATGCACAATTACATGGATGAAGGATATTACGAAGCACGAATATGAACAATTACCTCCCTAAGGTGTACTGCACACATTCAGGACCATCATATTTGGAGTTGCCAGCCTACAAGAATTGAGCAATTGATAGCTTCAGATATACGACCTGGCAGTACTTTTAAAATGCAGCATCTTAACATTCATATAACTGTATAAAGAATAAACTGAAAAACAGATGATGCAAACTCTAAGACATGACCAAGTCACCAAAATAACAGATTATTTATCCAAAAAAATAAATAAAGATAAGCTCAAAAAACATCAAGTAATATCCAAATTAAAGGATGTCACATTGTTCAAATCTATAAACTTCTACAATAAAGAGGTTGTCTAAAGTCCCAACCTTTTGTTCTTCACAATCCACAATATACTTACCTATTGGTGGCAGTGCACAAGCACTCCAATGCACTTAACAAAGTTCAACTTATTAGACTTATTCTTGGTTGCTTAGGAGGATCCACAAGTAAATACATGAAGCAAATATAATCACAACTTATTCTCTTATATTTAAGAGCAGTAGTCTTAAAAAAACTTCATAAGTGGGTTTAATTAATTACTTATGTCCATTTGTCGCTTAACTATTGAATGTTAGACAATTTATGAAATTAAAACATGCAATTAAACCCACTAGAAGAGACTTAAACTCCAATCCCAATATAGAAAAACATCATCCATATACAACCATTGAAACATAGCTAAGAAGAATGATCCAGTCCATTGTTCAAAGATTAATGAAACACCTCCATTTGTTTCAAAACACATGAGATGTTTGCAGGTCCTTTATGGGCAATCAAAACTTCATAGACTACCCACCTAAAGCCTGCATATTTTTTGTTTGTCCATATTTACAGCAAGTACACATACTTAGTGTCCCACCAAGAATTAGGACAAAGTTAAACATGTTCTTCCAATCTTCCTCTTTCAATAAAGGAAGAAAAGGAACTAACCTCAGTGTTTTTTTATCGGCCAATAACAAAGAAAAACTGGGCAAATACAAAACTAGTGTTTATCTCAAAGTTAATTTATGAAACTCGGCAATGCCAATTGTAATTACCAGTTTCTGTCCGGGTAAGCTAAACCCGGATCCAAGCCCAAACCTTAAACCCTACCCAACCCATATAATAACCCTTAAATAAAAACCCTAACATGACCTAAACTAAACCCTGGCCGCCACCTTTACCAGCCGCCGCCGCCACCGCCGTTCGAGTTTCTTTCCGCCGGCCACAAACCCCAAAATACCATTAATCAATCCCTAATCCCTAAATTGAACCCCAAACCCCCAATCGAGTCCAAATCAACCCTAAATACAACCCTAAATAAAATATAAACCTAATCTACCCTACTCCTGCAATACTCATACCTGTTATCCCCAAAATCCGGCGTGAAATCTGGATCTCTGCAGCAACAAATAAAAAAGGAGGGGGTTAGGATATTAGAGGGGGAAATACCGAACCAAAATCTGTATAAAAAGGGGGGATCTGAGTTCGAAAAGAAAGAGATCTGATAGGGGGGAAATCTGAAAAAAATAGAGTTTAGGGGATCTTTTTGGTTCTAAAAAAATTTGTAATCTGGGAGTTTTTTTTTGAAATCAATACAGAAATATTAAGGTATTTCCTCGTTTTTTTGTTTGCATGTTCTCTTTGTTCGAATCAAAAAAAAAAATCATCCATTCGAAAAGAGATTTTTCAATTTGAAATACAAAAAATTCTTTGTTTTTTTATTTAAATCTTAAATCTAAAATAAAAAGGGGTTTCGAAAAGCTTACCGCCGTTGTCGTTAGCCGCCATCGTCGGCTGTGAAAACTGGGAAGCGGCGCCGTCGAGCTTAGGGAGAAAGAGTGAGTTGAAAGGAGAGGCTGAGGGTTTTAAGTTTAGTTTAGATATTAGTTTTTTTTTCCTTTTAAATCTGTTTCTATAAAAAAAAAATCCATTTTATGTTTTAAACCGGTAACTCTCAAAACGACGCCGTTTTTCCGTACCCGGCCCACGCGGTAACCCGACCCGGGGAGGATCCGCTTTTTAAAAAGGGTATAATTACGCATCAGGTACTCCATCTCTCTCCCGCCTTCACTTCCATCTATGGTCTAATTTTTCTTTCGGTCCTTTTTTTGTTTTTTGCGTGTTTAATCTCACCTTTTGGTTTTGTTTTTTGTGCTTTAGATTTATGTTTTAGTTCAATTTAATCACTGTTTTATATTAAATTTAATCGTAGCACTTTTATTTCATAATGTTTATATTCCAGCCCATGTGTTTTATATTTGTTTCATTTAAGTCCTATTTTAAGTTATTTCATGCCTTGTAACTTAGTATTCGTGCATTTTAATCCTTAATCTCTAGTTTCATAATGTTTTATATATATTAGTTTAGTCCATGCATTATTATTATTATTATTATTATTATTATTATTATTATTATTATTATTATAAAATAGTAGTTTACTTTTGTATATATTAACATAATATATAAAAGATATATATATATATATATATGAGTTTTTATTTATGGCTCATGTTTTTATGTATAATAATTTTTTTTCTATATTATGTATAATATTTTATGTATATTTGTAAAATATTATATAGTATTTTTGTTTAACTACTACGTATATAAAATAGTAATAAATACTTATTTTTAAAAATGATATATATAAAAACTACTAACTTAATATACGTATATGCATATTTTTAAATACAAATATATTTTACTTTAAATATTATATTTTAAGTATATGTATAAAAAATAACCAATACTTATTTTTGTAATAAAATATATATGTATATAAAACTAATAAAATATATATGTATATAAAACTACTAACTTTATATATAGTTTATATATATAAATATAATTATTAAATATATTTTGTCATAAGTATTATATTTTTAAATATATATGTATATTTATATACTACATTATAAATTGCATCATAATAATTAGATAAGTTAAAAGATTAAGGTAATATTCTTTTATTTAGGGAGATCGAGAATTAGTGTCTCGGAAGTAAAGGGATGCAACCTTCTCGATATACCTAAATAAAAGAATGTCGTTATCATTTTAGGATACAATATTTAAGGGAATTTTCTTTTATTTAAAAAATCGAGAAACCATTTCCCGGGCATAAAGGGAAGTGAATTTCTCTGTTATTCTAAATAACGGAACGTTTCTTTAAGTATTTAGAACATTTTCATGCATTTAAGAATCGTATTTTAAATTTCATTTGAATTCGTAATTTTCAATACCAAGACATTAAATAATCGACTCGGTACCAATTTTGGGTGGTGTGAGGTGCTAATTCTTCCTCATCCTTAACTGGCTCCTGGATCTAAAATTTTTTATCTCTGGTTTTATCGGTGTATGGTCTACCATTTTTAAATGATCGGCGGTGACTCTATATTTTTAATTTCAAAATCGGGCGGGCATTTGTAAACTAAATATCGAAAAAAATGAAAACCAATAAAGGGAGCGCCAGACATATTTGGGTGATTACAGCTGGCGACTCCGCTGGGGAACTTTTTAAATAAAAAGAGAGTCAAGCCACGAGTCGATTATCTTTTAGTCATGGTTGCTGGAAATTTACAAATTCAATTTTAATTTAAAATATGATTATGTCTTTTTGTTAATAAAGCATGCATTTTATTTTCTGTGAATATATCTGCTTTACTTTTACTATTTAGTATAAGTGAACATAGGAATATGGTGTCAAAAGGTTTGAGAGTTTCCCCTCACACACCGTGCACTTGCATTGCATTTCATGAGCTTTCTACCAGAGCTCCGTCATTTTTTAAGTGGAAGTGTAATACTGCCTTCGTGTGGGTTACCACCGTATAGGTTCGTGAATCGCTTTCGAGATGTATTTCTTATACTTTCGTGTGGGACAACGAGGATAATTCGGGTACCCTTCCCTAGAACCGAACCTCATGTAAAGGACCATATGAGCCTTGCTTTAGAAATGGAACCCGTTAAAAGTTCAAAGGAGAAACGCTTCTAACCTTTTGTCTATTCTATAGATTTATTTCATAAATAATATGCCAGGTAGAAATCATGCTGGGTATAAATCTGTTTATATTTCGTTATGCCGGGTAGGATCTTTCATTCTGTATCAGGTAGATACCATGCCGGGTAGGATCTTTTTTTTGTAAATAAAAGCACGTCAGGTAGAAATCATACCGGATATGACCATATTTATTATGCCGGGTAGAAAATCATGCTCGGGTAGGCTGTACAAATTTACTCTTTAGTACTTCCATACTTATTCTTGTTTTTATTTTTATTACATGTGTACTGGCCAATTTTCTATTTTCCATGTTTTTGTCTTTTTTGCATTGCATGTGCATAACATAAAAATGTGTTGATTCTCGAGTGATCTACAATTGAGGAGGCTTTAATAATAAAAGGGTCAAGTGATCAGATAAACAAGACCTTAGATATGGGGCAGTGCCTTAAAGAGACGTCAGAAGATATGAGAAGTCTTTCTTCCGAGATTCACACGTCAGTCGTACCAGAGCATGCCTACACCAATACCGAAACTAGCGAGGTACAAGAGTTGAAAAGACAGATGGCCGAAATGATGAGTATGATGACCACTATAGTAAAAGAGAAAAAGTCTGATGAACAAGGCGGGAAGGACAAACTGAACAAAAGTCAAATCATGATGGACACTAAGCAGGACCTTATATCCAAACAAGAGGATTCCAGTAAATCCAAAGGTTAGTAAACTGTCGCGATCAACATCAATAACACGCCCGAAGATGCAAAGGCTTTAGTTTCAAATAAAGTAAAGGTGAGCCAAAGAAAAGCCAAATAAGAGAAAGATAAAAAGAAGGCATTTCAAATTTCGATGGCCTACACAGATCTGCTCCCAATACTAGTCAAGAAGGGTTTTGTGACTACAGTCCAATCCGAGCCTAAAGAGCTCATTTTCTTAAAAGGTATGACAACAAGGCTAGATGTAATTATCATTTGGGAGGTACGGGTCATACTACCAAAAATTATGGAGCTCTAAGGAACAAAGTCATGAGCCTTATCGAAGAAGGGTTGCTGAGTTTTGAAGATGGAATCCCCAAAAGCCTGACCAATACTAGTGCACCGGAGCATACGAAGAAGAGCCAAATCTGGTACCTAGGACAGAGTTCAAATTCTAGTGTCCAACTTTCTGAGTCATCATCGGCCGGTGTCCAGAAGCCAAGAACCAATGGTCCATTCGATCCCATACCCATCTCGTATGGAGAGCTATATTTGCAATTGTTAGAGGCACGGTTGGTGGTTCTATGTTATGTCACACCTCTACAACCTCCGTACCCTAAATGGTATGACGCCGAAGCTCGTTGTGAGTATCATGCTAGAATTAGGGGGTATTCCATTGAAAATTGTATCGCCTTCAAGCGTCAAGTTCAGAACCTCTTGGAGTGTAACGTGTGGAAATTTGAGAAAGAAAATCAAGATAGTTTAACAACCGTTCAAGTAGTCAAGGAGCCAAATGAGTCCAAAATAGAAGATGATGAAAAGAGCCATTGGAGGCATGACACTCAAGCTAATGAATCAAAGAAAGAAGTGGATTATCTGAAAAATAAGCTGAAGAGCTTACAATGCAACTATGAAGAGCTTCGTTTAACTTTTAAAAATATTGGTTTGGGTGGCACTCCCGATCAATGGAAAGAATGAGTTAAAGACTTAAAAAATATGCTAAATTTTGGAAAAAAAGTTCTAAGGCCAACGAGGAACGAGTTAGTATCTTGTCTGGTAATCTACAAGCAAATGAAAATCAATGGCGTGCCCTCAAAGAAGACCTGAAAAATAGTCAAGCCAAGATTGAGACCTTGAACATGTGTATAAGTTTGCGCGGATACATCGTTGCTGAATTAAATGATAGTCAAGCTGAAGTTCAAAGGCTAAAAAAGTAAGTGGGTGAGCGTAACGACATTATAATGATGCACAATGATCTTGTAGATGGTTTCAAGACAACATGGAAAGAAAATAATGAGAAGTGAAGTCTTCAGCTTCAAGAGTCTCCAGAGAATATAAAAAGAAAAGACAGCCATATGAAAGATATTATTGTTGAAGCACGGAGAGTTGCTCGACAGGTACAAACTTGGCTAATGCAACAGTAGAATTGAGTCAAAACGATGAGCTACTAGAACAAAACAAGATCTTTTATGAAAGTTGTCTTAAGATGTTCACTCCATAATCAACCTCTTTTCTACATTCATATTTACATTTAGCATTGCATCTTTATTGCATTTTGCACTTTCAGCAACATAACATTTTCATTACATATATTGCATTTGCATTCATAGACCATTTTTGGTAATTTACCCTGGGGCATCCGGCTGATGTCCAATTAAACTCATCATTTTAGGATTAGATGTCTAAATCTTTCTAGGTAGAAAAAAGAAAGAAAATGTTCCACCCTAGAAAAAAAGTTGGAAGAAAAATAGTGCAAGTTTTTTGGACTGGCTGTAACTTCAGAACGAGAAAAGTTTATCTTTTTCCGTACAGTGTGAGTGTAGTTTCCTTCAAAAATAAGGAGTTTTTTTTGTCAAAACTATTGTTTACTTGTCTTAATAAAATAAACTCCATTTTACATCACATTTGACAAACAATTCATATTCTTTGATTCTTTAATCATTTCATTCATTGCTATGTGTTGAATTTTGTTTTCCCAAACATATGTACATATTTTTACCAGGCCCTTGAATTTCAATTGCAAGATGACCTTTTATTTAGATCCAATGATCAAATTCGAACAGCATATGTCCAAAAGAAGACAAATATTGCGAGGATACTGTAAATGTGAACATTTTTTGTTCTACTTAGGCAGACAGAAGGAACAAAATGAGTGTTCAGGAAATGGGCAGGTCTCATTGAGTGAATTTCCCCTCTCAGGCATTTGTTGTCTAAGGTCCTTGAATCGAGTGTAGACCCTAAACTCCTACCCCCTGAAGACTACTTAGATGTTCGTATGTGAGATGACAAATGACATTCATTCAAATCCTTTCACAAATAAGAAAATATCCATTTTGTCCCCCTTTGAGCCCAATCGTTTCTTTCTAATAAAACCCAAGCCAAGGATCACCCCTACACTGGGGCAAAGAAGGCAAAAATTTGTTCTGCAAATAAAAGCAGTCGATATGGATCATGCTATACAGATAGCGCTTCAATTAGGGCAAGAAGTGATATCAGATACATTCAATGCAATGGTCCGAGAAACATTAGAAGAGGCGAATGAAAGAAAAATTTTATGATCAAAGAAGCTGACCAAATCAAGTTTTAAATTGCCAACAAGAAGGTTGAAACAATCAAGGGAGAAAACACTAAGTCAAAAAGTGCAATAAAGGAAAAGCAAGAGCCTTGAAGCATTAGTTACTCTGAAGCAAAGGCAAGAATCAATGTCTAGTTGGGATTGCAGAATAGTCCATAGCTATATTTTCCTAAACATGAAAGGAAATGAACTATAGGGTGAAAACCCAAAAATGGGCAGTCTAGAGCGATCTAATGGAGAAAAAAAGGGTTAATCTATGTGAGCATACCCAAATCAAGCAATACAAGAATGATGTTTTAATTGGAAGCTTATACCAACGTTAATGCATCGATGCCGAGCCAAGATACAGATCGGTTAATGGCTACATGTCATAGAGCCACAAAAGAAAGAAATGAACTCTGGGGTGAAAACCCTAAAACGAGCAGTCTAGAGCGATCCAAGCAATGAAAGAAAAAATATTTCATCAAAGTACCTCCAAATTGCAAGTACCAAAATGAGAGTTTGCCAAGAAGAAATGATACATGGTTTCATTACCCTTAAACACTTATTTGGGCATGTATATCATTTTTTTCATACCCATGAGCCATAGCCTACATTACAAGTCTATAAAGACCATTCTGATCATACATGGATGTTTGAGTTTTATCTTCAGACTATATCCCGCATATAAGGGTTAACCTTTCTTCAAGGAACGTCAAACTTCGAGTGCCTGATCGACACTAAATGAGGGAATGACAGGGCATGGTGAGTTAGTGAGATCAAAAGAGCCACTTAAATGAGGTAGAAATTAGGCATGAGAAATGTTCCTCTTAGAAGCCTGATAGCCCAGAAAGGACTTCACGTGTGCTTGTGTCACTGCAACCCTTGCTATCCTCTAAGCACATGCTTCATTCAGGTTGCTCATTGATAATTTGAAGAAAAAGTACTTTTTGCACTTGATATTTAAGTGCTCAATTTTGATTTTTAAAATTTCACATTTCTGAAAATTTTGATAATTTCTTTTAAACTCTGCACAAGTTTTTTGCATAAAGAACTCTCATTTTCACAAGTTTTTACATGTAAAACTTTCTCACCTTGAAGGCCCAAAATGAGGCAAACTCGGCATATTGGGTCGAAGAACGGGAACATTAGTGGAGCATTGCTGTCCACAAACATAGAAGAGTGAGCCCAATAGAACTTATGATTCAGGAAAATAAAACACTCAAAATTGACACTCGCCTGAAGAGGTGATGTCCAAAAGAGATAATCAAACCTGAGAAATGAGTTGGATCATCGTTCGACAAGATTGACCTTATCAGTCTACAGAACATAATTCAGGGCATAAAAAGATTAATGCTAAAAGGCCTGATATGACTAGTTGGAGTCACAGGGCATTCCTTTTAAAGTCAAGCTATAGTCAAACACATTGCACGTCATTCATCTCTGCATCGAGCATTTAGGTTAAACCGCATACGTACACCATAAAAAATAGGGTGCATACATCAACAAGTGCAGGAATGATTCAAATATGACGAATCCTCAATCAAGAAAGGAAGCCGAACTACAAAGAGATTGATCCCTCAATGTGAAATTGAAGAAAAATCAAGGAAAAAGTGGGGCAAAATTGGTATGGCGTCCTTGACACGAGGGAGCAGATCACTGTCAGCAAGTTCTAGCATCATTGACAAGAGTGAGTAAAGCATATTATTTTTGACAAGTGCCGAGTATCCTTGGCACGAAAGAGTGAAAAAAAGAAGAAAAAAGGAAAAAGGAAAAGAAAAAAAGAGAAAAAAAAAGAAAAAGAAAAAAAAGAAGAAAAAAAATAGATAGAAAAAATAACAAGGTGAAAACCCGAAAAGACATTTTGAAAATAACCTTTTTGAAAATATCTTAGGCACGAACACAAAAAGAGGCTTGGAACATTAAAAACTTTATCATATTTATCTCATTTCCCTAAAGTGGCAGTGGAATGAGAAAGAAGACGAGTTCATCTCCCTAAAAAGGCAGCGGAATGGACCAGATATGAAGATTGTATCCCTGGAGGAGCAGTTGAACAAAACTTCATCAAATTTATCTCATCTCCCTGAAGTGGCAGCGAAATGAAAACCAATATGAGTTCATATCCTTGAAGAGGCAGTGGAATGAACCCGGTATAAAGCTTGTTTCCCTAAAAGAGTAGTGAAACAAAACTTCATCACATTTGTCTCATCTCCCTGAATTGGTAGCGTAATGAAAACCAAGATGAGTTCATATCCCTAAAGAGGCAGCGAAATAGACCGGTTTAAAGTTTGTATCCTTGAATGAGCAGTGGAACATATTTCATCACATTTATCTGATCTCCCTAAAGTGACAGCGAAATGAGAACCAAGACGAGTTCATCTCCCTAAAGAGGCAGTGGAATGGACCAGATATAAAGTTTGTATCCCTGAAGGAGCAGTGGAACAAACTTCATCATATTTATCTCATATCCCTGGAGTGGCAGCAGAAGGAGAACCAAGACAAGTTCATCTCCCTGATGAGACAATAGAATGGACCCGGTATAAAGTTTGTATCCCTGGAGGAGCAGTGGAACAAAACTTCATTAAATTTATCTCATCTCCCTAAAGTGGCAGTGAAATGAGAACCAAGACGAGTTCATCTCCCTAAAGAGGTAGCATAATGGATCTGACATAAAGCTTCTTTCCCTGAAGGAGCAGTGGAACAAAACTTCATCACATTTGTCTCATATCCCTGGAGTGGCAGCGGAATGAGAACCAAGACTAGTTTATCTCTCTAGAGCCGTAGCGGAGCAAACTTCAGATGTAATCAAAAAATATTTTGTTTGAAGAAAAAATAAAAAATGAAAAAATGGACTAAAAAGGAAAAAGAAAAAAAGAAAAAAACCCAAAAAAATAAAAAAAAAAAGAGAAAAGAAAAGAAAAATGAAAATCAAGGTGAAAACCCAAATATGCGTCTTGAAATGATCTTTTTTCAAACATCTCTAAGGCACGAACCCATAAGGAGGCCTTAGACATTCAAAATGAATGAAATAAAGATACATTAGTCTCATCTCCTTGTTGTGGCAGCGGAATGAGTACCAACACAAGTATGTGGAGCAGAGGAACTACAACCTCAAATCTTTACTCCTTCCAATGGAGCAGATCACCCGACCCTATCTCCTTGAACTACCAATAAAGCAAGTCGCTTATCCAATAGAAGATGAACTACAACCTCAGATCTTTACTCCTTCCAATAGAGCAGATCACCCGAGCCTATCTCCTTGAATAACCAATTGAGCGGGTTACCCATTCAACCAAAGATGAAGCTTCATATAAAAAATAAAAAAGAAGAAAAAACAAAAAATAGAAGAAAAAAACAAAAAAAAGTAAAAAAAGAAAGAAAAAAGAGAGAAAAAAGAACAAAAAAACAAAAAAAGAAGAGAGAAAAAAAGAGAAAATGACGAGCAAGTAGGCATATGTTTTCGACCGAGCATCATTGCACTTTAGTAAGTCTCAACTTAGAAAGCAAAGGAGCAGATTGATCGAAGAACTCAACATCCTCAAAGAGCGAAGATCTAATACCTATCGAAGACTGAAGACCGACGTCGAGGAAGAAAAACAGCAAGATAAACTTATTTTGTTTTCCCAACAGACAACCCCCATTTTGAAGATTTTGCTTTTCCAAGAATGACATGGTGGATCAAGTCAAGAGAGAAGACCTGCGTCGAAAAGAAAAAAAATCTATCGAAGAAAAGACATACGTTAAGAGGGAAGAATCTCAGCCAGACCAGACAAAATAGGCCATTTTTAGTCTTTGCTCTATTATCGTTACACAACAATGAGCAAAGAGGGGCAGCTGTAATTACCAGTTTCTGTCTGGGTAAGCTAAACCCGGATCCAAGCCCAAACTTTAAACTCGACCCATATAATAACCCTAAAATAAAAACCCTAACATGACCTAAACTAAACCCTGGCCGCCACCTTTACCAGCCGCCGCCGTTCGAGTTTCTTGCCACCGGCCATAAAACCCAAAATACCCTTAGTTAATCCCTAAATTAAACCCTAAACCCCAAATCCACTTTAAATCAACCCTAGATACAACCCTAAATAAAGTATAAACCTAATCTACCATACTCTTGCAATACCCATACCTGTTATCCCCAAAATCCGGCATAAAATCTGGATCTCTACAGCAACAAATAAAAAAGGATGGGGTTAGTATATTTGAGGGGAAAATACCGAACCAAAATCTATATAAAAGTGGGGGATTTGAGTTCGAAAAGAAAGAGATCTGATAGGGGAAAATTCGAAAAAAAAGAGTTTAGGGGATCTTTTTTGTTCTAAAAAAATTTGTAATCTGGGAGCTTTTTTTTAAATCAATACAAAAATTTTAAGGTATTTCCTCATTTTTTTGTTTGCATGTTCTCTTTGTTCGAATAAAAAAATCATCCATTCGAAAAGAGATTTTTCAATTTGAAATACAAAAATTTCTTTATTTTTTATTTAAATCTTAAATCTAAAATAAAAAGGGGTTTCGAAAAGCTTACCGTCTTTGTTGTTAGCCGCCATTGCTCTGCTGCAATCGTCGGCTGTGAAAATTGGGAAGCGGCGCTGTCGAGCTTAGGGAGAAAGAGTGAGTTGAAAGGAGAGGCTGAAGGTTTTAAGTTTAGGTTAGATATTAGTTTTTTTTTCTTTTAAATCTGTTTTAATAAAAAAATAATCCATTTTATGTTTTAAGCTGATAACTTTCAAAACGATGTCGTTTTGGCGTACCTAGCCCATGCGGTGACCTGACCCGGGGAGGATCTGCGTTTTTAAAAAGGGTCTAATTACGCGTTAGGTCTTTCGTCTCTTCTCCCGCCTTCACGTCGATCTATGATCTAATTTCACTTTCGGTCCTTTTTTGTTTTTTGTGTGTTTAATCTCGCCCTTTTTTGTTTTTTTGTGCTTTAGATTTATGTTTTAGTTCAATTTAATCACTGTTTTTATATTAAATTTAATCCTAGCACTTTTATTTCATAATGTTTATATTCCAGCCCATGTGTTTTATATTTGTTTCGTTTAAGTCCTATTTTATGTTATTTCATGCCTTGTAACTTAGTATTCATGCATTTTAGTCCTTAATCTTTAGTTTCATAATGTTTTATATATATTAGTTTAGTCCACGCATTATTATCATCATCATTATTATTATTATTGTAAAATAGTAGTTTATTTTTGTATATATTAACATAATATATAAAAGATATATATATATATATATATATATATATATATATGAGTTTTTATTTATGGCTCATATTTTTATGTATAATAGTTTTTATTTTTTTGTATATTATGTATAATATTTTATGTATATTTGTAAAATATTATATATTATTTTTGTTTAACTACTACGTATATAAAATAGTAATAAATACTTATTTTTAAAAATGATATATATATATAAAAACTACTAACTTAATATATGTATAAGCATAATTTTAAATACAAATATATTTTACTTTAAATATTATATTTTAAGTATATGTATAAAAAATAACCAATACTTATTTTTGTAATAAAATATATATGTATATAAAACTACTAACTTTATATATAGTTTTTTTTATATAAATATAATTATTAAATATATTTTGCCATAAGTATTATATTTTTAAATATATACATATATTTATATACTACATTATAAATTGCATCATAATAATTAGATAAGTTAAAAGATTAAGATAATATTCTTTTATTTAGGGAGTTTGAGAATTAGTATCCCGGGCGTAAAGGGATGTGACCTTCTCGAGATCCCTAAATAAAAGAATGTTCTTATCATTTTAGGATACAATATTTAAGATAATTTTCTTTTATTTAGAAGATCGAGAAACCATTTCTCGAGCGTAAAGGGAAGTGAATTTTTCGGTTATTCTAAATAACGGAACGTTTCTTTAAGTATTTAGAACATTTTCATGTATTTAAGAATCGTATTTTAAATTTAAATTGAATTCGTAATTTTCAATACCAAGACATTAAATAATAGACCATGTACCAATTTTGGGCGGTGTGGATGTTAATCCTTCCCCATTTGTAACCGACCCCCGGACCCAAAAATTTTTATCTCTAGTTTTATTGGTGTCCGGTCTACCATTTTTAAATGATCGGTGCTGACTCCATATTTTTAATTCCAAAATCGGGCAGACATTTTTAAACTAAAAATCAAAAAAGAAATTTAAAAACTAATAAAAGAAGCGCAAACGAATTTGGGTGATTACAACAATGATAAAATCAAACGTACTTTCCAAGATTCAAGCTTCAAAAGAGACATATTACCAAACAGCAGCTACACTAACAATTTAAAAAGAAAACACACTGAATCAACAGCATAACATAACCGAAATAAATCGAATCGAAACAAAAAAAACCCCAAAAAAGCTGGAGTAAAAAACCAAAACTGAGATATGGGTTTTGAAGAGAAAGGGAAAAGGTCTTAAGCTCAACACCGTCTGATTACTGTGTTGCATTTTCTCCAGCAATATTCAATCTTGATAAAAGGAGAAAAGAACCAACTCAACGATTTATAAAACGCTCAATCTGAATATGAAAATAAATTTGATTAAACAAAAAGATGATTTGATTCTTAGAGGGAGAAGATATGAAATTGAGTTGTCATCTCAACGTGGGAGAGGCAGGCGGGGCAGCAGAGAAGTGAAGAGATACCCCTTTATATATAATAAATAATAATTAAAAAAAACTTTAAAACTTATCCGATCAATATTTTTTTAATTTGGCGTCTAACTTTTTTTCGTGCTATTTTAGTACTTAACGTTTTATTTCGTAATTTAAATTAGATTTTTATTAACGGCTATTAAAAAAATATCGTTATCCAATTATAACATTACAATTATAATGACATGTGGTTTAGTTTTATTTTTTATTTAATTTCTGAATTTATTTAAAAAATATAAACTTCTTAAATAACTTTAAAGTTTTAATTTTTTTCTATCAAGCCCTCAAATTACATTTATCTCATCGTCTGTCATCCCTACACGTAGGCGATTCACCGTTCACCATCCAAACGCCGCGTATCTCACTGCTCAGCTTTTCCCACCCTTTAGGCGTCGGTTAGAAGCTCAACCACTGTCGTTTTTTTTCATTGTTAGATGTTCGTTGACGGAAGAATTGACAATTTATTCACAAACTTTTTGACGACAGAATGATAGAATTTTCAGTTGTGGGAGGCAATGAAGGCAAAAGTGACTGGTGGTGGTTGAATCGGTGGTGGGAGGGGAGATATTTAGGGTTTAGATTTTGGGGGGTTTTAGAGAAATTAAAGATTTATTTTTTTATAAAATGAAAGATTTTTTAAATTTTAAAAAATAAAAAAATGAAAATATCAAAAATATGTCACGAGTTGTGTTTTTATCGAATAATGGAAAAATTTTAACGTCTGTCACGGTAAAACCTGATTTGAGTTATATAATGAAACGTTAGGTACCAAAGTGGCTCAAAAAATGTTAGATATCAAACTAAAAAAAGAGTATAAATTAGGTATTTTTTTACCGTTAAGCCTAAAAAAACTCCTTTTTTTTTTATAAAGATTCGTTTAGCCTTTTAGTTGTTTACGTTTCACATATTAGTCCTTGAGTTGTTTTGGTCCACTTCAGTCCCTAGATTTTTCTTTTTCACCTAGTCTTTGAGTTTGGCTAATTTCCCCATATTAACCGCTTAATTTATTTTGTCCATATTAATTCCTGAATTTATTTTTCCTCTGTACGCATTAGTCTCTCCTCTACTATTTCTCTACCCGTGGAGGAAGATAAAAGGACTCGTGGACATGGTCCCTAAAATTTGAAAAATTATATTTTAGTACTTAATTTTTAAAATTTATATTAAACTTTAAAATTTTATAATAAATTTATAGAAAAAAAATCTTCAAAAATTGGTTAAGGGTGGCTTTGCCCATGGGCTGATGTGACACCAAATATGAGTTTGGTGAAAGAGGGAACGTGTAAAAAGTGGGAGGGGTAACTGTCCTCCAAATTTGATGGGTTAATTGTATTTTAAGGCATAATAATTTTGAAATAATTGAAATTAAATTCTTGTCCCTCTTAAAATTATTTGGTTTATTATTTTTAAGATTCTCAATTAAAATTAATAAATTAAACATTGGCCTTTATTTTTTGTTTAATTATTTTTTAAGATCTTTTAATTTTAAAATTAATAAAATTAAATCGTAACTCCATTAACTTTTATGGTTTAATTATTTTTTAAGATATTATTCGTTTCAAAATTAATTGATCTGTCCCACTTATAGTTCAATCATGGCTTTAACCTTGGCTACTATTTATTTATTAAGTAGAAAGATAATTATATTTTAGCACAATTATCAAAACTCAAATCCATACAAAATGAGACAATACAAACATCAATCAGTCAACCAATTATTGAAGCCTCGGCTACTCTGACACCATGAGCAAAGAACATGGCTTAGTGCCTAAACCCGAACATTATAATTGTATTGTTCATCTTTTAAGCATAGCTGATCTCTTGTGTCATGCAAGAATTTTATAAAGGATATGCCTATTGTATTGTTCATCTAATTATTTTGTGAATTTCTATATAGTAAAATTTATCTATGAAAAAATTAAAATTTCAAAAGCATTATGAAAATTTTTTAGGAAATTTATTCAGACATGTCTGGTTGAATATTTTTATGCATCAAAACAATTTGACATATTTGAAAATTACCTTAGTGATTACTTATTGAAGAAATATTATAAGAATGATCTTATTTTCCTATGTATTTTATAAAGATCTTTGGATCAAGATTTGTTATGATTACTATGTATATTGATAATTCGAATATTATTAAAATTCATGAAGAGCTACAAATTAGAAACTCTTGGAGAGATTTAAAAGCATTTGATTAAATAAGAAAAATATTTAAGATAAAGAATCTTAGAATTAAACTTTTATCGTGACTTGAAGATCTAACACTTAAATATGATTTTTGCCTATGAATTAGCATATACTAAAAGAATCTTACAATATTCAATATGAATAAATTGTATCTATTAAGTTTCCAGACGTTTTTAAGGTTGTTAAATATGAATAAATATTTTTGTGTCTTCGAAATAAAGATAAAGAAATCTTTGGTATGGAATAATCATATTTTAGATGGTCCAGAAGCATGATATCTTAGTTAATCTATAAGCACCATATCTTAGTTGATATAGACGTATCAAGTCTTACTTGGTCCAAAAGTACTATTTAAGTGCTACAAAGATCATTATCTTTATATCTTCAAACATTAGTTAATGCCTCTTTAAAATTATGTAGAAATAATTGTTATGCACGAGATAAAATTAAAAATGTGTTTGACTAAAACTATGAACCCAACAAATCTAAAAGACATGCAATTTACTTTCACAAGATAATATGCAAGTTATCATGTAGGGAGATAATGAAAATTTTACATATCTATTGAAAGGTGGGTACATCAACGGAGATAAAATAAAACATATTTCCCTAAAATTTTTTCTCTTATGATCTTCAGAAGAATAACAATATAAATATTCAACGAATTTGTTCAAGTGATAATTTGATAGATCTATTGACCAGTGCATTGTCTACTTCAACATTTGAAGATTGTATTCAAGATTGAATTATGAAGACTTAAAGATCTTATGTGTTATTTTCATGAGAAAGAGTAAATACACCTTGTACTCTTTTTTTAATCAAAGTGTTGTCCTACTAGAGTTTCCTGATAAGATTTTTAATGAGACATGTTGCGAGAATCAAAGTTGAGGAGGTTCAAAAATTTTAGGGGGCCATGTACAATTTATTAAAATGAGGTCCTTAAGTTAAAAAAAGTAAATGCTTATTGATTTGTTGTCTGTGTGGTAGGCTGACTTTTGAATAAAAGATGAGCATACCACGACTAAAATCTATGAATTACACTAACATTTTGTTTTTTCACATGTGCTTTACAACTAGTCCATAACTAATATTTTGCTTTCCCTTCATAAGTATTTAACTGATCTTGTTTTTGGGCCCTTCTTTTCAGGACACTATGTGCGGTCGCACCTATTGAACATGCTCAAAATCACCCTTGTATCAAAGATATATGTATTATTTTTTCTTCACTAAGAAATTTTTCATGGAAATTTTATCTTAGTAAGATTTTAACGAGACACATTATCTTCATTAGGATTAGATGTACTTTATTATTAAGACTTTAATGTTAATTAGGATTAAAGTTCTATATGATATATGCTTTTTATGACTATAAATATAACGGTTGAATAAGGCTTTGTACACACTTTATATTTAAAAATATAATACAAATTTATTTTTTTATCTCTCATCACTCTTATTCTTCTTTCACTTTATTTATGACAAAAACAGTCTTAGTTACAATTAAGGAGCTAACAACATGATGCCCATTTTATAAAGAATCAAAACTTTAATGATCATTTTGAAACATAAAGTTGAGTAGTCAAGAAAAACATTTAACTATAGTTTAGGGATCCTTTGTGAAGTTTGCCCAAATTGGAGGAAAAATCCAATCTCTCATATTCAGATTACAGGCGCGAGCACGGCTCCCATGAATTCACAACGTGGATGTTGTGTTTTGAGGATATATATATATATATATATATATTCCTCCAGTTCTCGCCTGTGCCAAAACTCCCAAGGCCATGGCTGGGATTACCAGCAGCTTTCCTTTCAAGATCATCCAGGCTAGACCCGAAAAGACCACACCTTTACTTCTCTCTTCCATCGAATCCAAGCTCTATGGCATCCGTTTCCGCATTCCAGATGCTGTCTCCTCTGATTCTCTTCACTGCTCTGCTTCTATAACCGCCCGTTACGGTGGTGATGAGTCTCGATCCTCCGCTCCCGGTTGTTCTAAGAAGAATGATGAAGACCAGGCGCTTGATTTATCTGCCATCAGGTTTTCACTTGTGTTATTTGATTCATTTGAAACTTTGGGTAGCTTTGTTTCTTTCAATCTTCCTTTTTTAATTTGAAGGGTATGTTTGTTTCTGTGTTGCTTTGGTTTTAGGTCTGATTCTGTCAGGCTTATTGATGAGCAGCAAAATATGGTTAGTGGCAGTTTCCTTTTATCTCATTTTTTTGTGTTTACTGCTAAGATGAGAATTTCTGCATTGTATTGATTTCTTTTTATCAATTGTCAAATTGATTTGTTTTGTCAATGTGTAGGTTGGGGTAGTGTCTAAAACCCAAGCCATTCAAGTGGCTGAAGATGCAGAGCTCGATTTGGTATGCTTTTCTCGGTTTCTATTAAATTTCTGTTTCTTTCATGACTCCTGCTCTCTGTGTTTGTGACTGAGTGGTTTTCCTCACTATGTCAGTAACTACAACTTATCCGTTTGTACAAACGGGAGAATTTGTATTGTTTTTTGCTTGTACAAATACTTCGTTTTGCACTTGTTTTGTGAATATATATTGTCCGTATTCATAGCATGATATTCTCACGAGAGTTTGTGCATTGTTCTTCACAAAAGTTGATTTTTTATTGTAATTTTGTAACAATTTCAGAAACTTATTTTCTTCATACAAACACAACATTTTTCTATAACTTTTGGATGGAAAAAAACAAGTACTAAAGGTAATAATCCAATCGAGCCTTTGACACTTCCATGTTGTACAATTGGTTTTATTACATACGTATGGTGTGTGATATTAGAAAGTGTATTTAAATCCATAAACTTGCTTATTGGGGATGGGAAGCTTTATGATTATAATTTAACTTCCATGCTTTAGGTATCAGTGTTTTGTAGTTCTTCTCCCTTTTCGGTTACATAAAGGTTAAGCAAAGTGCTGGTTTAATACCTTGTGTCTATTTGCTAGAAGACATTTGTTATGCATATGATGAGCTACTTGCCTGAGAAGGTATCAGTGTCATTTTAGTTTTGGCATTTTCAGTTTTCAATATAGTATTCATTAGTTCATATTCGGTATTAGTTTTGCCAATTTTCCTGCTGCTGCACAAGTCTCTAGATGCTAGTTCATATCCTTAAGGTTCATAATAGCCCATTTTAGTCGGATTATTTTATTTGTCTTTTGAGAAAACTTGATTCCAAATGGCAAGTAGAAAAATAGTAATTGAGAAGATCAACTACATGTTCAAGCTAGTGATTGATGCTATTTTAGTCTTTGATAAGGGCGCTATGAACCTACAATCTGCTTTGCTCTAAGCAGATACAAGAAAAAGTTAAGGTTTGTAGGGACATTCAAGTTAGTATTTCATTATACTCTCGTCTGTTTGTTGTCCCTGTGTTTTTTCTTCTTCTTGAATTTACTTAATTAGGCTATGCTAACTTCATCAGAACTTATATTTTTTTCTTGTAGAAAGCAAAGCTTCTTTGAACTTCTTGTGTGTGTATCGTTGATGCTGAAATTTGTTTTAATACCACTTTTGCAGGTGATATTATCCCCTGATGCAGATCCTCCTGTTGTCAGGATAATGGATTATAAGTATGATATGCTTTATGATAACTTGAGAGAAAATAGTATTAGTATATTATCATTCATACATTTATGGAATTTTCCCCCTACTAGTTTAGAGGAATTAGGTGCGAAATAAAAGTGTCTGCTAAATTGTGATGTTCTCTTTGAAAGATAAGCTGGTGGAAGAGATATTTAAAGCTCCGAGCATCCCTTTTAAATGAGACAAAAATAATTATATTGACCCTCTCTATATGATGTAAATAAAGAGTGGGGGAAAATCAGTTGCGTCTACCAGGTATCTTCATTTTTCCTACTCAAGAAATTGAATTCCATAGTAATTTCTATGAAAATTGATATCTTAATGATGTTATTTATCCATTGGTCAAGCCCATGTTACTGATGGCAGCAAGCACTATTGTACTGCCATTCTCGGTTCTACGATCCCGGTCTTTCCAAGAATAATGATCAAGACCAGGTGCTTGATTTATCTCTCATCAGGTTTGCACTTGTGTTATTTGATCCAATTGCAACTTTGGGGTGGCTTTGTTTCTTTCATTTTTTTTTTCGCTTTTTAATCTGAAGGGTATGCTTTGTTTCTGTGTTGCTTTGGTTTTAGGTCTGATACTGTCAGGCTTATTGATCAGCAGAAAAAAAAATGTTAGTGGCATTTTCATTTTCTCTCTTTTTTGTGTTTGCTGCTAAGATGGAATTTTCTGCATTGTATTCATTTTTTTTTTATCAATTGTCAAGTTGATTTTTTTTTGCAATGTGTAGGTTGGTATAATTTCTAAAAGCCGAGCCATTGAAATGGCTGAAGAAGCAGAGCTCGATTTGGTATGCTTTTCTCGGTTTCTATTAAATTTCTGTTTGTTTCATGACTCTGCCTCTCTTTGTTTGTTACTGAGTGGTTTTTCTCACTATGTTAGTAACTAGAACTTAACCGTTTATACAAACGGGGGAATTTGTTCGTTTTGCATTTGTTTTGTGAATATATTGTTTGTATTTGTAGCGTTGTATTCTCACGAGAGTTTGTGCATTGTTCTTCACAACAGTTATTTTTTTTTAAAAATTTTGTAACAATTTCAAAAACTTGTTTTCTTCATGCAAACGCATCATCTTTCAATTACTTTTGGATTGAAAAAAGCAAGTGCTAAAGGTAATAATCCAATCGAGCCTTTGAAAGTTCCATGTTGTACAATTGGTTTTATTACACACGTATGTTATTTGATATTATGAATTGAGTGTATTTAAATCCACAAACTTGCTTACTTAGGATGGGAAGCTTTATGATTATAATTTAACATCCATGCTTTTGGTATCAGTGTTATTGTTGTCCTTTTCCCTTTGTGGCTACATGAAGGCTAATCAATGTGCTTATTTAATACCTTGTATCTGTCTACTAGAAGGCCTTTGTTGCATGATAGAGTATTCATATGATGAGCTACATGTCTGAGAATGTATCAGTGTCATTTTAGTTTTGTCATTTTCAGTTTTGAATATAGTATTCATTAGTTCATATTCGGTATTTGTTTTGACAATTTTCCTTATGCTGCATAAGTCTGTAGATGCTAGCTCATATCCTTAAGCTTCATAATAGCTCATTTAGTTGGGTTGTTTTATTTCCTTTTGAGAAAACTTGATGCCAAATGGCAAGTAGAAAGAGAGTAATACGAGATGATCAACTACATGTTCTAGCTAGTGATTAATGCTATGCTGGTCTTTGATAAGGGCAATATGAGCCTACAATCTGCTTTTTTCTAAGCAGATACAATAAAAAATTAATGTTTCTAGGGATATTCGAGTTGGTATTTCATTATATTCTCATCTGTTCGTTGTCTCTGTTCTTTTCTTGAATTTACTTGAGTAGGCTATGCTAAGTTCATCAGAGCTTATATATTTTCTCTTTTAGAAAGTAAAGCTTCTTTGAACTTCTTGTGTTTTTTTAGTGGTGTTGTTGAAATTTGTTTTAATACCACTTTTGCAGGTGATAATAGCTCCTCATGAAAAACCTCCTATTGTCAGAATAATGGATTATAAGTATGATATGCTTTATTATAACTTTTGAGAAATAGTATTAGTAGTAAATTATCATTCATACATTTATGGAATTTTTATCCTACTAGTTTAGAGGAAATAGTTCTGAAATAAAAGTGACTGCTAAATTGTGATCTTCTCTTTGAAAGTTAAGCTGGGGGAAGAGATATTCAAAACTTTGAGCATCACTCTTAAATGAGACAATAGTAACTATTTTGACCCTCTCAATATGATGTAAATAAAGGGTGTGGGAAAATCAGTTGAGTCTACCAGGTCTCTTCATTTTTCCTACTCAAGAAACTGAATTCCCATATTAATTTCTATGAAAATTGATATCTTAATGATGTTATTTATCTATTAGTCATGCCCATGTTATTGAAGGCAGAACTATTGGACTGAGATTCAAAAGTATTAAATTGATAGTCTTAGTTTTACATATCTTTTCCTTTTGCAATATCATTTTGAAGTGTATTAATATACTTGCTTTTACCTTTCCTCAGTAAGTATAAGTATGAACAGAAAAAGAAGAAGAGTTTACAGCAGAAAACAAGTGCGTGGCAATTTCCTTTTTGTTAGAGTTCTCTCAATGGGGACTGCTAAAGTCATATAACATCTGGCTGGTGGTAAAGTAGCTGAGTTCTAATTTAATTTTTTATTATAAGATCCTGTGGATCCAGCCAGATTGACCTTGGATTTAGCACTTCCCTGTTCATATATCTTCGATTCATAACTAAACTTTCCTTTTTGCGGTTTGATGCTAACTAAACTATTATTTTAACTGTCAGCCCCTCGCATGGATCTTAAGGAGTTGAAAATGCGGTTAGTATTTTGCATTGTACTTCTATGTAGGTTGTTTCTGAACTTTTTTACGAGTTGGTTGCCGGAGCATATGTGTGTTAGGTGCTGGAGCATGTGGCTTTGGGATGGTTTTGAACCCATGTCCTTGAGCATAAAGGAAATAGAAACCCTCTGGTGACAATACCTAACACGTTTTAGAAGTTGTAAAAAAAAGTTTTGAAACATTGTTCTTTGTCTTTAATCTCATAACTTTTTGACTTTTATTATTGACACACAAGCTTTATTATAATATTTATTTATTTCTGTTTTGTTAATATTAGTGATATTTTGGATGATTAAGATTATAAGTTTCTTTATGTTTTAAATCTAGGGCTAAGATTGCAATTATCATTATTATTTTATTTGAATTAATAGAAAATCTATCGGTTTTCCATTACCCTAATTTTCTTGAGTTCTATCTTCTTTCCCATTTCTATTTAAGTCATAATTCCATTATTTTACTTCTGTTTCTCCTTGTTAACTACATTTATTATATTCCTTAATTCTTTTTGGTCTTGTTGATGTGTAATTATTATCTATTGTTACAAGATAAGTTTCTCTTGTTGAATTTATTCCTACTATTAATGTGTAGCTACAAGATAATTATTTTGTTTTTGTTACTTTTGGTCTGAGATGTGTAATTATTATCTATAGTTACAAGATAAATTTCTCTTGTTGATGGGTAATTATTTTACTTCTGTTTTCCCTTGTTAACTACATCTATTATATTCCATTATCTTGGTTTTTGTTAGTTTAGGTCTGAGATTTTTATAATTTTACCATTAATGTGTAGTTTATTTATTTATGATTAAACGATTTACTCTCCTGGAAAAGAAAGATGACATGCCTTGATACCTTCAGTTTTACATGATATTTCAAGATGTATAAGCCCTAACCTATCATTCTGCATAAACTCTATACAAAGGCTTTGCAATTTACCTAGCTTTTTGGAGGTTGTTTATTACCTCTGTTGAAATTTTCAAATATATGAAATGCCTGATATTATTAGGGCTTTAGTCTTGTGACTACCCCAATATACAAGTATCATTCGATTCTTGAGTCATGTTTTCATTAACATTGGAGGCAGAAAGCTCTGAGAAATTAACATTGGTTGAGATAATATTTCGATATAACAAAGTAAAATTGTTTTTGTAAAGTATTTTTAACTTGTATATATGTTTAAATACTCAAAATGGTAAAAAATGTATAGCCGTACCGATACGGGCTTGCTTCCAGAATTTCATAAAGGAATTCTGGTATTGGTATGCGTCATAGCGTACCGATACCCCTAGTGCCGTACCGATACGGATGTATCGCGTATTGGTACGCCTAACGGCTAGCTTTTTGATTTAAAAGCAGGTACTGATATGATCATCACCGATACTCACTGCCCAGAACTGCCTTCAACGGTTGAAAAATGCCCCTAACGGCTCTAAATTACCCCTAACGGTCATAAACGGCCACAAGCTCATTCCTGACTATAAAATGAAGGCTGAAACACTTGAAGATGCAGAGAAATCACATTCAAGCTTCATGTTCAAGAAAAATTGAGTTTAAGTCTTCATTTTCTTCATTTCTCTTGTAAATATTTGTAAAGAGTGTTTTTATTGTTTTTATCCTTCATTTTTTCTTGTGAGCTCAATTATGTAAACACCCACCTTGTGAGGTTTAATTGTTTACATCTTTTACCTTGTAAAAGGGAAATGTTCTAGTTTAGTTGGTTCTATCTTAGCCAGTAAAAGATAGGTTGTAAAGGTTTTTTCTTCAGCCTAGAAAAAGGGAATGATTCAATAGTGAATTGGAAAATCCTTAGTGGTGTGCTAAGGTAGTGGATGTAGACTTGGTTGGGTAGTCAAACCACTCTAAAATTCTTGTGCAAATTGTCTACTATTTTTATCGGTTTTAGCCAATTCATCAAAAAACAAAAATTAACCTTCTTGATGGTTTAGGAGATCGATTCGAGCGTGCTACAAGCCTATCAATTGGTATCAGAGCCTCGTCTTCATCGAAAGACTAACATCCGGGAGTAAAGATCTTTTGCTCAAAGTCCACCGTTCAAGAAAATGACAAGATTTGAAGAAGGCCGCTTTATCTCATGTCTTTCGCTCTTCAAAGAGAAGCATACTTCTAATGGAGCAATGTCATGAAGTATTTCATAAAATCTCTCGATTTTGAGGTTTGGATATCATTGAAGATAGTTACTTAGAAGTTCCTAAGAAGAAGAAGAAGCAAAGGAGTACAAATGACACGAAGGCAAAGCTAAACGCCAAGGCCATGCACACTCTTCTTTGTGGCCTTAATGAAGATGTTTCCAAGGTCTCTACATGCAAAAGTGCCTAAGAAATATAGGAGAAACTTGAGAAACTCTATGGCAACAAAAAGGGAGAGAAGACAGATGATGCTTCATCTTGTGCAAACAGCCTCTCAATCCCTAAGGTGGATGGTGTTTTGGCTCTCGATGAGCCCAAGGTATCTTCTAATTCTAATGATTCAAATTCTTATTCATTTGATGAGTTACAAGATGCTTTCGATGAATTATTTTTAGAATTTGAGACCATGAATTTCAAATTTGAAAAATAAATTATTTTTAATAATTCATCTTGTCACATAATGCCAAAAATGTTCACATTGCCATTATCATGATTATTCTTTACATACTTGTCATATAAAGAAAAGAAAACCTTATAGGATTAGACAAGTATGAGTTTCTAAGGGAACTGGAGACATTGCAATTAATGTAAATGGATCTAAAGTAATTTGGATACCAAAATCCAAATAAATTTCTCTTGTAGGTGTGTTGGAGCAATGGAAAGAAATGAAAAGATATAAAAATGCTCTAGTCACACAAGTGAAGAAAATGGGTAACCTCTAAGCTTAATGCTTTTAATTTCATATTTTTGATTATTTATTTTTGATTGATTAATGTTCATGCATTTAAGTTTTTTTATTTCAATATCTAAATAGCATGTGTAGAAAAGCAATTTTCTAGCTTTAGGAAAAACTAATTAACGCATAAAAATAAAGCAGAATTTAAGTTTCTGCAGAAAAGAAGAAGAAAACAGAATCGATTTTCTGTTATTGAATATTTTCGAAAAATTACATCCCTTTACAGTGAATTTATAGACTCAAGTATTGGACTTTAGTTACAATTAGGAGTCCTAAGTACACAAGACATCTAACTCTATCTTTTAGGAAGTAAACTTTAATTTAAACTACTATTTACATGAGGACTCTAACTCTATCTTTAAACTTTAATTTAAACTACTATTTACATAAGGACTCTAACTCTATCGGATAATGTAACACTCCCCCTCAAGTTGGAGAATATACATTGTATAATCCCAACTTGTATAGAAACTTGCCGAAAGAAGCTTTTGGTAGTGCTTTTGTAAGTACATCTTCCACTTGTTCTTCTGTAGGAACATAAGATAAAGAAGCTGTCCCACTAGTAATCTTTTCTGAGATAAAATGCCTGTCAATCTCCACATGTTTAGTCCTATCATGGTGGACTGGATTTCGAGCAATTTGTATGGTGGACTGATTATCACAAAAAATCTCAAACTTCTCTTCTTGGTTTACATTTAGCTCCTTCAATAGCTTTAACAACCAAATTCCTTCACACATTCCCAATGCTAAAGCCCTATATTCTGCTTCAGCACTGCTTCTAGATACAACTGTTTGTTTCTTACTCCTCCAGGTCACTAGATTTCCCTAAACAAAGGAGCAGTAACCACTAGTTGATATCTTTTCTGTCAGTTCGTTTGCCCAACTTGAATCTGAATAAACCTGAACAGTCATTTCTTGAGTCTTTTTAAATAGCAATCCATGCACTGATATCCCTTTCAAGTATCTCAAAATTCTAATTGCAACTTCCATGTGATCTTCCCTTGGATCAATCATGTGTTGACTGATAATATTAACTGGAAAAGCAATGCTTGGTCTAGTTAATGACAAATAAATCAATTTTCCCACTAACCTCTAAAATCTACCCTTATCAGCTTTAGGGCTTGTGTCCTCTCTATTGAATTTTAAGCCTGCTTCCATGGGAGTATCAACTGGTTTGCATCCCAAAATTCCTGCTTCATTAAGTAGATCAAGAACATATTTTCTCTGGTTTATCACTAGACCTTTGCTCGACCTAGCAACCTCCATGCCTAGAAAGTATCTGAGCTTTCCTAGGTTTTGTGTTTCAAACTGTGTATTTAACAACCCTTTCAAGCGACTTATCTCTTTATCATCATCACTTGTCAGAATAATGTCATCCACATATACTATTAAAATAACCCTTTTATTACTAGAGGTTACCTTAATGAAGAGAGTGTGATCTGCCAATGATTGTTTGTATCCATTTTCTAAAATCACCTTGGTGAATCTGTCAAACCAGGCTCTAGGTGACTGCTTCAAACCATAGATGGATTTATTAAGTCTGCAAACTTTCTGATCTCCTTTTACTGACTTCAAGCCCGAAGGCACTCTCATGTACACTTCTTCTTCCAATTTTCCATTAAGAAAGACATTCTTAATGTCAAGTTGATGAAGCTTTCAGTCCTTGTTTACAGCCAAGCTTAAGAGAACTCTAACTGTATTTAGTTTAGCTACAGGAGCAAATGTCTCATTATAATCAATTCAATAGGTTTGAGTAAAACCCTTGGCCACAAACCTTGCTTTATACCTCTGTATACTGCCATCAGAGTTGTATTTTATGGAAAACACCCATTTGCATCCGACTGGTTTCTTGCCTTGCAGAAGATCTGTAGTGGTCCAAGTATCATTCTTTTCAAGTGCTTCAATCTCCTCTTTAACAACCCTTCTTCACTTGGAATCTTTTAGAGCCTCCTCAATAGTGTTAGGTATCTGTTCTTTATCTAAGCAAGCTGTAAAAGCCTTAAATGATGGCATTAGATTACCATAAGCAACATACCTCTGAATGGGGTGTTTTGTACATTGTCTTACCCCTTTTCTTTTAGCAATAGACAAATAATCAAAGTCAAGTAAATGAGAAGGAATCTCGGCTAGAACATTACCTCCATCATTTTCATTGGCAACTGAATTCAAGTCCAATTCTCGGCAAGTGTCAGATTGCAAAACAGTCTCTGGAATAGTTTTCTGTTTTCTGGTATAAACTTTCAATTGCTTAGGAGGCTGAGGGGTTTGTGAGGAAGTTTTGGGTGAATTCTGAGGAGTAGTAACAATAGGTGAAGGATGAGAAGCTGTAGGTGTAATAATAGGTGAAGAAGTAGAAGGGTTTAAATGAGTATGAGGTTCAAATAACAAAGGATTATTAATAGGTAATAACTTTGAAGGTAAAGAAGGATAAACCTGATTGGTAGGAGGCTGAAAAACATCACAATTCTCCCCCTGATTTGCAGTCGCAGGGAAATAAGGTTCCTGTTCAAAAAATGTGAGATCCAAGGAAGTAAAAAATTTATGAGAAGGAGGATGATAACATTTGTAGCCCTTCTTAAGTGAAGAATATCCGACCAAGACACACTTCAAGGATCTGGGGTTAAGTTTTGACCTAGAGGGAACATAATCTTTCACAAACACAGTGCAACCAAAAACTTTGAAAGGGAGAAAAGAGGACAGAGGTTTAAAATTAGGGTAACTCTAAAAAAAACAGCTCTAGGTGTTTTGTATTGCAAAATCTTACTGGGCATTCGATTAATGAGATAGGTTGCAATTAGCAAAGCCTCACCCCACAAATACTTAGGAATATTACTAGTGAACAGCAAAGACCTAGTTACCTCCAACAAATGCCTATTTTTTCTTTATGCAACCCCATTTTGTTATGGTGTATCCACACAAGTGCTAAGTTGAACAATCCCTTTTCTGTTAAAAAAATTCCCCCAAGGACTTGGTAAAATATCCACTCCCATTATCAGAGATTTGAAGATTTGAATTTTACTTCCAAATTGGGTTTCAACCATATTGTAAAATTTCTCAAAAGCAGATGCTACTTCAGATTTATCCTTTAACAAATATGCCCAAGTTGTTCTACTATGATCATCAATAAAAGTGACAAACCACCTACTACCAGTTACATTCTTTACTCGAGAAGGACCCCAAACATCACTATGAATTAATGAAAAAGGTTGGGAAGGTTTGTAGGAAGATGGTAAATATGATGCTTTTGTCTGTTTAGCGAGATGGCATATATGGCATTTAAAAGAATTTGGTTTTCTATTAACAAATAATTTAGGGAATAATTTAGCAAGATAATGAAAATTAGGATGCCCTAACCTAAAATGCCATAACATTATATTATCAATTTGCCCTAAAGAAGTCAAAGAGCAAGAAGTATTTGGTAGGGTAGATGGTTGATTTCTGAGGACATAGAGACCATTTTACAAGCTAGCAAGCATCCCAGATTTAGTAAACTGTAATGAACACTTCAAATTCTTGGAGAGTTTACTAACAGAGAGGAGATTGCAGGCGAGATTAGGCACAAACAAAACATCTTCAAGCAACAAATTATCGTTAATGAGGACTGAGCCACTTCCTTTGATAGGAGAGAAAGAGCCATCGGCTGTTTTAATAGAACTTGTAGAAGATGAATCTGAAAAACTAAGGAATAATTCACTGTTACCAGTCATGTGATCAGATGCTCCAGAGTCGATGATCCATGCTGATGCACCTTTGGTAGAAAAAAGTGCAGTAGGAGAACAAGTATTTTGTATGCTTGTATCCTCCACGAGGGCTAAATCTGCTTCACAGGTTACTGTCGAACCTGAAATTTCTGGAAAAAACTCCAATCCAGCAGCCTGCTCTGCTATGGACAGCATCTCAAAGGTTGTCGAAGGGGATCTGTAATCACTTATTTTTGTCCGGATTTTAGTATTTTTAGTATTGTTGTAATAGTAGTATTATTAATATAAAATTAATAAAAAAGGAAAATTATGTGGTTTTTGGGTGGTCTACGTCACCCCTTTCAACCACCCAATTGCTTATATAAAGGCATGGGGGTGGGGGAAAATTGGCATGAATTGGCTGTGGCTTTGGCCAAATAAGGGAGCTTAGGCTCCCGGCTAGCCCAGGACCGGGACAGTGTCCTCGGTCTTAACCGGTTCGATCAGAGTCCTATTTTGGATCTGATCTAGTTAATATTTTTGGAGAGGTTGTGGTAGATCTCGGTGGGGTCCAGTCGGAGCTCGTCATTCGAACTCATAGTTAGGTATATTTTCTTTCCTTTTTATTTATGTTGGAATTTTTATGGTTTAATGAAGCAGTAGTTAATTTAAAATTGTGTTTTTAGTTTGTATGTTTATTTATGTTTTAGATTAGTATTTATTATGTTTTAAATTTATGTTTTATATTAATATTTTATTTATGTTAGATTTGTTTTTATTTATGAGTTAGATTAATATTTATGTATGTATGTTTTAGATTAATATTTTATTTATGTTAGATCTGTTTTTATTTATGTGTTAAATTAATAGTTATGTATGTATGTTTTAGATTAGTATTTTATTTATGTTATATTAGTATTTTATTATGTTAGTATTTATTTATATTTTTATCGCAATGTATTTATTTATATTTGCCATGTTTTTTAAGTTTGCATAACAGACATATATTTTGTCAATGCGGTGCCCTTTTATTCGAGCGTAAACGGGGCCAGTATCTGGCGTAGTGATAGTGGATGGGTGTTTACTCTCGAATAACGGGGCCTTTAAAATCTACTCGCACTTATAACCGAATTTTAATCTAATCGTCACTTTAATCCGGAAAGTTTAATATTAATAAAGCGGTAATTATTAAAGTACCAATTTTGGGCGGTGTGGGGGTGCTAATCCTTCCCCATCCGTAACCGACTCCCGAACCCATCAATTTTAAATCTCTGGTTTTTTACGGTGTCCGGCCTACCTAAGTGGCCGGTGGCGACTCCATTTTTAAATAAAATACGAGTTTCTTCTAAAATTCAACGCGAAAGAAAATATTTCCAAACAAAAATAAAAAAAAAAATCATCTTTTTTAGCGTAAAAGGACATCGCTACAGATGGCGACTCCGCTGGTGAATATTTTTGTTTTTTCAAAAAAATAAGTGAGTCGAGCTTTTTTAAATAATTATCGCTTTACTAATATTGGAAATTTCGGATTAAAGTGACTATTAAACTAACATTCGGTTATAATTGTGCGTTTGTTCTAACGCATTGAAAATATGACATATAAACCCATTTTTTTAAGTGGGGGGGGGAACGCTAATGCTTTCGTGGAGATATCGTTCTCCCGTATAGGCCTAGCAAGTACCTTCGGGGCTCGAGTACCTTATATTTTCGTGAGGATATCGTTTCTTCGTATGGGTATAAGCGATTGGGTCCCCCTTAATTGAACTTGGTTGAAAGGAGCCTATAATGGGTGATGGCCGGGGGCCTTGCTACTCTTAGTAGGGGACAGCAAGGACAATTTGGGTACCTCTTAGCACCAAAACTGCATGTAGAGGACATATAGAAACCCACCCTTTTAGAGCCATGAGGATAACATAGGTGTTTTAGACGGGATGTAAATAGGGTTGTTTTGTTTGTTTACCTTATCTAAATTATTCTTCTATTTTGTTGATTTTATTCGGTACTGACTCGTTTTCTTTTTTGTTTTACCCTTTTTTGCATACATCATTGCATTTGCATTACATTGGGGTATTGGTTCAAGTGGTTTACCCGATCAAATTTTTTTCATTTTTACCCTAATTTTAAATTGACCCATTTTTGTGATCACATCATATCAGTTCATTTTGGCATTCACTGCATGACATATCATAACACTTTAATTTTTGCACTTTTACCAGCATGAAATGCTGATTCACGACTGGTTCTCAATTTGAAAAATTATCATCGGGAGAAAATCTAGCACTCTAGATATCAAGGCAATATTCAAAGTTGCAAATAAATCCCGTGAGTTCAGAAGTTGAGCCACGAGAACCATTTTTGAATCAGTACTTTCACATCTAAGACATGCATTTTGCATTTATATGCATACATTTTGAAATTTCAAAATTAGTCCCTGGGTTGCCCCATTAAATACAACAAAGTTGGTCGATCTAGCACCTTACAGAGCCTTTTACAAGAGCCTGATCTTGGGGTATGTCCAAAAGCAGCCATCTACATCTTTTACAAATATTGTGCCTCTAACAAGGCCTCAGTCCGGGGGCATTCTTTGCCAAGGTCCAACCTTCATTGCCGAGTCAAACTCTTGCATCCTTGACCATAGTTTGCAAAACTGCACCTAATCCAAAATAATAATAATAATAATAATGAGCTGCCATGAACCAACACATAATTTATGAACCCAACTTAGGGGGCAACAAAATCAGCACTCAAAGTTTCAACTTCAAGAGCAATTTAAGACGATGGCATAAGAACGAACAAAATGTTGGGGCATGCACCCAGATGGATGATCAAACCCAAGAAGAGGTTAGGGTACCGTCATATGCAAAAGACCAAGATCCTGACAGGACCAGTGAGCAGTCAGGGGCATCCCATTGAGGGCCAGAAAAATCATATCACGTTCATGCATTTAGTTGCATTCATCATTTTTGCGTACATCTATGTTCAGTGCATACACCGAAGTCACCATGCATTTAGGCATAAAATTCATGCATTTTTGCTTACAAAAAGGTTCAAAAAGAGACCGAACATCCTCAGCCTTGGGGGCAACAACACGACAGCCAATCTTAGTCTTAGAGGAGGCCAAACACAAAGAGGATGCTGAAACATCAATAAAAGGTAACAGTGACAAATTTTGTGAACATTTACTGATTAATGTTTTTTTTCATTTTTAGGTCATACCTCTCCGCCAGTAGAGCAGCAGAAGTAGCCTTTTCCAGATCTTGCCTTCGTCATTGTTGATAGGCCAACAATTTCCAGATTCTACTTTACCGCTGATGGTGCAACAGTAAATATATCCTAAAGATCTCGTTTCTCCGTTGATGGTGCAACAGATCCGAACCTTTCTCCAAGCAGATCGAATTTCTATTCAGGTCTTGTTTCTCTACTAACGGTGCAACCAGACCTATTTTTTTCTCGAGTCTTACTTCTTTGTATAGTTCAAGAAAAAAGAAAATTTATCAAAAAAATAGAGTTGAAAAAAATCAGAAAAAACTAGAAAAAAAATCAAAAAAATTAAAAGTCGAAAAAAAACAAAACAAAAAAAGAGAAGTGAAATCGAAAAATGAAATGAAAAATCAAAAGAAAATATATCAACTTTCATCGCCCGATCTAGTCTCTCCGCTGATGGAGTGGCCGGGTCCAAGCTCTCGTCGTCCTCAGATCCTGCTCTCTGCTGATGGTGTAGCCGGTTCCAGGTCGTCATTATCCAAACTAGTCCTCCGCTGATGGAGTGGCCGGGTCCAAGCTCCTGTCGTCCTCAGATCCTGCTCTCCGCTGATGGTGTAGCCGGTTCCATACCGTCATTATTCAAACCAGTCCTCCGCTGATGGAGTGGCCGGGTCCAAGCTGTAGTCGTACTCTGATCCTACTCCCCGCTGATGGTGTAACCGGTTTCAGGTCGTCATTATCCGAACTGGTCCTCTACTAATGGAGTGGCCGGGTCCAAGCTCCCGTCGCCCTCAAATCTTACTCTCTGCTAATGGTGTAGCCGGTTCCAGGTCGTCATTGTCCAATCCGGTCATCCGCTGATGGAGTGGCCGGGTCCAAGCTCCCGTCGTCCTCAAATCTTGCTCTCCGCTGATGGTGTAGCTGGTTCCAGGTCGTCATTGTCCAATCCAGTCCTCCGCCTATGGAGTGGTCGGGTCCAAGCTCTCGTCGCCTTCAGATCCTGCTCTCCGCTGATGGTGTAGCCGGTTCTAGGTCGTCATTTTCCAATCCAGTCCTCCGCTGATGGAGTGGCCGGGTCCAAGCTCCCGTCGCCCTCAGATCCTGCTCTCCGCTGATGGTGTAGCCGGTTCCAGGTCGTCATTGTCCAATCCGATCCTCCGCTGATGGAGTGGCCGGGTCCAAGCTCTCGTCGTCCTCAAATCTTGCTCTCTGCTGATGGTGTAGCCGGTTCCAGGTCGTCATTGTCCAATCCAGTCCTCCGCTGATGGTGTACCCGGTTCCAGGTCGTCATTATCCGATCTAGTCCTCCGCTGATGGAGTGCTAGGTCCCAGTTGCTGCTGTCCTACTTATCCGCTGATGGTGTAGTAGGGTTCCAGTTAATGTTTCTGTTTCTCCGTTGATAAATCCAACTTTTCTGATTTTCAAGTTTTTTTATTAATGTTGTAGCTAGAAAACAAATCAAAAAAGAAAAATAGAAAAATGAAAAAAGAAAAAAGAAAAAATGAAAAAAATGAGTTTTCAGCCAAACTCTGATCATGCCTCTTCGTGAGAGTCGTAGCTTGATCACACACAAAAAAAAACACTTCGATCCTGCCTCTTCGTCGGTGTCGTAGCTGGATCAAATCTTCAGACCTTGCCTCTTCGTCGGTGTTGTAGCTTGGTCAAATTTAACTTCCGGTTCTGCCTCTTCGTCAGTGTTGTAGCTGAACCAAATTCACTAACTTCCGGTCTTGCCTCTTCGTCGGTGTTGTAGCTAGACTAAATTCACTAACTCTTGATCCTGCCTCTTCGTCGGTGTTGTAGCTTGGTCAAAATTTACTAATTTTCTCAATGTTGTTTCTTGAAAAAATAAAGAAAAAGAAGAAGAAAAATAAAAAAAAGGAAAAAAAGAAGAGAAAAAGGAAGAAGAAAAAATATGAAAAAAAACAAAAGCAGAAAAAAAGCAAGAGAGAAAAAAAGAGAAAAATTGTCAGTTTTCTGATCTTGCCTCTTCGTCAGAGTTGTAGCTGGATCAGACATCAGAACTTTCACCTATCGGTCTTGCCTTCTCGTTAGTGTTGCCGCTGGATCGAATTTTGTAGACCCTGTCTCTTCGTCGGTGTTGCAGCTGGGTCGAACTCTCTTTAGGTATTAGCTTATTATCAATAATGTAGCAAGTGGAACTCGGTTTGGCTTCCCCAACAAACAACCCCCATTTTGAAGGCTTTGCTTCCCTAAAGTGACAAGGTAGATCAATCAAGACAAGAAAGAAGACCTACGCCGAAGAGAAAGAAGATCTACCAAAGAAAGAAGACACGCGTCAAAAGGAGAGAAGTTCAGCCAGATAAGACAAAAATGAGTGCTTTTGATCTTTGCTTTGTTCTCGTTTCACAAGAACAAACAAAGATGGGCAAATGTAATCACTCATTTTTGTTCAGGTTTTAGTATTTTTAGTATTGTTGTAATAGTAATATTATTAATATAAAATTAATAAAAAAATAAAAATAAAATTATGTGGTTTTTGGGTGGTCCACGTCACCCCTTTCAACCACCCAATTGCCTATATAAAGGCATGGGGGGGAAATGGCATGAATCGGCAGTGGCTTTGGCCAAATAAGGGAGCTTAGACTCCCGGCTAGCCCAGGACCGGGACAGTGTCCTATGTCCTAACCGGTTCGATCGGAGTCCTATTTTGGATCTGATCTAGTTAATATTTTTGGAGGGGTTGTGGTAGATCTCAGTGGGGTCCAATCGGGGTTCGTCATTCGAACTCGTAGTTAATTTAAAATTGTGTTTTTAGTTTGTATGTTTATTTATGTTTTAGATTAGTATTTATTATGTTTTAAATTTATGTTTTATATTAATATTTTATTTATGTTAGATTTTTTTTTTATTTATGAGTTAGATTAATATTTATGTATGTATGTTTTAGATTAGTATTTTATTTATGTTAGATCTATTTTTATTTATGTGTTAAATTAATAGTTATGTATGTATGTTTTAGATTAGTATTTTATTTATGTTATATTAGTATTTTATTATGTTAGTATTTATTTATATTTTTATTGCAATGTATTTATTTATATTTGTCATGTTTTTTAAGTTTGCATAACAGACATATATTTTGTCAATGCGGTGTCCTTTTATTCGAGCGTAAATGGGGCCAGTATCAGGCGTAGTGATAGTGGTTGGGTGTTTACTCTCGAATAACGGGGCCTTTAAAATCTACTCGCACTTATAACCGAATTTTAATCTAATCGTCACTTTAATCCGGAAAGTTTAATATTAATAAAGCGGTAATTATTAAAGTACCAATTTTGGGCGGTGTGGGGGTGTTAATCCTTCCCCATCCGTAACCGACTCCTGAACCCATCGATTTTAAATCTCTAGTTTTTTACGGTGTCCGACCTACCTAAGTGGCCGGTGGCGACTCCATTTTTAAATAAAATACGGGTTTCTTCTAAAATCCCACGTGGAAGAAAATATTTCCAAAAAAAAAAATAAAAAAACATCTTTTTTAGCGTAAAAGGACATCGCTACAGGATCCCATTAAGAATTCTAACTAGGATCGATGTTAGACTGATACCATGTAGAAAAGCAATTTTCTACCTTTAGGAAAAACTAATTAATGCATAAAAATAAAATAGAATTTAAGTTTCTGCAGAAAAGAAGAAGAAAACAAAATTGATTTTCTGTTATTGAATATTTTTGAAAAATTACATCCCTTTACAGTGAATTTATAGATTTAAGTATTGGACTTTAGTTACAATTAGGAGTCCTAAGTACACAAGACATCTAACTCTATCTTTTAGGAAGTAAACTTTAATTTAAACTACTATTTACATGAGGACTCTAACTCTATCTTTAAACTTTAATTTAAACTACTATTTACATAAGGACTCTAACTCTATCGGATAATCTAACAGCATGACATTACTCGAGTGCTTTATGCATATGAGTCAAATGATTTCATTAATATATTTGCATAAAGATTTTTTTAAAGTCTTGGATACATTGAATTTCAAGTGTTTTTAAATAGATTTAATTCAATATTGAAATTCAATTCTTCTAAGTGTTAAGCATTTGAATTATATTTATTAAAATGGAATGCTTTGATTAAGGGGGAGTTTTGATTTTAAAAGGAAAGTATCTTATTTTCTTTTTTATTTTACACCAACAATTGGTATGTTTATCAATTGGTACTTCATTTTTCAACATTTGGTGTTTTGAATTTAATGAGATTTCAAATCATGTTTTGAAATTATTTTTGACATAACAAAAAAGAGGAGAGATAGGTTTGAAAAATTGAATTTTCAAATGAATAAGGGAGAGTCTTAAATATTTTTCACAAATATTCTTTTTTTTTTCAAAAATTATTTTCCTAAGGGAGAGCAATCCTAAAAATAATTTTTAAATGTTTTGTTATATCAAAAAGAGGAGATTGTTGAGATAATATTTCGATATAACAAGTAAAATTGTTTTTGTAAAGTATTTTTGACTTGCATACATGTTTAAATACACAAAATGGTCAAAAACGAATAGTCATACCGCTACGGGCCTTGCTTGTATCGATACGAGCTTGCTTCCAGAATTCCAAAAAGGAATTTTGGTACCGACATGCTTTATAGCGTACCGATACGGATGTATCGCGTACCGGTACGCCCAACGGCTAGTTTTCTGATTTAAATGCAGGTACCGATACGATCATCACACATACCGATACCCACTGCCCAAAACTGTCTCCAACAGCTGAAAAATATCCCCAACGGCTCCAAATTACCCCTAACGGTTATAAATGACCACAAGCTTATTCCTAACTATAAAATGAAGGTCGGAACACTTGAAGATGCAGAGAGATCACATCCAAACTTCATGTTCAAGAGAAATTGAGTTTAAGTCTTAATTTTTTTTTTCATTTCTCTTGTAAATATTTGTAAAGAGTGTTTTTATTGTTTTTATCCTTTACTCTTTTTTGCGAGCTCAATTGTGTAAACACACACCTTGTGAGGTTTAATTGTTCACCTCTTTTACCTTGTAAAAGGGGTTCTAGTTTAGTTTAAGTAAAAAACTATGGTGGTTCCATCTTAGCCAGTAAAAGATAGGGTTGTAAATGTTTCCTCTTGAGCCTAGAAAAAGGGAAGGATTCAATAGTGAATTGGAAAATCCTTAATGATGTATTAAGGTAGTGGATGTAGACTCGGTTGGATAGTCGAACCACTCTAAACTATTTTTATCGGTTTTAGCTAATTTATCAAAAAGCGAAAATCAACCCTTTTGACGGTTTTGGGAGATCGATTCGAGTGTGCTACAAGCCTATCACATATGAATGGTACTATATCAGTGCATTGATCATACAGGTACTGAGTCTAATTTCCCTAGTCCCTTCGTTGGTATGCAAGTGCCATAGTTCAATCAAAGGCATTTTCTTCATTGGCAGTTTGGTGGGTAAAAGTTTGTGAGAGTAATTCATTTGACTGCGACTTCTATCAAGAATCTTATTCCAAAGCCACAATAAATATCAATTTTTAGTACTTTATATATTTTTTTGGCTAAATTGTTTTTTTTAACAGTTATAACATCGATCAACATGATTATGCTGTCCGTTTGAAAGCTGCAAGGAAGTTTTTGAATGACGGTGATAAGGTGTTTTTTTCTTCTCTCTTTTTAAAGGTTTTTGTATAAAAGTTAAGCTTGACATGATACACATATGTCGTAAAATGATTTGGAGTTGAATCATTGAATATTTTGATCTATGCTATCAGGTTAAGGTCATAGTGAATTTGAAAGGTCGAGAAAATGAATTTAGGAATTTGGCTATGGAACTCATCAGCCGTTTCCAGAATGATGTTGGCGAGGTACATTCATGAAGTATTATTATTTTTTCTTTCATAAATAACAAATATGCAATGTTCAAGGGGACAAAACATCATTGTATAAATCTCTCAGATTTCCTACAGTTGCCTTGTTGTAATTTGTTTTTGGTAAAATAATGAATTAAGAATGAAACCAAACAATGATTTGTGAACAAGGAAATTATCAGCAACTCTCCTGCTTATGGTGTTTTGAGTCTTCACTTCCAATAGTGTTTGCCCCCTTCACCCATATTTGTGCTGTTTAATGCATTTGTTCGTGTTTCATATGCCATTCATAACCAGTTAGCTGAAATCGGCTCTTAACTTTAATCGTACACCCATCTTTGAACTGCAGCTTGCAACTGAGGAAAGGCAGAAAACCAAAGACAAGAATATATTCATAATTTTGGTTCCAAACAAGGCTGGTCAACAAAAAGCTCAACAAGATCCTGGAAAGAAAAAAGATAAAGCAACCAAAAACGAAGTCTCAGCTAGTGTCTGAGTATCGAATCTCAAAGAGTATGTTTTTGGCTGCATAACAGTCAGTCAGGTAGATTATGTTCTTCAACAATGTGTCAAAAAGTCCTTGTATAGCAAATTAGTCTTTTCTCAGCATGTGTTGGATATTTTATTCTGTTCCAATAACAGAGGCAACCTTTTTATCAAATCTTTACAACTTTTTATAGGAACAGAAATGAATCCTCTTTTGTCTTCCTCTTTGTTTAACATGATTTGGTTGATCTACGACATGATCTGGAAGGGTAATTCTATTTTACGGTATTTGGGACTCGATGCAATGCTAATATCCGCAGGCACACCACTGATATGAGAGTTCTGGTGTACGGATGACTGTATGCTGGTGTTGAAGTGCTGCATCCTGCCGGCCAAACCCAATGCTATGTTGGTGCTGAAATCTGATGTGCACATAACAGTCAGTAGGGTGCGTATAGAATTTTCACAATGTATATAAAAGAAGGGAGGAGTAAGCCTGTGTAGTAGATGGAGAGATTTCAGCACATCCACCTAATGATTGGAACTTTAACTTTGGTCTTAAGTTCTTCCAAACCAAGCATACTCTGTGTTACTATTCTCATCACCAAATAAAGCAACAGATTTTAGCTTTTGGTTGTATTGTTTCGCTATCCAATTTTTCTTGCATTCTAATTCTCTTTACACCTACATGAAATGCTGCTGCCTGATATCTGCTAACACCTTACATTCTTCATACATTACATGTATTGTCATACCATGCATAGTAGAATCTTGGGATATTTAGCATGCTAGTCAAGGGATAAATGTCAAACACTCTGTACCAACTTTGATTCAAATATTCAATGTGGTCAATTAGGGATGAGAATTCGATCGAATCGAGTAAAAGATTTCGAGTTAGTCAAGTTGACGATTCATATTTTACAATTCAAACTTCATTTGAAATTTTCGCAAGTTGAGTTAAGTCGAGTCTTGTTTTTGAATTTTTGTTCAAATTTAATTGTAAACATTTATAATATTATGATACCAATTGGTTCTAATTTAAATGAATTTCTATAACTCGAACTTGAAAACCTATCTACTAATTACTAAACAATTCGAGTTATTTGAAGTTTTATTTTGTGACAGAAACTTTATTTGAATTTTTTTCGAGTTGAAAAATATCGATTTTTCATTGGAAAAATTTACATACATGAGGTTCAAAATGGCATTGGAAAAATTTAATTTACAAAACAAGCACATGATTACTTATGCAAGTAAAATACTAAATTACATTGAGGATAGATAGGAAGGTCGTTGAAGCTTGAAAACTTGTATAAGCCGGCAGAGACGGGGCAATGTTAGGTGGCGAAAAAAAAAGATGGAAGCTTAACTTCAAGGCAATGGAGACACTGCAACTAATTACCCCATCCCTCACGTGGACACTTTACGTAAGAGACTTACAGTGTTGAGCTCCCAAATCTTGATACTTTTCACTCATAAAGCACTACCCACTCTCCATTCTTTCAGTCCCAATTCACTGCCCCAATGGAAGCCAGTGCTGGACTTGTGGCCGGCTCTCACAACCGCAACGAACTTGTTGTCATTCATGGCCATGAAGAGGTAAAATACATGCGATGAAGAACGGAAGATGTTATATTTTATCAAACAGTATAACCCCTTTTAATTTGTTTCGTTTCACTTGAGAAATGTGTTTGTTTTTGTTGCCTGCAGCCTAAGCCTCTGAAGAACCTGGACGGTCAAGTTTGCGAGATTTGCGGTGATGGGATAGGTCTGACAGTAGATGGAGATCTCTTTGTGGCTTGCAATGAGTGTGGTTTTCCTGTTTGTAGGCCTTGCTATGAGTATGAAAGGAGAGAAGGCACTCAACAGTGTCCCCAGTGCAAAACTAGATACAAGCGTCTCAAAGGGAGTCCTAGGGTGGAAGGAGATGAAGATGAGGAGGATGTGGACGATATCGAGCACGAATTCAACATCGACGACGAACAGAACAAGCATAGGAATGTAGTGGAATCAATTCTTCATGGGAAGATGAGCTATGGAAGAGGCCCTGAAGATGACGAAAGTCCTCAAATTCCACCGGTTATAACTGGTGTCCGATCTTGACTGGTTGGAAAGACTTCTTTGTTGGTCTTTAAGGTTCAGTACAAGATGTGGGAAATCCTTTGATAATACTACCTTTATCTTTCTGTTGTTGCAGGTGAGTGGGGAATTTCCTATAGGAGGTGCTCTTTCTTATGGTGAACATATGTCGAATTCCTCTCTTCATAAACGAGTGCACCCATATCCCACGTCTGAAACTGGTACGTTTCTTAATATTCTCTTATTTAAAGGAACTTCTCTATATGGCCATAACTTTTCCATCCAAATAGTACAAAGTCTGTCCATTGTTTGGAACTGCATATAAACTTGCAAACAGATGGAACTGCAAGATGGGATGAAAAGAAAGAGGGAGGATGGAAAGAGAGAATGGATGATCGGAAATTGCAGCAAGGGAATCTGGGTCCTGAAGGTGATGATGCTTACGACCCCGACATGTCCATGTAAGTACTCTTTTAGTGTGTCGCATATATGAAAATTTTGTTAACCAGTAATGTATTTTTTTCCTCATGCTAACTTCTTTACAGGCTTGATGAAGCTAGGCAACCACTGTCAAGGAAGGTGCCCATAGCATCTAGTAAGATCAATCCTTACCGTATGGTGATTGTGGCTCGTTTAGTTATCCTTGCATTCTTTCTCCGCTATCGACTTATGAACCCGGTGCATGATGCGATTGGACTGTGGCTAACTTCTGTGATATGTGAAAACTAGTTTGCCTTTTCGTGGATCCTTGATCAGTTCCCTAAGTGGTTCCCTATTGATCATGAGACGTATCTCGATCGCCTTTCCCTCAGGTACACTGATTTTGCAGATATTCTTGTGAAACATCTAATGAATCGAATCAATTTACCATGACTAAAATCATCAGTTGGTCTACTGTTTAAGTTATCTTTGGTCCAATAGCCAAAACTCATAATGGTTGATGCAGGTATGAGAGGGAAGGTGAGCCCAACATGCTTGCGACAGTAGATATATTTGTCAGTACAGTGGATCCCATGAAAGACCCCCCTCTTGTTACATCTAATACAGTTCTTTCGATCTTAGCCATGGACTATCCTGTGGATAAGATCTCCTGCTACATTTCTGATGATGGTGCTTCCATGCTTACCTTCGAAGCATTGTCGGAAACAGCTGAATTTGCTCGAAAATGGGTGCCATTCTGTAAGAAATTTGCTATAGAGCCTCGAGCTCCTGAGATGTACTTTAGTTTAAAGATTGATTATCTCAAGGACAAAGTCCAACCCACATTTGTTAAGGAGCGTCGAGCTATGAAGGTCAGTATGAACTCACGGATTAATATTTTTAATTTTAAGCTGCAGTGAGCTAATTTTATGTTAAAGTTGATGATCTTCTTTGGTGAGTAACAGAGAGAATATGAAGAATTCAAGGTGAGGGTAAATGCACTTGTAGCAAAAGCCCAAAAGGTTCTGCCGGAGGGGTGGATCATGCAAGATGGTACACCATGGCCAGGAAACAATACAAAGGATCACCCTGGTATGATTCAAGTGTTTCTTGGTCAAAGTGGAGGCCATGATACTGAAGGAAATGAGCTTCCTCGCCTTGTTTATGTGTCTAGAGAGAAAAGACCTGGTTTCTTGCATCGCAAGAAAGCCGGTGCCATGAATTCCCTTGTAAATAACTAAACAAAGCACTATATAACTTCTGTTTCATTCAAATTCACTTCATGATTATGCTAATTCTATGGAAAACATCCCAGGTTCGTGTCTCGGGGGTGCTTACGAATGCTCCTTTTATGCTGAACTTGGATTGTGATCATTATATAAACAACAGCAAGGCTGTAAGAGAGGCAATGTGTTTCTTGATGGACCCTCAAATTGGAAGAAAGGTCTGCTATGTTCAGTTCCCTCAAAGATTCGATGGTATTGATAGGCACGATCGATATGCCAACAGAAACACAGTTTTCTTTGATGTAAGTGCCATTCCCAACTATGTCCCAATAGGACTTTATGCAGTGATACATCAAATGATTAAAAATTTTAATTCTTTTTCTCTGGTTTCTGCAGATTAACATGAAAGGTCTAGATGGTATTCAGGGCCCTGTATATGTCGGCACGGGATGTGTTTTCAGAAGGCAAGCTCTCTATGGCTATGAGCCCCCCAAGGGTCCTAAGCGCCCAAAGATGGCAAGTTGTGGTTGCTGCCCTTGTTTTGGACGCCGCAAGAAAGATAAAAAGTATTCGAATAACGGGGGAAACGAAAATGGTCCAAGCCTAGAAGGTGGTTCTGATTACATTTTTCTTTCTTTTTTCTTGTTTCTTCACCTCACTTACCCTAAATTATATATATTTGTGAAGCAGCTGTGGAGGATGATAAGGAGTTGCTGATGTCCCAGATGAACTTTGAAAAGAAGTTTGGACAGTCAGCCATTTTTGTAACTTCAACCCTGATGGACCAAGGTGGTGTGCCTCCTTCCTCAAGCCCTGCAGCACTGCTAAAGGAAGCAATTCATGTCATCAGTTGTGGCTAGGAAGACAAAACTGAATGGGTAGCGAGGTACATCCGACAAGCTTGAAATTTTATCTCTTACTGATTCTGTTTTTTCAAGTTTAAGCATCAACAATCGAAACCTTTTTACGCCTTGTGTATGTGCAGCTCGGTTGGATTTATGGCTCAATCACTGAGGATATCCTAACAGGTTTCAAGATGCACTGCCGTGGATGGAGGTCAATATATTGCATGCCCGAGTTGCCTGCATTTAAAGGTTCAGCTCCCATCAATCTATCGGACCGTCTCAACCAAGTCCTCCGATGGGCGCTTGGTTCGGTCGAGATTTTCTTCAGTCGTCACTGCCCTGCATGGTATGGCTTCAAGGGAGCAAAGTAAGGTGGCTTGAGCGTTTTGCATATGTCAACACTACCATATATCCTTTCACATCGTTACCTCTGCTTGCCTATTGTACCCTCCCAGCAATCTGTTTGCTTACAGATAAATTCATCATGCCACCAGTAAGTAACTAAACTAATGTTAATCTCTAACTCAAGATTTAAATAGCTTTTCTTCTAATCTGTAACACATTCTCCCGCGACAGATAAGTACATTTGCAAGTCTATTCTTCATCTCCTTGTTTCTTTCAATCTTTACAACCGGTATTCTCGAGCTAAGGTGGAGTGGAGTGAGCATTGAGGAATGGTGGAGAAATGAGCAATTTTGGGTCATTGGTGGTATTTCAGCACATCTATTTGCAGTTGTTCAAGGTCTGCTAAAGGTCCTAGCAGGGATTGACACTAATTTCACCGTCACATCAAAGGCAACAGACGACGAGGAGTTTGGTGAATTGTACGCCTTCAAATGGACAACCCTCCTAATTCCTCCAACAACTGTCCTAATAATTAACTTGGTTGGAGTTGTTGCAGGCATCTCAGATGCCATAAACAATGGATACCAATCATGGGGACCTCTTTTCGGGAAGCTTTTCTTCTCCTTCTGGGTCATTGTCCATCTCTATCCATTCCTTAAAGGTCTAATGGGGAGGCAAAACAGGACACCTACCATTGTTGTTATATGGTCAGTGCTGTTGGCTTCAATCTTCTCCTTGCTTTGGGTCCGAATCGACCCATTCGTGTTGAAAACCAAGGGTCCAGACACCACAAAATGTGGCATCAACTGCTGAAACCAGAAAGGAATTGCTTTCCCATTTCTTCTTTGATGAGTGGTTGTAATGAGTAGATTATGCATGTAAATTCTTGCTCCTGTGAAGTATGAACAAGCAAAATGGAGATGAGTGAAACCTTTTTTGTGTAGTTTATATGTGGATTGCACCAAGTTCCGCTAAGGATAATCATGAATGTATGGAAAAATAATCGATCGTTCTTAATACGTAGATAAAAGTCATTTTATTCATGGAAGAATTGTTAAGTTTTAAGATAATGAGCTTATTTAACCAAAAAGAAATATTAATTGTATCAATAGTTTAAGATTAGATCTTGCTATTATTAGTAAGGGTAAGTAAAAAAAATTCGAGTTAGTCAAATTGAATAGTCCTATTTTATAACTCAAACTTTATTTGAAATTTTCGAGTCGAGTTGTTCTAGTTTCTGTTCAAATTTAATTGTAAACGTTTATTGTTTCAGTTTATACGATTTTCTATAACCATATACAATACACATATATTTATTCATATGTGATATATATATATATATATATATATAAGCTTGTTTACCAAGTTCCCATTTTCCTTTTTTTTTCAGTTTAAATATTGTTTAAACTAACATGTTCACGAACATTAAACGAAGATGTTCACGAATGTTAAGTGAACTTATTCATGAACATATAAATGAATATGTTCATGAACATTAAACAAACATGTTCGTAAACGCTAAATAAACGAATATAAACACCTTCAAAAATAAATAAATAAACACGGTATTAAAAATTTAAACGAACACGGACCGAACATAAACACCTTCAAAAATAAATAAATAAATAAACACGAATAGAGTCTTATTCGTTTAAGCTCGGTTCATTTACACCCCTATGCGTGTATATAAGTGTTTAATTAATGTTTCAAGTAGATGATAGTTTGGTTGTGCTTTGCTTGTTGGACGTAATTACATTTTTTTCCTGTGAACTTGCATGTTGGTAGAGCAGGTGGTTAAAGCTTTCAGTTGACACTCTCTCAAGTGACAGAGGTATGTGGGGCCTATTTAAATTTCTTTACAAATTGGTTTATTTTTAAATTTACCCCTCCCACTTTTAAACATTTATGTTTTGCCTCCCAACCCCAAATCCTGGCTTCGTCCCTGCCCTCCCCTTCTCCTAAGTTGTGGGTTCAAGATCCAATAGGAGCAAAATTCCTTTTCCCCCTCCATTAAGTAGAAATTGTTAAAAAATGTCTATCAGTAGTATTGTAACACCCCTTACCCGTATCCATCACTGAATACGAGTTAGAGAATGTCACATGATACTTGTACAATAATTCTTATTTCAAAATCGGTAAAATTTTGTTTCTTTAAAATATAAATAATTTACCATTTTCTAAAAGAATATTTAATCGCATAAAATTTAAAATTAATATTTCTAAGTTCAATCTGAACCTAGATTCAGGCAGCAACATGGCAGTTCAATTCTAATTTATATGATTAATAAAACTGCCTAACACTGCCTAAATTAAAAATCATTTGGATAGCTAATAAAATACGATTTCAAACATATTTAATTAATAATGTCCACTATAAGTATCCATACTCATGTTTATAACATCACAACCATTTCAAACATTTTCTTATCAAAGTAACCGAAAACATTTATAATTTACATGCCAACTAATAATATAAAAAAAAAGGACATTGGGGATGTCTTACTGATAATGATGTACCGTTTTCAAAATAGATGACGTCTTCTCTTGCAACTCCTTACTCCTTACGCTCTTTTACCTACGCGTGAAACATTCACACACTAAGTATAAACTTAGTGAGGCAACTATTATTTCAATTAATCTTTGCAATAAGTAATTCAATAAATAACATCGAAAATAATAGTTCATGTAAATAAGGCAGTTCATACCAAAAACCACTGTTCAAAAATTTATATCACTTTCACTTAATCATTTCATTTGCACATTTAACTATTATTTAAATCATAGCCCAATGTAAGATAAACTAGAATGTATGGTATGCGAGTCACTATTGAGTATGCACATGTGCGGCATCAACTAATTTGTTGTGCCAAAATAAAACGCTATATCACTCCATCACTGTATAATTGCTGTAAACTTATACAACATCACTGTATCACTAGGTCATAGCTGTAAAACACAACATCACTGTTTCACTTTATAACTGTTGTACACTTATACAACATCACTGTATCATTATACTCCCACCTCATTGGCATGCCAATTATACCAAGAAATCTCATAATGCATACAATGGGCTTTAAACATTCACTGTCATATATCATTCACTTATTTAAAATATCAAAAGATATTAACATTTCATAATATCATATAAAAGTGCATTGGGCAATTCATACTCGAAAATTATTCATAGTTCAATAAAAAAATATAGTAAAGATGCACTCACCTGTTGCCTCACTAGAAAACTTTACCCTTATACACAGCTTCACTTTTGCACTTTTTCTTTGTCTTTAGGATTGCTCGGTTCCCGGTTTGGATTACAATTATGATCTACAACAATTTCACCAACGTATACAATTCAAGTATATATTAGTATCATCCTAACATAAAACCATATTAGGAATAATAATAATATTCCTACTTTATTCACATATTTCCCAAACTTTATAATTTAGTCCTCAACACTTTACAACCTTTCACATTAGTCCAATTAATCTTCTAAAACATACAAAATCATCCTTACACCATTTCTAACCTTAGGAAAAATTTTCCATAATTTCCCCCAAATTTCCTCTAGTTGCCGAGTATGAAAGTCACTTTGACCAAAATTCCCAACTTGATTCAAGCATGAATTTAACCTCCATACATCATATTCATGTTTCTAACATCATTTCCAATTCAAATAAAAAATTTGCAAGAGTTTTCCCTAATTTTTCAATATTCCCAAAAAATACCTAACACCAACATCCAATGAATTTTCATCACATCATGCATATAACATTATCACAACCTCAAATCTAATTAAAACAATCCTTAAAACATGAAATCTCAACTTCTTCTTCATAAACCCTAATCTCCAATCTCAACAAATAAGCATGAAAACCACTCAAAAATTATACCAAATGAAAGAGGAGATTAATTCTCTATTTCATGCTTCAACCTAAAAATAAACCAAATCACACCAAAAATGGAATCAAAAAGTTTCTCTTACCTTGTCTAGGTGTTTCGGCCAAGAGGAAGAAGAGAACCAAACTTTTCTAGTTTTTTCCACACATTAATTACAAGACAAATGGCATTTTTATCTTTAGATTTAATATAAAAAATTTCCATCAATAGTAAATTTATCATTTTGCCCTTTAATTATATTCAATTAGGTGTTGACACCTATTAATTTCACTTTTCCATAATCATCTTTAATTAAAAAGTATGAGCAAATTGACTAAAATACATTAATGAATCCATGTATTCACAAAAATGCCATTTGTGCATTATATTAAAATACTGCCTTCAATCAAATTTAAATCGATTAAAAACGATTCCAAAACTAAATGTCATATTCTTCAAGTCCTCTTACAACTCCCTTCAAAATTTCATTACATTCCGAGCTCATACGATTACCCGAATCTCATTTAAACTTTAACTATAATTTCCCAATAATAGAAACATCTAATCGAACCAACAATTTTATATTCGATTCACACCCTTATGTGATCTATTTATTTATGGAATAAAAATAATTATTGGGGAAATTACCATGTTGGTCCTTGAACTTTTCTCAACTTTTCACCTTGGTCACCAAACTTTAACATTTTACATTTTAGTCACTAAACTAAAACCAACAACTTTTAATTCTTTACAAATTAGTCACTAACCAATTATTAGGGTATTACAAGTGTGCTATGTATAGATTAAGAGACTAGCTCTATTTGTGTTAAAATATAAATGTATATGTTCATGCATTTAGAAGTTGATGAAAGCTATATTTTGATGTGCTTGATCAATGATTTTAGTGCTTTTAATGGTTAGTTTGATGTTTTAAAGTGTTTAGGTACATTTTTGCATGATTTAAAACAAGTTTAGAACCCAATTTTATCATTTTAATACATGCAATATCGATATTGGTGGTATGAAATAGATACTATTAAACTTCAGTTTTTTCATATCACAAACTTAGCATCGGTACTGAGTAATCAATATCGATATTTGTTCATCAATATCGATAGCATTGGATGAGTATCGATACTAAACCTGTGAATTGTCCAAAACTTGTTTATTTTTAAATTCTAAAGTTCTAATCTGTTTCTTTTACCCTCCAATCTTTCAAGTTTTACCCCATATTATATGCAATGTTTACAATTGACTATTAAAATTATTTTTCTTTGAATTTTGTATCATTCTTAGGTGTTTTGTTTTCTTTGTACTTTAGATTGCTATCAAGCGCTCTTTTTTTCCTTCTAAAGCGGAGGACTTTTTTTTTAATAAGATACATGGTAATTATGTATGACCCATTTCATCAATAAAATCATATATTGCCAAGCAAAAAAATGTGACATCTCCGATTTAGTTTTTGACTAGACCATATTAAGGTTGTTACAATAATTTTCTTCAAGACGTATTATATGATTAATAATTTAGTTGTGGATTTAAAAATAGTAAGTCTTAAATTTTAGTAAAAAATCCTAATAGCGCCGCGTAACTTCTTCTTCTTTAATTTTATTTAGCCGGCGGCAGTATCGATTTTATTGTTGATCGTTGACCGTCAGTTCTCTCATTTTTTTACAAGAATAATTCTGCCTTTGTGGCACATTTTTTTCTTGTATTTATGGCACGTTTATCTCTGTCTTTTGGTACGTTTTTCGTCTTCTTTCTCGGTCGTTTGGTCATTTTTTTATTTTATGTTTTATCAGGGTTGGACTTGACGACGCCACGACTGATCAAGATGGCTCTTATTTGTAATCCCGCTGATCTTCTCTACTCTGGACCCTCGGATTGAAGGATACACGGTTTGCATTCGTGGATAGTTTCTCACAACGCTCGGCTATGATTTGCGATTCTCGGTTGTCTTTCAATAGCTTAATCCCCTTTTGTGGCTTGTTTTTCGATGCAGTCAGATTTGTTCGTATATATTTTTCGTTTGAGTCTTTTGGTTGGGTTTTTAACATTTTCCATGTATGGTCCTTGTATGATCTAAAGTGGCTAGTGTCAATGTTTTAGAAAATTGTCCAAATTATGTATTTGGTTTATGATGATAGTTGTAAACCTTATTATAATTTTGGATATTTTCTTTTTTTAAATAAAACTAGCTACTTCTATTAAAAAAAGTAATATATCTCGTCACGCTAATTTTTTAGGTAAAAATTATTTTAAATTTTATATTTTTCATGGGATATATTTTATATATTATAATATTAAAAAAACTAAACATCATTTGAATATATATTTTTAACTTACAATATAATATCTAAAATAATAATTTATCGTTTTAAAAATATATTTTAATACCAATAATTGATACTTGTATATTCTATCAGTTTGCATGCTTACACTTGGGGTAATGATGCTACATTGAGAGCCGAAGAGACAATTACTCAAATGGTTTAACTACATTTTAGATCATTGATAATTTTAAAATTATTTAATTAAATCTTTGCCGCTCCCGAAATTGTTTTGTATAATTTATTTTTAGGACTTTATCAGTTTTAAAATTAATTAAATTAAGCATTAACACCCTAATTTTCTTGGTTTAATTATTTTTTAAGATCTCGATCGTTCTAAAGTTAAACAACCTGCCCTCCTCATATTCTAATCATGACTCCGTCTTGGTAATATGAACCGTGGTATCGAAGCTTAGTGCATGAAATGATGTTACTTTCTGTAAAAAATTATGTTTCAAGGCCCAAAGATTGCCAACAATGAAATAACACCAACTGCTGCAACCTGCCTGCAATGTTGAATCCTCTTTAAACCAGCTTCTTCCTTTCCTCCTTCGGACCATACCTTGTTTTCACCGATTTCTTCCATCTGCGTCACTGAGATTCGAAGAAATCGTTCGGTTGTACTATGCTGACATCCTCAAATTCATTGTCATCAGGAACCAAGAAAGGAAGCACGTAAAAAATGCAAGTTTACAGATTCAGCCAGACATGCATATCATCACTACAATGACAGTGTATGGGAAAGATTGTATCACGTAGTATATGGTGTAGATTGCAAGACTATATAGGAGAAGGTTTCAAATCATAGTCGCAAATGCACTTTAGTTCGTATCGTATTTATCGCAATTGTAAACATAATGAATAATATAGCAATAGAAAAAACCAGAAGTGTAAAACAACGGCTGTAACATTATATTGCTTCTGCAGAAGAAAAAGAATACATTCAACTACAGTAGCAGTGGTCCTCTGATGTTAGCAATTTTTCAATTCAAGGTTGACAAAAGTATAAACTAGGCTTGATATCATAATGCAAAACCTAATTCCCAGTTTCAGGGAAAAGGAATACAAATGGAAAAAAACCTAATTCCCGGTCTATTGTATGTTTTGGGGCCTCTTAGCTTTGTTCTTGGTTTTTTTCCTACTACTTTTTCATTCAATTAGGATCAGAGAAGTTTTTAAGAAGACACACAATGTAGGTTTAGAAATTGTATGATTCCCTTTTTAATAAAATTTTGTTTGCCTAGAAAAGAAAAAACAAAGAACGAAGATGTAGAGTATAAGCTAGGCTTGATATCATAATGGATTAATTATGAATTTGCCCCTTCACTTTTAGATATTTATGTTTTACCTCTAACCCATAACTCGTCCATGTATATCAAATGAAAAAAAAGGCATAATGCCAAAAATTGCCCCTAACGTTTGACTGAATAGTCATTTTAGTCCATATTCTTTTTTGAACCAGTTTAACCTCAACGTTTTATTTTGGATCAAAATGACTCTTCTTCGGATGAAAACTGTTAGTCAATCGACAATAAACAACTTGAAATGACTTAACAAAATGACGCACCAGAAGAAAAAATATTTTATATTTTAAACAATTTTATAAAAATATTTTTTGACTAATGTGTCATTATGTAAAGTCAATATATTTGTCTATATAGGACTGCTATCGCACTGCTATGTAGGTTTGTCACGTCATTTCAAGCTATTTATCGTCAGTTGACTAATAATTTTTATCCACACAGAGGCTATTTTGATCCAAAATAAAATGTTAGATTAAATTAGTTCAAAAAAAGAATAAGAACCAAAATAACTATTCAATCAAACGTTTGGGGCATTTTGTTCGCATTATGCCAAAAAAAAGTCTTCTATACTTTTCCACTGTTAAATGTGCAATATCAGAGTCCAAGATGCACCACTCGAAACACTTGGATAATTAATATATAGCTTAATAAACACGTGCCAAATGTGTACCAATTATTAAATTATTTTCCATTATTTTGTCACCCAGTCCCACAATACAATTCATAGCTTAAAATACACGTGTAGGGTTCATGACACTATTAAAAAAAAGATTATGTGAATTCGAAGCAAATACCTTGGCTTGGTAACAAAACAAATCCTATATTTATTTTCATTTCACTTTTGTCTATGAATCATTTATGATGATGACCTTGCGAATGAAGGATAAAAATTAAAGTATACAAATGTCAACAATCTCTAGAGCAAATGATTAAAGTTTTCAATTGACACCGTCTCTTTTCTTGTAGGTCGTGGGTTAGAAATTCATTAAGAGCAAATTGTTCCTTCCCCTCCACCTAAGTAAAATTTGTTCAAAAAAAATAAAATATACAAATGGTCATTAAACTAAATAAAAGTATTTTCATTGTTATTGAAGTTTTAAAAATTATAAAATAGTCATTGAATTTATCGAATTGTTACAAAGTGATTATTATATGTTATAAAATAATGATAAATTTATAGGTAAACTACATCAGAGGTCGCTCAATTATTAGTAAGATTACATTTGGTCATCCAATTATTAAAATTATAATTGGGTCACTCTATTAATATTTTGGTTACAATTGGGTCACTCTCCCATTTAAAGGCAAACATACAGTAAAATGGTGTCAGCAGGTAACAAACAAGTCACTCAATTATTAGTTAGTTACAAACATGTCATTCAATTAAAAATTTATTACAACTGGGTCACTATTCCGTTAAAATTCAAACGGGTATCTAACAAGGCTTGGTATAATGACAACTTTAGCCCTCAAAACTTATATATTCTATCAATTTAGTCCTAATTCAAAATAATTCAATAAATTTAACCTTTCATGTTCAGAGTTTGATAAGTTTAATGACCATCTTGTAACAATTTCATAAGTTTGGTTTAATGATCGTTTTACAATTTTTAAACATTCAATTACTAAAAAGGTGATTTTCACTTAGTTTAATGATTGCTTGTGTATTTTACCCCCAAAACTATATCTTATTGTAGAGTCAAAGACAAGATGACAACCCTCTCATGTTAGAAATTATATCATAGGCTCGGTTCGTCACATTATTCATGGTCCCAACCAATAAAAATCATCTATTTTATTAATTTTTTTCTGTCATTTTTTTACCAAGTGAATCTTCACTTATATTTACTGTAAATTAAATTAAAAATAATTTTTATATCTTTACTTGGTAAAAAGATGACATGAAAAATATTAATGAAATATATAATTTTTATTAGTTGAGACCATGAATGACATGACGAGTCGGACCTACGATATAGTTTCTCCTCATGGGATGTTATCTTTTTAATTTCTCTCTCCAATGTTACCATCCAAACCGTTGTCTACTTGGACCCGTCAACCAACTCTATCTCTCCTTATTTCTTCCCTATATTCTAAGCAAACCCCACAACCATCATCACCACCACCACCACCACCACCACCAATATTTCCACTTTATGAAGCCTCCCCCTCTCTTCTCACTCTATAAGTCATCCACTAATCTACATCACTTAGGATTTAGGACCAACAAAATCAACCCACCAACGTTGTTATTCTCGTCGGATCAGGAGCCTGAAACCATGATGAGGAGGCCCGATCCATCCATCAAGCTCAGCAATAGTGGTGGTGGTAGTAAGCTTAGGAAAGGGCTGTGGTCACCGGAGGAAGACGAGAAGCTGGTCAACTACATGTTAACCAATGGGCAGGGGTGTTGGAGTGATGTGGCTCGGAATGCTGGCCTGCAAAGGTGTGGGAAGAGCTGCCGCCTGCGGTGGATCAATTATTTGAGGCCTGATCTTAAACGCGGAGCCTTTTCTCCTCAGGAAGAAGAGCTCATCGTCCATTTACATTCCATTCTTGGCAACAGGTCTGCTTCTCCTTCTCTATCTTTCATGCATTCTTACTTGTCAAGTGTTTTATGTATGCATATATTATTACACCATGACTTTGGTATCATTTTGCCCTCTCCTTGGTTCATTTTCTTGGGTTCCAAGGCTCATGGTCATAGACTACAAGAAACATTTATGTGATTAGAATCATTGCAGTGAAAGAGCAAAGTGAGAATTTTTAATCGGTATATATATATATATATAGGGATGAAGCTAGAATTTGAGGTTGCAGAGGCAAAACATAAATATTTAAAAATTGGGAACAAATTCATAAATAAACAAAATTTTTAAAAATTATATAAAAAGAGAAAGGTAGAAAAAAATTGGGGATGGGTAGTAATTGTCCATCCCCACCCCGTATGGCTCTATCACTGTATATATACTATTAATCTAAATTACTTATTGAATTGATGTCACAGCTAATTAAGGAAAATCATATTTTCAAACTGTGATAATTATTATAATGGTATTTTTATTTTAATCATATTTTTAGATACTCTTAAAATAAAAGATCTAAAACTCACCGTTCAAGGACTAAACTCAAACGTAATAGAATCCTATACCGATACTTTACTACACCAATACTCATTCATTAATATTTTTATAAATATATATATATTTTTGTTCACCCACATCTTGATTGTGGTGAAATATATATATATATATATATATATGCACATTGAAAGAGATTCACTTATACTACATTAGTGTAAAACTATAGTAATTTTAAACACTTCCAAAACTTTTTTATACTATTAATAAGTTTATCAATCAAACTATTGAATTTATCGAGATAATTGTAGTTGTAATGTACATAAAATTTTATATCGATTCGATGTCTTTATTATATCGACCCGGACTACTACCTTTTGTAACACATATTTAATGGTCAAAAGATTTTTTTACATCAACCAAATAGAAAGTCATTTTTCATGTACACAAGACTTGACAAGCATGATCTTAAAATATTAGTCATACAAAAAATATGATGTAACACTATTATAGACCTACCCTATATTTTTATACCGAAAATTGCATTTACGATCCTTGCAAGGTACATTCTTCCATAAGACGTCCTTTCTATATAGTTTATCTTTTTATGTAACAAGAAAGATGTTAGTATCAGGATTTGAATTCATAATCTTAACTGTTACACAAAAAGGAGTTAAGAGCTCTCCTTGGTCGTTTGGTTGCTTTGCACATGCAAACCATAAAGCCTCGAGTCAATGGGGGTGTTTAGAGTAGTTGGTATCAATTATTAAAGTGCGAGGAGAAAGTAACAACATGAATAAGGCAAGTTTGTGCATTGAGATAGAATGAATTAAGTTGAAAGTAACATGGAAGATGGAGTGAATTCAACGGCCAATATTTGTTTACTACATTTTTGTTTATATGTTTTACATTTTTTTGAACCGTTTAACAGTAATAAATGAGAAGATTATCACAAGAAAAAAATTAAAGAAATAATCTTAGTCATTTATTTACTCTCATCTAACCAGTGGGAGACGTGTTGGGCTTGTGGGGGCCACAACCCCCTCTCAAATTTAGAAAATTTAAAAATTTAACCCTTAAATTTTCAAAAATTTCAAGTTGGGTCCTACAAAATTTTTAAAAATTTATATTGAACTTCAAAATTTTTCGAATATTTTTAATTAATTCCCTCACGAAATTTTTAAAAGTTCTCATTAAGCCTCTCAAATTTTCAAAAATTCTAGTTAGACCTCAAATTTTAGAAAAAATGCAAAATAAATCATTTAAAAATTTTGAAAAAAAAAATCAGTTTCAACCTTTATTTAAAAAAAAAGTTGCCCCCAACAAACTCTATTATCAAGTTCTGCCACTGCATCAACGATTTAAAAAAGATGTAAAAGTAATTGAGTTTTAGATGTGTAACTGGATCCTAACCTTATAATATATATATATATATATATATATATATATATATATATATATATATATATGGATGAAAAGTACTTATTGACTCTTTTTTTCTTGGATTGCTTCTGTTCCAAACCCTCAAAGGTGGTCCCAGATAGCGGCTCGTCTACCTGGTCGTACAGACAATGAGATAAAGAACTTTTGGAATTCAACAGTAAAGAAAAGGCTAAAGAATTCCTCGCCAAAGGCTAATAACGATGGCATGCAAGAACAACGCATTTGGCCTATGTACATGGCTTTACCATCTACTTCGTCCGATTCTTCCTTGCAGTCCATGGTCCTGAACCACACCCCCGGCAACTCCTTACCGATGCTCGAGCACGGATTTAATGTGTTCGGGGCGACCGGATACATCGATCCAGCCTCACTTGCGAAACGGCTCGGGGCTAATGGAGACAGCTTTTTTGGTGAAAATGAGGTGTTGGGCAGTGTTGACTATGTCCCTCCTTTAGAAAACATTGGAGAAAAAAACCTTAAAACCGAAAATACAGTTGATGTTTGGAACATCAACAACCTCGTAAACAGTGGTAATAGTAAAAACAACAATATCAAATCAGAAAACATAGCCATAGGCAACGCGGCTGTTGGGAATTTTTGGATAGGAGAAGAGCTAAAAGTTGGAGAATGGGACTTTGAAGATCTGATGAAAGACGTTTCATCCTTTCCTTTTCTTGATTTCCAAAGCTGATATATATATATATATATATATATATATATATATATATATATATATATATATATATATATATATCTACTCATACAATCCACCTCCTTATGGGAAAAAAATAACACAAAGAGAGCATGTTTTAACCATTTGTGTAAGTTGTAGGAAATAACTGAGTCGTCTATCTGTTTTAACTATCTAAGTAGAGATTAATCATTTGCCGGTTGATTCGAACGCTTGATGTAAAAAAATACTTTGATTGACTGGTGAAGGAGTATGGAAGTACATGAAAATGAAATAATAATTACACAATGTGAATTGTCGTGTAAACAAGGTTAGAAAGGAACATCTGGAGGAGTAAATATAGCTGCCAATGCCATGCATAAGTGTTAGGTACTTGAGGTTGAGATTTTTGATGTACAAAGAAATACCAATGAGGTGAAATAATCATCATTTGTATTGTATTGTCGTTATATTATGATGAAATAATAAAACAAAATCTTGATCTCAAAATCTTTTATGGCACTTCTTTTAGCATATATATATATATAAGTTTTGATGACACATGCTACTTTTGATGACACATGCTACGCTGGTGATATTGTATTGTATTAGGATGAGAGGATCGCCCTTATAAGCTGTCTTTGTAGTACTTAATTCGAATTAGTCAGCCAATAAGTTGAATACCAATGGTTAAAAAAATACAAACTTTTGACTTGAATCCAATGAGCTCAGCAGTAACTGTCGGCAAGAATACAAACGTATAGCATGACAAATTGACGTCTTCCGTCTATTAATTATTCACTCACCATAATATCTATAGGAAAAAGGAATTCAACCTTCCCATTAGTTATTCTCCAAATTAAACACACACAAATATAATCATTACCAACATTCACGAGTTAGTTATGGGGATGTTTAAAATCTAAAGGGAAAATGATTTACAAAAGCACTTGCCTCAATTCTTCATGCTATGGACTCATTTCATTTGAGACCTCATCAGGGGTGGATTCATGTGGTGTTTAGTGGGGGTCGATTGACCCCACTTGGATCTTAAAAATCCTTGTAAAAAGTAGGAAAGTATAGAAGAGTGGAAAAAAATAATATACTTAAACTCACTTAATCCACCCCATAAAATTTAAAGTGGTCAATCTCAAGCAAAAATTAAAATATATATATATATATATATATATATATATATATATATATATAAGTAGAGTAAAAGATGGCAGGGGTCCCTTTGTTAAATTATTTAGTATTTCAAATTATTTTGGTTAAAAAAGATAAAATTTTGATATACAGGCCATATAAAACTAATTTTACACAAGCCTGCATATTTACACTAAAACCTAAATCCTGAATTCCTAATCATAACTCTAACCCTAACAAACTTAACCCTAAACTTTATACTCTAAATTCTAAACACTAGGCTTAAATTCTAAACTCTAACCTATACCCCTAAACTAAAACCATAACCCCTAAAACTAAAAAGCACGTGTAAACTAAACACGACCTGTATATCAAAGTTTTTTCCTAATTAAATGAAGAGTAAAGATTTTTTTTGGAATAGTCTAAAGGTGATTACGAGGTAGCATCTGTTCATACATATTCTTAATCATTTGACAATGCGCATACACCTCGTAGACAAAGTGATTTGAACATGTGTCTCCTAGGATGAACATCATTCGCTTTTTTCACTGGGATACTTATTGGGTTCAGTAAACAGTTGTAAGATAAACCAAAATTGTAAGTTGTTGTTATTATTATTATTATTAATAAATTTGAATGTATTCAATAGTTTTCGATTTTTTATATCGTAAATATTTTTTTGTTCATTTAACTTTAATTTTTTTGAACCCACTTGATGTAAAATCTAGATCCGCCACTGGTCACCTCATCATGCCCCCTTTTTATTATTTTCAGCTAAAAAAATTTGACTGGCATGACATGATCTATTGCACTCGTAAGGAGAAATTCGTGTTCGAACTTTAGAGATGATATTGTTCGAACCCTGAACGTGAACAATAAAACAGATTTGAATTGTATGAAAAGAAGACTATAAGTTTATAATTACTCCTCTTATAGCTAGCTAGAAGGCCAACCATTGCGACTAATGGGAAATTAAAGACACAATTGACATTTGAAGCCAAATTGATATTTATCTTACAAGCTAAGTGGACATCTCAGCCTTAGGCTAACTATACGAGTGATTAAAATATCATTTCCAAAAGGAAGAATTATGATACTAATTATAAAACATTTTCATTACGCTATATCTAATGCTTACTTTCCAAGCCAAAGAGTATAATATCATCTATGTGTATAAGTGTAAACATCAAATTGACTCTTTGAAATAACTTAACAAGTGGTCACATCAGAAAAGAGGACGATGTTCATCCTAAGAGACTCGTGTTTAAATCGTTTTGTCTACAAGGTGTATGTGCATTGTCAAAAGGTTAAGAATATGTATAAACAGATACTACCTTATAATCAACTTAAGACTATTAAAAATATTATTTAAAAGTAATTTACTTAAATATCCTTCTTCAAAATATTTAATTTTAAGATATTTATTTTTTAATATAAATTTTCTTGTTATTAAAATATTAAAATAAACTTCTTGGCGTTGTAAATTCCTTCCCAACTAAAACTATTATTAAACCAATATTGTCAATCATTAAAGTTTGTCAACAATTTTCTACCCTTTAGTAAGAATGAAACTTTAATTTCATTTATCTAAAAAAAATTAATTTCATTAAATAAAATATTGAATGCTTTTTTCTCTCTAAATTTTATAGAATTTGAATATTTATTTGAGTATTATCTCAATATATTTTAATAAATATTAAAAATAACAAAATAATTTATTATAGAAATTTAAAAAAGATAGCACTTAAAGTATTATACAGTTATGTCAACAATGAACAATTAATAATAAAAGAAAATATTACTAAGAAAAGTTGATAAAATTAAAATGTTCAGTGAACAAATTATGAGTTTACATGTAAACAAAACATAAACACGCCTGAGAGATTCGAGCTCTCGCGGGTATATAACCCATGTACTTAGCAGGCACACGTCTTAACCACTCGGCCAAAGCGTCAACAGATGAGTATTTAACTTTAGCTAAACATTTTAGTACAAATAATAATAATTTGCTTTGAATATTAAAATAATGTTGTGTTAAAGAGCTACAAATCTCGAACATAGACCATAAAATGGATATGTACTTTATTAAATAAAATAATAATAATGTGTTAACCAACAACTAGTTGGTCAGTGGGATAAGGTACTAGCTCCCTTGAGAAAACAATGAACTACACGGGAGATGAGAGGGGTAATTGCCCCATCCCAATTTTTTTTTACCTTTGTTCTTTTATATATATATATATATATTAAATATTGAGTTATTTATGAATTTACCCCCACTTGCAAACATTTATGTTTAGGCCCCAACTCCAAATCCTAACTCCATCCATGTGAGCAAGGTTAGAGGTTCGAATCCTAAAGTTGTGAATAGTGAAAAGTGGGTTGAGATGGTCACTTCCATAATGAGCCTCTACGAAACCTGATCTGAATTAGTCAACAAATTGATCAAAAATCAATGGTTAAAAAAATAATGTTGTGTTATGTTAATTCATTTGTGAAAACTAATTAGAAGTTGCTTATGAGCGATGTGTTGACCGTTAACCTTAGCGGTGTACTCTTAGGAGTGTTATGAATTAATGTATCCGTCTCAGTATATAGAGACATAATCAGGATTTAAAGTTAGAGGGACAAAAAGTAAATTTTAAAAGGCGGAGGGTGCAAACTCATAATTAATCCAATATATATATATATATATATTAAACAAGTGAAAAAATTGGTGCGTGGGGGCAAGAGCCCTTTCCAACAATGTTATGAGTTCGTCCCTATAAATATAGATAATGATCGAACTAAAGTTATTCGGAAAACTCTAAAATGTGACGTCATTAAATTAACCTATGAGTTATGTCTAAGTGATAACTCTATGTTACCTTATTAACAGTGGGGGAAGACAAGATGACTAGGCATCCTACAAAATTTTGAAAAATTAAAATTTAATCCTTAAAAGTTTTTTAAAATTTAATATGGTTCTCTCAAAATTTTTAGAAATACATATTAAACTTCAAAAGTTTTGAATTTTTTAATTAAATCCTTTTTCATAATTTTTAAAAGTTTTTACTAAGCATTTCAAAATTTTAAAAATTTTAATTATACCCCTTTGTGTATGTATCATATGTTTGTAATTGGATACGTCTATGCAGCTACAGTAGATTTCGATGTATGTGTGCATAAATGTGGTGATAATGATAGAAGTGGTGTATTGTGAAAACTCCTGTATAGTGGTCGGACGGTGATCGATGTGTGGTGAAGATGAAAATCGGCTAAGGTTATTGAAATAACAAAAGCATAGAGGATCTAAAAATATGGTTATGTGAATCTGATTTTTATTGGAAATGAATTATTTGAATTGGGTTACAGAAATGTCGGATATTTATAGCTCAATAGACTAATAATAGTCTAGCAAATTACCAACCAACTACTCTAACAGCCCATTAACAAACTAACAATGAACTTAACTAATTATAACTAATTCAGTTAATTACATCCTAACATAGGGATGTCAGTTGGGCGAGTTTTGCGGAGATTCGTCTCATTTCGCATTCTATTAAGTATGGATAGTTATAAAGTTTGTTTTCTTCTCCTCAGTCTTCACCATAGGTACGTTATTATTCTATTTTTTTAATTTTATTTTCTTAATATTGTATTTTGTTTAGATTTTATTGGTATTTGTTCAAATTTTTTAAAGGTTTGTTTATTGTTATTTTCTTTTTAGTTCTTTCTATATTGTTTATTTTTTTTACAACAATTGAAATATTATTTTACATGTTATTTGTGCTATTTTTCGGTCCTTTACAATAGACTTTAGTACTTTTTTAGTCCAAACTTTTGTGTTGTAAAAAAATTAATTTTGTATATTATTTTTTTTAAATGATGACAGTTGGAATAATGTCACATATGTGGTGGGAGTCTGAATAACAAGTATTTCATACTTTTTTCATAACAAATTTAGTTTATAATTATTTAACTAATATTAATAAATATATTATATGAATGAGTCATGTGGTGGGTAAAGAGGAGATCATGTGGATCTCAAGACCAATGTGGGTGATGGAGCGGGTATGATTTTAGTATTGCAAGGTAGGGATGGTTTTAGATTTTATATTCGCAGCTGGTCGTGGGACGGGGATGAAGATGAAAATTCTTGATTGGGATGAGCGTGAGAAGAGTACCCTTCACATCTTCCCCGCCCAATTGACATCCCTATAATCTAACATATATGCTTTTATTATTTTTTAATAGTCTTAAGGTGATTAGAAGCTAGTTTATGTTCATAATTTTCTTAATTCTTTGATAACAAAAACCTTGTAAAAAAATTGTTCAAATACAAGTCTCTTAAAATGAACAATATCCTCTTTTTTATTTGTGTCGCTCGTTATATTCTATTAGTTTCTAGAATGCATGTTCATAGAAAAAAAAATGATCATTTTTTTTACCGTCAGTACACTCCTTTGATTTTTTAATAGGGTTAATTGATTTTTTTTAACGACTGAAGGCTTTAGACACATTTAAGTCTTATAAAAAAATAAAAAATAAATGATCAGTTTTTACTACCCAACTAATACAGTTAAATACAATAATCATGTATATCACACGATAAGAAAACTAGTATATTTTAAAACAAACTTCTTTATTTGAAAATAAGAAAATAATTCATGCATTGACAGTAAAAAATATTTTTTTACAAGTGAATTTAATTTAAAGTTTAGAGATTTAGCTTAGAGTTTATAGTTTAAGGTTTCAAATGTAAGGTTCAAGATTAAAATTTAAGATTTAGGGTTTATGTGCTAGGGTTTAGGATTTGGATTTAAGATTATGGATTTAAATTTTATATCATGGAGTTTAAATAAGTATGCTGGTATAAAAAGCTTTACACTATATATTAATTTTTAAAATTTTAAAATTTTAATTTAATGGATAGGCTCTCATTTCACATTTAAATAAAATAATTACAGTTTATTTTTAAAACATATATAATTTTATATGATTTTTCTTTCCCCCACTTTTTTGAGTGTACCATTATGATATTATTTAGTAGTTTTCATCTCTTTATTATCTCTATTGAATTTTAAACTATATTTTTAAATTTTATTAACTTTTCCTTTTTTTTATAACTTTATTCAAAGTTATAAAAAATTATTGAAATTTATTGATTAAAACTATTAATTTTTAAAATTTTAACTTAATGGAGTGAATTGTTCTTGTTTTCGAGAAGAATCAATTACTCAGTTTATAAATTGATAGGGGACTAAGAAATATTTATACCCAAAATTTTAATTCAACAAATGGTAAATTTAATATTTTAAACTAAAATATTCATTTTTTTTTCCAAATGCATGGATTAAAATGACCCTTTCACTAGTAACAAAACTATAATACATTATCTTTACTATAATACAAGAGCTACTCGTAGACTTCAACCATTTAAAAACTAATTCACATCGAGGACGATGTTGTTCTTAGGTGATTCATATTTGAGCGGCGTAATGTGTGGATGTATATAAGTTTATTCAAATTTAAAGCTAGACTAAGATATTACATTATAATTGAATTAGAATATTAAAAAAAACTAATTCACATATTAGCTGGTGAACCATTTAATATTAATTTCGAATCTTAAACTTTAACTTATATTGAACCCACTGAGTGATTTCAATGGTAAAGATTGTGATTTGATTCATTGAGTGGTCTTAGTGGTAAAGTTTGTGATGAGTTCAAGCAATATAGTCTGTAAGTGTGCGTTAGTCTATCCAAATATGAATCTAGACTAAGATAATATCTTGTAATCATATTAGAGTGTTCAAAAAATACTTTATATTATGTTTAAATTTTTATAATTAATAAAATATAATATTAAAAATAATATATAATTTTTTCTAATAAATTATAAATTAACATATCTTTTATCGAGTCTCTCTCACTTTGGTGTATAACCCATGTACTTAGGCACTCGCCTTAACCACTCGGCGAAAGCGTCTGCAGATGATGACTTGCATATTGGTTTTACATACTATTACTTTAGCTAAACATTTTAGTACAAATAACAGTAATTTGCTTTTACTATTATAAAATGTCGTATTAGTTGTTCAACAAACGCCGGGGATTTTTTGCCTCAACGCATATTATTTCTTTTAAATAATAATTAATAATCTCGTAATTATATTCTTAGGTTTTCATATAATCTTTAGGGAAAATAATTAGTTTTTTATTTAAAGATCGAATCAAATTTAAGAATATATGTACTTTTTTTATCACTCCATGTAATCATTGTAAGTGAATTTTAAAATATCTTTTTGGGGTAAAAGATCTGTCCATTCTAATAATTAATTAATTCAGTTCATGTTTTGTAAAAAAGCTCATTATAAGGGGATTATTTTTATCCAATTTAGCTTATTAACAAGGTCAAAATTTGAATATTTGACCTTACTCGAGGGATTTAATATCTCATTTTCACTACTTCACCTAATCAGTGCCGTCTGGGCAAAAAAGTTGCCCGCCCAGGGCCCAATTTTTTATAATGTTTGATATTGTGGTACAATTTTTTCAATACTTATTATTAGGGGTTATTTTTAAAATTTTTTTTTCAATGTTTGTTATTAGGGCTAATCTTTTTAACACTTGTTATGAGGGTTCAATTTTTTTCTTAATATTTATTATTATGAGTCTACTCTTAAAAGTTAATATTTTTTAATATTTGTTATTAGGGGTCCAATTTTTTCTCAATACTTGTTATTAGAGATCCAATTTTTTCAATACTTGTTATTAGGACCCTAATTTTTTCAATACTTGTTATTAAGTGCTCAATTTTTCCCAATATTTGTTATTAGGGCTCTACTCTTAAAATTTATTTTTCATAATATTTTTTGTTTGGGGTCCAATTTTTTCCAATACTTGTTTTTAGGGTCCTAATTTTTTCAATATTTATTATTAGGGACATGCTCTTAAATTTTAATTTTTTTCCAAAACTTATTGTTACAGAGCATTTTTTTCTAATACTTGTTATTAGAGACCTAATTTTCCCTCAATATTTGTTATTTAGGACTCATAAAATTTAATTTTTCTGATATTTGTTATTAGGTATCCAATTTTCTCAATACTTGTTATAAGGGCATAATTTTTTTCAAATATTTGTTGTTACGGGCATACTTTTAAAATTTAATTTTTTTTCAATACTTGTTAACGGAGACCCGATTTTTTTCTAATACGTGTTATTAGTGACATACTTCTAAAATTCAAATTTTTATCAATACTTGTTAGGGGCCTAACTTTTACGTTCGCCCTAGTGTCACTAAAATCTAAGAAACTGCTCTGCACCTAATTGTTGGTTCTCATTATTTAATAAATGCTATTAAATTTGACACCATGTCTAGATATATATCCGATCATAGTCTTGAACATAATTACTTCAATAAAAACGAAGAGTCGAATAATAATACAGGGTTTATCACACAAAATCCAAATTCTAAAATGGTTATTCAGATTGAATAACCACATACACTGATAATGGAACTCTCATGCTAACATAGCTTATTATACCATTATCAATTATTCCACAATTCTCCATGCTCAGATAAGCCTTCAAAACCAGAAGCAAGTCAAGTAATAAGCTTAAGCTTATACCATAGTCTACAAGAAGCTAATAATGAGACGTCGAAAAATCGACAAATCCCTTCTCCTTCAAGCTTTCAACCGTTTCCTTGAGGCTCACATCCATAGGAATGAATTCTGCACCCAAAGTTTTTGCCTTCTCCTTTGACACATGATATGTTGGCATATAAGGCTTGTCACCCTGGCATCTGTCAAAAAATTTTATTGACCGGACACTGTTTAAGTATGCAAAAATGGTGCAGAGTTTGTAATGTTTCAAGGTTTAGAAGTTGATAACTTACTTTTGAGGAAGCTGGAGAGAAGGATAGAGTTCGTGCAAGATCGTTACGAGTTCGGAGTAATGTGCAACTCTTTTGACTAAACAATATCTTCCAGTAGCTGATGGAATCTTAAATGCCTGGATATGTGCATTTGCAACATCTTTAACATTGACCCAACCAACACTTTCATTGGGGAAGGTCTGTGCTCCTGCACAAACAACCGATGATAACGAACATGTTCGTGACCGATGAACGAGATTACATAAAATCAATATCCAGCTTAAAATTGAGAAAGAAAATGGGGGACCTAGAATACCTTTGATTAAGTTTAAAATTGCTGCAGAACTGGTATTAAGTGTTGGCTGTAAAAGAGGGCCAATTGCCATACCAGGGTTTATAGCAACCATGTCAATGCCCTTTTCCTTTGCAAATTTCCAGGCCGAATTCTCGGCCAATGTTTTCGAGACTACATACCAAAGCTGATTAAAAAGATTTCAGCATTAATATATATCTTGTCGCGACCATTTTTGAAATCGAGAGGTGTGAAAAATAGACTGACGATCGTTCTTTTGGAAAATTAGAGTTTTCTGGCTATTTTTAATTTAAACTTGAAAATTTAGGGTTTTTTATATTAATTCAAAATTTCCTTTATTTTTATTTAAAAAATTTTTTGGAGTCGCCACCGATCACTTCGAGGTAGACCGGGCACCGGAAAAACAAACCAGAGATTCTGTCTTAAAATTGGTTCAGGAGTCGGTTACGTGTAGGGAAGGGTTAGCACCCCTATGAACGCCCATTATCGGAACCTTTAATTTTACGTGGCATTTCGGCATTTCGAATAATTATTTGAATTTAATTTGTCCATAATTATTAATTGAATTTAAATTCCGAATGCATATATCCTTTTATAAGGAAATTCATTTTGTTTGAATACGAGATTAAAAGGACCCGTTAGGTGGCACCCCTATTCGTATTTAAAAATGAATTTCCAAACATAAAAGGTTTTTATGAATGACCAACTATTGTCTTGTTGATTTTAAGTACTATCCTAAAAGGCTCTATTTAATTAATTGTTTAAATCTATGAATATTAATTAATTTAATGACTTTCATGTGAAAATGTCAATTTCTTGAACACCTTCCATATATTTAAAGTCCTTAAATTAATCATATTCTTAATCAATTAATCCTCTAATTAATTAAAGTTCTAATTCTAATTAAGGCTCTAACAATTTATTATTCAATGTTATAAGTAAAAATATATATCGAATATACAACTTTATGACCAAGGCTGAGATAACACCCCATTGAAAATAATGGAACACCATCCAGATTTGAACCTCAAAGATTCTATTCGATATGCATTTAATTAACTACAATGTGTCTTAATTAATTGTTTAATTTTAACTAAAAACTAAATTTGTATTCAATTTTAAGTGAAATATATATATTAAATATAATTTAGTGAAATCCGTATTGTGATAACACCCCATTGTAAACAATGAAACACCATCCAAATTTGGATTCCAAAATTATATTTAATATATATCTAATTGCTACAATTATCTACTCTATTTAATTATTGAACCATAATTAAAGAGACCTAGACTAAAGGCTCTAATTATTCATTAAACTAAGTGTTTAAATTGTTTAAACAAAATACTATATGCTCATTTTAAAATAGGCAGCAAACATATAATTTAATAGCATTTAAAATAAAACAATTAAATAAATAAAACAAATAAAACTGGTTTTTATTAATATGGGGACCTAAATGAAACTATTACAAAATCTGATGTCCAATTACAAAGCCCTAGTGACCTAATTGAAAGGGAATACAAATGGGAGAGAACAAATAAGAAATTCAGGGACCAAATTGAATTAAATGCGAAACTTAAGTGCCAAATTAAGAGGAAAAAGGATGAAATTGAGTAAAAAACAAAACTGAGGGCAAAAACCAAATGGTATCCATTTGGAAATGCGCGGGCCAAACCCGATCCAAATGAAAACACGCGGGTCACTATTGACCCGGCACCAAAACGGTGCCATATGACTCAGCCTATAAATGGCCCAAGTACGAGTCAACCCGGCCATTTCCCACGAACACACACTCTCTCTTCTCTCTCTCTCTCTCTTTCACCCAATTCTCTCAACTCTAACACTCTAAAACCCAGAAAACCCTCATTCTTCTCGATCAAAGCCCCTTGTTCATCTTTGTTCTTACTCAAAACCATCCAAAAACTCCATTTAATCATTCCTAAACACCCAAAACACTTGCATTCCTGTTTCTCATCGATCAAACACACAATTTTCCCCAAAATTCAACCCTTGTTCTTCATAAACCCTTCATTCGATCTCTAAAAACACCAAAAACACATCCCTAAACTTGTTTTCTAAAATAAAAAACCCAACTTCTCATCCAAGTTCTTATATGTTCATCCTAAGCTGAGCGAAACCCTAAACCTCCGACTGAACTCTACCCTAACCACCACTCTTAGATCTAGGACTACTGTCCCTAACCCTTTCGGCATGTTTGTCGGCCGCCGGAGGTGATGCCGGCCACATTCGGTCATCGTCTCCGATCAACCTTAACCTATTCCGACCAACCCTACAACTCCGATCACCCCTGACCTTTTTCCGACCACCATAATCCTAATTTCGACCGCCGTGAGACGATTTCTGGCCACCGTGCCAGAAACTAAAAAAATGTTCAAAAACCTATGATTTTTTTTCACTTAACCTACCTGATCCAACATGATCTCCCAACTTCCCCCTAAATCTACCCAAAACCTAACTGCACCTATCATTTTCGACTCCAACCGCAACCTAACTTCACTCCAACGGCCATCTGAGTCAAATCTCAGACAAAAATAAAGCTAAGTTCTAATATATTTCCTATTTTCATTACTGTTTTTAGTTTTTTTTAAAAACCTAATTCTAACACTTAAATGTTGTTTTTGTTGTAGGAATAAAGATTAAGACGGAAAACCACCTTATAATATTAACGGCGTAGATCTAGTGACGACGTAGCTCCGGTGACGATCTGTCTTCTCCAACAACGTTCGAACTCCCAGGTAACTCATCAGCCCCCCTTATCTCTTCAATTATTATTGTAATAATTGTATAATTATTACTGGCATCATTAATTGTTTTTCTCTCTCTGCAGGGTATTTATAGCTGAAATGATGGCCGACGTCAGAGACGAATGACCTGTGGATAGCTGGCTTCCAGTAGGGCTTAATCCGGGTGAAACACCAATAGGAAAATAGCAATGTGCCACATGTCTATTTTTGGTGGGCAAAAGAAACACAACTGTGTTTCTTGGGCCACTTATGTATTTGGGCGGGAATTTTGGATTTTAAGGATGTAATGGGCCTTATAATTTGGATTCTGAAATGTCTAAGCTTTGTATATGGACTTTATTTTATTTGGTTTTTATATAATACTGTATTTATTTATTTAATATTTATATTATTTATTTATTATTATACCCGGTCAAAATTCGGGTATTACAGCTGCCCCTCTTTGCTCATTGCTGTAGAACAGGGATAGAGCAAAGACTGAAAATACACGAATTTTGCTCGAACACATATCCATCCTCTAATCGGCTGAAGTTTGAAGTTGTTCTTCTAATTATGAAATTCTTCAATCTTCTACCAAGCTATGGAATCTGCTCACTGAAATCCCTTACTGTCTGAGGTTTGAAGCTGTTCTTCTCATTATAGAATTCTTCATTCCTCATTCTTTGCTGATCCACCTATCTGTAAGGTGTCGAAAAAGCAAGCTCTTCTCATTAGGAACCTTCTCATTCTTCAAAAGACGAAATCTTCTCATTAGGAGCTCTTCTTTATTCACTGGGCGAGTTCTTCTCATTAGGAACTCTGGGACGAACTCTTCTCATTAGGAGTTCTTCATTCTTTGCTAAGCGAGTTCTTCTCATTAGGAACTCTGGGACAAACTCTTCTCATTAGGAGTTCTTCATTCTTTGCTAAGCGGATTCTTCTCATTAGGAATCTTTAAACGAACTCTTCTCATTAGGAGCTCTTCATTCTTTGCTAAGCGGATTCTTTTAATTAAGAATCTTGAAATGAACTCTTCTCATTAGGAGATCTTCATTCTTTGTTGGGCGAGTTCTTCTTATTAGGAACTCTAGAACGAACTTTTCTCATTATGAGCTCTTCATTCTTAGTAAATGCCTGGCAAAACAGATTAAGACGCTTTGATGAAGGTTAGTATGACCCTAATTTCTACCTATGATGCATGAACAATGATCTATTAGGAAACGAAAAGCAGCAGCTTCTACTTTCTGGGTAACTCATCGGACTCCACTTGATTGTGTTTCTTCGTCAATCCTTGACCTATTCTGACACTTCATCTCATACTCTGGACTAGCCATCAGACCCTCTTTCTGCGTTTCTGGTCATATGCTATAAAGCGCCATTTCAGGTTTTCACTTTAGGTTGCTTTTCTCAAAGCGCCCTTTCGGGTTTTCACTTTGGTTTTTTTAAAGGCGTCCTTTCGGGTTTTCACCTTATCTTCGTATTTCATCTTGTTTCTCTTTGCGATCTCCACTTGTTCAGTTGTTGATTGATTCAAACACTTCTTTATTTTCATCTCCATTTCTACTGGCACATCATTCCAATCAATCTTCTTTTTACACTCCTCTTCAATAACCTAGAGTGTAAAGGTTCACATGCATTCTTCAAAACATAGTAATACCAAGAAATCATCTACTTTTATATGAATCATGCTAATCTACTTTCATGAGCTTTGGAAATAATAACAGAAAGCTCGGAAGAGAATTCATGAATTTTATTGAAGCTTATCAATTGAAATACAAGAGATTTGAAAAAGTCATGGCAAACAGAAACAGCAAAACAAGAAACAAAGTCAAGTCTTCGAGTATCCATAGCATGAAGGATTCAGCAACCCTTTCAACCAATCGTAGCCTTGAACTGGACCCTTTGTTCAGCAGACTTCAACATTGTCGAGATATTTACAGATGTGAAATCCCTTCCAAAATACTGGGTATCGGAGAGGTCATAATTGTCGGATGCCTAATCACAATCCCTCTAAGCCGCCCTTTACGGGTTTTCAACTTAGATCATCATTTAGTTTCAAGACACTCTTTGCCAGTTTTCATCTTGAACCCTATTTTCTTTTTTCTTTCTTTTTTTAATCTTCGGTGCCCTTTCGGGTTTTCACCTAGGATTATTCCATTTTGTGAAGCGCCCTTTTTGAGTTTTTACTTTACTTTTTTTTCGAATATTTTTTTATTCTTTAGACGTAATATTTCTTAACTGAATCGGAGTTCACTGGCTTGTGCAACTCTCCACCATCAATTTCAGTCAAGATCAACGCTCCCTCGGAGAAGGCCTTTTTAACAATATACGGTTCTTCCCAATTAGACATCCATTTCCCACGAAAATCTTTATGTATTGGCAAAATCTTTTTTAGCACTAGATCACCCTCTTGGAATTCTCTAGGCCAAACTTTCTTATCATAAACCCGTATCATTCTCTTCTGGTACAGTTGACTATGACATATGGCTTTCAACCTATTTTTTTTATGAGATTTAACTGATCATACCGAGCCTGTACCCATTCTGCTTCATCCAATTTTGTTTCAGATAAAACTCGAAGAGACAGAATTTCAACCTCAATTAGTAATACTGTCTCTATTCTGTAGACCAGAGAATACGGCGTTGCCCCGGTAGAAGTTCGCACTGAAGTTCGATATGCAACCAATGCAAATGGCAACTTTTTGTGCCAATCTTTGTAGGTATCTATTGTCTTCGCTATGATTTTCTTAATATTCTTATTTTCTGCCTCTATCGCACCATTTATCTTTGGACGGTAAGCTACAGAATTGTGATGCAAAATTTTAAACTGCTCTCATACCTCTGTTACCACCTTATTATTGAAATTAGTGACGTTATCAGTAATTATTCTCTTAGGTAATCCATAGCGACAAATGATCTCTTTCTTCAAAAACTTGCAGACTGTTGATCTGGTGATATTGGCATGGAAGGCTGCTTCTACCCACTTAGTAAAGTAATCAATGGCCACAAGGATAAAACGATGTCCATTAGAAGCTTTGGGATAAATCTGACCAATGACATCTATGCCCCAGACTGTAAAAGGCCATGGTGAATTCATTGTGTGAAGAGGTACTGGAGGAGAATTAATTTTGTCTGCGTATATCTGGCACTTGTGACATTTCTTAGCATACTCAATGTAGTCCCTTTTCATAGTTGACCAATAATACCCATATCTCATAATTTTTCGGGCTATTGTAAAACCACTGGTATGTGTCCCACATATTCCATCATGCACTTCAGCTAAGATGCTTCTAGCTTCTCGAGCATCAACACATCTTAGCAATATATGATATTTGCTTCTTTTGTATAGGATTTCACCGTCAAGCACATATCCTACTACCATTCTTCTAGTTGTCATTTTATCAACATCATTCAATCTATTAGGATAAATCTAGGATTTGATATACCGTAGAATGTCATAATACCACGGGTTTCTATTTGCCTCTTCTTCTATGTTGTAACAGTGAGCGTAAGTCTCGTGGCTCTACATCTGAATTGGCACCATATCTCCTGGTTTATTCGCTAAAAACACCGAAGCCAATGTAGCCAAGGCATCCGCCATTTGATTATCTTCTCTGGGGAGATATGTGAAAGTAATTTCTTTAAACTTTTTCATCAACTCAAGGATCAATTTCTGATATTCAATCAACTTTGCATCCTTTGTTTCATATTCTCCACAAAGTTGATAAATCACCAATGCAGAGTCTCCATATACTTTCAAAATCTCGATCTTTCTTTCAATAGCAGCTCGTAGACCCATAGCACAAGCTTCGTATTCTGCCATATTATTAGTGCATAAGAATTCCAGTTTACTTGTGAAAGAATAATGTGTGTTATCAGGAGAAATCAATGATGCACCAACCCCACGTCCCAAGGCATTAACTGCTCCATCGAAATATAATTTCCAAGCACCATTCTCTATAATTTCCTGTTCCTCTGAAGAAATATTCATCACATCTTCATCTGGGAAATCGAAACTCAGGGGCTCATAGTCTTTCAAAGCGCGACTAGCCAAGAAATCTGCTATTGCACTTCCTTTTATTACTTTCTGATTCACATACACAATATCGAATTCTGATAACAACATTTGCCATCGAGCCAATCTTCCAGTCAAAGTTGGTGCTTCCATCAAGAACTTCAATGGATCAAGACGGGATATCAACCAAGTAGTGTGGTACATAATGTATTGTCTAAGTCTACGAGTTACCCAAACCAAAGCACAACATAACTTTTAAATTGGCGGGTATCGTACTTCACACTCTGTGAACTTCTTGCTTAGGTAATAGATGGCTCTTTCTTTTCTTCCTGTATCATCATGATGCCACCATACACACCCCATCAAATTCTTGTGAACAGTCAAATAGAGAATAAGTGGTCTGTTTGGAACTGGTGCTACCAGAATTGGAGCATTTATAAAATATTTCTTTATCCTGTCAAATGTTTCTTGGCATTCTTCATCCCATTCGCAAGGATTGTTCTTTCGTAGCAGCTTGAAAATTGGATCGCATTTATCAGTTAATTGAGAAAATGAACCGAGAAATGTAATTCAATCTCCCTAGGAATCCTCGAACTTTTTTTGTGAACTTGGGGGCGGTAAATTTTGAATCACCTTCACTTTGTCTAGATCAATTTCGATTCCTCTTCTGCTAACCACAAAGCTTAGAAGCTTCCCAGATGTAACCCCAAAAGTGCACTTGTTCGGATTAAGTTTCAACTGGTACTTCCTTAATCTTTGGAACAGTTTCCTCAAATTCTGAATATGTTCCCCTTCAGTCTGAGACTTGGCAATCATGTCATCCACATACACTTCAATTTCCTTGTGCATCATGTCATGAAAAAGAGTCACCATGGCTCGCTGATATGTTGCCCCAACATTTTTTAGTCCAAAATGCATCACCTTATAACAATATGTGCCACATAAGGTTATGAACGTCATTTTGTCAATGTCTTTCGGATCCATCTTTATTATATCCAGAAAAGCCATCCATAAAGGAGAACCAAGAATGTCCTGATGTATTATCCACCATAATATCTATGTGAGGCAAAGGAAAATTATCTTTTGGACTTGCTCTATTCAGATCTCTGTAGTCAACACACATGCGCACTTTACTATCTTTCTTTGGTACTGGAACTATATTTGCCACCCATTCTGGATATTGTGCCACTTTCAGAAATCCAACATCAATATGTTTTTTTACCTTCTCTTTGATTTTCAGTACCATTTCCGGTCTTTTACTTCCAATCCTGGTATATCTTGATAAGACCAGGAAAAAATATCCTTGAATTCTTGCAACAGATCTTCCAACTTTTGTTTTATCTCTGATGAGAAAGCAACACCAATCTTCACTTCCTTTTTTAACTTCTTATGTACCCAGATTCGGGATTTCTATCTCTTTTTTGTAAGGTAAGATTTGTTTATCCTCATTTTCCACCAACCTCAGTAATTCATCAGGGATTTCACATTTTGTCTCATCTTCGACCTCATTAACTTCCATTGAACACTCTGGCCGTTCAAAGTCTAGTTTTGGATCGGGTTCAGGATCATTCATACAATTAATAGTTGAAGACCTGTAAGAAAAATAATAATATATTTGGAAATGATGAAAAAAAACTTGTTTTCCATTTGAGAATCACAACGAAAGCATTTTTATTGAAAGTAAACTTGCATAATAGCCCTTTACAGATAATCCCTCACACTCGCGGGCGAAAGCATGATGTGGTTCTTGACATTTAATATGTTTTATTGTTAAAAACTAGAAGCAGATCTTCGGAGGTCTAGTTGTTCAAGGCTTCACCAGGAAAGCATGAGTGTATTCTCTCTAGAAACTTGCTAGGCTAGGATCCTTCAAATACGTCGTTGATGCACAATTTTCCCATGTTTTCACCAAAGATCTCATATTCCTGGAGCCTCAGCGTCTCCTGGTTGTCCTTATCCAATTGCTTTTCCACATTGACGAACCTACGTGACTTGAAGATACTTGCCAAGTCAGGAAAGAACATGGGTTCCCATGTAGTCTCAGTTCCCATAAAACGAGCACTCCTTCGATCTTCATTCCTCTTCAGCTCTTATTTCCTCTGTTGAATATTTGGCTTAAATCCAAGGCCAAAACGATCTTTCTTCATCTCAACAGATTTGGGATGTGAACAGCCATGTAAATCTTTCCCAGTCCCTTTCTAAACATCGCTCCCCTGCCAAGTATCTCACGAACCATCATCTTGGTGCAATTTGACAATTTTGGACAAGGAATCGGTTTCCCTTCAGCGACAAAAGTTTCATTTATGAATTTCAAAGCACAGAATGAACACTCCAAAGCACTTTCATCTGTCTCAATGTATGGTGTATCGGTAGACACTGATGCAATGATGTCCTCTCCAGCTCCAATACTCACTAACTTTCATTCTATCATAAATTTTAGCTTTTGGTGTAAGGACGATGGTACTGCGCCAGCAGAATATATCCAGGGCCTTCCCAGCAAATAGTTGTAGGTCGGCTTTATGTCTATAACAACAAAGTCAACATTGTAAATAACAGGACCAACTAACAGCGGTACCTCAATCTTTCCCAAAACCTCATGAGTTGTTCCGTCAAAAGGTCCGCTTCTAGTGAAATGCCCGACTTCATTCACCATTTCTCCAACAGACTTTTCCACTTTTTTTGTACCTTCCAGCCCTTTTACCTCCTCCTGAAGCTTTGACTTTCCAGGTATTATCGCATTAGCCGCATAATTCCAGGGAACCTTCCGGATGTCCTTGAATACAAACGGTGCTGGGAAAGAGGTCACAACCTTATGAGTTGCTACCGGTTTTACATTACAAGGGGAACTTCCCACTTTAGGCCTGGCTGAAATAATCAACAGTTTGTTTACCCCATACCTGCCTCTAGAATTTTCAGAGGTACACACTTCTACTTTTTTTCTTTCACCCATTTTCTCAAAGAATTCAATCTCCTTATTATCCATCATCATCTGAAACAAACATCTGAATTCAGCGCACTATTGAATTTCATGACCAGCTTCTTGATGATATTCACAATAAACATCTGATTCTATCTCACCTCCAGCCTTTACGTCTATCGGTATCATCTCAGCATTGTATAACTGCTCAAATACCTATTTCAAAGGAGATCTGATTTCATATACATCCTTCTTTAGCCACTTAGCCTCATAATCCTCCTCAATTACATTCACCCCTTGCCATTCATGATTTAGTAAAGGATTAGCCGTTATATTAGGCTCATCAAACTTTAACACGTCAATGTTCACCAGATTTTGGACCATTTTTTTAATGATGTACATCAATCGTATGCCCTAGGATCCCAGTGTGATATTCGCAATGTGCCTTCGGATCATACCATGAAGGATATGGAGGTTGCAAGGGCGTCAGATAATAAGGTCTTACCAAATCCGTATCAAACAACTATGGGTATAGTTCGGTATATGATATCGACAGAGGTGTAAAATTCGTCTGGTCATTCCTTGAGCCTCGAGAATCTTTCTTGTTTGAATTCTGTGAACTTCCTGACGCACCAGCCGATAAAATTATGACATTTTTCGGGGCCTCAAAAGCACTCGTGTTATTCACCTCATTATCTTTTTTCTTGAAATTCTTGCGAGAGATTTATCTACTTTTCAGCCTTCCATTCTTAATTGCCGCTTTGATCAACTCTCTGGTCATCACCATATCAGCGAAGCTATGAGTTGTATTCCCAATCAAACGTTCAAAGAGTGGTCTTCTCAAAGTGTTTATGAACATATGATTCACTTCACTTTCTATTAATATCGGTTGTACTTGTACTGCCACTTCTCTCTACCTCTGTGCATATTGACATAAATTCTCAGTCGATTTTTGTTCTATGGCCTGTAACATGACTCGACTAGAAACTATTTCAGTTACATGTTTATACTGCTCCTCAAAAGCACCAGAAAGGTCTTTTTAAGACCTAATGTTAACCCAGCTTAATTGTGCATACCAGCGTGTCGTTGAGCCCGTTAAACTGTCCAGAAAACAATGAATCAACAATTTATCATCCTTCAAATAAGCCGCCATTTTGCGACAATACATGGTAAGATGCGCTTTAGGACAGGTCGTCTCGTTATACTTTTCAAAATCAGGTGCCTTGAATTTGGGTGGGAGGATCAAATCAGCAACCAAACTCAGATCTGCAGCACTAACTCCATGATTGTCCATTTTTTGATCTTCAGCAACCTATCATCTAAAGCCTTGCAGCGTTCCTCGTACTTCCTTTTGATTTCAGCGCGAATCCTCTCGAATTCGTTGACCATATTCATAACTGAGACTTCGTCACCACTTCTAAAGTTTGTTCTAATGTAAACCGGATGACTAGCAGTTGCTTCAGCCAGATTAATTTAGACATTCTTCACAGTAGGTGGTCCTTCAAGTTGTTCCTTCATATGAGATGTAGTATCTATCTGCTCATTCCCATTGTCAACAGTAACCTCTTGTACTTTGCCTTTGCCAGATTCTTTTGGTCCTAGCAAGGCAGTCAAGTGACTAATAATGTCCCTTTGTGTCTAAGCAAAGTGATCCCTCATGGATTGCTCGATACTGTCGAACATATTCTGTACTTCAACACGATCATTTTCGAGACTGGCAACTCTATCTTCAACAGCCATGGCCTTGGAGCGTAAACGGGTTTCATATGAATGCGGAATGATTACGGTTAAAAAAACAAACTGCCATAGAACCTTTCTTTATTAAAAACCTCTATTATTAAAAGAAAAATATCAAATATTGTTATATGAATGGATGCACGAATGCCTGGATGCATTAGGGGTATTAAGCTCAAAGACACATCTTTAGAAAAATATCCATTTAACTAGGAAAAGTCGAATACATGAAATAGATAATCTCAACTACAGACAACTACTAGCTCTAACTCCTGGATTGACTATCTCATTCAGCAAACGAACTATCCTCTCTTCAAGCTCTAAATCAATGTCTGGGCGTTGCAGCAAACTGGCAGCATCATTTGACAGTATCTGAACATATTGAGCAATGCCTCTTACTCATCCTTTGAAGATAACCAGTTCGTTGTTTTGTTCCTGAATTGTACGCTGAGATGCTTTGTACTTCTATTTCCACGCTCCGCTTTCTTGATACAGCGCACCTTCAAAGCTTGCAAGCTTTCCTTTTAAGTCCTGAACTGTATTATCTAATTCAGCCACATTTCCCTTCAACTATCTCTTTTCTTCATCCGCAGCGTCTCTTCCCTCATTGGAATATCCTGTGAGCACTTGTTCCATCTGTGATATCTGAACCCTCAATTCTTCATTTTGTTCCTCCAGTTCTGTATTCTGAGCCAGCAACTCTAAATTTTGTACCTTTTTACCTTCTAGCTTCTGTTTAGCATGATCGTATGACTCCTTCAAATCTTGGATCCTTTTCTTAGAGGATTTTTCATAATCTTCATACATTCTCTTATAATCATTCCTTTCCTTCACAGCCTTATCCAACTGTTCTGACAAATCACTGATCATCCGGCTTGTATTTCATTTTTGAATTTTCTTGCATTCTGAATGAGTTTCCTTTAAATCCTTCAGTTTTTGACTGAGTTTCCGATTCTGTTCATAAAACTACTTTTTCTTACCTTTTGTACATCTACCTCTAACGATGCCATGGATAGCCTCTGTTTCAGTTCTTCAATTCGCTTCTCGTATCTCTTTAACTCTTTCTCATGATTATGTTTTAGTTTCTCCACTACTGAGGGTGCATCTCTCATACGTTTATTAATCAGACCAATATTACCGGCTTTATTCTGTTGAATGCCATCATTAACCCTTCGAGTCTTCTATTGTGTATAATTTCGCATGACCACTAATCCATCCTGAAGCTTTACTCTTTTTGGTGTTTCCCATACTGTTATGATGTCTTTTATTTTCGTCTTATAACCTTCTGTCTTATGCATGTACTCGAATTCCTCCATGCCAGTAGTAGAAAGAATAAAATATCTTGATCCGAATTGTCAGGACACTACCAACGGGCAATATGTTATTCCTCCCCAAACTCCCGGCAAAGAAACCCAATCGAATTTTCTACATCGGTATAGGTAACTCACCACATTCAACCAATGGGCTTTCCAAACAATCTCTGTGTCTTTCATATTCAAAAGATGTTCTTTCCACTGTTCTTCCGTCATTTTCTCAATCGGGAAAGTCGTTAGATGCTCCTCTATCGGTGAATAATTAGTACAAAATCTACGAGGCCTATAGGGTGCAACCCATCTGTGACCTCGAAACCATACCTCTAGCAGTTGAACACAACCCCAAAATCTTCCTTCCCCTAACCTTCTACAAGCAGTTAGGGTTCTATAGGTTTCTGCCAAAATGGCTAGCACCAGATTTACTTTGTTCTTTAAGCGCTCAAACAGTCCTAGAGTTGATGGATCAATATAATCTGGAGTTCTTGGGAATAACACAAACCCATAAATACACAAGGCATACAAACTTCTCTTTCTCCCGGGTTTATCACTTGTTAAAATTAGTTCCCAAATTACCTTAACGTAAATGCGTTCATTATCCTCTGTTATTTCATCATTCCCCTTGTGCTTTAGTTTTCCGTTAAACCAAACCTCATCTTTCTTCTAAAGGTTGAATTGTTGGGAGGTCTTGTGTAAATATTGTCATTTTCAAATTTTGGGCAATGTAGCAAAACCTCGTATTCTTCTAATGTCGGTGTCATATCCACTTCTCTGAATATGAAACAATTATAAGCCGGATTCCAATACTGCGTAATAGCCCTAATTAATCCTCGATCAACTGGAACATCCAACAACATTACTATATCTCCGAACTCTAACTGGAAATCTTTCTTCATAGTTTCGTCCTATTGTTCCCATATCTTCTTGAGTTCCGGAAAACAACTATTTTGTCCTGAATTCATTCTAGCAATTTCCTTTGTTCGTGATACATAATCTCCCCTAATACTGTCTCCCTTGACAAACTGGGTCCTCAGACCATGTCCAGACTGCGGTATTATCCTCTCTCTGTCTATCGGACACTTCAGCTGTATGAGACATTTCCTATTCAATTGACTTCGAACTTAATACCCCTATGAATACAATTATGATGTAGAAAAACAAAAAAAAAACTATATCAGTATGGTGAAAGTAAATTTATAAGCAAAAATAATTGCTGTAAAATAAAACAATTTATGTTGCATTAAATTAACCAGAGGACAGTTTATTTTGCACACAAGAATAACCAGAGAAGTGAATTTAAATCGGTAGCACCCTATCTTAGGTCCATGTTTGACTCTAATGGGGTAGGCCTCTATTACAGCAATGTGGGTTTCGGTCTAGACTCTGGGTACCCAAACTGTCGTTACTGGACTAGTAAGACATTGATTCGGGAGTATACGACCCCTTATAGCAGAGGCGTAACCTCACGGTATATAAGGTTGGTATACCGGAAGGGGGACAAAACCCGATCACGGAGCAAAATAACTCACGTAAGATTATGCCTCACTCCCACTTAAAGGTGAAAAGCCTGGGTAGAAGGCTTATGCATGAAAGATAGTTTATATCACACAAGAAAAAGCTACCTACATTTTTCCAGAAAATTCTTCTAATAATTATGGAAAAAATTAAATTCAAATTACAGTCCTAAAATGCCAAAATGACACGTAAAATTAATTAGGCCTGGCTCTCGATTTTTTAAAATCCCCAGCGGAGTCGCTAAGCTGTTGCGACCATTTTTAAAATCGGGAGGTGTGAAAAATAGCCTGACGATCGTTCTTTTGGAAATTTAGGGTTTTCTGACCATTTTTAATTTAATCTTGAAAATTTAGGGTTTTCATATTAATTCGAATTTTCTTTTATTTTTCTTTAAAAAACATTTTGGAGTCGCCACGATCACTTCGAGGTAGACTGGACAAAGGAAAAACAAACCAAAGATTCCGTCTTAAAATTGGGTTCGGGAGTCGGTTACGTGTAGGGAAGGGTTAGCACCCCTAGGAACGCCCATTATCAGTACTTTTAATTTTATGTGGCATTTAAGTATTTTCGAATAATTATTTGAATTTAATTTGTCCATAATTATTATTGAATTTCAATTCCGAATGCAGATATCCTTTTATAAGGAAATTTATTTTGTTTGAATACAAGATTAAAAGCACCTCGTTAGGTGGCACCCCTATTCGTATTTAAAAATAAATTTCCAAACATAAAAGGTTTTTATGAATGATCAATTATTGTCTTGTTGATTTTAAGTACTATCCTATAAAAGGCTCTATTTAATTAATTGTTTAAATCTATGAATATTAATTAATTTAATGGCTTTCATGTGAAAATGTCAATTTCTTGAACACCTTCCATATATTTAAAACCCTTAATTAATCATATTGCTAATCAATTAATCCTCTAATTAATTAAAGTTCTAATTCTAATTAAGGCTCTAACAACTTATTATTCAATGTTATAAGTAAAAAGGTATATCGAATATACAACTTTATGACCAAGGCTGAGATAACACCCCATTGTAAACAATGAAACACCATCTAGATTTGAACCTCAAAGATTCTATTCGATATACATTTAATTAACTACAATGTCTTAATTAATTGTTTAATTTTAACTAAAGACTAAATTTGTATTCAATTTTAAGTGAAATATATATATTAAATATAATTTAGTGAAATCCGTATTGTGATAACACTCCATTGTAAACAATGGAACACCATCCAAATTTGGATTCCAAAATTATATTTAATATATATCCAATTGCTACAATTATCTACTCTATTTAATTATTGAACCCTAATTAGAGAGACCTGGACTAAAGGCTCTAATTATTCATTAAACTAAGTGTTTAAATTGTTTAAACAAAATACTATATGCTCATTTTAAAATAGGCAACAAACATATAATTTAATAACATTTAAAATAAAATAATTAAATAAATAAAACAAATTAAACATTAAACTGATTTTTATTAATATGGGGACCTAATTGAAACTATTACAAAATCTGGTGTCCAATTACAAAGCCCTAGTGACCTAATTGAAAGGGAATACAAATTGGAGAGAACAAATATGAAATTTAGGGACCAAATTGAATTAAATGTGAAACCTAAGTGTCAAATTAATAGGGAAAATGACGAAATTGAGTAAAGAAACAAAACTGAGGGCAAAAACCAAATGGTATCCATTTGGAAATGCGAGGGCCAAACCCGATCCAAATGAAAACACGCGGGTCACTATTGACCCGACACCAAAACGGTGTCGTATGACTCATCTTATAAATGGCCCAAGTACGAATCAACCCGGCCATTTCCCACGATCACACTCTCTCTCTCTTCTCTCTCCATTTCACCCAATTCTCTCAACTCTAACACTCTAAAACCTAGAAAACCCCCATTCTTCTCGATCAAAGCCCCATTGTTCATCTTTGTTCTTACTCAAAACCATCCAAAAACTCCATTTAATCCTTCCTAAACACCCAAAACACTTTCATTCATGTTTCTCATCGATCAAACACACAATTTTCCCCAAAATTCAACCCCTGTTCTTCATAAACCCTTCATTTGATTGCTAAAATCACCAAAACACATCCCTAAACTTGTTTTCTAAAATCAAAAACCCAAATTCCCATCCAAGTTCTTATATGTTCATCCTAAACTGAGCGAAACCCTAATCCTCCGGCCAAACTCTACCCTAACCACCGCCCTTAGATCTAGGACTATTGTCCCTAGCCATTTCGGCATGTTTGTCGGCCGCCGGAGGCGATGCCGGCCACCTCCGGTCATCGTCTCCAATCAACCTTAACCTATTCCGACCAACCCTACAACTCTGATCAACCCTGACCTTTTTTCGACCACCGTAACCCTAATTTCGGCCGTCGTCCTCCGCCGTGAGGCGATTTTCGGCCACTGTGCCGAAAACCAAAAAAATGCTCAAAAACCTCCAATTTTTTCACTTAACCTACCCGATCCAACAAGATCTCTCAACTTCCCCCTAAATCTACCCAAAACCTAACCGCACCTATCATTTTCGACTCCAACCGCAACCTAACTTCACTCTGACGGCCATCTGAGTCAAATCTCAAACAAAAATAAAGCTAAGTTCTGATATCTTTCCTATTTTCATTACTGTTTTTAGTTTTTTTTTAAAAACCTAATTCTAACACTTAAATGTTGTTTTTGTTGTAGGAATAAAGATTAAGATGAAAAACTACCTTCTAATATTAACGGCGTAGATCCAGTGATGGTGTAGCTCCGATGACGATCTGTCTTCTCTGGCGACGTTTGAACTCCCTGGTAACTCCTCAGCTCCCCTTCTCTCCTCAATTATTATTGTAATAAATGTGTAATTATTACAGACATCATTAATTGTTTTTCTCTCTCTGCAGGGTATTTATAGCTGAAATGATGGCTGACGTCGAGACGAATGACCCGTGGACAGCTGACTTCCAACAAGGCTTAATCCGGTGAAACACCAATGGGCAAATAGCAGTGTGCCACGTGTCTATTTTTGGCGGGCAAAGGAAACACAACTGTGTTTTCTTGGGCCACTTATGTATTTGGGCGGGAATTTTAGATTTTAAGGATGTAATGGGCCTTGTAATTTGGATTCTGAAATGTCTGAGCTTTGTATATGGACTATGGACTTTATTTTATTTGGTTTTTATATGATACTGTATTTATTTATTTATTTCATATTTATATTATTCATTTATTATTATACCTGGTCAAAATTCGGGTATTACATATCTATATATAAACGTATCATGTAGCATGCACAAATAGTATAGTGCACAAACAGAACAATAAAATGTAAATTATAGCAGCAATAAGCCAACAACTCTCCGGTTATACAACCCTGCAAAATTTGTTCCATGAAATCAATGTCCTTCATGCTAAAAGGGCAACAAAATGATGGTCACAAGATTGGTTGTTCGAATCCGATGAAATCTTAAACCGAGCTTGCAAGATGTTCGAAGAATTTTTGTGACTTGTTAGCGCACTCGCTATCTGCAGAAATTATGGGTTTGGCACCCACATCTTGCAATATGATAGAGCAAGCATATAAGCTTAAGTGTTTATAAACTGGCTAAAGGTCCTATTTGGTACAAGATGGACCAATCATCAAGCATTGAAAAAATATGCAATATTTGCAAGCCAAACAACAGAAATTAATTGAGTACCTTTAAGCCCTTACAGTAATCAGGATCAGTAAACCAATTTTCATCAACAACATCCGGAGTACGAGGTTTTCTTTCGTATGCGACTGCAGCTATAGAAGATGTCAATACGACTCGTTTCACAGAAGGGACCTTGGCACATGAGTTCAAAACGTTCAGTGTTCCCTTCACAGCAGGATCAATTAATTCTGCCTGATATCAGAAACAAAGAGTAAAAAACCGGTTCGATCGATAAATCTCTTAGCACCAAACAATTTTATTTTGCTAGCGGACTTGGAACGTGCACAATGAACACCTTACCAAATGGATGATGGTATACACGAATAGGAAACAAAAAAGGGTTAGCTAGACAAAGAACAGAAGATCAACCTGTGGATCTACGACATCGTAGAAAAACGGAGATGCCGTGTGAAAAACACCTTCACTCCCTTGAACAGCAGAATCAAAGGAACCTTCTTCCAATAGGTCTGCTTTAAAAAACTTCAGCCTGTTCTCAGCACCTTCAAGTACAAGCAAGTGTTGTGTCTTTCTTGGATCATCTATTCAGAAATGGCAACTAGTTACAAGTATTGAAACATCTAGCTAACACATACAAACATCAGCATTTAAATAGCGGTCCAAAATCGCAACAGCGGCCGTTATATAACGGTTTTGACATTGTTTGTCACCATCATACCCACATATGTTATGTCTGCAACCGTGATAAACGCAACGCGACTGCAACTGTAAATTAAATCCTGATGAAAAATAAACTCACTGGGGTTGCAAACAGAGGCATTGACATTGTAACCACGGAGTAGAAGCTGCTTACCAAGCCATGATGCAACGTAACCAGAGGCTCCAGTAACACACACGGTTTTTCCTACTACATTGTTCATTTCTCTTCCTTGTTGGGATTCTTTGGTTCTCTTTTTTTTTCGGTTTCTTGCTCTACTTTGTGGCCAGGAATTGCATCGTTTTCTTATCTTTGTTTCCTTCTCATTGAATTTGGCAGCGACTTGTTTCAATAATCCTTTTTTGGTAGTTGGATCTTGGGAAAGTTCTAGGATGGGAAATTCAAAGGTGAATTACACTTATGGTCACTAAAGTCTGATTATGTTTGCATTTTTGTCACTAATATTTGAAATGTTATGTTGCAGTCAGGGATTTAAATAGCGGTCAGGTAGTAGAATAGCATTAGCGGTGACATCTGAAACCGCTACTGTCGAAAATAGCAATGTGAAGTATAATCACACCAATTGCGGTGGATCGTGGTCACAATTTAATGGGTAACAGCCAATTACGACAATAATGACTGTTATTCTCTTTATTATTCTGTTACGGTTAATTTTTTCTAAAAAAAATCAATTATGATTATAAAAATTGTGTTCTCATATTAATAAAAGTACGTAAGTGTTAGAAAGCACTCTAAAAATCATTAAAAGTGACATTTTTATAATTATGTTTTATAATTATATTAATAAGGTTTATGGTTAGGGTTGAGGTTTTATGGTAATATGGTTAGGGTTTTAACCTATAAATCCTAACCTAAAATTATATCAATGACCCCTAAATTCAAAACTACTACAGTCAAATCCCTAAACCCTAAAACTAAAGTACTTGTGCAAACAAAGTTTCCATAAGCGCTTGTGCATGAAATAATTACCCAACAATAATATGGTAATATCAAATTAACAGCTCATATACACGATATTAGTATTCGTTGATATGTTAATCTAAGACATGTTATTTGTTAAAATTTTACATTGATATATCAACAAATATTAATATTGTGAGATCCATTAATTAGCTTAGCGGTCATTGATATTTATATTGTATCATCTTTTATGGGATCGAATTATTTTTTTATTTAATAAAAAATACTAATATCGTATACGTGGACTACTAATTTAACTCGTGAATGGACCTGACATGACCTACAAGAAAAGAAAATAAAGTGGAAAAAAAGGGACTTTTTTATAGCCACCCAAAACTGTCGGGTTGGAAGGTTTTTTTAAGCCCAAAACGACGTTATTTGGGATGTTTAACATCCTCACTTAAGGGGATTATACGTGGGGGCATGACCGGACCTAGGATCCGTGCGTTTTGTAGCTATTGGGGTAATTTTTTTGTGGTCCTCCCGCCTTTTCTTATATTTTTAACTCAATCCTTTCTACCATGCCTACTTTTGTTTTAATCCTTTAATTTTTGTTTTTATTTCAAATTAATCTTGTATGTCTACTTATTTGATTATTAATTTTTGCGTTAATTTTTATTATCTAATTATTTATTTTATTTTACTTCTATTTACTTTAGTAAAATTATACATTTGACTCATGTTTTTAAGTCTTTCAATTTAGTTTTATTTTGCAGATTATATGCTAGCTATTTTGACGTCTATAAGTTTTATTTTAAATTTAGTCTTAACATTTTTGTTTATTTTTAACATCCTTTTACATTTGATTTTGAGAAAAACTTTGATATACAGACCTTGTAAAACTAAAGTTTATACGTGCTTGTCAAATTTAGGGGTTATGTATTTAGTTTAGTATTTATAGTTTATGGTTTTAAGTTGTAGTGTTCAGAATTTAAGATTTAGAGTTTAGAATTTATGGTGTTAAGGTTAAGATTTTATATTTTAAAGTGGTTGTGAGAAAAAAATTTACACGGGTTGTATATCAAAATATAACCCTCTAATTTTTATATTGTTAATTATCATAAAAAATCATTTATCCACTTTCTTTCTAAAAAAGACAAGGCAATCTTATTTTTTCTATGGTAATTAAAGGGGTAGTGTCCCAACTTTTTTCTTTTTTTAAACGCGACCTCCAAAACTATCATTTTTCAAAAAAGAAATTCTAAAATCTTTTCAAAAAGGTGATTTATGGGCAGGGCCATTTCTGAAATTTTATTGGCCCTAGGGCGAACATAAAATTGGGCCCTAAATTAAAGATTTGAATTGCAGTTGCGATCGTATATTGGGTCATGTTACGTTTATCATGGTTGCAGACATAACGAATGTTATTTCTATCACTGCGGGTATCGCAGTTGTGAAAATTTTTAATAGCATATGTTATTATGGACATAACGGTTGCATGGATTGTGATTTTAGATGATGTCTCTACAGCTATATAACGATCTCTGTTGAGGTTACATACCTATATTTAAATACATGTCTATAATAACAAGTATTGAAAAAAAATTAAGAATAACAAGTATTGAAAAAATAAATTTTAAGAGTATGCTCAATAATAAATAGTGGGAAAATAGATCCCTAATAATAAGTATTAAAAATTTTAATTTTAGTATTTGTTATTACGAGCATACTCTTAAAAATTGAATTATTTTTAATATTTATTATTAGGGGCTCGATTTCTCCTCAATATTTATTAATATGAGCACACTCTTACAATTTAATTTTTTTAATACTTGTTATTGGGGCCCTCAAAACTTATCCAGTTATATATATATGTTTATCATTGGGGTTTTTCATCCACCCATAAAAATTAAAAATTACACTTTTAACTTTCTTAGGCGGGCGCCCCTGTTGTCCTGGCCCAAGGACGCCCCTATTTATGGGTGTTTAATCGTACCTAACTTAAAACGACTAATGGCGATTCCGGTTGTCTAAACACATATTTTAAGCCAAAATATTTATCAAGCCTAAAAATGATTTCGATAATATAATTAGATTTATTAATTTGAATCACAACATTTTCTGATTTTACACAAAATAGCATAGTTTATATGTGTATTTTCTCACAATTTCTTCTTTTATTATAAATTAACTTTTAGTCGATAATAGGTATTCTATTAGAAAGAAAGAAAAAGAGATTCGTTGCAAAAAGAAGAAAAATAGATTCTTTTATTCTTTAAAAAATGACAACACCCCAATAATTAAAAAGAAAAAGATTCTTGCATTTTTTAAATAATTCATTGTTTTTCTTTAGTTTTTCTTTTTTTTTCTTTTTTAGTAAAACTGTATAAGACCAAAATGGAACCCATACTGTAATGTTATGCCCTTTGCAAGAATCCCGTCATGCCACAAATCAATGGCACTTTACACGGATGTTTTAGACGGTGTTTTACACGCTCTAATTTTTACATAGTAAATAAAAAAAGATTAGATTTTCTATATATTCTAATTCTTAATTAAATTTTATAAGTTAATTAATATGGGTTGAGAATTGAGATCCAATATAACATTTTCTTCTACTATTTAATACATAAATCACTGGTATTCATATATATACTCCCATATAGGAATCAACATTAATTATATAATGTTAAAAAACAATAAATTATGTAATTATACTTTTAGATAATAATTAAAATTATATTGGATACTATAGCCGCCTTAGTTTTCTATAGATTTTTTTGCTTCTCGATGGTTTAGGAAGATGGTGTCGTCGGTATATGGCTAAGCTATAGTCATTCATGTTTTGTCATAATTTTTGTTGTGTTATCTTTTATCTTATCTTCTTTTTCTTTTTTAGATTTTATTTTAGTATATTTGATTTTTTGTGTATTTTGACTTAATAAGTCTTTTTTTAACGAAAATGATGAATGTTTTTTTTGTTTTTGTAGCACAACATTTTTTCTGCTCTTGTAGTATATTTTCTCTTTTTTTTAAAGTTAGATTTGACGTTACCTCTACAGTTGGCGGTTATTTGATTAACATGTTGATCTATCTCTAGTTTGTACCATCAAACTAATTTTATTGTGTTGATAAGTGCTTGCAAACTAATATAGTTCGTAGTTGAGTTGCAGTAAGTACATTTTTATCAACGTGTTATCATTGCTATATGAATTTTATGTTAGTGTTGATGGCGTTTATCCGTTACCGAAAATAATAATATTTGTTTATTTATTATTTTTTTGTGTTATTTCTTTAGATTTTAATCCTTTCCTTGAATGGTCACATTTTATACAAAGAAAAGAGAATTTCAAGGTCAAATATTAGAAACATTGTGAACGATCGACTTTAGCAGAAAAAAAAGAAGAAGAAACATTTATGGAGATGAATGAAAGAGAAATTGATTCAAACTTCTAGAATGTTCTGGTAGCATAACACTAATAGTGAACTTCAATTACAGACAAAAACCGTTTACGTAGAAGAGTTATTATTTCAGGAAGTGGAAAAAAAATCACAAGCATGTTTAATTTTACGCGAAAAATTAAAATTAAAATTCATAACTCTAAATCTTAAGGATTAAACTTTAAATATTAAATTTTAAACTTTGTAATTTAAAACTCTAAACCCTAAACTAGATATTTAATTCTAAATTGGACGTATTTGTAAAAACAAATTTTTCACGGCCAATGCATGAAATATTTTCTCTATGTAAAATTTCGAGAATATTTGATAATTTTTAACATTCTACGAATTTTATATTATATGTTTTTTATAAATTATATACTTGGTTATAATTTTATATTTTTATAAAAATAATTATATTTTGTAATTTTATATGATTAATTACAACTTTTATGTTTTTTTATAATTTTTATGATTTTCATAATCTTTTATAAGTTTATATTACTTTTACGATCTTCAAATAATCTTACAAAAAATAATTTTTTTATATTTTCAAAAATATTTCTTTTAATTTTTAATATTTTCACAGGATAAATTCACATGAGATACATTAATTCGCTAAGTGATTAAAGATGTTTATGTTGTCTTATCTTGCGTGGATTCAAAACTTTTGTATTTACCTTTAGAATATAAAAGCTCTACATTTAATATAAAAAATAATAATTATATATTTTATCACATGTTACCTTCTAATTGTCGCATTAATTAATGATCAATGTTGATCAACGCAATAAATAGTCTTAATTGACTTTTGTGGCTACATTAAGGCTTAATATTTTTTTTCATTTTGTTACGTGTCGTCATCTAATTGACATATTTATTTAATTAATAGTCAACGTGGATCAATATAATGAAATAAGCTTAATTGATTTATGCGGATACATTAAGGCTCAATTGTTTTTTTCTGACATTAGAGCTCAATTGATTTTTGTTTTTTTAATGTCTTTTTATATTCTTTAACTTTATTAATATATATAACTTTTACATATAGGAATCAACATAACACACGGAAAACTAACCACTGAATTTAAAAAAATTACACTTCAAAGATTATTTTTCATTAAAATACCAATTTATCCTCTCCTCGTAAAATTTGATTCAACAAACATTGTGAAGTACACTTAAAAATTTTAAACTTATATTTAATCAATTATAATATTTTTTATTTGACCATTAGTTAATGAACTAGAGTGATGAGTAAGGGTGTGGACAAAATTCGACTTAAATCATAAAAAGTGAATTATTCGGCTCGATGCGAAAATACTCGATTTTTCTTGACTTGATTTGTAATTTTAGAAACTCAAATCGACTCGAAATTTTTTTAAATAAAGTTTGAGTTATAAAATAAAAATTCAAATTATAACGACCTAAATTTTGGGTTAATGAATTGGGCCTTGGATTCAGGTTTGGACCCTTAAGATTAAGGATTTAAATTTAAAGAATTCAATTATTTTTAGAAGCTTAATTAAATGGAATTGGAGAGTAAGGTGAACAAGATTTAAGTTATGGATCAAAAGTAAAAACAAGGGGAAAAACAAAGGAGTTAGTTGGCAAATTGCCCATTTGTTTTGGGAAGACTATAAGTTTGAAATAAAGTGTCTGGTAGGTGGCGGGAAATGTTGGAAAAATTATATTATTAGAGAGATAAATGAGAAAAAAAAAAGTGTATGGAAGGCTTTGAACCTCGATTTGCCATCATTGGAGTCGTTGTAGGCTACACCGCCACCACTATTACCTTCAACTCATTGAGACGCATCAATTAGTGGTCGTCGTGTCATCGTTGCCGTCTTCACTCGCTGAGGTGAGAGAAAAGAAGAAACTATCTAGCTTAAAACACTAGGAATAGTCGTCCACTGTCGCGAACCAAGGGCACCATTAGATTCTCCAATCAGAGAAGAGCAGATCTAGAGCTTGCCGGTCATTTTTTGTCATCGGAGGCCACCGCACGCGCCACCGCTTGCGCATGGGCATACGGGTGCATGTAGCACATGTGTCGAGCCGTACTATATCCGACTCTATAGGGTGCACCGCAGCCTTAATGCACCTGCGCGCACTGGATCTCGCTCCTAGAGTGCACCATAACTCTCGTGCATCTACGTCGTACCAGATCACCAAGGCTGTTGACCAGCCGTTGACCTGCGTTGAGCGGGTATTAACTTTTTGCGAGGGACCTTACTCAAGGATTTTTCGACGCTTTGAGCTCGTTGGCGCAGTTCATTTTACCAAACTCGAACTCTGTAAGATGTTTTTACACATTTGACCTTGTGAATTAATTAATGAATATGGGAAATTAATATTTCTATTCGTATTTATGTGAGGATTGTTCAAGCTCAAATTTAGGATTAAGGGGAGCGTTTTAAGGAGCTTGAGTAAGAATTTATCAATAATCGCTTGAGGTTAGTACACCTCGAACTCTGAATGCTTCATGAGCATCATAAGTGTAATTGTCTTGCTTGTTAGCATTTGCAAAATAGGTAGACGAGAAATAAGCATGCTTAGAGACCGGGATTATGAGACTGATATGTATGAGATGCATGGTGAGTTTGAGAATATTCGAGACTTGTAAGGGCTTTAGAGACCGCGTAGGGTCGTTTGAATATTTGTATAATTATATGACTGGTTGATTTATATGTTGCGTTTTCTTGGGTGCAAGTGATATAAAAATTGACGTGTTTGACGGAAATTGTGCTTAAAGAATAAATATCAGAAATTACTCAATTAAATTATCATAAAGTTAGTAATTAATATTAATTAATTAAATGCGTTAGTAAACAAACCCTAATGACTTTCATAAGCTTTAGGGATCAAATAAAGTGTTGTGACGTCGTAATTCGTAAAAGTGGTACGAACCCATGAGTAGGGTATCGGTACGGGCTTCAACCGTACTGTACACTATTGGGGGCGTATCGATATGGGTTGACCCGTATCGGTACTTGAGAAATTTAAGATTTCCAGTAAGCTATGTCACTATCGGTACGCGTGTGGGTACCGGTACCCAGAGGTACCATATCGATACTTGTGTTCGAGTATCGGTACTCACTGAATTAAATAATCCATAACGCCAACTAAGGATGAAAATTGATGCGTATGTTTAATAAGCTGATTAATGCCTTAATTGATGAGGTAACGTGGACTAATAAAAATAACTAATGAGAATAATTATGCACTCCCCATAATGTGTTAACAACTCGATAATGTGAAATTTATGATGTGATGACGATTAGCAACAATAGAGAGATAATTGAGATCGCGTTGCTTGTATCCCGGGTAGGCATTTGATTGCTTGAATTGATGATCGATGGGATTCGAATACCCAAAATTTGTACTACAATACTTATTTCCTTATTCGCGTGAAATCGATGGCTAGGTGTTCCCGAGTGGCACTCGCTACTCGATGTTTAGGTATTTCTAAGTATGCGACATTCGCTACTCGATGGCTAGGTGTTTCCGAGTATGCGATGACCCTTACTCGATGGCTATGTATTTTCGAGTATATGTTGTCCTCTACTCGATAGTTGTTTGTTTCCGAGTAGATGATCTTTGCTACTACCAGATGGCTAAGTGTTTTCAGGTATATAGCTGATGGAAAGACCCGATGTTAAGGTGGTCCCATGATAACATGTTGACTATCACTATTTGTGGTTGAAACCTTGTGTATTTTTTTTTCGAATGATCTAGTGAGATTTCGGGTATGGTTGAGCCTTGTGTGCCATGTATGATATCTTGCATGATGAGAGCATGTGTTTAGACGACTAGTAGTAACGCCATGTGTTTATTATCTCTCCTTATTGCTCGTACTGGTTTGTATGCTTATGTTTATGATTAGCATGAAGTATAGTAGAGTAGATGTGTACCACTAAGCTTTGTAAGCTCAACGCTCGAAATCGTTGTTTCCGTGCATAGGTTGGTAGATTGATCGGGAGCTCGAGGAGCACTATCAGCTTGGGATTTCTACAAGCGGTGATTGTCAACATACGATACTTGTATTTAGTGGGCTGAGTATTCATAGGACCTTACGTGACCAAGTCTATAATTTTATTTTAAAATATTATTTTAAAATGTTATTTATTTAATTATACAAAGTGTGTGATGATATAACGTTATGAATAAAGGCTAAATCTATGGATTTTTAAATAAAAAATTTTTGGTTGAATTTTTTTGGGTGACCTTAATATAGTACTTCGGATCTGATCAAGATTGGGATCGGAGAATAACTCAAACATCTTAAAATTTTTAGTAATTAGTGGATCGTTTTTAAGTTCGAGTTGAGTCTCTCAATTCTGCCTTATAAGTATCACATATAAATATTTATAATTAAATTTAAACAAAAACTTGAACAACTTGACTCAAATTTTTATAAACTCAATTCAAATTTTTTAAATAAAATTAATTTATAAAATATTACTCTTCAACTCAACTAATTCAAAATTCTTTGACTCGACTTGACTCGATGGATCGAATTTCCAAACCTAGTGGTGAGCATAGTAAGAAGAGCGTGAGTTTTAGGCGATAAAGAAGAGAGTAGGTGAGGGTGGAACTCTAAAATAGGAAAAAAACAGGCCTGAGTCAAGTGAATTTTTTAGATGGATCTAGCTTATCATGTCATCCGTAGTCTTAAAAAATAAGATTTATCTATGTCAAAAAAAACTTTTAAATAACTATTTATTTTTTTACATGTAAAAAAGGTAAAATTTATCTTAAGGAAAAATAATATGAAAACTACGGATAATGTAATGGCCGGCCATCTAATAATTTTTCCTCAGCAAGTCTGATTTCCGGACAAAAACTGACTTAGAAAGTCTTCTGGCGTTTACTTAGATTCAGATCCTCATACACCGTTGACCATACTACTTCCGTCTATTATCAACCCCCCAGACCCCAATCAACCACACAACAAACCGTAACTAAACCTCCTTTTGTACATTGTTCTGCTCCTTCCTAAGCAATCCGCCACCCATGTCCATCGCCGCCGTCCTTTTCACCCCTTCCCCACCATCCTTCTCTCCTCTCCCTACGATCACCCCTAAATCCCCCACCACTTTCCCTATCCATCTCCGCCTTTCCTCCTCCTCTTCCACCAGTCTCCGCCACACCCGACCCTCTCCTTTCTTAGCCGTGTCCGCCTGCGGTGACGGTGGTGATATCAACAGCAACAACAACAACTCGGGTGGTGGCGGTGGGGACAATGACAACGGGAAACACGGGAGTGGTGGCGATGAGAATGCGGGTGACAAGAACAGGAAAGAGGCGATGATCGTGCTGGCGGAGGCAGGGAGGTCAACGGAGAGTCTGCCGAAGGACTTGGCGGCGGCGATCCAGGCCGGGAGGATCCCCGGGTCAGTTATAGAGAGGTTCTTGGTCCTCGAAAAATCGGGGTTCATGCGGTGGTTGATGCAGTTTGGTGGGTTTAAAGAAAGGCTTTTGGCTGATGATCTTTTCTTAGCTAAAGTTGCCATGGAGTGCGGTGTTGGCATCTTCACCAAGGTTTATTTCCCTCTCTTCACCATGATTTGTGACTCACAGCGAGTCAGCGAATCTAGCTAGTAAAACAATTTGGTCCATTTTTAGCAAAAGAATCTGAACCTATAAGAGTTATGTTTATGCATGATCCAGATTTTGCTCTCAATTCTTTGTGGTAGCTGTGGTCTGTTTAGTTGATGATTCCATTTCCAACTTAACAACTATTTTACTCATGTTGTTTGTGTTTTCCAGACTGCTGCGGAATACGAACGTCGCAGAGAAAACTTTTTCAAGGAACTCGAAATCGTTTTTGCAGATGTGGTATGCTTGCTAGTTCTTTAAGATGTTCTTTCTTTTGTCTTGAATAGCAAGGATGTCTTGTTTGATAAATTAAATGAATAAATTTGAGTATGCCTTTGTGCAATCGGATTGATTTCGTAGCTGATGCTGGATTCTGATGCCAATGTAAGTCTATTATCTATTGTTTTTCAGTTTCAAAATCCGAAACAAAAGTGTCTCTGTTCAAGGAAAATGCCTTATCATTGTCTTTAGCTTCTTAAATCACGGTTGTGAATTATGCCTTATCATTGTCTTCAACCACATAACACATATTACTGTGAATTACATGTGCAACTCTGTTATTTCTATTGTTTTAGATATCTTATTCTGTTTTTGTAGGTAATGGCCGTAATCGCAGATTTCATGCTTGTTTATCTTCCTGCTCCTACCGTCTCCCTCCGACCTCCTCTTGCAGTCAGTGCTGGAGCTATTTCCAAGTTCTTCTATAGCTGCCCCGATAATGCTTTTCAGGTTTCATGTTTTAATCTTGCTGAGAAAATTGCATGGAGACTTTGCAAAGATTTTCCTAGTTGCTAAAATTCGAGTGATTTATGGTCGCTGATAGAGAATCTTTCCTGCAGATTGCTCTTCCTGGTACTTCGTATTCACTTCTGCAGCGATTAGGTGCAGTAATGGTAAGGAGAGAAGCTTCTTTTTTCGTAAACATGTAAATAATAAGATACCTGAATATCCGAGGTAAGACTAAAACCATCATATTGTGTTCTAAATTTAATTGTATGTGCAGCGTAACGGCGCAAAGCTTTTTGCAGTGGGCACCACTTCTTCCCTGGTAAGTTTTTGGCAGCTGTTTCTATCTAATGTACAAAGTACAAAGCGATTCTGCAGTTCGACTTTTTGTTCAATCTTATTATCTTTTTCATTTCTATAAAGAATATCATATTGCCTTTTTCTGTGAATTGAGTATCAAACTGCAAACCTATATCTGGATTTGCTGGCTTTTTACGGGTTTAGCTTCTTGTAGGTTGGCACAGCCGTCACAAATGCTTTTATTAATGCTAGGAAGGTCGTCGATAACTCGGCGGCAGTCGAAGTTGAAAATGTTCCCATACTATCCACCAGTGTTGCCTATGGTGTATACATGGCTGTTTCGAGCAACCTCAGGTGTGTAGATTTTGCTATTGTTCATGGAATTGCTTTTACTATGTTCTGTTTCGAAACCGGACATGTATTTACGACGTTTCTAGTGTAAGCCCTGTTGAGAACAATTTTGCTGAGGATTCGTTTTCTTTTTTGTCGGAACAGGTACCAACTGCTGGCTGGTGTAATTGAACAACGGATTCTGGAGCCATTGTTACACCAGCACAAGCTTATGTTGAGTGCAACATGCTTCGCAGTTAGAACAGGCAACACGTTCTTGGGTTCTCTATTGTAAGATCCGATATCAACCGACCTCGAACATTTTTCTTGTTATGATACGATAGTCGAGTTATAATTTTTCATGATTTCGAATCTGCTTCTGTATAGGTGGGTGGATTATGCCCGCTTGGTCGGCATCCAGAAGGCTCACGAAGAGAACACTGCAGCATAGGTAAGTTTGAGAAGGTTCGAGGTCAGAACCAAGCAGTTGTGGTGGTGTTGGCCACCACATGGTTCCCATCAAAGGTGGTTGGTTTGCTGGAAAGTTTGGCTGCCTACAAATACATGTGTTGGAGACATTTTCTTCTAAAGTTTTTGGTTTTCTTTACCTTTTGAAACAAATGTTAAATGGGAAAGGAATTGATTTATAAATAAGCAATTTTATCAAGTACAATAAGTATTTTTAGTTCTTTATTAGCATTAAAATGCTTATTTTTTATAATCACTCATTGGTCGACAAATCCATATTAATATTACAAATGCATATTATAAAAGATAACTTTTTCAACTCAATTTACACTGATAGTATACCTTTTTTAAATATGAGTACACTAGTTTTATTACAAGAGGAAAAATTTAAAATACTTGAGAGTTTACAACTCAGGTAAACAAACTTGATTTGGACATATTTTTAAAAATACGAAAACTAACTTCTCTAGATATACAAAGAAAATGTATAAACCCTAACTCAAAGGCTCGAAATAAAAAGATACAAACATCACCAAAGTTTGATGATTAAAGATAAAAATCAACAACAAACAACATTAAAAATCCCTAATCACTATTTTTTTTGTTTTTTTACAATTATTCTTAATTTTATTTTTTCCTTTCGCGTTACCGACGGCGACATTAGTCTTGTGTTGGTTTGTCGACTGCTAATTATCTTTTTTTTTTATTTTTTGTTCTCAATAAGAATCTTTTTTGTCTTGTATTCTTTTTTTTTTACGTCTTGCTATTTTTGTTTTTTCTGCCTTTGTGACAACTTTCTCTGCCTTGTGGCACAGTTCTCATCTATTTCTTTTGTGATAGTTTTGTGTTCGTGTAACTATCATCATAGCGTACGTTTTTTATTAGGGAAAATCGACGGTCTAGTATGAATAGATCTCTTTTGTAGCAGTTTGCTGACACAATCATAACTATTAGCGAAACGTATCTACAATATTGATTATACCCATCACCTCTTTTATATCACTACGTAAGTTTCTACTTAAATAGAGGCAAGGACATTTTGATGATGGCTGTTGAGTTTACAAGGAAATTGAATGTCTTGTTTAAAAGAATGTTATGTTTTTCTTCTATCTTTTCTTCTGTATAAATTCTTAATAGACAGTCTCAAAATTTCTCTTTTATATTTAGGATATATTTTATGAGAAAATATCTCATGCAGTAACGGTGGAAATTGTTTCTTTTCGTAAGCGCTTTAATTTTAGGGATTAAAGATCCAATTTAAGGTTTATAGTTCAGGGTTTTAGGGTTAGGTGTTTTGAATTTAGGGACTATGATTAGAGTTTAGGGTTTAGATTTTAGGGTAATATGTTGCGAATTTAGGTTTTAACCTAAACCCTAAATATTAAATCCTAAACCCTAGATTCAAACCACAATTTCTAAATTCTAAGCACATAAACCTAAACTCTTAAACTATAAACCCTGAATTAAATCTCTAACTCTTAAAATTAAGGCACTTGTGGAAATAAATTTTTTTCACTAAATATAGTTATCCTTTATTTTATTACATCCTTTCTTATCTTTAATAAAATTCGACTATTATTTTAAAATTTTCTCCATTAGTTGACTCGTATAACCTACACCAAAAACAACCTCTGCCTACAAATACGAGAGACTGGACATTAAAAAAAAAAAAAAAACTCAACAACAGAGTAGTTACTCTGTGTATCATCACCCCTACACTTCGTATAGCTTAATTTTATAACAACGAAACGAGATGAAAATATAATAAGAAAATAGTATCAAAATTAAGAATTAATTAATTTAGACACCTATTTTATTATTCATAAAGATGGTATTGTGTTCATGAATAGAGCTAGGATTGAATTACGAGGTGTGCATACTTATTAATTTTGAAACGAATAAACTTTTAAAAGTAATTAAACAATAAAAATTAAGGGTATTTAGGTTTAATTTTACAAATTTTAAAATTAAAAGATCTTAAAAAATAATTATACCAGAAAAATGAAAAATCGGTGTTTAGTTTTATTCATTTTAGATTACAGGGTCCTAAAAAATAATAAACTATAAAATTCTGAGAATGACAAGAAAAGATCAACAGCTTAATTGTAATAGTTTCGAAATTATTAAAACCTGAAATATAATTAAATTATCAAATTTTGGAAAGAATTGCCCCTCCCACTTTAACGTACCTCTGTATGTAATTCTGTATCTAAATTTTAATAAATGCTTGGAAAGATGGAACAGAAGTTGCTAGGCAATAACTTCATCAGGGGTACAAGGCCTCAACTTGATGTGTGCAACATCTGTAGCACCCACGTGCTCCACATCGCAACACTCTACATTTGTTTCCTGAATTATTTGTATAATTTAATTTATATTATCAACTATTTGATGAAATTAATTTGATATTATCAAATCTTTTGATTGAAAATAAAATTGAGAATGTGAAAATTATGTTTATAGGTAACTTTAAAATCACATATGAATTCTGATTTAATGTACGATATGATATATAAACTTTAATTTAATACAATTATATCTTTAATTTTTTATACAATATTTAAATTATTTATAAATTACACATAAATTTTAATTAAACCGCGATTTTGAAAAATGTTAATTAAATTAAAACTCAATTTACAATTATAAATAAAAAATTTGAATGTGATTTGGTTGTGAATGTTGAATTTAAAGAAAAATATTATTGCATCCACATTTAAGATTGTAAATCACATTACTAATTAAACTAAATTATATATATGAATTAATTGTTGAGATTAATTAAACCTTCGGTTTTTTCTTTAAAATATCTTTATATTTTCAACTTTTAGTCTAAGCTATTAAATTATACACATTTAATAATTTTAAATTAGTGTAAAACTTTTATACAGAAAACAAAAATATGCTCAATTAAGTAAATGTAATGGAATTAATCTAAATATATTTAAGTGTTTTTTATGATTTTTTATAATTATTTTTATGAAAATTATCATATCACGTGTTGTGTCATTCGTATTTCATGCTTGTGGTTTATTATTTGGTAAACAACATCATTGGTCATTAAATTATTACTGTTTTCCTATTTTGATCATTAAATTATTATTTTTGGTAAAATCGTCACTAAGTTTACTTTTTTTTTTATTTTGGTCACTAAGATTGCTTTTTTTGTTTTGATAACTAATCTATTGCTTCTTTTCTGTTCTGTTCACCAAACTATTGTTTTTTCCTTGAACCCAACAAGTGTCCCAGTGGAAAGCAGATGATGTTCATCCTACGAGATACGAGTTCAAATCGCTATGTCTACATGGTTTATGAGCATTGTCAAAATGTTAATAATATCTATGAACATATACTACCTTTTAATCACCTTTAGACTATTAGAAAACTATTATTTTTTCCTTGTGTGTTTTAACGGTGGGTGACCAACATAAAAAAACGTAATGTTAATGATAATTTTGTCAAAAATAATAGTTTGATGACCAAAACAAAAAAACGATAATAGTTTAGTGACCAATGGTGTTGTTTACCCTTCATTATTTAGATAAAGGAAACGATAAAAGCATAGAAGTCGAAATGGAAGAGGGGCTAACCGGCTTCCGCCTCGTCGCCTGCAAAATAACCCTAACGTAGTCGATGTGGTCCGCCGAATGGTTCCCACTCGACGAACACGGTGGCAGATTACGCGGCGATGTTCGTCGATACGTAGTATTAACCAAACCTCCGCCGTTGGTTTCCACAGATTCCAAGAAGAAGGCATGAGGAACTTGGCAGCTAGGATCCACCGACGGCAACCGCGTGTTGAACATGTACAAGGGCGGCCTAGCATATTTCTTGAAAGGCTGAAACGTCTCGAGCGGTTTCCGTAGAATGCTCCGAGGGGTCAAGGTTTCATAAACATGAGCCGGGTAACCCCGACACCGTGAAAGACCAGTGGCTTGGCTTGTGGTAGCAGATTGTTTGTTGTAGCATATGAGATTGATCGAGTTTCGAAGCTTTCATCAAATGGTTGATCGACTCGTATTGGTTCATCGAAGGGAATATCAGGTTTACGATGTCGAGATGGTGAAGTGAGAGCAGAGGTGACTGCCGATGAGACGATAGCAAACCTGATATGTCACCTAGAAGATCGATCTGCACTTGCCAAAATGAATCCATTTGGCACTTGCTTAATTATTTAGAAACGATCGATTTGATTCGATTCGAAATTCATCGGACAGTTCGGAATTCGGATTACCTGGTGGAAACCCTTTTCAAGGGTGAGATCAACGCCTAAGTCAGCCAAACATGAAGACACCAACTGATCACTGACGCGCAAATGACTGTATCTCTCAATACAATCATCAATAACAGGCACCAGTGTTTCCACCAGGGAGTAGCTCAAAGCAAAACCACCTCCACCATACGCCATATCGAACGAGAAGTCGAAATTCGACTTAACCGCCTCCAAAATCATTCCGATGTAATAGTATTTAGTATGATCATACTTGCCTAGTACCTCAACCAAATTCTCAACAAAAAAGACCGTGTCATCATCCCCCATGACATACCATCTCACATTCCCATCGTCCCTGAGCCGAAACGTCTCGAGGATCGACCGGAACAGTCGGACCGCAGCCGGAACAACAAGTTTAGGGTAAACCCTCAATTTCTTGATGTCTTCATTGACTCGGAACGGAGGGTAAGATGAAGGCCATGGAAAGAAGTCATTTGGGGGAGGTGAATCCAAGAAAATGTTCCCCCTGGTTCCATTTGGCTGCCACCAGGGTTCTATGTAAGGTCTTCTGGATTTCAATGTTTTGTTGGAGCTGGCTAATATGAACTTAAGATGGCTAATAATTGTGGCAAAATTGACATCATTTGTTGAAGTTGACCAATTGAGATCTATAGGATTAAATGGACCAAAAGCTTGGATGCAACCATGGCTATACAAGATTGTATAAAACAAGACCAAAATGGCTGAAATAGCAATTGATATGCAAGAAGCTCCAAGAGATAGATATTGAAGTTTTGGGGGGAATAGAGTTGCAGAAGACATTGGGATTAGAGTGGAAAACTGAAAATTACAATGGACACAAAATGGATGTGAAATCCTTGCCTTACCTGAAAGGAGTTAAATCTTCAAGAGGATTCTTGAAATTTCAGTTTCTCTAGATTTGGGAATTCCATTTTGCTACCATGGAGTAAAATTGTTTAAAGAATATATATACAGTAAAACCTTTATAAATTAATAATGTATGGACTACGTAATTTTATTAATTTAAATAAATATTAATTAACCGATAAATTAATAATTTATTAATTTAAGAGATTTTTTCCTATTCAACGAACCTATATTATTCTTCACGAATAAAACATATACATTGTATTGACTAATTGAATATAATACATACCCCTAAAAAAACTGAAACTTTTGTTGGGGTATGAGAACGCAATACCGAAACTTTTGGATGCAGTAAGGAAAGTTAGAGAGAAAATACAACTAGATTTAAATTTTAAGAAGAAGCAAACAACAATAGAATCATATTTTACTAAGTTGTTCTAGTTATATTTGTAATTTTATAGAATTATTAATTTATAATATTGAAGGGACCATAAATTTATATAAGAGTCTTCTGAAAAATTATTATCTTATTAATTTATCGAAATTATTAATTTAGACCTTGAGCCCAAGTCGGGACCGAAAAAAAATATTATTCTAGAGAGATTATTAATTTATCGAGTATTAATTTATAGAGGTTCTAATGTATTTGGCAATTGATTTGTTCATTTAAAGCTTCAATAGACATTTGGTACTTGAACTAAGTATAATTTTTTAAATTGGTACTTAAAGAATTTTTGTTTACAATTTGATATTTGAATTAGGCACCTTCTTCCAAGTTGATACCTAAAGAATTTTTATTTTCTTAAATTGGTGTATAAACTTCAATTTTATCTATTGGTTTGATACTTTTAATAAATCTTAACAATTTCTAAAGTTTTTTTTTAAACGGACATGATGACATCATTATTGACACATAGTTCAATCTTATGTTATCACTTCATTAAAAACTAACACAGTTAATAAAGTGCCAAATCAGTGGATGGAATTAAAGTTCATGTACTAACTTGGGACAAAAATTCATTATACCAATTTGAGAGAATGTGTCTAATTTAGGTATCATTTTGGGACAAAAAATTATTTAATTGTCAATTTGGGAGAAGATATCTAATTTTAATTACCAAATATATATTTAAACTCTTATTTAATTATGACTAATTATTCCATACACCATAAATAAATAAAATAGGTTTAAATATGTCTAAAATTCATATGTTGTTTCAAAATTTAAAATTTAGTCTTTATACTTTATTATTAAGATTGAGTTTCTATACTATTTTTATTTAAAAATCTTAATCCTTCCCTTAACTTCTATTAATTTTATTGTTAATCGTTGACATAATATTTGATAATAAAAAAGGCAAAATAATTTGTTAGTCTCCTACATTTACAAATTTTTATCAATTTGACCATTAATCTTAAAAAAATATTACTAATTAACAATACAATTTTCAACTATCTATTTTCCCAGCTTTTTATGGGTTAAATTGATAAAAAAAAATTATAAATGTAGAGGACTAAAAAATTATTTGACCTTTTTATAGTTGTCATATCAATAATTAATGATAAAATTAAACAAAAGTAAGGGGATTACCAAGATTTTCAAATAAAAAATAATACACGAACTCAATTTTATAAAAATAAAGTATATGAGCTAAACTTTAGTTTTTGAAATAGAAAAAGGTCCCTTAACATATTAAAACAAAAGTTAAGGGACGTACCAAGATTTTCAAAAAATAATACATGGACTCAATTTCATAAAAATAAAGTATATGAAATAAATTTTAGCTTTTGAAATAGTAAAGGGTCCCGTAACATATTTAAACAAAGAAAATTAATTCCACAAATGTTGCTCAATATGTCAAATGTCTCAATTTTTTCTCAGATATATATTTGGTATCTGAATTAGACATTTTCTCTCAAATAGATATCTAAAACTTGTACTCCCAAGTTGGTACCCAGATTATAATTTCATCAACTACTTTGGTATTTTTATTTGTTAACATTTTTAATCTCCAAAATTTATACATTCTATCATTTTGGTCCTAATTATAATAATTTAATGAATTTAATCTTTCATATTTAAAAATCTCATCAATTTAGTCATTCTTGCGACATTGACAAACCAAGCAAGTCTATTGGATCAAAGCAACATTTGAATAATTGTATTCTATCATAAAGCAATAATAAGTTACCGTTCAACTTTTATTATATCAAGAAAAATACAAAACATTTTTGGGAGAAGAACAAACATTTTAGGAGAAGAACAAAGAGTAAATAGATAGAACTTTTAAATATATAAATTTAGGAGAAGAACAAACTGTAAACATAAATCGAGGAAAAAGCAGCGGAAGGATCGAAATTCATAAATACCTCCAGCCATTGTCAAAACAGTATGCCAAATTGAGATATGGTTGCACCACCGTCGAGCACGTCGAACCACCATTGGATTCTTTGAACCACCGTAGAACCACTGCCGAATACTTCAAATACGGCAACACGAAAACTAAAATGACAAAGATCTTCTAAGCACTCGGGAACCTCACTAGTTGGAATACTTTATGCAAAATAAATTGCTTGTGTTTTCTGTGCTTAGGGACCTTAGGCTAATGGGGTATTTATAGTGATAGTTTCCCATCAAAACTAACATTAATTACCATTAATGCCCCTTAACTCCCACAATTGGAGTGGCAAAACCATCCCACTAACAACCATGCACTCTTTACTTGGGGAGGTGAGAGATGTGGGAAGAACCCACGAACCACACACCTGTCATTCTCCCACTTGGCGACATTTCCTATTATAATTTGAGTAGTATCTTCCATGTATCACAGTACATCAAGTCTCAACACTTTAGCCCATATATTTAATGAATAAACCCAATGTTTATTCTAGGTCCAAACTTTAGTGACATTTCTCGAAATAATTAACTTAATGTTTACACAACTTATATGAGAAATATCAAACTTTATTAGAGTTTTAAAAGAATCATTCTTACAATGAAAATTTACAAAGTGGGAACAAGTCCCATAGTGACAACATGATCCTTAAATTTATGTGGTGGCATGCCCTTAGTCAAAGGATCAACTAACATCTGCTCAGTGTTAATGTGCTCAATGACCACTTTCTTGTCTTTAACATGTTCCCTTATGGCTAGATACTTAATGTTGATGTGTTTACTTCGACTTCTATTTTTGTTGTTCTTAGCCATAAAGACAGCAGCTAAATTGTCACAATATATCCTTAATGGCCTAAAGATTGAATCCACAAGTCTAAGCCCAGAAATGAAAAGCCTCAAAACACGAAACGAACTTAGCCTCCATAGTGGAAGTGGTTGTCAATGTCTGCTTGACACTCCTCCAAGATATAGCTCCGCTGGCAAACATAAATATGTAACCTGATGTTGATTTACATGAATCAACACAACCAGCAAAGTCTAAATTGGAGTAGCCAATCACCTCCAAATAGTCAGATCGTTTGTACGTAAGCATGTATTCATTTGTCCCTTTGAGGTATCTCAAAACTTTCTTTGCAGCTCTCCAGTGGTCTATACCCGGATTACTCTGATATCTTCCCAACATCCCAACGGCAAATGCAATGTCAGGTCTTGTACAGACTTGAGCATACATTAGGCTTTCAACAACAGAAGCATATGAAATGTTTTTCATTTGCTCCATCTCAAATCCGTTCTTCGGGCTTTGGTTCAGATTGAACTTATCACCCTTCACGATAGGAGCAACACTAGGTGAATAATCTTTCATCCGAAATATTTCTAAAACTTTGTTGATATAGGTTTCTTGAGATAGAACTAAGACACCTTTATGTCTATCACGATGAATCTTAATGCCAATGATATAAGATGCATCACCCATATCTTTCATATCAAAATTCTTAGAAATGAATTATTTCACCTCATGTAACATACCCTTGTCATTTGTTGCAAGTAAAATATCATCCACATATAGAATAAGGAAACAAATTTTACTCCCACTGACCTTCTGGTATATACATTGATCCATGATATTCTCAATAAAACCAAATGAAGAGATAACCTCATGGAATTTCAAATACCCCTGACGAGAGGCTTGTTTCAATCCATATATAGATTTCTTTAACTTACAGACCAAATTTTCACCATCACTAGAGAAAAATCCTTTAGGTTGTTTCATGTATACCTCTTCCTCTAGGTCACCATTAAAAAAGGTAGTTTTCACATCCATTTGTTGTAACTCAAGGTCAAATTGAGCTACTAATGCTAACACAATGCGTAAGGAATCTTTCTTAGATACTAGACTAAAAGTCTTAGTGTAATCAACTCTTTTTCGCTGAGTGAACCCTTTAGCAACAAGTCTTGCTTTATATCTTTCTATGTTGCCTTTTGAGTCTCTTTTTGTTTTGAAGACCCATTTACATCCAATGGCTTTTACACCATCGGACAACGGTACAAGATCTCAAACTTCATTGCTTTTCATAGAATTCACCTCATCCTTCATAGCATCATACCATAATTTTGATTCATTGCAGCTCATGGCAGTTGAAAATGACTCAGAGTCATTTTCAGCTCCAACGTTATATTGAAATTCTTGTAAATACACAAAATAATCACTAGAAATTGCTGATTTTCTTTCTCTAACAGATCTCTTTAATGTTGAACCAACATTTTCTTGTGGATCATGTTGTTCAACTGGTTCTTCAATAATTTATGAATTTTCTTAAATAACTTGATCTACTGGAGTATTTTCAGCAGGCTGTGGAACTTCATTGATTGGTTGTTCAACACCCGATTGAGCTTGAGGGGTGTTATATATGATAACCAATCTCTCACTTGAAGTGGATGGATGACCTACGGGTATTGAATCTCGAGACAGATCACTCTCACTGATTGAGTCATTCTCAAGAAATTTAGCATTTCTTGATTCCACAGTTCTAGTGCTATTAGATGGACAATAGAATCTGTAACCTTTGGAATTTTCGGCATATCAAATAAAATACCCACTAATGGTCCTTGGGTCCAGTTTCTTTTCTTGTGGGTTATAAACTCTCATTTCAGACGGGCATCCCCATACGCGTATATGTCGCAAACTCGGTTTCCAACCTTCGAATAACTTAAAAGGTGTTTTTGGGATAGCCTTGGTTGGAACCCGGTTTAATATATACATAGCCGTCTTGAGAGCCTCAACCCATAAAGACTTAGGTAGCTTAGAGCTACTAAGCATACTTCGCACCATGTCCATTAGAGTTCGATTTCTTCTTTCTGCAACACCATTCTTATCAGGCGAGCCTGGCATGGTGTATTGGGCAACTATACCGCTGTCTTGAAGAAATTTTGCAAATGGACCAGGTGCTTGTCCATCCTCAGTGTATCTACCATAATACTCACCACCTCTATTGGTTCCCACAATCTTTCTTTGCTTACCGCATTGTTTCTCTACTTCAGCCTTGAAAACCTTAAAGGTTTCTAACGCTTCACTTTTATGATGAAGCATGTAGAGATGCATGAACCGTGAGTAATCATATATGAAAGTGATGAAGTATTTCTGACCTTGCACATCCATATTTGGGCAACAGATATTAGAATGGATGATTTCCAATATGGTCGAACTTTTCTTGGCACATTTCTTTAACTTGTTAGTTTGCTTGCCCTTAATGCAGTCTACACAAGTATCAAAATCAATAAAATCCAAGGTATTGAGTACCCCGTCATTTACTAATCTTTTAATCCTTTCAATAGAGATATGTCCTAATCTCTGGTGCTACAAAGTAGAGGAATCTTCATTTATAACACAACGTTTAGTACCAGTTTGAATGTGCATAACATTATGAGTGGCATTATTTTGTAAATCAATAGAGTAAAGACCATCACTTAAAACACCATTTCCAACAATTTTAGATTTATAAAATAAACTGAATCCAACATTTGAAAAAATAAAACAATACCCCAAAGGTGCAAGTCTTGAAATGGAAATTAAATTTCTAGAAAAAATAGAAATATAAAAGGTCTTTTCTAAAATTAAAACAAAGCCACTACTAAGCACTAATTCACAGGTCCCAATAGCTTCCACATACGACTGCATCTTGTTTCCTGAATAGATGTGTCGCTCAGCTCTCACTGGTTCTCTCAGGTTTTTTATTCCCTATAAGGAATTTGAGACATGGATTGTAGAACCAGAATCAATCCACCATGTGTTATAATTGACATCAACCATATTTGACTCAAAGCAAACGAGTGAGATTGATTTAACTTTCTTTTCAAGCCAGCAGCCCTTATGCTTGACACAGTCCTTCTTCATGTGTCCCTTCTTTTTACAGAAAAAACACGTGAACTCTTTCTTTATGTCAGATTGGGGTTGCATTTTAGCCTTCCCCTTCCCCTTCTGCTTGGCTTGGACTGACCTCTTTCCTTAAGTAACCGTCAGTGCACTCTCTCCCATCTTCAGTACGAGCCAACCCTCTTCTTGATCACACATGGTCAAAAGTTCATCAATAGACCATTTATCCTTATGTGTGTTATAAGAGATCTTAAATTGACCATATTGAGGTGGAAGAGGTGTTCAATATATAGAGCACCAGGAAAGATTCAGACATTTCAACCTCAAGTGCCTTAAGTCGAGCTGCCAAATCTCGCATCTCATTGATGTGATCACGCACACCTTTCACTATAGTGATATGAACTTCATAATTAGGGTGCTGGCTAATGACTTTTGAGAAGTCTGAAACTGTTTCTCTATAGTCGTTAATAGCTCTTTGACATTCTCATAATGCTCAATCGAGCCACGAACATCAGCAGGAACCTTGTTCTTAATGAACATAATACTTAAGCAATTGGATCGCTCCCACTTTTCATATAGAGCAAGATCAGCCTGATTGCTGGTGTCAGTGATATGTGGCTCAGATTTTCTTATAGCATAATCAATATCCATACACCCCAATTGAAGAAGAATATCCTCCTTCAAGAACTTAAAGTTCTCACTGGTTAATTCAGGGATATCTACTTTATTATCAGACATATTCATAGGTTGTAATGCTGCAAAATAAACTGACATACATGCTTACTATAAATTTGAGGCAAACATAAGTCATAATTTACCAATGCAAATTATAAATCATGAATCTAGTGACATAAAAATTGCCTGTGGGCTAAATTTTTTAATTCAATTAGATCCATTTTATGATAGAATTATTTTCTATCCCTTATACAAAAATTATTAAATTTATTTTCATAATTCATGTGGGTAATTATAAAACTCATCTAATAATTTTTATCTTAATAAGCTATGTAATGGGATTTAATATCTAAGCTTTTCAAATGTGATTTTTAACCTTAGTAGTTTTATTTAATTAAAGATGTTGTGGCTAGTCTTTAACTAAATAAAGTTATGAAAATCACTTAGCTAGATATTAACCCTAAACTTTATTCAAAGTTGTTGCTAATTCATTATGCAACATTTTATGTCTAATACTTATGAGATCATTTCCGTAATTTTATTTAATTAAAGTTGTTGTGGCTAATTCTCAAATTAAATAAATTATTCAGACCCCTAGACATATATTCTATAGTTTTTATTCCTTAATACTTTATGCAATAAATCTTAAGGTTTTATGTACCTAACTTTATATATATAACTAATTACTAGACAAGTTATATATCATCTCTTAATTTAGGCACATACAATAATTATTTCTAAAATTTATTTTTAATAAACTTATTAATAAATTTTAGAAATTAATTTAACAAAATCTTATGATTTTAAAACAAAAGTCTGCAACATAATTTTTCTCAAAAATTTAGAATTTAAAGATCAACATGGCATTTTGATTTTGAGAATCATGCAAACTTTAAAACGACAAGGCAGAGATTTAACCTGTCTCTGATACCAAATGTAAACATAAATCGAGCAAAACGCAGCGGAATGATCGAAATTTATAAATACCTCCAGCCATTCAAAACTGTATGCCAAATTGAGATGTGGTTGCACCACCGTCGAGCACGCCAAACCACCGTCAGATTCTTCGAACCACCGTAGAACCACTGTCAAATACTTCGAACACGGCAACACGAAAACTAAAATGCCAAAGATCTTCTAAGCACTCGAGAGCCTCACTAGATGGAATACTTTATGCAAAATGAATTGCTTGTGTTTTATGTGCTTAGGGACCTTAGGCTAATGGGGTATTTATAGTGATAGTTTCCCATCAAAACTAACACTAATTACCATTAATGCCCCTTAACTCCCACAATTGAAGTGGCAAAACCATCCCACTAACAACCATGCACTCTTTACGTGGGGAGGTGAGAGATGTGGGAAGAACCCACGAACCATACACCTGGCAACACAAACACTTTAGGAGAAGATCAAATACTTTAGGAGGGTTAAAGTCATTGAATTGTTCGAATTATAACCATATTGATAGAATATATAAGTTTGACAACAACTTGAGAGAAGGTGCTTATTTCAGGTAGTGGCGGAACTCAATAGTATTTGTTGAGGTAGATAAATAAACTTAGGGAGGACCACACTGAATTTTATATTTTTTGATGGGTCAAAGAACAATTTTATCATTATTTTTTAAAATTTTTAGTATTGTGTGGGGTCGTTGCCCCACTAACCCCTTCATAGTTACGCCCCTAAGTTTAAGTACTAACTTGAGAGTATTTCTTCTGGTACCGACTTAAAAAGTATGCTTAGTTACACTCCCAAATATATATATATATATATTTTAATTTTTGAAATACACAAAAAAAAACTTTACAGATAGTCATACTCACCATTCATTTAATTATTGGTAGAATTAGGCAGATAGTCATTAAACGGTAGCAAAATGGAATTCTTGTGTAGATTATAGTTTTCTAAGTAAGTTTTTGTTTCTTAATTGCGTAATAATACAAATATAAGTAAGATTATGAATTGGGGATTTGTGCACTAAAGAGCTTCAAACTCAAGTATATGTCTCCATCTTTGACCCGCCAATTATGGAGTAATGGAAGGAACCAACCGTTCAGTTAACGTAATCTCCTTTGTGTTTAATATTTGGGTAAAGTTCGAAAATGGTCACTAAATTATTTATAAATATGCAGTTTGATCATTTAACTTCCAAATATTACAAAATATTTGTCAATGTAATAAAAAAATCTGCCCTAAAGACACCTGCAATTTGTAGCCATTTTTTTCACTGTGTAAATCTTAAGACTGTTATTATTTTATAATAATTTCCATTTATCATTTCTTGCCTCGATATTGTAAACTCTCCAGATTTGAGTCAGGATCTAGATTGCGGTTAAAAGATGATAAATTTTGAAAGTTGTCTTCGAACTGAAAATGTTAGACTTTTTTTTATAACATTTTCAGTTGTTGTTTTTGCGGGTTTTTTTTCAAGTTTGATATTTATTTTGTAAGTATTGTTACTAAGTTTTTCTGATAAATTTTCAATTTGGGATAAAGTATCGAAACTTACAAAATATAAGTACTGATACTTGCAAGAAAAACTCAAAAAACCAACCAAAAATATTATCAAGAAGTCTAACATTTTCAATTTGAGGACAAATTTCAAAACTTATCGTCTTTTAGCCACACTCAGGACATGCCGCACGTTACACTCGCCCCTATACTATATGTTCTATTTATTTATAATTTTTGTTTGTATTGCTAATGCTAGCTATATTTGTAAGATCAATGGTGAGTCGTGTGAATAAATGAACCGAAAGCAGCATTACTCGGTATTTAAGATATTGAACGAGATGATACATATAAAAAATTACTATTGTATATAAAACATAAATTTAAAAATGATGGATTAAGGAACCTGATGGTAATGGTAAACAAGACTTTACTTGTTAATTTAAGTGGAGCGTTTAAACAACAAATTAATAATGTAACATGTAAGCATCTAGGGTATAAAATTTTGTTAAAAATACGAACTCACTAAAATTTATAAAATATTAATTTTACATTAATAGAATTAAATCTTTGTAACACCCTCGACCCGGATGTCATATTTGGGCCTCAAGCCCAACCCAAAAATTATAATATTTCTCTATTCGATTTAGCTCAAAAGGTATTTCTCAAAAATATTTAAAACCAACAGTGAAAAATATAGATAAATAATCAAAACGTTACAAATGAGCTCCAATTTAAATTAAAACATTAGAACATTCAATTTAATTAATACAATTTCAATATAAGGATTACAGACTCTAACACGTGTCTTATGAATACATAGCCCACTAAACACAAGTATCGTACTCTAGAAAACACCACATGCTGGAATCCCATACTGATAGTGCTCCTCGATCCCTCGATCCAGCGATCAACCTACGCACGAAAACAACGATTCTGAGCGCTGAGCTTACAAAGCTCAGTGGTACACATCTACTCTACTATACTTCATGCTAATCATAAACATAAATGTGCAAGCTGGTACGAGCAATAAGGAGAAATAAATAAACATGTGGTGCTACCACTAGTCGCCTAAACACATGCTCTCATCAAAGCAATCATCATACATGGCACTCATGGCCCAACCATACCCGAGATCTCATCAGACCATCTAGGCAAAACACATATCAACAACAACAACAACAACAACTCTGGAGTAAGTTGGGCCATGAAGCATCAAAACATACACTCTGGGCGAGACCGGGTCACGTAGCATCGGAACATACACCCTTGCTCGGAATCCCCCTCGAGCATCTACACTCTGGGTGAGACGGGTCACCTAGCATCGAAACATACACCCTGGGTGAGGTCGGGTCACATAACATCAGAACATACACCCATACTCGGAATCCCCCATTGAGTATCTTCGAATGATGCCAGGGTCATATAGCATCGGTAACCTCCATTTGGTATCTCTAACCATGGAGTTGCAACACTCTTTCTTTGGGTATCTGGATACCATCAATCAAGAAGACTCAACCAATCAAATGCCTACCTGGCATGCAAGCAACGCGATCCCAATAATCCCCCTTATTGTTGCTAATTATCAACACATTATTTATTTTACATTACCGTGTTGTTAATACATTATGAAGAAGTATATAATTAATCTCATTTATCAAGGCATAAATCAATTATTAATATTCACATTAGTTTTCATCCTTAATTTGCATCTATAGATTATTTAACGTATCGGGTACAGGTACTCGAACACGAGTATCGGTTTAACACTCTCGTGTATCGATACTCACGTGTACAGATACTAAAACTGCTTATTGGAAATCCCCAATTTCCACAAGTACCGGTACGGGTCGACCCGTACCGATACGACCCCTAATCGCATAACAGTACTTCCAAAGCTTGTACCAATACCCTATTCACTAGTTCGTACAATTTTCTTAAAATCCTTAAAGCTTATGAAAGTCATTAGAGTTTGTTTACTAACGTATCATTCAATTAATAATAATTACCGACTTTATAATCATTAAATCGAGTATTAACCCTTAAGCGTAATTCTCATCAAATCTTATCAATCTATTTGAACAAGCGTACAAGGTATCACAATTATTTCAATCAATAAAACAATAATCAAATAATCATACGAGCATCGCAAACGACCCTACAAGTCTCTAAAGCCTCCATGAGTCCCATCATGTAAAACCTATATTTGATTTTGATATAACAAATTATCTAAGGACTAAATTGAAAAATGAAATAAATTTTTAAGTATTCAAAAGTCTCACAACATGACAAGGAAAATTTATTTGAAGTCCAAAACTTAAACCCAAAATTTTTCTAAGTGTTTTCAAGCCAAACTACACATTTTCGCCCAAGCGTATCGATACACCCCTTAGTGTTTCGATACGGTTTTTAGCTACTGGAATTTGATTCTGCAAAGCGTACCAATACGACTTAGACCATTTCGATATGACCTTCACATTACTTTGAAAATTAGGCATTGCGTTTCGATAGGTACTACCCGTTTCGATACGACCTTCAATCTGGGCAAACGTTTTAAGCTTTTTGTTTCGCTATGGATTACACTGTGTCGCGACCATTTTTTGAAAATCGGGACGTGTAAAAATATCCTGATGACCGGTCTTTTAGAAAATTAGGGTTTTTGGCCATTTTTAATTTAATCTTGAAAATTTAGGATTTTCTTATTAAATTGAATTTTCCATTATTTATCCTTTAAAAACATTTTGGAGTCGACACCGATCACTTCGAGGTAGATCGGACACCGGAAAAATAAACCATAGATTTTGTCTTTAAAAATTGGGTTCGGCGGTCGGTTACGTGTAGGGAATGATTAGCACCCCTACGAACGCCCGTTATCGGTACCTTTAATTTTATGTGGCATTTTGAATAATTATTTGAATTTTATTTTTCCCATAATTATTAACTAAATTTAAATTCCGAATGCATATATCCTTTTATAAGGAAATTCATTTTGTTCGAATACGAGATTAAAAACACCCCATTAAGTGGCACCCCTATTCGTATTTAAAAATGAATTTCCAACATAAAAAGTTTTTAATGAATGATATTTTATTGTCTTGTCAATTTTAAGTTTTAATCCTAAAAGGCTCTAATTAATTAGTTATTTAAAGCTACGAATATTAATTAATTTAATGACTTTTATGAGAAAATGCCAATTACTTGAACACCTTCCATATATTTAAAGCCCTTAAATTAATCATATTCCTAATTAATTAATTCTTCTAATTAATTAAAATTTTAGTCCTAATTACGGCTCTAACAAATTATTTAATCAATTTTATAAGTGAAAATGTATATTGAATATGCACCTTTATGACCAAGGCTGAGATAACACCCCATTGTAAACAATGGAACACCATCCATATTTGAACCTCAAAGATTCTATTCGATATACATTTAATTAACTACATTGTATTTTTAATTATTTAATTTTACGAAAAAAACTAAATTAATATTCAATTATATGTGATTTATATATTAAATATATTCATTAAAATCCATGTTGAGATAACACCCCATTGTAAACAATGGAACATCATCCAAATTAGGATTTTAAAGTTTATATTTAATATATATTTAATTAACTACAATTATCTTACCTAATTCAATTATTGAATCCTAATTTAGAGAACCTAGGGTAAAGGCTCTAATATTTAATTTAGGACTAAATGTATTTTATTGTCTAAAATATACTATATGCTAGATTTAAAACATGCAACACATATATAAATTAATTGCATTTAATTAAATTAAACAATTAAAGTAAATGACTAAATTAAAAGAAAAAGAAAGCTAACACTGATTTTATTATTATTAGGACCACATTGGAAACAATACAAAAAAACCTATGCCCAAATTACAAAGCCTAGTGATCCAATTGGAATTACACAAACCTAAGGGGTACAAAATATAGGGAATGGGGACTAAAATGAGATGATTACAGAGTTTGGGGTCAATTTTAAGTGGGATCGTGACTAAATTGAAAAAAATAGAATTGCGGGCAAAAACCAAATGAAACCCGTGTAAGGATGGCGGGTCAAGTCCCGACCCGTTGAAAACACGCGGGTCGTCCTTGACCCGCCCCCTAAAATGACGTCACATGGTTTAAGTTATAAAACCCCTTTTTTCAGCCCTAACCCTCATTTCTATCTCTCCCAATCTCTCTCCTCTCTCTTTCTTTCTTCCCGAATACTCTCTGAAACAAACAACAAATTCCCAGAATTTCCAGGGATTATAGATGATAACCTAGGGTTTTGTTCGAAGTTCTTATGTGTTCATCCAATTTTGGATGAACACCAACCCTTCCAGCCACTAAAGGCCACACCGACCACCATCGAATCTTCATCCGCCCTTCTCCGACGATGTTTTGATATTCTTCGACCGCCGCTTTAGAACTCCGTCCACCGCCCACCTCTGGCCGGCCGCCGTGAGGCAATTTCCGACCGCCGGTTGAAACCCTAAAAACTTCCCCAAATTCGATTTCCAAGCCTAAAAACCCTAAATCTAGCCCTAATCCGATAGGATTCCCGGCTTCACCCAACCTAGATCTAACTACCCGTACCAAAACCCTCTTTAACTCCTCCGTTACTCAAACTCCGGCCACCCCAAGAAGATAAGCTCCAAGCCCGTTATATTTATTTTTACTACTATTTTGGCTTTATAAAACTAACATATTTATTTCTACTTTTTTGCAGGAAAACAAATCGGAGAATGGGAGTACCTTCCCGTTGACCGGTGACGATCGTGCTTCCACAGTGACCGTTCGGCAGCTTCAACGCCTCCTCAACTTCCGACGACGTTCTGGCTGCTGGCAACTCAGCTCCAGCGACCAGTGGTCTTCCCGAAGTAAAACCCTCTCTCTCATCTTTCATTATAGTTATTATTATTACTTTATTTAATAGTTTATTTATTAACTAATGATTGCTCTGACATTTCTCTCCCTATTTATAAGGATGCCAGGTGATGATATCAGCGGAGCTAGTTGTGTTTAAAAAAAACACAGATCCGAGTGAAGTGGGTTTGGACGAATAGAGTCTGCCACGTGTCCTTTTGGGCACCAATTTGAGAGGGAAAAATCTGATTTGGGCCATTTGTGTTTGTTTACTTGTATATGCCCGAAGATGGGTTGTAACTTGCTGTAATTGGATAGAAAACATATGTAAATTGGGCTTTAGGATTTATATCTGGGCTTTGGGTATTTTGTATGTAAATTGGACATTATTTGGACATTTGGACATGTTTGTTGGGCTATTATTTATAATGGGCTGATTTATTTATTTATTAGCCCGGTAAAAATTTGAGTATTACAGCTGCCCCTCTTTGCTCATTGATGTGGAACAAGGATAGAGCAAAGACTAAAAATACACGAATTTTATCCAAACCTCTTGGTCATCATCTGAAAGACAGATCTTTCATTACAAACAATGCTGAAGTTTGAAGATGTTCTTTTCATTATTAATAAATTCTTCAAACTTCTGCCGAACTGTGGAATCTGAAGTTGTTCTTCTTATTATGAAATTCTTCATCTTCCAAGGCTCAAAATTACTCCTGACATTCTTTATCTCTTGAGGTCTGAAGCTGCTCTTCTTATTATGAAATTCTTCTTCCCTCTGTTGAACTGTGGAATCTGAAGTTGTTCTTCTCATTATGAAATTCTTCATCTTCCAAGGTCTAAAATTGCTCTTGTCATTCTTCATCTCATGAGGTCTGAAGCTGTTCTTCTCATTATGAAATTCTTTATCTTCCAAAAAGAAGAAATCTTCTCATTAGGAGCTATTCTTTCTTCATCAGACGAGTTCTTCTCATTAGGAACTCTGTGGCGAATTCTTCTCATTAGGAATTCTGGAGCGAACTCTTCTCATTAGGAGTTCTGGAGCGAACTCTTCTCATTAGGAGTTCTAGAGCAAACTCTTCTCATTAGGAGTTCTTTATTCTTTGCTGGGCGAATTCTTCTCATTATGAATTTTGGAGCAAACTCTTCTCATTAGGAGTTCTTCATTCTTTGCTGAATGAATTCTTCTCATTAGAAATCCTGGAACGAACTCTTCTCATTAGGAGTTCTTCATTCTTTGCTGAGCGAGTTCTTCTCATTAGGAACTCTAGGACGAACTATTCTCATTAGGACTTCTTCATTCTTTCTTGGTGAGTTCTTCTTATTATGAACTTTGAATTCTTTGCTGGTTGAGCTCCTCTTATTGAGAACTCTGAATTCTAGAAATGTTGATTCTCTTTTCCTCTGGGGAACGATCCTGCAAAAAGAAACATCATTAATTAATTCAAATTCAATCTGAAATATCATGAAAATATTTTCAATTTCTCGCTTGAAGCACTGAGTTCTTTGATGTCATTGCTTTTCTGTCTAAGATATCTTAATTTTTCTATCTGAAGCTCATATGGGATCTCATATCCTGTTTCTTTTTCTCTGTTGATCAATCTTCTTCTATTCCTGCAAAAGTCAAATTTATCATTAATTTTCCAACATTAATTGTAAAAATGCACAATTTGGGTATATCATTAAAATTTCAAGTGCTTCAATAGGAGACGCTGAAACTATGAATCTTCCTCGATTGAGCCTGAAGTTGGTCTATCTTGCTTCTCAATCTAGCAACTTGAATCGTTTTTCTCTTCTTCTTCTTTTTCTTCTCCTTTTTCTTTTTTTCTTCTCTTTTTTTCATCTCTTTCTTTTTCTCTTCCTTTTTTCTCTCTTTCTTTTCCTTTTTCTTTTTTTTCTTTCCATTCTTTCTTCTTTTTTTCTTATTTTTCTCTTTCTTCTTCCTCTCTTTTTGCCATTTTCCTTTTCATTTTTCTTCTTTTTTCTCCATCTTCTTTTCTTATTCTTATTCTTTTTCTTTTTCTTTTTCTTGTTCTTGTTCTTTTTCCTTTTCTTTTTCTTTTTTTTTTCATTTTTTTCTCTTTTTTTCTTTTTCTCTTTTCTTTTTCCTTATCTTTGTCTTTTCTCTTTTTCTTTTCTTTTTTTCTCCTTTTCTGTTTTTTCTTTTTTTGTTTCTTTTTTTCTTTTCTCTCTTTTTTTGAAACTGAGGGCCCAAAGGATTAATATTTCTACTGATATCATGCTCCACCATCTTATTGCGATAACATTCGAAAAGTCTTATCATTTCTGAAGGTATCGGCCCGAAGGACTTAACATCATGCATGAAGGACTTATTGATGACCCGAAGGATTTAGAACTGTAATGCACTTTCTTTTCTGTGCACACAATCATAAAATCTTTGTTGAAATCCGCTTCTGCAAACGGATTGAAATCTTTGCTGAAATCTGCCTCGGTAAACGGATTAGAATCTTTGCTGAAATCCGCCTCTGTAAATGGATTGAAATATTTGCTGGGATTCACCTCTTCAAACGAAACATCTGACTGAATATACCTTTTACAAACAAAATATCTTGCTGAAATATGCATTTGTTGAAATCTGCTTCTGCAAACAGAGCCTCTTGCCGAAATCTGTCATTTTCAAATAGAATGTCTTGCTAAAATTCACCTCTGGAAACAGAATATTTGTTGAAATCTGCTGAAATCTGCCTCTGGAAGCAGAATATCCTGATATCTACATCTGCAAGCAGAAAATCATGAATCGATATATTTACTTTCTCACCAATATGATTGAATTTTTTACTAGATCTATTTCTTAAAGATCTGTGCTCCCTCATTGTCAAATTTTCTCTCCGATATTTCTGTTTATTCCTTACTGGATCTCCCTCTTCAAAATCTTTATTCTTTCTTAACAGGATCTTTTCTCTGAAATCTCCGCTCATTCTTGCTTGAATCTACTTCTTCTGAAGCTTTAGATTGATCTTCGTCTTTCCTTGATTAAATCTGCAAATTCCTAGCAAAGTATGCAAAAATGCTTTGAATGTATGAATTAGCATGCTCTTTCCTATAGATGCCTAACTATGATGCGTGAATGCTTCCAATTGAGAACCACTTGGGTAAACTTTCATCTACTGGAGAGCTTCAAATTTCTTCGTTTCGCCTTTCATTGAAACTTATTCTACTGACAGCATAACCCATCTCACACTCAGGTTCAATCTTCGAGATCTCTGCATCTTTTTGCTCTAAAGCACCCTTTTCAGGTTTTCACTTTAGATTTTTCTTTTTCTTTTTCTTCTCAAAGCGCCCTTTTAGGTTTTCTCTTTTTCTTTCATTTTTTATTTTTTGTTCGTTCTGATGGAACTTTCCTTGCCTTCATGAATCAAGCACATAGACCCTTTTTGCCGCATCTCAACATGTATTTCTCACAATTTGAATACCAGGGATCACTCTTTTCTTAGAAAGCCGCTCTTGCTATAGCTTCAGTCAACCTCTTTAACAAAATTCTCTCCCATGGCTCTAAAAGAGATCATGATTCACTGTTGTTCTAGCTTGCAGATCGTGCTTATTGGCATGTAATGTTCTGTAAGGTCCTTTTGCGACATTGCCCCACTCAGGCCTGACTTTAACTTCTATCTTTGCTCACATTCACCTTATTTCCTTGCTTTTGAATAACAAACACCTTCAACGGATTGATCTGACTGCATCTTTGCCTCCAAAATATGGCTCATGCTCTCTATTTTTGCCCCAGAATTACTTGTGTCGTTTCTTGCAGCTTTTGTTTGAATGTTTCTGGCACTTAGAACTATGTATTTTCCTCTTCATACTTTCCATCATTAAACAAGTATCTAGGCCACCTCCTGTTCTGCCTGCACTTAAAGGATTAGTACATCATAGTAATACCCACGAAATCCTTTGCTTTTCTTGTATCTAATCAATTTATCTGCAAGATGCTTGTTGAAAAGATAAGTGAAATGCTCATAATATTCTTTACTAGATTTGAGAAATTGGAATAATTTGATAAGTCATGGCAAACATGAAAACAAAAATCAAGATTAGGCCCCTAAATATCAAGTGCAACAGAGCCTTTGAACCAAACTACACAGATCAACTCCAATGTGACCCCTTCTAAATTATTATGCTTCTGGGAGAAACATTTCCCGTATACCTAATTCTATCCCATTTAAGGTAGCACTCTTCACCTCACTAATTCACCATGCCCAATCATTCCCTCTTTTCTAATCTCAGTCAAGCATTAGAAGTCTGGAAGTCCTTGAAGAAAGGTTAAACCTGATAAGCGGGATGTATTCTGAAGAAGAACTCAACTTGCTCCAATACCCGTATATGGTCAAAATGTTCTTTTGAGGCTTGTAATGTAGGCTATGGTTCACGGCTATCAAAGAAAGGATATATAGGCTCAAATAAATACTCAAGGGTAATGAAACCAAGGATCATTTCTTTCAAGTGAAATATCATTTTTGCACTCCTTGATCTGAATATGCCCGAATGAATTGCTCTTTTCTTTTTCTTTTTGTGGATCACTCTAGACTGCCCATTTCTGGGTTTTCACCCTAGAGTTCATTTCCCTTCCTTGAAAACAATCTTCCTCTGCTCCTTTGGATATAGACTTGCTTGAATGGATGATCTCACATAAATGTATTTCTTTTCTTTTACACTTTTCAACTTTTGTGCTTTTTCGCTTCAACTTGATTCAGTTGACTTTTTGAACACAATTTCCACTGTTTGTTTCATTTTTTTCTTCTGCTTCTCCTTTTTTACTGAATTCAGAGCATTCTTTTTCATTCATCATGCCTTTCTGACTTTTGTACTTGATATGTTCACTTTTGTTTCTTTTGCCCCTGATTCACAAGGCATTACTATCATAGGATGATCAAAATCGAACACTTTTATTTGCAAACGAACTTTCATCCTCTTTGCCCCCCAATGTAGGGGTGATCCTTGGTTTGGGTTGAATCAAAAGAAAATCCTCATGCTCAAAGGGGATAGAAAATGATATTTTTCTTATTTTCTTTCTTTGTGAAGGGAAATGAAGGAATTCCAAATGTCATCCCATACTTGGATATCTTCGAAAGAAAGCTGTCTTCAGGTGTACGATGTTTTGGGTTATCACTTCATTCAAAGACCTTAGCCAACAATGCTTGAGAGGCAATTCACTCAAAATTTGTATCTGGGATCTTTTGTGATTCTTGAACACTCATTAATGTCTTCCCATTAGTTTAAATAAAGTAGAAAAGTGTCACATTTCTAAAGTTGATCTCTGAATTTGATTCAAGGTCACTCTCACAATCAATATCCAAGTACCTGAAAAAAATGTTAGTGGAGATATATACATATATGTATGGGAGAACAAAAACTAACCCATAACAAAGAACGGATGAAATACTAAAAGAATGTAAAATGTTTGCCATTTGAGAAATATATTAGAAACAAGAATCATAGCATATAGATCGAAATAGCCTCCCTTACAAAGGACCCCTAATGCTCGCAGGAAAAAGCCTTTGGGATGATTCAAGGTATTACTCCTCAATGGTCCTAAAACTACAAACAGATCTCCAGTGGCTCATTGTTGACCATTAATCAAGGAAGACTTGAGTTAAATTTGGTCACTATGCTTCTACCGTCAATTCTTTATTTTCATTCACATTACAAAGACATGTTCATTCTTGTTCATGCTCTGATTCTCTTATTCTTCTTGAACAGATTTTTTATTCTCCGGTGATCAAATTCCTCAATGTCGCTTTACCAGTCTCTTGCCATATTAAGTTTGCCCCACATTTATTATTTAGGGCGATCAAATGCTTCAAGTCCCTGAACTTTTATCAAGTTCATCTTTAATTTTACATAACCACCAGAACTCCGTGGGAAAACTTGCTAAGCCCCTGAATTGGCTGATATATGTATTCCATCATCATCACCATGACCTCTAATAGGCGATTTTCCTGAATAAAGAAATACCAACTGAAGATGATTGCCCCATACTCAGTCATATCCTCTCTGTGAGTGGTCGAACATTTGCAACCATGGCCTTACAATTTGAAACCATATATGAAGCAACACATGAGAATCTTTGGGCTTGAAGTAACATAGTTGATTTCATATACTACTTCAGAGATAATTCTTGCAGGCTGTACCCCTTTAATGCATAGACATGAACGAGACAGACTTCAAAACTCCAGACAATCTTGGTAGCATTCATTTTGGATCTCTGATTAACCTACTCCTTGATCTCCTCCATTAAGGGCCTACACTTCTTGGTAGCACATCCTAGTTCCCCATGTGAAACATACAGAAATTATCAGAATCATAACTTTGGGTAGATAAGCTTGGCATCTTCCTTACCGGCTTAGGGGTAAAATAAATCTGAAATGGGCATTCCAAACATGTCAAGATTTGCATTTGTCTGAAAAATTTTCCATGATAGACTTGTTGAGTCAGTTGACTTTTTTCTCTTACGACCTCAAGGAGTTCGATCAATGCATTCATTCACTTCTTTTCCTTTTCCCACTTGACATTTCAACACTTCATCTTTTAGCAATCCAATTACATTTCTCTAATTAGGGGATTCTCTCTAAGTTTCATATCTTAATAACTGATCATCAGCGTCAACTTCCAAAATCTCCCATTTCAGAAAGTTTTGAATTTGCAGCTTGAAAATATAGCAATCTTCAATGTATCAATCATAACTCACAAGAATCTTGATATTGTAGCAACTTAATTAATAGAGCTCTGATAATTTCTTGTGATACGGCGAAGCTTCAAGTAGTTTGAAATATATCTCTCAATAAAAACATGAATGAGATCCAGTTTAGATTTTGACTTTCCACTTACATGAGCATCTGATCTGGGAACAATTTTTTGGCAAAGAAAATATTGTAGAGAAAATACCAAAATATTACTATGACTCTAATAAACCCCAGACTGCAATGAGTTATTCACAAAAGTTTTTCATAGCTTCTGTCATTTTCTTTTATTTCAACTTCTTCCAGCAAACAATAATCTTCAATTGAACCAAGCTCTTTACTTTCGGAACAAAAATACCCAGCCATTAGATAGGAATAATTTCTCTTTTCTGACTGAACTCTTCAGCTTCTTTGTCTCGTATCTGTATTCTGCTCCTCTTGCAATCAACTCTCTTGTGATTAAACTTTAATCTTCAACTAACCTTGGCATTCATCGCTTTAGAGAAAGACTATTCTACCCCTCATCTCTGTTAGGATCATTATATTCTCTGACTGTTGTTGAACCATTGATCGGCAAAACATTCAGCAAAACTCCTAAATTTGAATTCATTCAGTCTTTCTACACATGTCCACAGAGCTTCCTTTATTGTAGCATTTTCAAAATCCATCGGTGCCTCTAAGTCAAGCATTCCACTGTTCTCATCATAATTCAAACTCGGGTCTTTTGGATTATGTAAAAATGCCCCAGCTATGTTGATTTGGACTTGCTCATCTTTCTTGTTTGACTTTTTATTTCATCTTTTTCTCTCTTTTTTTTTTGCTTTTTTTGACTTTTTCTTTTCCTCTCTTTTTTTGACTTCTTTTTTTTATTTTTTTGCTTTTTTGACCTTTTTTTTTGCATACATAGTCCTTTCAGACTGAACCTTTATGTGAGATAAGTTTTTCCTTGATCATCAATGTTGCTAGTTTGTCTGGAATATTTCCTTTCTCAACTTATTTGACTTCAAGCAATGTGGTAGCTCGTCTTTCCATCTCGTTCTCGGACTAATCAGCCTTTTTCTTCATTTGATCCAATTGGTCCTTAACAGCCTTTCTGGCTGCTCAACCTTAATAAATCTGTTACTCATGCTTTTCAAAAAATAAATTTAACTAATGCAAATGTTATTATTTTTTAAAAACAAAATGTAGTATCTTAAGCCAAAATACATTTTTCAACAAAAGTGCAATATTTTATCTTACATAATGTTTAAATGATGTAATGCATGAATGCACGAGGTATCGGTTTCAAGAATTAGTCATTATAACAACACCCATTTAACTGAAAGGTCGAATACAAAGAAAAGGCAATATGTTCACTAGCTTTAGCTCTTTTGGCTGATCACTTTGTTCAACCTCCGAGTCGAACGTCTATACTAGCTCGGTGTTAATAACATAACGTTGTTGCAGGTTCTCAACTTCATCGAACAAAATCTGCGCATGCCTGACAACTCCCAGTACTTGGCTCCCAAAGTTAACATTTCACAGCTCTGTTTCTGAATAACCTGGATTGCTTCCTCGACTTGATTTTCAGAATTTTGCCCTTCATTGTGATTCCCCTTCAAAATTTTTGAACCGATCTTTCAATTGTTGTACTGCATTTCCTGATTCTGTCATTTTCTTCAACTTCTCATCTTTATCAGCATCTTCTTTAATTATGGTATCCTTCGGTGAATTTCATCACTTGGGAAACTTGGATATTGCCTCTGGGTTCGAAGCCTTCTTTTCTTCCCTCGGTTTTAAAAACAGTCCTTGAATGCCCCTTCAATTTATCTGTTATTTATCTTTTTTCAGATTACTCTTGTTTATCTCTGTAACTGCCACTGATTGTATCCTGAAACTTGATTTGTTGTTAAGCCTTGTATGAACTGTCCTTTTTTAACCCCCTAAAAAGCTTTGTATTTCTCTATTGTTGGAGTTACATGTATCTTTCTGAAGTACGAATAATTATATCGGGCTTCATAAATAATTTACGGCCCTAAATAACTATTGATCCATTTGACTGTCTGACAGCAATACTATAATTTAGAAATTTTATTGAAAATGACTCTTTGTATTCCCATCTTTTGATTCTCAAATTAAACTTGGGATGTAAAGTGATGATGTCAGCGGAGCTAGTTGTGTTTAAAAAACACAAATTCGAGTGAAGTGGGTTTGGACGAATGAGAATCTACCACGTGTCCTTTTGGACACCAATTTGAGGGGGAAAATTTTGATTTAGGCCATTTGTGTTTGTTTAGTTGTATATGCCCGAAGATGGGTTGTAGCCAGTTGTAATTGGGTAGGAAACAGATGTATATTGGGCTTTAGGATTTGTATTTGGGCTTTGGGTATTTTGTATGTAAATTGGACATTATTTGGACATGTTTGTTGGGTTATTATTTATAATGGGTTGATTTGTTTATTTATTAGCCAGGTCAAAATTCGGGTATTACACATTGTTTCGATATGGTTTAAAATTTGGGCATTTTTAGTCGTACCGATATGGCACCACCCGTATCGATACGATTTGTCAAGATCTTCAAAGATCTCGGCATTAAATTTTTCGACCGTTGCAATGTCAGTTATTGGAATCAACAACTTTGAATTTCGGGTAACCCGTACCAATACGCCCCTAGGCGTACCGATGCAATTTTTCATCCAAGATTCCAGTGAGTAAAACTCGTACTGATACGGCCCTTGTCGTTTCGATACGCCCCTATTTTACACTATGATCATTTTGATACGACATCTTGCGTATCGATACGCTTTCCACAACAGCTATATTTTTGTTGTTACAAGTATCGATATGGGCCTTCGTGTACCGATACGGTTGTTCACCAAATAGCATTTATTGCGGGAAAGATGGTCCCCAATGGCTCTATTGATGACTTCAACCACCCAAACGGCTAGAATTTAATAAGAGGGTATAAATACAAGTCTCCAAAGCAGCAACAACAACTAATGAACCTACATTGAACAACATTTAAGTATTCAAGCAAAAATCCAACCCTTGTGCTCTTAGAGTCAAATCCTTGTACCCAACTTGTGTATTTTATTATAATCTTTAACTCAAGTTTGGGGTTGAGTGTTCTTGTATTTTGGGCAAATATTTACCTTGTGAGGACATTATTCATTTGTTGTTTTCTTTCTTGTAAAAGAGTGTTTCTTGATCAAGCTTTGGGTAGAAAGTTTTGATCGATTGTAACGGTTACCTCATTAGCCTAGAAAAAGGGAAGAATTCTATAGTGAATTGGTTGAAATCCTTAGTAGGAAGCTAAGGTAGTGGACGCAGACCTTGTTAGAAGGTTGAACCACTATAAATCCTTGTGTCCCATTGTTTATCTCTTTCCATTTGCTTCCAAACTTTTTAAATTACCAATTCACCCCCCTCTTGGCCACTTTCATTGTTGATTGATCATCCCAACAATTGGTATCAGAGACACTCAACCGAAGGTCTAACAACCGCTGAGGCAATCCTAAAAGGTGATTCAATCAACCGATGCATTAGTTATGGCTTCTACTTCATGCCCCAACTTGTACGAATCTCAATCTATCGTCAAACCTCCATTTTTCAATGGGGATAACTATCCCTATTAGAAAAACCGTATAAAGTTCTTCATCAAGTCATATGATTACCTCATATGGGACATAATGGAAGATAGACCGGAAATCCCAATAAAGAGAGAATGTGATCGATTAGTTTCGAAGTCCAAGCACGAGATGACCGATAAAGATCAGAAGAAGCTCCAAATCAATGATAAAGCAATACACATACTATTTTGCTCACTTGGGCCGGATGAGTACTCCAAGATTTCATCTTGCTCAAGTGCCAAAGAAATTTGGGACAAGCTAGATATCACATACGAAGGCACTAATGAAATTAAGGAGACCAAGATTGGGCTTCTTAATTTGAGCTATAAAAATTTCAAGATGGAGCCTAATGAAGACATCTCCAAAATGTTTAAACGTTTCTACGTCATTGTCAATGGCCTCAAAGGTCTAGGAGAAATTATTTCGGATCAGAAGCTAGTTCGAAAACTACTCTACTCACTTCCCCAGTCTTGGGATGGTAAAAGAACGACCATCATAGAAGCAAAGGATCTCAAGACATTAAAGCTCGACGCTCTCATGGGTTCTCTTCTCACTCATGAGATAATGAAGAAAGGAAAAGACAAAGAAAAGAGGAAAGAGAAAATAAAGGTTGACAAGAAGGAAGTAGAGAAGAAGAAGATGGGAATTACTCTCAAAGCTTTACAAGATGAGAGTGATTCAAGTGAGGACGAAGACAAAGAGTTGGCTATAATAGCCAAACTATTCACTCGGCTCATGAGATCTAACCAAAAAAGAAAGTTTAATCGAAAAAGGGATCTCAAAAACAAGAGTAAGGAAGAAAAAAAGATTTGATTGTATGCTACGAATGTAAGAAGTTGGGGCATATCAAAATCGATTGTCCACAACTCAAGAAGAAGGGCTTTGAGAAAAAAAAAGCACAAGTCCCATGTAGCCACTTGGAGCGATGAAGAGTCTTCAAGTGATGAGGAGCAAGAAGTTGCTAACCTTTGTCTCATAGCCTATAAAAATGATCATAAGGTAACCTCCAACTCATCTAACGATCTTAATTATGATGAATTATTTAAAGATTATAATGAGTTGCAAGAGGCTTGCGATGAATTAGTTTTGAAATACAAAGAATCACGTTTGAAGAACAAGAAAATAATTTCTGATTTGAAAAATCAAAATGATTCTTTAATCAAAACTAATTTGGAACTTGAAAAGAAGGTTAGTGATTTACTAGATGATCAAAAATATTTTGAAAAGAAAAATGTTGATCTAAATAACCTTCTTTCCAAGTTAAAAGATCATTACCTCAAAGAGGTAAATGATCTCAAAGCTTCCTTGAATAAGGTTGGGAAACCAAGTTTTGAAAAAGGGTAATCTTCAAAACCCAACCATGTAAAAAGGAACTTTGGTGGGTACAAACATGGAGGGTATTCAAGGCCCTATTATGGTAAGAAAGTTAGAAGCATTTGGATTCCTAAGGATGTTGTAGCTTTTAACAATGCTAATGAGATTGTTTCTTGGATTCCTAATGGAACCAAGATTTTGAGAACTAATGTACATGGACCCAAAAAGATTTGGGTAACAAAAATCAAAAATTGATTCCATGTTTGTAGGAGGAGCATTGCTACAAGGCTAAAACGACATGCCCAAACTCATGATTCCTTGATAGTGGATGCTTGAGACACATGATCGGAGAAAATAGTAGATTCTCGAAACTAAAGCTAAAAAGAGAAGGATTAGTGACATTTGGTGACAATTCCAAAGGTCAAATTGAAGGAATTGGTTTCATTGGTAATCACTCTTCCACTCTTATTGAAATTGTTCTATAAGTCAAAGGTCTTAAACATAATTTATTAAGTATTAGTCAACTATGTGACAAAGGTTTCAATGTTCTTTTTGAATCAATGGTTGCAAATTTTTAAACATTGAAACAAATAAAATTGTACTTTTTGGTCATCACATAGGAAACATATACATGGTGCAACTAGATGACATACACATTTCTCATGCATGTTTTGCTGCTAATGATGAGCATGATTCTTGGTTATGGCTTAGAAAATTAGGGAATGCAAGCATGAGTGTTTTAGAAAAATTGGTTTCAAAAGATCTAGTTAGAGGTTTGCCCAAAATAAAGTTTTCAAATGATAAAATTTGCGATGCTTGTGCAAAAGGAAAACATAAAAGAGTTTCTTTCAAACCCATTAATGATGTTTCAACTAGTAGAGTTTTACAATTAATCTACATGGATCTCTTTGGTCATATTAGAACTACTAGCTTGGGTGGAAAATCATATGCATATGTTTTAGTTGATGATTACTCTAGATACACTTGGGTTTTATTCTTAAGTACCAAAGATAAGGCTTTAGAAAAATTCATCACATTTTCAAAAATCACTCAAAATGACCTTGGTCAAACTATTTCTCACATTCAAAGTGACCATGGCACCGAATTTCAAAATTTAAGTTTTGAGGATTTTTGTAACTCAAATGGTATAAGCCATAATTTTTTATCCCCTAGAACTCCACAACAAAATGGGGTTGTTTAAAGGAAAAAAATGAACTTTAGAGGAAATGGCTAGAACCATGCTTTGTGAAAATAATTTGCCAAAATATTTTTGGACAGAAGCCACTAATACGGCTTGTTATATCATAAATAGAGTAATTATTAGGCCTATTTTAAAGAAAACTCCTTATGAGATTTTAAAATCCAAAAAGCCTAACATTAGCTATTTTCATCCATTTGGTTGTAAATGTTTTGTTTTAAACAAGGGAAAAGATAATTTAGGCAAATTTGATGCTAAAAGTGATGAAGCTATTTTTCTAGGATATTCTTTAAACTCTAAAGCCTATCGTGTATTTAATAAAAGAACCTTGGTTGTTAAAGAGTCTATTCATGTGGTTTTCGATGATAACCTTTTTCTGAGGAAGGATTCTTGTGATGATGATGATGTATGGATTTTTGAAGCCAATGATGGTGGGCAATCATCAAATGTGAATGAAGTTTCAACCAAAGAAGAAGAAGCACAAGATCCACCTCTAGAAGCCTTGAAGGACATGAGCCTAGAGGAAAAGGAAGTGAGCTACCCAAGAGAGTACAACTATGTCAAAGGTGGTGAGATTTTGGGTGATCCATCCAAAGGGGTAACCACTAGATCTTCTCTTAGAAATGTTTGTAACTATGTTGCATTTATCTCATGCATTGAGCCTAAAAATATCAAAGAAGCATTAAATGATGATTTTTGCATATTGTTCATGCAAGAAGAGTTAAATCAATTTGAGAGAAGTATGGACACTAGTTGATAGCCCTAAAAATAAACTACTATAGGAACTAAATGGGTTTATAGAATCAAACTAGATGAGAGTGGTAACATAGTGGAACAAGGCTAGACTTGTTGCTCAAGGTTACACACAATAAAAGGGAATCGATTTTGACGAAACCTATGGACCCATAGCTAGAATAGAATCCATTAGGATACTTTTAGCATTTGCATGTTATCACGAATTTAAGCTTTTTCAAATGGATGTAAAAAGTGTATTTTTAAATGGTTTTATTAATGAAGAAGTGTATGTAGAACAACCACCCAGTTTTGAAGATCCAAATTACCCAAACCATGTTTTTAAACTTTCAAAATCTTTATATGGTTTGAAACAAGCTCCTAGAGCTTGGTATGAAAGGTTGTCAAGTTTTCTAGTTGAAAAAGGTTTTGAAAAAGGAAATGTGGATTTTACACTCTTCATAAAAAGAAATGACAAAGATATATTAGTAGTTCAAATTTATGTTCATGATATTATTTTCGGATCTACAAATGAGTTTATTTGTCAAGAGTTTGCTAAGTTGATGCAATGTGAGTTTGAGATGAGCATAATGGGGGAGCTTTCATTCTTTTTGGGCTCCAAATCAAACAAAGGAAGGATGGCATCTTCATCAATCAAGCTAAGTACATCAAGGACATGCTCAAGAAGTTTGGCTTGGAGAATGTGAAACCTCAAGCCACACCAATGAGTTCTTCCACAAAGCTTGACAAAGATGAAAGAGGTAAGTGTGTAGATTTAAAACTTTGCCGCTCTATGATTGGATCTTTGATTTATCTTACCGCAAGTAGACCCGACATTATGTTTAGTGTTTGCTTGTGTGCTAGATTTTAAGCTAATCTTAGAGAATCACACCTTATAGCCGTTAAGAGAATCTTTAAGTACCTTAAAGATACACCTTGTTTAGGTCTTTGGTATCCTAGAGAGTCTTCCTTTAACCTACATGCCTTCTCGGATGTGGATTATGGGGGTTGTAAGATAGATAGAAAAAGTACCTCTGGCACATGTCAATTCCTAGGTAGTATGCTTATATCTTGGTTTTCTAAGAAGCAAAATAGTGTAGCATTATCTACCACCGAAGTCGAATATATATCTGTAAGAAGTTGTACTCAAGTCTTTTGGATAAAGCAGCAACTCTTAGATTATGGAATTGATGTAGGTACCATCCCCATTAGGTGTGACAATACTAGTGCCATTTGTCTCACTAAGAATCCCATCCAACACTCTAAAACCAAACACATAGAAATAATACATCATTTCGTTAAGGATCATGCCTTAAAAAATAATGTAGTTCTAGAATATATAGACACCTCAAATCAATTAGCGGACATCTTTACCAAACCACTAGACAAAGAGTGTTTTTGGTCTCTTAGGAGAGAGTTAGGTTTAACCAGCCTTCCTTGACCCTTAGAGCATCTTTTGGTCTTAAAAATTTGCTTAAATTTGTTTGATTGATTGCTTATGTCTTTTTGCTCCTATATGCATATATGTTTGATGCTAGGGGGAGTATGCATCTATTTATGCTCATACATGATGTTCTCATATCATTTACATACATTTCGATTCGATTCAAATCGAATTTTTGAGCAACCTGCAGCCAAAATTGACAATTCTGGCATAGGCGTATCGATATGGTATACCTAGTATCAATATGGGTCATTTACAATTGTTTCGGTACAGTTATCTCTGTACCGGTACGGGTCACTTATCGAAATGGCTATTATAGCGTTTCGGTACTTGGTTTCGATACGCCAATATGGGGTATCGGTACGCGTAGCCGTTGGGCAGTTTTAAGGGCATTAAAAGAGGGTTTTTAACTTTAAATCAAATACAATTTTTTTCTCAAACCCTAGATACAATTTTTCTCTATCAAAACCTCAAAATCCCTCTTTTTTCTCTCACAAATCTTCAAATTTCTTGAGGGCTTTTGGTTTTTACATCAAAACCAAGCAAAAATCATCAAGTTTGTGCATTCAAATCTCTTCATTCATCCTTAATCTCAACTTCAAGGTATAATCCCTAACATTTTTCTTTTTAATTTTCGTACATATTTACTATCTATTTTTGTAATATAATCATAGATTTAGGTCATAAATAGTATAATTTTCAATTTTTTGTAAAAACCTTTTTAAAATCCAATTTTTTTTTATTCAAATATAAAATAATACCGTATTTTTTAATACTATTTTTGAAATTTTCTTTAACCAAAAATTATTTTTATACTTGTATATTATTTTAAACTATATTATATAATATTTTTAAACAATACATCGAACTTTGGATTAATTTTTGGATCGAATGTGTTGATTTATGCATACATTGTTTTTGGTTTGATTTGTTTTCAGATTATGGCACCAAAGAAATGTGCGATAAAAGAAATTGCCTCTAGTTCCAATCCTCTTAGTCCCAATCCCGACCATAGTGGTAATCGACCTAATCTTACCCATATTTATCAAAATTGCTTTAATGAACCGCAATTTCCAAATGCCATGGAACGTTTTAAGATATTTTCAAATTATAATATTCGTCGAGAGCGTGTTACTTCGATCCCATTTCTTCAATCTGAAAAATTTAAATTTAAATATTTTAAGTTAATGCAAGAATGAAAATTTATGTCATTCTTGAGTATACTCGGGGTTTTATACTGAAACCTTGTTTTGATCTTCTATTCCAATGCCCGGTGTATTTTTAATGAAAATAAATCCTTAGTTATTGTGGTTGAATCTTATTTGATGTGGAAGAAATTTTGCATTGATTCAAATGTTTTAGTAATCTATTTGGGTTTTGAGGCTACGGGTATTGATGATGAGGATGAGTTAGGACATGTTCTTTTCAGCTTCGTGACCGTACTAGATGCCAATGACTGCATCCTACACCTCATGATCACTTGGTGGTTTCATCCATCTGGTGGCAAGTTTTCCACAATCCCCCAAGTTGATGACTTTTGGCTTCGATGCTTTCGTGAGGAAAAACGGCCAAACCTTGCTCAAATTATGTTCGTTGAGATCGTCTTCCTTGTGCAACATCGTCATACCTCTATGGTTCAATCCTTCACCTATGGAACCGTCTTGAGCTACATCTTCCACAAGATGGGTATTGATTGCTCCTATGACTTTTCGGAACCTCTCACAGACCCTATTGATGAGCGTTCTCTTCGACGCGCAAATTCACATATTACAATGAGGAGTGGATTCGGAACACTGATTTTTCGAGTGGTGTTCAACCTGAACCGGAGAAGGCTCCTCAAGAGGCTCTCATTCCACAAGCTCTGGTGGCCCAACCTAATCTTGATTGTCTCATGGCATACCTCAATGAACAATTCACCAACTTGCACACCACCATGAATTCCGAGTTTACCACGATTGACACACGCTTCACATTCTTGGAGGAAAGAGTGACGACCATTGAAAATTGGGAAAACTCAATAGATATCATTCTTATCGCATTTCATAGAGAATGGCGTCAATCCCTTGGACAAAAAGCCAACGATGGTGGTGAGGATGAAGAAGAAGACGATGAAGATGATGGAGACGATGGCATGGACTCTTAGGCATATTGCATATCATAGCATATCATATTAGGATTTGAATTATGCATCTTTGTTTTATGTTTTTATGAACTCCTATGCTTTGCTTTTTATTTAGTTTATGCTTTTAGGATTTGAGTTGGAATTGCTTATGTTGCTTGAACCATGATTTGAATTTTAATGCTTATATTGCTTATTTTAATTAGCTTGGAGTTAGCTTGTTGATTTGATAAATATCCCTATTGAACTATGTTGACTTTTGATCTAACAAAAAAGGGGAGAAGATTTAAATAAGCTAAATTTTTTATAGCCTTAAATTAAAAGGGAGTAAAATTTCAAAGTTTTTCCTAAAGATACTTAAAAATTTACCATTTGGTTTTGTTATATCAAAGAGGGGGAGATTGTAAAACCTATGTTTGATTTTGATATAACAAATTATATAAGGACTAAATTGAAAAAGGAAATAATTTTTTAAGCATTCAAAAGTCTCACAACATGACAAGGAAAATTTCTTTAAAGTCCAAAACTTAAACCTAAAGTTTTTCTAAGTGTTTTCAAGCCAAACTACACATTTTTGCCCAGACGTATCGATACACCCCTTGGTGTTTTGATACGGTTTTTAGCTACTGGAATTTGATTCTGCAAAGCGTACCGATACGGCTTAGACTGTTTCGATATGACCTTCATATTACTTTGAAAATTAGGCCTTGCGTTTCGATACGGTACTACCCGTTTCGATGCCTTCAATCTGGGTAAACATTTTAGGCTTTTTATTTCGATACGGCTTATACTATTTCGATACGGTTTGAAATCGGGGTATTTTTAGTCGTACCGATACAGCACCACCTGTATCGATACGATTTGTCAATATCTTCAAAGATCTCGGCATTAAATTTTTCGACTGTTGCCTTGTCAGTTATTGGAATCAACAACTTTGAATTTTAGTTAACCTGTACTGATACGCCCCTATGCATACCAATGCAATTTTTCATCCAAGATTACAGTGAGCAAAACTCGTACCGATACGGCCCTTGTCGTTTCGATACACCCCTATTTTACACTATGATCGTTTCGATACGACATCCCGCGTATTGATACGCTTTCCACAACGGCTATATTTTGTTGTTACAGGTATCGATACGGGTCTTTGTGTACCGATATAGTTGTTCACCAAACAGTATTTATTACGGGAAAGATGGTCCCCAACAGCTCTATTGATGACTTTAACCACCCAAACGGCTAGAATTCAATAAGAGGGTATAAATACAAGTCTCCAAAGCAGCAGCAACAACTAATGAACCTACATTGAACAACATTCAAGTATTCAAGCAAAAATCCACCCTTGTGCTCTTAGAGTCAAATCCTTGTACCCAACTTGTGTATTTCATTGTAATCTTTATTTCAAGTTTGGGGTTGACTGTTCTTGTATTTTGGGCAAATATTTACCTTGTGAGGGCATTATTCATTTGCCATTTTCTTTCTTGTAAAAGAGTGTTTCTTGATCAAGCTTTGGGTATAAAACTTTGATCGATTGTAACGGTTGCCTCCTTCGCCTAGAAAAGAAGAAGAATTCTATAGTGAATTGGTTGAAATCATTAGTAGGAAGCTAAGGTAGTGGACGTAGACCTTGTTAGAAGGTGAACCACTATAAATCCTTGTGTCCCATTGTCTATCTATTTCCATTTGCTTCCAAACTTTTTAAATTGCCAATTCACACCTATTGGCCACTTTCATTGTTGATTGATTATCCTAACACATCATATCCGTAACATCATCTTGCTTCTTAAAAATATCGAGTCTCATACTACCGGTCTCCACACATGTATATTCATCATCTATCCATTTTGCAGATACTAACACGTAAGGCAATCACATTTATGATGCTCATGAAGCAATAGGAGTTCGAGGTATACTAACCTTAAGCGGTAACCAATGATTCCTTATTAGAGCTTCCCGATTACTCCACTAGTTTTGATAATGATCCTAAATATTCTTTAAATTAATACGAATACAATATGTATTAATTTTCTACTTTTACTATACAAATCACAAGGTCAAACACGTAAAAGTAGCTTACCAAGTTCAAATTTAGCGAAGCAGACTGCACCAACAGACTTAGAATATCGAGAAACCCTATGGGTAGGGTTCTCCAAAAAAGTCAAAGGTCGATCAACGTCGGTCAAAGACGATCAATGATGTTGGGTGATCTGGTGCGACACAGGTGCATATGAAGCTCAGTGCACCTCTGGTACGCGATCCAGTGCGTGCAAACGCATAGGAATTATGGTGTACCCGTGGGGCACGCTCCTGTATGAGCAAGTGTACGTGCACCCGGGTGTACCTAATCTAGTGTAGCGCGAATGCATGGGAGATCTGTGCACCTGGCTGCTGCTACACATGCTCACCCTCACCGACGGCGTGTGAGACGTCCTCCAATAGTCGAATGGTGACGGCAAGCTCCAGTCCCATTTTTTTGACGCATGTGGCCTTCAAATCCTGATTTGATGGCTCGAACTCCCTCCTCTAGCACATTCAAAACTTCTTTCCATTCACCATCCTCCATCGCAAATCTGACGACGATGCCATGACCACTGGCCGACTTCTCACAGCGAGGGGAACACTTTGAAAATGGCATTATCGTTCACGGCAACTCTTATAGTGGTGGATCGAGCATGAAAGCTTGGGAGGATAAAATAAAGGAAGATAGAGAAAGAAAGAGAAAAGGAAAGAGAGAAAAAATCTAATTATTCCCCTCCATCCTACCCATTTTATTTCAAATGAAATGTCTTCCAAGTCTAACATGGGTAAATCACACTCAAGGTCCCCCATCTTGAACCCTTCCACAAATCGATCAACGATTCTCTAAAAATTTCCAATCTCCCAAATTCTTATCCTTTTTATTTAAATTAAAAGATTAATTTAAGTACCAAACTTGAATACTAGATCTGAATCATTAACTCAATTTTCGGGTCGTTACAATCTTTTCCACGTGTTTAATCAGTGTTGTCGACCAGATGGGTGCTTACTAAGCGAGTCGATCGCGAGTTAAATAGTGTTCGTGTAACCCCCTCAACCCGGTCTAGTCACCCGACCGAACCGAATGAGCTACATTAGGTTTATTGAAGCAAACTAGACAAAGATTACGAAATTCGGTCCATTTTTTCTTTTTATCTTGTCAAGAAGCATATTATTAAACCTAAGTGATCATACTTGCAGCGAATGAAGTTACAAAAGAAACGGACCATAGAAAGCCAACCAATTGCATTCAATACATTTTAAAGACCAAAACATAAAACTGATAAATTACAAGGCCATTGGTGAATTTAGGGTTACAAATCTTCAATTAATCAGATTACATGCATGCACGCCAATTCTCAGATCAATCCAACCAACCAAGCTTTCACAATTGCCAACACAAGATTCAGGGACTAAAATGAATAACTCAGAAACCTTCCAAACATCCAAATAACTAATTTAATTGCATACCGTATCGGTAAACGTACAGGTGTTTCAGTACACCTGGCCAATTTATAAAACTCAGATTCTAGTAGTTCAAAACCATTCTGAAATACTCTTCCGCGTATCGAAATGCTAAGCCTGAAATGGCTTACCCGTATCGAAACATTACCTCGCGTACCGAAACGCTAAGCGTGAAATGGCCTAGCCGTACCGATACAAAGGGACGCGTTCCAATACGCCTGGACCTAAAACGTCCACTTTTACTGGTTTAACTAACATTATTGGATATCAGACCACTTAATCATGCTTTAACACTCATACAACATTACCAATGATTGATCCTAATCATAATATCACAGAACTATCCTTAATTCATGGCAATCATGCTTTAAAGATAAACTATAGGCATACTTCCTAAAACCATATTTCCAATTACACCAAAACACTCATTTGAACATTTTCCAGCATATGCAACATACCAACATATTTCTAATATCAATGTCATCTTGTTAGAAACATTAAAGCATGGCAATCAACCAATGCTAACTAAATGCATACCTAAGCAACAACCATAAGTAAAAACCATCAACATGCTTATCAACCTCAATCAAACTCCAAAACACAACATTAACCATGCTTAAATATCAGGGAAAAATAGAATTACAAATCCCAAAAACTTGGCAAACACATTGCCTTATTAACCGAAAACTTAAATTGAGTTCATACTCAAAAGTAGACTTTGTTCTTGGATCACTTTAAACCTTGCCTTTGCTGTCCCAAACCTCAATGCTCTGCATCATTAGGAAAAAGAGAGCGTAAGCACACATGCTTAGTGAGGATGCTCATAAAACAATAATGTATTTAAAACCCCTTTGAAAAATATACACTTGTTTCCAAACCATGCTTACAACCAAAGCATTTTTATTGATTCCAACCAAAACATGCATATCGACCATATGCAAAAACATTTACAAATCACATGCTTAAGTCCCAAAGCGTCAAATCATTTCATGCTTAAATCCCAAAGCATTAAATCATGTCACAATGCTTAAATCCCAAGGCATTAAAACTAAGTTCAACACATAAGCTTTCATATATTGGCAACTATAGTGACCCCGAATAGTCGACCACCATCCTTGATTAGCCGACCGCTAACCATTGGTTAACCCACCATTAACCTTACATAGCGGATACATGGATCTCCCATGATGACTGATATCCATCAAAACCCATACCATACCGACCGCATGATATAACAACCTTGCCGATCGCAAGATTAACATCAACAAGAGGAATCGACCGCTCAACCCAAATGATAACATCATAGTCCGAGTAGCCGACCGCTATGCCTCAAGAACCTCTAACCACGATCGATTTTAAACATATTATAATGCACTTTATCCTATGGCATGCCAACTATATCCGAATGTTTTCTCATCATGTCACATAGCCAATATATCATTTACAAAATCATTTACTCATTGTTTTGCAATGCATTATACAAATCACCACATATGCAAACCACATTGCCAAGCAATACCACATTCCCGACCGGAACGATAACCAATGCTCATTAGCATTTCATATACTTTTAAACCATTGCATATGTATTCAAAATCATGCTTTTATAGTAAGTAAAACAAACCATGTTTACGACCAAAACATGAGTTACACATGCTCATATCTGAACCGATATTAAAGAGCAAAAGAGGGAAACTTACTTCCGAGCTTAGGTAAGTGTTTAAAGCTTAACCTAAACTCCCAAAAACACTTTAAAACCTTTGAAAGACTTTTAAAAACTTTTCCACTCACCAATTACACTTCGCCTTGCTCGCCAATGCAAATTGAGCTCCCGGCAAGCAACAATCCACCTCAAGCTACTTCACCTTGATTATCTCCTATTTTGACCACATAAAACCAGAGGAAGCATGCATCAAAATGCATCCAAACCACTGCCACAAAGCAACTATTTGCAACTCACAAGTTGCCCACTTAAAAACCATCCAAAACTTATCGAAATCAACCTCAAACACCTTACAATCTTAACCCAACCACAATTTAATGATTCGATACATCAAACATCAACAATTAACATCTAAAAACAATTTAACAACATCCTTATACTTCCAGCAATGATTAAACTCCCTTAAAATCACAAAAACCCTTAACTAACAACCTTTAACATTAGAGATTCAACTAGCTTCAGGATTACAATGTTAACAACAAGCTATTAACATTATTAAACATCAAAATCATGATCTAATCTGAACAAGAACCTAGAAAAACAAATTCAATTCGAAAATCTATCAATTTCACCATTAAACCATAATTAAACCAATTTTCTTTAATTAAACTATCAAAACACATTAGAAAACAATTGCAAAGGATTAATAACTTGGGAATTTCAGTAAAGAACCTTTCATTAGAGGAGAATAACAAGCATTACCTTTAATGGATGCTTTCTCCCTTAATTGGATGAATTACATGAGAAAATAAAGTTAAAATAATAAGGTTTTGTTCGGAAACCGTTGAGAATCCATTATAAATCAAAATATTTAAAAAAAAAGATTTACCTGAAGATTTGGAAGAAGAGAATAGTGTTTGGCTGGAGAGATTTTGAGAGAAAGTTAGTTACGTAACTTTTGTTTTAAAGAATTAATTTTCTCCAACCTATTTATATTTTCCAAAACACTTTTAAAAATAGCCAATTAAGGGATAAAGTTTGAGATTAGACTTTGGGAAATTAGCTCCTTAAAGATTCAAAGTTTTGACCCTTTTACAAAACAGTCACTAAAAACATATTTCAAAGTTTACATTTTGGTCACTAGTCCAAAATGTCCGATTTCCAAAACTCATTTTCCAAAATTGATTCAACTCCAATCCTTAACATATTAAATAATGATTTTAGAACATTTTTCCATATTTTTAACGCCTTCAAAAATATTTAATCTGATTTAATCCCGAAACCGACTCGAATTTCTAATTCCGATCCACCGGACCCGTAAAATGAACTCTCAAAACATATAGACCCAAAATCAGGGTGTTACAGTTTGACTCGTGCTCGTTAAAAAATCTTGTTTGTTGACTCGACTCGTTGCTCGTTAAAAAATCTTGTTTGTTGACTCGACTCGTTGCTCGTTAAGCTCATCAAAGTTTTTCCCTTTTTTAAAAAAGTATATAGGTAAAATCTAGTGATACTATTAGAGTTTAATATTAACATGCAAATTCATGAGAGAGAAAATGTGAGGAGATAAATAAACGAACATGTCATGACCGAGTTCGAGATAAAGTCGATATTCGAGTGTGAGACTCTTTTTAGTTTCTCAACAATCTTCGATGAACAATAAATGAGAAAATACCTTAGGGAATTTGGGGTTTTAACTTTCAATCATATTTTTTATCTGAGAATCAAAGACTTTCCCCTTTTATACTTTTATACATAAAGTAAAAATAAAATAAAAGGGAAAGACTTTACTAAAAAAGCTAATCATTATAATTTAATTTCTTCTTAATACAAATTAACTTTTTGAATTCTCGGAAAATACAAAACGTTTTAGAATTTTGAAACCAAATATTTTATGGGTAAATTACCTAGCAAGTCATTGAACTTTTCTAGAATTTTCAACTAGCATTAAACTTCTAGAAACATGATTTTTTTAAGGTAGCCGCCAAAAAATCAAAAAAATAATGAGCTGCTCGCAAACTTATCGAGTCAGGTTGGGTCTTGCTTGACTCGACTTGCTAATATCTCGAGTCGAGCATTGACCAAGTCGGACTCGAGCTGTTTGTGAGCTGCTCACCTCAATTAACATCCCTCGACCTAAATTTAAGACAACTCGAGAAATATCTCCAAAGTAATAATTAATAAATCTCAAAATCATCCAAAGTTCCATTTTTTACTATTATATTCGAATTTTATGATTGTAATTGTAAAGTTTGGAATATTTTTCAATGAAACAGACATCGGATTCGCGTTTACGAGGTAAAAAAAAAGAATGGAAATTTTAGGTTCAACTTTCATTGGCAGTGGCAACCGATGACCACCGACGATGGATGCCTTTAGTCGGATCCTAGAGTTGGCTTGATATTTTATCTAAAGTTCAGGGTCAAATTGATATTATATCTAAACTTTAGAGGTAAAATTAATATTTATTTAAAATTGAGGAGTCAAATTAAAAAATAATCATTGTTACTACCGTAACACTTCATCAAACTAACGACTTTTCGCGTTTCAATGACCAAATGTTATAAACGATACCATAAGTGACCAAAATATTATAAACGATAAATAAATGATCAGAATGTTAATTTTTTTAAATTCGATGAACAAAAATAAACACCTATAAAACGAATGTAAGGATTGTAGTAGTTTACCCTTTATTTATTGGATTCTTATTACATCCACATGTAGTGAATACTTTTTGTTTCCACGAGTGCCTTAATTTTAGGATTTAGAATTTTAGTTTAGGGGTTTTATTGTAGGGGTTTAGAATTTAGAGTTTAGGGTTAGAATTTAGGGTTTATGATTATAATTTAGAGTTTAAGGTTAGGGTTTAAGTTTTAGGGTAATATGTTAGGGATTTAGGTTTTAACCTATAAACCCTAAATTTTAACCGTAAACCCAAAATTCTATCAACGGACCCTAAATTCAAAATTACTACACTTAAACCCCTAAACTCTAAACCCTAAATAAAGTTTCTAAACCCTAAAACTAAAGCACTTGTATAAACAAAGTTTTCACAAGCGATTGTGCGTGAAATATTTACCCTTTTAGGAAAAATATCTCATACACTGGCGGTGGAAACGAAAAGTTTCCACAAGCGCCTTTAATTTTAAAGTCTAGAAACCTAGTTTAGGGTTTATGTTTTATGGGTTTAAGTGTAGTATTTTAGAATTTAGGGTTCATGGTTAGAATTTATGGTTTATAGGTAGAATTTAGGGCTTACAAGTTAGGGTTTAGGTTGTAGGGTAATATGGTTATGTATTTATGTTTTAACCTATAAACCCTAAATTCTAACCGCACCTAAATTTAAAACTCCTACACTTAAACCACTAAACACTAAACCTTAAACATAGTCTCTAAACCCTAAAAATAAGGTACTTGTGAAAACTTTTTATTTCCACCGCGTGTGCATGAAATAATTACCCTATATTTTAAATGTTCTATGTCATATTTGCACTTGACCTACGTGCATTACTCGTTTCATGTCGTTTCTACGAGGTACGGTAGTTGTGTATTATTGAGCTTGCAAAATTCATGGTTGAAGATTACTTCTTCATGCAAGTTAGATGGTTTCGGGTCTTGATTAGGACGTTAACATCACACCAGGAGTTCCAGCAACCAAATTATTCAAAGCATTGTACTTATTCCCTTTTAGAGGGGAATTAACTGTAGAACCCTTACTTTGTGATTTCAGTCTGTAACTTTGGATTTATATTTTGTGGGTTTTTTAGGCAAATGACACAAAATGTTTCCAACTTTTGCATGTTTTGTCAATTGTGCCCCTATTCCTTTTTTTGAGCAAGTCACTACCTAACGTTTCATTTTGGTTCAAATATGCCCCGTTGGATAGAAACTGTTAGTCAACAAAGGGTCAAACAACTTTAGCTGATTGAGCTGACACACGTGTACTTGAATGATGATGTGGAACTGATATGATTTGTATATAACCAAAACATAGGATATCTCCTCATCAAACTTAAATTAAGAAAAACATAAAAGGTCGGGTTTACACTCAGAATCTCTTCTCATTAAACACTTGCTTTACCTCCTAATTCTTCCTTTCATGGTAATTCAATTCATTTTTCTCTTCTTCTTTTTTTGAGCTGTGACTTGTTTCATGGTGAGTTGATCCCGACGCGCAAGGTTCTTTGTATACGAACCTGAGTTGTTGAACAGTCCCTTGTTCAAAGAATTGTTTTCGCCATGGAAGAAAAGAAAGATTTTCCTGGAATTTGTTCATAGGAAGAAATTTGCTTTCATTGTTGATTCGGTTATCAGGAATCACATGGAATCCCTCATTTGTCTTCTGTAAAAGGTTAGTTTTGGGGATTCTAAGTTTAAACTCGACCTTTATGCTTTTCTTAATTTAAGTTTGATGAGAAGAGATCTAATGTTTTGATTATATACAAATCCTATCAGTCTATAATAGATGGGAATGGCTCGGTCTGGTGGTTTGGGAGGGCAAGATTTAACTTTTAAAATTTTAATCCAATAAGAAGCTGTCATGTGTCAGCCTTTGAATCGTTTGGTTTTCATTATATAGATATTACGTTTTGAAGGTAAATGTCGAAATTCGAACTCATACAAAAATGTGGCAATATGAGTATCATTGGCCATTTGACCAATTATTGCATTTCTTTGTCGACATCATTTTCTCCCGGATCGAAAAATGTTGAGCCTTTGAAAGTCCATTGGAAGATTAGAGTCGTCATCAATCGTTTTGGGTTAGATACGATCGAATATCCTCAAACTTGTCTACATTTACACCGAGATCGTAATGAATTTGGGAGTTGATTGCACATGGGAAAGGATGGAGCACTCCTACAACGTCCAAAACTTGTATCTAATAAGGGGTCATGTTGTCTCAAAGAAAATTGAACTAAAAGGTTTGTACTAGTAAGGGGTAGTCCGATTAGCTTATGACTTAATGTTTCAGACACGACAGAAAGGATCTGAAGTTTACTCTATACAGAAATGTTCAGTTTTTAGCAATTGCTAAATTTAACTGAAGTTAATGAAATGTTCAAACAGGCAAAGGAGAGGAGAAAGTGATCCATGATAGTTTTTGAAACTCGTTTTGATGTATGGTAGGGTGGGGTTATTTATTAGATAACTTTGTAAGTTTTGACGATGATGAAGGATTCCAAGATAAGGGTTTCAGATTATATTCAATGGCTTCCCTACCAGGATAATTTTGCTTTTGCAGAGGGTACAAACCAGAACAAGCAACTTATGCTTAATCGAAACAGCCTACCATAATTTCAGTTTCATCTCAAAAACTGACATGGCACCTTCAGAGATGCAGCAAGATAGCATGAATGGGAGTTTGAGATGAGAGGATTCAAAAGAAATGAATTGCAGAGAGCTGTCACCCGATAATGTTGCCAGGGGATTGATCAAAGCTGAATAAACTCGGTTATCATTCACTTATTTCTCACCTTGAAAACTTAATAATGAATCCAAAACTTGAAACTAAAAGATATAAACTTTACTTCGTAATTTATGAGACAAACGAATTGTATAGAGGGGCAAGAAACCCCAAGTACACTTCATTATGAATAAGGAAAACAATTTCCCTCACCATATGTAGTAACAATAATACGTTCAAGCATAGGATGGAGCCAGACATTCATCAACCATATCCAAAAGGTTTGGGTTTTCTAGTGCTGCTGCAACCCGTTCTTTATCATTCAGTTGTTTATTAACTGCACGAAAGAAGAGTAGAGAAATGAGCTTTCACAACTGCTTCAACACACTATCACACTATTACTAAATATCCACTCGAGTTATAACCAGTTCAACAACAGAGTGAATTGTGCCATAGGTGTAATCAAGTTAAGTCTACTTGAACTTATGTAATACGAAGCTCACGGGCTACTCAAGTCAAGCATGAGTATACTCAAATTCAGCTCACTTGATAGCTCAAACAGATGAAGCTTAACTCAACAATGATCAAGTCAAATTCAAAACCTTTCAGAGTCAAACCCAAGGAGCTTTGAGCACAGGTCTCTGGTATACACCTTTCTACCACACTTCTTTAGTTTATCTACAAATCTCTCATCCCACAACAAATTTTGGAAACACAACTGGCATTAAACACCAGAGAAAATGGCACATACCTGCAGCTTCAGTTGCATGAGTTCCAGGTGCAACCCTTATATCCATCTAAAGACAACAAAAACAGTCATTGGCATGGGAATGTGAAGGGAGAGTCAAAGACAGAAAAAGAGGCAAGAATTTGCAAAGAGAATCTGCAGAATAAAAACCATGTGTAATTTATTTGATCATAAGAATAATACCTAATATAATCTATATGAACTAATAATTCCAATTAATTTGATAGAATTGCTACTAAACAAAACATGCAGTGGACAAGTTTATCAAACAGGTTTCTCGTACAGGAACTGACTAAGACCTTGTCATTAATTAATCAATTGACTTGATCACTCATCTTATTTGGCCTGTTAACTCATCTTATTTGGAATCCTCATATCTCATGTTGGCAGGCAGCATAAAATCAAACATAGTTATGCATTAACCATAGATGATGTTAGAGTTTCCTGCTCCATTAAAACAAACTTCAGTTGCAGGCTAGTCCATAACCAAAGCTCAAGCAGCAAATTTAGAAGTCACTAAAGCCAAAACAAAAAACCCAAGTGGAAATTTAGTTGGTGAAATTTCTGAAGTAAAACAAGAAGCTCAGATCAACATAACATCTCTAGTAAGATAAATTTCATAATTTTCCTTCTCAGACTTCGGCTACGAAGATGAATGAAATGAGAAACAAATTTGCAGGTATTCAACAAGAAAAGTAAGTAGATCCTTTCCATTTCAGGGAACAAAATCCAACAAATTACGGATACTCCCCTTTCTTGTTCCCAAATTTCTACCATCCAATTTCTAAACTTTATATCACGGATACCACACATTGTTTGAACTAAGTTCTTATCAATCCATTCCCTAACCACTGAAAACAAGAGAGAGATTGACTTTACATGATTCATACAGCACTAGAATTGACATGTTAAGCTCAGAACTCGAAAAAGGAACAGAAAAAAAGGCAGAAAGCCAATACCTTGTAGCGAGAAGGAAGACTCCTCATAAGTTTGACTCTCAAACAAAGACCAATAACTGTAGCCATACTACAATGTTCAACAGTGGGAGTGAATGTCACCCTGAATAAGAAACAAATCAATAATAAAACCATTTGCTTAACAAAAAATGAGTGAGAAGCATATGTATAAGAGATAATTTGACCATCATACCTAACGTAACTTCGCTCGTTGTCTACTTCAATAGCATCTTCAGTTATTACTTTAAGCTCTTCTAAAGAGTAGGGATGCTCAGGATCCTTTATATCTCTAATATGATTTAAGAATGTTAAGAAAATCAAAATAATTTGCTCCACATAACTCGATGTAAAATAAGGAAAATATTACCCAATAGAAGCAGATATTTTACACAGCATGGTAAAAATAGCTCGCACATCAAGAAAAGGATATCAAAAATTTCTTGTTGGTCAATAGGTTCAACAGCATACTCATCGGGCACAGATGTTACGTTTTCGAACCTGCCGCTCTTTCTTCTCGTACACAATAGGGTTTGCATTTATTAAACCGGACACCATAGTTTCTGAATCAATCAACAACAATAGAATTATAAAAATAAATCAATCATATCGTCACTGTTCTTTCTCCCCGTACCGCTATAAATAATTGTTTTCGGTTAATCAAATTTGCAGCCCTTTGATTTCTACCACAACTGAAGAAGAACAATTGGGGTTAAGCACATATATATAATCTTATAAGAAATTAAGTATAGTTCTCCCAAAAATTGAAAGAAACCATAAGGATGCAGAAACAAACCCTAAAAACTAATTTGAGAGGAAAAGGAATAATAACAGAAAAACTAAACCAAACCTGAGCAAAAGACAATATTTTTTTTATAAAACGACTAAACAAAGAAATCAAGTTGACTAGTTAAATAAAATCCTACAGAAACATAATTGCCATGAATCTTTACAACAAAAATCGAAATTACAAACAGAATGGCAGAAAATTAGTGGGTATGAATTACCAATTTGAAGTGGCGCAAGCCCTGGGAAAACCGGAGCGAAAGGGGAAACGTAATTGCGAGAAAGCGAAACGAAGTTTAATTCGAAAAACCAAATTGAGAAGATTGAAGTGGATAATCAACAAGAAGAAAACAACTGTAGAACTAATAAAAGTGGTTTTTCTTTGCCATCGCTATTTTGATCCAACGGCTGACAATCCAAAGTGACTTCGATATCTACAGGCTCATAAAAGTTCGCATTAGGTTAGGTTGCACTAGATTAACATTTAACATCTATATCTATTCAGGTGCGGGATGCCGACGGGCGGGTCGGGTGGATTTTTTGCCGCCACTAAATTGTCTTCACTCTAAATTTTACTAAATTGTCTTCACTCTAAATTTTAACAAAAATTTTGATTAAACTCAACTCGTCAAGAAAAATTAAAAATATAATATATATATAATAAAAATTGTATATATAGTTATAAATAAATCGAGGCAGATTGGATTAAAAAAATTTCGTATTAAATTCAAACTCGATCTGCCCCGTCTGTTTGTTGGAATCCATCGGATCCAGATTTTTTTTTTGTTATCTCTAGCCATTGATTAACCGGTTTCAATTCAATTAGTTTAAAATGTTGAGACAAAATTTTAAAAAAATCAAATATTTGAATTCTACAATTGTAAATAAAATAAATTGAGTTGGAAAAAATCTTTTACATAATTGTTATTACAGTATATAATATGAATTAATCGATCAAAAAGTCGAATATTAATGTTATAGCAAAAAATATATAGATTCAAAAAACATTAGGTAAAGATCAAACACGCAGAGGTGACACAAATGTTTAGGGGACTGTGCGATTTAATTAAATGTCGTATTCAAGTTAAATAATTTAAATGTTTGTTGGTGACTTGTTATGTGTGTAATAAGTTAACTTCTAAATAAAAATAAATATAACATAACTCAAAAAATATGAAGTACATCATCTTGTTTTTCCATATTCTCTGTCACGAGTTTATAATTAATCTTTTGTTTGTGATGAAAATGAGAATATTATCGTAGCCTTAAAACCTTCTGAATCTATTCAAAAGAAAAGAGTGCTCGTATAATATATTTCAAAAAAAGAATTCAGATCAACTAAGTTAGTACATTGTTCTGCTGTAAAAGCAGACTAATTCCATTCGAACGAACCATAAAACACTGAACTTCCAAAGAGTCCGAATTAGCATAATTAGCATACTTGGCTAAGTTATTTGTTCATATAATGGTGAAAGTTAAAAGTTTAGGAAAAAATATTGTATACCCATCAGATAATTTACCCTGTAACATCCCAATCTCGATTCGGATTCAAATTGCTATATTCAGGTCACCCAAAGTCCTACCCAAAAAGTTTTCATTTAAAAACTATAAGTTTAGCCATTATCAAACCTCAAATCATTCATAATTTCATATAGTCAAATAAAACACATAAAATCGGTTTACAAAATAAGAGTTCCAAATTTAACACTGTATATTAAAATAGTATTTCAAAATAAAGTTACATAGCCATTATCAAATCCCAAAATAGTATATTAAAATAGTATTTTAAAATAAGAGCACAAACTATCTCGTTTTTTCTTTTTAGATGCTCAAACTATTATTTTTGCCCCTTTTAAGGTTAATCGAGTCACTTATTTTGACCAAAAAATAATAGCTAGAGTATCTAAAAGAGACAAAAAAAATTAAACACCTAAAAAATAATGAGATAGTTTAGACATTTTAATATTAAGCTTATAATAAATTGAAAACTTACTCATGTAATTGACAATTTTTTATTTAATTGACCGAATTGAATCAATTTCTTAAATTAATAACCAATAAGTTAGGTTAAACTAATACTATTGAATTTAAAAGCTTACCATTCACATCACATGATATCATAGTTATGATAATCCTCCTCATGCAAAATCAAATGTCCTTTGACTGAATCTGGCAGATGCACTATAAATGCAAACAGGTTTTGGGGGGCACTACGTTTAGATTTACAGTATTTATTACTGAATCTGGCAGTCAGAATTGTGATAATTTCCATTTTCAATTGGGTAGACCCATTTTTTTACTGCACTATAACATTCATTTTTAGGTAAAGTTCCTAATCACCATCTTAATCAAATCTAAAATAAAGGTGAACTTTTCCTGCTACAATCCTATGCTAATGCTGCTTTTTATTATTTTCAGTAAATACTAGTAAATTCGTTCATAAAAATACTACTTAGTAAATTCAAGGGACTTACTGAATAATAATCTAGAGATTTTTTTTTATCTTTTAATTCATGTAGAAAATAATATCTTTTAATTTTATTTTTTTAATATGTTGGAATTACATGCCGACTTTTTTTTTATCTAAATGGAAATGCTTAGTAGGACTTTTGTTTTGAAAATGTCAGACTTTATATTTAGAATTAAATTTTATTAATTATAAAATAGGTTTAATTATCTAAATGTTTGACTTGTTAGTTGATCAAAGTCGAGCATCAAGTTCTGTCTAGACTGTTCTTGTCCTAATGGAAATAATAAATAATTATAATAGATTTTATTTACGGCGATACAGTGTTGTATATTCAAGAGATAGTGAGATTGAATCCAACGATAGGTTTCAGTGGACAGAGGCGAAACAGAGCATAGACCTATGAAGGCCACCTCATTTAAAAAAATAGATTTTGGTCCCTTAAATCTTTTTTAAAAAATAAATTTGTCCCCACAAAATTTGTATAAATTCATATTAAAGTTCAAAATTTTTTATTTTTTAAAATTAAATTCTTCTCATGATTTTTAAAAGTTCTCGTTATGTCTTTTAAATTTTTAAAAAATTTAGTTAGGCCCCAGTTTTTTTTTGAAAAATGTAAATAAAATCCCTCAATTTTTTTTAAATTTCAATTTAAATCTCTAATTTTATAAAAAAAAAATTAAATTTCTCCCACAAACTCTTTTGTCTAGTTCCGTCAATGCTAGTAGAAAAAGATGATGATGTTCATCCTAGGAGACAAAAGGTTCAACCAGTTTTGTCTACAAGGTGTGTGCGCCATATCAAAGAGTTAAGAAAGTGTAAACATATACAACCTTATAATCACCTCAAGACTATTAAAAAAAGAGATAATGAGATTGCATGATGTCTCTGTCTCTATTATTTTCGATCGGGATCCATAATTTGCTTATAACCAACAATATCCAACCTATTGGTCGATTAATTTGGATCAGGTAATGCAATGATCCATTATGGGGCAATCCGCTTGATAACTCTTACACATTCACATATCTATGCACTTCTTTTACTTGAGTTTTCCTTGTTCATTTATATTATCGTCATTTACTTAGGTTTTCATCAATTTTCTCTTGTTTTTAGATGTCGGCCTTAATATGTCAGTACATTACATACTTGTGTCTATACAGAGCTACATAATTCGTTTGCTAGTTATGACGTATGAGAGACCAAGAGCTTAGAAAGATAAATGAGTTGTTTTGATATTTTGGACCAAAGGATAACTGTTTGCACAAGAGAGCACGAGACCACTTGGGACCACATTTGAAAGATGGTCTTCACAGGTACACCATTCCAACTATAAAAAGGCCACACGATGCTTGGAGGTGTCAGGACCATTATGCGCCAGAGGCCAGAGACTGCCCCTGCATCAAGACAAACGCCCTTACCGGGACAAGACAACAAAAAAGATCAGTAAGTGTTACATTCTTATTGGCTATCATTTCTCACTCCTCCGCCTATATAAAGAGAAACTCTTTTACAAGAAAGATGTATGTTTGGAGAGTCTTTTGAGAGCTTATTTTCTAGAAAAAAAATCTTTTTTCTTCCCCCAAAAATGGTTACTACCATGAAAGTTTAAGGAGCTTTGAGGTCTTGGTGCAGAATGAAACAATATGACGGCTAAAAGGTTGTATGGACCGACAATTGCAGCAGTGGTTAACGTAAGGCTCACTCATCTTAAAGGAGCAAAGTTCATGAACCCGATAGAGTCTTGTTTCTTGCTATTGGCCATGCGTGATCTTAGAAAATATGGTGTTTTAAAACTTATTTAATGTATAATACTTTATTTAATACAATTACCCTTCGCTTAATGTTCTTTGTTATTGGCTTGTACCCACTCAAACCCTTATTTCTCTCTTGTTTAACTTAAAATTTTACCTTATGGTGGTGAGAATAAATATTATTATCATTAGCGGTAATTAATATGATATCTACCATATCTACAAGTATGCACCTTTCAAAATGCGCTTTGGTTCATTCATTTTAGGGAATGAAATAAATTTAATAGATCATACATCTTTACATATCAAATAGCTTCTCTATTTATGCAAAGCTAATGTCTCAAGAACTTTTATTGCTCTTATGCAGCCATTAATTTTAGCACTTTCAGAAATAATACCTATATCAACTTTTTGCATTGTCAATAAGAATAAATAAATTTCACAAAATATTCAAAATAAAAATATAAAACATAACAATTAATATGTAAAGTAAATTGAAATAAAAAATAAATTAAGAGATTAGTTATTCCCTTTAGCATTATGAGGAAATAATTAGAAGACGAATTATTCTCTTTAGGGGTTATAAGTAAATAAATTAAAAATGAAATATTCCCTTCGGGATGTAAGGAAATCAAGAACGTCCAAATGAGTTTGACTGGTATCTCTTCGTCATTTTCGCAAACAAATTTTTTTCATTTTCTTTATTATTTAATAATCGTTGATAAGGGTCCACAACATGTTTCGGTGTACGACAAATACGAGACCAATGTTTTGTACCATCGCATTGGTAATAAAAGGATTCCACTTTCTTAGAATGATCTTTATCACTATTGGCATCCTTATAATTCCATTTTTAGTGTAACACCCCGATCCCACCGAATCTGAGACGCTACATTCGATTCACCTCTAACTCGAACCGTAAAATATTGTTTAATTTAAAATCCTAAGTTTAGCCATAACACACAATTAAATCAAGTCATTAAATAAGAGTTTCATAAATAAGTTCAAACTTTAAAATTAGGAGCTCCATACAAGTTTAAACCACCGTATTTTCGAAAGATTAAATTAATAGTTAAGGTTCTATGAATACATAGTACACTACACGAATTTAGGTATTGTACTCTAAACTTCAAATCGGTGCTGGAAATCCTTGATGACGAGCTCCTCGAAACAAGCTATCTGTCAACCTACACATGGAAACAAAAAATACGTTACACATTTATCAAAGCATAAATCAACATTAGGCGATGATATAAAGTAAGCCAACCCGTTACACATTTATCAATGTCTAGGATCACAAAGCATTGGGTCAACCACAAAGTACTCGGGATCACCTAGCATTGAGTAAATCATTATCATATTCGGGATCACCTAGCATCGAGTAAATTAATATCATATTCGGGATCACCTAGCATCGAATACTCACATTCATGGTTATTCCCGGGATCACCTAGCATCGAGAACTAACTCATAGAGGTGCTCCTGGGATCACAAAGCATCAGATACACATTTCGGCCAAGTACTGTAGTACATGTTGATTACAATTTATCCAAACTATTAGCGGACCAATCGGGTCGTACTAGGGCCCTCAACGGGGTCCACAAGCAAAAACGACAAAATTTGGATAGTGGCTCCAATGAGTACCGGTACACCCCACTAGATATCGGTACTCGTGTTTGGGTGTCGGTATTGGATTGATTGTACTGGTACCAAAATTGGCTACTGAAATTTGCATAAAAGGCTCAGTACCTGTACTGGATCGATCGTACCGGTACATGGAGACCCGTATCGGTACCGCTTGAAGGTTGTACCGATACGTGAACACCAAATCACTTGGTTTAAATTGGAAATCCCCTCTGTATCAGTACAGGTCTGGCACGTACCGATACTCAAACCTATAACTAGTTTTTCCAACTCAGGTTTACTTCCACACAACCCTTAGACACTCATATATAAACTTCAACTCACTTGGGAGTTTTCATGGTAATTTTGGCCACTCAAAGGCCTCTCAAAACAAGCACATAACACCAAAACATCACCAATTCAACAATTCAAACCAAAACCCCATTATAACATGCTTTCTCTAACCCTTGCCCCAAAGTAATTTTAGCCAAGCAATCAATCATTTAGGAAAGACAAGAAATAAGATAGGTTAGAGATGTACTAACATTAACAACAAACTCAAAAGCCTCCACTAGCAAGCAAGTTCCTCACTTTATTCCCTTTTTCTTGGTGTTGGAAGCTTTCCCACTTCTCTAGCTAATCAAAAGTGTAATAACAACATAGTTACACCTCTAGATGATTAGAAGGAAGTAAAAACGAATTACTAAACACAAAAATCAGGCTAACACCTTTCCAAACCCAACTTTCTTTCAAATTCCCATTTCCCCCAACCACCATTTCTCAAGATTTTTACCTCAAAATGTATATCCATTCAAGCTCATTTCAAATCTTACCTTTAAATTTCAGAATGAAAAACTATTGTAATAAAGCTTCCAACTTATTCTCAAAAATCTCTCAAGGAAGATGGAGAATAGAGAGATGATGAAGAAGGTCTTAACGGTGATGATATAAGCAAAAGGGACATTGTCCCCTTGTCTTGCTTATTCCCACCAATAGGAACAAGGGAGGGCAACCCACTTTTAAAATGGGTGAAATTCTCATCCTAACCTTCATTCATCATCCAAAAAATGTATCCCCATCCCACCATGAGGCCCAAGGTCAAGCCCAAAACTATATTAGGCCCATTTAGATTTTCTGATAGCCCAAATTCGAAGGCCCAATACTCAGGTCAACGTTAACACGTTAACTCGAGAAAATTCGAGTCATTATATTTAGTGGGTATAAAATGTTCTTAAAATAACAATCTTGTCCATGTATATGTTTATGGCCTCGACCGTGACCACAACTACTAATGTGACCTTTATTCTTTTTGTTATATAATATCATATTCACTTAAAGGTATGAAGTGGAGCTAGTAGGCATTTAAAACATTTTTACAATATTGTGTATGCAAGACAACATTATTTGCGTAAAAAGTTAAGTTTTTTTTTCTAACATATCATCATTAGTGATATTCTAACAACATAATTTCAATTTATGTTTTTACAAGTACCTTAATTTGAGGGCTTTGTGGCTTAATTTAGAGTTTGATTTAGGAGTTTATGTTTAGGTGTTTATAATTTAAAGATTGTGGCTAGAATTTAGGGTTTAGGGTTAGAATTTAAGGTTTATAGATTAAAACCTAAATCAATAATACATTACCCTAAACCTTAACATATAAACTCTAAATCATAAATTCTAACACCAGCCCATAAATTTAAAATTCCTAAATTAAACCCTTAAATTTTAAACCCTAAAATAAATTCCTAAACCTTAGATCTAAAATACTTATAGAAATTAAAAGTTTTCATCGTCCGCCCATGACATATTTCCCTTAAATTAATAGTATAATGGAAAATAATTATTTTGTCGTTTCAAAAATCTCTTCCAAACTCGTACTTCTATATGTTATTATTATAGATAGATAAAACTATTTATTTCATAAATCTAATCTTTTTAATATAATATTTTATATTATTTTGAATGACTTTATGTAAAATTAAGTATAATAATTTGAATATTTTATTTTAAAAATTAAATTAGATAATTTTGATAAATATGTATTTTTTGTGAATTGGGGGTCTTTGGATTACTCGGATTCGAACCAAGGACCTTATATCAACAAACAATATATTATGTTATTATACCATTAACAATATTAATTGTATTAGCAAAAAATAACAATATTAATATTAGGCTAAATTACCCGTGTGACCATCCAACTATGTGTTTTTTATATTTTGACCACCAACTAAAAATATAGACAATCACATCATTGAACTTTTAAATTGGTCCTAATCAAGCCATTGACCGTCAATTTTAACGGGAATGACGTGATAGTTAACGAAAATTGATATAGTTACACAGTTAGTCTCCATATTTACATATACAATCAGTTTAGTCTTAATTTTAATATAAAAATAAATTTAATCATCCAATCGGATGACGACACATGTCCCATCTTTTCTCCTGATTATATTATATTTAATTCTATAGATTTTACCAACGAATCAGACTAATCTTTTAATAAAACAAGTTACAAGATAATCAATTATGAGGGCTTAGCCTATCGGTTGTGGTGTTAACCCTCTACTTTGCTGGTTGTAGGTTTAACTTTAAATCCTCTAGGCGCATAAGGCCCTCTTTTTATTTGCTTGCTTTAATTTTGTGACAAGTCAGATAATAATACGTGTCATCATATAATTAGTTAGTTAAATCTATTAAACTAAAAATAATATAATTAAGAGAAAGGATGAGACATATATCATCATCTGATTGGATGATTAAATTTATTTTTATATTAAAATTAGGACTAAATTGATTGTATGTGTAAATATGAAGGACTAAATATGTAATTATATTAATTTTCGTTAACTACCACATCATCATTTCTGTTGAAATTGACGGCGAACGACATGATTATGACCACTTTAAAAGTCTGATGGTGTGATTGTCTATTTTTTTAGTTGAATGGTAAAAATAAGACAAATTATATAGTTGAGTGGTCATACAAATAATTTACACTATTAATTATTTTTATAGCAAATATAGATATTTTAAGGGATAACCTTGGTCAAAATAAATTAACAAATATTTTATTAAAAATATATTAATTTAAGGGTAAACTACACGGGAGACCATCGATCTTTGGGGTTGGTGTCGAAATGACCACCGATCTTTTAATTTTGTCAAAATGACCATTCAACTATTGATATGGTTCCAATATAGCCACCAGCCGTTAAAACCTAACAGAGAGGCTGACGTGACAGTTAACAGAAACTTGTATAATTACACATTTAGTCTCCGCGATTTTCACATTTAATCAATTTAGTCATAGTTTCAATTTAATAAAATAAATTAATTATTCAATTAGGTGGTGACACGTGTCGGAGGACTTTATCTATTTTTATTTAATTAAATTAATTTATTTTCCTCATCCAATCAAGTGGTGACACGTAGTTGGGGGGAATCGAACCCACAATCCCTTGGGTGTAGAGGAAAGCCTCTGCCACTGGGTTATGCACATATTTATGACATGAAACACAAAATTTAATATATGACTTATATGATTGTTAATGCCATGAAAAAAATAATTAAATGTGATTTTAGGGGATTCGAACATGACACACTTATGATGCATAAAAACATCTAACCCAAAATTTTATAAACCCTAAAAATTTTATAGACCCTAAACCTAAAAAATTATGAACCCTAAACCATAAAAATTTTATAAACAAAAAAAACTATGGTTAGTGCATGATTTAAAAAAAATCTCTAAACCCTCAAAAATATAGTTAATGCACGATTTAAAAATTTATAAACCCTAAACCCTAATTTTTTTTATAAACCATAAACCCTAGAAATTCTTAATTAAGTTAAAAATCATAAACCGTGCACTAACTATAATTTTTAGGGTTTATGATTTAGGGTTCATAAAATTTTTATGGTTTAGGTTTATAATTTTTTAAATCATGCACTAACTATAATTTTTAAGGTTTAGGATTTAGGGTTTAGAGATTTTTAAAATCATGCACTAACTATAATTTTTAGGGTATATGGTTTAGGTCTATAAAAAAGTTAAATCATGCGCTAATTATAATTTTTAGGGTTTAGAGTTTACATATTTTTAGGGTTTAGGAGTTAAGGTTTATAAATTTTTTAGGCTTTAGGGTTTATAAAATTTTAGGGTTTATAATTTTTTAAATCATGTACTATCTATAATTTTTAGGGTTTAGAGTTTAGAGATTTTTAAAATCATGCATTAACCATATTTTTTAGGGTTTAGAGTTTATATATTTTTAAGGTTCAGGGTTTATAAAATGTTTAGGTTCCAGAGTGTATATTTTTAGGGTTTAGGGTTTTAGTTTTTTAGGGTTTACAAATTTTTTAAATCGTGCACTAATTATATTTTTAGGGTTTATGGGTTAGAGATTTTTTAAATCACGCACTAATTATAGTTTTTAGGGTTTATAAAATTTTTAGGGCATAGTGTTTATAATTTTTTAGGTTTTAGGGTTTATAAATTTGTAGGGTTTAGGGTTTACAAATTTTTAGGGCTAGATGTTTTTATGCATCTTAAGTGTGTCATGTTCGAATCTCCTAAAATCACATTTAATTCTTTTTTCATGGCATTAATAATCATATAACTCATATATTAAATTTTGTGTTTCATATCATAAATATGTGCCTAGCCCAATGGCATAGGCTTTCCACCTACACCCAAGGGATTGTGTGGTCGATTCCCCCTAACTACATTTGTGCAATACTTTGATTTTCTCTCCAATGTCACCACCTGATTGAAGGAGAAAAATAATTTAATTTAATTACTTAATGTTATTAAATTGAAACTAGGACTAAATTAAATAATTACTTAATGTTATTAAATTGAAACTAGGACTAAATTAAATAATTACTTAATGTTATTAAATTGAAACTAGGACTAAATTAAATAATTACTTAATGTTATTAAATTGAAACTAGGACTAAATTAAATAATTACTTTATTTTATTAAATTGAAACTAGGACTAAATTGATTAAATGTGAAAATCGCGGAGATTAAATGTGTAATTATACAAGTTTTTGTTAACTGCCACGTCAGCCTAGGTTTTAATGGCTGGTGGCTATATTGGAACCATATCAATAGTTGAGTGGTCATTTTAACAAAATTGAAAGATCGATGATCATTTCGACACAAACCCCAAAGATCGGTGGTTTCCCGTGTAGTTTACCCTTAATTTAAAGGTTAATATAACTATTAAACTCATTTTAAATAATAAAATATTATTATTTTTAATAAAATAAAAATATTTTATCAAACACACCAAATTTCAAAAAATAAGGAGAAAATAAGGGAGAGAAAAGCCCGCTTCAATTGGAAAATTTTCACTCGAAAACCCTCTGTTCTCATTTCCCTATCCCACTTTCTCTTAGCTATCTGATTTCCATATTACTTTTAATTTTTGAAAACCCCACAAACGCCACTTCCTCTTCACTCTCTTTCTTCTCTGTCGTCCCCCCACTGTCTTACTGTCTCTCTTTTCTAAGTGAAAAAGAGGGAAAAATCCCAGCTCCACACTTTCTCTCAAACCAAACAAACAAAAACGAGAGAAAACCGTAGAAGCCTCCTCCATGGATTTTTGTGACACAACCAACGTTTTGTTGAGCAAAATCAAGGTTTTAGACCCTGAAAATGCTTCTAAAATAATGGGTTACATTCTTATTCAGGACTTGCCCGACCGGGATATGTTACGTTTAGCCTTTGGTCCTGAAACCCTTTTGCAGTCCCTTGTTCTCAAGGCAAAAGCTCACTTGGGACTTTCTTCAAACACTTTCTCATCTCATTTGAACCCAATCTCAAGACCCAGCACCTCTAACAATTCCCAAAACCCACTTCCACCATTATCACCTACTATCATTCCGAGAAACGGGTTCTCCGATTTTTCAAAGAAGGTGCCTTCTTGGTCTCCTAATAGTAGCCCACAGTCAAGTCCTTTTCTTTCTTACGAAAATATTCGGTCCGGGTCTCTCTTAGATACACGAAGGACTGGGGATGGCAATACTGATTTAATCGATGAGAGTCAAATGAGTGACTACTTTTCTTTCTTGAATGATTCTTCCTCTTCTAAGAATGATGACTTTATTGGTCATAGAAGGAGTTTTTCAGAAAGCGATGCATGTTTCGGGACAGCTGAAGAAGCCGGCGGATTTGGTGGTCTTTTTGGTGGTTACAAACCTTGTCTTTATTTTGCTACAGGTTTTTGTAAGAACGGTGACAATTGCAAGTTTACACATGGTCTTGGTGGTTTAGCAGATAATGTTGATATGAATGGTGCTGTTGTTGGTTCACCTAGTAAAATGGACCTTCTTTATCATCAACACGAGGAAATGATGAGAATGAGAGCAGCTGCTCATCAGCAAAGATTGGCTGCTGCTCAGTTGATGGCCGGTGTTTCTTCACCATTGCCTTATGAAAAAAACATGAATCTTCTGTTGCAACAGCACACTGAGGCCCAGAGGTGTATTAAAGATTCCCCATTTTTGTTTCCTGCTGTCTGGCTAATTTTTGGGGCTATTTTATGATGTTTCTTAATTTTTGTTCTAAACTTGTGCTTTTCTTGGTGGCTATGGAATCCGCAACAATGCTTTGCTATGGTTTTACGTAAATTTTATTAGGAATTTATTTATATATCATTTTCTATTTGGCGTTTCTTTGGTTGATTTGTTACTATGAGATGGTTTCTTTTAAGCATTTTTATTCTTGTTTGTGGTTTGCGCTTACTTGGATGAACAGTGAATGCATCTATTTGGCTGTCTTCGTTTTCACTGCCTTGATGCATAGAGTTCATTAATTTAATTTTCCTTAGCACAGGCATTTTTATTTCCTAGCATGATCGTCGACATATTCTTCCTTTGTGCTAAATATAAGTTCTTTTCATTTGTCACATTGTGGTGTTGCAGAGCTGCTGCATTGATGTTGGGTGAAGAAATCTGCAACTTTTCCCCGGGCCGATCTGAGATGAACGAGCTTTTGTCAATGGGATTGGCAGAAAAGGCTAACTCGGCTTCTAAACAGATTTACCTGACTTTTCCAGCTGATAGTACATTTAAAGATGAAGATGTTTCTAACTACTTCAGGTATCAATTGCATTTAGATATAGTCTGACCGAGCATATATGTAGCTTATGAGTTCTCTCAAGTCCATATGCATCTTGTTGAATGGGGAGCTGCAATTGAATTATTTACCCACAGTCCATATGCATTTAGATAATATACCCGATGGCCGAAAATCCATGGTTGTTTACTTCTATCCCTGAACCCTTCTGCCTTTTCTAGGTATTGAATTAACTTTGATAGTGTGATTTGTATCACCTTCTGGCAGCCCAGTATCTATTTTACAATACTCCATTGTTTTTCTTGGTGATTTGTGATATTCTTAATTGCTAGTCACTCTTCATATCTACTTAATTTTTTTATACCGGTATATAGTGTATAATATTTGGAGATGTGTTTGAGTAGAATAACTATCACGAGCTCAATTTGATTGCTGTTGTACCCTTCAGGTTAGGAGGGGGTGATCTATTATAAATACATGATCCATCTTCGAACTGATTATATAACGGACATGTCATAAATGTCGATAATGCTTTGGTGGTAAATGTATTATACAAAATACTGGAGGCGTTTTCTGTGGAGTTTGCAAATTTGTTTCTAAAGCATGTTTTATTTTCTTAACATTTCTGTTGCATAAACAGGAGACAACAGGAAACTAATTATTAATTATTTAGTTTATGCAATGCTTCATTATCTTCCTTTTCTTTTAGATGAACATTGCTTCATTGTCTTCTATTTTTACTTTGGTGCTAGGGGATGTATGGGAAGTTAAAAAATTGGTAGTTTTTGCATTTTTGTCTCAATGAGGAGGAAATTCTACAAGATTTAGAATTAAGTAGAATTAGTCCTCCTTACCTCAAGGAATGGTCAACTGTTCATCAAAGTCAATTTTGTATCACATTTATCGGAGTGACAAGCATAGGATAAGAAAATCTGTTTTCCCACGAGAAAAGTGAGGTATAAGACTTATAGGATCTTTGTTTACTTGGTCAAACTTGCAACTCAGCTGTATAATAAGCCTGGTGGTGGTGAATAGGGAAAATTAATGTTTCTGTGCCTAGAGATTGATTATTGCTGGATTCGGCATGCTTGTAGAAGAAGCAGAATTGACAATTTATTTGGGCCCAAACGCTGTAATTTGACATGGGAAGTTGTATTGCTATGCCACAGACAGTCTGAAACTCCTAGTGAATTGAGAATAATGGGAACCCTGTATATATATTCACATGTGTCTAGCCAAGGCTTCCTTTTGAATGTATGTTGTTGTCAGTTGTTTATTTTGATGCAAAATTCTAAAGACTGCTAAAGGGGTTTTCTTTGTTCTGAACTAAGGTTTATAAATTTCTTAAATTTTAATTTTGTGAACTTACTTCAGTTCAATTGTATGGTTTAAAGCATGTTTGGGCCGGTGCAAGATGTGAGGATTCCATATCAGCAGAAGCGAATGTTTGGCTTTGTAAGTTTTGTCCATTCAGAGACCGTGAAGCACATTCTGGCCAGAGGAAACCCCCATTACATTTGTGATTCACGTGTACTTGTTAAACCCTACAAGGAAAAGGGAAAAGTTCCTGACAAGTATGGCATTTTCTCTTATTTGTATTTTTTCTTAGTTCTGGCCATCATCATGCAATGAATTTATAACTAATAATGGAACAATTGCAGGAAGCAATACCTGCAACAACAGTTGGAGAGGGAGAACTTTTCTTCATGTTCAAGCCCTTTAGGGCTCGACTCTAGAGAGCCATATGATCCTCGTGTTGGTAAGCAAACAAACATAGTTTTTTGTAGGGTTGTCAGCTTATGTGGTTTTTCTGCTTGAAATTGGAGAATGCTTGGGATGGCTGTTTTTCTGATTTTTTCTTTTTCTCTTTAGATTTTGAGGCTCATAATTTCTCTTTACATGCAGGGGCAAAGATGTTCTACAATTCTCCGGAGATGATGATGAGAAGGGTAGTCGAAGAGCAAGCTGATCTCCAGCATGCTATTGAACTGCAAAGGAGAAGGTTGGTGAACTTGCAACTTCCAGACTTCAAGAATGATGGCATTCATCATCACCAACGCAGCCTATCCGTTGGTTCTTCTGTTTCCTTGCCTGCTTATTCTCTTGACAGTCAAAACATTCCTCCATCTGACAGCGTTAAACAAGAAGTCTCAAAAGGTTTTATAATCAGCCTCAGTTGTTCGATCCCTTGTTATTATCTTTTTGTTGAATCTGTGAATCTTACGTTGGTTGTTACGTCGTTTCCTTCTCTTGTTCAGAAAAAAGAATAAAATCAAAATTAATTGTTTGATATATTTGAGTTTGTCAGTCGAGGAATGTTGGGGGGAAAAGGCTTGGCTGTAGTTAAAGTTATATTATTTCTTGTGGCAGGCAATGGTGGTAATACAGCTGCTGCTGTTCCTGTAACTGTGAATGCTGCTGGGGAGGAAGAAGTGAATTTTGCTTGTGTTCAGAAAGGGGGAGTTGAAAACTCCAAAGGGTATGATGTTGGATGTCCCTTAACACCATGGAACTTAATCTTGATATTTAGATAAAGCTTCAACCAGTACAGATGCCGTATCTCTTATTTTTGTTCAGATCTTATTGTATACTGCTGTCTTCTCGAGACTTCTAAAGTTGGTTATCTTTCTGTTGTTTTTCCCATTTGTTTTAATTTGCATTTCTGATAGATGTCATGAGAGCAGCATGGAGCATGCACTTCCTGATAGCCCTTTTGCTTCCCCTGAAAAGTCTACTGAAAGTCACCTCTCTGAGTTTCCTGCTTTGGTGGAAGCAAATGGAAATCCGGATTTATGTGCTATTTCATCTTCCGAAAATGATCCATTACTAACCTCTTCTACTAGCGGCATGGCCTCCATTTAAGCTGTCCTCTTCTTATTGCCAAGGTATCATCACTGCTTTAAAATTGTTTTAACTTAATCTACTCCTGCTATGATTAATCGAGCAGAAGGCATTGTATCGTATTTGAGATTTATTTACATTTTTGCAGTTTTTATCACAGGCATGAAGGTAATGAAATGTAGGAAATAGAGGTAAGCACAGTAAACTAAGAAAAGGAGTAACTATGATATATGAACTAATCTTTCTCAAGAGTCCTGTCAGATGGCTTTTTTCTCTTAATGTTTTGATGTGATATTACAAAGGTAGAGAAGCATATACGAGAAGAGTCCCGTAGATGTGTATAGCCAGATCACACAGTGAAGAGTGAGTCCGTAGAGAATATATCCGTCATCAGCTCTTCAATACAAAAAACTACTAACAACATATTGGATCAGATATAGGGCAGGCTAATCAATATTTGAGTGTAGGGCTTTTCTTCTTTTGCCCTTCCTACGTAGGTTTGTATTCCAATCAACAAAACCAGAAGAAATGGAGGATAGTTAGTCACTGTATTTTCAATGTACGCATGACACTTCTTTCACATTTTATCCGATAAAAAACATTATTACAATATGAATTGTATGAATAGACTTCCAAGTCAGAAATGTGTACATTTATTCCACACAACACTTGTTAGGAAGCTAGTGAGATGTCTTGAGTATCAGTTTTGGAACTTCAAAGGGGAAAAGATGAGATCTGAGAAGATGAGGTTTGCATGGTAATTGTTATTTTATTTTTTGTTAATCTTTCAGATTGATATGTTTGTTGGTATTAAAATGAAGAATGTTGGGTATTATTAGAAAGTTGGTAAAAAAGGGTATCTTTTTTATTAACATCTCATTTTACATTTATATAAGTTTAGGTCCACATGAAAGGGTCATCACATGGGGGCTGACTGACATTATATAAATTAGAAATAGGACATGTTTTCAGTTCATATACATGTGTTTCTTTTTTGAGACTTTGTTTTATTTGGTGGAGCCATAGATTCTGTATGTTTTAAATCGTTGGTGATGTGGTTCTAATTCAATCTCAGTCACACTTTGTACTGCAATTGCTTTTTTATTTGCTTTTTGCCAGATATTTTCAAGTTAAGGAAGGCTAAAAGGAAAGTGTTTTTTTAAAAGAAAAGGAAAAAAAATAGTTAAAAAGAATGGGAGGATCTATTTAGGGTATAAATGAATTGAACTTAAATGAATAAGGTTGTGGTTTGTTTATTTTTGAAGGTGTTCATAATTATTTATTTAGCGTTTACGAATATGCTTGTTTAACGTTAACAGAACATGTTTATTTAAATGTTCACGAACTTGTTTGGTTAAATGTTCGCGAATATGTTACACAAATCAATGCTTCTTTTTACCCTTTTATTTGAAAGCCAATGAAAAATTATTAACTTATATCTAGTACTTAAGCTTCTTAAGCTTCACAATTTGAACTCTAAAGTTCACCTTTTGTTTAATTTAGTTTTTACCTTTGTCAATATTTAAAATTTAAATAATTCAAAGAAGAAGGGGAACTATGTAAACAAGCTTATAAACGAGTTTGTTCGTGAACATAAACAAATTGAACACACCTTTGTTTGTGTTCGTTTGTTTATTAAATGAACATAAAAATCTTGTTCATGTTTGTTTATTTAGCTTAATAAACAAATATAAACGAATGATATACGAACAGTTTGTTGAACGCCCTGTTTATTTACACCCTTATATTAATCTACTTGCATCCAATGTAAATTATGAGTTTAACATTTTTTTTAATATTCATATCAAAATAAATAGGTTTGAATGTTTAGGGAATCTGCTCCCAAATTGTTGTTTAAAGATATTTGCTCCAAAAATATTTGAATTAGACACATCTTCGTATTTGAAGAATTTTTGCTCTCAAATTATATTTCGAACTTCAATTTCATTTATAGCTAAGGAAAATATTCTATGCACTGGCGGTGAAAACTAAAAGTTTCTATAAGTGCCTTAGTTTTACGACTTGGGTATTCAATTTATGGTTTAAGATTTAGGGGTTATAATTTGAATTTAGGGTTTAGATGTTTGAGTTTAGGTTTTAGGGTAATATGTTAAGAATTTAAGTTTTAACATATAAACCCTAAATTCTAATCGCATCTCTTAAATTTTAAACATCTACACCTAAACCCTTTAATCCTAAACCTTAAATTACATCCTTAAATCATAAAACTAAAATACTTGTAAATTTTTTTACCGCCAATATATAAAATAATTACTCATTAATTAATAATGGTAGCTTTTTGATAATTATACAATTACATCAAATGTTAATGACGATGTCATGAGTTTTTTTTTTATAAAAAATACTTGAAGTTTTGTAAAAATTAATTAAATGTACCAATTTAGAGTAAATTTTTATAGATAACAACTTAAGAAATGTGTCTAGTTTAGATGTCTGTCTTAAAAAACAAAAATATTAAGTACTAACTTTTTTTTTTAAAATACTTTAAAAGTGATTATAAGGTAGAAAATTCTACAACGTGTGTCGAACACCGCTGAACACCACTAATACTGAACACCGCTGAACACTATTAAATTAATTAATAAAAATTAAAAATCTTAAGAACTAAACATACAATTAATAATTATTTAAAATAAAATTTTAATTAAATTATTTTTATATGTATTATAATTTTTAATTTTGATTTTCAAATAATTAGATCAAATGGCAACCCCTAAATTAAAAAACTTAAATCTTTTTTCCTTTACCATTCCAGCCGCTGCCACCATTAGCCACCGTCCGTCAGCGAGATTGTCGCCGCCGCGCTTATGTCCCTGCTGCAGCTTGACCGCCGTTTCTCGTCGTTCGCGCAATAAATCCGGTAAAAAATAGAGCCCTAATTAAACCTGCAATTATACTTTCGGTTTTCCCATATTGCCAACCTGAAGTTGTTGTTTTCTTTAAAAAAAATTGTGAATATATTTTGATCTCTAAGGTTTGATCAAAAGGGGGTTCATTTGGAACTGAAGAATTTATAAATCAAAGCAAAATTACTGACAAATTTAATAGTAGATTTGAACCGAGGTTAGTATTATCATTCCGGGTTTACATACATTAAGATTTTAAGGACCATTTTAATGCTTGTTCTTCGATCGTGTTTTCTTTTTTCTCAGGCAGGTCCAAGAACATAATCATCCGCATATTCTTCTGCTGCAAATTGGGAATATATTCTGCAAACTTCCTGGTGGATGCCTGAAGCCTGGAAAAAAATGGTATCATCTTATTCTTTTTAATTATTTTTTTATACATCATACTGTCATCTTCTCTTGATACATCTCTTTTTATGAGTTATTGTGGAAAACTCTATGTTGGTCGTAAACTAAAACCTATGCTCTTCCTTTATTGACTTCAGAGATTGAGAGTTTGAAGAGGAAGCTGACCAGCAAGCTTGGAGCTAATTCATTTGCTCTTGTGTCAGACTGACACGTAAAGTAAAAATTAACACTAGGGTGAGGAGGGCAGGTGTTCCTTACAGTTACTTTTGAATGTTGCAGTGATAATTGATATGGTTTAGAAACAATTTCTTTTGATGCGTAATTATGTTCCTTGTTATTTGCTGTATTATGAGCTATGCTATCTTTTCTCCACTTCCTTTATTAATAATGTTGCAAGAGTGCAAAAAGCTCTTCCTTGTTCACTTGTCTGAGAAAGAGTACTTCGCAGTACCTAAGAATTTGAAGTTTCTTGCTGTCCCATTGTTTGAGCTCTATGATAATGTGCAGGTTAGGAGTATACCTACTTTGCAATCCATTTTTTAAATTTGTTTTATAGTTTGAGTTTTGCGCCTCTCTATTCTTGTTTTTATAAAAAGAGAAAATATCTCAAAAGTTTGGGAAATGATAAATGGGGAATGAACTGTGTGTTTGAGGCAAATTACTGTGAACGGCCAACCGTATTACCTCTTATCATTTAGGTCTTCTTTTTCATTTCCTTGGATTTCTACTGCTTTGCTGCTTATATATGCATAGTATTTCTAACTTTTTTCCTTTAAGGGAAGAAAAGGATAGCTTTATTGCTCTTCTGATTTTTCGTTCTAACAAACCACATTTTAAATGTTGAACAGAGATATGGGCCAGTGATGTCAACCATTCCTCAACAGCTTTCTAGATTCTAGTTCAACATGATCAGTATGAGACTTTGGCATGGGTTTTCAAAGATTGTGAACCTTTCTGCTTGCGTCCTGCACGTGACGGTATACAACGAGAGGCTTCTGCATTATTTTTTTCTTTTGGATTCAACGAGATTATTACATTGTTTATGCTTCAGAAGTTGATTCACCGGAAATAACTTACGTACTCTAATTTGATTTCGTATCATTTGAGATAACAAATCAGCGTGAGTTGTAGTCTCCCGACTTAGATGGTTTAAGTTAATGGTTGAACATGCTATTGTTATGGGGTTCTAATTGGTTGTATCTTGGTCATGGATGCGTGAATGATTTTCATGTACAATTGCTTTTGCTATTGGTGTATTTGTATGTAGAAGCATGTTTATCACCATGAAAATATTAAAATTTTCAAGTTTACAGAAGACACGTCTATGTAAAAAAACTTCATATTTATTATAATTTTTTCAAATAAAAATAAATATGAAAAATTTTCATTAGGAGAAAAAATTTAAAAAATTACAGCATTCAAGTCACAAACTAGAAGTTGCCATAAAGTTAGAGAAATTTAAGCTAAAACCCACAAAAGCCGAATTGTAAGTATAAAACATAAACAATGAACTTCAATCTATAATCTTCACGAGTCGACACTATTACATCAAACTTGTTTGTTACAAATTCAGTAAGTGATTTCTTCCCATGGTAAAAAAAAGTGATTTCTTCCAAAATGTATAATACACACGATAATGAACAATGGATATTACTTCACTACATGAAAACCAAACAAAGCCGAATTTAAAATGAACAAATGGCATCCTACAAGCAAACATACAAAACACCCCATATTCTAAACCAGAGCTAAAATTCTAAGCTCAAACCTTAAATTTTAACCATAACCCACAAATTCTAAATTACTAAGCATAAACCCTAACCTCTAAACCCTAAAATCTAACCATAAACCCTGAAACTAAAGCGCTTGTAGAAACTTTTGTTCCACCGCATGTGTATGGAATAACTACCCAGATAGTGTTAGATAAAAAATTTAATCCTTTGTTTATTATATTTTTATGGGTAAACTATACAAATAGTCATTGAATTTGGCTATGTTTCTTTTTTCATTACAAATGTTTTAATGGTTAAAAAACTACCACGAATGTTATCATTTTGTAACAAAATATCATTCTGTCGTAAACCTAACCCCTATTGTTGACGTGACGTATTAACAAAAATGTTAACATCTAATTTAGCCCCCAAATTATTGCTAAAACAACAACTAAGTCCTTCAACAATCATTTCATATCTAATTTGCCCACTAAATATCTAATTGTTAAATATCATTATTAAAAATGTGAATAAAACACAATTTTAAAAAAAATCATAAAAAATGAAATCTAATAAAATAAAAATCATTTAAAAAATATAATTAAATTTTCAAAACAAGAACTAAAAAAAAGCTCATCACACTCCATATCAATTATGCCTAACCTTTCATCCCTTCGCTTCTTCCCATTTCCTTTTCGTTTCTTTTTCTTTCTTTTTTTTTACTCTTTCTAAGTGATTTGTTTCCATTTTTGTTAAAGATGAAGTGATCATTTTGTTACAAAACGATAACGTTAGTGATTATTTTATAATTTTTAAAACTTTAATGGTGAAAAAAGAAATTTACTCAAACTTCATTGATCATTTGTAAAGTTTACACTGTTTTATAGGTGGCTTCACTATTTTTGTTTGATTTGTATTTTTCAATTTGAAAAGCATACATACATACATACATACATACATACATACATACAAATACGTACAAATACGAATTAGTATTTCACAATTCGAATTCATCAAGTTACGTTCAGCTTTTCTACTTTGATTTTCTTTCTTTTGCAACCGCTACGGAGGCTTCGTAATCGTCGTCTTCGTAGTGGTTCAATTTTCTTTTCAACAAATGAAATCAAATTCAAACTAGGCTTCTTTGTTTATCAAGTTGTTTGGGAATCGTTGTTGGATCGATGTTGAAAGTTCCTTCGTTTTGTTGAATTTCTATCCTTTCCATTACCCAGCTGATGAAGGTTTACGTCAGGTAATTTTGAATTTGGTTTTCCCTTTTAATTAATGTTTTAGTTTCCATTTATCGATTTTTTTGCTAAGCTTTATTTAGTTATAATGAATGATTTCTTTAAGTAAAATATTTGTGTTGAGAACGTATGTAAAGGCGAATTTGTAATCGACGCTTTTGAAGATTTATTAATTTAAAAGTAAACTGTTTGATTAGAAAAATGAATGATTCTAGCTTTACATGGATCGATAAGCTTTGAATGCGTATTGCAATTAACTCATTTGCTCATTTTTAATCGAATTTATTGTCCATTTTTTTAGAAATAGCCAATTTAAGTTAAAAATCAACAGAGTAATGGAGCTCGAGTTTACATATAGTATGGGTTAATCTTAATCTTACAATGAAGATTCTATGTGCAGTTTCATGATAGGTGGTGTATTGATCTAAGCTTATGCTTGCTTTGCAGGTTTACGATCCGTGGTTCATTTTGCTGAGAGCCATTACTTACTACTTTCAAGGTCTCAATTGTTATAATGTTTGGTAAGAGCTTTTCATTTGCTGCCTATTGTGGTTGCTTCAGCTACACAACGAAACCCAAACAGTCAAGGTCCCATCACAGGTCAAACTACCTGGATTTTTTGTTAGATTCAGAAATAGAGGAAGATGATGGATGTTCATATAATGATGACGCTACCGGCACTTCTCATGTCGACGAGGTTGAGCCTCTAAGCAGTGGAAACCGTTCTGAAAGCTTTTAAGGTTCAGACTCAACGATGGATTGATTTGCAGGCAATTTATTGTTAAGGAAACCAACAAGATTATTCGCTCAGAGGTAGGCATAGAAATGTTATTATGCTTCCATTGCCACTAAATTGCACCATGTATGTTAATATTGTCTTCTTGATGTTTCGGCATGCAAGATATCTTGTGTACCATTATGTATTTGTACCAGTAATCTTCATTTCATTGTGTTCGTCTCTTATGCTTATCAAGTTTTGGAATCTTGACTACATTTTTAGGATGAAAATGGGAATAAGATGGTTAATGAACATGTGCGTCGATACAAGACACGGCAATGAATGATGTTCTTTGTGGGGTATTGGCTTGATTTTTTGTTTTACTGATATAACAATTCACATATACATTGGTTAAGACAACATCTTTTAGGGTTCAAAAACTGTCTTGTTTGCCATATATCTGCTGTTTATTGTGTAGTCTATATGGTTCGTTTTGTTTTATGTTCAAACTGCCAGCAGTATTCATTGTAAATTGCAAATTTCATTCTTAAATTTTCATTGAACTTATAATTCAGTGCTTAGGTTTACATTCCATCAATTTATGAAATGCTCTTTTAGGTTCTCCGTATTTAAGAACTTTCATCGAACTCTCCACTTGTTCTCTACGTCGAGAAAATGTAATTGGCTTCTTCTTTGAAATACCATTTTCTCCTTTTCTTTTTCTTTCTTCTTGAAGGAGAATCTGCCACCTACATAGAATTTTAATGGCATTGTCTTTGATGATGGTTAGCTCATCAACTCTGTTCTTAGTTTACTTTTTCTTAATTAATTCTATTATTTTCTCTTATATTGAATGATTGTTATCCTTTTGCAGTCCCTTTCCTTTTAAGTAAACTGGAAGCAACTCAATCTCCAACACTTTTTTCTTTTGTTTTTATTGATACTCGGTTTCTACTTGAGCTGATGGTTGGTCTAATATGCGGGCATTTTTATTTTGCCATCCACAGAGAGATAGGGGAAAAAAGAGACAATTTGAAATATTATTTGATTAATTCCCTTGTTGACAAGAGGGATTATGGAAGAATTTCAAGAGTCTAGTCTTGTGCGGAGAGAGCTGCCTTTGATTGTCTACTTTTGACATGTGAAGTACTTTCTATTTTTGAATGAGTGGCCATATTTATCTTATCCATTTATCTTGCAGGTTCTAATCATGAAAATGTTGGAGCATCCCAATATAGTAAATCTCATTGAGGTGATCGATGACCCAACCATGGATCAATTTTACATGGGTATTTATATTCCTTTTTGATTTCTTTCTCGACTAAGTGATGTGTATAAAAGAGTCATCGAGTTAGCTTTATCAAATTGACTGCCGTTAGCTTCCTTTTTGTGCAGTCCTTGAATGGGTTTGTGAAGGTTCTGGTCCTCCTGGAGCCATGGGAGAAGATAGTGCTAGGAAGTATTTGCGAGATATAGTATCTGGGCTTTTGTACCTCTGCACATGTATGCTTTCATACCAACTTTTGTACACGATTCCATTTCTTGTTTTATTATTTTTCTCTTTTAAAAATGTTTCAATTCTCTATAAGGGTGTGTTTTATTTGTTGTGTCCAACCACATACATGGTTAGAAAAATATGATAAGGTTTTTGTCTGAACATGTGTAGCTTTTTTCGTCTTCCTATTCATCCTGTTTGCTCTAAACACACACGTCTAAGGTTCTCAGTTTACAAGCAACATTCCTGTAGAACAGAGTTGGCCAGTTGCTATATCTTTGATATATAAATGTGCAGCATGTGTATGCATGTTTGATACCCTGTGTCTCTTCCTTTAACTACAGAATATTGTGCACGGAGATATAAAACCTGACAATTTATTGATTACTAGCACGGGTACTGTGAAGATAGGAGACTTTAGTGTCAGCCAGGTATTTGAGGTATCGATACTACTTCACCCTTAAATTCCTCGTGACTTGACTTAAATGAAAGTATTGAAGCGTAAGAAATATGTATAACAAGCATATTTATATCTGCATTATAGCTACCTTTCATTTTTCTTGAAGTACCCTTGTCGGATGTATATCTGAAGATGAGTATGTGAATCTAGCTTTCTAGAGATCTCCAAATACATGAAAAATCCCTTTTAAAAAAATAGCTTGAACATAACTATTCGAACACATACCCATATCCGGAGTCTAAGTAATATAGATCTGTCCCATTTCTTGACAGCCACTTTTCTATCATATGCTGTTTTATTTCAAATAGAATATAATATGAACTACAATTTTGTTTGTAGGAAGTTTTTCTTAGGCACGGCTAGTCCAAAAGGGTAATGTCCATGAATATAACGGGCTACATACACTTGTTTCGATTATTTCAATGCTTTGTGTGGCTGATGCACATTTTGAAAAGAGTTCGCTTGAAGTTTTGTAACAGAACCTTATCATTGTTGTTTGTTATTGAATTTGTCCCATTTTCATTGCTTTTCTATCACTTTTGGAAGTTCAACTTAACTTTTAAACCACATTTAGATCTTTTCCGTAGTGTTTTCAGAAAAATCATTTTATTTTTATAGGACAACAATGATGAACTTCGTCGTTCTCCCGGGACTCCTGTTTTCACTGCACCCGAGTGCTGTCTAGGTTGGTTCTCCCTCAATTAGCTGAAACTATGGTTTAGTAGTATTGGAGTGTGATAGTTCAAGAACATAGTATATATTTGTTTCGATTGTACATGAAGTCCATTGACAGGCTCAACGTATCGCGGAAAAGCTGCGGATACATGGGCTGTGGGAGTTACGTTGTATTGTATGGTACTGGGAAAGTATCCATTTCTTGGTGAAACACTACAAGATACGTATGAAAAGGTATGCAATTTGCTCTTATTCCGGCATTCAAACATTCTCCGCCGCCAACAACATTGTTCATTTTAACGTCTGCAGATCGTGAATAACCCCTTGGTTCTGCCGAATGACATGAACCCAGAGTTAAGGAATTTATTACAAGGACTTCTTTGCAAAGGTTAGTGAATTTGATTTTGGTCCAATTATAGTTATTTGATCATGAAACGAACCATATTTTTTTGTTCAGACCCAAAGGAAAGGATGACCTTAAAAGATGTAGCAGGGCATTCCTGGGTTACAGCAAAAGAGGGACCAATCCCCCAATACTTGTGTTGGTGCAAGCGTAATAAGCGCCGGAGGGAATAGATGTGATCGGATTAAGGCGCTCACCGGTCCAGTTTCGATTTAGTTTGGGGGTGAATCTGTGACTTTTGTTGTCTCACACCCTCTTTCGGAGCTTTCAGCATATGAAGGTTTGTTTTGTTGGACATGAGACAAGCCTGGACCTACCTTGATGGCAAAATTACCCGTCCTCGTCCCGACCCGGTGTGCCCCGACTCGATCCGGTCGTGTTTTTTCTTATGATTTTCGGGGATCGGGGCGGGGCGGGTTCGGGTATAATATTAAAATTCCTCGCCCCGCCTCAGTATTATTTTTATTATATTTATAAAAATACCACTATATATAAATACTTTTAGGGGTTTCAAGCTATTTTTTTAGTTCGTATTTATCGTAAATTTTTGTTAGATATTGTTTAAACTTTAACATATCTGATTTTAAAAGTCAATGGTTCGAGTTTATTTTTTTAAATATGTATTATTTTCTTCATATGTGTAATTTAATTGGTTTTATTTTATTTTTATATAGTTTAAAGTCTCTAAAATTTATATTTTATAAATATAACAGTCGATCGATCGAATCTAACATTTATCGTCGACGAAATTTAATATTTTTTTTTACATTTTCAGGTCGGGATCGGGTTTAGAGTTTATAAATCGGGAAGTGACAGGTAAATTATTATTTTATTATCGGGGCGGGGCAGGGTCAGGTTTTATGATTAATATATCAGGGCAAGTTCGGGGCGACCAAAAACCCCCCGCCCGGTTGCCATCCCTAACCTTCTTAACTGCCAACAACAAAACAAGCAACTTAGTTTATTCATGCGCATGATCGAGTCTGGAAAATAGTTTTTTTTTAATATTCATATATTTTTATGATTTTATTTTAATTTTTTATAATTCGAGTCGTGCTTAATTAGTTTGTATTGAAAAATTGTCAATCCCGGCCCAAGTTGAATTGGACTTATTGCTAATGGGTTGGTCGGGTGAGTTCGGTCATGAACCGGACTATTAATGGCTGAAGTTAGATTCTAGCCATTTCGGATCAGCTCATTAATGAGATTGTTGTAAATATGTATTATTACAATTCTTTTATGAAATAAATTTTCTATTATATATTAAATATATAATAAATAAACTATTCACCATTTGCATATACATTAATTCTCATGTATTTGGATTTTGTTATGAATATTATTAAATGTGGATGTCCTTTACAATATATTTACTCCTCATTTATATCATATTATTTCCCAATTTATGAAGATTTACTTACGAGAGTATTCTTGTATTAAATGAGATTTTATTGTATTTTATTATTAGGGTTACAATTCAGAATATAATACAGAATATAATACAAAATTCTCTCTTATTGCTTTATTGTTCTTGTTCTTGTTCTTGCTCTTGTTCTTTTATTTCTTAACACGTTATCAGCACGAGACTCTAACCAATTGATGTGTTTGTTGTTCGAATCCTAAAAGAGTTACTGAAAAGAATTTAATTCTAGCATAAATCAAAGATAAGTTCTTCTCCCTCATTTATATTTTAATTATCGATTACCTTTCTCTCTTGATCTTTAACTTGATTTTTAATTTTTTTGGTAAAAGATAAACTTTCACAAAATTAAATTTTCAACCATGTTATTTTATATATATAGTGCATTCTATTTTGTCTAGAATTTTTCTTTGTGAAATTTGCAGTTTAAAAACAATATTGAAAAGCTGAAAAAAGGAGCAGAGATTGAACATCTGCTAGCAGTTTAATCCGAGCAACTTGATTACTTATCTTTTGAGAAATCTCTTATTGCTCATTACAAACAAAAGACTGTTTTGAATGAACATTATATTTGGAGCTGTGTGGTAAGTTTCTTCTTTAACTCCATTTTCAATTACAAATCACTCCGCGATGGTTATGCTTTTATTTGGATTTTTTTGACATTTTATTCTTATTCTGTTTTTTATTTAACGCCTAAAGCACATTCTTTAATTAGTTAACATGTTCTATAGTTTAATCCAAGTATATTGGCTGGACATCCCGTTCTACGAGGCTATTGGTCTCAAATGAGGTTTTTAAAAGACTTTGTGAACTGGTTTAACAATGTCGTACGAGGATTAAATCTTATTTGCTCAAAAGCAATAATTTTTATGCGTCGAAAAACTCGACAATAGACTTCTCCCAAGTTCAAGTTATGAAAATTCATCTTGATCCGAAAATTTTATAGGAAGCATTCCCTGAAGTGAATGCAAGCATGATATTTATTCTATGCGATTATTGGATAAGTTTCATTCCCTGGAGTGAATGCAAACGTGATAATTCACTATATGGTTAGTGAATAAAACTCAGTTGTGTGAATGTTTTATATTAAATTGAAATTTTGTGGTCAGAGTATCACTGATGAGGATATGTTAGAAAAATATACTCCACTTTTCACAAAATTAATGTTGTCATGTAGACACAATATCGTGAAAAGGTTTTAAAGACCTATTGGCTCCGCTCCATTCCCTGAAGTGAATGTGACATTTTATAGCGGAAAGAATAAATGCTACATTAACAATTGTGGTCGCAATTGAGGCCATGAACATAGATATGGACAAGATGATTATTTTAAGAATGCTCATAATCACTAGAAGTAGGTTTATAAAGATGACACGAATATATTAAGAAAATGATTTTTTATGCAATGGTACAAACCATTGATCTCGTACTTGTCATACGCCGAAAAATTATGGATCTTCATCCACAATCATGAATGATAAAGGAAAGAAAATATAAAAAATTTTGTTTATGAAAACGACAAAAATAATTATGGTGTTGTTGGTCAAACTCGATTGGATATTGTTAATTTCCGCACAACCCTTGAAGGGAATAATACGACATTTATTTTATTTCCTTATAATGGAGTTATAGATATTTTTATTTATTTTGCTTTATGTTAATTTGTTTTACATATTATATATATATATTTAAATATGTTAATTTGTTTTACATATTATCCTTTGAAGAAATGTTTACTTCTAGAATAAATATGTAATGAATTGTGATGATTTATGCTTAGCAGACAATGCAAATACTCATACTATACTTAATTATAAGAAATATTTTTCCATTTAAATGCAAGAGGAAACTTGAGTACTATATCTCAAAGTACTAAAATATCAATGCTCCGGAAGAATAATAAGTTCTTGTGACATTATCTTTAATAGATAATTGATGTGATATGTGCTATATTTAATATTTTTCATTCCCTGAAGTGAATGGTACAAAGTACATAGTTTTCATTACCCGAAGTGAATGGAACAAAGCACATATTGAAAGGTGCATAATTATGCATATTTTCCCATTTAACAATGCAAGGGAATTATGTGAGTACTATATCCGGAAATACTAATATCATAGAAGGCTCCGAAAGAGCAAATATGCTATCGCCAAATGGAACTCAATTCCATATTCACAATGCAATATACTCGTCAAAGTCGCAAAGAGGCTTATTGAATTTTAAAGAAATATATATCATATTGAGATTATTAGTCAAGAGGATGCTGGCTATCTCCATATTACGAGTATAACTCAAGGCAATAAGAAAATCTTGAAAAAATTACATGTATTGTCATCCGAATTGTACTACACAAGAATTAGTACAAAAATGAAGCTCATGCTATTGTAAACCAGAAGTTTATTGATAACTTTATTATTTGGCATGACCGGTTAGGCCATCCCGGTTTAATTTTGATGCGAAAAGTTATTGAATCTTCATGTGGTTATTCATTGAAGAACTGATAGATTCTTCAAAGTAATGTTTTCATGTGATGCTTGCTCTCAAAGCAAATTGATTATTCAACCATCGCCAGCTAAGATAGATTGTGAATCTATTAATTTTCTAGAATGGATACAAAGTGATATATTTGGGCCCATACACCATTCTTACAGATCACCTAGATATTTTTACAGTTTTAATTAATGCATCAACTAGATGGTCACATGTATCATTATTATCAACTCGCAACCTGACATTTGCGAGGTTACTTGCTCAGTTGATTAAATTACGAGCACATTTTTTTAGATTCTCCTATAAAGATAAATCGTCCTGATAATGCTGGTGAATTTACTTCCCAGGTTTTTGATGATTTTTGTACGTCAATTAGAATAAGTGTTGAATATCTTGTAGCTCATGTTCATACACAAAATGGTCTTGCAGAGTCATTTATTAAACGTCTTCAATTAATTGCAAGACCGTTATTGATGAAGTCAAAACTTCCAATTTCTGCTTGGGGACATGTCATATTACATACAACATCACTAATTTGCATCAGACCAACAAGTTATCACAAGTTCTCCCCATTAAAATGGTTTTTGGTCAGGAACCAAATATTTCCCATCTTAGAATTTTTGGGTGTGCGGTATATGTTTCGATTGCTCCACACAATGCACAAAGATGGGTCCTTAAAGGAGGTTAGAAATATATATTGGATTTGAATATCCTTCAATAATTAAATATCTCGAGCTTTTAACGGAAAATTTATTTATAGCTCGATTTGCTGACTGTCATTTTAATGAGTCAGTTTTCCAACATTAGGGGGAGAGAATAAACAACTGGGTAAAAAAATAAGTTGGAATGAATTATCATTTTGATCCACATACCCAACAGTGTGAACTAGAAGTTCAAAGGATAATTTATTTACAAAACTTAGCAAATAAATTGCTAGATGCTTTTGCTAACCCTAAAAAAGTGACTAAGTCACATATACCAGCTACGAAAGCTCTGATTAAATTTGATGTCCCGGAAGGACAAACTCTAGTTGCTAACGAGTCTAACTCACGCCTAAAGCACGATAGACAAGTAGGTTCCAAAGATAAAAATCCTCGAAAAAGAAAATGAGCTATATTTTATGATAGTCTGATCGAGGAATCAACGTATTATGAAAATCTCTAGAAGAGATTAAAAGGTCTCCAACAGAGACATTGACATGATTCAGGTACCTGATAATAAATAGATCTCAACAGATTATGTCATGTATGGCAATAAGTGGAACCGAAATCAAATCGACGTCGATAATACATTTGCATGCAATATAGCACTAGAAATTTTGGATTTTGATATGGATCATGAACCATTGTCAATTGGACAATGTAAACAAAGAAATGATTGGCCAAAAATGGAAAGAGTCAATTGAGGCGAAGCTAAAATCTCTTTCGAAAAGAAAAATATTTGGGCCTATATTCCGTACATCATAATGTGTAAAGCCCGTAGATATAAATGAGCCTTTGTGAGAAATAAAAATGAAAAAGGGGAAATCACGGGATATAAAGCTCGTTTGGTTGCACAAGGATTCTCACAAAGACCTAGAATCGATTATGAGGAAACACACTCATCGGTGATGGATGCAACTACTTTTCGATTTTTTATTAGTCTAGCAATAAAAAAAGCTTAGTTTTCACCTAATGGATGTTGTTACATCCTATTTGAATGAGCCTCTTGATAATAACATTTACATGAAACTTTCAAAAGGATTTAGACTGTAAAAGCAGTTAATTCAAGTTCTCGAGAATATTATTCAATCATATTGAACATATCATTTTATGGATTAAAACAATTTGGGCACATTTGGTATAATCACCTCATTGAATACTTATTAGCAGAATGCTATAAGAATGATTTAATTTCCCCGAGTATTTTTTATTAAGAGATTTAGCTCCGGATTTGTTATTATTGCTGTGTATGTTGATGATTTGAATATCATTGGGACTCCTGAAGAGATCTCAATGACAATGGAATACCTAAAGAAAGAATTTGAAATGAAAGACCTTGGAAAGACAAAATTTTTTCTTGGATTACATATTGAGCACCTAAAGGATGGAATCCTTGTGCGTCAATCAACATACATAGAAAAAGTGTTACGTAGATTTTACATGCATAACGCACATCCGTTAAGCACCCCAATGGTTGTTATGTCGTTAGATGTAAATAAAAATCAATTTCTTCCCCCGGATAAGGATGGAGATCTTATTGGTTCGGAAGTACCATACTTAAGTGCCATTGGTGCACTAATATATCTTTCTAGTCATACACGACCTAACATATCATTTGTTGTAAATTTACTATCGAGATTTAGTTCATGTCCAACCCGAAGACATTAGAATGAGGTCAAACATATATTTCATTATCTTCAAGGTACGAAAGACATGAGATTATTTTTTCCTATCCAAAATAGAATTGATTGGTTTTGAAGATGTAGGTTACTTATCTGACCCTCATAATGCTCAATCACAAACCGGTTATGTATTTACATATGGTGGTACTGAAATTTCTTGACGCTATATGAAGCAAACAATTGTTGCCACTTCTTCTAATCATGCTGAGATTTTAGCTATTCATGAAGCTAGTCGTGAATGTGTATGGTTAAGGTCTGTAGTTCATCACATTCGAGAAAATTGTGGCTTATGCTCCGGAATAGTAGCTTCGACGGTTTTATATGAAGACAATACAACCTGCATTGCCCAATTGAGAGAAGGATACATAAAGGGTGATATAACAAAACACATCTCACCAAAATTTTTCTTCACTCATGATCTACAAAAGAATGGATACATTGATGTCCAACAAATCCGTTCAAGTGAAAATTTAGCAGATCTATTCACCAAAGCGTTTCCTACTTCTACATTTGAGAAGTTGATTTTTAACATTGGATTGCGTCGTCTCAGAGATCTTAGTGATGCATAAATGAGGGGGAGTAAATATGCGTTTGCACTCTTTTCCCTTAACCAAAGTTTTGTCCCAATGGGTTTTCTTAGTAAGGTTTTAACGAGGCACATAGTTTAGGACATCCAAGGGGGGTGTTATGAATATTATTAAATGTGGATGTCCTTTACTATATATTCACTTCTTATTTATATCATATTGTTTCCTAATTTATGAAGATTTACTTACACAAATATTCTTGTATTAAATGAGATTTTATTGTATTTTATTATTAGGGTTACAATTAGGGTTTCCTCCTTGTGCCTATAAGTATAGACTTTGAAGAAGGCATTGTACACACTTCAAATTCAGAATACAATACAGAATTCTCTCTTATTGCTTTATTGTTCTTGTTCTTGCTCTTGTTCTTCTTTTATTTCTTAACAGATTTGACATTTAAATTCGGTTATTTCATATTATTTATTTAGTTCATTTTGAATTTAAATTTTATCTGTTTGAATTGTTATTTTTATGAGCAAATCGAATTAATTTTAATTTGTAGCTAAATCAATTGCATTGGATTTTTAAGTTGAAGATAAATCAGTTGAAGAAGATGAATATGATCCATTAGAAGATGTTGAGTGGGTTAGTGGACAAAGATGATGAGGAGTTGCAAGAAATACATAGTCACTTTAAAAGTTTTAAGCTGGATGCACAAAGTAAGAGTAGAGGACAGTTTTTAGTTACTGCAGAAATCGAAGAGCTCATCTAACAAGTTAAAAGAAGAAGAAGTTCACTAAAGAAAAAGAGAAAAGAACGAGTCTAGTGTGACAATGAGTGAAACTGGGGCTGCAAGTAAAATTGATTACATAGACTCATCAAATCTAGGGAGTTATGGGGCTGATGATGATGGTGAGGTGATTTGCAAGAAGAATACAAAGTGTTATTTTGACCCTACTGACAAGGTTCCAAATTTTCAGTTGGAGATGATTTTTGAGAGCACTAAACAACTCAAAGAAGCGTTGAATAAGTTTTCAATTGCTAAAAGATTTAATTTTAGGCTTTCTAAGAATGATCGTGACAAAACAAAGGCTGTGTGCAAAGGAAATGGTTGTCCATGGACGATTTATGCTTCCATAAATTTAAGTGATGACCATTATAAGGTAAAAACTTTTAGAGATCATCATACATGCTCTCACTTTCAAGAACTCTAGGGCAAGTTATAAGGTCATAGTTGAACATTTTTTGCCTAAACTTAAATTTTACCTAATTTAAAATTACACGAGATGGTTAAGCTTGCAAAGGAGGAACTAAAGATTGACTTGTCCAGTGGGGTTTGTAGAAGAGCTAAGGACTTGGCTAAACAAGAAATGAATGAAAATGATAAGTATGATTTTCAGAGGTTATTTGACTATGTTTATGCTTTGATGAGGGCAGATAGTGAAGGAACTATAGATTTAATGGTAGAGAGGCCTACCCCTAATCATAAGCCAAGGTTTAAAAGATTATATGTTTGTTTTAGTGCTATGCAAAAGTGGTTTAGAGAGTGTTGTAGGTTTTTTGTGAGTTTGAATGACTGTTTTCTTAAAAGAATGATAGACGGGGTATTATTAGTGGCTGTGAGAAGGGATGCTAACAACCAAATGTATCCTACTGTATGGGCACTGGTCGAGAGTGAAACAAAAGATTTTTAGGGATAGTTTAAGAATCTCGGAAGAGATCTTCATATGATGAATGATGAAAAATTTACCATTATGAGTGATATATAAAAGATAAGTGGAAGTTACTATAAGTTATATATCTTTATTTTTATGTGATTATTCTTAATTAGTTGCAGTAACTAATATAATTTTTTTGTAGGGTTTAGCGAGTGTTGTTGATTCTCTCATTCTAGAAGCTGAGCAGAGATTCTGTGCCATGCATTGGTTTGCCATATGAAAAAAGCTTCATAAAACTTCAAAGCTGCATAATTTGTTTTGGAGCTGTAGCAAGACAACATCAGAAGTGATTTCAAAAAACAAACAACTACATTAAGTGATGCTAAAGGTAAAATATTGTTGGATATGTTGAAGAAAGACCCAACACATTGGAGTAAGGCTTTTTTCTCAACTAGAAGCTTGTGTGATTCTGTTGACAATAACATAGCTGAGATTTTTAATGCTAGATTAATATAAGCTAGACATATGTCTATAATTTTCATGTTTGAGAAAATAAGACATTATGTGATGGATACGACTGTTAAGAACAAGACTACATGCATGAAGTGGACAGACCCAATTTGTCCAAAAATTTGTATAAAAATTGAAGAATATAGGGAACTTGATGCATATTGTCATGTTTCATGGAATGGTGCTAATGGGTATGAAGTTCTATGCAATAGGGACACTTTTGTTGTTGACATTAAAGAAAGAAAATGCATATGTAGGTATTAGGACTTGACTGATATACCTTGTAAGCAAGCCATATGTGTAATATTATTCAAAAAGGATAGAGTTCATGAATACATAAGTGATTTTTATGAGAAAGATGTGTATGAAAAATGTTATAGATTTGTTATTCCTCTTCTTGTGGGGGATAGATTCTGGCCTGCTACAAACATGGGTGACATTGAGCATCCACTGCCAAAAAAACTACCAGGAAGACCAAAAAATAATAGAGTACGAGAGGAGGATGAATACATTGCAACAAACTTATCAAGAAGAAAGAGAAAGATGAGATGCACATTGTGTTTCAAGTTGGGACATAATTCAAGAACATGTCCAACTAAAAGCAAACATACTGTAACTTCAAGTATTTGATAGTTACCTCTACAGCTCTTATTTTAATTGCAAGTATGTGATGTTTGTTTGTTTATTACATCAGAACAATGTCGAAAATGGTAGGGAGTCAGCACCACAAGCACCGATTCATTCTGAAGTTGAGGTAAACTATTATTAATTATCAAACATTAAATTCTATTTTTTTCACAGTAAAGTTCTAACTTTTTAAATATTAATTAATTTTTAGGATAATATGTTTGAAGTGCCACTCACTTGCTCCTTAAACTTTTCAGTTGGCCCTTCAAGTAGAACTAATGCCCCAACAACAACACCTGATGTTGCAACACCTATAGTTCTAGAATATGCTTTTCCAAGACCTACAGTTCCAGCATCTGATGTTCCAAGAACTACAGTTTCAAGACCTAGAATTTCAAAACTTTCTGTTTGAAAATTTACAGATGTTCGAAAACTTACAGTTCCAACACCAACACCTACAGTAACAACACCTACAATTCCAACACCTACAATTTTAACACCTACACCTGTCATCTCAGCACAAACTAGCCATCCATCAAATAAAAAATAACATCAAAACTGAAGGAAAAAGAAAATGTCACAGGTCAATGCTGTACACCAGAAAGTCGAGAGAGATAAATTATGGAAGGCATGTGTGTATATGCCAATATCAATATTGGTCTTGAAATCTTAAATGTAAGAGGGATTTTTCTTCATTTAATTACCTTTCTCATTAATAATTTTCAGAGATTAACTCTTCACTTTAATGTACAATTGTAGCTTGAAATGAAGTCTCAAAAGATTTTATCTTATCCTACAATAAGAACTCCTAGAATAAGGAGTCAGGCTGCTAGTCAAAGGCCAAGTCAGTAAGCAACAAGATAAACTTCCCAAATAAGCACAACACCAAGGGCAACAACTGTCCCAGTAGCAGCATCAATTCAACCACCTCATTACTGTGATGTAAGTTATAGGTTCATGTTCTTTTTTTCAAGCTCTATCATATTCACAATGCATGTGATGTTTGAACCTCTTTTTTAATTGCTTGCAAGAATTAAGGGATTGCCTGCTGGATTTGGGAAGGAAAAGATTTTTAATGGATGCTGATGATCTCCTCAACATACAAGAAAGCAACATTGATGCAAAGAAGCCAAAGAAAGGGAGACAATCTATCACCAGCTCCAACAACAAAAATAAATAAATTTATGTGAAGTTGATACTGTTGTGAACTTGAGTATTATGTGAACTTTAGTTTGCTGTGAACTTGAGTCTTATGTGAACTCGAGTCTGTTGTGAACTTGAGTCTTATGTAAACTCGAGTCTGTTGTGAACTTGAGTCTTATGTAAACTCGAGTCTTACGTAAACTCTAGTCTTTTGTGAACTTGAGTCTTATGTGAACTTGAGTCGTTTGTGAACTTGAATCTTTTTTGAATTTATGCTGCTGGATCACTGTTTTGTTGTAATTTAAATGTAAACTATTTTTTTGTTTATACTAACTGGTTAAAAAGGTACATTTTGTAGGTAAAATTAACATTTCAACAAAGGTAAACATGAATCAATTGGTAAAATTCACATTGCAACAAAGGTAAATATGGGAAAAAATACATTCATTGATCAAACTTGTTACAATTTTTACGTTCACACCTGTCGTAACAGGGGTTTTACCCCCTACGAAAATATTAAAAAATGGTTGTTCTTACGATACCAAAGAAGATGTCACCCGGAGACCGGGATGACGCTCCTAGCAGAATATCGTAAGAATTAAAAATAGGAAAATGGTGGCAAATGTGGAAGGTGGAAAATAAGAAAAATGGATAGAGTCGCCACCGGCCACTTTGGTAGGCCGAACACTGTAAAAAAATAACCAGAGATTCAAAATTTTGGGTTTGGGAGTCGGTTACGCGTGGGGAAGGATTAGCACCCCCACAACGCCCAAAATTAGTACCGTGTTGATTTAGTGTTGTCGTTGCAAGAAAACAAAAATTCAATTTTTAATTTAAATTTTAATCCCAAACAAAAGAAAAAAGAACGGTCTAAAGAGAACATTTCCTTATTTACGAAACCGAGGAAGATGACACCTGAATGAGTTAGGATGTCACTTCCTAGCCGGATTCCGAAATAAAGTGGAAAATATTCCCTTAAATTGACCGAGAGCTTAAAAAAATCTGAAATGAAATAAACAAAAATATATATAGATATGATAATATAATATAACATAAAATATAATAAACATATATTATGTAATAAATAAAAAAGATAATAAAAAAGCTAATGTACATATGTCTTATAATATGCTAAGTATAAAGTAATGTACATATTAGGATAAATATAATAATATAATATATTAAAAAATATATAAAAAACTATTAATATATAATATATACTATATGTACTATATACATATACTACATATTAATACATAAATAATATAAACATATACTATTAAAATAATAATAATAATATACATATGTATATAAATACAACATTCATAATATATAGTAGAAAAATAAAAAGTATAAGCATATATAATATACTATATGTAAATAAATATATATACATATAAATAATAACAATAATAATGATAATAAAAATAGTAATAATCTACATAATAACAATATAAACAAAATAAACAAAAATAAAAAGAAACTAAATTAAAAAGAAACTTGAGTATGATTCAAAGTTATACCATATATAAAAATAAATAAATGAATTATACCATATATATATTACACTTTACATATATACATACCATAGTCTATATTATAAAGGAAAAGAGAATATTTATATATATAGTATAGATATAGCCGTATAGCATACATGTATATTTACATGTAATAATAATAATAATAATTAAAAAAGAGGACCGAATTGCAAAAAAAAAAAAGAAAACTTGAAACTAAAACAAAAGGACGAAAATGCACAACATTCGAAAGTTACAGGGACTTCGGAGGGAATTTCACCAAGGGGTAGACCATTTTTTAAAAATGCAATGGGATGGAGGGATTTACGATGTAATTAATCCTAAATGTTACCTTAATATATAAGTAAAAAATATAACCATTTGCTCATTTTGTTTCAAATAAAAAATGAGAGAGTTCTCAAACTCTCTCTGCCAGTCCAACCAAGCTTGGCCGCCGATAGTGGAGCCGCTACCGCCGGTGGCCGAAACACGAAAAGCCACTATCTTTCTGACTTCTTTCGACGCGTTAAGTCTGAATTTGAGGCTGAATTTTTGAAAAAAGAATCACACGTGTGTAGATCTAAAAACAAAAGGTACAAACTTTTTTTTACCTCTTTTGATATGAGTTTCTTCTTGTGTTCGAACAATGATAATAGGTCTGAAAATATATTTTTTATTTATTTTGAATCTGTTTTTTGCTTGCCAAAATAAACCGAAAACCCTCCACTTTTTTATTCGAATCGTCGAAAAAGCCCCATATTACAGATTTGTTTCCGATTTTTATAACTGAAACTTACATGCAAGTTGGATTAAAAATAATTGCAAGTGGTATTTTAACTTTCCTCTTCTGATTTTTATAGGTTCAAAAGACGACTCGTTGGATGGTGGTGGACGGTGGAGCAGACCAAGTGGTTGACGGGTGGTGCGCGTAGCCACTGGCGTCGCGCGTGGTTGCCACGCGCGGAGGGGATTGGATGGATGAGGGACAGGGGCTAAAGATATCCTAGGGTTATTAGGTCTTATTTTTTAGGGTTTTTGGGGTTAAGGGCAATTGTGTAATTTATGATATTAGGTTCTTATATTTAAAATGGGTATTTGGTTTTTGGGCTGCTGGTTTTTAGGTCTAATATTATAATGGGTATTAAAACTAGATTTGGGCTTAGGCCCGAACAAAATTGGTTATGACAGCTGCCCCTCTTTGCGCATTGCTATGTAACATGAATAGGGCAAAGACAAAAGAGTAACCATTTTTGTCCGGTCGGGTCTAGGTTCTTTCTCTGGCCACCGCTTCTTCTTTGGGCTTCTCTTGATCTTCTTTATCGCTCTTCAAAATAGAGGGTTCGTTGGGGAAGACAAAAATCTGAGGCAATCCATTGGAGGAGACAAAACGAGCTCGACTTGCTACGACTCTGACGACGACGCAATGCTTGGAGAAAATTTGACCTAGCTGCAATACTGACGAAGAGACAATGTATACAAAATTTGATCCAGCAGCAACACTGACGAAGACACAGGATCGATAGACAAAGATTTGGTCCAACTAAAACACTGACGAGGAGAAATGACCAGAAGTTGGTAGGTTTGATGTAGAGCTTCTTTTGCATTTGTCCCAAATGCACAAGGATCAACGATTTTGAGTTGCCTTTACCGGTAGCCGTTTGCTCCGAGCTAGCTGTACCATTCCCATGGGTACAATCAGTTTATACCAATCATGAGATTGAATTTTTCAAAGGATTTATTTTCCTTCTACCATTCGTGAAAATGGATTGTCGATAGACATTTGAATTATCCATTGTCTTAAACTTTACTGTGTTTAAGCACGTTGTGCCAACATTTCTACTGGACTTTGTCTAAAAATTGATCCAGCTTGAGCCCAGCCACACCATCAACGGAGGGACAAGATCAAATATCAGTAACTTGGATTCTACCACACCATCAATGGAGAAGCAGAATCGAATATCAGCAACTCAAACCTTACTACACCATCAACGGAGAAGTAGGAATGAACAACAACTTGGACCTTACTACACCCTCAAAGACGGAGTAAGAATGATCAATAACTTAAATCTAGCCACACCATCAACGGAGGGACATGATCTAATAACTCAGACTCTACCACACCATCAACGGAGAAGTAAAATTTGGATAACAACAACTCAAACCTTACTACACCATCAACGGAGAAGCAGGGATGAACCGCAACTTGGACTTTACTACGCCCTCAAAGACGGAGCAAGAATGATCAATAACTCGAACCCGGCCACACCATCAACGGAGGGATAAGATCTGATAACTCAGGCTCTACCACACTATCAACAAAGAAGCAGAATCTGGATAACAGCAAATCAAACCTTACTACACCATCAACAGAGAAGAAGGGATGAACCGTAACTTGGACCTTACTACGCCCACAAAGACAGAGCAAGAACGACCAATAACTCGAATCCAGCCACACCATCAACGGGGGGACAGGATCTGATAACTCAGGCTCTACCACACCATCAACAGAGAAGCAGAATCTGGATAACAACAACTCAAACCTTACTACACCATCAACGGAGATGTAGGGATGAACCACAACTTAGACCTTACTACGCCCACAAAGACAGAGCAAGAATGATCAATAACTTGAACCCAGCCACACCATCAACAGAGGGACATGATCTGATAACTTAGACTCAACCTCTCCATCAACGCAAGATGTTAGATTTGATATTTGAAATTTGGACCTTGCTACGCTATCAACGGAGGAACAAGACCGGATAAAAACAGCTTGGACACAACTACTCCATCAACGCAAGAGGCTGGACCGGACGGCTGTGATTTATACCTAACCTCTCCATCAACGCAAGAGGCAAGATTTGATATCTGTAACTTTGGCCTTTGTCACGCCATCAACGGAGGAACAAGACTAGATGAAAGTGACTTAGACCTGGCTACACCATCAACGAAGGAACCAGATCAGATGATAATAACTTTGACCTAACCATTCCATCAACGAAGGGGTAGGATCGAAGGATGAAGCTTTGATTTTTTATTTTTTATTTTTGATTTTTCTTGATTTTTGAAGTTTTGAATTTTTTTCTTTTTTCTTTTTTTTTGATTTTTTTGAATTTTTTTGAACTTTTTGATTTTTTTGAGTTACAACTGTAAGAAAGAGATAATATCAGGGGTAGAAGTTTGGCCTTAACTGCACCATTGACAGCAACGCGAGATATGCAAAACGATGGTTTCGCTGCATCAACAAGGAGGCTGAATTTGGACTGACTTGGTTTACTGCCACTGGGTGTTTAAGCTTTTTCTGCATATCCAGCCTCCTTCGTGCTAGGGATTTGTCTTTACGTCATTGCCTCCATGGTCAAGGTCATTTGGTCTCTTCTCTAGACCTGTTTGTATGCCCAAATAAATGCTCCATGAATGCCCCTAACTTTTTATGCCTAATGTGTATGTTTATTCTAAATGTATGATAGCTCGTATGAATGTATGATGCATGTGTTAGATGTTAAATGGTCCTAAATATGTGAATGATGATTTTTCTTCTTTTCCTCAAAAGGATGCCCTTGACTCTCTATTGATCGGCTTGAATTTTCGGTCTTGTATTACGAAGATACCCCTCAATTTTCTTTGGCTTTGATTATCTATCGATAGAGTTGCCTTTTTTCGTGTATGCCTCTTACAGAAGCGCTTCGTAGCAAATTTGAGCTTATGTTTAGGTTAAATTAGGCATGGGTCATATAGATTTTGATTCATAATACTCATGGGTACGATTGAATCAAGGTGAACAAAATAGATTTTCCATTAAATCTTGTAGCTTTAGGCCTGTACAAAAGGCTCTCACTGTCATTGGGCTTAGGCAAGCGAGGTACACAAAATAACATTTCTTTGAGAAAAATGAAAACTACAAGAGGGCCTACTATAGTTAAGATAGCTTAACAACTATCCCGGTCTAAGCAATCAAAATGAGGTATGTCCAAACCCGTACATCGAGAATTTTAGTTATGACCTTTTTGCTTCAGTAGGGGATTTCTGATCGTGTCTAGTCCTACAAGGTTTTCGATACTTAGCACACCAAGCTTGATGTACTTTTCCATTAGCCTTTTAAAGCCCCAGCAGTTCTTGTAATCACTTATTTTTGACCGGGATTTAGTGTTATTAGTATTATTTTAATGGTAGTATTATTAATATAAAATTAATGAAAAATAATAATAAAAATAAAATATAAAAAGGTAAAGAATATATTAGTATTAATTTAAAAAAGAAGAAGAAATTGCGTGGAGCAGAGTGCTCCACGTCACCCCATTTCACCCACCCCTTTGCCTATAAATACAAGGCATGAGGGCAGCCAAGAAGGCACGCCAAATTTGCCATAAATTGGCAATTGAACCGGCTCCCCAATTGGGAGCTAGGCCGACCGCAAGGCTGGCCAGGGGTCGGGGGCAGTGCCCTTGGCCCTAGTTGGTTCGACCCAACATTCGATCGGGGTCCTATTTTGGATCCGATCTACTTAATATTTTTGGAGAGGTCGTGGTAGATTTCAGTGGGGGTTCAGTCGGGGTTCGTCATTTGAGCTCCTAATTAGGTATATTTTCTTTCCCTTTTATTTGTATTGTAATTTTTATAATTTAATGAAATATTAGTTAATTTAAAATTGTGCTCTTTTTTAGTTTGTATGTTTATTTATGCTTTAGATTAGTATTTATTATGTTTTTAAATTTATGTTTTAGATTAATGTTTTATTTATGTTAGATTCGTTTTTATTTATGTGTTAGATTAATATTTATTTGTCTTTTAGATTAATGTTTTATTTATGTTAGATTCGTTTTATGTGTTAGATTAATATTTATGTATGTATGTTTCGGATTAGTATTTTATTTAGGTTAGATTAGTATTTTATTATATTAGTATTTATTTATATTTTTATCGCTTTGTATTTATTTCGCTTTTTAAGGTTGCATAATGGAATATAAATTGTCAATGCGGTGTCCTTTTATCCGAGCGTAAACAGGGCCAGTATCAGGCGTAGTGATGGTGGTTGGGTGTTTACTCTCGGATAACGGGGCTTTTAAAATTTACTCGCACTTATAACCAAATTTTAATTTAATCGTCACTTTAATCTGGAAAATCTAATATTAATAAAGCGGTAATTATTAAAGTACCAATTTTGGGCGGTGTGGGGATGCTAATCCTTCCCCATCCGTAACCGACTCCCGAACCCAACAGTTTTCGAATATCTGGTTTTATGGTGTCCGACCTACCTAAGTGGCCGGTGGCGACTCCAATTTCTAAATAAAACGTGGTTTTTAAAATCCCACGGAATGAATATTTTAATACCCGAAAGACAACCACAAACACTTCAAAACTTCGATTTTTCAGCGAATCGGACATCGCTACAGATGGCGGCTCCGCTGGGGACCATTTTTTGTTTGTAAAAACAAAAAGAGAGTCGAGATTTTTAAAATAATTACCGCTTTATTAATATTAGAAGTTCCGGATTAAAATTACGTTTAAATTAAAATTTGGTTATAAGTGCGCGTTTATTTTAACGCATTTAAAATTTGGCATATAAACCCATTTTTTAAGTGGGGGAAAACGCTAATGCTTTCGTGGAGATATCGTTCTCCCGTGTAGGCCTAGCAAGTACCTTCGGGGCTCGAGTACCTTATGCTTTCGTAAGGATATCGTTCCTTCGTGCAGGCATAAGCGAATGAGTCCTCCTGAATTGAACCCGGTTGAAAGGAGCCTATAATGGGTGATGATCGGGGGCCTTGCTACCCTTAGTAGGGGACAACAAGGACAATTCGGGTACCTCCTAGCACCAACACTGCATGTAGAGAACATAGAAACCCACCCTGTTAGAGCCATGCAGATAACCTTAGGTGTTTTAGACTGGATAAATAGGGTTGTTTTGTTTGTTTACCTTATTTAATTTGTCCTTTTATTTATGTATTTATTATTTTTATCCGATACTAACTCATTTCTTTTTGTGTTTTATTTTTATTTTACACATACTTTTGTTGCATTATCATTGCATCCACATTATATAGAGGCGTTGATTCAAGTGGTTTGCCCGATTAGAAAATCTTTCATCATGGAAAAAAGGTGTCTTAAGAAGGACGACATCGATCCAGTTGTACGACATTGGTCAGAGATTAATCAACAGATCTGAGGTAACAATTTGTCGAGCAAGCGTGTAGTGCGAAAGTATGCACACGAGACCCTGATGGTGGACATTTGCAAGGCGTGTGAATGACTTAGCTACCGAAGCCGAGGCTCTCTGACCTTTCGTAACCCTGGACATGGAAGAAGCACCAAGGCTTATCAAGTTGCCCAGAGCTATCAAGGAGCTAGGAGGTAGAGCTAGGGCTTATGTGTAGAACTTTGTTTTGTAATTAAGACTTTTTGTAATAGGGACTCCTTTTGTAATGTTGACTCTTTTTGTAATTTGGACCCTTTAATTCCCATGAAAGTCGTTCGAAAGGGTGATTACCAGCGGAATCAACGCCTTTATTTGCATCCATGTTGCATATCATGACATGGTGTTGATTCAAGAACAATTCATTAAAAGGCTTTCAAAATAGAAAAAGTTTGTTTTGCCAGAAACGATAATATTACAGTATCAAGTTAGGCCGAGCAAAGACCAATCGAGAAGGAAGACGGTAAGATAGTAAGGCAAGTGCGACACAGAAGATTCAGTCAGGGTCGCAGAACCCCAATTTTAAATCTTCACATTTAACCCTTTTGTAAAAATCTCAAAGATTTTAATTTAACTCCTTTAAAAAATTTGAAAATATTATTTTGCTTTGAATCTTTTTCTTCCTAAAACTTTCAGAATAATAATAATAACAAAAAGAAACCTAAAAGTTTTTTTTAAGTAAGTAAAACTTTTTGATAATAAAAAGGGGGAATTTTTAAACCAAATGATCCTTGAAAATTTTAATTTAAACCCCAAAAGTTTTAAAGTACTCCCCTAGGATCGATAGAATCCATCCCTGTTTAGATGCACCCAGATCTACAGAAGAAAATATCCTGTCTGCGTTATGCCTGCACTTGTTGATGTCATTTTCAGAAGCCACAAAAATAAAGATCATGACGTCACGAGTCCATAGAATAGAATAAGAGGAGAAGACGAAGTCATCCATCATCCTGAAGACGACGTCGAGACGTGGAGCACAGGTTTTGCTTTCCGAAGTCAAGGTCTCCAAAATAAATCCAACTGTTACATGTAATTCATTATTAAGTTATGGCAAATAAACATTTTCTCTATTGAAAGTTTTTTTAAAGATTGTTCGAGAATCAGCATCGCATTTGCATGCATTCTCGCATTTATAGGGCATTGATTCCCGACGTGGTTCCTCAAATCTCAGAAATCGTTCATAATTGGCAAAGGGTCGTCTGGTCAGATATTATAGGGCACGGATCCAGGGATTTGTCCTAGAGTAAGATCGGAGACAATAGAAGAGGAACCATATGAAGACTTCATGTCAGACACAGTAAGGAGGCACGATACTGGTAATGAGCAAAGTAAAGTCCAAGAGTTCAAAGAAGCAGAGGGAAAAAGTGATGAATCAGATGGATACTCTGACGAAAGGTAAACAATCTATCGAATCAAAAGAATAACCGATTAAGGATTAGAATAGAAAGCGGGATATTCAAAATTCTACCTATAAGCCAGCTAAATACGACAAATTGAACCCTTTTGTGATCCACATCAATAAACAGGCAGAAGGTATGTTTGAGTTGGGCTTTCAAAAAAGTAGAGCTTGGTCCAGAAGAAACCCGAGAAGCAAGTAATGAAAAGTACATCTCGATTTCTGTGAGGTACACCGAACTACTACTAATGTTCATCATGAATAGCCTTATTACCTCGGTGAAGTCTCTAGCGAAGAGACCGTCTTATCTGAGAGATTATGACACACGTGCTAGAGGCAGTTACCGTTTAGGAAGTTTGGGTCAAAGTATTAAAGATTGCGGGGCCCTGAGGAACAAGTTCAAGATCTTATCGCGATGAGAATTTTGGGTTTCGAAGACGAAGTTCCCCAATTCTATAGTGAGTTGACAATCACCTGATGGCAAAGTCGAGGAAGAATCGATATTTAGGACAAAGCTCGAGTAATACCGAAGTGGGTCACTCAAGCGAGTTAAATTTGAAGATCGGATATAGGGGCATCCCAGGAGAGGGATATTCTTTCGAGTTCAGCCAGCTCATATAAGAGAGAGATAACTTGGATAAAATTGAATTTGCAGAATGATCACCAGAAGCTTTACTGAGTGTTTAAGAATATCACCTTTAAAGAATAAATGAACGGTGTTGTTTAGTTGAAGGACGACTCAGAATATTGGAAGAAGAGAAACTAGTCAAGCGAGAATCAAGTCAGGCTGTTATCAGGTAAGTTTGAGGAAATTGGGAATATGTACGACAGTCTCCAGAGATGAGCTACAGAATAACTTAGCCATTAACAAGAGTTTTGGAAACAAGTTTACGACAGAGCAATGACAATCCAACACTCTTCAGTTGGAAAGTAAGGAGTAAGTGGAATAGCTTGAGACTTCTTTGCGTGAATACGAGGTTCGTGTAGAAGTTAACAAACATGTTGCTACTGAAAAGGTTGTAGGGACGACTTCCAAGCTGCGAAAGACTAAGTAGGGGATAGATGAAGACCCGAAGATCGATATTACCTGAACAGGTAAGGCGACTCAACAAGGTGGCAGGCTTAGTCAGAACATGGACCAAGTGTTGGACCATGGAGGCAAGCTAACCGGACTACTGGATGAAGTTAAGAAAGTAGGCACTGAAGCTTACCAGTAACTATAAATATCTAATATATGATATAATGAAACCTTTTGGCCTCAATGAGCGTCATTCTATGGGGATCACTTTTGGAATCAATACCTTACTGCATTCATATTTATGTTTTAGGATTGTATTGCATTACATTGTACAGTCATGGCATATATTACATAACATTATCATTACCTTGCATAAATTTTTGGGGGTAATCCAAAGAACAATTAGAGTTTTATCGTGAATAAAAGAATTGAACACACTCAAAAATCAAGATTCGAGCAGTTAGAAGATGGACTCGAGAGAAAAAGAGAGAAAAAAAAGAAGTTTGATGCCTTTGATGCAAGAAAGCTCTGTTTGAACCTAATTTGGTCGTTCCTCCGGATTCTAAAGATTCCCAGATTTGCGCATGATAACAGAACAAGATGCCCTAAGATTCACGTGACCATATTCTGCAAAAAGATGGAGGGTTGCATTGAAAATTACCGATCTTCTACTTCCCCGACAGTCTAGCAGGACCTACCGTGTTATGATATGCTTTGGACCTAGCATCAAGTCATCAGTATCTCCAGGGTACGAAGATGAAACCTGATGAAAGCTTCAAGGAATGTGCTTTGAGGTGTCTGTGTTTAGCAACCCAGGTGCAGCCTCCCGTAGATAAAAAGGAAAGTGACTTCCATGCCACCTTTCTTATTTCTTCTTTGATAAGGAGCTCGGGAAAATGAATGCCAGCTTTGAGGACTTCATGACAGTCATAGAGAGAATTGAACATGCACTCCGGGACCTAAGTTTAAAGACCAGACCTACCTAGGAGCAGAAGGAAAGAAAGAGATAAACGGGTACCACTTTCAAGGTTCTCGTGATCGTAAGAGAAGAAGACATGCAGATTCCTTCGAATCACCGAGAAAAATTCCTTGAACAAGTACATATTTAGAGATATTCAGAGTATTCCATCTCGGATGTATGACCTCATCTGGTTAAGGGTTAGTACCTTACCTTAAGGTCGATAAAGATTACGCCCAGCTCATCTGCTCACAGTTTTGATCCATACAGTATGTGTGAGTTCTACATTGAGGTACCCGGGCATGAAACTAAATATTTGGGGTCGTTACTAGAAAAAATTAAGAAGCTGGTCGACGAGGGAGTCGTGACGAGAGAGTTGATCCAGCGATGGAAAAACAAGAGAAGAGGCAAGCCTACACTACAAAGGACTGGAATGAGTTAGTACTCGAGATGTAGTCCGGAGGTCCCTATGGTTTTCCCATCAGTTCATAAATAAATTCTCAATGCTTTGAAAGAAAAAAAACTCCCAAACATATATTTTTTAGAATTAAAAATCACATTTCCATTTAGAAAAGCTTTTTTACATTCTTGATTCTTTAAACATTTTATTTTTATGGGGTAGTTTTTGTTCTCCCATATGCATATACACGCATTTTTGAATGGACATATGTATATATCATTTCTATACCAGGTCCTCGAATTTTGAATGCAACAGTACATTTGCTTCAGATCCAAAGATCAACTCTAAGTTGCATATATTTAGAAGAGATTGAATGTTGTGGGTATAATGTAAATATGAGTATCTGCTAGTTTACTTAGGCCAACAGAGGAACAAAGCGAATGTTTAGACAATGGGCATTTCCCATTTTAAGAATTTATCTTTTTAGGCACTTGTCGTTTAAGATCCTTGAAACGAGAGTTGACCTTAAACCACTACCCCCTGAAGGCTTTCTCAGGACAACTGTGAATGTGACGACGAGTGATATTCTTTTACTTTACCAGAAGACAGAGATGAGACCATACAAATTGGATACGAAGATCAGAAAATCATTAGAAGAAAGTGGTTGAAAACATGGATATGTCCAAACGAAAAACCAAAGAAAAGAAGAGAAATGTCAATCGGAAGGCCGAAGCAATCCAGATCGAGTAAATATCAGAAGAGCTGCAGAGACGTAATTAACTTCGAGCGAAAGATAGCGTCAATACCTAGTATAGATACGTGTTGATTCGAGGATACATTCATAGAATCGAATAAGAAGAAAGAGATTCAAGGCTAAAAGCCTAAAATGGGCAGTATAAAACAAAAAACAAAAAAAGAGAAAAAGAAAAAAATAATAATAAAAGAAAAAAGAAGAAAAAGAGAGAGAAAAAAGAAGAAAAAAAGAAAAAAGAAAGAGGAAAAAAAGAAAAAAGAAAAAAAGAAAGAAATAATATTGTATAAACAATACATGAACGAGACTTCAACTATGAGCAAAAGACACAAGGAATCCACATTTCAAGTAAATATCAATTTTGAAAATTAGTATAGAAGCTCGAATTGAAGCCAAGTCAAGACAAGCCGCCCCGAAGATTGCTAATTTCGAAAAAGGAAAGGACCTCTAGGGTGAAAACCCAAAAATGAGCAGTCTAGAGTGATCCTGAAAATGAAGAAAAAAAGTAGTCTGCCTGAGCCTGCTGGCATCAATATCCAACCAAAATACACTGAAGGAAGTGACCTATAGGGTGAAAACCTAAAATGGGCAGTCTAGAGCGATCCAAGAGAAAAAGTGAAAAAGAATAAAAGAAAAAAGAAGAGAAAAAAAGGAAAGAATAACGTTTCATCTGGGCGTGCCAATCACAAGAATTCTAGAAATGTATTCGTAGTCCTTCATTCAAGAAATCTCAGTTTCGAGGAGTATTGGAGGATCAAACATTATTGAATAGAAAACGAACATCAGTACATAGCCAGAATGCAAGGCAACCTACAGTAAAAAGAAAAGAAATGAACTCTAGGGTGAAAACCCGAAAACGAGTAGTCTAGAGTGATCCAAAAAAAATGGAAGGAATAATGAGCATATCCAAGTTACACAAGTACAGAAATACTGTTTCACTTAACCCTAAACCAAAGGCTTACATTACAAGCCCCAAAGACCATTTTTATCATCCATAGATATCCAAGTTGAATGAGAATGCCTTCAGATTTCATTCTGCCTATAATGGTTAACTTTGCTTCAAGGAACGTCAAACCTCGAAATGCTTGATCGACACCCAAATGAGGGAAGAATGGGGCACGGTGAGATAGTGAGATTAAGAGAGCCACCTTACACGGGGTAGAAACTAGGTACGGTTGTTCCTCTCAAAAGCCTATTAGACCAGAAGAAACTATAAATTTGCATATATCCCCACAATGGTCGAGATCTTCCAAATATGCGCTTCGTTAGAGTTGATCTCTGGCAATTTGAGGCATATGTGCTATGGTGTTTGATATTTTGGGGGAAAACATGTTCTAAAAGGTTTGACATTTTCTCCCAAAGTTGTGATGTTTACCATTTCCCCAAACATTAGTTTTTAAAAATGTTTGGCAATATACTTCAAATTTTGTTTACCATTCTCTAAACATTAATTTTTTAAAAAAATGTTTGGTCCTTAAAAAAAGAGAGGATGTTTACTATTTGTTCCAAACAATGTTTTCAAAATGTTTGGTATCCCCTCCAAGTTGTGATTTTCAAAATGACTGTTATCTTTTCAAACAATCATTATTTTTTTGAAATATACACAAGTAAATTGCCTTTTGCATTACTTTAAAAATGAATGATGATGGGATTTAAAACATAGGGACCGAGAGTTAGTTCTCGTCGAAGTGCTACGAGAAGATCAAGGATGAGCTCAGGGGATGGAAGCATTTTGGCTCACCCTAGTGACTAGAAATAGATCAAGGCTCTGTATGATGAGTCAGAAAATTCAAAGCAGTGGAGCCCGTGGTTGAATGGTGCAACGGCAAGCGAAGAAGATGACAAGGGTTCTTATAAGAATAATATAAGAACCAGGAGATCATTTATAAAGACGGGTGATAACCCTAAAGACAAGAAAGCATTCTGCACAAAAGGTTTGAAAGCATGTTCAAATGTGGATTTAAGAGCACACAGTGAAGAAGTAAAGAGGTGAAGAAATCTGAGGAACGACCTTTCAGGGTGTAAGGCTTTAAAACAAAAAAGGGCTGAAAGGAAAAAAAAGAAAAAGAAAAAGAGAAAAAGAAAGAGAGAGAGAAGAAAAAAGAAAAGAAAAAGAAAAAATAAGAAGAAATTGAAGGAAAAAAGAGAAAAAAAGAAGAAAAGAAAAAGAAAATGAGAAGAGAGAAAAGAAAAAAAAGAAAAAGATGAGAAAGAAAGCATTACATTGCATGCATCATATAGATAGGGGCATGTCAATTTTTGCTTGTTTTGGACATGTACTTGAAGAATTATCAAAGAGTATTAAGAAGTGGATTTCATTAAAGAAAGAAAGTTTGGTAGCCATTTTTGGCGTGAGTCCCCAAATTTAAAGAAAGTTTTGGCAGCCATTTTTGGCGTGAGTCCCCAAATTAAAGGAAGTTTTGGCAACCATTTTCGGCGTGAGTTCCCAAATTTGAAGAAAGGTTTGGCAGCCATTTTTGGCGTGAGTCCCCAAATTTAAAGAAAGTTTTGGCAGCCATTTTCGGCGTGAGTCCCCAGATTAAAGAAAGTTTTGGCAGCCATTTTCGGCGTGAGTCCCCAAATTTGAAGAAAGGTTTGGCAGCCACTTTCGGCGCGAGTCCCTAAATTTAAAGAAACTTTTGGCAGCCATTTTCGGCGTGAGTCCCCAAATTAAAGAAAGTTTTGGCAGCCATTTTCGGCGTGAGTCCCCAAATTTGAAGAAAGTTTGGCAACCATTTTCGGCGTGAGTCCCCAAATTTGAAGAAAGATCGGTAGCCATTTTCAGCGTGAATCCCCAAATTAAAGAAAGATTTCGGCAGCTATAGTAGCGTGAGTCCTAGAAGATCGGTAGCCATTTTCGGCATGAGTCCCCAAATTTTAAGAAAGATCGGTAGCCATTTTTGGCATGAATCCCCAAATTGAAGAAAGATTCCGGCAGCCTCAGCAGCGTGAGTCCAAAAAGATCGGTAACCATTTTCTGCGTGAATCCCCAAATCTGAAAAAAGGCGGTAGCCATTTTCAGTGTGAATCTCAAAATTTGAAGAAAGATTTCAGCAGCCTTAGCAGCGTGAGTCCCGAAAGATCGGTAGCCATTTTCGGCGTGAATCCCCAAATCTGAAGAAAGGTCGGTAGTCATTTTTGGCGTGAATCCCAAAATTTGAAGAAAGGTTTCGGCGGCCTTAGCAGCGTGAGTCCAAAAAAATCGGCAGCCATAGCAGCGTGAGGCCCATATGTTGAATCCTTCGGGTCATCGGTAAGTCATTCGGGCACGGTGTTAAGTCCTTCGAGACACCAGTAAGTCTTTCGAGCATGGTGATAAGTCCTTCGGGCCATTAGTAAGTCTTTTGGGCATGATGCGGCAGTCTTAAGTAACGTAAGTCCAAAGATATCAACAGCCTTGTTAAAAAAAACGAGATAGAAAAAAGAAGAGAAAAGAAAAGGAAGAAAAAGAGAAAAAAAGAGAGCAAAAAAAGAGGGAAAAAGAAAAAGGAAAAAGAGAAAAAAGAGAAAAGAAAAATTCGAAGATAAAGGTTCTATATAGGAATGGCCTATATTTTCAAACTCCCGTAGCGAGAGGTTCTATGTAGGAAGAATCCGCCGCTCCGAGGCTTCAGGAGCTGAAAGTTTTATATAGGAAGGGTTTGCAGCTCCAGGGTGAAGACTAGCAGTTCTATATAGGAAGAACTCCTAGCCGAAGGAATTCATCCATGACACATAAGGTTTTATATAGGGAAAACCCGTTGTGTTGAAGGCGAAGAGTCCTATATAAGAAGGGCTCCGAGCTTTACTGTCTTAGAGTGAAAGGTTCTATATAGGAAGAACCTGTAGCTCCGAGATTTCAGAAGCTAAAAGTTCTATATAGGAAGTACTGGCGGCTCCGGGGTTTGAAGACTAGCAGTTCTATACAGGAGGAACTCCCAGTCGGAAGAATCCATCAGTGGCGCAAAAGGTTTTATATAGGAGAAGCCAGCGTTGAAGGTGAAGAGTTCTATATAGGAAGGACTCCAAGCTTTACCGTCTCAAAGTGAAAAGTCCTATATAGGAAGGACTCGTAACTCAAGACTTCAGAATGAAATGTTCTATATAGGGAGGACCTATAGTTCCAAGATTAGAAGGTGAAGAAGTTCTATATAGGAAGAACTTACAAGCTTGAAGATTCAGCTAAGGAAGAGCGGAGAATTCCAGAAGAACACGTGATTCCGAAGCCAAAGACAAGAAAGAAGGTAAAAAATGAGTGCTTTTGATATTTGCTTTGTCCTCGTTTCACAAGAACAAACAAAGAGGGGCAACTGTAATCACTCATTTTTGACCTGGTTTTAGTGTTATTAGTATTATTTTAATGGTAGTATTATTAATATAAAATTAATGAAAAATAATAATAAAAATAAAATATAAAAAGGTAAAAAATATATATTATTATTAATTTAAAAAAAGAAGAAATTGCGTGGAGCAGGGTGCTCCACGTCACCCCATTTCACCCACCCCTTTGCCTATAAATACAAGGCATGTGGGCAGCCAAGAAGGCACGCCAAATTTGCCATAAATTGGCAATTGAATCGGCTCCCCAATTTGGAGCTAGGCCGGCCGCAAGGCTGGCCAGGGGTCGGGGCAGTGCCCTTGGCCGTAGTTGGTTCGACCCAACATTCGATTGAGGTCCTATTTTGGATCAGATCTAGTTAATATTTTTGGAGAGGTCGTGGTAGATTTCAGTGGGGGTTCAGTCGGGGTTCGTCATTTGAGCTCCTAATTAGGTATATTTTCTTTCCCTTTTATTTGTATTGTAATTTTTATAATTTAATGAAATATTAGTTAATTTAAAATTGTGCTCTTTTTTAGTTTGTATGTTTATTTATGCTTTAGATTAGTATTTATTATGTTTTAGATTAATATTTTATTTATGTTAGATTCGTTTTTATTTATGTGGTAGATTAATATTTATTTGTGTTTTAGATTAATGTTTTATTTATGTTAGATTCGTTTTATGTGTTAGATTAATATTTATGTATGTATGTTTCGGATTAGTATTTTATTTAGGTTAGATTAGTATTTTATTATATTAGTATTTATTTATATTTTTATCGCTTTGTATTTATTTCGCTTTTTAAGGTTGCATAATGGAATATAAATTGTCAATGTGGTGTCCTTTTATCCGAGCGTAAACGGGGCCAGTATCAGGCGTAGTGATGGTGGTTGGGCGTTTACTCTCGGATAACGGGGCTTTTAAAATTTACTCGCACTTATAACCAAATTTTAATTTAATCGTCACTTTAATTTGGAAAATCTAATATTAATAAAGCGGTAATTATTAAAGTACCAATTTTGGGTGGTGTGGGAGTGCTAATCATTCCCCATCCGTAACTGACTCCCGAACCCAACAGTTTCCGAATCTCTGGTTTTATGGTGTCTGACCTACCTAAGTGGCCGGTGGCGACTCCAATTTCTAAATAAAACGCGGTTTTTAAAACCCCACAGAATGAATATTTTAATACCCGAAAGAGAACCACAAACACTTCAAAACTTTGATTTTTTAGCGAATCAGACATCGCTACAGTTCTCGATTGTGTGGCCAACTTGTCCGGCATGATAATCGCATTTTGCATTAGGGTCATACCACTTAGGAAATGGAGGTTGCAACGGGGCCTGGTGGTAAGGTGCCACTACACGAGCATTAACCATACCTTTGTACAGGTCCAAGTACAAAATTAAGAGTGGGGTGAAGTCTTGCTTTTCGGTGTTCTTCCTTTGAGCATAGTCTTGGCTTGAAGAACCTTGAGCACCTACAGCTTTGGATTGTATCACTATTGTTGGCTTTGCATAATTAATATTATACACCCGAAGCGTTTACCTAGTTGTCCTTCTTCCCATATGACGTCTTCTTGTGGGATGAACTTCTGCTGACATCAATTTTGCCATTCTCGATAAGCTCACCAGATATCACTAAGTCAGCAAAATTGGTGGTTGCATTTTCTATAAGGCGATCCAGAACTGGGCCTTCCAATGTTTGGACAAATATAACCACTGTCTCTTTCTCACCAAGCGGGGGTTGAACTTGTGCCGCTATGTCCCTCTATCATTGTGCGCGTTGTTTGAAGCTTTCGTTGGACTTCTGCTTCATGTGTTGCATAGTCCAATGGTTCGGCACCATATCGCTGACGTGGCAGTATTGCTCTAAAAAAGCTTTAGCCAAATCTTTCCATGATTTTATCCAGTGACGGCTCAGTTGATTATACCATCTGGTGGTAGATCTGGTTAGGCTGTCCTGGAAGCAGTGGATCAACAATTTGTCGTCTCTGCCATATCCCATCATTCTTTGGCAAAACATGGTAAGATGAGCACGTGGACAACTCGTCCCATCATATTTTTCAAATTCTGGGGCTTTGAACTTAGGGGGCAGCACCAAGTCTTTTCCTCGAGTCACTTGCAACGGTCCTCGATCTCCCTTGAAGTCTCCATCTTTGGTTTCTCAAACTCGACCAACCAGTCTATTTCTGAAACGAAGTTTTCAACTTGATTTCCCCCAGGCTTAGCTCCTAACGCGGCGGGCATATTCATAGGGGAAGAGGTACCAGCCTGATGGAGTGGTGACTTCTCTCGAGCAAGTATTCTTTGAGGGTCAAGTCAAATATCAGCATGAAGATGAGTAAATCCTGGAGGATACGTGGGGCCTTCGTCCACATCAGCGAGACTTTCTGTAGGGTTTGCAGCAAAAGCCTCTCCTTGTTCAGGGAGTTTGCGTCCTAGCATCTGCGCTATATGGCCTAGCATGTCTTGTTGGTATTTCTTGATTTGTTTCCCTATGTCTTGCTGGGCCTTAGTTAGCTGGTCTTCCATCTTCTTGGCCAAATCTGCTTGTATGTCTCTTTGAATTTGTTCAATGTGGTCCAATCTATCCTCGTTTGTCATTTTGGTCTTGCGTTGAGTTCCGTAGTGGTGCTGAATTGGTTGACCTTTTGCTCTATACAGTATCACTATCATGGGGCATCCCGAGGATTAGTCTTAAAACCTTCAAAAATGAATGCATGTAATGCAGGGTGCATGTCTTAAGTATGGAGGTATTGATTCAAAAATGGTTCTCGTGGGTCAACCTTCGAACTCATATGATTTGTTTGCAACTTTGAATGTTGCATTGATATCTAGGGTACTAGATTTTCTCTCGATGATAAATCTTTTTCAAATTGGGAACCAGTCGTGAACTAGTACTTCGTGTGAATGAAATGCAAGAAATTAAAATAATAGGTGTCATGCAATTAATGCAAAATGAAAGAATTTAATATGATGCGACTAAAAAGGAAAAAAAGGTTAGTCCGAAATAAAATAATCGAATGAAATAACTAAACGGTAAAAAAGGTAAGAAAGCTGTACATAAAACAAATAAAGGCACCAAAGCCTAAAAAGGGTGACTGCTAAATGAGCAGGGTTTCGCATGGCTTAAAAGGTTGGCTCCTACGACTTACTATATGTGGTTTGGATCTAAAAGAAAAGGTACTCGAACTGTTGCGAGGACATCGATTTGGGGGAATACGACCCTTTGTACCATATGGGGGTGAAAACCTTACGAAATATAAGGACCAGTACTCCAGGAGCACACTACAACACTACGGAGGTGAAGACCCCATGAAATGAAGTAATCTCTCCCACTTAAGGGTTGAGGAGCTCGGGTAGAAAGCTCATGCATGAATGCCGAAGGATTAAAAATTAAATCAAATCAAAATTTTAAATTTCTTACAAGACAACACAAAATCAACATTGGCTTGACTCTCTAAAAACTTTCCCAAGCGGAGTCGCCATCTGTCGTAACAAGGGTTTTACCCTCTACGAAAATATTAAAAAATGGTTGTTTTTACGATACCAAAGAAGACGTCACCCGAAGAATGGGATGACGCTCCTAGCAGAATACCGTAAGAATTAAAAATAGGAAAATGGAGGCAAATGTGGAAGGTGGAAAATATGAAAAATGGATGGAGTCGCCACCGGCCACTTTGGTAGGCCAAAACCGTAAAAAAATAACCAGGGATTCAAAATTTTGGGTTCGGGAGTCGGTTACGCATGGGGAAGGATTAGCACCCCCACAACGCCCAAAATTGGTACCGCATTGATTTAGTGTTGTCGTTGCAAGAAAACAAAAATTTGATTTTTAATTTAAATTTTAATCCCAAACAAAAAAAAGAACGGTTTAAGGAGAACATTTCTTTATTTACGAAACCGAGGAAGATGGCACTTGAATGAGTTAGGATGTCACTTCCTAGCCGGATTCTGAAATAAAGCGGAAAATATTCCCTTAAATTGACCGAGAGTTTAAAAAAAATCTAAAATAAAATAAACAAAAATATATATAGATATGATAATATAATATAACATAAAATATAATAAACATATATTATGTAATAAATAAAAAAGATAATAAAAAGTTAATGTACATATGTCTTATAATATGCTAAGTATAAAGTAATGTACATATTATGATAAATATAATAATATAATTAAAAAAACTATTAATATATATAAAAATATATACTATATGTACTATATACATATACTACATATTAATACATAAATAATACAAACATATACTATTAAAATAATAATAATAATATACATATGTATATAAATACAACATTCATAATATATAGTAGAAAAATAAAAAGTATAAGCATATATAATATACTTATGTAAATAAATATATATATACATATAAATAATAACAATAATAATGATAATAAAAATAGTAATAATCTACATAATAACAATATAAACAGAAATAAACAAAAATAAAAAGAAACTAAATTAAAAAGAAACTTGAGTATGATTCAAAGTTATATCATATATAAAAATAAATAAATGAATTATACCATATATATATTACACTCTACATATATACATACCATAGTCTATATTATAAAGGAAAAGAGAATATTTATATATGTAGTATAGATATAGCCGTATAGCATACATGTATATTTAATAATAATAATAATAATAATAATAATTAAAAAAGAGGACCGAATTGCAAAAAAAAAAAAAAGAAAACTTGAAACTAAAACAAAAGGACGAAAATGCACAACATTCGAAAGTTACAGGGACTTCGAAGGGAATTTTACCAAGGGGCGGACCATTTTTAAAAAATATGATGGGATGGAGGGATTTACGATGTAATTAATCCAAAATGTTACCTTAATATATAAGTAAAAAAAATATAACCATTTGCTCATTTTGTTTCAAATAAAAAAGAAACTCTCTCTGCCAGCCCAACCAAGCTTGCCGCCGGTGGTGGCGCCGCTGTCGCTGATAGTGGAGTCACTATCGTCGGTGGCCGGAATACGAAAAGCCACTACCTTTCTGAATTCTTCTGACACGTTAAGTCCGAATCCGAGGCCAGATTTTCAAAAAATTAATCTCACGCGTGTAGATCTAAAAACAAAAGTTACGAACTTTTTTTTACCTCTTTTGATATGAGTTTCTTCTTGTGTTCGGGCAATGATAATAGGTCTGAAAATATATTTTTTTATTTATTTCAAATCTGTTTTTTGCTTGCCAAAATAAACCGAAAATCCTCTCTTTTTTTATTCAAATCATCGAAAAAGCCCCCTATTAAAAATTTGTTTTCGGTTTTTATAACCGAAACTTACATGCAAGTTGGATTAAAAATAATTGCAAGTGGTATTTTAACTTTCCTCTTCTGATTTTTGCAAGTTCAAAAGACGACTCGTTGGGCGGTGGTGGACGGTGGAGCAAACCAAGTGGTTGACGGGCTTTTTGGTTCAATGGTTCCTTGTACAATTTTTTCTGACTTTTCAACCTTTTAATCTCTTTCATTAGGTTGTTCATCACTTCATTATATCCATTTTCCTTCAACCATGTAATTTCAGAACTTAATTCTTTTATTTCAGCTACTAAAAACTTGTTCTTTATTTTTATTTCTTCAAAGTCATTTTAGACTGAATTTTAGAAGATTCAAATGAATGAACCCATTCAAAAAAACACATTTCTTCCTCTGCAAAAAAGGATTACCATAACACATTAAACCTCTCAACCTAAACAAAAAATCACAATTGATCCGCTTATCTCTCCAAATTTACCACAACCATAAAACAATTGTATGGGATTCTTCTGAATTTTCGAAACACAAATAAGAACTTTAACGCCGCACAAGCATTCCATTTCTTTGGATTTACTATTCACGTTCGAATGAGAGCTTGAAAAACTCAATTTTTTTACTAGGGTTTCCATGCCCATATTTTCTTTCATTCATTTCTCAAAAGTACAAAGAGGAATATGAAATTATTGGCTTTAAGAGGTTTTTGAAAGGAGAATTTTTTCCAGATTTGAAAAACAAAAAATGGTGTTGGAGGATTTTTTTTTCCAGATTTCAAAAACAATCTGAAACTCAAAACGTTAATTGGAGAAGATAATTATTTTATATAAGCTGTTTTTATTTATTTTTTAAAAGAAATGGGAAATTTGCAGTGGTGCCCTTCTATATATGTTTTTGAATTTTTTTCTGGCCGGGAGCGTCACGTGTCTTGTTCTTAAAGGTCCACGTGGCCTTACACGTCAGAAGATAACGATGTTAGGGGTGAGTGGCATCTTAAATGACGAAAGCATACTTCAGGAACACATTGAACGTTAACAAACTTTAGACTCCACATTGACAAATTTGACAAAATACATAGGATATTTGTGCCATTATTCCATTATTATTTACCCTAACATCCTTGTAGCGATGGTTAAAAGTTATCTTTCTGACACTCAAGGACCGATTGAAACCCTAGTATTATTATCCCCATATTGTACTTGTACCAAAAAAGATAGGGTGAAGTTCACAAAAGACCATTAAATTGTAATAAAATATTTATTTCGGCCAGTCAACTTTCAAATGTTACAAATGACTGTTAACAAACTTTATTCTGTTATAAAGTAGGCATTGCACCATTTACACCTTTAGTTGACATTAAGGGAAGACATGATATAATAAAATTAATAAAAATATTTCATTTAACCCCTCAACTGTAATTAAAATTTTATTTAATATTTCTAAGTAACCATTTCAAAAAAAATGCTATAACTTCCACTTGATGCATCTGGGTTCTTTCTTTTTCCCTCACGTATTAAAAGCTTCCAAACTCCAAATCTCAAGCTGATATAGGCTTGTATGGGTGCTTTAGAGCCTCTGTTGCAGAAGGATTAAAGGTTTTTGTTTTCTCTTTTTTCTTTTTATGCCGTCCGGGTTTTTATGTTTTATGTTTCGATTTCTTGATAAACATAGTGCTAAATTTCCTTGTATGTTTTAGAGGAATTTTGTTGTATTTCTAATGAAATTTATTTTTTTACTAAAAAATTCAAACCTCTTTTTTTTATGTCTGCTGAGTTCGATGTCATGAATAAGATTTAAAGAGAAATAGAAGAAATCATTTTTCCCTTTTCCAAATATTGTTACCCATTTGATATTTTAGTATAGAAAGGTAAACTAGAATCGTCCATGTTTTCCAACACTAATAACACGGGAAACACTAGGAAGAATCATGGCCGTTTAATCTTGTAGACAATAAATTTTATTCGAGTTTAAATTAAAAATATTCGAAATAAGATCAATCCACATCTCCTCCTTAATACCCAAAACCTTATACCTTAAGCCCAAAATTACATGGCACATTCTATATGATTTTACATAGTATAAAAAAATTACAAAAAAAATAAAAATCCCAATTCATTTCTCATTAAGGCTTTATTCCCATTGGTTGAATGGATGCTTATTTATTGGTTAGAAACTACTTGGTGACCAAGGTCTTGAACTTTATTGGTTCTATTTTATAAGATAAAAACAATAATAATAGTTTATATATAATTCCCTCCTTCCCCAAACTCACGGCCGGCCATTCTTCACCAAAAAAAAAAAAACCACTACACCCATTCCCATTTTTTCATTTCCCCCAAGCCACAGCCGCACTCCACTCTTCCTTATCCCATCTTTCAATTCCCCCAGAAGATATCCCTCACCCCACTACGGCCATTTGTTTTTTTCCCAAACATTTCCCTTCATCAAACTCCAATTTCCAATTTTCCATTCAATTTCAAAACCGATTCCCCAAGGCTATTTCACCGAATCAAGTTCACCACACTACCATTTGATTCGGCAATTTTCAAAGCCCTCTCCTACATCATTCATTTGAACCACCAACCTAAATTAAGCTTTTCAACCCCAACAACAACGATTTGTAGATTGATCGATCGAGCATATATTTAGAGTTTGACATTTTCTTCCCTTGTTTACTTATGTGTAATCATTCTTATGATTTAATAAAAATATGAGATTTGTTGATGATACTCTTTATTTGTTTAAGTTCCTTTCTTATGTGTTCTTGTTTAATTTATTTGTTTGTCATGTGTTTTATTTTGTGTGTGTTTTGTCTAATTTATGTGTTTTATTATGTTTGTTGGTTGTGGTTTAGTGTTTGTTGGTTGTGGTTTAGGATAGTTTAGCTTTTAGAGTTTGTTGTTTTTCTAGTTTAGATCCTTTAGGGTTAGCTTAGAGTTTTAAATTTAATTTAATTAATTGGAATTATGTGCTCGTCTCATTGGGGCATAATGTTTAAATTAGTTAAATTAAATTTAGGTTAGTTTAGACCCTTTAGGGTTAGCTTAGAGTTTTAAATTTAATTTAATTAATTGGAATTATGTGCTCTTCTCATTGGGGCATAATGTCTAAATTAGTTAAATTAAATTTAGGTTAGTTTAGGCCTTTTAAGATTAGTTTAGAGTTTAAAATTTAATTTAATTAATTTAAACTATGCGCTCGTTTAATTTGGGCATAGGCTTTAAATTAATTAAATTGAATTTAAGTTAAGTTTAGAGCCTTAGTTAGACTTTAGGTTCGAATCAATTTAATTCATTTAAATTCGCCATTGGGTCATCGGGGTAAATGTTAGATGAATTAAATCGATTGAACAATTCTTAATCTTTTTAGGGGTAAAATTGGAATTTTAAGTAGGTCACCCAATTTAAAAATCATGATTAATTAATTTGATTGATTTTGGATAGTTTCCCTGGCTCATTGAGATTCTAGTTCAAAATTAATCGAATTAATGGTTCAAGATAACCAATAAAATGTTAGGTTCTTTTTAGTTTTTAGGAATAATTAATTTAGGGTTAATATTAGACTAACCTAGTTAATAATTAGATCACTAATTTTATTTTCAATCATTTGGGCCTTTTTAGGTTAGGACTTTAGTGGGCCTAGGGCTTTAATTTTAAGTCTTTCTATGTCATGCATTTTAAATGTCATTCATACACCCTTAATATATTGGACATGCTTTTAATTAATTAACTTTAATTATAAAACGAATGTATTTATTAATTTCGATATTTGTGTCGTAACAGTCCTGGTTCACTGGATGTTGATCAAATATTTGAATTAATTCTTACCGTCTAAAGGTAACATAAAATGAATCAAAATTTTGACAAGTCATTTCATCATGTTTAACTGTTTGCACCATGCATAAAGGTGATGAACGGAGTTCGAACCATAAATTAACACGGCAGTCAGGCGTATTCGATGTCTGTTTAATCTATGGTCCGAAGTTTCGTCACCCTTATTAATTAAATGATTAATTGATTCGAATCCATCAATTTGACCAAGCCCGTATAATTAAAGTATAAATTCAATTGTGAACAATTTAATTAAATTCAATTTAAAATTTAATAATTTCCATCAATTAAAAGCATCATGTATTTTGGTACCGATTTCCGGGCATGATGGGGTGCTAATCCTTCCCCACACGTAACCAACTCCCGATCCCTTTTTCGAGCGAATCTCTGATTTTATGGTGTTCGGCCTACCTTAGTGGCCGGTGGCGACTCCAAGTCTTTTTGTTTTCAGAAATACGAATTTTTAAAGAATATCCCATTTTCTAAATATTTTAAAATAAAATAAAAGGAACTCGATTACTCCTTTTTAGCGATCTCGTTCGAAACTTTAATTTTTTTAGGTCGCTACAGCTGGCGACTCCACTGGGGACATATTTTTTTACAAAACAAAAAGAGAGTTAAGCCAATGAAATTTATGTTGCTTTTAATGATGGAAATTTCGAAATTTAAATTGACTTCAATTAATTTGTTCGTTCTTGAAGATATGACTTTCATTATACGGGTTTTGATAATTGGCGATTTTGAATTAATTGCTCATTTAATTTCTAAGGAATCACCGACATATGTTGCATCATGATCATCAAGCTCTATACCCGAGCTTTGTCCCTTGAGTGGGAGTGAAACGCCACATACCCAAGTGAGTAGCCCTCTACGGGTCGGTAATTCACTTCCGGAGTCCACAACTTTTGACAAGTGAGTAGCCTTCCACGTCACTAGGTCATGCATTCCCTTGAATCGAATCCAATTCACAAGCCTATAATGAGCCAGAATTGGGGCTCTTGTTGTCTTATTAGGCGTCAAGATAGGTTTGAGTACCCTTTCTAGAATTGAACCCGTGCGTGAGAACCTAAGAGCCCACCCGATTAGAGTCATGCGGACAACCATAGTGAGCTAGACTTCATGTGGTTAGGTTTTCGCATTTATTCGCTGGTTACTTCGCTTTGCTATATTTTTCACTGATTGATTTATTTGTTTTGTCCATTACTAACCAGTTTCTTCTTCGTTTTCCTTTTTTAATCTTGTCATATCACAAAGAAAAACACTAATTTGGAAATAGTATGAAATTAAAAGCTTGATCAATGGAAGATTTGGTACATAACAACGATGAGAAGAATTCCGAGGAATTCCCACAAAAGAGATTGGCCGAAGGGTAGATCCGAGGAAAAAGAAACTGGAGTTCAGAAGCTCAAGGACCAAGTTGCAAGCTATAAAGGGACAACCCAAGAATATCATATACCGATGATGAAACGACTCTAAGATGCCGCTTGGAATATTCGGGGGCAAGAACAAGAGAAGGCAAATTTGATGGCTCAAGACGAGGAATTACCCAATGGCTCCAGTTTCTAGCATGTGATGCTATCAGACTTCAGGAATACGAAAAGGAAGAGTCAAAAAAGGAACAGGCCATCTTAGTGTGATTCGTATGTCCAGCAGTTTTCTTTCATTATTGTAATGGAATGATATCTCCATTAATACAAGTTGTTTAACGAGGATATTTGCCAAATCAGTGTTCTTCTTTGTATTCATCACACTTTGACTTACATTGCATCACATGAGCATAAATTCTATGATAATTGCACTCAGTATTAATTTCATTCATTTGCAGTACAGTTGCATCATGTGTTAATATCATTCATATGCACTAAAGTTGCATCGCACATTGATTCTGTTTGCACAACATTTGCATCGTACGTTAATATCATTCATCAGCATGATAAATGTACTCATTTCATCCACTTGCATCGTAATTGCATTACATTATCTTAAAATGCTAGTTGCTTGCATCAACATCTGCACTCTAACATTGCATTTAGAGACATGCATTGCCTCATTCATCATTACATCGGTTCGAAATAAAGAATTCGTCATGTTCGACAAGGATGATGCCCCAACCGACAAAAAAAGGGACAAGCTCCATAATCCACATTTACAATTCAGACAGTGTAATTGATCCCGCATTGGGGGCATCCGGGTACCCCCTCGGTAAGTTCACATTCAAGAAAGAGAGCCCAAATGTGGTGTCAATTTTTTATGTGGCCTAAGGCTACATATTCAAAGTTTCAATAAAAAGATGCAATCTTTTTTTTCAAATCCCTTCATTTTGTAAACATATTTGCTTATTGGGTCCTCGTATATCAATTGCGCAAGGAGCATTGACTTTGACCCGAAGGTTGATTCCGAGTAGCCTGTGTTTAGTTGAAATCCTAAGCTGCGGAAATCACGAATGTGTGACTTGCATTTCACCTTAATGACCACACATAATAACAAATTGGTACAAATTAATGCTAAAAGCCTGGTAATAGGCATTTTTAAGACAAGGCAAATGGACTTAACTTTCGGATCCTGGTAATAGGCATTAATCAAAAAGCCATTCAAAGCTTGGTAATAGGCATTCTTTTTAAAGTTTAATAAAAAAGCACTCCAATGTTTGAAACCTGGTAATAGGCATTTTTCGGATAAGAGTGGAATTTTTGGGCACTCCGCTGAAGTCCATTGAAACTCTTCGCTTCATGAGTGATGGTAATATTTTCAAAATCATGACAATGCCGAGTAGCTCGGGAATTTGTTGTTTGCTCCATCATTTTTTTGAGCCAAATGAATATGATGAATTGAATTCCCTAAACAAAAACAAGGTAAAATCGATTAAATATCGAAGTAGACTTAAAATGCACTTCACGTCTTCAAACGTCAATTCAGCTTTTGAGGTTTCCTAGACACAGGATTTGCTTGGGGCAATCCTCAGTAAGCTATTGTCAGTGTTGTTCGTGCACTTGATATTCAGGGCATTCAGTGTAGCCTAATATATTTACAATTTGAAAAGAAAAACCAGTTTTCTCAATAAGCATCTCACATTGAAATTTGAACATGTGTTTTCTGATAAAGATTTCAAAATTTTGCTAGCAACAAAAGTACAAGAGTGGGCAACAAGTTTTTTAGGGCAATTTTTTTTGGGCAATAAGATGCCCAATCAGTTTAATGACAAAAGATATCTCCAACTAACCAATTGAGCAAAATACACTTGGAAAGGCTAAGCCCGAATGTGAGATTGGGTATTCCAGCCGCATTGGAGACGCATTGAAGAAACAAGACACGGATTTCCCAATCAATTTCCTTGAAGAATAGGACTCGCCCAAGTGGTCCTCAATTCATTCATGCATCATTGGCAGTTAGATATCCCTATGTTAGGAGCATGCTAACTCATATCATCATAGCATTTTGTTTATTTTAAACAGGCATGTGAAGATTGATAAAAGGATGGATCTACAGCTTTACGAGAGGAGAAATAGATCTCATAGAACCAAGAATCCTTTGACTTGCATAATTAGGATTTCTAAAGGTCTTCCAATCCTTGGTTTCCATCCCTTCCACGAGCGTTTTTTCTCAAAATCTAAATTTCTCAATTCTATCCCTTCCACAAGGGCATTTTTCTCAAAATTCAAAATTCTCAATTTTATCCCTTCCACAATGGCGTTTTTTCTCAAAATTCAAATTTCTCAATTTTATTCCTTCTACAAGGGCGTTTTTTCTCAAAATCCAAAATTCTTAATTCTATCCCTTCCACATGGGGCGTTTTTTCTCAAAATTCAAATTTCTCAATTCTATCCCTTCCACAAGGGCATTTTTCGCAAAATTCAAATTTCTCAATTCTATCCCTTCCACAAGGGCGTTTTTCTCAAAATTCAAATTTCTCAATTCTACCCCCTTCAAATGTTTTTCTTAAAATCCAAATTTCTCAATTCTATCCCTTCCAAAAAGATGTTTTTCTCAAAATTCAAATTTCTCAATTTTATCCCTCCTTAAGGATGTTTTTCTTAAAGCAATGAATTTCTTAATTCGATCCTTTCTTAAAGGATTATTTTTCTCAAAATGAATTTCTTAATTTGATCCTTTCTTAAAGGATTGTTTTTCTTAAAACAATGAATTTCTTAATTCGATCATTTCTTAAAGGATTGTTTTTCTTAAAACACGAATTTCTTAATTCGATCCTTTCTTAAAGGATTGTTTGTCTTAAAACACGAATTTCTTAATTCGATCCTTTCTTAAAGGATTGTTTTTCTTAAAATACAAATTTCTTAATTCGATCCTTTCTTAAAGGATTGTTTTTCTTAAAACACGAATTTCTTAATTCGATCATTTCTTAAAGAATTGTTTTTCTTAAAATATAAATTTCTTAATTCGATCCTTTCTTAAAGGATTGTTTTTCTTAAAACATAAATTTCTTAATTCGATCATTTTCTTAAGGATATTTTATTGAAATTCGGACTCCCCGACTTTATTCGTTCTCAAGAATGTTTCTTATAGCTCAGGGATTTCAGGCGATGAGTTCCAAATTCACAGCACCAATATTTCAGGAAAAGGAAGGGCAAATGGTTCTATTTAGGAGGAACTCGCAGCTTAGAATCTTCGGATAGGGAAATGGGACAAAATTTGTATCTTTAGTCTTTGCTCTATTCATGTTTCACAGCAATGAGCAAAGAGGGGCAGCTGTAGACACTAAATTTGGTCCGAGTTTAAATTAAAAATGCTCGAAATAAGATCAATCCACATCCCCTCCTTAATACCCAAAACTTTATACCTTAAGCCCAAAATTACATGGCCCATTCTATATGATTTTACATAGTATAAAAAAATTACAAAAAAAAGAAATAAAAATCCCAACTCCTTTCTCATTAAGGCTTTACTCCCATTAGTTGGATGGATGCTTAAATCCTATTGGTTAGAAACTACTTGGTGATCAAAGTCTTGAACCTTATTGATTCTATTTTATAAGATAAAAACAACAATAATAATAGTTTATATATAATTCCCTCCTTCCCCAAACTCACGGCCGGCCATTCTTCACCAAAAAAAAAAAACCACTACACCCATTCCCATTTTTTCATTTCCCCCAAGCCACAGCCGCACTCCACTATTCCTTATCCCGTTTTTCAATTCCCCCAGAAGATATCCCTCACCCCACTACGGCCATTTGTTTTTTCCCCAAACATTTCCCTTCATCAAACTCCAATTTCCAAATTTCCATTCAATTTCAAAACCGATTCCCCAAGGCTATTTCACCGAATCAAGTTCACCACACTACCATTTGATTCGGCAATTTTCAAAGCCCCCTCCTACATCATTCGAACCACAAACGTAAATCAAGCTTTTCAACCCCCAACAACAACGATTTGTAGATTGATCGATCGAGCATATATTTAGGGTTTGATATTTTCTTCCCTTGTTTACTTATGGGTAATCATTCTTATGATTTAATGAAAATATGAGATTTGTTGATGATACTCTTTATTTGTTTAAGTTCCTTTCTTATGTGTTCTTGTTTAATTTATTTGTTTGTCATGTGTTTTATTTTGTGTGTGTTTTGACTAATTTATGTGTTTTATTATGTTTGTTGGTTGTGGTTTAGTGTTTGCTTATATGTGTTTAAGATAGTTTAGCTTTTAGAGTTTGTTGTTTTTCTAGTTTAGATCCTTTAGGGTTAGCTTAGAGTTTTAAATTTAATTTAATTAATTGGAATTATGTGCTCGTCTCATTGGGGCATAATGTCTAAATTAGTTAAATTAAATTTAGGTTAGTTTAGACCCTTTAGGGTTAGCTTAGAGTTTTAAATTTAATTTAATTAATTAGAATTATGTGCTCTTCTCATTGGGGCATAATGTCTAAATTAGTTAAATTAAATTTAGGTTAGTTTAGACCGGTTAGCTTAGAATTTTAAATTTAATTTAATTAATTGGAATTATGTGCTCTTCTCATTGGAGCATAATGTCTAAATTAGTTAAATTAAATTTAGGTTAGTTTAGGCCTTTTAAGATTAGTTTAGAGTTTAAAATTTAATTTAATTAATTTAAACTATGCGCTTGTTTAATTTGGGCATAGGCTTTAAATTAATTAAATTGAATTTAAGTTAAGTTTAGAGCCTTAGTTAGACTTTAGGTTCGAATCAATTTAATTCATTTAAATTCGCCCTTGGGTCATTGGGGTAAATGTTAGATGAATTAAATCGATTGAACAATTCTTAATCTTTTTAGGGGTAAAATTGGAATTTTAAGTAGGTCACCCAATTTAAAAATCATGATTAATTAATTTGATTGATTTTGGATAGTTTCCCTGGCTCATTGAGATTCTAGTTCAAAATTAATCGAATTAATGGTTCAAGATAACCAATAAAATGTTAGGTTCTTTTTAGTTTTTAGGATTAATTAATTTAGGGTTAATATTAGACTAATCTAATTAATAATTAGATCACTAATTTTATTTTCAATCATTTGGGCCTTTTTAGGTTAGGACTTTAGTGGGCCTAGAGCTTTAATTTTAAGTCTTTCTATGTCATGTATTTTAAATGTCATTCATACACCCTTAATATATTGGACATGCTTTTAATTAATTAACTTTAATTATAAAACATATGTATTTATTAATTCTGATATTTGTGTCGTAACAGTCCTGGTTCACTGGATGTTGACCAAATATTTGAATTAATTCTTACCGTCTAAAGGTAATTTAAAACGAATCAAAATTTTGACAAGTCATTTCATCATGTTTAACTGTTTGCATCATGCATAAAGGTGATGAACAGAGTTCGAACCATAAATTAACACGACAGTAAGGCTTATTCGATGTCGGTTTAATCTATGGTCCGAAGTTTCGTCACCCTTATTAATTAAATGTTTAATTGATTCGAATTCATCAATTTGACCAAGCCCGTATAATTAAAGTCTAAATTCAATTGCAAACAATTTAATTCAATTCAATTCAAATTTTGATAATTTCCATCAATTAAAAGCAACATATATTTTGGTACCGATTTCCGGGCATGATGGGATGCTAATTCTTCCCCACGCATAACCAACTCTCGAACCCTTTTTCGAGCGAATCTCTGGTTTTATGGTGTCCGACCTACCTTAGTGGCCGGTGGCGACTCCAAGTCTTTTTGTTTTCAGAAATACAAATTTTTAAAGAATTTCTCATTTTCTAAATATTTTCAAAATAAATTAAAAAGAACCCGATTACTCGTTTTTAGTGATTTCGTTCGAAACTTTAATTTTTTTAGGTCGCTACAAATCTTACATATAAGAAAACCATCTACGAAGCAAAAAATGAATAGAGAGCAATGGAAAGAAAATCACAGTCATTACCCTCGGAAACATTCCTTTACTTAACTTCTTTCATGTCCTCCTCAGTTTTCCAAACATCATCCAGCGAGCTCCAAAGCTTCTTATAGAACTGCAGAGGAAAACCAAACAAAGCTGACACCAAAATTTTATTCTAACCTATGTTGCAAGGGGCAAAAGATTTTTGTCTATATAATATACTTATAGTTAAATTCTAAATAATGTAAAAATAAAAAGTCATGTGAGCATGATATCATACATACTTGTATATTTATGGTTGAATCATGTGAGCAAGAGCAAGAAAAAGTCGAAAAAGAAAGAAGAAAAAGAAAGCGTGGAAAAATATAAGAAAAAAATAAAGAAAAAAAATATTTATAGGTACTCAAGCCGTATCTAATATGTTCCATGTACAAGAACGCATTAGATAGGTGGTATGATTTTAGATAAAAGTACTCGTGCTTCATAGGAATTAAGTAAGTGGTACCTTATGGAATTCCAAGGTATCACCCTTAGCTTTTCGCACCTCAACCATATGTAAAGAAGGTGCCACTTGAAATATCTAAGAATCGACATAGCCAGAGATAGATGAGCACAAAATGTAAGCAGAAAAATAAATAAAATGTTTGTGTAAGTTACCTCGGTGGCCACGTTAAGGTTTCCTTTCCTCCCAGCTTTCAAATTCTCAAGTCTCATCTACACAAGAAGGAAAAAGAAATAAGCAAACTCCATGTACTGAGATTCCAATAGTTACTACCTTTATAGAACTGTCTTGCCTTGTAGTTTTTCTTGTGTACATCAAACCCGAGAGGCTTTGCAGCTTCCTCGATCTTATGAATAATCTCATTAGAAGGACATTTTGATGTAAACTTTGTTTCTCTCTTAAATCCCTGCAGAAAATGAAACTCCACTGTACCTTATATATGTATATCGTAGTAGTTTCTTCTCAACCAAAGGAGCATTATATGTCTGCTTTTAAATCATGAAATGATTTTGTGACGGACAAATGTTGCTCCGACGAGGACTGTATATGAGATGAGACAGATTATGAGCTTTTCGAGTTTAACTTGGCTCAAGTTCAGTCAACACTTAACTCGAGCTTGAACTTGGTTCGAGTTCTTAACGAGCCGATACGAGCAACTTGATATCCGACTCAAAAAACTAGTGAGCAACTTGAAAAAAAATATATTAAAATTTTAGAGTGGCTTTCATTTTTTGCGGAATTTTTTATGGCTCAAATATTTGTATTATAATGTTTTGTTGTTGGTTGATTAAAGTGAAAATATAATTATTTGTTGTTTTTATTTTTTTAAAATTCAGTATAAAGTTTTAATGCACCTACGGTTCAGGTTCGAGCTCGAGTTGGAATCGAGTTCTCGGATAACTACCATTGTTTGGCAGTCAATGTGCAAAAACCAAAGGCAAGAAAAGGAAAAGCGTTTTAAAATACAAACCTGTTCTGCATCAAACAGATTCCCGAGGTTCAACCCTTTGGACATGGAAATTAACTCGAAAGCATTCATAGTTGCTGGTTGTTCTCTCTTCTCTGTAACATGGTGCTCCTGTTACAAACCAACAACATAGAGTTATTAAGAAAAAAAAATGTTAAGAACCACAAAATATAACAGCATTTGTATGTTTATGTTTCATTCACTTACTTCAGAATCCTTAAATACAGCTTCTACATCATCTAAGTTAGTATCGTCTTTCTCCTCGAACACGGGAGGTTTGTAATCCTTTTTAAATCATTCATCTTGCAAAATTTCAGGAATGGTGATGCGCTGAAATGCAAGAAAGAGATATGTACGCATTAATATCTTGCAAGCCAATAGTTTAAATCAGAAACACATTGAATTTATAGAGTTAAGTATAATAACTTACGGTCATTGGATTCGGATCCAGGATTCGAGTTATCAACTTCATCGCACTAAAAGATAACCAAGGGGGACAAGTGAATTCAGCTACTGAAATCTGCAAATTTGGAGAAATGAGAGTAAAAACTAAAAACAGGCAATGAAAACACCGGATAACTGTAACATGCAACTAGGAAATGCTAACCTTCTTATACAAGTTCATAGATTAGAATCATCAAAAGGCAAGTAACCTGCAAGCAACACAAAGAGTATCACACCACATGACCAGAGATCCGCGGTCGCCCCATCGTAACCTCTATCATTAAGGACCTATGTAGGATAGGAAGACATAAAATTGTTAAAAACTGGGTTTCTAAGGTTCAAATGCTAGAAGAAAATTAATGCGATCTAACAATTGTCCACACCTCAGGAGCAGCATAATTCGGTGTCCCACAGGTAGTGTGAAGGAGACCATCTTCCTACAAATTCTTCTTCGGATTAGAAACGTTTCGTGTTGTTCTAAAAGCCATCAAAGATAAAAAGAGATGGAAAAAAAGTCTTGCATATTTACTGAATCAGTTGCATCAGGATCCGGGAGTTGAAAATACTTGCCCAATAAGCACATAAATAGCATGGACAACAGAATATCTATAGTTTTGACTAAGCATGCCAACATCCATTTCCTTATTCACAAGCTTCATACAGAACAAGAAACTAATTATTCCATAACGCTTCATCCTAAAAAGCTTGTTGTCTCAATCATTATCACCAATGTTCATTTGCCTTTCCACTCTGCAACGATTTTACTCTGCAAGGCCTTCACCATCAATAAGCTCGGGATAGAACAAACTTGGATGACTTCATAGTTCAAAGGAAAAGGTTGAGGACTCAAGAATGCTTGAGCATTCTGGTATTGAATTTTAATAATCACCCACCATTAGAAGGAAAAAGAAAAGGCGAAAAATTACCCTGACTTGCTGAGATAGTGCACTCAATCCAAATAAACTTTGAGGTTACCATAAGCATCCAACAGCAAATTTTCAGGCTGCAAAAAGATCACAAGAAAGTTTAAAGGAACTTCATTTCCTTACAGCATAACAAACATGCATGTAGATAAATATATGCAAGTAGAAAAAAAATTTGCCCTAAAGGGTTCCAAGTTAAAATACCTTCAGGTCCCTATGGTAAACACCCCGGCTATGGCAATAATCAACAGCATTAATGAGCTGCTGAAAGTATCTCCGCGCCTAGTCTTCTCTCATCCGTCCATGGTTTACCTTCAGAAGTAAGAAATGGTTAAAGCCATAAGGGAAGCAAAGCCTTGTTAATGCGAAGAAATTTCATCAGGTAGCGATTAGCTACTGTTAAAGCAACCTACAGGTATATTAGCAATGCTGATACTCGAAAGATATTAGTGCAGCTCAAGGATTACAGAGATCCATGATCACAAATAAGAACCTGATAACTCTTAGTTGCAAGGAAAAAACCTGGTGATTATTAAATAATGAAATAAAAAGGAGGGGTTGGGGGGACAATTTGGATGTCTAGATTCACCAACTCACAATTTTGTCAAAGAGTTCTCCCCCGGTGACAAACTCAAAAACAATAAATATCTTTGTCTTGCTTCCCATTACCTGAACAAAATCATACAAAATAATCTGATAAAAATTTCAAAGCTTGTTGCTTGGTCTGCTTTTCTTCGATAACTGATACACGGAAGAGAGCGAAGCATCATTAAGTAGTTATAAAGTATAAAGATCAGACGGCAGGATAAACCATGTAAAGAGAGAGCGAAAAGTTTCACATAGGAATTGCAAGAGATTGGTTATCAAAATAGTTTTTATTTCATCTTAATCATACTAGACTGGGTTCATATTTCTGCAGACAGTTCACAGTTAATAAATATACTATCAATTCGAAAAAGTTTCATATAATGTTCAAGGTTGGAGAAAGAAAATGCCACCCATGTTACTGCTAAAGACATAAATTAAGAAGGAAGGCTTTGTTTCAAAATAGAAGATCCTGGTAAAGAGTACAAGTCCCCAACCCACTATTAAGATATCTAAATTTTGCAGTATAAATCAACATACTCTAATGAAAACAAGGAGAAAGGGGAATATGAGTGCATGGCACATAATCAACCAAGAACACACAAGAGAAAGAGAAACCTGTGAGAAAGGGGCCATGGTTGCCGAAGATGCAATGAATAATGGTGGTTTGTGTGTGATCGGGAGTTAGGGATTTGTTGTTTGAGGAAGATGAAAAGGATATTTTTTCTTAATAATCAAATGTGTATAGGCTGATACAGAGTTTCAATATAACTAAAAGTATACTTTTATATATAATTTAAATAATATTTATCCATAATTTAAATAAGACTTCTAATAAATCTAAACTACTGACTTAGAAATAAACTCTAATTACAAATTAAATTAAACTCTAACACTTCTCATCAACTTACACTCCCCCTCAAGCTCTAACACTTCTTGGATAACTTACACTCCCCTTAAGCTGGTGAGCAAACGTAGTAAAGCACCAGCTTGAATCTTGGATGTGATGCCCTACTCATATTTCTTCTATTGTTTCTTAGAGAAAGAATCTCCCCTTTTTTGGGAGCCATTGTGTTGAACAACTAGGACATAATCATGTTGTTCTTTAAACGGCCATTGTTGAAAATTTGCAAACGATGTTATTGGTTTCTGCATCCTTCTTGAGATGTCTACCAACTTTACTGTTGTTATTGGTTTTTGCACCCTCCTTAGATGTCTTCCAGCTTTTTCTGTCATTCACGAACTAAGTAGCTGCTTCCATTCAACAATGGTCACAGAAATCTACACTCCCCTCAAGCTGGTAGTTATACAAACTATAATTCCAGCTTGGATCTTTGATGTAGAATGCCTTAAAAAATATTATCTAGTTTTTAAGGCTAAACTAGAACCTCTTCTCCTATCTTTTATAATTGATGGCTGAGATAGAACCATATAGTTTTTAAGGCTAAACTATAACATTTCCCTATCTTTTACAATAGATGGCTAAGATAGAACCAAATAGTTTTTAAGGCTAAACTGTAAACTTTTCATCTATCTTTTTGATTGGCTAAGATAGAACCATTAAATAGAGAACAAAACAACAAAATTAAACGAGTAGAAATTTCACCAGAGATTAAGATTCCAACGAGGGAGAAGCCAAGGAACGAGTGCGGCCTAATGACAGCACTGGAAAAGAAAAATGATGTGCATCTGAAAAATCAAATCGTCGATCTGTTTCAAATTAGAAATGGCAGCAGTGGTGATGGCATCAAAACCGTTGTTGGCTCATGATACCATGTGAGAAAGGGGTCATGGTTGCCGAAGATGCAATGAATAATGGTGGTTTGTGTGTGATCGGTGGTTAGGGATTTGTTGTTTGAGGAGGATGAAAAGGATATTTTCCAGAGAGTTCTCTGTATTTTCTTATTATTCTTAATAATCAAATGTGTATAGGATAAGCCTTTAAATAGGTTGATAGTTTCAATATAACTAAAATTATACTTTTATCTATAATTTAAATAACACTTCTAGTAAATCTAAACTACTGACTTAGAAATAAACTCTAATTACACATTAAATTAAACTCTAACACTTCTCGTCAACTTACACTCCCCCTCAAGCTCTAACACTTCTTGGATAACTTATAAAACCTTATATATACGAACAACATTCGGATGTGTTATCAACTTCATTGTTGCTACTTCCCGCTTGATCTGCGAAAACGAGCAGAAAAAATCTAAGAAATCTGATATGATATCTGAACTTCCTATAATGAGATTACAATAGCATTTACAAACAATGAAATAGAAGCATTGATGAGGTTTTTACCAAACTTAAATGGAAAAAAAGAAACTAAAACCAGACAAAATTCCTTCTCAGATCATTAAGAAAGAGAGGAGAATAATGGATCAAAAGAAACCTGTTCAGCCATCTTGTGCTTGAGAACCTTCTCTTTGTCAAGGATCTTAAGCGCCACAGGTTCTCCTGTCTCAGAATTTCTGGCAAACTTCACTTTAGCAAATGTCCCCTCCCCAATAGTCCTCCCCACTTCATATTTACCCACACGGCGCTTGATTTTCGGTTGGCTCATGCTTCTTCAACTATCAACACCTTTGCCATTCAATTTACACAAACATGAATCATAAAAGAAAACACACAGAAACACCAAAACCTGTAGCACAAGTAATGTTGGAAAACTTCAAAAACACTCATTGACACAGCAAAATAACATCTTCTACTACACGTCGGTTCGAAAGTAAACTGATTTTAACCCAAAAAATGGAGGGAAGATGCAAAAATAGTGGCCATTGAAATAATATGATTTAACATCCTCAAACATCAAAACAAACATATGATGAAGAACCAGAAAAAGGGTGCATCCCAAATAAGTAAAGCAGCTAAATAGGCTATAAACTACCAGCTTACTAACTGAACTCAACTGATTTGCTATCGGCCTGAAATTTTGCAGAGGCTTCTCTGTTTTTCTTCAAACGATTGATTCCCTAGCAGCAGGAATCAAGTCTATTCAACTAAAACAAAACCAACTCTTTTCTACTTATAATTAGTCAAATGGAATAAACAAATGAATTACTACATAAAATTTTGCCCATGAGAAAACCACACATTTCTGTTGTTTTTTTAAAAAAGAAAACTTAAGTTTTAAACTAATCACCTACAGTAGAGACAAAATCAAAGAAGATAATCACAGTCCATAAACTTTGCTGATTCAAGAAATTCAAGAATTACCCAGAATAACAAATAAAGTTTTTGGAGCTTGATTTGATTTCACTGGAGCTGAGTAGAGGCTTAAAGAGTCAAGAAATATTGTACAACAGTCGAAACTCAACGTTTTAAATGTGAGTAAAAAGTACTAGTATTATATTTGCATTCTCTATATCATTAATAAGTATGGTTAACTAATGAAAATATAAATGAAAGAAAAAGAATTATTGTAAGAGAGAAAGGAAAAAGGAATATGATTATTAGATTTATATGTTTGGACAAGAAAGTAGAGAGGAATTATGAAAAATTGGAAGACTTTGATGATCATATTGTCGTCGTCGTTCATGTGTAGGGCTGTAAATAAGACGAGACAGATCGCGAGCTACTCGAGCCCGACTCGGTCAAAGTTCGACTCGATTAGACTCGATTCGAGCTCGAACTCGGCTCGAGATCTTAACGAGCCGAGCTATTTGATACTCGACTTTAAAAGCTCGCGAGCTACTCGAAAATATAATGTACTAATTTTTTTTTTTTTATAATTTAAAATCTAAATTCTTAAACTTAAAACCCTAAAATATAAACCCTAAACATAAGTCTTAAACCCTAAAATCTAAATCCTAAATTTTAAACATAACAACCTAAACCTCTAAACCCTAAACTAACACCCTAAACCCTAAAATTAACAAGCTTGAGTTTACACAACTTGTGTATTAATTTTTTTTCTTGTTAGGGCTTTAAATGAGACGTGACAAATGACGTGCTACTTGAATTCGACACGGTCAAAAAGCGGTCAACTCTTAACTCGATTGAGCTCGAACTCGACTCGAGTTCGTAACGAGCCGAGTCGAGGTCAGATTTCTCAGGCTCGTTAAAAATTACTCGAGCTCGAACTCGATTTGAAATCTTAACGAGCCGAGTCAAGCTCAGCACTACTCGAGCTCGACTCGACTCGTTTACACCCCTAGTCATGTGTCATGCTGGCTGCTGCTGCAATCGGACAAAGTTTCTTTTTTTCTCTCTATTTTTTTCCTGTAAAAAGGACTTGGGTAGTTGAGTTGGTAGTAGTTGAGTACAGTGAAAAAATGATAAAGTTAATTTTAGGAGATATATGTTCGAATAATTTTATCTACAAGGTATATGTACTTTATCAAATATTAAGAAAAAAATATAAATAGATACTACTTTATAATCACTGACTATTCACAGAGTATACTTTTATATGTCTGGTGAATATTTGATGCATTAATCACCTTTAAGACTACTCATAGAGTATCAACAGTGTTAGTAATTATATACTTGATGAATATTCGATGTATTAATAGTGTATAATTTTATATCCTGAATTAGATAGTGATATGTGTGTCAATATCTAATTACCTGATTGAATGAAGTAAATTGGATTGGGAGGGTCACTCTCATTACGAGCCTCTGCAATACTCTATATGAATTATTCAACCAATAAGTTAAATATCTGTAATTAAACAAAAAATATCTAATTACCTTATAGGGTATAGGATTATTCACTATTAGTATATCAAATATTAATCCCATTTACAAACCCACATTAATTCTCGAAATATATTTTTTAGGACGAACTTCTTTTTCTATTGTTGGACTAGAACTTAGTATATTTAGATTAAAATTAAGAACTCGACGTTCATAGAATATTGAGTTATTCATATAATAAATTTTTAAAAAGTGAGTAAACTGTAAAGAGATTGTTGCTTATAGACGTCGGTTTCAATGAGATTTAATTGTACGTGAATTTGATGATACAATATTATCAGATGAGTCCAATTCAATACCTACAAGTATTGAGTTATGTATTGTTATTGATCTCTTTTAAATGATTTAATAGCTTCTTAGAGAATCCAAAAATCTTTGTATTTAAGCACCATAATTATAATGAATTAACACCCATGAGCATCGAATTCTTCATGAATTTTAATACACATATACCTTGTGATCTTAACTCTTCTTGTGACTTTAATTTGTTTTGTTTGATTTTAAATTAGTTTCTTTGGTTGAAATTGTGTTTACGTGATGAAGAGAATGTGAAGAAAAGAAAATAATGATTCTTTCAAATGAGTTTTTGCGAAATTCTCATGCATGCTACCTTAAATTTCATTGTTGATTTTATCAACATGGGCTTAACTAGTAAGACTTTTTCTAAAAGCATCAAAATCTTGTTACACATTGTTTCATATTTAAAAAGAGACTTTATCAAAGTTAGCACATCTGGCTGGTTGACTAAGCTGCTCATTTTTGTTCTCTTAAATTTCTTATATTATGGATTTTAGACCCACTAGGAGCATTCCCTTCTTTCTCCTAAAGTCTCATTTTCTCTCTCCTCTAATTAAAATTAGAATTAAGATTTGTAAAAAAAAAAGAGAACTTATCATATAGTTTTGGCTTATAGAACCCTTCAATCAAACTTATAAAACACGTCATTTACCAAAGAAACATTATTATATAATTATTGATTAGAAGCAATATTATATTGGTGAAGTAGTTTAAGTGAAAGTTATAAACTTGAATGAGAGGGTTTGCTTACAACAATCGCGATTTAGTTAGGTTGATGATCAATCTCTTGTATTATGATTTTTCATTTAGTGCATTTCTCTTTGAATAACATGATTTAAAGTCTATAAAGTATAACATTTTGTTTTTCTCATGTGCTTTATGTCACGGCCCGCACCCTATGGTCCGAGCCTAGCGCACACCAGGCAGCTGAGGAGGCCCTTCACGCCATTTTGGGCTTGCCAGCACCCATCTGAGCTAGTCCATCACTTAGGGTTGAAGAGCCATCAGATATGGCAAGTATCACAAGTTAACAAGACTTATCATCTTGAATATTTCCATATCTATTGTAATCCCTTATCTTTGGCAAGTTTGATCCAAATAGCTAGTATCAAGGGATATTATTGTACATCTTTAATATTGTCTGTTGATTTACTTTCATCTTAGCCGTTGGATGTAGGGGGCTTCAAGTATAAATAGAGGCTCACCCCTACCTCATTTCATCACTTTTGATTTGAGTAATACATTGAGCATTCACTCATTTCCCTCGGTTTTCTTTGCTAGCCATTTTCTTTCTTTATTCTTTCGTTTCTGCGACGATCCAAGCATTCTAGCTTCGATCAGTTTAGACTTACTTGGTTGCTAGACCGTCTAGAAAGCACCCAAGGCCGCGTGTCCTAGTTTGTGTGAATTTACGGACATGACAGTTGGTATCAAAGACAATTTTGTTGAGAGAAATGGCACCATAGAACGCCAGTGAGGTCCCAGCAACTGACCGTGAGACTCATACTGTAGCTGCTGGGAAGAAGCGAGAGAGTTCGAGGGACATTGTTGCTGCCTTGGACAAGAGGGTCGTCAGGCTTGAAGAGTCAATTGTCGAGCTTCAAGGGGCCCATGAGGAAGCCGATGAGCGTTTCGAGAAGATGGATTCTATGAAGGAAGACATCATGAAGGAGGTTAATGAGAATCTTGAGAACCTGTATGAGTCGTTGAACGACCAAGATCTCTCTATCAAAGCTGTCGTTGAAGCTGTGAATGAAGAGATGATGAAAGAGGTGAAGAAGCTCAGTGTCGATCTACTTCTCTACAAGAATGCCATATTGAATGGCATGATGGCCGAAGCAACTGTGCCCAAGCCCAGGATCGACGCCCCGAAGCCCAACCCGTTCAAAGGGACTAGATCTGCTCAAGAAATGGAGAATTTCATGTGGGGACTTGAGCAGTATTTCAAGGCAATGGGTATCGTGGAGGATACCGAAAAGGTAACAATTGCTTCGATTTATTTATCTGATGCCGCTCTGTTGTAGTGGAGACGTAGGTGCTCGGATGAGCAATGTGGGGCACCGCTGTTGGAACATGGGCTGAGTCCCAAGCAGAATTGAAGGAGCAGTTTTACCCGGGCAATACCGAGAAGGAGGCAAGATCGAAGCTTAGAGCTCTTAAGCATGTCAGGACCCTTCGAGACTATGTTCGAGAGTTCAGCGAGCTTCAACTTCAGATCCCATACTTATCCGAGAATGATGCTCTTTTCTAGTTCATGGATGGACTAAATCCATGGGCGAACACCGAGTTAGAACGGAGAGACGTGAATGAACTCTCCAAAGCCATGGCGATTGCAGAATCATTGAATGAGCATAGTGCCAACAAAAATGAGTCAACAAAAATGAGCTTCAAGAGGCCCATGAGGAAGCCGATGAGCACTTCGAGAAGATGGATTCCATGAAGGAAGACATCATGAAGGAGTTTAACGAGAATCTTGAGAACCTGTATGAGTCGTTGAACGACCAAGATCTCTCCATCAAAGCTGTCATTGAAGCTGTGAATGAAGAGATGATGAAAGAGGTGAAGAAGCTCAGTGTTGAGCTACTTCTCTACAAGAATGCCATGTTGAATGGCATGATGGCCGAAGCAACTGTGCCCAAGCCCAGGATTGACGCCCCGAAGCCCAAGCCGTTCAAAGGGACTAGATCTGCTCAAGAAGTAGAGAACTTCATATGGGGACTTGAGCAGTATTTCAAGGAAATAGGTATCGTGGAGGATACCGAAAAGGTAACAATTGCTTCGATTTATTTATCTGATGTCGCTCTGTTGTGGTGGAGACGTAGGTGCTCGGATGAGCAATGTGGGGAACCGCTGTTGGAACATGGGCTGAGTTCCAAGCAGAATTGAAGGAGCAGTTTTGGGCAATACCGAGAAGGAGGCAAGATCGAAGCTTAGTGCTCTTAAGCATGTCAGGACCCTTCGAGACTATGTTCGAAAATTCAGCGAGCTTCAACTTCAGATCCCATACTTATCCGAGAATGATGCTCTTTTCCAGTTCATGGATGGACTAAATCCATGGGCGAACACCGAGTTAGAAAGGAGAGACGTGAAGGAACTCTCCAAAGCCATGGCGATTGCAGAATCATTGAAGGAGCATAGTGCCAACAAAAATGAGTCAACAAAAATGAGCTTCAAGGGGCCTATGAGGAAGCCGATGAGCGCTTCGAGAAGATGGATTCCATGAAGGAAGACATCATGAAGAAGGTAACGAGAATCTTGAGAACTTGTATGAGTCGTTGAACGACCAAGATCTCTCCATCAAAGCTGCCGTTGAAGCTGTGAATGAAGAGATGATGAAAGAGGTGAAGAAGCTCAGTGTCGAGCTACTTCTCTACAAGAATGCCATGTTGAATGGCATGATGGCAGAAGCAACTGTGCCCAAGCCCAGGATCGACGCCCCGAAGCCCAAGTCGTTCAAAGGGACTAGATCTGCTCAAGAAGTAGAAAAATTCATGTGGGGACTTGAGCAGTATTTCAAGGCAATGGGTATCGTGGAGGATACTGAAAAGGTAACAATTGCTTCGATTTATTTATCTGTTGCCGCTCTGTTGTGGTGGAGACGTAGGTGCTCGGATGAGCAATGTAGGGCACCGCTGTTGGAACATGGGCTGAGTTCCAAGCAGAATTGAAGGAGCAGTTTTACCCGGGCAATACCGAGAAGGAGGCAAGATCGAAGCTTAGAGCTCTTAAGCATGTCAGGACCCTTCGAGACTATGTTCGAGAGTTCAGCGAGCTTCAACTTCAGATACCATACTTATCCGAGAATGATGCTCTTTTCCAATTCATGGATGCACTAAATACATGGGCGAACACCGAGTTAGAACGGAGAGACGTGAAGGAACTCTCCAAAGCCATGGCGATTGCAGAATCATTGAAGGAGCATAGTGCCAACAAAAATGAGTTAACCAAACCAAAGCCAAAGTTACGTGGTAATGGAGGCAATGGTGGGGGAGACAAACCAAAGAACAATTCCAATCGGCAATCCAACGCCAATTATACAGCCAACCAACCATGGAATTGGAATAAGAGAGGGGACAAAAATCTCAGATGTTTTGAGTGTGAAGGACCACACTACAAAAGCAATTGCCCACAAAGACAGAAAGTTGCTGCCATCCAAGAAAAACAAGATCAAGAGGAGACCCTCAAGCTTGGCTCCATCCTCAGTTGCATGGAGGTCAAGAATGGTTCCAAGAAGAAAGGGCTGATGTTTGTCGACATCACCATTACAGGCCAGATGTTGAGTGCGCTAGTAGACACCGGTGCCTCAGAGTTGTTCATGTCCGAACAGGCCGCAAAGAAACTTGACCTTCATGTTGAGAAGGCAAGTGGGTTCATCAAGACCGTGAATACCAAGGAGACTCCGATTGCAGGAGTAGCAAAAGGAGTCAAACTCGAGATTTAGGGCTGGTCTGGTAAGGAAAACATCAAGGTAATTCCACTTGATGATTTTGACTTTGTCATTGGGTTTAGTTTCCTTGAAAAGATTAATGCGTTTCTCGTTCCATTTGTCGATTGCTTGTGCATACTTGATTCGAGAGGCCAATGCATCATTTCGATAAACCGAGTAGTTAGAGTTGGGGCCAAGATGCTTTCAGCCATCCAATTCAGCAAGGGAGTTCGCAAGGAGGAGCCAACCTACCTAGCAACGTTGGTGATCAATGAGCCCACCATGACCGAGGATGTTCCAGCAAAAGTGGGACAGGTTTTGATAGAATTTCGTGACGTGATACCTGCCGAGTTGCCTAAAGATCTTCCACCGAAGAGGGAGGTCGATCACAAGATTGAGCTTGTACCAAACGCAGAGCCACCTGCTAGAGCCCCTTACCGAATGGCTCCGCCAGAACTAGAGGAGTTAAGCAAACAATTGAAGGAACTCCTCCATGCAGGCTATATCCGACCATTAAAGGCACCCTATGGCGCCCCGGTGCTCTTTCAGAAGAAACATGATGGGACTCTTCGAATGTGCATCGACTATCAGGCTTTGAACAGGCTCACTGTGAAGAACAAGTACCTGATCCCGCTCATAGCAGACTTGTTCGATCAACTTGGTGGTGCAAGGTGGTTCACCAAGTTGGATTTGCGGTCTGGATATTGGCAAGTAAGGATTGCAGAAGGAGACGAGCCGAAGACAGCTTGTGTAACACGCTATGGTTCGTATGAAATTCTTGTGATGTCATTCGGCCTCACAAATGCTCCCGCCACCTTCTGCACCCTGATAAATAAGGTACTAAAACCCTTCCTTGATCAATTCGTTGTAGTTTACCTTGATGATATTGTCATCTATAGCAAGAGCCTTGGGGAGCATGTGGAACACTTGAGGTAGGTGTTCGAGGTCTTGCGGGAAAACAAGCTCTATGTCAAAGAAAAGTGCTTGTTTGCTTAGATGGAGGTCCCTTTTCTAGGCCACATAGTTGGAGGTGGCAAGACTCAAATTGATGGGGCCAAAGTTCAAGCCATCTCAGATTGGGAGTCGCCAACCAAGGTGACAGAGTTGAGATCCTTCTTGGGGCTAGCCAATTACTACCAAAAGTTTATCAAAGGTTACTCCAAGATCGCCACACCATTGACCGAGCTATTGAAGAATGACAAGGGGTGGGACTGGAGCATCGAGTGTCAAGAAGCCTTTGAGGGACTGAAGAAGGCCATGGCGAGTGAGTCAGTATTGGTGTTGTCGGATCACACCAAGCATTTTGAGATTTACATCGAAGCATCCGATGTTGCCATTGGTGGGGTCTTGATACAAGAGGGACATTCGGTTGTATATGAGGGCCGAAAGCTCAATAAGACCGAGAGGAGATACACGGTCCATGAGAAGGAGATGACAGTAGTAGTGCATTGCTTGCGTACTTGGCGTCACCACATACTTGGGTTGAGGTTTGTGGTATTCACTGATAATATTGCCAATAGTTATTTTTTAACCCAGAAGAAATTGTCTCCTAAGCAGGCTTTCTGGCAGAAATTCCTTGTAGAGTTTAATTTTTCCATGGAATACAATCCAGGGAAAGTGAATTCCGTTGCCGATGCCTTAAGCCGAAGGTACAATATGGAGTTGGTTAGCTTGTCGAAGGGATAGTTGTTGGAGCGCATCAAGGAGAGGTTGTCACATGACCCAACGACCAAAATGTTGATCGAGTATACTAAAGAAGGGAAAACCAGAAGGTTTTGGCTCGATGGGGACTTGCTTTATTCCAAAGGACACCGCCTCTACGTACCTCAGTTTGGAAAATTGCGCAAGGAGCTCATGAAGGAGTGTCATGACTCCAAGTGGGCCGGACATCCAGGGATGAATCGGACCATGGCACTAATCAGCGAGCACTACTATTGGCCACACATGGGCGAGGATGTTGAAGCCTATGTGAGGACTTGTCTTGTGTGCCAACAAGACAAGGGTTGTTGCATCCATTGCCCATTGCCGAGCGACCATTGGAGAGTCTTTCTATGGACTTTATTGTCGGTCTGCCTAGCACTGATGGCCTATCTACTATTATGGTTGTTAACAGGTTTTCGAAGTATGGGACTTTTATTCCAGCGTCTAAGGCATGCCCAGCAGAGGAGGCAGCCCGTCTTTTCCTCAAGCACGTGGTGAAGCTTTAGGGAGTGCCAAAGACAATCATCAGTGACCGAGACTCGCGGTTCACAAGGAAGTTTTGGACCGAGTTGTTCAAGCTCTTGGGATCAAGTTTGAACTTCTCAACTAGTTTCCACCCACAGACCGGCGAGCAAACGGAGCGAGTGAATGCTTTGTTGGAGATCTATTTGAGGCACTATATGAGTGCCACACAACGTGACTGGCTGAAGCTATTAGATGTGTCCCAATTTTCCTACAACTTGTAACGGAGCGAGGCGACCAACCAAATTCCGTTTGAGATCGTGATGGGGCAACAACCGCTTACACCCAACGCGGTTGCTACTAAGTATGAGGGGTATAATGCAGCATCACACAAGTTTGCCAAGGAGTGGCAAGAGAATCACGACTTAGTCTGAGCTTGTTTACACAAGGTAGGGAAGCGGACCAAGAAGTGGGCAGATCGAAAGCGTAGGGACGTGAAATTCTAAGTGGGTGATCAAGTCCTTGCCCAAATCATCGTGATCTTTCACGACAAGGACATGCACAAAGGTCTTGTGCGAAGATACGAGGGTCCATTCGAAGTTGTGAAGCAAGTAGGCACCATGGCTTACAGATTGGAGTTGCCATCGACCATCCGAACTCATCTAGTGTTCTATGTCAGTCAACTCAAGCCATACCATCGAGATAAGTCACACCGAGCGCCAGTCGGAGTGAAGGTCTCCTATGAGAACAAGGTTCGAGAGATCCAAGCAGAAAGAGTCATTCAACGGCAAAACTACCGGCCGAGGCACGAGTACTTTGTTCAGTAGAATGGACTTCCTGACAATGAGGGTAGTTGGGAACTAGCCGAGACCCTTTGTGTCACATCCGTAAATTCACACAAACTAGGACATACAGCCTTGGGTGCTTTCTAGACGGTCTAGCAACCAAGTAAGCCTAAACTGATCGAAGCTAGATTGCTTGGATCGTCGCGGAAACGAAAGAACAAAGAAAGGAAATGGCTAGCAAAGAAGACCAAGGGAAATGAGTGAATGCTCAATGTATTACTCAAATCAAAAGTGATGAAATGAGTTGGGGGTGAGCCTCTATTTATACTTGAAGCCCCCTACATCCAACGGCTAAGATGAAAGTAAATCAACGGACAAGATTAAAGCTGTACAATAATATCCCTTGATCCTAGCTATTTGGATCAAACTTGCCAAAGATAAGGGATTACAACAAATATGGAAATATTCAAGATGATAAGGCTTGTTGACTTGTGATACTTGTCATATCTGATGGCTCTTCAACCTCAAGTGATGGGGTAGCTCAGATGGGTGCTGGCAAGCCCAAAATGGCGTGGAGGGCCTCCTCAGCTTCCTGGTGTGCGCTGGGCTCGGGCCCTAGGGTGCGGGCCGTGACAATCTCCCTCACTGGTTCTGGCGACGCCCTCGTCGCCCGACTAGTATGGTAGTGCTCCACTTGGTTCTTGAATTGCCAAATGTCACGCCTGAGAAGAGGGGGGTCATTAATCCCACATCGAAAAGGAAAATGGGGGTCTTGGGATATAAATATGGTGGCACTACACATCCTATCAGACATGTCTTTTGGGAAGAGGGTAATGGCCCCATGACAAGTGGTATTAGAGTGACCCTTTGACTGCCCGATTTCACGTCGAGCGCATATGAGTGTGGTAAGCAGGGTGCACAATGTGACAAGGTAGCCCATCACGAGAGCGGAAGCTCGTGACGAGGGTGATACGAGGTTGAGTGAGGCAGAATGTCACGCCTGAGAAGAGGCGGGGTCATTAATCCAACATCTAAAAGGAAAAGAGAGGTCTTGGGATATAAATACGGTGGCGCTGCACATCCTATCAGACATGTCTTTTGGGAAGAGGGTAATGGCCCATGACATTTATCACTAGTCCATAATTAATTTCTGTTTCCCCCAATAAGTATTTAATTCAACTCATTTTAGGTCCTCTTATTTTAGAGTCCTATTCCTTGTCCACTATGTGAGATTAATTTTGTTAGACATTCTAGTGTAATTATATAGTAGTATTTGTTCTTTACCTTTAGTCTTTTAAAAATGCACACAAACTATTTAAATTCGAATTTCATAGGACTAACAACATTCCTTTCTCCGCTACCAGAGATAATTAGTTGAATAGAATTTTTTATATTTGCAAAACTAGTGGTTGAGGGAGTCTTGGAACGAATGTAGGAGGGAATTGAGAGGGGATAAGCATTTGGTGAAGGCTAGGGCTTGAAATTCTCTCAAACTCTATGTCTGTGGTCAAATCCATATCAACAAAGGACAAGATTTCTAGAATATCATTTGGATATTTTTTTTCTTGAACTTAACGTGTATGACAGTCAAAAACCTAATCCGAAAAATATTGATCGTTTGTACATATAAAAATGAGTAGAATTTGAAAAATGTGGGGCTGTAAAAACATGAGAGATGGAGAATTATTATTGTCCACTCGTTGGCCAACGCCCAACAACACAGGCTATCTACTGTCTATGTCAAACCCATTCTATACTAAAATAGCATATATGTCCGTACGGCCCTTCATCCTTTGCATCATCATGTTGAACTCTGTTTTATATGGCCTCTATCATATCATAGTAAACAGGGATTGAATTAAAATTTGAGGTTGGTATAAAACATAAACGTTGGAAAATAGAGGATAAATTTATAAATAATCTAATTTTTATGTATAAGAACAAATGTAAAAAAAATAATTGTGGGGTGGAGAGGGGGGCCATAGATCCATATCAACTTCCAAGAAAATGAAGCCAAAAATATTGCATGGCAATTAAACATTTATATACAAATTGGAGGACTGGACCACCCAGACTTTGGAGATTCTGATTAAGATGGATTAGGTAAGAATAATCAAAATTAGACCCAGAAAAATATCAGCCACAAATACATTAAGAAAAACGAAAAATCCTCACCACACCATGCATTCATAAGATCATCCAGTCCAGTCAATCACATTCCAGGTTAGCATTAGGCAACTTGTTTGCAGAAAATCGATACTCGACACGGTTCACATTACCCAATGTCAATCTCAAAATCATAGTTCTTGTAACCGGGCATATATGTTCTTATGTTTTTGGTAATTGGACAAAACATAGGTATGCGATTTTCTTTTCCAGAATTGCTTCTAAGATGAGAACTGAGGAAACATATTACTGTGGCCTAAAAAACGCTGAAAAGAAGACGGGAGCACAGGATATCATGTAACCATATACTGGCAATCTCAGGAAACCCTGTTGCTGACGGCTTGATAAAGGGATCTAAGCTGTGTGTTCCATTTATCTATAGCAGTATACTTCTTCATGCCCTTTGATCTGCACGTGCAAACACGTACAAGTCGAATCACGCTGACATTGATTCAATTTCAACCACAACTAGTACGTAGTAAATGATAAGGAACAGAACTGACCTGTCACCACACTCCAACAGCCGGTTCACTTGATCAATATGCCCCTCGATACGATTATCCAAGATCAAGGAAACTAACAACTGCTCAACATCTTTTTCTGGCACATTGAGTTCCTGGATATTGAAAGCTCAAGGAGTTGAATGATATATTATAATTAAAATACTCCCTCAATTTATCATATAAAAGAAAGGTCATGCCAGAAAAAAAGAACAAACATTTGATGCAACTGACTAGAAAGGAGAACTTTAGCTTTCACCTTTGATATGCAAGGGATCCGGATTCTTGTATATGGTTTTATAAGCTTAAGTAGCACTTGAGTTCTGACATTCTTCAATAGATCTTCGATATAATTTTGCATGAATGGATCATCCATGATTGTCCTTCGGTTACTCTGTGGATATCAAAGTTAAAAAGTCTAAAGGGGATAAAAAGGTTCCAAGCTTAACAAGACGGAAAGCAAAGAGATGCAAATGGTAATATACATCACGACAGCATTGCAGAAACCTTAAGGATCTTTTCAAACTCTATTATTTCATTTCATTGATAGGCTGCTATTAGATTGGTCATTGCCAAAATCTCAGGGTCATTTTTGTACCTGTAGGAATAGCAATCAGTCAGTACACACACCCGCACACATATATATGGGGGAGAGAGAGAGAGATGGCAGGGAAATAAAAGAACTTAAGGGCTTTGCTTCCTGACCATCAAAAGGATTAACTTCGGATTCCATAAGCATATTAGCCAGAACAATGTATCTAGAAGTGACACAAGATAAAAGATCAACAAGGCAACAGGAAGTGACACAAGTTAAAAAGACCAATTTGAAACTTTATCCAATTGGGTTAAAGGATTGGAAATTAGGCATTTATAGAAGGCATCTACGGTCTTATTTCCTCTCTCTTCCTATTCACAACCCTTCCCCCGGTTTTTATTTGAGCTCTTGTCGGATATTTTTCTCATTCCATTCTTGCTTCGTCTATCCCTTCTCTCTCTTTCATTTTTTCTCTCCGAGTTCTCACTGACTGGGAATTTCTACAAATCTCCTCCACATGTCGATCATTCTCCACAATCCATCCTTAACCTTCTACGCCTACTGTGGCAATTAATTATTTTCTACATTAATTTTTGTAAGTGAACATTTTTTCTCAAAGTGGCCAGTGGCCACTTCAGACATGTTTAGAGAAATGTTATTCATATGCTTGGACCACACTAGTACCATAGTGGGGTTAGATCAGATGCTCTCAAGGAATCAGGGAATGGGTAAAGAGCTTCAGCTCTCATGTTTGGCTTTACTATTATAATACTGATGAGAGAGAGAGGAAAGAGGAGTACACATCAAATTGAAAATAAGAAAAATGCAAAAAGAATAAAAAAAAATAGGAACATCAATCATACTTAAGACATTGAATACGTCTCTGATTCCCAGCTTCATCATAGTTCTTGAAAGCTTCAAAGAAATCTGTTGCTGCCTCAGCCCATTGACGCTCAGCCATATGCATCTTGCCACCACATTCACGAATTATTCCCGTGATCCATGGATGTGGTATAGCAGACTTTATAGCAAGTGCTTTTGTGGTATAATTGCTGCATAATCCAACATTTCAAACTCAGCTAAACCGCCATATAAGACCAAGCCCCAGATATAAACCATATAACTTTGTAAACTCATACAGAATCAAGGTTGATTCTTAAGTTATCACCTAAAATAGAATAAAGTTATAAATATCCATCAAAGAGGGTTAGCAATATCACATACATACAACTTTTTGGGTATTCTTTTATTCTTGAAAGGTTGCATTAGCAGTTGTAAAAGTTCATATCCCGAAATAATCATAGATAGCTATATTTATACTTATAGTCCTTCACAAAACTCAAAGGGAAGTTTGAAGCATCAAAATACGAGTAGAATAAAAACCTGCAATAAAGAAAAGCCTGGATTAGGGGATTAAGCTTCCCTCACTCTCTGTCTGACCTTATAGGTGGATACTAATTATGCCATAACATTTCTAAAAATTACATTTGATTTAACTCTTCATACGTGGTAGAAAACAAAGAAAGTCATCATACGTAACCTAATATTGATTTCCAAATAATTGATATTTTTCAGACATGGGATAATTAATAAAAGAATAATACGTGCTTGAAAGGCCACAATGCAGTATTAATTAAGGGAAGAAAGGTAGTGATCTACGAATGAAATTGAAGTTGAACAGTAGTGAAAATTTATGGAAATTGGTATTAAAATCAACTAATGGTCCTGGTAATTGATCTATGCATGATTCCTTTAAAGAACAAAGGAAAGGAAATGATGGTGGAGGGGCAGGACAGATATACTAAAATTCAGTTTGAGACAAGGGTAGATGGCATAGGTTAAAAAAGTAGAATTGATTCTATAAGAAGGAAGGAGGATAACTACAAAAATTGGGACTGATGTTTGAGAAATAATTCCCCCTCCCCCAATGGGTTCTTGCTATAATAGGTTGAAAAGGGTACATGGTTCTAAATTAAACAAGTAGCTTACTTTTTACAGTAAATCAAGAAATAAAGTATTCAACCGTGCTTTAAAAAATCCAGGACCAGCCCAGCAGGATTTACCTTGAGCTTTTTGTTGTTCTTTGTCTCTGTATACATTTGAATTTCAATTGCACATACCTCCAGAAGCTGACTTCCCTTTTTTGATCATCAGTACCATCTTCCCTTTGACAAGATTTATGAAGTTCCTTCAAAATCTGATAGTGCAATATATTAGCTGATTATGTTTAACATTCTATATTGTGGACAAATGAGCTTAAAAAAGTTTCGAGAAGATATATACTAAAATTCAGTTTGAGACAAGGGTAGATGGCATAGGTTAAAAAAGTAGAATTGATTCTATAAGAAGGAAGGAGGATAACTACAAAAATTGGGATTGATGTTTGAGAAATAATCCCCCCCCCCCAATGGGTACTTGCTATAATAGGTTGAAAAGGGTACATGGTTTTAAGTTAAACAAGTAGCTTACTTTTCACAGTAAATCAAGAAATAAAGTATTCAACCGTGCTTTAAAAAATCCAGGACCAGCCCAGCAGGATATACCTTGAGCTTTTTGTTGTTCTTTGTCTCTGTATACATTTGAATTTCAATTGCATATACCTCCAGAAGCTGACTTCCCTTTTTTGATCATCTGTACCATCTTCCCTTTGACAAGATTTATGAAGTTCCTTCAAAATCTGATAGTGCGATATATTAGCTGATTATGTTTAACATTCTATATTGTGGACAAATGAGCTTAAAAAAGTTTCGAGAAGATACCTTGCTCATTCGCCCATACTCACCAATATCAAACCATATCTTGCAAAGCTTTAGATTTGTCTTAAACCAAAGTTTCTGCATGACAATAAGAAATATATCAGAGCTTGATACAAATGCCAAAGCTATAGAATTTTCTTAAACCAAAGTCTCTGCACAACAAGAAGCAATAAAGCAAAGCTTGACGCAAATGCCAAAACTACAACATTGTAGTTTAGATACTTTCTGACCTCATTCTTTGCCTCTTCAAGGGCCTTGAGAGTTGTTTGATAGAATTCTAGCAGGAGATCAAAATTTTGACAAGCTAATCCGGAAACAAAATCCATAATATTGTTTATACATTTTTCACTGTAATTTTGTGTCACTGCTGATTTGATGTATGTTAGCATCTCCCGGTAAGAGCCCATCATTTCTTTGTACCTCCCTAAACGGTAATAGAGCTTTACAGTTTGCTTCAGAGCTTTGAATCCCCTAGCAGAGAAAGTATGAGCACAAGTTCAATATTGATAAGGCTGACCAATACATAACTTTTTGGTGAATGAGACAACTGTTTTTTATGGAGAGATAAAACAGTAACCACAATCAGCAAGGTTGCAAGAATCTATTTATATAACAGAATTCTTTGGTAAAGTTGACATAAGAGAGAAGTCCATCCATAGTGGAAAGACAACAAATTGCATATGCTCTTAAATAATATAGCTAGCATGTGATAAAATCATAAGTAAATTTAGCAAAAGGAAAACAAAAGAGCATTGACAGCAATTAAAAAAATGCTAGGTAATAACCACAATATACCTGAAGTTACAAATACAAAGCTCAAATTCCAGAGAACTAACCACTCAGCCTTCTCAGGCTCCACGCTAACCACTTCAGAAAAACCAACAAGCGCTCCTTCGGGGTCTGTTACTAGCAAACCTTTTATAACCGAAAACGGAAAAAAAACATAAGTATTAGAAAGTGAAATCAATAATTGTCGACTAACAACAAGGTTTTACCCATTTATCCAAACAGAATAATCCCCTGATTTCTCATCCACCACTACAATATCGAATAGGATATACCCTTTAGGGACTTGTTCGTATCTGATATATCAATTACTGATTAATCAAAATGACACTGAAAAAAAGCTAATCCACACCCACATGCATAATATGAGGTACGGTAGTTAAAAAAGTAAAATGATCTTAACAGAACATATGCTCACCCAAATGAGGGTTAGATAAAGAAAACGTTAATGAAAAACACAATAATAACAATAGTAAAGTGAGGTAGGAGGGTCTCATAATCAGCCTAATAAGTTTAGTTTATTAGTCAAACAACGCGCAGCAATTATAACTAAATTAATTTCCTAAATTTACAAGCATAAACCCTAACGGCAGTTCACAAGCACGTTCCAAAGGTGTACTCTAACTCTAATGGAAGTAAAATTTTGAAGTATAGAAATGTATTAAAGGTAAATCAGAAACAATTCGTGATCGTAACCGTATCAAAACAGAGATTAGGAAATAATATACCAAAAAAGAAAGAAAGGATGAGAAAAGAAACCTTTGGAGTTGTAATATTGATTCTCAATATCAACGTCTTGTTCCTCAGGCTCCTCATCGGAGTACTCAAATCCGTAATCTTCCATATCCGCATCTGCCAAATTCCGAAAAACCGACGAGTTAAACTGATTTTCAAAAACAAAGCTAATAACACAAAAACTAAATGCGAGTGTACTCATTTTTGTCCGAATTATAAATATTATAATAATAATTATAGTGTTAGTATTGATGCATATGTACGAGCTTATGTGCATGTATGTGTTAGTATACGTGTGTGGTATAGGAACATGTTTATCAATGTTACATATGTTGTCTATAATTTACATGTGTGTGTTTAAAGTGTATGTATGAATGCATCATTATTATTTGTGTGTGAATACATATGTATTAAAGTTTGTATAATATTATATGTGTACGTATGTTATATGCATTTATAAATATATATGTATATGTTATTTGTATGAACGTATGTGTGCTTGTATGTGTACGTATATTAGTGTGATAATATATGTGTATGCGTGTTTATTATATTGCATGAATGATTAGTATATGTGTGTATGATTAAATGTGCCTACGTATGTATTTGTGAGTATATGTACATTAATAAATGTGTTTTATTATTATTATTATTATTATTTTGTCAACATGTTAAGTGGGTTACAACAGATCAGATATAATGTTAAAAACCCATGTTCTTAGAGTACAGTCTATTTACATATATAAAAAAGGGTCTAAATTATTTTACAAGGCCCATTCGGCCAGAACCCAAACCCAATAGCTAAAACCCTAAAACCCTATCTGATATCTATCTAATATCCTTTTTTCCCTTGCAGTCGCCGCAAGATCTGGCCGTTGGATCAAATCTGATCCAACGGTCCAGATGACACTCAAAATATCTAACTGGCAGGCGTGAGGCTCACGTTGCACGCGCGAGACCACTCGGTTTCCCAGACGCCACGTGTTACCATCTCAAGCAATCCCACCGCCTCCAAGATCGAATCTGGGTCATCCATGCAGCAAGGCATCCCAGCCGTTGGATCAGATCTGATCCAACGGCCAGGAACAAATCTGACCGAATGTATCCCTCCACCATGCTTCCACTATGACGGCCGTACCACCAACCCCTAAACCACCGGCTGGGATACATTCGGAAAGATGGATGTCAGAGACCAAATCAAATAAAAAATTACATTATGTTTTTTTCTACTAACAAAAAATCAGAGTATATGTATCTAACTCAAAAATTTTGTAAGGACAAGTTACCAGATCGGAAATAAAAAAGAACAACAAAAAGTTTCGAAAGAAAAGGTATTTTCTTCTCTTTTTATGCAGGTTCATTCGAACAAAAAAAAGATGTAACACCAAGTAAAAAGGAGAGAGGGTGAGGGGAGTAGTTTACCCTTGGTCGTCAATCCTTTTTCTCGCCGGTAATAAGCCTACTCCTAGGGTGAATCGGTTGAGAAAGGGGAGTGATGGGTTTGTAAAAAAGGAGTTTTTTTTAAAGAGGGTTTTGGTTTTTTCAGATCTTGGCAAATCGGAGGATTTTTCCTAAAATCTAAATGTATATTCGGGTTTTAAGGAGGAAAATAAGTTGTTTGGAGGTGATTTCGGGATCCGCCACCGCCGTCGAGCGGCGGTCGGTGACGTTCGATGGTGGTAGACACGGTGGTTAATCACCAGAACCTGGAGATTTGGTTCTGTATTTTCATATTTGAGGAGGGTTGGCTGAGAGAAAAATGAGGATGAGGATTTTTAATTCTTAAGGCTTAAAATGAAATGGCTAAAAGGGTTAAATGGGTCTGATGAGGTCTTTTTATAGGGTTTTTTATTTTTTAAAATGGGTTAATTCGGGTTTAGCCATTCCGCGTTTTTGGTTTTTCAAATCGAGTCTGCCCCTTGGTCCAATTACATTTCCAGTCCCCATTTTCTTTTGCTTTCTTTCGATTTCACCGTTAGATTAAACTAATTTAGTTTTTTATGGCAAAATTACGCCTTTAATCCTTCCGTGTTTCTTGTTTTTTCAGTCTGAGTGTGCCCCTTGGTTTTATTACATTATTAGTCCTTGCAAGTTTATTTCAATTTGTATTTAAGTCCCTAAATGTATCTTTTGTTTATTTAATTTCAATTTTCTGATTTTGTTTTTATCCCATTTCAGTCTCTTTTCATTGTTCTAAGCATTTATGCCATTTACCTTTCATTATGTTTTTTTGGGTATGTTTGCATTGTTTTTAGCATGTTTTATGTTTTTATGATACATGTTTAGATTGTGATGTCATGCCTTCGTGTTTTATTTTAGTTTGTTCGTATACATGTCTATTTTATATGTTTTAGTTTAATTTGTGTACCATGTCCATATGTTAGCATGTTTTTCGTTTGTTTCGTTTATTTGTGATATCGTGCTTTTGTGTTTTAATCCGTTTGTTCATCGTATATATGTGCATGTTTTAGGTGTTGTTTTAGTTTCTTTGTATATTGCATGTTTTTGTATGCTAACATAAACTTTCATGTCCCCTTTTGTTTTTTTTTTTGGTTATATGTTAGTGTGGTGTTTTTTGTCACACATAATGTCATATTTTTGTGTCATATGTTAAAATATCAAGTATTAGTTTTTTTTGTTAACCTTTTGCTTTGATTTGTTAGTTTGGTAGCGTGTTTTATATCATGTCATGCATATATTGCATTCGTGTTTTTTTATGTATTTAAGCATGTTATAATTAGATAACTTAGTCTTGAAGCATGTTCTTATTTCTTTAGCATATTTATGTTTTATGTTATCTTAATGTCATATTGTATATGTTTTCATGTTTTTTTATTCTTTTTAGTTTCATATCAATATGGATGTATGTTTTTTTATTGTTTTTTTTAAGATTGCATAACGGACATACTTACGTTAATGCGGTGCCCTTTTATTCGAGCGTAAATGTGGCCAGTATCAAGCACAGTGATGGTGGTTTATCAGTTTACTCTCGAATAACGGGGCCCTTAAAAATTTTTCGCACTTATAACCAAATTTTAATTTAATCGTTAATTTAATCCGAAAAGTTTAATATTAATAAAGCAGCAATTATTAAAGTACCAATTTTGGGCAATGTGGGGGTGCTAATCATTCTCCATTCGTAACCGACTCCCGGACCCAACTCTTTTAAAATCTCTGATTTTATGGTGTCCGTCCTACCTTAGTGGCCGGTGGCAACTCCAATTTTTATAAAATACAATTTTTCTAAAATCTCATGGAATATATTTTTAATACCCAAAAAACCCTGAAACACCTTAAAACCCATTTTTTTAGCAAACTGAAAAAGGGATATCGATACAGATGGCGACTCCGCTGGGGACATTTTTGTTTTTTTCAAAAAACAAATGAGAGTCAAGCTTTTTAAATAATTACCGCTTTATTAATATCGGGAGTTCCGGATTAAAGTGACTATCAAATTAACATTCGGTTGTAATTGCGCGTTTATTTTAATGTATTTAAAATTTGACATATAAACCCGTCCTTTTAAGTGGGGGGAAAACGCTAGTGCTTTCGTAAGGATATCGTTCCTTCATATGGGCCTAGCAAAGTACCTTCGGGGCTCGAGTACCTTATGCTTTCGTGAGGATATCGTTCCTTCGTAAGGGCATAAGCGAATGGGTCCCCCTGAATTGAACCCGGTTGAAAGAAGCCTATAATGGGTGATGATCGGGGGCCTTGCTACTCTTAGTAGGGGACAGCAAGGACAGTTCGGGTACCTCCTAGCACCAACGCTGCATGTAGAGAACACATAGAAATCCACTCTTTTATAGCCATGCTGATAACCTAGGTGTTTTAGACAGAATGTACATAGGGTTGTTTAGTTTGGTTATCTTATTTAATTTGCCCTTTTTGTTTATGTATTTATTTATTTTATTTGGTATTGACTCGTTTTCTTTTTTGTTTTTTTGTTTTGTTTTTGCATATATCATCGCATTCGCATTACATAGGGTATTGATTCCCGAGTGGTTTCTCCCGTAATAGAGATTGTTCATGATGGACCAAGGGTTCTTTGACCTGACGATAGGGGTTCGGTTCTAGAGTTCCATCTCGAGGCTAGATCGGAGACAGTAGAAGAAGGATCGTTCAGAGACTTTAGGTTAGATTCGACAGGCAGTGTCAGTCCTGGTAACGAGCGAGGTGGAATACAAGAGTTAAAGAAACAAATGGCCGAGATGATAAACCAGATAAATGCTATGATGAAAAGTAAGCAGCCTGTCGAACTTAGAGAATAATCGATCAAGGACCAGAATGTAGAAAAAAATGGTTAGAATATTAAGATAGACAATACCGTTAAATACGACAAGTTGAATCCTTTTGTGATCAATCTCAAGAAACAGACAAGTGGCATATCTGGGGTAGATACCCAGGAAACAGAGGCAAGACTAGGAAAAGCCTGAGAATCAAATGACGTAAAGGGGCATTGTCTTATACCTATGAGATATACCGAGCTACTTCCATTGCTCATTGAAAGGAATCTTATCGTACCGGTAAAGTCTGTACCAAAGAGGCCACCTTATCCGAAGGATTACAACAGTCGTATCTGGTGTAGCTACCACATAGGGGATTCGGGTCATCACACTGAGAACTGTGAAGCCCCGAAGAACAGAGTTCAAGATTTTATCAGGATGGGAGCTTTGGGTTTCGAAGACAGACAACCCCGATTCTACAATGAGCCAACCATTGTTCGAGGGGCAAAGTCGAAGAAAGGTCAATACCCAGTCCAAGGTCGGGTAACACAAAAGTGGGTCACTCAAGCGAGACAAATTCAAGAGCCGAGAGTAAAAGCATCTCAGAAGATGAACTTGCATTCAAGTACGACCAGCTCGAGCATGATAGTATGATCTGAGCAAAAAATCGAAGAGTATACAAGACGAGTACCAGAAGTTGCACTTTGAATTCAAGAATGTTGATCTGGGTAACACCTCTAAAGAATGGGTTAATGGCATGATTCAATTGAAGAACGATTTAGAACGTTGGAAGCAGAAATGCAAGACTAGTAAAAATAAAGCCAGATCATTGTCACAGAAGCTGAAAAAATTGAGAGCCAACGAGACATCCTCGAAAGTGAATTGGAAAGTAGTCTGGCTATGGACGAGATCCTAAAATCAAGTCTGCAGCAGAAAGGGGAAGAATCTCAAGCCCTTCAAATGGAAAACATAGCACTTAAAAAACAGATAGAAAGGCTCAAGACTTCTTTACATACCAGTGAGATTCGAGCTGAAGCGTACAAGCAGACCGGGTATGAAAGTTTCAAAGAAGTAACTGTCAAGCTACAAAAGGTCAAGCAAAAAATATAGGAGAAAGACCAAGACATGGAGATCGTTATAACTCATGCACGACAAGTGGCCTAACAGGTAGCAGACTTAGCTGATGCAGTGACGTCGATAAGCCAGAATATGGATCCAGTATCGGACCGCAAAGGAAAGCTGACAGGACTATTGAATAAGGCCAAGAAATTAGGTGCTAGAGTTCACCGCTATCTGTAAACTCCTAATACCTGATGTAATAAAAGCTTTTTGGTCTGAATGAAAGATGTTCGATGAGGACAAATCACTTGCGGAATCAACACCTTATTGCATTCATGCATTGCATTTGCATCACATCCTTTGCGTTGTTTAATGATTTTTATCATTGCATGGCACTTCATCATTTAATCTCTAGGGTTCGATGGCAGAACGGGTTGAGAAAATAAAACGAACTAAGGAGTCGAGGCTTGACTTGCTAGAAGAAAAAATCAAGGAGGAGCTAAAGAAGAAAGAAAAAATAGATATTTTCAATACAAGGGAACTCTGCCTAGTCCCTGATTTAGTCATTCCTCCGGATTTCAAGATTCTCAGATTTGCGTTGTATGACAGAACTAGCTGCTCGAAGGTTCACGTGACCATGTTTTGTAGAAAAATAGAAGGATACATGAAGAATGAAGAGTTTTTGATCCATTACTTCCACGATAGCCTGACGGGACCTACAGCAGTGTGGTATAACCGTTTGAGCATAAACCAAGTTCGGTTATGGGGTGACCTTGCTAATGCCTTCTTGAGTTAGTACAGATATACTTTGGACTTAACGCATTATCGTCAGTTTCTTCAGAACGAGAAAATGAGACCAAATGAAAGCTTCAGGGAGTATGCACTAAAGTGGCGATGTTTGGCAACCTAAGTTCAGCCTTCTATAGCAGAAGAAGAGTTGACTCCCCTGTTCCACGCAACGCTTCCCTCTCCTTTCTTTGATATGATGTTGGAGAGATCAAGAAGCAGATTCAATGATTTTATGAAGATTGGAGAGATGATAGAATATGCAATCCAAGAAGGAAAAATAGGGTCTAAGTCTGAGGACCGAACTGAAGAGAAGGTAGATAAAGACAAAGAAGTAAATGAGTGTCACATCCAAGGTTCTCGTGGCCGTAAAAGAAAAAGACAGACTGACACTTCGGAATCATCAAGGAAAATTCCTCGGACGAGTGCAAATTTGGAAGTGTTTGGAGTATCCATCTCAGACATATGGCCTTATTTGGTAGAAGGTCGCCATCTTGCTCCCAAACTGATGAAGATTACACCTGATCCATCTGCCTATAGCTTCAACTTGAGCAACACATGTGAATTCCATATGGGGGCACCAGGGCATCCCACCAGAAAGTGTAGACCTTTACTGGAGGAGATCAAGAAGCTAATCAATAATGGGGCCTTAACACAAGAACAGATCCAACAGTGGAGAACCAAGGACGGGGGGCAAGTTTACATAGTGCTAAGAAAGCCAGAGATGTCTCTGTATTAGAAGACTTTCTTGAAGTAATACAAGGAATCAACTTTACTACCTATGACCCACATGTGGTAAAGATCTTTTGTGAAGGGGCATGCATCATGTTTATTGATTTTTATTCCAATGAAGAACCCATTTCGCTTAACATACAATGTTCTTGAAAGCACATAGATGTGTATCTTTTCTCATCGTTGTAGGTCACTGTATATCAATTGCAAGATGTGAAATTAGTTGGATATTGTGATAATGATGATGTGTGATCTCCCTAACAAACTCTGGTCAGCAAAGCAAGACTACTACTCTTTCGATGACGTTCAAGGACGAAAAAGCTCCAAATGTTAACCATGTAGAGTTGCTTGAAATTGAAACTCTAAGTATAATCTTCTATGCACTATACATGTGTGTGGAATAAAAAATAACAATATTAGGTGGATTAAATAAAAAACACTCCTATGTTCGAAGCCTTGTAATAGGTTTGTCAGAATAAGATTGTGGAAATTTTAGGGCACTCCGTTGAAGCAATAATGTTGCAATACACTATCTAAGTCAAGAAACCTCAGCTTCATGAGTGATGGTAATATTTTCAAATCGTGACTATGCCGAGTAACTTGGGGTAATGTTGTTTGCTCCATCGTTGTCTTCAAGACAAATGACTGTGACGAGTTGATTTCCTCAAAATAATGATAAATGCGTGAAAAAAAGAGGGAAGAAGAAAGAAAAAAAATAGAAAAAAGAAGAGAAAGAAGAAGAGAAAAAAAGAAAGAAAAATGAACAATAGCATAAGTATAATTAAAAAACACACACACCCACCTAGAACTTTATTCTTAGAATGATATTTTTACGCTTGAGTGGTCAAACCAGTCCACCCTTTTTAGGGCAGAGCAAATAATGAGAATTGAGAAAGAGTAGTATTCTACAGCAATACGGTAATCATGAGGATGGACCGAGTCATCTGGAAGACGTCACAACCTTGAATCGCCGCAACATTCAAAATCATTATAGACTCAAGCTATGCTTGAAATGATCACTGAACGGTTGAATCTAGGATGCTCTTGCACTTGATATCCAGAGCTCCTATTCTGTTGTTATACTAAGATGTTGATTTCAAGATTTTGTATGTTAATCTAAATGACACTCTTCAGTAGAATGTCAATCAACAAATTGACAATTTAAAGCAACAAAGATTTTCATGTGTTGCTTCAGAGATAAGATCCAGAACATAAGGTCGCAGATATTATTGGGCACCTAACCAGAGAAACGACCCCTCAATGTATAAGATGAAGATGATGACAATAATATATGTGTCAGACGGCTCAAGAGCAGGAAGCGGTTTCAGCTATGATGCCTTGATTGGTTTAAGGAAATGAAGAACAAACTGGGACAAGAATGAGGTTGCAAAATACGAGGGAAGGTAAGATATAAATATTGATTCTCCAAAGAGTTAAAGCATAGGGATCGAGAGATGGTCCCCGTCCAGAAGCAGTAAGAGGATTGAATTTTGAAATTAAGCTCAGAGCATGGAAGTATTTTGCTCGCCCTGATGATGAAACTGACAAATACTCCAAATGTTGAGTCAAAGAATTAGAAGATAGTTGAGCTTATGATTGAGTAGGGCAATGTAGAACATGAAGAATGGTAAGGATCCCTATACAAGAATGATATAGAGATTAGAATGAGCTTATTTGTGAAGTGGGTAAGGACCCCGAAGAAAAAACACAGTCGCTTGTGCAAGAGAGCAAGAGCGGGTATTCACTTGATAAAAGAAAGATTGATGAAAATGAAGATCAAAACTAAGCATATTGCAAAAAAGAAAGGAAATGAGAAAAATCGGAGAATAACTTTTTAGGGCATAGGATTTTTAAAACATATTTAAAAGAGAGATAGGGAGAATAGAGGAAAAAGAAAAGGACGAAAAAGAGGAAAAAAGAGAGAGAATGAACAAAAAAGGGAGAGGGAAGAAAAAGTAGAAGAATAGGAAAAAAGAAGAAAAAATTAAAGAAAAAGAAAAAGAAAGCATTACATGCATCATATAAATAGAGGCATGTCAATTTTTGTTTATTTTAGACAGGTATTTGAAGAATTATCAAAAAACTTTAAAGAAAGAAAAATACAGCAGCCATAGTAGCGTGAGGCCAGGTGACGGTAGCCATAGTAGCGTACAGCCAACTATTAAGTCCTTTGGGCCATCAGTAAGACCTTCGGGCATGATGATAAGACCTTCGGGCCACCAGTAAGTTTTTCGAGCATGGTGATAAGTTCTTCGGGCCATCAACAAGTCCTTCGGGCATGATGCGACAGCCATAGTAGCGTGAGGCCGGATGACGGTAGCCATAGTAGCGTGAGGCCGGATGACGGCAGCCATAGTAGCATGAGGCCATAGTAGCATAAAGCCAGCTATTAAGTCATTCGGGCCATCAGTAAGACTTTCGAGCATGATGATAAGACCTTCGGGCCACCAGTAAGTCTTTCAAGCATGGTTATAAGTCCCTCGGGCCATCAATAAGTCTTTCGGGTATGATGTCGGCAGCTATAGTAGCGTAAGGCCAGATGGCGGTAGCCATAGTAGCGTAAAACCAGCTATTAAGTCATTCGGGCCATCAATAAGAGCTTCAGGCATGATGATAAGACCTTCGGGCCACCAGTAAGTCTTTCGAGCATGGTGATAAGTCTTTCGGGCCATTAATAAGTCCTTCGAGCATGATGTCGGCAGCCATAGTAGCGTGAGGCTAGATGACGGTAGCTATAGTAGCATAAAGCCAAATATTAAGTCTTTCGGGCCATCATTAAGTCTTTCGGGCATGATGATAAGTCCTTCGGACCATCGGTAAGTCTTTCGGGCATGGCGATAAAACCTTCGGGCCATCAATAAGACCTTTAGGCATGATGTCAAGATGTCAAGCTTTCCTTTTGAATGTCGAGACAAGTACAAATCGGGGCATTGAAAAGAATAAAGCTTGAAGAGCGGAGAGTTCTAGAAGAACCCATGATTCCAGAGCCGAGAACAGGAAAATAGGACAAAAATGAGTGTTGTTGGTCTTTGCTTCGTTCTCGTTTCACAAGAACAAGCAAAGAAGGGCAGCTGTAATCACTCATTATTGTCCGGGTTATAAAGATTATAATAATAATTATATAAGTGTTAGTATTGATGCATATGTATGAGTCTATGTGCATGTATGTGTTAGTATACGTGTGTTGTATAGGAACATATTTATCAATGTTACATATGTTGTCAATAATTTACATGTGCGTGTTTAAAGTGTATGTATGAATGCGTCATTATTATTTGTGTGTTAATACATATGTATTAAATTTTGTATAATATTATATGTGTATATATGTTATATGCATTTATAAATATATATGTATATGTTATTTGTATGAACGTATGCGTGCTTGTATGTGTACGTATATTAGTGTGTTAATACATGTGTATGCGTGTTTATTATATTGCATGAATGATTAGTATATGCGTGTATGATTAAATGTGCCTACGTTTGTACTTGTGAGTATATGTATATTAATAAATGTGTTTTATTATTATTATTATTATTTTGTCAACATGTTAAGTGGGTTACAATAGATCAGATATAATGTTAAAAACCCATGTTATTAGAGTCCAGTCCATTTACATATATAAAAAAGAGTCTAAATTATTTTACAAGGCCCATTCGGCCATATCCCAAACAAATAGCTAAAACCCTAAAACCATATCTAATAGCTATCTAATATCCTTTTTTCCCTTGCAGCCGCCGCAAAATCTGGCCATTGGATCATATCTGATCCAACGGTCTAGATGACACCCCGAATATCCAGCTGGCGCGCGTGAGGCTCACCCCCGGGCTGCTCGTCTCCCACTCACGCGTTGCACGCGTGAGACCGCTCGGTTTCCCATACGCCATGTGTCACCGTCTCAAGCAATCCCACCACCTCCAAGATCAAATCTGGGTCATCCATGCAGCAAGGCATCCCAGCCGTTAGATCAGATCTGATCCAACGGCCAGGAACAAATTTAACTGAATGTATCCCTCCACCATGCTTCCACCATGACGGCCGTACCACCAACCCCTCAACCACCAGACATGCCAAACATCACAAAAAATATGGATGTTAGAGACCAAATCAAAAAATTACATTATGTTTTATTTCTACCAACCAAAAATCAGAGTATATGTATCTAACTCAAAAATTTTGTAAGAACAAGTTACCAGACCGAAAATAAAAAAAGACAACAAAAAGTTTCGAAAAAAGGTATTTTCTTCTCTTTCTATGCAGGTTCATTCGAACAATAAAAGATGTAACACCAAGTAAAAAGGAGATAGGGTGAGGGGATTAGTTTACCCTTGGTCGTCAATCTTTCTTCTCGCCGGTAATAAGCCCACTCCTCGGGCGAATCAGTTGAGAAAGGGGAGTGATGGTTTGTAAAAGATGAGTTTTTTTTAAAAAAGAGGGTTTTGGTTTTTTTCAGATCTGGGCAAATATGAGGATTTTTTCCTAAAATCTAAGTGTATATTCAGGTTTTAAGAAGGAAAGTGAGTTGCTTGGAGGTGGTTTTGGGATCCGCCACCGCCGGCGAACGGGGGTCGACGGCATTCGGTGGTGGCAGACACGGTGGTTAATCACCAGAACCTAGAGATTTGGTTCTGTATTTTCAGATTTGAGGAGGGTTGGCTGAGAGAAAAATGAGGAGGAAGATTTTTAATTCTTAAGGCTTAAAATGAAATGGCTAAAAGGGTTCAATGGGTCTAATGAGGACTTTTTATAGGGTTTTTTATTTTTAAAAATGGGTTAATTCGGGTTTAGCCATTCAACCTTTTTGGTTTTTCAAATCGAGTCTTCCTCTTGGTCCAATTACATTTCTAGTCCCCATTTTCTTTTGCTTTCTTTCGATTTAACCCCTAGATTAAACTAATTTAGTTTTTTATGGCAAAATTACGCCTTTAATCTTTTTGTGTTTCTGGTTTTTTCAGTCTGAGTGTGCCCCTTGGTTTTATTACAATATTAGTCCTTGCAAGTTTATTTCAGTTTGTATTTAAGTCCCTAAATGTATCTTTTGTTTATTTAATTTCTGTTTTTTGATTTTGTTTTTATCCCATTTCAGTCCCTTTTCATTGTTCTAAGCATTTATGCCATTTACTTTTCATTATGTTTTTTTTTGTATGTTTGCATTGCTTTTAGCATGTTTTATGTTTTTATGATACGTGTTTAGATTGTGATGTCATGCCTTCGTGATTTATTTTAGTTTGTTCGTATACATGTCTATTTTATATGTTTTAGTTTAATTTGTGTACCATGTCCATATGTTAGCATGCTTTTTGTTTGTTTCGTTTATTTGTGATATCATGTTTTTTGTGTTTTAATCCGTTTGTTCATCGTATATATGTGCATGTTTTAGGTGTTGTTTTAGTTTCTTTGTATATTGCATGTTTTTGTATGCTAACATAAACTTTCATGTCCCCTTTTGTTTTTTTTGGTTATATGTTTGTGTGGTGTTTTTTTGTCACACATAATGTCATGTTTTTATGTCATATGTTAAAATATTAAGTATTAGTTTTTTTGTTAACTTTTTGCTTTGATTTGTTAGTTTGGTAGCGTGTTTTATATCATGCCATGCATATATTGCATTCGTGTTTTTTTATGTGTTTAAGCATGTTATAATTAGATAACTTAGTCTTGAAGCATGTTTTTATTTCTTTAGCATATTTATGCTTTATGGTATCTTAATGTCATATTGTATATGTTTTCATGTTTTTTCTTCTTTTTAGTATCATATCAATATGGATGCATGTTTTTTTATTGTTTTTTTTAAATTGCATAACGAACATACTTATGTTAATGCGGTGCCCTTTTATTCGAGCGTAAATGTGGCCAGTATTAAGCACAGTGGTGGTGGTTTATCAGTTTACTCTCGAATAGCAGTGCCCTTAAAATTTACTCGTACTTATAACCAAATTTTAATTTAATCGTCAATTTAATCCGGAAAGTTTATAATATTAATAAAGCGGCAATTATTAAAGTACCAATTTTGGGCGGTGTGGGGGTGCTAATCATTCCCCATTCGTAACCGACTCCTGGACCCAACTCTTTTAAAATCTCTGGTTTTATGGTGTCCGGCCTACCTTAGTGGCCGGTGGCAACTCCAGTTTTTATAAAATACGGTTTTTCTAAAATCCCATGGAATATATTTTTAATACCCAAAAAACCCTAAAACACCTTAAAACCCGTTTTTTTAGCGAACCGAAAAAGGGATATCGCTACAGATGGCGACTCCGCTGGGGACATTTTTGTTTTTTTTTTCAAAAAACAAATAAGAGTCAAGCTTTTTAAATAATTACCGTTTTATTAATATCGGAAGTTTCGGATTAAAGTGACTATCAAATTAACATTCGGTTGTAATTGCGCGTTTATTTTAACGTATTTAAAATTTGACATATAAACTCGTCCTTTTAAGTGGGGGAAAACGCTAGTGCTTTCGTGAGGATATCGTTCCTTCGTATGGTCCTAGCAAAGTACCTTCGGGGCTCGAGTAACTTATGCTTTCGTGAGGATATCGTTCCTTCGTAAGGGCATAAGCGAATGGGTCCCCCTGAATTGAACCCGGTTGAAAGGAGCCTATAATGGGTGATGGTCGGGGGCCTTGCTACCCTTAGTAGGGGACATCAAGGACAGTTCAGGTACCTCCTAGCAACAAAACACTGCATGTAGAGAACACATAGAAACCCACCCTTTTGGAGCCATGCGGATAACCTAGGTGTTTTAAACAGAATATACATAGGGTTGTTTAGTTTGTTTATCTTATTTAATTTGCCATTTTTGTTTATGTATTTATTTATTTTATCTGGTATTGACTCATTTTCTTTTATTTTTTGCATATATCATCGCATTCGCATTATATAGGGTATTGATTCCCGAGTGGTTTCTTCCGTAATAGATATTGTTCATGATGGACCAAGGGTTCTTTGACCTGACGATAGGGGGTTCGGTTCCAGAGTTCCATCCCGAGGCTAGATCGGAGACAGTAGGAGAAGGATCGTTCAGAGACTTTAGGTCGGATTCGGCAGGCAGTGTCAGTCATGGTAACGAGCGAGGTGGAATACAAGAGTTAGAGAAGCAAATGGCCGAGATGATAAACCAGATAAATGTTATGATGAAAAGTAAGCAGCCTGTCGAACTTAGAGAAGAATCAATCAAGGACCAGAATGTAGAACAAAATGGTCAGAATGTTAAGATAGACAATACCATTAAATACGACAAGTTGAATCCTTTTGTGATCAATCTCAAGAAACAGACAAATGGCATATTTGGGGAGATACCCAGGAAACAGAGGCAAGACTAGGAGAAGCCCGAGAATCAAATGACGTAAATGGGCATTGTCCTATACCTATGAGATATACCGAGATACTTTCATTGCTCATTGAAAGAAATCTTATTGTACCGGTAAAGTATGTACCAAAGAGACCACCTTACCCGAAGGATTACAACAATCGTATCTGGTGTAGCTACCACACAGGGGATTCGGGTCATCACACTGAGAACTGTGGAGCCCCGAAGAACAGAGTTCAAGATCTTATCAGGATGGGAGTTTTGGGTTTCGAAGACAGACAACCCTGATTCTACAATGAGCCAGCCATTGTTCGAGGGGCAAAGTTGAAGAAAGGTCAATGCCCAGTTCAAGGTTCGGGTAATACAGAAGTGGGTCACTTAAGCGAGACAAATTCAAGAGCCGAGAGTAAAAGCATCTCAGAAGATGAACTTGCATTCAAGTACGACCAGCTCGAGCATGACAGGTATGATTTGAGTAAAAAACCGAAGAGTATACAAGACGAGTACCAAAAGTTGCACTTTGAATTCAAGAATGTAGATTTGGGTAACACCTCTAAATAATGGGTTATTGGCATGATTCAACTGAAGAACGATTTAGAAAGTTGGAAGCAGAAATGCAAGACTAGTAAAAATAAAGTCAGATCATTGTCACAAAAGCTGAAAAAATTGAGAGCCAACGTGACATCCTCCAAAGTGAATTGGAAAGCAGTCTGGCTATGGACGAGATCCTAAAATCAAGTCTGTGGCAGAAAGGGGAGGAATCTCAAGCTCTTCAAATGGAAAACACAGCACTTAAAGAACAAATAGAAAGGCTCAAGACTTCTTTAGATACCAGCAAGATTCAAGCTGAAGCGTACAAGCAGACCGGGTATGAAAGTTTCAAAGAAGTAACTGTCAAGCTACAAAATGTTGAGCAAAAAATATAGGAGAAAGACCAAGACATGGAGATCGTTATAACTCATGCACGACAAGTGGCCTAACAGGTAGCAGACTTAGCTGATGCAGCGACACCGATAAGCCAGAATATGGATCCAGCGTTGGACCGCGAAGGAAAGCTAACAGGACTATTGAATGAGGTCAAGAAATTAGGGGCTAGAGCTCACTGCTATCTATAAACTCCTAATACCTGGTGTAATGAAAGCTTTTTGGTCTGAATGAAAGATGTTCTATGATGACAAATCACTTGCGGAATCAACACCTTATTGCATTTATGCATTGCATTTGCATCACCTTCTTTGCGTTGTTTAATGATTTTATCATTGCATGGCACTTCATCATTTAATCTCTGGGGTTCGATGGCAGAACGAGTTGAGAAAATAAAACGAAATAAGGAGTCGAGGCTTGACCTGTTAGAAGAGAAAATTGAGGAAGAGCTAAAGAAGAAAGAAAAAATAGATATTTTTAATACGAGGGAACTCTGCCTAGTCCCTAATTTAGTCATTCCTCCGAATTTCAAGATTCTCAGATTTGCGCTGTATGACGGAACTAGCTGCTCGAAGGTTCACATGACCATGTTTTGCAGAAAAATATAGGGATACATGAAGAATGAAGAGTTTTTGATCCATTACTTCCACGATAGCCTGACGGGACCTGCAGCAGTGTGGTATAACCGTTTGAGCAGAAACCAAGTTCGGTTATGGGGTGACCTTGCTAATGCCTTCTTGAGTCAGTACATATATGCTTTGGACTTAGTGTCTTGTCGTCAGTTTCTTCAGAATGAGAAAATGAGACCAAATGAAAGCTTTAGGGAGTATGCACTAAGGCGGCGATGTTTGGCAACCCAATTTCAGCCTTCTATAGCAGAAGAAAAGTTGACCCCCCCTGTTCCATGCAACGCTTCCCTCTCATTTCTTCGATATGATGTTAGAGAGATCAAGAAGTAGATTCGATGATTTTATGACGATTGGAGAGAGGATAGAATATACAATCCAAGAAGAAAAATTAGGGTCTAAGTCTGAGGACCGAACTGAAGAGAAGGTAGATGAAGACAAAGAAGTAAATGAGTGTCACCTCCAAGGTTCTCACGGCTGTAAAAGAAAAAGACTGACTGACACTTCGGGGTCATCAAGGAAAATTCCTCGGACGAGTGCAAATTTGTAATTGTTCGGAGTATCTATCTCAGACATATGGCCTTGTTTGGTAGAAGGTCGACATCTTGCTCCCAAACTGATGAAGATTACACCTGATCCTTCTGCCTATAGCTTCAACTCGAATAGCACATGTGAATTCCATATGGGGGAACCAGGGTATCCCACTAGAAAGTGTAGACCTTTACTGGAGGAGATCAAGAAGCTGATCAATAATGGGACCTTGACACAAGAACAGATCCAACAGTGGAGAACCAAGGACAGGGGGCAAGTTTACATAGTGCTAAGAAAGCCAGAGATGTCTCCGCATTAGAAGACTTTCTTGAAGTAATACAAGGAATCAACTTTACTACCTGTGGCCCACATGTGGTAAAGATCTTTTGTGAAGGGGCATGCATCATGTTTGTTGATTTTTATTCCAATGAAGAACCCATTTCGCTTAACATACAATGTTCATGAAAGTACATAGATGTGTATCTTTTCTCACCGTTGTAGGTCACTGGATATCAATTGCAAGATGTGACATAAGTTAGATGTTGTGATAACGATGATGTGTGATCTCCCTAACAGACTCTGATCAGCAAAGCAAGACTACTACTCTTTCGATGACGTTCAAGGACGAAAAGCTCCAAACGTTAACCATGTAGAGTTGCTTGAAATTGAAACTCTAAGCGTAATCTTCTATGCACTAAAGAGTTAACAATCAAAACAGGACACATGTGTGTGGAATAAAAAATAACAATATTAGGTGGATTAAATAAAAAGTACTCCTATGTTCGAAGCCTTGTAATAGGTTTGTTCGGATAAGATTGTGGAAATTTTGGGGCACTCCATTGAAGCAATAAGGTTGCAATACACCATCTAAGTCAAGAAACCTTAGCTTCATGTGTGATGGTAATATTTTCAAATCTTGTCTATGCCGAGTAACTTGGGGTAATGTTGTTTGCTCCATCGTTGTCTTCAAGACAAAGGACTGTGACGAGTTGATTTCCTCAAAATAATGATAAACGCATAAAAAAGAGGGAAGAAGAAAGAAAAAAAAGAAGAAGAAAAAAAAGAGAAAAAAAGGAAAGAAAAATGAACAATAGCACAAGTATAATTAAAAAACACACACACACACCTAGAACTTTATTCTTAGAATGATATTTCTGCGCTCGAGTGGTCAAACAAGTTCACCCTTTTTAGGGCAGAGCAAATAATGAGAATTGAGAAAAAGTAGTATTCTACAGCAATACGGTAATCATGAGGATGAACCGAGTCATCCGGGAAGATGTCATAGCCTTGAATCACCGCAACATTCAAAATCCTTTGGACTCAAGCTATGCTTGAAATGATCACCGAACGGTTGAATCTAGGATGCTCTTGCACTTGATATCCAGAGCTCCTATTCTGTTGTTATACTAAGATGCTGATTTCAAGATTCTGTATGTTAATCTAAATGACAGTCTTCAGTGGAATGCCAATCAACAAATTGACAATTTAAAGCAACAAAGATTTTCATGTGTTGCTTCAGAGATAAGATCCAGAACACAAGGTTGCGGATATTATTGGGCACCTAACCAGAGAAACGACCCCTCAATGTATAAGATGAAGATGATTACAAGAATATATATGTCAGACGGCTCAAGACCAGCAGGAAGCGGTTTCATCTATGATGCCTTGATTGGTTCAAGGAAATGAAGAACAAATTGGGACGAGAATGAGGTCGCAAAATACGGGGGAAGGTAAGATATAAACATTGATTCTCCAAAGAGTTAGAGCATAGGGATCGAGAGATGGTTCCCGTCCAGAAGCAACAAGAGGATTGAATTTTGAAATTAAGCTCAGAGCATGGAAGTATTTTGCTCGCCCTGATGATGAAACTGACAAATACTCCAAATGTTGGGTCAAAGAATTGGAAGATAGTTGAGCTTATGATTGAGTAGGGCAATGCAGAACATGAAGAATGGTAAGGATCCCTACACAAGAATGATATAGATATTAGAATGAGCTTATTTGTGAAGTGGGTAAAGACAGTCGCTTGTGCAAGAGAGCAAGAACGGGTATTCAATTGATAAAGGAAAGATTGATGAAAATGAAGATCAAAACTGAGCATATTGCAAAAAAAAAGAAATAAAGAAATTCGGAGAATGACTTTTTAGGGCATAGGATTTTTAAAACATATTTAAAAGAGAGATGGAGAGAAGAGAGGAAAAAGAGAAGAAAGAGAGAAAAAAAAGAAAGACGAAAAAGAGGAAAAGAGAGAGAGAAGAAACAAAAAAGGGAGAGAGAAGAAAAAGAAGAAGAAGTGGAAAAAAGAAGAAAAAATAAAGAAGAAGAAAAAGAAAGCATTACATGCATCATATAAATAGAGGTATGTCAATTTTTGTTTGTTTTAGACAGGTATTTGAAGAATTATCAAAAAACTTTAAAGAAAGAAAGATATGGCAGCCATAGTAGCGTGAGGCTAGGTGACGGTAGCCATAGTAGCGTAAAGCCAGCTATTAAGTCCTTCAGGCCATCAGTAAGACCTTCGGGCATGATGATAAGACCTTCGGGCCACCAGTAAGTTTTTCGAGCATGGTGATAAGTCCTTCGGGCCATCAACAAGTCCTTCGGGCATGATGCGACAACCATAGTAGCGTGAGGCCGGATGACGGTAGCCATAGTAGCGTGAGGCCGGATTACGGCAACCATAGTAGCATGAGGCCATGTGACGATAGATTTGAGGCGAGCGACGGTCGGTGGTGGCAGACACGGTGGTTAATCACCAGAACCTGGAGATTTGGTTCTATATTTTTAGATTTAAGGAGGGTTGGCTGAGAGAAAAATGAGGATGAGGATTTTTAATTCTTAAGGCTTAAAATGAAATGGCTAAAAGGGTTAAATGGGTCTGATGAGGTATTCTTATAGGGTTTTTTATTTTTTAAAATGGGTTAATTCGGGTTTAGCCATTCCGCGTTTCTGGTTTTTCAAATCGAGTCTGCCCCTTGGTCCAATTACATTTCCAATCCCCATTTTCTTTTGCTTTCTTTCGATTTCACCTCTGGATTAAACTAATTTAGTTTTTTTATGGCAAAGTTACACCTTTAATCATTCCGTGTTTCTGGTTTTTTCAGTCTGAGTGTGCCCCTTGGTTTTATTACAATATTAGTCATTGCAAGTTTATTTCAGTTTGTATTTAAGTCCCTAAATGTGTCTTTTGTTTATTTAATTTCTGTTTTCTGATTTTGTTTTTATCCCATTTCAGTCCTTTTTCATTATTCTAAGCATTTATGCCATTTACTTTTCATTATGTTTTTTTTGGTATGTTTGCATTGTTTTTAGCATGTTTTATGTTTTTATGATACATGTTTAGATTGTGATGTCATGCCTTCGTGTTTTATTTTAGTTTGTTCGTATACATGTCTATTTTATATGTTTTAGTTTAATTCGTGTACCATGTTCATATGTTAGCATGCTTTTTGTTTGTTTCGTTTATTTGTGATATCATGCTTTTTGTGTTTTAATCCGTTTGTTCATCGTATATATATATATATATATATATATATATATATATATATATATATATATATATATATGCATGTTTTTTTAGGTGTTGTTTTAGTTTCTTTGTTTATTGCATTTTTTGTATGCTAACATAAACTTTCATGTCCCCTTTTTTTTGTTATATGTTAGTATGGTGTTTTTTTGTCACACATAATGCCATGTTTTTGTGTCATATGTTAAAATATTAAGTATTAGTTTTTTCTGTTAACTTTTTGCTTTGATTTGTTAGTTTGGTAGCGTGATTTATATCATGTCATGCATATATTGCATTCGTGTTTTTTTTATGTGTTTAAGCATGTTATAATTAGATAACTTAGCCTTGAAGCATGTTCTTATTTCTTTAGCATATTTATGTTTTATGTTATCTTAATGTCATATTGTATATGCTTTCATGTTTTTTTTTCTTCTTTTTAGTATCATATCAATATGGATGCATGTTTTTTTTGTTTTTTCTAAGATTGCATAATGTACATACTTATGTTAATGCGATGCCCTTTTATTCGAGCGTAAATGTGGCCATTATCAAGCGCAATGATGCTGGTTTATCAGTTTACTCTCGAATAACGGGGCCCTTAAAATTTACTCGCACTTATAACTAAATTTTAATTTAATCGTCAATTTAATCCGAAAAGTTTAATATTAATAAAGCGGCAATTATTAAAGTGTCAATTTTGGGCGGTGTGGGGTGTTAATCATTCCCCATCCGTAACCAACTCCCGGACCCAACTCTTTTAAAATCTCTGGTTTTATGGTGTCCGACCTACCTTATTGGTCGGTGGTGACTCCATTTTTTATAAAATACGATTTTTCTAAAATCCCATGAAATATATTTTTAATACCTGAAACACCTTAAAATCTGTTTTTTTTAGCGAGCCGAAAAAGGGATATCACTACAGAATGAAAGAAAAAGAAAGAGAAGATGAGAGACCTGAAGCCATGTTTATTCTGACGAAATCGGAGTCGGAAGGATCAATAAATTTTGAATGTTGTGGGAAATTTAGACTCCCCCGTAGAGGTAAAGGTATCGCGATTTGTTGAGAATAGATTAAATTAATTGCAGGGTAAAGCACACAAATTGTCACTAAACTAAGTAAAAATGATTGTTTAGCTACTTAAGTTTCGTAAGTTACATAATAATCATTAAACTTGTTGAACAGGTACAAAATGGTCACTACACGGTAAAATAATGATATATTTTGATAAGTTTAAAGGTTGTTTTGTAACAATTCGACAAGTTTAATGAGCATTTTGTAATAGTTTGATAAAGTTCAATGATCATTTTGTAAAAATTCAATAAGTTTAATGATTATTTAATAGTTTTTGAAACTTTAGTGCCCCAAAAGATTATTTTCATTGCTCTTTTTATCCCACGATTATAGTTTTTTTCTCAATTTAACCCCTATACTTTAAAATATTTAAAAAAATAAATATCTTTTATATATTTCACTAAAACCTTAACAATTAAAAAATAAAATTTGTTTTAAAATTTTGAAAATTAAAAAATCTTCAAATTTTAAAGATAATAGAAGAATTTAAAAATTCAAAAAAATGTTCAAGACAATAAAATGTTTCAAAAAATTTTAAAAATATTATTTTTATTTTTGGGTAATTATTCCATGGCATGCAGTGGAAACAAAAAAAAATCAACAAACACCTTTATTTTAAGGTTTAAGGAATCTATTTAGGATTTAATGCTTAGGAATTTAACTTTGGTTATTAAAGTTTCTAGTTAAGATATATATATAATTTATGGTATCAAATTTTAGTATTGATGTGTAATGTGATACCCAACTTCTTTTTACATGTAATGTGATTCCCAATTCTCAATTAGGTATATATTTTTAAGGGTAAACTATACAAATAGTCACTGAATTATGTGTAAGTTTCTTTTTTCATCACTAAAGATTTGAAAGTTACAAAAAGGTCATTAACATTATTGTTTTATAACAAATCGGTCACTCAACTATTAACAGTCGTTATCCCAGACATTGAATGTTGACGTGGCACGTTTGGTCAGCTTACTCGGCAATGTTTGGTCACGTCATACTATGTTTGACCGACCCTTCCACTCTCATTTAAAGAAAAACATAAGTCCCTAAGTTGAAAACTCTAATTTGGAGGAAGGAGAAGAGATTGGAGAAGAAGAATTGCAGAGGTGTTGGAGTTGGCTGGAAAGGTGATACGTTATATTTTGACTCAAATTCTAATTGGTAATTAAGTTGAGTTTTATTGTAATTCTAGTGGTTGAATATTATTTGGTAATCATGGTTTACTTTAATGAGTAAATATTTATATTAGGTAAGAGATCTTGTTGAATAAGATTTCTTGTTGACCAGGTACTTGGGTCTATAAATATAGACTAGGTTTAACCTTTTGAATTATGAGAGATATGAGAAAATTATTCTCTGGAAAGATGTAACCACTTTTAGGATTTCTACAACTATTGTCTACATTATCTATTTGTACTCTTCATGTTCTCTATGTTGATAGTGGATTGTTTGCTTCTCTAGTCCGTGGAGGTAAGCTATGTTGAACCACGTTAAATCTTGTCTCTTGTGCATGTCTTAGTCTATTTTGTTATCGCTTTGGTTAATTGTCGCATACCAAATTCCTGACACGAAAAATGATCTCAAGGTGAAACGTATTATCCCCAGGCACTTGCAGCATGCAATCCGTGTGTGATGAGGAAAGACTAACTTAAGTGATTGCATTTTTGTTAGAAAATAGTATTACATATACATAAATTTTACATTTTAGAAACACTTTTATTCTATATACAAATTGCTTTGTAAAACTGAATTTATCAAATATCAAGACAAGAACTTACGTATAACAAAGGTTGTTTGTAAGAGATTGCAAAGCATCGGCTGTAAACTTATTCTCTTCTTATAGCACATGATAATGAGTTAACACGCAAAATTTTGACACTACAATCTAAATTTTCTGATTATGTCCCGTCCATGTTCACGTATATAGAAAATTGGAAATAAAACTCTAAAACTAGAAAGAGAGAATAAAACGAATAGAAATAATGCTCCTTTTTGATGTTTCTATGTATGCATCAATATTAAAAATTAGGTTTAGAGTTTAGGGTTGAATTTTAGGGTTAATGTTTAAGGTTATGTTTTAGATTTTAGGGTATAATATTTAGTTTTTAGGGTTTAGAATTTAAGATTATAGTATATAATTTAATTTTTTTTAGTGTTGGAGACATACATAGGAACACCAAAAAGGACGTAGAATTTTTGTCCATATTTTGACATATATTGATAGTGTTTTGCGTATTTTCTCATATAATCTTGTGAAAGTGGTGGTAATTTATAGGGTGGGCAAAAAATCCGATTACCCGGTCTCGGTCCCGGACCTGATCGGACCCGGTGGATCTTTACCGTAAATTGATTTCGGTGGGATCATGATCAAATCCAAAATTTAGGTCTTGGTTGTGATCGGGACTGGATCCTGATTTTCTGGACTCGATACTCGGTGGGTACCCGATACTAATTTGTTAGGACCACTTTAGCTCAAAATTAAAGCCCCAAACCCTTTTACTAATTCTTTGTTAACACTTAAATGCTCAATACTGAAACTCTAAATAAATTCTCTCATTTTTTCTTTACTGATTTTATGCTAATTTTTGTTTTTCTTTTTGACATTAATAAAAGATTTTATCTTAAACCAGATTATTTTAGATGATGATCAGAGTAATATCGATGAGGCAAAAAAGGAGCGACAAGAACCGGAACCACAAGCAAAAACACAACTACCAAAAGTTGGAGATAAGAGAAAGTTAGAGTATTGGAGCCATTATTGAGACATCAAAGATCCAATAACTGATAAAGTTATGAAGGCCAAATTATTGGTGGTTAGAATTTTTCCACTTGCTGTTCAAATTTTTTTAATAGTAGACCAATTGATCGAGTCTCGATACTAGTACCAGTTCTCACTAGTATCAGGATCAGTTCCTGAAATCTGAGACCCGGTCTGATCAGGACCGAGACTGGTTCTAATTTTCAAGAATTGGTGGTTATCAAGACTGGAACCAATTCTGGACAAACTGACCGGGTACCCGATCTTGCCCACCCTTAGTAATTTACCCTATACCCATCTAGCAGGTAATTTGTCTTATTTTAAAGGTTTGTATGGTATAAGTTAACTGATACCAAGAAACAAACAGATATAGCCAATACTACTATTTTTCATCATTGAAAACAGCAAGGCTGGAATAACAACAAGAGTGATACAGACAAGCTCAAACTAGCCGGTTATCACCACTTTTCACCCTCATTACCACACCACACAAGATCTCTCACATCTCATCATAGCCTTCCTCGTCCTCATCCTCGTATTCAAGTTCCTCGTCGGCCATTGCATCCTGGTATTGTTGATATTCAGATACAAGGTCATTCATGTTGCTCTCGGCCTCGGTGAACTCCATTTCATCCATTCCCTCACCGGTGTACCAGTGCAAGAAAGCCTTCCTCCTGAACATAGCGGTGAACTGCTCACTCACTCGCCTGAACATCTCCTGAATGGAGGTTGAGTTCCCAACAAAGGTAGATGACATAGACAGGCTCCGAGGAGGAATATCACAGACACTGGACTTCACATTGTTTGGAATCCACTCAACAAAGTACGACGGGTTCTTGTTTTGAACATTAATCATTTGCTCATCAACCTCTTTGGTGCTCATCTTGCCCCTGAACATGGCTGAGGCTGTGAGGTAGCGACCGTGTCGCGGGTCTGCAGCACACATCATGTTCTTAGCATCCCACATCTGCTGAGTGAGCTCTGGGACAGTTAGGGCACGATACTGCTGAGATCCCCTTGAGGTGAGGGGAGCAAATCCAACCATAAAGAAGTGGAGCCGAGGGAAAGGAATGAGGTTCACAGCCAGTTTCCGGAGGTCAGAGTTGAGCTGGCCGGGGAATCTAAGGCAGCATGTGACACCACTCATGGTTGCAGAGATCAGATGATTCAAATCACCAACTGTTATAATCAAATAAAAAGGAATGTTTAGCGATGAAAATCGTGGCAATGTAGAGCATGGGAGAGGCCTAGACCAAATAAAGTAGACCAAGTGATGCATATCAAATGACTAGGAATACCATGACAAAACCAGAATATACTAATATTCTAAGATCAAAATACCACGCCAACACAAATGATAATTTTGGTACAGCAAAATCGTAAGCTTATACACTAAGCCGGACAATCGAAACTTACAGCTAGGGGTGGTTAGCTTGAGGGGCCTGAAACAGATATCATACAATGCCTCATTGTCCAACACCATGCACTCATCCCCATTTTCAACAAGCTGATGAACAGAAAGAGTGGCATTATACGGCTCAACCACCGTATCCGAAACCTTTGGTGACGGAAAGACGGAGAAGGTGAGCATCATTCTGTCAGGGTATTCTTCTCTGATCTTTGAGATCAGCAGGGTACCCATACCGGAACCAGTTCCCCCTCCAAGAGAGTGGCAAACTTGAAAACCTACACGTACAAACAAAAAAATACATTAATAAAAGAACCCGAAATAAAAAATTAAAGAAACAAGAAACAACCAACGTAATTACTATAAAAAGTTGAACCTTCAGCGTTTAAAATTTTCCTTAAAAGGACCAACATCTACAAGGCAATTTCCACTTTAATTATTACATTATCCATAACCAAATATACTAATCCAATTTCTATTTTCCTATAAAATCGAATGGACAACTGAGAAACATTAAACAGATAGATAAACGAGTCTATCGATATTCGATCACCGATGTATTCAAAACTGTTGAAATTCTAAGAAGATTATACCTTGGAGACAGTCGCAATTCTCAGCTTCCTTTCTGACAACATCAAGAACAACATCGATAAGCTCAGCTCCTTCGGTGTAATGCCCCTTAGCCCAATTATTACCAGCTCCAGATTGTCCGAACACAAAATTGCCTGGCCTAAAGATCTGTCCATAAGGTCCGGTTCTGACACTATCCATGGTCCCCGGCTCAAGATCCATGAGCACGGCACGGGGGACGTACCTTCCGCAAGAAGCCTCGTTGTAGTAAACATTGATGCGCTCCAATTGCAGATCGGAGTTCCCCGCGTAACGCCCGGTGGGATCAATGCCGTGCTCGTCGCAAACCACTTCCCAGAACTTGGATCCGATCTGGTTCCCGCATTGCCCGCCTTGTACGTGAAGGATTTCCCTCATTTTTCGTTCGAGAGTTTGTTAAAGTCCCTGCGAAAATCAAGAAATGACGAGTAAAAATGATTTTTTTTAAAAAAAGATGAAATAAAAGAGATGTAAGGATTGAATCTTACGGCGGAGCGAATGCGAGATGAGTCTGATCGGACGGAGGATGAAGCGACGGAGAATGAGCACGAATGCGAGATGAGTGATTCTTCCAGGAGAAATGGGGGGTTGTTATATAAGGGGGGGGGGGAGGCAGGGAATTGGAAGGTTAATTCCGTCCTTTCATTATCCCAAATCCTCAGACAAAAAGGGCATTTTGTTCGAACAAAATTCCTCTCAAATGTCCCCCCTTCAACCCCTTTTTGACACGTGGAATTGTATTTAACAGAACTAGCCGTCACCTCATGTTCCATTTGCAATTATGGGGGGGAAAGTTTAAATTTAGCAATTAAACTTTTTGTTTTTTCCTGGTTTAAACTTCCTCCGACAAATTCTTTTAGATTTCTAAAAGACAATTTATTTTAGAATAAATTACAAATTTCATTATTCATTTTTTCTTTTTCTTATTTTAGTCATTTAAGTTTAAAATATTTAATTTAATTATTAAAATTTTAATTTGTTTTTATTTTAATCAGTTGTGTGTCAAATCAAAAATGAAATGATGACATAGTAGTCACGTATGCTAACACAGACTATTTTTTGTTAACATGGCAGCCACATATTATCCACGTTATTTTTCTTTTTTTTTCTTTTTATTTTATCTTTTTCCCCGAAATATGGAAGTTTATAGTTTCATCCTTATGTCCAATCGGTGCTGAAGTCACCATTATCCAACATCTTTTCAAACCATTTAAGACACCGATAAATAGGTCTCATCATCTCCTGCTACTCTATCAGTTTTGATTTTCTCAAAATCACTTTAAAACTTGTAAAACTCAACCCAAAACTTGCAAACCCCTAAACCACTCCGATATACAATAGTCACCATTCGATCAACATGAAATCAGGAGGATGTACAACTCGTTTTCTCCTTTTCCATCTCCCCATTGTTGGGATTTGAAGAATATGCTCCATCGTTGAGAAATCTAAGAGAATATGAAACCAGAGTTTTTCACAAAAATAAGAAAAGTATTGAGGTCATTTCATAAATTATAAAAGATAGATGTTTAGTCATAATATTGTTAAGTATTCCATATCGGAGTGACCAAAATATGAACAAATTAAAAGTCTAGTGATTAAATTTAAAAAAATTAAACTTCAATGACCTAAATAGGAGTGAGAAGAAAGTTGAGAGACAAAAAAATTATAATTTACCCTTTCTTATAGGTGTAAATGAACCGAACTTGAATGAACAAGGCTCTGCTTGTGTTCGTTTATTTATTTTTGAAAGTGTTCATATTCATTTAAATTTTCAATACCTTGTTCGTGTTTGTTTATTTATTTTTGAATGTGTTAGTGTTCGTTTGTTTAGCGTTCGCGAACATATTTGTTTAAAGTTCATGAACATGTTCGCTTATATGTTCACGGACATGTTAATGTAACGTTTGCGAACATGTTACTTTAACATTCGCGAATTTATTTGATTATAGTCAAAATGATAAAATTACACCACAAGTCCTTAAGCTCTTTAGGCTTCACAGTTTGAACTCCAAAGTTCACATTGTGTTCAGTTTAGTCTATATCTTCACCAATATTTAAAATGTATAAACATAAAAGGAAAAGGAGAACAAGATAAACAAGCTTATAAACGAGCTTGCTCGTGAACATAAGCAAACCGAACACACTTATGTTTGCGTTCGTTCGTTTATTAAACGAACATAAAATTTATTCATACTCATTATTTAACTTAATAAACGAGTGTCTTATGAAGGGTTTATGATCAATTCAACGAACGCTCTGTTCATTTACACCCCTACCTTTCTTTTAAGTTAAGCTCTTCTATCAATTTTCCAGGTTTTTTTCTTTCTATCACAGTGTTCGTTTCTCCTCCGCACTACCCAAAAGTTATCTTGATTAGTTTTTATTTATTTATTTTAAGCCTCTACTCTTCTCTAAATTCAATCCTTCACCTGCTTAAGCCTATTTTTAATTGAGTTTGGAGGGCCAAAATCACTTCTCTACCTAATAATCAATGAAAAGCACTTGAATTTTGATAGAAAAGTCACTTTTGAAAAATGATTATTGACTCAAACCCAAAAGTTATATTTTTTAGCTTTTGGGGTTGAAAATCTCGTTTGAATTTAAAATAATAAGTTTAACCCTTATTAATTCTTAAATTCAGCTTTCACTTTTTCCAACACTTTTTGATGGCATGTCTAAAATAGACATTTTATCTTTTCAACAACATTTTTTGAAAGCAATACCAAACACTAAATTCTTAAATCTAATTTTTCAAAATTAATTTTCTACAACACTTTTTAAAATCATTTTTCCACCACAATTTCCATAATCAATGTCAAACTAATCTTAGTTATGCACATGGACGCACATGCTTTTTTCTCTAAAACGATGAAGAAGACCACAAAAACTCCACCGACCATGCCAATACACCTTAAGTTGAGCAGCTCGCAAACAACTCGAGTTTGACTCGGTCAAAGCTCGATTAACGCTTGACTTGAATTGACTCAACTCGAAATTGAGCTCGACTCAGATCTTAGCGAGTCAAGTTGAGCAAGGTTCAACTCGACTCGATAAATTCATGAGCATCTCGTTATTTTTTTATAAATAATTTTATAATTTTTGGTGGCCACCTTAAAAAATTGTGTTTCAAAAAGTTTAAATACTAGTCGAAAACTCTAGAAAAATTCAGTGAATTACTGGGTAATTTACTCATAAAATTTTGGTTTCAAATTTCCAAACCGTTATGCATTCTCGAGAATTAAAAAAGTTAATTTGAATTAATAAGGAATTAAATTATAATAATGAGTCTTTTATTTTTTTTATTAAAGTCTTTCCTTTATTATTATTATTACATTATGTATAAAAGTAGAAAATTGAAAATGTCTTTAGTTTCCACTTCCCATATAAAAAAATGCAAGAAAGTTAAAAATCTGAAATTCCTAAGACATTCTCTCATTTGTTGTTCATCGAAGATTGTTGAGAAACTAAAAAGAGTCTCACACTCGAATATCGACTTTATCTCTAACTTGGTCACGACAGGTTCGTTTATTTATCTACTCAGACCTTACATTTTTTTGAATTTCTATATTTATATTAAGCTCTAAAAGTATCACTAGATTTTACCTATATTTAAAAAAGGTAAAAATCTTGGCGAGCTTAACGAGCAACGAGATTTTTTAACGAGCATGAGTCAAGCAAAATTTTATCGACCTTAACAAGCAACGAATTGAGTCGAACAACGGAATTTTTTAATGAGCACGAGTTGAGTAATACTTAATTTACGATCGACTTACTCGATAAGCATCGCTAAATACACCTAAAAAGAACTTTCGATGACAAAAAAGATTTCAAAGTTCACGGCTTAGAGCTAAACAGCAAATATAAGTCAAGTTTATGTTATGAATGAGGGGCCAAGTCAGCAACAAAAATTCAGCCAGCTCAAAGACTTAGTCAGCAGCAGAATATAACTGATGTGCGTAAAGGGACGCGTGAAATGAGAGACCCAACAGCCTTACGTGGCTTCATTTTGTTTGATTATGTAACGGTTTGGATATATATGAAGGGAATTGATTGTAACAGGGGATCAGGCAAATACTAAGAATTTTCTCTCCTATTCTGAATCTGATCTATTTCTCCTTCTTTTCCTCTATTCTATTCTCTACATTTCTTCTATTGCACTGTGCAGGAAATTATTCCTGACATTGGAGCTCTCGTTGAGAGTCTAAAGATATGATGATCGACGTCGAAATTAGCAAAACATTGCAAGAACAGTTTCAATTTGCCCTAAAATCGGTTTCTTTTGAGTTGTCCAAATTTGATGGCACAAACCCAAAAACTTGGATTGCCAATGCTAAAGCGTTCTTCAAGTTTTACCAAACTGAGGATGCTCTCCGAATTACCATGGCTGCGTATCATTTTGAAGGAATAGCGTATCATTTCAGTGCGTTAATGAAGATAATCCAAGGACAATGGAAGAGCAAAAGCTACCAGTAGAGACGTTACAAGATGTGGCCAGGCAACTGGCTTTGTTAGCCGATCAGGTGAACCAGCTCATTGAAACAAATGAAGAGATCGGTCAATTAAGGAATGTGGTGGCTAGTCGAGAGAGTCCAAGCATAAATGACCACTATGTGTTTGATAAAATGTCGACACCAATTGACTTTGCAATTAGAGACCAAACAATTCAGCCTAGCGATGGATTTGAGTTTTCAAATGAAGAATTAACATATGGTAAAGGTATTAGTGATGGTAATGATGGTGCGGTGATTTTAGACGAATTGAGTAGTGTTCCCAATATGCAGTCAAAGGACAATATGGATCCTATTGGTTTGGATGATCAATCTCAAGTAGTTGTGACATTGCTAAAGTGCACTGACCAGTCTTCAACGATGGTCATTGACCCGACTATGGAAGTTTTTGGACCTCTACCGATTCTAAGTTTTGGCTTAAATTTTGGTTCGACGAGAACATTGGATCCGCATGTTGGGGAATCAGTTCAACTCGAAGAGGAACCATCTGCAGCAAAGATGATCGTTAAGTTTGTTGAGGGTGATGAACCCTATGAGTTTCGACTACCATTCATGACAAATATGGACTGTTTTCGACTGTGTCAAAAAGCTGGTAATGCAGGTAACATCAAGTCTCTAACTCCATTGATGTCCAGAGGTAATTACTCGATGAGATTGATGCATGTCAATAAACATGTTGAGTTTAATGATCCTTATGCATTTTGACTTTTGTTAGTGAGAATAAGTATGCTTCATGGTAATAAGAGTTTGTGTGGCAATGATGCCGCATTAAGTGTGGGAAACACTAATATAAGAGTATTTGTATCAGAAGTCAGGCTTATATCAAACCACTTATTGAGCATGTACTGCAAATTCGGCAAATTACAAACTGCCATTTTCTTGTATAATGTTATGAATGTGAAGAAAGGCATGTCTCGTATCAGCTTGATCATTGTGTATCTGGTTGTCAAGAGTTGTTTGGCTCAATTGTATCGGAAGTATGGAAGTTTAGAGGAAGAAGAGAAACAAATTTTGCAAGTTGTTCTAAATGTCAAGGGTGCTTACTATCATTTTCAAGTGGTCTACCGTTTGCAGCCTCCTAGGGGATCTCGAGTGCACTTTGCATTTCATGTTTCTCAACTCAAGAAACATATTGGTGCAACTTTATTCCAGTTTGACTCGATTGTGGTGGTAGCTAAGGGAACTATCAACGCAGAACCTTCGAGGATCTTCTCAAAAGGGATAGTTGAGCGAGCTTTGAATCTTAGTTTATGTCATGAGAGGCATGTTTTAAATGACAACCAACATGTTATGGATGTTGTTGTGGGCTGTGAAAAACAAGATGAGGAGTCTGCGGCAAGGGTTTCTGAAACATAGTCAGGCGATAAGGTTGCAAATAGCAATGAATCTCGTTGGAACCCATATTGTTCTACAGTGGTGAGTGTGAAAGTCAAAATGCAATCTCATTTTGTAGACGACCCAAATACAACAATCATCAATTTTTCTAAAATGCTATACCATCGGGGACAAGACAATGCAGCTGGTGCTAATGGTGAAACAACTAAGGATGCTAAAATTTTACAACCACTTATTCCTCAAGTGTTACAGGCAACGGGTTCAGAATTTCCTTCAACTTTTAGCTGGAGTTTAAGCAACGAACGTGCAAGGAATGGCTTATCACGGGCTCGTCTTCATACTATTGAGAGTTCATTGGAGAATGGACAGGAATGGGTTCTGCCACCTTCAACGCATAGGAAAACTTGGGAAGAAGATGCACTCATAGAGCAGGCATTGCACTGCCATTTTCTATTCAGAAAATTAAATGATTCACATTGTCATGTTTTATTGGATTGCATGCAAAGACTTGAGGTTCAACCTGGGGATATTGTCATTCGACATGGTGGTCAATGTGACTATTTTTGTGTTGTTGGAAGTCGAGTGTTTGAGGTTTTAGCAACCTATAAAGATAAAAATAGAAAGGTGCTAAGAGTTTTGCAGAAGTACACATCTGAGAAGTTATCATCAATCTGCGAGTTGGCACTAAGGTACAATAAGCCCTTTCAAGCCTCGATGCTTGTTGTGACTAGTGTAACTCTTTGGGCTCTAAAACGAGAAGAGTTTCAGGGAATTTTGATGCTTGAGTTTTCAAATTTGTCTTCCCTGAAGTTACACCCAAGTCGGCAAGTGACTCATAGACCTCTGTTGTTGGAAATTGAACCAGCATCGTGTCAACCAATAAGTATCTTGTGACACAGAATGTGTAAGTTAGATGGCCAAAAAAATAGTCGAGTGTTGGTGATGTGGGATGAGTTCAATACTAGCCAAGTGATATGGAAGAACGATGCTGAACTTTTGCAAGAATTTTCTTCCTGGAACCTTGCGGACAAGGTTCTTTTCCCAGGGGATGGTATTGTTATGAATGAGGGCCAAGTCAGCAACAACAAATTCAGCCAGCTCAAAGACTTAGTCAGCAGCAGAATATAACTGATGTGCGTACAGGGACGCGTGAAATGAGGGACCCAACAGCCTTACGTGGCTTCATTTTGTTTGTTTATGTAACGGTTTGGATATATATGAAGGGAATTGATTGTAACAGGGGATCAGGCAAATACTAAGAATTTTCTCTCCTATTCTGAATCTGATCTATTTCTCCTTCTTTTCTTCTATTCTATTCTCTACATTTCTTCTATTGCACTGTGCAGGAAATTATTCCTGACAGTTTAATAATCCAAAAAGGAAACATGGGACTTTTATTTCAGATTAAGTCTAAAATACGACAGGTTTTGGGTGCGGCTAAAAACAGTATGTTTGAAACTTATCTGAAAATTTAAAATATTAAGACTATTAGATAATATTTTAGGTTGATTTTTCTGATAAATTTTGATCTTACAAAATAAGTTCTAATACTTATTTTTTTATAATATTTTAAATTTTTAAACAAAATATCGTAACTTATAAAAAAAATTAAATCTAGATTCATTTGATTTAGTAGAAATACGTAATTATTAACCGCTTTAATATCTAGTTAAGCTCATCTATTTAAGAGGAATTCTCACTTGGACTTTTTTTTTACTTCGCTTAATTTAATTCTCAATTTTCATTCCATCTGCACCGTGGATGTCTTCCATTTAAAAATGTTTAAAAACTAGAAATTATTCTTTTTAGAAAACTTAAGGGTAAACTACTTGGGTGACCACCCAACAATTGGGTCTGACTTATTTTGACCACCGAACTACGAAAATTCAAAATTCAACCACTCAATTATTTATTTGGACCTATTTTAACCAACCGCCGTTAAAATCTAATGAAGAGGTGGCATGGCTGCTAATGAAAATTTGTATAACTACACATTTGGTCCATGTTAGTTACCTATTCTTTCAATTTGATCCTAATTTTAATTTAATTAAATAGATTAATTATTTAATTAGGTGCCAACACCACATGATTGGAGGAGGAAAATAAAATTATTAAATAAAAATAAATAATTAAATTCTTCCAATAAGGTGATGATATTTGTCGGCACCTAATTGAATGATTAGTTTATTTAATTAAATTAAAATTAGGATCAAATTGATAGAACATGTAGCTAAATTGTATTCTCTTTGTGAGAAGTGTCTAAAGCTTTGAGGTATAAACTTTGAGAGTTTGTAAAGGTTATCTCATTGAGCCTAGAAAAATGGAAGACAAATTAGTGAATTTATGAAAAATCCTTAGTGTGGATAGCTAAGATAGAGGAGGTAGACTTGGTTTAGAAGTTGAACCACTATAAATTATTGTGCAAATTTTTAGTTTCCTTCTACTTCCACCAATTTCACTCAAAGGCCAATTCACCCCCTATTGGCTAATTCGGTTGATCGTTCGAGCCCAACAAAATCGTTATGAAGATAATCATCACCTTCTCTATTTAAATGATCACTCAACTTTTAACGTGCTTACATTTTCGTCATTTACAAAAAAAAAATCAATTTAGTCACTCAAACTTTAGTACATTAAAGTTTTGGCGACTCAAACGTTAATTCACTAACAAACATTCATTCCAGCTGTAATATTTTGGCTTATTTTACTTAAAAAAATCGTTAAACTATCCTAGCATATTTAAATAAACCCTTGTACTCTTTTTTTGTAGCCCTCCCGGTTTTTTAGGGCTTTGTACTGATAAATTTGGATTGACTCACGTCGCACACATGATTTTGATTAGTGAATCTTCCAACAGAGATTTTCTGCATACACAAAATCTCGAACTCAAAATATGCTTAAGTGATATCAAACTGTTTACCACTTGAAACCAACTACATTGGTACATAATCTTTTTTTCTTTACCAAAATAAGCCTTTTATCCTTTAATGCATATCACATAGAAGTCCTTGATTTTAATTAGTTGACATTTTTGTATTTTATTTTGAAATATATTATAAATTTATTGGTCGTAAAAGATTTATATAAATGTATAATCATACAATCAAGTGGATCTCATTAAAACTACTTCATCTTGGTAATATTTTAAAATAAAATTTGTTTTTTTTTATCACCAGAGAATGATAAGTTCTTTGTATTTCCTATAACATTAAAGGATAAAGAGTTTTTTTTTCCCGTCATTTGGGAGTCGATATGTCAGTTTAAAGGAGAGTTGAACTTGTTAGGGCGATTTAAAAATTTAAGAGTTATGTATAATTTATTAAAATTAAATTTTTAATTTTTAAAAAATAAATATTTATTTGGTGCAGATTTTATACATCATTTTTAAATAATAAGAAAAAATCCAAAAATTATTGTTACTTCGATGCAACATTTAATTTATTTGAAAATATGTATAAGGAATATTTATAAATTTGAGTTAAGCAGAAAAGGCTGCTGGAAACTTATTGACGAAGGTATTCAAATTGTTTTAAGCTTTACTTCAAAGTATTTTTAAATATTATTTTTATAGCTTTTAATATCTTTTATAAATTTTGAATTTGTTAATAAAATTTGGCTTAAGGGTTTAATAAGCCCCTAAACTTTTGTGAAAAAATCAATTAAGTCTTTAATTTTTTGCACTCAATTAAGCCCTCAAATTTAAGAAAAAAATCAATTTGGCCCTTTGACCAACATTGACCGTTAACTTTAACGGTTTTTTTGAAAAAAAAATTGGCACGTGTTGCAACATGATAATGTCACTTGTCATTTCTACAAATTTTTTAATTTTAACTTTTAAAACATATATAAAAATAAAAAAATTGAAAAATTCTAAAAATCATTTTAAAAATACAAAAAAAAATTAATTTTGAAATTTATTTAAAAATAATAAATAATATTTTTTCAAAAGATTAAAATATTATAAAAAAATTAAAATATTAAATATTATTATACAATTATAAAAAATAAATTGAAAAAATATAAAACAATAAAATTTATTTTGGTTTTTAAAATAACTTTATTTTATACTTTTTAAAATAAATTTTATTGTTTTATATTTGAAAAATCAAAATAACATTTATTGTTTTATATTTTTCAATTTATTTTTATAATTTTATAATAATATTTAATATTTTAATTTTTTTTAAAATATTTTAATCATTGGAAAATTATTATTTATTATTTTTAATACATTTTGAAATTTAAAAAATATTTTTATATATTTAAATAATTTTTAGAATTTTCCAGATTTTTTAAGTTTTTTTAGAATTTTTCTGATTTTTATATTTTTTAAAAAAATAAAATTTAAAAATTCCTAGAAATGAAAAGTGGCATTATCCTATTGTGACACATGTCAAAAGAAATTTCAAGAAAAAACTTTTAAAGTTAACGGTCAACGTTGATCAAAGGGCCAAATTGATTTTTTTCTTGAGTTTGAGGACTTAATTAAGTACAAAAAAGTTTAGGAGCTTAATTGATTTTTTTGTAAAAGTTTAAGGGCTTATTGAACCCTTAAGCCATAAAATTTTAATGATGTTTTCATTATTGTACAATTTTGATTATTTTTTAATATTTTAAATTCTTAAAATTTTTAATATTTTTATTTTTAATTATTTTAACATTTTTAAAAATTAAATTATTAATAAAATATTTTTAATTTTACTTAAGATTTAAATAAGCTTCTAAAAATTACATGATAATATATCTTAGTGTATGATTTCTTGTGAATGTAATCATACCTTTTACTAAAAAAAAGCTTATAAGCTTTTAAAAAAAACAATCAAAATTTTCTATTATGTCATTCACAACGTCAGTAAACTTAAGGATCACGTCATGACATTAGAGGTAACAGATAAAGTTCGTTAATCAAAGAATTTAAATATTTAAATTTTTATGTTTGAGGACTCAATTGGTTGTATTTTTTTCCCAAAGGTCTCAATTGATTTTTAAAAAATACAAGAATTTCATATACCTTAAACCTAAAAGATAATCATTTTCAAAAATAAATAATATATCGTTACACCTAAAACACAAAGTATATGACAATTTAAAAACATGAATAAATAGAAATCCTAACTTGTTCAATTCTCAATACAATTTTAAATCTGTTTTTTTTTTTGTTTAATCACGGATATACGAATTATTAATCGACTAATTCGAATCGAATTTTGTAGATGCCCAATATGAGGGCAACACTCTCAACACTATTTTCTCTATTCAAAACGATATGATTGAAACCTGACCTTGCTTAAGTGACAAATTTAGGTTGAATCATCGTAACAAACCATTTTTCCATTTAGACTTACAAAAGCCCAAATCCAATCACCTAAAAACCCTAGACACCGGAAATCAATTATTCACTATAATTAGCTTGTGAAAATCCACAAACCCTAACTCCTCTTTATCTGCCGCATCCCGGACCCTCCACAGTTCAGGTAAACCATCCGCTGCGCTTTCTCCCAAATCTGCAAGAACTCTATTAGAAGAACATCAATTTTTTTGTACTAATATGTATGATGTTTTTTGCTTGAATTGTTGGAATATGATGCGTTGTTATATTAGTCCGTGAACAAGCAGTGTTATTTGTTCAATTTCCTACGTTTAGTTTAAATGATTGCTCGTTAGAGGACAAAAGGTTTTCCTTTCTACTAATTTGTGGATTTTCATCTATCAATGAGCTTGATTTAGATAACTCATTCCATTTTTTCTATTTTTTGTTTTTGTCTCCATGTTTTTCCTTTCCTTTTTGAACTGAGCTGTGGTTCCTGAGTCACTCTTGAAGAAGCAGAAGAGGAATGAAGAATGGGAGCTTGCCAAAAAGCAGGAGATTGAAGTTGCAAAGAAGAAAAAAGTCGAGAACCGCAAGCTGATTTTCAATAGGGCTAAGAAATATGCAAAGGAGTATGAGGCGCAGGTATTTTTTTTCTGTTTTGATTTATGTTTAATCTGTTTTTATCAAATCATAGAAGATTCAGAATCTTACTGTTTGTAGTCTATAATTGTCAGGAAAAAGAGCTGATTCGGTTGAAGCGGGAGGCAAAGGTGAAAGGAGGATTCTATGTAGATCCAGAAGCTAAACTCTTGTTCATCATCCGAATCCGTGGGTATGTGATTATTTCTACATTACATTTATATGTGAATCTAAGTTTTAATTGTAACGAGTTGTGAATGTTTGGTTTCAGTATCAATGCCATGCACCCAAGGACAAGAAAGATCTTACAGCTCTTGCGTTTGAGACAGGTAGTTCACCAAATCTTTTCGTCATTTGGATAGTGTAACTTGAAATTGATTGCTAACTTTGTGTTAATTTATCAAGTTCCATGTTTTGCCACTTTGTCATTGTAAATCTGGGTCTTTCTTTCTAACATTCGGCAAGAAGATTGTTTTTTATGTGTTGGAAACTATATAATGTTTTCTTTTAATAAATAAATCAAGTCTGAGTCTGAATTGTTTTGTTTGTTCATAAAAATTGCAGATTTTTAATGGTGTTTTTCTTAAAGTGAACAAGGCAACAATGAACATGCTTCACCTTGTCGAGCCTTATGTGACTTACGGGTATTTCTTTTTGTCTTCCTACGTCTTGCTATCGCTTCTAGTCATGATATATGCTTTTAGTATCTTATATCTCTTTATATATGATTCTAGATACCCCAATCTCAAGAGTGTGAGGGAATTGATTTACAAAAGAGGTTACGGGAAGTTGAACAAATCGAGAACTGCTTTGACAGACAACTCAATTGTGGAGCAGGTCTGTGTCAATTGTTTACAGAATTTTATATCTGTACCAAACATTTACTAAGCTCTATACTGTTGACAGGCTCTGGGCAAGTTTGGCATCATCTGCGTGGAAGATCTCATCCATGAGATCATGACGGTAGGACCTCATTTTAAGGAGGCCAACAATTTCCTTTGGCCCTTTCAGCTCAAGGCACCGTTAGGTGGTCTGAAGAAGAAGAGGAACCACTATGTTGAAGGAGGAGATGCCGGCAACCGCGAGAATTACATCAACGAGCTAATTCGGAGAATGAATTAGACTCGGGGTCATGTTTCTTAATTTAGTTTTTGAGGCATTTTTGTTTTGTTTTGAAGGACCCTGAACTTGATATCTTTTCGGCTTTTAGATACAGTTTTGTTTAAAACCATGAATTCTTCGTATGATGCTTTACCTCCATTGTTTTTTTTCTGAATGAACTTTCCCAAAGATTTACTTTCACTATGAGATGGATACAATAATCGGGTTCTTAAGAGTATTATCTTTATAATGCACTCGAGAATAGGGGTGATAACGAGCTAAGTTGAACTCGAGCCTGAGTAGGCTTGGTTCGGCAACCAGGCTTGAGTTTGAAACTCGTCGAGCTTGAAATTTTAGGTTCGAGTTCAAAATAGATGGTTTGAGCTTAGCTTGTTACTTTTCTCAAATTATTTTTAAATATTTTATTAAAGTTTTGAAAAATAACGTGAAAATTTGATTGAATTTTTTTTTTAAGTCTAAAGTAATCATAGTACATTTTTTATAAATTATATAAGTCAACAAGGAAAAGGGAATTAAGTATTTAACAATGATAACAATAGAAATACAATTGTTTTTGACTAAGCATACTACTTTAGTGCATATGGAGTATATATAAATAATCATTTCAAGTTTGTTCACAAGCTTTTTGAGATAAGCTTAAGTCAGCTTGGCTTGACTTGTTAAAGTCTCGAATCGAGCACGAACTTGAGTTTTAATCGAGTCGAGTTCAAATAACATAACTTAGCGAGCTGGCTCATTATCACTCTTACGTGAGAATCAACAACTTAAGTGTGAGCTGAGACTATAGGGCAAACGCAAATAATGTGGATTTGGTGATGCCAATTTGTTGTCCGCTAATAGAAATCGTTTTAGGGAGAGACATCCAAGTACTTTTTTATTTCCATTTGCATTAGTTCATCTTCTATAGATTTAACTTCACATATTCTCATAAATTGATATTGTTCATGTATAATAAAGTAGTAAATCATACACGCAAAAACAGTTGCATCCTTCTTCAGCAAGGAATACACGAATCACTCAAAAGGCTGCCGATGCTTCCGAGGGTTCAGAAACAGTCGTCGAAACAAGTTCTTTGTACCAATCATTTTCTTCCGGCTGATAAAGTTCGCATCTGCATTTTAAAATATCAGTTCCGACTCCAAATATATAAGAATGCATATACAACTATTAACCGCAATCATGATGAAAGAATGATGAATCCAAGTCATGTAACATGTAACAAAGCTCAAACATCCAACTTTCCAATGCTTTATGGATACTAGTGGAAAGGATGATAACACGAAACCGCAAATTAAACTACTTGCAACTTGCCTGACAAAAATACATCACGATAATCCTCATCATCATATACGAATTGTGGGGGGTCCGGGTAACCGATTCCGACAATGGTGCTTCCACTGCATTATGTTATGTTTTCAAATAGCAGCAATCAAGATAGTTGAATGAAATGCCAATAAAAATAGATTCAGCCATCTTTCTTTGGGACCCGATGATAAAAAAAGAAATAAATAACCTCAAACAGATGACAAACAATTTGAAAAGCTATATGTTTTCTTCATTGTTCTTTTTTTTTTTTTCTCTTTAAACAGGGTATTTCAAATAACTCGAAACGATAAAGGGTTGCAATTGGCAGATTAATTGATATATACAAATCTTTTTTCTATCAAAGATTATCATTGATTCTAAGCATGCCAGTTCAAAATAAATGCTGGATTGGACATTAAAATTTAAACATTTTCCACACAATCTTGTACCTCCCAGACATGAACACAGCATCGTATTGCCCGCGACCAGCTGCAGTTACCCTCTGCTTTAGCCGTTTAAGAGACGGTAAGACTTCAAACGCGGTAGGTTCTGCAAAAAATACAGATTCATGTAAGGCAATACATCTCTGATTCTATTATTAAGCACGTCCACTTTTGACTTCCACTTAAACTGAAGATGTGAAGAAGGGATAATTTAATACATAATTGATGTATGCTATAATAATTCACCTAAAGTTCGTCCTCTCATGGAGACAAGTCAAATCATCAGCCTAAGATAAACTTTGCCTGATTATATATGCATCAAATACAAGTAATTGCCAAATAAATAAAAGGCGAATAGAATCAGTTGATTCTTTATGTATTCGTACCTAAATCATTAATGCAGACATCCTGAGATATTCCATTCATTGATAACTTCTCCAGCAATGTCAAAGGATCAACATTACTTGTTTGATCTAGTCGAAGACGCTGAAAAATCAGAACTTCTCTCAGATATAAACTATGGCAAGTTATAAAAATAGAGCAGAATTGCTTACCAGTGGCCTAATTTATTTTACCTTGTAAACTTCGGCTGTTGGACATGCCTCCTTAGGCTTTATAAGAACCACTGGAATGTCCAATGGAAGAGGAGGGGATATATCTTGAACAATCTGGGCATATCAGCATAGAGTTCATTAATCATGCAAGTATAGCAATAGAGTCTGATAAATTTCATTCCAATTGACTGAAATAGCATCATGCACATGTCAGATAATAATAACTACAATCTATGTTGCTTTGACTCTATTTTTCATGAAGTATCCGTGTCCGATGCTTATCTGGACTTGGTATAAAATATGATCCTCCAAGGACCCTCCAAAATACAATGGAAATCATGGAAAAATTGAACATGCCCCTGCTGGACAAACGCCCGTGTCTGGCACTCCCATCCAGGTCCAAGTAACAAAGACTACAATAAGAAAGCGGATCTAGGCACAAATTTTGTTCTAAAACAAATACACACAAATATATACGAAGCCTACGAGTCCTACTGCCAGTCCTAACAAAAAATTACGACAAATTCAGGTGCAAAAGGAACAAAGGAAGCTTTAGTTCTCTGCAAATTAAATAAATTAAATGTCAAATTCACAATTTTGAGCGTAAACGAGAAACAGCACAAAAACTGAATTTATCATCGGAGAGGGATTATAAAACTGGCCTCATTCCCTAACACATAAAATGGTCAAAATATTCCCAACAATATGATTTCCAATCAAAGAACAAGGTAAAATATTATCATACCTCACCCCGACCAGTGCAATATGCAGCTCCATGTGAGAAAAAGAATGGAATATCAGAACCTATCTCACTCGACCATTCTTGGAGCTCCCTCTCGGTTGCAACACAACTGTTGAACTGATTAGCCGCCCAAAGTGCAGTTGCTGCATTGCTGCTTCCACCACCAAGCCCTGCCCCAGTAGGCACCTTTTTATCAAGATGAACCTATCCATGTCATTCCATTAAAAACAATATAAGCCAAAAATACATTCAAAATAAACCATAATTTTGCAGAAGCACATATATTCAGATAAAAATGTAAAATTTCGACGTTTTATCATGTAGCCTGCGCTTTTTTACCCAAAAGAAGTTGGAACTGCCAGTTTTCTTCCTGTAGAGTTTAAGGGCTTTAATAATCTGCAACAAGGAAGAATAATTTCGGAACACAAGAGAGAAAAAAAAGACGGCCTTGCAGCGGAGTATCGAATAAATTGCAGTAACTTTGAAACCTCACCAAGTTTCTATCATCAAGGGGTACACCGGAGACATTGGTTGACAAACGATCAGTGGTTTTGGATGGTGACAAAGAGAACTTAATTATATCACCTAGACTAACTGTCTGGATCCATAAAAGCAAATTCAGATACTTTGGGGGAGCAACTAGAAAACTTCGTTGCAAAATTGAAACTGAAATCAACAAACACACACATATGTAGCGATTAAGAGGAAAAAAAAATACAAACTTACATGAAAGAGAGAAGCTAAATCATGATACCCATCTTCCCTTTGGCTGGTAATTCTCAGGAAAACGTTAACTATACCCAAAGAAAAAAAAACAAAAAAGGGGTATGTAATGGATTGCAAATTGAAATTGAAAACACAAAATTGAGTTCAATTAAAGTCCAAGAAAATGCAAGAAATTACCTTACAAGGTGAGAACAAAGTAAGCCTTGAAAAAGGAGCTTCCTTGTCCACTTCATCCGCTAACTTATTCAGCCTCTCATCAGGGTCATATACAATCTAAACAACCAAAACCCAAGAAAAAAATAACTCAAACATTAAGATTTTGACTTAAAAACCAAAGAAAAACAAAGAAATAGGAACTAAAAGGACCTCTAGCTGTTTGTTGGATGCTTCGACAAATGGGGTTCTTTGAAGATGAAGTTTTGTTGGGGAGCATTTGAAAAGCCACGATTTTTGAAGGGAGATGGGAAGAAGAGACTCTGATTATGGAGCAAATGGGAGGAAGCCATGGATCTAAAGCACAAGAAATGGAATCGAAGCCTCTTTTTTTTTTTTTTTCTGTCTCGTCTTCGTTTGTGTTAGGTGATAAGTATAACCATGTTTTTCACAAACAATTGAGAACAGGAAGATTTTCAAAGGCTTAATTCAGTAATAAGTACTAAGAAATTAAGTTCTCTACTAGTTAGGTGCATAAATTATTTTTTCTTATACGGATAATTTTGCATAAAATAATTGATTTAGCGAGACAAAACTCAATTAAATTTTCAAATTTACCAAATTAATCGATTCGTCTTGGTAGAAAAAAATAAAAATATTAATATATACTATATTATAATTACTTTAAAATTATTTTTAAAAAATCTCAAATTTACCAATTATATTAATTTTATTCTATAATTAATGTTGATTGTTATTGTGCTAATATGACAATTTATTGTGTTGGTATGCTACGTGATATTTTACGTATAAATGATGATGTAACAATGGAAAATATTGATTTTTAAAAAATTTAAAGACTTAATTGATTTTTAAATAAATTCAAAGAATTAATTTATTTTTATGTGATATATAAATAACAATTAAATAATTGAATTAAAATAAAATTATTAAAAATATTATTATAATACAAAATAAAATATGATAAATAAACACAAATTAAAGGATGTGGCCCCGCATGGTGCTGTTTAGCTGGTTCGGTCCCTTGTTCTAAGGGTGTTTTTTTTTTTTTAATCTATTTTGGCTTGTTTTGCCAAAGTTGTTTCGTAGTCTTTTTCTGTAAATTATTATTACTTGTATATGAAATACAGTAATTTAAATTATAAAATAACGTTGCTGGCAGTAGTTTTGTATTTAAAAAAAAATCTATACTAATTATAATGTTGATTGAGTTGTGTTACCGATTATTTAGAAGTCGATTTAATTAGGATGATCAAAATAGATTTATTTTAAATAATAATTAATGTTATTATGATAGTTATATAATCTTTAAAAATAACTAAATCCCATTCGATTACAGATTGAATCAGTATTTAATAAATTTTTTATATAAATTCTTTACCACTTTATCAATGATCATTATTGAATAAATTTTAGGGTAAAAAACACCATTGGTCACCAAATTATTTTTGTTTTCCTGTTTTGGTCACCAACTATTATTTTTGGCAAAATCGTTATTAATGTTACGTTTTTTCCTATTTTTGTCACCCGTCATTAGAAAACTCACGAAAAAATAATAGTAGGAAAAAAACAATAGTTGGTGACCAAAATAAAAAAGCAACATTGGTGATCAAAATAAAAAAATATAACGTTAGTGACAATTTTTCAAAAAATAATAATTTAATGACCAAAATAGAAAAGCAAAATTAGTTTAATGACCGGTGATGTTGTTTACCCTAAATTTTAACATATAATGTATACTACTTCATCAAAAATTTGAATAAACTTTAATCTATATTGTTTATAATGTTATCAACTAAACTAGTGTACATGGTTAACCATGTGCTAACTCTGCTAAAAAAATGAGAAAATATGCTTACATGTGTTTTTGTCTTTTCATACTTCATATAATGTTTAAATAACATAACTAAAACTCACTCAACTAAGATCTAAGGATCAAAATATAATAAGATTTGTATATAAATATTTTTACCTCTTTTCAATGACCATTATTAATAAATTTCAACCTACACGATTAATAATGTTCCTGACGGACTTGGTGTGTATTTTTGGTTGAGTTTAGCTTCTCAAACTAGCTTTTTCACCCAAAAAAATTTAAAAGCAACAAAAAACATTCAACTTTTGAATGTCAAAATCTTGGTTTGCCCTTCAAACTAGCTTCTTAAATCTTGGTTTGTCAAAAGTTAGTTTTTCTAGCTTTTACAAAACCTTGGTTTGCCCCAAACCAAAATTTTCCCACCTCAACCAAAAACAAAGCCGTAGTATCGTGGATTAACCGGGTATTAAAATTTAGTTAGGTGGAATTTACAAAACAGAGGTTTGGATGAAGGGGTGTTTAGGAGAAATTAGAAATTTCAACTTTTTTAAAATGGCGTGTGAGACCAAAATCAAATGCAAAAATTCGGTGAAAAAGCACAAATGCGGGATATTTATTAGTTTTTCCGTTCGACGCCAAAAACTTTTTCAAAAAATACACCGAACTAACCCCAAATTACAAAATGACTCAAACACCTTACCCCCTAAATAATTATTAATATTATTATATTTTATACTTTATATAGTAATATGTAAATGAAATAACTAAATTTCATCTCTCTAAGAATCATATTCGCGTTGAACACATGGAGCAATAAAAAAAAAGGAATGTTGTTCTTAATGTCACGCCTGAGAAGAGGCGGGGTCATTAATCTCACATCGGAAAAGAAAATGAAAGTCTTTGGATATAAATACGATGGCACTGCACATCTTATCAGACATGTCTTTTGAGAAGAGGGTAATGGTCCCGTAACACTAAAAAGTGAGTTTTATTAAGGGTTAAAATTGAACAAATACTATCATGATCCACATTAAAAATACTCTAAAAAATCAAACTCGTATTTAATAAGACATAAATAAAATTTTACTACTGTACCGATAATTATTAGTAAATAAATTTAAAATATATATATTTATGTAAAATATTTTCTTCCGCTCTTGTGGTGATAAAAATATACTACTACCAGTAATAATTGAATGCAAAGCTAACATACAGCGGAAACCAAAATGACAAGGAAATGCAATGCAGCTTCTCTGGTGCCTTCATCCAAACTCAAAAGCACGTGTTTCAGGCAACAAAAATTATGAACCCACTTTGACCTATGAACTTTATACAACAGAAACTAACAAGAAATCGTGCTAGATTCTCCGGAAAAATATAATACTCGATACCTACTTTAACCGCATGTTTTCCAGAAAAGTGGCGTGGCTTAGAGTTTCAAATAAATCCGCTTACACTCGCATGTTTTCCAGAAAAATAAGCATGAAGAAAAATTGCAGGTCTTAATGCATTTATATGACTGAATATAAATATTATGGAAAACTCGATACCTACTTTAACCGCAGAAGCATCAATCATCAACCTCTGCTCTAATCTCTCTTTGCAGCTCATCTTTGTAGTCTTCAAAAGTACCAGGAAAAGTGTTCACGGTCCCATTATCTACCACCCAAATTTGACTCTTCTCTTCATCCTCACAGACACGTGATATCAACCTAGAGTCGTGACTTACAAGGACAACTCCACCGGTAAATTCATCCAATGCATCAGCCAGTGCATCTATGCTTTGAATATCCAAATGGTTTGTGGGCTCATCCAATAGCAATATGTGAGGTTTTGACATGGAAATCGATGTAAAAACAACTCGAGCTTTCTGCCCTCCAGATAATTTTGCAATTGGAGTGAGGTGATTATGGCTAGGAAGTCCAAATTTCCCAAGTTTGGCCCGAACAGCCTCCTGCTTGCTGAGTCCCTCTTGCTCTGGATGAAGACGAAGAAGATACTGCACTGGTGTCTCCTCCATTGTTAGTAGATCTACAAAGTGTTGTGAATACCTACCAATCCTCAACTTCGGACTCCTTCGTACTTCACCATCTGTTGGAACTAAATCACCAGCAATAAGGTTCAAGAGAGTAGATTTACCAGCTCCATTAGGCCCAACAATGGCAACCTGAGTCCCCATATCAATACCCACATCAACATCTGAGAGCTTGAAATCCTCCCGATTAGGATAACTGAAGCTTACATTTATTATCTGCAAAAGAGGCGGTGTCAGTTCAGTAGGTTCAGGGAAGTGGAACTCAACGCTGTAATCTCTCCACTTCTTCGGGGCCTCAGCTGGACGTTCATCCTCATCGACCTTGCCCTTTCCCTTGTTCTTTGCTGCTTCTTTTGCAGCTGCAAACTTGGCTCGGTCTTTTACCTTCTCCTGCTGAGCTCTATTCCCTGACCTTTTTGCAGCTTTAACCTGCTTCTCATAAATTTCAAACTTCTTATTCATCTCTTTACGACGCTGTTCATACCCCGATTCAAAATCATCAAAGTTTCCACCGTAGAACTGGAGCTTCATATCATGGAGGTGAATAATTTCTGTGCAAACCGTATTAAGAAAATCTCAATCATGAGAAACAACCACCAATGTTTTCTTCCACCGGCATAAATATTCCTCCAACCAAAGAACAGCCCTAAGGTCAAGGTGGTTAGTCGGCTCATCCAACAACAAAAGTGTTGGTTGCACAAGAAGTGCCCTGGCCAAAGATATTCTCATCCTCCAACCACCACTAAATGACCGAGTTGAACGAGCTTGCATTTCTTTAGTGAAACCCAACCCAGCAAGAATCTTTGATGCCTGAGCTTCAGCAGCATCTGAACCCAATATCTGCAACCTTTCATACAGTTCTGCAAGCCTTTCTCCTGTATCATCCCCATTGAGGTCACTTTCATCCTCACCTCCATGAGAAGAATTTTGCAAAGCTGCAACTTCTTCTCGAAGCCTAAATAACTCTTCATTTGCAGAATCACTCTCCTCACAAGTCACAAATTAAAATAACAGATGCCCTAAAATCATAGATCATCGCAGAAAAACACAGAAATAAACAAATTAAGATATAAAATAGTGAGTAGGGAGAAATAAAGCACCTGAATGAGCTGAATCGAAGAAGAAAACGAGAAAAGGAAATAAAAATGGTTGGGATTAAAAAGCAGAGCGGAGGCCAATAGATCTTCAGAATTAAGAAAACGAAAGCAGTGAGATAAAAAGGGATTAGAGAGACAAAGATAGGGTTTTCTCGGTAGGAGAAAGACAACCACGATGAGTCGTAGCTTTTCTTCTCTTAAATAAGGTTGTAGCCGCCCTTTCGAGACCAAAAAAAAAATAGATGAGTTGAGTTCGGTTTAGAGTCGGATTTAGTTTTTAATAATTTTTTTTTTAATATAATTCGGTTTTAATATAAATATAAATATAAATATTAATTTTTTATTTTTACATTTTATTTTGATAAAATAAATCTGTTTATGTTTTTATATTTATTTGATAAATATTTTTTAAAAAATAATACTTTTTATATATTATTTATAATTCATTTTCAAATACATGACACTTACTTTTTAAATGGCATATTAACAAAAATACCTCTAACGTTTTATTGAATTTGATTGAATAGTTATTTTGATTTTTATTCTTTTTTTAACCAAACTAACCCTCAACTTTTATTTTAGGTCAAAATGACTCATTTGTGGTTGAAAACTGTTAGTTAACTAACAATAAACAGCTTGAAATCATATCAGCATAAAAAATAATTTTATATTTTATATAATTTTATAGAATTATTTTTTGACTGATGTGATATTCTTTTAAGTCAACGCATTTGTCTATATGACATTATCATGTAGGTTTGCCACGTCATTTTAAGTCATTTACCGTTAGTTGACTAGCAGTTTTTATCCGCAGATGGGTCATTTTGACCCAAAATGAAACGATAAGGGTTAAATTATTTTAAAAATATGAGTTAAAATGACTATTAAATTAAACATTAGAGACATTTTTTTCTTTATGCCTTTTTAAATTGATGTTCCATAAATTATTTTAACACTCGAGTTTGACCTATTTTTTCACAGCCTTCCAAATTCATATTGGTTTCCCACTAGGTTTTAGTTGTTAATTAGGCCCAAATTTGATTTTTTTTATTAAGTGCAAAATTTTTACACAAATATTAAGATTTGAACTCATATAAAATATAATAATATTAATATTTTTATCACTCGATTAATTAATGGATCTCAATTTATGAAAATGACGTATGAAAACGGGGTGGTGTTTTGGGTTCAAATCTCAGGTTTGAAGATCAATTTTTTAATTTGTGATTCCGTTAGACATCATTAGGGGTTTAACACCCAAGGGACTGAAATGAATAGTTTTCTTAAGACGGTGACTGAATTAAAAGGATATTTTACGATAAAAACGAAAACAACCTAAAAGCCACCATTAATATAATTTACCCCCAAAAAACTTTTTTATTATTACGAACGTATCTTAAAGGCATATGCCACCTTAATAAGTTTTCCCGTAATACAAAATGGTGCATTAAATATTTTATCTTTCAACATATCTAAAATTAAAAAATCATGTGTTATAATGAGGAACGGAGTTAGAATTTAAAATTGAGGGACAGAACACGAATGTTTAAAAGTAAAAAAAAAATCATGAATAATTTATTTTTTTAAAAAATTATATATAAAAATAAAGATAAAATTTAGGGTGGGCAGGGACAAAGTAGTTCCGTCTTAGCTACAATAGACATTAATCTAACCCCCTCTATTCTTTCTTCTCAAGTGTTGCTTTTTATAAAAAAATAATTTTTGACGATATATTAATTTTGTGTTGGTTGTCTATAATTTGTGATCTTATTTTCTTTAATTTTAATTCTTGATAAGAATTCGTTTTGTCTTGGGTTCTTCTTTTTTCAAACATTTTGATGTTTTTGTTTTGTTTGTCTTTGTGGTACAATTTTCGTCTATTTTATGACATAGTTCTTGTTTATCTTTTTGGTAGTTTGACATTTATATACCGATCATCATGGCACACGTCCCTGGTCAAGGAAATTTGACGATTTAGTATGGTTAGATATTCTTTTGTGATAGTTTGTTGATGTATTTAAAATTATTAGTGGACCAATCTACGAGATTGATTCTGTCATCACTACTCCTACATCACTACTTAAGTTTCTTCACGCTCTTTGAGTTTCATATTTTATTTTTCTTTATGTATGATTTCTTTGTTGACATAGTCTTCAGTTTTCTCTTCATGTATGTAGGGATGGGCATTTTACCCGACCCGACCGAATTCCGACCCGACCCGGCCCGATCATGTTTTTAATGAAAAAATCAGGTTTGGATTGGGAGTTTTTATTAAAGATGAAGTCGGGTCGGGTCGGGTTTGGGTTTAGTGTGAAAAATATCCGGCTTGACCCAACCTGGAACTAATTGTGTAAAATTTCCCTAAATTTTTAAGAATATTTATAATAATACATCCTCTTTATATATTTTTTATAATTAGGTCTTTAAAATTGAATTTTTATTTACAATTTAGTCTTTAAAATTATATTTTTACAATTAATTCCCCTAAATTATTATTTTTACAATTAGTTCCCTAAATTTAATTTTTTTATAGGTCGGGTCCGGGTTTAGTGTATTTAATATCAGGTCGGGTTGGGTTTCTAAAGAATTCGTTCGGATGGGGTTGGGGTATTTATTTTTGGATCGAGTTCGGGTAGGCCAAAAACCCGACTCGTGCCCATCCCTTCATGTATGAAGTGTGTTCCGTTCTACCTTTTCGTATTTTTAATGAAAGCAAACCTTTTTTATTTTAAAATATTAAAAATACCCAATTAAAGTGTATTTTTATATTACCTTTTATTTCAGTTTGTAAAATATTATATCTTTTTATCTTACAAATTTTGAATTCATTTCTTAAAATACATCAAATACATTTAAAATAGTAACATTAGCAACCAAATAACAAAATACATCAAATACATTTAAAATAATTTATTTCGTTTACTTTATTTATGGTCTTGGAACCCGTTGTAAAGTAACAAGTTTCGACTAGAACATTAATTTTTGGTGGTGTGATCGTCTCTTCCGGTACTCCTTTGATCTATCAATATTTTTAAAGTATCTGTTGATTACATGGAAGTGCAACACTCTTAAACGGAGGAGCGATGTGGCTCGTGTAATAACCCGTTTTATTCGGATTACTCAAACCCGAAACCTAAAACCCGATTTAAACCCGATCCGGCCTAAACTTGTAACCCAATAGCCTAAACCTAAAACTAATCCTTAACCCTAAATTCAATTCTAATGACCAGCCGCTGCCGGGCTTTGCGCCGTCGCCGTTCATCCACCGTCGTTCGTCCTTACCGCCGGCAACCAACCACCCAAAACCAAGATAAACCAAAACCCTAAACTAATTGCCCAAATCCCCAAATCTAATCCCCAAACCCTAAAAATCAACCAAAAAATAAATAAACCTAAAACCTAACCTACCAAATCTGTCAAACCATATCCTGCCATGCCCATACCTTATCACCATACCTCTACCTAAATCATCCCATAAAATTTGGCTCCAAGTCTGAATCTCAGATCTGCAATCAACAGAAATTATTTTTTATTTTGTTTGTAAAGTTTATAAAAACTAGAACAAATGTAATTAGAAGGGGGGGCTGATATTCGAAAAAAGAAAAAAAAAGGGGGAGAACGAGAGGATTTTCAGATCTAAAAAAATTGTAAGTTTTTTGAATGAAATAAAATTTCTGAAACAACATCCCTTTGTTTTATTCGAATCGTTTTGTTTTTTCAAAAGGGGAAGAAAAGGTTTTGAATCTACCGAGTTTGTTGAGGACCACCGTGGGTTTGCCAGGGTTATATCGCCCTTGCCGTGACGCTGAGCCGCCAATGACCGGCAAGCAAAGGCCAGCCGAACATGGCAGTCCCCGGAGTGGCGCCGTCGAGCTTTGAAACAGATGAGAGGTATGAGAGTGATGAGAAGTTAGGGTTTCTTTTTTGGTTTTAATTTGTTCGAATGAAACAAATAACCCAAACATTGTTTTTAACTCAGCATTCAAAACGACACCGTTTGGTGTCTGTGTTTTATAAAAATGGTTAAATTACACCAGTGGCCCTTATGCTCTTCCCCGCATTTTTCTGGTCATGGGATAATTACAGTTTCAGTCCTCCCCTTTCATTCCCGCATCTTTTCTCATCCTTTTTTCATTTTAATTTAGCACTGTTATTTTATGTTTGTTTCGATTTAGTCACTATTTTTCTTTAGCATTTTATTTCTGTTAATTTATGTTTATTCCCTCATGTTTTATATTTGTTTCATTTTAGTCCATAACACTTGTCGTTTATGCCATGTAAATTATCAAACTGTGGTTGGTAATGATATTGCATTGCTTGTGCCAAGTATTTTAAGTATCAGGATGTTGAAAACGAATAAGGTTTAATTTTGTTTCACATCCGATAAAACATGTACTGTTTTACTGCTTCACAAACCTTAGAACCCTAACTTGTTTGCCGTTGATGAAGAGTTTGACCAATTTCTTACCCCCAAGAATCCTGGACATGTCCGAGTGTGACCTTAGAGCAACACAAGCGAACAAACACTTTGGGTTTTTATCCATGTAGATTGCTTCCACAGAGGTCCGAACTTCCCCGCAATGAAACCATGGATTTCTTGGTCTGAAACCGGATGTCCCCTCGAGAATGTCATAAACAATGTTTTGTCTTCCGAATCAATTTCACCCTTCAAAACCTCCCCGTTCTTGTCGTCTGTCGCAGTTAGAGAATAGGGTTCATCACCGCCATTCCGTTATTTAAAAGATTGCTTGCGACCCAAGTTTTGTTGAACTATATCGAGGAACGCCACTTCACACACATCTTTGACAAAACCCCGGATCATCCGTTTAAGGATTGGCCTGTTCTTGACAAGGAAACCCAACAAGATTTCTTGAGGAACAAGTTTGTTCATGAGGGGGAAATCGAGATGGAGCCATGGGAAGATTTGTTGGGAAGGAGAGTACAAGCATTGCAAGCAGAAGATGGCCTCTTTGGCCAGACAGAGAAGCGAAGAATCGGAGATATGTTGAAGGCTGTAGACAAAGTTTGTGAATCCGAATTTCTCAAGAGTATTCCAAAAGGCAACGATCTTCATAGAAGGGAAAGGGTCGAAATTGAGGGTTAGGAGTCTACTATATGTGATGCGATTCATGTTGTGAAAATCTTGAAGCTGTTGGGGCGAAAGCACTGCCATGGCTGAGAGAAAGCTAAGCGGAAAATCAAGAAACAAAATAGAAAAGCGGCAGACTGAAAGGGTAGAAGAAGTAGTTCAAAGTATTTAAACACAAATCAAGAATGTACTTGTACAAGAACTACGAAATCCTATCCAATTTGATATTCAATATTTGGTTGTAATTATATCCCATGTGATATTAAATATTTGGGTTTAATTTGATTGAAAGTATTATTTACGTTATTAATTCTTTTTAAAAAAATGATAAAATTTTATTACTTTACGATCGTAATTTCAATCCAACTTATGGACATATACTACATGAAACATGAAATCCAATCCCATCGTAACTTTGATCCAACTTATTGACTATTTGTTTAATATAAAAAATGCAAGTATATACTCTTGTTATATAATGAAAATATGGATGATTCTACAATAAACGTCATGTACCGTTATGTACCACTAATCATGTGTACCGGCTATGTACCATTAACTATTTTAATTACTTTTAAAATTATAGGGATTGAAAGCGTTATTATCCATTTTTTAGAATAAAATCTAAAAAATTAATTTTTATATTACTTTTTTCTTATTTTTTCTTTTGGGTAAAGTACACAAATAGTAACTAAACTTTGGTAAATTATTCAATTTGATAACCAAACTTTCAATTGTTTCAATGTTATCATTAAACTTTTAGTTTTGCTTCAAATTGGTCATTGACCCGTTAACAGCCGTTAAAAGGGTGATGCGATAAATAAAATATTTTGTATAGTAACACATTTAGTCTTCCACGTTTGCACATTAAAACAATTTTGTCCTAATTTAAAAAAAAAATAACTCTTATTATTTACACATTATTTCAATTTGGGACTATTTTTACTAAATATAATTTAACCCTAAACACTTAAGCCCTAAACCCTAAAACCAAAACCCTAAATCCAACGACAAATTTAAAATTCCGTATTGTTAATCTTGATGAATAATCATTGATCATCGGGAAAATATTTATAGTTAAAAGTAATTGTAAAATTATATTTTGATCACCTAAAAATATAGAATTTTAGTTTAATTTTTAAGATATATATGTAATTATAAACTTAAGCAAAGTAAAAGAAATTCAACCTTATAAATCCAAACGCGACATATCAAGCATTTAAATCCATACTTACTTAAAACATTCAAAATAGTTAAATGAGCTCCAAATACAGTAATAAAACATTTGACCCATACAAGTTAAATCAAATATAGTTACAATTACATAGGGTCCTATGAATACATAGCCCACTACATCTAAGTACTTGTACTCTACCAAAGGGCCAATGCTGGATCTTTGCTTCGATGGTGCTCCGTTACGCTCGAAGTACCTATTAACCTGCGAACGGAAACAACGATTCCGAACGCTGAGCTAACAAACCTCAGTGGATACACAACCATTCGACCATGCTTTAGGTGAATCATAATTAAGATCATGATATGAAATATGATGTCAAGATAGGATAAAACAATAGCGCTGTCATAACTGCCTAAACACATGCTATAGAACAATCAACACCTTAACAATATCAACATATAAATAAACAATCCAGGAGTGAGGCCCAATGTCACCCGACACTAGAAACCCACTCATGCTCGGAATCTCACATCAAGCTGCTCAGAATCTCGCATCAAGCGATATACTCAGAATCTCACATCGAGTCTTCGTCCAGAATCTCGTATCGAACGGGACTCAAAATCTTGCATCGAGCAAATATCATCACCCGAAATCTCACAAAAGATTACCTTCGATTCATCACCCGGAATCTCACATCGGATGGCCTTCATGTGTTGCAACACTCACTCACTGGGTATCTGGATCCCATCAAACAATGACTCATAACCAAACAAGTGCCCTTACTTGTCACGACCACAAATGATCCACCAAGTATCCCTAAAACTCGCTTACCAAGCAATTTACTTTCATTTCAATACTCAATTAACCATTTAATCCATACAAGCAAAGAGGAACATACATTCTCGATTTTACCAGTTATTTTATATTATAAGGGACCCATTAGAACCTTTGTCACAATTTATAGAACCCCCAAACTCAAAATATAAAAACTTGGGCAAATTGCTCAGCGAGTATCGATACTCTAAGGTGAGTATTGGTACTCCCCTCTAGGTACCGATACTCCTTGCTGAATACCGATATGCCATTTAGATCCGAAAGAAATTGGCCCTAGCCCTGTACCAATACGCTTCGTTCCGTACCAGTACCCTATATCGGTACTGGGATCGCCCTGTACCGATAAGCCTACCCTAGCGTACCGGTACGCAAAGCCTTTCTAGACAATACAACAAAGGGAATTGTTTAATAGACCCAACAACATAGCCCAAACACGAGGCCCATGCCTCAATTTAGCCCGACACTCGGGTTCCAAAACCTGAGTCGTTACATAATACCGATACAAACGAATCCAACCCGAATATCGGATGCTACAAATGGCCCATTTGTGGCCTAAAACAACTTTTAAAAGCATATTTGATTACATGAAAGTAAACAACCAACATGAACATAAATCGGAAACAATTAACTAAAGCCACTCGAGAAAATAAACCTTTAAAAACTTTAAAAAAAGTAAACGATTTAACAAAAAGACATATTGGTAATTTACAAGATTTGAACCCAAAAAAACATTCAAAAATTAAATACAAGTTTAATATAAGTAGAAACATCTTATACCTCTATTTTGCTAAAAAAAAGTTCAAATCGAAGTAAATTTAATCGAATCGAGGTTTAGGGATTAAAAGGTAAATAATTCATAAGTTGGATTTTAAGTTAAAACTCAATTTCAGGTCCGTTTTAGACTCATTAATTCCAATTAGACTTAATTATAAATTCATGTTGAAATTAGATTTGAAATAGAGTGTTAATTACAAAAAATAAGTAGTTTATGGGCCATTTTGAAAATATTCATAAACCTTCCATTGTGAAATCAATATCATCATTGACATATAGACCGAGTTTCAGGTTAATCTGAGAAAAAATGAGTCCTTATATGAAATTATAAAATTGGTGACTAAAACGTAAAGTTTGCAATTATAAGATAATGGACTGAATTATAAAATAAAGGTCAATTCCAAATTAAATAAAATTTTAGGGATTAAATTGAACAAAAATAAAATCCTTAGAAAAAATATAGATAAAATTATAAAAATTAGAAACAAATAGGATTAAGTATCGGATTAAATAAATATTTTAGGGACTAAAGTGAAAAAATATTATTATATTAATAATATTAAATCTAATAATAAAATAAAAAACAAATAAGGGTAAATTTTAGATTAAATAAAACTTTTAGGGATGAAATTGAACAAAAATAAAATCATAATAAAAGTATTGGATGGAATTATATAAATTAATTATAAATATGGTGAAAATAAAATTAGAATTTTTTTAAAACATAGTTTTATCATTTTATTATTAAATTATGATAACTTTCACTTTTCTTTGCTATTTTCCATCCAATTTTGGAGAGAAAACTATTTGTATAGGAGCAAGAAAAACTATCTCCCTCATATATTTTTTCTTCCAATTTTCCACTCTACCGAGTAACCATTAACTTCATTTTTTTCCAATTTTATCTTCATTCTTTACTCCCTTTCACTTTTCCAAGAGAGGAAAAAATTGAAAGGATGAAAAATTGGAGTGATGGAAAAATGAAAGGATGAAAAATATATTTTTTTCTTTCTATTGGTATGCTTGATTGAGATGATGAAAAACTAGAAGAAAAATAAGTTTCTTTCCTCTCCATTGCTTGGTACAATAGAAAAGTAACAGGAAAGAAAATTAAGCTTTGAAAACTATAACTTATTTTTATTTTTTTATAATTTAGTCTAATATTTTTAATATAATTATTTTTATTCAATTTAGTCTTTAAAATTTTTATTTACTAAAATTGATCCCCATTTGTTTCTAATTTTATAATTTAATATAATAGTTTTAATATAATTTTATTTTTGTTCAATTAAATCCCTAAATTTTATATTTAATTCAAAATTGACCCATACGCAATTCTATTTTTTTACAATTGAGTCCAATATTTTTAATACGAATTTATTTTTATCTAGTTTAGCCCATAAATTTTTTATTTAATCCAAATTTGACTTTTATTTATTTTTAATATTTATAATTTAGTCTAATATGTGTATAATTTAATCCTGGGAGTTTGACTGCAATATAAACCTAACACCCTGTCCACACGAATCTAACCTGAATATCGAATGCTACAACTGACCCATTTGTGGCTTACAATAGATTTTTAAAAACAAGCATAATATATCTTTTGGATAAAAGGAACTTTATTCATCCAAAGATCACCTCAAAACAAAACAAAAACTATAGGCAAACACCTCAGTATGAATCCCTATACAAAGCAAACTGTACAAAACAAAACTATATTTAGAAAAATAAACGATTTAACAAAAGGGCGTTTTGCTAATTTTAAAAAATTTAAACCTAGAAAAATAAAATATGAGTTTGATATAAGTAGAAACATCTTATACTTCTCTTTTACTAAAAAAGAAGTTCAAATCGAAGTAAATTTAACCAAATCTAGATTTAGGGATTAAAATATAAATAATTCATAAGTTGAATTTTAAGTTAAAAATCAGTTTTAGGTCCATTTTGGACTCATTAATTTCACTTAGACTTATTGGTAAATTTGTGTTGAAATCAGATTTCAAATAGGTGTTAATTGCAAAAATAAGTAGTTTATGGGCCATTTTGAAAACATTCATAAAATAAAGGGACCAATTTTTAAAAAAGTAAAAATAAACCTTGCTTTCTGAAATCAATATCGTCATTGACATATAGATCATGTTTCAGGTTAATTGGAGCTAAAACGAGTCCTTAATTAAAATTATAAAATTAGTGACTGAAACGTAAAGTTTGCAGTTATAAGATATTAGACTAAATTATAAAATAGAAATAAATAGAGGTTAATTAAAAATTAAATAAAATTTGAGGGATTAAATTGAACAAAAATAGAAATTAGTGAAAATATTAGACAAAAGTATAAAAATTAGAAAAAAGTATGGGTCAATTTCGGATTAAATAAATATTTTAGGGACTAATGTGAAAGAAATTATCATTATATTAAAAGTATTAAATTTAATAATAAAATTAGAAATAAATAAGTGTAAATTTTAGATTAAATAAATTTTTTAGGAACTAAACTCAACAAAAAGTAAATCATAATAAAAAATATTGGATGAAATTATAAAAATTAATTATAAATATGGTAAAAATAAAATTATAATTTTTTTGACTAGAAGATGAAGCTGCAAAATAAAATGAACGGATTAAAAAAAAACTTAAAAATATTATACAATTGAAAGTAAAAATATTAAAAAATACTATACTAAAATTAATTAAGATTCCACACACAAGTAGTAATAATAAAATGAACGAATGAAAATACTTAAAAATACTATACAAATGAAAATAAAAAATAAGGGTAAAGTACACAAATGGACACTAAACTATCCAAAAATATAAAATGGTCATCAAACTTTCAAAAGTTACATAATGGGCATTAAACTTTAGTGTTTGTTATAAAATGGTCACTGAGCAGTTAACTGCCGTTCATTGAATGACGAGACAGTTACAAAAATTTGAATAATAACATATTTAATCCTCCATATTTACACTCAATCAATTTAGTCTTAATTTAACCCTCATTTTGATGTCTAAATTGATTGAATGTGTAAATATGGAAGATTAAATATGTTGTTATACAAATTTTCGTAACTGTCATGTCACCCAGTTATCAACAGATAACGGCTTAGTGACTATTTTGTAACAAAAACAAAACTTTAATGCCCATTATGCAACTTTTGAAAGTTTGGTAACCATTTTATATTTTTTGGGATAGTTTAGTGACCGTTTGTGTACTTTACCCAAAAAATACTGGTGAAATTTAATCAAACAAAAAATGGAGTGCCAAATTTAATATTAAGCTACAATATATTGGTAATTGTTTTGAATTTGATGAATCTAGATAGATTTGTGGAGTTCAGGGCATCTTAAGGAGAAACGGACACTGAATTCATGTTCAAGAGGTAAAAATTGGTGTATTGTAAATTTTGGGATCCAATGGTTATTATCGATGACCGTCGGCGATGACCGGCAGTGGTGGTGAGTGGTAGTCGGTGGCGACTGGCGATGGGAGATTTAGCTAAAGTTTAGGGGTTAACTTGATATTTTATCTAAAGTTTAGGTTCAAATTAATATTTTATCTAAAGTTTAGGGTCAAATTAAAAATAAACCATTTTGACTAGCGTGTCACGTAATCACGTTAACGGGAGTTAACGGCTCAATGACCAAAATGTTATAAATCAATAACGTAAGTAACCAAAACATAACTTTTTCAAAATTGATGACCAAAATCAAACAATACGAAACAAAAGAGACCAACATGGAATGTGATTGTCTTCAAACAAAAGGTCATAAAAAGAGAAATTCAACAAAAATGCTTTGATAAGATAATGTGAATGAGAAACAAGCCAAACAAAATTAGGTGTCTGATAAATGTATGAATATTTTTGCAAAGAATTTCTTCAGGAAATATCTTAGAGTCTTCATGAATGCTCTTGGGGTGCATCGAACTTCCTTAATTCATCAAATTCCTTTGTGCATTCTCACTTGAATCATTTTCTAATTCTTTGTTTTATTTTATTTCTATTTCATAAATGAGAAGATTTTGAGGAAAAACAAAATCATAAACAAAGTGTTAGTCTTAAAAAGTGAAATGAAATTTGAAGGTGAACTCATATAACCAAAAATATACTTTTAAAAACACATCATGTAAGCCAAGGTTATAAAATAAAAGATTCATAGATCCAAAATAAGTGTTTAGATGTTTGGACCAATGACCAATTCTTTCTAGTGGGATTTTTTTCTCAGCTTTAAAGATTCACAACCTTCCCACGAATATCAACAACTTATACTTATCAAGCAACTAATTCTTTCATTTCTAACATACAACTCAAGCAGAATCTAACAAGTATCTTAGTGAAAAAACGGATGATATTCATCTTCAGAGACACGTGTTTAAATTCTTTTGTCTATAAGGGGTATGCGCATTGTCAAAAAATTAAAAATATGTACAAACAGATATTATCTTGTAATAACCTTTTACACTATTCAAAAAACATACAACTCAAGCAACCATCTCTCAATATTTTCTCCTCCCTTACATGAATTCCTTTCTATTGTTTATGTACTTTTTTATCACCGAAAAGTGTTTTCAAGGTATATTTTTCATTTTTTGAGAAGAGTAATATCAATTGTCTTTCATTTTGAAAATCCGGCTATACAATTTTTGAAGGATTGTATTACTTTGAGGATAAAGTCCAATCTAGGGGTGATCTCGAGCTTAGCTCGGAAACAATACTATTGGGCTCGGCTCGGGCTCGGGCTTGAAGCTCGTCAGGCTCAGATCGAAATGGACAATTTTGCTATAATTTTTTTTATAAAAGATAAGACCTCGTTAAAAACCCCTTTCATAACCAACACTAAAACGAAATTCAATATCGGGGAAGGGGAAAAGAGTGCCCAATTTATTTTAGTTAATTTATTTTGAGTGGATTTTCCCCTAATTTATTTTATTGTTTTTCTTTTGCTAAAGATATTACTTTTAGTGTATATGTACCATATATATATATATATAATATAATTATTCCGAGCTTGTTCACGAGCTTTTCGAGCCGAGTTTGGGTCGGCTCGGCTTGTTAAGGTCTCAAGCCGAGCTTTGACAGAGCCGAGTCCGAGTAGCCCGCGAGCCGGTCAGGCTCATTATCACCTGTAGTCCAATCCAACGATTACACCAATCATAATAGATTTACTTTTAAGGTAATGGTTCTTCCATGACACAATTTACGTGTGAATTATTTTTGTTCATTCGATTTATTTATCTAATCAGTACTAATAGCTTGTTTTGTAGTATTATTATTTCTAACATAAGGGTGACCTACCTTAACCAGTGGTTGATAGTTTAATTTTCATCCTAAATATGAAGGAATTTTAAAATTTGTGGCCAACATCTATACTTTATATGGACCAACAAAATGCAAATAATCAGTCACTTAACTCGCTCTAGAACCCTTGATAAACCAAAAAATACTTTTTTTTTACTTTTTGAATTTATATTTGTTCACAATGTTAATTTTTAATCCCTATTGGATCTGTCAATCTGCCCAAGTTCCTATATTTTATGCCTTATAATTCCTCACCTTAGAACTAGGGCTGAGAAAAAAACAAAATAATAATAAAAAAACAGATTTTATTATAGTATTTAGACAGTTTGCGACTCATAAATTTAAGAATAGTAGTTATTTATATTAAATTATTTAATTTATAATTATTTTTATAATATAAAAAGATATTTTATATTTAAAATTGTGAAATAAATTTAAGCATACGAATTATTAACTATTTTTATTAATTTGAAGAATAAAATGCTTATAAAAAACTTTGAAATTTTATTTCAAAAATTATCAAATGTATTTGTGAGCAATAAATACTCGATTTGGTCATTTTCGTGATTTTTATATTAGCAGCCGTGATAAATGCATATAATTTAATTTTCTATAAAATATGATTACAAAGCATAAATATAATTCAAATGAAAACAAAAATAAGATATGTATCAAAGTTGTAATCAATACATAGTACAATATATACTAATTTAATTATATCAAGTCTATAAAATGAAATTCAAGACTCGGATGATTATAAAATATAGACCAAAGCAACCTTTCTTTATCGGGTATTTTGCCCGGATAATGTTGTAGAGATTTTTATTTTATAAATTGGGTGGTTTTTTTATTTCGTGAACTAGAAATATTTAAACAGTTAGTTAGAAGTTGTCTGGAAAGCACGACGACTTTAGGTAAATCTGAGAAGGAAGCCGCCTAGAAATCCCGACAACTTCAGGCAAACCATTTCTAATTTCTTTTGTCACTGCTCAAACATTTCTAGTCCGTGAAATAAAAAAACACCCACCCTACTTCATGAAATAAAATATCTCACAACATTATCTTGGAAATATTGACTTTCCTTATTGCACATAGCTTTTGCTTTAAAAAAGCTCCAGATATCAAGCTGAAATGTTTTTTTCCCATTGTTCCAAACTTTATCCCCGTTAAACAGGGAATAATTTCCAAGATCAGCTTTTACTACATATAATCCATATTAATTAGTAGTACCTTAATAATTAAAAAGGAAATGGCACAGGTCAAATTTAGGAAGGTGAAGTTGACAATCCCTAACTGGAGATAGGGATGAGCATTCGATCAAGTTGAGTAAAAAATTTTCGAGTTATTCGAGTTGACGCGTCATATTTTACAACTCAAACTTTATTTGAAATTTTTTCGATTCGAGTCGAGTTTAAAAAATTTGAGTCGAGTCGAGTTTTTGAGTTCCTATAAAAATTTGATTGTAATTATTTATCGTGTTATAGTACGGTTTGATTCCAATTTAAATCACTTTCTTTAATCATATAAGATATATTTCTTCATATTTTTTCATAGGTTGCAATATTTCTTCATATTTTTATATATCGGTATCTATATATAATAAAAAATTGAGAGACTCATCTCGAACTTAAAAATAAATCTATTAATTACTAAAAATTTTAAGTTATTCGAGTTTCTATTTTACATCTCTTGACTATGTTACCTCAGCTCCATATGGATTACATGTCAATTTCGAATATTGTATTTTTTAAAAAAAAAGATACAGCATTTGTAATCTTTCAAAGGAAGTTGAACTGTACCGGGGACCATGGACCAGGCTCTGGTAGAGATTTGTCCTTGGGCGGATTTTGTACGGCACCACTTTTCATTGTTAGAATTTCCAGAGTGACAGAAGAGGCATTACTAGATATGTCTAAACACAATCTTAAAAACTCCCTTCCGCCAACTTTCTAATCTTAAAACGTTTAATTTGCCAAAAATGATTTTTTTTTTTTTGAGTTTACAGGTTAGGTAAAGTTGTTTAGATAAACTGAGCTTAATAGTACTCTTGATTGATCATGATACTTCATCAGGAAAGCAATTTCATGTCTTCAACATCACAATAAAAGGAAAAGGAACATGATAAGATTACCTCTCCAGCATCTTCAAATGCAACTAACCATTCATCTGAAAATGGAACAGCGTTCAAAGGGGGGTTTACTAAAGGAGAAACATGCTTTCTGTCATTGCCAGTTTCCTTACCGCCATTAAACAAGCCAGACATGAGCATCTTTCTGAAACTGACACCTTAAAAATTCTCAAAAAGCATAGAGACAAATGTGGATAGTGATTGATCAAAGTAGGATGCTTACACCAAAGATGTACTACCGTAGCTTCCACATGGGTTACTGAACTGTGTAATTCTTGCGGCACATCATTCTCTAATCTGTTGACTTCTTCCTGTAAGAAACTTCCATTTGAAGATATGTGATTTGTTTTGATTGACCTCAGTCAAAGAGAAAAATGCTTGAGACTTGCAGGTATTTTCTGCCCCAGAAACTTGATCTTTGCTCAGTGAAGAAACCCCAACATTCGAAGAGGTTACTTGGCCACTTTGTTTATAGTCAGGCATGATCACATCATTACAACCATCAGAGTTGTTATCTGACATATTAATTTTGACATAAGTAGATATTTCCTCGGTAACAGACAATCCAAATTTGCCTGGCTCTGGCATAACATAGGCAGCATTTTGAAGCTCTTGAGGTTTATTTAAATTCTCAACTACTGCAATATTGTTATTACTTTCTGCAGAAGCGAAAAGGATAACTTTGCAGCTATCGAACGAAATACCATCATTGAATGACTGCAAGCATGCATCTTTGCTGAAAGATCCATTAGTCATCTCATTATCTCCAGCAGCACACTTGTTACTTGGTTCATCTGCTCGTACCTGAGACAGATCAGAAGGACCTTCCACTGCCTGTATAAAAGAACCCTTGTTTCTGGGACCCACGCCTGCACAATTGTCATTATCAAAATTTTGGGGCTCTAATAAAAATTTTCTCTCCGCAGAGAAAAGGCCATGACATATCTCTGGAATCGGATTATCTAGGAAGGCATTACCAACTTCAAAGGAGGATTGTATCAGCTCATCTTGGGCAATAGCCTCACAATCATCTTGCTTATCCATCAATGAGTTAGTAAGCATGCCTGGTGCATTAAAATGACAAAATTTAATCTTTTCTCCTGGCTCTGAAATGGCATCTACTAGGCCCAGGGGGGATATTGAACGGGAATCATCCATCTCTCTGGCATCCCAATTTCCACTTCGTCTGACACCAATATCACAAGCAGTTATTGCTCCAGTTTGTTGGTCTTCCTCGATCCTTTCTAATCCCTTCGATGGGGTAGCTTCACAAAGGAGCTCATTGTCATGGTTGCACTGTGTATCAGTAGAAACCGAAGCCTCATTCTCAGCATTTAAGCACTTAACCACCTCAGCCATCTCATGAATACAATTCTGCAGTGCGGGTGGAATCCTACATGGAGCATTGGAATTTGCCTGTTCATTTTGTCGGGCAACATCGTCAGAAGAGAAGATTTCTCCACGTAATAGGCAATCATTTGAATGTGATCCATAATCATCCTGGAAAGCTGTCTCTACTACAATGCATGGATCAGGAATTGGTAGCTTTTTATTTACATTGACATGTGCACGCAGATTATCAGCTTCTGAAGCATTCAGAAGATAACTGCTACTTTCAAGAGGTAGCTTACATTCAGGAGATTGCTTTTGTTCATCTGCAACATGTGATTGCTGATTCAAATCAATAGCCCCATCAGTGCCATCATTTCCTTGAATTCTGTCTTCGTATTGCAATAATAGACCATTGGTCCTTTTTAAATCACTAGCGTTCCAATCACTAATGTTTGGACAGATACCTTTACTCACCACACTGTTGAAACTAAGAAATTCTTCTGAAGGCTCAACCTCCTTGAGCAAGGCACCATCATTAATATGCTGTCTCTGAATCTCATTAGTTTTCTAATCATCTTCAAAGGTGCAAGGTTTTACTTGTTCAGTTTCAGCTGGTTTGCTTGAATGCTCATGGCTATGATGAATGAGTATCTGGTCAATGTTTACTATTGGAGAACCATGTATGTTACTACTATTTACATCGCAAGAATGCAACTTTGGAAAGAGATCAAAATCTTCAGACATTGAATTATTCTGTACATTTCCTGAAAGCTGGTTGCCAGCATCATCAGCCTTCAAGCCACTTTTTACCAGCAGGCCATGGTGAGAGACAAAATGGGGATCTTTGAATTCACCGCCGATGTGATTCGGACTTCTGGGGATAACAAGATTTTCCCTCTTACAATCTAATTTCACTTGTTCAGAGGATTGACTTTGCCAGTGTAACTTGTTATCACTACACTGAAATTCTGCATGATCAGTTTGCGGCTTAAGACCGTCAATGGTGTGCAATTGCTGCTGATAATTAGTTAATTCATGATTGTAAGAATTACAAGAAACCTTCACCTCCAACCTCCGCAGTTTATTATCCCTTGAATTTGGTCTGAAATCTTTGCATAAGGAACTAGCACTTGATGGAACAGAGGATTATGTGCTTGGAGTCCTTGAAATTTTAATTGCTGCTACATCACTGGCCACTACATGTACTTTCTTAGATGGAGTGGAGATCTCAAAAGTAGAATTTAGGACACCCTGCTTCGAAAAAAATAGGAATATTAGACTTTGGGTTATTGCATTTTTTAGTGCTGCTTTGTACATTATGTGAAGCAATAGTCTTTGACCGCAAAATGAAATCAAGAATCAACAAGAGAAAGGGGAGAACCCCCACTGATGCTTCTAAAAGTTCCCGAGTACATCAAAATTTACTGTCTACATAAGCAAGGTTCACATACCTGAGTAAAAAATCCTAATGATGCGAGGGAATCCGTAAGCCAGAAGGTTTTGTCGTTTGTGGCTGTGAATACCGAGTGTTTCTACCAATATGGCAATGATTTTGAGGAAGAGAAGCTATTTTGTTGGAAACAGCTTCGTGATTAATAGATACATGACCAGAAACCACAACAAGATCTTGGTTGACCTTTAGTCCATTATCTTAGTGATCTAATTATTAACTAAGTTAGTCTAATATTAACCCTAAATTAATTAATCATACAAACTAGAAAATCCTAATAATTTATGGATTATCTTGAACCACAATAATTAATTCGATTAATTTTAAATTAGTATCCCAATAAGGCAAGGAAACTATCTAAAATGAATCAAATTAATTGATCATGATTTATATTAGGTGATCTAAGTCAAAAATTGATTTTATCCCTAAAAATAATTAAGAGATGTTCGATTAATTTAATGAATTTAACATTTATCCCAATAAGCCAATGATAAATTTAAATTAATTAAATTAAAAATCTAACCATGGTTCTAACAACTAACCCTAAATTTAATTTAATTAATTTAAGACTTATACCCAATAAAACGAGCGTATAATTTAAATTAATTAGATTAAATTATCCTAAACTAACCTAAAAGGCCTAACCTATCAAAACACCAAAAGAGGGGGAAAAAACAAATCAACCAAAGCAATATTTACATGGCTTAGAAAATCAGCATAATCATGGTAAATGTAAGGTAAAGAAAACATGTCTGTAAACTTACATTTAAACTATATTTGGTGATGTACACACCATATGAAAATCATACTATGCACAATAATAAAGATCTATAAATATGTATACGTATCAACACATATAAGTAATTAGGTTTCGGCAGTAATCATGTTTGTATACTTACATTTAAACTATATATGGTGATGTACAAAAAACATATATATATATTCATATATAAAAAAACATATATCATGTATTATAAACGTATACATAATACACGTATCAAAATCCGAATATTATACGTTATTTATAAAAAAATGTATAATATATATATATATATATATATATATTATAATCACATATTACTATATAAAAACCATGTATTATAAAGAGAGAAAGAAATATAAATTATACACTAATTTGTAACATATATGTATCTATCAAAGTTTCATCACATATATCCATGTCATAATAAGGCAAGAAAATACACATTTCAACAAGAAATGAGAATGAAAATTAAATATGCATAAAAGGAGGGTAACTAAGGATTTTTTTCTGGATTTAGGGCTAAAATAAACAAAAATCTGAAATTTTGAGGACCCAAAAGAATATTTAACCATTTAAAAATTGATTGACATCGAAGACGGGACGGAATTGAAAGCTTTAAAAACCTGGAGGGACCCGAAGGGTGATTTTAAAAGGCAAATGGCCTAAAAAAAAGTCACAAACGCAGAAGGACCCAAGGGAAATAAAACCATTTTGAAAAGAAGAGTCCGAATCAAATTGAGGGTGAAATCGCAAGTATGCAAAAATTTGGGGATCAGATGTGTAATTACAAAAAGCAGAAGTCCTCTGAATGTAATATCCTCGGGACGGAGGGATTTAAAAGGGTTATTAACCCATTAAAAAGTTTCAAAAATGGTATAAAAAATCACTCGGTCGAAAATAACCTCTCTTTTGCCATTTTTGGATAAAAATGCTGAAACCTCTTGTCTCTCAAACCCTTCCGAAAATAAAACCCTAAATCCTTCAAATTTCCAGAAATCGGCGGAAGCCTCTCCGCCACGTCAAACGTCGTACTGGCATCGAAAAAATAACCAAAAACCCTAAAACTCTTCTTATCCTCTTCCCAAAAACAACACCGACCTCGTTTAACCAGAAAACCACCTTTTTCTTAGATCTGAAAAAACAGACTTTGAAGCCACAAGGGTTTTTTTTTTAAAAAAACAACACCCCTTTTGTCGGGTCACCGCTTTAGGCCTGAAGGCCGTGGGCTTTTCACCGGCAACAAGAGTGTGGTCAACAGACTCGACGGTAAACCTTATAAACCTAAATCTTTGTTTTTGACCTTTGGTTTTTGTATGCATGCGAGTAGATTCGAGGAAATACCTCAAAGGCTCTGTTTTTGTATTCCTTTCCAACTCCATGTAAGGTTTTCACTGTTCTTTTGGGCAATTTATATAAACTGATGTTACATGAAAAAAAGGAACCCACTGAGTTGTTATAAAATGCTCTCTGAAATCCGCCGAATTTCCTCTATAATGTTGTTATTTTTGCTCGATCTACTTTTCATGCTTTTGTTAATGTTTGCCTATTTCTGGTTGTGTGAATCGCGGCCGGAGGAGGGACCACTGGTGGTTTCGAGCTGAGGCAAACGAGGCATTAAAAGGGAGTCCAGGCGTCATGCGCGTGGAGATTAAAGGGTCACGCGTGCAACGCACGCGCGCGTGAAAGAGCGGGAAGGACGGGGCGTGGGCGCGTGGAGCTTCTAGAGGGTTCCTCTCACTAATCGTGGTCGTTGGATCGAATGGCGCAGATCCAACGGTTCTGGGCGGCTGCGCAAGGAGATAGGGCATTAGGGTTTTTGTAGATTAGGGTTTAATTCGAATATGGGCCTTAATGGGCTGATTAATATGTATTTATTTATTTTTTTGAGATTTTTGTAATATGGACTGTAAATAAACATTTTGGGCTTTGTTTATTTATTATATTTAATAGTTCTTTTGTTTTTTTATATTTTCGTTTCATAATAATAATAATATTGTAACTATTATAATAATAATAATAATAATAATAATAATAATAATAATAATAATAATAACTATAATCAAAGACAGTCATAACTGATAATAGAATTAAATTATTAATGACTAACAATAATAGTAATAATAGGATAATAAATATAATAGTAGAATATAAAGCTAATAATATTTTGTGTTTTGTTTTTTTCTCTTTCAAATCAAAATACCAATCAATAACCGAATATTAATAATGTTTTTTTGGGGTTTTAAGAGGTATTAATAATAATAATAATAAATAATAATACTTATAGTATTTTGGGGTTTTTATACATAGGGCTATATAATATTTAAACTATATAATATAACATAGTAACACTAATCATATATCATATTAATACGTAGGCTACTAATAGCAATCTTATTAGTCACTTTCGTATTACTACTATTGCATGGCAACTCTTTAAACAAATTGTTTTCAATTGCCTGCAAATCCGGTGAATCACTGGATAATGATTCACCCAACAGTTTCTCACCACTCAACTTACTAAAATTCCCCCTAATCAAAGATAATTCTGTTGAATTCAAAACACCTAGCGAAAAACAAAAAATCAACTTCATTCTTTCAATTAACGAACCCAAACAAAACAAAGTAAATGAGGAATACCTTTTTCAGTGAAGAAAGCGCGATCCCAAGCTAAACTTTTTCTCGAATTGTAACATTCACCTTTCTTCTTCCTCTTCATTGTCTATGGCTCTAAACTTAGCTTTTGAAGTTCAGATTTATGCTCAGTATTGTTAATATCCTCTTTATTAATGTTGGGAGAAATGTTAGGGTTTTGCGCTTTCACGTCTGCAAAATGCAAAAGCAGGGCATTCAAATTTAGATCGAAATCTACCAAAACAAAGAGTAAACAGACACTAGGGCAAAAGAACGCGTAACCTGTGGGATTAGAAGCAGGGAATTGGAGAGGGAAGCAGGAGAAAAACGAAGGATCAAAGGTGGAAACGGCGTCGGTTAGGGTTTGCTGAAGCTGTAAAAGCAGGGGATCGTTGTCCTCCTCGGCGATCTCCATTTCTGTCCTATTTTCTCAGTTGCCGGGAAATTAATGAGGGATTAATGATTGGATTTGGGAGTTTAAACTTGAAGTTTTCAACAGAAAATCTCAAAGTCTCTCGAATTTCAAACTCACAATTTTAAATTTTTTAGGTAAACTATAGGGGAGATCACTTGATTATTAGTAAGTTTACATTTGAATCACCTAATTATTAAAAATTACAATTAAATCGCTCAATTAATATTCTAGTTACAAGTAGGTCACTCTCACGTTTAAATGCAAAATGACATTAAAAATGTTGTTGTCATGTAACAAATAGGTCACCCGATTATGAATAAAGTTATAAATAGGTCACTCAATTAAAATTTAGTTATAATCGGATCACTCTTCCTTTAAAATTCAAACAAATATCTAACAATACTTGGTATAATGATAGTTTTAGTCCTCAAAACGTATATATTCTATCAATTTGATCTTAATTTAATAAGTTAACCCTTCCTATTTAAAATATATATATCAACTAGTCATTTTAACTCACTTATATACTCTCGTTAATACTAGAGTACTTCATTTAAAATCATTAATTAATCTAATACACACATTCATAAATGTAAAGATATTTATAATTATTTTTTAATGTTGAATTTGTAATTATTATCTACATTAAAATTAAACTCATTGAAATTTATTTAAAATTATTTATGAAAACTTTTAATTTTTAGTTACTACTACCACGTAATTTTCTACAAAAGTTTAGGTTTTAATTACTACTACCATGTAAGTTACTAAATTTTTTTATAAAACGGATTTCTTAAGTTCTTTGCAAGTATGCATATTTTCATTAAAAACTTGTATATTTTTTTTGATAATTTTAAATTTTTTGTTCTTATTTATAAATTTGCTATTTGTTAAATTAATCAACACAAATATTAATTCTAGGCTTATGTTAAATTAATCAACAAAAATATTAATTGATATATTTATTAAATATAAAGGGTTAAATTTATTGAATTATTTTAAATTATGAATAAACAGATAGAATATATAAGTTTCGAAGACTAAAACTGTCATTATACCAAGTTTTATTATATATTCGTTTTAATTTTAACGGAAAAATGATCCGACGTTAACCAAATTTTAATTGAGTGACATGTTTGTAACTTCATTAATAATCGAGTGACTTGTTTATTACCTAAAGACACCATTTTTAACATATGTTTGCATTTAAATTAGAGAGTGCTCCAATTGTAACTAGAATATTAATTGAGTGACCCAATTGTATTTTTTGATTATTTGTTGACCCAAATGTAACATTATTGATTATTGGTTGACCCAAATGTAACATTATTGATTATTGGGGACAACAGGCTTCAACTAGGAGTTTGCATTCGGTCGGTTCATACTGTTCGGTTTGATATGTATCAATAATTGAAAAACTCAATTAAACTATCAAAATCGAATAAATTGAAGCAAATTTTATACTTTTTTTAGACTAATGGATGAAAGTAATGGATATATAGAGAGGATCCTCTTACACTATGTAAACTTTGAAAATTTTATACTTTTTTTAGACTAATGGATGAAAGTAAATGGATGGTTGAAATTAACAGTAGAAAATGTGAAGAATATCACAAAAAAGAGATAATGGAATAATCTTAGTCATTTATCATCATCATCCAACGGTCTAAAAAAATATAAAAGTAATTGAAGTTTACACTGTGTAAGTGGATCTTAACATATATATATATATATATATATATATATATATATATATATATATATATATGAATAGTCTTAAAGTGATTATAAAGTAATATTCGTTCATACATATTCTTAATCCTTTGACAAAGCACGCACGTCTTACAGACAAAAATAATTTGAAACTGAATTTCTTAAAATGAACATCATCTCCTAAAATTTTGTGTTTGTTATACTCGAGCTTCGTAGAGGCCCACAAAACATGGCGTCCACCTTGCAAGCCCAATAAACCACAACACCCAGTCATGCTCCCCGCTTACATCAAGTCTCTTCCAATCTCTAAGCATCGCATGGCATTTCGAAAACTTATCGAAATATTATTTTTTTATCGTCGGTTTTTAATGTATTAATTGATTAATTAGAATCTAATACTGTAAAAGTCTATGATGAAATGATTTTCCCAATTCAATTGTTCTATTCACAGCGTCAGAATTCGAACATCTTATTTCATCTAATTTTTCTATTTCCCTAGCCTACCATAAACAAAACTAATGTAAGCATATAAGAATCCTAAAAAAAAAAGTAGACAAGAACAGTAGCTATTGGGAGTGAAGTAAGAACAAAAAATATTTGTTTTGTTCATGTCCTAATATTAAAAAAATAATTTTTAAGTTTTTAATCTTAAATTTTAAACCCTGAAAATATACCTTACATCCATACTCTAAACTATAATCTTAAGTCTTAACTATAAATTCTAAAGTTAATTTTTAAATGTTAGGACATAATAAGAGCACCGAAAAGAAGCAGACGATTTCTACTCCTGAAATAATAGTTTAAGTGTTTACAGGGGCGGTTTAAAGGTTTATGTGGCTCTTCATTTTCATAATTGTATTATTATTTATATTCTTTATAAGGTTTTAAAGAAAACAAATTGTTAGGATCCAATGAATATGGGGAGAGTCTAACGTACAATTAAAAATTCTTTATAAGGTTTTAAAGACATCAAGTTTTGATACTTATCCAAAACTTAAAATGTTAGACTTTTTGATAATATTTTATGTTGTTTTTTGTATTTTTGACAAATATCGATACTTATTTTGTAAGTATCGATATTTGTCAAAAAACTTAAAATATTATCAAAAAATTAAGTATCGATATTTATCTAAAAATATAAAAAAAATTTAACCTAAAATATTATTAAAAAATATTTTAATCGAACTCTAAATCTATCATACCCGAAACCTACCCATATGAATATGAGAAAGTGGGGAAAACCAATCATTGTTTGCTTATTTATTTCCAGATTTCTGACAGATGACGACAAGTTAGAATTTTGGTTGGTTATATTGATTTTCTTGTCCAGTTGACTGGTCATAATTTTTCAGAGGATTGCATGCTTCTCTTATTTTAGTTTATCATGTTTACATTTATTTTGAATAATAAATTTATATAATACGATGAAAAATATTATTGGATAGACGGTTTTGTGATTGTTATACGTTTTGTATTATATCAAAGTTTTTTCCTTTGATGTGTAAAACTTTGATATACAAACTGTGTAAAATTAATTTTACACAAGTCTGTATGTTTATATTATAAAAATACAAATATTAAATTCCTAACCATAACCCTAAAAACTAAACCCTAAACCTTAAACCCTATACACTAAATTCTAAACACTAACCTTGAATTCTAAACCCTACAACCTAAACCCCTAAACATAAACTCTAAACTAAAACCCTAACCCCTAAAACTAAAAGGCACGTGTAAACTAAAGTTGACACGGCCTGTGTATCAAAGTTTTTTCCTTTGATTATATGAACGGCCTCCTTTTTGAGCATTTTAGTTCAAATATTTTAATTTTTGGTCTGTTTAGATGATAAAAGTTAGTAGATTAACAATCAATGTATTTTTATTGATTAGGTGCGTCCATGAGGCTTGAATCGCTTACGTGATATGTTCATGTGTAATTAAGTGATGCCATGACTTAAAAAATTATTAAATTAATTATAACTAATTAGATATGACATGTGACTCATCCAATTAGTTTAAAGGCAAAGAAAGAAATAAAATTGAAGAATTGTGCATACTAAAAATCAAATCCAAGTATAATGAATGAAAGGCTCAACACCTAACCACCATATTACGCCGATGTCTTATTACCATTTATTATCTCATGTGTTTAAAAGCTACAATATTTCTTTATTATCAAACCCAAGTTTAGTAATTGTGGGACAATCACCAGGCCAACTAGCTACAATATTTCATTTTTTTATTATCAAACATTAAATTTTAATTAGTTTACTGTGATTATCTTTAATTACAACATAAATTAAAATATTTTTATGACATAAACCTTATTTTTTTGTTTATAATATAATATTTTTAAATTATTTAAAAATGTTACAAAATGATTATTGAACTACTTAATTAATATATATATATAAATCATTATTTAATTGTTATAAAATGATCATTGAACTATTTAATTGTTATTGTCGCAACTTTTTTAGGGATCCCGACTGTTTTCTAAATAAAAGTCAAAACAACAGAGTCGCCACCAATCTTTTTATAATGTGTGATTGGATCACCTAAAAAACGAGTCATTTTAATAAAATTATTTTATTAGAACAACGGTTTTGGTCAGCGAAAAATACAAAAATGGGTTCGGGAGACGGTAACGCGTGGGGAAGAATTAACACCCCACAGCGCCCAAAATTGGTACATAGCCGATTACAAAATGTTTTAATGTTGGAATTTGCAAGTTCATATAAAATTCAATTTATTGCCTATTTATGAGTATGATTTCATTTTAACGGCCCCACCATCTGGAGAATGAACTCTAATCACTGCCAACATTTCTAACGCTAACCCGACACCTCCTTTTGATAGGATACCGTATTAATTAGGTTTTACTTTTTAAACAAGCAATCAAAAAAGCAATTAGTGTGTTGAAATCTTTTATTTTTCTAAGTTGGTAATTATTAACCCTAAGAATTATCTAAGTGTATTTTACCTATCAAGGTTAAAATATTAATAAGTTTATTTTATGATTTTTATTGTGAAGAGAGTTTTTTTACTAACCTTTAAGGCTCTAACTAGGCTTTTAAGAACCTAAACCTAAGGGTCTCACCTAAACTAATAATTTAATTAAAAGACAAACAATTAAAAATTCAACTTAAGCTTACGAGATATATAAAAAGGAACATTGATTAAATTTACAAAATAATAAACAGAAAGAAGGGAAAGTTATAATTTTTAAAAGAATGTACTTTTTTTCTAAATCAAGTCAACATTCGATATTCAAATTGAATTTGTAAAAAGACTAATTTTATTTTTCTTAAAAAGGATAAAGATGGGTTTTATAAATAAAAAATTGGAATTAAAAAGGAAACAAAATTAATATCCCAAATTAAAGAAACAAGTTAAAATTATATACCACATTTAAAGAATATTTAGAATAGTTTTATAGAATAAAGCGATACAAGGGTTTAATAACATTAAATGGCCCACCTTTATTTGAAATGGGTTTGAAGCCCAGAAAAACATTTATCAACTTTAATTTTAAAACAAAGATCAAACATCCATTTTAAAAAGTTCATCATGAAAAATAAAAAAGCAAGGACGGTGAACTACCGTGCCGTCTACCCTCCACCGACACCGACCGCCATCTCCAGCGGTGGTACACCCAAGAATTATCCTTTTTGTGTTAATGTTAAAATATTCGAATAAAGATCTTTAAAACTCAAAAGGGGTAGAACGACTCCCAATTTCTAATATATTCGAATAAAATAAAATAAATAAAGATAAAATAAAAATAAATTACCTAGATGAAGAACTTCAACTCTTGTACTTCCACTAAAAACTTCAATACAAATTTCCAATGAACTTCTGGATATAATGTAAGGATTGTATGATTGTGTTGTAATATCGTGTGTTACAAGTGATGGGAGAGGATGTTTATATAGGATTTATAACTCACAAATACATGGAAAATCAGCCATAAATCCTTAATTCTGGGTACAAATCATCCTAAATTGGATCTTTTCCCCAATTAAAACAATTGATTCCAATTCTCTTCATGCACGAATAGATAAGCAATTCTATCATTTTTATGCCTGAACATATAGGCGGGTTCTATTATTCTCATGCACGAATAGATAAGCAATTCTATCCCTATTACGCCTGAACAGATAGGCAGGTTCTATTCTCCTCATGCCCGAATAGATAATCAATTCTATCCCTATTATGCCTGAACGGATAGGCGAGTTTTATTCTCCTTATGCCCGAATAGATAAGCAATTATATCCCTATTATGCCCGAACGAATATGCATGTTCTGTTCCCCTCATGCCCGAATATATAAGCAATTTCATCCCTATTATGCCTGAATAGATAGGCTTGTTCTATTCTTCTCATGCCTGAATAGATAAACAATTTCATCCCTATTACGCTTGAATATATAAGCAGGTTCTATTCTCCTCATGCCCGAATAGATAAGCAATTTCATCCCTATTATGCCTGAACGGATATGTGGGTTCCATCCTCCTTATGCCTGAATAGATAAGCAATTACATTCCTATTACGCTTGAATGGATATATATGTTTTATTCTCCTCATGCCATAATAGATAAGCAATCTCATCTCTTTTACCCCTGAACGGATAGGAGAGTTCTATTATCCTCATGCCCGAATAGATAAGCAATTCTATCCTTATTCTACCTGAACGAATAGGCGGTTTCTATTCTCTTCATGCCCGAATAGATAAGCAATTCCATCCCTATTACGCTTGAACGGATAGGCGGGTTCTATACCTATCAAAGTTTAACAAATGCTATGATTATGATAAGCATTCTCCTAGGGATGCCTAATACATGAATGCATGTCATTTTCTCTTTAATTTTCTTTTCTTCGTTTTTAAACTTTTTTCTTTTGTTTTGGGTTTTTTCTCTTTACTTTTTTGCATATTTACTTGCTCAGCCTAGATAGACAACCATGCTAGTTATTTATTCTTTGTATTTTTTTTGCTTTAGAGAAGACATATGAGCCTTGCACATTTGTTCACTCAATCCAGTTATCTTTTATTCCTGGTTGAGATGGCTGACTTTTTACCCTCATATTCTTCAACACTCTTTTAACCTTTGTTTGGTTGAGAGAACAAAATCTCTCACATCCTTTCAGAAGCTTGAATGAAAGTTTTAACATCAATGTACATCTCCTCCAATGTATGCAAAATTGTTCTTATTGTGTGAGAAGGTATAGCAATCATGCTACCTTAAAATAATATCAAGCATCCTCAATGCTTCTTGTGAGTTCTCAGATGCTTGCCCCTGCAGGGCTCTTTGAAGCGCTTGCATGTAAATCCTTGCAGCAAAGCTTATTTCTATCTTGAATGTCTTCGAATGATATTGGCATTTTATTATCTTCCTCTTACGCCTATTAATGTTGATGGCCTAAATTCTTGGCCAGTGTAAATTGCCCCACTATGGGTGTCCCCCATTTAAAATTCAGATGCCACTGGCCAAAACTTCCTAAGTAAGAAAACCAGAAATTGCCTTGTGCTGCCTTTGCCAAGTCGACAAGGTATGAGGACACGAAATTCCTTCCAAGATGCCAAGTTTCTGAGAGATTCATTTGCTGCTTGCCTGATCCATAAACTATTCAAGCCGCCCTTTACGGGTTTTCAACTCAGATCCTCCTTTGGTTTCAAGAAGCCATTTTGTGGGTTTTTATCTTGAACCCCATTTTTTTCTTTTTTTGTATCTAAGAGTCATTTTGCAGGTTTTCACCTTTCAAGAATTTTATATTTTTCCTTTTTTATATTCTTTTTTAGGCGTAAAACTTCTAAATTCATCGAATTATGAACCCTATCTCTATTTATCTCGACCAAGATCAATGTTCTTTTTGAGAAGGCCTTCTTCCAGTTGGTTATTAATTTTCTCCGAGAATCTCTTTGAATTGGTAAAAAAAATTCTTAATACGAAATCTTTTTCTCGGATAAGCATTCTTGTCGTGAGCTCATGTCATTCTTCTCTGATTCACCTTACCATGACAGATGACTTTCAACCCTTTTTTTATTGGATAACTCAACTGGTCATATCTTGCTTGGACTCACGTTGCTTCTTCTAGTTTTGCTTCAATCAAGAAATAGAGAGATAGAATTTTAACCTTGATTGGCAACTCAAACTTTTATCCCATAAACTAATAAATGCGGTGTAGCCCCTATTATTTCTTGATGCGGTGGTAAATAATTGCTCATAGATTTGGAATCAATACCAAGAAACCTTTGTTTTTTTTTTCTTGAATCTATGTCACTTTACTTGTAAGATGTAAGAATAGGGTTAACAATGATGATTTAAAGAAAAATAAAAGGCTAGAAATGAGGATTTAAAGAAAAATAAAGGCTAGGAATGAGGGTTCAAAGGAAAAAGTCACGACAAAAATAGAAAAGAGCAAAGTCAGATGCCCTAAAATTCATAGTATGAATGATTCATGAATCCATCAATCGGATTATGTCCCACTTTTAAGTGTCTCTCTTTAACTCACCTACTCCCCAAATTTCAATTTTCCCACTTTTCTAATCTCAATCAGACATTAGGAGTTTTGAAGTCTTTGAAGAAAGGTTAAATCAATTGGGCGGAATGTATTCTGAAAACAAACTTCTTTCCACAAATATTCATGTGTGATCCAAATGGTCTTTTAAGTCTTGTAATGTAGACTAAGCTCAGGTTACAAAAGAAATGATATATAGGCCCAAATACATGTTTAAGGGTGATTAAACCAAGGATCAACCTTTGATAAAATCTTTATTCTTTTATTCATTGGATCACTCTAGACTTCCCATTTTGGGTTTTCATCCTAGAGTTCATTTTTTTCGGCTCATGCCTTATTTGAAGGATTTCGCACATGTTCCATGCTTTTCTCTTCTTCCACCTTTTAGCTTTTATTTCTTCATTCTTTTCCTTATTTTTTCTTTTTTTTTTGTTCTTTTTACCCTTTTTCCTTGTCCTTTTTATATTAAATTTAGGACATTCAACTTGATATTTTCTTTCTCACTTGCAAACAATTTTTTTATCCTTTTCCCCCTTGTGGGGAGTGATCCTTGGTTGGGGTTCAATCACAAAAAATATCAGACTCAAAGGGGACAACAATGGATATTTTTTTCATTTTCTTATTTGTGAAGGGAAATGAAGGAATGCCAAATGTCATTTCATACACAGATATCATTGAAGAGAAGCATTCTTCAGTTGGTGGATGTTTTAGAGTTATCACTTTATTCAAAAACCCTAAACAACAATGTTTGAGAGAAAAATCACTCAAAATCTATTTATGGGATTTCCCATTAATATTGAACACACTTTATTGCCTCTCTATATCAGGATTAGATTCTAGAATCATTCATACAATCAATAATATGAGCTTTCCCAATATGATGCATTTTGGAAGGGAAATAGATGAAGATGAAATACATAGAAAAAATGAAATGTTTGCCACTTGAAAAAATTAAAGAGAATGCATCTTTTACACAAGAATAACATAGAGGCCCTTACAAAAGATTCTTAATGCTCGCTAACAAAAGCAAAAGGGTTGGTTCTAGTTATGACTCTACTATTTTTCAGGAAAATTATTGACCATTATTCCGGGAAAGCATGGGTAAATTCCAACAAAGTTCAACCAATCTACTTTCCGATAAGATTCTACTGCTAAAGTTGTTCAGGCTACATGATACTCATTATATTTCTTTCCTTGATTCCTAGAGTGAGCGTAGGTAATTCCTAGCAGGGCTTCGATGCCATCAGTTGCGTTTTTTATAGGGGTCCTAAAACCCTAACATGACTGCTATCTGGGTAACAACGTCCCATCAAGCTTACGTATTCTTGTGGTTTAATTCTGAAGCTGGTGACTTATCTTCAATGACCATTGCTTGGGTATCTACTTATGCATAACTTTTATATTTTTTTAGATATTTCAAATTCTATCATAATGAATTCTTTTATTATGTATGAATGTATGCAATAATGTAAAAAAACATAAACCAATGCAAAAAAACAACAAATAAACAAAATGCAAATGCATGAATACAAGCGAAGGGCCATCGATTCTATTAAGGTATCGCTCTAGAAGTAGTTCTTCATTGGATTTCGAAGTTCCTTATTATGAAAGATTCTGATTTATACTATGAGTGCATCTCGGCCTGAGTACCAGGTCTTTTATCTCCGTGTTCATCCATAAGAGTCTTAGTCTTACTTTTCATACTGGCACAAAGCTACGACTTCCTTGGTTATCATCCTATGCCCGGCTACATCCTAAACTTGGGCCATGATACTCTTTCCGAACTTGTCACGCTCTTGGAATCTCATGGCATTATTTCTAAGATGGGTGAACCAGTAGTTATTGCCCCTTTTGCTGATGTCCTCGAGTACCATGACGATATTCTCTATGGCATTCACTTGCTCCTTTAGCGTTTCATTCTCACTTGTCACCTGGGTCTCAACAATGAAGGCTTGGCTCTGTCTCAGCTTCCCATTGGTTGAGTCACATATACACCACAATTCATACAAACGGACGTTGTTAACATGGACCTTTCTTTTCTATACGGCTATGCTCTCTTTTCTCTTTTTCGATAACACGTTTGTTCTTCTCGCTTGTTTGTCCTTTTTTTCCTCATTCACAAGTGCTTGTTGGTTGGTCTCGGACCAGGGATGTATGCTCGTATTATCTTCTTATTTCTAAAGTCTTCCATTCATTGCAAAAAAAAAACCGTGTTCTACTCTGAGCAATGTTCTCCAGACTCGACCCATTCTAGATAAAAAATGAATGCAAAACAAGATAAAATAAATAAATAAACCTAAAAAGGTTCAAAATAATTTCATTTTAGGAATAGTAACTGGGAAACACATTCCAACATTTCTGGACACGCTCTTCCTTAGACTATTCTTACGAAAAAAATCTTGGCCATATTCTACTTCTATGGTTTATCACACGGCTCTAATAGGGTGGGCTCCTAGATTCACAAACAAAGGCGTGGTTCTAGAAAAGTTCCCAAATTATCCTTGCTACCCCCTACTAAAGGTAGCAAGGCCCTCCCTTAATTCTCACCAATTATAGACTTCAAACGAACCAAGTTCAACTTAGGATGACACATTTCCTATGTCTTCACGAAGGATCGATATCCTTACGAAGACATAGGGCATATGAGTCCCAAAGGTACTTGCTAGGCTCATACGGAGAATCAATATTCTCACGTGAGCACAGTGTTTTCCCCTCACTTACATGATCAGGACGAAGTTCAGGCAAAGAGCTTATAATCAAGCTTTAAATGCGTAAAATGAGACCATATTCATAAATGAACAATTAAATTAAATTTTACATGAACTTAACAAATTCTGACATTAAAGCAAAATGTAATCGACTTGTGGCCTAACTCTTTTTTTTGTAAAAGCAAAAAATTTCCCTAGCGGAATCGCCAAGTAGTTGCAACCTTTTTTAGGGGTCCCGGCTGTTTTTTGAATAAAAGTCAAAACAAAAGAGTCGCCACCAATCTTTTTATAAGGTGTGATTGGATCACCTAAAATGGGTCATTTTAATAAAATCATTTTTATTTTATTAAAATGACGGTTTTGGTTTGCAAAAAACACAAAAATGGGTTCGGGAGTCAGTTACGTGTGGGGAAGGATTAGCACACCACAATGCCCAAAAAATGTACCTAGCCGATTACAAAATATTTTAATGTCGGTATTTGCAAGTTCATATGAAATTTAATTTATTGTCTATTTATTAGTATGATTTCATTTTAACGGCTCCACCACCTGGAGAATGAACTCTAATCACCACCAATATTTTTGGCGCTAACCCGTCACCTCTTTTTGATAGGACACCACATTAATTAGGTTTCACTTTTTAAACAAGCAATCACAAAAGCAATTAGTGTGTTGAAACCTTTTATTTTTCTGAGTTGGTAATTATTAACCCTAAGAATTGTCCAAGTGTATTTTACTTATCAGGGTTAAAATATTATCAAGTGTATTTTATGATTTTTATTTTGAGAAGAGTTTTTTTACTAACCTTTAAGGCTCTTACTAAGCTTTTAAGAACCTAAACCTAGGTGTTTTGCCTAAACTTATAATTTAATTAGAAGACAAACAATTAAAGATTCAAATTAAGCTTACGAGATATATAAAAAGGAACATTGATTAAATTTACAAAATAATAAAAAGAAAGAAGGAAAGTTATAATTTTTAAAAGAATGTACTTTTCTCTAAATTGAATCAACATTCCATATTCGAATTAACTTTGTAAAAAGACTAATTTTATTTTTCTTAAAAATAATAAAGATATGTTTTATAAATAAAAAATTAGAATTAAAAGGAAACAAAATTAATATCCCAAATTAAAGAAACAAGTTAAAATTATCTACCACGTTTAAAGAATATTTAAAATAGTTTTATAGAATAAAGTGATACAAGGGTTTAATAATATTAAATGACCCACCTTTATTTGAAATGGGTTTGAAGCCCAAAAGCACCATTAATCAACTTTAATCTTAAAACAAAAATCAAACGTCCATTTTAAAAAGTTCATGTAAAAATAAAAAAGCAAGGACGATGAACTATCGTGTCGTCCACCCTCCACCAGCGTCGGGTGCCATCTCCAGCGGTGGTACACCCAATAATTCCCCTTTTTGTGTTAGGTTAAAATATTCGAATAAAGATCTTTAAAACTCAAAAGGGATAGAATGACTCCCAATTTCTAATGTATTCGAAATAAATAAAATAAATAAAAGATAAAATAAGAACAAATCATCTAGATGAAGAACTTCAACTCTTGTACTTCCACTAAAAACTTCAATACAAATTTCCAATGAATTTCCGGATACAATGTAACGATTGTATAAATTGTGTTGTAATATCGTGTGTTACAAGTGACGAGAGGGGAGGTTTATATAGGATTTATAACCCACAAATACATGGAAAAATCGACCATAAATCCCTAATTTCAAGTACAAATCTTCCTAAATTGAATCTTTTCCCCAATTAAAACAACTGATTCCAATTCCCTTCAAATCTGACCGGATATGCTAGTGATTGGTCTTCTTCCTTTTTCCTTGAATCGAATCTGTATAATTTATGGATATTTTATTCCCGTTTTTCCTTTTGATTCGATTGACTCCCTTAATTCTTTTCATTTTCTTGCATTTTGTGCCAAAAAATCAGTTAGAACGGTTACAAAATGGTTGGTTATTACAAGTTATACTGTAAATTTTGTTGTTGTTGATTTAAAGAAATTGTGTTCAATGACTATTTTTTAATAATTAAATAGTTCAACGACCATTCTGTAACAATTAAATAGTGAATTTACCATTATATAGCAATTAAATAGTTCAATGATCATTTTGTAATATTTACAAAGTTCAATGATCACTTTATAAAAACTAATATATTACTTAATTGCTCAGTCAGCCCACTGTTATGTTGATAACAACATCTAATGGCTTAATACTTATTTTATAATAAAATTTAAAGTTTAATGTCTATTTTATAACTTTTAAAATTTTTATGATCAAAATAAATATTTTAAACTAATGTGTTGTTTTCAATGTTAGGGTTTTTTTTTTTTTGCGTTTTGTCTGATAACAAGGACAGACACTGAGTTTTATGTTAAAAGAGTACATCTATAAAATTATAGGAAATGAACTTATAAAATTTTAGCGATGATAAAAATAACTTTTTAATAAAAAATATAAAAAATTAAATTATATACGAATTTTAAATATATAGGGCGACCCCTCCAAGTCTATCCCTATCCGGCAAGAAGGTCAAAAAAACAACCTACTCGGAGGCGATCAGATGATTTTTTTAGTCTTTAGACTGGTGATGGTGGCGATAGAGTCGGTGGGGGCCGCTAGGGCTCCGGTGGATCCACCGTATAATTGCATCCACGCGAGGAATGGTCCCACTATAGACAGACCCCAAAGGTAAAGGCAAAGGACTAAAGCCTAGCTCTATGGATATAAATTTTTTTTTTTTTGGAATATTTATAAATTTAAATGTGTTGAGTAATGAAAGCTCTCTGAATTTTTCCGTTTTACTTTAGGCGGAAAAATTAGATTCAGACTTAAATTAAATCGTAATTTCATAAATTTTATTTTATTTAAAAAAGTTTAAATAAAATATGAGTTATAAAATAAAATTTATTAATTTAATTTTTTAATAATTAATAGATCAGTTTTCAAGCTCGTATTGAGTTTTTCAACTTTGTATACACATATAAAAAATATAAATAAATAATGCACATATGTATATCATACTATAATTATAGAAAGTCATTTAAATTAAAACTAGTTAATACCATAATATTATAAATATTTAAAATTAAATTTAAACAAAAATTCAAACAACTCAATTAAAAAAATTTAAACAAATTCAAAATTATAAAATAAAATTTATTAACCTAACTAACTCAAAAAAATTTAAACTCAACCCGAATAAATAGTTTACTCACCCCTCCGTACCGAGTCAATCACATCCATCATCTCGTAGAGGAAAACTCATCGTTATAGTTACTCCATGTCTTACTTAAGGAAAACAAAATCAATGTATTTATAAATTAAAGCTTATTAATTGGTGATTAAATATTTAAGAAAGAGTCTTTTCATACTGTTTTTGTAAAAGGAAAGTAATTAATGTTACTTCGAAACAGAATCTAAATTACTTTAATAGCATTAATTGTTTTGACCTAGCTGTATATTAGTCACCCAAATCTTTATAGAAAACCCTCATCCAGGTGGCCTTGAGGGCTATATATATATATTGAGGGGGGGGGGGGTACTATTATTATCCTAATTTTCTCTCGGTTCAAACAAAATTCTCTCTTCTTTGTTGAATTTTGGTTTTGTGTCTTGTTGCATGTATGGATCCTTCAACAGGACACCACCAGGTAATATAAATAAATAAACAAAACAAGTAGTCTTTGTTATTACATATGTATGAACGTTAGCTTTGTGTTCTTTTATCTTAAATTGTTGCAATTTGGGCTAAAGTGGATACTAATAATGCAGGAGATGGGAAACCCTTCAAAAGGAGAAGAAGAAAGAAAAGTAAGGCCACCGGCAGAAGAGGCAGTCAAGTGTCCGAGATGTGACTCCGACAACACCAAGTTTTGTTATTACAACAACTACAGCTTGTCTCAGCCAAGGTATTTTTGCAAGTTATGTAGGAGGTATTGGACCAAAGGAGGCACTCTCCGGAATGTTCCGGTGGGCGGCGGCTGCCGGAAGAACAAGATATCTTCATCATCAAAGAGGACCCAAGATCAAACACTGACACCCAATACCAACCCTCCGATCAAAACCCACCCCATTATCCCACCTATGGAATCGCAACTGCAATTTAAACCCCTGATCCCGTCTTTGATGAGTTTTGATCATAACACCACCAATGATATAACCTTAGCCTTCTCTAGGCTTCAAAAACAATACGACCATCATGTTCTTGGAAACCCTAGCCTTCATGTTGCTGGAAACTTCAACAATTTCCAGGGTTTTGGCAATGTCGGTCCAAGCGTGGGTTTTGATAGGGAAACCATGATGCTTTACAACAATGAAGGTATGATTGATTCAACAGCAATGATAACAACAACAACATTGGATGTTGCAGTTCCAACAATGAAACAAGACAGCACCGAGAACAGATCGGTCTTGTGGGGTTTGCCTTGGCAACTCATTGCAGATGCCGGTGATAATAATAACTACAACAACATGGACATGGCGGTGCCTACTGATTTTGATTCGATAACAGATAACTGACATGGACTTCTTAATAGCCTTCTAATGTACACAAAGGCATAGACTTCTTTCATAGTGTTTAAGTCTGTAATTTTAAATTTTAATTATCACCCATTATTCTTTTGATATTTCAAATTTGTTTTTGTTAACCAAGACAAGGAGGAAATTAAATATAATATATTTTCCGAATTTCAATTTTGGATAAAAGAATGAATGCGGATGTTTCATGGGTCTGAAATTAGTTTGTGTTTCCTATATATTCTATCATCATTGCTTTTTCTTACTTTGAGGTAGATTCTTGTACTAAAAACATTGTTCAGTACAGAATGGCATATAATAAAATTGAAAATCCAAGCATATTAATTAATTAATTAATTCAAGAGTTCGATTTTCAATGAACATGAAACCACTAATCTCGAGGTGGAGTACTTTTGTTCATTCTCTTACCAAACCGAATCTAAATGAAGATATGGGCGTACGGGAATTGGGAAACGTCTGAAACATAGCTGAAACATTATGTTTAAATATTGATGCCCAATTGTTGGCCGATTAAGTGAGACGAAACGTTTTTTTTTTTAAGTTTGAATACTGAAATAAATTAAATTAAGTTAGACAACCTCAAAATGAACTACTATGTAATATACCCATACATCTATAAATTGTTTTTTTAATTAAATTATTTATAAATTTATTTCTCACTTTTTAAATATTTATATTTTACCTTCTAACTTTAAATCTTGACTCCATCTCTTATTTTAAATATGTAGTGATTTGGGAATAGAGAAAGTTGTCTATTTTGAACTCATAAATTAATTGGATTTTCAGTGTTGTCAACAAACAACAAGCATGTAAATATTTTTTAATTTGGTTTCTGAACCTAAGTTTCAGTTTGATTTGGGTTAATCTGTAAACTTAAATTATTATCGTAGATGCAAATTTAGGACGACACCAAATAAGGAGATGAAGACGGCGGTCGAAGAAAGATTTTAGGACGAGATTTGGTGATTCACTCGTCGTGAGACGGACTGAGAGCCACAGTAAAAAGTAGTTGACTGTAGAGTTGAGGGTTCACATCTGGTTGGCTTGGAGCTGAGAGTTGCAAACAGTGTAGAAAGGGTGATCAGAGTCATGTGCGAGAGGAAAGAGGGTGATAAATGTAGAAAGGTCGTTCCTTTTGTCTTTGGTCTTGGGGGTATTTATATTCTTTTGTTGTTGTAAATAGAGTGATGTTTGACGAGACTGTGTCAGGTCTAATGATAACTATAGATGAGCTGATAGATAGTAGTTCGATTGTCAGGCTGTGAGCTCAATCGAACTTGATGGCTGTCTTGCCTCGGCACAGTGATCTTTGGAGCTGATGGGTTCTGGAGGTGTAAAAATGTTCAAAGAAAGAACTGTTGATTTCGTGATGTTAGAGCGTGGTGCGAGGACAAAGACATTTTTTTAGAGGTAGAATTTTTCAAAGATGTTTAACTAAAATACAACAATTATAAATAATCAAGAAAACTTAATAAACAGTCTTTGGATAGTTCAATGATTAATCATTTTGTATTTTGTTGATCTATATAAAGTTAAATACTGATCATAAATTTTAAAATTATTATAATATTTAAAAACGAAGATCAAATACTAAACTACTAATTAAAGTAAAAGAGAATTTTACTATCAGATATAGGCTCCGTGATTTTCCAGCGGCAGCTTTTGACAATATGATAATGTTTCATTGTCTGGACAACAGCTGCTTCATCTTTTATATATGACAGCAGCTTTCATGTTGCATTCACACAAGAAAGCCGTTAGAATTGGAAATTTTGAAGGGAGATTAGCGGCACCTATTTGTTTAAAGACAAAAATAGCACCCTTATATCTTAATATTATTAAATTAACACCTAAAATTCTATATTTCTTAAACTAATATATTATAGTGAACTCGACATATTACGGCCAGTTCAAATAAAATATTATTTTTTGAAAATTTCAAACTCGCCGTAGAAGCACAACAAGTTTCATAAAAAATTTAATTTTTTTTGTGTTTTAACTTAATTAATTATATTAACGTATGATTAGTAAATTCTAATTGAAACTTGCCGTGCATGCTAAGCGAGTTTCACTTAAATTTTTCGAAGCTAGAAAAACAAACTATTAGAAACCCACTTCGTATCTTCAATATATTGAACGAAAAATAAAAAAATTAAACTATTAGAAACCAACTTTGACATTTAGCACCATGAATTGCAAAAGAGGATGTTGCCATTAGCTTATATATATAAGCTTAACTATAGTGTAAGCTTTTGTTTTCTTATCAATTTGAGATTCTTGAAGCTAAGATATAGTAGCAAACTCTTTAGCTCTAAGAATCTCACATTGATAAGAAACAAATGCTTACACTATAGCTAGACTTATATATAGCTAATGCTAACTTATTATTTTTGTAAAATATGGAGCTAAATATCAAAATTGGTTTCTAATAGTTTATTTTTTTTATTTTCGTTCTTCAATACATTAAAGATGCAGAGTGGTTTTCTAATAGTTTATTTTTTTCATTTTAATCTTTTAGTAAAAAAAGATTGATTTTAAAAAATTTAATTGAAACTCGCCATGCATGCACAGCGAGTTCCAATTAGGATATGCTTCTACGGCGAGTTTAAAAAAATTATATTTTATTTGAATTGGTTGTGCTTCTACGGTGTGTTCACCGTATTGGTGCTAGTTTGGAAAATATAAAATTTTAGGTGCTAATTTGGTAACATTAAGATGTAAGGGTGCTATTTTTGTCTTTACCCGTAGATTTTTTAAAGGCTAAACTACAAAATAAATGCTCAAATCATATATCTTTTTTTGTAATAGGTGTCTAAAGTATATTTTGAACCAAAAATGAAACTTTAGAGACATATTTCAGCCAAAAATATTTTAGACATCCATTTAAACTAAAAATAAAATTTTAAACACCTATTTCAATAAAAAATATTTTAAGCACCTATTACAAAAAATATATAATTTGTACACTTATTTTATAATTAAGTTTTTTTTAAATATCCACTTAAACGACATCTATTAACGACGCTCGACTTTGAGGAATTATACATAAAAGAAATTTTCAGACCAATTATTACACGTCACGCATTAAATTATCATTCGAAAATGAAATGTTATATGCTAGTCATATTTTCTTTAATAAATTTGAAATTAACTAAAAGGTAAATAATATAAATTACTATCAATAATTAAATTAAATTAAATGATAAATGATTCAAATTGTATTAGCACTAATTTGGGGTTTGTTTTGGTTGCCGGTGAAGTGGTGGCCGGAGCGTGACGGCGGCGGCAGTAGAGGAGGGTGACGGCGGGGGCAATGGAGGTATAAGTGTTAGGGTTAGGTTAATTAGGATAAAGGACATTTTGGTAATTTTAGATTTGGGTTGGGTTAAGTTATGGATTCGGGTCGAGTTCGGGTCAAAATGGGTTATGACAATGGTAAAATCAAAAAAAAAAAAGGGGGGAATGACGTGGCTGGCATGTACAGAGACATCTGAGAATTTTATTGGTGGCATGACATGAAAAGAACTACAACTGATTTCATATTTAAGTGCTTGACTTGTCAAAGAGTAAAGGATGAGCATCAAGTTCCTATAAACTACTTCAACCCATAGAATTACCCTAACGAAAATTAAAAAGGATCACAGTGAATTTCGTGATTGGATTACCATTGTCTTCAAAGAAACATGATTCTAATTGTGGAATTGTTGATAGGCTCTCTCAGTCTGCTCATTTTATGTTGATCTGAATCAACTTCAGCATGACTAAACTGGCAAAATTGTATATTAAAGATACCATAAGATTACATAGCGTACCTATATCTATCATTTCTGAAGAGATTCTTGTTTTTCATTTTGATTATGGAAATCCTTACATGAAGCCTTAGGTACATGAGTTCGACCCAGTACCTATTTTCATCTACAAATGGATAGACATTATGAAAGATTCATTCAAGTAATAATTTTGAAAAAAATTTACTAATTCTAGATTCAAATTGTGTTGCCACTGAGTTTAAATTCCCTGTATGGTCGACTTTGAAGATGGCTAAGAGAAATACTTACCACTGATTGAATTTTTCTATAGTAATAATTATCGGTCTTCAATTCTGTAATAACTCATTTTTGTCCGGGTTTTAGTATTTTTAGTATTGTTGTAATAGTAATATTATTAATATAAAATTAATAAAAAAATAATAAATATATATATATATATATATTAAGAAAAAAAAGAAAAAAAAGGAATTTATGTGGTTTTGGGTGGTCCACGTCACCCTTTTAACCACTTCATTGCCTATATAAAGGCATGGGGTGGGGGCAATTAAAATTGGAATTGAAATTGTGAGGGAGGCAATCGGCTGGGCTTTGGCCAAATAAGGGAACTTAGGCTCCCGGCTAGCCCAGGACCGGGGCAGTGTTCTCGGTCCTAATCAGTTCGATCGGGGTCCTATTTTGGATCCAATCTAGTTAATTTTTTGGAGAGGTCGTAGTAGATCTTTGTGGGCTTCAGTCGGGGTTCGTCATTCGAACTCCTAGTTAGGTATATTTTCTTTCCATTTTATTTATGTTGTAATTTTTATAATTTAATGAAGTAGTAGTTAATTTAAAATTGTGTTTTTAATTTGTACGTTTTAGATTAGTATGTTTTAAATTTATGTTTTATATTAATATTTTATTTATGCTAGATTTATTTTTATTTATGAGTTAGATTAATATTTATGTATGTATGCTTTAGATTAGTATTTTATTTATGTTTGATCTGTTTTTATTTATGAGTTAGATTAATATTTATGTATGTATGTTTTAGATTAGTATTTTATTTATGTTAGATTTTGTTTTTATTTATGTGTTAAATTAATAGTTATGTATGTATGTTTTAGATTAGTATTTTATTTATGTTATATTAGTATTTTATTATGTTATTATTTATTTATATTTTTATTGCAATGTATTTATTTATATTTGCCATATTTTTAGTTTGCATAACGGACATATATTTTGTCAATGCGGTGCCCTTTTATTCGAGCGTAAACGGGGCCAGTATCAGGCGTAGTGATAGTGGTTGGACGTTTACTATCGAATAACGGGGCCTTTAAAATTTACTCACTCTTATAATCAAATTTTAATTTAATCGTCACTTTAATCCGGAAAGTCTAATATTAATAAAGCGGTAATTATAAAAGTACCAATTCTGGGCGGTGTGGGGGTGCTAATCCTTCCCCATCCGTAACCGACTCCCGAACCCATCCATTTTAAATCTCTGGTTTTTTACGGTGTCCGGCCTACCTAAGTGGCCGGTGGCGACTCCATTTTTAAATAAAACACGGGTTTCTTCTAAAACTCCACGCAAAATAAAATATTTTCCAAACAAATATAAAAAAACACATCATTTTTAGCGAGAAAAATCATCGCTACAGATGGCGACTCCGCTGGGGACATTTTTGTTTTTCAAAAACAAATGAGAGTCGAGCTTTTTCAAATAATTACCGCTCTATTAATATTGGAAATTGCGGATTAAAGTGACTATTAAACTAACATTCGATTATAATGGCGCGTTTGTTTTAACGCATTTAAAATATGGCATATAAACCCGTTTTTTAAGTGGGGGGAAAACGCTAATGCTTTCGTGGAGATATCGTTCTCACGTATGAGCCTAGCAAGTACCTTCGGGGCTCGAGTACCTTATACTTTTGTAAGGATATCGTTTCTTCGTATGGGTATAAGCGAATGAGTCTCCCTGAATTGAACCTGGTTGAAAGGAGTCTATAATGGGTGATGAATGGGGGCCTTGCTACTCTTAGTAGAGGACAACAAGGACAATTCGGGTACCTCTTAGCACCAAAACTGCATATAGTGAGCCATAGGAGCCAACCCTTTAGAGCCATGTGAAACTCTGCCCGATTAGTGGTCACCCTATTTAGGCTCTAGTGCCTTATTTCTTATTTATATACAGTTTTTATTACTCTATTTTTGTTATATTTATCATTTGTTTTATTTAATCATTTTATTTGGTACTAACTCGTTTCATTTTATTCTTATCGCATTGATTTCACCTGCATCATTGCATAACATCATCACAAACTTAATTTTGCATTGCATCGATTTAGGACACATTTTGCATGCATTCATTTCCAGAATAAGAAAACTAGTCCTCAGGTTGCCCCATTAGATACAACAAAGTTGGTCGATCTAGTACCTTACAGAACCTCTACAAGAGCCTGATCTTGGGGCATGACTAAAAGCACCATCCATATCCTTTACAAACATTGTGCCTATAACAAGTCCTCAAACTCGGGGCATTATTTGCCAAGGTCTAACCTTTATTGTCGAGTCAAACTCTTGCATCTTTGACCACAGTCTGCAAAAATGCACCTAATCCAAAATAATAATAGTAACGAGCTTCCATGAACCAACACAATTTATAAACCCAACCTAGGGGGGCAACAGAATCCACACTCAAAGTGTCAAATTCAAGAGCAATATCAGATGATGGCATAGGAATTAATAAAATGTTGGGGCATGCACCCAGATGACCGATCGAACCCAAGTTGAGGTTGGGGCACCGTCACATACAAAAAAACCAAGATCTTGACGGGACCAAAGTGAGGAATCAGGGGCATCCCTTTGAGGATCGAAAAAATCATGTCACATTCATGCATGTAGTTGCATTCATCTTGCATTAAACCATTTTTGCAAACGCCATACATTTTAGATTAAGTGCATACACCAAAGTCACCATGCATTTAGGGTAGACATATGCATTAGATACATTCATGCAATCTTGCTTGTACATAACAGTCTAGGAAAAGACCGAGTACCCTCGACGTGGGGGCAATGACAAGAAGGCCAACCCTAGTCTTGAAGGAGGCCAAACACGAGAAGAAGATGAAAACACCCAAAATAAAAGGTATCAGCGACAAAATCTTTGACAATTCTCGACAAATGCTTTTTTCCTTTGTAGGATTTGATTCCTCCAACGATGGTGTGACGGACGCCAACATTCCAGATTTTACCCTCTGCCGACAGAAGCAGGGCAAATTTTTCCAGACATAGTCTCGCTGTCAATAGCACAACAATTCCACACCTTGCAAATCATGCCTCCATCAGTGGTGGTACGCCAACTTAATCTAGATCTTGCCTCTGCCGGTGGTGTTGCATATCAGATTTTCCATTCGGTCTGTCTCTCCGTCGGTGGAGTAATGGGTCTCACATTTTGCTGATCTAGTCTCTCCCGGTAGTGGTGTAGCAGATCAAATCCTATCCATATCTTGCCTCCGTCGGTGGTGTTGCATCAAATTTTCCATCCGGATCCTATCTCTCCGTCGGTGGTGTAGTGGGTCCCACATTTTGTTGATCTAGTCTCTCCACAAGTGGTATGACAAATCAAATCCTCTCCGTGTCTTGCCTCTTCGACGGTGTTGCAAACTAGACACTGAATTTTACTCGAATTTACCTTTTTATTATAATTGTAGCTAAAAAAATCAATCCAAAAAGAAAAAAAAAAAAAGTAAAGAGAAAAAAATCAAAAAGAAAAAAATCAAAAAGAAAAAAGAAAAATTGAAAAAAAAGAAGAAAAAAGAAAAGAAATGAAAAAAGAGCAAAAATGAAGGAAAAATAAAAAATGAAGAAAAAGAAGAAGAAGAAGAAAAAACTATCCGATCCGCCTCTTAGTCGGTGTCGTAGCCGGATCAAATTTTCGAGACCTTGCCTCCTCGTCGGTGTTGTAGCTTGGTCAAATTTAACTGCCGGTCCTGCCTCCTCGTCGGTGTTGTAGCTGAACCAAATTCACTAACTTCTGGTCTTGCGTCTTCGTCGGTGTTGTAGCTGAACCAAAATTCACTAACTTCCGGTCTTGCCTCTTCGTTGGTGTTGTAGCTAGACCAAATTCACCAACTCTTGATCCGCCTCTTCGTCGGTGTTGTGGTGGATCAACATTACTAACTTTAGACCATGCCTCATCGCGTCGGTGTTGTAGCTTGGTCAAAATTTACTAACTTTCTAGTTGTATCAATGTTGTATCTCAAAAAAAAGAAAAAGAAAAAGAAAAAAGAAAGAAAAAAAGAAAAAAGTAAGAAAAAAAGAAGGAAAAAGAGAAGAAAAAGAAAAAAGAAGGAAAAAAAATAAAAAAAGACGAAAAAAGAAAAAAAGAAGAAGGAAAAATCAAAAATGAAAAATGAGCTTTCAACCAAATTGATCATGCCTCTTTGTCGTAGTCGTAGCTTGATCACAAAAAGAACAACTATCCGATCCTCGCCTCTTCGTCGAGTTGTAGGATGGATCAAATCCCCGGACCTTGCCTCTTCGTCGGTGTTGTAGCTTAACCTAATTCACTAACTTCCGGTCTTGCCTCTTCGCTTGTGTTGTAGCTAGACCAAATTCACTAACTCTTGATCCTGCCTCTTCGTCGGTGTTGTAGCTGGATCAACATTACTAACTTTAGACCATGCCTCTTCGTCGGTGTTGTAACTTGGTCAAAATTCACCAACTTTCAAGTTTTAGCAATGTTGTAAGAAAAATTCAAAAAAAAGAGAAAAAAGAGAAAAAAAAAAAAAAAAAAAATATGAAAAAGAAACAAAAGCAGAGAAAAAGAAACAAAAAAAGAGAAAAAAAGAGAGAAAATTTGTCAGTTTTCTGATCTTGCCTCTTCGTCAAAGTTGTAGCTGGATCAGACATCAGAACTTTCACCTATCGGTCTTACCTCCTCGTCAGTGTTGTAGCTGGATCGAATTTTGTAGACCCTGTCTCTTAATCGGTGTTGCAGCTGGGTCGAACTCTATTTAGGTATTAGTTTATTATCAATAATGTAGCAAGTGGAACTTGGTTTGGCTTCCCCAACAAACAACCCCCATTTTGAAGGCTTTGCTTCCCTAAAGTGACAAGGTAGATCAATCAAGACAAGAAAGAAGACCTACGCGGAAGAGAAAGAAGATCTACCAAAGAAGGAAGCCACGCGTCAAAATGAGAGAGAAGTTCAATATATAAGACAAAAATGAGTACTTTTGATCTTTGCTTTGTTCTCGTTTCACAAGAACAAGCAAAGAGGGGCAAATCAGAATCACTCATTTTTGTCCGGTTTTAGTATTTTTAGTATTGTTGTAATAGTAATATTATTAATATAAAATTAATAAAAAATAATAAAAAATATATATATATAAAAAAAAAAAAAAAAAAAGGAATTTATGTGGTTTTGGGTGGTCCACGTCACCTCTTTTAACCACCCCATTGCCTATATAAAGGCATGGGGTGGGGGGCAATTAAAATTGGAATTGAAATTGTGAGGGAGGCAATCGGCTGGGCTTTGGCCAAATAAGGGAACTTAGGCTCACGGCTAGCCCAGGACCGGGCCAGTGTTCTCGGTCCTAATCGGTTCGATCGGGTCCTATTTTGGATCCGATCTAGTTAATTTTTGGAGAGGTCGTGGTAGATCTTTGTGGGGTTGATCGGGGTTCGTCATTCGAACTCCTAGTTAGGTATATTTTCTTTCCATTTTATTTATGTTGTAATTTTTATAATTTAATGAAGTAGTAGTTAATTTAAAATTGTGTTTTTAATTTGTACGTTTTAGATTAGTATGTTTTAAATTTATGTTTTATATTAATATTTTATTTATGTTAGATTTATTTTTATTTATGAGTTAGATTAATATTTATGTATGTATGTTTTAGATTAGTATTTTATTTATGTTTGATCTATTTTTTATTTATGAGTTAGATTAATATTTATGTATGTATGTTTTAGATTAGTATTTTATTTATGTTAGATTTTGTTTTTATTTATGTGTTAAATTAATAGTTATGTATGTATGTTTTAGATTAGTATTTTATTTATGTTATATTAGTATTTTATTATGTTAGTATTTATTTATATTTTTATTGCAATGTATTTATTTATATTTGCCATATTTTTAGTTTGCATAACGGACATATATTTTGTCAATGCGGTGCCCTTTTTATTCGAGCGTAAAAACGGGGCGAATATCAAAGCGTAGTGATAGTGGTTGGGCGTTTACTCTCGAATAACGGGCCTTTAAAATTTACTCACTCTTATAATCAAATTTTAATTTAATCGTCACTTTAATCCGGAAAGTCTAATATTAATAAAGCGGTAATTATAAAAGTACCAATTTTAGGCGGTGTGGGGGTGCTAATCCTTCCCATCCGTAAATCGACTCTCGAACCCATCCATTTTAAATCTCTGGTTTTTTACGGTGTCCGCCCTACCTAAGTGGCGGTGGTGACTCCATTTTTAAATAAAACACATGGGTTCTTCTAAAACTCCACGCAAAATAAAATATTTTCCAAACAAATATAAAAAAACACATCATTTTTAGCGAGAAAAATCATCGCTATGAGATGGCGACTCACTGGGGGACATTTTTGTTTTTCAAAAACAAATGAGAGTCGAGCTTTTCAAATAATTACCGCTTTATTAATATTGGAAATTGCGGATTAAAGTGACTATTAAACTAACATTCGATTATAATGGCGCGTTTGTTTTAACGCATTTAAAATATGGCATATAAACCCGTTTTTTAAGTGGGGGGAAAACGCTAATGCTTTCGTGGAGATATCGTTCTCACGTATGAGCCTAGCAAGTACCTTCGGGGCTCGAGTACCTTATACTTTTTTAAGGATATCGCTTCTTCGTATGGGTATAAGCGAATGAGTCTCCCTGAATTGAACCTGGTTGAAAGGAGTCTATAATGGGTGATGAATGGGGGCCTTGCTACTCTTAGTAGAGGACAACAAGGACAATTCGGGTACCTCTTAGCACCAAAACTGCATATAGTGAGCCATAGGAGCCAACCCTTTAGAGCCATGTGAAACTCTGCCCGATTAGTGGTCACCCTATTTAGGCTCTAGTGCCTTATTTCTTATTTATATACAGTTTTTATTACTCTATTTTTGTTATATTTATCATTTGTTTTATTTAATCATTTTATTTGGTACTAACTCGTTTCATTTTATTCTTATCGCATTGATTTCACCTGCATCATTGCATAACATCATCACAAACTTAATTTTGCATTGCATCGATTTAGGACACATTTTGCATGCATTCATTTCCAGAATAAGAAAACTAGTCCTCAGGTTGCCCCATTAGATACAACAAAGTTGGTCGATCTAGTACCTTACAGAACCTCTACAAGAGCCTGATCTTGGGGCATGACTAAAAGCACCATCCATATCCTTTACAAACATTGTGCCTATAACAAGTCCTCAGTCCGGGGGCATTATTTGCCAAGGTCTAACCTTTATTGTCGAGTCAAACTCTTGCATCTTTGACCACAGTCTGCAAAAATGCACCTAATCCAAAATAATAATAGTAACGAGCTTCCATGAACCAACACAATTTATAAACCCAACCTAGGGGGCAACAAAATCCACACTCAAAGTGTCAAATTCAAGAGCAATATCAGATGATGGCATAGGAATTAATAAAATGTTGGGGCATGCACCCAGATGACTGATCGAACCCAAGTTGAGGTTGGGGCACCGTCACATACAAAAAACCAAGATCTTGACGGGACCAGTGAGGAATCAGGGGCATCCCTTTGAGGATCGAAAAAAATCATGTCACATTCATGCATGTAGTTGCATTCATCTTGCATTAAACCATTTTTGCAAACGTCATACATTTAGATTAAGTGCATACACCAAAGTCACCATGCATTTAGGGTAGACACATGCATTAGATACATTCATGCAATCTTGCTTGTACATAACAGGTCTAGGAAAAAGACCGAGTACCCTCGACGTGGGGGCAATGACAAGAAGGCCAACCCTAGTCTTGAAGGAGGCCAAACACGAAGAAGATGAAAACACCCAAAATAAAAGGTATCAGCGACAAAATCTTTGACAATTACTGACAAATGCTTTTTTCCTTTGTAGGATTTGATTCCTCCAACGATGGTGTGACGGACGCCAACATTCCAGATTTTACCCTCTGCCGACAGAAGCAGGGCAAATTTTTCCAGACATAGTCTCGCTGTCAATAGCACAACAATTCCACACCTTGCAAATCATGCCTCCATCAGTGGTGGTACGCCAACTTAATCTAGATCTTGCCTCTGCCGGTGGTGTTGCATATCAGATTTTCCATTCGGTCCTGTCTCTCCGTCAGTGGAGTAGCGGGTCTCACATTTTGCTGATCTAGTCTCTCCGGTAGTGGTGTAGCAGATCAAATCCTATCCATATCTTGCCTCCGTCGGTGGTGTTGCAGATCAAATTTTCCATCTGGATCCTATCTCTCCGTCGGTGGTGTAGTGGGTCCCACATTTTGCTGATCTAGTCTCTCCGTCAGTGGTATGACAAATCAAATCCTCTCCAGGTCTTGCCTCTTCGACGGTGTTGCAGCTAGACCTGAATTTTACTCGGAATTTACCTTTTTATTATAATTGTAGCTAAAAAAATCAATCCAAAAAGAAAAAAAGAAAAAGTAAAGAGAAAAAAATCAAAAAGAAAAAAATCAAAAAGAAAAAAGAAAAATTGAAAAAAAAGAAGAAAAAAGAAAAGAAATGAAAAAAAGAGCAAAAATGAAGGAAAAATAAAAAATGAAGAAAAAAGAAGAAGAAGAAGAAAACTATCCGATCCTGCCTCTTAGTCGGTGTCGTAGCTGGATCAAATTTTCAGACCTTGCCTCCTCGTCGGTGTTGTAGCTTGGTCAAATTTAACTGCCGGTCCTGCCTCCTCGTCGGTGTTGTAGCTGAACCAAATTCACTAACTTCTGGTCTTGCGTCTTCGTCGGTGTTGTAGCTGAACCAAAATTCACTAACTTCCGGTCTTGCCTCTTCGTCGGTGTTGTAGCTAGACCAAATTCACCAACTCTTGATCCTGCCTCTTCGTCGGTGTTGTGGCTGGATCAACATTACTAACTTTAGACCATGCCTCATCGTCGGTGTTGTAGCTTGGTCAAAATTTACTAACTTTCTAGTTGTATCAATGTTGTATCTCAAAAAAAAGAAAAAGAAAAAGAAAAAAGAAAGAAAAAAAGAAAAAAGTAAGAAAAAAAGAAGGAAAAAGAGAAGAAAAAGAAAAAAGAAGGAAAAAAAATAAAAAAAGACGAAAAAAGAAAAAAAGAAGAAGGAAAAAATCAAAAAATGAAAAAATGAGCTTTCAACCAAATTCTGATCATGCCTCTTTGTCAGAGTCGTAGCTTGATCACAAAAAGAACAACTATCCGATCCTGCCTCTTCGTCAGAGTTGTAGCTGGATCAAATCCCCGGACCTTGCCTCTTCGTCGGTGTTGTAGCTTAACCTAATTCACTAACTTCCGGTCTTGCCTCTTCGTCGGTGTTGTAGCTAGACCAAATTCACTAACTCTTGATCCTGCCTCTTCGTCGGTGTTGTAGCTGGATCAACATTACTAACTTTAGACCATGCCTCTTCGTCGGTGTTGTAACTTGGTCAAAATTCACCAACTTTCAAGTTTTAGCAATGTTGTAAGAAAAATTCAAAAAAAAGAGAAAAAAGAGAAAAAAAAGAAAAAGAAAAAAATATGAAAAAGAAACAAAAGCAGAGAAAAAGAAACAAAAAAAGAGAAAAAAAGAGAGAAAATTTGTCAGTTTTCTGATCTTGCCTCTTCGTCAAAGTTGTAGCTGGATCAGACATCAGAACTTTCACCTATCGGTCTTACCTCCTCGTCAGTGTTGTAGCTGGATCGAATTTTGTAGACCCTGTCTCTTAATCGGTGTTGCAGCTGGGTCGAACTCTATTTAGGTATTAGTTTATTATCAATAATGTAGCAAGTGGAACTTGGTTTGGCTTCCCCAACAAACAACCCCCATTTTGAAGGCTTTGCTTCCCTAAAGTGACAAGGTAGATCAATCAAGACAAGAAAGAAGACCTACGCGGAAGAGAAAGAAGATCTACCAAAGAAGGAAGCCACGCGTCAAAATGAGAGAAGTTCAGCCATATAAGACAAAAATGAGTACTTTTGATCTTTGCTTTGTTCTCGTTTCACAAGAACAAGCAAAGAGGGGCAACTGTAATCACTCATTTTTGTCCGGGTTTTAGTATTTTTAGTATTGTTGTAATAGTAATATTATTAATATAAAATTAATAAAAAATAATAAAAAATATATATATTAAAAAAAAGAAAAAAAAAGGAATTTATGTGGTTTAGGGTGGTCCACGTCACCTCCTTTAACCACCCCATTGCCTATATAAAGGCATGGGGTGGGGGGCAATTAAAATTGGAATTGAAATTAAGAGGGAGGCAATCGGCTGGGCTTTGGCCAAATAAGGGAACTTAGGCTCACGGCTAGCCCAGGACCGGGGCAGTGTTCTCGGTCCTAATCGGTTCGATCGGAGTCCTATTTTGGATCCGATCTAGTTAATTTTTTGGAGAGGTCGTGGTAGATCTCAGTGGGGTTCAGTCGGGGTTCGTCATTCGAACTCCTAGTTAGGTATATTTTCTTTCCATTTTATTTATATTGTAATTTTTATAATTTAATGAAGTAGTAGTTAATTTAAAATTGTGTTTTTAATTTGTACGTTTTAGATTAGTATGTTTTAAATTTATGTTTTATATTAATATTTTATTTATGTTAGATTTATTTTTATTTATGAGTTAGATTAATATTTATGTATGTATGTTTTAGATTAGTATTTTATTTATGTTAGATCTATTTTTATTTATGAGTTAGATTATTATTTATGTATGTATGTTTTAGATTAGTATTTTATTTATGTTAGATTTTGTTTTTATTTATGTGTTAAATTAATAGTTATGTATGTATGTTTTAGATTAGTATTTTATTTATGTTATATTAGTATTTTATTATGTTAGTATTTATTTATATTTTTATTGCAATGTATTTATTTATATTTGCCATATTTTTAGTTTGCATAACGGACATATATTTTGTCAATGCGGTGCCCTTTTATTCGAGCGTAAACGGGGCCAGTATCAAGCGTATTGATAGTGGTTGGGCGTTTACTCTCGAATAACGGGGCCTTTAAAATTTACTCGCTCTTATAATCAAATTTTAATTTAATCGTCACTTTAATCCGGAAAGTCTAATATTAATAAAGCGGTAATTATAAAAGTACAAATTCTGGGCAGTGTGGGGGTGCTAATCCTTCCTCATCCGTAACCGACTCTCGAACCCATCCATTTTAAATCTCTGGTTTTTTACGGTGTCCGACCTACCTAAGTGGCCGGTGGTGACTCCATTTTTAAATAAAACACATGTTTCTTCTAAAACTCCACGCGAAATAAAATATTTTCCAAACAAATATAAAAAAAACACATCATTTTTAGCGAGAAAAATCATCGCTACAAATTCAAATGGCACCATTTGAAGAACTTATGGTTATAAGTGTCACATTTCGTGGTGTTGGTCTGAATTGAGAGAAAATAAATTTATGTGAAAATAAAGTCGCTACCAACCTTTGAGGCTAGGTGAGATTGGACACTCATAAAAAACATTATAAAAAGATTTATTTTTTAAAAAAATTCCTTTTAGAAAAATAATTTCACAATTTTTCGTCTTGAACAAAAAAAAACACGAAAATGGATTTAAGAGCCAGTTACATATGAGAAAGGATTAACACCCCACAACGTTCAAAATTAGTACCTTAATCGATTATATATTATCTCGATATTAGAATTTTCAAGTTTGAGATAAATTTAAATTATGATCCGTTTAAATATGAATGCAATTCCGACTTTTTGATAATTTTAGCATCTAGTTTGTTCAATTTTAGGAAGGGTACTCTTTATTTTAAATAGTAAACGAAGATTGCACTCCAACGATTTAGGAGACCTTCTAATAAAGAAACATTGCCATAGTATTTTATTCAATAAGTAAAACATATGATGCAAGCGAAACTAACAAAGCAAATGCATTTGATGAATAGAAATACAAATGTCTTGCATGATGCAAATGGTAGTTAATAATAAATTTAGGACCTTTTAAGAATTTTTAATTTTTAATTTGGAAATTCATTGTTATTAAGAATAGGACTCTTTCATTCGAATGATTCTACAAAAAATTACTCAAACCATTTAGGAGAGTATTCCACGAATCAATCTCATAAAAAAGCATACTGCAAACAAATGTTTAAAGGTGACATTTTTATAATTTATTGAATTTTCACAAAATAATTCTTTTATTCAAATGATTTTACGGAAATGCACTCCATCAATGTAGGAGACCATTCCACGAACCAATCTCACAAAAGAGTCATCTTGAAAATATTTATCTTAAAAGTGACATTTTCATTATTAAAAATACTAACTTTTATCAAATAAAGGCGTTTAAGCAATAATATAATATAATATAATATAATATATAAGGATGAAAAAAACCCGATCTTTTAGGGTCGGATTTTTCTGAATTTTCTGTTTTCAGGTCGGGTTGAGTTTTAAAGAAGTTTGAGTTGGGTAGGGTTCAGGTTTAGGGTGGAAATTCCCCGACCTGGTTTATTTATGAATATATTTATTATTTTTATTAATTTTCTTCGGGGCGGGTTGAGCTTAATCGGGTTTTTAATTAAAATTTTGAGTTCGGGTCGGAGTCGGGTTATACTTTTATTATATCGGGTTGGGTCAGAGATAAAAATATATTAAACTCGGGGCGGGTTGGAACTTTAAATTTTTGGGTCGAGTTTGGGGTGGCCAAAAACCCGTCCCGCCCCCGTTGCCATCCCGAAATATAATATAATATAATATAATATAATATAATATAATATAATATAATATAATATAATATAATATAATATAATATAATATAATATAATATAATATAATATAATATAATATAAGGGTAATTTTCACCCGTGGTCCCTTTTGTTTGGGGTTTGTTCTATTTTGGTCACATGAATTCAAAAAAGGTCATGCTTGCCACTTACGTTTTGAATCGTGCTTGTTTTAGTCCATAGACCGTAAATCTCCGTTAATGAAAAAAATTAATTTCTAATTTAACCCCCAAACTTTATTTTTCACCATCTTCCTCCATAGTTGTAGCACTAGAAGTAACATACGAAAGAAAAACTACAAGAAACTAAAAGGAGAATCACCTTTTCATTGAAGAGAGACGAGTTATGAATCTCCAAGTTGCTTGTATATGTTGGCCAATTTGAGTTTCATTTCCAACATCTCTGATTACAGATTTAGGGATGAATGTTTCAAAGCAGAAAGTTGTGAGTTTGGGAAGGTATTCCAGCTCCAGGCATTCTAGTTTAGAGAAGAACACTTGAGTCCTCATTTCCTCCTCTATGGATCCTTCAGTGAAGATTACTTGCTCCATCATCTTACAATCCTTAACATGAAGCCTTTCGATTAGCACAAAATCTTCCACCATGAATGATGGAAACAGGTATTTCAATTTGTGACACCCTTCACCTTCAAATAATATAGGTTCTTCACATTCAACGAGGATGGGAGTGCTCGGTCGAGCCATATCTTCTGAATGTTAATCGAGGACAATTCTAACCACCTTAACTTGGGACAGACCACCTGCCGAAATAAATCTCATCATGATAAGATCACTCTTCATTCTTCACTTACAAATGCAATCAAACTGACAAAAGCAAATAACAACTCTGGTCCTTCAAATTTGAGCAGGATATGATTTTAGTTCTTTACTTTAAGAAGAAATAACTAGTTCGTTCATTCAACATCCTAAAAGTATGATTGTAACAAAGTTAATGAGTAAATAGTTGTATGTATAAACCAATTCCAACACAATCTAATCGTACACAAGTATCGGTGCAGATTTTTTAAAATGATTTTTCAAAATGATCCTTGGATTTTCTAAAATTTTCAAACAATAAAGGAAAATCTTTGAAATTTTATTTTATTTTTAGTCCAATTATTCATTTTAATAATTGGTGTTGATTGTATAATTAATATGCTAAAATTGATAATTAATGTTTGCATTTTTTATACATTTCCTAATCTACCCATAACCCACTAAACCCCTGACTAGAATGTATTGTATGTTTATGCAAGTTTGCATCCACCACCTCCAAATTGTTATAACAATTGCTTTATGCATACTTTAATTATCTAAGTTCAAGTCTTGCCCACCATAAATTATGCAGGTGTGAATTCTCAGTTTATATTTTATTTTACTTTTTTGAAAGGTGTTTATATTTTAAGTCTTATTATATGTGATTTCTTTTTAGATTTATACTAATTTAGGTTCAGATATGTTCCCGTTATCCGTCCATCCATTTATGCTTTTGTAATGGTTGATTTTGGCCATATTTATACGGATGCATTGATTGCAATTTATACATTGTATTGATCTAACTAACTGACTTAGCATTTTCCACGTTTAATATATTATGTAGACCTCCCACTTTTTATTAAGTGCAAGTAAGCAAATAGAGAGGAGAAGAACAAGGCAGATGAATATTGAATAACAAACTGACCTTGTCGCTGATAAAAGCTGCAGTCTTGTCTTTCCCCGTCTCTATTGGAGTTGAATATGAAAATACAATCATCTTTGGACACTCAGCTATCCTAATGTCTGTTAACTTGTCAAGTTGGAACACCCCTCTATTTCTAGGTACCACAGCTGGGGAAATGTATTATTGTAACTTTTGTTTTGCATCTGTTTGGTAATTCATTTGATTGGATTGGATTATGCTTTTGTTGTTCATCTAGGCCGGTCCTACATAATATCGTAGCCGGAGTGTTTTCGAAGATGCCACTCCCGAGATGGTGAGGGATTTCTTTTGGGATGATGAATTTCGACCAAAGTGGGATAAGATGCTTGCTAGTGCTGCAACTATGGAGGAAGATGGTGAAAAATAAAGTTTTGAAAGTTTGGGGGTTAAATTAGAAATTATTTTTTTATTAACGAAGATTAACAGTTTAGGGACTAAAACAACCACGATTCAAAACGTAAGTGGCAAGAATGATTTTTTTTGAATTCAGGTGACTAAAATAGAACAAACCCCAAACAAAAGGGACCACGGGTGAAGATTACCCAAGAATGCAGATGACTAAAACACAATAAACTTGAAATTTAAAAGGAAGAAATGTAAATGAATTAAAGCAAAAATGAGAGTAATTTGCAAAGAAATAAAATATCAAAGGCATAAATTAAAATAACATGATTAAATTGTGAAGAATCAAATAAAAAAGGCTCAAAAGCAAAGAATAAAATAAAAATGACTAAATTAAAATACATAACAAACGTAGAGGGACCAAAAGTGAAAATAACTCATCCCATTCAAAACACGCGGACCCTATATGTGTCGGGCTTGGATGCGGTATATTGGTAAGCTATGTTGACAATCCTATGTTGTTTCAAGTACCTGGTATATTTTCGGGACGAGCACATGTCGAGGACGGCTGAAGTATGTATCGGGGATGTTCTACGTCGACAAGGTACGACTGAAAAATGTTAGGGACGGCTGATATTTTTTGGGGGACGGCATGTGACCTTCACGTCTGTTTCTAAGGTTATTTTTTTCATATTCTCTTAAGCTCGTTTTTTTATTTTACTATTCGAGCAACCAAAAAAAATAACTGCGCAGAGACGACACAAACAAAAACAATCGATGTTATTTTTTTGTAGGTTTCTCTCGTCGTCCTTTTGACCACATCTCTATTTTTTAAATTGAAAAAATATGAAAAAACGGTGGAGAGAATGAAAAAATTAAAAAAAAAAAGAATGAAGAAAGGTGGAGAGAAGAAAAAAACGATAAAGAAAAATAGGGGAGAATGAAGAGGCTGCTGTAAATATTAAATTTCAGCTAAAATTGTTCTCCAAATCTTGTGAAAATTAAAAGGATATCTTCTTTGGAGATAATTTAGGGTTAAATTACCACTTAGCCCTTCTATTTGTGAAATATCATAAAAGTTACACTAAGAAAAGTTGGGCCAATGAGAAAATAAATGAGATTAAGCCCAAAATCAACAGAACAAGCATATTATCATGCATTCTAAAATATTCATAACTTGAACCCAAGATTCGAATCGTAAAATAAAAATTTGAATGCATAATTCAAACTACTAAATATTTTAAAATATTCATAACTTGAATCTAAAATAAAAATGTTGTTTAATATTTTTTCTAGACTTAATTTATTGTTTGAGATTTGTAATTTTAATATTATGTTTTCTTTTTATAATTTTTTTTTCTTTCTAATTTACTATGAATTTTGATGTTTTATTATATATATATATTAAGATTTATTTTATATTTGTCGTACATTTGTCGTACCCGTACCCTGTAAATTTAAAAAACGTTGTTTCCCGTCCTCGTCCTTGTATCCATCCTCATATCCGTGTCAGTGCAACATAGCGTTGTGCTCCCAATACGAGGACGTGAGTTCGAACCTTAAAGACGATATTGTTGGGAGGGCAACCTCGCAACCTAAACACGGACCGTAAGACGGATATATATATATATATATATATATGTATATGTATATATAACAGAAAAAAAGTGTATTCCCAAATTTCTTTGTGCTATATTTCTACATGTGATTTCAATTAATATTTATGTATGTCGTTAGTTCAGTAATTTCTTTGTCTTGTATTCTGGATAGAGCATAATAGTGGAACTAAGTTAATGTATTACTTTAACTCTTAGTATAACGTTTTGTCTCTGCTGACGTGATTGTGAATTCATAACGAGCCGAAAGTTATTGTTTTGTTTGTGTGAGATGTATCCCTCGACCAGTGCTACACTTTATTTCAGTGACGGGTCACATGAATGATTGGGTGGATAACTTTTTAAAGTTTATATATATAGCTTTAATTTTTTTAATTTTTATAAATTAATTTTTAAATCTTATAATTTGTGTTTACACTGAAATTTTGAGATTTTATAATTTGTGCCGAAATATTTTAGTTTGTACACACCTTCAAAAAGATTTTCTTAATACGTTTCGTGAAAATAAAGTTGTGGACAACTATTATCGTATTATACGGAGAGAAGGAACAAGCAAAATCTGCTATTTTCTCTCTTTTTTTGAGAGTAAATGGAAGTCATTTTCAGAATATTAAGGTCATCATAAGTAGGTTAGTTTTTGTCATCTACCATGGGACATACTCTTTGACCTTCCATTTCTAAACCAATGGCCGTAAAACCATAACATTTCAAATGTCTTAAAGCCTATATTTTAATATAATTCTCCTCATTAGAGGTTTTTGTCTTTGAAGCTAAAGGGACGCAAGATTTATAGGATGCGAACTTTTAAGAAGTTATATAAGAAAATTAGAGTGTGAAATTATAAAATGTAGGTGTGTAAAATTAGATTATCAATAAACGATACAAAAAACGGGTAATTATTCCATGCAAAGGCGGTCGAAACAATTGTCTTTAGTTTTAGTGTTTAGGGACTCTGTTTAGGGTTTAAGGTTTATGAGTTTAAGTGTAGGAGTTTTGAATTTAGGGAGTGTTGTTAAAATCTAGGGTTTAGTGCTAAAAATTAGGGTTTATAGGTTAAAACCTAAATCTGTAGCCCTAAATTCTAAATCATTACACTTAAACCCATAAACCGTAAATGGAGCCCCTAAACACTAAAACCAAAGACACTTGTGGAAACTTTTAGTTTTCACGGCAGTACACGAAATATTTTCCCACAAAAAAATATATAAACTATATTAGAATTTGAAATTTCCACAGGTGCGATTGGTCCATCCCTTGAAACTTTTGAAAAGGTGGTGTGCGAATAGCGCAGCAAATAGTTACGTTGTTCATTCTTGTGTTCCTACATTCCGAATGCCATAAACTGGTTTCCTCATTCTACTGCGTCAAAGAGTGTGTACTTTACACATTCCATAAAAAAAGTTCACCTTCTTATACTCTGAAAAATGGTGGAAATTTGTACTGCTTAAGATAGACCATTTCTGTCGAAAAATCTCAACAACAAACTTGACTTCTGCTCTTCATCCATTTTCGGGTCTTACAAAGCTGACATGTTCAAGACTGAAAGCACAAATGACAACATTCAGAATACTATTTGTACTTGTATCCCACGAGTTCTAAGTCTTTGATCTGTTCAGACATGAATAATGACTCCAAGAATTTTGAGGTTGCATTTAGCTGTCGTCTGTGTTTCAATGATCGTGTGGAGAAAACTGGACGCAACCAAAGACTCCCGCTGCCCAAAACCGTGTGGGCCTTTTTTCATGTGTTTAACAACCAAAAATGATGAATTATCGAACAACAATCAATTCGTCTAGCGGGCAGCTCATTCCTGAGATTTTTGTGGCATAAGGGTGAACCTAAAATTTAGGTTTCTAATAACAAGTATTGGGGATTGAACATTACTACAGCTAAATGAAACCTCAAATATAACTTCTTAAATATCGGATTCCTAATAACAATTCTTGAAAAATCGCGTAATCAATCCCCAACAAGTATTGAAAAAACTGGACTCCTAATAACAATTATTGCAAAAATTGGACCCCTAATAACAAATATTAGAAGAAAAAAAATTAAATTTTAAGAATAAATCCCTAATAATAAGTATTGGGAAATTTTAACCCTAATTAGGGGTGAGCGTTCGATCGAGTTGAGTCAAAAAATTTTGAGTTATTTGAGTTGACGCGTCATATTTTACAACTCAAACTTTATTTGAAATTTTTTCGATTCGAGTCGAGTCGAGTTTAAGAAATTCGAGTCGAGTCGAGTTTTCGAGTTCCTATAAAAATTTAATTGTAATTATTTATCATATTGTCGTACGGTTTGATTCCAATTTAAATCACTTTCTCTAATCATATAAGATATGCATATATATATATATATATATATATTTTCTTCATATGTTGCAATATTTCTTCATATTTTTATATATCGGTGTATATATATAATAAAAATTGAGAGACTCGTCTCGAACTTAAAAATAAATTTATTAATTACTAAAAGTTTTGAGTTATTCGAGTTATTCGAGTTTCTATTTTACAACCCAAACTTTATTTGATTTTTTTCGAGTCGAAACGAGTTTATGAAATTTCGAGTCGAGTCAAGACGAGTTGAGTATTTTCGCTTCGAGTCGAGTTATTCGGTTTTTTCAAGTCGAGCCGAATTTTGCTCACCCCTAACCCTAATAATAAATGCAAAAAAAATAAACTATCATTAAAATTGAACCGCTTTAATTATGAATAATGGGCCGTGAACAAGCGGTGGGCCCTGGGTCGTCGCCCTTATGGCCCACCCTCAGGGACGAGACTGCTAGTGAGACTAGACGTTAGGTCTATTAAACAAGGTCAGAGATTTGAATCCTGACCTTATGAATGAGGAAAATTAGTGGGTACCAGATTAATTAACCAATGAATCGGATACTGATGTTAAAAGATAATGAATTATCAGCTGAGTTGAGATATGGAAGATGGATATGTTAAAGGCCAGCCATGTGAAAAAGATGGATGAGGTTTCGTCAATTGTGTTAAAGTTTCCACTAGTTTTTGTTGGGATTGATTACACGAGAGCCATGCACCATTTATTTGGTGCACAAAACTTAGGTTGATCATCAATGTGGAAAGGATATGAAAGCTGCTTGGTCATTGGTCAAGTCTAAAAGAATAATATTGCGTCTTGGTCTTACTTGCATATTATTATATTACCTTCACTTCAGGCAACCCACCTCCCAATATGTCCTTACCCTATCCGTGTGATAACTCCGTTATTAAGAATATATTTTTTTGTCATTTTTCGGTTTCTTTAATTATGTTTTATACTAAAAATTTAAGTTTAGGATTAAGGTTTAAGGTTAGGGTTTATGAGTAGAATTTAGGAATTTAGTGTAGTGTGTATTTTTTAAGGTTTAAAGTTTAAAATTTAAAATTTAGTGTTAGGGGTTAGAATTTATTTTTTTAATGTTAGAATATAGAAATGGACGTCGAAAAAGGATAAGTTTTTTGTCTGTTACTTAGGAACGAAGCTAGAAATTTTATATTAAAAGTTGATTTGAACATGTAAATTTCTTAAAGTCAAAGATATAAATATTCCATGTTAAGTGAAATTATTTTTTATTATATTATTTTTTCGATTTAACAACAACTATAACAACACAAGCCTATTTTGACAATCTAAATCATAAACTTTTTTTTGACAAATCTTAATTTTAATTCTAATCTTATCTAGAGGAAAGAGGAAGGAGACTTTAGGAGAAGCAATGAGGATGCTCTTAGTGGGTCTAGAACTTATGACCTAAAAAAACGAAGGAACAAAGATGAACAGCTTAGTCAACCGACCAATGAACCTTTGAATAAAATGATTTTAGTATCGTCTAGATTCTTCATTCAATGTTGTTGTTAATATCCACATTTGAACACCAGACCAAATAATATTGTATACTCCATATTTATATTTGCCTTCCCAAATAGCTGTTTGGTTGATGGGAAAATAACTGACATTTAATATGAGTGTAACCTCTTTGTGTTTACACTTTTCATCACCTTTATTTATTTATCTCGTAGTGGAGTCTTTGAGAAAATTCGATTTTGATGAACGCACCAATCCAAGTATGTTAAATCCCAATTATTTTGAGACCAATTATTCAAAATTCATTGGATATTACTTTATAGGATGACCCCATAAAATTATCTTTTAAACCGTAAAAAATATATAATTTATTATTGGTTTCCGCGTAGTTTAAATTTAAATATTGTTTTAGAAAATTTAAAAATATTTACTTTTTGTTATCATCCAATATTTTATATTTTTGAAATATATTTCATAAGATTTGAACACTACTTGGGTATGAATGGCTTATTTATTTAATTTGTTCCAAATAAATAAAACCAAAAGCAAAGGTCCACACGGCGAAAGACTCTTTTAAGACACTGGTGGGAGTAGTAGAGAAGAGAAATGTCAAGAATATTGGCAAAATCCTAACTACTTCACACCACAAAGTTGAAATCTCATTTTTTTAGTGTCTACTTCTTTCACTACTTAATTATATATAAAAAATCATTTATTTAACATATAATATATTGTAATAAGATAATTAATAGGATTAGAGGTAATATATTATATAGGAGGAGGTTTAAGTTGGGGAAAGGAAAAAATAGTAAAGATCATTTTAGCATTCTATTATGATTATATGTAGTATTTTATTTCAGTTTTATATATGGATAAACTTATGCATACTTGTAGATACGATGTTCGAATCTGGATCACCTAGGGAAATATCTCACCCTTTATCACTGGAACTACTCAATGAGTTCAAAAAAAATTATATGTGTTGCAATTTGAACTTTAGAACCAGTTAAATATTGTCTTTTACGCATGGTTGCATGAAGTAAATGAATTAATCTTTACTTATTTTTTCTCCCTTTCTTGCCTTTTCATTTCCTTGTCTCTCTTCAATGTGCATATATACATGTGAGATATGATCCGCTGATATAATATAAAAGTTTTTAGTTTTACATCTTTTAGAGATCATTAGATGAGTGAAAATAAATGATTGAGATTAACAGTAAAAATTGATAAGATTTTTACGAAAAAAAAACAAATAGAATTATTCTTAATTTATTTTTTTTTAATTTCATCTATTATATAGTTTTTACATTAAGTGAATCCTACTCTCTACATATATGGATACTTATACTTTAACTGTACTAAATTGAGGGTATATTTACTTTACACATATTTGTTGGATATGAATTTTATTTTCTAGACAACATAAGCAGAGATAGAGCCAGGATAAAGGGTTGGAACAAATATAAATATTTTAAAAACAAGAGGAACGTGTTTAATTAATCTATTTTTTTAAATTATGTAAGAAAGGTAAAATAAAAAATTGGGGCGGGGGCGTGGCCTCCTCCCTGGGCCTTATTCTCTTCATCCCTGGACATAAGCTTTTATTTCTTAATAACTAAAATATTCAATTTATTAACTAAATTATATTTTTTAAAAATAATAAATCAAATCGTTCTAAACCACCCTAAATTTGGGTAAAACAATTAAAATTTTAAAACCAATTGTAGCGATGTCTTTCTTTTAATCGCTAAAAAAAATGAGTTTTCGAAGGATGTTGAGAGGTGTTTGTGACTCTTTTGGATATAAAATATTTGTTCCGTGGGGTTTTTTAAAAAACCGCATTAAAAAATGGAGTCGCCACCGGCCACTTAGGTAGGCCGGACACCATGAAACCAGAGATTCAAAAAGACAGGGTTCGGGAGTCGGTTACGGATGGGGAAGGATTAGCACCCCCACACCGCCCAAAATTGGTACTTTAATAAATACCGCTTCATTAATATTGGATTTCCGGATTAAAGTGACGATTATTTTAAAATTCGGTCATAATTGCGAATTAATTTTAAGGGTCCCGTTATCCGAGAATAAACGCCCAACCACTATCACTACGCTTGATACTGGCCCCGTTTACGCTCGGATAAAAGGACACCGCATTAACAAGTTATAAATCATATGAAATCTTAGTGGCAAAAATATAAAACATGGCAAAATATTTAAATGTAATAAATATTGACATAACAGAATATTAATCTAACATAGATGATATTCTAGACTAAAACATGCATATATACATATTATTCTAAATAATAGATAATAACAACTTTAACAGAACAGAATAACAAGGTAGGAATAATTAAGTATATAGACGAACAAATATTTAAAAAAAACATACATGCTATTAATAAAACATATTTCAACATATATGAACAATATATTATACGTAAAAGAAGACACACTAACACGTAACCTAAAAGCCAAGAAAACATACAATACGTACAAAAATACAATAACATGCTGTTTTACGAGTCAAATAGAACATAACATGCTTTAATACGAATAACCGGATAAAAAACATGACTATCATAAGCTTAACACATATATACCTATAAACATAAAATACGAGTCATATGTGAGGGACATAAAATAAAATAATAGGATATCAATATATACGATTATAATACGAACATGAATATTTACAAAGAATACAGGATCAAAATGAAAGAAAAACAAAAGTCAAGTAAGCGTAAATTAAAACAACAATAATATGTAATTTAGGGACGAAATTGCGAAACAAGCAAAACCTAAAAGGACCAGAATTGTAATTAGACCAAGGGGAAGACTCAAAATGAAAAATTCAAAAACGCGGGATGGTTAAGGGCGTAATTTTACCATTCAAAAACTGATTCGGTGTAATTTAAGGACTAGATTGTAAACTTTTGAAATATCGGGGGACGGGATTGTAATTATACCATGCGGCGAGACAAAAACGAAAATATTGAAAACGCGGGATGGTTAAGTGCGTAATTTACCCATTTAGCAAAATAATAATAACAACTATAAAAGCCCCCATTTTAGGCCGAAAACAAAATTTTGGTCATTCGTTCATTTTTCTGGTTTTTGGTAGAACCACGTTCTTCATTTTCTCTCCCTTGTTCTTCTCAAACCCGACTCGGGCGGCCGGCCGCCGTGTTCTCCACCGCGCCGCCGCCGCCGCTAATCGGCGCGGTGAGCCTCAAAAACACACCAAAATAACCCCTATTTCATCCTCAACATGAATCCGTGGTTGGATTCGAGGATACCCCTTATTTACCCTAGATCTAGGAAATACGAACAAAAAAAAAGTTTTAAACCTAAAACAAAACTACCAGGGCCTTCCCCCTTCCTTGATTCACCATCTCGACTTGGGAAGCCGAAAGGCTTGTCACCGAGGAAAGGGAGACCTGACAAACGGCGACAGTAAGACTTCTCTTTTTTTGTTTCTGTTTTTTTTTTGTATATGCATGTAAATAAAACAAGTAAGAAAAAGAGACAAGTGTTTACCAATGGACCTTTTTTTTTATCTCTCGACCGTTACAAATTTTTGGTTTTACAAGATCTCTGTTCTCTCTTTTTTTTTGTTACTACTCTCTTTGTTTTTTCTTTTTTTCTTGTTACAAGATTTCTATATCATATATATCATTGTCTTCTTTGTTGCAAGTTGCATCTTGCTTTTTCAGATCTGAACTGAACTGACAATTTTGCTTGTTATCTTGGGCATGTTCTGAACATGGGGACTGAATATCGGTGCGGTGGCGGTATGGATATTCGCGCCAGGCCAGACGTGTTCTCGGCCGTTAGATCAGATCTGATCTAACGGTCGAGATGGCTTGAAGAACGACCGGCCTGGATGGAGCCTCGATTTGACGAAACGGCTTCAGATCTCGCCACGTGGAGCTCCGCAGTCGAGGAGTCAGAACGCGTGGATCCTACGCGCGCGTGGGATGTTAAAGCGACCGTGCGTGGACCACACGAGCGCGTGGCACTCGAACGGTCCATACGTGTGGAACACGTGCCTGGCAGATATTTTTGACCTCTTGGTTGCATCGTGGCCGTTGGATCAGATCTTAATCCAACGGCCCACAGTTACCTGCACATTGTAAATAGATAAGATTTAGATTTGGGCCAACCGGGCCTTGTAATTGGACTTGGACTTGGATTGTAAATTTTATTTGGGTTTAATATAATTAATTTTTATTTTATCAGCCCAATAATATTAATAATAATATAATTATAACAGCAATACATATACAACGACAATGTATACTTATATTATACAATCATTAATTAATATAATATTCTAGCATACGTACGTATAATCATACATATAATTAACATAACATCCATATATATTAATCATATACGCTCATACACATGCGACACACATACACCCTTAATATGTAAACATACATAGCTTATAATATACATGCATACCCTTTATATATATTAGTAAAACTCATGCAAACAGTAAACATATAATATAATAAACATACATGCAACACTAATAGGTATTTACAAGTAAAAAATGAGTGATTACAGTTGCCCCTCTTTGCTTGTTCTCATGGAATGGGAACAAAGCAAATATTCATAAGCACTCATTTTTATCAGACTTCCCTGTTTGTAGCTTTGGAAAAACGTGTTCTTTTGGATATCTCCGCTCTTCCTTGGCTGAATCTTCAGGCTCGAAAGTTCTTCCTATATAGGACTTCGTCACCTTCCGATCTTGGAGCTACAGGCTCTTCCTATATAGAACCCTTCACTTCGAGACTGTAAAGCTTAGAGTCCTTCCTATATAGAACTTTTCGCCTTCAACGCTGGTTTCTCCTATATAAAACCTTTTGCGCCGCTGATGGATTTTTTCGACTGGGAGTTCTTTTTGAGATTTTATATTTAGGGTTTTCTCTCTATGGAACCTTTCACTGGGGCTTGAAAATGCCGGTTCTTTTTTTTTTACGAGGCTGTTGCCTTTTTTGGACCTACGCTACTAAGACTGCCACATCATGCCCGAAGGACTTACTGATGACCCGAAGGATTTATCATCATGCTCGAAAGACTTACTGATGGCCCGAAGGACTTAACATCGTGCCCGAAGGACTTACCGATGACCCGAAGGATTTAATATATGGATCTGACGCCGACATGGCTGTTGTTTTATAGGGACTCACGTTGATATGCCGCCACATCATGCCCGAAGGACTTACTGATGATCCGAAGGATTTAACATCATGCTCGAAATACTTACTGATGACCCGAAGAATTTAACATCGTGCCCGAAGAACTTACCGATGACCCGAAGGATTTAATATCTGGATCTGACGCCGACATGGCTGTTGTTTTATGGGGACTCATACTGATATGTTGCCACACCATGCCCGAAGGACTTACTGATGACCCGAAGGATTTAACACCACGCTCGAAAGACTTACTGATGACCCGAAGGATTTAACATCGTGCCTGAAGCCGATGACCCGAAGGATTTAATATCTGGATCTGACGCCGACATGGCTGTTGTTTTATGGGGACTCACGCTGATATGCTGCCACATCATGCCCGGCGGACTTACGATGACCCGAAGGATTTAACACCACGCTCGAAAAGACTTATTGATGGCCCGAAGGACTTAACATCGTGCGAAGAACTTACCGATGACCCGGCGGATTTAATATCTGGATCGGCGCCGACATGGCTGTTGTTTTATGGGGACTCACGCTGATATGCTTTGCCATCATGCCCGGAAGGACTTACGATGACTGAAGGATTTAATATCTGGATCGACACCGACATGGCTGTTGTTTTATGGGGACTCACGCCGATATGCTTTGTCATATCATGCCCGGACGACTTACCGATGACCCGGCGGATTTAACACCATGCTCGAAAGACTTACCGATGACCCGGCGATTTAACATCGTGCCCGGGGACTTACCGATGACCCGAAGGATTTAATATCTGGATCTGACGCCGACATGGCTGTTGTTTTATGGGGACTCACGTTGATATGCTGCCACATCATGCCCGGGACTTACCGATAACCCAAGAATTTAACACCACGCTCGAAAGACTTCTCGATGGCCCGAAGGACTTAACATCGTGCCCGGCGGACTTACCGATGACCCGAAGGATTTAATATCTGGATCGGCGCCGACATGGCTGTTGTTTTATGGGGACTCACGCCGATATCTTTGCCACATCATGCCCGGCGACTTACGATGACCCGAATGATTTAATATCGGATCCGACGCCGACAAGGCTGTTGTTTTATGGGGACTCACGCTGATATGCTGCCACATCATGCCCGGCGGACTTACTTATGACCCGGGATTTAACACCATGCTCGAAAGACTTACCGATGACCCGAAGGATTTAACATCGTGCCCGGAGGACTTCTTGATGACCCGGCGATTTAATATCTGGATCCGACGCCGACGTGGCTGTTGTTTTATGGGGACTCACGCTGATATGCTGCCACATCATGCCCGAAGGACTTACTGATGACCCGAAGGATTTAATATCTGGATCTGACGCCGACATGGTTGTTGTTTTATGGGGACTCACGCTGATATGCTGCCACATCATGCCCGGCGGACTTACGATGACCCGGCGGATTTAACACCATACTCGAAAGACTTACCGATGACCCGAAAGATTTAACATCGTGCCCGGCGGACTTACCGATAACCCGGGATTTAATATCTGGATCGACGCCGACATGGCTGTTGTTTTATGGGGACTCACGCCGATATGCCGCCACATCATGCCCGGCGGACTTACCGATGACCAAGAATTTAAACACCACGCTCGAAAGACTTACGATGGCCCGAAGGACTTAACATCGTGCCCGGGACTTACCGATGACCCAAAAAAGATTTAATATCGGATCCGGCGCCGACATGGCTGTTGTTTTATGGGGACTCACGCTGATATGCTGCCACATCATGCCCGGGGACTTACGATGACCCGGCGGATTTAATATCTGGATCCGACGCCGACAAGGCTGTTGTTTTATGGGGACTCACGCCGATATGCTGCCACATCATGCCCGAAGGACTTACCGATGACCCCCGGATTTAACACCATGCTCGAAAGACTTACGATGACCGAAGGATTTAACATCGTGCGGAAAGGACTTACTAATGACCCGGGGATTTAATATCTGGATCTGACGCCTACATGGCTGTTGTTTTTTGGGGACTCAAGCTGATATGCTGCCACATCATGCCCGAAGGACTTACTGATGACCCGAAGGATTTAACACCATGCTCGAAAGACTTACTGATGGCCCGAAGGACTTAACATCGTGCCCGAAGGACTTACCGATGACCCGAAAGATTTAATATCTGGATCTGACGCCGACATGGCTGTTGTTTAATGGACTTTGATAAATTCTTCGATAATTCTTCAAATACCTGTTTAGGAACAAGCAAAATTGACATGCCCCTATCTATATGATGCATGTAATGTTATGCTTTCTTTCTCCTCTTTTTCTTTTTCTTTGTTAATCTTATGTTCTGAAAAGTCATTCTTCTGATTTCTCTATTTCCTTTCCTTTTGCGGTATGCTCAATTTTGATCTTCATTTCACAAAATTTTTGCTCAATGGGCATCTACTCTTGTTCTTTTACACGAGCACCCGCCTTTCTTCTTCAGGGTTTCTGCCTGCTTCACCAACAAATGCTATATTATGCGCGTGCAGAGAATCTTACTATTCTTTCTGTTCTGCATTGCCCCATTCGAACGTGCTCGGCTACCTTCCAATTCTTTTGACCCAATATTCTGAGTATTTGTTAATTTCGTTATCGGGGTGAGCGAAATGCTTCTTAACCTCAATCTTCTTGTTGTCTCTTGACGGGCACCATTCATCGATTTCTGTGCTTTAATTCTTTGGAGACTTAATGTTTACTTTTTTACCGTTCCCACACTTTGTAAGCTCATACTTGTCATGTTTCGTCTTTCATTTTCTTGAACCAAACAAGGCATCATGGCTGGAATTCGCTTCTTGTTCTTGAGCTATCTGACACAAGGCTATACCTTTGTTATCATCTTTATTCTGTGCATTGTGAGGTCATTTCTGGTTAGGGGCTTCAATAGTATCCGCCTCCTTGTGTTCTGGATCTTACCCCTGAAGTAATACATGAAAATTTTTATTGCTTTAACTTGTCAATTTGCTGATTAGTGTTCCACCGAAGGGTATCATTTAGATTAACATACAAGATTTTGAAAACACAGCATAGGAGCTCTGGATATCATGTGCAAGAGTGGCTTAGATTCAACCACTTGGTAATTTAAAGATGTGAAATCTTCCCTGGTGACTCGGTTCATCCTCATGATTACCGCGTTGCTGCAGAATACTACTCTTTCTCAATTCTCATTATCTACTCCGCCCCCAAAAGGGTAGGCTTGTATAACCACTTGAGCGCAGAAATATTACTCTAGAAATAGAGTTCTAGGTGGTGCGAGTCTTAATTTCTCCCATGATATCGCCTATCATTTTTTTCTTTTTTCATCTTTTCATCATTTTTTCCTTTTTTTTGTTTTTTATCATTATTTGAGGAAATCAATTCGTCACAGTCTTTTGTCTTGAGGACAACGATAGAGCAAACAACACTGCCTCAAGTTACTCGGCATAGTCACGATTTGAAAATATTACCATCACTCATGAAGCTAAGGTTTCTTGAATTGGATGATATATCTCCACCCTATCGCTTCAGCGGAGTGCCCCAAAATTTCCATACTCTTATCCGAACAAGCCTATTACCAGGTTTCGAACATAGGAGTACTTTTTATTATTATTTTATCCTTCTTTATTTTCATTTCTTTTTTTTCTTTTTTTTTCTTTTTTTTACTACCTAGAAGATTATGCCTAGAGTTTCAATTTCAAGCAACTCTACATGGTTAACATTTAGAGCTTTTTCGTCCTTGAATATCATCGAAAGAGTAATAATCTCGCTTTGTTGACCAGAGTCCGGTGGGGAAGATCACATATCATCGTTGTCACGACATCTATCTAATGTCACATCTTGCAATTGATATCCAATGTCCTACAACGGCGAGAAAATATCTATGTGCTTTCAAAAACATTATATGTTAAGCGAAATGTGTTCTTTATAAAAATCAACAAACATGCCCCATCACAAAAGATCTTTGCCACATGGGGGCCACATAGAGTTGATCCATTGTATTACTTTAGGAAGGTATTTAATGTAGAGACATCTATGGCTTCTTCAGCACTATGTAGATTTGCTTCTCATCCTTGGTTTTCCACTGCTTGATCAGCTCTTGTGTCAGGGTTCCATCATTGACCAGCTTCTTGATTTCATCCAGTAAAGGTCTACATTTTCTGGTGGGATGCCCCGGTGCCCCCATATGGAATTCGCATGTGCTACTCGAGTCAAAACTATGGGCATACAGATCAGGTGCACTCTTCATCGGCCTAGGAACAAGATAGTGACCCTCTACCAGATGAGGCTAAATGTCTGAAATAGATATTCCAAACACTTCCAAATTTGCGCTCGTCCGAGGAATTTTCCTTGATGACCCCGATTTGTCAGTCTGTCTCCTTCTTTTACGGCCACGCGAACCCTGGAGATGACATTCATTTACGTCTCCATCCTTATCTATCTTATCTTCGATTCGGTCTTTAGACTTAGACCCCAATTTTCCTTCTTTGACTGCATATTCTATTCTTTCTCCAATCGTCATGAAATCTTCGAATCCGTTTCTCGATTTCTCCAACATCACATCGAAGAAGGGAGAGGGAAGCGTTGCATAAAATAGGGGAGTCAACTCTTCTTCCGCTATAGGGGGTTAGACTTGGGTAGCCAGACATCGCCACCTTAATGCATACTCCATGAAGCTTTCATTTGGCCTTATTTTCTCATTCTGAAGAAACTGTCGACATGATGCTAAATCCAAAGCATATTTGTATTGATCCAAGAAGGCATTAGCGAGGTCACCCCATGACCTAACTTGGTTTCTGTTCAAACGGTTATACCACACTGCTGCTGGTCCCTTCAGGCTATCATGGAAATGGTGGATCAACAATTCTTCGTTCTTCATGTATCCTTCCATTTTTCTACAAAACATGGTTAAGTGAATCTTCGGGCAGCTGGTTCCGTCATACTGCGCAAATGCGGGAACCTTGAAATCTGGAGGAATGACCAAATCAGGGACTAGGCAGAGTTCCCTCGTATTAAAAACATTTATCTTCTCTTTCTTCTTAAGCTCTTTCTTGATTTTTTCTTCTAACTGGTTAAGCCTCGACTCTTCAATTCGTTCCATTTTGATTAATTCTGCCATCGAACCCCATGTATTAAATGATGAAGTGCCATGTAAAACAATGCAAAAATGTGATGCAAATGCAATGCATGAATGCAATAAAGCATTGATTCCGCAAGTGATTTGTCCTTATAGAACATCTTTCATTCAGACTAAAAGGTTTCATTACATCCGGTATTAGGGTTTTACAGATATCGGTGAGCCCTGGCACCTAATGTCTTGACCTCATTCAATAGTCCCGTCAGTTTTCCTTCGCGGTCCAATGCCGGATCCATATTTTGGCTTATTGGTGCTGCTGCATCGGCTAAATCTGCTATCTGTTGAGCTGCTTGTCGGGCTTGAGTCGTAACCATCTTCATGTCCCGGTCTTTCTCCTGTATTGTTTGCTCGGCCTTTTGTAGCTTAACGGTCATTGCCCTAGCACGGATCTCACTGGTACGTAAAGCAGTCTCGAGCCTCACTATCTGTTCTTTGAGTGCTGCGTTTTCCATTTGGAAGGCTTGTGATTCATTCCTTTCCTGGTGTAGACTTGATTTCAGGATATCTTCCATGGTCAGACTGTTATCCAACTCATTTTGGAGAAAATCGCATTGGCCTTCAGCTTCTTCCAGCTTCTTTGATAATGATCTGACTTTATTCTTACTATTCTTGCATTTCTGCTTTCAGCGTTCTGAACCGTTCCTCAGCTGAATCATACCATTGACCCACTCTTCCGTGGTGTCACCCAGACCGAAACTCTTGAATTCAAAGTGCAGCTTCTGGTACTCGTCTTGTACATTCTTTGATTTCATACTCAGATTATGCCTCTCATACTCGAGCTGGTCGCGATTGTGTGCGAATTCATCTTCTAAGACACTTTTATTCTTGGTTCCTAACTTTATCCCGCTTAAGTGACCCACTCCTGTGTTATCCGAACCTTGGGCTCGGTATTAACCTTCATTTGACTTTGCCCCTCGGGCCACGACTGGCTGGCTGAAGAATCGGGGTTGTCCGTCTTCGAAACCCATTATTCCCATTCTGATAAGATCTTGAACTCTGTCCTTCAGGGCTCTACAATTTTCAGTGTGATGACTCGAATCACCTATGTGGTAGCTGCACCGGACACGACTGTTGTAATCTTTTGGATAATGAGGTTTTCTTGGTACAGACTTCATTGGTATGATAAGGTTCCTTTCGACAAGCAACGGAAATAACTCGGCGTATCTCATGGGTATAGGATAATGTCTTCTGATGTCATTAGATTCTTGAACTTCCCCTGGTTTTGCCTCTGTTCCCTGGGTATTTTCCCCAGATGTGCTACTTGTCTGCTTCTTGAGATTGATCACAAAGGGATTTGATTTGTCATATTTAACGATGTTGTCTGTTTTGACATTCTGACCATTATGTTCTACATTCTGCTCCCCGACCGAATCTTTTCTGAGTTCGACATGCTGCTTGCCTCTCATCATGGCATTCATCTGGTCTATCATCTCGGACATCTGCTTCTTTAGTTCTTGTATTTCATCTTGTTTGTCACCAGGATTCACACTGCTTACTGAATCTATTCTGGTGTCCTTGGATGGTTCTTCTTCGGCTGTCACTGGTCTAGTCTCGGGATGGAGTTTTGGGATTGGACCCCCTTCCTTCAGGTCAAAGAACCTTTGGTCCATCATGAATAATCTTCCATTATGGGAGAAATCACTCGGGAATCAATGCCCCACACACTAATGCGAATGCAATGATATGCAAAAACAAAGCAAAAGAAAACAAGTCAGTACCGGACAAAAATGATAAGTACATAATAAAAGGGCAAATTAAATGTGATAAGCAAACAAGACAATCCTATTTACATTCCATCTAAGACACCTAGGTTATCCGTATGGCTCTAACAGGGTAGGTTTCTACGTGTTCTCTACATGCAGTTTTGGTTCTAGGAGGTACCCGAATTGTCCTCGCTGTCCTCTACTAAGAGTAGCAAGGCCCCCGATCATCACCCATTATAGGCTCCTTTCAACCGGGTTCAATTCAGGGGGACCCATTCGCTTATGCCCGTACGAAGGAACGATATCCTTACGAAAGCATAAGGTACTCGAGCCCCGAAGGTACTTACTAGGCCCATACGGGAGAACGATATCTCCACGAAAGCATTAGCGTTTTCCCCCACTTAGAAAGATGGGTTTATATGCCATATTTTAAATGCGTTAAAATAAACGCGCAATTATGACCGAATGTTAATTTAATAGTTACTTTAATCCGGAACTTCCAATATTAGTAAAGCGGTAATTATTTTAAAAGCTTGACTCTCATTTGTTTTTTGAAAAACAAAAAATTGTCTCCAGCGGAGTCGCCATCTGTAGCGATGTCTTTCTTTTAATCGCTAAAAAAAACGTGTTTTCGAAGGATGTTGAGAGGTGTTTGTGACTCTTTTGGATATAAAATATTTGTTCCGTGGGGTTTATTAAAAAACCGCATTAAAAAATGGAGTCGCCACCGGCCACTTAGGTAGGCCGGACACCATGAAACCAGAGATTCAAAAAGACAGGGTTCGGGAGTCGGTTACGGATGGGGAAGGATTAGCACCCCCACACCGCCCAAAATTGGTACTTTAATAATTACCGCTTCATTAATATTGGATTTTCCGGATTAAAGTGACGATTATTTTAAAATTCGGTCATAATTGCGAATTAATTTTAAGGGTCCCGTTATCCGAGAATAAACGCCCAACCACTATCACTACGCTTGATACTGGCCCCGTTTACGCTCGGATAAAAGGACACCGCATTAACAAGTTATAAATCATATGCAATCTTAGTGGCAAAAATATAAAACATGACAAAATATTTAAATGTAATAAATATTGACATAACATAATATTAATCTAACATAGATGATATTCTAGACTAAAACATGCATATATACATATTATTCTAAATAATAGATAATAACAACTTTAACAAAACAGAATAACAAGGTAGGAATAATTAAGTATATAGACGAACAAATATTTAAAAAGACATACATGCTATTAATAAAACATATTTCAACATATATGAACAATATATTATACGTAAAAGAAAACATACTAACACATAACCTAAAAGCCAAGAAAACATACAATACGTACAAAAATACAATAACATGCTGTTTTACGAGTCAAATAGAACATAACATGCTTTAATACGAATAACCGGATAAAAAACATGACTATCATAAGCTTAACACATATATACCTATAAACATAAAATACGAGTCATATGTGAGGGACATAAAATAAAATAATAGGATATCAATATATACGATTATAATACGAACATGAATATTTACAAAGAATACATGACTGAAATGAAAGAAAAACAAAAGTCAGTGGCAGAAATTAAAGAACAATAATATGTAATTTAGGGACGAAATTGCGAAACAAACAAAACCTAAAAGGACCAGAATTGTAATTAGACCAAGGGGCAGACTCAAAATGAAAAATTCAAAAACGCGAGATGGTTAAGGGCGTAATTTTACCATTCAAAAACTGATTCGGTGTAATTTAAGGACTAGATTGTAAACTTTTGAAATATCATGGGGACTGGGATTGTAATTATACCATGCGGCGAGACAAAAACGAAAATATTGAAAACGCGGGATGGTTAAGTGCGTAATTTACCCATTTAGCAAAATAATAATAACAACTATAAAAGCCCCCATTTTAGGCCAAAAACAAAATTTTGGTCATTCGTTCATTTTTCTGGTTTTGGTAAGAACCACGTTCTTCATTTTCTCTCCCTTGTTCTTCTGAAACCCAGAATTCGGCGGCCGGCCGCCGTGTTCTCCACCGTCGGCCGCCGCTAATCGGCGCCGGTGAGCCTCCAAAACACACCAAAATAACCCCTATTTCATCCTCAACATGAATCCGTGGTTGGATTCAGAGGATACCCCCTTATTTACCCTAGATCTAGGAAATACGAACAAAAAAAGTTTTAAACCTAAAACAAAACTACCAGGGGCCTTCCCCTTCCTTCAGTTCACCATCTCTGGCTTGGGGAAGCCGAAAGGCTTGTCACTGAGGAAGGGAGACCCACGAACGGCGACGGTAAGACTTCTCTTCTTTTTGTTTTTGTTTTTGTTTTTGTATATGCATGTAAAGAAAACAAGTAAGAAAAAGAGACAAGTGTTTACCAATGGACCTTTTTTTTTATTATCTCGACTGGTTACAAATTTTTGGTTTTACAAGATCTCTGTTCTCTCTTTTTTTTTGTTACTACTCTCTCTGTTTTTTCTTCTCTTTTTTTCTTGTTACAAGATTTCTATATCATATATATCATTGTCTTCTTTGTTGCAAGTTGCATCTTGCTTTTTCAGATCTGAACTGAACTGACAATTTTGCTTGTTATCTTGGGCATGTTCTGAACATGGGGAGTGAATATCGGCGCGGTGGCGGTATGGATATTCTGCCAGCGGCCAGACGTGTTCTCGGCCGTTAGATCAGATCTGATCTAACGGTCGAAATGACTTGAAGAACGACCGGTTTTGATGGAGCCTCGATTTGACGAGACGGCTTCAGATCTCGCCACGTGGAGCTCCGCAGTCGAGGAGTCAGAACGCGTGGATCCTACGCGCGCGTGGGATGTTAAAGCGACCGCGCGTGGACCACACGAGCGCGTGACACTCGAACGGTCCATACGTGTGGAACACGTGCCTGGCAGATATTTTTGACCTCTTGGTTGCATCGTGGCCGTTGGATCAGATCTTGATCCAATGGCCCACAGTTACCTGCACATTGTAATTAGATAAGATTTAGATTTGGGCCAACCAGGCCTTGTAATTGGACTTGGACTTGGACTGTAAATTTTATTTGGGTTTAATATAATTAATTTTTATTTTATCAGCCCAATAATATTAATAATAATATAATTATAACAACAATACATATACATACGACAATGTATACTTATATTATACAATCATTAATTAATATAATATTCTAGCATACGTACGTATAATCATACATATAATTAACATAACTCCATATATATTAATCATATACGCTCATACACATGCGACACACATACACCCTTAATATGTAAACATACATAGCTTATAATATACATGCATACCCTTTATATATATTAGTAAAACTCATGCAAACAGTAAACATATAATATAATAAACATACATGCAACACTAATAGGTATTTACAAGTAAAAAATGAGTGATTACACCGATCCGATCTAAAAAAATATTAAAAAACCGTGCTCGTTAAGTGGGCAGCCATTAGGTGGTAGATATGGCATTGTGTTTTGCCTCGGAGGTGGCAACAGCGAGCCCAATTATGAATTAACTTATTGTTTTCAATACTTATTTACGTGTCCTTTATCCCAAGGCTGGGAGGAAGAAATTATTATATGAACTCGAGCCATTACGTTATTTATAATCTCTATTTATTAAAAATTAGTTAATTAATTTTTATTTTTTCATTTTTTATTTATAATTAATTTTTATGTAATTATCCATTCTCTATTTATATGACAAAAAAGTGAAGATTTATCCTTAAAAAAATAACATGAAAAATATAAAAATTAATTGACTGACTTTTAGTAGATGAGACCACAAATGACGTGATGAGCCGATACCATATAATAATTTTTTCAAGGCCGGGCCACTAAGAGGTAGTTATATGTGGACCACTAGGGTTTCCTTTTCATAATAATTATATTTAATTTAATATATAATAAAAATATAGGTTTAATTCATTAAGATAAGATTTGACATTGCAGTTGTTAGTTCCACTTTAAAACTTTCTTTGTTCTGTTTCTGACTTTTCAATCTTTTGGTTTGAAAATTATTTTATTAATAATGAATTGTTTTATAGTAAAAAAATTAGAGAAAAAATAATCCGAGTCTTGTTTGAAAACTAACTGAAAATGAATTACATAAATTTATTTGATTATTCAATTGAGTTAACTGATTGTACAAAAATATTTGGTAGAATTAACTGATAGTCGATAATCGTTTATTTACTTAAACAAGCAAAATGACATATAATGATATGATTATATTTAGTACTTATATGAATAATTTATTTGTTATTAATATTTGGTATCTATATATGTATTAGAGTATGAAAATAATTAGTTTTTAGTATAACATTATTAATCATATTTAAAAGAAGTATATATTGATTTCTTATTTATGAAATTATTTTTTAATATCATTTTATTAATTATAAATTTAAATGATGTTTAAAGCATATGTATTATTCTCATCTATTTGAAAGGAAAACAATTATTTAAAGGATAAACTATACCAGATGCCACGAAATTTTAAGTTTAGTATATCAATTATACCACTGAACTAAAAATCAATATTATTTTAACACTGAACTTTAATTTCGACTTCAACTATACCACTGAACCATTAAAATCGATGAGATAGACTGCTCTTAATTGTCTGCGTGCGAAGACGAGGAGAGATTTTAACGGTCCAATAGTATAATTGAAGTATAAACTAAAGTTTAATGCTAAAATATTAATTTTTAGTTAAGTGGTATAATCGATACTAAACTTAAAATTTACCAGTATATGGTGTAGTTTACCCTTATTTAAATTATATATAAGGACATGTTTCATTGAAGCATACGTGAGTTGTTCAAATTTAAGTTATTTGTAAAACACTCTTTGTAACTGTCAATGATAAAAGAGTTTGTACAACTCTTATATTTAAACCTCTAAATCCAAAAAACTCTTCTTATGAGCTTTTTTAATTTTAGAGAATTCACTCAATTTGTTATTTCATATTTATTTATCAAACAACTAATTAACGGATTTAACTGTCAAACTTTTAAAAATATTCAATACTCTAATTTTGACTTAAAACATTATTCACCAAACAAGAGCCTTATTTTTCTTTCTTTCTAGAAATAACATTTTACTTCTAAATGTTAGGCAGTCGGTATAGAATTTCACAAAGAAAAATCCAAAAATAGAAAATAAGATGATATTAGAAAGAATTTTGGATCCATTATTTTCATGTTATTATTATTCATTCGAGTGTATCCTTCAATAAATTATGAAAATAATGGTGTTTTACTTTAGTGTCACCTGTTAACTCTTAACATGTGTTAATTCAATTGAAAATTATTAAAATATTAATTTAAATACTAATTAATATTATTGTAACAATGCTTTTATATTTTTATACTCTTATATGATTTTTAAACTCAATTTAAATCTACAGATTTAAGAATCGAATTTTGATTTAATATAAGTATTATTATCTTGTACATTGACAGTAAAAAAAAATTCCACAAGTAATAATATTTTAGGTTTTAGAGGTTAGGGATTTTAGAATTTAAAAGTTAAGGTTGAGTTTAAGATTTAAGGTTTATGATTTATGGTTTTAAGATTAAGGATTTGATATTTTAGGTTTTATAGTTAAAATAGGTATGTTTGTGTAAAAAAATTACACTAACAATATATCAAATAATAACCCTTAATATAATTAAAATATAAACTCTTTACTATTTAACCTATCATTATTAGATTAAATTAAGTAAAAAATAGTTTTTTACATAAAATGATTTTTTTTTCAAACACAATGTAGGTGCGACAAATCTAGCTAATAGATATGTTGATATTTTGATTTTTTTAATATTTTTTACCATAATATAAAAACTTATTTTTTAAAATATATTGTTATATGATTTCTTAAATGCATTCTTTCAAACACCTACTTTTTTCCAAATCAATTTTATATTTCTTTTCATTGAATAAAGCCAAAAGAAGATGTAAATTCATAAACCTAACGAAACTAATTGAAGAAATTGGCATGGTGAAAAAACACATCATATGGACAAAAGTCTAAACAAGAGATGTCTGAAGAAATGATGTCATGTTTCATATATAATCTCACTCTTTTTCGATGACAAATGTAAAATTTTATGTTAAAAAAATGAACTTATAAAATTTTAAACATTTTTAATAAAAATTATATAAAAAATTTCTAAAAAAATTTAAATTATATACAAATTTTAAATATTTAAAGGGCGATAGCCCCCTCTAAGCCCTCTGTCATCCCTGCTTTTTTCTGCTATAAAACAACACACTTTGTATGCAAAAACAAACAAACCCCATATCATCCCCCAACACTCTTTTCTCGAAGAATCCATCTCTCTGTCTCTCTTTATACCTTAGAGCCTAAAACCCCATGTTTAAGATGGAGCACAGTGAAGTAGCAACTCCTTCTGCTGCTCAATCTCTGTCGCCTAAGTCTTCGAGTTCATCGTCTTCTCCTCCGACGTCCCCGCCGGTGGTTATGAGCCCTTGTGCCGCTTGCAAGATTTTAAGGCGCAGATGTGCTGATAAATGCGTGTTGGCACCTTATTTTCCTCCAACTGAACCAACCAAGTTCACCATAGCTCATCGCGTCTTTGGTGCTAGCAACATAATCAAGTTCTTGCAGGTATAGTTTTTGTTGAATCTTCCGTGCAAATCAATATTCACCCATTTTCCTTCGTAAAGTCGTACAAAAACCATCATTTCCTTTCCGATGCCACTTTCCACGTCTTAACACTAAATAATTAAATTTTACGCTCTAATTATAAATTTTAAATTTTAAATCATAAACTCTAAACCCTAAAAAATACCATACCATTAATTCTCTAAACCATAAATCATTAAAAATATATCATACCCTTAATTTTCTAAACCCTAACCCTAAACATTAACTCTAAACCTAATTTTTTTAGTGTTAGAGCATTAAAAAGCACTGAAAATGGGTTAAGAATTTTTATTCTGTAAAGTCAAATCAGAGTGTGTGAAATGGTAATGAATAGCTTCGGGTTAATGCGTTGACAAATGTGGCCAAAAATATATTTATGTTCTAATAAACTCGTCACTTTTGTATTTTAAAATTATCTCATTCAAATTGCCGTTTTGAAAAATTAAAAAACTTATCATTTAAATTATTTTACATCACACGCCTTATATAAATATTTAAAAAAAATGAGTGAAAAGTCAACGAATAATAAAATAATTGAAACGGATAAAGTAAATTAATAGTGGGGTTTCCCTTCTTGCGGGGAGGATTAACTTTTTCTCTTTTGTATTTAATAGCTCACTTTTGTCTACATGTTTAAAATTTAGCTCTTACATTTCGTTTCCTATAAATCTATTTAACTTACTTAGATGAGCAATTTGAAAAGGAAGATAGATGTTACGCGGGCTCGAGCAATTAGTTTGTAGATGTGTATAAATTTATTTCGATTTGAAGTCGGACACAAATATTAATTTTAGTCGAATAGAATGTAAAAGAAAGAAGAAAGAGGTTTATTGACATGGTCAAAGACATTGCATGTGGAAATGACCCTACTTTCCAGATTAAAAAGTTGACACTTCCTAAATCCGTCAACAAATGTACTCATCCAATACCCTACGCTTCCCATATGCAAATGAGGGAATTGACTATCCCCCATTACTCATATATGATCGGATATGCTAAAATGAGGGGTTTGGCTTTGAAAATTCTCAGGAACTTCCAGAGTCTCAAAGGGCTGATGCAGTAAGCAGCATGGTGTATGAGGCTAGTGCCAGAATCCGAGACCCGGTTTACGGTTGTGCCGGGGCGATTTGTCAACTACAAAAGCAAGTTAACGATCTTCAAGCACAACTAGCCAAAGCTCAAGCTGAAGTGGTCAACATGCAGTTGCAGCAAGCAAACCTTGTGGCCTTACTTTGCATGGAGGCAGCGCAGTCTCCGCCGTCTCCTCAACCGACTCCCCTCCAATCCGTCGACGATTTCATCGGCAACAGCCCACAAATCTACGAAAACAACTTAGAGTCATTATGGGAGTCGGTGCCTCTCTGGACATGAAGATTGATGCTTAAATACATAAGGTCCCATGAAATTAAACACTACCAACGCTAAACCAATGGCTCCAAAGAAGGAGAAGTTGAAGGAGATTATATTAGATTAATAAATTTTAACTTAGTATTAGATGAAAGATTAGGATCTAATCTCTTTGTTAAAGTTATGACAAAGTAGATTTTATTTATGATAATTTTTTAAGACTAAACTCTTGCCACGCAAATCTTGTCTTTAAATTACGAGGTTGTTGCTACTAGATGAAGTAGATATGTCTTTTTCCTACATCTAATTTCCTACTTATAATTTTGTTCTAATTATTGAAACTTTGCCACTTTTAGGTCACCTACTATGCGTGTGATGTTTTCATTTGAGTATTCGCATGATTAAGTAGCCTTAGACCATATGAACAAATACTTGGTCTAAATTCGGTTTGTAATAATTTCTTTTATCCTCAAATACGATTTAATTTTTTTTATCATGTGTTTAAATCGGTGAAATTGATGAAATATTGCACTTGAGTTTTTTATTTTTCATAATAGGGTACATGCTTTTTTAATTTTTAATCTAGAACAAAAGCTACAGTAAAAATAAAGTCGGTGTACAAGAAGTCCGACTTCACCGTTCATTTAATTTTTTGTTTAAAATAATAAAAGTCGTATGTCTTGCATACCAACTTCAACATATTTACCAGGTGGCAGGGCATACATGCAGAGATGAGTGGCACGTACCCCATTGATTTCTATTTTTAATTAAAAATAATTGAATAGTGAAATCGGATTTGTTGCACACCAATTTCACTTTTATCGTAACTTTTGCTATAGATAAAAAAAAAACATATACCCTATTTTAGAAAATAAAAAATTCAAATGCAATATTCCATCAATTCTACCGTTTAAATCATTTATTTTTTAAATTTAACATTTACTAGGGATTTATTTGGTTAAGTGAGAAAATAAAGATTACTATAACCATAATATATATGTGTGAGCAGGACTTACTATAAGTCTCATCAGCATTCCATCTAAGTCAGGGGAAAAGCTTTGGGGGCAAAATAGGGGACTTCGCACTTACCTCCTTACAAAGAGAGCCCATCCATTCTCCGGAGGCCTCTTCCTCCCTCGAGACCAGACTACTCAAATTAGAAGGGATGAATTGCCATCAATTAACACCTATCGTACTACGATGAACGTAAATAAACTTCTTATAAAAAAGAATTAGTCATCACAAACATACAATCCCATATCAAGATCGAGAAGCAATGTTTAACCACGTAAATAAACTTGTTATCAAAAGCAATGTTTAACCACGTTTTTGTTATTTTTTGTCGGCATTGCTCCTATAAATACCAAGTTGAATGCGAGCAGTTCTCGCAAGACTAATTTTTATGATGCCCTATTAGAGTTTGGTCAGATGTTATCTTGGGTTCTCGAGGAGAAACCTTGTAGGGATCAAAATATCACATCCTAGATTAATTTGTGTCTATCGGATCAGATTTTACAAGACTTATGGAAGGAGAAGACTGTTGTTACATTATGGCTGAAGTTTAACCGTACATGAAGAAAACCCTAACTACCAACTTACATTTAAAGCAGCGACTTTATTCTCATTATTTGCAGGAAGGTACGTCAATAGAAGACCACTTAATATTTTTTAAACAAAGTGTCTCAAATTTAGAGGCCATGAAGGTTAAGGATTAAGAGGATTTATGGTTAATTATGGTTTGTTCATTCGACCTTTAGAGATACTGACTATATATTTTAAAATTGTTTTATATTTTAAATAAAAATTAATTTTTCGTCTATTGATTAAGGTACTTAAATTTTAAGATTAATATATATATATATTATTAACTAATGTTCTTTAAGAAGAAAAATCTAGGCTTAAGGGTTTAATAAGCCCCTAAAATTTTACAAAAAATAATTAAGCCCCTAAACTTTTTTGTACCCAATTAAGCCCTCAAACTTAAAGAAAAAAAATCAATTTGGCCTTTTGACCAACGTTGACCGTTAACTTTAACAATTTTTTATTTTTGACACGTGTCGCAACATGATAATGCCGCTTATTGTTTCTAGGAATTTTAAATTTTAAATTTTAAAAAATATATAAAAAACAGAAAAAAGACTCTAAAAAATTAAAACATTCTGGAAAATTCTAAAAAATAATTTAAAATATAAAAAAATATTTTTAATTTTGAAATTTATTTAAAATAATAAATAATAAAATTTAAAAGATTGAAATATTTTACAAAATTAAAAATACTAAAAATTATTATTATACAATTATAAAAAATAATTTGAAAAAAATATAAAAAAATAGAAGTTATTTTGATTTTCAAAAGAACTTTTACTGTTTTATATTTTTTATAAATATTTTTTAAAAAATATTTTAAAAATCAAAATAAATTTTATTGTTTTATTTTTTAAAATTATTTTTTATACTTGTATAATAATATTTATTTTTTATTTTTTAATATTTTAAATTCTTTAAAAATTTAAATATTTTGAAAAAAAATATTTTTTAAAATAAATTTAGAAATTAAAAAATAGTTTTTAGAATTTTCCAGAATTTTTAAAAAATATAGATTTTTTTTCTTTTTTTAGATATTTTTAAAAACAAAAAATTTAAAATTCCTAGAAATGACGAGCAATATTATTCTGTTGCGATACGTGTCAAGAAATTAAAAAAATATTAAAGTCAACGATCATCGTTAGTCAAAAAAATCAAATTAATTTTTTTTCTTGAATTTAGAAACTTAATTGGATAAAAAAATTTAAGAATCTAATTGATTTTTTTATAAAAAAATTAAGAAATTATTGAACCTTTAAATTTAAAAGCACCCATAAAGCATAACTGTGATCGGCTTTTAAAAGGTACAGTTGATTATAATCAATTGATTGACATTGATTTTTGAAATATTTTCTTTTCAGGAGAACGCGTAAAATCAATTAATACAATTCATCTTTGTAGATGCTTTTTAACGCGGAAATATAAATGATTCGGTCCATATATAAGTTTGTGGCTTCCAGCCCTCTATTTTTTTAATATTCTTAATAATTACAAGATAAGTTTATATTGGTACGTTTTTATTTTTATCACATTATTAAATAATTTTTTAAAATTATTAAAGTGCACAAACTAATCATTAATGTATAGAATAAGACCATAAAATGAAAGAGTTAAAACATAAACAAACAACATAAAAAATGATAGATAAACAAATACCATTGTCGTCGGTGAATGATAAACACTATTAATACTGACTTAAAAATGTGTAACTCAACCGCGAACTATCTTTGGTGATTGCAAGCGTCTATCAATACGAGAGAACTAGTACGAAGGTCCAAACCAAAGATAGATAAGCATGATAATCGAATTACTGTCAATTCGAGAGATAGTCTTAAGTCCAACCTTGAAAATAGAAGAAAACATACTACAAGAACAGAGAAAACGTGGCATAAGAGCATAGAAAACGTGTTATAAAATATAAAAAAAATTTGTTGTAAGAGTTGAGAAAGCGTGCTATAAAAACAAAAAAAATATTTACGTTTTCGTTAGAAAACGAGAAACTTATTAAACCAAAGACACAAAATTTCAAATATGCAAAATAAAAATTAAAAAGATAGAAACAGTAAAAAGGCAAACAAAGAAAAGATGAAGGAGAAAACAACAACAAAGGTTATGATAAAGCATAGGTGACAACCGTTTGACCAAAGACGGACAACACCACCTTCCTAAACTATCAAGATAAAAAAAATCTAAAAACGAGAGAAAATCTTAGAAAAACTAAGACAACTAGGGTTTTTGTTGAGTCTTTATTTAAAACACTACTTCACACTACGATATCAATTTTCAGTAGGGTAAATTACAAATTTCAATCACTCAACTTTTTTTTATTTATATTTTGTTTACTCAAGTTTAAAAATTTCCAATTTAATCAATGAACTTTTGATTTGTTCTAATTTTGGTCACTCGATCGTTAAATAAAAATAGAAGGATGACATGACAACCACTTGTGCTAACGTTGAATGCTTTTTGTTTACATGACAGTCACATGTCATCCACTTTATTTTCCTCATTTTCTTTCTTTTTTTTTATTTTATCTTATTTTCTCAAAGATGAAAATTTTACAGTTTCACCTCTTTGTCATGTCGGCACTGAAATAATCATTCTTCGATCACTCAAATCACCAATAAACTCGCCTCATAGTATTCTACCAGTCCAGTAGTTTAGGTTTTCTCAAAATCACTTTAATGCTAGCAAAACTCAATCCAAAACCTAAAATGCACCAAACCCCAAACTACTCCGATCTACAATATTCACCGTGTGATCAACGTGGACTCAGAATATACTACTCTCTTCCTTTTTCTGCACCTCCTCACCATTTAGATTTGGAAGAAAATGCTCATTTTTTCACAAAAATTAAAAAAATAAGGCTGTTTCATAATTTTTCCAACCATAAAATCGTTAAACTAAAAATATTTAAGTATTTTTTATTGTGAAAAACTTTCAATTATTAAATAAATATTAAAATATATACATTATGGATTAATATAATAAAGATGTCAAATCAATTCAAATTAAGCATAAATCCATTTATATTGCTACCTAATGATTGACATAAACAAATATAAATAGTACAAAATTAGAAAAGTGAATAAAACTAATTTTCAGAACAAGTTTAAACGCTTGTAGCTTTAATTAGTTCTTCGTGTTTTTGTATACAACTGATGTTTTAACAACAATGAGCATTAGCAACATAATTGTATTCATTGCACTCGTAAACATTTAAACTAACCAAATATTAATGTACACATCGGATTTCGTTCGAGTCTGAATAAACACATTCGAATGTGCTTAATTCAGTTTTCGAACATTAAAATCCGTCATCCGATTAACTGATGATACGAGTGCTAAAAATGTACCGATGATCGACAAATGGATCGGATTCGATAAATCGAATATTTTTAAATTTTGGGCCCACTAGTTGGTATGTGACCCATTAGTTTGTCTTGGGTATTGGACTTAGAATTGGGTTATCGGAATAGTTTTGTTATTGGACTTTAAACATTTAGAATTTGGATTTGACCCATTTTATTGATTTTGGATATTTGTTAAGCCTTTTGGGATTTGGCGTTGAGATTAAAATTGTATTGGGCCCATTGTATAATCATCTTGAATTACACTCCACAGAAATGTAAATTATAAATTATATTAGTTTTAATAAAAATAAATCAATTTAAATAAATATTAAATTGGATTTTATATTCATATTGAATTATATTTTTATTTTTTATTCAAACTATTTAAATTTATAAATAATAAATATATTACTATTTTAAATTATTTTTAAGCATAAGAAACTATTTTTGCTATTAGTTTAAAATTAAAAAATTGAGTATATAATATCTAATAAATATTGAATTACACTTATATTCATCTTACTGAATTGTACCATTCCACCCTTTCTGAATTGTACAGAATGTCACAAGTAAACTCTCTTTAGTGGTTCATTATGTTTTTCCCTTTTATTTTTCTTTATATATATATATATATTGCTTATCCTTTTTGGAATTTTCTCTAATTTATAATCTTTTCGTATTCTTTGTTACTCTTTTTAGTTTTCATAAACGTCCGAGTTTTAAAGTTTAAAGATTTAGATTAAGGTTTAGAGTTTAAAAATTCAAGTTTAAAGGATCGTTGTTAGAATTTAAAGTCTAAGGGTTAGAATTTAAGGTTTAGATGTTAGTGTTTATGATAATATAATTAAGGACTTATGTTTTAACTTTTAAATAATAAATTCGGGTTATTTTCGGTTCAAGTTAATTTTCGATTCGGTTGTTTTCAGTTCAGATTGATTTTCGTTTCAGATTATTTTCAGTTTAGCTAAAATTTGGGTTGATTTTGTTTTGGGTTCGATTCAAGTTTAAACTATTATATCCGAATTAAGTTTACTAAATCTAATTTTATCAATAAATTTAAGTAGTAACATTTGACTTGAAAATATAAATATATCTTCACTTAGAAAAAAAAAAAAAGCGGACTTTGTCACAAGAGACTTAATATATCTCTCAAGATTTCAACTGTCTAAACTGTAATCCGCCACCTAAACCCTCAAACCATGCATGGATTCCACGCGTCTCCCTTCACCCTGTCCTCTTTTCGCCTCTACATATGCCCCTCCTTTTCAACTCAAAACCAAACCAACTAACTTAAAGCAAACTACATCCAAAAATGGGAAAAGGACTCAGCTTTCTGCTGCTAGCCCTTGTTCTGTGCCATGGGTTGACACTGACAACGGCGTACAAAGGCGACAAACAATGGAGGAAAGGAAGAGAAACGGTATAAGAAGAAGGTGAACGCACCGAGGACAGGTTCTTAATGCCAAGATCAAGGCCGGTGATGAGAACTGACGCCGGAGAAATGAGGGTGGCGAGAAGCCTAAGAGGGAGGATTATTGAGAAACCATTGCACATCGGGTTCATTACAATGGAGCCTCAGTCCCTTTTCATTCCCCAGTATCTTGATTCCAGCTTGATCCTCTTTGTTCGTACATGTATATATAACATACCCTTTTCTTGTTTTGTTACATTCATGAGTTGAAACCGATGGGTGTCGGAATGGATGCAGGGGAAGCCAGGGTTGGCTGCATTTACAATGACGAGATGGTGGAGAGGCGACTGAAGATCGGGGATGTGTATCATATCCCTGCTGGTTCAACGTTCTATATTCTGAACCCTGGTGAGGGGCAGAGGCTTCACATCATCTGCAGCATTGATCCATCCGAGAGTACGAATTTGGGTACTTTCCAGGTAATAAATTACTCCAGGACAAAATTTTCTTGGGTTGTTCAAAGTGATCATCAAAATTGTTGAGTTTCTGGGTAGCATGCAGTCTTTCTTTATCGGCGGAGGAACCTATCCGGCATCTGTGCTTGCTGGTTTTAGCCCTGAAGCTCTTTCTACAGCCTTCAATGTAAGCAAAATTACAAGATGTTATCTATATAACGATTTAATATTAAAATAAGTGCTTAAACTATTATGTTATTTTTAAGTGTTTAAACTATTTTTTATCTCTTTTAGGTGCTTAAATTTTTTCCCTTTTAAGTGCCAAAACTATATATTCTTTTGTTAGTTGGTGCACAAACTATTATTTTTTTCGTCCAAGTAGATACTTTTTTGACCAAAGAGATTTTAAGTGCCTAAATTCTCTCGTTTTTTCTTTTAGATGCCTAATTTTTTTTCTCTTTTAAGTGCCAAAACTATATTTTTAGTTGGTAGGTACCCAAATTATCATTTAATTGTTTGAGCATCTAAAAAGGACAAAAAGAAGTTTATGCATCTAAAAGAAAATAAAGATAATTTGAGCATTTAAAAGGAGCAAAAAATAGTTTAGCCACTTAAAAGTGAAAAAAATAATAGTTTGGGCATATAAAAATGATAAAAAGTAGTTTAGGCAATTCAAACTAAAAAAATGATAGTTTGCACACTTATTTTGACATTAAGCCCTATATAACCAACATTTAGAAGATCATTGTAGGGTGATAATAATGCACATGATAACAGGTATCGGTGTCGAGATTGAAGGAGATTTTGAGCAGGCAACAAGATGGACCAATTGTGCATGTGTCGCCGTCTCATGCACGAAGCATTTGGACCAGGTTGTCTCAACTTCAAGTGGAAGATAGACTGAAGCAAGTGAAGATAATTGTCCAAGAAGTTGAACAGGTGAAAGAATGGTCATGGTGGAATCTATTTGGCATGTTCTCTGGGAATGGAGGAAAAATATTTAAGGACAAAGCCCCTGACTCATACCACATCTACAAGAGAAGCACCGATTTCAGAAACGATTATGGATGGAGTGTTGCGGTCGATGAGTCCGACTATAAACCTCTCAAGGACTCCGGCACCGGCATTTACCTTGTCAATCTCACTGCGGTAATCAATCTCTAATGTTGATCTTAGCTCAATCCATGCAATGATTAGATCAAATTATTGACCAATTGTTTACGATTTCAGGGACCAATGATGGCCCCGCATTTGAATCCAAGAGCAACCGAGTATGGCATTGTGTTAAGGGGAACAGGTAGAATTCAGATTGTGTTTCCCAATGGAACTTTAGCCGTGGATGTTGGATTAAAATCCGTAATAGTGGGCACATATGTATAATGTATATTGCTATTTTAAAGTATGACACAAAATTAAGTGACCAATTATGTTAGGCATGTCATGGGTATTAAAATGTCATGGAAATAAAAGTGTAGATACCATAAGATGTATTTATAATTCGATGAGGGGCAGAGTTATAAATACTTAATAGTTGATTATTAAATCAACTATATAAAGAGGTAGTGGTCCCCAAGAAATAGGTTAACTTGTTTTTCTCTCCTTCCCCGTCAGAGAGTTTTACATCAAGAGAAAACTTATCTTCTTGGAAGATCACAACCACCTTTTAGGCGATCTTCATCAAAAGATTCAAGGTTTTCATCTATCGATTAATTCAGGTACGCTTCCGCATTCAGTTTATTCGGTTTATTGTTTTTGATGATTTGACATGATAGATCTTGGGTTTAGATTTTATATTTAGTTATGGTTTAATTCTAACAAGTGGCATCAGAGACTCGTCATGTTGAATCATTGAGAATTAATTAATTTATTTTTGATTTATTCCTCACAAAGATTTTATATATCTCCTGATTTACAGTTTAAAGTATGATTCTATCTTTATTTATGGTGCAAAAACGCATTAGACTTCCATTGTTAGGTTTTGGATTTTGTTAATTATCGCATACAATATTTTTTTTAGTATATATATTTATGCGATTAATTTCCATAATTTCTTAAAAAAAATCTGTTGAATTAAATAAGTATTACAGAGGATTCAAAATTGTGCTATCGATATACTTTATGTTCAACTGAATTTATGCAAATAGAACTTATCGATTAATTCAGCGCCATTATGTTTCCGGTGCACTATTGAATTTAAGTTCAGTATATTGAAATTAATTCAAATATTATGTACGGCTTGCTTCGGATTTTTTCAATAGATTAACTACTGTTTGCATTCAATTGAATGATTTCCTTTTGATCTTCGTTGATTAACTTTTGGTTTTGCAACAGTTAATATTATGTATGTTGTTAATCATGGAAATCATGTTTCGCTTTTTTTTACCTAGGTTAATGATATTTTTAAGGCATAAATCTGTTATTAAGTAATGAAATATATTTTATTTAATAATATATATATAATTCGGTTGGATCAAAATTTAAATTTTGATCGTTAGTAATTAAAAAAAAAAACAAAGTTTGACTTGGCTTTGTCATGGTAAATTTATCGCGACTTAGAAACTTTATAAACAAGTTAGCTCTCGAAGCTTTATATTCGGGTTAGTTTAATAAATTACGGTTGAATTTGTTAAATTTTGTTTAGTTTTGAACATAACCTTTGGCTTAAATTTATTTCACACTATGCTTAATTATGCCGTTAATGTTATCTACGAAATATACATTTGGTTTTGGTTTTGGAAAGCATGTCATTAATCTTATGAAATTCATATTCTATTCAGTTTGACCAAGAGTTTCAATTATGATCATTAGGTTATTATGTATATTTTAAGGTATCACTATATGAATAATTCATTTACATGATACTTATGATTTTGACTTTTAGTTAAAGATTGATTATTTTGAATTAAATATTTCATTTTGGTAAATGCATGCTTAAGGAATTTTTTGAGAAACGGTAAAAGATTTGATTTTTTGATTTCTGATAGCCTCATTCAGACGACCTTATTTTGGGTTATTTTGGAAACTTAAGTGTTATCAGAAATTTAAGTTTTGATTGTTACAAATATTAAGTTTGAATACCGGTATATTTATATTATATATTTTGAGATAAATTAATTGAAGCATTAAGTCACCAAAGTGACCTATATTGTGAAATTATTTTATTTTAAAATATAGAAGGTTTTGTGCATGTAAGTTGGATTATGTTAGTATTAATCGGCCCAAAGGAAGGTTAATAATTAACATTATTACATGTGCAATCGTGGTAATAAACATGTGATAATTATCCATTTTATATGTGAGCAATAAATCGCCCAAAGGAAGATTTATGTTTGACATGTTCTTATTATCAATGTTTGATTACTGTACCAAGATATCACTTGCAAGTTAATGTTTTGTCCAAAGATGAAACATTAATGGAGTGTCCGTTATCTTGATATGAGGTTTACCTTTATTCAAATTTATTATTATTTTGGTTATCTTTTAATTTGATTGAAAGATAAAATTAAGAAAATTTTTTTGAAACAATTAAATTCATATTTTGGCTTCAGATGTCTAATATTTTAATGGATTAATTGAAACAAAATGTCACCAAAGTGACTGCTTTTGTGTAGATTAGTTTATTTAAAATATTAAGATAATTATGGGTTTTTGTAATTCATGCGTTTATTAATTGGCCCAAAGGAAAGTTAATATTTGGCAGAATTACAACGACAACTGTGGCGATAAATGTGTGACAGTTATAAGGTATTTTATGTAAGCAATACCTTAGTCCAAAGATTAATCTATTGTTTGACATAGTTTATTGTCAATGTTTGATTGCTATAACAAGAATACTACTTACAGTTAATATTATTGTCCAAAGACTTGATATTAATGTTGTGCTTGGTATCTTGAGGGGAACTACCCATTATTTTGAATTTATTTGTTTACTTATGAATATTTATGTGAGCTTGTTTTTATTTTATTTATTTATTTTTGTTCTATATTTAGGTAATTTATCTTTGCTGTCACAATATCTGTTAAATACATTCTACACTCATGTTTAGTAAAACAAGTTTCAAGGAATAGAAAAGACACTTACATATAGTATTTGGTTGTATGAACACAGACTTTGCACTAAGGGAAGAATAACTTGCACCTCTCACCGCGGTAAGCACCCATAAAAAGGGATTTTGAGATGAGAAATTGTTCAAATTGTACGAGTCTAATGATCATAAAGAACAACATTCTATAAGTCTTTAGGAGCACAAATCTAAAGTGATTACTCATATTAAGGGTTTCCTTGACGAAATTAAGAAATGATTTACCCAAAACATTAAGGTTAAGATGACATCACTTATGCCTTCTTTGATGTCTATGAAGTATAAGGGTCAAGGAAATGTGAGGAAGTACATTATGAAAAATGTTTAACATTGCTTCAAAATTTAAGTCACATAAGATCAAACTTTCTAACAATTGTTTGTTCTTATGATTTTGGTATCGCTTACTATACAGTTTAACCAATTCAAAATTAGTTACAACTGGCAAAAGGAGAAATAGACTTTAAATGAGCTTATTTCTAATTGTGTTAAAGAGGAAGAAAAGTTGAAGCATTATAAGTGTAAAAGTACTCATTCGGTTAGTGCTCATTTAGTTAGTGTCTCTAAGAATAAGGGCAATAAAAAAATATATTAGAATAAAGTTGCTAAAGGTCCTAATCAAAAGAAACAACAATAAGTTACAAAGTATTGATTCTTTTGTATAAGTTAGGACACATGTGAAGAAATTAAACTTCAAAAGTGAGCAACTACTTCGGTTATTTTGAGTGATCCATGGGCTGTAAATTTTATGATCCCACAATAAGGATTATTTTAAGGAGAGGTTTATAACATTTTTAGGATGTTGAGTTTGGAGGAGAAAATAATGTTAGATACATTGCTATTGAGGGGAGTTGAATTATAATTTAATTCATACTATCACTTTGAATGATGTTTAGGTTTTTACACCTATCATTAATCAAGAAGTGAATCAAGTACCTCAGCAAAACAATGTTGAACAACTCCCATTCAAGATAAGGTAATTGTTTCAGAAGAACAAACTCAACAACCTTAAAAAAAATAAGTGTCATTAAAGATATCCACGAGAGGAAGGAGAAATAGTATTATAGATTATTACTTTGTATTTCTTCAAGAAAATAAGGATAATAATGGAATGGTAGAAAAGGATTCAATTTTTTTTATCAGATCATAAAAGTTCCGACTCTCAAAAGTGGATTGATGTCATTCAAGAAGAGTATAATTTTATGCATGACAATAAAGTTTAGGAACTTGTCTCATTACCTGAAGGTGCAAATCAATTGGTTGTAAATGGATATTTAAAACCAAGAGGGATGCAAATGATAATGCAGACAAGTATAAGTCATGTCTTGTATTTAAAGGATATACTCTAAAAGAAGACATTGATTTTGTGGAGACTTCCTCTCAAGTTTCATTGAAATACTCTTTCAAGATAATCATGAGGCTTGTTTCTTATTTTTAATCTTGAGCTACATAAGATGGATGTTAAGCTTGTGTTTTTCAATGACGACATTGAAGAAATGAATTATATGGTACAATCATAGATTTGTGTCTAATGATACAAAATCAATGATATATAAATTAAATAAATTCATCTATGAGCTTAAGTAGGACTCTCATTAATGAAATTATAAATTTCATATTGATTATTTCATTCGGCTTTGAGATAAATTTGGTTGACAATTGTATATACTACAAGTTCAGTGGGAGTAAACCAAGTGATACTCAAATTGCTAAAGAAGACAAATTTAGTCTTACTCAATGCCCTAAAAGTAACCTTGAAATTTAGAAAATACAAAATATTCCATATGCATAAGCTATTGAGATTCTAATTTATGCTAAAGTATGTATGCGTTTGGATATTGCGTACATTGTTGGAATGTTAGACAAATATTTAAGCAATCATATTATGGATCATTGAATAGCAGCCAATAGGGTTATGAAATATCTTTAGAGAACAAAAATTACATGCTCACATATCGGAGTTCTGGTAAGTTAGAGATCATCAAGTTTACAGACTTCGATTCTATTAGAATATTGATGCAAACGAATTTTGTCACATGGGCTGCTAATTATAGATTGAATAGAAAGATCACTTCGGTTATTTTGTGACAATAAATATGCATTCATTTATTCTATAAACAATAGGAACACTTTAAATTTAAAGCACATAAATATTAAGTTCCTAGTTGTTAAAGAAAATTCACAGAGTGATTGTGTGTCTATAGAGCATGTTGGTACAAACTCCATATTTGCGCGCTTATTAATAAACTATCACCCTAGGTCTTTCATGAGCACACTACTCATTTGGGTGTAATGTTATATAAAGATATTCAGTTTTAGTGGGAGTTTGTAATTTTGAAAAATGCTCATTTGGTTTAGACACAATTTCGGTTACTTCAGTTTAAAGTTATTTTAAGATTATTTTCTGCAGAAATAAAGTTCTTTTGGTTTATGCACACTCTGAATTCAGTAAGTTTGATCTCACTAAGGTTTAGGAGGACCAGTTGGAAATAGACATGTTTGGTTCACATTTCATGTAATTTTCCATGCTACGCATCCATGATTGATCTATGTCATTTGACTATATTTGTATATGTGACCATTGATGGGTCTTGTCATGATTGATACGACAAAGACTGCTTTGATCCTATATGAATATAGTTGATGGACGAGATTGTTACAGAATACCTATTATATAATAGCAAATTTTTGAGCTCATAAGGTTATACATTTGTCAGGAAACATATGTTGCCCAAGTGGGAGATTGTTGGATTAAAATCCGTAATAGTGGGCACATATGTATAATGTATATTGCTATTTTAAAGTATGACACAAAATTAAGTGACCAATTATGTTAGGCATGTCATGGGTATTAAAATGTCATGGAAATAAAAGTGTAGATACCATAAGATGTATTTATAATTCGATGAGGGGCAGAGTTATAAATACTTAATAGTTGATTATTAAATCAACTATATAAAGAGGTAGTGGTCCCCAAGAAATAGGTTAACTTGTTTTTCTCTCCTTCCCCGTCAGAGAGTTTTACGTCAAGAGAAAACCTATCTTCTTGGAAGATCAATACCAAAGATTTGGATTTCAACATCAAGATTCAAGGTTTTCAGTCTATCGATTAATTCAGGTACGCTTCCGCAATTCAGTTCATTCAGTTTATTGTTCTTGATGATTTGACATGATAGATTTTGGGTTTAGATTTCATATTTAGTTATGGTTTAATTCTAACGGTGGATACCAAGGTAAGGGAAGGGGATGTGTTTTGTGTACCAAGGTACCTTGCTTTCTGTCAAATAGCATCACGATCGAGCTCTTTCGAGTTTTTCGGGTTAACAACATCATCACACAAGAACAGACCTCAGTTCCTTGCTGGTGCGAACTCCCTTCTTCACACTCTCAGCACCCCGGAGCTTGCGGCTGCGTTCGGGGTAACCGAGGAGAGGATGAGGCGTTTCATCAATGCACAAAATGAAGCTGTGATCCTTCCTTCAGCATCAGCAGCACCGCCGGGTGATGAGGATGTGAAGAGGGCAACTTCGGCAATGATATGATTATGGGTTTTGATTAAAGATTGTTTGGGGTATGTATTACAGGCTAGGTAGTTTCTTGTTTCCTAGTGTTGTTTTTTGAACTTTTGCCTGTTTTATTTTATGTTTTTATCTCCAATCTTTGCCAAAAAGTCTTGTCTTGTTTTATTTCTATTATGGAATAAAATCAATCACCATGTTCATCGTACTGCCTTTACAACGAGCATCATCTTTTTTCCTCCTACAAGTCCGAACTAATTTAAAGATTCTCATCATCGAGTTGACCGACATGCATCTATCGAGAAAACAAATCTAAAGATTCCCATCATCGAGTGACCGTCGTAGGAGAAGACATCAATCCAAATCATCGAAATGAAAGACACTGATCAATTCTCAAAATAAAAAACAAGTAAATTTTCGCAAGAAAAAAGAAAGGAGGGAGAACAAAGGAAGACCACGAGCCTACATCCAGTCCATCCCGACCCAAACTATGGAGGGTTTGTGCTTCTCCTCGTACAAGTATGTCCAAGCTTGGATAATGATTGTCAAGTATCAATTGAGCTGATCAAAGAGAAACGTCGAAACAAAACATAAAATGGAAGTTAGAAATAGAGACAACTAAAAACAAAGGGAGGGAAAGAAAAAGGAAGGAAGCAGTTGTCTCCTGTAGGCAAAGAAAAAATTGAAGTTCCTTTAGACTAAAGAAAATACAAAGAGTTTGAATTTGAAAGATATATTCAAATATATATATATATATATATATTCGTTGTTTGTACAATTTTATGTTATTGGTCATGTGACCACCTTAGTTATAATAAATGGTACAATGATAGGGTAGAAAGTATAAAAGTTTGAAGGGACTTGTTAGATTTGGTATCATCGGAGAAATTTTATTATTTCATTGAGACAAACCCCAGTAATGCTCAGAGAAGGGTGGAGGCAAACCGATCGCATAGGGTGGTTGGGCCAACTGTCTGAGCGAGATCGGGAAGGCTCTTACTGTGTCGTGGTCTGGGTGAATGCAGGGATGGTGGGGAGGCTCGACATGCATGGTTCTTCATGTTGGAGGATGGACCCCATTTCCCGGTGAATGAGTAAGGTGTTGGGCAGCTGATTGGGACCTCCTAGTGGGTCATCATAGGGTACTTAATTCACTGTCGGGGGAATGAATGTGGGGTGTGTTCTGAAACTTGTTTGTTCTGGAGTAGGTGGTGCGACCGTTATTTTCGAGGCTCTATAAGTTCGTGTAGAAACGTGGCGAGGGCTTTAAAGTGAGGAAGCATATTGTAGGGCTGGTTGGGAGGCAAAAACTCAGTGTTGGACCGTAGAAAGTTCATCAAGGTGACTTCGGTACTTTTGATTTGGCATGCCTTTGTAATTTAGTTACGAACCTATGTAATAACAATCTTTTTAGCCATTGAAGTTTTAGAAGTTACAGAGAGATCATTAACTTTCTAATTTGGTTATGAGAATTTCATTATTTTTTTCAAATGTCTTAAAATGATCGTTCAAACTTATCATACTGTTACAAAATGATCCTTAAAATTCTCAAAAATTATTACTAATAGAGACCATTTTATAACCAAATCAAAAATTTAATAAACATTTTGTACCTTCTAAAATTTCAATGATCAAACAGATTATTTTTACATAGTTTAGTGAGCTCCAGTGTACTTCAGCCCAAAATAAACGGGTTAATTACATAAAAAAGACAAATTACACCACATTTTACTATATTATGAATATTTTTAAATTTAGGTCGTCGATTATAGTTCCATTACATATCAAAATAATTTATAAAATGATAAATGTGATAAGCTTCCTCTATCAATGCACCACAAAAAGTATGTGAACGTTAATGTTCAATGCAAGGTCACCGACATTAGCAAAGTTGAAAGTCTCTTTGCAACTTTAGAACTAACGGTCAAAATGTAAATTTATTTGTAGTCGAGTGACCAAAATGTAAATTTACCCAAAAAAGTTAACATAAATAAAAGTGATCCAATTGTAACATTTTAAAATACAATGACCTAATTATAAACTTACTCATAATACGGTCACATGTGATGTAATTTATCCAAAGAAAAAAGGCAAATTTGCTCACGTGATAAAACACGTGCCATGTAGCTTCAGTTCTTTTGCTCCTTGGCTGAACCGTTGAACTGAGAAGTGAGAAAACTCCCAAATCTGAACATTTAACAGATACATCCATCTCCACAATTTCCTTTCGATTCTACTCGAAGTTAACAAAAAGCTCGCCGGAAAATTACCTTCGTCAGTCATGAAAAACGGCCGTCGTTTCGCTGCCATCCTCCTCCTCCTCTTCTTGATTTCAGTATCAGTTCAGACAAAAGCGGAAGTTATAACCCTAACTCCCGACACCTTCTCCGACAAGGTAATACAATCCCTTTATCCACCTCTAATCTCACAGTTTTAATTGTTTTTATAAACTTTTTAGGGTTCACTAATTTCTTTTACTTGAATCATGTCAGTTTGGTATGCTTTCCCCCAAATTTAATAATGGTGTGATTATTTCCAATTTGTTTAAATTGATTCCGCTGGAAAACATATTCTCTTTCTTAGTGATTTTGTTTGTTTACACAATGTATTAACTTCTCAAATTCAACTTTGACATCAGTATTGAATCATCTTGGTCATAAAATCAACTGGCAAACGACACGGAATATGAATATGGAGATCTTGTATTTTTGCATATCATTTTTATTTTTATTTTTCAGATCAAGGAGAAAGACACGGCTTGGTTTGTGAAATTCTGTGTTCCTTGGTGTAAACACTGGTAATGATTTCTGCCCGCTTTATTAAATTTGTTCGAGCGAAATAGACCTCATTATAGAGCTTCCGCCATATTTTTATTTATTCTTTTTTCAGTAAGAACTTGGGGACATTGTGGGATGAGTTAGGAAAGGGAATGGAAGGAGAAGATGAAATAGAGATTGGAGAAGTTGATTGCAGTGTAAGCAAACCTGTATGCACTAAAGTAGACATCCATTCCTATCCCACGTTTAAGCTATTTTATGATGGCGAAGAAGTTGCTAAATATCAAGGTAACATTCCAATTTCTGTTTTTAATTATTTTGTGCAAACTCTGGATTTCAGTTCAAACTCGAGATGCTCTCTTTGTGCTGCATATGAAGGATTCATATTTTTATTTAAAAATAAAGATATTGCTATCTGCACTAAGTAGTTAGGGCCCTTTACACTTAGTTGCTCCAACTTAATAGGGATGAAAAGCTTTTGGGACCCAGATTGGACATTCAGTTAAACAAAGCAAAATAGGCCTTGTATGGTATTAGCGTGGAGTGAACAGTGTACTCTCATAGTCGAAGCAAAGAGGCTCAATGGAGTAGAAACTCTTAAAGAGTATAGAACCTAGGCTGGTTAAGGTGCACTGTGAGAGCTTTAGGAAGGAAAGTGGCAATGTTTTCTTCTGCTGTCTGGGATCACTTGTTGTTTCAGGTTTGAGTTGAAATCCAATTGGGGGAGGTGGATTTTATCTCTCTCACTTTATCATCTTTTATAGTCTTCTATTTCTCATGATAACTTTGTCGTTTCTTTGGAAATTAAAGACTGAAAGGACAAGCACATGTTTACTTATGCATAGCTCATACTTATTCTAAAATTAGCATCTATTATATTAGTGACTGAATCAGGTTCCTAAATGTTTAGGTTGTTCGTTTTTCTTTGAATATCTGATCATTATTAATGGTTATGATGTGGTGAAATGTCTGAACGTGGGCATTCTTGTGTATTTATCAATAAATCCTTTTCAGATGAGAATAGTCATTTTTCATTACTCAGTGTACAAGGCTTTTCGTACCCAAATGCGCTATTTGTGAGATTCTTTAAGTTGAAAGAGTGAGAATTTTAAATTTCTGAAATTTTATATGTTGCACTTCGTTTTAAATGCCTCACCTTATTTCAAGTGGACATGTCTCTTTTATAGCCAACTCCATTGTAGAGCTACCCTGCAATAGCGAAAATTGCTGACCTTTTTTTTGCCAGCCACTCAACACGGCTAATCTTTGTAAAGGCTATTGAATTTGGTTTTAATTTTGTTACGATTTGCATATGGATTCAAAGAAGCCTGATTTTAATTTTCGGAAGTGCTAGAGTTTCCTTTTCCATTTTGAGCTATTTGACTTGACTTTAACTGAATGTGAGTCTAAACCAGCAAGTAGAATAAATTGAGTTTTTTTTAGTTCATCTGATTTTGTTGTCTGCCACATCGTAGTTGTCTTTCCTTTCACCATAAATATATTTGGGTTTATCTTCTGCACGTAATAATAAGGTTCAGTTAATAAAGATTTCAAAAAGACCTTGATTCTGAACTATTTTTTGGTGTTGAATTATTTTGCCTGCTGAATGTTATGAAATGACCAGGGAAAAGGGATGTTGAATCCCTAAAAGCATTTGCTTTGGAAGAAGCAGAAAAGGCAGCAGAAAAAGCACAGCTAGACACTGATAAAGAGTTGTAAAGGTAAGCATCGAGGTCTCGTAATTTTGCTTATATGTTCCATGATATTTTTTGCCTTAAATCTCTTATACTGATTAAGATTAACAAGTAATGAACAATTAGAGAAAAAAAACAATAAATGAAAGTATAAAGCTGCTTCTATAAAACCAAAATCTCATGTAAAAAAGTGCAGCTAATGGTTTTGTCAACATGTCTAGGCTGCACACACCACTTAAAATCTCTTATTAATGCTTCCTATTTTAGTGCACAAATACAGACTTGAAATCTCTTGCATTGGATGAATTTGTGAGTATATATAAAAATATACAATCACACAATATGCTGCTTCTCAATTTCATTTCATCGACCTGTTCTGTAACTCCTACTGCAATTCAGCATGTTCTTGGATTATTGATCGATACATAATCATCGGTGCAGGGATTAAACTTCCGAGCAGAAAACAGGGCACTTGTGGTTGTTCACGAGGGGATGCTTAAATTTCGAAGACACCCCAACTTGCACATGTTCTTTGCCTGCCTGAATTTTGTTACAAATATGATGTTTCTTTTCGTTTAATGCTTAAACTTGTCTTCTAGGCATGGCGATCAATGGCCTTATCAGTGATGGTAACTGGTGAGTGTTTTTATACTGTTGGCTGGTTATGAATTATGCATGGTCTGAAAATGATTTAATCTTAGTAAAACAAACCTTTTTTTCCCTGGAAGGAAAAGAACAACATTGGAAATTTTCATAATTTGTTTTTGCATTAATTTAATGGATTTATATTCAATACACTGGCAGTGAAAACTGAAAGTTTCCACAAATGCCTTAGTTTTAGGGTTTAGAGATTCAGTATAGGGTGTAGGGTTTAGGGATTTAGTTTCCGCAAGCGCCTTCGTTTTTGCATTAATTTATTGGATTTATATATATGAAGTGAGAAAATGATCATTGTTCGTCATATTTTTAAGATGGCAATTATAGAACTTTTTTTCAATTCATAAAATGTATCCGGTAAGAAGGTTAATTTCATATTAATAAAAATTATATAATGTAGGATTAAAGTGTTGAAGTATATGAAATTCGTTATCTTTATAGTATTGATTTTAGGTGGAACAATTTTACATGTTAAGATTAATTTTGATTGATATACTATACTTTACCGATAAATAATGAGAAATTATTTCATACACCGTCTGTTGGGTTAAAAAAAATTACAAGCATAGTTGAATGGATGATGTGTCTACGAAGATTTTAATATTTAGGATTTAAAATTTATGGTTTATGACAAGTGATAATATCTGCACATTGGTTGTGAAATTAAAATTTTTTACCGTCTCAAATACTAACCCATAATCTGCACATTATTTTTTTAGGGGAAAAACACCAGTAACAAGTTTTTTTTTAAACTAGATTATATTCAATAGTGAAAAGATTATAAAGGAATCACACCTTAAACATTAGAAGTTCAGTGTAAAACAAAAAATGCAATAAAATTTAAAAGTGTGAAAGATGTTAAAATATCAAACCTAACAGCTTTAGAAGAAAGCTTCTGAAATTAAATTCAAAAAATTATTACTTTGCCTTGGGTGCTCTTTGTAGAAAGCAAAATTCGTCCGCTACTTGTTTCTTGGCGTAACGGCACAGCCACAAAAAAATGAATCATAACATGTACATCTCGGCCTCCTTCGTTGACAAATAGGTTTGATGATACTCGTCACCCGAACTCTAAACTATAAAAAAATAGACTGAAACTGCCATAAAAGCAGACAAAAAAACTGCCATACAAGCACACGAAAAAACTGTCATAGAATCAGACGAAAGAACTGCCATAGAAGCAGATATGGTATAAACCTGACAAAGTAAAACAAAAAAAATAAGAAAAACATGAAATTAAAATTCATCAGCAAAGATGAATCTTATTTATATACATAACCAGTAAAATGGCCAACGGTCGCTGCCGACGAAGAAGAAATAGTACAAAGAAGAATAACTATAAAATTTAAAAAAAAAAATTGTAACCGCTTCAGAACAAATGGAAGAAATGAAAAAAAAATGTCAATTTTTATTTGATTTTCTATCATCTATGGACTCCACTAATAAGAGATAGAAACCCAATCCCCCTAAGTTAATATTAATAGAGAGATATTACGAAAATATAAGTAAATATCTTAAATTGATATTCTGAATATCATGCTCGATCCTAATGTCCTAAAGTATCTATAAGAGGTAAACAAAGAAATGAGTGAACTAAAAAGTTCAATGTGATTTAAGGGTAGTGACTCCTTAACTACTCAACCATTCGATCCTAATGTAAAATGTCACATATAATTATAATGTTTACAAAAATACAGATGCGAGGTAGTAAGTCCTTAACTACTCAACCATTCATTAAACATCACAGGACAAGTTTTTCGAAACCCGTAATCAGGGCGGATGCACCATGGTGCATGGTGGGTAAATAAAAAATTCTTCATTATAGTCACTAAACTTTTAATTTAAATTTATTATAGTCACCGTTGTATTGCTCTTAATACTGTTAAGAAATGATGGTGTGGCATGTTAAAATCTTCTAACTATAAACCTCATTTTGTGCACAACAATTATCACTTATTAATACATTATTACAAAGGTGTAAATTGATTTTAAATTATTACACTGATCGGTGAACTACTAAATTTAAATTTTTAGATCGGCCCCTGCCCGTGATCAACAATACAAAAAAGAATGAGAAGGATCACATAAACAGGAGCAATAAGCCATTAGGGAGTGGGTGAACCACTGGGAGTGATGAGCCTGCTTGAACTTCCTTCTACAATTCCACCCATATGCAACGATACAAACAACATGCGAAACAAAACAAAGTACAAAATACCAACAGGGCATGTAATATAGAAGTTAAGATATAAACAGTGCAAGCGGTACGATAAACATTACTAATAACTAATAACAAGTTGAGGAAATAATTAAGTTTGTATTTTAGAGAAAATATTATTGAGAAAAAAAATTATGAATCTTAAACATGAACTATAAATTAGACATATACTTTATAAAACATGTGATACAATAATCAGAGTGACGTCACATATTTTCGTGATACAGAATTAGAGATAGAATATGCAGTTCGCTTCACCATAAAATATTTTAGGAGCACGCAAATAAAAATCATGAATGTAACAGAATCACATTAACACAAATATCAACTTAAATCAAATAATGTTTTTACAGAAATTAAATACAAGAAAAATATATGTTTAAATTACATAAATTTTGTCATTAATCTTCTATTAAATTAAAAACTACAAATAAAATATCATTTCATAACTTACAGTAAAATGAACCTTTTATTCTTTACCATAATGTCAACCAACCAAATTACATAACAAATATCAGGATAAACTACATATTTGGTACCTCATATTCTCCTGTTGTTGTTTTAATCTGCTAACTATATTTTGGTAAAATTATACCTACGCTACTTTTTTTTTATTTTGATCACTGTCGTTAAGTTAACTGTTGGCTTAACGGAAATAATGACATAAAATAGTATAATAACAATTTTAGTCCTCAAACATTATACATTTTATCAATTTGATCATAATTTGATATTTTTCAATAAACCTTCGATATTCAAAAATCCCTTCGATTTGTTCTCATTTTTATTTGAAATAATTTAATAATTCAATAAACTCATCCTCCAATAAATTGATGACACGTTTCATCCTCCAATAATTTAGTTATAGTTTTATTAAATAATATATTTTATCAATTTATTCAAAAATTTAAGCTTAGCTCAATGGTTAGGCGTGGTATTTGGATACATAAGATGATATGTATCGTCATCTTATTGGATGATGAATTTATTGAAATATTAAATTATTTCAAATAAAAATGAAGGTCAAATCGAAAGGATTTTGAATAATTTTAGATCATGTATACGTTTTGGGACTAAAACTGTTATTATATTATTTTATATCATTATTTCTTATGAATCAACGGTTAAACTTAATGGTAAATATACAAAATAAAAAAAAAATCTAATTTAAGCATGATTTTGTCAAAAGAATAATTAAATGACGAAAACAGAAATACACGGATAGATGTGTACCAAATATGTAGGTTACCCTAACTTTCATTAATTCTTCAGCAATCCTTGACGCAATTCATGTGCTCATTTTTTACCTTTGTTTAATCTCATTTAACCCATAGCTGTCTTCTCCTAACATTGCGACAGTTCAATAGCAACGTTCATCATGAGTAGTTAGGCATCTTCAAGTTAGGGACATGCTAATTCATGTCATTAAATTATTTTTTATTTTAACAATAATCATTAAAGGCGTTAACAAAAAACTAAGAGTTCATAATGAGAAGAGCTCACCACATTTTCAGAGAATAAATAAATTCAAAATGAAAAGAACAATTTCAAGCGCCACACTTTGGCAGAAGATTGAAGAAATTCGAAATGAGAAAAACAGCTTCAAGCTTCGACATCTTTGGTAGAGGAATGGAGAATTTCGTAATGAGAAGAACAACTTTAGACCTCGGAGAATAAAGAAATTCGAAATGAGAAGAGCATCTTCAAGCTCCACACTTTGGCAGAAGATTGAAGAAATTCGAAATGAGATAAGACCTAGGAGAATGAAGAAATTTGAAATGAGAAGAACAACTTCAAGCTTCGACAACTTTAGCAGAGGAATGGAGAATTTCGTAATGAAAAGAACAGCTTTGAAACTCGGATGATGAAGAATTTTGTAATGAGAATAATACCTTCAGACTCCAAATTTTGGCAGAAGATTGAAGAATTTCGGCAACCAGTTCATTTCCAGTCCAGACTTCCGGGCCATCAGTAGGATTTTCCGGTGTATGATAATTCGGGATCTAGAGAGGAAAGTGAGACAAAATTAATGATTTTGATCTTTGCTCTATTCTTGTCTTACCAGAATGAACAAAGAAGGATAGTTGTAATCACTAATTTTTTTTCGGTTTTTGTTATTATTATTATTATTTTATTTTCGATTTTATTAGTAGTAGTAGTATTTTTATTATTAGTTATGTTTTTATTATTATTTATTATTATTATTATTAATATATAATAAATAAGAGCCCTTAATAAAAAACAGATCCAATGTTATAAAATTAATAGTCCAGTCCAATTAAATTACATAATCCATATAATTTGCATCTGTCCTGTTAGGTCCAAAATATCAAAAACCCTAAGAACCCAATCTGATAACCTATCTTTTTCTCCTACTGCAGCCAACATCTGGCCGTTGGATTAGATCTGATCCAACGGTCCATATCACACCCGAAGAAAACTGCCCAGCTCCTCCACGCGCCTGACATGATCCCATCTCCTCCGTCCATGTGGCTCCATCGACAACCACCATTTCTTGTCGCCGAAAATTACACTACCACCGTACGGCCACCAGTCATCTTCCCCAACCATCATGCGTGAAAAAACCCGAAGATGTCAGTTAATCTATCAACAACAATAGATTAAATTAAAAATGTAAATAAATCCGATATATAACTAGTATAAAATCTTATGATTTTTTGGATGGGAATCAATACAAAAAAAAAGATGAACAAAAGATTTTCAGAGATATCTTTTTTCTATTTTTTACTTTTAAATCGAAATAAAGAATAAATGAAAAGGGTTAGGGTTTCATTACTTTCGCCGGTCTTCGGACAACTGTTCTTCGGTTGGGGCTGTCATCTCCGATGATAGATGGTGTCTGATGGATCAATAATATGAGGTCTTCAAAGTTTTTTTTTTTTTTTTGCTTTTTTAGACATTTTGTCTCAAATATATAAATGTTTTTTGCCTTGGTTTTTAGGAATTTTGGGTAAAAAAGTTTTTTTTTTTAAAAAAAAAGGAATCAAATTTGGATTTGAAAGAAGAAAAAGAAACTGAAAAGTTTATTTTTTGAACTCACCGATGCTAGCGAGCTGCGGCCGACGATGACTCATGGTGACCGAGACAGCGGAGCCTCATCGGTATCTGGGCTTGGAGGCAATTTTTGAGTTCATACCCAGATGTTCATGATGTACACGATGAAATCATCTCCGTCGATCCCTCTGTGTTTTTTAATCATCTCCGTAGTCCTTGAGGTTTTTAAAATCATTTCAACTTCGTCCATTTTCTTCAATTTGGTCTGAAATCAATGGGATAATTACCCTTGCAGTCCCTTTCCTTTTGTTTTCTTTAGTTACGGTTTGTTCTTTAAATTATATATTCGATAGCTTGTTTGATTTGCTGTCCCTTTCCTTTTGTTTTCTTTAGTTACGGTTTGTCTTTAAATTATATATTCGATTGCTTGTTTGATTTGCTGCCTATTTAATTTATTTATGTTAATTAATTTCTGCCCTTTATTTTCAGTTTTGTTTATTTCAGTCCTTTGTTTATGCTTTTATTTAATTTGGTTGCTAAATGTTGCATTGCTTGCATTTCCATCCCTATCTATGCATTTTGCATCTTCATATAATATATAGTATTATATATATTTATTATATAGTCTATAATATAATATATTCTTATGTATTATGTAAGGTATTATGTACGTAACTTGTATATATATATTATAGTCTTTATTAGTTATTATTAGATATGTACATATTTCTTGTACGCATGTTACGTTTTCATATTATTTTAGGGTAAAACTTTGATACACATGTTGTGTAAAATTAATTTTAGACATGCCTGTGTATTTACACTATAAAAACTCAAATCCTAAATTCCTAACCCTAAAAAACTAAACCACACACCCTAAACCCTAAACCATAAATTCTAAACACTAACATTGAATTCTAAATCCTACAACGTAAACCTCTATCTGTGTATCAAAGTTTTTTCTATTATTATATATATATGTTATGGTTTATTTATTTATATGTACACATATATGTTTTTTTTATAATGGCCATTGAATTTTTATTAAAAAATTATAGAAAATATCACAAATACAATGCATTCAGGAGGGAGAATAATGAGAGGCTAATCACCAAAATCTCTTACAAACTCAAAAGTGCAAAGAAAAGTGAATACTTTCATAGAGAATGGACATACCATTAAAATTCAGAAGCCTTCTTGAATCTCCTTGTCTCTATTCAATCGAGACGCATAACGGGGCTGAAGGAGTGGTGAGCGACCCAAACTATCGGGCAAAATATTCCGCTACCCAAGACTGATTATATCTGTAAACAACCATCATCCGAGTGGGGATCTAACTTTCTATGATCATCGACAGAATCATAATAAAAAACTAGAGCCGTTAAAATTTCTATGTGAGCACCAAACGACCGCTAAAGTATGCTGAAATCTTACCAAAACGACAGATGAAACGAAACCACAAAAATAAAGAAAATCGTGCCACAAAAGCAGAGAAAAAAACGTAGCACAAAGACAGAGATTCTTTAAATCCAGTGATCGATAACCAATATTAAAACTGGCAGCCGATCACCGACTAAGGAGACAAAAGCAAAAGAGTGTCGCAGTACTCTCTAATTTGTAGAGAAAAAGAAAGGGGAAACTGCAATAATAATTCTCTTATATTAAATCTCAACTAACTTGATGATTTTGAAAATCTTCAATTCGTTTACCTAATATGATTTATATGTATACATATATGTTATAGTTAGTATATATATATATATTCCTTTATAATATATGTATTATATTTTGTTATCTCGCATGTTTGCATAAGAATCATTTCCATCATTATTTGTTCATGCATTTATCTTGATAACATTTTATGTTTAGATCTGGTTCTCAAAATTTCGGTGTCCTATTGGGATTGTCATTCCTAGTCTTCGGGCGTCATCTTATTTGAATACCGTAAATTGCAATATTTTATATATTCAAATCATATGGCTATGCATGCATGCATTTTTAGGGATTAGATATTAAATTAAATCGAATTTTAATTTTGCTTGGTAAATACAATATGAACCATTAGGTACCGATTTTCGGGCGTGGTGGGGGTGCGAAACCTTCCCCACTCGTAACCGACTCCCGGACCCAATTAATCTTTGATTTTCTTTTTAGTGTCCGGTCTACATTACCCAAGTGATCGGTGACAACTCATCATTTTATTCAAAATACGATTTTTTTCAAAATTCCCCTAAAATCAATTGTTTTTCAAAAAAGTAGAAAACTTATGTAATTTTTAGTCGCTACAATATCTCTTAGGTTAGAGTACAATAAAAATTATTATATAATATTTAAAAGTTTATTTTAACTCCTTTGTTGTAAAAAGACATGTATTATACCAAAATTTTAAATCTTTCTACTATAGAAAAGAAACATTTCAATCCCGTACATTTGAAAACTTAATATTTTTGTTCTAAAACGCTAAATCTTATATATTTTGATTTAAATTAAGGATATATATTCAATACAATGATAGTGAATTTTTTTTACAAGCGTCTTAATTTTAGGGCTTATAGACTTAATTCAGGGTTTATATATTAGGGTTTTAGGTTTAGGGGTTTAGAAAATAGGGATAGGGTATTATGGTTAGGAATATAGGTTTTAACCTATAAACCCAAAATTCTAATCTTAAACTCTAAATTATAAACCCTTAATTATAAGTCCATAAACCCTAAACCTACAAACTCTAAAACCCTAAAATGAATCCCTAAACACTAAAACTAAGACACTTATGAAAACTTTTTCCCACTAATAGTGTATGGAATAATTACCCTTAAATTATACCATCTTTAGGTCCTTCTCAATTTTGAACTCGAGCAAATTAATATTCCTCAAAATATTTTTTTGTGAATTTTTACATAAAATTTTTAAACATTTTTTAAATATAAATTTGAAATTAATTCCTATTCGAACTCCAAATTTTATTGTATTTACTTACAGTAATATTACAATTACAAGCCATAACATAAAAAATATTCTAAAACTTTAATTAAAAAGTGTACATTAAATTTTCTTAAAATTTTTAGATTGGAGTGAGAGTAAGGGATTAATTGAAAAAGATATATAAAAATCATAAAAATATTTAAGATTTCACTAATTTTTTAAAAAAATATATGAAAAAATATTGTAAAATTATATATAAAAACATTCTATCACAAGTGGATATGTTTCATATATTGATGGAAAAGGTTAACAACAACAAAATTATTTTAAATTTACAACTTTCAAAATATACATTGAATTACTCTCCTTTTGTAACCCCCTAGACCGGCCTACGCAAAAAGTCCATGTCTAGTAGGGCACATCTCAATATGTTAAAGCCTAAGTAGAAAACATGTTGAAAATTTTTGAACATTTAGTTTAAAACATAGTATCACATCTCATTGTAAAGTAATCGAACCAAGATACATATGATAACAACCCAGGTAGTAGTTACAAAATAATCGATATCATGTATAATATAAAATACTTAAACATAAACTCCATACATCACAAAATATAGGCACATGTCACCCTGAAAACAAAATGGTGGATAGAAACATTACAAACTAGATGAAGTGCTGAATGTGTCGATCCTCCAATGTCAGGAACAGAGCTGCCTATCCAAAATATCTGAAATGAAGAAAATTTGGGAATGAGCTAGGGAGCTCAGTGTGTTCCAATAGTGCAAAGCTAAAACATGTATCACAAGCAATACAGTAAATAATTTTGTTTCCAAAAACATATGTATAAAACAGCAGTAAGGTTCATTTTAATTTTCTATCTACCCTCCAACCAAACTCCAGTATATAGTTCCCCATGAACTGCATCTATAAGGGGCGTTAACCCGTGCCCATTGGGCATAGGTGCCAGCCTAAGGAAATACCTTAAGTATAATAGTAATCATCCTAGCCGAAGCATAGGAATGAACGGTAAGGAATTACCCTAGCCGAAGTAGAGGAACCTGAAATGGTAAGGAATTATCAGCTGGATCTGAGCTGAACCTACGGTATCTTCATACTTTATCCCAAGTACCCCGTAACAGTTTAAGCAGTAATTCAATACTCAGTGATAGCAATAATTACAACAATTAGTATCAGTAGTAGTAATTACAGTAATTATAGAACAAGTAATTATTTTCAATAACACAGTAACCAGAGAGCATGCTGTTCAAGCAGATACTTAGGCTTAATTCCACAGATAAAAATGATCATACTCAAAATCAGGGTACATGTTATAATTTCACAATAACAGAGAAAACTAGTAATGTGCACGTGATCTGTTCAAGCAAAACATTTAAAACGTTTATGTAACACACCTCAAAAAGTCAGGTCGGTCGGACAGATGATCTACTAGGCACTAGTGTGATGCTCCGATACTGTACTAAAACCTAATACAGAACGAGTCTCAAATTAATACATGAGAGATTCTTCACTGTGATAAATTACAACGTATTGATACTTAAAGTCACAACGGGATCAGCTGTTGCACGTATCGAAAGGAGCCGGGCTGGGCAAACGCACGACCGGGAGAGACCTTAGTACCTATAACAAAATAATATATCTGGTCAAGAACCTTAATCCAAAATTTGCTCATAATTTAATAATTTAAACACTTATGCATGATCGAGTTTAAGGTCAGATTCGAAGGCTTTCGGGTTAGAATTTTGTGAAACGGGATTCAAAAACGGACTCAAGACGTCAAAAAACGTAAAATGGGAGTTTTCGAAAAATTTGACTTTTTGGTCAAGTCAACACTAACGTCAACGGTCAAAGTCATACTGACATCATTGGTCAATGGGTCAAAGTTAATGCTGACGTCAGCAACCAGTTACTGGTTGGATCGGGTCGAGTACTAGTCGGGCCAGTTACTGGTTCGGTTCAGGCCAGTTCACTATTGAACCGGTCAGGTTCAAGGGCTATCGTCCAGGGTCGCCGAAAATCACCCCAGACGGCGCGTGGGGTTTACGCGCTGCCAAAAGTGGCCAGAAAAAGGCTCAATTTGCAAGTTTTGGCCAGATCTAACTTTTTCCTTCAACCATTAACCTAGAATCATTCCACAAACAACCAAAATCTCAGTTCAAACCAACCAAACTTACCAAATAGGTCAAACGCCGATGAAGGCATACCCGATGCCAGTTAGACTATCAGACGGTAAGGCTAGGACCGTCTCGATGTGATGATTATTGCAGCGTTACTACTTTCTCCGACGAGTGGCGAAATCAGCCAGAATCGACGACGGACTGAAGGGATTTAAATCCTTAGATTCGTCGAACCTTTAAACCCAAATGGCCGACGAACGGCGCGGCTGATCAACGCAGGGTTGGGGGGTTTTGTTTGGCAATCGACAGAGAGCAAGGTGGAGGTGGCAGTGATGGCCACAGCGCGACGGTGAGCTAAACCGGAGGGAAAGACCGAAATGGTTCGGTGAGAGAATAATTGGGGAAAATTTCGGGAGTTTTTGGTTTGAATGAGAAACAATGGGAATCTGAAGGGTCAAATTTGGTTTTATTTATTTTTGGTTAACCCAGCCCAAAACATCACTCAAATTGAATTTTTGGAAACCCCTTTCACTAAGAGCTTCTAGCTCAAATGGTTGGGTTACCAATCTTCCAAGTTGCAGGTTAAGGGTTCGAATCCCCCAACCCGCAACCTCCCCCTATTATTTTTTTTTATTTTTTTTAACTTAACAGGTGTTACACCTTTTTTTTTTCAAGAGGAGTCAATTTGTTCAATTTCAAAATCGACAAGAACTTAAAAGGTTTTTAAACAAAATTATTTAAGTCAATTAACCATAACTTTAAATTGTTGGTACGTGTCTCTTAAAATATGTTATATATTACTTATAAAAAAAATATTTGATGCATTGTCATTGTACACTTAGCCTATTATTTTTTTTTTATTTTTTTTAACTTAACAGGTGTTACACCTTTTTTTTTTCAAGAGGAGTCAATTTGTTCAATTTCAAAATCGACAAGAACTTAAAAGGTTTTTAAACAAAATTATTTAAGTCAATTAACCATAACTTTAAATTGTTGGTACGTGTCTCTTAAAATATGTTATATATTACTTATAAAAAAAATATTTGATGCATTGTCATTGTACACTTAGTTTACACAAACATATATATTTTAAGGTTTAAGAGTTTAGTTTGAGGTTGAAACCTCGTGGGTTTAGGTTTTAGGGTATTGAATTTAAGGTTTGTGGTTTAGGGTTAGATATTTAGATTTTAGATTTTAAAACTTAAATAAGCTTGCTTGTGAAAAATAAATTTTCCACTACTAGTGCCCCAAATATTTTTTCTTAATTATATATGAATTTAAGTATGTGATGTACTCTAATATACATGTATGCATGTTTGGCATTACTTTTGAAAATTGCTTTTAAAAGTGCTGTTAAAAAGACGAATATAAATCTGTTGCCCCTCTTCGGTGCCCTTATTTATGTCTCATACTAAAAACTTAAGTTTAGGGTTTGGGATTAAAGTTTAAGGTTATGGTTTAGGATTAAAGTTTAGGGAATTTGGGGTAGAATGTATTTTTTAGGGTTTAGTGTTTAAAGTTTAGTGTTTAGAATTTAAGGCTAGGGCTTAGAATTTGATTTTTTAGTGTTAGAGCATAGAAATGAACACCGAAAAGGATCAAGGATTTTTGTCCTAAAAAACGTACTTATAATTTTGATGACTCTGATTTTGAAAAGACACATTCTGTTATTTTTCGAATAGGGTCCAAAATGTAATCCTCTAGCAAATTTGAACCCTAAATCATAAAGTCCAAACCCTTAAACCCCAAATTCTACCCTCTAAACTTTAAACTCTACATTCTAAATCATAAATAGTAAATACTAAAACTTTACATTCTAAACTTTAAACTCTAAATTTTAAACCATAAACAGTAAATAGTACACATAAACCCTAGAATATATATAAAGTTGTGTAAACTAGAATTTACACATCCTATATATCAAATATTTTTTTTAATTTAATAATATAATTATATTTATCAATGTCCATAAAATCTTTAGCGGTATGAGTTTTATTTGGATGATTTTACAATAAACGTCATGTACCGTTATGTACCAGTAATCATGTGTACCGCTATGTACCATTAATTATTTTTAAAATTATGGGGACCGAAAACGTTATTATCTTTTTTTAGAATAAAATATAAAAAAATTCATTACTTTTTCAGATATTTTTCTTTTTGGGTAAAATAAGATAAATTATTCAATTTGGTAATCAAACTTTTAATTGCTTCAATATTACCATTAAACTTTTAGTTTTGTCCCAAATTGGTCACCGGCCTGTTAATAACCATTAAAAGGGTCATGTGACGGTTAAAATATTTTGCATAATAACACATTTAGTTTTTCAAGTTTGTACATTAAAATAATTGTCCTAATTTTAAAAAAATACTAATAAATTTAACCATCATTATTTACACATTATTTCAATTTCATCTAATTTTAATTAAAAATAATTTAACCCGAAATCCAAAACTCAAAACCCTAAACCAACATGATACTGTGTCGTTGGGCTGTGCTTTTTGGAAATGAAATAAAAGACAAGATGTCCGTTCATCAGGCAATTTATGTGGATAGATATGCTTTTAATTTTTTTACCATTATGCTCGTACAAGCTTGTTTGTTTGCATGGTTAAAACTATAAACCTGAAATATTGATGTACTTTGTATTGTTTTCATATTTTATATCATGTCATAATTAGGGGTAAAGTTAAAAAAAAGAGAGTATAGATCAACTTTTGAATATTTAGTTTATAATTATCACAACATAATTTTACTTTGCTTAAGTTTATAATTATATATATACATATATATCTTAAAAATTAAACTAAAATTCTATATTTTTAGGTTATCAAAATATAATTTTACAATTACTTTTAACTATAAATATTTTCCTCTATGATCAATGATTATTCATCAAGATTAACAATACGGAATTTTTAAATTTGTTGTTGGATTTAGTTTTTAAGGTTTCGATTTTAAGGTTTAGGGCTTAAGTGTTTAGGGTTAAATTATATTTAGTAAAAATAGTCCCAAATTGAAATAATGTGTAAATAATAAGAGTTAATTTTTTTTAAATTAAGACAAAATTGTTTTAACGTGCAAACGTAGAAGACTAAATGTGTTACTATACAAAATATTTTATTTATCGCATCACCCTTTTAACGGTTGTTAACGGGTCAATGACCAGTTTGAAACAAGTCTAAAAGTTTAATGATAACATTGAAGCAATTGAAAGTTTGGTTATCAAATTAAATAATTTACCAAAGTTTAGTTACTATTTGTGTACTTTACCCAAAAGAAAAAATAAGAAAAAAGTAATATAATTTTTTTTAGATTTTATTCTAAAAAACGGATAATAACGCTTTCAATCCCTATGATTTCAAAAGTAATTAAAATAGTTAATGGTATATAGCCGGTACACATAATTACCTTTGTTAGAGCAGAATTCTAGTGAGGCTTTGGTGTACCGGTACGCTCGGGGCGTACTGGTATCCACTGTTGCATTGCCTAGAAAGGCTTTGCGTACCGGTACGCTAGGGTAGGCGTATCGGTACGGGGCGATCCCAGTACCGATATAGGGTACATGTACGGAACAAAGCGTATCGGTACAGGGCTAGGGCCGATTTCTTTCGAATCTAAATGGCGTATCGGTACTCAGCAGGGAGTATCGGTACCTAGAGGGGAGTACCAATACTCACCTTAGAGTATCGATACTCGCTGAGCAATCTGCCCAAGTTTTTACGTTTTGAGTTCGAGGGTTCTATAAATTGTGACAAAGGTTCTAATGGGTCTCTTATGATATAAAATGACTGGTAAAATCGAGAATGTATGTTCCTCTTTGCTTGTATGGATTAAATGGTTAATTGAGTATTGAAATGAAAATAAATTGCTTGGTAAACGAGTTTTAGGGATACTTGGTGGATCATTTGTAGTCGTGACAAGTAAGGGCACTTGTTTGGTTATGAGTCATTGTCTGATGGGATCCAGATACCCAGTGAGTGAGCGTTGCAACACATGAAGGACATCCGATGTGAGATTCCGGGTGATGAATCGAAGGTCATCCGTTGTGAGATTCCGGGTGATGATATTTGCTCGATGCAAGATTTCGAGCCCCGATTGATGCGAGATTCTGGACGAAGACTCGATGTGAGATTCTTAGTATACCACTTGATGCGAGATTCCGAGCAGCTTGATATGAGATTCCGAGCATGAGTGGGTTTCTAGTGTCGGGTGACATTGGGCCTCACTCCTGGATTGTTTATTTATATGTTGATATTGTTAAGGTGCTGATTGTTCTATAGCATGTGTTTAGGCGGTTATGGCAGCGCTATTGCTTTATCCTATCTTGACATCATATTTCATAGCATGATCTTAATTATGATTCACCTGAAGCATGGTCGAGTGGTTGTGTATCCACTGAGCTTTGTTAGCTCAGCGTTCAGAATCGTTGTTTTCGTTCGCAGGTTAATAGGTAGTTCGAGCGTAAGGGAGCACCATCGAAGCAAAGATCCAGCATTGGCCCTTTGGTAGAGTACAAGTACTTAGATGTAGTGGGCTATGTATTCATAGGACCCTATGTAATTGTAACTATATTTGATTTAACTTGTATGGGTCAAATGTTTTATTACTGTATTTGGAGCTCATTTAACTATTTTGAATGTTTTAAGTAAGTATGGATTTAAATGCTTGATATGTCGCGTTTGGATTTATAAGGTTGAATTTCTTTTACTTTGCTTAAGTTTATAATTACATATATATCTTAAAAATTAAACTAAAATTCTATATTTTTAGGTGATCAAAATATAATTTTACAATTACTTTTAACTATAAATATTTTCCCCGATGATCAATGATTATTCATCAAGATTAACAATACGGAATTTTAAATTTGTCGTTGGATTTAGGGTTTTGGTTTTAGGGTTTAGGGCTTAAGTGTTTAGGGTTAAATTATATTTAGTAAAAATAGTCCCAAATTGAAATAATGTGTAAATAATAAGAGTTATTTTTTTTTTAAATTAGGACAAAATTGTTTTAATGTGCAAACGTGGAAGACTAAATGTGTTACTATACAAAATATTTTATTTATCGCATCACCCTTTTAACGGCTGTTAACGGGTCAATGACCAATTTGAAGCAAAACTAAAAGTTTAATGATAACATTGAAACAATTGAAAGTTTGGTTATCAAATTGAATAATTTACCAAAGTTTAGTTACTATTTGTGTACTTTACCCAAAAGAAAAAATAAGAAAAAAGTAATATAAAAATTAATTTTTTAGATTTTATTCTAAAAAATGGATAATAACGCTTTCAATCCCTATAATTTTAAAAGTAATTAAAATAGTTAATGGTACATAGCCGGTACACATGATTAGTGGTACATAACGGTACATGACGTTTATTGTAGAATCATCCATATTTTCATTATATAACAAGAGTATATACTTGCATTTTTTATATTAAACAAATAGTCAATAAGTTGGATCAAAGTTACGATGGGATTGGATTTCATGTTTCATGTAGTATATGTCCATAAGTTGGATTGAAATTACGATCGTAAAGTAATAAAATTTTATCATTTTTTTAAAAAGAATTAATAACGTAAATAATACTTTCAATCAAATTAAACCCAAATATTTAATATCACATGGGATATAATTACAACCAAATATTGAATATCAAATTGGATAGGATTTCGTAGTTCTTGTACAAGTACATTCTTGATTTGTGTTTAAATACTTTGAACTACTTCTTCTACCCTTTCAGTCTGCCGCTTTTCTATTTTGTTTCTTGATTTTCCGCTTAGCTTTCTCTCAGCCATGGCAGTGCTTTCGCCCCAACAGCTTCAAGATTTTCACAACATGAATCGCATCACATATAGTAGACTCCTAACCCTCAATTTCGACCCTTTCCCTTCTATGAAGATCGTTGCCTTTTGGAATACTCTTGAGAAATTAGGATTCACAAACTTTGTCTACAGCCTTCAACATATCTCCGATTCTTCGCTTCTCTGTCTGGCCAAAGAGGCCATCTTCTGCTTGCAATGCTTGTACTCTCCTTCCCAACAAATCTTCCCATGGCTCCATCTCGATTTCCCCCATGAACAAACTTGTTCCTCAAGAAATCTTGTTGGGTTTCCTTGTCAAGAACAGGCCAATCCTTAAACGGATGATCCGGGGTTTTGTCAAAGATGTGTGTGAAGTGGCGTTCCTCGATATAGTTCAACAAAACTTGGGTCGCAAGCAATCTTTTAAATAACGGAATGGCGGTGATGAACCCTATTCTCTAACTGCGACAGACGACAAGAACGGGAGGTTTTGAAGGGTGAAATTGATTCGGAAGACAAAACATTGTTTATGACATTCTCGAGGGGACATCCGGTTTCAGACCAAGAAATCCATGGTTTCATTGCGGGGAAGTTCGGACCTCTGTGGAAGCAATCTACATGGATAAAAACCCAAAGTGTTTGTTCGCTTGTGTTGCTCTAAGGTCACACTCGGACATGTCCAGGATTCTTGGGGGTAAGAAATTGGTCAAACTCTTCATCAACGGCAAACAAGTTAGGGTTCTAAGGTTTGTGAAGCAGTAAAACAGTACATGTTTTATCGGATGTGAAACAAAATTAAACCTTATTCGTTTTCAACATCCTGATACTTAAAATACTTGGCACAAGCAATGCAATATCATTACCAACCACAGTTAACACCCAATAAACATTATCAAGCCTTCCTCCCATTGTTTACAAATCATCGACGTCGCCGTAAGAGATTAAGAGTTGAAGAAAACCCATCCGCCATGTCTACGACCTGAATCCGGAGCTTGGATTTCCCCATCAATGTCATCCATTTTTGTGAAGGTTTAAAGTCTTGAATTATTGGCACAGATTGGTCTTTGGTAGTGATTTTAAAGTTGACATGTTTGTCTTAAGCAAGCATGATTTTAGTAATAGATGCATGAATATTTATATAGTTATATTTGTTATGCATGTAGGAAAGTTATATATGTGTAAAGTATAGTGGAAGTATTAGTATCGTGCTTACAAATTTATTTTAATCAATTTACTACCAAAAAAAATATTTTAGTCTTTATTATACCCAAAAGTTTATTTTAATAAATTTAATATTATTTTATAGAAATATTTAAAACAGATTTATTATATATTATTAAGATAAGAATATAATGTTATTTATAACAGTTTATTAACTATCTTTTAAACTATATACAATATACTGTCAATTTTTTTTCCAAACAATCAACTTATTTTAGAGGTAATGTCTTCCTACCTTCACCAATAGTATTTGGGTTTGAATCATCACTCAAACATAATTTATCTCTCCTTGATTTTTTCACCCGGCAAATAGCCTCTAATAAAAGTTGGCTTAAATGAAAAATATAGGTGTTCAAAGTATGTTTTTTTTTTTAACTTTAAGTGGCTAAAGTATTTTTTTGTAAAAATAGGTGTCAAAAATTTCAAAAGTTATAATTTTAGGTGTCTGGCCGTTAATGGGTGTTAAATTTTTTAACCAATCAATACTTGACACGTGGCATATTTGGGTACCTAAAATTATAACTTTTGAAATTTTAGGCACCTATTTTTACAAAAAAAAATACTTTAGGCACCTAAAATTATAACTTTTGAAACTTTGGGCACCTATTTTTACAAAAATATACTTTAGGCACTTAAATTTTAAAAAATCATACTTTGGGCACTTATTTTTCATTTAAGCCAATAAAAGTTATAAAACTTTAACAAATAAGATCACTTAGTTCAATGGATGGATCTACTTCACTTTTTGTCATACAACCCTGAATTTCACTACAGCTATATTTTAGTTCAATTTTTTTATTAAATCTATTGGCAATATGTGTCATCGTCTGATTGGATAAAAAAAGTATTCAGTTGGCTTGTGTCATTGGTGACAAGTGGTCATATTTAAATTAAAAAAATTTAAGACCAAATTAATCGAATATGTAATTTCTGGAGATCAAATGTACAATTATACCAATTTTGTTTAACATTCATATTATTCTCTCCTTTAAACCTTAACGTCAAATGGCTTAATTGATATATCATTTAGATAATTAAGTGACAAAATTAATAAATTAGTGGTCAAATTAGAACCTCCCCTATAACTATGCAAATATTCCGATGAAACACCATAAACATAATCAATAAAACCAGTCCAAATCATAATCTGAGAATACAAATATTTCGAGGAATCAAACCAACAACTTCAAGCATGTGCAAGAAACAAAGCCTTGCAATTGCATAACTGAATCACACTCACTCAAACCCCAGAAAACACATGCTCTACTCGACTTAATCGACATATATGTTCACATTAGACACAAATACTTTAAAATATGTGAAGCGCAAATAACATAAATAGTACTTAGCAAACCCCAAAATAAACGTTCAATCTCCAACCTCGACAATAGCTCCAACCAAGTGAAAAGAGGGAGGGTCTCAAAACTCTGCAACCTCGGTCTGATCGAAATAGCAACCAGTCGGGCCACCATCAGGGATGAGAGCGCATTTAACAGGGCCTTTTGCGCCCTCCTCCGTTGTGATCACCCCTGTATGCCAATTTATGTCAGTGTTGACATAACCGGGATGAACACAATTTATGCGCATCTTTGGGTATTTTCTGGCTAGAATTCTTGTGTAAGCATTAAGGGCCGCCTTCGAAATGCTGTAGGCTGGCAGCATTATCGACCATCCATTGGCTTCAAGTGCATTTTCTTTAAAATCCTTCAAGAATCTTTGCAATATGCTGTCAAGTTTCTCTTCAGTTAGATTCTCTATATCTCCGAGTTCATTTCTAATGCTTTTGCCAGGAATCCTCTGTAAAATTTGTAGCTTACAGTTATGCAACTGTGATGGTATTATATTCCATGGCCTTTTCCAGACTTTCCACGTATTAAAATCCAACATGATTAATATTTGATGCCTCAGGTGTACAAGGAAATCTAGAACTGAAAACCCTTGACATGTCAATAAATTTCAATGAAAATGTCAAAAACCTTTGGACATAAGAGCTAGAATAATGGAGAAAAAATAGAAGATTTATTGGCCTTGATTTTGATGTGTGCTAAAGATCTAGGGATAAATAGGGGAAGGAAGTGAAGAAGAAGATTCAAGGAAGGTATTCTATTTCATAATACTCAACTGAACTAGCGTAAGAGCAGTGCTTTCCTATTTGTACTGTATTGATCAGTTTACATGATCATCCTAACATTACCCTTAATGAAATGTGTATATTTACAAGGTTGAATAGTGATAGAATTAGTCTCGTAAGTCGTAACACGTGGCCTTAGAGTTTGTTGGTTGCCACTGCCTCCTTTTTATCCTTATATTCAAGACAGTCACAAACCTAAGGCACCAAATGGAACCCAAGGTCCATAAGTAAGAAAAGCTTAATGAAACAAATACTTTACCAAAATTGCCTGGTCATATGTTTTGTAGTTCCATAAATTTCGTTATTCTTTATGCTTGATTGCCTTTCTGTGTTGTAGTTTCTTTTGATTAGTGTGTTGTTCGGTTTCTTCAATGGAATATCTGGATTTTTATTGAAAACCCACTCTGATTTTTTTATATTCTGAAACTGAATAATTCACAGGAAAAGGAGAAATGCCTTATGTCCAAAGGTTTGTGACATTTTCATTGAAATTTATTGACATGTCAAGGTTCATATCAAATTTGACACTAGATTATGGTCAATACTAAATTTTGAAAATATTTTCTTAGATAATTTTATTACTATACTTTTATTCTTTTTCTACTCAAATCCATCGTGACAAAACTCAATAAGTTCTAAATACAGTAAAAAAAAATCAACATTAAATCATAATATAATACCGAAATTTATCTTCAGATAAAAATAATGATAAAAGTACCTTTAATTCGCTTCGAAGAGAAGAAATGTTGACAATCCTAGCTCCTGAACTGGAAAGCTGAAGCAGAGGGAGGAGGGTTTCAGTTACTCTTTGGACACCATAGTAATTGGTATTCAAGCATACTTGAGCCTCTTCATAGGTATACTTTATCACGCTCTGAACCACCTTTGCCACCTTCCCAGAGAGCTGCACCAACAATTAATTAGATCATTCAAATAAAAAATAACTAAAATCAAGGATTTAAATAGCCGTCCGTAACCGCAATAGCGGCACCGTCCGAAACCGCGATACCCGCAACCGTTATGTCTACAATAGCATATGTAAATAAAAAATTTACACGATACCCGCAGTGACTAGAATACATCCGTTGTGTCCGCAATGACGATAAATGCAACACGACCGAAAATGCGGCCGTAACCGCAATTTAAATCTCTGGCTAAAATACTAGGCAGACAATGCTCCCCAACTGTTTTGCTTTCTTAAGTAAGTTCCCGTTCTTTTAACATATCTGAATAAGTCCTTGATCTCTTGCTGAACCCGAATTTTACTCAAATAAGGACAACATTTACTAGCCATATCATTAGATTTTAACATACAGATACTTATTAACATACAAAAGTATCCTTTTTTATAAACAAATAAATCATAATCTGAAAAAAGTTTCATACATAACTTACCCATTCTGAAGGATCTATACCTAAGGCTTTGAGGCTATCTTCATCAACTATAGCACCACTAACACCTGCATTATTGACCTGCCAAATGTTATATGATTTATGAGCAAATTAGAAAACTAAAATTTGAAATCATCTGAGATGCAGGCACTTATAAAGTTGGTTTTAGAAGATATCCGTACCTATACATACTAAATCAGACATTCATATTAACTCCGGGTAATATCAATACTTACCAAGATATCAAGTCTTCCGAACTTTCGAGATATGAAAGTTGCCAATGCTTCAATGCTAGCCTGATCCAGAACATCAAGTTGATGGAAAATTACAGTTGAAAATCCCAGCTGGTGGAGATTCGCGGTTGCCCCATTTCCCCCTCACTTCATCTCTAGCTGTTAATACAACTGTTACGCCCTTCGAGGCAAGCTGCCTTGCAATCTCAAACCCAATACCCTTGTTTGCTCCGGTCACTACGGCATATCTACAAGCACCAGCAAGGCAAAATCCCTATTTCAACACTTCCAGTGCTTCAAAATTGACCGATAAAACTATATATTACTAACCTCTCATCTTCAAGTTTTCCGCTGCTCCCCATTTCTGCAATTCTTGAAGGAACTGAGTCTGATATTGAAGTGACCAGATGAATGACAACAATAGCAGAGAGCAAAACCAAAAGGTTAATTTTCGAAATAATTACTAACACTCATATTCCAGATTAAGGAGAAAAATCGACTTCCTTTGACTAATATGTCACAAGTTTTTATTGATAAATAAGATATTGTAAGTGAGGATTGGGATTGAGATCAAACCTCTTAAATTTCTAAAAAAAGAAATTAAAAGACTTTTGGGTTGGAGGATTTAATAAAATCATAAAGATAATTTTATAAATAAAAAATTAATATATATATATATATATTTAAATTTAATAATTAATAAAAGTATATTAAAAAGAAATTTTCATAAACAAAAATTAATATATATATATATATATAAATTTAATAACGAATAACAACATATAAAAATATAATTTTATAAATAAAAAATTAATAATTTTATATATATTCATATATATATAATGTTGATAATAAATAAATTATTTAAACAAAGATTAAATATTTTTTATATATTATTTTACTCTTTTAAATAAGTATCATTGTACAAACAAAAAATTAGATCGGATAAATTCAAATTAGTCACTAGAGCATGACAACAACAAAAAAATGGTATATTGAGTAAGCCTGAAAGAAATCAAAGATGCAATATAAGCCTCCTTCCCTCCCTAGAAGGAAGCTTATGGACAATAACAATAGCAATAGAAGGGGGAGAAAGCAATGAGCCAAGTCTGTGTTCCTCACCCCATTAGGTTTACCTCTCCACGTTATTCTCTCTCTATTCGGTAAATCCTTTCCCTCTTTTCTCGTTTCCAATTATATGAATTTTTTATACCTTTTTTGTAGTTCTGTTGAGCCTAATTTCACACACAAAATTATTTGAATTCCCTTCTTTTTAAGCACAGAGGTGTGATACATGATTAGTATTCTCAGTAGACACAAGGCAGCGGGGACAACTATTGCTAGTAGCATTTCGTTTAATACATAGATTATGCATGGTTGAAATGAAATTATTTGTGAATTTTCATACTATGTTCGAGGGACAGTTGATGCCCCAAAGGTGGGCAAAAAGATTACCTTCATATGCATTCAAGGCTTGCCACGTGCACCAGTGAATTCCTCGCTTATCAGGGGAGTGTTGCCACCATAACCTTACAAGAAAAGCTTCAATCTTCTTACACAAAAATTGGGGGAAAAGGAAACATGCCATAGCATAGAGGAGTATGGCCTGAAGAACGGATTTTATATAGACCGCTTTTCCCCCAATTGAGAGTGGTCTCACATTCCAACTGCAAAGACTTTTCTTGCATTGTTCAAGAAGAAATGCAAGTGACATCTTTTTGTTACGGCCAACCATAGAAGAGAGGCCAAGGTAGAGATCTGGGCAAGATTGACTAAGGACCCCGAGAATAGTGCAAACCGTATCTTTATTTGCATCGATCATATTGGAACTGAAAAAGAGACTTGACTTTTCAAAGTTAATTAGTTGTCCAGAGTACTCAGAGTAAACACGTAGAATGTCCTACAAATTAATAGCCCCAGAAGCTGCCGCATCTCCAAATATGTAGCTATCGACGGCAAAGAATAGGTATGTAATAAGGGGGCATTACGTGTAATTCTGATCCCATGAAGAGTACTTAGAGATGACGCTTGTCTTAACAGTGCTGATAGCCCTTCTCTGCAGATAGAAAATAGGCAGGGACTGAGAGAGTCACCTTGGTGTAGCCCACGAGATCTTACAAAATTTTTCCCAATTTGACCATTAATGATGATAGCATAAGAGACGGATCAAACACACCTCATGATGTTCAAAATCTAAAAATCAGCGAAACCCATCTTCTGGAGGACAACCTCAAGAGCGTCACATTCCACTCGATTTAAGCTTTGCTCATATCGAGTTTAAGTGCAAACGAGCCCTTCTTTCCCCATCGTTTATTCTTCATTGAGTGGAGTACCTGTAAGCAGTTACGATGTTGTCTGATATTAACCATCCCCGAAATAAATACACTTTGTGACTCATCAATGCAAAGAGGCAACACTTTCTGGAAACGATTAGCTAACATCTTTGAAATTATCTTATAAAACACGTTACATAAGCTAATCAGACGTAAGTGAGACATGTTTGTGGGATCACTAACATTGGGGATCAAGACGATATGGTCATATTGATTTCTTCCATTTGTTGTTCCCTTTTTAATACACTATTACAATACTCAGAGATATCATGGCCAACGATGTGCCAGAACCGTTGGTAAAAAAAATAGCGCCTAAGCCATCAGCTCTAGATGTTTTAACGGGCCCATTGCTTGCACGGCTGTCAGAACCTCTTCCTGTGTAAAATCGACCAACAACTCAGCATTGAATTCAGGGGTGATGCAAGACGCAATTCCAGTAAGAATGGATGAGGGGTCAGCCATACCATGTGAAGAGAACGGGTTTCGAAAATAGTCTAGAGCCATCTTATGAACATCATCATAAATTTTAGCCACCAAACCAGAATCACCTGTGAGTTTCTTCACCATATTAGGTCGTTTGCGAGTAGATACAAAGCTGTGAAAAAACTTGGTGTTGCGACCCCCATACTTAAGCCAATTTGCTCTTACATGTTGCTCCCAATAAATTTCCTCCATGTCAGCCTCCAGGTTTAGAGTGATTTTTGTATCAAGAATATCACCTAAAATCTGTCATAGGGTTGGAGTTCATTTATCTCCTGGATGCGCTTCTTAAGGTCCTTAACAATCAGTTTCTTATTCTTCAGCAAAGCCCAGAACCAAGAATCTAAACCCACCCCAACATATTTTAGGCGAGTAGGAACGGAGCCAACAGAGGATAACCAAAGACAAGATACCTCCCATTCACATGAGTCTTCAAGGAGCCAAGATACCTCAAAACAAAAGTAATCGAGACGATGGGCAGAAGATGAAGCAGTATCAATAGTTAGCATCAACGGGCAGTGATCACTGAAAGCATGTGGAATATGTTTGAGACTGAAGTGAGGAAAAAATACAACTAAAAGGGGTTAGCTACACCACGATCTAGCCTTTCTCTAACAATATTGGATTCTAACTGGCCCTATTCCCAAGTAAACCAAGAACCACTATAACCAATATCATCCAAGGAGCAATCAACTAATGCAGAGCAAAACCCATCTATTTGTCTTTGGCTTCTTAACCTACCCCAGACCTCTCATAAGCAAAAAGGATCTCGTTAAAGTCACCAATCACCAACCAAGGGACATCAGGCATGTCATTTAATTGGCGAAGAAGATTCTACGAAGCGGCCCTATTTTGCTCTTCTGGGGCACCATAGAACTCCGTACATCTCCACGAATGACCATCAATATCACCCTCACAAAGAACATCAATGTGGCGATCAGAATAGGAACGAAGAGAGACTCGACAACCATCTTTATAAGCCACTGATAGACCTCCACTCCTTCCATTAGAACTTACATCAAATTTATTCAAGAAACCACACAACTTACGCACTTTCTCTATACGCGAGCACTGTAACTTTGTCTCAATCAAGAAAATTACAGTGGGATTGACCTCTCGTAATGTAGATATGAGACATTGAGTCATTTGAGATTTTTCCAAACCCTGGAAATTCTGACTTAGGAGCCTCATTGAGCCTGGCTGACCCATTGAGTTGGGTCTGCCGATACATTTTGGACGTTATCAGATGAATCCGAATTGGAAACACCAGAAATATTAGGCTGGACTCGCAGACATTTAGAGACTTCAATAATATCATCCGAATGTTCTTCCTCATTGTAAGCCATCATGACATCATCAAAAGCTAAAGATCCTTCATATACACGAGCATTAATAACGGAATCAGAACGATGCAATGTAGAAATAGCAAGTACCTTATTAGTATCAATTTCCTTCAATGAAGAGTTTGGATTAGCTACATTCTTGCCCTTATACTTATCCATAGATCGCAAAAAATTAGGGATAGACTACAAAATTTTGGGGATTGCTTCCCTGGAATTATGGTCCATCAAGTTACCCTCCTCCTGCAACCATCGGCACTCAGGTGCCACTGCTGGACGCCTTGACGGAGCCCTAGACTAAGGTCCCAACCCAAAACTATATCCTCCTTTGCCATCGTCAAACGAACTGGACAGAGGCCCTCCCCATGTCCCATCTTCCCACAAATGAAATAGAATAATGGGAGCTTTTCATATTCAAAGCGGACAAAGACACTAAATTTTGTCCGAATTTAAATTAAAATATTCGAAATAAGATCAATCTATATTATTCTTTTAATATTCAAAATTTTATATTTTAAGCTCAAATTTACATGGCTAATTATATATGATTTTATATAATAAAAAAATAAATATCTCAATTCTATTAGATGAACAACTACATAATAAGTAAGGTCTTAAACTTTATTGATTTTATTTTATAAAATAATAATAATAAATAAATAATAACTGTATATATATAATGTTTACCCTAAAACTAACGGCAAGGAGGCACTTCACCAAAAAAAAATGCTCACAGCCGCAACTTTCACCGCACCCCCATTTTTCATTTCTCCAAAACAACACCTCACCGATTATTCATTCCAAAAAAATCCATTTTCCCTTTAAACTGCAACCTCCTTAATCCCCTTATCACTCGGCTTTTCATCCACTGCCTCCATTTTTTTTCTTTATTTTCAACCCTCACCTACACACTGTCGCACCATTAGCTCACACACAACCCCGAACCCCCCCCCCCCGCCCACAATCTTCACCGAATCACTTTCTCATATCAACCCTTAAATCAAAATTTTCAACCTCAACGATAACAAACCATAAATTGATCGATCGAACATATTTGAGTTTTGGTATTTTCTTCCCTTATTTATTTATTGCGTAACATTTTCGTATGGTTTAATGAAAACATTAATGAGATTGATTGATCCTCTTTATTTATTTGAGTTTTTTTCTTATATGTTTTTGTTTAATTTATTTGTTGGGGCTATGTGTTTTATTTTGTTTGTTGGATGTGGTTTAATTTATTATTTGCTTGTATGTATTGCTAAGATAGTTTAGCTTTTTAGAATTTATTTTAATTAATTTAAATCATGCCATTGGCTTATATGTGTTTAAATTAATTAAATGAATTTGAATTATGTGCTCAGCTTATTGGGGCATAATTTTAAAATTAGTTAAATGATTTTTAGAGTCATAGTTAGATTTAAGGTTCGAATTAATTTAATTAATTTAAATTATCTGCCTAATAGTTGGAGCCCAGCTGTTATAGCAGCCTGCTCAACTGGACGTCGCTCATATGCAGGCGGCGGCTTTTGGTGGCCGGACGACAAACGCCCAGGTCGACTGTCTTGACACCGGTGAACACGGTGATGGCCTCGATTTTTCAATTCGAGCACTCGAATTACCCTAACTCATCAACCCTAATTTTTTTCTCTCACCCCTCCGAAGGCATCTCTAATGGCGACGTCGTTAGTACCAGCAAACTCGTCTCAATAAGATGAACACAATGACAGTGGAGGTAATGATAACGGACGACCGAATCTCTGTAGATTAGAGTTTCAAAACCCCTTCCTTAATTTTTTTTCTCATTTCCTCTTCTCTCTCTATCTATTTTTCACTTTTTCGTTTTCTCTTTCCACTTTATCTCTTTCCTCATTATTTAAAATTCAAACCTTTTTCCCCAATATAATGGGCCCAACCTAATATCCTTAGCTTGAACTTCTAAAATAAAGGCTCATAACCCAAATCTGAGACCCGATTCACTAACCCGAAAATTAGGTCGTTACAAACAATATATTTTTCCATTGCACTTAACATGATGGGCCTATCATGTATACTTTAAACCTCAATTCACTCCTTTGAATTATTTTGTATCTAATCAATTACTATTGCATTCAAATTTACAGGGTATCTTTTGGGCTATGATTAAAAGCAGTGTTTATCTTAGGGCCCAACGGCATAAAAAGAAGTCCAATATTGAATATAATATTTGAACCTGAAACACTTAAAAAAAAGTCTGTTAATAATTGTCTCTCCCTAATCCTATACTATTTCCAACGCTTCCTTTGTTCGATTTTCTGGGTTGATCTTGGTTTTTCAGTTTTCTCTTTCAGTCATCTCTTCTTCACTCTGCCTGCAACTTTCTCTTTCGCTCTTCAGTTCGATCCACTATATCTTTCTCTAACTACAATACACACAAAACTCTAAGGCTCAATTTTTTTGGATTCCCTTTATCAACAGTGATTCTTTTTTGTAAATCGTTTTCCTAATTAATCGAAGATGGCGAGCGGTCATGTGACTAAGAGAGCTAAGTATAAGACCACAATCAAGGATCCTGGAACTCCCGGTACTCTTAGAATGGTACTCATTTTAATCTTTTTTTAATTTGTTTATTGGATTTATATTTGATCAATGTCCAAGAGGAATAATGAACCAATGTTTATAATTCATATTTTTTATGAAATTTGAAGATTTAGGCGCATTTTATTTATTGATAGATGTTTTTTTATTTTTTGGAATATTATAGGGAAAATGTTTAAGTTTGTGGTTGATTTTGTTGTATAAGTATATATTTTTACTGTAATGTTTTAATAATTTATTGAGTGATTCGGAGAAATAATGATCTAAGTAACTTTGCTTTGTACAGACGTTAGAGAAAATTTTATTTGTGCCTCATAACCCTAAATCAGCTGGAAAGCTTGATGTCGAATTTCGATACATTAAAGGTAAATTCCAGTGTGTGATTCGGTATGTACATTCGCTCGCTATCATACTCTGTAAACAATGCTGCTTAAAACGACGAAATTTGAAGGTCAAAAGCATACGAAGGAGGGATCGAAAAAGCCACCATGGCTTAACCTTACTAACAATCAGGTATCACTGTTCATGTTGATTGAATATATGTCTTTTTATAGGGATGGATAATCATGATTTTGGTTATTGATTTATTTTGTTATTTATTCAGACTGAATCCAAATGATTTTTTGATGGATTGATGATATGTTGAAAGTTTCTTTACATGTTTTCAGAATGGGAGTTTCATCTTTGAGTTCGAAAATTATTCAGATCTCCAAGATTGTCGAGATTTTGTGGGTAAGTTACGGGTTTAAGTTGAATGAGTTTAGGCATGGTATGGTTCTAGGATTTTGTTAAGGATTTACTTTTGTGTTTCTCCTTGTTCTGCGCTGTTGTCATGTATGTTTTTTAACATCTTTTTTTCGTTTTTTGTAAATTGTTTAAGAAGGCCTTTGGCTTCTCTATCTCTCCTTGTTGACATGAATAGCTAATCAATGGTGTTAACTTTTAATTGCTTTTGGTTTTAGGCAATTGAAAATTCTTTTTGCTTTTTTTTAACAAGTTCATAATTCTGTTTAATTTCTATAATTTGCTTTATCGGCCTGAGATGTATTTGTATGCATGCTTACTTATGAAGTATTCTTTGATCCTAAATCAAAACTTAAAACTTCCCCCTCTTCTTTTCTCTTTCAAGTTTACTCGTCTATACCTTGTACTAATTGAAATTTTGGTACACTTGTTTCAAGATGTGATGTTTGCTTATCATGAATAGGAAAAGTTCTTGCAAAGAGTGGAGAAGTTTCTGAAAAATCTACTGTTGCATATCCTGATGAACAACTCAGTGCCGCTGAAATGGAGCTACGGATTAAGTTATTACAGGAAGATAGGTAAATTTACCTTTTGGTGTCATGCCAGTTTATATTGTGAATGCCAACTGGGTTGGGTGAAGGATTTGAGCAGCTTACTTAAAAAATATATAAGAAAAAAAATTTAAAGATGAGAAGGAAAATAGGAAAGAAACATGCTGCAAGGTAAAGTAATTAACATAGTGGTGGTTTAGAGGAATAAGTTTATGCTTGAAAGGATTTCAGATAGATACAGAAACTTTTAGTCAGGTTGTGGTTTGTAAAAATGTAAAGAACTCATGTTGACATTAGATTACTTTGTAAACCATAGCTTCTAGAGGGAGTTAAAACAAACCACAAGGTGCTGACAGCAAGTTTGCTCTGACATGACCTCCTTGTGAGAGATATGCCATTTCATATCTTTATGGGTATGAACCTTTCAGCAACAAAGTTTTTACTTAGTTCTTATGCACAAGTAGTGGAATGTAATTTATGTAAGTTTGAAATGGGCAAAGGGTGCTGCATATATGTACATCTTTCAAGTCAAATGGGATAAATAAGGTAATGATCATTTGAGTCGAGTTGCCACAACCATTTAAGCATTCTGGGAAGAATTGCATGTAGAATAAAATTCTTTACTGGATGCGTGCTCTAAATGTCTTCTTATTTTTTTTGTGTAATTGGCTCTTATGCTTGATTTCATGTTGTTTTATTTGAGGTGGATCTTGTGATTATTCGTGAATATGACCGATTACTGTGGAAACATTAATCTACATTTCAAAAGACATGTATGGTGAACTCGGAAGTCCTGTATAAAGCTTTCTAGTATGGTGTTTTGATTTGTAAATGATCACATCTTTTGTGCTGCCATAAATTCAGTAAATGATCACATCTTTTGTGTTGTCATAAATCTGTAAATGCTTGACCTGAATGTATAATAAATCTTATCCTTTACATCTTGCGCATTAAGTTTGAAAGTCACTGTTGCTGCTTGGCTGGATTTTTTGCTACTGGATGGAACTTCCTGAGCTGATAAGAACATATTAAATTAACATTTCTTCTTCTCAGTGAACTGCAGAAACTGCACAAGCAATTTGTGCTCAGTGGTGTCCTCACAGAAGCTGAATTTTGGGCAACACGGAAGGTTAATTGCACATTTAGGCGTTTGTTTTCTCCTGCGGACACTGTTGTGTTGGAATAAATATTAAAATCTTCCTCTGCATCAATTGCAGAAATTGCTGGATAGAGAGGCCAGTAAAAAGACAAAACTGCGACTGGGTTTTAAAAGTGCTATGGTTTCTGATATCAAGCCATCAACTGATGGTCGGGTACAACTTTTCTCTCTTTTTCACTCACTTACATTTGTCTACTGCTTACATCTTTCCCTATCCCATGTGACTATGTCTCACTCACAAGATTGGTTGCCGCATATTAGTTTATTTGATGTCATTATCCAAGTGAGTTGCATTTAAAAGGTTTATATGATCTTTGTTCTGTTGTTATGCAGACAAACAAAGTCACATTTAATTTGACCCCAGAGATCATTCTTCAAGTATGGTATCTTTTTCTTCTTTTTTTTCTTTCTTTCATTATGTCTAGTCAGTGCCAAGCACCCATTTTAACTTACCCTGTTTCGTAGATTTTGTTTCCACATTATATGCAAATATGAAGGATTAGTTTAAGCATTGGTCTTTCGCTGTCAGTCTTGGTATAACTGATGATTGGTGACAGATTTTTGCCGAGAAGCCAGCTGTTCATCGCGCATTCTTAACTTATGTTCCTAACAAGGTACCTGGAGCATGGAAACAATTACTTTCTTCTAGCAGTCAGCCTGTCAATGATGACCTTATTGTTATTATATTGGCTATTTGAAGATGATCATTAAGTAATTGTTTATTCTGCATGTTTTCTGTATATCCTACTGTGTGCTACTTTTCTTTTTGGATTATAGATGTCAGAAAGGAATTTCTGGACCAAATATTTTAGAGCAGAATACCTACATAGTACGAAAAACAGTATTGCTGCTGCAGCAGAGGCTGCTGAAGATGAGGAACTTGCTGTCTTTCTGAAGCAGGATGACATATTGGCAAGTGAAGCACGAAGGAAGGTGCTCTTTTTTTTGTTGAAATTTTGATATTCTGAATGTTCTTAAATTGCAATAATCCTTGATGTAGACAAGTGGGAAGAACAGAAAGAATATGGAAAAAAAGATAGAAAATCAGAAATAGATAGATGCAATTAGAGAGAAACAGATGAAGTTACGAAAAGAATCAGACAGAACTAGTAGTGGGAAATCACAATATCTCAATATTCAATATCCGAACCCTGGATCTGGTAATATTGGAGACGACATTAACATGGTATTGGAAAATAACTAAAACACGACATCACTCGAATATTTAAAAATCATTTGAATATAAAACACTTTAAACTTGACTATGAAATTGAAACATTACATGAACAAGCTGCAGATACATGATTGGCATGGTCTGCTAAACCCAATTGAAACTAAAATAACATGCATATTTATAATTAACACGAATTATGATCTCAAAATAACCTTGAATAGCCTTGGTAGTCATAAGCATTACATTCAAAGTCATAAAATACCTGGTAAGCTTAAACTCGCAACTGGGATATCTTCATTCTCCATTGATTCTACATTCTTTCATGTGAATAATACTATAAACGAGGATGACCTTTACCCTTTTGTATGATGTGTTCTTTGCAGATCCGCCGGGTTGACCCAACCCTGGATATGGAGGCTGATGAGGGTGATGATTATACACATCTTCCAGTATGTTTGATGCCATTACTTAAGTAAATTAATTAATTTTGTAACTGCTTTTTGGAGGTTTGCTTTTTGATAATTTGAAGATAAAGTGAATTTTTTGGATTCGATTATTAAGTTTTACCCTTGGCTCATATATATTTGTTTAAGGTTTGTAATGGATGTGTTCTAGTCTTAACTTTAGGCAAAAATATCTAATCATATCTGTTTATATTTCTTAATCTTAAGGATCATGGAATCTTTCGTGATGGTAATAAGGAACTGACAGAATCACAAAATGAGCTATACAAAAGAACTCTATCCCAGGATATTAACCGGCATGCTGCAGTTGTTCTTGAGGGAAGAGCTGTAGGTAAAGGCGTTCCCTTGAATTTAAGTTATCTACCACTATAGCATTTAGTGTGTGTTTTCTTCTTGCATATATAAATATATATATTGTTTAGTAATGTCCTGGGGATACTTGATGACGTACAATTTTCCTTTTTGAAAATAGATATGCCTTACTAAATTGCATCTATTCTATGAATTTAAATGTAGAGGCGGAGTTCGAAGACACAAAGGCTGTAGCAGAAGCACTTGCTCAGTCAAAACGGGGTTTGTATTGGTTTTGTCCCAATTCACTTGAAAACTGTGGTCTATGCTCTAGAATGGGTACTTACGTTCTATCTTTGCATTAGAATCATCGAATAAGGGAGAATCTGATGGGGATACTAGTCGTGAGAGGATAGATAGGTTGTCAAGGATGACTGAAATAGAAGATCTTCAGGGATCAAATAATCTTCCATTAGCACCACTTTGCATTAAGGTGACTCCTCTGATCTTATGGTTTTGATGGACCACTTCTTTGTAGATGTCTTAATTGTTTGTCCCCAAAACCAGGATCCTCGGGATTATTTTGACTCTCAACAAGCCAATGCACTTGGAACTTCCGGAGATGCATTTGGTGGAACTGAACAAATAAAAAGCAGTTTGAGCATCCCGGAGGTGTATAGTTCTTTAAGGGAGTCTATCTCATCGGTCAAAGCTATGGGGTGGAAGGAACCTATTGTCATACCTGAAGTTGCTCATCAGGTGACAGCAATACCTTCGTGGTGCTTGTTGACAATGGAAAGTGGTGGAGATAATAGCTAACAGTGAAACTTTATGGTGCAGGTGTTTGATGCTTTGACCAATAGTATCCCCAATACCAAACATAATATTGGGAAAAATCCTCAAGAGAGCATTCTGGACAGGCTACCAAGGAAAACTAAGGAGGAGCTGTTGCATGTGAGATTTCTTCCTTAGAGTAGTTGATATAGCTGCATTTTATACATTGGATTTTGGAACATTGTCTGTTATGCCTTAACCGTTAAGGCTGTGCTTTTTTAGTTTACTTAATTTGATAATTGTATATCTAGATTGCTTATAGAAAACTTCTCCATGTTTCCAGAGTTGGACTTCAATCCTTGAACTACTCAAACATTTTTGGGCATCATATCCTATCACCACCTCTTACCTCTATGCGAAGGTAAATCCTGCACTTATTCTTTTAAGTTGTAAAAACCCGGAGCTGGTATACCTTATTAATGAAGGTTGATGATGTTTTCTGTCAATGGATGAAGATTCAAGTTTTGTATAATTTTTCAAAATGGGGAAAGTTATGTTACAAAAAGAAAACCTTTTTATTCAAACAAGAAACAACACTGTTTTTGAGTATTTTTCAAGGAAAAACTGTGTATCCAGTTGTGGAACATTGTACTGAAAGCAGGTGATAACTGAAAATGAAAGCATTGGGTTCTAGCTTAGCATTCTTAATGTTCAATCTAAATGTTATCGAGTTTCTTGATTATAAAATTTTTACTTTTTAGAATTTATCATTCCAAACTGTTCATTCTCTAACTGTATGCAGGTTAATAGACTGAAGGATGCCATGTCAAATATATATCCACAATTAGAGGTAAATTTGTCACACAAAAAAGTACTTAACTTTCATTTATGTCTTGGTAAATTTGCCATGTCTTCATGGTTGTTTATGTCTACAGATGGTAACAGTATAGTCCTTGTAGCTCTAAATTAATGCTATTATTTTCCTAACTAGCATTTCCTAAGCTCAGTTCTATTTGATTCTCATTCTACCCTTTATGCAGTGATTTTGTCTAATTTCCCTCCAGTACCCTTCTCTTACCTTCCTGGCTTGAGTGATACTGAAGCATAATTTTTTTAGATGATTTGTTGAAGATTTTTTGGCTTTATCTTTATATTTTTTCACCTGATGATAAGATTAGCTTTTCCAGTTTAACCATATCATTTATAAGCCTGCCATAAAATTCCAGGAGATTAAGGGTTCTGTCCCATCAGAGCTTCGGCACCAGGTTTCCCTCCTTGTTCGTCCGATGTATCAGGTGAGAACTTTTCTCAACTCGTAGTTTAAGTCCAGAAAAATGAAAGGGGGAATATAAAGAGATATACGAGTTAAACTGCTAGCCAGTGTTTCACTTATTCTCGTGAACTTTGGGCTTCAAAAATTCTAGTTCCATTATTCTCATGAACTGATTGTGTTAGCAGCACATGCAGTTGCAGTCACGAATCGTGTCCTATGGCATGAAATTAGCTACAATACATTGATTCTGGAGCCAGCAGGCAATACCTACCATGGCATATTATTAGTCGAAATTGGTTTTATTAGGTATAACTATTTTCGGAAGTTCACTACTGTCAAATGTGACTTGTGCAGGCTCTAGATGCTGCTATTCAACATTATGAAGCTAGCATGCAGAAGAGATCCACACAGAGTGGAGAGAAACCGAATGGATACGTTTAGGGAAACTTTATCGCTGTCATAATACATGTCTTCTTGCATACATCTGTATCACGGTCAGGCTCCCAAAAAGAGCCTAAGATCAATTTTGTTATGGATGGGGTTTTAGTTCTGCCCCCATTGATGTCTAAACAAACTTCACAGTTGCGCATGCAATAGTTTTCAGAAATTACTCGATGAGAAGGGCCTCGTTCGTCTGTACCGAAAGGATACTCTTTTCGAGCCTGATCGGTCAGAACAATATGTAGGTTTACATTCAAGCTTGGATGAGCTAAACCTGTAAGACTAGAGTTGCATTAAACAAGTGAATTTGTTTTTGGTCGAGTATTTTCTAGAACACTTAAAGGTCATATTTCTGACCGGAGAAAATGTGTGGGAATAAAATTGTTTATTCAAAGTAACAGCCTTATTTAAAACTTTTTTCTTTTGACTTCTTGTTAGTTGAAGCAAGGGAAATTTCCAAGGAAATTTTGTGTGACATTTCCTGAATTATTAACCATTTCGTGATTTACTAATCCAAGGCAGGGAGTTTCATTATTTTAGTTTTTAGACTTGTCCATTTGGTCGAAACCATGATTTCAACACAATTATATCTATATATATACAAATGATTTAAACCTCTTTAAAATTAAAAAATAAAATATATTATCATATAAAAATCTTGCCATTTACTATTATACCATAAGCTAGTTGACTCCCATTCTTCCTTTTCAAAAGTGTTTTTTTAATCATGCACCTCTTTTTTCTAGAAGGACTGAATCGTGTTTTTGACAAGTGTTGAAATTTTTTTCTCATTGAAAATGTATAAAGTAAAAAAAAATATCAGCATAGTCATTTTTGTCCCTACTGTTTCTTTTAAGCAATTTAATGTTTGACGTTTTATTTTGGGTTAAAATGGCCCCTATGCATAAGGATGACAACTAGGCGGGGTGGGTGCGGATACCCCTCTTTCATACCCATACTTGAAATTTTTATATCCACCACCCACGGTGGGTATCATTTTTTAAATCTACACCCTCCCAAGCTGGTACATTTTCAAATCCACCCCCACACGCACTATCTAACTGGATGTCTGCCAGCCAACCCGTACCCGCCCGTACCCACTTGGCAAGCAACCACTAATATAGAATTATATAAAAACAAATCATAGACTTGTGTAAAGAAAAGTAAAACTTCGCATATTTTATTGATTGGTCAAGTGCATATATATAATACATTTGCACATGTATAAATTTAACTACAATTAACTAACTAACTATAGCTAACTTAACTAAAGCACATTTATGCTGATATAAATTTTACTTAACTACATCTAACTAACTAATGACGATAGACAATTGTAAAGAATACTCATACCCTAAGATTTGGTTAAATTCTAAGGCACGCCCTTTAAAATCTTAAGGTTTACAGAATAGGTTGTTAACTTATTCCTAAATTCATAATGGTCCAAAATTCATATGGTGGGTAGTTAGTGGGTGGGACGGGATGATATGGGGCGGATAAGGTCTCAAATCCATCATCTACCTACTACCCACGGCGGGTATGACTTTTTACATCTACACCTGTCCACTACCCACCAAACTCGTATCCATCCCCGATCCAACTAGGACGAGTGCGGTACGAAATTCGCAAAACATACCCGTCTGCCATCCCTACCTATACAAATGAAAATTGTTAGTCAGCTAATGATAAATTGCTTGAAATGACGTGGCTAACATACATGGCAGTGCATATTGTTGAGATATTTAGTTTGATATAACTTTAAATGAAAAATGTTTTTGGACTTAAACATAGCGTCAAAATAATTCAAAGTCCAAATAACTTTAAAAAATATGTTTGAAAGGTTTTAAAAATGTGTTTGACTTGTTTAAATGCTTTCAAAATTGCTTAAGTGTCAAAAACAGGTTGTAAGTACCGATACGGAACTCCAGTATCGATTCTTAGCAGCTCATACCGATATGATATTTTCTCGTACCGATACGCAGTGTTAGCCCCAAATTTCCAGTAACCAATTTCGTACCAGTACTGGCCATGGTACACTGATATCCAGGTATCGCGTACCGGTACGCCCTGCTTAATGTGAGTAACGACTTTTCTTTGTAAGAGAGGAACCGATACGGAGACTCGCGTACCAATAACGATAGGCCCAGAAGTGCATTTAATGCTAAAAATTAAGTCTCCAATGGCTATTACGACCCCCAACGGCTAATAACAATCATAAAGCCATTAGAGGGTTTAAAAGACCTCTTCAAGCATCCATGGAACATGAAGAAACATATTGCCAACATTCATGTATAGAGAACGTGATTTTTATACTTAAAAGTTTATTTTTTATTAGAAAACACTTAATGAGCTTCATTGTCAATACTGTTCAAGTGTTTAGAATTTGAGTGAGAGCTTAAACTTGCAAACACATTTGCTTAGAGAAGTTTTCTTTTGTTTGCTCAAATTTGTATTTTCTCTTTAGAAGGGAGTGTCTCAAAGCTTTGAGGTATAAACTTTGAGGGGTTTGTAAGATTATCTCTTTTTCCTTAAAAGAAAGACAAATTTAGTGGATTTGTGGAAAATCCTTAGTGGGAAAAGTAAGGTAGTGGATGCAGATTTAGTTGAGAAGTCGAACCATTATAAATTTTTGTGTAAATTTTTTTATTTTCTATTGCTTCCATCAAAAGCCAATTCACCCCCCTTTGACTATTTTAGTTGAAGAACTCGAGTCGAACACACATTGACATGGTAGTGTCGTATAGACAAAGGTGTCGATTTGAAAGAATGTCACATTAGTCAAAAAAATAATTTTATAAAATTATTTTTTCCGTTGATGTGTCATTCTGTCAAGTCATTTCAAGTTATTTGACGTTAACTGACTAATAGTTTTCAATCATATATGGGTTATTTTGACCCAAAATGAAACGTTAAGGGATAAATTGCTTAAAAAAAGAATAAGGCCAATGTGACTATTCAATCAAACATTAGGGGCATTTTTTGCATTATGTCCATTGAAAATGAAAATTTAAAGATTTATATTCAATACACTAGCGGTGAAAACTAAAAGTTTTCACAAGCACCTTAATTTTAGGATTTAGGGTTTTAGTTTAGGGTTTAGAGTGTAGGTTTATGGGCCTATAAATCTTTATTTTTTTAATTGCGTTTTATAACTAAATTAAATCGTTAATCAATACAAAATTTTCAAGAAAAAATGTTGAGTAGGATTAAATAAGTTGATAGCTAATAATCATTGACAAATTTTAAAAAATAAATACAAAATTTAAGATATAATTTGACATAATGTATATATTAGTTAAATTCTTTTCCAACCATAAATTGAAAGATATTAAGTGCTTGAGTAAACTCAATTTTATAGCCTTTTGTGTTTATACAGACGAAAATATTAATCAAACTAATTTCAATAGAAAAAACACTTAAAAATAAAAGAATTGAATGTTTAGTACTAAATTTTACAAGCACTAGATTTATATTACACAATTGTTTGATATATAGTAAAAATTAAATACCAAATATGATAATATAGTTTGATAAAAGTAAATCTTGATTTTTCTAAAAAAAATATTCCATAATTTTAATCTTTAGATATTTTTTGATAAAAGTTTAATGTAACAAATTATTTTTTTTGTCAAAATCATGATATACACCATTGTGTAGCAATGACTAATCATTTTCACCGCGTACGCTCTTGTAAGAGGTACACAACTTACATAAAATGTGTAACATTCTCATGACGGGATCGAATCTCCGACCATATGAATAAAATACACAATAAACAATCACCTACTTGATGGTTTGAATATCTCATTTTTAAGAGGTAATTTATTTTAATATATATATATTCAACATTTTTCTAACAAAAAAGGTTAAATAAAATTTAATATGGTTGTCAAATGTGTCTAATTTATGTTCAATGAAACGGATTTTTAATGATTTATCTAATTTTTTGAATTATTTGGTGTGATTATAAAATAATATATATGTTCATTAATCTTAATCTTTTAATAACACAAACACACCATGCAGACAAACTGCTCAAATCCGAATTACCTACGAATAACACTCTTTTTTTTAAGTTTGCTATAACAATTATAATCAAAACATCATAATTAAACCAAAATTAATGAATACAAATGCATATATAAAACTAACAGGGCAAATCACACCGGCATTTACTGAACTTTTAAGACGATTTCATTTTGGTCACTGAAATTAATTTTTTTATTAAATCATTAAACTTTTAAATCGAGTTCATTATGGTCATTGCTATTAAAAAATACATACGTGGCACGCTAAAGTCTTTTTCCCAAAAAGAACTCTAATTTTCCAAATTTACAACCGCCAGATGTCGTCCATCAATCCCAATGGTAGAAAGGATTCATTTGGCCAAAAGGTTAATATAATTTGATTTCAAGCTAATCTTGCGATTGACAATGACATATCGAAAAGTTTTAATTTTTAGTTTCAATTAGATTTATAGTTCTGATTCACCATTGTTAACAAACATATCAACTTGAAAACCAAACTATGTTAAACTTCTGGAAAAACGGATCTTTCCCACCATTGGGATTGGTCGACGACCGCTCCGTTCATTGAAATTTTGGGCCATGATAACAATTGTAAATATGGAAAATTAGGGTTTTTTGGAAGAAGACTTAACATGCCATGCCGCCATTTCTTAACGAGTTAACAACAATGACCATAATGAAAAAAGTTAAAAGTTTAGTGACTGTAATGAAAGTTTTTTAGTTTCAGTGACCAAAGTGAAAGCACCCTAAAATTTTAGTAACTAGTAGTGCAGTTTACTCAAATTATAATAAAAATCAATATATTGATATAAGTATGACTAGAATTAATCGTATTATGTACAAATAGATGAGCCAAAAATCAGAATATATCTAAACATAAATTAAAGTTTTAAAACAAAATATTAAAATTATTAGGTATACTTTAATTAAAATAATTTAAAATATTATATTAGTAAGTTTAAAATTATTAAATAAGATGTGTGTCTAAGGTGTGTATATACTGTCAAAGGGTTAAGAATATGTATTAACAGGAAAACCTAACTCTTTCTTTGATGGTGTGATGGTTTTATTGAACTCTGCAATATCTAGGGGTAGATTTCCACCATTTCTTTGCAAGTTTTAGCAAATAGGGGTTTTTTAAACAGAGATAGGGACGTTGAGTTTTTTATTTTAAGAAGTAAAGATGCTTTTATATTACTTTATGAATTAGAGATATTTTTTAGAAGATGTAGAAAAGTATAGGCGATCTTCAAAAGTTGTCGTGAAATTTAGACGGCTTTTTATATAGATGCGTTAATGTAGCGATCTTTTCATCCATGCCTACCTGGAAATCTGTTTTTCAGAGTATAGCTTTGAATTTTTAAATAAAAAATGGAGTCGCTATCGATCACTTGAATAAAGTAGATCAGACACCGAAAAATCAACCAGATATGAGTTCGGGAGTTGATTACAAGTGGAGAAGGATTAGCACCTCCACTACGCCCAAAATTGGTACCTAAAGGTTCGCATTATTTTATTAAGGAAAATAAAAAAATTAATTTAATAATTAGTTTCCAAAATGCATGCACAACATTTTAAATCTGCATTGGTATCCACGACGTTCAAAGGAGATGACACTCGGAGACCGGGATGACACTCCCAGCAAAAATATCGGAACAAGAAGGCCTAATACTATATGCAACAATTATTATGTATGAATAAATAAGCAAACAAAAATAAAAAAAATAAAAAAAAATAAAAATAAAAGTAAAAATATGAATATGAATAATATAAATATTAGATAATTAAATATATCCGATAACTTCAAAACTGGCCTTGATATCCACGATATTCAGAGGAGATGACACCCGGAGTCCAGGATGACACTCCCAATAGAAATATCGGACAATATGGCAAAATACTATATACGATGTTTATGTGAAAATAATATGAAATTAATGTAAATAAAAAAATAAAAATACTCTGTGACATATAATATGCTATATACATATTAATTTATACATAATAATATATAAAATATATCATATATACATATAAATATATCATACATATTTATATATTAAATATATATGCATAATATATACTTATATAAGTATTATATATATACGTATAAACATATCATATATACATTATATAAATATATAAATATATTATATATATATATTATAAAAACGTTACATACATATTATATATATTGACATATAAAAAAACTCAAAACATATCGAACATAAATAAGGGACCGAAACTAAATAAAATAAAAAGGTACAAAAAATGGATTAAAATAAAATTTGGGGCTGAAATTAAAGTATTTACAAGATTTAGGGGGTAAATGTTAAATTATTCCATTAAGTTAGGGTCAAAATGAAGATTGCCGAGAACTTTAGGGACCAAAAGTGCAAATATCCCTTTTAAAATTGATTAAATCCTGATTTTAGGACCAAATTGTAAGATTTTCGAAACTATCAAGGACTGATAAAATAATTTTACCATGCAAAAACCCTTCTTTGTAATTATCTTTAGGGCAGAAGGGTCAATAATGTGATTTACCCGTTTTGAATCCGATTTAATTAAATTAAGGGACTAAATTGCAAAGAGATTTAAACTTATAAGGACCTACAGCCGTATTTATCTATGCGGAATGACTAAAACGACAATTTTCTCTTTTATTTTTATGCGCGGATCCTTGAACCCGGGTCAGGTTATGCCCGAATAACGACCAAAACGACGTCGTTTTATGCCCTTATATATTTATTTTTAACCCTCAAAATTCATTATAATCAGTCTTCAAAAAAATAAACACCCCATATCCTCTCAACTCGTCCTCGCCCAACCCTAATACAGGTTGACCGTCCGCCGCGAGCCACGGTGATCTGGCGACGGAGTGCCGCCGTCACCGACGGCCGGAGATGCCCAATAGACACTAACAAGTATATTTTTCCCTTATTTCGATTCTTTTATTATTTTTTTCGAAAGCATTTCCAAATTTTGTAGATCTAGGTTTATTAGAAGTTTATATATATATATATATATATATATTAAAAGAAAATAAATAAATAAAAGGGGTTTTACCTTTCTTTGCCTTGATCGGTATTGCTAGATTGAGTAGATTCGAACAAATTTTTAACTGTTTTTTCATTCGAAAATCTTCATCCTTTTGTACATTGCATGCAAGAGTCTTTTATACCCGTTTTCTATTACAATTTGCATATTTAAAAATACAACTTGCCCACTTGATTGCATTTTTTCAAACCCATTTAATTTTTAGGTCTGATGCGGGCGGTGGATCATGTGGGTAGGGCGGCCGGTTTCAGAGGTGGTCGAGCAAGTGGTGGAGGCGCGAGTGGTGAAGCGTGTGCATCGCACGGCCAATGATAGCCGGCACGTGCAAGAGGCACAGTGGCGGCGACTGGAGATAAGATGCTAGGGTTTAGGTTTATTTTTTAGGGTAAGGGGTATTAGGGTAATTTAGATTTAATGGGTTATTAGGTTGTTGTATTTGGGTTTAGTGTTTGGATATGGGTATTCGGGTAAGGTTTTTGGGCTTTGTAATTGGGTTTGGGTAACAGTGGATTTGGGTCTGGATAAAACTATTGGGTTTTGGGTATGTAAATAGGTTTTGGGTATGTAAATGAGATTTTGGTATGTAAAGAGTATTGGGGCCCGGACCAAATGGGTTACAACAGTTGGTGACTGCGTAGAAAAAATGTACTAAAGTCGTCATGAAATCTCGATGTCTTCACTTTCATTATAGCACCATGTCTAGTTTGTGAAATAAAAACACACATTTCTTATTTTATAAAAAAAATTTAGATCATTATCAGGGTGAAAAAACCCGCAAATGAGCCTTAAATTTTATTTTATTTGACAATTGGAGAAAAAAAACTCATTTTAGGTTACACCACTACCATAAAGATGGAGTGGTGAGTTATGGTTGATAGAAAAAGAGGGTTGGGGTTTTGGAGAAGAAGAAATGAGAAATTTGTTGTTTCAACTTAAATATTTAAGATGATGATTAAATAGATAGAGATGTATAATTTTTTGGGGACTAAAACCGTTATTATCCTAATTAAAAATGAGTCACATCACCATCCCGTTAATTTTTAATGGTTGGATACCAAACCAGAATAAAAAACGTAACGTTAGATACTATTTTATTAAAAAAATAAGCGAAATACTAAAATTGAAACACGAATAGATTGGGAACTAAATAAGTAATTTACCCTTTTTTACTTATGCGTCGTATTTTTTTGAATAGATATGCGTCGTATTTTTTTGAATACCGGTTTAGTTTAGTATAGGGTAAAGTTCACAAATGGTAACTAAACTTTGGTCCATTATTTAATTTGGTAGTCAAACTTCTAATTGCTTTAATGTTATCATTAAACTTTATTTTTTGTTTCAATTTGACCACTCATCCGTTAACAACCATTAACAATCGTTAAAATATTTGATATAATAACATATTTAGTCCTCCATGTTTACACATTCAATCAATTTAGTCCTAATTCGAAAAAAATAAATTTAATCCTCACTATCTACACATTTTTTCAATTTGGCCCTAAACACCAAAACTTTAAGCTCAACACCATAAACCCTAAAACACTAAACACTAAATTAGAAACCTTAAAGCCTAAATTATAAACCATTAAATATAATAATTTAACACTAAACCTTTAAAATCAAACCCCTAAACCATAATCACTAAACCATAAATATAATAATTTAAGCATAAACCATAACCCTAAACCCTTAAATATAACAATTTAACCTTAAACCATAAACCCTTAAATCTTAAACCCATGCTCTATTTCAATTTGGCTCAACGGCTATCAGATCGGTCAGCTGAGGTGTCGAACAGGACGGCTAGACGATAGAAGTTGGATGGCTAGGCAGAGGATGTATGGTGGAGGGTGATAAACGGTCGAAATCATGCGATTTTAGGGCCACCAGAATATGGGTTATTCGCGGTTGGCTTTAGACGGGGAGATGACACGATCAGGATCAGAACATGAAGAGGGTGGTGACGTAAACTCAGTCGTACCACTGAATGGCCGAAAGGCACGGACGGAGGCGACGAAAGAAAACCCAAATAGTAAGGGAGGGGTCTTGCGTGGCAGTAAAGGACATGACAGAAGAATTTGCGAGTACATGCGAGGCCACACGGAAGTGTGAAAGAGAATAGAAGGTTCGCCGAAAGGTGAAATGTGTGCCTGAAGGGTGGCCGAGGAATGAGGATACCGATGAAAGGTTGAGGTTAGGGTTTTGAGGGTTTAGGGTTAAATTTATTATTTTTCAAATTAGAATTAAATTGTTTGAATGTGTAAACGTAGATGACTAAATGTGTTATTATGCATAATATTTTAACGGTTGTTAATAACTGTTAACAAATGAATGGTAAAATTAAATAAAGCATAAAATTTTATAAAAACATTAAAACAATTAAAAGTTTAATTACCAAATTAAATAAATGAACAAAATTTAGTTAGTGAACTATACCCTTCAGTATATGAATCGGACCGTACCCAACATTTCATGTCCCAAGAACAAAAAGGAAGTACAGAAAACAAATGAAATCCCGAAAATACCCATTTTCCCGACCATCAAAAGACCTTTCGTTCTCCTCGCTCCTCTTGACTGTAATAAATCACCAAATAAAATCATCACAAGAAAAAAAATAAAATAAAATCTCTCTCAGTTTCCCCTTTGTTTTTCCTATTGTTTTCGTAAACTTCGAAGTTTGCCTCTCAATTTCATAGCTATGACTGTCATGACCCCTGCCCCCGTCGATGTACTCTCTCTCTCTCTTTTTACTTCTTCTTGTTTATGATTTGTTTTCTTTGATTAATTTTTTGGAAGCTTTTTAGGGCTTTTTGGAGTGCAATTTTGGTTTCTTGATGGATCTGATTCTTCTGATTTAATTAACTTTTTGGGGATTTTTCTTTGATCTTTTTTAGCAACAAGAAGATGAGGAAATGCTCGTCCCACAGTCTGATTTGACCGACAATCACCAGCCCATGGAAGGTACTCTTTTTCTTTCTCCTTTCGGGAAACTTGCTTCTTTGATTTTCTTACGTCAATGCAAGTTTCCAAAATTTATAGCTCATCTTTTGGATAGCACTGAAAAGATTGTAATCCTCGTGATTTGCATCTTAATTGTTAGTTGTAGCGCAACCCGAGACTGCGAATACTGTGGAAAATCAACCAGTTGAGGATCCTCCTTCATCAAGATTCACTTGGAAGATTGAAAACTTCTCTAGGTTAAATGCTAAGAAGCATTATTCTGAAGTCTTCATTGTCGGTGGTTATAAATGGTATATATTATATATATCTTTCCTTTCTTGTTGATAGTGCTACTGTTATTTTTTTCTCTATATATTTTTGGCGATGGTAATTGATGATTTTGATACTGTTGGTTTGAATTGCTTAGGCGAATACTGCTATTTCCAAAGGGAAACAATGTGGATCATTTGTCTATGTATTTGGATGTTGCTGATTCAGCAAGCTTACCCTATGGCTGGAGTAGATATGCGCAGTTCAGTTTGGCAGTAGTTAATCAAATTCATAATAAATATTCTATTAGAAAAGGTATTATCCTTTATGTAGATTATATGTATACCGTTTAAGTATTCTTTTCTTGGTATTATAAAATCAAAATAGGTTGTTGCGATTTCGTTGCGTCACTTTTGTTTTTTTGTTTTTTTTTTATCATTGCCTGGTCAAGAACATACTCGTTTGTGATGCTGTTTCATCATTTTAAAGAGTTATGTTTTTTTTACCCTTTTGATAAGTAGTCTAATATGGATTTGATGCAATGAAAGGCACATCATCTCTGTTTATTAAAAAAATTGTTGCCTTTATGATGCCCTTTTCTTCGGTTATAGTTCTTGATATCATTTTCCATTTCCGATGATTAAAAGACATGACTAACACTTGGGCAATATTAAGATTTTTGAATTTGTGAAGATTCACAACGTGATGTTGTGGAACCTTGATATTTGGTATAATATCCTTTTTCCTAGTGACCATGACGCTCTTCTGTCATGTATGACATCTGACTAGTGCTCAATTTCCTCCTTTCCTTTTCTTTTGTTTTTGAATCTATAGGTTGTGAAGTAGATTAGCTATTAGTAACATGTTTAAGTCTTAGTTTTTCTCAATTAGTTTTTGGTAACTTGATGTGAATATTATCATAATATTGGAGAGTATAATTTAAGCTTATTAAACTTTCACTTGCTTGACTTGGATTTTGCAGACACGCAACACCAATTTAATGCACGAGAAAGCGATTGGGGTTTTACATCCTTTATGCCCCTTGGTGAGTTATATGATCCTTGCCGAGGGTACCTTGTGAATGACACTTTGATTGTTGAAGCAGAGGTTGTTGTCCGTAGAATTGTTGATTATTGGACTTATGACTCAAAGAAGGAAACTGGTTATGTTGGACTTAAAAATCAAGGAGCAACATGTTATATGAACTCTCTACTCCAAACTTTGTATCACATTCCTTACTTCAGGAAGGTAAGTACTGATGCTCCATATTTTGCTAAAATGATGTTTTGTTGAGTTACTATTGCTGATGCTTCACATGTTATATTTCAGGCAGTGTATCATATGCCTACAACGGAGAATGATATGCCATCTGGAAGCATTCCTCTCGCTTTGCAGAGTTTATTTTACAAACTCCAGTACAGTGATAGCAGTGTTGCAACAAAAGAGCTGACCAAATCTTTTGGATGGGATACGCATGATTCTTTCATGCAACATGATGTTCAGGAGCTGAATAGGGTTCTATGTGAAAAACTTGAAGATAAAATGAAGGTGAAATACATGAACGATCTTTAATGGGTTTATTCTAATGTGAAACCGAAGTAAATTCTGATTGCTTCTATTATGCTACTAGGGAACTGTTGTGGAGGGAACTATACAACAGTTATTTGAGGGGCACCATATGAACTACATTGAGTGTATTAATGTGGATTATAAATCGACAAGGAAGGAGTCATTTTATGGTATCCTTTTCTTCCTAATTTTTTTACGACTGCTTGAAATTTCATGAGTCATGTTCTTCGTGTGTTGCTAATTTACTTTTTGCCTATACTAGATCTTCAACTGGATGTTAAAGGCTGTCATGATGTATATGCTTCTTTTGACAAGTATGTAGAAGTTGAACGCCTTGAAGGTGATAATAAATATCATGCTGAACAATATGGATTGCAGGTAAGCTTCTGTTGTATTTTGTGTAATGCAAGATTCTAAAAGATGTTTGTATTGACGATGATTAAAGTAGATGTAGAATTTCGTTAATAAATTTTCATCCTTCTAAGACAATGCCGATGGGATGGTCTGTGCATACATCACAAATTACTTGGTTGCTCGGGGATTTGTCTTTGTTAGATTATTGCCAGTAGCAAAAAGATGTATGAGAGTTGCCATAGTGTCATGGGTGCACATAACGTGTCTATTTTTGCAGCGGTTCTAACAAAATGCCATCTTGTGCAATTTTTTTGAACTTGATTACTTTGAAAATTTACACTTTACACAAGCATTCATCTTTCTATTTTTTGTTTGGTGCATTATATCTCATACTATGTTATATCTTTCCATAGTTAAATGATTGCATTTTGAATTTGGATGATGTAATTCTAGGATGCTAAGAAAGGTGTGCTGTTCATTGACTTCCCTCCGGTCCTTCAACTTCAGCTTAAACGATTTGAATATGATTTTATGCGGGACACTATGGTCAAGGTGAGCAGTTATAACATCTTAATTCTGTTTGGTTCTTAGTCAATGGTACCTCTGCAATCCAGTGGCCTCCACTGTTAGTGCGTAATACACTGTGACAATTTTCCTTTCTGCAGAAAGTATAAAAGAAGCTAGTTTTATGTTCTTCTTTAACTCATATGCAAAGAATTGCTATAAAAAAGTTATTTGATTTTTTTTTTTTGGTTTGGAAGCAAAGGGTTCAGATCAATGACTAGTTTTCTATATCTTCATTAGAAGAGGATGTAATGTGATGCACTTTTGTTTATTAAGTTTTATTGGTGTTGATCAAGTTTTGTGTTACAACTAACTTCATAGGCTTCCTAGCTCTCTTCATTTTGTTTAGAGAACAAAATGCAATGATTGGTTTGCTTTCAAAACTTAAAAGAGGCACCATCATGATTGTTTTATTTTTTCAGCGTATGACAATTCTTATCTCAGTAAGAAGTTTTTGCAAGTTCTTTCACCTGACGATTATCGTTTTTTTTGTTGGCACGCTTTTATTGGTTTGTGCTAAAAGTTGTGAAGTATGTTTTTATCCTTGATTGTATTGGTTAAATTAATATTTCCACTTGTTATGTAGATTAATGATCGCTATGAGTTCCCATTACAACTTGACCTTGACCGAGATGGTGGAAAATACCTGTCACCAGATGCTGATAGGAGAGTACGCAATCTTTACACGCTTCATAGGTATCTGCAGCATTAAGCACTTATGTTGTCTTATTCGTGTTCGTGCATTTCCATCTTATAATCAGGGGCTAATAAGTCAAGGATAAATAAAATTTTATACCTTCCCATTTCCTTTTAACTTCATTTTTATTTTTAAATAAATTTTATGGTGGAAATGATTCTTCTAGATTTTTTTATAACTTTTTTGATTTCTTGGATATAAATAAATGAAAGTTTAGAAACAAATCATGTACATGGTTTCTCTAATGATGCTAAGAAAGATGCATATGCGTACCTATTGATAGTGCTGGTGCATAGTTTTGATTGGCGGACGATAAGTTTCTGTTAAAAAGAGATTATGTTTTCTCTTTTCTGTTCATTCGTGTTAAAGAAGATAGATAGCCTTGTTAAAGAGATTATGTTTTCTCTTTTTACGGACAGCGCATAGTACTTTATGTTTCTTTAATGCTTATGATAGATATGTTGCTTACATCTTTGAGTTTGGTTACAGTGTCCTCGTTCACAGTGGTGGAGTGCATGGTGGACATTATTATGCATTTATCAGGCCGACTCTTTCTGATCAATGGTATAGATCATATCAATGCATAAAATTTCTACTATGCAAAAAATAAATGAATAAAAAGAAATAGGTTATTAATTATTGTCGGGAAAAAGGAGGGGATTACTAAATGCTTAGTCTAGTGCAGGACTATTAAATTAGCTTATGCAGATTGTATTTAAGGTACTCTATTTGCAGGCTGCAGCTTGCATATGCCAGACATGCTTTGTAGCCTTGAAGGTGATACTTCTTTCATATTTATATTGCGGGCTTTTCAGGTATAAATTTGATGATGAAAGAGTAACCAAAGAAGATATGAAAAGGGCCTTAGAGGAGCAGTATGGTGGTGAAGAAGAGGTAATAACTTAGTATTTTCGTGCACCTTTTTTTTTTACTTTTTGTTTCAGCTTTTCTGCTTTGAACCGTATCTTCAGGGTTATTGATTTTAACAAAATTTCTTTTCTTGTGATGTGCCAGTTACCACAGACAAATCCAGGATTCAATAATACTCCTTTTAAATTTACCAAATATTCAAATGCATACATGCTGGTGTATATACGTGAAAGTGACAAAGACAAGATAATATGTAATGTTGATGAGAAGGATATTGCTGAACATCTTAGGGTAAGATTGTTTCTATTTCTGTTTGACTAACTTCTTGCGAACTGATGCTTTATTGATTAATAATCTCATTCAGCATATATTCTTATATATATTATTTGATATCATAATTCCTTTCCTAACTTCAACAGTTCCTTTTGAACTTCCTATCCTGAGTATATCGGACTTGATATTTTAAATAAGCCCACTATATATGTTTATGATGTAGAAAGCAAAAAGATTCTTATTTAGGATTGAAAACTAACCAAAAAACAGAATTTGAAGATTAAAATAAAAGACAAATATGCCGCAGCGAATTTATAAAAAAGTACTCTTGCTAGGAGTTTTGTAGTAAAAAGCTAGTATTAGAAAAGTTAGTTTAAGTTTTACATTATTTTGATTTGATATTTATGATCAAACAATTAATTTATAAATAAGATTGGTGATAAATAAAATTATAAAATGGTTTTTTAACTAATTATAGGATTGAGTTACTGTCAATATTATAAAGTTTATGTGAGAAAGGGGCCATGGTGGCCGGAGAAGATGAACGCCGTTGAACAATGAACAATAAAATATAAAAGCTAGAGTTTAATGATAGAACAAAAATAGTATTTTTAACAGAGAATAATGTGTTTCTCTGTATTTTCTCTTATTCTTCTTGTTTAAATGTGTATAAGGTGAGCCTTTAAATAGGCAATTACAGAGTTTTAATATAACTAAAATTATACTTTTATCTATAATTTAAATAATATTTATCCATAATTTAAATAAGACTTCTAATAAAACTAAACTACTGACTTAGAAATAAACTCTAATTACATACTAAATTAAACTCTAACACTTCTCGTCAACTTACATTCCCCCTCAAGCTCTAACACTTCTTGGATAACTTACAGTTTATATTTGAGAGGCCAATCTAATTTCAAAATTCTTTGAGGGGCCAACTCCTCCATGGCATTTCTTCTGCCCTGCCTTTGGATGAAAATGAGGTGAGTCAAGCGATGTGATAGGCAGGGAGTTGGACTTGAAAAAGTTAACTAGCCCCTAACTAGGTTTCAGCTCTGGTTACTAGTCCCTAACTAGGTTTGATCTTGGGTTGTTTATGGCACCACTGATCCTAAAGGGCATTGAGTGGTCTAATTTCAAGTGGTTTTTGAACTTGAAGTAGTTCCGCATATCCAATAGAATAGTTTTTATCTCGAGCTTGACTTGAGGACATCTATGAGATTCAATATGATTGTGTCTTGGTTGCTTTATCAAGAGTAATCAGAAATGTGCTCTTCCTTTCTCACATTCTAATATGCAATGTTTTTAATGTTCTTAGGAGAGGTTGAAGAAAGAACAAGAAGAGAAAGAGCATAAAAAAAAGGAGAAGGCAGAGGCACACCTTTACACTATTATAAAGGTTGTTTGAGTCATCATTTTAGTGACTAGATTGAGCATATTTGAGATTACTTTCTTACAGCTATATGATTGTCTAGGTCGCACGAGATGATGATCTTGCAGAGCAGATAGGGAAGGATATATATTTTGATCTTGTGGATCATGATAAGGTCAGGAGTTTCCGGATTCAGAAGCAGATAACTTTCAATGTGTTTAAGGTATGGCAAATAGAAAAAAGAGGAGTTTTTTCTTTCCTGTGTGCTACTTGGCTCTTGGGGTAATAGTTTTACCATGTTCTTGATTTATCTTGTTGGTGCACGCAGGAAGAGATTGCCAAAGAGTTTGGCATACCAGTGCAATTTCAGCGTTTCTGGTTGTGGGCCAAGCGTCAAAATCATACATACCGTCCAAACCGGCCATTGACGCTTTCAGAGGAAACACAATCTGTAATATTCCTTGGCGTAAATTATATATGTTTTGGTTCAAAATCCTTGTTTCAGGAGTATTTGTGTGTAGTTTTAGCTTCAGTTTTTGTTTAGCATAGTTAAGGGCCCTTTGGTTTTAACCGTTATTCATTTATCTTGTTAGCCTTTGCATGCGTATCGTTGTATGCCTTTCCTGTTGAATGGATATATATTTATACATATGTTTTTCTCTAAAAAATATACGAAAAAACCCAGGAAAATGTGGAAAACATGCTGAATTTACCTTCTTTTAAAACTATGTTCTAACTTTGGCTATCCTCACCATAGGTTGGAACACTGCGGGAGGTATCAAATAAGGTCCACAATGCAGAATTGAAGTTGTTCCTGGAAGTTGAGCTTGGACTGGTAATATTGTTTTCCATCTCTTAAATTTTCTGTCTAGTGATGTTATTTATCTCATTTAGAATCTGCATTGTCAACCCCAAAATAAGAATAAGAGATCCAAACTTATAGGTCTTTTTTGAGGTTCTAAAACCTTCCAAGTGAAAAGGTTGTTTTGTCAGAGTAGAAGTTAGGCATTGCCAACAGACTTGTCATTTATTGGTAGAGTGCTGAACTCTTAGTTCCTGTGCAGTGAGTAGTGACCATGGATATAAGCTTGGCAACCTCAAATGTATAAAAAAAAAGTTAGGCTTCAGACATTGAGGTTTTGAGCTTTACTCATGTCCACTGTAGAATTACTTATCTGCCCTGGAAATACAAGTTAGTGAGATTAGTAACTAGCTCCCATTTACTAAATTCTTTAGGCCGTGCTATGTATGAATATTATTAAAATGAATGTTTTATTTAGTCTTGCTCCCTTCTGCTTGATAATTTTTTGGTTGCCTTGTATTTGCTTCATGACTTAAATATTACTGTTCAGGATTTACGCCCAATTGCTCCACCGAATAAGACGAAGGAAGATATTTTACTTTTCTTCAAGCACTATGATCCTAAGAAAGAAGAGCTTCGGTAAGTTGTCTCGTGTTGCTTGTTTCTCCTGGGAAATTATGTGAAATCTTATGAGGGATTATCTTTCTGTTGCATTAGCTTTGTTGGAAGGATGTTTGTGAAAAGCACAGGCAAGCCAATAGAAATTTTATCGAAATTAAACAAAATGGCAGGGTATGCTCCTGATGAAGAGATCAACCTTTACGAGGTCTGCTTGTTATAATTCTTTCTACAGTTGTGTTAGTTTGTCCAAACATTTGTTGAAGTTTGGACATTCCGATGAGGAATAATACCTTGAGTATGTCTAATGTACAGGAAATTAAATTTGAGCCCAGTGTTATGTGTGAACCAATTGACAAGAAAATCACATTCAGAGCTAGCCAGGTATGCATTGCACTTCGTTTTGGAATAATTGCCATTTTATTTGATCCTATTCAAGTGTTTTGTTCATATTTTTTTTCCACTGCAGCTTGAGGATGGTGACATAGTTTGCTTTCAAAAGTCTGTTCCTGTTGAAAGCATGGAACAATTTCGCTATCCAGAAGTTCCTTCATTTTTGGAATATGTGCATAATCGCCAAGTACATTATCTTTATCCTTTATATATGCAACTTCCTTGCAATGAGTTTATTCTATTATTTCTATTGCCTTTTCATCTGAAGTCTTGATGTGAGGGTTGACCTGTCTGTCATACATGGGCGAATTCAGAAATTTAAATTTGGTGGTTCACTAAGCAGAATAGAAGTCTTATGTCCCTTTCTATGCCCACACTAAAAAAATAGGTTTAGGGTTAAGGTTAGAGTGTATTTTTAGGGTCTAGGGTTTATGGTTTAAGATTTAGAATTTAGGGTTAGGGCTTAGAATTTAATTTTTTAGCGTCGGGCATAGAAAAGGGCACCAAAAAGGGGCAGATGGTTTTTGTCCCACTAAGCAACAATAAATACAATCGCATGTAAACCAAGTGTGAATTGAATAAGTTGTTAAAAGATACATTTAAACATCATACAAAATTCAAATTACAAATTATTAGGACGTAATAATGACTACAAATAAACTTAATTAATGAAAAATAAAGCAAATAAAAAGTATATTAATTACCGAAAACTAATAGTAGTGGTTTATAATAATAAAATAAAAATCTAATAACAACAAATATACAATGCAGTCAATAAAAATAAATATGCTGAATGATCAAATTGAAAGAAAATAGAACTTGAAAGGATAAAAATAGTAAAATTTAAATAAATTATAGACAAAACTAGAAGGACCAACATATAAATTAACCCCAAAAGAGCAAATATTGCCCTTCTAAAGCTACCCCATGCATAATAGAATAGAAATCACATGCCCTTTGTGTGCTCCTCTTTATGTCCCACACTAAAAAAATAGGTTTAGTGTTTAGGGTTAGGGTTTACGGAATTGGGGTAGGATGCTTTTTAGGGTTTAGAGTTTATGATTTAAAATTTAAGGTTATGACTTAGAATTTAACTTTTTAGCATTGTGGCATAGAAAAGGACACCGGAAATGAACACATGATTTTTCTCCTGCGTAATAGGATTTTTTTTCTTGTTTAATGGTGGGTCACGTGACCCACCATGCACTACACTAGATACGCCCATGCTGTCATATGGCTGCTTTTATATGGTTGCTTTTAGAAAATTTTCTTGCTATTGATGGTGTGCTAGGTTGAATTGTCAGGAGCTAATGTGCGACTTCTTGAGCACTTTGTTCTTTCTGTGATTAGTTTAATTAGCTGAAGAGATTCTGTATGCTTTTCTGGACACGTTTCATTTTAATGCTAGGGTTGATCTGTCTGTCATATGGCTGCTTTGTATATGATCGCTTTTAGAAATTCTTCTTGCAATTGATGGTGTGCTAGGTTGATAGGTCAGGAGCTAATGTGAGACTTATTCATCACTTTGTTGTCTGTGATTAGTTTGATTAGCTAAAGAGTTTTTGTATGCTTTTCTGGACACGTGTCATTAATTCCGTGAACAGTTTTGATCTATCATCTTAGGATTGTGGTTACACGTCAATGTTTGTCAGCATTGCTAATAGATTAAAGTAGAAACAAATTAACTTCTTTTTTATTGCATTGGTTTCATTGTCTCAATAGGCCTCATAGTCTGATTGATAAGATGAAAGGAAACACCATCTACTTCTATGTTAATTTTCCTAATTTGAAAGAATTCAATCTCTTTGAAAAATGCATTTGATGAATGAAAATGGTAAAATTGCATTTGGTTCTACATTTTCTATTTAAAGAAATTATCTAAGCATAATTAATTTCGATTTGCTTATGTTAAACATAAAAGTTAACAGACTACTACGCAAAAACTAAATAGAAGAGCACAAAAATGCTACGAGAAGTATCACTTGTTTGGTTGAGTGATGAATGCAGGCCTTTTTATTTGTATACATTTATGGATTACGAGCCTTTTCATTACCCAAAAAATAAAAAAAGGTGTATGGATATATTTTTGTCTGTTAATGATGCAGTAAGAGCTCTGTGTATCCATATAGGTTTCAAACTATTTTTGCTCACTTGTAAATATTTCCCATGTCTTTGCACGTTAGGTGTAGATTACCGTGTAAATTAGTAGTTAGTTACCTAGTTTCCTAGTTTCTAGGATAAGATAGAAAGTTTGAATATTTTAAATATTTGATTATTTGTAATCTTCTTATCTCTTAAGATAAGATAGGGCTATCCTAGAGTATTTGATTAGTTAGAAACACTTCTGTAAATAGCCTATAAATAGGAATAAGAAAGATGAAGTTTTTTTCTCTCCAATCCTACTTTTGTCACATTAAGCTGTTAGCCTATATGTGGAAACATTTCTTTATGGTAGATTGCACAATTTCGGTCTTTAACCCTTCAGTTATACCCATGCTTGAATAAACTTTTTTTTGCATCATGGGCTAAAGTAATATTTTTTTTTGTTTCTTTATGGTAGATTGTACACTTTCGGTCTTTGGAAAAACCCAAGGAAGATGATTTTTGTCTGGAGATGTAAGTTAAAGATTTTGGTAGAATTTAACTTCCTTTTGCAATTGACGTATCTTTATTTACTGGTATTGTCTTCTATTTTTTTATATGAATGTGAGGATCCAAGCTTCACTACACTCTTTTGAATGTTTAGGTCAAGGCTTTATACTTATGATGATGTTGTTGAAAGAGTAGCTCAACAACTTGGTTTGAATGATCCGTCCAAAATCAGGCTTACATCTCACAACTGTTACTCTCAGCAACCCAAACCTCAGCCTATTAAGTATCGTGGGGTGGATCATTTGTCTGACATGCTGGTCCACTACAACCAGGTAATAATCAAATCCTCTTGGTACTGCATATTGGAAGGCCAAATGATGAAAGGCTAAGAGCTAACCAATTTTGTTTGTTGACAGACCTCTGATATTTTATACTATGAAGTGTTAGACATCCCTCTACCCGAATTACAAGGTCTGAAAACCTTGAAGGTAGCATTTCATCATGCTACTAAAGATGAAGTGAGTATGTGAATCGTATTTAAGAGTTCTAATGAATGATGTTAAACTCCTGTGTTAGTAGTACAATAAAATTGGGTTGTTCTTTATCTCAGGTTGTTATTCATACTATTAGGCTTCCAAAACAGAGCACTGTGGGTGATGTGATTAATGATCTTAAGACAAAGGTAAGTTTTATTTCATTCCATGGGTCAAAATGATCATGTTGAAGGCATGCATTTTTTTAGTAGAGTAACATCGGTGCTTCGTTATTGTGAAGCAGGTGGAGTTGTCTCATCCTGATGCAGAACTGCGGTTGCTTGAAGTTTTCTACCACAAGATCTACAAGGTCTGAATGCCATTTTTTCATGGTTTTCTTTTTTGCTCATGTTAGTGCTTACCCTGAAAGTGGGAAATGAGCAACGGAAACCATTTACTCCTCTAATGCCATCAAATTTTCTTATTTGTTTAAAAATTGACATTGCTTGTTGAAAAAGACTGTTTCACTGTTTAGTTTCTTGATTGCCTACTTATTTGGGTTCCTTTATCACCTATTCTACTCTTTCCTTAAATTTGTATGTTTCTATACATTTCTGCAGATTTTCCCGCCTAGTGAGAAGATTGAGAATATAAATGACCAGTATTGGACATTACGGGCAGAAGAGGTTAGTTCCTCCCCCCATCTGTTCCTATCGTGCATGCACTCATACATCCTAATGAACCAGTTTCTTTTCTCGTATTTTGCCAGTTCTGATTTTACGAATATATTCTTAGATATCTTTCCTTTAAGATATGGACCACTGGTTTTTATTGTTCTTTAATCTTACAGGTTCCAGAAGAAGAGAAAAATCTTGGTCCAAATGATCGCCTTATTCATGTTTACCACTTTACTAAAGAAACAGCTCAGAACCAGATGGTAATGATTTTGACCTTATTACACGTCTTATTTTCAGTTGCCATTTTGCTTTGCTTATAATTGCTTCTTAATCACTATTATGTTTCCTTACCAATTTAACTCTCTTGTTTTTACAGCAAATTCTGAATTTCGGAGAACCCTTTTTCTTAGTGATTCATGAAGGTGAAACCTTGGCTGAATTAAAAATCAGAATTCAGAAAAAGCTGCAAGTTCCAGATGAGGATTTTGCTAAGGTTTGTTGTACTTCCTGAATGCTATGTGAGCTTGTGCTCACTGATTTACCCTAATCCTTCTCTTGTTAATATTTTCTGAGCTAGTCGTTTTTCATGCATAGTAGGAATTCTGATGGTGACATATCCTGTTACTATTTTTTTAAACGAGTCATTTTTCTCTCACTTCTTTGTTTTTCTATCTCCTTTTCTGTTTTATTTGATTTTTATTTATATGAAACTTATTTTCTTATCAGTGGAAGTTTGCATTCCTCTCACTTGGTCGGCCAGAGTACCTTCTAGATTCTGATATTGTTTCTAGTCGTTTTCAGGTGCGCATATTCTTTTTTGTATGGATATTTGAAACATTTGACCAAGTTTCATAAGGATTTTCCCGTAATTTTGTTTTACTTCACATATATTCAGAGGCGAGATGTTTATGGTGCTTGGGAGCAGTATCTTGGGCTGGAACACTCTGACAATGCTCCGAAAAGATCTTATGCTGCTAATCAGGTAATAGTCCTTTATTAAAAAATTTCCCAAGTTTCATCGCAAATTGAGTTAATAAGTCACCTATCCTAAGGATTAATATATTCTTGAAGGCTAGGATTAATCAATCTGCTTTTTCCGAGTCTGTAAAAATGGCTAGCCTTTGAGATGCCAAGAATAGTCGGCATTACTTTAATGACATCATGCTTCTTTGCAGAACCGACACAACTTTGAGAAGCCTGTTAAAATCTACAATTAGGGACTGTTTTAGATTTTACCTCCTTTTGATGACATTGCACAAAAGAGTTTGCACTCTATATGAACTAAAAGCCAATGACAATGCGAGGCAACAAGAAGTTAGCACTGAAATAGCATCTGTTTACATGTTCTTGTTGGTTTATTGTATAATGTAATTCTTTCGGTCGAAGCACATGATTTTACGTAAGCAAAGTTTCCATCTGCAACTGTCGATTGCGATCCACCGAGTTTTTTGCTCTACTTCAACCGTCTTTAAATGGAGGTTGGTTGGTTTTATCTCAATCAAACGTAAATGGGGGCAAGTTGCCTGTGTAATTTGTCGGTACATAAACAAGATTTTGGATTATTAGTGAATTTATGTATACACAGTATAGATTGGGAGAAGGTTGTGATTTTTGCTATTCCCTTTGGTTGGTTTCCTGATATGTCCCCATTTAGCATTTAGTTGCTGCCCTTTGTAATGGTTGATTGCCATTGTTTTTCAAGCCTATTTATTATCCAACTTTGCCAAAATCTTTCCCCACCAAGGGACACAATGTCGATCTCCATCTCTGCTAATTTGTTCCTCTTTTCCATTAATAGGAAGCTTATTCCTACATGAGCAGAAATATATATATATATTTATAATGTATATGTGAGTTTTTGTATATTTAATACAAAGGAAATCAAATTTTGGATATTTTTATTTTCTTATACATAATTATGTAAAATAATACATTTTACACGAAATATTTTTCCATTGTCAATGAAATTACCCAATATTTTTAATAAAAGCTATTCACATAGCAAAAGGAAAACCGATACATCTAGCCTTACTGTTTATCAATTATGTTATTTAGGTTTAGTTTTAACTTTTAACCGTTTAATGTTTTGAATTTAACTATTATTAAGGATGACAATTTTGGGCGTTTGTGTATACGTTTTTTGTGAATTTTAATAACATAAGACTTAATAGGGTGAGGCTTGACTTTTTGAGACTTGGTTTTTAAATTTTATTAAGAAATTATTTATTTTAAATTTGTGTTTGATGTTAATTTGTTTTTATAAAATAAAAGGTGATTTTTTTGTGTGTTTCATGTTAATTTTTATTTGTAAAACAAAAACTGAAATTTCTTTTCCTTTAAAGTTAATCATAATATACTAAAATATATCATATACTAGTATTTTGGTCGTGAGTAATTTATTTTAGACATAAGGGGTAATTTTGTTTATGTAATAATTTTAAATTAATAATGCTGTCTTTTTTTTTACTGTAATGTTGTTTTTCTTTTTTAATTGCATCAATTTAGTTATTGTAGCCTTCGAAATTAATAATGGTTTTCATCGTTTTTAATTTCGTCAATTTAACTCACTCTTGAATTGCATCAATCTTACCTTTTAATTGTCGTTGACTAACTAAATCATTATTATTAGTCTCATTTTGTTATGTCGGACATTAAATGAATAACATCTGTTTTAACACGTCCATTTTTTTTAATAAATTAATGTCATCAAATACTATGATTATAAGTTAATTTTAATAATCTGATTTTTTTAAATCAATAATTTTAAAATAAATAAATAATTTTAAAACTCTCCATTGATATTATTACGTAATTAAAACCATCCTATTATTACTGGCATGACAAGATAGTTGCCGATAACGACTGATGTGAAAGTAAATAGTGATCACATGCATAAAATTTAACGACTCTATTATTCAACAACAATCAAAGGGCGAAATTGATACACGTTAAGAGTTCGAGGGTTAAATTGATAAATTAAAAAGGAGTAATAACATTGTTGATTTAAGAAAAAGGATGAATAACATTGCTGATTTAAAATTACTACATGGACAAAGTTGCCCCTTAAGCCAAATACTTTTTTAAAAGGCTTAATAGTTAAATAAGTGCCCAAATTATACCCTTTTTTCAGGTAGGTGCCTGAATTAAATTTTGGGCCAAATAGGTACCTAATGTTTCGTTCCGTGACCCATTTAAGGTTTTTTCATCAACAATCGTTAAAAAAATTTCATCATCCAGTCAAAACATGACAAGAGAACCTATTTTTTATATTTTTAATTTCTAAATTTCTTTAAAAATCTAAATTTCTTTAAAAATTCTAAAGTTTTAATTTCCTTCAATCAAACCCCCAAATCACATCTCACTCATCGTCCGGTATCCCCCACAAGTTGGTGGTTCACCATTCATTGCCCAAAACATCATGTACCTCACCGTTTGACATCTGTCATCCTCTACCATCGATGAAAACCCAATCGACCTCTTTTTTTATTGTTGGGTGTTTGCCGACGGTGCAATCGGTGGTTCATTCGTCAATTCTTGATGACGAGATGATGGGGCTTTCGATATGGGGTTCGATGAAGACAATGGTGGCTGAATCAGTGGTCGAAGTGGATGAATTTAGGGATTTAAGGCCAGGGTGGATTTTTTAGATAAATTAAAGACTGTTGGGTTAATTAATATATTTTATTATTTTATTATTCTAATTTTTGGATTTTAATTTCAAAAAATGATCAACCATGCCACATGTTCAAATTTCATTGGATAACGAGAAAAAAATAATGCATGTCACGAAAAAACCTTAAATGGTCACATAATGAAATGTTAGGCACCTATTTGGCCCAAAATATATTTCAGGCACCTATCTGAAAAAATAATATAGATTGGGCACTTATTTGACTGTTAAGCCTTTTTAAAAAATAGAAATTATCAGATTAAATATGAAAGAAGTATTGAACCATTAAACTGTTATCAAAAGTGGTGGTTGACTAGTAATATGATACAAATCAGAGGCGGAACTTGGTGAGGGCCAGTGGAGCCCTGCCCCCAAACTTTTAGGATATTCACATTTTACCCCTTCAATTTTTTAAAAATTTTAATTTGTCTCCTTTAAAATTTTTAAAATTTCCATTAAATTTTATTTTTTAAAAATATTTTTAATTCAGTACCCTTTGATTTTTTTTAAAATCATCATTAATTTTCAATATTTTTTGAAAATTTTAGTTTAAGATTTTAAAATTTTCAAAAATTTTAAGTTGGCTCCCCCAACTAGTTATACCAAGATCCGCTCCTGATACAAATGAAAAATAAAACATATTATTTTACTATTTATCACGTTGCTAAACTAGGTAGTAACTAAAATAAAATATCTGTTTGTTTCGAATTGGGTTAAAATTAGATCGATGTTCAATTTGAATTTAATTAATTTTAGGTTGTTTAAAGTTTGAGTTGTTTTTGGTTCGGGTCAGATTGGATGTCTATATCGTTTCAATTAAAATTTAGGTTGACTTTAATTCAGTTCAATTTATTTTAAATTTCAGATTAAGTTTAAATTATCATGTTCGAATCTATATCAACTTTTAAATAAAATCAATTGAATTAGATAATCATATAGAATTAAATTATCTAGGCATAGCATGTCATTGATGAGTGTAACACGGTGCTTGTTTTTCCATCTCTAAGACCGATGCATAATTAAAATTAACATTGGAATTTGAAAGTCATGTGAGAGAGGATCAAGTAATTTCTCAGGAAAATGACTAAAAAGATATAGGATAAGATAAAAGAGATTGTCTCTTGTTTTTTGACCTAGTAAATTTAACTCGAGACTTGAATCGATTTACTCGATATCGATCTGAACATAATGATTTAAACTTGATTCAAAATATGAAATAAATCGAATTGAACCAAAATCAACCTGAATTTTAATTGAACACAAATAGACTCGAATCGAAAGTAGCTTAAACTGAAGTCAACCCAAAATAAAAAAATATTAAACAAAATAAAGAAAGATGAGTTGTGAACTACCGTACAACTAACAAAAAGCCATATACAGGGGGTGTAAAAAACTAACCCGACTAGAAAATCCGACTGAAACCGACTGATCCAAAGATTGACCTAAATAAAAAACTGACTAATCTCCTATTGACCTAAACTGAAATTAACTAACCCAAAAATAACCGACCCAAAAAATCAACCGACGCAATATGACCACAATTACTATAGACCTGAACTAAAGTTGAACTAGACCCGAATCAAAATCAAATATGATTAGATCTGAAATAACCCAAACAACCCGGGCTTTATTGGTTTAATATTCCCTTTAGGGATTATAATTGGAAATCTAACCCCTTTGAACAACATTTGGAAAAATACCCTCCATTCGAGCCACGTAATAAAAACTCGCGGTCTATCAAACACGTTTTTAGAACTCGCGCTTAGGCAGACGCGAGTTCCAGTCTGATGCGGCGCCACTTATCCGTTGGCCTATTTTTTTTAACTGTTAAAAGAACTCGCGCTTAGCAGGATGCGAGTTTTGTGAGAAGTTGATACGATATGGCGCGGATTTATCACATTATCCGGATAGAACTCGCGGTTTGTGGGGCGCGAGTTCTATTTATTCCTTTTGTTAAAACAAGGCTCGATAGACATATTTTCGGTGAATTTACACGGTTTTGTGGGGTAATTTTTCTTATTTTTGAACTTCGACGTCATATTAGTAAAACATCTCTTGAAAATGGTGTAAAAATCATCCGGTATAAAGCATCCGAACTTGTGTAAAAATCGTGTTAAAAATGCTATGTCATGTTTAAGTGGATTTTAGGGTATGCTGGGGGATATTTTTGCTAGTTATTTAACTTTTACGTCGTAGTACGAGAATAAATTTTTACAATGGTCCAAAAATCGGCCAGTATAAGGTATCCGAACGGGTTAAAAATCAATTTAAAAACTGTAACACCCATAACATATACTCGTAGTTGAATATACATTATAGACATGCTACTGAAATTAAGCTTATTTTTTATTTCCTATACGATTCACCGTCTAGCTGATTATTCAGAATATCATTATAATTCAATTTAATGCATCATATACTATCAGTAAGTAAATGGTTTACATGCCCACTAGAGATTGTCATAATTTAGAATGTGTTACTGATGTTCTGCAGATTGTAGCTTGAACAGCATGCTTAACTCCTCTTCAAGTGCTCCGACTTAACCTACGTGTGAAACAATCAAACGCTAAGTACGAACTTAGTGAGGCAGTTAAACTTATTTATTTTAAAAACATGAAATAATGTAACACAATATGTCATATACAAAAGTGCATTTCGGTTTCTCTATAACATGGCAAGTATATCACAATATACATATGTCATGTATCATAACTATCATATAAATCATGTTATTATTGTATAATATATTCTCTATCTTGGACATGAATTCATCATGTAATCATTTACATATCATGTACTCTATCATAGTCATGCTTTCATTATGCCATCATTTACATAACATGTATTCTATCATGTATGCCATGTAACTTATTTTTCATATATCATGAAATCATGTAACATCTTTTTTTATGTGTCATGTAATCGTGTAACATTTGTATCATGTATCATATAACATATGTAGCAAGTAACATGTAACATCTGAATCATGTATCTCTTGTTATTATTATCCATATTCCATGTATAAATATGCATTGCCATTATGTAGAATAAAATTCTTACCTCATATTCCACTGAAGTTTGCATTTACTGAAATATGCAACAAGTCAAGTTTCATATAAATAATGCAATATCATTTTCAATTTAGGGTCAACTTATCACAAGTTCCATCATTATCAAGTAAATCATATTCATGGCATAGTTCACATAAATGACATATTTCATACACCTGCCATAATTCACATGCATGGCATGATTTATATATATATATATATATATATATATATATATATATATATGACACAATTCACATACATGACATACTTCATATACATGGCATAATTTATATATATGGCAGAATCCATATACGTGTCATAATTCATATACGTGGCATGATTCATATACATGACATCATTCTTATACATGACTTAATTCATATACATAACATGATACGCGTACATGGCATAATTCATATGCATGGCATAATTCATATACGTAACATAATTTGTATATGATTCATATACGTGACATCATTCATATACATAACTTGATTCATTTACATGACATGAATCTTTTACCTGACATGATTCATAATCGTGATTTAATTCATATGCATGGCATGTTTCGTATTCATGGCATGGTTCATATTTATGACGTGATTCATATACGTAACATGATTCGTTTACATGACATGATTTTTTTATCATTGCCCAAATTATGCTATATGAGATCGAGGTATGCGAGTCATCCTGAAATGATATCGTAATGTCTAACATAAACGTAAAGATGAGTACGTACTCGGGGACGCTCTTTGCTCCCTATAAACATGAAGCACCTCGATAGTGCACTCGGGCACAATGGGTGTAGATCCCCAGGGTGCATATGACACAATCATTTTGTCACAATATCTGTTTCATAACATGAACATAAGGGTGCAACTGCTAAAGACTCTATGGCATGCCAACTATACCATGGACTCTCATACACAATACTTGGGCATTTCTTTTATCGTCAATCAATCATCATAATCAATCATATAAATAAACATTTCATGTTTCATGCTTCATCATAAATGTTCATGGTAAACATAGATCATCATAAAAATAACATTTCATATCTCATACTTCAATCATAATTGGTCATGGCAACATAAATTAACATATATATATAATGCAATATCATTTTAATTTAAGGTCGACTATACGCAAGTCTTCCTAATTGCATTTTAAAACATGTAAATGCACTCACCTGGGTCATTTATTAGTTTGCCTTACTAAGCTCTATTCGATCTTTTCTTTCATAGTGTCTCGAACCTTCTTTTGATTCGGATCCAAACTTCATTAATCACATGAGTGTGAATAACACTCGTTAGAACAATATTTCAATTAAGCTATTTAATCATTCAACATAAAAATTTTCCATAAATTTCTTTCCTTCCTTATACTATTCACATACTCATTTTTGGTCCTTAATGACCATTTTGATCTTCTAATAATTCATCCAAGCTTGCTAACCAACATTAGACACAAATTGTCTCAATTTCCATTTTCTGTCAACTTGCACTACCATCAAAGATTTACATCGCAGAATACATATTGAATCTTAATCTCATTTATACCGTAGAAACTAGATTCGATAACGGTTCTAACGGTGTAAGCCACATAATTTAATAAAATCTACAAAAATTATGAAAATTCATCAAACTCCCATTTACAGGGCTGTCCTGACAAAAAACTGTTCTGTAATTTTTCTGACCTTCATTCGATTAAAAATTAATATCTTTTAACTCGGAACTCAAAATCAGCTTTCGTTTGTTGGAAACAAAACTAGATTCGATAAGTTTTTCAACCATATAAACTAATAACCCAGTTTCAATTTGTACAATTTATGTCAAAGTTTCAAAGTCGAATTCCAGTATTGAATTTCGGAATAGATTGCTATTATGTTTTCTGACCTTTCATCACTTAAAAATTCATATCTTTTGATATATGAATCGAAATCAATCACCGTTTGTTTTAAACGAAACTAGACGAATAAATCTTTACATCGATATAAATTCACTATCTAACCATTTTTGTAGAATTTATGGTGAATTTTCAAACTTACTGCCAAATCCAGTTTTCTTACACAACTTCCATAAATAACTTCAAACTTTATATTAATTACTACTTACTTTTCTATTTGTCAATTTGGTCCCCTTACTTGATTCAAACCACTAATATATCACTTTCTTCATCAAATAATTATTCAAAAATAATTCCCTCTAATTTTTCGTTCTTTCCGAAATAGTCACTAAAAATGCAAAGATAAGGATTCAAGCTTCTTAACTTTGCAAATTAGTCCTCAAATCAACATTACTACTTGAATTCTATTATTTCAACTAAAATCAGATTTAGTCCTTCTCTAAAACCTCATTTCCGAATTGGTCACTTAGCTTTGACAATTTGTCAAAATGGTCACTAACTCGATTCACCACCGGTTTAACATTCTAACTTCAATTTCACATCTCCAACTTCAATAATAACATAAATACACTTCAAAATCATAAAAATTCATATTAGTACTCTAACTTTCAGAATTGATGAAATGGTCCATATACCTTTAATTTAGGGTTTTACTTCCAAATAACAAATTCAAGCTTATTAGATCATTTGTCCAACATCACAAACGCTAAATCAAACTTGAATCAATAAACCCTAATCATCTTTATAATAATCAAAACATATATAGTTTAAACCCCAATTGAGTCCGTAAAACCTAATTTCTTTTTCATAAAAAATTCTCATTCAATCAAGCATGTATTCCATGAATTATTGACATCAAAAGATAGAGCTTGAAGAGTAGAACAACTTTGCAGTTGAAAATATTACCTGAAAATTGAGTTTCGAGGCTTGAATCGAGCTTGAAATATTATCCTTTTTTCTCCTCTTAGTTCGAAATATTTCAAGAAAGATGAACAATTTAGTTCATATTTTACTTATTTGAATCCACATGTTAAAATTAAATGAATTTAAAATTCATTTAATTAGGGAAATTACTAATTTGCCCTTTTAATCCAATGACCAAGACTTAATCTTATAAAAAATCAATGGCCATGATTTGATCCAAGTGTAATTCACCTTCCAAAATTGCCCTCAACATTTCAAAATATTTCAAAATTGCCACCCTTGTCAAATGACCAATTTGCCCTCCAACTAGTCTTTATTTACTAGTTTGTCATTCTTGTAAAAATTCAACTAAGTCTAGTTGAAATCCAACCAACTATAATAAAATATTTATAAAATAGTATTTTATTACTTTTCCATGGCTTTTGGATCAGCCTCTGAAATTTTGATTCGATCTAATCTCCCGATATTCATAAAATACTTTTATTGCGATTTCACCTTTATCGAGCTATCGGATTTATTCCAAAACTTCTGTATTTTCATATTCGGAAAATGAACACTATCATCTTATAAAACTTTCCTTTCCTAAAGTCTTAGATTGAATTTTCCTAACTCAGTCTATTATTCCGATAATTATCGAAAATCTTCATAGAATAAAATTTCTCTTAGAAATCCTTTATCGATAATCCATTCGAATATTCTTTACCTTTACTGAGTCCAAAATATCGATTAGAAACACTTTTATGGGACCTTCCCGAAGGTCACCCATCCTTGTATTTCTCTGGCCTGAGCACGTTTAACAATTTCATTCGATCCAATTTCGGTACCTTTCTCTGCATCTTAATTCTTAAAACCGATATCAAGGTACCTATTTCGATACGATTCACTCTTATACTGAATAAAATTACTTATTGGGAAAATTTACACTTTAGTCCCTAAACTTTTCCAAAGTTTATACTTTAACCCCCTAAACTTTCAAAATTTACAATTTAGTCACTAATCAAAATTTGTGATATTAAAAAAACGCTATGTTGTCCTGTCCGTTTGCATAAAGAACTTGGTAACAAGGGTCGATCGGCATGTTTAAGTAGATTTTAGTGTATTTTGTGGGATCTTTTTTCTTGTTATTTAACTTTCACATTGTAGTACATGAACATATGTTTAAAATGGTCCAGAAATCGACCCCTATAAGGCATCCAAAATGGTGTAAAAAATGCATTAAAAACACTATAGAAATCATAAAACGCAGCTTGGAAGATCGTTTATGATATTTAGAAATAAAACATTACACTTAGAAGTACAATTAGTTGATTCGAGGGGTCTGTCTTAACATGACATTTTCTCCTGTCGTGTCCAGGGTTCTTACATTTAGTACAGAGCCTAGGTTGCCCTGTACGTTCTCGTGGAACCATATCCTCGGCACAATGAATCCTTGTTGAACACATGCGACCTTTTTTCTTACGCCGCAGGGAAGGATCTGGCTGTATCTTAGGTTCATCACCAACTATGTCACGATCATGTTTATTTTCGATCGGAGGGAACTCGTATAGGTATACCTTGAATACATTTTCAAGTAGGTATACCGAATCAATGAGTGTCATTACGTCAAAATGAACGGATGTACATGCAGTAAAGACATGCATACTTGGGTACTTGAATGTCTGGAAACGTCTGCAGTCACATGTTTTTCGGCGTAGATTAACAACGTAATTGTTCTACATTATTTCTTCAAGCGGTCGTGAATATTCAGTAACCTGAAAGCGATGTTCGTGACGAGAGAAACATATCGCACAAATCGCATTAGCGTAGGAATTGTATATTTAAATTTTTTGCTAGAGATCTGGATGGAACCTGTGGCCACCTTTCATCCAGTTCATTGCTTGTTTTTCGAGGGTTGCAAAAAGGGTAGCCAGTCGATAATATGTCGCCTTGACAACGAATGCGATAGGTAAATGACGTGTTTCCTTCAGAGATGAATTGGCCGCCTCAGCCAAGTTCGTTGTCATGTGACCATATCGACGACCCCCATCATAAGATCGCATCTATTTCTCTCTCAGAATATCAACAAGATAATTATATCCAGCTAAATTTCTTACTCACAACTCCTCTAGCAGCTCTTTAAACTCTTCAGCTCAGTATGCGTTGCCTATTCAATAAAAGACGAAATAGTTAATGAGAAATAATAATAAAATCCATGTTAATTAATAATTTTGATAGTGGAAGGCGTACCCATGCGAAAAACCATTATACGATCATCATCATTCTTATATCTCTGGTAGTAATTGGCAGTAATATGTCGTAGACAGTACCAGTGATGAATATATAGAGGTTCCCAAGACGGGCCCAAACGCTCGATTGATCCCCATATCCCTACGCCTCTGTCTGAAATAATACATATCCCGTCTTCTTTTTCTCGTAGAATTCGGCATAAGATATGTGTGCGCAGATTGGTAAGAAAAAACATCCACGAAGAGATATCTTCATTTTCAACGATTACGAATGTGACCAGAATGCATTTTCTGTTGCCGTCTTGTACAACTGCCACTAGTAAGATCTGGGTGTATCTACCATACAAGAATGTGTCATTGATCTGCAACATCGGCTTGCAGTGGCATAAAGCCTTAACGATTTGTAGAAATATCCAAAAGATAGAAAAATTGGCACTCCCCGAGTACTACACGATCATTGTAGTATGACGGTACTATCTTTAGTTGCACAACTGTTCCTAGGTTATATTTTTGCATCATCTCCAGCCACGTTTGCAACTCGTTGTACGATTCCTCCCACTGTCCATACAGTTGTTAGATGGTACGATATCTTGCAAACTATGCCTTATCGTATTTAACTGTGTACATGAATTGAGATTTAAACGAAGCTATACATACCAACACAGATACACGTAGATTTGCTTTCACGAGTGGAAGGATATGATCACAAAGCACGTGCACATCCAAGTTAGGATGATCTTGACTCAGGCTTCCCATGAAGCATGTATGAGGTCCGTCGTATCTGGTTATCTTCCATAGGTTGTTCAGCCTCTTCAATCATGATACACAGGCCTTTTAGTTACACCCCTCGTACTTGTGGGGGCATTCAGCAATATATTTGTCCGCTTCAGTTTTCTTTACTGTGAACGTAACTGAGCGGCGTATGTTATAATTCTTAATCGCCGCCTCCGCTAGTTTTTTAGTCCTAAAGACCATTTCAAGATGTAGTTTGCCCTTATTCTGTTCGTTGTACTGCTCTAACTGTGGGAATTCTAAAAATTCTGTAGCGTAGAATCCATCTATATACACTGTTATAAAGTAGGATGGTGGTTCGTAATACGTTCATCTAGACACGAGTTCAGTCGAACATTGGGACACGTGTTATTGTGGGTTTAACGTGTTTAAATTCAAAACAGTTAATAAAAATTAAAACTATTATGCGGTCTTAGAATTAAAATTTACCAAAACTGTAATATATTACGAATTTAAAAAGCAAATATCAGTACAACTTAAAAAAATTTATCTAATTACAAGGTGATTACAAAAAAATATTATTTATTAATAAAATATATTACAATAGGATTCAATAGTTTCATATAAAATAAATAAAACTAATGATGCCTATGTCTACCGATACCACACCTTTGTAGACGACGAGGTTGATCGGGATTACGCCGGACATGAAAAAGAGCAACTGATGGTTCATCGTCGTCATTATCATCATCCTTGGTTTCAGATCCAACAGTACGACTCCTTCTAACGAGCCCACTGGCGAATAAAAGTGACTACGGAGGCATTTGGTGGATAAGCCCACTTCCAAAGTCAGTTGCCATCGACAAAAACTGCATCAATGAAAGGTATGCTTGAGGAACGCTTGACGTCTCACTAACCATCATCGAAAAATGATCATAGGGGTTTGACACAAGAGGCTTGTTTTCTTTACTGTGAACGTAACTGAGCGACGTATGTTATAATTCTTAATCGCCGCCTCCGCTAGTTTTTTAGTCCTAAAGACCATTTTAAGATGTAGTTTGCCCTTATTCTGTTCGTTGTACTGCTCTAACTGTGGGAATTCTGAAAATTCTGTAGCGTAGAATCCATCTATATACACTGTTATAAAGTAGGATGGTGGTTCGTAATACGTTCATCTAGACACGAGTTCAGTCGAACATTGGGACACGTGTTAAATTCAAAACAATTAATAAAAATTAAAACTATTATGTGGTCTTAGAATTAAAATTTACCAAAACTGTAATATATTACGAATTTAAAAAGAAAATATCAGTACAACTTAAAATTTTTTTATCTAAATACAAGGTGATTACGAAAAAAAATATTATTTATTAATAAAATATATTACAATAGGATTCAATAGTTTCATATACAATAAATAAAACTAATGATGCCTATGTCTACCGATACCACACCGTGGTAGACGACGAGGTTGATCGAGATTACGCCGGGCATGAAAAAGAGCAACTGATGGCTCATCGTCGTCATTATCATCATCCCTGGTTTCAGATCCAACAGTACGACTCATTCTAACGAGCCCACTGGCGAATAAAAGTGACTGCGGAGGCGTTTGGTGGATAAACCCACTTCCAAAGTCAGTTGCCACCGACAAAAACTGCATCAATGAAAGGTAGGCTTGAGGAACGCTTGACGTCTCACTAACCATCATCGAAAAAGGATCATAGGGGTTTGACACAAGAGGCATGAAAAATCCTTTGGTCGGACTAGGAGACGGATAAAATGATGAGTGCATCGAGTGGTTGAAGGTTAGTGCCGTAGATGATGATGGTTCGGTGCAGAAGAGGTAGGAGCATGCCTTCTCGTCGATGATGGCGTACTGCCAGAGGTGTTTCGTGCTCCCCACGTACGCTAAGTCAGTGGGCGGTTGCGTACTCTGATAAACAACGGTCATTCCTCTGGAGTTAGAATAAATGGCTTACAATTCATCCTAAACCACGCCTCGTAATTTGGGCTGACCGTCGTCTCAAACATGCGGTGGTCACGGTAGGGTTGATATTGCAAATCCGCCATGTACCTCCAATGAACGATATAATCTATATGCTTCACTGGCCAATCAACCTATCAGACAATATAAAAGTTCTAGTGTTCTTTTTAGATGTCAATTACGTTCAAATTATTAAAAAAATTGAGTAAAAAAAGATTACCTGGGGCTTCCCCTGTCGAGTAAGCTTGTGTAACTCGTCTAAATTTGGAGGGGCCATCAGAATTCATTGGACACAACCAAACTGCTGTAGGACGCGGTCACTCGGATGCTACTCAACTACAGCGTAGCAGATAAGTGGTACCGTGGCCGTCTAAACAAGCCTCGCGCCCTCCGAAAATTCTAGGAGGCACCCGTGGACTTCCAGATCCACGTATGATGTCCATAAAAATTGTACAATATATAATTATAACTACGTATCAGATTTAATTTAAATAAATACACAAAATTTAATAACAAGTATACTTGAAAATGTTACATGATTCTCGAATTCGTTCTTAATATCCTATCTGATAGATCTTAGACCATAGGGAAGACCAACATGAATTAAATAACTGCTCCAGCTACAAAACAAGAAGATAATTTTAATATTAAAAAACGTATCATAAAAAATATACTCTTTTCTTACCTCTGGCACAACAAAAAACATATGGACTAGGCTAGCTAAGCTGAGGGTGTAAAAACGGCATTCTCCACCACGCCCATGACTAAAGTAACAACAAACAACCTCTAATGTTGTACTTCTGAGGATCAGTGTTATTGCACATCTCTCTAAACAGAGATGCCAAAATCGTCGATCCCCATCTTAATTTACCGGCATCTTTAAAATCCCGCAAATGGCGCAACCACAACGTGTGAACTTTGTTGCGGGTTTGTCAGGCATCAATATCCCGCCAATTATTTGTAAAATATGAGCACGAGTATATGCCTACAATAGGAAAAATATATTAGCATATGTAAATTTAATTATTTTACTAGAATTAACTGGAAAATTTATTTTTACCTTCTTCACGTCTTCGTTCGCATCAGCCGGTAAATTCTTAAAAGTGTCCCGTAGCTACATTAGTTTTACACGCCCACCATACAACGACTCAGGCGCAGCCCCTAGCAAATCCAAACAGAGGCCGTACCAATCACCACTACTGTGACCAGTGATAACCTTTCCATCAACAGGCAAACCCAGGAGATGAGAGACATCTTCTAGAGTAATCGTCGTCTCGCCGTACGGAAGGTGAAATATGTGTGTCTCCGGCCTCCACCTTTCTAGAAGAGCGCTGATCAAATTAACATCCAATTTCGCACCTCCAACAATTCTAGATGGCTGCAGAATATGGTTCCAACGACGGGTGAGGTCCGTTCGACATTAGATTGTATGAAACCTTCAGACGTCGTTCCACCCCATCATAAAAAAATTTAACAAATATAAATAAAAAATGACTTTTAATTTCAAAAAATAACAACATAATAAAAATAAAAATAATAAACTAAACTAGATAAAACATACATTCCTCCGATGATAATCGAAAACGGGCTTGTGATCCAACTTTATCAAACCCGCCATTATATCAAACAAGATAAAACACCCGAGAAATTTAGAGAGAGTAAAATTGAGAGAGAGTGAAATTTGGTGTGGGGTAAAAGGTGGGGGCATTTTATAATGAAAATCGCACCGGTAAGAGTACGAGTATTCAATGAAACTCACACCCTGTAAAACGCGAGTTCCTGAACTCGCGCCTTACCAACCGCGAGTACTACGTATATTTAACGCGGTAATAAATATTTCAACCGTTCACCTAATTATCCAGAAACTCGTGCCCCACCAACCGCGAGTTATACCCGAATAGCACGATAAATTCGCGCCGTATCGTCTCAACTTCTCGTAAAACTCGTGTCCTGCTAAGGTGAGTTATTTTAATAGTTTAAAAAGGTAAGCCAACGGATAAGTGGTGCCACATCAGACTAAAACTCGCGTATGCCTAAGCGCGAGTTCTAAAAATGCGTTTGACAGACCGCAAGTTTTTATTACGTGGAGCGAAAGTGGAGTATTTTTTCAAATGTTGTTCAAGTAGGGTATATTTCCAATTATAATCCCTAAAGAGAATATTAAACCAATAACCCCAAACCACCCGTTTGCCACTTTTACTTGTTTGTTTATTTGTGATTTATATTAGTATAATGGACCACATGACATCTCGTCTTTTCTTTTGTGGATGATGTGGCTTGACTCATGAGTTCTAGTTAAGTGTGCACCAAATTTTCGGGGCATAAAATCAAATAATACCCTCTAACATTTGATTAAATAATTATTTGGACTCATATTTTTTAATAAATTAACTCTTAACATTTTATTTTGAGGTAAAAATAACCCTTCTACGGATGAAAATTATTAGAAAACTAACAATAAATAGTTTAAAATAACTTAAAAGAATGAAAAGTCATTAAAAATTATTTTATATGTTATATAATTCTATAAAATTATTTTTTGACTGATGTAATATTTTTTAAGTCAACACATTTGTCTATATGACACTGTCATGTCAGCGTGCACTGTCATATAGGTTTGTCATGCCATTTCAAGCCATTTACCGTCAATTGATTGACAGCTTTCATCCGCATAAGGGATCTTTTGATCCAAAATAAAACGTTGATGGTTAAATTATTTTAAAAAAATAAGGGTGAAAGTGACTATTTAGTCAAGCTTTGTGAAGCATTTTTTTGGCTTTATGCAAATTTTCGGTCTCCTCATGTTTCTGTTGTTCTAATTTCACTCCATTTTGGGGTTTCCATTGCATGATTTTAGTGATCGCTTATTATATCAATGTCATAAAGTTAAAAATAGCCCTCAACGTTTGATTTTTTAGTCATTTTAGTCTTTATTCTTTTTTTGGTGCAAACGGTCACCTAACGTTTCATTTTCGTTCAAAATTCACCCTTGACGGGTGGAAATCACCAGTCAACTAAATGCATAAGATAATAAGATAATATTTGTTAGATGTGTAGTAAAACCTTGGAAAATGAATATATGATAAATTAATAACCTTGATTAAACGATCTGGTCCAAAGTATAAAATAATAACCTCACTAAATGCATAAGATAATAATTTTTAGAAAAATTCTTAAGGGAACATGAAAAGTATAAGATAATATTTCATTAAATATACTGAAAATTTAATATAAAATACATAAAACTAAAGTGTTTTCTAGACAACTTTTATTTTTTTAAAAATTTTATTCTTTGTTAAAGTATGCATCTATAGTTATCCGCTATGTGAATCAAATATAATTTCATCTTTTAACTTTTAGAAGGGCATAAACCAAATCTGGTATATTCTTCGCGTGTTGTATTAAATAATTTTTCAAAGTATCTCATTTGTCAATGTAGACTTTTTTTACCCCTTTCAAATGGGAAGTTATGAAAAAATATTATATGTATTACAATATTTTGATACGTACATGTATTTATTTATAATAAAAATTTTAATCTATCCAATGAATACATACACATTAAATTTTGAAATCATTAACTATTTTTTTTTTCTTTTTAGTTGCATGAACCAAGAGGGTACGTAACAGTAGTAATGATGATCACTTTTATCTTAATATATAAAAAGGAAAACTTGAAGAAAAAGAGAAGGGGAAAAAACTCAGCTCTCCCCTTGGAGTTCAGCTCAAACACAAACTTTCTTCTCTGCTGGAGCAATAATACATTTCTTTTCTTTTCTCATTTTCGTTTGCAAGTTCTTTTTTTTCTTCTCGTTTCTCTCAAATTTTGAAGCGATGACGCCGATGGGAATTCTTGGTCTTTTCTTTCTGTTTCTTGCATTATACTGCGGGACAGACCCTTTTAAGCACAGCGCAATCTCTGAGTTCCCTCACTTTGAGGCTTACAAGGTGGATATGCCTCCTTGGGAACTGGTTCCAACGGTTAGGGACCATGATAATTTGCTTCAGAAATCAGAGATTAAGTTCTTGAACCAGGTTCAAGGCCCTGAGAGCATCGCGTTTGACCCTCTGGGGCATGGTCCTTACACTGGTGTTGCTGATGGTCGGATTGTTTTCTGGGATGGTGAAAAGTGGAATGATTTTGCTCATACTTCCAGCAATAGGTGTGTTTTGAACTTCTTAATAGTGTTCTTTTTCCTTTTTTGTTGCAGAATTAGCTTATTTTCCACGTTACCTACTTTGCTATGTTCTTTTTGGTAAATTTTTAACTCTCCATTTGTTTTGTATTTGGGTTTCCAGAAAATGGCTGAACGCTAAATTTAAGAACCAGTCAAATTATCTATAGAGTATATCGCTAAAAAATTGTTTTTTCAATGTAAAATAAAAATAAAAATGGATTCTTTGAGCTTCCCAGTGTTTCTTTATTCTCTTTGTCAGTAACTTGTGGCTTTGTAAGCTTAAAAGTATTACTTGTATGGCATTTATTCATTTCCGATGTCATGTGCCTATAGAAAGTTGGCCAGGTTATCTACTTTGCTATGTGTTTTCTTAGTTCATTTTGGGAATTTCTATGGAAATCTCTCCAATTTGAAGATGTTTTACCATATGACATTTATTTCATGTCCAACGCCATGACACTTGAAAATGTCCAGATTATCTGCTTTTGCAATGTGTTTTTCTTGGAAATTCTCACCTATTTCAAGCAGTCTTTTCAGCTTTTATAGTCAAAATATTTCTCAAAATCTTTTACCATTTGTGATTTTGATCTCAGGTCAGAATTATGTAATCCAAACCATCACCATCTAGTTACCTGCCAAATGAGCATATCTGCGGCCGACCTTTGGGCCTCCGTTTTGATAAGAAAACCGGTGATTTGTACATTGCTGATGCATAATTCGGGTTGCTGAAGGTATGTCCCGAAGGCGGATTAGCGACATCACTTGTAACAGAGGCAGGTGGGGTGCCCCTGAGGTTTACTAATGACCTTGACATTGATGATGAAGGAACCATATATTTTACTGATAGCAGCAGCAAATACCAAAGAAGGTAGGTTTCTATTCTAACCATTGATTTACTGAAACTCTTTCCTGGAAAACTTCTGTATCAGTTTATTTATGCTTTACCTAGATTGACATTTGAACTTCTGGAACTCGTAATGATGCTTACTTGAAAGACCCCATCATCCGGATTATCGATTATACTGACACAATAACCTTTCAGGAACTTCATGCTGCTAATATATTCCTGTGAGAATAGTGGGAGGCTTATCAAGTATAATCCACAAACAAAGGAAACCAATGTTCTTATGACAAATCTCCAATTTCCTAATGGTGTATCCTTAAGCAAAGATGGTTCTTTTCTTGTAGTTTGTGAAGCATGTTCTGGCAGGTGAGCTTTGCTTCTAAATTTACTCAAATTTTATGACTTAGATGTGCTGCTGCCAATACACTGCTTTGGGAATATTGGAAAATCTATGTTACTCTGACCATTCATGTACCAACATTTGACATTTACCCCGTGTTACTCGTACTCGAGTAACATGGGTAAAGATCATATTAAAAATGGAATTTGCATCAGAACTTTTAGAAGATGAAATGTCTCTTGTTTTTGGCTAAAGTTTCTTATCATGATTTGTTTTTGTTGTATAAAGTTGTTAAAGTTCATGGATAACTCTAATCTATCTCAAATACAGATTACTTAAATACTGGTTGAAAGGTAAGAAAGCAGGGACTTCAGAGGTTTTCGCCATCTTACCGGGATTTCCTGACAACATCCGCACAAACAAAGGCGGCGAATTTTGGGCCGCTCCCCATCTCAACAAAGGTTCAACGCCTGCTTCATATCAGTGGTAAGCTGCACGGACAAGTTCAAGCATCTCAATTAATAGACGCAATATTATTATTAGATCTCTCCGTAACAGGAGAAATTATTAGATAGATCCGACTCACAACGTTAGATGAAACCAACTGAAGTCATAACCAATGAATACATACTCTAAAACCAACTAGGCACAAAAAACCTAAGAATTCTCTTAGCCTAATACAAACACGATTAAACCTTTTTCAGTATCATTACTTACAATTACAAAGGCAAAAATTTTGGACAAAGTTCTAAGGATGCTTCTTTTGAGTAAATTAGTTAATGTTTTTTTCTTAAACAGGTGTAAATCTATTTTATTCATATAATTATATTAAAGCATTGGCATGAGCCTCATTAAATATGACTAGTAGATGTTTAATTTTGGACATGTAGGGATAAATCAACTTATCAATATTATTTCAAATTAAACAAAGTAGGCTAAGACCATTATTAGAAGCACTAGTTTAGTAAGAACAAAGCTTAAGGCAATCGCAGGTACGTTGTTGAGCATTTGGTGAAGTGGTACAAGAACAGGCATTGGGCATTGATGAAGCTCCAAACCTAGCAATCATCAATTCAACACAATCCCACTTCCCATTTTCACCACATGGAGGCCAATCAACTGTTACTTCAATCGGGCAAAACTGGGGTCTTGCAAAAATCAACAATTTTTCGTAACAAGTATAATATTTTGAACTGCGATGATTATATGAATCAATCGAATTTGGCTGTTAAACAATGTCTATTTAAAAGAAAAATACCTTGGGAAAGAGAAGGAGAGAGTAAAGCTAGCAAAAGAACAAGGGAAAGCAAGGATAGGGCAATTGACTTGTTCATGGTTTTTTTTCCTGCTTTGATTTCTCTATCTTTTGCACTTTGTGTATTTGTTATGTTCAAAACATGTTGGATAAATAATTAATTTGTAGGTGCTTAATGGACGAGGTTTGGTAAGAAAAATCCCCCATTTATGATGTTTTAGTAAATAATTTCCCAAATCAGTAATGGTTATGGAAATATTTTAGTAAATGATTTCATTTTGGATTTTTTTTTGAATTTCTAGGTAGTCAATTACAAAGAAAATCAAATATAAATCAAGAATAATCCATTATATTTATTAGAATTTAATTATCAGATCCAGTAATTTAATTCTTTAAAGATATGTTTTAATTTATTATAGGGAAAAAACTTTGATACACAGACTATGTAAATTTTAGTTTATACGTGTCTTTTAGTTTTAGGGGTTAGGGTTTTAGTTTAGGGTTTAAGGTTGTAGGGTTTAGAATTTAAGGTTAGTGTTTAGAATTTAGTGTATAAGGTTTAAGGTTTAGGGTTTAGTTTTTTAGGGTTAGGGTTAGGAATTTAGGATTTGGGTTCTTATAGTGTAAATACACAAGTTTGTATAAAATTAATTTTACACAGCCTGTGTATCAAAGTTTTACCCTTTATTATAGTATTAAAATGAAAAAAAAATATCATAACATTGTATAGTTTTGGAATACTTTTTTGGGTGAATATATTGTATGCACACAAATAAGGGTAATTATTCTATACGTAGGTGGTGAAAGCAAAAAGTCTTCGTAAGCGCCTTAGTTTTAAGGTTTATAGGTTAGGAGTTTAGGTTTAATAATTTAGAATTGATGGATGTGGTTAGAATTTAGGGTTTATGGGTTAAAAACCTAAATTTCTAACCATACTAACTTTTAAACCCTAACTTCTAAATCTAAACCCTAAATTTTCTAAACCCCTAAACCTAAACTCCTAACCTTTAACCCCTAAATTTTAACTCTAAGCCCTAAAACTAAGATACATGTGGAAACTTTTTGTTGAATATAAATCCCATCAGTAATACAAATAGTATGTTTATTATTTTTCCTTGAAAATATGTTTATTATTTTCATTGAAGTCGTCGTATTATATCACTTTTTCCATCCTATGGTATGAAGTTAAATATAAAAACCTGTGTAGTATACAACTTTATTTAATATTATTTTACGTAAAACATCCAATTTAATTAAAAATACAATAAAACACAAAAGTAAAATATATGGATATATTAAACGCTTGGAAAGTATTGACCTCACATTGACAAAAATAATAAAAGGGGATTAATACCATCATCTCTTTTATATAATATTGATTATATAACATTTTATAGAGTCTCGAAACTTTTGAAAATTTTCGAACTTTGATTGTAAGTTTCGAACTTTTTGGACAGAGTTTCGATCCACTTATTTCAATATGCTCAGGGCTATTAATGAGTTTTGAAACTCTTTTCTTAGTTTAGAATCTAGTCTCTTAACTTCCCGTTTTACAAAACGATCCCTATTCACTCGAGTTGATTTTAAATGATTAATGTTAACTTTAAAAGTAGATTCAATTAACCAGAATGACAATCACCCTTTTGAACATTTTAGTATGTCTTGATCATCTTTAATACACCAATTTTCACACATTATAAATAAATTCTTAAACTTTAAAATGTTTTCAAGTTGGTCCGTATTCTAAATATAACACTTTCATATCACTTATTGACTTGGTTCGAGTTTTGATTGTTTTTATAGTACTTAAAACTTGGTTCGATTGTTATGGTTAAAATCTGTCCTTGATTATTAGAGTCTAGTGTCGATTTGAATCGAGTTGAGGCTGTTACAAAATCAAATCAGGCTTTACTCTATTGTTGCCTTCAAACTCCTTTTAACTTATCCCAAGCCTCTTCAGGCTGAACATCAGCTGCTCCTCTCTCTACAATTTCCCATATGTTGAGAGCCTTAATCTTGATGGTCCAAATCTAGTCATTTTCGTAGGAAAAAAAATCACTTTTGAATGATCCAATGCCCAAGCAAAGTTCTTGTGAGTTAACTAGTAGTAGTTTTTATGTTCCAAATAGTTCCCAAGTAATTTTCTTTTCCAGGAAAATCTGGGGTGCCTGAGAGGATTCAGATAGATTTAGTACTTTATTAGGAATAATTGCCTAGTTATTATCAGTACAATAAAATTACACAGATTTTAGAACTTGAGATCTGTCCATATGAAAATAAGCAAACATCCCACCACAATGTAGGCCGACAGTCATCCACACATGTACTTGGTAGCTTAGATATCGGAAACTGAAGAGCCAGAAGTACCGAAACCGATTTTGAAATTGAAGGAAATGCAGGTCAACTGCGGGATTCCATCTGCGGATAATGTCATCTTAAGTGTGTAGGAACCCTGCAAAAGCCGTATGAAGTAAATGAGTACTACAATATCCAAATAAAGAGTTCCAGAGTTTGAAACCAGCGCATCGGTTTTCGCTTCCCAGTCGTACTTCCACCCTAGAAAGAGCAAATCTAGGTTCTGGTCTCTACAGATAGTAAACAACCAGGTTGGTTTAAATATGCCATCAAATGGTGCATGACCACTTTCAGGACACATGCACAGCTATGAAGACAAGTGTAAGAAATAGTCTAAATGATCTAAAGTTCAACAACAATGTTAAGTCAAACCAAGTTGTAAAGAAGCAATTAAAAAACAATACTCTGAAAGCAAAACAAGTGAAATGCAGGAAAAAGAAAAGATGTGCAAAGCCAAGGTAAAATCAATGGAGTTTTACATTCAATCGCCTAACAGAAATGAAAATTTACCAGGGCTGCTGGTAGTTCTACTCCATGTTATTTGGAGTAAAGTGAATGTCGAGTACATGTATGAATTTGGAGGGTCTTTAAAGGGTCATACCCATGTCCAGGAATGTATCGTACATGAGCGTCGGACCCGGGTACTTCAAGAAAAATGAAGATTCTAAGCAACATAAGTTCTACTAAAGCCCCTTGAAATGTCCATCACATTGATACTTAAAATGTGAAACACATTCAATTGGAAACTAAGCCACAGATTAACCAAACAAGGGTGAAACTAAGAGTGAACATGATCATCATCAATGATATATTGAAAATTTGAAAGCACATCAGGCGTGGATGAGTTTCAGATTTCCCATCCCAGGTTAACGTATTGAATTTTGCAGGCAAGTTTAACAGATCGGCAGTGGGATGCTGAAAGGGAAAGGGTGAGGCAACATGAGTGTTAAATCAAATTGCCCCAACCAAAAGAAGAAAAAAAAGGCCTCAGGAAACATGATGTTGATCAAAGCTCTCTAAGATAATCATTGACTAAAGAAGTGCATATCAAACAGGCAAGGATAAAAATACAAACCAGGGTAGCACAATCTGAAATAGAAACAAGCTACTTTTTCTTCTATTTCTTATTTGAAGGAGAACAGAAAATCGGTAGGATCAATATATATATATATATATATATATATATATGAGTGTATCTGGTTGGATATTAACTGTAGATATGGAATGAAATGAAGCAACCATCCATTTGATGATAGCATCTAAATGATAAGGAATTACATAGGAAATCCCATATAAGTCAAACAAAGGTGTCTATGAGATTCCTTATAGTGCCTTCATGAGACTTGAGGACAATGAATTGTTAATAAATATAACTTTGAGACCGCTTTGTATTCTGCCTTAAACATCCAAGAAGAAACCAACTAAGATACACTTCTTTTTCTATTTTGAAAAACAAAAAGCGATGTGAATGTTCATTTTATAAAAGATAACAAAAATGCTGATATAAAGGTCAAAGTGAGACCTTACAAAAGTGAGATACTAGATCAATCATGAAGCACTGCCACCAAGCAATGCTTTATTTAACTGAATATGTCAGAGAAAAGGATAGTTAAACATTTCAATGTTCAAGTCAATTTATATGGGCACCTCACAGGTAGTACAATCCTAAAATTATTCTCAAAATAAAGAAGTTAATGCCATTAGTGAAACTTACTGGTGGAGTAAATCCAGGTAAAACTTGATTGTGAGAGAGTACAAAGTTGCCGACAGAAATAGGACAGGATGTTTCCTCACAAAGTGGATGAGTTTCTTGATGGATATGTACCCCAAAGTAGGAAACATCAATTACTGCTTTGCCTCCAGAGATTGCTTGACCTGCAAAATAATACGCACTCATGAAATGTCACAAAAGGCTATCTCTATGAACCACGGACATAAAAACATGGAGAAATTTTTAGATACATATACAGATGGGTACAGCATAAATAAAGGCATTTGATGGCATGGACCAAGAAGTTCCAGGATGTCAAGAATTCATGTCTAAGCTATTAGATCCATTTTTTTATTCAAAAAGAAAAAGATTTAGCAAAAAATGGTTTTTCCTTCAAAACACAGCACCAGTCTCGAAATCTGGATTTAACTTTTGTAGCCAAGAACATAATCCACCAAGATTTGAAATGTATTTACCTAAGAAATTGGATACTGGTGTTAAGATATTCTAAAACAAAAGGAACATTAAGAAGAATTAGCTTTCGTGATATAAATAATTTACGGCTTATAACAGAATGAAGGTTTCAAAAGCTTTCATGATACAGGTCTAGGGTCATGCTGGTACTGTCAACTGCCAGAGAACATTTTAGGGGTTTTAGGGTCATGCTGGTACACTTCATATGTAGCAATGAAGATTGATTCTTAATTAAGCTTCTTGCTTAACCTCCCCGATATTTCAACCTATGTTTAGAATTGTTTTGTACCATCCTAAAGAAGGTTCCTACATACTTGAGCTCCAAACCAGTAAGCTAATTATGTTTCTTCCATAAAGCAACTCATATTCCACGAATATACAATCCTTAAACTCATAAATGATAGAAACCTCTGATGCTTGGCTTGATACAATAAGAACTAAATAATTAAACCCTTTGAGCCTATTCCTGTTTTACTTCATCTGTCAAAAGATTAGGCATCTAAAGTTCAACTGAATTGAATCCTTAGTAAAATATGAAGTAATTTAATTGATTCCTTTTTAATTAATAGACTAAATGAAGCCCTATTCCTTTTCCACCATTTTTACACTCTACTCTCTTTTTTCCATAATTAAACTCCAGGAAAGGACCATTAGAAAATTGCAAGAAGGGAAAGTTTACCGGTAGAAGCTGAGATGGTGAAGGTAGCCGGCTTGCCTCTAGCCACAGGATTAGGTGATATATCGATTCCACTGACTTTCACAACATAATTATCTTCCTTATCTGCATTCATTTCGATCCAGGAATTGGTCAGGCATAGATCAGAGAACAAAAAGCTAAGCAGTTGAAAATAAAAAAGAAGCACTCAACAGAGATTAGGAATCTATGGACTAACATATATGAGATCTCCAGTAGATATTTGGTGGGAAATGAAAAGAACCCAACAATAATCTAATGGAAAAGAAGAAGAAAACTGACCGCAATATTTGAAATCGGTGGCCTGAAGAAAAGGCAAGAAAAGCAAAGAAATAGCTAGAAGGGACAAAAGGGTGAGCTTGAATTGAGCTGCTACAGCGTCCATGGCAGGATTACTTGCAATAGTTCTCTTTGTGTTGGACTTCAAGATGCCTTAGAGTTGCCAATTTACTCGAGAAAATAATTGCTCTGTCAATTAGGGTAAACTAACCGGAGAGTCACTAAACTATAGGTTGATTATATTTGGACCACCTAACTAAGAAATATTTTTCAATCAAGTCACTTAATTATTTAAATCGTACAATCAAATCAATGACCGTTAAAAGTTAATGAAAATACTAACGTGACAGCTAAACAAATTTATATAATAACACATTTAATCATTTATGTTTATATATTCAATTAATTTAATTCTAATTAAAAAATATGATAATTTTGTTTGACAATTAGCGGATAATTGATAGCGCATTACATTAACTGATATATAATCCCCTAATCCGACCTAAATGTTATGGCTGAATCTCGAAAATCACATTAACCACCAAAGTGACCCTTAAAAATGTTTCTAATATTTAAAATAAATTGCAAACAAGCCGTATTGATTTCAAAACATAAAAGCTATATAAAAATATATAGCTAAAGAATTAGAGAATTTTATTCAAGATCTAGGTGCTGGAGCTGGACTTTCATATAATGACATCAATTTAAGATAATGTTCTATATTATAGTTATTGTATATTGTTAGAGTATTATTGACCTCAAATTTCAAAAAAATTAAAGAGGTCAATTCTAATATTTCTTATGAAAAGTTTCAACTTTTTTTTACTTTGTAATGAGTTTGGGACAGAGACGGAATTATGTGGGAGTGGGGAGGGGCAATCGCCCCATCCCGAAAATTTTTTCACCTTTGTTTTTCTATTTAATTTTTTTTTAAAATTAGCTTATTTTTGAATTTGCCTTTCACTTTCAAATATTTATAGTTTGTTCCCCAATCTTAAATCCTGGCTCCGTCCGAGATATTTTTTTTTGATAATACTGAAACAATGGAAATCAGACTACTTCATGGAGATCGTTAAGAACCGTTGCAACAACTTTAACACGGGGATCAGTGAACGTCATTTTTCCAACCGGTGCTCCTCGACTCAAACGAGCCAGACCATCAACAACCTTATTTGAAACCCTGTTAACATATCTAGTAGCAACCTCCCAATCGGAATTAATCAAATGCCAAATCAAAGTCACAAGCGCATTACCAGAGAGGGCCCTAGAAGAACAATTTAGAATCCGAGAGACCTCCAAGTTATTCGTCTTCACTTCCATTCGTCGAAAACCAAGTCTCCAAGCATGGTGTATTGCATCATGGATAGCCCATAGTCTGCAAATAATACCGGACATGTCCCTAAACTTCGTGAGAAACTCAAGATCCAATTACCATTCTCATCCCGCAGCACACCTCCTGCTGCCGCCCCCCCATCCCGAGTGCTAACAGCCCCGTCAGGCCTTAGCATTGATTTTAATCCACCCCGACGCTGGACGCTTCCAAGAAGCAGTCCCAGCACTCACAACCTGATCTGGTCTTTGGCTCCTCTCTAAGCACACTTTATACTCTGCAGCTAATCGAAAACAATGTGCAAAAAAATCCTCTTTTTCGACGTTCTTGTCATTGAAAAGCAACTGCACCGTCGCTCCCATAGATGCCAACACAGAACTGCAAATATGTCTGGCCATCGTTCATCTCCGCCTCTAAATTGTGCCGATGACCGAAGGTTCACTACAAACCAATCCTGCAGATTCAGCGAAATGAAATTTTGGAGCTTATCTTGAGGAATTAACTTAGTCGATATGGAGTGAGCTTTTGGGCACCGTCGAAGAATGTGGTTCACGTCTTCATCTCGTCGGTGACATAACTGACATACATAGGCTCACCGATGACATAAGTCGACGCGAACGCTCCACATTTGTTAATAGGCTTTCTCGCATAGCAAGTCATAAGAAGACTCGGATGCGTTGACAAACATTCGGCAACCAAATGACCTTTCAATCTGGATTACTCTCCTCATTCACACGTGAATCCAATGACCAGAACTAATTACTACTATATTGGTAATAGTATATTATTGTCTTAAAGCTATTTTTTTAATCTAAACACGAGAATGTGATTTTGGAATATAAGATTAACATTGGTAATGTTATATTATGTGAACCAAACAACTCTTTAATTCTTTCTTTATTTTTAATATCTGGTGTGATATTATGGTGGCATATGTTTATTTTTAGCTCTTTGGCAACGCGCATACACATTATAAACAATCTGCTCAACTTTAAATCTTTTAAAAATAACATTTTATTTTTTACTAGGACCACCCGCAGGTCTAATTTTTTCTTCATTAAATCAAAAGAAAGTTTTATGATCGGATTAAATCAAGTTCCATATCATTTCATTTTACTAAAGTTTAGATTGAATGAACAATCAAGTGTGAAAGTAATACTATTAAAATATTTTTATATAATCCTTAATTAAATAAATATTAATTTGAATAAAATATTAACATTTTGTCCGGAATCTTAACACCACTACGTGAGTTGTTGGAATTTAAATTGCTCTTGGAACAAGTTAATGAGAAACCAAGCTTTATTTCAAATGAGCATCCAAAGGATTCTTGTCCACAAAAGTTTTTCTTTTTTTTTTGTTTGAACAAAAAATAATTATTTTTAAAAAATATTAACAGTGATCAGGGCTGGACGTTCGATCGAGTCGAGTAAATTTTTTTTTTGAGTTATTCGAGTTTACAAGCCCTATTTTAAGATTCAAACTTTATTTGAATTTTTTTCGATTCAAGTTTTTGAGTTTCTGTACAAATTTAATTGTACATATATTTCTTCATACATATTTCTATATGCATATACTTAGAGCTAGGCGGTGCACATATTGATTCCATTTTAACGGCTTTCTATAAGCATATACGATATACATATATATATTTCTTCATATTCACATTTGATATACATAATATACCATGCAAAATTGACAAACTCGATTTGAATATGAAAATTGATCAACTAATTACTAAAATTTTTGAGTTATTCGAATTTCTATTTCATAACTCAAACTTTATTTGAAATTTTTTCGAGTCGAGTCAAAACGATTCGGGTTTTTTTACCTCGAGTCGAATAATTCAATTTTTTTGAGTCGAGTAGAGTTTTGCCCTCCCCTAACTGTGATGACAAAAATTGAAAACACCCTACGTTAGTATCCCATTACAACGACATGAGCTTCGTTAAAAAACTTCTCTAAATTTAATGGAGAAAAAAGAGTGCCCAAGTCGAAGCCGATACGTTAGTATCCCATTACAACTTCACACAAGAATACCGTCGTATCCAACCCTTTACACCCTTGGAACCCACAAAAATTAGCAAAGCTAACCAGAATGTCCAATGTTATATCCGCATTATCATTCTTTGTATTATTATGTTATTTTTAATATCGTTAGTAAGTGTCGTATTTAAACTAGCATATTGGTTACTATTATGGTATCTGAGTTAACAATATTCTTTTTTGTTAATTTAGTTAATGAAAATTATCAAGTACAATAAGTAATACACAAAATAATAGTTTAAGTACTACATTAAACATTTTAAATAAAAAAATTATATTAAACATTTTAAAACTATATATATCATATTAAATATTTTATCAAAATATATATCAAATGTGGTATTAACCTAAGGAAAAACAATGAAGTTGAAAATTTATTTACTTTATTAATGGTCTGATTAAATTATTGAACTGAAAAAACACAAAATTGGATTATTGTTGTGTTTGGAGCAATGTGATATACTCATGCTGTCGCTGCACGATCCCGAAAAAACTTTATTCAATGAAATTTTATTATTACTATTATTATACTACAGCCTCGATGGATTAGAAAATAATCTATCATATATATAATATAAACTTATGAATCGATATTTTTTTGTTTAATTATCGGTATTTAATTTACTGGTTGATTAATTTGGATTAGGTACTGTAGATGTCTGTTATGAGACGATCCTCCCAACCTATTTGTTCAATTCACAACGTTAGGATTTAAACCCTAGTCTTGCTTAAGGGTCTAGTGTTTCATCTCACTAGACCAACTGGCTGTTGGTGAATCGATATTTATTTTTATTATATTATTAATTTAATTTTTAAAATTATTTTTTAGATAAATCATAATAATTAATAATTTTAGATAAAATATAATGATTATTATAGTATATAAATTCATTCGTGGTTAAATTTGAAATTAATTTCTTTAGAAACTGTTTCTTTTTAATAAAAGCAACTCTTTGATAAACTATAAAATTGTGTCAAAAGTTCATTTTAAGACTTTAATGATAATTAAATGCGTATGCAATAAAGTTAAACTCTTTTGAGACAAATCAATTGAACTCGGAACAAAAATTCTCTGCTCCTTTTTAGTGTCATTTTTATGCTCCAACTCTAAAATATTAAATTCTAAGTCCTAACTCTAAATTTTAAATTCTAAACAAGAAATTTTAAAAAATAGACCCTACCCATAATTTCCTAAACCCTAACCCTAAACTTTAATCCTAAAGCTTAAACCTAGTTTTTTAATGAGAGAACAAAAATAACGACACCCAAAAAGAGTAGAGGATTTCTAAAATATTAAAAAAATTTGAAAATTTTCATTAAATCTTAATTTTTTAAAAAAAAGTTAAACACATTTTTTTTAAAAAATTTAAAATTAAACCCTTCAAAAATTTTGAAGATTATGTTTTCAAGCCACGTCAGCAAAAGTAGTTACTTAACTTAGCAATCAAGGGTATATAGAGACAAACGGTTGTAACTTGTAAGGGCTATTATTCAGCTAAAAACTAATTGCTTAATTGCTTTCTTTCCTCATCTCCTCTGGTTGTAAACACTCTATTTCCTTTTGAGCATATAAACAAACACTTTCCATTCATTCACTTGCAATTCCATAACAAACCATCTATCCATCTCTATTTCGTGAAATAAAAACAAATTACTCAAGATTATAAAATCTTTATTCTAATATCATTATCTGCAGGGACGGAGTCAGGATTTGGGGTTAAGAGACAAACTATAAATGTTTAAAAGTAGGAGGGACAAATTCATAAATAAATTAATTTTTAAAAAAAAATTAAATAGGGGACAAAGGTAAAAATAATTTCTTCGGATATGTCCCTGATTATCGGGATAAAATACACACAGATATCATAAAAAAAACAAAACAACGAAAGCATCTTTGTTTGCCTTGGCTGGAAAGACAATCCAGATGAACAGTTAACAATTATTTAGCAAACTACTAAAACTGATCAAACCAACAGTTTACAGATTTTGACAGTTTATATACCGTTTTTACAACTCACCCCAAACTTTAATCGAAGTGTTTCAACTGATTCAAGGACCACTCCACTCACTCATCATCACTCTCACTTCCTTTCCAATCTTAATCTCTGAAACCCTTTTTTATTAATTATCTAATCATCGAGAATCTAAAAGAAAAGGAGAACATGGAAGTTAGTAATTAAGTATTTGAATGCTGCAGTAGCAGCCGCAGGGGCTGTCTGAAGGGAACAAAGAAAGAAGTGGTGTTTTCAGAAAGAAACAGAGAGTTGTTTTGGGAATGGACCCTATGATCCGGAAACTCAGATTTCGTCTTCTTGCATGGCTTCACCGATCTCGCTCCGGTAATCCCTTTTCTTACATTCTTTATTGCTAAAAAAAACACAACTGTTGGACTCAAACTCTCTGTCTGTTATGCTGTTTAGATTGACTTTTGTAAACTGTTGGTTTGTTTTGTTAATAGTTTTTTTTAGGTTGGATTTACCAAAGGTTGTTCATGAATCATGATCCTAGAGACAAAAAATGTCTTGATTTGATGGAAATTTGTGGATTTTAGCTTGGACTTTCTGGTTTGAAGATGGGTTCTTGTGAATAAGTTCATCTTTTTTGGTTTTGGTGGTTTTTAAGGACTATAATGAAATTGGTTTTTGAAAAGTTGAAAATCTAGAAGAATTATGTTGCTAATCTATATTACTTTTTATCAGTTTCAATGTTGCTTGGGATATAAATCAATTAGGTTTCAATTTCCTGGTTTAACATAACAATATAGTCATATTTATATCTCTGTGTATGGATTGGTCAACATAGATTTGTTTCTGCATATATTTAAGAAATACTGATCATATATGATGTAAGCAGGGATGGACCGATGGTGCTGGAGGGGACAGTCTCATCCCCTAAAAATTTTAAACTCCCGTATTGTTCATGTATTTTCTTTATATTTTTATTGATAATCTAAGTTTGCACCCCCTACAATTTTGTAATTTCGCACCCCTAAATTTCTAATATAACTCCCTAACCGTTCGCATCACCTGACATAAAATCCTGCGTTCGTCCTTGGATGTAAGATTGTTATGTAATTAGATCAAGGAACTTCATAAGAAGTAAGATCATGATATTATTGTAAGCTGCACATCTGTTTGTCTAAATGATTAGGCTTCCATTTTCGAGTTTTAAAGGGAGTAAGAGACTTTAAGAGTACTCTCAGTTGTACAAAGAAGCCAACTTTTCATTATCATTTCCCTCTAGAGAGTAGAGAGCATCATCTTATTACCGGAGCAAGACTCAAGTTGTATTCCTTGCATCACTTGTGAGGTCTCTTCAAGTCCTTTGGTTATATCGATCTCCGGTTATATAGATTTCCTACTGTGGAAACTTCTATCCACATTTGTGCGTGCATTTGCTCATTTTTTCGAAGTTTTCTTTGGAGACTAACACGTATGTAGGAGCACTGAAGAAAATGACTTCTTGTATTCAAATCTATTTCAGTTGAGGCCACTAGATATCGGATTTTCTAAGCTGTAATAGCTTATAGTGTAAACGTCTTAACACCCTACTAGAACATTATATCATGATATTATAGGTCAACCTGTCATGTGGGATGGTGGTCCGAGTCAGTGTAGGACAAGTGTCCTACACTTATGTTAAACATATTGATATTAGCTAATACAATGGTTGTTTATTTGAAAGTTGGAGTACATTTACCGGTTCTCTATGTGTTGCATTGTCAATTGTGATGATACATCAGCTCCTTTGTTTTGTTATTTGCAGGACCAATTTTGTTTGTGAAGAAGTTCTCATACAAAGATGTAAAGAGGGCAACCGATGGCTTCCATAGGACAGTATACAGAAATTCCCATAGGGCTGCATATAAGGCCAGATTTGAAGGTGGTGAAGTTGCGTTGGTAAAAGAAGCAAGAGCTTTCAATGAAGGAAAAGAGAGCTTCTATCGAGAAGTTCAATTCTTGGGGCGATTGCATCATCGCCATCTTCTTTCACTCAGGGGATTTTCCATAGGGAATAAGAGGTTGAAGTCTTTAACTTTCAGTTTCATCCCCTTTCTAGATTTGCTTACTTCTAGATTATTACATGATGCAGTTGTTGGCACTTGACTCATCAAATGAAAGATTCATAAAGCATGATTTATCCTTTGCAGGTTATTAGTGTTTGACAATATCGAAAATGGAAGCTTAAAGGAGCATTTTAATGGTAACTCCATAAAGCATGATTTATGTTACATTACAAAAAGTACTTTATTTTGTTTTTGAAGCATTGGCTCTTGACAGATCCTCTCAAAACTCCTTTGAATTGGAAAGCAAGGCTACAAATAGCAGTTGGTGTGGCAGCAGCATTGGTAAGTCACAAACTTAGCTAGCTAGTGTCCGACAGTAGGGGAAGAGATTACAGATATGGTGATTCTTGAGAATGACTGTCAGAACCAGCTGAGCTAAAACCCGGATTCTTCTTTTTCTTTAGTTTCCTTGCTGTGTAACATAAAGTATGCACTGTATGGCAGGAATACTTGCTTCTATTCAGTAACCCGCCGGTTTATCATGTCTCCATCAGCTCAAGTAATATCATGCTAGACGAGAACTTTACAGCAAAGGTCGACTTTCATTCCTTTTTGATGTTAGCATTTGAATCATAAACACTGACATCTTAAGAAGCTAAAATGTGACTATGAAAGTAATAATCATTCGTTCTTTATTACAGCTAACCGATGTTGGCCTTCTTAGTTCCATTGGAACTTATGTTCAAATGCCTCATTCCTCGTGTTCGGAAGGTGAGTTGTGAGTTTAGCAAGAGTTGCTTTCAATCCCAATGTTTGTTCATGTATCTGAATCTTTCTTTGCATGCAGAATGTATGGGTCAGGAATGTGGGAACATAGTTTTTCAGCTTGGAGTTCTGATATTGGAGCTAATAACAGGGCAGTCGTCGGAGCAAGGAGGCACCGATTTAATCCAATGGGTCCAAGGATCTCGTCTCAGCAGTTCCATCCACATGATGATAGATCCGGACCTAGGGAACAATTATGATTCGAAAGATCTTAAGGAACTTCTAGTTGTGGCAAGATTATGTTTAAAATCAAAGAATAACCAGAAATTTCCGGTACGGCAGGTATTTCGATTTCTGCAGAAAAAGGTGCACATTCCTCGAGATTAAGTGTTAGTGATCTTGAGCTTTCTGATGTACAAAAGTTTCATATTTATTCATTCATGGAGTTTTGACTAGACTTGTATATCTCCTGAACAATCTGGTAGAGAGATGCACCAGATTGCAATAGTAGCCAATAATGAAGAATTGGTTCTTCCTTTTTCTTTTTCTTCAATCTGATACAATTGGGTCAAAATTTCTGGTTTTATGGTCCTATTAGTATACGAGATTAAGGGTTTATAGTTTAATACTAGTGTTTCTGAGCATCGCGACTCGTCGGCCGGTAGTATTTTCCGATCATCAATAAAATTTGGGGCATTACAAATTCTGTCATGCCAGATCCTCCAACTGCTGTTGCTTCCAAATTTCAAAGTAACAATCACACGAACTTTAATAATTATGTCCTATTTTTCACAATGCACTTCACATTTTACTTCCAATATAATACACATTCAAGTCCTTACTAGTTTGAGTGTTTACAAAATAGTACAAGGGGGATCTTGATTCTTGCTTTCTAGTGAAGCTTTTGCAAAACTACCACTTCTAACATCAACCTATAATAATTCTAAAACCAACAAAAGAACTCAAGAACCCACCATTAAAGCTCCCTTTCAAAGTTAAAGGTTGAAGATGAATATGGAAATAGGAGATATGGACTTTATCTTCATGTAAAAGATCAAATTAAGTAGAATTAAATCAGGAAACCATTTAGCTACCTCAAAATCGTGCTTTCTTCGGGCAAACGAAGATCAGACAAAAATCAAGCTTGAGAAAATCGGATGAAAATGGAATGATTTTCGGAGGTTTTGATTTGGAATTTGTGAAAACATGAGAAAAAAATTTGATTTGTTTTGTTTGGATATCAAGAAACCAAAGAGAAAATGAAATGATTTGAGAGAAAATGAGCTAAAAGTTTGTGTGTTGGGCATATAAACCGTTGGATATCAACGTAAGAGAATCTGGTAGTTTTTGTTGAAATTTGAAAAATGGAAAAATAGCATCGCAAAACCACCAGTTTTCACCACATTGTAATTTGACTCCTCCATTCACTGTTCCGGGACACTTAATATCAATTTTTTTTATAACTAACAACAATAAACTGAATTTTATTGAAACAAATAAAGGTATATCATGAACATCACAATCTATTAAAAAAATTTAGAGATTAAATTCACCAAAATCTCATACTGATAAATGAAAAATCAAAGGCACAATGAAAATATGATGCCCAACTTTGAAATTGACATCCATCCAGCAATTGTCGATAATATTCTTTGTCTCTATCCAACTAGATGTTTAAAATATGATGTAGGATCAAACTATTGATCTGAATGCAACAACAAACAACCACAAAAAAGGTCGACAAATACATATCAAATCTAAGCGTCGTGAGAAGCTCTACACAAACACAAATCTACCACAAAAGTAGACGAAAATTGTGTCATAAAGTAGAGAGAAAAAGCGTTCCATAAGATAGAGAAAACAAACATAAACAAAATATGCAAAAAGTATGAACCTGGAATAATTATTTTATAAAAAATTAGAGGACTTATTTTTTATAAAAATGAGAAATTTAGGGTTTAACCCAAATATTTAAGATGAGATAAATCCATGTTTTTGAAGATGAAGGTTTGAAACTTTGAATTGAGGTTATTTAAGGATTGAAATTTGAGATGAAAATTGCATGATTAGGATTTATTAAATCTGAAGAAGATTTGGGTTTTAAATTTATTTTTTCCATTGTTAGAGGAAGAAGGAAGAGGAACAGAAAATTTGGGTTTTACTCAAATATTTAAAATGATGATTTAATTGATAGAATTTGGACCAAATTGATAAAATATATAAATTTTGAGACTAAAATCATTATTATACCATTTGAAAATAAAAATTTAAAAATATAATATATATGAAAATAATTTAATTGAAATTTTATTTTAAATAATTACTAATTATATGTTGAGTCATTGAGATTTTTAATCTTTATTAATCAATTTAATGGTGTTCAATAGTGTTTAGCGTTAGTGACATTCAATGTTGTTCGACGCACGTGATAAAATTTCTCTTTTTGAATTATATAAATGTTTTCATTAGTTAACACTGATGGATTGGATTCGAAATTCTAGAAGTTTACTGGTTAAAATTATTTAAATTAGAACCGGCTAATAAATATTGAAAATACTTTAATAAATAAACTTAGCACCTTAGTTTATATAAATTTATCAATTTTTGTGTTTAGGGGGTTTAGTTTAAGATATATAGTTTAAATTGTAGGAGTTAAAATTTAGAATTTGAGATTTTAAGGGGATTGAAGAAAATGGCCTACAGAGAATCCGGGCATTTTCCGTAAAAATGTCTGGTAAACGAGAACACTCCAGGCAAACCATACAGCCCCAGTTATGTTACTATGGAGATCAGCTTCCAATTTTTTGTTTCTTCATCATCACTGTTGAGCACATTGCACCCTCTGCGGACCACCGTGCATTTCCTCATCTTCATCATAAGCTTCCTGACCTGTGCTGCCTGCTGCTTCCTCCTCATCTCCTTGATGTTTCATGTCACGCAGTGTGGTTTCCTCACACTCATCTAGCTCCATATCCGTCAACTGTGAGGTCGGTTTCAGCGGCAGGATAGCCTCGAGCGCCTTAATCTGATCAGGGCTCAGAGAATCAGGGAATTCAGCCGTGAAATGAATGTACATTTTGCCCTTCATGAATGGCTTCTGGTACAGGGGCATCCCCTCATCAGTGATTGCCTTGAACGAGTCTGGGATAAAAAAAGTTAATAACACGGTAATGCTAAAGACGAAAGCCTTAGAAGATGAGCATAGATGTCCTTACCAGGCTTAACAACCTCCCCGGGGTTCGACTTGATTAGGAGTTGTCGACCATCGAGATGGGTAACCACAAAATGGAAGCCACAAAGAGCTTCAGTTAGAGACAATGTGTTCTCCACAAACAGGTCTTCTCCCTTTCTCTTGAATTTGGGATGGTCCTGCTGCTGAAGGACAAAGACTATGTCCCCAGTAATTGTATCAGGCTGCAAAGCACACCAAATACCAACCAGTTATGGTCAAACCATGTGCACACACTAGACTACATCACTATTAAATGATAAAACATACCGCCTCATCGGCTTCGCCCGGGAATGTAATCTTCTGTCCGTTCTGCATACCCTTCTCTACAATGACTTCCAGCACTTTCTTCTCCTGAACAACCTTCTCACCCTTACACTGAGGGCAACGATCCTTGTCATTGATCATCTCGCCAGTACCCTTGCAATCATTGCAAGGATGTTGCATTTGCTGAATCATGGAAGGACCGAGATGCCTGATCGAAACCTTCCCCTGGCAACCAGGGCACTGCAGCGAAGTCCCAGATTTCGAGCCTTTGCTGTCATAAATAGCACAATTACATGTAAGAGATTACTGGCAATAGTTGCAAAAATTAAAATGAATTTACTTACCCATTGCACTTGGAGCATATCACATTGCGGGGAAGCGAAAGCTTCTTCGAGGTCCCAAGGTAAAGATCCTCCAGGGACACCTTGAGAGGATGAACTACATCCTCTCCCCGTCTCTGTCTTCTTCCTCGACTGCTACCACCTGCTCATTGAAAACAACACCACCTTGAATCAATCATCTTAAATTTCCCAATCCTCAAGTTTAGCACTAACGTCCTTTCATCAGGTTTCACCAAATGACCAAACAAGTCAAATCTGACCCTGTATGTAACGAAGAACTACCATTAGTGAATACATCAGGCAAACTAGATCCCATGGGATGGCGCATGTCCTCCTGCTTCAAAGCTGACCCTGTGTTCTGTAGGGCATAACAGGACGAGTTCTTGGGCACCAGAGGCATTTGAGGTCCATTAGAATTAGAGATTGAGGAGACTCCTGTTGAATGAATCTGATCCATCAATCGCGCCTGTTGCTCAAGCAGCTTGTTGAATTCCAGTATTTGTTGCTTCAGCATCAGTCTCTGATAATAAGCCTGGAAGAATTCGCTATTCTCTTCTTCAAGCTTTTGCCAAACAAGTTCAGTAATACCAGGCTCAATTTCGAGCTGAGCCTGCAGAGAATCCTCAGCTTCCTTCTGCGTCATGTACAATTGAAGACATCGTTCTATAAGGCTTTTCACCAGGGGTATATCTCGACTCGAAGCCCGTGCGCAAATTCGTTTGGAAACCTGAGAAAAACGAAGGAAAAAAGAAGAGAAAAAAAGAACTAAGATCAGAAAAGGTGATGGCTTGTTTGTTATTTTATAACAAAATCCAAGTAACAATCACACTCACTTAAATAATTATGTCCTATTTTTCACATTGCACTTCACTTTTTAATTCCAATATAATATCACTTAACACATTCAAGTCCTAGTAAGATTTTATTTACCCAAGACACAAAATGATATACACTCAATATACATACTCCAACCCTACACTTCAATATTCAACAAAAGTTCCTCTTAAATGGGTCGATGACTCTAACACTTAGTGGTGAACCACAATCTTGCACATTGTGCACAATGATTTCACTTCAAACACTTCCATAATGTCCTATGGCGTTCTTACTATATTGAATGATTCTCACATGCATACAAGGGCATTTGAATTACATTACACGAGCATCAATATTCAATCAAGCCTTTCACTCAAATAGTTGGCATAGCAAATGCACACTTCCAATTCCCATTATCAAGTATCACAATGACAACACCTCTAGATCACTTTCATTTGAATCAAGTAAAGTTCCACATTGACCATTTCAATCACCCTAACATAATCAACCGTCATGCATCATCAGTCCAAAGATTATTCATGCATTATGAATAAAGTATCCACCTTAGTGCATCACCCATTATCGCATTAGGAACACATAAAATTTAGCACTAATACCACCTTACCATGGTGATGGTAGAGACACACACTGTTTCCTTGAAGTTTGCTTGCTGGTTACTCTTCAAGAACTCGATGTTCCCTAAACAAACGAAAACAGGTTCAAACTAGCCATATTCAAGGAAACTCAAGTTCTATCGACTCAAGCCATTAACTGCCAATCTAAAAATCCCTTTACATTAACCTCCTAAACCATATAAACACTCAGTTTTGGGGGCTGGAGTTCGGACTCAAAACAGTCCCTATTTTACCAAAAATACAAGGGGGATCATGATTCTTGCTTTCTAGTGAAGCTTTTGCAAAAATAACACTTCTAACATCTTTCTTGTCTTGAAATAAATCTAAAATAACTCTAAAACCAACAAAAGAACTCAAGAATCAAAATCCACCATTAAAGCTCCCTTCCAAAGCTAAAGGTTAAAGATGAATTTGGAAATAGGATATATGGACTAAAATCTTGAGTTAAAAGCGAAAATTAAGTAGAAATAAATCAATAAACCATTTAGTTACCTCAAAATCGAGCTTTCTTCAGCCAAACGAAGATCAACCAAAAATAAAGCTCGAGAATATCGGATGAAAATGGAATGATTTTCGGAGATTTTGATTCGGATTTTGTGAAAATATGAGAAAAAAATTGATTTGTTTTGTTTGGATATCAAGAAACCGAAGAGAAAATTAAATGATTTGAGAGAAAATGGGAGAAAAAATGAGCTAAAAGTTGGTTTGTTGGGCATATAAACTGTTTGATATCAACGTGGGAGAAGATGGTTGTTTTTGTTGAATTTTGAAAAATGGAAATATAGTATCATACAGCCACCAGTTTTCACCGCATTGTAATTAGGTCCCTCCATTAAAATCGGCCTATTTTAATAATTTCTTTTTTTTTTCAATTTGGCCCAGAATCGAAACCCAATTAAGCCCGATAGTCATTTTTGAGCTACTCTGACCCGATTTCACTATTCCGAGACACTTCATATATATTTTTTAAGTTGTTATTTTATTTATTCTTATGTTTCCATTTTAGTATATCATCGTTAAAAATTAACGATAGAGCTGACGTGATTTTTTTTCCTCTCCTAATCAAGGATCTATATAAACTTTTTTAATGATTTTATTCAACCAATCATGTGGTGGCAAAGGTTAACACCGGATTGATCAAGTAAAATCAAAAAGGAAATAAAAACATGCTTTTTGGCATTGGTGACACGTGTCACCAATTGATTGGTTGAATAAAACTAATAAAAAAGGTCACATGGATCGATGATTAGGAGAGAGAAAATGAAACAAATAAAAAAAGTCACGCCAGCCTCGTTAATTTTTAACAGTGTGGTACCAAAATAGAAACAAAACATAATGTTAAAAACCATTTTGCAAAAAAAAAAGTTGGATGACCAAAACAGAAACACCGAAATAGGTAGGTACCAAATATGTAGTTTACTCTTTTCTTTTCTTTTTGATTAAGTAGTGTTACAGTAATATTTTCAAGGCAAATGTCGGGTATTAAAGATAAATATTAGATTCGATTCTCTAATCTTTATCAATCTAACTTTACCTTGTATAAACTCTTGACTTCCCTTATACAATCTTACTTTGTGTAAACCTTTGACTTTCCTTATCTTTGTATAATTAGATTTTTTTGTAATCTTATATATACTTTTCACTTGTAAGTGTTATTACTTATCAATAATACAAATCCTTTACATGGTAATCAGAGCCAAGTTGAATTTCTCTACTCAATTTTTTCTTTTCTCTTTCGATCTTCTTAAAACTGGATATCCTCTCATGGACCCGTCTTCTACTTTCAACGATCTTGAGCATCTTAGTGCACCGATCAACTTTTCAAGCAAACTTACATCCACCAATTTTCCTGTTTGGCATCAATAAGTGGAGGCCACTCTCATTGGCTTTGGACTAATCAGTTATATTGATGGTTCATACTCTTCCTCATCTCATTTTACTGATGTAACGACAATGATTATTAATCTTAAATATCTGTAACAATATAATCATGATCAAATTCTTATCAGTGCTCTTTATGGCAGTTGCGATAATATAGTTCAATCACGTATTTCATTCGTTGTCACTGCTAAAATGGCTTAGAATACTCTGGTCGCAAGTTATGCTTGAGTATCTCTTGGTCGCATCCTTGCTCTCATATCCAAGTTGGCTCGCAATCCACATTGTTCTAGGTCTATCTCTGACTAAATGAAAGGCATACAAGATATTGCCTCTGATCTTGCCTTGGCAAACTTTCAATACGGATCTATTGATTTCTATCGTCGATCAATTAGGCGATGATTATCGCCCAATAGTTGATGTCATTCCTGTGCGTAACATGCCAACAACAATGCTTGAGTTATTTGAGATCTTAACCGATCATGAGTGTCTCCTCTAGGAATTTGAACAATTTAAATTTTTTTGCCACGGCAAATCCTGCGCAACGAGCTCATCCCAATCATGATTATTCAACTAATTGCCCTCGAGGAAAAGATGGCCGTTTTGGTCATTCGACTTCTGATAACAGTCATAGCCCTATCACTCCATCTAGCCATTTACGAAAATAAGGTATTGTGTGTAAATTATATAATTTGCCAGGGAATATTATTCGAGATTATCATAAACTTGCTCTGTTTCTTCGCAACAACAATTTTTATAAGAAGCACATCATTGACCCCACCAATTGTCAATGCTACTGTTGCTCATGCATCATCCGATCATGCACCTCAAATGTTTGATAGTGGTGCCTCATATCACACTATGATGACCACTGAGTTACTTCAGGATCTATTCTCCTATGATGGCTCTGATAAAGTTTATCTTAATAATGGTAATTTTCTTCCTATATCTCATATTGGCCAGTGCATAGTTCACGCGTTTACTAAGCCTCTTTCCCTCACAAATGTCTTATGTGTTTTTCAATTACATAGAGTATCAGTCTCTAAATTATGTTAGACTAATCATGTGTCTGTTGAATTCTTTGACTCATATTTTCTAGTTAAGTATCAACCCACAAGAACTACTCTTCTTTGGGGCAATAAAATTGGTGGTGTCTACTATACTCCATATCTTTTCTTCTTCAAGTCAATTCAATCAGTTGCTTGTTTGTACATCAACTACGTCACAAGTTTGGTCATCCTTCAAATAAAGTATTACATTTCATATTACGTAATGGTAATATACCTTATGACTCGACTAGCTTGAAGGAATTTCATGTTTCTTCATATCTTTTTAATTAGAGTCGTAAGATGTTGTTTGGTCAAAATACGATGTCAAGCTCTTGCCATCGTGAACTAATTTATTTTGATGTTTGGACACATGCCATATGATGGGTAATCTTATTATGTCGTGTTTATTAATCACTTCACCAATTATACTTGGTTATACCCGATGAAGAAGAAATATGATGTTGGGATAATATTTCCTCAATTTAAAAGGCTTGTTGAATGCTTTTTCAATCAGACCGTTGTGTCTCTATTCTCAGATAATTAAGGTGAGTTTGTTAAGCTCTTTCCCATTTTGAATCTAAAAGGTATTTCACACTTCACTTCACCGTCTCGTACTCTTAAACACAATGGGAGTGTTGAACGAAGACATCTTCATATAGTAAAGACTGGTCTTTCTCTACTTCACTTTGCATCTCTTTCAACAAAGTATTGGCCTCATGCTTTTCAGGTGAATGTTTATCTCATCAATCGGATTTCAACACCGATACTTGATAATATGTCGTCATACTCCTTACTTTATCAACAAGCACCGAATTATGACAAGCTTCAACCATTCAGATATTTATGATTTCCTAGGTTGCGGCCATACACGAATCATAAACTTGAGCTAAGGTCCACTGAATGTGTTTTTCTTATATACTCTGTGACGCAGTCTCCTTATAAATACTTAAAGCCGGGCACTAATAGAATATATGTCTCTCGCTATGTTAGTTTGTTCCTCACATCTTCTTTTACGTGCATTTATTATACTACAACATCATTCTTCAGTATTATTCTCTGCTACACCGGTATCACCGTCCACAACTCTCTTGACTGCTATGCAACAACAAAATGATGAGTCAGTTGCAATATTGGTTTTCTTGCCTAATATACCACGCTAATCTGATAACCCAATTGCTACACAAGCTCCTTTGGCTGATCTGCCACAACAAGATATCTCCACTAAATTGCCACTATAGGATTCTTAGCAGTCATGAGTTCGTCGGCCAAATAAAAGGTACTTTGGTCATTCATTTGTTAATACTACTATACGTCATCATTTGCCTTTGACATTAGAGTCGAAGAATGTTACTCAAGCTCTTAAAGATCTGTTATAGGGACAAGCCATGGAGGATGCGTTTACTACCTTGATGTGCAACCATACGTGAGATCTTGTTCTGCGGTCTAAGCAATTTGCCATAAGGTGCTAATGGGTGTTCCGTGTAAAACGTCGTCTTAATAGAATTGTTGATCGATACAAAGCCATATTAGTAGCGAATGGGTATTCTCAAGAAGATGGCAGAGATTATTTTGAGACCTTCAGTCCTGTGATTAAACTTGTTATGACTCGTATTATTTTTAATCTTACACTTCATCATGCGTGACCCATCAAACAACTTGATGTTAGTAATGCTTCCTTAAATGTCACCTTACATGAGGAAGTCTATCTAGAGCAACTTCTAGAATATGTTAACTCTACAAAACTATCTCATATTTTTTGGCTGTATAAGGCCTTGTGTGGACTAAAGTAGACATAAAAAGCATGGTATATTGAACTCTCTGAATTTCTCCATCAATTTGGTTTCAAGAAATCAAAGGTTGATGCATCACTTTTTATCTATATTGCCAAGAGAATCATTATGCACTTTCTAGTATACATGGATGATATTGTACTTAATGGTAAGGATACTGACTTTATTGTTCACTTCACCAACTTGTTATTTACAGGGTTTGCTTTGAAGGATATGGGTTTGCTCGGTCACTTTTTTGGCATTGAGGCTATTTCTACTCCAACTGATTTGTTTCTATTTCAAATGCAATACATCTCAGACATCTTGACTTAGTTTCATATGGAAAATGTCAAGGCAATTTCATACCTATGTCTTCTTCTAACAAGCTACCTCTGCCTAAGCTATCCACGACACCAAATATCTCTAGTTATCGATGATTACTTGGACTTTTTCAGTATCTCACTCTCATTCGTTTGGTTATTGCATTTTTCGTGAATCGTCTGTTACAATACATGCATAGTCTTTTACTTGCACATTGGATAATAGCTAAATGCATCATGCGTTATCTAAAAAGTACATTATGTCATGACATTCTTTTTCGCCTCGACATCTTTCTTGCATCTCATTGTATTTTCCAATGCGGAATAGGGTAGATACTCTACGGATAACAGATCCACTACTAGATATGCTATTTATCTTGATTCTAATCTTATCTTATAGAAGTTATCTCGTCAGAAAACCGTCTCTCATTCCTCCACAAAAGTTGAATAATGTGCCTTGGCAAATGTAACTACTAAAGTACTTTGGGTTCGACATCTATTTCAGGAAATTAGTGTGACATTAAGCAAACCCCCATCTATCTTTTATGACAATCTTAGTGTCACGTATGTTTGCAAAAATCTGGTTTTTCATTCTCTATGAAGCATCTTGCACTAGATTATTTATATGTCCGTGACTTAGTTGCTGCGAGATCACTACTTGTTCAACACATCCTATCCAAAGCTCAAATTGTATACACTCTTACCAAATCGCATGGACGAAATCTCTTCCTTCATTTTCGATCCAAGATTGTTGTATCTGATGGATTCTTTATCTTACGAGAGCGTATCAAAGATAAAGATTCAATACTCTATTGTTTACCGATCCAACTTTACCTTGTATAAACACTTGACTTCCCCTATAAAATCTTACCTTGTTTAAACCTTTGATTTTCCATATTTTTGTATAATTAGGTCTTCTTGTAATCCTATATATACTCATCACTTGTAAGTGTTACTACTTATCAATAATACAATTTGTTAGGATTTTTGTTTTGATATAATAATTGAAAAATAATTTTGGATTAGATTGAAAAGATTTTAAAAATGTTTTTAAGTCCAAACAACTTGAAAATAAGTTTGAGGTATTTTCAAAAGGTTTTGGAAGTGTTTAAAATGTTTTAAAGTAGCCAAACTCAAGTTTTCAGCACGACTGTACTGATACGGTTACACATCGTATCGATACACTTTAGGGTTTTAGCTACAGTATTTTTCTAGAACCAAAAACCTGATCGATACAGGCTTACGCGTACCGGTACATATAGGGGTCGTACCGATATGCCTATAGGTATACCGATTCTTGCCTTTTAAATCCCCAATGGCTATTTTCCTGCAGCGTACTGATGCACCATATCGATCTACCGTATTAATACGAATAGTAGCATACCGGTACAATGTACCAATACGCTCCAAAGGCGTATCAATACGCTAAGGCTGTGACGAGCATAACAGCTAGTTTTTGAATAACAAGTATCGATACGGCTACTCATATATCAATACGGCTGTCTCTGAAACTACATTTATTACAGAAAATAAAGTCTCCAACAACTCCAAATCATCCCCAACGGTCTCCAACGGCTAGGAACTCATTTGTGAGGATAAAATGACCCTTCAAGCACCTGTAACAACTAATAATCAACATGCCAACATGTATATGATTGTAATCAAGTCTTTTGTGCTTTAATTCCCATTCTTTGTATAGGTTACACTTGTGAGCCAAAATGTTTATGTAAGCTCAAGTGTATTAGGATTTTGGGTGAGAACAATAGTGAAAACACATACCTTGTCGAGGAATTTATTGTTTGTTTTGTTTTTTCTTGTTAGAGAGGATTCCCAAAGCTTGGGTTGTAAGCTTTGGCTGCTAGGCTTGGTAAATGAGTTTAGGTTGTAAAGGTTGCCTCCTAAGCCTGTTAAAAGGGGAAGAAATTCTTAGCGGATTTGGGAAATCCTTAGTTGGGAAGCTAAGGTAGTGGATGTAGGCTTTGGTTAGAAAGCCAAACCACTTTAAATTCTTGTGTCTATTGTCTTATATTTTTGCTTCCCCACAAAAATCACCCAATAGCAACTTCTCGACTACTTGACAAGCAAGAATGGTTGATTCAACAAGCCCAACAATTGGTAGCAGAGCGAGGCTCAATCGTGAAGGATTAATATCCTATTGAGGCAATCCCGACAAGCTCGATCAATATTCTATCAACCGGTTTCCATGGCGCAATCTATTGACAAGCTACTCTTCTTTAACAGTGAACATTATGCTTATTAAAAGAATATGATGATGATTTTTATGAGAGCCAAATGCTGCCGTCTTTAAGATATAATTCTCGATAGACTGTTTGTGCCATAACGAAGCAAGGCAGAATGGAGTGCGGATGATCGCAAGAAGATGAAGCTTAATTGCAAGGCCTTGCACATTCTATTTTGTGCATTAAGCCCGGATGAGTATGCAAATGTTTCTTCTTGTGAGAGTGCCAATGAGGTTTGTGATAAGCTTGAAGTGATCCATGAAGGTAAAAATGAGGTGAAGGAGACAAAGATTGGTTTACTCAGCCTCAACTACAAAAACTTTAAGATGCGCCCAGGTAAAGACATCAAGAGTATGTCGACCGTTTCTCCACAATCGTCAACGAACTCAAAGGTCTTGGAGATGAGATTTTGAAAGACAAATTCATTCAGAAGTTGATTTATTCACTTCCTGAATCATGGGAGAGCAAGAAGACGACTATTATTGAGGCCAAAAACTTAAAGGAACTCAAGCTTGATGAGCTAATTGGGTCTCTTCTTACCCATGAGTTGATGTCTAAACCAATGTAAGAGGAGAATGAGAAGAAGATCAAAGAGCTCAGAATCAAATATATAAACATGGTAGATCTTAATTCCTCCACAAGCCATCAAGAAGATTCAAGTGAGGAAAAAAATGAGGATGAAGAGATGGCCCATCTCTTCATGATGTTTGCCTGATTCATGAAGAGTGAAATGGAAGAATCCAAGCATGAATCGAAGAAAAAGATGAAGGATCCCTACAAGAGCCATGAATGCAAGAAGACGAGGCACACCAAATACGATTGCCCTTGCTTCAACAAAAAGGGATCATCTTTAAAGAAAGCATCGTGGTAACCTGGAGTGATGAAGACTTTACCGATTAAGATCAGGTAGCGCACCTATGCTTTATGGCCCTCCAAGAGGGAGAGGTAACTTCTAACTCATCTAATTCTAATTCATATACTTTTGAAGAGTTACAAGAAGCCTATGAAGAATTGGTTTTTAAGTTCAATGCTTCATTTTCAAAAAATAAAAAGATGATTTTAAAATTGAAAACCAAAAATGATTTGCTTTTGAAAACCAATTGGAATTTGAAGCAAAAATTAAGGATTTTGAACATAAAGTTTTAAATTTACAAAATTTGCTTCAAAAGATGGAAAAATATCATCAAAATAAGATGGATGATCTTAAGAAATAAAAAGATTTGATTTCCAAGGAATTAGAAAAGAAAAACAATTTTGGAAAATCAAATTTTTATCAAAGACAATCTAGTGTCCCTAAATTTTTTAATGGAAAATGTTTTAGAAGTATTTGGGTCTCAAAAGGACTAATTACTTCAAATAAAAAGGATGGAATTGAAAAATGGATTCCTAAGGGGACTAAAATTTGTGATACTAATGCCTATGGACCCAAAGCAATTTGGATACCGAAATATTTATGATTGTCTTTTTATAGGTGTGATGGAGCTTTGATCAACAAATGATGAAATTAAGGGGGAGCTCTATACACACAAGGGAAATCACTTGAAGAATGAAGGGTTCACATTCTACCTTTGGTTCAAGTGGTAAAATTAGTTGAATTTATTTGCTTTTAATTTAACTTATTTATTTTAATTCAACTAGTTTATCATATACTTGTTGGACTAGCCTTTCATTTGACGCTTGAATTAGGGGGAGCCTATTTTAACAAAATCTATTTTTGTCAAAATTTGTTTTAAAATTCTCCATTGTTATGGACCTAAAAGTCTTCAAACTTTGGTTTGAACCATTTTTGATATAACAAAAAGTTGAGAATGTTTTAAAAAATTGAATTTTTAAAAGAATAAGGAGGAACTTTAACTATATTCATTTTTTAAAATCTTATTCAAAATTTATTTTTACTATAGGGGAGAACCTCAAAAACAAATTTTCAAGTGGTTTTATTATATCAAAAATGGGAGATTGTTAGGATTTTTGTTTTGATATAATAATTGAAAAAATAGTTTTGGACTAAATTGAAAAGATTTCAAAATATTTTTAAGTCCAAACAACTTGAAAATAAGTTTGAGGTATTTTCAAAAGGTTTTGGAAGTGTTTAAAATGTTTTAAAGTAGCCAAACTCAAGTTTTCAGCATGATCGTATTAATACGGTTACACCCCGCATCAATACACTTTAAGGTTTTAGCTACAGTATTTTTCCAGAATCAAAATCTTGTACCGGTACAGGCTTACGCGTACCGATACGGATATGGGTCGTACCGATACGCCTATATGTGTGCTGATCCTTTCTTTTCAAATCCCCAATGGCTATTTCCCTGCAGCATATCGATACATCGTATGGATACGGGCTGTAGCATACCGATGCCCCGTACCGATATGCTCCAAAGGCGTATCGATACGCTAAGGCTGTGGCGAGCATAACAGCTAGTTTATGAAGAATGAGTATCGATACGGCTACCCGTGTATCGATACGGCTGTATCCAGAATTACATTTATTGCGGGAAATAAAGTCTCCAACGGCTCTAAATCATCCCCAACGGTCTCCAACGGCTAGGAACTCATTTGGGAGGATAAAATGACCCTTCAAGCACCTGCAACAACTAATGATCAACATGCCAACATGTCTTTGATTGTAATTAAGTCTTTTGTGCTTTAATTTCCATTCTTTGTATAGACTACACGTGTGAGCCAAAATGTTTTTGTAAGCTCAAGTGTATTAGGATTTTGGGTGAGAACAAGAGTGCAAACACATACCTTGTAGATAGATTTATTGTTTGCTTTGTTTTCTCTTGTTAGAGAGGATTCCCAAAGCTTGGGTTGTAAGCTTTGGATGCTAGGCTTGGTAATTGAGTCTAGGTTGTAAAGGTTCCTCCTAAGCCTGTTAAAAGGGGAACAAATTCTTAGTGGATCTGGGAAATCCTTAGTTGTGAAGCTAAGGTAGTGGATGTAGGCTTTGGTTAGAAAGCCGAACCACTTTAAATTCTTGTATCTATTATTTTATATTTTTTCTTCCCACAAAAATCACCCAATAGAAACTTCTTCACTACTTGATAAGCAAGAACAGTTGATTAAACGAGCCCAACAAAATTCCTTTACAACGAGAGGGTTGAAGCATATGTGCATCTATGACCACTAGACCAATTAATGGACCTCTAGCTGACTCTTTTCTTTAATTACTAACTAATTACTCTATATTCTAATTTCCTTAATCACAGTTTAATAAATCTAACTATAACACCCTCAACCCGAATGCCATATTTGGGCCTCGAGCCCAAATTTTTACCATAAAATTTCCAACTTACTTTATCCCAAACCATATTCATTTTCATAAAATCTCTTAAGTTCAAATATTTGACATAAATAAATAGTTAAAACGTTACATGAGAGCTCCATTTAAAATACATAATTAAAAGCATTCAACTCATAATTTAAAATTCAAAAATAAGAGTTACAATACAAGATAGGGTCTGATGAATACATAACCCAAAATAATCTAAGTATTGTACTCGGACAACAAGTCGATACTGAGATCCTACTCCGATAATGCTCCAACGATGCACGTCAACCTACTAATCTGCGAACGAAAACAATAATTCCGAACGCTGAGCTAACAAAACTCAGTGGATACACTTCCACTCAACCATACTTCATGCAAATCATAAATAAGAGCATGCAGCTAAAGATGATATCATGGCAACATAATAATATTAACGCTGCCTCTAGCCACCTAAAAACATATCAAATATGCATCATACCAACAAACTTGGAGTGAGGCCCGATGTCACATAGCCTTGGGAACGTACACTTAGAGTGAGGCCCAGTGTCACACAGCCTCAGAAACGTACACTCGTACTCGAAATCTCTCATCGAGTATCATCAGATGAGGCTCGGTGTCACACAACCTCAGGAACGTACATCCAGAAACTCATCTTTTGGTGTTGCAACACTCTCACTGGGTATCTAGATCCCATCAATCAAGTGACCCAACCACACGAGTGCCCTTTCTTGGCACGTAACAACACACGATCCACCAAGGATCTCTATGGTCACTACTACAAACAAGTTACCCCAACATTTACCAAGTTATTACTTATTATGCTCGTATATGAGGTTAAATTCTCGATTTCTCAGTTTTCTATTCATTTTACCATATTAGAAGCCCATTGGGCCTTAGTCCTCGAATTATAGGTTCTCTAAACTCAAAATGTAATTTTTGGATAGATTGCTCAGCAAGTACTAATACCCACTTAAGAGTACCGATACGCTCCTCTAGGTACCGATACCCACCTATGCATACTGATACTCGCCTTTACATGCAGAAGGGTTTAACCAAAACCTTGTATTGAGACACGGGGGTTGTATATCGATACTTATCTATTTCGATACACTCTAAACGTATCGATACACATTTTTGCTACTGGATTTCTCGTAGAATAGGGGATATCGGTACAACCTATGCCCGTACAGATACGCCCTTCAAATTTTGCCTGAGTTAGCCACTCAAAAGCAAAGGGTACCAATACCGGTTCATACAATATCAGTACACGAGCCTAGGATTCGAATTCTAGAACTCACAAATCATCCCCAACACCCAAAACCTTCATGGTAAAACCCCAAATCAAACCTACAAGTTATAGAAGGTAGTTTAAGTGGTTTTCTACCATTTTTACATTATTTTAACACCAAATTCAGATTTAGCCATTAAAGGGGGTCTCAAGCTCTCAAACAACCAAAACGCCAAACCAAGCAACAAGCAATCTAATTTATGATTTCCAGGAATGCAAAAGAGTTAGCAGTGTACTAACCTTACTCCTATAGCTGAGAGTGAAGCTCCTAGCCCAAGCTTCAAGCTCTCTTCTTCCCTTGCTCCTTAGAGGAGTTTCTAACTTCTTTCACTACAAGAAAATATTGTAATCACATTACAACATTGCTGGAAACTTAAGATATGAAAAAGAAAGAATTCTACAAAATAGAAATAGAGTCAAACCCCCCATTCTCATTCTTCCTCTTCAACCCCCACAAAACACTTATTTTCCAACCTCCACTAAAACGAACCATTCTTACCTTGATAGATAGATCCTTGAATAATGATTAACCTTCCCTCAACAACCAATTTGTGATTCACAATTCCAAACACTAAGATTTAACCATTCTCTTTTAGATGGAGTTAGAGAATAAGGATGGATGGAGGTTAAAGAAAAGGGAACATAGTGAGATCATTCTCTTTCTTTCTGTAGAGAATTAAAGAAGCTCAACGTTTCCTCTTCAAAATAATTATAAAATTACCTTATTGCCCCCATTGTCTTCTTAACCCATCCCCAAACCAAAAACTCAAGCCCAACAACCAAAAACAAGCCCACTAGAGCTCCCAAGGGCCCAAACATTTTGGCCCAAACGTGAAGCCCACGCTTTGGATTAAACCGACCCTCGAATTTTGAAATTTGGGTCGTTACACTAGCACCTAATCATTTCATTTATTATTGTTTTAGGGTGTGATAAATTGCCTCAATTATTATAATTTTTTACAAAAGTTTTATATTTTTCTTATTAAATAAAGGGAAAATATTTTATGCATTGATATTAAAAAACTTGTTTTCCACCGGTCTTTATTTTTAAGGTTTAGGGTTAGAGTTTTAGTGTTTGTAGTTAGGGTTTAAGATTTGAGAATAGATTTTATGGTTTAGAGTTCATAGCTTAGAATTTAGGGTTATAGTTTGGGCTCCTAAAAAGGATAATGTCAGCTTTAGAATCCCGCTTGTAGAAAAAAATATTTCTACTAACGGTGTATCCAATAATAACCCATAAATATATACTATTTAAAATCTTGAGTAAATACAATTAGGGTAAACCACCCGACCGGTCACTTATGTTTATAAGTTTTTATTTTTGCTTAACAAATTCAAAAAGAAGTGCTTTAGTCACTTATGTAATCGATTTATAACGTTTTGATCACTAGAACGTTATAGGCCGTTAACTTGACGACGTGACACGTTAGTAGATAAAATATTAATGGGTAATTATCAATTTCGAGAGAGGGATTTTCTCTTCTACTTAAGCATTGCATAACGATAGTATCCATACAAAACAATAATATCGAGTAAGTTATTGTTTGTTGCGCGTTTAATCAGTAATAAAACAACCATCACACGTACATCATAATTTAAGCCGAGGGGGAGAGGGCCATCTGACATAAAAAGATGAAGCCAAAAATGATAGCAGCACCTTATCTTTAAACGTTGTTCGTTGTTAAAGATTTCTGCAATATAGACTACAAGTTATAGAGAGAGAGTCGGGTTTGGTTTGGCTGGGCTGTGCTGTGCTGTGCTGTGCTGTGCTGTGATGAAATGAAATTATTTACTTTTAATCCTACTTCCAGTTAGTGAACATTAAATGGAGAAATAAAGACATGTACTAGTGCTTCCTTCATCTAGAAACCTTGATTGAATTAAATGATGGTAATTTATCAGAACGAAACAACGAAAATAAGAATGACAATCTTAACTGAGAAATAATTGAAGAAAATAGCCTATAGAGAATCCGACATTTTTTCTGTAAAAATGTCTGGTAAACGAGAACACTCCAGGAGTGCAGCAACAAACCATACAGTCCCAGTTATGTTACTATGGAGATCAGCTTCCAATTTTTTGTTTCTTCATCGTCACTGTTGAGCACATTGCACCCTCTGCGGTCCACCATGCATTTCCTCATCTTCATCATAAGCTTCCTGTGCTGCCTGCTGCTTCCTCCTCATCTCCTCTTCGATGTTCACGTCATGCAGTGTGGTTTCCTCACACTCATCTAGCTCCATATCCGTCAACTGTGAGGTCGGTTTCGGTGGCAGGATTGCCTCGAGTGCCTTAATCTGATCAGGGTTCAGAGAATCAGGGAACTCGACTGTGAAGTGAATGTACATTTTGCCCTTCATGAATGGCTTCTGGTACAGGGGCATCCCCTCATCATTGATTGCCTTGAACGAGTCTGGGATAAAAAAAGTTAATAACAAGGTAATGTGAAAGACGAAAAGCCTTAGTAGATGAGCATAGATGTCCTTACCAGGCTTAACAACCTCCCCGGGGTTCGACTTGATTAGGAGTTGTCGACCATCAAGATGGGTAAGCACAAAATGGAAGCCACACAGAGCTTCAGTTAGAGACAATGTGTGCTCCACAAACAGGTCTTCTCCCTTTCTCTTGAATTTGGGATGGTCCTTCTGCTGAAGGACAAAGACTATGTCCCCAGTAATTGTATCAGGCTGCAAAGCACAGCAAATACCAACCAGTTATGGTCAAACCATGTGCATATGCATACACTAAACTACATCACTATTAAATGATAAAACATACCGCCTCATCGGCTTCGCCCGGGAATGTAATCTTCTGTCCGTTCTGCATGCCCTTTTCTACATGCACTTCAAGCACTTTCTTCTCCTGAACAACCTTCTCACCCTTACACTGAGGGCAGCGATCCTTGTCATTGATCGTCTCTCCAGTACCCTTGCATTCATTGCAAGGATGCTGCATTTGCTGAATCATGGATGGACCGAGGTGCCTGATCGAAACCTTCATGCCAGAACCCTGGCAACCAGGGCACTGCATTGAAGCCCCGGATTTCGAGCCTTTGCTGTCATAAAGAACACAATTACATGTAAGAGATTACCACCAACAGTTGCAAAAATTAAAATGATTTAACTCACCCACTGCACTTGGAGCATATCACATTGCGGGAAAGCGAAAGCTTCTTCGAGGTCCCGAGGTAAAGATCCTCCAGAGGCACCTTGAGAGGATGAACTACATCCTCTCCCCGTCTCTGCCTTCTTCCTCGACTGCTACCACCTGCTCATTGACAACAACATGATTCAATCATCCCAACTTCCCCAATACTCAAGTATAGCAGTAACATTCTTTCATCAAATTTCACCAAGTGACCAAACAAGTCAAATTTAAATGATATTAAGTAATACGCAAATAACCAAGGATTCAAATAGCAGTCAGCTACCATAATATCGGTCAAAAAGCACTATTGCGGAAAATAGCAGTCCACATTTACCAAAATACCATCCGTTATATACGCAACTGTGATAAAACACAGCGACCGAAAACTAAATCTCACCTCCAAAGGGGCTACTACCGAAGAAGGATGAGAAGATATCAAAGGGATCATGAGCAGCGGCTCCACCGCCCATTCCTTCCTTGAGAGCATCCTCACCATACTGATCATATATCTCACGTTTCTCAGGATCACTCAAAACCTCATAAGCTTGAGCTAATTCTTTAAACTGCCAATCACCCAGAAATCAGAATTAGCAAAACCCGCAAATAAACACAAGAGCCCCAGAAAAAAAAATCCACAAACACTGTACCTTTTCAGGATCGCCGCCTTTGTCGGGATGGTTTTTAATGGCGGCTTTTTTGTAGGCTTTCTTTAAATCATCCTGGGAAGCGTTCTTGGAGACACCCAGAATCTCATAGTACCTGGTGCAATCACTCTTCTTGGGTGCTCTTCCAAACATATTTGATCTTTCTTTCTTTTTTTAATTCTCAAGTGTTGTGATCAATGAAACTGCTTTTGTTCTTCACTTTATTTCAGGAAGGAAGCGAATAATAACGCAACGGAAAGCTCTGAACCAGGAAGAGAAGAAAAGAATAAATCAAAGTGGCGTGGATCCGACGTTTTTGGGATAGACTCCATTTTGTACGAGTGACTGTTTACATTTCCCCCCTCAATTTAGTACTTATTGTTTTTTTTTTGTCACTAATGTCCGTATCGTTTTCATCTGTTACCCATATTTGGTCATGGTTAGACTGGGTCAGATTTTTGGCTAACTAGCAGCGGACCAAAAAATTTAACACATTCATCCAAACCGGCCTTATATTTCATGAGCCTTATATTTTATGATGTTCTATTCGACTCGAATTTAATCTAAATTTTAGAGTAAAAATCTGGATCAAACCTGATCCAACTTGATATAAATAAAAAATATTTTTTATTCGATAAAATAGAGAGTTAATTAAAAATAATAATACTAATAGATAGATGGCAGCATAATAATTATTTCATTTTTATTAGACAAAATAGGGAGATAGTTAAAAACATATATAAAATGATGGACATTATAGCAATTATACCCAAGTATTTAGAATAAAATTAAACTATTATTTCGGGTCAGGTCGGGTTGAGTATTTTTTATCCTAAACTTGAATCAAAACCAACTTAATGTCATCCTCAGAAAAATTCGACCCGAACCCGAAGTTTTTTTTAGAAAAACTTGACCCTTTAGGGTAGGATCGAAACCCATCGAGTCTGGGTCAAATGATCATCCCTACCTATATTGTCCCATACCGTTAAAAAAACTTTAAGCCAATAAAACCATACCACGTCAGCGTCTCTTTGATAAGGTTAAACCTACTTGATTTTGGTAAAAAGGTTAAATAATATGCCAAGTCTTTCAAGTTTTTTTTGTTTAATTTAATCTGTGTAAAATATATTTGTGCCTAAATTGATTTTATTTATTTTAAAATTTTATAATTTAATTAAATATTTTTATTATTGGTAATATTATTTTATTTTTGAAATAATAATACTATTTTATTTAAATATTAATATTTAATACAAAATAAAAAACTTTACATAAAGTTTTATATAATATAATTAATGATTTGACCCTACGAAAAGTTTTAAAAGACAATTATGAAAATATTATATTGATCCTATAAAAATAAAAAAATGTATTTTTAAAATATAAGTTCATCAAACAAAATAATTTATATAAAATTAAATTAATTTCTCATAAAATAATTTATTATTAATCTTTCAAGTAGGCCTATTAACTTGATATCGTGTCATTGTTGTAACCCCTAAATTTAACCTAATTGTTTAGGTTAAATCTTAGGGGTTACATTTAATGGTATCAGAGACCGGTTCAACCCTCGGACTGTGGGGCTCACAAAAGTTGTTTTCAAAGTATTTTTGACTTCTGCATGCATCTAAAATATTTTGGGTAAATGGGAATCTTTAGGAAAATTTACTATGATTTCAGTTGATTTCTATTAAATTACTTTGTACGGGTTTTAAACCCAAGACTCCAGTACCGAATCTGACTCTAGGTGCTTACATTTTGGTAGATAGTCTATTATGCCACCACGTAAGAGTTCTAGTTTTGTGATTTGTCGTGGTCGTGGCTGAGGCCATACCGCCGCTTCTGGTTATGATCATCCACCTTCTGTTGAGCAAAAAAAAATCTGAATGAGATATCGGATAATGAGAACGAACTGTTGGGAGGCCATCAGACTCAGAGTAATAACTCTCATGATGTTGAGGACTTTGAAACAGTTCAATTGGACATTGCCACTATGAAATTGTTGCGTTATCTCTGCCAATCAAAGGGTTCGAGGAAACCCATATGTACAGAAATTATAGTTGCTGGAATAAAATTGTTTGAGGGTAAAACTGGTATATATCCCGCTGATGCAGAGTATTGACTGAAGAAGTTACAATGACTATTTATTGGGTTGAGTTACCATGCCAATCCGATGCTGAGAGAGTTATTTCTTTGTTAGAGGGTGAAATACAGAATTAGTGGGAGTCAATGGTAGATACCATTTTTGCTAGTTAGATCGTATGAGAGTATTTTCGATAGGCTTTTAGGATCGATATGTGGGAACTAAGTTTCTAGCGAAGTATCACGATGATTTTATGAATCTGAAGCAGAACAATAAGTCAATGAATAACTATAAGATAGAGTTTCGAAGGTTGTCCAAGTATGCCCATGGGTTAGTTATGACTGAGGAAGATAAAAGTGATTGGTTTTTACGAGCTTCGTCTACCGATCTGAAAAGATGTGACTATGCATTAGGTTTTGGTATTTAACGTTTGGTAGGTCGAGCTAAGTCTGCTGAGAGAATTGGTGCACTCATAGAAGATGATGAACTCTAGAATTCTGATCGAGTCAGGAAGCAGTTGGACATAAACGTTCATCCAAATTTTGTCAACCCGTCTATGAAAAGAGGGTTATAGTTGAGTTTAATTTCAGAGTTATCGGAGTGCTAGACCTACAATACCGACAGTTTCGATTGGCAACGTGAATAGTTTAAAAGTTCATCGCTTAATTCATGAATGTAAATTTGGTAATAAGAAGTACAACAATGAGTGCATAGGGTGAAAATGAACTTGTTTTAGATGTGGTTCCCAAGATCATTAGATTAGGAATTGTTCGTGTCCACCTGTCGATTCATTCGTTCAGAGTCTATCACTAGCATCAGTTCAGGCACCTCATGGTGGTAGAGGATAGAGTGGGTCATCTATTTATGGTACATCTAGTAGAGGTATACATGTTAAGAGTGGTGGATCCGTTAGATCCGAGGTTAGACGACCATGATTAGTTATATGCGATTGAAGCTCATGATGATTACGAGGATGCAAGTGAGGTTATAGCACGTACATTTTCTTTCGATGTACTCAGTTTGTTTTTGGTTATATTGGATTATGATTTCCCCACGAGAAAGTATAAGTATGTGTCAGTTAATTTTAGGATCTGTTGTTAAGTTTGAAAATTTCGAGGATGAAATTTCTTTAAGGGAATGATATAACACCCTAAAAATTACCCCTAAATTTGAAAACCCTAATTCAAAAATCCCTAATTAAAAACCCTAACTTTTGGGAATTTCTGAATCAAAACCCTAATTTGAATTTAGATAGTTACTTGGGAACAAATCTCATTTCAGTGACATATTTGGCTAAAATCGAAACATTGTGGGCCTCTTTGCAATGCGGGTGAATTTTGGATGTTTACCTTGTGATTTACCCATTTATATTAGGTATATAATTTCTCTTTACAACCCTAATTCACCTTGGCATCTCCTATTTTGAATTTGCAGCACCTACCCCCACCTCACTCCCGCAGCTACTCAATTGAACCATTGGGTTTTTCTTCAAAAAATTTTGGGAGCTTCGCTAAACCCGATCAAAACATCATTCCCTTCTTCTTTAATTGAGAAGAGAATGGCGATCATGCCATCTTCGTTAAGGCCTTTTCATTAGTTTCGTTTTTTGCTCAATAAATTACAGTGCTCTAAAACTTTGGGCGTCATTCGCCTCTCCGCCCTCAATTTCTGGGTCTCCAGAGGATCGAAGCTTCGTATTTTTTGTGAATCCAAGACACAAGATTTGCATATCAGAAGGTATGGTGAAAAGTATGGTGGATCCTTATCATGAATAGAAAGCAATGGTGCACTGGTCTCGGATGAATAGAAAGCAATCCCAGACATTTGAAGGTCCTCAGCTGAAAAGTATGGTGATCAAGTAGCATTGGTAGATCCTTATCATGATCCACCCTCTACCTTGACGTATAAGCAGTTAGAGCATGGAATATTGGACTTTGCAAAAGGTTTAAGGGTTATTGGAGTAAAGCCAGAAGAGAAGTATGTACTTTTTGCAGATAATTCGTGCCGACAGCTTGTTGCAGATCAAGTGTTGGGTTTGTTGTTGACAATCCTAAATTTTTCAATCGTCTTGCCGAGAAATTTTGTTCCAATACAACGATGAGATTTATTGTTGTACTTTGAGGTGAAAAATCATGCCTGGCCAGCAATGAAACACTTGGTATACATGTATTTAGTTATAAGGAGATCGTGAATTTAGGAAGTGAGAACCGTGTTGCCCTTATCGATTCTCTTGATGCTAGGAAAAGATTACAAATATGAAGCCATTAGCTCAGATGATATTGCTACTCTGTTATATACAAGTGGAACCACTGGTAATCCAAAAGGTGTTATGTTTTTGCATAAAAATTTATTGCACCAGATATAAAATTTGGGGGTTCTTGGGTGTTATGTTTAGTGGTATCATAAAATAAAAACGCTGTTTTGTTTTCTAAATATAACATTTTCCTAGCATCAAGAGAATCGATAAGGGCAGCACGATTATCTCTTCCTAAATTCACGATCTCCTTATAACTGAATACAAGTATACCAAGTGTTTCATTGCTGGCCAGGCATGATTTTTCACCCCAAAGTACAACAATAAATCTCATCATTGAATTTGGAACAAAATTTCCCGGCAAGACGATTGAAAAATTTAAGATTGTCAACAACAAGCCCAACACTTGATCTGCAACAAGCTGTCGGCACGAATTATCTGCAAAAAGTACATACTTCTATTCTGGCTTTACTCCAATAACTCTTAAACCTTCTCTGAAGTCCAATATTTCCTGCTCCAACTGCTTATACGTCAAGGTAGAGGGTGGATCATAATAAGGATCCACCAATGCTACTTGATCACCATACTTTTCAGCTGAGGATCTCCAAATGTCTGGGACTGCTTCCATTCATCCGAGACCAGTGCACCATTACTTGAGAATGATGATCTTTCCAGTAAAGAATGACACCTTCTGATCTGCAACTCTTGTGTCTTGGATTCACAGAATACGCGAAGCTTCGATCCTTTGGAGACCCAGAATTTGAGGGCAGAGAGGCAGATGGCGCCCAAAGTTTTAGAGCATTGTAATTTGTTGAGCGAAAAATAGAACTGATGAAAAGGCCTGGACGAAGATGGCATGATTGCCATTCTCTTCTCAGTTAAAGAAAAAGGGGAAGATGTTTTGATCGGGTTTAACGAATCTCCCAACATTTTTTTTGAAGAAAAACCCAATGGTTCAATTGCATAGCTGTAGGAGTGAGGTGGGGGTAGGTGCTGCAGATTCAAAATGGGAGATGCCAAGGTGAATTAGGGTTGTAAAGAGAAATTATATACTTGATATAAACGGGTAAATCACAAGGTAAACATCCAAAATTCACCGCATTGCAAAGAGGCCCACAATGTTTCGATTTAGCCGAATATGTCACTGAAATGAGATTTATTCTCCAGTAACTCTCTAAATTCAAATTAGGGTTTTGATTCAGAAATTCCCAAAAGTTAGGGTTTTCAATTAGGGATTTTTGAATTAAGGTTTTCAAAATTGAGGGTAATTTTTGGGTGTTACAGTTGTCTTTTTCTGTGCTTTTTAAAATAAGGAGGTTCTCATAAAATTAGTCACAATGTTATTTCCTTCTATGTAATGCAAAGTTATATTTTTCCCTTCCATTTTCTGTGATGATATCAATGTCTTATTAGAAATATGTTGGTGGGGAAATCAAAATGATAATTCGCAAACTTATTCGGGGAAAGGATGGAGGGGCATAGGTTTTTCGAGATTTCAAATTCATCGAGAAGACACTTATTGCCAACCGAGATTAGTTTTGTTAGAAGTTGTGATCCGAATTTTATTTTGTTCTGGTCAAAAAGTTTACGGTACAGTTAATTTGGTGAAAATGATAATAGAAAAAAATAAGGATTTGTGGTGGATACGAGAGAAGCGGACCAAAGGGCTATAACCGTAGCAGTAGTCCACCAATGATACCGATTGAGTTGCGCAGGCCCAGCTTCTGCGATACGGTACACATCTTTATATTCATTATCCGTACATATCAATACTTGTGCAATTATACTTAGGTTTAAAATAGGAAATTTAGTTTGAATAGAATTATCTTGATTATAATCAAATATCTATCCTTATATAGAATTTTTTTTTTGAACTATCAAAGTAACTGGCATTTCATAAACAACACAAAAACAAATAGAACTGTTACAGTGAAATAGAGAGTAAACACGGTAAACAAGGTCAAAAAAAGAAATGGCCAAAATAAGTCTGAAACAACACAAGAAAACCAACATCGCAACAAAAACAACGAAGGAGAGAAACAACAAGACTCAGAAGATGAATCCAAACAAGGTCGAGGACGATGAAGCCATCACCGAATGCTTACACTACATGTCCTTTCGGGGGTCATCAGAGCATATCATCAGTGAGCATGATGTAGAGAGAGCAGTCAATAACAACGACGTCTCGAATAGGTGAGATGACAAAGGCTAAAAGTTTAAAAAGGAGGACCAGAACCAGACTGACGATCGGGCCATCGACGGGAACAAATTCACTTCGAACGCAATCTAACCAACGAATAAGGGGCCAGAAAACCCTCAAAACAAAGAAAAAAATAGATAAAAAGAAAAACACAAAATCAACCATATGAGGGTTGGAGACAAAATCGTCCATAGTGAAGACATCGTTGAGCCTCCAAATCTGCAGCGAGCAAGGTCATCCAAACGAGCGTCGGACCACCGTTTCGTGAAAGAATCATTCCTCTCAAAAACACTAACGTAAGGGGTGAAGAAAAGCCTTAAAGCGACGCCATCGACCACCAAAAGAGTCCAACGACCCAACAAAAGTGAAAGAGACTTATTAAATTTAGAGAGGAACTCAACCAGACCACCGACAACTGTTGACCGGTGAAAAAACAGCGTAAAAGCTAGAATTTTTTAAGAAAGAAGAGAAATTTTTTTAGGTTAAAATATAATAAATAACTCAAAAATTATACTAAGTCAGAATTCTCTTGTATTTGTATTTTCTTACCTTAGTTAATTTATCCCTTTCTCTTTTCCTATTGAAGGTACAAACTCTTGTGATAATCTTGTATGACATTATACAAAGGATGAAAAGTAAAGTGTAAATTATGGTTATAAGGTTGTCCTGGAAAAAAAAGTAAAGAGCTGACACTTTGAGTTATAATGACCCATCTCTCAGTAAAAGTGACACTTTGGGGCTTTCGAAACTTCAATCCTTTATTTAACGGGTTTGTCACAATGTCTTGCCTCAAATACGAATCTTTTAAGATGTTGTTCATATATATGATTTTGATCGCGATGTGGAACCAAGTCGGATGGTTATTTTCATAATGGATATTTATGATATTTGAGTAGGGGTGAGAATTGGGTGGAGAATATTCGAAAGTTGTGGGGATTCAAACCGACGGGATGAGAAATAATTGAAATCTTCACTCACGGGAGGGGAACAAGAGAAGTTTTATCACCGAAACTCAAATGGGATGAGGACGAGAATTGTTATATCCGAACCGTGGGGATAACCGAACTGTAGCCGTATAAATAACCTAGGGATCTTAAAAAATAACCGTAAAGATCCCGATATTTTACAAGATTTTTAAAAAATATATACTTATTTATCTATATATCCCTAATATATATCTTAATGAAAAACCCTAAATATATTATTATCACTTTATCTTTCTCTGAAACGTAACCATACTGAAGCTTCTCAACATGTTTCTAGCTAAATTTATATATATAAGATAAAACCCTCGTCTAAATCTTCCTCAACACAACACCCTTTCAATCTTCATCATCTCATATCTGCTTCCAATCGAAGTATCCAAACTTTATATTTTAAATTATATTGGTCATTTATTTTGGTCAGTAAATTAGTATTTTTGTTTAATTTTTTTGGGATGTGGATTCTTCAAAAATCGTAGGGATCCGTGCCATAAGGGTATGGAGACGAACCCCCCCCCCGAAGTATTTAATGGAGCTTCTCCAAAACCGTAATCGCAAGTGTTGTAGATGAAGTGGGGAATGTAAAACCGTTCCCGCCCCACCTGATTCCCATCCCTTTACTCGATTCAGATTAATCAATTAATGAATTAGATACACGTAGTCATACTAAAAAAACTAGATACAGTAAAACCTCTATAAATTAATAATGTCGGGACCACATAATTTTATTAATTTAAAGAGGTATTAAATCATTAATAAATTAATAATTTATTAATTTAAAGAGATTTTTATCCGATTCAACGAACTTACATTATTCTTCATGAATAAAACATATACATTATATTGACTAATTGAATGATGTTCGTGAAGAAAGTGTAGCTAGTGTTATTGAAAATCTTATTGAGGATGAAACTGAAGATGATACAATGCATTTGCAACCAATTATGCAGAAGGAAGTACTCATTGAGGCAACAACTCTTCACAATTTTTTGTTGCAGTATGAGAACTCAACATCAGAACTTTTGGATACAGTAAGGAAAGTTAGAGATGAAATGCATCTAGATTTAAATTTTAAGAAGAAACAAACAACAATATAATCGTATTTTACTAAGGTATCCTAGTTATATTTGTAATTTTATAGAATTATTAATTTATAATATTGAAAGGGACCATAAATTTATATAAGGGTCTTTTAAAAAGTTATTATCTTATTAATTTATCAAAATTATTAATTTAAATCTTTGGCCCAAATCGAGACCAAAAAAATTATTATTTTAAAGAAATTATTAATTTATCGAGTATTAATTTATAGATGTTATTTCAACAGCTTATAGACCTATTTGTTTATTGTAATTTCTTTTATGTGTCCTGTAATTTTCTATTTAAGAAAAACAAATGGCATACACTACTCATTTTAATTATACGCTTGTTATACAAATTGAAACCTAAACTCGGTCACATTTCTCAAATCGGTACCTGTTTTTTTTTTAAAAAAAATGGTATCTGAAATTGAAAAGAGTTCTTAAATTAGTACTTAAATTTAAAAAAATTCTTAAATTTGTATACGGTGCTAATATTATATTTTAATATGACATGTGACAATTGATAACATCATTATTTTGATCGACATATGTTACACCGACAACTTAGTTTATTGTTGAGATACTAATTAAACAAATTTGTCAAATTGAATCTTTCTAAGTTCAAAAAATCAATTTATATAATAAATCTATTTTATGGATAAATTTAATTGTGTAACGATTGGCTTCACTACTACACACGAATTAATATCGTGCGATTTTAAAGTCATAAGTTCAAATTTTGTGAGACACACACTAAAAAGATAATAAAATATTGAGATGTCCATAACATTCGAGATTTGACTGTGATAGCTATTAGGGGTGTGCAAATTTCGACTAAAAAAAATCGAATTATTTGACTCAATTTGAAGGTAAAAAATTCGACTTACTTTGACTTGACTCAAAAAGTTTTAAATAAAGTTTAAGTTATAAAATAAAAATTCGAATAACTCGAAATTTTTGTAATTAGTTGATTAGTTTTTAAGTACAAGTCGAGTCTCTCAATTTTGCATGGTATATTGTGTATATCACATATGAAAATATTAAGAAATATATATATCGTATATGAATATAGAAAGTCGTTTAAATTGGAATCAATATGTATTATAATAATTTTTTTTTGAAAATAAGAGATTGTATTGCTTTATTGATGAAAAGCAAACAATAAAGAACATAGACGTGAGCTTCGTTAAAAATCTCCCTAATCCTTGTAGCGATCTAAAAGCACGAGGTTTTAAGGCGTTTGGGTATTTTCGGGTAATTAAAAAATGTTTTCTGTGGGGTTTTTAGGAAAACCGTACTTTATTTAAAAATTGAGTCGCCACCGGCCACCGTAAAAACTAGAGATTTCAAAATGTCGGGTTCGGGAGTCGGTTACGGATGGAGAAGGATTAGCACCCCCACACCGCCCAAAATTGGTACTTTAATAATTACCGCTTTATTAATATTAAACTTTCCGGATTAAAGTGACGATTAAATTAAAATTTGGTCATAAGTGCGAGTAAATTTTAAAAGCCCCGTTATCCGAGAGTAAACGCCCAACCACCATCACTACGCCTGATACTGGCCCCGTTTACGCTCAGATAAAAGGGCACCACATTGACAACTTATACTCCATTATGAAAATTAAAATAAACATGGCAGACATAAATAAATACAATGCAATAAAAATATAAATAAATACTAACATAATAAAATATTAATTTAATATAAATAAAACGCTAATTTGAAATATTCATAAATATTAATCTAACTTAAATAATAATAATTATTATTATTATTATTATAATAATAGTAATCATGCTAAAATATGTGAACCAAATAAAAAAGAGAACTAGTAATTAAAATGCATGATGTGATAATAATGCATGATTCATACTAATATACATAAAAACAACATGGAAATAGCAAGTTAAGGACTAAAATAATGCAAAATACAAAATACATGGGCAAAAACGTGAAATGCATGAAACAACCTAAAATTAAATTCAAAGACTAGAATGCATAATCATTAAATGACATGGCAAAAAACAAACATAAAATAGGACTAAAATGCAATTAAATGTGAAATGCATGAGCATAATTGTGAAAACATGTTAAATGAAGGGGTGCAAATACAAAGAAACCATAGTTAAAGGACTGAAAATTAAAACATAGTAACAATAACAAAAGTGACCGAACTGAAAAAAATGTAAATTAGAGATGCAAGATTAAAATAAAAAAGAGACGAAAATGGATGCGGGAATAAAACATAGGGACCGAAATTGAGATTAAACCACGAACAGAAGCTAAAGTGGGAAAGAAACCAGGGACAGCTGCCGCAATTAACCCATTGAAGAAAAACGCGAATCCTCCCCAGGTCATCGCGGGTCGGAGCGTCTGAAACGACACCGTTTCGTGAGCTGGTTCAAAATAAACGGTATTCTTTCATTTTTCATTCGAAACAGAAATAATAAACCCTAAAACTTCGTTTTATTCTTCCCTCTCAAACATATCAAGCCGCCGCTCTCACCACTTTCAAACGCCGCTCACCGGCGCAAAGTCCTCACGGCGGAGAATGAGGAACGACGGCAAGCTCGAAGTCGGTAAGCTTTGATTCCCCCCTTTTTGTTTTGATTCGAAACGAAAATAAAAGCCAAAAAGAGACCTTGATTTTTTTGAAACTAAAGAAGTGGTTTTTGATTTCGATTTAAAGGCTTACCATTTTTTTTGATTACAAGAGTTTTGATCTCACAAGCTCCCTTAATTTCTCTCTTTTTTCGAATTGAAAAAAGCCCCCATTTTCTTGTTTGATTCGGGGTTTTATAGACCCATATTTTTTTTACAATATAACAACCCCACATTAATTTTATTTGGTGCAGGTCTGTGGCCAGATCTTAGGGCGGATTTCATGGGATTGATAGGGTATGTGCGGTTGATGAAGGTGACAGAATGAGTATGGGGTTGGTAGAGTGTGTTTTTTTATTATTTAGGGTTTGGTTGGATTGGATTTAAGATTTATTTTAGGGTTGATTAGTGGTTCATTTAGGGGTTTAATTTGCTGGCAAATAGAGGTGGCGACGGTGGGTGAGCAGAGGCTATCGGCAAGAACGGCGACGGCAGTCACTAGGATTAGGGTTATTTTAGTTTTAGGGTTTTGTTTTCTGGTTCGGGTCGGATCTGTGTTAGGTATTGGGCATGGATTCGGGTTTGGGTGTACGAGTTTAGTTAGGGTAATGGGCTTAGTTTAGTTTGGTTACAGGGCATTACAATCCTAAATGAAAGAAAAAGAGTACAACATGACTATACCATTAATCATAACAATACAACCTAATCTCCCTAATTAGATTAATGCATAAAATAATGAAAAATAAAACCTAATCTAACTGTTGATTGGATTGTTTGTCCATGCTCTGACTTGAAATCCTATTTTTTATTTCTTCATACTTTTTTGCATGTGGTGACTAAAGAATGCCTATGATAGCGGCGCCATTTTCAGCAGCACGACCACATGGATGAGAGAAGCTTCCGATGGTGAAGATCAAAAGTCCCGACGGTGTGATGCACGCGCGCATCGAAAACCAAAGGGCTATGGCAAACCTTGATCTAGACCGTCAAATCAAACCCTCCCTAATCCTCACGTCCATGCCATTAATCATAACAATACAATACGAGATTTTTAAACATAGAAATAAACCAATAACAACACCACCCAGACAAATAAGAAATCTGCTCCAGAAGATTTACCATCCAACACTTGGAGATTGAGATTGCATCCTCGGAGACGACCCTAGAACCTCACTCGACCAAGAACCAATAATACCAAGTCCAACGCCATGTCAACCAATTCCATAACAGTTATCAAAATACCAAGATTCCATCTAGACCAGACTACTACAATCCCCAACCCAAAAGAGACTAGAGCTTGGAACTTACTAACAAATCAGAATCAAAGGGCAAAAATAAGAGCCAAAGCAGTAACTCCAACTCAGTACAGTTCAATGTGCAGAAATGAACTTTGCCTAGAGATACCCCTTTTGGCCAAGTTGTCGGCCAATGAATTGAACTCCCTTGGGATCGTTTGAATAAACCACTGAAAACCCTCGCATTCTTGAAGACACGATTGGATTACCGATTTAAACGAAGCATGGGCTTTTAGTGGGTGACGAATCCATAGAAAAACATTACTACTATCACTTTCAATAACAAGATTAAACAAGCGACACCATGGAGAAGTACGAAATAGGAAACAAGCTTCTTTAATGGCCAGCAATTTAGCAGTTGTAGGGTCCAAGATGCCTACTGACTTAGAGAAAGTGATAAGGATTTACGAGAAGAATTTTTGGTCACACCACCAATGGCGGCTTCACCGAAGCTCCCATCCACAACTACGTCGACATCGAATTTCAGGAAGCCCAAAAAGGGCGGTAGCCAACATTTTGGAGAAGGAGAAACTCGCCTAATATGAAGATTCTTAAAAATACATGGGCACCGCAACAGATCATTAATGGGAGGTGTAACACCCTAAAAATTAAACTAAAAGCCCTAACCCTAATTTGGGAATTCCCAATTCAAAACCCTAAAATTTGGGAATAAAAAACCTAAAACCCTAGCAATTTAAATTGGGGATTTAATTGAGTTAAATCAATTCTGTGACCTAAATGTGATAATTCAAAGGTTGGGGGCTCCTTTGAAAAGCAAGAAGAGAAGAGACCTCTTTCCTACAATTTACCCATTTCACATGGGTATATAAACCCCTTTATAAACCCTAAGTCTTTTGATCTCCCATTTGTTTCAGCCATCCTCACCCATTGCTCCCTCTATCTCCCGAGTTTCCCTTAAGTCCTCTAACTTTCGTTTTTCAGCGAGCCTCCGACGAAGAGGTTGTCATCATCCGTGAGCTATACTGTACCCATCATCGTGCTCCCCTCGTCCTCGTGAACCAAACCCTTCCACCCACACTTCCTTGCCGTCCTTGGTTGTGGCCTAACCGAAGGAAAACCCTTTGGCTTTCTTTACGCCGTCGCGTGTTCCGCCATCGTCTGCATTACCGACCGAGTTTGGGTATGAGTTTGTGTTATTTTCTTTCCTTTTTGGTTTTGACGGTTTGGCTAGTGCATTTGTGGTTGTGTTGTTGGTTGGAGTGACCTTCTAGAGCTCGAGTTAGGGTTGTCGGTGTGCTTGTACTGTCGTTGGCCTCCTTGTGGTTTGCCGCTATCGGAAAGGGTTGGTAAACCCTACTTCCAAATATGTGAAAAGGGGAAAGGGAGTGGGCTAGTGTGTTGTTGGGTTGTGAGAATAGGTTGTGTTGTATGTAGATGTGGGGTGAGTTGAGCCCAAATGTGGAGGCTCATATAAGTGTGAGATTAAAGAGAGCCCAATCTGTGAGGAGTGATCGAACAGGACCAGCATATGAACCGGCCTAACGACTGAACCAGATAATTGAACTGAACTGGCAAAATCTTTTGAGAACCAAAACTGAATTTGACTTTGACCCAACCCAATGACCGACCCAACTCGTTGACCAGTAATGACGCCAGTGCTGACATGTGATGACATCAACGTTGACTTTGACCGGTCAAAGTCAACGTTGATCGTTAACCGTTGACTTTTTAGTCAACTATGACTTGACCTTTTTCGACGTCTTGAGTCCAAATTTGCAGTATGTTTCGTCTAATTCGAACCCGAAATGCTAGTTTTGCTAATCACAATTTATTTTGTACTTAATAAATTTTGAGAATTTGAGTATGAGATATGATGTGATTAATTAGGCTTTCAGACGACATCGATTTCGAGGACGACATTTTACCTCCTCCTCATATTCAGCCTGCTCCTACATCTTTTGCGAGAGATACACGTGAGTTATCTAGCATGGTTTCAGTTAGGTGGCATAGTGTTATTTATATTAGAATGTGAATTAATTTAGAACTTTACTTCGTAGGTTCTAACTCAGCTAGACCTAGAGCTAGTTCAGACCATAAGAGGCGTCATCATCGACTTTAGAGCGTTGGCTGCTAGATGTGTGTTCTTTTTTTGTGCTATATATATTCTGTGAAATGTTTTACAACTTACATAACTACTTTTCTGTGTTGTGATTGCAAAGTGTTTTGAGATATCATGCATTCTGTGTCAGACTGTGTTTTAATGAATTTATCATAATTTCAGAACAGTGATCATCGTATTTGGTACGATACAACTGTGATGAGAATGTGTTTTACAAATATTATATTTTCATGCATGGGATGGGTTTGTACGGAGAAAGAAGTGGTTTGACCACACTCTGATTGAAGAAATAAGGGTGAGGAGTTTAGGGGAACTACCTCCACTGTGACCGGTTGGCTTTGCCACCACTATGATTGGAGTTAGCAGATGGGTATTGTGACGCATTCTTAGTAACATCTCATGCATTGTGTTTTAGTATGATTTATTTTTTTCCTTGAGATATTTTTGTGAAACTGAGATTGTGATTGCTGCACTTTAGAGACACTATGGGCTTAATAGCTCACTCCCCTATAGTTTGTCTTTCAGATACTTGACTCTAGGCGACTTGGTACTCGGAGGAACTCTTGTATTTTCGAATTTATTATTTATTCAGTACGGACTCGATTATTTTCAAATATTTATTACTATTACTTTTATCGAGTTTGGATGTAATTGGGATTAGAGACTGTTTTTGGACTTGATGATATTTTTAGTATGCATGCATTTATTTTTAATTTGGATATTTTATTATATTATTGGTTTACAACACTATGATAGATTTTAATAAACCTTCAGAGTATCTTTTTATAGAAAAATTTTATACTTATAAACAATGATTGGTTTCTTAAGGGTAAAGTTACAAATGGGACTTCCTAAATTGGGCCTTTCCTTTTGGGTCGGGTTTAGGGGGTTACAGGAGGAGTAGCCATCGGCCACTTTGCTTTACACCACCAGCTCAATCTAAGGGCAGATAAATCAAATAGTTGATCCACATCCATGCATTTCCCCTGAAAGCAACCTCATTTCTAAATAAACACAGTGACCATGAGACACAGAAGAAAACCAGCATCTAGATAGGCTTAGATTTAGGATCATAATAAACCTCGGCCCATAAGAGAAGTAGCCTATTAGAATCTTGAGGCATAACCAAGATCACCCCCCAAAACTCACACCATTTTTGCCAAATGAACCACGAGATTTCACAATGACAAAGAAGATGGCTAACGGATTCATGAGTTTTCCTACAGAGAGGGAAAAGAAGGGACTGTAGAGCAGAACCCCCATCGTTTTGATAATTCCACTGTGGTCGGTAATCTTTCATGAATAAACTTCCAAACAAAAAGTTCCACCTTCGAAGGGGCTAGGTTGGACCAAACCAGCGACCAAATTACATTCTTATTTTGATTAGAATTGGCAACTATATCATGGTAAGATGAGGAACTATAAACACCATTAGAAGAAACATCCTAACGAATCACATCCTCTTTCAAAATGCTTGGACGACAATTGCCGATAGTGTCAAGAAAGGATAACCATATATCAGTTTTCTAGTCAAAAGGCCTCCTATGCAAGGGAATATTCCAGTGCCAAACCCCATCAATGATAGACCCAAACTCAGAGACTGAACAAACCTAATATGTTTGGAGAACACATTATCGGACGACGCAAGTGGAGCCGCTATGTTCTTCCAAACCCACGACTTATTAGAAGTGGACAGTTTGGATGGAAGCAAAGAAGAAGAGTTTTGCTCATACTTGACAGCGATAACCTTATGTCACAGACTATTAGTTTCTGAACCGAACCTCCAAATCTACTTATTTAACAAAGCTATATTTTTGAGTTTGAGATCAAATAGACCCAGACCCCCATGGGATTTAGGTAAGCAAATCGTTTCCCAACTGATCCAGTGGATGCATATTTTTTCAAGCGACCCCCAGATGAATCTAGCAATTAGTTGAGAAATAGTGGGGCAATTAGTAACATACATCGAAAATATAGAGATGAAGTAAATAAGCAGGTTTGATAGTACAGACTTTACCAAAATAATTCGACCAGCAATTGATAGTATTTTAGCCTCTCATCCATAGAGTTTCTTTTTGACTTTATCAATAACCAGGGACCATAGTTGAATGGAATACGATATACAACCAAGAGGCAGACCAAGATAGGTACATGGGAACTTCTCACTACAACAACGAAATAAAGCTGCCCATTGGTCAAACACAGAGCTATCGATATTGATACCGAGTAACTTTGACTTACCTAGATTCAATTTAAGATGAGAAAATTCCAATCCACGGAGTCATAGGCATTTTGGAAATCCACTTCGAACACCATCCTAAATGTAACGACCCAGATTTCTCGAGTCAACAATAGACGTTGACCCGGGTCTTGGACCAATACGTCGGGCTGAGATGTTGGGCCATTATGGGCCTTCGTGCGTTGTTGGGCTTGGCTTATGTTGGGTTTTGAGGAAGGGCATTATGGTAAAACCGTAAATGGGGGACAAAGGCTGGTAGAGCCTTAACATTTTCTGCAGAAAAGGGAGGTGATGATATCACCTTGGCTCCCTTGTCCTCCTTTCCCAAAAACCCTCTCATTTCTCCTACCCAAGAACCAAAAGAAAAGATGAAAGTTTGAGGTTGAAGAGTGTGAATCTCAGATTGGTGATCAAGGGAGATTTGATTAGCAAGCAAGGATTTATCTTTCAAGGTAAATATCTCCTAGTTTGGTGGAAGTTGGGTTTGAAGCTTGGAGCAAGGAAGAAGAGGTGGAAGAAGCTTGGTTGCTGTCTTAGTTCGTGAATTCTTGCTAAAGGTCAGTACATCTCTGACTCCTATATTTCATGAGCCTCATAAGATGTTTGCCTTGCTTGGTTTTATGTTTATGGGTTGCTTAGTTAGGGTTCTTGAGCTTTAAACCCCTCTAATGGTAAATCACGTTTTGGGAGTTGATAATGGGTAAACTGGTAGGAAATCTCCAAATAACTTGTAGGAAAGATTTGAGATTTATTCATAGGGGTTAAGGGTGGGATTGGTGTAATCCCGAGCTCCAGGTTTCAAAATTTGGGCTCGAGTACCGATACAGGGTGACTGCGTACCAGTACTCCTTTGATTATTGAGGGACGGTTTGTGAGGGGTGTACTGGTACGCCTTCCCGTGTATCGGTACCCCACACTCAAATGGAAATCCAGTAGCGCTTAGGCATATCGGTACGCAAGGGGCATATCGTTACGAACTGTTACATTGCCTGGAAAGGCTTTGAGTATCGGTACGGTACGTAACATATCGTTACGTCCTTAGGATGAACTCCTTCGAATCTAGTAGGTGTATCGGTACCCATTGGGGAGTACCGATACGCGATGTTGATTACCTAGGAGAGGCTTAGCGTACCGGTACGCGAAGGGTAGAGTACCGGTACGGGCTTAGATCGATACGGGGCGATCCCAGTACCGATGCTGAGTACCGATATAGGGTAAGAGTGTATCGGTACGGCTTGTGGTCTAACTCTATCGAACCTAGTTAGGGTATCGGTACTCATGGGGGAGTATCGATACTAGGAGGGTGGTATCGATACTCACCTTGGAGTATCGATACTTGCTGGGCAATCTGCCAAAGAAAGTTGAGTTCGTGTTCGGGGGTTCTATAATTCGTGGTAAAGGATCCGGTAGGTCCCTAAAGGTATAAAACAAACTCTAAAAATAAGAAATTGAGGTTAGCAACTCGTATATGGATTAAGGGCTAACGGCTTAGTAATTGTTGGATAAGTTGCTTGGTTTGGTAATCCATAGGGGTCCGTGGTGGATCAGTTATTGCTACGAGGTAGCTTGGGGTCCTTGCTGTGTGCTGAAAGGACGCCCATGTAGGTTGGTTGCCGTGAGTAATGAGATAATCTAAATGAGAAAGGCGTAAACGAATCCTAAAAACACATATTAAATAATGTAACAAATGACTCATGCCTTGAGGCATTGGTAATGGTTGGCTGGAAGCCTTTATCTCTCGGTGAGATATATTGATGCTCGGGGGGGCATGTGGTATTGTATGAGTCTTGGTCAGGAATTCGGATGTCCTAGATTCAGTGCGAGGGCACTTAAATAAGGGGATGGGTACTCCGGGCTATGTGATCAAGTACATCCGACGTGTCCATGGGCTATGCGATATGGATGCGGTCCGAAACCTATTATTGGGGCTATGTAATCAGGATATCGAAATACAACTCGAAGGGCTATGTGATCTCGAGTAACTCGATGGGCTATGTGATCGCAGGATAAGACTGCTTGTGGCTATTGTGATCCAAGTATGTCTAAGACGTATCTGTGGTTATAGTGATCTAGATATGATCTGTACCTGATGGCTACGTGATCATGGGTAACCCGATGGGTGTGTGAGCACGGAAAAAATAGTAGGGCTTACTAACAGTTGGATAAGTTGTTTGGTTTGGTAATCCATAAGGGTTCATGGTGGATCAGTTATTGCTACGAGGTAGCTTGGGGTCCTTGCTGTGTGCTGAAGGGACGCCTATGTAAGCTGGTTGCCGTAAGTAATGAGATAATCTAATGAGAAATGCGTAAACGAATTCTACAAACACATATTAAATAGTGTAACAAATGAGTCATGCCTTGAGGCATTTGTAATGGTTGGCTGGAAGCCTTTATCTCTCGGTGAGATATATTGATGCTCGGGGGAGCATGTGGTATCGTATCTGTCTTGGTCAGGAATCCGGATGTCCTAGAGTCAGTGCATGGGCACTTAAATAAGCGGATGAGCACTCTGGGCTATGTGATCGAGTACATCCGACGTGTCCATGGGCTATTGATCTGGATGCGGTCCGAAACCTATCATTGGGATATGTGATCAGGATATGGAAATACAACTCGAAGGGATATGTGATCTCGAGTAACTCGATGGGCTATGTGATCTCGAGTAATCATGTTCGGCTATGTGATCGCAGGATAAGACTGCTTGTGGCTATTGTGATCCAAGTATGTCTAGGACGTATCTGTAGCTATAGTGATCCGGATATGATCCTTACCCGACAGCTATGTGATCACGGGTAACCCGACGGCTGTGTGAGCACAGGAAAAATAGTAGGGATTCGTTGGCCATTAGGGAATGTATGTTATTTACGTTGTTGTATGGATAAACGATGTTGACTAGTTACCCTTGGGCTATGTGATCAGGGTAGGGTTGTTACTCGATAGGCTATGTGATCTCGGGTACGAGTTGTATTACCCTTAGGCTTTGTTAGTTACCCTGAGATGGCTTGGTAGACTTCTTACATAATAGTGGTATCTTGAGACAGTGGTAAGCTCTAGCTAGGATAGGCTAGAAGATGATCCTTAGATGTGGAGAAGCCTTTCTGTGCACTCTTGAATATATTATCATGCATGTTTGTTTTATAATATTCATGAATTACGGTACCACTGAGCTTTGTTAGCTCAGCGTGCGGAATTGTGGTTTCTTCCGTGCTTAAGTTGACATGTTGCGTTTGGAGGAGCACATCGAGGAGGATTTTCCAGCATCGAGCCAATCTCAGAGTACAATACTTGATGTTTAGTTTGGACTGGTTGTATTCATAGGACCTTACCACAGTCGAGTCTGTATTTTATTCTGATTTACTGTATTTGGTCAAACGAAGTATTTTAATTGGAACTTATGTTTTGTAAACCTCTTTTAATATCATTATCTACGTGAAATTTACGGTAATGGATTATTTCGAGAATTCTTAACTTTTGGTTTTAAACGAGAAATTTTGATGGGTCGGTTTTGGGTGACCCGAAAGTGATGCTCCGGATCCGGGACGGAATCACGGTGTTACACTAAATAAACCACGTCTCTTTGTGTGGTCGACCAATTCATTGGCAATGAATGAACAATCAAAATTTTGCTTACCCTAGACAAAAAGGCAAATTGAGTTTCATCGATGATTTTGTCAACAACACTACTGAGTCTAATCGAGAACACCTTGGAGAGCGGCTTGTAAACGCAGCCAACAAGGTTGATGGGCCTGAAATCATTAGCCGAGATAGGGGCAGAAGTTCGGGGATAAGGACAATAAATGAGTGGTTGATATAGGGATTCAAAAAGTACCCCGCATAAAGACTCGCAAAGAACTCCATGATATCAACTTTCAGGTTCTCCCAATAACATTTGAGAAAGGGCATATTAAAGTCGTCTAGACCTGAAGCTCTAGAACTGTCAAGAAAAGAAAGAGCCGACAAGACTTCTTCCAAAGAGAAAGGTCTTTCCAAATGAGACGAAGATGCAGAATCCAGTGAATTCAATTGGCAATCAAGCTGCAGAACTGGGATTATGTTGGAAACGTTATATGTAGACTTAAAGTGCGATTCCAAGGCCATTTTAATATCAACATGTTTGCTATAAAGCACGGAACCCACTTTCAGGCTTAAAATAAAATTAGAATTCCTTCTAGCCGAAGCAACAATGTGAAAGTATATAGAGTTTCGATCCCCCACTTCAGACCAATGAAGACAAGATTTATGGAGCCATTCCCGCTCCTCAATACGATATTTGTGACAAAGTCTAGCCCTTAGTTGTGCAAGCTCAGCATGAATAGTAGGGTCCTCAACATAATTCTGGAAGCTTTGTTCTAATTCGAAGAACATATTTTCAAGATCTTGAGTCGTCTCTGGATCACTGTCTCTTTTATGAGATAACCAAACTTTAGAGTGAAATTTACAGGATCTTAACAAAGCCCCAATACCAAGCCCTTTGGATTCAGCGCAAGCTTGCGCAATAATATTATCATAGCTTGCTTCGTCAGCCCAGTGGTTAAACCATTTAAACGGTTTTGGTCCCCAATTATGGACAAAAGTCGAGAGTCACAGGATTATGGTCCGACAGACTTTTTGGCAGCAGGCGTTGAACCAGTTTCGGCCAAGCTAACAGGAACTCAGATGAAATCAAAAATCTGTCTAACCTACTAAAGGACAGAGCCTCCCTGTAGTTAGACCATGTGAATTTACCACTATGGAGAGGGAGATCAATAACAGAGAGAGTGTCGATGAATTCCGAGAAGGCATTCATAGCAGCACGATTCATGCTTACACCAATTCTTTCCTCAGGGGATCGAACAATATTGAAGTCACCCCTAATAGCATCGGGATATTTAGGTTAGCAACAATAGAACACAATTAATAGAATACGTCATACCTATCAGCGGCATCATTGGGTATGTAAACATTTATCAAAGCACACTTCAAATTAATACTCTGGAAACACCCCACCAAGATGATGACATTCAGCTGAATGACCTTGGATTCCAATACAAAGAAATTAGGGTCCCATAAGGAAATCAAACCCCCTGTCGATCCTGAGAAAGGAGAAAAAGCCACAGAAAAAGCACCATCGTTGCCACATAGGGATCTTAGGGTTTTGTCGTCCACACACTGAATGAATATCACTTTAGCTTTACTTTTAGACAATGTTCTTTTGACCGAAGCTTTTTTTCAATTTTGCCCAGCCCTCTAACATTTCATGTTAAGGAGAAGCACTGAATCATTATGAAGAACGAAGAAAAAACACCCCCCGGATAAACGCACCTGAATCAAAAACTTATTTCAACTTTGCTCCAGATTCTGCCTCGATTTCCTCAAATCGATTCAAGACAGCCGAATCACTTGAGTCAAAATGGAGCCCAATTGAGTTGCACACCTCTAAAGAATCCTTCCTCATTTGCGAAGGTGAATTAGGGGAACACTGGGACGATATATCAGGACCAGGAAGACTCGATCTTAGAAACTCAAGACCCATATATTTGCCTTGCCTTTTCTTGTTTAATCGAGAACGAGATAAGCCCACAGAGGAACTGATTGATGCCCATTGATGAATCTTGTCCAACTTAGCTCTGACCATCGCATAATTTTTTAACGTACTTGGGCTTAATTGTGACCAACCCAGAATCTTCATCAATATAGGACACATTCGACTCACTTTGGCCCAAAGAGGATGTAATAGACTCAGACATGGCATGAGCGCTAACCTCATGAAGTCCTGGTACTTTATCCATACCCTGCAATGAATTAGATTCGGGTCGATCTGGCGCACCCGGCCTACCACCTTTGACTTCATTGACCCCAAAGTCTTCTCAGAGATAATATTACTAGTAGGAGGGGAGGCGTCTCGGTTCTTTCCGCAAACTCTTTGGAAAAGCCTTCAGCCGAAACATCATTAATATGATATATATTGGCACTACGGACATCTGAATCATTTCTCGACTGCTCTTGGTTAATCCAACATCTATCATCTTCAAACTCTATCGTGGAAATCCTAATATCGATTTTGACACCGTTTAACATGACAGAGATAGACGCCGGAATATCAAAAAAGTTGCTAATGCCCACGAGAATTCTAGCAACGTCAAAACGAGATTGATTAGAGGTTTCATCATCCATTTTAATAACAGTACCCCAACGACAGGCAATGGTAGTGAAAAAAGAATCATTCCACATTGATAACGGCACACCCTCTAGTAGAACCCAAAGCTGAAGCTTCTTGTTAGAACTGAAGTTATCTAACGTATCCATGTCACTAAACCAAGATACCAACATAGATTCCTTCAACTCCTAGAAAATATTTCTTTAAATCGTATAATAACAAAAGGCCCATACCATGTACAGACTTTGCACGTGAAACCATCCGAGATTAGCACCTATTGGACGAATTCAGCATTGTACCACCCCTTCCCGGTCTGGAAGGAAACCGGGTCGGAGATACTATCAGTGAACGATATTGGTGATCGGTACAGTAATTTCGATGATTCAATGACAATTCGATGATACGATGTAATTATTCAATAGTACTATACAATGAAACAATGATCTTAAATTGGTTTGATACAATATTTATCTTTTTAAGGACCAAATTGTAATTTCTATAAATTAGAGGTCCTTTTCAGAAATTAAACTTACCAATATGAAATTCAACTTATAAACAGTGAGCATGTAAATTTTCATCCCATTCAGAGGTCAGTTACCAAGTCAATTAAGCCATTTAATAAACAATGACCATTTCGTGATTTATCAGACTCGTTCCCATAGCTTTTAACTGATTTAACTGTATCGGTATCGGTACTCAAAGAGGCCGTACCGATACGTCTGTGCCATGGTCGATATTACCGTTACAATGAAGGGTCCATACCGGTATGGAAACAAGATGTATCGGTACGCCATACATAACTCAATTAATAGCAAATTCCAATAGCGTTTTGTCATACCAAAACAGCCCAAGCCGTATTGGTACGAGAGAATGACGCAATGAAGGGATCGGTACGGTCTAATTTAGTGTCAGTATGCCAACCCTAATTCCCAAATTGACTAAACAGTGGTACCGGTATGGTCCCACACGTACCGTTACGATGCCACAGTAAAACTCTAGTGTTGAATTCCTGTACCGATACGCCTAAGGTAGTATCGGTACGTTATGTTGACCAGCGTTGACAAGGTCCCAAAAATGCATACTCTTACTGATACGCCTACACCTGTATCGGTACGACAGGGTCTATAATGACAATTTATAACTGGTTTTTATCCATTATAGCCTATCAAAACATGTCCAAATTTCATTAAACTTTACCAGCAACCTTGTTTAGCCTCAATCTACTAATATGTAAAATTTTAAGGCATAGTGAATCCTTTTACCATGTTTTCACCTTTTAGAGCCAAATATGCATATTTTACTAACTTCCAACATACTCATAGGTCCATTTTATCTTAAACTTAGGCATACACATAACCATCATTTATACATATCCAAATGGGTCATTTATGCATACTTAGACTCTATGACATCGTTTTAGGAGTTTATAGACGAGAGGAACATTATATAGTCTTGTAGAATGACATGCAAAACTTGCTCCTTTTTCGATCCTTGCAGACTATGTTCCTTAACCAGAAATACATGGAAATGAGATGCATTAGGCCTATTTAGCCTAGTGAGGTAGTCGATAACAATGCCATAAGCAGTACAATGAATGCTAATAATATCAATGATAGTATTTCAATGCATATCATGCTTAATAATGATTTCAACAACTTTAACTATTGGATCGATATAAGATAATGGATACGCGAATTCCCAACCAATATCGCCAAATCAATGAGTGGTCAAATCTCGCCAACATCACCAATGGACCAATATCTTACACATCCCGCCAACATCACCAAATAGAATCTTAGCCCAAGGACGGTAGTCCACTCTGTACCAATGAGCTCATGAATTATATGGCATGCCACTTGTATCCAATTTCCATTCGAATCCAAGGTCCGGTGATTATGCAAATGACAATAACAATATCGATGACAATAACAATATCAATGTTTCAATGATTTAATAACAATGTTCAATGATCAATATGTCATTGTCCAATGATTCAATATAATCATGTATCAATGTTTTGACAATGTCGATGGCAATATTAATGATTCGATGAACAATAATTCAATGCAGTGAACTTATCGATGCTTACCAATACTACCTTCTAAGAGGAATCGATGCAATGGAATCCTGTAACTTGTTAGCTATATAGTAAACAGTGAATGAAGTCGGGGAGGCACCTAGCCAATCTCGAGACTCTAACTACACTTACTGATACTTTCAAAGCTTTTAGGGCTTTCGGATGACTATTCTTTTGTTTCTCGGCTTATTAGAATCAGGTGGATTTGGTGATTCTTCACCTTGATCGATTTGAGCTACAAAGAATCAAAATTGCAATAATTTTAATAACGATAACAAATTCATAGCAATCTTTAGCTATGAAAATCAATAAGGGTCAAGCCTTGATATCCCTAGAGAATTTCTAGGGTTCTTACTTCTGGAACATGAAATTAAACTTAAATTAAATTTGGGAATCGATAAACCAATAAGGAGTTATGGCTTGCCCATCGATATCTATAAATTATGATTAAGAAACTTAAGTAAAACAAAGCTTGGATCACTCTCCAATGGAGGTGCTTGCTTGCCAATAGCTAGAGGAATAAGATGGAGATGGTGTTTTTGCTTTTGATCCAATAACCGGGTAAGTTTTCTTTTTTTTCATTTTAACTTGTGAGCTTTCCTTCAGATGAAGGAACTCATTCTCCTAATCCCACGTATGTGGTGATTAGGCTTGAGAAGTGGCTAATTGCAAGGTTTGTTCCTCAACTTCCTAAACTTTATACTTTTAGTCTAATAGTTTTTATCTTAATAACTTAGTCACTATATGATATTTCAATAATTTCAGAATGGTCCTTAATCAATAGCATTACTTAATTAATTAGGATTCAGTAACTGAACAATTAACCACTCGATCAAAAGTTTAATATAATATTTTGACTTTTCGGTGTAGGGTTTCTAATCGCCAGAACCCAATTCTAACTAGGCTTGGTTTTAGGGTGCTATAACTATTTCCCCTTAAGAAAAATTCATTCTTGAATTTTACCTGAACCGAGAGATGAGGGTAATGTTTCTTCATGGTCTCTTCTGGTTCTCATGTAGCTTCTTCAACCTTGTGACTCCTCCAAAGTACTTTGACTAGAATAATGTTCTTGTTACGAAGTCTTTTGACTTTTCGTGCCAATATTTGTACTGGTTCTTCCTCATAGGTCAAGTTTGGTTGAATTTCTGGTTCAATGAGGTGTGGTGGGTCGAAATGATATTTACAGAGCATTGATATGTAAAACGCATCGTGTATCTTGCTTAATTCTTGAGGCAACACTAGTCGATAAGCTGTTGGACCAACACTTTCAATAACCTCAAAGGGTCCAATGAATCAGGCGCACAACTTTCCCTTTTTGCCAAAATAAAAAATTTCTTCTATGGGGACACTTTAAGAAAAGCTTTTTCTCCCACAGAATATTGCATGTCATGTCTCTTAAGATCAACATAGGTTTTTTGTCTGTCAAAGGTGCCTTAAGATGGTCATGAATGATGGTAACCCATTTTTCAGTTTCCCGAAGTAAGTCAGGGCCCAACATCTTGCCTTCACCAAGTTCAGACCAACATAGCGGTGTTCTGCATTTCCTGCCATACAATACTTCATACGGTGCCATTTTGATGGATGTTTGGTAGCTATTATTGTAGGCAAATTCAAAGAGGGGTAGGGACTTCTTTTATGTTCTTTCAAAATTATTGATACATGCTCGAAGCATGTCTTCTAGAATATGAATTATCCTTTTTGACTGGCCATCAGATTGAGGGTGAAATGATGTACTGAGATTAACTCTGGTTCCCAGAGCTCCTTGTAATAATCTCTAGAATTGAGAAGCAAACCGGGGTCTCGATCTGAGATGAAAGAATTGGGTAATCCGTAAAGCCTGAAAACTTTCTTGATGTACAAGTCAGCTAGCTTAGGGAGATCGTAGTATATTCTGACTGGTAAGAAGAATGCTGACTTGGCAAAATGGTCAACAATAACCTAAATAGTATCATGCTTGGCTGGTATTAATGGTAGCCGCTAACGAAGTCTATAGTGACTCTTTCCTATTTCTATTGTAGTAGTTCAATAGGTTGTAATAATCCAGTGGGGACACGATGCTCAACTTTGACTCGCTGGCATGTAATACACTTAGACACATATTTCGTAATAGCTTGCTTCATGCCTGGCCAACAGTAAAGTTCCCGAAGATCTTTGTACATCTTTACAGATCTGAATAAACAAAAAATGGCTACAGTGAGCCTCATTAAGGATGTCATCCTGAAATGATTTATCACTAGGTACACAGATTCGATCACGAAAGCTTATGAGTCCTTTTGTATTGACCTTGAACTCAGAATCGGGATTATAGTGAAGTTTAGAAACAATGGCTTGTAATTTGGGATCTTAATCTTGCAATGACTTAATCCTCAATATAATAGTAAACTAAATCTGAAGTTCAGCTACTAAAGATTGATACTTTCTGAGCTTGAAATGAGCATTAATAGCTCGAGGGACATGCACAGGCTTGCGACTGAAGGCATCAACAATAACATTGGCCTTGCCCTAGTGATAATCAATGACAAGATCGTAATCTTTAAAGAGTTCTATCCACCTCTTCTGTTGAAGGTTCATCTCATTCTGTGTCAATAGGTATTTGAGACTTTTATGATCCGTGAAGAGGTAGCATTTTTCTCCATAGAGATAATGCCTCTAGATTTTCAATGCAAACACAACTGCATCTAATTCAAGGTCATGAGTAGGATAGTTCATTTTATATGACTTTAGCTGTCTTGAAGCATACGCAATAACCTTGCCTTCTTGCATCAATAGACATCCTAACCTGATATGTGAAGCATCACTATATATTGTATAGTCTGTAACACCCTCAACCCGGTTTAGAAGAAAACCGAAATTGAAGTTGTTACTAAAAACGCATATCGAAATTTCAGGTGACCAAAACAAAAACTTTCAAACAAAACGAGACAGGTTAACAAAATTTTCTTAAGTAGATAATTAATCAAATAACTTAATTACAAAATATCATCACTTGATATTTTTTTTCTAAATGTTATCAACTAGGTCATTTGAACTAGTAAGAATCCAATTTCACATATCAAGCATGGATTAAACATAGATTAACCAACTTATAGAATTCTATCAAACAAAAAGCTTCGAACAATAAAGCAGTATCAAATCAATTAGGAACTTAATTTACTTTTGGATACAATTAAGGTATAATCCAGTAGTGATTCTACCTTCTTGGTTTAATTACCCTTTTCATAAATCATTTATAATTCAAGTCTAACTCAACAGATAGTCTTATTAACTCATTTTTATACAAAATTCAGGAAAAATGGCTTAAGGGTTCGAGTGGAATTAGTAACTCCATGATTCAACCAACCTCAAAATTTTAAAAGTGAAAGATTAATTATGAGCTATAAATCAATTCATTATGCAAACATATATTTGCTCACTTAGATTCTTTTAAGTTTCGAATACTAAAATTAAGATCTAGTGATAAAAACATAATCCATCAATCATTCTTAACCATCTAACATTCACATGGCACATAATCATTTTCACATACTGTATCAAATTATTCATTTAGCAATTCAACAAGTCATGATTACCTAACATAGAAACAACTTCAAAATATTAGATGGGGTCTATATTATACTTATTGAAAGTCCATGACCAACAAGCAAGTAACCAAGTGTCATAGCAACATAACTCAAACTACAACTAACTAAGTGATTACCATGCTAACAAGGTCTACACATCGAGACCATTCGAATACTAACATTAAAACACCATGTTTGATAAACAAACAACCACAAAATCACAATAGGTCGTATACATAAGGCATTGATTACTTAACACTTATACATATACTTCATCAAAGAGTAACTAAATACATTATGCATAATTTTATTACATATGTGCCACCAACTAGGAGTTTCTTAAGGATAGTATACGCAATACATAGAAGCCTTGGAAAGTGACTTGCAATCTCAAAACATGATCAAATCACAGCGCTTCCTAAATCCTGAAAATGCATGACAATCAATGTATTAGGCTTATATAGCCTAAGTGAGGTAGTGACCTTAAAATTAACAAAGCATAACCACAAAAATATTGAATGGAAAATTCAAGGAATACAACAAAGCTTAAATTAGTAATAGGAAGTTACGACTTAATCTTATTTTATACATGGCTTGTTTAAAAGAAGCTTATTTGGAGTTCAAAGTCTTTCAAATCTTAACTGAATATTTCTCGAGGTTTTTAATTGAGTTCCTTCTAACTTCTTATCGAACTTATCAAAGTTCTCATAATTCTTATTGAAGTCTTAACAAGGCTTATCGAAGTACATATCAAGCCTTTTGGAATTCTTAGCAAATGTTATCGGGGTTCTTATCAGAGCTTATCAAAGTTCTTAACAGATTTCTTACAAAGTTTATGTCTTTTAAAATATTTTCCTTGGATCACTTTTGGTTATGAGTAGCATTAGTCCGAGTTTGACCGTATTGGTCTGAGTTACACATAGCTCAAAGCACGTAGCAATGGCTAGTTTTAGAAAATAACAACCTAACTTATCATCTATCCAGCCAATTGTCGCCAATCTCCTTACTATCTCCCCCGTTACCTCCTATTGTCACCAATCTATCACATATATTGGGGTCGTCACCCCTGAGCTATAGCTCGTGAACTATAATCCCTAAATTATTGTAGTGATGTCTTTTTTTTATCGCTAAAAAAACGTGGTGGATTTTTGAAGGTGTTTTTGAAAGGTGTTTGTGACTCTTTTGGATATAAAATATTTATTTCGTGAGGTTTTAAAAAAAAACCGCATTTTAAAAAAAATGGAGTCGCCACCGGCCACTTAGGTAGGCCGGACACCATAAAACCAGAGATTCAAAAAGATTGGGTCGGGAGTCGGTTACGGATGGGGAAGGATTAGCACCCCCACACCGCCCAAAATTGGTACTTTAATAATTACCGCTTTATCAATATTGGATTTTCTGGATTAAAGTGACGATTATTTTAAAATTCGGTCATAATTGTGAATTAATTTTAAGGGCCCCGTTATCTGAGAGTAAACGCCCAACCACTATCCCTACGCCTGATACTGGCCCCGTTTACGCCCGAATAAAAGGGCACCGCATTAACAAGTTATAAATCATATGCAATCTTAGTGGTAAAAATATAAAACATGGCAAAATATTTAACTGCAATAAATGTTGACATAACAGAATACTAATCTAACATAAATGATATACTAGACTAAAACATACATATATACATATTATTCTAAATAATAGATAAAAACAACTTTAACAAATTAGAATAACAATGCAGGAATAATTATGTCGTATATAGACGAACAAATATTTCAAAAAGACATACATGCCAGTAATAAAACATATTTCATCATATATGGAACAATATATTATGCATAAAAGAAGACACACTAAAACGTAACCTAAAAGCCAAGAAAACATACAATACGTACAAAAATACAATAACATGCTGTTTTACGAGTCAAATAGAACATAACATGTTTTAATACGAATAACTGGATAAAAAAATACATGACTATTATAAGCTTAACACGCATATACATATAAACATAAAATACGAGGCATATACGAGGGACATAAAATAAAATAATAGAATATCAACATATACGATTATAATACGAACATGAATATTTACAAAGAATACAGGACTGAAATGAAAGAAAAATAAAAGTCAGTGGCAGAAATTAAAGAACAATAATATGTAATTTAGGGACGAAATTGCGAAACAAACAAAACCTAAAAGGATCAAAACTGTAATTAGACCAAGGGGCAGACTCAAAATGAAAAGTTCAAAAACGCGGGATGACTAAAGGCGTAATTTTACCATTTGAAAACTGATTCGGTGTAATTTAGGGACTGGATTACAAGATTTTGAATTATCAGGGGGACTGGGATTGTAATTATACCATGCGGCAAGACAAAAACGAAAATATTGAAAACGCGGTGGGATTAAGTGTGTAATTTACCCATTTAGCAAAATAATAATACCTATATAAAGGCTATTTTTAGACCGAAATCAAATTTTGACCATTTCGTTTCATTTTCAGTTTTATAACCAAAAACTCATTCTTCGTTTTCTCTCAACCTTCTTCTGAAACCCAGAATCCGGCGGCCGGCCGCCGTGTTCTCCGCCGCCGGCCGCCGCTAACCGGCGCCAGCGAGCCTCCAAAACACACCAAAATAACCCCATTTTCATCCTCAACATGAATCCGTGGTTGGATTCAGATGATACACCCTTATTTGCCCTAGATCTAGAAAATACGAAGCGAAAAAAAATATTTTTTAAACCAAAACGAAACTACAAGGGGTCTTCCCCTCCCTTTAGTTCACCATATCAGGCTTGGAGAAGCCGGAAGGCTTATCACTGAAGAAGGGAAGACCCACAAACGGCGACGGTAAGACGACTCTCCTTCTTTTTTTGTTTCTGTTTTACTCTTTTGTATATGCATGTAAAAATAAAAAAGAAGAAAAGAGGATTTACCACTGGACTTTTCTTTCGATTATCACTTGAATGTTTACAACTTTCAGCTTTTGTATTACAAGATCTCTGTTACCACTCTTTTGTTTTTGTTACCCCTTTCGTTACAACTCTCCCGTTACAAAAGTCCCCGTTTCATTTATATCATTGTCTTTGTTTTGGTGCAAGTTGCATCTTGCTTTTTCAGATCTGAACTGACAATTTTTGCTTGTTGTCTTGGGCATGTTCTGAACACGGGGGTTGAATATCGGCGTGGTGGCGATATGGGTGTTCTGCCAGCGGCCAGACGCGTTCTCGGCCGTTAGATCAGATCTGATCTAACGGTCGAGATGGCTTGAAGGACGAACGGCCTGGATGAAGCCTCGATTTGATGAGACGGCTCCAGATCTTGACACGTGGAGCTCCGCAGTCGAGGAGTCAGAACGCGTGGATCTTACGCGCGTGGGATATTAAAGAGTCCGCGCGTGGCACTCGAACGGTCCATACGTGTGGAACACGCGTCTGGCAGATATTTTTGACTTCTTGGTTGTATCATGGCCGTTGGATCAGATCTTGATCCAACGGCCCACAGTTACCTGCACACCATAATTGTAATTAGATAAGATTTGGGTTTGGGCCAACCGAGCCTTGTAATTTGTTTGTAATTGGACTTGGACTTCATTTTTATTTGGGTTTAATTTTTTGATTTCAGTTTATCAGCCCAATTATGTTAATAATATAATTAGTATTATAATAGCAATACACATACATACGAAAACGTATACTTATATTATACAAACATTAATTAATATAACATTCTAGCATACGTACGTATAATCATACATATAATTAACATAACATCTATATATTAATCAAATATGCTCATACTCTAGATACATACACGATACACATACATCATTAATACATATACATACATAGCTTATAATATACATGCACACACCACCTTATATTTATATTAGTAACATTCATATATAATAAATATACATGAAAATGAGTGATTACAGTTGCCCCTCTTTGCTTGTTCTCATGGAATGGGAAGCAAAGCAAAGATTCATAAGCACTCATTTTTATCAGACTTCCCTGTTTGTAGCTTTGGAAAAACGTGTTCTTTTGGATATCTCCGCTCTTCCTTGGCTGAATCTTCAGGCTCGTAAGTTCTTCCTATATAGAGCTTCGTCACCTTCCGACCTTAGAGCTACAGGCTCTTCCTATATAGAACCCTTCGCTCTGAAACCCCGAATTATGAGTCATTCCTTTCACTTCGAGACAGTAAAGCTTGGAGTCCTTCCTATATAGAACTCTTCGCATTCAACGCTGGTTTCTCCTATATAAAACCTTTTGCGCCACTGATGGATTCTTCCGACTGGGAGTTCCTCCTATATAGAACTGCTAGTCTTCAAATCCTGGAGCCGTCAGTCCTTCCTATATAGAACTTTTGGCGTCTGAAATCTCAGAGCTACAGGTTCTTCCTATATAGAACCTTTCACTCTAAGACAATGAAGCTCGGAGCCTTTCCTATATAAGACTCTTCGCTTTCGACACAACAGGTTTCCTATATAACCCTGTGTCATAGGTGAATTCCTTTGACTGAGAGTTCTTCCTATATAGAACTGCGAGTCTTCACCTTGGAGCCGTCGGTCCTTCCTATATAGAACTTTTCGGCGTCTTGAAATCTTGGAGTTACGGATTCTTCCTATATAGAATCTTTCACTCTAAGACATTGAAGCTCGGAGCCCTTCCTATATAGAATTCTTCGCTTTCGACACAGCAGGATTTCCTATATAATCTTGCGTGTCATGGGTGAATTCCTTCGACTGGGAGTCCTTCCTATATAGAACTGCTAGTCTTCACCCTGGAGCTGTCAGTTCTTCCTATATAGAACTTTCAGCTTCTGAAGCCTCAGAGCAGAGAATTCTTCCTTTATAGAATCTCTCTCTGGAGCTTGAAAACATGTGCCTTTTGTATGTAAAAACATTGTCTTCTCATTCGGGATTAACACCGCAATGGCCATCGATGTCTCTTTGAATCTGCAGATACCTGTCTGAGATGAAAACAAAATGCTATGACAAATGAATTGACATGCTCCTAATCCTAGTGATGTCTGACTATTCATGATGCATGAGAGTCAATATCTTGGTGGGCTTGTTTTGATCATTATTTGATCTTGATATTCGCTTTCTCCTTTCTTACGGGAATCGATACCCCGCTTCACTGTCAGGTTCAACCATCTCAACCTTTCTTTTTCTCCAATTACGACTTGGAATTCTAAAGTGCCCTTTCGGGTTTTCACTTTAGAGAGAGTTTTTTTTTAGAGGGGTGCCCTTCTGGTTTTCACCCAAGAGATCTCTTTTGTTATCTCGTATGCCTTCCTTGAATAGATAGGACGTGTGCCATTGGTCATCCTACCTGGTTGTTTGAAGCTTCCCGCCTTCCCTATCGATAGCCATTATGTAGGGAACTAGAGGACGGAGTTAAAATCGTTTTCTTTGATCACCTGCATTTTCAAGGTTAAATCATAGTAATGCTTCGAAATCTCTTGTTTCATTATAAGCCTATGTTAACTTATTTGACTGAAATTGACAAGAAGGCCAGGAATGGATGCTCAAAAACACGGTTTTATTATGATTAAGGGCTTGGGACATCTTAAAAAGAAAGGTATGACACACATGAGTTAAGTATGAAAATACAAGATCCCTCATTATCTTCGATATGAATGATACATGATCCTGTCAACCGGTGTAGAATTTTTTTGCCTGAAGCTTCCTCTTCATGATGTTCATGGGGATATCCTTCTCTTCGGATATTCAACTTTTCAATTTACCCAAGCCGCCCTTTGCGGGTTTTCAACTCGAGTTCTTCCTTTGCTTCAAGACGCCCGGTTTCGGGTTTTCGTCCTGAGCTCTCCATTTTGTTCTCTTTTTTATTTTTCATCATCATTCATTTTTTTTAGAGATAGTACTTCTTGACGGCATCAAAATTTACGGGATTTTTCAGCTTGTCCACATCCATTTCTGTTAGGATCAGGGCTCCTCCTGAGAAGGCCTTTTTTACGACGTACGGTCCTTCCCAGTTGGGCATCCATTTTCCTCGAGAATCTTTCTGGATAGGGAGGATTTTCTTGAGCACCAGATCCCCTTCTTTGAATTCTCTTGGGCGCATCTTTTTGTTGTATGCCTGCACCATCCGCTTTTGGTACATCTGACCATGACAAATGGCCTTTAGTCTTTTTTCGTCAATGAGATTTAGCTGGTCGAGTCTGGCCTGCACCCATTCAGCTTCTTCCAATTTTACTTCGTTTAAGATTCGGAGAGACGGGATCTCTACCTCAATTGGGAGTACTGTTTCGGTACCATACACCAAGGAGTAGGGTGTTGCCCCTGTTGATGTGCGAATGGACGTCCTATAGGCGAAAAGGGCAAAAAGCAACTTCTCATGCCAATCCCTATAGGTATCCGTAGTCTTCGCTATGATCTTCTTTATGTTCTTGTTTGCTGCTTCCACTGCTCCATTCATTTTAGGACGATAGACTGTGGAATTATGGTGTGTTATCTTGAATTGAGTGCACACGTCCTTCATCATTTTGTTATTCAGATTGGAAACGTTGTCGGTAATGATCCTTTCTGGCAATCCGTATCGATAAATAATTTCCTTCTTTAAGAACTTACAAACAGTAGTCCTGGTGATATTGGCGTAAGACGCTGCCTCTACCCATTTAGTGAAGTAGTCTATGGCGACCAAAATGAAACGGTGTCCATTGGAAGCTTTCGGATGGATCTGACCGATGACGTCCATGCCCCACACTGCGAAAGGCCACGGAGAATTCATGGTGTGTAAAGGCGATTGGGGTGCGTGAATTTTGTCAGCATAGATTTGGCATTTGTGGCATTTTCTGGCGTAATCGATGCAATCTCCCTCCATGGTCAACCAGAAATAACCATATCTCATAATTTTTCGGGCTATAGACAGCCCGTTGGCGTGCGTTCCACAGAGCCCGTCATGTACTTCGGCTAAGATTTCCTTCGCCTCCCGGGCATCCACACATCTCAGCAATGTTTGATCATGACTTCTCCTATATAGGATCTCCCCATCTAGGACATATTTTGTTGCCATTTTTTCGAGCGTTTTTACATCATTGTCGTTTGCCCTTCTCGATACTTTCGAAGCTTGACATATTACAAGATGTCATAGTACCATGGGTTTCACACCAATCTCTTCCTGTACATTACAACAATGAGCAGGCTTTTCAAACGTCTGCATCTCAATGGGCTTCATTTCTGCCCCGGTGTTTGTTTTAAACATGGATGCCAAGGTTGCCAATGCATCTGCCATCTGATTTTCTTCTCGGGGCAGGTAATTGAAGCTGACCTTTTCGAACTCTTTGGCGAGCTCTTGGATCAATTCGTGATATTTGACCAACTTCGGGTCCCTGGTTTCCCACTCCCCGCGCAATTGGTAAATGACTAAGGACGAATCTCCGAACACTCGAAGTTCCTTAACCTTTCTCTCGATGGCTGAGTTCTGTCCCATGATGCAAGCTTCGTATTCAGCTATATTGTTTGTGCAGAAGAATTCCAATCTGCTGGTGAAAGGATAATAGACGTCCTCGGTGAAATTAGCACTGCCCTATCCCATGTCCGGGGCGTTGGGCTCCATCGAAGTAAAGTTTCCATGACTTATCATCTGAAACCTCTTCTTCGGTTGTAATGCACATCAAGTCTTCATCTGGGAAACTAAAGTTCAATGCCTCATAGTCATCTGCAGCGCGACTAGCTAGGAAATCTGCTACGGCACTCCCCTTTACGGCTTTCTGATTAACGTATACGATATCGAATTCGGATAAGAGCATCTGCCATCGGGCCATCCTTCCCGTTAGTGCTGGCGCTTCCATTAGGAACTTCAATGGGTCTAGTTTGGATATCAACCAGGTAGTATGGTACAACATGTACTGTCTAAGCCGTTTGGTAGCCCAAACTAGGGCACAACACAGCTTCTGCACTGGCGGGTACCGTGTTTCGCAATCATTGAATTTCCTGCTTAGGTAATAGATGGCTTGCTCCTTTTTTCTTGACTCATCGTGTTGCCCCAGTACGCATCCCATTGAATTCTCAAAGACTGTTAAATAGAGAATTAGTGGTCGACCAGGTACTGGTGCGACTAAAATTGGAGCATTTGTCAGGTACCTTTTGATCTTTTCTAGGGCTTTTTGACATTCTTCATCCCACACGCCAGGATTATTCTTTCTAAGAAGTCTGAAGACCGGGTCGCATTGGTTGGTTAATTGGGAAATGAAACGAGAGATATAATTCAGCCTCCCCAGGGAAACCGCGGACTTTCTTCTGCGTGCGGGGTGGTGAAAGGTCCTGGATGGTTTTCACTTTATCTGGATCAATCTCGATCCCTCTTCTACTTACCACGAACCCTAGGAGTTTTCCAGAAGTAACGACGAAGGTACACTTGGCAGGATTGAGCCTCAGTTGGTACTTCCGTAGTCTTTGGAATAGTTTTCTCAAGTTCTGTAGGTGCTCTTCCTCTGTTCGGGATTTGGCAATCATATCATCCACGTATACTTCTATTTCTTTGTGCATCATGTCATGGAAAAGAGTCACCATTGCTCTTTGGTATGTTGCCCCTACGTTCTTTAGCCCAAACGGCATCACTTGATAACAAAAAGTGCCCCACATGGTTATGAATGTGGTTTTCTCCATGTTGTTAGGGTCCATCTTTATCTGGTTGTACCCTGAGAAGCCGTCCATGAAGGAAAACCATGAATGTCCTGCGGTGTTGTCAACCAGCGTGTCAATATGTGGTAAAGGGAAGTTGTCTTTAAGGCTGGCTCGGTTCAGATCCCTATAATCTACACACATACGAACTTTCCCGTCTTTCTTTGGTACTGGTACAATGTTTGCAACCCATTCGGTGTATTTGGCTACCTCCAAGAATCCAGCATCAAATTGTTTTTTTACTTCTTCTCGGATCTTTAACAACATATCTGGTCTCATTCTCCGAAGTTTTTGCTGTACTGGTTTGCACTCTGATTTTGTTGGCAATTTGTGCACCACTATATCGGTATTCAACCCTGGCATATCTTGATAAGTCCAGGCGAAGACATCCTTGAATTCCTGAAGTAGGGCTATCAGTTCATGCTTGGTTTTTGAGGAAATCGTCGTTCCTACTTTTATTTCTTTTCTCTCTTCTTCAGTCCCAAGTTGACAATTTCTATTTCTTCTTGGTGGGGCATGATCTGCCTTTCTTCGTTGTCCACCATTCTCTTTAACTCTTCCGGGACCTCAATTTCTATTTCATCATATCCTTCCTCAATTCCCTCTGAGACCTCGGGGCATCCGAAATTTACTCCAGGATTGGATCCGGTATCATTCATATCGTCAATCATGAGCGACCTGCATTAAATGAGAATGAATTGTATTGGGAAAGAGACGGCTTTATATGAAGGGAATGAATATGAAGAATGCATGAATGAAATAAAAGAATCTTTGGTCATTTTAGGAAAGTGGGGATATTTTCATTTCAATCAAAAAGTTAACATAGGTGCCCCATACAAGAGATCATCATTGTTTATGGGCAAAAACAAAAGGTTGATTCGGAGCATTACTCTGATCTATTCCTAAAAACTACAGGTAGATCAATGCAGCTCCAGTTATCGAGTATTTCCCCGGGACGACAAGGGCGGATGTTAGTCAACATTTTGCTGCCTCGGTTCTTTTCAGCTATCATGTTGATGTACATCCCTTCAAATGATTCACTGAGTACTTCCTCCTGGTTAAGTTCATCATTTTTCTTCATTGCCTCTCCAATATCTTGACCTGGCTGGTAGAACCCTCCGGAGACAAAAGTGGCTTTCAAATTAGGAAAGGACATCGGCCTCCACGGAATGTCTTCTCCTTTAGATCTGGCTTTTCTTTGCTCCTCCTTCCTCTTATATTCCTCTTTCTTCTGTTGGACACTTGGTTGGTAACCCAGCCCGAAACGATCCTTCTTGGTTATCATATTATTGGGTCTCAGGTTTCCTTGTAATTTCTTCCCCAGCCCCTTTCCTATTTTGGCTCATCGGCCCAGAGTTTCTGCGACGGTCATCTTAGTACAATTAGATAACCTGGGGTAGGGGATCCGACTTCCCTCCGAAACGAATGTGGCATTTACTAGTTCCAATGCTCGGAACGAGCATTCTGCAGCATCTTTATCATTTTGAATGTAGGGGGTGTCTGATGTCACTGAAGCAACAAATTATTGCTCTGCCTCTACTGTGACCAATTTGCCTTCAACTACAAATTTTAATTTTTGATGCAATGATGATGGGACAACTCCTGCGGAGTGGATCCACGGTCTTCCCAACAAGCAGCTGTAAGATGGTTTTATGTCCATCACCACAAAATCGATCACATATTCAGTTGGTCCGATAAATAGGGGCACCTCAATTTTCCCCATCGTTCCTTTCTGCGTACCATCAAAGGCTCTTACCGAGTTGTGGCAGGGCTTTAGGTGCGAACCATCTATTGGTAATTTTTGCAGGGTTACCATAGGTAAGACATTCAATGCTGACCTGTTGTCGATCAGTACTCCTGGTAATACATACCCTTTGCAGTGGGTAGTGATGTTAAAGGCTTTGGTAGACCCCATTCCTCCCTCAGGGATCTCATCATCACTGAACGTGATATGATTATAGGCAGTAATATGCCCCACTATCATGTCCAGGTTTGTTACAGAAATGTCTTGGGGTACAAAAGTTTGATTCAACACTTTCAATAGCGTCTCCCGATGCTTCTCTGAACTCAAGAGTAATTCCAGCACTGTGATCCTGGCCGGTTGCTTTCGTAGTTGTTCCACTACGCTGTACTCGCTATGTCTCAAGAACTTTAAAAATTCTTTGGCCTGGGTCTCAGTTACCGGCTCATTTATCTTTGGGGAAGGTTCTTCTCCAAATATCTGTGTAGGGTTAACTGCTGTACTCTTCCCCTGATCTTTTTCAGCCGCTTTCAAAGCCTCGGAGGAATAACATCGGCCGCTCCTTGTGAAATGACTTGCCTCACCAACGTTCACATCGTTCTGGCTTTGTTGGTCTTTCAGTGTAGGCTCTTTTACCTGATAGTGTTCTGGTTTTTCTGGCGTGGTCACATTTACAGCATAATTCCAGGGAGTTTGTCGCATATCTTTTAATGGGAATGGAGATGGTGCTGAAATGATGATCTTGGGACTTATTTTGCTGGTTTCTCTCTGGGAGACACCTGCATTCCCTGGCCTGGAAGATATGATAAAAGGTTTATCCTTCCCGTATTTAGACTTGGGGCTATCCGTCATGAGTATGTCCGACCCCTTCTTCCCCATGGGCTCCTCGAAGAATTCTATTTGTTTTTCATTCATCAATTTCTGCACCAATTTCTTGAACTCGTCACATTCTTGGATATTATGCCCTTCAGTCTGGTGGAATTCGCAATACTTTCCACATTTCTTCTGCCTTGTTATCATGCTTTTGTCGATCACACGAGCCATGCATAACTGTTGAAATACCCACCGTAAAGAGACTTGATTTCTGACACGTCATCCTTTATCCTCCTGGTAAAGCATTCTTCGATAACATTTACCCTTCTGCTCCCATGATTAGGTAGCGGGTTGTTGGCTACACTCGATTCTTCAAACTTTAATATCCCAGAATCGATTAAGTTCTGCACAAGCTTTTTGAAAGCAAGGCAGTTCTCAGTAGGATGTCCAGGGGTACCGCCGTGATAGTCGCAATGCGCGCTTGGATTATACCAAGGCGGGAAGGGCGGATTGACAGGAGTAACGATGTATGGCCGGACCAGGTCTGCTTCATATAACTGGGAATAAAGTTCTGAGTACGAAACAGGTAGGGGAGTGAAAGTTCTCCTCTCTTTCTCTTTTCTGGTGACTCTCTCATCTCTTTGATTCGAGTTTTGTGTTTTTCCCACAGGTGCTTGTGGCTGTGAGACTGTGAAGTTCTTCGAGGCGGTATAGGTGTTGGTGGTGTTTACTTCATTTATCTTGTTATGCTTTCGAGACCCTTCCCCACCATCAATTCTGCCGCTCTTAATTGCCAGTTCGAGGGACTCCACAGTCCTGATTAAGTCGGCAAAGCACTGCGTTGTGTTATTAATGAGGCGATCAAAGAGTGCCACTTTCAGAGTATTGACAAATAATGGCGTAATTTCATGCTCCGGGATGGGTGGCTGGATTTGGGCGGCCACTTCTCTCCATCTTTGGGCGTATTGCCGCAGACTTTCGTTGGACTTCTGCCCCATATTTTCTAACATAATTCTGCTAGGGGTCATGTCTGTTACATGTTTGTATTGCTCAGTAAATGCTTTAGACAGATCTTTCCATGTCTTAACATTTGCCTTGCTCAACTGAGTTTACCAACGTAACGCCGCTCCAGTTAGACTATCCTGGAAACAATGGATCAGTAGCTTTTCGTCCTTATGGTAGGCCACCATTTTTCTACAGTACATTGTTATGTGTGCAGAAGGACATGTGGTTCCATCGTATTTATCGAATTCTGGCGTTTTAAATTTTGGCGGTAGGACAAGATCAGACACCAGACTTAAGTCACTAGCGTCATTTCTTGATTCTTCATTTGATTGTAACGCTTTAAATTTTTCCTCCATGAGGTAAAATCTTTCCTCCCACTTTTTTTCTACCTCATTCCTGATTCTTTCGACCATGTTCAGGTCCGGCACTTCTTCTTCATAAAGTGCTTCAGTATCAAGGGGTTGAGTCTCAGATGCCCCTACTTGAAAGCTGGAAGACATTCCTGCAGGGTCAATATACACCTTCCTAGCCTGGTTTGGTGTAGTTGGTTGAACCTTGTAGTGAGCCAGGGTACCTTCTGGCTCTTGAACATTTTCTCCTTCCACTCTTTTTCCAAGACTCTTTGCCAGCAATGCGGTTATGTCAGATACTATAGATGTTTGCGATTGCGCAATCTGATCACTAAGGCTTCTCTGGGCCTCTTCAAGCCTTGTCTCGAGCTCTCTTTGCCCTCTTTCTAGACTAATTATCCTTTCTTCCATGAGCTTTCTTTGTAGCCGGGTAAAGTATGGGTGATGAATGATTGCGGGTTAACTACACACAACGCCACAATATTCATATTGTTAATATGGTTGCAAAAAATAAATGCATGTACAATGATGCGAATGTTATGATGCAAATGCAAGAATGTATGCAGATAAGGTACTGATTCCGCTGGTAATCACCCTTTTGATCTACTTCCACGGGAATTAAAGGGTCTTGATTACAACAAAATTCGTGTTACAAAGTAAAGATCCCTAGTACAAAAGATCTAATTACAACACAGAGTCTTATAGATAGGCTCTAGCTCTATCTCCTAATTTTCCGATTGCCCTGAGCAGCTTGAGGAACCTAGGAGCTTCTTCCATTCCAGGGGCTATGAAAGATCGAAGTGTCTCAGCCTCGACAGCTAAATCATTCACATGCCTGGCGACTCGCTGTATGTCCACCATTAGGTTTGCGTAGTACTGGTCTCTGTCCTGTACCATTCGAACAGCGTCGCGTAGTCTCTTCTGCCAATAGGTGTCCCCTCCGGCTGCAGCCTCCTCGAACACATTAATTCTTTCCTTGTAATCTTCAACAGTTGTTTCGAGGGACCTAATTCGTGCTTGTAACACACCTACTTCGCGTTCTCTTTCTTGCAGCTCAGCGAAGTTATTCATGCGGCAGTACATTCGAAGTGAGTGTTCGACTTCTGCCACCTTTCCTTTTAATTCGCCATTTTGATTTTGGCTTTGCTCCAGCCTTTGAATAGTGTCATCGTACAGTTTTTGCATTTCTAACAGTCTATTTCGACTACTCATGGACTTTCTTTTCCATACGGCGACGCTTTCTCTCTCCTGATGGACAGCTTGTTTTCCCTTGCTGATTTCTTGCCTGAATCTTTCTTTCTCTTGATCAATGGCCTTCTTGGCGGACCGTTTTTCTTCCTCCATAGCCAAACGGCAGCTTTCTATCTCTTTCTCGATCGCTCTCTTGTTGATTTCTCGTTCTTCTTCCATCAAACGGATGCCGTTCATTCTTTCTCTTTCTACAGCTATGAACTGACTCCGGCCGGCCTTTTGTATTTTTGCTTGTAATAGAAGGGCTTCTTTTTGATAAAGAGTGTTCTTGTCGCTTAAATCTGCATTTAAGTTCTTCAATTGCCTAATGATCCCGTCCCGCTCGTCAACCTCTAAGCTTGCCTTATAGAGTTCGCTCGCATGTTGGGTCTGTTGGATGTCCATTTTCCTTTTAACTTCTTTGAGTTCACTCCTTAAGATGTCGGCTTCAGACGGTACCACCCTTGTAAGCTCTTCGAGTGACACTGCTGGTCCTTGGTCAGATTCGGGAATCACATTATTAACCCTCAAACGTCTCCAAAGATCGTAATCTGGGGTAGTCATGTGCTCGGTATCTCCTTCCACCCTGATCCGATAACAATGATCTCAAGCCCTCATGATGGTTTGAATTTTTCCTTTGAACTCCCCTTTGAAAAGAAATTCAGTTTGGCTTAATCCGGCGGTATTGGGAATGAACTGTCGTGATCCGAACTGCCGAGACACTAAAAGCGAGCACAAAGCGATCCTCCATGCAATCCCAACATCATCGGCCCGATTGAAGTCACCACAATCAGTATAGAAAATAATTAACTTTACCGAGCCATGGGACCCTCCATGCTATGTCTTCATCTTGAATGTTCCTGAAGAAACTGGTCCACATTTTTGTTTTCAAATCCTCTCGCCATTCCTTAGCTAAGTATTCTCGTAAAGGCAAAAAACCTTGGAAGGATATCCCCGGCAGGACCCTCGTCGGCGTCTTCCACATGTGACTCAATCCATACTTGTAACAAATTGTGCGCATCCTCAAAACGTCATTCTTCATGTTTCCGGCTAGCATTGAAGGAAATGAAAGTCTCGACCAAGATTGCTGGTACTGGGTTTGCTTTCCGTTTCACCCGCTCAAACAAATCCAGAATGGCTATGTCAATGTTCCCGAGTACTCTTGGAAATATCACCAAGCCATATATTCCTAAAGCGAATAGGTCTATTTTCTTTGCCTCGTCTAGATGTGTCGGTATGATGTCCGAATACTTTCTCATGCAAAGACTGTATTATCTCCTCGGATTTGAAGGAGGCCACTAACCCAATCATCACTCATTCCCGCAATGGTTTTGAGTTTCGCAGTGTAATTCTGATTCCTCGGAGGCTTCGCGTAGATCCAATCTTCCTGAATATTTTTCTGGTTAAGTAAAGCGAAAGTATTTCTTCTACCGTAGGCATCATGTCCTGCCCATTGAAGGTGAAGCGACAAAAAGCCGATTCCGAGGCCGGACTATAGCTCGGAGTAGGGACCGGTTAATCCGAACATATAACAGCCTCCGCGATGTCGCCATAACTATTGCAGAACAAGTCTTGTAGTCTTCGGTCCCATCTTTCCCAAATGTTTTGAAGATCCTATAAGTCGCTACATTGGAGACTCACATAGGTGTATCCTCGCTATTACGCGTTAGATTCGCAAACCGTCCCCTTGGATTTTTCGGTTGACCTCGACCAATGTCCGATGACAAATTAAGCTCTTCTTTCCTAAGACACCTTTTTTTCCATGGTGAAAGACTTTCGATCAGAAAACCACTTGATCCAAGACCTTTATGTGATGCAAATGCAATGATGTATGAGAAAAAAAAAAAGCGAAAAGAAAACAAGTCGATGCAGATAAAATTGATAAATATATAAATAAAAGGACAAAATTAAATGCAGAATAAACACACAAAACAACCCTATTTATCTTGTCTAAAATACCTAAGGTTATTCGCATGGCTCTAACAGGGTGGGTTTCTATGTTCTCTACATGCAGTGTTGGTGCTAGGAGGTACCCCCGAATTGTCCTTGTTGTCCTCTACTAAGAGTAGCAAGGCCCCGATCATCACCCATTATAGGCTCCTTTCAATCGGGTTCAATTCGGGGACCCATTCGCTTATGCCCGTCTGAAGGAATGATATCCTTACGAAAGCATAAGGTACTCGAGCCCCAAGGTACTTGCTAGGCCCATACGGAGAAACGATATCTCCACGAAAGCATTAGCGTTTTCCCCACTTAAAAAGACGGGTTTATATGCCATATTTTAAATGCGTTAAAATAAACGCGCAATTATGACCGAATGTTAATTTAATAGTCACTTTAATCCGGAACTTCCAATATTAGTAAAGCGGTAATTATTTTAAAAGCTTGACTCTCATTTGTTTTTTTTCAAAAAAAACAAAAATTGTCCCCAGCGGAGTCACCATCTGTAGCGATGTCTTTTTTTTATCGCTAAAAAAACGTGGTGGATTTTTGAAGGTGTTTTTGAAAGGTGTTTGTGACTCTTTTGGATATAAAATATTTATTTCGTGGGGTTTTAAAAAAACCGCATTTTAAAAAAAATGGAGTCGCCACCGGCCACTTAGGTAGGCCGGACACCATAAAACCAGAGATTCAAAAAGATTGGGTTCGGGAGTCAGTTACGAATGGGGAAGGATAAGCACCCCCCACACCGCCCAAAATTGGTACTTTAATAATTACCGCTTTATTAATATTGGATTTTCTGGATTAAAGTGACGATTATTTTAAAATTCGGTCATAATTGCGAATTAATTTTAAGGGCCCCGTTATCTGAGTGTAAACGCCCAACCACTATCACTACGCCTGATACTGGCCCCGTTTACGCTCGAATAAAAGGGCACCGCATTAACAAGTTATAAATCATATGCAATCTTAGTGGTAAAAATATAAAACATGGCAAAATATTTAACTGCAATAAATGTTGACATAACAGAATACTAATCTAACATAAATGATATACTAGACTAAAACATGCATATATACATATTATTCTAAATAATAGATAAAAACAACTTTAACAAATTAGAATAACAATGCAGGAATAATTATGTCGTATATAGACGAACAAATATTTCAAAAAGACATACATGCCAGTAATAAAACATATTTCAACATATATGGAACAATATATTATGCATAAAAGAAGACACACTAACACGTAACCTAAAAGCCAAGAAAACATACAATACGTACAAAAATACAATAACATGTTTGTTTCTGAGTCAAATAGAACATAACATGTTTTAATACGAATAATGGATAAAAAATACATGACTATTATAAACTTAACACACATATACATATAAACATAAAATACGAGGCATATACGAGGACATAAAATAAAATAATAGAATATCAACATATACGATTATAATACGAACATGAATATTTACAAAGAATACAGATCAAAAATGAAAGAAAAATAAAAGTCAGTGGCAGAAATTAAAGAACAATAATATGTAATTTAGGGACGAAATTGCGAAACAAACAAAACCTAAAAGGATCAAAACTGTAATTAGACCAAGGGGCAGACCCAAAATGAAAAGTTCAAAAACGCGGGATGACTAAAGGCGTAATTTTACCATTTGAAAACTGATTCGGTGTAATTTAGGGACTGGATTACAAGATTTTGAATTATCAGGGGGACTGGGATTGTAATTATACCATGCGGCAAGACAAAAACGAAAATGTTGAAAACGCGGTGGGATTAAGTGTGTAATTTACCCATTTAGCAAAATAATAATACCTATATAAAGGCTATTTTTAGACCGAAATCAAATTTTCACCATTTCGTTTCATTTTCAGTTTTATAACCAAAAACTCATTCTTCGTTTTCTCTCAACCTTCTTCTGAAACCCAGAATCCGGCGGCCCGGCCGCCGTGTTCTCCGCCGCCGGCCGCCGCTAACCGGCGCTGGCGAGCCTCCAAAACACACCAAAATAACCCCTTTTCATCCTCAACATGAATCCGTGGTTGGATTCAGAGGATACACCCTTATTTGCCCTAGATCTAGAAAATACGAAGCGAAAAAAAAATATTTTTTAAACCAAAACGAAACTACAAGGGGTCTTCCCCTCCCTTTAGTTCACCATATCAGGCTTGGAGAAGCCGAAAGGCTTATCACTGAAGAAGGGAAGACCCACAAACGGCGACGGTAAGACGACTCTCCTTCTTTTTTTGTTTTTGTTTTACTCTTTTGTATATGCATGTAAAAATAAAAAAGAAGAAAAGAGGATTTACCACTGGACTTTTCTTTCGATTATCACTTGAATGTTTACAACTTTCAGCTTTTGTATTACAAGATCTCTGTTACCACTCTTTTTTTTGTTACCTCTTTCGTTACAACTCTCCCGTTACAAAAGTCCCCGTTTCATATATATCATTGTCTTTGTTTTGGTGCAAGTTGCATCTTGCTTTTTCAGATCTGAACTGACAATTTTTGCTTGTTGTCTTGGGCATGTTCTGAACACGGGGGTTGAATATCGGCGTGGTGGCGGTATGGGTGTTCTGCCAGCGGCCAGACGCGTTCTCGGCCGTTAGATCAGATCTGATCTAACGGTCGAGATGGCTTGAAGGACGAACGGCCTGGATGAAGCCTCGATTTGATGAGACGGCTCCAGATCTTGACACGTGGAGCTCCGCAGTCGAGGAGTCAGAACGCGTGGATCTTACGCTCACGTGGGATATTAAAGCGTCCGCGCGTGGACCACACGCGCGCGTGGCACTCGAACGGTCCATACGTGTGGAACACGCGGCTGGTAGATATTTTTGACTTCTTGGTTGTATCGTGGCCGTTGGATCAGATCTTGATCCAACGGCCCACAGTTACCTGCACACCATAATTGTAATTAGATAAGATTTGGGTTTGGGCCAACCGGGCCTTGTAATTTGTTTGTAATTGGACTTGGACTTCATTTTTATTTGGGTTTAATATATTTAATTTTTTTGATTTCATTTTATCAGCCCAATTATGTTAATAATAGAATTAGTATTATAATAGCAATACACATACATACGAAAACGTATACTTATATTATACAAACATTAATTAATATAACATTCTAGCATACGTACGTATAATCATACATATAATTAACATAACATCTATATATTAATCAAATATTCTCATACTCTAGATACATACACGATACACATACATCATTAATACGTATACATACATAGCTTATAATATACATGCACACACCACCTTATATTTATATTAGTAACATTCATATTTAATAAATATACATGAAAATAAGTGATTACAATTATACCTCTACATCATACCAAAGCATCAAAAGACTTCCTTTTTCAGGCAACTTAGTGTTTTTAGTATTGAGAATTAGGAGGGTATCTTTTGTTATAACCAACATATTTATTTCTTTTCTTAGTATCTTATGGAACATATAAGCATGATAGTTCCGGAGGACTTAGGACTTCAAAGATTTATAAGATTGAAAATTTTGATTTAATCAAAAGGTTAAAAAGCTTATAACATGGAGATTATTCTTTTATAGCTTGGTATCTTATGACATATTTTCAGTTAATAATATCTAAGTTTTTCTTTTGTCAAGGGTAGTACTTATTTCCATTACAAATACATAGTATAGCAAGGCAAAGAGGTGCATAAATAATGCAAACATAATAACATATTCATCAAAGGTGCCATGCTATGAATGTAACCACCCCAAAGAGCTCTATGTGAGCCTTATGAAAAATGATAATGTGCATTCAGAAGATACATGTTTCATACATTAAACACATAGAAACAAAGGTTGGAATGACACCGTGTCATCCGAGGAATATGCAACTACACTCACCTGATATCCCGAAGTTGCGGGATACCTGAACCACAATCATATCTTGTTATTTAACCAAATCCTTTCCTAGCTTCCTCTTAGCATCTTCTTCTTTACCAATACATGTACCTCAAAATAACCAATCATTAGAGTTTATCCACTTCAATCTTATAACTAGTTCCATTCTCTAAAGTTCAATCATTCAAACAATTACAAATTAATCCAATTCACTTGTTTACACACACACACACACACACACACACACATATATATATATATATACATCAAAACAGTCTAACATGCTTTCACATAGACGTAGAACAGTCCCTAGTATTTATATATTTTCACATATATATTTACAAAACAATCCCTAATATTTATATATTTCTCATATATGTTTACAAAACAGTCCTTATATTGGCATATATACATAAACACATCAAAACAAACATTAACATATTTTTATACATTCAAAACAGTCCCCATACTTTCATGTATACACAAAACAGTCCTAATCACACATGTTCACATATCTATATACCAAAACAATCCACATGAAGTCTTAACAACCCCTTATACTTGCAAAATAGCCCCTACTTTTATCAATCTAAAAACAGCCCACAATTGTTCCCATATATGCAAAACAATCCCAAATTCATATGCATACATATAAGTGCACAAAACAGTCCCTAACATATTTATATACTTTTTAAAACAATCCATACACTTGCATACATACTTATATGCATCAAAACAGTCCCAATACATATATATACACGACACAGTCCAATACATATATATACACAAAACAATCTACTATAAACCTTATTCTATTGCAAATTGATAAGTGTTCAAAAGTACTATTTTTATTACCCTTTTTACCCATATTATTGTTAGACTTAGGCTCATATTAGTTTCATAATTAGTCATTCATGCATTAATTCATGTTTCTTTCCACCGTTGAGCTTGATTACATAACTTGGTGGTTTTTGTGGAAAAATATGCTGCTTTGGTATGTTTTTTTTTGTGTGTGCAGAATCACTTGCCTAAACAAGGCTGGAACCAGTTGCCAAGGCAATGCATGAAAGAGATGCCGAGCTAGTTGCCAAGGCAATGTATGAAGGAGATGCCGAGTTAGTTGCCAATGTAATTTTTGACAAGGAATAAGATGATATGGTAGTCAAAATTGATGACTAGATAAGCCCAAGATGGCGTAGAGCAAAGTTAAATCCCAAAGGAGTTTGATTTTCATGAAGAGGTTAAAGAGAAATTAAATCTCAAGAAGATAGGAGAAGTTCTAGAAGGAATTTAAATATAATAAAGAATTATATTTTTTAAAGATAATTTAATTCCAACTTAACTTCCTCCTCAAGAAGGATTTTGACCTAGCCATCTTCTATTTAAAGGACCAAGCCGTCAAAGATCGAGAAAAAAGAAGAGAGGATTTTCGACAACTCCAAAGGGCAAGAAGGGAAAGATTTTGACAATAGAGCAAGGGGGAGAGAGTTTGATTTCTTCTTCTTCTTCTTTGCTTCCATTAGATTCATGGTTTGGGGATTATTCTTTGTATATCTTTTGAACCCAACCATGAACTAACTTGATTGGTTGGGGTTATTGTGTTTTGTGGTTGAGAAACAATTGGATTTTGTTTAGGTAATAATAGTTTGCACTTTTCTATTCAAGGTTTACTCATTCTTGGTTCTTATTCTTGTTTGCGAGTGAATTGGGAGAGGATCTCGTTACTTCATCTATTTATCTAATATCGGGAGAGTTAGATTCAAGAAACGAATGAGTATGGTCTTTATTCAATCTATTGATGTTGAAGATTAATCCGGCTTAGGAATAAGCTAAGGATTTCAACGGCTAAGAGGGGCGCAAGATTGGTTGTTGTCCACCTTTGATTCACGCAGGGATGTATTATCAAGGCATGCACAAATAGCTAGAGTTTCGAATTAGGGATAAGAAGAAACCATTGAAGAACGTTCCGCCGAACCTTGAAGTTGCTGCACAGCTGCCCGCCCAGCTAGTCGCCCAGGCAACCATCAATTAGTTACCAAGGCAACCCCGCTGTGCAAGTTGCCACGGCAACTGAGTTGCCCTTGCACTCTTTTACCAAGACGATCCAATCGGCTATCACTCTACAACTCACGATAACCTGGCATATTCTCTCTTTTTCTTTCATCTATTCTTTTAGTTTATTGCTTTTACTTTACTCATTAAAATCAACTCCTACTATCAATTGTGTTTTTACTTTTACAGTGCGATAACTAAAGAAAAGTGGCCCAAACCAATCCCTGTGGAGACGATACTCGTATCACTTTATTACTTGCGACGTGTATACTTGCACAATTGCGTAGCACGTATTACGCGCAACAAAAATCAGTCCTTGAGCTTTATAAAACAGTCCCCTATTTTCAGATTTACACAACACCCTATTTTCAGATTTACACAACAGCCCCGAAACAGTTCTTATTTTATTCAAAACAGTCCCTTACATTTACTTTCATATTTTACACCTCAAAACAGTCCACTTTGTATTCATATGCATTCAAAACAGTCCAATTATACATGTACATACATTTACGCATCAAAAATTCCACTAATGTTTATATTCATGCTTAATCAATCCATTATACTTGCATACATATTTACATGCATCAAAACAGTCCACACATTTGCATACATACTTATATATATCAAAACAGCCCACATGCTTTCTTTTACACACAAAACAGTCTAGTTTTCATATGTTCACATATATACATTCAATATAATGATCCAAAGCTTAGAGAAAGTATCAAAACTCTCAATTAACCATTTATATCCAAACGACAATTTCCTTCAATCTCTAATTGACCCCGGTTTCAAACTACTAATACAAGACCATATTCAATTACATTAAACAAACAAAAGTCCTAGCAATCTTCAAGAAATTTGATTATAAATTAACAGCTAACCTCTTATTAAACCCTTCATTAGATTACAATCCTTTAAGCTAACATTTTCCAGCAGCCTGTCAAAGATCCTAATGTGCTCAAAATCATCTAAACTTCAATTCATGTTACCCTTTCAATCGGTCAACCATCACAAATTCAGTAATTCTATACTAACATTTTTTATCAACTTCAATATCATAAAAACTCTCAAGAGACCTAAACAATAGCATCAAGGATACAATCTTCTAACAATTCAATCTCATTTTTTACTGAACCGAGAGGTTCTACATGCAATTACATACATTAACACAATTTAAACAATGGGTTCAAAGAAACTAGAAATTTACCGAATTCTTTGTGAGAAGTTGTCTTGATTTTTAGCTTCTTCATGAAGAATTTAAGACCTCCTAAAGCTTTCTCTTACTTTCGGCTATGGAGTTAGATAAAGAAAAGAGATAATGAACCCAATTTTTTTTGTTCATCCTTCAAATCATTTCCAAATGTCGTGAGTCATCCAACTCTCCTTACACCTTGCCTTGTCCATGTTTGGACAGGTGTTCAAGTCCTCTAATTATTTCTAATATAGCATGCAAACATCATAATTTCCTAAATTTTTGATTAGATCCTTTCTATGGTGATTATCTAATTTATTTCTTGTCTCAAAATGGTCATAATTACTTAATTAATCTTTTAGATGACTATTCTATAGCCATTTAACTAATGATCCATTGTAACAAACTGCTAGACCAATTATTGGGGTATTACATAGTCCTTGTCAAACTCGGGTTGGGTTAGGACCAATACATGAGTTAATACTTGCTTGAGTTTGTCAAAGCTGTGTTGTTGCTTTTCGGTTCATTAAAAAAGAATTATCATTTTGAAGAAGCTTAGTCAATGGTGCTATCAATATAGAGAATCCTTTAACGAACCTCTTATAATAGCCAGCAAGACCGAGGAAATTTTGAACTTTCCCAATATTCTTCAGTGGTCTTCATTCAATGATAGCTTGAATCTTTTTCGGGTCTACTTGAATACCCGTTCCAGACACAATGTGTCCCAAAAAGGAGACTTTAGTGAGCCAGAACTCACACCTACTAAATTTGGCATAAAATTGCTTTTTCCGAAGGGTTTGAAGCACAATACGAAAGTGATAGAATAGATTAATATATCATTAATGAACATCAATATAAACTTATCAAGATAGGGTCTAAAAACCCGATTCATAAGATCCACAAAGGCAACTAGTGTATTGGGCCATACCTAGACCGAAAAGCAATCTTGGGTACATCATATTCTTTGACCTTCATCTGGTAATACCCAAACCTTAAATTCATATTGGAAAAGATGATGGCATTCTTAAGTTGGTTAAAAAGATCCTCGATCCTCGGGAGAGGATACTTATTCATGATAGCCAGCTTATTCAATTGTCGATAGTCAATGCAAAGACGCATAGATCCATTTTTCTTCTTAACAAGAAGGACCGGAGCTCCCCAAGGTGGGAACTCAGTCGGATAAAACCCTTGTTTGACTAGTCTTAAATTTGGGCCTTGAGCTCTTTGAGTTCTATTAGAGCCATTATGTAGGGTATAATGGAAACCGAAATGGTTCCATGTTGCACCTCAATTCTAAACTCAACTTCACGCGTAGATGGTAAACCCAAAAGTTCATTGGGAAATACATCAAAAAATTCTTATACAGTGTCGATGTCTTACAATAGTGGTTCTTCCTTGTTCTTGCCTTCAATGGCATACAACAATGGATTACTATCTCCAGAGTTCATAAAAGCTATACTCTCCTTACCGAGACCTCATAAATACAACTTTTTTCTTACTATAATCCACCCAAGCTTGGTGTTCACCAAGCCAATCAAGCTTCAATATAACATCAAATTTATGGATAGAAAGAGCCATAAGGTTAACCGAAAAAGAAATCTCTTAAATTATTAGGGGACAGTTCTTGCATACTAAACTGACTACAACGATATCACCTAGTGGATTTATTACTATAATCTTAGTAGTTATAGGCCCAGCTCGTAGCTTAAACTTCTTTATCAATACGGTGCTTATAAAAGAATGAGTGGATCTAGGATCTATCAATGCATAAACAATATGAGAATATATGTCAATGGTACCTGTAATAATATCTGGACTGTAATAATATCTGGATCATCATTATCCCCACTGTTTCTTACATGATACACTTGAGTAGAAGCTTGGATTCTTATCGGTTTGGGGTCCTTATAGACCCACTAGGTCTTCCTATAGCTCTCGATGCAGTTTGTCTCTACCCCTTACTCTTAAAAGATTGTGCAGGTGACGCCAAAGTGACTTGTGCGGTAGCCTTAGAAGTGTTTATAGGATAATCCTTGATAAAATGACCTTGCTCACCATAATAAAAATAAGCTCCAATCTATTTACGACACTGACCTACTGGATGCCTTCTTTGGTAATAGGTACATGTGGGATATTGATATTCTTGACACGAGCCTTCAATACTTTCAATGGATATTGTCCTAACAACAGACTGCGACATAGTCGATGGCCTTGAAACATTGCCAGAATGAGAAGGTTATTGATAGCATTGTTGCTTAAGTCCATGTGACCTTCCATTCTTGTGTGGCAAGGGAGAACGAGAATCATCTCGAGGCCTCTTATCAAAATGAGATGACCCACCAATCCTCTGAGTTTTTTGAGTAGCTTCAATAGCAATGGCTCATTTTACGAGCTCTTGGAAATTAGTGATACCTAGAACAGTAAACAAAGGGTGATGTTTATCTCTAAGGCTCGCGATAAACATTTCGCACTTCTCTTATTCCTTCTTAATGTACTCAGCTCCATACTTATCATATTTGCAGAAGTCATGAATGTATTACTCCACTGTCCTTTCACCTTGTTTGAGATACAAGAAGATGTCTCACCTTTCGGCTAGATAAAAATCACTAATGTATTTCTTACGGAACACTTTTAGAAAGAATTCCCAGGTGATAGCTTCCTCTAAGACAGTGAAAATAGTTATTTCCCATCTATGTAGGGCTTCATCAACAATCAGTGCAAGAGCACACTAAAACTTGTACTCGTCAGAACACTGTAATTGCTTATTCAATCTCCTTAACATTTTATCAAGCCAGTATTTAGCAACCTCCGGGTTATCACTTTCCTTGCAGTGAACGTATAAGCTCTATATTGAGCAAGCTTGTCAATAGGAGCTCGAGACATAGAGGTAGCAACCATAGAAGATTGTGTTGTCTGCTCAGTCCTTAGAGTAGTCATAAATTGCTTGAACATCTCAGCCATGTTCTGATAACACTCAAATTGAGCAGTCTGGGCAAAGGATTCAGGATTTGGTACCTCATGTCGAGGTCTTTAAGGATTAGTAGGATTTTCCCCCTTAGCTCATCGCCACAAGTCAAGGAGCCGATAGAACACTCAACATTCTGATGAGTTTTTTTTTGACTCAGACATAATTACTATATAAAGAAAAATGATCAAGTTAGCTACAAGTCACAATATACACAATAATAAACTCCTAGGTGGCATATGCGATGCAATGGCAATACAATAGGCTTTGATTTAGTCCTAGAATCGACTAAACTCTGGATCTGATACCAGAAATGTAACACCCCTTCACGGTCTAGAAGAAAATTGGGTCAGAGATGCAATCGGTGAACGATAACAGTGATCGGTATAGTAATTCTGATGATTCAATGACAGTTCGATGATACGATGCAATTATTCAATAGTACTATACAATGAAACAATGATCTTAAATTGGCTAGATACAATATTTATCTTTTTAGAGACCAAACTGTAGTTGCAATAAATTAGAGGTTATTTTTAGAAATTAAACTTACCAATATGAAATTCAACTTATAAACAGTGAGCATGTAAATTTTTATCCCATTCAGAGGTCAGTTTCCTAGTCAATTAAGCCATTTAATAAACAATGACCATTTCGTGATTTACCAGACTCATTCCATAGCTTTTAACTGATTTACCTGTACCGATATCAGTGCTTGAAGAGGCTATACCGATATGCCTATGCCATAGTTGATATTACCGTTATAATGAAGGGTCTATACCGATAAAGAAACAAATCGTATCGGTACGCTATACATGACTCGATTAATAGCAAATTCTAGTAGCGTTTTGTCGTACCGAAATAGCCCAAGCTGTATCGGTATGAGCGAATGATACAATGAAAGGATTGGTACGGTCTAATTTAGTGTCGATACGCCAACCCTAAATCCCAAATTGACTGAATAGTGGTACCGGTACGGTACCACACATACCGTTACATTGCCACAGTAAAATTCCAATGTTGAATTCTCGTACCGATACTCCCAAGGTAGTATCAGTATGCCATGTTGACTAGCGTTGACAAGGTCTCAAAAATGCATACTCTTACCGATACGCCTACACCCGTATCGGTATAACATGGTCTATAATGACAATTTTATAACTGATTTTTATCCATTTTAGCCTATCAAAACATGTCCAAATTTCATGAAACTTTACCAGCAACCTTGTTATGCCTCAATCTACTAATATATAAAATTTCAAGGCTGAGTGAATCCTTTACCATGTTTTCACCTTTTAGAGCCAAATATGCATATTTTACTAACTTCTAACATACTGATAGGTCCATTTTATCTTAAACTTAGGCATACACATAACCATTATTTATACATATCCAAATGGGTCATTTATGCATACTTATACTCTATGCCACCGTTCTAAGAGTTTATAGACGAGAGAAACATTACATAGTCTTGTAGAGTGACTTGCAAAACTTGCTCATTTTCCGATCCTTGCAGCCTATGTTCCTTAACCTGAAATGTATGGAAATGAGATGCATTAGGCCTATTTAGCCTAGTGAGGTAGTCGATAACAATGTCATAAGCAATACAATGAATGCCAATAATATCAATGATAATATTTCAATGCATATAACATCTCAAATCATGCTTAGCAATGATTTCAACAACTTTAACCCTTGGGTCGATATGAGATAATGGATACATAAATTCCCAACCAACATCACCAAATCAATAAGTGGTCAAATCTCGCCAACATCGTCAATGGACCAATATCTCATACATTCTGCCAACATCGCCAAATAGAGCCTTAGTTCAAATATCGTAGTCTACTCCGTACCAATAAGCTCATGAATTCTATGGCATGCCACTTGTATCCAATTTCTATTCGAATCCAAGGTCCGGTGATTATGCCAATGACAATAACAGTATCGATGACAATAACAATATCAATGTTTCAATGATTCAATGTGGCCTTGTCCAATGATTCAATATAATCATGTATCAATGTTTCGACAATGTCAATGGCAATATCAATGATTCGATGAATAATAATTCAATGCAATGAACTTATCGATGCTTACCAATAATATCTCCTAAAAGGATCGATGCAATGGAACCTTGTAACTTGTTAGCTATGTAATAAACAATGAATGAAATCGAGGAGGCACCTAGCCAATTCTGAGACTCCAACTACACTCATCGATACTCTCGAAGTTTTAGGGCTTTCGAATGACTATTCATTTGTTTCTTAGTTTATTGGAATTCGGTGGATTTGGTGATTCTTCACCTTGATCGATTTGATCTACAAAGAATCAAAATTACAATAATTTCAATAACGATAACAAATTCATAGCAATCTTTAGCTATGAAAATCAATAAGGGTCAAGCTTTGATATCCCTAAAGAATTTCTAGGGTTCTTGCTTCTTGAACATGAAATTAAACATAGATTAAATTATGGAATCGATGAACCAATAAGGGGTTATGGCTTACCCGATCGATGGCTATAAATTAGGATTAAAAAACTTAAGAAAAACAAAGTGCTTGCTTGCCAATAGCTAGAGGAAGAAGATGAAGATGGTGTTTTTGCTTTTGATCCAATAACATGGTAAGTTTTCTTTCTTTTCATTTTAACTTGTGAGCTTTCCTTCATATGAAGGAACTCATTCTCCTAATCCCACGTATGTGGTGATTAGGCTTGAGGAGGGGCTAATCGCAAGGTTAGTCCCTCAACTTTCTATACTTTATACTTTTAGCCCAATAGTTTCTATATTAATAATTTAGTCACTATACGATGTTTCAATAATTTCAAAATGGTCCTTAATCAATAAAAATACTTAATTAGGATTCAGTACCCGAACAATTGACCACTCGCTAAAAAGGTCAATACAATATTTTGACTTCCCGGTGTAAGGTTTCTAATCGTCGAAACCCAATTCTGACTAGACCCAGTTTTAGGGTGTTACAAGCATCATAGATCCCTTTAATCTGACCTACATAACAATATTTAAGCCATTGCATATCTTTACATGGAATATCAACTTGAATCACATCAGCTGTTGAATTGGAAATATAAGAGGGTTCGAAAGCATTGAGATGGACACTCTTGCTACCCATAACTTCGGGTTGATCCACCTTCGACACATGACCCTCGCTCCCAGATGATACATGGAGATTACCCAATAGGACTTCTTTAAAAGACCTTCCATCTGTGAATGATTTAGGCTTATCCATGAAAACCCTAACCACAAGATCATTAGCAAATGTCTGAGTAGACGTGTTTCTAATGAGGAAAACTTGAATTTGAAAACCATCCATGCTCCTTTTATTTCCTGAAGAAACCGCCTTTATCGTTTCCTCCTGACGAAAGAACCTGGCGAAAGCAAACGTAGATCTCTTGTTGATTCTTCTAGGGTTATTGTATCAATGTAAACACCAATGACTTTCCCGTACATAGAAAATGTCTGTCTCAAGGTAGAAGGATGAATTCTTTTGCTAACATAGTTCACGAACACCGTTGTTGATGATCGCCCTCCATAGCCATTCCGAAACCTCAGATGACGTCGTTGCTGCGAGAGTCATTGTTGTCGAACGTCGTCCATGACTAATTACTGCTGCTTGCTATCTTAACAATAATCTTGTCAAAACAAATTGTTAGGATGCAATATTGAATGACTCGAAGAAGAAAAAAATGGAGGTCAACCATATGTCAAATTTCCACCATTAGTTCACAATAATATTATAAATAATTACAATTAAATTTATACAGAAACTCGAAAATTCGACTCAAATTTCATAAACTCGGCTGGATTAAAAAAATTTAAATAAAATCAAATCGTAAAATAAGACTTGTAAACTCAATTTTTTTTACACAAGTCGACCCAATCGAACGTCCGACCCTAATGGCTACATAGTGATTCTTGTAAACAATTTAGTTGTTGAAATCGACGTACTCATTGATCTTAAATTGGTTTCCACGGCAGATATTAATAATTTACTTGTTCAACCTCTCATTGAGGAAATGCAGGATTTCATGAATTAATGTCGACCAAGAGAACTTTTGCAACTCCTACTAGCTCATCCAAATGAAACAATTAATATTGGATTATTTTCAGCTAAATGCCAAAAACCTCAGATAATACCGAAACTAATTTAAAAACTATATGCAGAGCGATGTTCCCGGGCAATCCTTCCATCTTAGCTGTCTAAGCCCTATATAGACATACATATTAGATCGATGCATGACTTTATTTTAGGGACGAAAATAAAATTTAAATAAATAATACATAAAAAATTTATTTTTTTTAATTATATAAATTTTAAATTTTCAGAAACTTAACTGCCTCTTAATCTATCCTTGCTTAAGAACGGATTCATAAATTTATGTCCGGAGGTGCGAATCCTTAAAAATTTATATTTTAAAATTAAGAGGGTACCAAACAATTAATATTGGATTATTTTCAGCTAAATGCCAAAAACCTCAGATAATACCGAAACTAATTTAAAAACTATATGCAGAGCGATGTTCCCGGGAAATCCTTCCATCTTAGCTGTCTAAACCCTGTATAGACATACATATTGGACGGATGCATGGCTTTATTTTAGAGACGAAAATAAAATTTAAATAAATAACACATAAAATTTTTTAAATATTTTTGAATTATATAAATTTTAATTTTTTAAAAACGTAGTTGCTTCTTAATCCATTTCTGCTTAAAAACGGATTCATAAATTTAAGGAGATACGAATTCTTAAAAATTTATATTATAAAATTAAGAGGTATAAAATTATAAAATTTTATACGCATAAACTTAGATTATTTATAAAAAATACATAAATTATATAAAAAAATTAAATTTGAAGGGGCCCTCTTCAAAATCCTTCCATCCATCTCTTCCGTTACTATAGAGTAGGTTAGGGTGGGTGGAACAAACACCAAAACGGCCTCCCTTCCGTTACTTGCCTTGCATTAGCATAAACGGCGTTATGTAATTACTGCTTTTTTCAGTTTCAAAACTCCCTTTTAAGAATCCACCAACCTCTATTTTTCTTCTATTACTCGCCTGAACCAATCCAACCCAACCCTAAACAGCACCAACTACTCCATTTTCCCTCCAAATCAATGGCAATGGCAGTGGCAGTGGCAGTGGTGAGGGATTAGACAAAATTGTAAGGATTTCTTATTTGTTTCAGTACAATACTTTCTTTAAAGGCTTCAATCTTTCTTCAATGTTTTCCAATCCTCTCATTGTCTCCTTTACTCTCCTGCTTTCCATCCCTATTCTTTTCTTCTTCTTAGCCCCAAGTTTGAATCCTCAACCTCTGCCTCCCATTTCCGCCTCCGATGAACTCGATGACCTCCGTCTCTTCCACCGCGCCACCTCCCCTCCCTCCGCCCCTTCCCACCTCTCCTTCTCCTCCTCCCCTAAAATCGCCTTCCTTTTCTTGACCAACACTGACCTCCATTTCCTCCCCCTCTGGAACCGTTTCTTTAGCAACGCTAAATCTTCCCTTTACAACATCTACGTCCACGCCGACCCCACCGTCAACGTAATCCGACCCCCGCCCGACACCGTTTTTGGAGACAGATTCATCCCAAGCGCCAAACGCACTTTCCGGGCTTCCGCCACGCTTATCTCCGCCACCCGACGCCTCCTTGCAACCGCCATACTTGACGATCCCGCCAATGATTACTTCGCCGTCGTCTCTCAGTACTGCATCCCTCTCCATTCCTTCAATTACATCTACCGCTCCCTCTTCACCTCCAAAACCTTCGATCTAACCGCCAAATCTGATCCCGACTCGTCCGGATTGACTCAGTACGGTGTCCTCAAGCACAAATCTTACATCGAGATCATTTCCGAGGAACCCAGACTGTGGAAACGGTACGTAGCGCGTGGCCGCTTCGTGATGATGCCGGAGGTGCCTTTTGAGGAGTTCCGAGCTGGATCTCAGTTCTTTGTGTTGACTCGGAAAGACGCGTTGCTGGTGTTAAAAGATAGTACGCTTTGGAGGAAATTTAAGTTGCCATGTTTCCGAGCCGACGAGTGTTACCCGGAAGAGCATTATTTCCCAACCTTGTTATCAATGCAAGATCCAAATGGGGTGACTGGCTATACTCTAACTCGAGTTAATTGGACCGGAACCGTACAAGGGCACCCACATATGTATATGCCGAAAGAAGTGACGCCCGGGTTGATTTACGAGTTGAGGAAGTCGAATTACTCGAGTTCTTACTTGTTTGCTCGGAAGTTCTCTCCTGATTGTTTGATTCCCTTGATGCGTATTGCTGATTCCATCATTTTCAGAGATTGAGATTCTTCCTGGTGAGTTACCATCCTTTTAGTTGCTTTCCTTTCTTGGGTGAGTTTGTGTAGATTTGATTGTACGAATCGAATTCTTTAAGGTAGATGTTGTCTGGGAATCTGGAGAGTCTTGTAAGAGTGTCCGGGATGATCTATAGGTGAATGGAAATTGATACCATGGAATGTAACCAAACTGGAATCATTGTTTTGGTGATGCATTTGGTTCTGTCATTTCAATGTTTGCTCTTTTGCATATTGTTCATTGCTATTGTGTTATTACTTTTGCTAATTTAGGACTTACTATTTCGAGAAGCTTCGAGTGCATTTGAGCTTGCTGTACTCAGTCATTCATAACTGAAATTTGCTAAAAATTCTGGGCATTAGCCTATTTCCTAAAACCAAGGAAATCCACAGCTTCTTCATCCCTCCTTGTATGATGTTGATGAACTTTAAACATTGTATATAGCAAGATGAATCTGATTATCTTGTCATTGCAGTCTCATTCGCCATTTAAAACACAATGTTTAATGTTTTCTATTGATGTACTTTTACTTGACTAAATGACTTTTTAAGCATATAGTCTTCTGAATGGGACAATAATCTTAAAGAACGTTGGCCCAATTTTAAGTTAGATGTCGGAGTTTTGACCAATTTATTGAACCATTTTAGTATGATGAGTTATTTTGGGACATGCATAACCAAGTGAGGAAGAAGTGAGTTTTAGTCTAGTTTGAACTCGGGATCCTCTGGTTCTGTTTAGTTCTGGTTTTTGTGTGGAATTTAATTTGACCATATATATCAAGCAAAACTTGTACATTTTCTTGCTTCTCTGCTTGGGCGGGAGTTTCATGTGTGGATGTCCGTATAATGTGATTGTCCTCAAGTTATTGTTGTGTTTGCTCATGCTGATATTTCTCCTTGTCCTTGAATATAGATGCATTTTTTGAAACTCAATTTGCAACTGTACAAAGATTTTGAATGTCTTGGTGTTAGATTCTTCATGTGCTATGTGTTTTTTCACATATAATGGGGTGACTGGTGCTCTGCCTTTTCACAGGTGAAGAGAGATTTTCCCCCTATTTTGAGGATGTATGTAGCTCGGAGCACAAATTGCAGAGGGGAATATGGGTTTGAAGAGGCACAGAAGTGCCCACAACCAAGTTATAATCCCAAAAGCTCCAACATTGTTAGAATCAACAAGAGGGGTGGAGCTTTTGATAAAGTTGTAATTTGATGGTGTAACAGTAGGCAATATAGCATCACTAGGTTTCTGTCATTTTCTTGTTTGATTTTGTACATATTATGATGGTGGTATGGAATACAGCAATCAAAGTATATCGTTGTTCCTGATTGAGGCAAAAAGAAGCAAGTTGAAGAAGCATTGTATATATTACTATCTTTTTCTTTATTTTGTTACTTTCTTTTGAAATCGGCCCCCATTATACTATTATTGTCATCAATAGGCTAATGATCTTTTAAGAAGGTTTCCAATGAAAATATTGGTACTCTAAAATTGGCGTGACTTTACAGCCACACCATATGGAATAATCAACGCCACAAGAACAACACAACATATAAAATATCTAATAACATCAAAATATATTTGTTGATGCCAAAATGAGGAGGCATAGAACGAGGGAGGCGGAGATGATGGTCGGAGTTAAGAAAATGGGAGGAGAATAAGAAAGGTACAACCCTGTTAGTTTAGTCTTCCCAGACACTAAATGTGGTTTTTCTCATCGGGGGCATGGGTATTTATATCCCTTACTATTGTAGGAGTATTTCTAACCTCTTAGTATTGTGGGTGATTGGATAGTGTTAAATCCTGTGACAACCTATGGATGGGTAGGCAAAGCTAGGCTCAACTTTCAAGTATTAGGATTTGCATGTTCGTCACGTGGATATCAATGGCATCTGGCTTTGTTTGCTCACAAGACAACCTGAGGATCTCGGTTATGATAATCCCTGGAGGAGTTGTTATGGACTATCTCCAAAGTCTGAAAAATATAGAGGTTCGAAAGGATATTTTCGAAATTATGCTAATCTCCTAAGGCTTTGAATCCTCTTTGATTAATGAGGCGGGAACGAATTTTGTCATATAGGAATGATAACACCAGCATCTCTTCATAGATTAGTGCTTATTTGGTCAGTCATGCACTAGTTCTTGGATAAGCAGAGACATTATATATTGAAGTACTTTGAGGGATGTGAGACGCTGAAGCGCACATATTGTGGTTTTAATACTATCGGAGCACGAAGAGTATGGTCGTCTTCGTCTTTTTGAACCTACGATGCTTTTGAGGGTTGAATTTAGTAGAGGTGCCGTTAACAATGCTATTTATGTAATCATCTCCGATTTATTTCAAGTCGCCGATATATCTAGTCTAGGCGATTGAGGGGTATTTCAGACAATAGCGTTCACGCCTCTATAGAACTCGGATTGTCAGAGTACGAATGGATGTACTGTTGTAATTAACAAATGCCCTGAGCATCATATGTGCAGAAGCTTTTAATATTATAGAGTGGTACTGTCTCCACAAAAGTCCTCTCTATTTTTGGTGTTATCGAAGCATAGATCACTGCAGATATCTGCGTTTTGTCTATGGCCGACAATCGCAAATCAGAATCGAGTATCGTGAGATTTACGAAGTAAATATCGTACCTAAATTCAATTTGAAAGTTCAAAACAGGAAAGATCAATAGATAATAAAGCAAGCGTCATCTTGATACAGTTGAGGCTCCGTTAAATTTATCCCTAAGAAAAAATAAAAAGAAAATAACGATCAAACAAACGTCAATAGAACCAAAAATATACCAAAAGACAGAGAAAGACGTGTCATAAGACATAGTTATTCTTATTAGAAACTAGAAAGAAAAAAAAAACAAAGATAAAATATAATATAAGTAAGAAAAAAATTACTGTCGGTTGACCATCAACAATAAAAATAATATCGTCACCGACAGCAAAACCAAATGAAGAAGAGATGCTGCGCTAGAGAATTTTTTGAAAAAAAACCCTAAGGGTTTTCTTATCCAACTTAAAATTAGACTAAAATTCTACCTTAAAATGAAATTCACATTCTAAAAAAAATTCTTATATAGCATTTTTAATATATTTTAAATGTAGAATTTAGTCAATCAAGTTATTGTAAGTCGACTCATTAATTTGGATCTTAGTTAAACTAAATCTCATTCTTTAGCCGAATGATCCCATATGGGCCAAGTTCAAATGCTTTTTCTCTTTTCTTTGGTATTCTTTTGGTAAATTACAGCTGTAGTCATTTAATTGTGGCAACTCTTTCTTTTCCTTGATGTTCTATTGGTAAATTACAGCTGTAGTCATTGTAATCAACTATTCGGCTTCATATTTCTTTTGTCAATGGCAGCTAATTATTTACGTGATAGTTTATAAAATTAGTATATTTCTAAATTTAGTCATTAAAATCCTAATTATAAAAAAATGACCTTGACCTTTATGAATTATAACAATTTGATCTTAATTATAAAAATTCAAACAAATTATAACCATTCAGATGATAGGAGAAGCTGCCCATGCTTTTACTTTCCTTTGATTTCAATTCTTCAAAATTTGTTTTCATGTCTGGGTTGGATTCAGTTCAATCGATGACATTTACAATGATCTTTAAGGGTGGATTATGACCAAACACACCAACAGTTAGAGGTTAGCATTCGATCGTGTTGAGTCGAGTCAAATTAAAACATTTTTAGTTAGTTGAGTTGATGAGTCCTATTTTATATCTCACACTTTATTTGAAAAATGTTTAGTCGAGTTTATGAAATTCGAGTCAAGTCAAGTCGGGTTGTTCGAGTTTTCCGTTCAAATTTAATTGTAAACATTTATAATGTTATGATACTAATTAGTTCCAATTTAAACGATTTTCTATAACCATATACAATACACATATATATTTCTTCATATGTGATATATATATGTATCAATTAGAGTTGAGACACTGGACTCGAACTTGAAAATTGATCAACTAATTACAAAAAAATAACAAGTTATTAGAGTTATTTGAATTTCTATTTTATAACCCAAACTTTATTTGAATTTTTTGAGTCGAGTTTATGAAATTACAAAAACTTCATTTTTTTCAAGTCGAGTTTTACTCACCCCTACCAGCAATAGCGGCCACTAGCATTGGGTCAAAACTAGAGGTGACAATCGGGTCGTTCGGATCTAGTTTGGGTCAGGTCATTTCGGTTCGGTTGCTTTCGGTTTAGGTTCAATTCATGTCGGATCATATTTGATTCAAATTTAGTCCAGGTCTATGTTATTTCGGGGTTGGATCAATATTGGATCAGTTGATTTTTGGGTCGGTCAATATCGGATATGTTGTTTTTTCGGGTCGGGTCAATATGTGAAGATGATCTTTTAAAGGAGAAATGATGATATTAAACCATTAAACTATTACTAAAGTTGGTTGTTAATTAATAATATAATAGAAAAAAGAGAATAAAACATACATATTTGAGCAAATTAAATTCGAATTACTTTCGGTTTGGGTTTCTTTCAGTTTTAGTTAATTTTTGGCTCAGGTTATTTTCGGGTTCGATTACTTCCGGTTTGAGTTGATTTTCGATTCAGCTAAAATCGGTTCAATTTGCTTCGAGTTCATGTCAAATTTAAACCCTCATATTTAAATTTATATCAGATCTCGAATTGAATAAATCAATCCAAATTTCATGTCAAGTTTACCGGGTCTAGTCTAAACAGCTTACCGCCCCTGCCAAGTTTTTAATTCTCAATAGGCTCGTAAAGAAGGTTTACGGGGACGTTGGGAGCTAGCTCACAGTGGAACGAGACCTACTTGATCATCACGTACGATGAACATGGTAGGCCAGGCCTGATGGAATAGTGAGTCCGGACCCATTTTTGTTAAAGTTCGACACTGCCTGTTTCCGTTCAAATATTGATATTGATACACGCTGTTTTATTTTGCATGTGCATCAAATATTAAGAAAAAAAATAATATTATAATTTTATTTTAATGTATAATACTGATGAGCAAAGATTTATTTCTTTTTAGAGTTTTTATGTAAGCCTTAATACTAAAAAATAAATTTAAGATCTATGGTTAAGGTTTAAGATTATGATTTAGGATTATAGTTTAAGGTTCTTGAAAGTCGACGACAAGTTTTAAATCGCATTTCATATCTCGGTTTTTCAGTCTTTTTCGCCACATCGCGTATAACGGGAATCAAACCCCCTCTGCTGCTAGCGGGCGGATGGAGAATGTTCTACTTCGATCCAGCAACTTGTTAGGAGTAGGTTTTGGCTTGCCCCTTTCTCTAATAATAAGGTATCTAAAGCTCCTTCCTTCTGCTGGTGCGCAGGAGCGCACTTCCATTTTCCCCTTACTAAAAAAAGGGGTGTAATGAATAGAGATCTCCCACCAGCAGTCTTTTCTTCCTATCACTTCACTTCGATCGAGAGATCTGATCTCATCGGACCTCACTGGGAGGGGAAAAAAGTTGCATGCGAGGAGATCCCAATTCCGTGTATCCGGTTAAGCAAGCCCTGCCCAGCTTCCACCCAGACAAAAAACATGAGCACCAAGCGCGAAAGGTTGCTTTACTAAATAATATAAGGCGCGTTAGCGCTTTAGTTTTCAATAAGGGGCGGAGCTTGAAGAAGCGAAGCGAGCCTAGAGTAGCATTATGATTTAGAATTTAAAGTTAGGACTTAAAGTTTATTTTTTTAGTGTATGGATCAAGGTTATCTTGGATATTTTTCTGGGTCCTGAATAAAAACTAAAAAATAGGCTCACATATATTTCATCTATTTAAACTATTAATTTAAAATTTTATTGATAAATCACAAAAATATTATTAAACTTTTCACCTTATATTCGGTCAAAAATATAGATACTTTATTTTTATTCATTACTTTTTACATGATACAATGTGACTTTATATAAGAGGAATGACCTTTATCCAAGGAAATTGCATACTCAAAGATAACTACCACAAATTTGATTCTGCCAGCTCATTCTGTCAGCTCATGCTCTAACATTTCCCTCATTTTCGTTTTCCTGAAGATCTCGTAAGTAAACAACATTGAAAAGTCGTCGAAAGGTAGTGAACTGCTGCACAACACTGGGCTTATTAAGTTTCTCTCGAACAAAATGAAGATCAAGATTGACAGTCATGGAAACGGTGCTGATGTTATCACACCACACCTTGGGCACATCAAGCATCTCAATTCCCATACCAGTAAGGATAGATTGAACCCAGATAATTTTAGAAGCAGTGTCAGCTAAGCTTCTACATGCTGCTTCAGCTGTTGATCGTGATACAACACATTGTTTTTTGGATCCCCAAGTAAGCAGATGCGCTCCTAGAGAGACGCAATAACCTGTTGTTCTTCTTCGGCCGTCCACATCACTTCTTTAGTCGGCATAAGAGAATGGTGTTATAATCAGGGAGTCAGCTTATTGGGGGGAAACCACAAACCAAAATCGATCGTGCTCTTGAGATATCGAAGAATACGTAAAACAGCATGCCAGTGTACATTAGTTGGTCTTTGCACGTACTGAGAGACTTTGTTCACAACAAATGTGACATCAGGCCTATAATGACAAGGGTATTATAGGGATCCAACCACACTCCGATTACCCTGAACATCATTCAAAACTTTACCATCATGTCGACTAAGTTTGATATTGAACCATAGGTGTAGACACATCTTTAGCATCAAGCTGACCGATTTTGTGTAAAAGTTCGAGGGCAAACTTGTGTTGATTTAGGAAGAGACCACCATGCTCACATTGTACTTCGACTCCCAGGAAATAATGTAGTTCACCAAGATCTTTGAGAGAAAAATGACCATGTAGAGAGAATAATGTCTTGAATCTGAGCATCAGAATTGCCGATTAGAAGTATATCATCGACGTACACAACAAGGTATATTACAATGCCATCATGCTAACTAATGAATAAGAGGAAGCATGAAACCCTATTGTTAGCAAAACGATTTTAGTTTGAGGAACCAATTTCGCGGATCCTAGCATAGACCATAGAGTTCTTTCTTTAATTTACAAACAAGGGCTCTCCATTAGAATTTTATTGCACAAACCCAGCAGGTTGGTGCATATAAACAGTCTCCAATAGATCACATTTTAAAAAGGTATTATTGACATCAACTTGGTGAATTTTCTATTATCGAGTGACAACAATGGAAATAAGGATGTTAACAGTGAAGAACCGAACATCAGGGCTCAATGTTTCCAAAAAATTGTGATCAAAACTTGTATGAATCCTTTGGCCATAAGTCGAGCCTTCAATCTATTAAGAGTGCCATCAGGGTTGTGCTTGACCTTAAATAACCATTTATTTTCGATAGCCTTCTTGCTTGGGGGAAGTTCAACCAAGTCCCAAGTGTCATTGTCTTGCAAGGTATTGTATTCTACCATTACAGCCTGTGCCCAATCAGAATGTGTAAGAGCATCATGAACCGAGAGAGGGGTATCACTATAGGGAAGATGATAGAGCTTGGGCTAGAAGACATCGACCTTGCTGTGAGTGATCATAACATGTTGATTGAGAGAAGTGTGAGTGGTGTGAGATGTAGGCATACTATAATTAGGGTTACCAACCTCTGATTCATGAGTTCTTGTAGTAGCAATGGGAGAACTTTCATCCATTTTCTAGGAATATCCAATCTGTGGTCAATAAGAACACTTTTAGCGAGAGGCACATCTTTATGTACATAAATAGTGTCAAGAAATATGGATTTATCACAAGGAGAAGGCTCAACAGAGGTTGTTGATAGGGGAGATGTATGCATGTGGGCTTTTGTATGAGAAAAACTTGTTGAAGAAGAATGTTCTAGCACAGGTGTTGAAGTGGTTTGAGTAGGCAGCACTGGGACCTAACTAGAAGAGAACACTTGTTGCGTGGTAGAGGAACGACATTGTATGGAAGTACAAGGGAATATATTTTTGTTGAAGATAACATAACGAGAGATATACATTCTACTAGTAGGATCAAGATACTGATAACCATGGTGGCTGGGGGAATTCCCAAGAAAGATGCAGGGCTTAGAACGAAACTCTAACTTGTGTCTGTTCTATGGCCTGAGACATAGAAAACATTCACAACCAAAAACCTTGAAAAATTTATAATCTGAAACCTGACCAGTTAATATTTGGTGTGGAGACTTGTTGCAAGAACCTTAGAGGGCAGACGGTTAATTAAATACGTGACACTTAGCACAATATAAGCCCAAAATTTAAGAGGAAGAGAACCTGTGCAAGAAAAGTGAGGATTGTCTCAACAATGTGATGGTGCTTTCTTTCCACTATACCATTTTGCTAAGAGGTGTGTGGAAAAGAAATACGCCGTTGAATTCCAAGGTGTGCAAGAGTTAAATTAAGGAAGTGAAATTCAGCACCCTCATCCATTTGTATAGCTTTGAGTCGGGCATCATACTGATTTTGAACTAGAGTATAAAATAACTAGAATACAAAAGTGGCATCAAATTTCTTTTTAAGCAAATATAGCCAGCAATTTTGACAAGTCATGTCCACAAAAAAAATATAATACTGATAACCATTAGATAACAAAGGTGCATGACCCTAAAGATCCATTTCAACAAGTTCAAACGGAGATGAGTACACTGTATTAGAAAGACTTAAATGGTAAATTGTGGCTTTTCCCCAACTGACAAGCCTTACAAACAATATGTTTATTGAAAGCAAGAGATTTATTCAACACATTACTAATAACCTCAAAAGAGGGGTGTCTTAAATGGCGATGCCAAATCCAAAAAGGTGGAGAGTCATGAACATCAATAATCAAGGTTGTGATAGTTTTATTGTACAAGGTTTCAGATATGTTGTAAAGACCATCAGATTGTGTTTCCCTGAGCAATGTAACTCTAGTACTCTCATCTTTAACACAAAAATAGTCAGTATGAAACTCAAAATACACAGAGTTACCCCTAATAAAATGTGAAACAGATAAAAGATTCTTGGTGATCATAGGAATGTATAATAACTGACCAATAGAAAGAGGTATAACAAGAGCATATGTGCCAACATAAGAAGTAAAAGAGAAGAACCATCTCCCAGATGAGCTAAACCATTACTAGTATAGGGGTTGGCAGACTGTACAGTGGACGAGTCACTGCTAACATGCTGTGTAGCTCCCGAATCAGGAAACCATGCAATAATACTGAAGCCCAGAAAATCGGCGACCAATGAGTTGACCTGAACATATTCTATAAGCGAGCTAGATTTAAGTTGATCGGACGGAGTGGTAGTAACAAAGGGATCATAGGCAACATCTGTAGTTCCAGTGGTGTAACTAAGAACATTTGCTTGAGTGTTAGGAGGACGAGAAAAAGCTGAGGTAATACCTTTAAAGTTTAGGTCAAAACGATGCCAGTATATGTCAACTAAATGACCTAATTATCCACAGAGTTGACATTGAGAACATGGACGACCTTTAAAACGACCTACACTATAATGAGCATCTAGAGGATGGGTCTACAAGACAAGGAGAATGGGTTCATCACTGAATCTGGTGTTGTTGATGTCAATCGGTAGACGGAGAGGTTAGTAAGACGAGTTTCAGCATCAATGAGCATTAGCACTGCACTTTCAACAGTGTATGGATCTCTGCTGACAGAGATTACTACCACAAAATGGTCATAGTCTGGAGGTAACCCATTAAAAATGGTTGCGATCTGTTCGACAGCTGAAACTAATGAATTTCTTTTTAAGCAAATATAGACATCAATTTTGAAAAGTCATATCCACAAAAGAAATATAATACTGATAACCATTAGATAACAAAGGTGCATGACCCCAAAGATCCACTTCAACAAGTTCAAACAGACGAGGGGTTTCCTAAACGGTAAATTGTGGCTTTTCCCCAACTGACAAGCCTTACAAACAATATATTTATCAAAAGCAAGAGATTTATTCAACATATTGCTAATAACCTCAGACGAGGGGTGTCCTAAACGGTGATGCCAAATCCAAAAAGATAAAGAGTCATGAACATCATCAGTTAAGGCTGTGATAGCTTTATTGTACAAGGTTCCAGATATGCTGTAAAGACTATCAAATTGTGTTTCCCTAAATAATGTAGCTCTAGTACTCTTATCCTTAACATAACAATAGTCAGCATAAAACTCGAAATACACAGAGTTACCCCTAATAAAATGTGAAACCAATAAAAGAATCTTGGTGACCATAGAAACGTGTAATAACGACCAATATAAAGGGGGCGTTTAGGTATAACAAGAACATAGGTGGCAACATAAGAAATTAAAAGAGAAGAACCATCTCTTAGATAAACTAAACCATTATCAGTATAGGGGTTGGCAGACTATAGAGTGGACGAGTCACTGGTGACATGATGTGAAGCTCCCGAATTAGGAAATCATGCAGCAGTGTTGAAGGCCAAAAAATCAGCGACCAAAGAGTTGACCTGAACAGATTTTATAAGTGAGCTAGATTTAGGTTAATCGGATGGAGTGGCAGGAACAAAGGGATCATAGGCAACATCTGTAGTCTTGGTGTAACTGATAATATTTGCTTAAGTGTCAGGAGAACGAGAAGTAGGTGAGGTAATACCCTTGAAGTTTTGGTCAAAACGATGTCATCATATGTCAACTAAATAACCTAATTTTCCACAGAGTTAGCATTGAGAACGTGGATGACCTTTAAAATGACATCCACTATAATGAGCATCTAAAGGACGAGGGTCTGCAAGACAAGGAGAATGGACTTGCCGGTTGGAATCATCACTGAATCTGGTGTTGTTGATGTTAATCAGTAGACGAAGAGGGTCAACAAGACGAGTTTCAACATCAATGAGCACTGGCACTGTACTTTCAATAGTGATGACTTTATATAGGAGGAAAGACCCAATCGATGACTTTTATCCAAGGAAATTGTTTCCTAAAATATACCTATCACAGATTTGATTCTTAATAACAAATATCCAGCTTCTTTTGCCAGCTCATGCTCTAACATATACAATTGAAACACTAAATAGATAGATAGCTAATCTCTTTTTCTATGTTTTTCAATTCAACATAAAAAATTTCAAAACTCGCATACTATCCCCACTAAATTTTTATATATTTAGTTTTTTTTTTAATTTTTATGGGGGCCATAAAAGTGGAGCCCTTAGCAGGCACCCAGGATTCTCCTGTTATTGAGCCGGACATTCATAAGAGCACCAAAAAAGTTATAAAATTTCTGTTTGATACCGATACACTGTTTTATTTTTCTTTAAAATGCTCCATTTTATTTAATGGCATCTCTATACACTGTCGTTTACTAGTAAAGAATTAAACGACGCCGTTTCAATGTTTCGGGGGGATAAAACCATGTGATCTGCTAGGATTCCTTTTATCACAGAAATGAATGAAAATTTTGAGATTTTTCTCTTCAATATTTCCTCTATTTTCTATTTCAATTTATAGTAATAACCTATTTGATCCTTATATTATAGTAAAATTTTCATTTTGATCCTTTTACTATTTTTCGTACACTTTAGTACCTCTATTTTCATTTCTTCCATCACAATAGCTCTTTTACTATTTCTATTAAAAACATCCCACATGGCCAGTAAGCCAACCGAGTGTGAGCACGTAGTAAACTTATCCATGTTATTTATTTATTAATTATTATTATTATTATTATTATTGAATTAGAAACGAGGCCGAAGCCATTACACTACGAAATTTATCCATGTTATTTTAATTATTGAAAATCCAACATGAAATTTTGATTTCTTTTTCTTTTTTGTTTGCCCTCACGATTTTATAAGGTTTTGCCCTGACTAATTCTAACCGAACCGTGTCACATACATGGCTGTGGTGGGCGAGTCTCTCAGCAAAGATTTTCTACATACACAAGGTCGCGAATTCGAGACCTGCTTAGTGATACAAGTTGCTTACCACTTGAATCAACCTCGTTGATGATTTCTTTTCTTAATCACCAAATATAATAATAAAAGAAATAAAGATAAATGAGTGTTCGATGAAATAAGTAAAAGGATTATGTTCCATATGCATATTTTTTATAGGCTCATGGGAAGAAGAAATTCTTAATACATTATTCCTATTAAAATGAAAGCAGTGATAAACCATATTTTCTTTAACATTTAATTTTCAATTCATTTCATTAGAGAACATTTACATTCATGGCATGACAAATCAGAAGAAAATACAATAAACCCAAACTTATTCTAAATTCTCGAGCCATTCTAACTTAATTGTCTAGGTAAGGTATGGGACAAAAGCATGATGAACGAGGACCGACCTACTTAGGTCCTGTCAGGGGCTCTTGTCCCCCTCCCACGTAGGAGGATTTTTTTTACCTTATGTTTTATATTTTTTTCAAAAAATAATTAATTATGAATCTGCTCCATTTTTAACATTTTTGTTTTGTCCCTGTAACATTCCTAATAAAATAAAATGATTAAAGATAAAAAATGGCGAGAGTGTTGTGAATTGGATTTGAACCCACGACTTAACCATTTGAGATAAGCCCATCTCTAGTATGAATTACACCAATTTATATTTAAACTATATTTATGTTCGAACCAACAATTATTAAATAAATCCCAGTTAACCCCCAACCACATTATTGGTCTTTCATGCGTATCTGAATACCGAGAGAGATCCAAAAAATTCTAAATCTCTCCAATAACCACCAGCATCGATCTCGGCCATCGTCAATACGTGGTCGTCATCGACGATGCCGTCATGATCGTCTTTCCTCATGATCAAAACCATGCCCTTTACTCTCGGGAACCTTTCATGGGTCGTCATAAATCTTGCGTTAAAGTTTCGTCAGAGGTAACTTTTGAGTTTGACTGTTTCTGACCATTCTCTGATCGATCTTGTTGTGCACCGCCAGTACCAATGTGCTCCTAGTCCCCTAACCTACAATCCCATCTTCCTCTGTCCCATGCGCGACCTGCAACACTTGAGTTGGCATCGCCCCTATTGCTCCACCTTAGGCTTAACCGTGAGCTTTCATTTTTGACCCTACCCACTATCATGCTGTGGCCATCGTCCGTGACTCCGTATCACTATTTTGTATGGAAACTTCAAATTTAGAACCTCAAATCCCCTAACTTGTTGTGTATTCATATTTCCCTGTATCCGAGATTTTAAGGGACATTGAGTTCGAGTTCGAAGGTGATCAAAGAGAGTTTAAGGGTAGATCGATGTAGCTCAGAGTCTAGGTAATACTTTACTACCTCTTGTATATTTTACGATACTTGTTGGTAAATTGGTTAATGCATGAACGAATATGATTCTTTACGTGTTTATCATTGAAAATTTTAAAGTTGTGTTGATTTCGATAAAGGGATGTAAACTGGATAAGACCCGAATAGCTCGAATAGGAATTTGATTACTGGTAAGAAATCCAAGTTCAGTGAGTAATTGATAAGTAATCAACGTCGAAACCTTTAGCTCAAATTAATGCCTGTAATACTTGGATGAAAATGACAAAAATACCCTTAAGGTGTAAAACGGAACTTGGATACCCTTAATAGTATAAATGATTTAGGAACTAATATTTGACCTGATTAAACTCCTGATTCAACTCGTGAAACTCCTGATCTGTTTGGAATTTTTTTGCCTCAGGTTCCCAACCTTTGAGATTGCGCAATACCTATATTTCCCTGATTTCTGAATAAATGTCTGAAAACAAAATTTTTTAGAAATTTTCTAAATGTCTAAATTGATCAAAATGATTGAAATACCCTCGAGTTTTGAAAATACTTAAATACCCTCATGGCTCGATATAAGCGAATGCCTTTGACAAATCCTGGAAGTACTGATAAAACTTAAATGATGGTAACACCCCTTAAGGTTTTGGAACATGACCCAAGTATGTTAATTATTCCTGATGTCGTTGCAAGGATGGGAAAATATCGCATGAATACTTGTTCGACTGTTCAGAGTATGTTCAGTGTTGATTGTGAAGATAATTTGTACAATCATACAATGCAGTTGGTTCTAAAAAATGAATACCCGTGAGGTGTCCCTGTTCGAATACTTAGAGAGCATCGTATTATTGGGATATGTTTAGTTGGAATGGACTTGAAAGCCTGACAAGTCGTTAGAAATCTTGAATATTAGAAATCACCGATTGATCGTTATTAGGTTGAATTAAAAAATTGTCATGGAAGTCAAATGACCAAAATACTCCTGTTGGCCAAAATGATTGGAACATTCTTAATATATCATGTATCTTAAATGATTCTGATGTATCAATTCTCGAATGCTCGGTTGAAGCCGTTAGTACTAAACCCTTTTTATTAAGGATCTCGCTTCTAAAATCAATTCAAAATTGTTAAAATATCAATGTCTCTCTTCTTGAGATTTCTAGGTGCCTCCAAATAATAATTAATTCATCTAGTGTATTCCATATGCATATGAATATTCTCTCTGATAAAAAAATCAAGACTGTCTCTATGAACCGAAGCACAACTTATGTATGTCTGAGAGTATACCTTACTGTCTGGTTGATAGCATGCCATCTGGTTTCTGTTATACTAATAAACACATGTTTGATTCCTATTTTACTGATAAATACATGTTTGATTCATGTTTTTACACCAGTGCTACTGACTGCACTAAACTGATTTTTCTTGGGATACTATCTGGATATGATAAAAAGTCTCTACAGGCTCAGCCCTGATCAAGCTGGTAATTCCTTATGGGCCCAAAGTAACCCATTGGGTAGGTTCATACCTCGACTAGGATAATTCCTTATGGACCTAAGTTATTGTAATACCCCAAAATTTACTAAGTTGATTAAGGGTCATTTAGTACTAAGATAATAGCTTAAAAGCTAACTTAGTGACTAAAATGGCAAAAATGCGAAAGTTGGGATTTCTTTTATGGGTTTTGGAAAGGAAATTTCTAAGGTTTAAAGGTCTCATGTGATAGATAGTGAATTGAATAAGGTATTCTTAAAGTTTGGTTGAATTCCAAGGAAAATTAGAATAGGAATTGAAGTTTAAAAATGTAGTGACCAAAATGTAAATTTTGAAATATTTAAAAAGTTTAAGCTATTATCTTAGTACTAAATGACCCTTAATCAACTTAGTAAATTTTAGGGTATTACAGGTATCCCCTTAGGTTGGCACCTACGTCCAATGGACCTAGGGTAAGACCTTATAGACCTAAAGCATCCCCTTAGGTTGACACCTACATCCAATAGACCTAGGGTAAGACTTTATGGACCTAAGTTATCCCCTTAGGTTGGCTCTTTTGCCCTATGGTCCTAGGGTAAATCCTTATGGATACAATTTTGGGGAACTGCATATTAGTGTACGATTAGAGGGCAGTTAAGTGCTTCAAACAAAACTTTTCTTCCTCATTTAAATCTACTCTACTGAATAAAACACCAATGTCTGAAATTCTCTGTATAGTTTTTATCTGCACTCAATGGAACACACTAAACTTCCTAGCTCAACTTTTGTATTCTATCTCTTTTCTGATTCTTCAAACTATATGCATTTTGTCTGTTACTCAGGTGATCAGATAAAGAAAAACCTTGTTACCTTCAAGTGTATCATTACTATGAATATCAATTCATTTTAGAACATGTTGCTTATATCATCATGTAATGACCCAGATTTTGAAATCTGAGAGTCGGGTCAACCGAGGTGTTAACTTTGTATTTAGGGAGAAAGTTGGGCATTTGAGAGCTTAAGTGGGCTTTTATATGGTTGTTGGGCTTAAGTTATTGGTTGGGTGTTGGGTTGGAAAGATGATGAAAGGGTAATGAGGTAATTACCTCTTTTTGAAGAGAGAATGAAGGGAGCCTCTTTAATTTTTTTTTATAGAAAAGCTTGTTTTGGTGAGATTATCTTGTCCTTTTGTCTTCCTTCTTCATCCATCCCCATCTCTCTCCCAAGAACTAAAACTTAAAGGTTCAATCTTTGAGTTTAAAAGTGTAAATCTTGGAATTTTAGTTAAGGAAAGTGTTATCAGCTTGCAAGGATCTACATTTAGAGGTAAAAATCACAGAGTTTGGTGAAAGATAAGTTTTGGTGAGGGTTTAAGTTTTAGTACGAAAATGGGGTTTTAGAAGCCCATTCTTGGGTTAATTTGTGTTAATAGTCTTCCGGAGATCATCAACAATCTTATAAGTGTTTTGCAACCCTTTTTGTAGTGAAAGAAGTTGGAGAATCCTCCAAGGAGTTAAGGAAGAAGAATGTTTGAAAGGGGCTATCTTGGAAGCTTCGTTTTAGCAAAAAATTCAAGGTTAGTACACTACTAACCCTAATGTTTCCTGGAAATCATAAAAATAAGTCTTGATGCATGTTGTGGTGTTTTTGGTTTGGAGAGACCTTGGTTTCTCTTTAATGGTGAATGTTGAAATTTATGTTGTTAATGCTAAAATTTGGTAAAAATCTACTTAGACAACTCCTCATAACTTGTAGATGTACTTTGAGGCATAATTATTGAGTTTAAGGGGTATAATTAGGGTTATTCAAGCTTTAAAATTTGAATTCTAGGTTCGCATATTAGTATGGGCTATGCCAGTATCGGTACGCCTTTTCGGAAGATAATATTCTAAGTATTTTTTAAAAGGGGTATTGGAACGGGTTAGGGCGTATCGATACTACTATTCTATTGCCAATTCTAGTGGCAAAATCCCGTATCGGTACCATAACAGGGTGTATCGATACTGGTGGGGTTCCGATATACAAGGGTTGTGTATCGATACGTATCCTCATAGTAAGGTAGCTTGCCAGGTGAGAGGGTATCGATACGCAATGGCTATGTATCGGTACGTGTTCATGTATCAAAGTAACAAGCCAGGTGGTTGGGTATCGGTACGCAGGGGTAGTACCGATACAATAAGATGTGTATCGATACCCATTTAGGCGTATCGATACGCGCTGACAATTTGTCTAAGGAATTAGACTTTGAGTTTGGGGGTTCTATAATTCGAGGAAAAGGGCCCAAGAGGTCTTCTAAGGTATAAAATGATTACTAAAACTGAGAAACTGGTGTTTAGACCCCGTAAGTGGAATAAATGGCTAATAACTTGGTAATTATTGGGTGAATTGCTTGAGGTAGTAACCCACATGGATCTTTGGTGGATTAAATTGATGATGTGTGGTAACTAGGGTCCTTGCTGTGTACGGATATGATGCCTAGATAGTTGATTCAATCTTCGTGTGGTGGGATCCGGATACCCAGTAATATATGTTACAACACCTTGAAGATTCTTAGATGGAGGATCCTGATGCTATATGGACGCGGGCCTTATTCGAAGATGTTTGATGGGAGATTTTGAGCATGGATGGAGGATCTCGATGCTGCGTGGACGCAGGCCTCGTCCCCAAGAGTGTAGGATCACGATGCTATGTGGACGTGGGCCTCACTCAAAGTGTAGGATTTCGATGTTGTGTGGACGCAGACCTCACTTAACACTGTTTGATTTATCTGTGTGATGTTGTATTGATTTAATGATGTATATGTAAGTGTTGTGTGCTAGATCATACATCCATGTTGATACGTGTTTAGGCGATTATAGTAGCGTCATCATTATCATGACATGATATCATTTCATGTTACATTGCTTTATTTATATTTTTCATGAAGCATGGTTGAGTGGCTGTATATCCACTCAGCTTTGTTAGCTTAGCGTTCAGAATCGTTTTTTTCGTTCGCATGTAAATAGGTTGTTGTGTGGTTTGGAAGAGCACCATCAAGGCTAAGATTTCAGCATCGACTATTGTTGTTGATTATAATTATTGATGTAATGGATATGTATTTCGTAGGACCCTATGTATAATTATAACTCTCATTTTGTACTAAGTGTCTAAGTTGAATGTTTTTAATATTTGTATTTGGAGCTCCACTTATACTATTTTGAAATGCTTTAGATTTTTATCTATTTCTCAAATGAATGGACTTATGATTTATTGGACTTGTTATGATTTAGGCTTTGAAAACGAAAATTTTTATGGTAGTAGTTTTCGGCTTGGGGCCCAAATATGATATCCAGGTTGAAGGTGTTACATGACATGTCAGTATTATTGCTTTGCCGTATACCTGCTTGTGCCTATTGTATCATTCGGTAGTTCTGTATTACTGAGCTTTTCCAAGCTCAGGCAGTTACTTTCATCGCAGGTTAAAAGGGATCAATCATGGTTATTTAACGACATCAATTATTGGAGTTATTTCGGTGTTGCTTGTGGAGTACGGTACAATGTAATTTGAGGGCATGTATATCACGTCTTGTTTTATATTTGAGTCTGAAACTTATTTTATAACGTGTATTTATAAAAGTTGTCCTGTTAAATAAATAATTTATGTACTTGTACTTTAAATTTAGAATTTTTTATGGTTTTAAATGATATGGCAATTTGTTTTAATTGAAATTTTATAATGGGTCGCTCCAGTGACCCGAATGTGACACTTCAGGTTAGATCGAGTAACTCGTATCGATTTGGGTGTTACAGTCCCCAACCTCCAATCTTGGGTTCTCCCCAAGGATAAATATTTAAAAATGATTAATTCAATTACGGGTAACTGAAAAAGTCTAAACAACTAAAAAAGATGAGTACAGATAATCATGTTTACCGAGTTAACTTGAAAAACTAAACGGATTCTATAAACCTAAATTATAAATCTTAAACTCTAAAAATACATCTACTTATAATTCCCTAAATCTTAACCCTAAAATTTAACCTTAAACTCTAAATCTAATATTTTAGTGTGTGAACATAAAAAAGACACCAAAAAGGACAGATAATTTCTATTTAATATAATGGAGTTTTTTATATCTATTAGAATATAAATATATCTATTTAATAAAATATAGTTTTTATTATATATATTCTAAATGTCTATCATTGTCGGTCATACTGTTAACCTTAAAACCCAAACAGAAAGGCAAAACCCATGGCAGGCATATATTATCAATTGGGACTTGGCTGATGATTATGTTCCCACAATTAAAAGTAGTTAGGCAAAGACATGACATATGCTCAAATCCTATTTGTTATAATTTTGCAAAAAGCAAGAAAAAAATACAAATACATTCAGACAACAACAGACAAGACAATCCACCAAGTCAAAAAGATGATGTGCTCAGATTAAATGGATACTATGAATTTTTTAAAATAATTTCATAGATATGCCTAAAGATCAGCGTGCATGCTTTAAATGAGATAGTTTTTTTTTCATCATATATAAATTATTTTACAACTTTGAGAGAACAAAAAGAGATATAGACGTTTTAATAGGTAAAATAATTATTATTGTCACAAATTAGACATAGATTTCCATGTGTTTTGGGGGACTTATTCAAGAAGTGGCAATACAATAAGGCTCCCAAAAGAGAAGAGACCTCCTAGTCTCTTTGCATCCTTTTGAAACCATCACTAGCAATTGTTGATAATTCTTGGACATGGGTTGATTGGGCCTCCTCCAATAGTACTCGTAAGCATTGAATGATGTAGCCGCTGCCGTCGATGGTGGCGACGATGTTATCAGTCTGCCGGACACCCATGGCCGCAGCGACTGTCCTAGTGGTGGTGAGATGGTGGTTAGCTCAACTTTATCTTCCTTTTCCTTTCCGAGTTTAATTATGTCATCACAATGTTTTGGCCATGTAAGGTTCCTATTTGCTAAACATATGGGCTTGTTCACCATTACAGCTAACCTATGCACCTTCATTGCAGCAATTGGAAGTTTCTCTTCTTCTCCAAAGCTATCATACTCTTCTTCTAACTCCTCCACTTCATCTTCTTCGGTACTGGAAAAAGTGAGGACAAGGCGACCGTTTCGGCGTTGAGCAACGAAGTTGTTCTGTGAAGGCATGGAAACAGCTTCAAGAACCAATCGAGCGTTGTCTAGCCGGGTCTTTATCGGAAGAGATGCTCCATCTTTTCTTGAAAGGGAAGGAATTGGGGGAGGAAATGATCGGTGGTGGTATGTTGATTTCGTGCTAACAATTCTGGGTTCTTCGCCATGATCAAAACAATTGAATCTTTCTTGTTTTTGGTCTTGGTGTTGTTGATCTCTCTCTTTATGATCGTCTTCTTTCATGTCACCTGTTTCCAATGCAGGGGAGCCCGTTTCGGAACCGAGGATCTCGGTGCAAATTTCAAGGCTTTTTTCGCTTAAAGAGCTGGCTGATCTTTTGACTAGAGGATGAATATAGGGATCCGGAACCGACTTTGAAGACTCGGCCTCGGCCATTTGTGATATGATCGAGCTCCACACGTCGAATTGGCCAGGCTTTTCGAGTTCTTCTCCTTCTTCGGACGATGAGTCGGTGATGGAAGAAGCTGGGAATTGCAGGGACGATGAACCTTTTTGAGGGGAGACAATCCCTGTTGAGAGAGCCATTTCTTAGAGGACATTTTCGGCTGACAAAGTTCGCCTGAGTGAAGCTGCTGCAACCGTGGTTGTTGGTATTTCAACGGATCCGAGGATCGATCCTATGCCTGGTTTGTTGGTATCCATATCTGCTTCTTCAGTGATGCTCAAAGCTGAACATACGCGGAGACAATTGTTAAGTGGACCGGACATCTCCGAGTAGATTTTGGCTGATATTGTACTAAATTTGATCTGCATAAAGTGAAAAAAAAAGCCTCGTAAATATAGACACAGATGAAGTAATAAAAAAGATGGAGACAGGCCCGGCCTATAGCAGGAGCAACCTGAGCATCTGCTCAGGGCCCCCACTTTCATGGGGCCTCATTTGTGGTTGTGCTAACAAAAACTTAAAACCAATTGAGGAACAAAGCAACGAGAATAAGCACCTGTTTTAGTCATTTTCTCATTGGCCCTACTCTACGTTTTCATTTTATACTTTGCATGAAATGAGCCCTGAACGAAAATTAAAAAAATATATATTAATCTTGAGCTAAGGTATGATTTATTAATTTTTTCTTCACTTTTTCCATCCAGGGCCATCCCGGATATTTTCATCGTCAACCCATTTCCTCTTCTCCGAAGGCAAAGCAGTGGTCTCTTTGCAGACCTCTGTAGATGCTGTTGCTTTTCTCTTGAGCTAAGGTATGATTTATTAATCTTTTCTTCACTTTCTCCATTCAGGGCCGTCCCGGATATTTTCGAGACCCTGAGCGAAAATTAAAACAAAAATATTTTTTTATCTATTTGAACTATTAATTTAAAATTTTATTAATTAATCATAAAAATACAATTACATTCTTTTAATTCATTATTTTTCATTGTAATGACAACGTAGAGTGGGGCCCATGAGAAAATGGCTAAAACATGTGCCTATTCTCGTTGCTTTGTTCCTCAATTGGTTTTAAGCTTTTGTTAGCACAACCACAAATGAGGCCCCATGAAAGTGGGCTATAGGCCGGGCCTGTTGAAAACGGAAACTTGGAAGGGATCTTACGATGAGTCGTCCATGGTTTAGGAGCATCACTGATATTACTTGCAATGGCTTTGTTTGGCTCGGCAGGACTGCCCATGTTTGAATATTTACAGGTGCATTATTCTGCTGAAAAACAAAGTCAGCAAGGCAACCAGTTCCAATAGCAACCAAAGATGCTACAAATGGCTTCAGTAGAATCTAGATAAAACAAAAATAACCAAAATACAAACACAAACGAAATGAACAGAAATAAAGACAAAAAAAAAAAAGAACTTCTGAATGAATTTGAAAACTAATTACCATTCAAGTTAGATCAAATAAAAAATTAAATTTTTTTTCAGGTAAAGATTTCCCATGATTACTTGTATATTCTGAAATGGGCACATTCCTTGGGAGTAGCTCATAGTTCTTTTTGGTGTCTAATACGAATATGATTGCTGAATAATTGCTTAAATACAAATGTATAATGTCAAAAAAATATCTTCTAATGTTTGACTAAATAATTATTTTATTTTTTATTTTTTGAAGTAATTTAAATTTCAATACTTTATTTTCGATTAAAATATCTTTTTACAAATAAAAATTATTAGTCAACTAACAAAAAACAACTTGAAATAATTTAACAAAATAACACTCAACAAAAAAATAAATTTATATTTTATATAACTTTATAAAATTATTCTTTAAACTATTCAACATAAAGGGTTAAATTACTTCAAAAATAAATAAAAATCAAATTAATTATTCGGTCAAACATTATAAGTATTTTTTGACCTTTATGCCTAATAAAATTCAAAAATGATATTTTCTTCCCGAAATTTCAATTAACAAAAGAAATATAATGAATAATCATTCATGTATCTATAACTAACAAAGTTATCTCATACCTTAATATTTCTCAATTTGTATTGCTCAGGGGCTGGCTTTTTTACAACTAAGCCTAGAAACAAATTAAAATATGTGAGTTTAACTAGAGAATTTTGAATCGATTGTTCCATAATAATATATATAATTTTACAAGTTGAGATCAACAATAAAACATGAAAAAACTTTTTAAAAAAAATAATCTTAGTCATATGTTTACTCTCATTTAACTGTCCAAAAATGTGTACAACTAAACGAGTTTTGCATGGTATAAAGAAATCCTACCGTATATATAGTATTCAAAATGCACCAAACTATGTTGACAAGTGTATCTCCCACAAATAAAATTAAATTCAAACAAACCAAAATTCCGTAATATCAAAATAATCAATCATGCAAGAGCATATACTAACCAGACGAAATTAATGATGAGATCTACTACTTTGTGTTTCTTCCTCTTTTAACTCAATACCGCATACTTTGTTTTTTTTTTCACAAATTAACCGCTATTTGGTGTGAGTCATCGGATCTATACTCTGGTCAATCTGAGTGCCTCATTCGGAATCCTAAATATATAGTTCTACATATTGCAGGAGCAGGAGTCGATTCATACCAACATATCAATGGGATCAGCAGTCATAATCTGTCAATTCTCCTCCATAGGTACATCCGGAATATCGAACCTGTCTTCCACGATAGTCCTATTGATCACATGAACGGACGAGGGACGGTGATATCAAGTCAAGGAAACAAAAAACCCAACTCCACAAACAAACAAATCAATATTGAAGTGTAAATAAGATTGCATACAGATATAGGCAACTTCGTTGAACAAAAAAGGAAAGATATATTCAACCGTACAGTTAATTCTTGCTTTATAATTTTTAAATCAACTCTTATATTCAGAGGGGGAAAGAAACACCCACTTGAAAAAAAAAAAAAAAAGGATATCCAATAGCATAGGATCATCCTTCTCTCCTCGATTGCGGCTGTTATCTAGCTCCCTCATAATTTTAGGAGTAACCTATGTGAATGAGTGTGAGAAAGAGAGAGGTCTTACTAATTTATGCTTCTGTGTCTCAAGTAGAATTCTGAGGTTATTTTTATCTTCCTTGCGCAGTTCATTTTTGTACCTGCATGTATTTAGATAAAAATGCTTTATTACCAGGAGAGCAGGTGTTATGCGCTTGTGAGATGCTAAAGATATACTAAATGTTCTTTCAAACAAATCAAATTGATATATATATATGACATAAAAAGTTTGTGTTCTAATCTCAAACTCATAATTAAAATTTGATCTATATAAAATGAACTGTGAAGTGGAATGCTCAATCGGAAAATGTTATCCCCAAATTTTACTGACCGTTGCACAAAAGCCAAAAGTGACTGATGCCATATTACAGGCATTGTCCTTGTATCTTCAAGAAATCTCATAAAATGGTCAACAACAGCATCAACAACCTGATATGGCAGAGCCTATTTCTTCTCCAAAAGAAGCTTTATAAAAATAACTGCGACAATTTACCAAAAAAACATTAGAAAATTTGTAAGAAAAGGCACTAAAAAAGAATTGCTCCTCTTATAAAATGAAAGAAGACATATCAACAAGAGCTCCAGATCAAGGAACCATTAATCTTAAAACATGTTAAGAGGTTTCTTCTACTACCACCCATATTTTTTGCTTCAACAAGAGCATTTACGTCTATGTTTATGTGCAAGAGTATGTAAACAAGAAAGAAGAAATGCCAAAACATTATATTACCTTGTTGTGCCACAGTATTCCATTTCTGCAAGCCTCATTAATGCAACACTGCAATTCCATTTACAAATTAGAAGTCCTAATAAAATCATAACTCAACCGATTAAAATGAAAATCCAGCAGCTTTATGAGCAGAAATGGAATAAATCCACCACGTTCATAACATCAATTTCATGATCTTCTTGACCCAAGTCCCAACTAGAAATATATATATATGCACACACACGTTCCTAATTGAATAACATTATAATCTTTTATGCGTGAACTGCTCCAAGTACAATCAGGTAATTTCTTTTTTTATTCCTTTTTTGTTTGTTTAAAAGAAAAAGGTATTTTTTAAACTAAATATTTTTAAATAATTAAGAATATATAAACAGATATAGATAAAAAAAAGAATTTGAAACTCATATCAACCAGTTTCTTTGTAATTGAATTTTTTTTATTGACCAAAGGGATCAATTCTTTTTTTTAGTTCAAGCCAAACATGAAATACTATACAAGCAATTAACTTGCTTTTAAAGATTCATAAACCCAGCCACCTTCGCAACCTTCTTCATTATGTTTCTTCTAAAGAAGAGAAGAGATATATCTACAATGATAAGTACTAATTTCAAATGATTCTTACAGCAAAGGATGTTATTTCAGTTTCAACAAAGAGCTACAGGGTATCCACAAATTTTACCAAAGCCAGCAGGAAGATCCTCACCGGCAAACTCCCATTCAGTCAGCACCTCATATTGAATTTCTTATTTAGGCAAATAAATCTACTTCCAATTCTACATCCAGCAACTACAGTAAAAACTATGATAATAAGTTTGACATAACTAAACCAACAGTAAAATACCTTGAATGAAGCATAGTAATGGAGACTTTTTCAAGAACACTCCCAACGATAACTGCTTCCTTGAGATTGCATGTCCCCGACTGAAAAAGAACATGGACAAAAAAAGTAAGGTTTTATGTTAAAATAACTGAAAACAGCTTATCATACAATCCAAATGTAATCTCTAACACAAAGCCAATAGCCCAATTTTTATAAAAAAAATGAGAGAAGTCATGAAAAATCATGAAGCTGCAATATCAATCTAAAAGAGACAACTTGATGCTACAAGCTGACAGCAGTAAAAGCAAGAAGGGAATGCACAATGACGATGAAGTTTACTTGATTTGGTAGGGAAGAAAAGTAAAAATAGAAGGCAAAGATTCGTTATGGTGGGCAGAAAGTTGCATACCTTACACAATGGAAACAATACCCCTTTGTTAAATGCAGCAGGTTTGTATAGAGCCTTCTTCAATGACTGATATAGAGCAAAATGAAGTCGCTCATTCTTCCTAATATCATCTCTAACACGTGGAAGCAAGACTAGCCTATAAAAATGCTCTGCCTTCTTAGCACCCAAATTGGAAGCAAATATTCTTGTGGCTTGAAACATCGCATTTGGAGACCAATTCTCGGGCTGAGTCAAGTACAAAACATCCCGCCAAAGTTGCATTGAAGGAATGTGTTCAAAGGCTTTAGGCATTTTCCATGCTGCGTATTTGTTCAGAAACTTGCCAACTCTGCATATTTAGTTTATATCCAAATTTTAAGGGTTCTGAACTTTCTTTTATAGATGCGAAAAGAAACTTACAAACAAAAGGCGAGGAGTATAACCCCTATACAAATCTATGAGAGACTCATCCAACTTAGGCATAGTATGTGTTTCTGCAATTTAACAAATTGAACCATCAAACCTCATTTCTTATGAGGGAAAATTCGTCCACGGTATATTAAATAACCAAATACAATCAACTTAAAAAGTTACCTGAAGCAGCTTTTGCATCTCTCTCCTTGATCTTTTGAATTATAACGTCTGCAAGTGCTCTCTGTGAACCAGCATCCTTTGACAAGAATGCCTCCAACAATTTCTCATCATCCTCATCAATTTCCTCCTATAACGTAAAGTAAAAGAAGAGTATTTCGATTTACAAGAATAATTGCAATAGTTTGCAATTAGCAAGCAAAAAGAGGGAACCAAAAAATTCCCAATAAACTAAGGCACCATTTTCTTGTTACTTCTGAGACTTGCTTCCATTTGCTTCTATATCTCAAAATTGTTAAAAAGCAAAATCATATTTGACAGTAACAAAATCCCGACATCTTCTACATGAAAATTATAATTATTCATACTTTCAATCAAAAGGAAACAGTAACAGCAAATGGAGCCTAAGGCCCTAAAGATCAAATAAAATATAGTTACTTCATAATTGCCAAATTTACTTTGTGTCTCAGGAAATCCACCAAAATCATCAATATCCTCTTTTTCTTCATGTTTGATATATTCTTCTTCAACTGAAGCAAACGCACTCTTACCGTTCTCTTCTGAAGCTTCCTCTTCTATTTCCTTCTGTTGAAGCAGCGCTTCTTTCAAGATTTTCGAACTCATCCCCGACGAAATCATCTGCGAAAAGAACACACGCACGCAGTTTTTTAAAGAAAAACAAATCAGTAACAAAATACTAAACAAACGAAGAAAAATAAAAGGAAATCTGAAGGAAGGGAGGAAAATTTTACTTTGTCTTGCTTCTGGTAGTGTTTGGCAGCTTTGGAGTGTTTCTTCGAGGAGACGACGAAATCGTTATCAGTAAAAAATGGCTATGGATTTTGGTTTCGTTCTCTTTTGTTCTTCGCCATTGACGGAAAAAATATATGAAAAATCGAAGGGGATGAGGCGGCTATGGCAATGAAAAGAAACGAGGTTTTAATACCACATCGGTGCCGTTAACGATAAACGTGGTAGCCGCTAACAGAACGATGGAGAAGGGTAAGTTTTGATACAAACGGTTAGGGTTTTGGATTATTAGAGAAAGGGTAAGATTTTATTAACTGGTCTACTATTACAATAGGCCCAATTGCATCTATTTATAACTTGTATGCCTAATTATATAATTAGATTATCATCTCATACACAGATTTCATAAGCGCCTTAATTTTAAGATTTATTGTTTTAGTTTAGGGTTTAGAGTTTAAAGATTTAGTATAGATGTTTAAAATTTAGGGTTTATGGTTAAATTTTAAGGTTTAGGGTTAAAGTTTAGGTTTTAGGGTAATATGGTTAGGGATTTAGGATTTAACATATAAACCCTAAATTTTAACCTTAAACCCAAAATTCTATCAACAACCCCTAAATTCAAAACCGCTACACTTAAACCCCTAAACTCTAAATGAAGTCTCTAAACCCTAAAATTAAGACACTTGTGTAAATAAAGTTTCCACAAATGCTTGTGCATGAAATAATTACCCTATATAATTAACATTTTTAACAAACTAATGAGCCCAGTAAACTTATAACAGCCCAATGATAGAAATTCATTAGATTAACTTTCTTCTAACCCTCAACAACACATGTTTGTTTTTTGTTTTTTGTTTTTTGGAAAGAATGAACAATGACGATAAATGAATTTTGACAATGAATTACTAATATAATCTCTCTTTTTTCATTAGCTTTGTATATTTGGTGAATATTTTCTGTTTTAGTTTGTTTCATTTATTGTTTTTAATTTCATGGAAAAGACGAATAGCTTGAAGAATAAGCTTTGAATAATATTAAAATAGGTAAGGGCTAAAGTCTTGGTATGGTCATTTGTTGTTCTTTTAAGTTTTAGATATTGGGAAGGGTCTAAAGTACAACAGCTTAATTTAAGGTTAAAAAAAAGCACAACCGAAATGTTAGAAAAACACTCAACCTAAAATGTTATCAAAAAGTATAACATGTTCTTTGTGTGGTAATATTTTAGGTTGCGTGTTTTCTAACATTTTAAATTGCACTATTTTTTAACCTTAAATTAAGGGGTCACGCCCTAGACCCACCCTAGATATTGAGACTCAATATTTAGATAACTTATTTAATTTACTATTGATTTACATGTAATTGTATTTATTGTTAATAAGTGAACTACCAAGACTAAATTTCTAGATCCGCCCCCTGTGATCGGTGCATGTGGTGAGCGGTAAGAGATGAGTAAAGATGAGATGGTGAGCTTAACGTTGAAGAGTAATCAATATCTCCGGATAAAGATCTTTCGACTATTTGTTCGATGTGGACTCGACATTTCTGCGATACCAGACATTTTAAACACTCCATGAAAAGTTTATGGAAAACATCAAAAAATAATAATCTTTTGTTGGTTAGTATCAAATGAGAGATTCTGATAATGATGGAATGTGTTAGGGCTCTACCGATTGGGATTGTTTGATGTTGATGATGACCTCTTTGTGGGTTAAGCTATCTTATTACCGTCAGAGTTTGATCGAGGGGATTTAGTTGTCATGATAAGTAATTGCAGAGACGAAACTAGGAATAGACGAAGTGAGGGGTAAAATCGTTTAACTTTAAAATTAATAAGGACCTAACAAGTATTTAATTCAAATTTTAGGAGGGCATGACTTAATTTGACGTATTAAAATTATAATTTATCCTTACTGATTATTCCATTTCTATATTTTTAAATAAAAATGTTAGAGAGTTTATTATTTCGTCTTTTTGTGGTTTTAATTTTTAAACATTTATATATTTTTTAATATTTTAATATTTTATGATTTTTACAATTTTTACTTTCTTTTAATTTTGTAATTTTACATATTTTTATTTATTTTTATAATTTGTAATTGTATAACTATATATTAAAAAATATTTTTTATGATTATTTGCGATTTTTTATTTTAACATTATTACTTTATAATTTTATATAATTTTTTGAAAATATTTTTTAATATATTTTTCTGTTTTTTATCATTTTTAAAATGTTTCATTGTTTGTTAAGGTTGCAATTTCACAACGTCAAACGTCATTGTCTTAATGACTTATTTGTTCATTAACTACTATTAAAGTTGGTTAACAAGGGCCTAATTGATTTCTTCTATGTTCATAAATACTATTTTTTTTAGGCTTTAACACTTAAGTGTCTAATCTATATATGATTTTTCAAATAAGTATTTCAAGTATCTTTTGACCCAAGTAGGTGCATAACGTTTTATTTTATAACCCTTTTTAAGAATTTTTTGACAAAAACATTAAAAAAATTTGTCATTCAATAAAAATATGACATGACATATTTCTTAATTTTTATTTATTTTTGTTTTAAAAAATAGAAAATCATCAACTTTTTTTTAAAAAACAAAACTTTAATATTTTTCAAAACAACCCAACTCCCTAAATTTCTCTCCACCGTCATCGAACATCAAGTTGTCGTCCTCGAAGTGGGTCTCCTCCTTCTGCTGCAAGAGTTGTAGGCACTAGTTTGTCATTCGGCGTACGTTATTTGATAGAAGAGTTCACGTTCGATGTTCGTGGTTCGTTCTGCAGCTCGTTCGTTGGTTTTTGACAATGTAAGATTGGGATTATCGGTTATGGAGGGTCGACGAAAGAAGGGGAGGCTGGTGGTAGTTGAATCGACTATCGAAGGATAAGAATTTAGGGGTTTAGTGATTTAGGGTCAGAGAAATTAAAGATTTTATGGTTTTTTAATAAAATTAAAGATTTTTTATTTATTTTAAAATAAAAATTGAAGAAAATAACTTAAATAGGCATGTGTCGCGTTTTTATTGCATAACAAAATAAATTTTAAAGAAAATTTTTAAAAGAGTTACGAAATAAAACGTTAGGCATCTATTTGGACTGAAAAAACATTAAATATCTATTTTGAAAATCAGGTATAATGTGGACACTTATTTGAATACTAAGTTGGGTAAAGTACACTAAATATCCCTTTTGTTTTCGCTTTGTTTCGTTATGTTCACTAATTTTTTAAAAAATTAATTTTGGTCATTTTGTTATCGTTTCGTTCCGTTTTGGTCACTGAGCCGTTATTCTCCATTAGTTTGATGACATGACACGCTAATAGAAAGATTATTTTTTAGTTTTGACTCTTAAATTTTAGACAATATATAAATTTGACCCTGAACTTTCTTCTTTTTTTTTCTCCTCATTTTACCTTTTTTTTTCTTTTTCACTTCCATTCCATTTCCCTCATTGCACCTTCTTTCAGCACTGTCCATTACCACTCTGCTAAAAGCTCATATTCAGTCTCCAAAAGAGCCCATCATTTTCACCTTATCATCAAAAACCCTTCTTTCATCAACGAATCCCATTGCAAAATTCAACCTTTTTCCAACACAAAGTGGAAGTGACTTAGTTTCTACCTCCAAAGCATTAAAGCAAAATCCAGTGATATTGGTGACGGGAAGAAACTTAGCTAAGATTGTCTCCACTAGTAGTGGCAATGGTGTGGTATTCATTTTCATGTAATCAAGTTTTTTCTCTGTGATCCTCAATTCTACTAATTCACATAGGCAAATGCTCTGTAAGTGTTAATGTTGGCTTCATGTTGATAATTTGGGCATGATATTGGTGATGGGAAGAAACTTAAAGCATCAGGATATAGAAACAAGAATGTTGATTCTAAAGTCGAAGTAGAACCCAGTTCAGGCAACCTAGTGGAACAGAAAGCTCAACAAGTAGAGCCACCTAAACAAGACTACATCCATGTCCGAACTAGAAGGGGTCAAGCTATTGATAGTCACATATTAGCTGAAAGGGTAATTTGCTTCATGATAGTATTGAAATCATTTTTTAAATTCGTGCAGTGTATAAAAACTGAGATTTCGATACAAAATAGATTATTTGATTGTGGAACTTAGGCTTGTAGCCCTTTACATTTCACTGAGGGTAGGCTAGGAGAGAAAAGATAAGTGAAAGAATGAAAATTCTTCAGGATCTGGTCGCTGGTTGCAATAAGGTTGAATTTTGCAGTGGGATTCGTTGATGAAGAAGGGGTTTTGATGATAAGGTGATGAGGGGAGGAGAACGAATGATGGGTTCTTTTGGAGATTGAAGATGAGCTTTTAGCAGAGTGGTAATGGCGGTGCTGAAAGAAAGTGTAAAGAGGGAAATGAAATGGAAGTGAAAAAGAAAAAAAAAAGAAAAATGAGAAGAAAAAAGTTCAAGGGTGAAATATAAATCTTGTCTAAAATTTAGGAGTCAAACTAAAAATTAACCTTTTTATTAATGTGTCACGTCATTAAACTAATGGAGAATAATGGTTCAATGACCAAAACGGAACAGAACGATAACTAAAATGTCCAAAATCAATATTTTTAAAAACCAGTGACCAAAACAGAGCAAAATGAAAACAAAAGGGACCTCTAGTGTAGTTTAGCCTATTAGGTTTTCTTTTTACTAAGAAATAAACCAAAAGAAAAATACGTAAAAACTTCAAAATTACGTTTTATGTTGTAAATTTTAAAATAAATTAACAAGTTTCTGTTAAGGGGAGACAGCAAGGATCATTTCTCGCCGACCCAATATCTCTTCCATTCCGATTCCACTGCTTGCAAGCCAAGCAAGACAACATTCTTTTCAAAAAGAAAGAATAGGAAAATGCAAGACCCTTCCAGACCGGTAACTGGTTACCCGGTTCAGAACGTTAACGGCTGCGCTCCGCCACCACCCGCCACCTCGAGTACCGCCAACCCTTACGTTAACCCCAGCCCATACCCGTACTACCCAGCACCGCCACCCCGAAACCCACGCTCCACCTTCTTCCGTCGCCTCTTCGTCGTCTTTGCCGTACTCTTAATCATCTTCGGCATTATCCTTCTCATCATCTGGCTCGTCTTCCGCCCTCACCTCCCCGATTTCTCCATCCAATCCCTCTCCCTTTCCAACTTCAACGCGTCCAACCAGCGCGTGATCGGCACGTGGAATGCCCAGTTCCAGGTCTCCAATCCCAACAAGAAGCTCTCCATTTACTACGGAGACATTGTTTCCTCGGTTTTCCACAAGGACGACTTTTTGACAGAAACGAGGATTGAACCGTTCGTGCAGGGCACGCGCGAGGTGAACACAGCGGAGGCGAGTTACTCCGTGGTGGATTCTTTCGTGGACGGCAAGGTTGTCGACGCGATGAATGGAGAGAGGAGACGCGGTGAGATCAAGTTCAATATCAAGGTTGTCGCTGACGTTGCGTTTCGGTACGGTGGTTGGAGAGGACGGCGTAGGCTTCTTAGGGTTTGGTGTGACGACTTGGCGCTGTCTGGTTCCTCCGGGAAGATGACTGGTGGTTCCAAAAAATGCAGCGTTGATTGATTTACCGTGAGTATTGAGTTCGATTTCTTACTTGGTTTTCTCGGATCTTCCCCTTATCATATGCTAATTTAGGTAATTTCCAGGATTTCAAATGATCAATGAGAATATATTATTAGTCTTTATTTATTAAACTATTGAATTAATGGGTTGTTGGATGTTAATATACTGGTTCCTGGTGCATTAGTTTATTGAGTTCCATTTTCCAAATCCTTTTTGATAATCTTCTTAATTCAGAGTTAACTCTGAAGTTTACTTCGCAATTTGTTAGGTTGTAAGTGTAAACTTAATTCGTAACTTGAATGAAAATGATTGCCGAGTAGTTCTTCATTTTTATAAAGAAAATTGATCCAAGTTTTATGCTTACTTAAGCCTTGTCTAGTGTTTTGAACTTTGAACCTTCAGCTATGTGCTTTGAGAATGTCAAATTTTGATCCAAGATATGATCGAACCGGTTACTATACTAGCTATTATCATGACACCACTGGTATAATATTGAGCGGGTGGTGCTCTGCTGACTTTGTTCTGAACATGAAATGTGGATAATAGCCGTGGAAGTTGAATGAAGTTTGTCCTTTGTGGTGGACTGCTGGTCGGCTCGATTATACCTGTGGGCCTTAGTAAGCGTCTTATACTGAGATTTGGCTGTGGAACTATATCTTGGGGGTAGTGATTTGGTAAATTTTAGGATGAATGGGAGGGGAGAGGACCTGCATTTGGGTCCTTTTGTTTACAATGGCGAGCAGTTCACCATGTTAGTTAGCTGTCACGGACTCATGCTGATCTTTTTAATCCTTGATTTTATAGCCCATTCGTTGAACCGAGTTCCATAAGTTTGTCGGTGGTTGGATTCGAAGCTCCGCTCTGTTTTGTTAGTGGATTGGAAACTGAACTTTAAAGTTGTATGTAAATCTCACACTCGGTCACTGGCTTTTGTGATTTTTACATGCCAAGAATGTTGTTGTCTTGCAGTCTGGTCATTATTTGCCTTTGCAGTTCTTTCTACGGGTTGTTAGCTTTGCTAGATATGTGCATACTCGTTCGTTCTAGTTAGAAACGGTTTTACGCATCTATGCTCTATCTTTCCTATTTTAGTTGTACTCTCTTTACTAGTTTTGGATTGTATTGTTTTGACTTGTTTATTTTTTAAGCTTTCCCTTTTACCACAATTTTTTTCTTAGGCATGATTGTATTCCTTTTTCACTCGGGTCTAGTTGTAATCCTTGGTTGCATTTGGTGGTATTAATGAACATTTAGCTCACTCTTGATTCTAGTTTGTTTAGTGACTAGGAATTGAAATCAAATTTCACCCGTAATTTGGTTCATGGAACTTCAGATGTGAGGGAGTGATGGCGAATGTGCCATTGTCGTTGTTCTCGCCATTCATTTCTGGTTGTGCACCCAATATCTTCCAGCTTTTGATTTTGCAGGTGCGGATGGCTAAGAAAAAGCTCACTACTATGAAGAACACTGCATATGCATTCCATAAACGGTATGCATGGTTAAAAGGGTAAGCGGACAAGAGAAGGAGAATGAAGAAATTATTTGAATAGCTTTGGCAGATGTTGATCTGCCCCCAACTATCTGCATAATTTTCTTAAATCATGTGTTGTATATGAATGTAAATTTTATGGTGCTTTTTAGAAGGTTTATATAGAGTCTAGAATGAATAAAATACTAATTTGCTATCATTATTATAAATCTAGTCCTAAAAAATCTCGAGGGTTTGGGGCATGCATTTATTAGTTTTGGTTTTTATATACCGTTAATAGATTTTAGGGTAATTTCCACCCGTAGTCTCTTTTGTTTAGATTTTGTTTTATTTCGGTCACTTAAATTTAAAAAAGACTATTTTTGCCACTTGCGTTTGAAAACGTTTCTGTTTTGGTCACTGGATCGTTAGTCTTCTTTACTTTTGTTTTTAGTCTGTTTTGTTGTTCACTGATTTTATTTTAATTTTGTTTAAGTCACTTATGTTATCGTTTTGTTCTATTTTGGTCACTGTGAGACGTTAATAAAAATGAATAATTTCTAATTTAATCCTTAATTTTTTATTTTTTCACCATTTTCAAACAAAAAAACTCTAAAAAATTTCTCCTCCTCCAACTTTCATTTTTATTGATTCCATTGTCATCAATCGTTGTTGCTACCTTAGCTACCACGGCTATAAACATCTATTGAAATAGTAAAACGCAATTGATGTTAACTCTGATACAAAACTAACAAAAGAAGATAATTAAAATAATTATGTTATTCTCGTTCGCTAATATGATGACTCTTTTCTAAAGGTTGTGAATTATTCAATTTTAATCGAATTAACTGATTGAACTAAATTTTTTTCGGTTAATCAATCGTTTAATTTTAGGTAAAATTGATTAATAGTTAAGAGTTTCAAACTTCGATTATCGGTTAATTCGGTTCAAAATAAGTTAATTAACTGAATTAATTAAAATTATTATATATTATATATTAAATATTTATTTTTGGTCATTAAACTTTAAAAAATTATAAAATGATCATTAAATTTTTTGATATATTATAAAATGGTCATTAAACTTTTATCAAATTAATATAAAATGAAAGTTCGGCGACTAAAAAGACCATTTTAGCATAATTTAGTGACTAATTGTGTAATTTACCTAAAATTTTATAACAAATTTTGGTTAATTCAAAAACGGACCGAATTAACCAAATTTTTTTCAGTTCGATTAAAAATTTTCAAAAAAAATTCAATTCGACTAACGGTTAAAATGAAAAAAAAATCGACTAATAGATTTTGGGTGGTTCGGTCCGATCGGTTAACAAAATGCACACCCTTACTCCTTTCAAGAAATCGAAGAAAACAAAAAAAAAAATCATTCAAAAAATTAAAGACAAACAAAGCGTTTGCGTGTTTCCAATGGAACACAGAGTTAACAAACCCGATCGGTGGAGGGGATAAATTTTAAGAGACAAAAAGATTATAATTTTTTTTATTTAAAGATGGCGAAAAATAAAATTTTAAAAGTATAGAGATTAAATTAAAAATTATCTATTTTTATTAATATGACATGTCATCAAATTAACGGAGATTAATGGCCCAAAAACCTGACTTAAACAAAAAAAATTAAAATCGGTGGCCAAAACAAAACAAACCGAAAACAAAAGTAACAAAGACTAACGGTCCAGTGACCAAAACAAAAACATTTTCAAACGCAAAGTGACAAGAATAGTCTTTTTAAATTTGAGTGATAAAAATAGAACAAAACCAAAAATTATATAATCTTGGTGGTGGCTTGAGGTTGTCCTGAGATGATGTGCCATTGATGAGGAACAGGGGCAAGGTGGTCGAGGGTATGATATGGATTCTCTGAGATAGATTGGTGTTGTGTGAAATCAAACAGGAGGAAATGTTGGAGAAAATGCAAGGCGGAAAAGATTTTAATGTTATGACCTATAGATGCATCTATTCCTTGCTCTGTCTTTTATTTTTCTAGAAAAATTGAAAATTATGCGATTCATAATGTATAACAAAAAAGTCTTTCAAGATTTTTCAATCTCTCACCACTGTAAATCCGTTGTCGGAGAGAGGTAACCAATCATTGCTCTTTTGCCCTCTTGCGTGCCAGAAAACGTTCTCTAGCTGCTGCAACTGCATCTTCACCTCTTTTATGATGGTCACTTTTTTGTTGTTCAACAGATGGTTGTTTCTCTAAGGTGGTCTCCTGTACTTCGGTGTCTGGAAGTATATCTTTGGCTATTGGCTGTGAATTTTGGGACTTGAATATTTCTCGAGAACTTGTTTCATCTCGAGTCCGATCATTTGCAGCAGAAGACTCGGGAGCAGTTGAGTCAGGCAATGGCTGAACACCATTGGATACATCTTTCTCTTTCTCATTCACATCCTCATCCTCATCCTCATGTTTCCTTAATTCAGGCTTTCTTGGCTTTGCTTCATTTGCCCCAAAGGCAACATTTTTACCAAGGTTGAAGTAAAAATCACTCAAGTCACTCTTTTTGGTAACCTTTACAACAAGAAAATGGCATCAACCAGATAAGTTACAGAATTGTTAATTTAGGAGTCAAAGTAAAACCAATAACATCTAGACAGGAGAAAGAAGAAAAGTGCGGAAATAAATGACAAAGAACAACAAACACCCTATTTATCACCCCACTCACAAATAAATGTTCAATGTAAATTACATATTCCACCTTCACTATTTAGCCAACTCTAATAAATGTGAAAAATTATAATCCCATAAAAAATAAGCATTCCAACTGATATATATGTGTGTGTGTGTGCACGCAAACAGCATTTCTTCAATATGAATCTCAAGCTGGAAAGATAATCTTAACACCATTAATGCTAACTGCATTTATGCTTGTTCAGGATTGAAAAAGCCTAAGCCGAATATGCATAAGAAAATGCCGCTATTCACTCTTTAACCCTCAGCTAAATGTTTTCCACCTTTCAGTTTACTGCTACAATAAAATATGCCAGCATAAAAAGAAAATCATAATGCGAAATAAATATAAAAGAGACTACCTTCTCATAAATGTTTCATCTCAGATGATGACTAAATTTGGGATATAATGTTCCTAAACACACACATATACATAAATAAATAAATCAACTAAATGAAATGGTCCTGGCAGATAAAGCAATATGAAGAATATGATGCTTTATGACACATAACCTATACCTCCTGCAGCAAATCTGTTCCATTACATAATTTACTTTCAAGCAATCCTTCAAAATTAGAACCAATATTGACTTGTGAGAGGAAAAGAGGTGAAGAATCAAAAAGTCGATTTTTTTTTGTGTGTGTGTGTGGAGAGGGGGGGGGGACATTATAGTTTTGGCGAGGGCAGACTACCCAAGTCCAAGATCAAGGAATGATATAGACCGTATAGTGAACTACTAGGGGTACTTATAGATCACCGCTAAATGAGATTTTTGATGAGACTCGATCCATACTAATGAATACTCAACTAACTGAACTAAGCCAACCCTTGGAACAAACCAAAGTTTAGTTTTCCCTTTTGTGGTGGATTAGTAAACAATAATTACATTGCTTATATGCATGCAAGTAAGAATTACCAAATTCACAAGTCACATATACAGAGCATTGTAAGTAATATTTCAACAAATATTGCCACTTCAAGCAGATAAAAACCAAAATCAATTTGTTTATCCAGGACGCACAAATCGACATATTTAGAGCAACAGCAGCATGCTAAACACCATAGGGATTACTAGCAATTCATTCAATCATAAGTGGTGTAACATATAATAAATGTAACAACCAATCGCGTAAACAGAGAAGTGGGAAGAAAGCATCACATGAAATTGCAGAAAAGCCAAACTTACATCCTCTTTCTCCTCTCGAAGTTGTCGTATGCGCTCCTCCTCCATCCATTTTGCCTGCTCAGCAAGCTTTTTCTTGTAGGCACTGGTCACAAACTTATCTTTATCTGCATAAAGGTGATCCTCTTTACTTCTCTCTTTCACAAGCTTCCTTTCGTATACTATCTCCTGTTCCCATTTCCGTTGCTCTGCTTTTTTCATTAAATTATGAATATATTTTGGCTGCCCAAAACATTCAACATTATCATCAGTCATATTGATGACTAATTTCAGGTTAGCTTTGATGAATTGTGGAATAAATTTATGTCAGCTGCATCGTATATAAAGATTTTTCATGGGTACAAACAAAAGGGAACAATTAAGCTAATAGCCAGCAAATAATACTGGAAACCACGAAAATCCTTAAATTTATTAGAAAAATACACCTTTCGCTCTTCGCGATCTTGAACACGGGGGCGAACGACCTTCTCTTTCATCTCATCGTAAACTCCATCGTAATCAAACACCGAAGGATCTTCCTCTAAAGCTTTCTTATGTTGCTCCTCTACCTTCGAAAAAGAAAAAAAAAAGATAAATTTCAGTTAAGTTAAAAAAACCCTAGAAAGGGGAACAAAGGAAATCAAGGTGAATCTTACATCCTTCAGAGCTTTGTTCTTGCTAGCTTGGCGGGAAATCTCTCTCTCCACGTCATCATCTTCGTCTTCCTGGAAGCCGCGAGGAGGAGGGAGCGGTGGTCTTGTCGCCGGCTTTTTCTGCTGGGACGGAGGAACCCTAAGTTGTAAACCGTACTTCTTCATATTTTTTTTCAGAACAAAATTGTGATCCAATTCCTTATGCAATTTTTGATCCAAAGCGTTAGCAAATTGTAAGGTATTTCGGTCTTCTCTAAATAAGACTGAGAATTTGAGACTCCATTTTCTACCCGATTTTCCGAGTAAAGTAGATCGAAGGTAAAATCTTTTTAAATAATTAATATAAATAGGGTAAACTACACTGGTAGTTCTTACACTTTTAGGGTATTTTCAATACAAATATCAAACTTTTAAAATTTTTATTACAGTCACTCAACTTTTAATTCGCTTTCACTACGGTCACTGCCGTCACTTGCCGTTTAAAAATTACTGATGTGGCAGGTTATATTTTTTTTTCTTTTCTCTCCTTTTCTTCATCTTCTATCAATTTTCTCTATGGCTGGTCATTACCCATCAACCTTTTTATTCTTCCTCTCCAAGCATTACTTCTCCATCAAATTTTTTTTCTTTTTCATCAAACTCTTTATTTCCTCCTCTTCACACGACCAACAAAACTGAAATATTCAAGGTGCAAAGGATCCACCCTAGATGTTGCGTATAGAAAGAATCACATAAGCAAAGCAAGCACATACTTAAGGCAGTGTAATGGGAAATTTATGCAACTTGTAAAGTATTTTAGGGTCTTCATAGAATATGCTTTAAAATGTTTTGCTAATTCAATCACTTTATTAACAAAAATTCGTTAAGAAGGAATAATCTCTTACACCAAAAATGTTCCAGCAAGAACATATAAACAGGAAAGAACAATCAACATTTTATTAACTTGCGAGTTAATCATTGCATGCATTTTTCTAACGTTTATGGATTCCATTGAACCAGTTTTGCATGTTTGATGTTTTTGGTTTTAATCAAATGATTTTGGAACTTGTGCTTGAATCATTTCGTTGAGTTTAAACTTGAAAGTACCCAAAGCAGTGGCGATAGTGACAACTTCTCACTTTGTTTCGAGAACTTTCCATGGAGCATAAAACAAGGCCAACCTGGGTCAGATTAGATTAAGGAATCAACTCATGACTCACAATGGTTTGAGGTCTGTGAACAAACTAGACATGTTGCAGATGATGAATGACCAGCCATGGAGGAAATGATAGAAAAAGAAGAAGAAAAGGGAGAAGATAGGTGTCACGTCAGCATTTTTTAATGCCAAGTGACGTCAGTGACCGTAATAAAAGTGAATTAAAAGTTAAGTGACTGTAATAATAGTTTTAAAAGTTTGGTGACCATATTAAAAATACTAAAAGTTTAGAGACTACCAGTGGAATTTACCCTATAAATTATTGCCTCAAATAAAGAAATGTAATTTAAATTATGCAGAGATAAAAAAAAATTAAATTATGCATTTCTATATCATTATAATATGTCTAAATATTTTTAAATAATTATTTATCGAAAAAATATTTTTAAATAATTAACATATCTTGAAATATAAATTATGTTTACCAACATTTGATTCTAACAAATTATTAATCTTTATCTATTATAATTTTTTTTAAAAATTAAGTAACATATTAATTAGTCGTAAACCACATCGTACAACGCATAGGTGATAATTCATTTAGAACCATCAAAATCAAACCATAAAAGAGATTTACAATTAAGTACTCATTGGGCCATATGTGTTACCGGATGAGCAAATTTTGATTTAATTAAAAAAATTATTCTTTTTAATTTTGAATTATTTGAGTAAATTTAAATAACTGTAGTGAATTTCAAGTTCGAGTCCATTTTGATTTTATCAACTTGAAAAATTGAATTTTTGCTATTTTACGATTTAGTCTCTAATTTTCTTTTTTCTTCGATTCCTCTTTCCTTATAAGTTTATTTTGATCAAATTTAAACCACATGCTTTTAAATCACTGTAGAATATTTATTTACATCCAATTCATCTGTTTGTAAATAGATTTTCTCTTTTTTAAATTTAGACCCTCAACTCTATATGATTTTTTCATTTCTTCAATTTCTCCTTCGTTTTAAGTATATTTTAATCATATTTAAAGCACATGCTCCACTAACATTATATCCATGTAACTTCAATTTATATTTTTAACAAATGTTTGTGTGCGCGCGTATGTGTGTCTGCATGTGTAACTTAGATATGTCTACTAAATGTAATACCCTAAACCCGCTATTGAAGTTATTAATGCTACAATACCATTGCTATAAAACATCTATCCGTAAAACCAGATTAATCTAAAATTCATTCTATAAAAGCAATCCAATGTGTGTACTAAATCTGTGTTGTAATGTTCCAAATATAACATTCACAATAATTTCGTAAATAAACAAATTAAATCCAGTCCAAAGTCACAGTTCTGAAAATAACAGTAAAACATGTAAAAGTAGTAGTAACAATAAGATTCACGAAATTATGTCGATTCTGAGCCTAACCAAGACATTCAATCCGTAAAAACAAAAGTAAAATAGAGAATGAGTTACGAAGCCAATGTGATACCTAGAATGATTGTATGTGCTTTGCTTATTGAGTTCAAGAGCATGTTGTCTGTGAATTATGTTTAGAAAATTTTGCACGTTTCTTGAAATCTTAGACAAGTTAATATAAAATCCATGGCATGATAAATAAGATTATAAATTACTAATTATAACCATTTAGTTACAAGCATTAGAACATTGAACAAGATACGCGTTGAGGTGTTTGATTTGTGTTTTAAGTGTTTTTGATGTGTCATTGATGTTAGTAAATATTCGATGCATTTTGAGAAGCTAAAATAGGTTGTGGTGCCATTTTAACCATCTGGTACATTCAATACCAGTACTAACGTGTTGGTAATTTTAAAAAAAATCTTTTAACAAGAAAATATGCATGAACATGTACAACATTAAAATAGACAATCAAATATATAATAAAAAACATTAAGATTCACACATCTATGTGTTGCTGTGATCTCTTAGTATTCACTAAAGGCACTGTTGAGGCTGCGTTGGGTGTAAAGAATGTCATGGAGGCTTTTTATGTGATGTCAGGATTGCAAATGAATACATCAAAGAGTGAACTCTTTTGTGTAGGAATGAAGCTTGATGAAATGCAAAATTTGGTTGAGCAGACTGGTTTCAGAGGTGGCTCTCTTCTAGTGAGATACTTAGGAGTTCCATTGGTCACTAAGAGCTTATCTATTGTAGATTGTGAGGGCTTTGGTAGAGAAGATAGTAAAAGAGATAAGGAGTTGGCCTTCAAAATGTTTGTCTTGTGCTAGAAGATTACAACTTATCCATGCTGTTATCTTTAACATTCAAAATTTTTGGAGTCGGGTGTTTGTTATTAAGCAGGTTGAAAGACTGCAATTTTTTTCCTATAAAAGGGCTCAGATGGTTCGGCCAGAGGGGCTCGAGTAAGCTAGAAAAGGATATGTTATTCGAAAAGTGAAGATGGGCTTGAGGTGAAGAATATTCTAGTTTGGAATCGGGCATGCATGATAAGGTGCTTGTGGATCCTTCTTACCCAATCGCGCCCCTTTGGGGTTGTATGGATTGAGAAATACGTGTTAACGGGATTTTTATTTAGCAAGCCACTGTGAAAAACAATTATAGTTGGGCTTGGAAAAAATTCCCAGACTAAAAGATGACTATGCATTGGTTGGTAATTTGGATGGGGTTTTAAAGCCAAGAATGTATGGGAGGCCCTTAGACATAAGAATGAGAGAGTTTCTTGGTTCAATGTTATTTGGGGAGGTTTGTCGATACCTCGTCATTCATTTATTGTTTGGCTTGTGTTGCAAGATAGATTGTCAACGAAGGCTAGGATGTTGTGTTAGGAAGGTGAAATCGATCAACGGTGTTCATTGTGTGAGTCTGGTGTTGAATGCATGAACTATTTATTTGCTGAATGTGTTTACTCAAGACAAGTTTGAGGAGCAGTGTTGCAGACCAATCTTACTGTTGCTTGCTGAGCAGATATGGTGAGTTGGGTGCAGAAGCATGGAAAGGAGAAGTCTCTGAAGGTTGCCATTGTTCGTTTAGTATGGTGTTATTACCTTTACTATATCTGGCAGGAGAGAAACTATAAGATGCATGAGGTTGATTCTCGACAGGCAGTTGTTGTGGTCTCGCAGATCAAAATGGATGTTAGGATGAAGCTATAGGGTTGCACAAAACTTATTCTTTCCTCCCATTCTCTTGCTGCTGAGTGGGGGTTGGTATAGTTTTATGTTTTTTGATTTGTTGCATTGTTTCTGATTTTTTAGATTGTATATTGGGGGTATTTTTGGATGAATAAGATAACATCAATTTATCCAAAAAAACAAAAACATTAAGGTTAAAGGTTACTCATCTTTCTTCATTTGTGTGACTAGAGTATTTCAATATCTTTGTATTTCTCACCATTGCTCCAACACACCTACAAGAGACAATTAAACAATCTTTGGTATCTAAAATTTTTTGGATCCTTTGACATTAATCTCAATGTCTCTAGTTCCTTTTGGAACCCATACTTGCCTAATTTTATAAGATTTTCGTTTCTTTATATGACAAGTATCTGTAGTATGATCATGATAATGACAATGTGAGCATTTTGCCATTATAGAACAAGATTCATGAGGTCCTTTTTATATGCTCTCTTCAATTTCTAACCGTTGTGGGGTTTTGGAGGGAACTTGGAGCTGTTGAAAGCCATTAAACCGAGTATTAAATGCCCATCTACACATTGGTTCAAAACCTTGTATAATGATTTTAAAACCTTTAAGTGGGATTAGGGATGGCCATAGGTCGGGTTGGGTCAGGTTTTTGGCTAATTCGCACCCGGCCCAAAAATTTAACACCTTCATTCAAACTTAATCCAACATTTTATGATGTTCCACCCGACCCGAACTTAAATTCTAAGATAAAAACCCGAACTTGACCCGATATAAATAAAAAAATATCAATTTTCATTATTATTCAATAAAATAAAGAGCTAACTGAAAAAATACAAATAGAGAGGGAAAGACAAAATAGGGAGATAATTGAAATATATATATATATATATATATATATATATATATATATATATATATATATATATATATAAATATATAAAAAGAAAGGGCATTGTAGCAGTTATACCTAAATAGTTAAAATAAAATTAAACTATTATTTTGGGTTGGGTTGGGTAGGGTAGGGTATTTTTCACCTTAAACCCAAGCTCGAACCGACCTTATCCTTAAAAAATCCGACCCTAACCGACAATTTTCTTTAAAAAGTTCAACCCTATAAGATCGGGTCGGAAGTCATGGGTATGGGTCAAATAGCCATCCCTAGGTGGGATTTGTAAAAACTAGTCATTACAAGGGACATGGTATCGAAACCATTACCTAAGGTTTCAAAACCTTAAGCATGGTTTCAAAACCATTGCTATGGTGTTGAAATCATTGCCATGGGTTCTGCCCGAATGGTTTCGAGACCTTCTAAGGAAGGTTTCGAAACCAACATTTAAAGACCCAAAAATTGGCTAAGTGTTGACTTTTTAAGTATATTCGATATAGGATCAAAGGCTGGTGATTTAAAAACATTTTGACAACTTAAAAATGATTTTTTGACAAATTTAGTTCAAATACTTGACTTTACATGTAACAACCTAAATTTCTTATATTAGTAAACTGGGTCCACTATTCGGGTTTTGAATATTTTAGGGTGACAATTAAAATAAGGAATTATTTTAAAGTTCAGTGAATGATGATTGGGCTTGATTTGAACAATTATCAAAGCTTGAGTCCAAAGATTAAAATAAAGAGAAGACATGTGTTATTTTATTGGAATGTGGTTTTTGAATTTAAATAGGTGTGGGTGGTTGAAAAAATAGGGAAAAGATTTTATGAAGAGAGAGAAAAGGGGAAAGGTGAGGTTATATAGGAGAGGGAGAAAATATGAGAGAAAATGAAAGGGAGAGCAGTGGCGGAGCCAAGATTTTCATCTAATGGGGTCAAGAGTAAAGTATGAGGTATGAAAGATTACCATACCACTATAATAAGTATTGTTGACCCCATACCCTAACAAATTAAGTGGGGTCAAATCTAACATTTCCTATGAAAAATTCCATATTACCACATTAAAAACTCCATATCCAATAAATGAAGTGGGGTCAATTGCACCATAATTTTTATGCTACATCCGCCCATAGCGGGCAGCTTTCAACCTTGATTCGCGGTCGTGGCTCTCTTCGCCGACACCATCAGCTCTGCCTCGATGAGATAAGTCGATCAGTAATCATTCTGTCGTTGTTGTCACTTTCTAGAGTAAGAAGAGAAAAGAATCAAAAAAGCTCAAAAAGGGTGTTTCATCGCTCTCCATCAATTTCTGTTGCCACCATCAGCCTCAACAACATCGAAAATGGTGGTCTAGAGCTTGTCGCTCGTTTTCTATTATCGAAAGCTGCTGCACGTGCCGTCGTTTGCACGTGGGATTACTCCAGCAGCGGTTGGGGCTTTATAGCTGGTTGGGCCAGCCGTTAAGTCAGTTTATCAGGCTGGTCTAGATCAGGTCCACTGAGCTGTTGTTGACCTCGAGCCGAGCCGTCGTTGACCCCAAGCTGAGTCATTGTTAACCCTGAGCTGAGGTGTTATTGACTGAGCCGTTGATTGTTGACCAAGCCGTTAACTGTTGAACAGGCTGTTGACTTTTTTAAGACCTTACTTGGGGTTTCTCGACGTTCTGAGTCTGTCAGCGCAGTCTATTTAGCCAAATTTAAATTATGTAAGCTATTTTTATGCATTTTTATGGATCAGTTAGTGAATGAGGTTAATTAATATTTATTGTATTCGTATATTTATGAGGATTATTCAGACTCGAATACCGGATCAAGAAAATCATTTGAGGAGCTCGAGTAAGGATTTATCAATAATCGCTTAAGGTTAATACACCTCAAGTTTCGAGACCGGTAGTATAAGACTTGATACCTATGAGATGCTTGATGATGTTACGAATATGATGAGACTTATGGGGGCTTTAGAGACCACACAGGGTCATTTGAGATGCCCATATAATTACTTGATGATTGTTTGATTAATTGATAATCTTGATGCCTTGTATGTTTGTTCGAATAGATTGATGAGATTTGATGGAATTATGCTTAAGGGGTAAATACTCGATTAAATGATTATGAAGCTGATAATTAATATTAATTGACTGACTGTATTAGTAAACAAACCCTAATAACTTTCATAAGCTTTAGGGATCAAATAAAGAGTTGTATTATCATAATTTGAGTAAATTGTGTGAACCAGTGAATAGGGTATCGATACGAGCTTCGGCTGTACCGGTATATGATTGAGGATTGTATCGGTACGGTCGACCCATATCGGTACTTGTTAAAGTTAAGGATTTCTAGTAAGCTATGTCAATATTGGTACGTGTGTGAGTATCGGTACCCAGGGGGTACCTTACCGATACTCGTGTTCAAGTATCGATGCCCACATAATGATATAATCTCTAAATGCTAATAAAAAGATAGAAATTGATGTGGAACTTTAATAGAGATAATTGATGAGAATAATTATGTACTCCTCCATAAAGAACTAACAACTCGGTAATGTAAAAGTAATGACGTGTTATCGTTCAGCAATAATAGGGAGATCCTTGGGATCATGTTGCTTGTATGCCGGGTAGGCACTTGACTAGTTGAGTCATGACGTTGTTGAGAATCTGGATACCCTATTCTTAATATTGTAGTATGATAAATTGATGTGTACTCGATGTTGTGTGATTCCGAGTACGGTTGTGACATACCTGATACTAGGTGATCCCGGGTACAATGTTGTGGTTTAGTGTTTGATGCTTTGTGATCTCGAATATGGTTGTACGTAATACTCAATGCTGTGTGATCCCGAGTATGGATGTGTTGTACTTGATACTGTGTGATTCTGAGTACAGTCGTAGAATACCTGATGCTAGGTGATCCTAGGTATTGTGTGTGTCGCAGCAAGGGCTTAGCACAACTTTTTAAGGAAAATATAAACAAAGGAGTTTCCACCAATCATTTTTACAAGGTGTGATTGGATCACCTAAAAACGAGTCGTTTTAATAAAAACTTTTTATTTTATTAAAATAACAATTTTGGTCTGCAAAAACACAAAAAATAAATTCGGGAGTCGGTTACGCGTGGGGAAAGGTGAGCACCCCCACAACGCCCAAAAATTGGTACCTAGCCGATTACAAGTTGTCTTTTTGTCGAAATTTGCAAGTTCATATAGAATTTAAATTATCATCCATTTATGAATATGAGTTTATTTTAACGGCTTCACCATTCGAGAAATAAACAATAATCACCGCCAACATTTCTGGTGCTAACTCGTTACCCCCTTTTGGTGAGACACCACATTGCACATTATATATCCGGTTATTAAACATTACATCAAGAAAAAAATTCAATTAAATTAGGGGTTAATTGTTTTATTATTCTATGTTAATTATTAGACTTAATTAATATTTAACCTAAAATTTAGGTGAATTTTATTTACAGGGTTTAAGTTTAGTTAAGTGTCAATTATTAATTTTAAGGTAAAGAAAAGACTATTCTAAAGAGATCAAATCTAAAGGCTCTCAACAAAATTAAGGCTTAAAACTAAAGAACCTAAACCTAGGGTTTTCGTCTAACCTAAAAATTTAATTAAAGAGTTAATGATAAAAAAACAAGTTATATGAAAGAGATATAAATGTTAATCGCGTAAAATTAAATAAGTACAAGTAAATGAATAGAATAAATATCAAAGTAAATGGGCAAAACATGATGTTTTAAAAATGTGCATCATTCCCTAAATCGGGTCAACATTTTGGTAATTCGAGCTAATAAAAAAATTTAAAAGGGGTGAGAATAATAAAAAAGCTTAACTGAAATATTAGACAAAAATTGAATTAAAAAATAAAGGCTGAAAATGACTAAATTGTGGAACTATTAAATTCAGGGGCCAAATTTACAAAAAAATGGGGACTGTTTTGAATAAATTGAGAACCTGGTAACTTGCAGAGCAAATGAGAAAGAGGCGGAGGGATTTAATAAATGTAAATTGCCCATCTTGTTTTAAAACATGTGGGTATCGAACCCAAATTTATAAACACTTTTCATAATTTTCCCTTTAAAATTTTTGGATTAAACATTCCTTCCCTTTTTTTCTCAAATGTTCATACGTGTTCTTCATTTTTTGAAGAACACAGTGAACCACCACCGTGCCGGCCGCTATCCAACAGCACCGACCACCGTCTACCGGTGGTAAATTTTTTTTAAAAATCATTTTTTTGAATCCCAAATGTAAATCTTCCTTCCAATTCACCCTAAAATGTTTTAAAACACCTTGAATCAATGAAATTTTTAATCTTTAAAAATAATAAAAAAATTCAGTGGTTGTTGCACGAATTTTGGTAAACGCAGGATATACACCCATCATCGAGGGTGGCCTCAAAGTGCCGAGCGCGGTGGCAGCGGCGGTTACTCAACCAAACGGGTAAGATTTCCCCATTTTTCTTTGTTATGTTCGAAGAAAAACAAAACAATATATATAAAAAACAATAATGGTGTACCTCAAAAAATATGCTTCTTGCTTGTATTTCCAGAAAAATAGTGTGTCAATTACAAGGGATTAAAAGGGTTTATTTAGGTATTTTTCATACCAAAATTGCAAGAAAAAATCGAAATAAACCCCATAAATCCTGATGATTCTCCTTCCATATTTGCTTGATTCGGATTCCCCTTTCCCCTTTTATTCTTGGACTAATTTTGCACTAATCTGGGGCTGTCTTTTCTTTATTTTTTTTTCATATTTGAATCAACCCTAACCAATTTCTATCCATTTTGCTTTGCAAGGAATTGGCCGGAAAAGAGGGAGGTTACGGTAGCGCGGGTCACGGTGAAGATTGGTCAGACAGCTGTCAGTGTTGTTGGCCGGTGGTGGTGGAACAACCGCCAACGTTGGAGCAGCCATGGAAACTGCCTAGCAGCTTCACCTGTGGAGAGTAGCCCATGTGCGTGAACTCCACATGCCTAGAGGAGCTGAGGTGTCCTCTTCTTGCATCGAATCTAGACCTTTGGATCTGATTTGATCAAATGGTTAAAAGTGGGTTGCGCATGGGGAATAAGGTATCATCTAGGATTTTTTTCTTTTTGTACCAAATGGGCCACCAATGTAAATGGACCTTATTTTAAATTAAATGGACTCTTTTTTATTTCTTTTGGATTTTATATCTAATAATAATAATGATAATAGTAATAATAATAAATACAAAAAATAAAAATATAGGTAAAGATTAAGTGACTACAACTGCCCATATTTGCTCATTCTGGTGAAACAAGGATAAAGTAAAGAACAAAAGGCACCAATTTTTACCCATCCAATACACAAATCGATAATTATAGATCTATCTTGAAGTAATAGGGTGTCGTCCATCTACTAACTCCATACTTAAAGGCATACGATAGAAATCAACTAATGCCCTATTCAAAAGATAAGATACCTTGTTTAAGAAGTGATAGGAACGTAGTCAACTAATCACTTCAATTGAACACGATATCGAAGTAGTATGATAGAAATCAATTATTACTTAGGACGGGAAAGAGATGCGACACATGATAGGAATCAACTGATGTCCCCTACTTGAAAACGAAGTGGCATATGATAGGAATCAGCTAATTCCCCCTTCGGAAGAAACGATATTTTGTTCAAGAAGTGATAGGAACAGAGTCAGCTAATCACTTCAATTGAACACGATGGCAAAGCAATAGGAACAGAGTCAACTATTGCTTGCAACAGGAAAGCGAGGCGCCATAGGATAGGAATCAATTAATACCCTTTGCTTGAAAACAAAGTGGCATAGGATAGAAATCAACTATTGCCCCCTTAGAAAGATAAGATATTTTGTTCAAGAAATGATATGAACAGAGTCAACTAATCACTTCAATTGAACATGATGCTGAAGCGATAAGAATGGAGTCAACTATTGCTTATGACGGGAAAGCGAGGCGGCATAGGATAAGAATCAACTAATGCCCCTTCAAAAGATAAGATATTTTGTTCAAGAAGTGATAGGAACGGAGTCAACTAATCACTTCAATTGAACACGATGCCGAAGCGATAGGATAGAAATAATTATTACTTACGACGAGAAAGAGATGTGACACATGATAAGAATCAACTGATGCCCCTTCTTGAAAACGAAGTGGCATAGGATATGAATCAACTAATGCCCCCTTCGGAAGAAATGATATTTTGTTCAAGAAGTGATAGGAACAGAGTCAGCTAATCACTTCAATTGAACACGATGTCGAAGCGATAGGAACAAAGTCAACTATTGCTTGCAACAGGAAAGCGAGGCGTCATAAGATAAGAATTAATTAATACCACTTGCTTGAAAACAAAGTGGCATATGATATAAATAACTAATGCCCCCTTATAAAGATAAGATATTTTGTTCAAGAAGTGATATTAATTAATACCACTAATGCTCCTTGCTTGAAAACAAAGTGGCGTAGAATAGGAATCAACTAATGCCCCCTTCGAAAGATAGGATGGAAATCAACTATCATTTTTGCTGGAAAAAGTCTTCCAAAATCCTGTCAAAATTTAACAAATAATGTTATTATGATGAGCACACCCTTAGGGATGCCTAACATATGAATTCATGTCAAGTTTTATGGTTCTTTTTTATTTAAGATTCCCATTTCTAATCTTCGCACATTTGCTCATCCAACCCAAACAAGCAGCTATCTTTACCATCTTTGTTTCACCATTCTCATTTTTTATACCTCTTTACTTCATAGAAAACATATGATCTTTGCACTCAAATGTCTTACATTCCCACAAACCCACTATCATTTCAGTTGATATATCAATATTAAGTGTAAGGCCTCCTTGAGTGGCTCTAAAAGCTCCCACCTTCTGACACCTCTTAAAATAATTTCAAGCACCTTCAACGTTTCTTGTGAGTTTTTGAATTACTTGTAGGGAATCTCCATCTTACATGTCTTTGAATGGTACCAACACTTTAATCTCTTACGCTCGCTCTTATCAAAGTCAGGGACCCTAAACCCTTGGTCAACATAAATTGCCCCAATCTGATGGCATGGTTTGCCAATTGGGTGCAACTCTATCCCTTTTTCGTGTTTTAGGAATTTTATATCTCATGTGCGGGTCTTGTTTGACAACATGGACAACCTTACACTCTTAAACATATGTGTTTTTACCTTTCTCATGCAAGGTGATGCCCTATTCAATATGAGGTTCAATTGTTGCCTTTTTTATTGGGTAGCCATTTTATTATTTCCTGATGCGATGGCGAACATTTGTTCCTGGTTCTCTACGTTTGGGATCAATACCAAGAAATCTTTTGTTTTTCATAAATCTATGCCAATCTACTTGTAAGATGCAAAAAAAAAAGCTAGAAATGAGAATTAAAAAAAGTCATGGCAAACATAGGAAAAAAGCAAAGTCGGATGCCCCAAAATTCATAGTATGAATGATTCACAAATCTATCAACCGAATAGTGCCCCGCTTTTAGGTGGCTTTCTTTAACTAACCAACTCCTCAAATTTCAATCTTCCCTCTTTTCTAGTCTTAGTTAAACATTAGAATTTTAGAGATCCTTGAAGAAAAGTTAACTCAATTAGACATAATGTATTTTGCAAACAAACTCATTTTTTTAGATATTCATGTTTGATCCAAATGGTCTTTAAATGCTTGCAATGTACGCTAGGCTCATGTTACAAAAAAGTTATATAGGCTCAAATACATGTTTAAGGGTTATCAAACTAAGGATCAACATTTCTTGATGAAATCGTCGTTCTTTTATTCTCTGGATCACCCTAGACTGCCCATTTTGGGTTTTTACCCTAGAGTTTATTTTCTTTTTAGGCACATGTCTCATTTAAAGAATTTCTTACAAGCTTTTCACTTGTTTCAAATTTTCTTTTGTATTTTAGCTGACATTTCTTTATTTTTCTTTTTTTCTTTTTCTCTTTGTCCTTTTCATTTTAAATTTAGGACATTCAGCTTAATCTGATATATTTTTTCCCTCACTTACAAACGGCCTTTTATCCTCTTTGCCCATAGTGTAGGGAGTGATCCTTGGTTAGGGTTCAATCATAAGAAAAATATAAGGCTCAAAGGGGACAATAATGGATATGTTGTATTTTCTTATTCGTGAAGGGAAATGAAGGAATGCCAAATGTTATTTCACACACAAATATCATCGAAGAGAAGCAATCTTCGATTGGTAGATGTTTTAGATTTATCACTTCATTCAAAGTCCTTAACAATAACGTCTGAGAGGAAAATTCACTCAAAATCTGTATATGGGATCTTTCCATTAATCCTGAACACACTTTATTGTCCTTCTATCTCGGGATTAGATTCAAGAATCATTCATACAATTAATAACAAGGACTCTGCAAAGAAGATGTATTTTGGAAGAGAAATTGATGAAAATGGATCTTTAAAACAAGTAGAAAAACATAGAAGCCCCTACAAAAGATCCCTAATACTCACGGGCAAAAGCAAAAGGGTTGGTTCTAAGTATAACCCAAACATCGTCTAGGAAAATCCTTTACTGTTCAATTGTTAAGCATTATTCCAGGATGACATGGGTGAATTCTGGCCAATCTTGCCTCCATCTACTTCGTGACAAGATTCCATCGTTCGATTAGTTCAGGTTATCGGTGTTCATCATATTCTTCTTCTTCGAATCTTCTACTTTTAATGGCCGCCAATATCAACTCTTCATTAATGACCATGCCTTTAAAACCTTTGGTGGCATGGTTTAACAAACGGTCATAAAATGGACCATTTAAAGTCTCCACAAACATTGGAGTGACCTTATTTTCCAACAGTGGAGGTTGAACTTGGGCTGCCATATCTCGCCACCTCTGGGCATACTGGCAGAAACTCTCATTGGGCCTTTGTTCCACATCCTGCAGTATGATCCTGCTTGAGACCATATCCGTAACATACTTGTACTACTCAAGAAAAGCTCTTGATAGATCTCTCCAAGTTCGTATGTTAACCAGGCTCAATTGTGTATACCATCGGGTAGCAGACACCGATAGACTATCTTAGAAATAATAGATAAGTAATTTCTCATTTTCCAAGTGTAGTGATATTTTTCGACAGTACATGGTAGAGTGCACTGAAGGACAAGTGGTCCCGTTATACTTCTTAAAGTTAAAAGCTTTGAATTTTGGGGAAACCACCAAGTCAGACACTAGGCTTAGATCCTTAGTGTCTATGCCCCCATAAATGTTTCCTTCTTCTAAGGCTCTGATGATCTCTTCGAGCTTTCATAGCGGTTTTCTAGCTTCTTATTCATTCTAGCCCTGTTGGTTGCCTCATTGAAAACCTCAATACCTTGATTTTCCCCATGATTTATCCTGAGCTCTATTGGAATATGGGCTGAGGTTCCTGTTATGTGAATCTGGAACCTCCTATTCGATGGAAATGTCTAAATGGTCATCTCGGGCTGGGGCCGACGAATCATCAACGGCTTTAACCCTCTTTTCTCTTTTTGGGTCTCTGAATCTCACATAGCTTCTATCTGGCTAACAATGTTTATTTGAACTTGTACAATTTTGTCCTTCAAGTCTTTCTCTATTTCATCGAGCTGATCTTAGGTACTTTTGTGGTTTATTTCTAGAGTTTCAATATATCCTCTGTAGTCATAGCTCGAGTACCGTATTTGTATGAAATCTTTGCTACTTGAATGGAATTTTCCATAATTAATATTTTTTATTATGTGTTTATATATGCAATCATCAAAACATAAGCTAATGCAAACAAAAAATTCAATAAAATACACGAATGCAAGCAAAGGGCGTTGATTACATAAATAGTTTCTCTAGAAGTAGCTTTTATTGGATGAAAAGGTCCTTATTATGAAAGGTAAAGATATATTATATGAACACGTCTGAGCCCGAGCACCCAGCTCTTTTATTTCTTCGATTAGCCATAAGAATCTTGGTCCCACTTTTCCTATTGGCCAGATGTATGGGCGAAGAGATGTAGCTTCTCTAGCTAGCATCATCACATGCTTAGCTACATATTGAATTTAGTATATGATACTTTTGTCAAACTCTTCTTGCTTTTTGAACCTTCTGGCATTGTCCCTAAGCCGAGTGAACCAGTAATCATTCCCCCTTCATTGGCATCTTCAAGAACCAAAATCTTTATTCTATAATAACTACTTGGTTGCACAATCGAAGTGGTCCCATATCACTCGCAACTCATACACGTTATTCTTCTTGATACTGATGTGAGCATACTCTGATGTTTCTGTCACGTGATCACCTGACAAACTATCTCTATTTGCCCGCTGGTTGACCTCAGACCAGTGACGTACATCCGTATTGGCTTCCTCTTTCTTTAGGTACCTTACATCCATGGCAAAAGCTATTTTCTAATCGAGCAACGGACTTGAGAATCAACCCTTTTTAAGTACGAATTATAGATGCAAGAGACAAACATGCAAAAATAAAACAAGACAAAAATGAGAAAGGATTAATACTCTTAAAGAAAAAACAGAAATAAGGCATAAAAGGTCCAAAATAATTTCATTGTACGAATAATAACTGGGCAGCGCATTCCAACATTTCTGGACATGTCTCCATGGACTATTCTTACAAAATAATTTTGACTAAATTCTAAACCTATGGTTTTCTACATGGCTCTATTGGGTGGGATTTTAGATCCACACAAAAGGTTTGGTTCTAGAAAGGTCCCCGAGCTGTCCTCGTTGTCCTTTACTAAGGGTAGCAAGGTCATTGATCATCACCCATTATAGGCTCTTATGAATCAAGTTCAACTTAAGAGACTCATTTTCCTATGTCCATATGGAGAATCAGTATTCTCATGAAGACATATGGCATATGAGCCCCAGAGGTACTCGCTAGGCCCATACGGAGAAGCAATATTCCCACGAGAGCAATAGCATTTTCCCATCACTTAAACGAACGGGACGAAGCTTGGGTATAGAGCTTATTATGCCAAATTTTAAATGCGTAAAATAAAATCACATTCCTAAATGGATAATTAAATTAAATTTTACACGAACCTAGCAAATTCTGACATTAAGATGAAAGTGTAATTGGATTGTGGCTAGACTTTCTTTTTTTAAAAAACAAAAAAAATGTCCCCAACGGATTCGCCAATCTGTCGTAGCAAGGACTCGTCACGACTTTTTAAAGAAAACATAACAACATAGTCGCCACAAATCTTTTTTAAAGATGTGATTGGATCACCTAAAAATGGGTTATTTTAATAAAAATATTTTATTTTACTAAAACAACAATTTTGGTCCGCGAAAACACAAAAAATGAGTTCAGGGGTCAGTTACGCGTGGGGAAGGGTGATCACCCCACAACGCCCAAAAATTGGTACCTATATGATTACAAGTTTTCTTTTTTTTTTCTTCAGAATTTACAAGTTCGTGTAGAATTTAAATTATTATCCATTTATGAATATAAGTTCATTTTAACGGCCTCACCATTCGAGAAATAAACAATAATCATTGCCAACATTTCTGGCGTTAACCCGTTACCCTCTTTTGGTGAGACAACGCATTGCACATTATATATCTCGTTATTAAATATTATATCAAGAAACTGATTCAATTAAATTAGGGGTTAAGGTGTTTTATTATTCTATCTTAATTGTTAGACTTGATTAATATTTAACCTAAAAGTCTAGGTGAATTTTATTTACAAGGTTTAAGTTTAGTTAAGTGTTGATTATTAATTTTAAGGTAAAGAAAAGACTATTCTAAAGAGATCGAATCTAAAGGCTCTAAATGAAATTAAGGCTTAAAACTAAATAACCTAATCCTAGGGGTTTTCGTATAACCTAAAGATTTAATTAAAGAGTTAACGATAAAAAAAACAAGATATATGAAAGAGATATAAATGTTAATCATGTAAAATTAAATAAGTACAAGTGAATGAGTAAAATAAATATCAAAGTAAAGGGGCAAAACACGATTTTTTAAAAATGTGCATCATTCCCTAAATCGGGTCAACACTTTGTAATTCGAGCTAATAAATTTTTTTTAAAATGGGTGAAATTAATAAAAAAAAAAGCTTAATCGAAATATTAGACAAAATTCGAATTAAAAAATAAAGGCTGAAAAAAGTGACTAAATTGTGGAACTATTAAATTCAGGGGGCCAAATTTACAAGAAATGGGAATTGTTTTGAATAAATTGAGAACATGGTAACTCACGGAGCAAAGGAGAAAGGGGCGGAGAGATTTAATGAATGTAAATTGCCCATTTTATTTTAAAATATGTAGGTATAAAACCCAAATTTATAAACACTTTTCATAACTTTCCCTTTAAATTTTTTGGATCAAACACCCTTTCCCCTTTTCCTCTCAAATATTCATACGTGTTCTTCATTTTTTTTAAGAACGCAGTGAATCACCGCCGTGTCGGCTACCGTCTGCTGGCGGAGGAAATTTTTTTAAAAAATATTTTTTTTGAAATTTCGAATCTAAATCTTTCCTCTAATTCACCCCAAAACATTGTAAAACACCTCGAAACAATAGAAATTTGAATCTTTAAGAATAAAAAAATGGTGGCTGTTGTACGAATTTCGATGAACGCGGGATATACAACCATCATCAGGGGTGTGACCTCGAAGTGCCGAGCGCGATGGCAGTGACGGTGACTCAACCTAACGGGTAAGATTTCCCCCTTTTTCTTTGTTATATTCGAAGAAAAACAAAACAATATATATAAAAAACAATAAAGGTCTTAAAAAATATGTTTCTAGCTTGTATTTCCAGAAAAATAGTGTGTCAATTACAAGGGATTAAACGGGTTTATATATGTATTTTTCATACCAAAATTACAAGAAAAAATCGGAATAAAACCCCCTAAATTTAGGTGATTCCCCTTCAATATTTGCTTGATTCGGATTCCCTTTTTCCTTTTTATTTTGGACTAATTTTGCACTGATCTGGAGAGCGGCCGGTGGTGGTAGAGCGATCACCGGCGTTGGAGCGGCCATGGAAACTGCCCAGCAGCTTCACTTGTGGAGAGCAGCCCGCGCGCATGGGCTCCATGCACATGGATGAGTTGAGGTGTCCCCTTTCCTGCATTGAATCTGGACTGTTGGATCTAATTTGATCCAACAGTTAAAAGTGGGTTGCGCATGGGGAATAAGATATCAGCTAGGGTTCTATTTTTTGGACCAAATGGGCCACCAATATAAATGGACCTTATTTTAAATTAAATGGACTCTTTTTATTTCGTTTGGGTTTTATATCTAATAATAATAATAAATACAAAAAATAAAAAATATAGGTAAAAATTGAGTGACTACAGTGTGTAAGTAGTACTTACATTGATTAATGTTGTTTGTGACTTGTCTGGCTGCTATTAGCATAACATGTGTTTAGGCGACTAGTGGTAGCGTCACATGATTATTTATCTCTCCTTATTGCTCGTACTGCCTTGCATGCTTATTTTTATGGTTAGCATGAAGTATAGTAGAGTAGATGTGTACTATTGAGCTTTGTAAGCTCAACGCTCGGTATCATTGTTTTCGCGTGTAGGTTGATCGTCGGATCATGGGATCGAGGAGCACTATCAGTACGAGATTCCAGCATGTGATGATTTTCAGAATACGATACTTGTGTTTAGTGGGTTATGTATTCATAGGACCTTATGTGATGGAGTATGTAATTCTTATTTTGGAAATTGTATTAATCAAGTTGAATGTTCAAATATTTTAAATTAATTTGGAGCTCCTTTGTAACGTTTTAATCATATATATATATATATATACAACCGTCGGCTTTAAATATTTTTGGAAAGTATTTTAATTGGGCTAAACCAAGTTGAGAAATTGTATGGTAACAAGTTGGGCTTAAAGCTCAAATATGACATCCAGGTTGAGACTGTTACATTACAAATTTTTTCAAATTAATCCTTAAAAAGTAAATTAATTTATCTTAAAATCAAAATAAGTCTAACAATTTTATTATATATGTTATATATACCTTATATCATATTATATTATATATGTTGATATTTTCATTAAATATATTTGTAATATGCTTAAATTTTTCATCATGTTTCTTACATAAAATCAAGGTAAATTTCATTATTGGGGAAATCGATTGGTGTCCTTCATGAATTTGGATGCTACTTTCTCGATGACTTAAAGTAAAGGAATATTAATTTTTTAAAATTTTTATTTTCATACACGTTCATATTTTCTTTAAAAAATATTTTATAAAAAATGAGACAATGTTCTTTTACTAGGTACTAATTTTGGGTGCTAACTTTTCCCAGATGTAATTGATTCTCTAACTCAATTTGAATTTTATCCGGTTTATTTTAAAATTATTTTTAAAAATGATTTTCGTAAATCAATTCTTTTAAAAAAGATTTTATGGTATTCGATCTTTTCTAACCCAAAAAATCGATAACAACTCTATTTTATTCAAATTTAGATTTTCTATAAAAATCCTCAAAAAAAATCGTGGACTTTACAAATCATTTCGAAAATCTCTTTTAGCGAAGGGAGACGAGTGTTATATCATACCTCTACAATATTTGTCGAAAAAATTCAAAGCATGCGGGGAATAAAAGAGGGCCCAACATCGACTACCACCAAAAAAAAAATAGTCGCAGTATGTCAGACTTTGAGTCCCGTCCTTTAAACTATGGGCGAGTCTAAGTTGCGGTAGGTTTAAAGTACAGTTAAAAACGGCGAGTTTTAAAATTTGTTCAAGAATCTAAAAAGTTAGATTTTTAAATAATATTTTAGGTTGTTTTTTGTAATTTTTGACAAGTTTCGATATTTATAAAATAAGTTTCGATATTTTGTTCAATAACCTAAAATATTATAAAAAAACAAATATCTAAACTTGTTTTATAAGTATCGCAACTTGTCAAAAATTACGAAAAAATTAACCTAAAGTGTTACCAAAAAGTCTAACATTTAATTTTTTAAATTTTTTTTTATAACTTATCGTTTTTAGCCGCACCCTAAACCTGTTGTACGTTAGACTCGCCCTAGACAAGTAGTAAGAAAGGACAAAGAATGAAAGGAGGTATAAAAAGGTAAAAGAGAATAAAATAATTCATACGAAAAAACCCCATCTACAAGCACCACTCTAAACATTGCTCATCAACGAGGAGGATTATTTCTATTTTTCAAACCATGTCAAATTTAAATTGTCCATATGCTAGGTATAAGTAGATACATGCTTAAAATTTGATTAATATATATTTACCATCCAAATTGACGATTAAACTAACATAAGAACCTAATCGATATAATACTGATTTTGAAACAATCCGATTAGAATATTGAGGTTGGGATGATAATTTAAAAAAGTTAATTTTTTTACAATGGTAACTAAATTTTATTAAAAAAATAGAAAATATTACAAATATAATGTATCCGGAAGAGAGAATAATAAGGACTAGTCTATCAAAATCTCATAAAAAATTTAAAAGTACAAAGAAAAGTAAATATTTTCATAGAGATTAGCATACCGTCAAAATCCATAAGCCTTCACCTTTGCACCTGTTAAGAAGACACGCACTCGAGTGTCAGAAAAAAGAAAAAGAAAAAGAAGGAAAAAAGAGAGAGAAGAAAAAAGGAAAAAAAAGAGAAGAAAATGAAAAATAAGAAAAATAAGAAAAAAGAGAGATTATCTCACGTTTCAAATCAAGATTTTAAATTCTCAAGCCATCACCTTTGATGAATTTCTTTTGATGTCAGGACGGATAGAACCCCGACATCATTTTAAAAGATATTTTTCTTAAAATCAATTTCTCAATTTTATCCTTTCATAAGGATATTTTTCTTAAAACCAGTTTCTTAATTTAATCCTTTCTTAAGGATGTTTTGCTTAAAATTAAATTTCTCAATTTTATCCTTTCATAAGAATGTTTTTCTTAAAACTTAGATTTCTTAATCTGATCCTTTCATAAGGATGTTTTTCTTAAACTAAATTTCTCAATTTTATCCTTTCATAAGGATATTTTTCTTAACACTAGTTTCTTAATTTAATTTTTTCTTAAGGATGTCTTCTTTAAAATCAATTCCTTAATTTTATCCTTTCATAAGGATGTTTTTCTTAAAACTTAGATTTCTTAATCTAATCCTTTCTTAAGGATGTTTTTTCTTAAAACTTAGATTTCTTAATCTAATCCTTTCTTAAGGATGTTTTTTCTTAAAACTTAGATTTCTTAATTCGATCCTTTCATAAGGATGTTTCTCTTAAAACTTAGATTTCTTAATCTGATCCTTCCATAAGGATGTTTTTCTTAAAACTAAATTTCTTAATTTTATCCTTTCATAAAGATATTTTTCTTAAAACCAGTTTCTTAATTTAATTTTTTCTTAAGGATGTCTTCTTTAAAATCAATTCCTTAATTTTATCCTTTCATAAGGATGTTTTTCTTAAAACTTAGATTTCTTAATCTATTAGATTTCTTAAAACTTAGATTTCTTAATCTGATCCTTTCATAAGGATGTTTTTCTTAAACTAAATTTCTCAATTTTATCCTTTCATAAGGATATTTTTCTTAAAACCAGTTTTTTAATTTAATTTTTTTCTTAAGGATGTCTTCTTTAAAATCAATTCCTTAATTTTATCCTTTCATAAGGATATTTTTCTTAAAACTTAGATTTCTTAATCTAATCCTTTCTTAAGGATGCTTTTTCTTAAAACTTAGATTTCTTAATCTGATCCTTTCATAAGGATGTTTTTCTTTAAACTAAATTTCTTAATTTTATACTTCCATAAGGATGATTTTCTTAAATCTCTAATTTTATCCTTTCATAAAGATATTTCTCTTAAAATTCAATTTTATTTTTATTCTTATCCTTCCATAAGGATGATTTATTTTAAACAAATTTCTTAATATAATCCTTTTGTAAGGATGTCTTCTCAAGACTAATATTTAAGTGCATACAGGTCAAAGAGGTAGCCGAGGAAGAGCGAAGAGTTCTAGAAGAGCTCGTGATTCTGAGACCACAAACAGGAAACTCGAAGAATTCGTCCGAGGAAGAGCGGAAGATTCTAGAAGAACACATGATTCCAAGGTATCGGATAAAGATACAGTGATATCATTGATACCTGCGTTGAAGGCGAAGAGTTCTATATAGGAGGGACTCGCAACTCGAGGTTTCAGAGTGAAAGGTTCCATATAGGAAGAACCCTAACTCCAAGATTTCAAGAAAAAGCTGTAGCTCCAAGATCGGAAGGTGAAGAAGTTCTATATAGGAAGAACTTAAGAACCCGAAGATTCGGCTGAGGAAAAGCGAAGAGTTCCAGAAGAACACGTGACTCCGAAGCTACAAGAACAATAAAGTAGGTCAAAATGAGTGCTTTTGATCTTTTTTTTGTCTTCGTTTCACAAGAACGAGCAAAGAGGGGCAACTGTAATCACTCATTTTTGTCTGAGTTTTTAGTATTTTTAGTGTTATTTTAATAGTAATATTATTAATTTAAATTAAAAAGGGAAAAGAATGCAAATGTGCGTGGAGCACATTTGCCCACGTCACCCCCACCCTCCCTTCAATGCCTATATAAAGGAATGAAATGGGGAGCAATGGAGGGAGAGCCGGTTAAGGCATGCCCAAATAAGAGAGCTTGGCTCTCGGGTAGGCAAGGATCGGGGGCAGTGCCCTCGGTCCTAACCGGTTCGATCGGGGTCCTATTTTAGATCTGATCTAGTTAATATTTTTGGAGAAGTCGTGATAGATCTCGGTGGGGTTTAGTCGGGGTTCGTCATTCGAGCTCCTAGTTAGGTATATTTTCTTTCCTTTTTATTTGTGTTGTATTTTTTATGATTGAATGAAGTAGTAGTTAATTTAAAATTGTGTTTTTTAGTTTGTATGTTTATCTATGTTTTAGATTAGTATTTATTATGTTTTATATTAATATTTTATTTATGTTAAATTTGTTTTTATTTATGTGTTAGATTAATATTTATGAATGTTAGCATTTTATTTATGTTAGATTTATTTTTATTTATGAGTTAGATTAATATTTATGTATTTATGTTTTAGATTAATATTTATTTGTATTTTATTATATTTAAATTATTTGCTATATTTTATATTTTGCTCACTAAGATTGTATATCGAGATATATAAATTGTCAATACGATGCCCTTTTAGCTGAACGTAAACGAGGCCAGTATCAGGCGTGGTGATGGTGGTTGGGCGTTTACTCTCGGATAATAGGGTCTTTAAAATCTACTCGCACTTATAACCAAATCTTAATTTAATCGTCACTTTAATCCGGGAAGTCTAATATTAATAAAGCGGTAATTATTAAAGTACCAATTTTGGGCGGTGTGGGGGTGCTAATCCTTCCCCATCCGTAACCGACTCCCGAACCCAACAGTTTTCAAATCTTTGGTTTTATGGTGTCCGGCCTACCTAAGTGGCCGGTGGCGACTCCATTTTCAAAATAAAATACGGTTTTAAAAAAAACTCACGGAATAAACATTTTAATACCCGAAATACCACAAACACCCCAAAACACTTCGAAACCTCGTTTTTTTAGCGAAAGGGACATCGCTACACAAACTTGTCAAAAACAAAAAAAAAATCAACCTAAAATGTTATCGGAAAGTCTAACATTTTAAGTTCTTGAACAAGTTTCGAAACTTACAGTCTTTTAGCCGCACCCTAAACATACCACACCATACCTACCCCAAGTTGTTGGTAAATGTTAAGTAGAGAAGTTGCCAACCGTTTTGGCTTCTCTCCGGCAGTTTCAGTCAAAAGCATACATGCATCCTTTTCGGTGCTATTTCATTGGACATCTTCACTGTTACATTCATTTTGAGACAAAATATAAATCATCTCTAATCTTATATTTTTGGTCAATTTATTTTGAATTCTTCGTTCAAATTAGCCCTTGAACTTAATAAGTTGAGTTAAATTGACCTCTAAAATTTTATTTCGATCAAATTCGTTTTGAACTTAACAAGTTTGGTCAAATTATCCTACGAATTATGAAAATGTAATACAAAACAACTCCTAAGATTAACACGTTGATTTTTAAAAATGGAATTTAAAGCCCTCCTATGTCGATATTGGCATCATCGTAGTGACCCACATCAATAGAATACTAAAAAATTAACATTGCCAATCTTAGGACAATTTAATCAAATTTATTAAGTTGACGAAACTAATTAACCGAAAAGAATTATGGATTACTTTGATAAAATTTACTAAATCTAGGGGACAATTTGACAAAAGAATTCCAAAGTAATTTCACCAGAGTTACCCTAATTTGTGTTTTAAGACTTTTTAATTTACTAAACCAAATTTTGTAGAGATTTCTAAAATAAGAGCCTTAAGGGTAAAATAAGGCACACAAATGTCAACCATTGGATAAAGCGTAGGATAATCTCAACCATTGCAAATACTATAAATCGGGTAGGCGCGTAAGAAGTCCTTAATTTTTTTTTATATAAAAAATCAATTAAGTCTATAATTTTTTTCACCCAAATAAGCCTTTGAATTAATAAATTGAATCGATTAAGTCATTTGACAAACATTGACTGTTTAATCTATCAATTTTTATCAATTGGTGCAACCTGTCGTGTCACCGTATTGTCAATTGACGATTTCATATTTTTTATTTTATTAAAAAATTCGTTAAAAGTCCTAAAAATTCTAAAAACTTATAAAAATATTTTTTTTAATATGTAAATGCCATGTGATAGAACTGTGGTGTATCGTGTGACAGTATTATCTAAAGAAAAAATCTGTCAAGATTTAATGGTCAAAACTGGTCAAAGGACTTAATTGATTCAATGACTTAATTGGGTTAAAAAAATTTAGGAGCTTAATTGATATTTTTTTAAAAGTTTACTCTTAAGTGAATAAATAATTCATAAACATCTAATTTGTGCGTACTTAGGGGAAAATATTACAATTTAGTAAAATTTTATCACAATTACGACAATGATTAACATGTCTCTCAATTGATATTTTTTGTGCAATTACAGCAACTTGGCAGTATTTTGTCATAATTTCGTAATATTTAACGTTGTTACGACTTACGACAAAAGAATAAAACAAATTAATATTTCTCCTATTTGAGTTTGAAGTTAATATTTCGTAATTACTACAAAGACAACCAAAAGTTTACATTTCTCACGTTTCGGTTTAAATGTAACACCCAAAAATTTATGTTAAGGACTAAGTTGTAAATTCCATAAATAGTCGTGTCTAATCTTGGCCCTCTATTTCTCTTATTTTTTTATTAAATAGAGATATTTACAATACCAATATAAATGTTAAGATTCGAACTCATATAAGATGAGGCAACATAAACATCATTAACCATTTGACAAATTTGAAGATTTCTCGTAATTTTTTCTTTAAACAATAACGAAATTAAAAATATAAACTATTTTATATCTTCTTTATTATTCCATACGAGGGTTTTCTTCAAGGCAAGAGCTCCTCTGTTTCTTCATATTTTTTTCTTCTCTTGAATATTGCATGGGCCAGTTGCTATATGTGATTCTAGTTACATTTTTTTGTTAATCTTGAAAGAAAATGAGTGTACTTGAAGGATTCTTGGAACCCTAAAAAATATATATATGAGTTTAGAGAGTTTCGGGTCGAAGATAGTGAGAGAAACACATCTCATGTTTAGTTTTAGTGTTCATATGATGAGACATTGATGATGTTTTTTTCCTTGTTTCTGTGTTCCAAAAGAAATTGAAGGTTTGAAATAAAATTTTTAAAATTTTTGAAGGGTTTAATTTAATTTTTTGTAAAAAAAAAAATTGGAGTCAAAGTAATTTAAATATTTTAATACTTAATGAGAAGTTTTAAAATTTTTAGGAGGAGACTTAACTAAAAATATTCAAAAACTTTGAAACACACTAAAAATATTTAAAATTTTTAAGGACCAGATTTAAATTTTTAAAATTTTTAAAAGACTGAATTTTAATTTTTCAAACATTTGAAGGGGGACAGGGCCATTCGCCCCATTACCATCCGCCTTCCATGCCATTCCATTACATGAGAATTGTGAAATTTAGGAAAGATTTGGATATATATTTGAACTCACTTGATCTACCATATTAAAATTTAAAGTGGCAAAACTCAAGTTAAAATTAAAATTAAAATTAAAAATAATATATATAGACTGTAGAAGTAGAGTAAAAACCGGTAGTGGGCCCTTGTTAAATTTTTTAGTATTTTAAATTATTTTAGTTAAAAAATAGTATTTTAAAAATCTCATCTCTAATAGGCAAAGTCATTGATTGTCAAAAGTAAATTAAAAGTCAAGAATTTTGAGATAAATTCAAATGGTAAGTTCTTCTTCTTTTTATTATTATGAGTTAATTGCAGTATATGTCCTCAAACTATAACACTCATTTTAAATTGGTCCCTAAACTTTAAAACATTCCAATTTTATCCTCAAACTATAACCTTCATTCTAAATTGATCCCCAAACTTTTGAGCATTCCAATTTCATCCTCAAACTTTGACTCTGATTCTAAATTGGTCCTCAAACCTTTCGAACGTTCTAATTTCATCCTCAAATTATCAATATATGCTAAGTATATCTTATGTTAATAAAACCGTTACAAAAATTGTTAATTGTCATGAAACACTAATGTATATTATGTAATAATATGATGTGATATGAACGATAATTTGATGATGAAATTAGAACATTCAAAAAGTTTGGGGATCAATTTAGAATGAAGGTTATAGTTTGAGGATAAAATTGGAATGTTTTAAAGTTTAGGGTCCAATTTAAAATGACTGTCATAGTTTAAGGATGAAATTAGAATGTTTTAAAGTTTAAGGACCAATTTAGAATAAGTGTTATAGTTTGGGGACATGTGGTGCAATTAACTCTATTATTATTATTATTAGTTTATTTAACTTTGACTTTGACTTTCTTAAACCCACTTGATCGAAGTCTAGAACAACCACTGATGTGAGCATGTCATGAAACTAAGATGAAATTATATATATATATATATATATATATATATATATATATATATTAGTACCTACGAATACTTACTGCCACGTGTCAAGATCAGACGGCCCGCAACGAATGAATAAGACTATGAACAATATAACACAAAGGATATCCGGCGATCAACGAGACAACACACGTGATCGGTGTGAACCACAATGCGTGAGATCGCCTGCGAACCGTGCAGCACCCTTCACACCCTATGACGAACAAACAAGACTTCAAACATCGCATCCAGCAATCACTTGACTACGCACGAAGATCGCTACGAATGACAGAACGAACCTAAGACATGACGATACACGTGATTCACACCGACACCGAATTACATCAACTCACTAAAACACATGTTCCCCTCTATTGATACGTGACTCACTTCATCTAGTCCCTTTATAAGGAACCATGCACCCCAAATAGAGGCCAAGCTCCATCATCTTCTCCATTGCACATTTAGGTGATCAATTGGTGCGGTGAGTGTGGATCCAACACGCGACTGTTGGTATTTCATTGAGGGGGAAAGTTCATTCAACCCATGCAAACTCAGATTCAAAAACTCGGAAGTAGATGAGCTCTCGGCTTGATGTTGGTGGTGAGGGTAAATGATGTTTTGGAGAGAGGATACTTCAGATATAAATTTTCCTCTAATCCTCCCCTGTTTTCTGTCAACAATGGCTAAAAAAGAGTCAAATACCAGAAGCTCCAGTGAGGCAAATTCCAATATTTACAGTGGTAAGGAACGGAACAATTCCCAAGGACATTTGGTGAGGGTTTTCTGTGAATTTGTTAGATTATCTTGCATGCATTTATATACTCCCAATGCTTGAGTTCAAGAACTGTCAGCTTCTTGAGAACCTTGGTATCTCCCTCAACAAGCTGGAGGGTGAATTCCACCTCCTTTGAACTCTTTATATGGTCACGAGGTATCTTTAATTCATATGTATTTTATCTCTTGGTATGCATGCAAGCCTGCTGTTTTTGAGTTGCAGAACAAAGTGAGGTCCTCTCCCATTCCTTCCACAATATGAACCTAAGATCTCTATGCTAAATTGTCTTGTTTGTTGTTTCTGAGCTGAGCGCATCATTGCTCACGTAAATTTTCATTGATCTTAAGTGGCATGCATTAATGATGATACTCTTCTGTTTGTATCATGTGCATGTATGAATCCATGTTTGTGCATATGTATGCATCTCTACACACCCATGTTCATTTATACGCGCATATTACTTAAGATCTTTATACCTTTTAATACATGTTGAAAACTTGCTTTTTATACCTTTTTGGCTTTCCTGATTGATTTTGTAGCAGCTGAGCCGCGTTTGCGACATGCAATCAGCGGGATTGATAGTTTAACTTTCATTGTTAAGGAGAGCGACAGTTCAGTTTTCTCTTCCTCCCTTTCTTTTATATGATAATGTTTGGTAGCGAAATCTGTTTTTCAGGCGTTTGATGAAAGGTTTATTAGAAAGATTATGCGTTGACTTGATTTTACTCACTGCCCGCTTTCTGAGATTTCAGTTTGATCTACAATTTTGGTTAAACTATGGTCGTTGGAAGTATTTTGCTTGGTTGTTGCAGTTGATGCTATCATTTAAACAATTTTATATTTCCTTTGTCGCTGGAAATGCACTAAATAAAGTAGAAATTTCATATTAACCTTATTCAATTATTAAATTATAATTGTTTTAAAAATTAATCTTGGATTGAGTTGGTATCTGTCAGTCAATCCAAATTGATTACTGAAGGTGTTCAAATGACTATGAGGTTATGGACCTGATTGAGAAGCCTGGAAATTTGAAACGAGTAGCAGTTTTCTCGGCTTGTGAATGCCCCAACGGATGCCTAGGCAAACTTCAACAAATCAGGAGCAAGGCATGGATGTTTCAAGCGGCAATAATCATGGCTCCGCAAGCGTGGTCCCTATTGCATCCTTCAAAAGAGAGCCTAATAAATGAGCTAAGTATGCTTCTAATTCTCATATTATACTACCCATTTTCTTTCTCCAGATTGAAAAAGTTCACATTGATGTTTTAGATGGCACTAATATACCAGTTGAGCCATTTACTTCTGTAATGGCACGATTTATGTTCTAGAAATTTCTTGGAAGATAGATTAATACTGATTAAAGATGGAATCTATTAGTAAATGGATGAATTGTTTCGACTGTGTTTGTAGAATCTGTCTGAAAAGGGTTCAGGGTCGTGTTCGTATTGTTAAGTCTTATCGTATATGTTTTTTGTGGCCAGTAACTCGTGTTTAGCTTCCTTGGCATTGTGCTTATAGAGAAAAAAAAAACATGCCTTTTTTCCTTTATGCACATGCATTTTGTTGCCTGGACATGCTATTTCGATCTTCTGTCCTTGCATGAGGTTTATTTTTCATTTGAATGAAAATTTTGATATCTTTTTGAAGGGAATACGTAAGTATATTCACCTATGTGACAAGACTAAGGAGATTTTAAGGGACGAAAGCAATGTTCAGGTGTATCTAATTCAATTATGACTTTATTTATTTATTTAATTATCTTTAGTGCAATACAGCCTGTTAAAAGCCCTGTTACAATATATGGTGATATCCATGGGCAGTTTCATGATCTTACAGAGCTTTTTCGAATTGGAGGGAAGGCGAATTTTCTGATTGAGGCTGCTAATTTTTGTTTCAAAGTACTTTGTTCTTGTATAGTTTCATAAATCATGGTAACAACCATCATGCATTTGCATGGATTTTCCATTACTTATCTGTATGGTATTAGGTACTCGCTTGAACACTAATGCCAGTAAGTAAAATAACTTTTTAGTACATCCACTTTGTTTGTTCATAAATTAAACATATATGTTTCTTAACTTCCCTCCACTTCCTATTTTTATCCATGTTTGACTGTTACTTCTTTAACACTTGCCTTTTGGTTCAAAATTTATGGTCGGTGTCCAGATACAAATTACTTGTTCATCAAGTGGTTGTGCACGGCCAAAGAGTACTCTTTGGAAGTCCCTTGACCTGACCTCTCAGTACACTTCTGCCCAGAACAGTGGGATTTAAAGTTATGAAGCAGCCAAGTGTAATGGCTATGGAGGAAGATTTGGGACAGATTCTTCAGGGGGCATGAAGGGCCTTACTCCACATATGTCCATGCATTGCCATCCTACACAGGTAGATATCCGCTATCAGCAATTTTTTTCAAGAGACAAATCCCAAGTCAGGTACCAGTTTCCTCTTATCCTCACATATGTTGTATTGATGACTGTCTACTTATGTGAAATTGATGGTATTATCATTACATCTAGAACATTTGAGACCAAATAGACTTAGATTTTTGGTTTCTAAGAATTACATTGCTCCAGTTCTGCAATATGCGAGTTATACTGCTTTTCATGTTGTTCTGCCTCTTTTTGCTTTTCATATTTGAGTTTATGAGAATTATATTGCTTTTCATGTTCATCATTGGTATATGTTGTTTTGAGTGATCTGGAGTCAGTTAAATGCTTAAAATGTTTAGTTATCTTATTGCCATGATAAGGGACTAATCAAGTTCAGATTGTATACTTTTACAAGTTGAATTGTATGTTAAAATAGTAGGCCGAGAGCGTTTCGTTTTCAAGGGGAGAACTCAAATACCCAGATTGGATCCTTCAGGTAAATTGACATTTCTTGCTCCAAAAGGAGAATGCATGCCCGCCAAAGCAGGTTACTAGAACAGTACACTATGAACGTAAGCAATCCCTACATCCAATTCTGAAGTTGTATAATCATAAGAGAATCTTTGTATTGGTGCATAAATATAATACTCCCAATGTTTGACTTTACACCCAAGTCCAAGCAACACAGCCATGATATCTGCCTTTTCCGTTTATTTAATTTTTTAATATTTTCAAATAGATATTTATGCAGGAGGGCAAAGGACATCATTTTTCCTCTCTTCATCTGGAATTTTTGTAGTGTTCATATTTGAGACAAAAGTTTGATTAACGTACTACTAAAATGAAAATCATGCAGTTGATGACAACATGGAACCTGAAAATGCAGCATGGTTGGAAGCCCTGTATCAATTCTATTATTTCTAAAATAGATCGAGTGATAGAAGAAAGAACGTCGATTCAAGAAGAAGTAGCTAAAGGAAAGCCAACCGAAATTGTAATAAAGGATATCCTGTAACTTCGGGATATAAGGTTCGCCTATAATATCCTCTGACTGTTACTTATGATGCATATATAATGATGATGCTAAGGTTCGTTTAACAAAGTTGAATATATCATATTTTAGATTAATTACCTTCCAACCGAAAATCATTGGCTTTTTAATCAGTTTAGTTGATAAGTATACTTTTCGTACCGATTTTCATTACAAGCTGCTTTGTATTAGCTGTTCAAACTTCAAACAAGTAACTTATGAATAGGGATTGAACCAAACATGAAACTGTAGCTTAAATCCAAAAGTTCAAGATAATATAGTCTATGAATAATATTAACATTCACATTGGTTATAGTACAGACACCAGCACCAACAAGAACTAAAGCTATGCTAAGCTTTCTATCTTTCTATAAAAAATTCCGAAAATTCAACACGCAAGATGAATTATTTCCGATTCTGGAAAGGTATCATTTCTCACATTTTGCAATAAGATGCACAGATTTTATTTTCTATCCTACAGTTTAATTTTCCATGTTGAAAGTGAAATGAACATGACTAGTGGCTATGCTATTGACATTTTAATTGCTGTGTTAAAGGAACAGAGAAAGGAAGCTGCTGAAAATGAGGTTGAGTGAGCATAAGGAAAAAATGGTCACCTAGGCCTCCAACACTTTTAAAAAGTGTGCAAATGGACACCTCCTGACGACCGCCACTCCCAAGTGAGCGAACATAAGGAAAGAATGGTTGCCTAGGTCTCCTCCACTTTTAATAAGTGTGCAAATGGGCACCGCATGATGATCGCCACTCCCAAGTGAGTGAGCATAAGGAAAGAATGGTCGCCTAGGCCTCCGCCACTTTTAAGAAGTGTGCAAATGGACACCGCCTGACGATCTCTACTCCCAAGTGAGTGAGCATAAGGAAAGAATGGTCGCCTAGGCCTCCGCCACTTTTAAGAAGTGTACAAATGGACACTGCCTGTCGATCGTGACTCCCAAGTGCGTGAGCATACGAAAAAAATGGTCGCCTAGGCCTCTGCCACTTTTAAGAAGTGTGCAAATGGACACCGCCTGACGATCGCCACTCTCAAGTGAGTGAGCGTAAGGAAAGAATGGTCGCCTAGGCCTCCACCACTTTTAAGAAGTGTGCAAATCGACACCACCTGACGATCGCCACTCCCAAGTGAGTGAGCATAAGGAAAGAATGGGGTGAAAATATACACAACGCTCCCAAATCGGGTGAAAATATACACAACGCTCCCAAATCGGGTGAAAATATACACAACACCCCCAAATTGAGTGAAAAGTCATAGACCTATATTGCCCCTAGTAGCGACTTAAGGTAACATAGCACTCAGTCGAGTAAAAACTCATAGACCTATAGCGACGTAAGGTAACATAGCACTCAATCAAGTGAAAATCCATAGTACCCCCACCACTCCTAAAATAACCGAGATCAAAGAAGAAGAATCATCTATGTGTTCGTCGCTCCCAAGCGAATCTGTAAAGTATCTAAACTAAGCATTCGCCCCGAAAAGATAACTTATACCATCACAAATAAAAAACAATATTACTTCTAACATTTGCATAAAGCTAGAGAATAAAAATCTCGCCCCAAATTAGCAATAAAAAGAATTTTCGGCCACATGGGGACAAGTATGTATATAGTCTGCTCAAGTGTTGGCACCAGCGAACAAGCAATAGTTTCAAAAGGAAGGCAGGTGTTAGCACCAGTGAACGCATTAGGTTGGTCTCTTGCCTCTCAAGGTAAATATGCACCCGAGTGGTAAGAATAAGCGTATAACGATCAAAATTATCTCATCCGGGGGCAAGAATCCTCCCAACTCAAGGTAACTACACAGATATATAATCCGCTTCGAGAGAGTGATGTCGTTCCATGAGAAATGACACCAAAAGGGGCAAAACTTTCGTCACCTACTTATCTTGCAAGTTTGCAAATATCAGAAGTTTTACATGTAAGTATCGCCACTTTCAAGAAAGAAAAGTACATCGCGAACAACAGAATATAAGCACAATTCAAACATTATAATTTATTCTCCATAGATCTCTCGTCATTAGGATGTAAAAATTCACCCCAAGGTTCGCTAGCCACTTTCAAAGCAAGTACGCATAGTAAAGCAACCGAAAAGCAAAGGGTACACTATGCTAAGCAATAGTATAAATCATGCGAATCATTTTTATAAGGGGCAAGTGTTAACGACGATGAACGAGCATGCACAAATAAAATGATAAATAAATTTATTTTATCGCTCTTATCGTTTCACGAGAAAGACAACGAATAACACCGCGTATAAACAGTAAAGAGCTAAACTATTTGCACAAAAGAAAAGTAAATATTGACACTAGTGAACGCATTACATTGATCGCCTGCCTCACCAGGTTACACTGCTAAGTGTCTGCCGCTACCAAGTAAGCGCATGATATAATAATAAATTAATGAATACTCAAATAAGTGTATAGTAATCAAAATCATCTCACTCGGAGAGCAAGAATATCCTCATTCAAAATAAATACGCGAACACACTAGCGAATGAGTTAACAATCCCGCTGTAAGTTAGTGATGTCGTTCTGCGTTAACGAATGAGTTGACAATCCCGCTATAAGTTAGCGAGCACATCTCCGCCGCTTTTAAAAAGTTTGCTAAAGCGAATATCCAATTCAAAATTTAAGTTTTGAGAACCAAAACATCAAAGTATAATAGAACTTCACAATTAACACATTCTTCATATACCTTTTAAACCCGTCCTAAAAACCTCGTTCGCGTTACCAAGCTTGTGAAGGTCACGTTATAACCTTCCCTCACTTGGGGGCAAGAGTTAGCAATCCCGCTATAAGTTAGCGATGTCGCTCCGAGTTAGCAATCCCGCTATATGTTAGCGATGTATATTTGTTTTTTGTCTTTATTAACAAACTAACATGGGGGCACCAAGTTAGTGATACCGTTTCACGAGAACGATGTCGTCCCAAGAAAACGGATATTGATTTATATTGCTCATAACAACAGAGAGCCAAACTATCTACGCACAAGAGAAGCAAAAGTGCGAATAAGTATATAGCCATCAAGACTATCTCACCTGGGGCAATAACCCTCCCAAAAATGCTTCCAAGAGAAACAAGGATACCTTGTATCAAAACAAACAATCATCACCCCTACTGCAGGAACCTTTAGTCATACAATTGATAGAGGGATACTTGGAAAGCCGGTGATCAAATGGACAGTTGTCTCCTTTCATGCATGAGTTACGCGCAAAATGACTGCAAGGCTACAACAATGGAATAAAAAACGAAGTAAAACAAGAAAATCTAACATATACTCAACCTGTAAAGGTAACAGTGGCTACCAAATAAACAACGAATTATAATAGAACAAGATCATAAATTTTGCTTCCAGTCCCTGTCATCTACTATGCACCTTAGAGTGAATAAAATCCAATTTCAAATGTGTATGTATATTATAATGGGAATAGCGAAGCAGGAATAGCCGGAACTCTATTACTAAGAGCAAAGCAACCGATTAATTAAATTTTTATGTGAACCTCTAGAACTGCTTCACGAGAATAATACCGTTCAATAAAAACAAACATCAATTTATACTGTCATAACAACAAAAACGCATTACATTGACCTCCCGACTCTTTAAAGTTACATTTACCATAAATTCGAACAGAAGGCTAAATGTTCGCACTAGCGAACAAACATCCGCAAAATATACTAAACAAAAATTTGCATTCTGCGAATCATCTTATCCATAAAAGGGCATGGATTAAGGAACAAAACTATTACGTAGGATTTTCAATAAACGACATAAAGCAAACTCTTTAAACAAGCCCAACTCGAGTTTCCAGGTTTGCGAAAGTCACTTTATAACCTTTCCTCGCCTGGAGGGCAATTGTTAGTACTTACGAATACTTACCGCCACGTGTCAAGACCAGACGACCCGCGGCGAATGAATAAGACTACAAACAATATAACACAAAGGACATCCAACGATCAACGAGACAACACAGGTGATTGTTGTGGACCACAACGAGTGAGATCGCCTGCGAACCGTGCGACACCCTTCGCAACCTATGACGAACAAGCAAGACTGCAAACAACATCGCATCCAGCTATCACGTGACTATGCACGGAGATCGATACGAATGACAAAGCGAACCTAAAACATGACGATACATGTGATCCACACCGACACCGAGTTACGACAACTCACTAAAACACCTGTCCCCCTCAATTGACACGTGTCTCACTTCATCTAGTCCCTTTATAAGGAACCATGCACCCCAAATAGAGGCCAAGCTCCCCACAATCAGACCCAAGACCTCCAAAACTTCACTAGAGCTCCATCATCTTCACCATCAAGGGTTGTTGCACATTTAGGTGATCAACACACACAGACATATATATATATATATATATATATATATATATATATATATATATATATATATATATTTCCATGAGAATCCTAACATAGTTTGTAATACCTTAATTTCGGTACTCAAAAATTGTTTGAAACCAGCAACTAATTTTTTTTTCGAGTATTGTATCAGGATTCAAACCCTATTAATTTTAGTTCGATTATATCGTAATGGTGTCTTCCAGAAGTTGAATTAGAAACCGAGTGTAATTTTTTTTGAATAGAATGAAATTAATAAGTAAGAGGGACCTAGATAGCTATTAAGCCAAGGAAATTTTGGTGGATTTTTCCCCCTGTAATTATCTCATAAACTCCATCGATTTGCTCTTGTTTTATAACTAAAATTCTATATTGACACAATCAATTGTTATGGTTCTTATATTCTTCAACTTCGAACCTCTCCCTCTTTTTAGTTTGTTTTCAGTGCCAAAAGACATCCTTAGAGAGAGAAAGCTTCATTTGTTAATTTCCCAATCTTAATCTGTTAAATTGAGTTAAGGATTAGCTTGTGTTAAATTAGAATTCATTCTTTAATCAAAGTAATCTTTATTTTTTTGTTCTTATTGTCAGGAGTTCTGTATATTGATTAAATGACGTCGTAATTCGATATTGAATTTTCTATTGTTATTTATGAGTTTTATGATACAAGGGTGTTCAAAAATACCCAACTCGGATGACTCGGCCTGTTGACTCGCCGACTCAATCAAAAAAGTCCGGATAATTTTATTAAAAAAATCACCTCTCGGGCGGGTACCCGGCCCGCCATTTCCCGGGTCACAAAATTTTAAATTTTTGAGTACCCGGATGTATTTGAAATTAAAATATTTTTTATTTAATAGATACATATTTTTATTTTAAACTAATAAAACATCTTAAAATATTTTATATTAAATAAATATATATATATATATATATTAAATAATAAATACATATTTTTATTTTTTAAAAAAATGCAAAGATTAATGTAAAATTAACATAACAAAATATTCACATTTGGTAAAAATTAACACAACAAAATATTCACATTCAATTTTTTTTACAAGTCTAATCATTCTTCACATGTTCAACATTACTCCTTAGAATCTGGTAATCTCACATTTTAAGTGGTCGAACTCGAATCACATTTTAAATCATTTTGACTTGGAACATTTATCACTCAACTTGTTAGCTTGAACAAAAGGGGAGGGCACTGTTGGGAACTTCATTTTGAGTTGGCAATGGTTTTACAGCTTCAAAAAACACCAACTTCGCGTCCAAATTTATGAAATGCAACAAGTTTAGCCCGAAATATATATTTTTATATTAAACTAATAAAATATTTTTATATTTAATAAACACATATTTTTATATTTGAGTATCTAATTATCTGATTTTGCGAGTACCCGACCAACACGGACTGACCAAGCTACTATCCGAAAACCTGAGTACCAGGTATCTCGAGTACCCGAAAACTCGGATGCCCGAATTTTAACACCCCTAATTGTTGCGGCTTTTCCGAATTACATAGGGAAATAAAAGAAAAAATTAATTTAATTGTAGCTCTCAATTAATTGATTTTGGTTTTGTCATTCTCATGATTGTTAATGCTACCAGTGAATTTAATATGAAATAATATCATGTCCAATTATTTAATGGTAAGTTTTGATTTGAATATTGTGTTGGCTCAATTATGAATAAGTAGAATAATTATTTAGACATGAGAAACTGATCCTTAAACCTATAATTAATTTAACTCTATTGGATTCTACCTGATCACACTATTTCTACACATTAGTTTAGGGAAATCAATTTTTATTTTGGAAGGTTTCGACAAATTTGTATGTATATCAGTATATGTATTCAAACGCTTAATTAACCGAAATGATAAACTTTGTTATTGTAGACGCTGATAGGGACGAAGCCATGATTGAACTACGAGATGGAAGATTAATTAACTTTGAAATGAATAGGTTCTTAAAAGTAATTAAATCATTAAAACTAAGGGAGTTTAGGTTTAATTTTATAAATTTTTGAATTGAAAGATATTAAAAAGTAATTAAATCGAAAGAATAAGGTGTCAAAGTTTAATTTTATTAATTCTAAATAATAGGGTCCTAAAAGAATAATAAACCAAAAAAAAATTGGGAGGGGCAAGGATTTAATTGCAATGGTTTCAAAATTATTTGGACCTAAAATGTAATTAACCCATTACCTTACACGTAGCACCATCCCTGGACGTTGACCATAAGTTTTAAAGTTATTCCATGTCTAAGGTGAGAACTGAACCCTTGATTAATAGTTAAAATAAGATAGACCCTTACCATATTAAACCCCTAAGTTTATAACACTCCTAATTTTAGTACCTAAGAATTTGTCTGAAAAACAACTACAAGAAATTTTTCAAATACTAATGGGTAAACCATCTCCAAGACCTTTAAAAAAACTTATTTGATTCTATTTTAACCACTGGACTATAAATTTTTGTTAATTAGTACTAAACTTAAAAAAATGATTCAATTAAGAATGGTTGAAGTGGAGACTGAACTTAGGACAATAATGTGGAGGGCTAGTGCCCTAACCACTGGAGCTACCCTCTTATACATGTTATGTATTGGTAACATTCATTATTAAAGGTTACCTTGTTGATGAAAATTAAAGAGAATAAAATTTGATTAGAGAAAATCAAACTTGGGTTTAAAGGGAATTAAGAGTGGTGCTTAATCACTAAGTCAATGTTAATATTTGATTAAAAAAGGCTTAACTACAAAATAAGTGCTCAAACTATGTCTCTTTTTTGCATTAGGTGCCTAAAGTACTTTTTGGCTGAAATAGGTACCTAAAGTTTCATTTTTTTTGCTGAAATAGGTGCCTAAAGTATTTTTTTTGACTGAAATAGGTGCTTAAAGTTTCATTTCTAGTTGAAATAGGTACCTAAGTAGATGCCTCAATTGACTTTAAAACAAGCCAAAATAAAACTTTAAGCACGTATTTCAGCCAAAAAATACTTTAGGCACATATTACAAAAAAAAACATAATTTGAGCATTTATTTAGTAGTTTAACCTTAAAAAATGATACTTAATATATGAATTAAACCACAGTTAATAACTATTGATAGAATTATCAATACATTAATCTGGGCTAGTATTCCTCTATCTACCTATCCATCCACAGATCAAGTTTCCAAAACTCGTAAACACCTTATTTCTCCGACAGGCAATAGTATGTTATCAAAATGACCTCTAGGCAGGGACGAACCTAGGGGTGCGGGGGGGGGCAGCCGCACCCTTTAAAAGTTTTAAGTTCCTTTATATTTTATATATTTCATCTGTATTTTCTATTGATAATATAATTCTGCACTCCTTAAATTCTTGTAATTTTACACCCACTACATTTCTAATATAACTTTCTGATAGTTTGCACCCCTTATATGAAATCCTGGATCCGTCCCTGCTTCAAGGGGTGTAACACACTACAGAAATCAGAGTAGAGGCAACAAGTTGCAAAACATGCAGTGGCATGGTACTAAAGTATTTCATAATACAAAAGAAGCAACCGATGAACGCCAAAACTTCCACCTTAGCAACCAGAACCCCATATAGAATGCAATTGGTCATACATATTAAATTACAACATTTGAAAAAAAGACTGAAATACTTTTCAGAATATTTTTCAGATTATCGAGTCAGATTCACAGAGTTCAAGGCTCTCAACCTAATTTTTTCCATTCACAACATTAAGATTAAAGCTTTTAATTTTGCTTAAGAGATTTAGTGTCTCATCTCACCATACCAACTGATTGTTGGTAAGGGTTGCTTGAGTTGCGTGAATGACCTACACAAAAATTACCAAAACGAATGGTTCAAGGGTAATACCATTAATTAATCGGCCCTTGGTAAAATATTGTTACTAACCCAAGTCAATCGAATTGGAACCATCTCAAGTTCAGGCTCTTTGTGTCAGAATTCAGAATTCGGTCCAAATTTTTGACTTTTTAATTAAGTGGAGTTTAAATGAATTTTTACTTAAAATTTTCGAGTCGGTTTTAGCTGCTTGTTGGACTTTTAGATAATTAAATCAATTATGAAATTAGATTTTTTTTAATTTTATTTTAAATTATAGTAAAATATATGTTAAATAATTAAATTGGAGTTTAGTTATAGTTTAAGGGCAAACTGAATATTAGTCTTTTTGTAACGTGTCAAGTGGGGAGTTAATGGTGGGTGATAATTTTATGATTTATTGATAACTTTAGTGATCGTAACAGAACTTTTGAAACTTAGTGACCAAAATAAAAATTCTTTAGAATTGTAGTGACCGTGAAATGTAGTTTTCCGATAATATTTTTATGACCACTATGTTGCAATTTGGGTTTGGATGCGTATCCGCAGAACTTCACCCTTATGAGAGGAAAATATTTGAAAAAGCAAACGAAGGGCTTCGTCTTAATTAGATCCGGCAAACTTGACCCGAGACCCAAAAATCGAACTGATTTATTCGAACCGAAATTCGAAATTAACCCGAACATGATGACCCAAAACTGAACCGAACCGAAACCGAAACCGATCTGAATTTTAGTTGAACCGTAATCAATCCGAACCAAATGGACCCGAACCGAATAGACCCGAACCAAAGACAACCCGAAATATAGAAAAGATATTAATAGAAATAAATAAATATAAGATATGAACAACTGCACAACTCACAAAAAAGTTAAATATATTGTCTTTATAAATCTATATATATGGTGTAAAAAACTGACCGGCCTAAAAACTCAATTAAAATCGATCGATTTCCCATTGACTCGAAATTGACCCAAACCGAAATCAACCGAACCAAAAGTCAACCGACCCGAAAATGACCCGAATCATAATAGACCCGAACTAAAATCGAACCGAAATCGAATTTGAACCGAATAATATCATACCCGAAATAATTCGAACCAAAACCGAATCGAATGACCCGTTTCCCACACGAAATTTTAAATCTCTTGCACATCAAAAAAGCAAAAGTGCAAATTTTATTAAAATAGAAAAATATTGACGGTGAGACCGTTATTAAAATAAGAAAGAATTCAACATTATTATTAAAATACTGACTGTTTGACTGTTATTATTATTAGTTGGTCTAGTGAGAAATTTTTTTATATCTATTAGTTAGATATAAGGGTGTATACGGTTTGGTTTCGATTTAATTCGGTAAGCGATTTTACTAGCCATCGATTTTCGGTTTGGTTAATTTCGATTTTCTATTTTTCCATATTAATGTTAGTTTTTGAAATTTTGTATTTTATTTTGACAAAATAGCTTTATTTGATGACTTTTAAACATTAAAAATTAGAGTTTTAAACTATTTTTCATAAATATTTATTAAAAACTTAATTTTTAAGTAAAAATAATAATTAAAAATGTATCTATAGTATTGTAAGTATAAAATACTTATTTTTACATTATAAAAATAACTATAAATTAAATAAAAAATCAAATTCGATTTAATTCGATTCAACTCGGTTAACTACGATTCGTAAACTTATTAACCATAAATCGTTCAAACAGCTCGGTTCGGATCGATTTTCGGTTTTGCGGTTAACCATGCTCAGCCCTAGTTAGATATTTGAATTTTAATGTTGTGAATGGAAAAGCTGGATTAAAAGAATAGCTCATGTATCATACCTTTGCAAAACTTGATCTGAATTAGTCGACTAATAATTTTTTAATAAAGTCTGCTAATGATTTGGATATTAATGATTAAAAAATAAATTACATATTTTTAAGGATAAAAACAATTTTATTATTACCTTAATTTATTTTTAAAATTTTAAAAGCCATAATACAATATGTTCCGCCTCTATCTAGAAGTCTCTGGTTAGTAACACGAAACTTCTAATAACTTCTCAAACCCAATCTCCGTTTTTTCCGTCACCACCATCTCCGTATGCAAACTTCTCCACTGGCACACATTCAAAACGATAACTCAAATCCCAATACCATTATGTCATTAGTCCCCGCTTCACAACCCTACGGACCTCTCTTCGCCGAGGTCGACATGGGTGGCGACGCCTCCGCCCCCACCGTCCGAGCCACCGTCGTCCAAGCCTCAACCGTTTTCTATGACACTGCTGCTACTTTAGACAAAGCGGAGAGGTTGTTGGCTGAAGCCGCTGGCTATGGGTCTCATCTCGTGGTGTTCCCTGAAGCCTTCATCGGTGGATATCCTCGCGGCTCCAATTTCGGCGTTACGATAGGGAACCTGACCGCTAGAGGGAAGGAAGAGTTCCGGAAATATCACGCTTCAGCCATTGATGTTCCTGGTTTGAATTTCATCAAACGCTTGCTTCTTTTAAAAACTGTTTTTCTGATAAATTTGTCAGATTCTGATTAATATATTTTGGGAAAAGTTCGATTCTTATGATATTGTTCTAGATTATCAATTCTATTAGAAACTTATTATCTATGACCCGAAGTTGATGTTACTCTGTTTTCAAGTCTCTTTTCACATGAATGGCTTATGCTGAATGCCGCAGGTCCTGAAATCGAGCGTTTGGCGGCCATGGCTGGAAAGTATAAGGTTTACTTGGTGATGGGTGTTATAGAGAGAGATGGATATACTCTATACTGCACGGTCGTGTTTTTCGATTCCCAAGGTCGGTTCTTGGGGAAGCACAGGAAGATTATGCCGACGGCATTGGAGCGTATAATTTGGGGGTTTGGTGATGGATCCACAATTCCTGTTTTCGAGACTCCGATTGGGAAAATTGGAGCGGCCATTTGTTGGGAAAATAGAATGCCACTTCTTAGAACAGCAATGTATGCAAAAGGTTGGATTTTTGGACCCTTCACTTACATTTTAATGCTGAAAGTACTTATTGCAGTACGTTATATTATTTTGATTTTGATTGCAAGTAGACCAGGTTTGACTAGAGAAAGTTTTATTATAATTGTTATAGTATTTTTTCTTGAAATTACATTTCGTTGTTTATTTTTAAAAAATGATTTATATTAATATTTTATATTTCAATTTGAATAAATTTTTATTAAATGAACAGTGGTTCAAGACAAGTTAGAATGAATAGTGATACTGGTTGGATTAATTTGAAATTGTGGAACACCATTGGGACCAAATACTTCTTGTGTGCTGACTCTATTTATTTATTTATTTTTGGTTTATGCTAGCAATATAAAATTGTGTATTTTTTCATAAATTAGTTTATTTTATAAATCTTGGTATATTAGTAATTAGTATTATATAGATTTTGTGGTATTCGTGAGTTTATTCTGTGTTTGTTGTATGGACTTATATCATGTTTTATTTGCTTTTATGTGATATAGTTGTGTATAATTGTATTTGTGTTTAATGTTATCAATGAAAGCATGCAAAATGCATGAGTGTGAGTTTGAGGATAGTATATACTTGATCATGTTTGGCCCGAGTTAGCCATCAGTCCTATTCGACACCGAAGCATAGTATCGGTCGCGGTTGCGGCTGTTGCGACGTGATTTTTCTCTAAATAATAACTATGAATCTAGATGCGGTTTGTAGTGTCGCGGGGATCTCCAAAACCATTACGATACAGTCGTTACATTGCGTTGCGGTCGCAATTTAATACTATGCACCGAAGTGCAAAGTTTAACTTATCAAAGTTTTAATGCTTTTTAACATTTGTACGCCTTTGAAAGTTTGCATTGGATTGCAGGTATTGAAATATATTGTGCACCAACTGCTGATTCCAGGAATGTGTGGCAAGCATCAATGACCCATATCGCTCTTGAAGGTGGGTGTTTTGTTTTGTCGGCCAACCAGTTCTGTCGGAGGAAAGACTACGCACCTCCTCCAGAATATCTGTTTTCCGTGACAAAAGAGGAACTCACTCCAGATTCCGTCGTCTGTGCCGGTGGAAGTGTTATTAAGTCACCATCTGGAGCTATTCTGGCAGGACCCAATTACGATGGGGAGGCACTAATATCGGCAGATCTAGGTTTGTACAGTAGTTCATAATTTAATATCTACTCAACTTTTCTAAGTTGGCTAAAGCATTCTCTATTGAAAACCTATTTTAGCCCTCTAGAATTTAATAGCTAAAGCATTTTCTATTGAAATTCGTATATGATTTAGAAATTCTCTATGTATTTTCTATTGAAAACATATTTTCGCCTCCCCCAAAAAAATTTATAAGTTCACACTAGAATTTTATAGATTCCTCCAAACATAAAATCCTGCATCCGTCCCTGAATATCAGCGTCTAATTCATCTTTAACTTATGAAGTGTCTTTGGGGACAAAACCACAAGTTTCAATGGGCCGGAGTAAACAATACGTTGCAAGTTGGTGTGAATTGTAACATTTGTGTTATGGCCTTGGAAATATACATACCATCTCTAGCCTGTGAGGGTTTTTTGTGGACAAAACTGTGAGACCTAATAGATTAAACCATGTAGGTTTGTGTGGACCATGATACCATGCCTCTGTTTTTGTGTCTGCATGTGCTTGTCTCTTTCTCTTTGTTTGCTTGTCCAAGCTCTTGTAGGCAGGGGATCTGTTTCCGATGATATGTCCCTTACATGTTTACCCGTCCACGGGTTTCATCAAGTGTGCCAAAGCTTAACATGAAGTATGCAAACTTTCAATTAACTTTCTTTGTTGATTACCGACTGAAATGAATGATATATATGATCAAATGACTTGCAGATATGGGAGAAATAGCACGAGCGAAATTCGATTTCGACGTGGTAGGCCATTATTCAAGACCAGAAGTGCTTAGCTTGATTGTGAGAGACCATCCAGCAAAGCCAGTTACTTTTACATCCGCATCTGAAAAAACTGAAGATGCCAATAAATTGTTGTGTTCTTAAAGTCAGATTACAAGATGTAAAGCCATCTGATGACTCTATTAATTTCTCGGTATCTATCGCATATCACTTCCAACAAATGGTCCCTTAATATGTGAATAATGCAATGCCTTCATCCTGTGAATATCACTCCATTTTATGCAGTTTTTGCCAATTTTCTTGGATTGAAAGTGGTTATGGGATTCATTAGCTATTATGCTGGAGGTTCAGTTCGTTGTGCTTGCCATTAATAGGGTTTATATTCCTGGGAAATTCCAGTGAACTGGAAATTAGTGCTACTCGGTTTTGGTTAGCAGGGACTTAAATCTTGTGCTGAGCTAACCACTTTTAAGATCTTTAAAAATACTAGTTTGGTCATTGTGATGAGTAAAAATAGAATTGGCATATTTGTGTGATAAACTGATAATAATTATGTTTAAGTTAATTTGTATTCATTAGTTTTTACTGGACTCAATGAAAAAATGCAAAAGTTATTGAACAAGTGGTTATTATAATGTTAACATCCACTAACATGAGCTCAATTGAAAAAATAAAATAAAATTATAAATTTAAGTAATTTACTTTTTCTAACTATACGAGAATTTATTTATTTTATTTGATTATATATTTATTTGATTTTTTTTCAATTTTATGATCCAGTAATTTTTTTAGGTATTTGTCGAAAAAGTAATTAAATTGCTTAAATTGGCACAGTGGTTAGGTGTTATTCATTTTGCTTGAAAACTTGATTCAAACCCTATCTTCAATATTATTCTTTTGTTTTCATCAAACCATTAGTTCAATCACGTGGTGACATAGGGGTACTTATTGAGTTGAGCAACTCGCAAACAACTCGAGCTTTCAATTAAAATTCGGTTAACGTTCAACTCGAGTTGACTCGACTTGAGATCTTAGCAAGTCGAGTCTAGCAAGGTCTAACTCGACTCGATAAGTTTGTGAGCAACTCATTTTTATGATTTTTTTTGTGGTCACCTTCAAAAAATATGTTTCAAAAAGTTTAAATACTAGTTGACAACTCAAGAAAAAAATCAGTGAATTGCTAAACCCATAAAATTTTGATTTCAAATTTCTAAAACGTTTTATATTTCTCGCGAATTAAAAAAAAAATTAATATGCATTAATAAGAAATTAAATTATAATAATGAGTCTTTCTTTTTTTTATTAAAATTTTTCTCTTTCCTTTTATTATTATTTTATGTATAAAAGTGGAAAAGTCTTCGGTTTCTACTTCTCATATAAAAAATGCGCTTGAAAGTTAAAACCCCGAAATTCCTAAGGCATTATCTCATTTGTTGTTCATCAAAGATTGTTGAGAAACTATAAATAGTCTCACTCGTTATCGACTTCATCTCTAACTTGGTCATGGCATGTTCGTTTATTTATCTCCCATACCTCACGTTTTTTATTTCGAATTTCTATGTTTATATTAAGCTCCAATTGCATCACTAGATTTTACCTATATTTAAAAGAACAAGGTAAAAATTTTGGCGAGCTTAACGAGCAACAAGATTTTTTAACGAGCACGAATCGAGCACTACTCAACTCGCGATCGAATCGCTCGATAAGCACTGCTAGTGACATACGTCACCACATTATAGTGACACAATTATTAACATAATTATCATTTATAATTGGATTGTTTTAATTATTTTTCAATTGAATTAGAACTTAATTAACTTATAAAATCAACTCAATCAAAATTTTAAATAATAATAGCATATGTAACCTTTAATAAATTAATATTTTTGCTTTATTGTTTTAATTTATTATTTTTTTGAATTATGACTAAATTTTTTAAATGTGTACAGATTTAGAGGACTAAATGTATTGTTATACAGATTTTACTAACTGCCATGTCACCCTTTTTAACATTCATTAACGGCTCGGTGACCAATTTGAAGCAACACCGAAAGTTTAATGCCCACTTTGTCGTAATTAAAAATTTGATTATCGAATTGAATAATTTACTAAAGTTCAGTGATCATTTATGAATTTTATCCTAAGGGGCGTTTGGTTTGCAAAAAAAAATATCATTATTGGGGTAATAATCTTTTGCAAAATCTTACTCCATGTTTGGTTTGTCACTATTCCCACCGGGCAAGAAAAGATAATTCTCAACAGTAGCATTTTTTTTGTCATTCTCATCTATTTCTTAGGTATTTGTCAATTCTCACCACTTTAAATTTAAATACCTTTGAAATAATGAGTTTTGTTTATATTGGTCCACTTGTTACAGATAATTAATTATTTGAGTATAACTTTATTAAATATTTTATTTCATATTGATTTAATATTTAAATGATGTTATACATATTTAAATAATATTTTAATATCTAATATATTTCTATTAATATAATTGTTATGATGTTTAGTATTATTATTTTTAAATATATTATCTAAATATTTATATCATAATGTAAAATTGATTTAAATGATATTTTAATATTTAATGTATTTTGATTTGAAATATTTAATATAAATAACACAGAATTATTCAAGTTTTTATTTTTTTACACGATAATTTGGTTTTAAAACTTATGACAATGAAGTTATCAACTCTAAAATATTTTTTGAATAACTTAAACAATTAATTTTAATCACTAAAACATCATTTTAAAGTCTATTATATACTATGATAAAATAAATACAAGATATCTATATAATTTTTTTAAATATTGTTTAATATATTGATTACATTAATAATATATTATAATTTTTTTTGTAAAACTTAGATAGTGTAAAAAAATAGTTCTATGAATTTTCATGCAAATATTTTTAATTTAATATAGGGAGTTTAAATTGTTAAAAAGAATGGACAATTTGGCAAAATTTACTTCCATATATATTCTCAATCAAACATTGTATTCTCACATTCGTATCAAACATTGTATTCTCACATTGTATTTTCGTTCAAATTTCACACTCGTTGGATGGAAACCGTTAGTCAACTGACGGTCAACGCCTGAGGCTGATGTGGCATGTCCGCATGGCATGGGGAAATGATGTGGCAATGTCATATGGCACTTTGCTGACATGGAGATGCAACATGACACTTAATGATATGGCGATGCCACGTGACACTTTGCTGACGTGGCATCACATTTTTTTAAAAATTTAAAAATATTTTTTTTTATTTTTTAAACCAATAAGATGATGCCACATGGCACTTTGCTGACATGACATCATTTGATTGGTTAAAATATATATTTTAAAAAATATATTTAAATTTTTATTAAAAAAATAACCCCAAATTTTTCAGAATTCACAAAATAGTCCTCAAATTTTGAAATCTCTAACTCCCCCAAACCCGATCCACCGATTTGAGTCAATTCCGCCGCCGATTGCCACGCCGCCGCCCACCATATCGATCGTTAGACCATCATAATCGTTTACCCCACCATCTTGTCGCCAGAAATCAAACGACGTCGTGCGAAACGTCTGACGAAGGCAAAATCTTCGAATGATTCATTTGAACGATTCGCGACGAACGACGATAGAACAGACGACAAACAGTGTGTGGGTCATTCAGCTAGGGGATGATGCTTTATTTCGTCGTCGGCAACACGACCAACGCCGACGGGAGTGGTTGAATTTGGGGTTTAGGGATTTAGATATTATTTTGAAAATATTTACAAATTTTAGGATATTTTATTTTTAAAAAATTATATAAAAATAATTATTTTTCAAAATATTTTTAACTAATCGGATGATGTCACATCAACAAAGTGTCACATGGCATCATCCGATTAGTTAAAAATAATTTTTAAAATTATTTAATTTTTTTAAAAATACCACGTTAATAAAGCGCTAGATAACATCACCTTGTCATCTCCCCATTTCATTTCATCTCCCTTTTGCACTTTCATAATACATTGAATACTTCACTTACAATTATTACGTTTTTTTAAGTACAATTATTACGTTTAAATATGCCAAAAAGTCTCTCTACCACTTCAAAATTTAAAATTCAGATTATCTACTTTGTTTTTGTAATTTGAGTCCTTGTAACTTTTATTTTTTTCTTTTAATTTTTATTCAATTTTATCATTAACTGTTAACTTGAAAGATATAAAAAGACAAAAATGTAAATGTAGAAGGCTAAAAAATTATTTTTTTCCTTTTCTTATAATATCATGTTAACACTTAACTGTAAAACTAAATATAAATTATGGAGATCACGATTTTCAAATTAAAAATACTACATAAAGTTAATTTTATAAAAAATAAAATATATTAAATTTTGAAATAATAGAGGGACTTATGAATATTTAAACTCAATTATTATAATGCAGCTAACCGATCACAACTTTGAATCATGTAATAATTTTTTGTAAAAAATTGTATAGCATCTGTTAGGTATGTGCGTTCGATCGAGTCGAGTAAAAAAATTTGAGTTATTCGAGTTTGTAAGTCTTATTTTACGATTCAAGTTTTATTTGAATTTTTTTCGAATCGAGTCGAGTTTTCGAGTTTCTGTACAAATTTAATTGTACATACATATTTTTATATCCATATACGTAGCAGTGCACATATATATTTCTCTATGCATATACTTAGGGTTGGGCGGTACACATATTGATTATAATTTTAACGGCTTTCTATATGCATATACGATGCACACATATATATTTCTTCATATTTTCACATGTGATATACATAATATATCATGCAAAATTAATATACTCGACTTGAATATGAAAACTGATCAACTAATTACTAAAATTTTGAGTTATTCGAATTTTCATTTTATAACTCAAACTTTATTTGATTTTTTTTTCGAGTTGAGTCAAAACGAGTTAGTTTTTTCGCCTCGAGTCGAGTAGAATAATTTAATTTTTTCGAGTCGAATCGAATTTTGCCCACCCCTAGCATCTTAGACAAAAAGAATAAGCTTATATTGCAAATAAGTATTTAAAGTATATTAACTTTTTCATTTAGGTACCTAAAGTATTTTTTGGTCAAAATAATATCTAAAGTATATTTTTTGGTCAAAATAGGTACCTAAAGTATTTTTTTTGGTCAAAAGAGGTACCTAAAGTATATATTTTTTCATTTAAGTTCCTAAAAGTTGACATTAGATAATACATTAGGTACCTATTTTGACAAAATATATATATATATTAGGTACCTTTGTCGAAAAATACTTTAAGTACCTATTTTCACAAAAAAATACACTTTAAGTACTTATTTTGATCAAAAAATATTTTAGGTACCTAAATAAAAAAATTAGTATACGTTAGGTATTTTTTCTGATATAAACCAAAAGAAAAAACCTACCATTCAATATAAATTGGATGATGGGAGTGTGTGTAGCAAATTCTTTCACTGGTCAAATACTTGAAGATTAGACTCAACACAAGAAAGAAGACCCTTGGGAACCTGGAGTAGAGAATGGAAGAAGATAAGAGCTGTTGTTAGTTAATCATACAAATTACAAGCCATGTGACCTGTTTGGAGTTTTGTCAAATATATTTTTTTGGACAGATTTCTCATTCTACATAATGACACATGGATGATGTGACTGTAATAAAACAAATACATAAGATCTCAAGTAACAGTGGAGTTTTGGACATGTACGAGATGAACGATCGTACAGAATCCTCAAGAAAAGATGGCTCAAATGAGTTAAATTAAATATTTATAGGATAAAAGCAAAAAAATTTGTCTAATAAATTACAAGAAAAAAATAAAAAATAACTTTAAAGAGTGCGCCATAATATATTTTTACTAAAATAAAAATATATTTTAAAAAATTATATATTTTTGAGATTATAAATTAAAATATCTTATTTTAATAAACTGTACACGTCTTTATAAACTTTTTGAACCAACCTTGCAAGTAACATGTTGGAAATAATTCAGAAAAAATAATCAGAATATTCTTTAATTAATTTTTATTTAATATAAAAAGGGTTAGTCTTAATCCTTGTCTCAAACATCCCCTTATTCTGCCTTTCAAGTCTTCATTATTCTGCATAATTGAGTTGTGGTCGGTCATCGTTGTTAGACTTGGGTTGTCATAAATTGACCAAAAATATATTAAATTGAGAATACAATACAACATAACACAAAAGGATAAAACTAGGCTGTTACCTGTCTATAATCAATATTAAAGTTGAAGGAACATGAGGATGGAAGACTTAGTATTCGATTTGTAAAGGTCAACACGAAGACAATCTTCTCAACCTATTTTTTTTTTTCGTACACAAAGTCATATTTTGTCCTATAAATTATGGGATTCTTAAAATGCATTAATTACAAGATCTTCAATTGTATTCATAAATTGTAGCAATTCATAACTTTAATTTACAGTCTCAGCCTCTCAGCAATTCGGGTTTGCCGATTGATTCAACCTTCGACACCGGGGAGCCAGTCCCGCCACCGGCCTCCTCAAAGTGCATGGAGTGTCTCCATTGCCGGGTTGGACTCGGAAAGCTTTGGATGGGAGCTATTTTGTTACTAGACAATATGTGATCTCTAAGACTCTTTACTGATCTGTATCTTTCAAGGCCAAAATCCTGATCTTTACAATTTGAACTTCCTCTTTCTAAGCAAATACTTCCCCATGAAATCATCTCGGAAAGTGATTTCCTCCCCTTATTGTCCTTTTCAATCGGAATCTTCTTCGATCCACCTTCGGCGTAATTTCCGCAAGAATAAGTCCATTTGTAGCTCATGGCATTGTTGTCCGTGTTTAATTCAATGGAGTGAAGATCACTATTAGCTGAATCCTCTGCTTCACACTCTTCTGAGTCTTCTCTGTCCACAACATCGAATTTATCCTCAACTTTCTCGACCATTTGGCAGGAGCCGAAATTGATCTTCTTCAAATAAGCTTCGAGCTCTTTGATCCTCTGCAGATTCGGGGAACCATCGCCGTTTTCTTCATCTAGTTTAGTTCCTAGGTACGTCTCAAGTTCATTCCTCAACTTTTCAACAACTGCATTCTTCTCCTCGAAATGATATTTAGCTTCGGAGAGCTTCATCTGGACTCGCTCCTCTCGTAATACATCAGCAAACTGAAGCATTTCCCTTTCCTTCTCCATTTCTGCCTTCACTTTAGCCGACTCTCGTTTCAGTTCTTCGGCCGTAGCTCGATCTTCTCCGATACCTTGAGCCAATTCATCACAGACTTGCTCCAAAATCTCTTTCGCCCTCTTCTCACTTTCAAGCTCTTTCATTGCCTTGGACAGTGATGCCGCTGTATCAGTCAATTCTTTCCCGAGCTTCTTGTTCAACCTCTCGGTTTGCCTCCTGAGTTTCTTCTCCACCTCGAGCTCTTCGGCAAAGCACTCTATGGCATCGCCGATTCTCTGGCGCTCTTTCCTCTTCCAAGCGGCCTTTTCTTTAGCAAAATGCCTCGTGAGGAGCTCGATTCCATTGCGGTTAGATCGTTGCTCTTGAATCAACTGATCAACATGGATTCGGGCTCGGTCAAGCTCAACATGCAATGCCGAGACCAAGGACATGCTCGATGAATGTCTGACATCGAGACCGCAAACTCGATTCAAAACTCCAAGGAGTTCTTTAGAAGTGGCTAAACCATTACTGACATCCTTTAAACGAGTTCTAGTTCCAATTATGCATCCGCCATGGTTTTTACCTCTAGAACGAGCTTCAGTCTGCATTCATGGCATAACATCAGTATGAACAATTTTTTTTTACTTATTTTTCCCTATTTTTCTGTAAAATAAAGATTCAACCCGAAGTTTATAGCAGTAAATTCTCAACACAAACAAGTACACACAATTGAAAATGTTTGATCTGCAATAAATTTTAAAATACAAAATTTGGAAAGTAGATAGAGACCGTCATCATTTCTATTTTCAAGAAAAAAATCTAAAAATATGAAATTTCCCCATCTGAAAAACCTGGAAAGTGAGAAATTAAAAGCCAAGATTTGCAGATAATGATACCATATAAGCCCTGATTAAAATTGAAAAACTTATTAAAAAAAAGTATTTAGAAAATTTCTTTATCACCTCCATGAAACCACCATTGCCAACAGGAACTTGAAGGTTTTGAGAAACAACTGAAGATCTCCTCCTCTGAGATTTAACTCTGCCTCCATCCATTTTCTATGAAATTCAACAGCAAAACAACCCAAATGAAAAAGAAAAAAGAAATCAATGTTTTCCAGAACCTCAGACTGATACAAATCGTTAAAAATAAATAAAAAACTAAAATCCCCACCTCTGAAAAAGGGATTGTATTAATCTCCCACAAAGTGGCAGCGAGTTTTCTAGCAGAAACCGAGGCTTCTTTGATTTGTGCAACAATCTTTGGTGAACCCTTTGTGGGGAATTCAGCGGTTTCCATTGCTAAAGAAGGCGGTTTCGTTGTAACTGTTATCCATGAAGGAACAGGGGTGGTCGATCCTGCTTTTTTCCCCACCAAAACTGAACGCTTGAATCTGTAATTTTGGATTAGAGGTGACGAAGAAGATGATGAACAACCTCGTTTTCTTATCTTACCATGGTGTTGTTGCCATGACATTTTAGGTCTTATATATTTGTTTTGAGTCTTTTGACAAGAATCCCGATGACCCAATTTCGAAATTTCGATGTATTTCCGATATCAATCAAGATCTCATACAAGATTTGAGAAAAACAAACAAATTTCGATGATTTTTCTTATTGTTTCAAGGAATGGAAACTTTTTTTTAATGAGATATCTCTAGAGGAAGAAGAAAAGAGATAGCCACCATTTCTTCTTCTGCTTCGGGATTTTACAGAAAGGAAGAGTAGAAAATAAATACTACCGGGGAAAAGAAAAGGATCAGAAAAAGGTTTTCTGAAGAAGTGGGCAGCTGTCAACAACAAGAAAAAGATTTGACAGAAAATAAAAGAAAAGGAAAGATTTGCTCTGTTTGTTTTCTCAATGGATGTTTATGATTTGATTCAAGTGTTTGAAATGGAGTTATAGTCTCCATATGAGTATATATATTATCATTAGATACCTTTAAATTATTAAGGCTTATATTATAAATAAGTATTTAAAATATATTAATTTTTTATTTAGGTATTTAAAATATTTTTTGTTAAAATAAGTATTTAAAGTATATTTTTTAGTTAAATTTAGTACTTAAAGTATACTTTTTGTCAAAATAAATACTTAAAGTATTTTTTCGTTAAAGTAAATATTAAAAGTATATTTTTTAGTTAAAATAAATACTTAAAGTATTTTTTAGGTCAAAATAGGTACTTAAATTATATATATTTTTCATCTAGGTTTCTAAAAAATAACATGTGACATTAATTAAAAAATACACTAGGTACGTATTTTAACAAAAAAATATACTTTAGGTACTTATTTTAACAAAAAAATATTTTAGGTACCTACTTTGGTGAAAAAATATTTTAGATACCTATTTTGACCAAAAAGTATATTTTAGGTACTAAATTTAACCAAAAAATGTACTTTAAATACTTATTTTGACAAAAAAATATTTTAAATATATAAATAAAAAAATTGATATAATTTAAGTACTTATTTGTGAGATAAACCAATTATTAACAATAACACATGTTATTAGTCTGTTCAAAAAAATCAAATGTTATTAGTATAAAATTAATTACAAATAAAAACCCAATGAGAAGTGTAGTGAAAAAAATATATTCTCCCTAGAAAATTTACGTTTTTGTCAATCTAAAAAATCTAAATCCAAACAGCTTAGTTTGTGCATGAATTTCATTAAATACTTAAAAAACAGATTCTAATTTTGGGACCTTCTTAATATTCAAAATAAAATGATTGCAAATATTAGTATTATTTAGTTAATATGCGATTTATTTATTTTTAATTTTATTACACTTCTTCGACTTCAATAAAGATGTCACACTTGATTTTTAATAGTCAAAATTTTAAAGTTTATGTTAAAATTATTATTAATAAAGGGATAAACTATATTGGTCGTCACTTAATTTTTAGGGCGTTTGTAATATGGTCACTAAATCGAAAATTTTTCATTAAAGCCACGGTTGTTAAGAAAAAAATTCATTAAGGTTGGTAGAATATAAAGTTGGGTAAAATACAAATTGAAACACAACTTTTTAGAATTTTCAAAAGTGGCACCAAACTTTCTAAATTTTTCAAATTGGTTCAGATTTTTCTAGAATTCACAATTTAACCCCAGAACTTCCATTTTACAGAAAGAAAGAAAGAGTACCATAAATTAAAACTTTGATCTGTTTGTTTTTTCAAGTGTTTTTTATAATTTGATTAAGTGTTTAAAATGGAGTTACCGTCTCCGTATGTGTATATATAGGGACGGATGCATGACTTTATGTTATGGGGCGAACTTATAAAATTCTAGGGGGCGAAAAATAGATTTCCAATATAAAATTTCTAAAATTTTCTAAATTATATACTAATTTTAGATTTTCAGGGGGACGGCCGCCCTCTCCAACCCATCCATCCATTACTGTGTATATATATTGTCATGAGATATTTTTGTTTGCTTTCTCTAAAATAATACCATTAAACTATTAACAGTATCAAATGTTATTAGTCCAAAATTAATTAGAAATAAGAATTCAACAAGGGTTCAGGTGGAAAGAAACACTTATCCTTATAAAAGTATCAAGTTCAAAAAAAATTCTAGTTGAGTGAGTGTTATTAAAGACTAAACAAAGAGCAAATACTACTTTAGAATCATATTAAGAATATTAAAAAAGTTAAGGGTAAAATACACTAGAGGTCACTTAGTTATAGGTTTTGTAATAAAGATATCATTTTTCTTCTAAAAGTAATAATTAAGTCACTCACTTATAGGTTTAGGAACAAACATGTCATTTTTCTTCTAAAAGTAACAATTCAATCACTTGATTATAGGTTTAGGAACAAACATATCACTCAATCAAAATTTTGTGACAAACAAGTCACTAACAAATTTAGTCCATGAAACTTATGCATTCTGTTAATTTGTTCATAATTCAAAATAATTCAATAAACTTAACCATTTATAATTAAATTTTTTGACATTGCACCATCTTAACATACCCTATGACCACTTACCAATACCACACTCCATGCTATTGTCCATCAATCCGATAGTAAACATATGTGATAACTCGACAGACACAATCACTTCACTATTGGACAATTGATAGGCTAATGGAATAGACTCATTATGACCTTAGCACCACCTACTAATGGACACAAACACTTCTCTAATGAAATTTTTAAATATGAAGGGTTAAGTTTATTGATTTTTTTTAATTAGGACCAAATTAATAGAATGCATAAGTTTCGGGGACTAAATTTGTTATCATACCAAGCCCTTGTTTCAGTTTTAATAACATAGTGACTTTTATGTCACAAAATTTTAATTGAGTGATATGTTTGTTCCTAAACCTATAATTGAGTGACTGGATTGTTTTAAAAGAAAAGTGACATGTTTGTTCTTAAACTTATAATTGAGTGACTCAATTATTACTTTGAGAAGAAGAGTGACATATTTGTTATTAAATTTATAACTAAGTAATAGGGATGTAAAAACAGGTAATCGGATGGGTTTCAGGTTGGGTCAAATCAGATACATGTCATTTCAGGTCGATTTGATGTTTCGACTCGATTCGGGTCGGGTGCAGGTTAATTTCAGGTCGGGTTCATTTCAGGTCAGGTTCATTTCGGGCCGGGTTCATTTTAGGTCGGGTCAAAACGGTTCGAGTCCGAATCAGTTAATTGACGGGTTAATTCGGGCTCGGGTAGACTTCAGGTCGGGTTCATTTCAAGTCAGGTAATTTCAAGTCAGTTTCATTGCAGGTCGTGTTAATTCGGGTTTCGAATTCGCATTAAGTTTGAGTTTGGTACAAATAGTCGATAGACTTTGTGTTGTATCATTTCGAGTGAATTATTTAACGCCTTTTACGAACATGAATCACATTAAAAATAAATATTATGCACTAGAATGAACAAAAATATCATCGTTATTTAAAATAGTGGAGTAAATTACAAAAATTAGAATTTTGGTGAAAACAAAATTTTAGGGACTAACATGAACAAAAATGTCATCATATTAAAAATATTGGACTAAATTACAAAAGTATAAAATAAATAGGGGTTAATTGTGACTAAATTGAATTGAACTAAAACTAAATTAGGACTAAAATGAAAACATTTAAACGGGTAAGGGCTTAAAGGGCAATTAGTATGTAAAATAAAAATGAGGCGGCAAAAAATAAATTAATTATTTAGATTAAAAATTAAAATTAAATGGGTAAATTGCAACTTTGGGGTTCAAAATCAATTTAGAATTTGGGGAAAAAGCCCGCCTATTGGTTTAGCTTAGGGGAAATTGCAATGTTGGTCCATCTGACATTAAAATGTTTTCATAAGAGTCACAAAATTTTACTTGTAGGTTTTAATTTAATTCAACCGAGTCACAATTTAGGTTATAATTGAAATTATAGCTATAGTTTTAGAATTGTTATATGGGTCAATTTCGGCTAAAAATAAAGTTGTAGGGACTATAATGAACAAAAATACCATCATATTAAAAATATTGGACTAGATTAGAAAATTTTGAAATAAATAAGGGTCAATTCGGTTAAAAATTAGGGATTAATATGAACAAAAATTAGGGCAAGCCTAATCCTTAATCCCCTAATCCCTAAAATAATCACATACCCCAAAACCCCAAACCTCAACCCTTAAATCTTACAATCACTAATAATTAAAGTGCAAGCCTAATAATATAATCCCTAAAGTAATCCCCATAACCCCAAACACTAAACTTGACACATTTACCCCTAAACCTCAAACCTCAACCCCAAAATCTTAGAATGACTAATAATTAAAAACCTTATTCCCCTAATCTCTTAATCCCTAAACTAATCCCATAACCCCATTTCCAAACATTGAACTTGAAACATGTATTGTTTATACCCTAAAACCCCAAACCTCAATCCCTAAATCTTACAATCATTAATAATTAAAGTCCAAGCCTAATCCTAAATCCCTAAACTAATCTCATATATTTTATTTTTATTTTTAATTAAATATTTTATAATTAAATTTAATATAATTTGAAAATTAAATTAAATATTAATTTAAAGATACTAAAATTATTATTAGTAATTAAATATTAGATTAAATATTAATTTAAATATATTAAAATTATTATTTTAATTAATATTAATTAAAACATTGATTTAAATTGTGATTTTTAATTAAATATAATTTAAATTATGATTTTTTATTTATTTTAATTAAAAATTAATAAATAGATCATAAGTATTAATTAAAATTATAACTTAAATATTAAATATTAATTAATTTAATTTAAAAATTAAACCACAAACCTTAACCCCTAAATAATCTTACAATCACTAATCTTTAACCCCAAACACTCAACTTAAAATATATATAGTATATTTAACCCATAAACCCCAAAACTCAACTTGAAACATATATAATATATTAAACCTCTAAACCCCAAACCTTGACCCCTAAAACTTACAATCACTAATAATTAAAGTATAAGTCTAATCCTCTAATCCCTAAACTAATCCCATAACCCAAACACTCAACTTAACACATTTACCCTTAATCCCTAAACTAATCCCCATAACCCCAAACACTCAACTTGACACATTTACCCCTAAACCTCAAACCTCAACCCCAAAATCTTAGAATTACTAATAATTAAAAACCTTAATCCATTAATCCCTAAACTAATCCCATAACCTCATTTCCAAACACTCAACTTGAACACGTGTATTATTTATACCCAAAACCCCAAACCTCAACACCTAAATCTTACAATCACTAATAAATAAAGTGCAAGCCTAATCACCTAATCCCTAAACTAATCCTCATAACCCCAAACACTCAACTTGACACATTTAACCCTAAACCTCAACCCCTAAATCTTACAATGACTAATAATTAAAAACCTTAATCCCTAAACTAATCCTATAACCATTTCCAAACACTCAACTTGACATGTATTGTTTATACCCCAAACATCAACCCCTAAATCTTACAATCACTAATAATTAAAGTGCAAGCCTAATCCCTAAACTAATCCCATATATATTTTTTAATTTTACTTAAATATATTATAATTAAAATTATATAATTTGAAAATTAAATTAAATATTAATTTAAAGATACTAAAATTAGTATTATTAATTAAATATTAGATTAAATATTAATTTAAATATATTAAAATTATTATTTTAATTAAATATCAATTAAAATTTTATTTAAATTATGGTTTTAAATCAAATAAAGACCAAATCGAAAACAAAACAAATGTTTAAGCTTAATTTCAGAGTGACCATGACCAAATTGAAACAAATGTAGAATAAGCAGTATAGCGGAGCAAGATTCGAATTTTTAGGCGCGACCCGTATGACAATGCGCGGATTTTTTTACCCGACCCGATGACCTATATAAACCCCGAAAATTTTGAATCCAGCCGCTTTTCTCATTTTTATTTTCTCCCTCCAATCTCTGCCCAAATTTCATATCTCCTCCTCTCTCTAGATTCTCTGCCTTCTATCTAGGATAAACATTTTATTCCCAGAAAATCTTTTTATTTTCGATTGAAACACTTGAACTTGAACCCAGTTCATCTATGTTCTTCGATAGCACCCTTCCAAATCTTATATAAACATCAAAACCCATCCCAAAATTGTTTCTGCTCGATCTAAACCCAAAATTTCTTAAGAACAACCTCTTGTTCTTCTACTTTTCCCTTTTCAATTCTTTCAAACCCTAATCCCCAAATCAATTATATTTTACCCTAAAAATTTCCAAAAACTCAAATTTCTTAAAATCTTTTTCATCTTCTTTCTCTAATCCTTCAACTTCTTCTAATCCGTCTATATTCTCCTCTAACATCTTCAGATTCTCTAACCCTTAAATTTCCAGATGCATTAAACTTCTCATCTCTCTTTTCATCTTCGACTTTTCCCTTCTCTGTAACTCCATCATCTCTTCCAGAACTCCTTTTTCAAAAACTAAAATCCCTAAACTAAAGCTATCAGACTCTAAAGCTTCCCCTCAACTTCTTCAAATCCGTCCATATTCTCCTCTAACCTCTTCAGATTCTATAACCCTTCAATTTCCATATACATTAAGCTTCTCATCTCTCCTTTTTCATCTTCGACTTTTCCCATCTCTGCAACTCTACCATCTCTTCCAAAAACTCCTTTTTCCAGAAACTAAAATCTACAAACTAAAGCTCTCAGACTCTAAAGCTGTCAGCCTCTCAATTGGTTTGGTTTGTGCTTCGCTTTCTATATATGTTTGCTTGCATATATGTTCTCTGTTAGTATATATGTTTGTGCTTTTGGTTTGATTTGTTGTGTATATATGTTTATATATATATATATATGTTTGGTTTGGTTGTGCTTCGCTTTCATATATATGCCACGTACAAGGATTAAACTTTGTTTTGTGTTGCTTTGTATATAGGTTGTCTATTCTGTTTTTTGATTTGTTGTGTATATATGTTTGTGCTTTCATATATATATGTTCTCTGTTGGTATATATGTTTGGTATATTTGTTCTCTGCTGGTATATATGTTTGTGCTTTCATATATATATATATATATATGTTTGGTTTGGTTTGTGCTTCACTTTCATAAATATGCCACGTACAAAGATTAAACTTTGTTCTGTGTTGCTTTGTATATAGGTTTTATGTTCTGTTTTTCTTTGTACATACATGTTTAAATGCCTTGTTTGCGGTCATATGTTCTCTGTTCAGTTGATTTAATCCGAGTGTATCTGCTAGACATCCCATTCTGTGAGGCTACTGGTGTCAAAGGAGGTTTCTAAAGGACCTCGTGAACTGGTTTAACAATGCCACGTACAATGATTAAACTTTGTTCTGTGTTGCTTTGTATATAGGTTGTATGTTATGTTTTCTTCTTACATACATGTTTAGATGCATTGTTTATAGTCATATGTTCTATGTTCTGTTGGTTTAATCCGAGTATTTCGGCTGGACATCTCGTTCTGCGAAGCTACTAGTGTCAAAGGAGGTTTCTAAAGGACCTCGTGAACTAGTTTAACAATGCCACGTATAAGGATTGAACTTTGTCCTGTGTTGCTTTGTTTATAAGTTGTCAGTTCTGTTTTTCTTTGTACATATATGTTCACTGTCCTTTTCAGTCTCTAACAACAAAAAACAATATTTTCTTTTCAGTTTTAGTACAGTTATGGAAGAATTTTCTTATGAGTTGGACTATCCTGGTGAATGAGGTAATTATTTAGTGATTTACTTGTTTTTTTTGTTTACACTATTATATAATTTTTAACTAATGTTGTAACTTATTTTGTCTTGTGTTTTGTAGCAGACCTACTAAGAGGTTAAAATGACCAACAATCTGAATGAGGTATATTCCTAATTCCTCTTTTTTTAATTTCAGAATTTATATTTGTATTATTTTTTTCAATCACTAATACATGTTTGTTTGAAGGGGATGTAAATGATGAACTGTCTGAAACAGTTCGTAGCTCTAAGAGGATGCTGCAGTGGCAAATTCAGGGGAATTTGGGAGAATAACTTCTCTTGTTTGGGATCATTATACCTTCATTAAGCTTCCTGAAGCTGTTTTTGCGCAATGTAAGTATTACAAAACTAAAAGGAATAAAGCAGATTCTTATGTTGGTACATCTAACCCTAAAAGGCATACTGAAAAATGCCAATCTTACAAAGATTTTCTTGCTACTAATCTCAATAGTAGTGTGGAAAGTTCTTTTGATCAGCAAAGATACTGTGAATTATTTGCTGAGGCTATTTTGTATCATGCTTATGCTTTGAATGTGGTTGAGCATGAAAAACTTAGGACTTTGCATTAGTATCTAAATCCTAATGTTAAGGATATTTCGAGGTATACTATTACTAAGCATTGCATGTTAAAGCATGAGAAGCATAAAAAATTGCTACTTGATTCAATGCATTGTGTTTCAAGTCGTATCTGTTTTACATGTGATGGATGGTCTGCTTGTACCTCACGTTCTTATTTTGCTCTAACTGCACATTATGTTGATAATAACTGGAAACTTCAGTCTAAAATACTGAATTTTCGTCGTTTCCCCCGCCCCATGATGGTTAGTCTATTTATAAGTTTGTGAAAAAAATGTTATGTGAGTGGTGTCTTGAGAAAAAAACTTTTACCATAACTCTTGATAATGCTTCTGCAAATGAAAGAATGGTTAAGTGACTCAAAGATGATTTGCATGCCATTTCTCTCATTCCATGCAATGGTAAGTATTTTCATATAAGGTGTGTTGCCCATATTTTGAACTTGATAGTTCAAAAATGTTTGAAGGTAATCGACTCTTTTGTTATTAAATTGCGTGAAATAGTTAAGTTTATTGATTCTTCTGATGCTAGACTTTGTAGCTTTGAATTGGCTGTTAAAGATTGTGGTTCTTCTTTTGTGGTAAGTTGATATTGGATGTTCCCACTCGATGGAACTCTACTTACTCAATGCTTCGTAGGGTAATTGATGCTAAATTAGCTATCAACTTGTTTGTTAATAGGGAAAATGACTTGGATATAATTAGTGAGGATGAGTGGGAAACTGCCCAATTAATCTGTGACTTCCTTGAGCCATTTTTTGAAACTACTACTCTATTTTCGATATCCAAGTATCCCACTTCTAACTTGTACTTGGCTAATGTTGTTGCCATTGAGAAGTTGTTGTGTGATGCTCACAATGATCCGTGTGAGGGTATTTCTGCAATGGCAGGACCCATGCTTGAATTATATGAGAAATATTGGTTTGACCACTCAATGATTCTCTCTTTTGCTATTTTGCTTTATCCTCGATATAAATTACAACTTTTGAAGGAGTTGTACGGTGTACTCTATGTTGAGGATGAGGTTGAAAGGAGGGTAAGTGCTGTTTACAATGAGTTTGCTAATTTATATATAAATTATTCAAAATCTGTACTTTGTTCTTCTAATTCTTCTGTCCAAAGTAACTCATCTCAAAGTACAAGTGTGTCAAGTTCCAGTCGGCCTCGAACATTTAAAAAATCCAACCTATTTTAGGTCAGTTTTTATTTTCTTAAAGTTCACTTAAGTTTCTATTTTTACAGTTTATTAATTTCTTTTGGAAATTACAGTTTATTAATTAACTCTTTATCTTGTTTCATGTTAGAACTTTGATGCCAATTTAGCTGCTTCTAGGAGGGAAAAACTGATGTTGACTCCTACATTAATTTGCCGCTTCTTACTCGTACTAAAGATGCCGAGTTTGATATTTTAGAGTATTGGAAAGCACAAACTGTTTCTTTTCCAGTACTTTCGTAGATGGCGATGAATGTTTTAGCCATTCCAATCACTTCTGTTGCTTTCGAATCTTCATTTAGCATGAGGGTCGAATTTCGAACAAGTTGAGGGTTAAACTTTTGTCTAAAAATGTTGAGTTGTTTGTAACAACCCGTAATTGGTTGTATGGTTTTAAACCGAAGAAAAAGGATGAAGATTATCTTACTGTGGTGAAAGATTCTTCAATCTCTAATCTTTGTGAAGATTCACTTCCTGTTTAAGGTAAAACAATTAAATTAGTATGTTAATTTAAGCTGTATGTTTTAAGATGTTTTATCCTATATATATGGACTAAATTTATTAATTCTTATGGACTGAATTTAAGCTGTCTGTTTTATCCTATATCTATGGACTGTTTCTATTAATGCTTATGGACTAAATTTATATGGATTGTATTTAAGTTGTCTTTTTATCCTATATCTATAGATTGTTTCTATTAGTGCTTATAGACTGAATTTATATGGACTGAATTTAAGCTGTCTATTTTATCCTAATTCTTATTTTTGTTGTTGTTGTTGCTGAATTTAAGCTGTTGTTGGTGTTGTTGTTGAATTTAAGTTGTCTATCCTAATGCTTATTTTTGTTGCTGAATTTAAGCTGTTGTTGTTGCTTATTGTTGCCTGCTACTGGTTGTTACTGTTTGCTGCTGGTTGTTGCTGTTGTTATTGCTGATTGCTGCCTGCTATTGCTGATTGCTGGTTGACTTATAGTTTTTTTTCTTATCTAAATAGTTGCCCTTGGTTAAATTATGTTGGTTTCTTAGTTGAAAAGTTACTCATAATTTACCCTTGATGGTAGCATTTAGATCTTTTGAGAGCTCAATGAGGAAATTTCTGGTAGCAAAGTCGAGCATTTAGCCTCATAAAAATTTTGCTATAAGATCTGAGAGCGTAATTTTCACAAAACAAAACTTTAAGTTGTAAATTTGTAATCAATTCAGTATTATCTTATTTCCCATTTTTAGTTGTACATTGGTAAGTTTACCAAGTTGTTTTCGCAAAACAAAACTTTAAGTTGTAATCAATTCAGTATTATCTTATTTCCCAATTTCAATTGTACATTGGTAAGTTTGTACGTTCATATTGTTTACTAAGTTGTAATACATTTTTAAGTTTTAATATTTTGTTTTATTCATTTCTAAGTTTACTTATATTTGGTTCTTATCAAGTAATCAACAAAGAGTTTCCAAATTCCAATCTTCCCCAATAAAATTTGGTCAAGTTAATCAATAAAATTTGGTCAAGTTAATAAGAAAAAAAAGACAAATTTATTCAAGTTATGGTGTACTTTACCCAAAAGATAATTAAAAATGGCTATATCTTTTATGTGTAAAAATAGAAGCATAATATAATATGTCCTTAAAAATTAATTTATGTTAATTATTATTAACTTGACAAATAATATATATTGAATGAGTTAGTATTAAGTATATTGAATTATTTAACAAAATTTTAAACTTAGTAGTGTCAAATGAATATCTAAATCCAATCTTCCATTTTTTATATTTTTAATTGATTATATATGTATATATATCAAAAAAATTATTTAACACTTTAAATTGATTACAAAAATTAATAGTTTACATTTATCAACACTTAATACTTTATAACAACATTTTAAATGTGATGTTATCATTAATTCATAGACTTCCTCAATTACATGTCAGGTAAATATCAAGCCAGGTCAATATCAGTTCAAGTCAACAACATGTTGGGTTCAAAACAAGTCGGGTCAATTAATAGGTCTGGTTCAAAACATGTCGGGTAAAATTAGATCTCTGGTCGATTCAGTCAGGTAATGTCGGTTATCTGTCAGGTTAGTCTCGGGTTCAGGTTCGTTTCAGTCAGGTGCAGGTCAGGTTTTGGGTCCACAATAACAGGTTCAATTCAGGTTCGGGTCGTTCTCGGTCGGATGCAGGTCGGGTTCGTGTACTACAGTAACGGGTCCAACTCAGGTTCGGGTCAACAACAGTCGGTTACAGATCGGTTTCGGGTAATCACATCCTCGGGTCAAACCAGGTTCTGACTCGAGCAGGTTTCAGTCAGGTTTTCAGGTCGGATCAGCTTTTTACATCCCTACTAAGTAACATTTAGTATAATTTATCCAAAAGTTAATTACAAATAATTAGTATTATTTAGTTAAATGCTATTTGTTTTTTTATTTATCATACTTCTTCGGCTTCAATAAAGTTTTAACATTTGATTTTTATAGTCTATTTTCTAAAAAAATATTATTAATAAAAATAAAATTGTTAGAATGAAGTAATTTTTAAATATATTAATTATAAATTTTGATAATTAAAATATTGAAAATAATTATTATCAAAGTTAAAATAAATAAAAAATATTAATATCTTTCAATAAAAATGTTTTTAAAATAATATTAATTTTGATAAATTTACCTTCACTTTTTTTGAACAATGATATCTGGATTTTATTAAATAACATGAAAGATATTACAAATACAATGCATCAAAAAGAGAGAGAAAAATGGGACTATTCTACTAAAAATCTCATACAAATATGCAAAGAAAAACAAACACTTCCATGGATATTAGCATACCATCAAAACTCAGAAACCTTCATGAATCTCCTTGTCTCTAGCCAAACGAGACGCTTTATGGGATGAAAAAGGAGTTGTGAGCGAACCAAACTATCAGATTGATTGCTCCGCTACATAGTTCTGATTACATCGGCTAACAAACCATCAAATGAGTGGGGATCAATCTTTTCTATGACCACCGACAAATTCAAATCAGAAAACTAGCGTCGTAAGAATCTCTATATGAGCGCCAAACAACTGTAAGGTATGCTGAAATCGTGCCAAACGACATATGAGACGAAGCACAAAAGACAATGAGAAGCGTGCCATAAGAGCAGAGATTCTTATTAAAAATTAAAAAAACTCAAAAAAAATTAAATTATAAAAAAGCAATTGAAATAATGAACACCAATGACCGGCAACCAACGCAAAGACTAATGCCACCGTTAGCTAATTAAAGAAAAAATAAGAAAAAACTCTTGCAGCTTAGGAGGCAATAAGAAAAAAAGTTAAAAAGAGCTCTAATAATTTTATTCAATTTACCTTTACCTTTGAAATTTAAATAGTTTATTAAGAAATTATAAATCAACTTCCTCGTGAAAATTTGTTAATTTAATTATATTTCATTTGTAGGGGAGAGCACAATACATTACACCGGATTTCATTAAAAAAGAAATGTACTAAAAAACTCTAAAAATAAAAAAAGCAAGAAATCTCATAAAAAAGATAAAAAAATATAAAATCCAAAGAGGCGAAAAAAAAAGACTTAAACCTTATCCTTAACCATGCACTTTATTGTACTTAGAAATCTAATAATTAAATCATCCGTTTTTATTTATCTAGACGCTTAAATAGTAAAGTAAGAAAGATGATTAACAAAATTAATTTTACATATTGCTTTGTTAATAGTTTTGAAAATATTAACAAACTGCAACAAAAGTGAATCTAATCATATGAGATCATCGACTTTTCCTGATCATGAATTTGTATCGTGATGATCACTAAACAAGCGTCAAACTACCACAAAAATATACATAAATTGTGTCATAAGACAAACAAAATATACCACAAAAAATAAAGAAAATAAGGAAATCATCATTTGTCAACAATTTACATAAAATTAACGTCGTCGTCGATAATTAAAAAAATAAAGAAAACAATAATAAAAAAGAGAGGAAAGAAAACGACTAACCCTATATTATTTTCATTAGTTTAAATTATACCGATTTAATTACTATTAGATAATTCAAAATCTCTTTCAAAAAAATAGATAATTCAAAATCACAAACGATAAGATTCCATAACAGTGATTCTTTTTAAAGAAATCATATTAATTTGAATATTGAAATATGCTTATATATATATATATATATCAATATTATTAGTGAACTTGGTACTGAATATGTGTCACTGATTAATCAAAAGTCAATTTAATTAGAAAAATATTAAACTCGAACCCAATAAGTATTTTTAATAGAAAAAAGATGATGTTCATATTATAAAATCTGAGTTCAAGCAATTTTATCTGCAAAGTGTGTGTGCCTTATCAAAAAATTATAAAATATGAACATATATTACCTTGTAATCATCTCAAAACTATTAAAAATTATTAAACTCAACTCAGTAGAAAATTTATTAAGATGCACTTTATTAGAAATAATAATTTTATTTTATTAAATTTTTTCTTTTCATTTTTATATAATTTTAAAAAAATTAAAAACGTACTCATCTAGATACCGAAACTGCATTCAATATAAAAGCATAACACCCTAAATTCTAAATTTAAAACTTAAATTTAAACCTAAAACTCTAACCCTAACACCCTAAATTCTAAATTTAAACCCTAAACACTAACTCTAAATCTTAAATTTTAAATGATACAGCCCAAATCCCTAAATTCTAAACTCTAAACTAAACTCTTAACCCCTAAATTTGACAAGCACGTGTAAACTTTAATTTACACAGACTTTATATCAAAATTTCTCTTTATAATATGTTATTATTATTAGATAAATTCTAAAAAGTATAATATTTATATTAAAACATTTTTTCGCTCATAAATTGTGTAACAAAATCTAATATATATATATATATATATATAATTAATATTTGGATGAGAGGAGAAGAGACAACGTGGTGTACACGTGAGACAGGGTGCATTCAATCTGAGACGTGCATGAGTAAATGAACGGTCAGATCCTCATCTTCATTCTTTACTGCATTTGTTTTGTTTCCCGCCTAACTTCCTCTTTCCCTCCCCCTTTTTTTTCACCATAAATTTTGTACTTTTATTTTAGGTAAGGTTTACAAATGAATACTCTTTTGTCTCGTTCAATATGGTAAATATTATTTTTTAAGTTAAACTTTTTGAACTTTAATTTATTATTACTTAAAAATTATTATTGATAAAAATGTAAAAAATATGTTTTAAAAACTTTCAATCAAGTAGTTTAAAAATATATATTTTATAAAATTTAATTAATTAAAATGTTTACAATAATTATGGTCAAAGTTAAAAAAATTAACTTAAAAAAAATCAATACTAGATATATTGAGTGGGACAGAAGGAGTACTAAACTATGTTGAAACAATATTTTTGGCCACTGATTTTTTAAAAATCATAAAATATTTATTAATTTTTTATTCAATTACAAAATGGTTGTTAAATTTTTGATAAATTATTATAAGTTTAAGGATTATTTTGTAACAATATGATAAGTTTGAATGACTATTTGTAACATTAAAAAATTTAAATGACAATACCGTAATTGAATCAAAATTTTAATGATCGTTTTGTAATTTCTGAAATTTCAATGATCAAAAACAGTGACAGAGGTATGTGGGGGTGAGGAGGGGCAATTTCCGCACCTCCAATTTTTTGTTCACATTTGTCCTTCAATATAAATTTCTTTAAAAATTAATTTATTTTTGAACTTCCATCACCTACTTTTAAACATTTATATTTTACTTTTTTTACCCAAAATCTTAATTTTGTCCCTGATAAAAGAATCATTTTAATATAATTTAGTGTCTATTTATGTACTTTACTCGTTATTTTTGATAACAGGAAAGAGGAAGGATTTAAACCCTAGAATGGGGGTTGTCATTGTTACTAAACTATTAGAACAACAGGATTATCGACAAATTGTATATATTTTATGCATTTTGTTTCTATTCTACATTTATTGCGAGGATATGTTAATAACTTATTTAATAATATTTTTCAATTGGTTATCATATTATTTAAAATAAAATATTAAATATAATAATCGCTTACTTTAGAATAAAATATTTTTTAAGAATAATTATCCTGTCCAAAGTCGGTAGAAAATTTTAAAAAAAGTGTTAAATCTGTTGCAAAATTGTTTTATTCACCGAAAATGAAAAAATAAGTGTAATATTTTTAATAAATCAAATAATAAAAGTAGAAGAAATTCATTAACGAGATCCGATATCAATTTATGCATAAAGTTCTTTTAACATTTGGTGTGATTTTATAGTAGTATTTATTTTTTTAGTCATTTGATAATACGCACATTATGTGCATAAACTGTTCGAATTCAAGTTTTTTATGGATACCAACATTCCCCTCTCATTGAAAAGAAAACAATAACTTCTAAATTGATTCAAAAATTGTTTATAAATAAACTTGAATCTTATAAGATATATTATGATTTTTGTGATTAAATCAAAATAATTTATATTATATATGACCATGTTTGGTGAAGAGAGTTTTGAGTTAAAATTAGATATTTGAACTATAAATAAATGTCTAACCAGTTAAATTTGTTAATTTAATTGTTTGATAAACAAGTAATTGTAACGACGAATTAGAGTATATGAGACAAAGGGTAAATAACAAATAAAGAAGATACGAAAAAAGTAAAGAGAAATAATTGTGAAAATGTGAAGCAACTAAAACTTTCCTTTGGGTAGGTATGAGGTACCATGGATTTAAAGTACGGTAAAAAGATATAAATTTTAATAATTATCGTATTTTAACCGTATTCTAAACCTCCAGTTAGACACGCACCCAATTTTATAACAATCAATGAATGAAGGTTGAAATATGTATCTTCCCGCTAGCAAACAAAAAGAAAAAAGAAAAAACAAAAGAAAAGAAAATATTTAGGGCAAAGGCCAAAGGGGAAGGCTAGGCCGTGATGTAGGGACCTATTAGCGGCTCAATTTGTTTGGAATTTTATCTCTGGGATTTTCCCTTCCCATAAAGCTCCCAAACAAATACCAAACTCCAAGAATTGAGAAATTATATTTGACAAACACAACATAATATAATTATAATTATAATTATAATTATAATTATAATTATAGTATACTATATTTTTATCACACTTATATTGTGAGTGAAAAAAATATTTTTAGTTCAAAATTATTTATAAAAACTTATTCAATAAATAATTTTTAATGAAATGATAAATGATTTGTATTTAAATTTAGGATAAACAATATCATTAGTTACTAAATTATTTCCACTTTTCTGTTTTGGTCACCAAATTATTATTTTTGAGAAAATCATCACTAATGGTATATTTTTTTATTTTGGTTACCCGTCATTAAAAACTCACGGAAAAATAATAGTTTGATGACCAAAACAGAAAAGAAGTAACATTATTGACCAAAATAGGAAAAACGTAAAGTTAGTGACAGTTTTGCCCAAAATAAACAAGAAAGCGTAAATAATTTAATGATCAATGATGTTGTTTACCCTTAAATTTATTGTTATGTATTCAATCCTTAAGTTGTAACACTTTAAACCTAACTCAGGCTATCCACTGGGATGAACCCGGATCACCTAGGATGAACAACATCTACTTTTCCACTAGGATCACTTGTTGGGTTCGACATATAATATAATCCAAAGTACATAATGGTACAAACATTGATAACATAACACATACTTAACCCTCGGCAAATGTTTTATTAAGAAATTCATTAATCTTAGGGGTATTTTAGATCTGTAGACTCTAGGTTTCAAATCTAATTATTAAGCATATGGGGTACTGTGGTAATTTACACAACTTAGAGTTGGTGGATCATGTTAGCACAAAAAGAACATTTGGATCATTTATGAAAATTATCAAATATTTTCAAGCCTTATAGACACAATGATAGAACAATAAAATAAAATTGCACATGTTTACTCTTCTTCTTATTTTTATTAATAATTTTATCGTTAAATTCTCACTTAAATATTTAGAAAATATTTTTAAGTATTATTGAAAATTTTATAATAATAAAAGTTTTTTAATTAAATGAATATGATATAAAAGATATAATAATCTTTGTTTTCAACATTTATAATGATCAAATTGATCGAGTACAAAAAATCGTCAAAATCATACACCGTTCAAGTAGGAGTGAAAATTCAATCGAGTCGAGTAAAAATTTTCGAGTTAGTCGAGTTTACGAGTTCTGTTCATAACTGAAACTTATTTAAAAAAATTTTGAGTCGATTCAAGTCGAGTTATTCGAGTTTTTGTTCAAAATTAATTGTAAATATTTATAATGTTACGGTATTAATTGATTCCAATTGAAACGATTTTCTATACCCATATACGATATACATATATATATATTCTTATTTTTCATATGCAATATACATATACCAAGGTAAGGAACTCGACTCGAGCTTGAAAATCGATTCACTAATTACTAAAAATTTCGAGTTATTCGAATTCTCATTTTATAACCCAAACTCTATTTGAAAATCTTCCGAATCAAGTTTAAGAAATTACAAATCGAGTTAAATTTTTTTCACGTCAAATCAAATAATTTAATTTTTTTCTAGTCGAGTTGAATTTTGTCCACCTTACGCCAAGTGTTGGTATCTAATGATATTCACGCTACTCTGGTTAAATACGCTACCAAGTTAAAGTGTTATGGAATGAAGAAGAGAATAAGGGAAGAAAGGTAGGATTTTTACTAATAAGTTCATTTCATAAATTATTATTAGATATTTCGATTCGTTTATAAAAGACTGATAATTATTATGAATTTCGGTTCGAATATTTTTTTTTTGTTGGAAAAGTGTATAAATGATAGTGGGTATTAACTTTTTCCAACGGATACTCAAAATTTCTAACACATACCAAACTTTTTAAGTACAAAAAGTTCTAATGAATACCAAAAGTACAAACTTTAAAGATTTAGATGTGGTTTTTGAAACTTTGGTGAATCGTTATAAATTTTGGTCTACCAAAAATTATATTGTTATGAGTACCCAAAAATTTTAAGGGTAAAGTACACAAATGGTCACTAAACTATTTCAAAAAATACAAAATGGTTACCAAGCTTTCAAAAGTTATATAATGGGTATTAAAATTTAGTTTTTCTTACAAAATGATCATTGAGACGTTAACTGTCCTTCATTGAATGACGTGAAAGTTTCAAAAATTTTGAATAATAACACATTTAATCTTCCATATTCACACATTCAATCAGTTTAGTCCCAATTTAGCTCTCATTCTTGATGTCTAAATTGATTGAATGTGTAAATATGGAGGATTAAATGTATTGTTATACAAAGTTTCGTAACTATCATATCACCCAGTTAACAACAGTTAATAGTCCAGTGACTATTTTGTAACAAAAGCTAAAGTTTAATGCTCATTATGTAACTTTTAAAAGTTTGGTGACCATTTTGTATTTTTTGAGATAGTTTAGTGACCGTTTGTGTATTTTACCCAAATTTAAACAAAAATTTCAAACCTTATAAATTTCCTTCTCGCGGTCCTTAATTTCTTTTGGATTTTCCTGCATTTTGAATCTAATTTTGGGAGGAAATTTCTTGTCACTCTCTCCTTAATACTCAGGACGGATGCATATTTTTTATTAGATGGGGTGAACTTATAAAATTTTAATAGACAAAAATAAATTTTTAATAAAAAATACATAAATTTTTTAAATCATATATAAATTTTAAATTTTTAGGGCAGTGACTACTCTTCTAACCCCTTGCGTCTATCCTGTTGATACTCACCGGCAGGCTTAGGTGGTCCATTCATTGCACTGCCTTACCTTATAGCCAATCTTTGTCCCGAAGGATTAAAAGTAGGCAACCGAGAGGTGGGAACTCAATAATCCTCTCAAATAGCATTGTCGAGTGAAGTACAAGGCTATCATTTGTCGCATCCCAAAATTAGAGTTAGTAAATTAGGTTCGAATAAATTTCCGGTAATTTATCGAAAAAAGAAATTAACGTTATTGTTCCTAAAATTATTTTAGGATGAGGTGGGGAGTAAATTAGGGTCAAAATTATTCAATCAAGATAAGATTATACCTCCTAATCATGATTCTAAGCATTTTTCTTTTGAAATCAAGTATTGATATACTAAAACGAGATTTCTAAAAATATCCGTACATTTAAATGAAGAAAGAGTACAGATACACCCAGGTACTGGTTAATACAAATACAATCCCGAAAACCACTTATCTTTCATCTTCACTTGGAACTTCCTTACATACCAAAATGATAGAAAGGCAACACCTTACATCACACATGTTCCTGTCCTCTCAAAACTTTCCTCAACATATATACTAAGACAACACGCAGATCCATGCTATCACCAAAAGGGTTAAGAAAAACTTCCCTTACCACCATGCTTTGAACTTCACTGCCCTTGTCTCATTCCCTTCTCTCGACACATGCAAAAAATGTACTTGGCCAACCTGTTTTTAATATTTGATCCAGTTTTGTGGATATTGTGAGATTCTTATTATTGGTAATGATGTGTTATGATTGTGATTATACATATGTAGTGACAATATAACCTCTAGATTCGACTCAGACGTTATGACTGAATCAAGGAAGCCCTATTGATCAATAGGGTGACCTGACCCGAAATACAGTTCAATGATTTGGAATCTATTGAAAACCTTAATTTCTATAGAATCTTTATATTTTACTCAAATTACCTCATAGATTATTATGAAATATAATATATGTAATAAATATCTCAAAATTTTTGATAAAGTCTTATGCCATGTTTCAAAAATAAAATAAAAAATGAGTAAGTATATTTGACCGATTGGTCTAACTGTTCATCTGTATTCTTTCATATACTCTTAAATTATATGCTCCATACTCTATAAAAGCACTTCTTTTCTTCTCTCTCTAAAGTTTCCTTCCTCTTTCTTTTAAGTGAAATTAAAATTAGGATTTATAAAAAAAAAAAATCTTGAAACTAAGATGCTCTTATCAATTTACCCATACTGGCCTATAAGGGAAAAACAAAGAATAGGGTGACGTAGAAAGTTTAGTGTGATTTAACAGATTATTTAAATAAAAAACATACTATCATATAATTGTTAGAATAGATACATATCAGACAATACAATCATATATACAGTTTATACAAGGAAAAATTACATTGGTGGTCACCCAACTATCACTTTTTTTGTTTTGGTCATCCAATTAAATTTTTCGTCAAATCATCACTAACGTTTTATTTCGTTATCGTTTTGGTCACTGCCGTTAAATATTTAACAGAGATTGTGACATGGCAAGGTTTAATAACAATTTTAGTCCCTAAAATTATTATATTCTATCAATTTAATTCTAATAAGAAATAACTCATCAAATATTTGGATTAAACCACAAATTCTCCATCCTCCTCCTTCTTCCTCTGTAACACTACTCTAAAAATACCTTTTTTATAGCATCTGAAAGATGCCTTTTCCTTACAACACCTAAAAGTTAGCATGAACAACAAGCAAGAAGAATTGTGAACAATGATGACAACAATTAGATTGAGGATTAAAGGTTCAAGTGCATTTCAAAAAAAAAAAAACCCTACGCGCAAATTAGGCTTATTAATGGAAGTTAGCTTGCAGCTATCTAAACCTCTGCGTCGAAGTTAAACAATACATCACTGCACAACTTTAGGCAACTCTAAAGTGATTCTTTGTTCCTCAACCAATTGAGTGTATTTGTTTGGAAGATGGCATCATTTTATTTCCTCTTTAAAAATAGGAGTGATCACTAATCATCTTAATTAATTCATTGGATAAAAGTTTGAATATCAAGAAGATGAATAAAAGTTTGAATATGGTAGAGAAAAAGACATTTTTCAGATGTTATAAGAAAAAGGCATTTTCAAAGTAGTGCTGCAGAGGAAGAAGAAAAAGGATGGGAAATTTGGGGATTAGTCCAAATATTTGATGAGTTATTTCGTATTAGGATTAAATTGATAGAAAGTATAAGTTTTAGGACTAAAAGTGTTATTATCCCATGACATGTCACAATCTCCGTTAATTTTTAACGGCTGGTGACAAAAACGATAACAAAATAAAACGTTAGTGACAATTTTGATGAAAAATTTAGTTGGGTACCAAAACAGGAAAAATGTGATAGTTGGATGACCACTCGTGTAGTTTTCCCTTTATACAATAATCAAGACATGACATGCCTAACTAAGCTAGTTAATAGGGCAGCAAACGTACCAAATCTCCTGCGAATCGTTCGGCGGAAAATTCATTTTTGTTTGTTTATTTATTAAAAGAATGAACATGAACAAGATTTTTTGTTTGTTCAATTAAATAAATGAACACGAATAAAGAATTTGTTCGTTCATTTACGTTCATGAACGTTCGGTAATCAATTAATTTATGTTCGTTCGTTTAAATTTATTTAAACATATCAATTTGTATTTATTATGTTTCATAACAAAAGTGTTGTATTTAAAAAAATTAAAATTATTCATAAATGCCCGTTCGTTTATGTTCGTTTAAATTTATTCACATATGTCATTTTATTTTTGTTTGTTTGTATTTGTTTACGTTCGTTTATCATTTTAATGAACGAACATGAACGAACGCGAACAAACTACATTACTTAACAAACGAACACGAACAAAAAATTATGTCCGTTTAGTTGTTTGTGTTCGTTCATTTATTCGGTAAAACTTAAACGAACGAACATAAATATACTTTCGTTCGTATTCGTTCGATTCTTTTACGTACTACTAGTTAATCCAGCTACCGAGTCCACTGCTACACTCCTAATCGATATGAGTCCCTTAAGACTCGGATCCAGTCCAACTACTAGTAATAGTAACAATATTAGTGACATGCAAATAATCCCTGAGTGACAATAACAATAACAATGGCATACAGATATAGTCTAAGTGGTAGTAATGTAACAATGACATGTACAATAACAAAATCATGAACAGAACAGTAAGCATGCAAATGCAGTCAACGACATAGAACAATAATATTAGTCAACCAAAAATCCAAAGCACCCATCAAAATTAAACAAGGTCAACCAAGCAGTCATAGGCATGTAGTTTATTCAATATATAAGCAGAAAGATACTCAATAGTCACAAAACCAATTGGTAACCAGATTTGTATCGTTTAAGCAGATTACAAGTTCGAGGCGTTGTGTATGTGAAAAATTCTCTCTGGAAGACTCACTCACCAAAACCAGGTGTGCAACGCAGATTGGTCCGGATTAATTAGGGCCCTGAAAACCGGAAGGGCAAGAAAAAATAGCAGCAAGTAATATTCTGTACGAAAGTCAAGTCTACATTTTCACGTTAGGGATGGTGTAATAAAGTTGGGTAATTATGAAAAAAATCCAAATGACTAGATGTGTATGGAATCTTTATACCTTTTTTTTTTATATATAATTTTAGAAAAAAGCTCTTGTAAATTGGAATGTCTATTATTTTTATGTTAGGACCAATTCTTTCTTTAGATTTGCAGCTTATAGTCTTATACTCCTTTGGCGTGGAAGTTGTTTGCTTTGGTTAGGTATTTTCCATTCTATTTCGAAAGAGAACATATTATTTTGCTATCTTTATGGACGTAGTTTGGGGTGTGCTAAATTCTACTCGAAAAAATTAAATTATTTAACTCGATGCGAAAGTACTCGACTCGTCTTGACTAAAAAAATCAAATAAAGTTTGAATTATAAAATAGGAATTTAAATAACTCAAAATTTAGTAATTAGTGGATCAATTTTCAAGTTCGAATCAAGTCTCTCAATTATTCCTTATATATATATATGAAAAAATATGAAAAAATACATATGTATATTGTATAAAAAACGTTAAAATTAGAACTAATTATAACCATAACATTATAAAATTTTACAATTAAATTTAAACAGAAACTCGAACAACTTAACTCAACTTGAATTTTATGAACTTGACTCCAAAAAATTCAAATAAAGTCTGAGTTGTAAAATATGACTCTCCAACTAGATAAACTTAAATTTTTTAAACTCAACTCGATCGATTCTTTCTAATATGGAATTGTCAACTACAACACGCAATTTAAATTACCTTCCTTGTTGCTGCTATTGCGGCATTCTTTTTTTATCAAAGGAAAAGAAATTCGTTACATAAAAGGTCGCTTACAAGATCATCGTGATGAAAGCCCGAGGTAAAAACGACCATAAGGCCGCAACAAATAATGGCAAACAAAGCCCAAAAATCAACCCTAATTTAAGAGGGGAGGTACAACTAAAACCAGTAGAAGAAACAAACGGTTGTCATAGACAGGATCGCCATTAACATTTTCGGTGACATCTGCGAGAGCTCTTTGATCGGAGATGACTGCTTAAACCCAAAAGTTCTTAGTCCGCATCACCGGGAGACAAAAACCTCGACGACAAACGTACGACGAGGCGAAACGGCTCTTAGAATCGGCAAAAATCGTCATCGAGCAACAACAAGCTCTGCAACAGAGCACAAAAGGCTTTGGAGCCTTCAGAAAAAGGGCCAAAAAGCGAAAAGGAGGGTTTGGGAGGCAGTCGGAACTTGTAGCAAAGAATCGGGGGTAAAGGAGGTTTGAGTTGCAGTCGAGACTTGCGGAAAAGAATCAGGGGTCAAGGCCACGCATTATGGAACAAGCTGAAATTGTTCGAAGGTTGGGAAAAGGGAAGGGTAACAGTCACCCACCCCTCAAAATCCCCTAAGCTCGAGGAAGGCTCTTTACCTTCCAAAATGCCATGATTTCAGGGGACGACCATCGAGACGTTAGGAGGCCCGAGCTCCAACGAACGACATGTGACTCCTTCAATCGAGGGCCATGGACGAGAAAGACATGCATCCATCTCTCGAAGAAAAGAATAGCGAGGGAGGAAGAAAGAGAATGGTGGACGGCGGTAACACTATAACACCCCGAATTTTTCCCCAATTTGAAACCCTATGATTTTTAGAATTTTTTATTTAAAAAAAATTAATTTTGGAATTCTCAACTTTTGAAACCCTTACTTTTGGAGATTTTAGAATTTATTTGTCAAAAACTGATAATTTAAAATTCGAGAATATTTTGTTACGTGTCTAAAACTTCAGGGGAGATTCTGTAAATTTATGAGTTTTGGGGACCAATTTAAGATTTTGTAAAACCTCGTAGCCTTCTTGTAATTTATCAAAACTTGTGGATTGTTTTGAAAATTCTATATGATTCAAGGACTTGTCTTTGATTTGCCCATTGTCTTTAAAATTTAAATATCACTTTCTCCTCTTCAGCTGAATTCTCGTTTTTCCAAAACCCTAGATCCTTACACATATTTGTTTGCATCGTCGGTCGCCCTTCCTCCTTGTGTTGCCTCCGACCAAAGGCCTTCTCACATCGTTGTTTGTTCCCAAGTGAAAACCCCAACCGTAACTTTGCTTATCTGTTCACCTAATCCCAAATCATACACCATCTCTCAATGCCCTTGTCGGCATTTCAAACGCACCAGCCCTCCCATTGCTTCCATCGATCCAGCGGCTGCACTCCTCATCCCTGTATCCGTATGTGCTGCCGACTGCTGCGCCTTGTTCACCCATGTCCCACGCATACCACCGCTCATGCATTTGTTTAGGTTTGAATACTACTCGCTATTATTAATATTATATTATTATTATAGATATAAATTAAGTATGTTGAGTTTGTTTTGGTTAAAGTGTGTTCTCTTTCTGTGCTATATATTCTGTGAATTAATGTTTTTAATTTGCATTACTACTTTTATGTGTTGATTATTTTATTTAAACTATCATAATTTCAGAACTGTGATCTTCGTATTTAGTACGATATAATTGTGATGTGATTTTGTTTTACAATCATTATCATATTCTTATGTGCATGAGATGGGATTGTATGGAGGAAGAAGTGGCTTGACCACACTGTGATTGATGAAATAAGGGTTAGGAGTTCTGCAGAACTACCTTCACTGTGATTGGTTGGCTTTGCTACTACTGTAATTGGAGTATGTAGGGAAATTGTACTTTAGAGATACACTAATCTCTTTTAACTTATGCCCCATAATTTTCTATTACAGATATCTTACTTTAGGCGACTTAGTACTCGGAGATCTCAAGTGTCTTTTTACCTTATTGTTCAGTATGAACTTAATATGTTTTTCTAGAATATTTCAGTATTATTATTATTATTATTATTTTGGAATTTTAATATAATTTTAGATTTAGAATTTATGAGCATTAATTAATTTTATTCAGATTATATTATTAACTTTTTAGTTATTATTTCAATGCTTTAATTTTGGTGAATTATTAAATATTTAATTATTTTACAATTATTTTATTGTACTATAAATTAAATTGATTTTTTAAGGATAAAATTTTTAATTATGACTTTTAAAATTTGACTTTTTCTTTTGGACCAGGTTTAGTGAGTTACAGACGTCCGACAAAGTCATAGCCATCAGAGAAGAGATGTCTCGGTTATAAAAAATGAAAGAGAAAGTCTGAGTATTCTTGCTGTTAGGAGAGAATGGAAATGATTTCCTACTGCTATTGTGGCATTCGAGCTTGGTTCTATGTAATTTTGTTCCAATGACTTGTTTCTAATAAGTTGATACAACTTTTACTCCACTTTTGAGGAAAAATGGAGGAGTATAAACCTAAGAAACAAAGACCCAAAGCAAATAAGAAAAAACCCATTATGACAAGTAACAAATGCTTCTACTTAATTAGTGTAATTTAAGATATGAAATGTTGGTGGATGTTTTAGGATGAAAAAGCTTGTGGTTGTTTCTAAATACTAAATTTTGTTGTAGTTGTGGATGCTATATAAATTTATGTTAAAATGTAAGTTTTATTTAATTAGTTTTGATTGTTTGTTTAGTTAACATTTTCGAACATGTTAGCAAACATAAAAACGAACAATTTCGCAAGCGTTAAACGAACATGTTCATGAACGCTAAACGAACTGAACACAAATAGATTTAAAAATAAACAAACACTGACACAATATTAAAAATTTGAATGAACACGAACCAAACATGAAAACATTCAAAAATAATTAAACGAACACAAACAAAATCTTAATCATTCAAGCCCGGTTCATTTACACCCCTAGATATTCTCCACCGCTTTCCTTTATCTAAGAAAAAATAGTTTATCACGACACAAGAATTTCCATCTTTTATTATTTCCATTTAAGCCAAAATTTTGCTAATAACTTTCAAAAATTACACATTTGGCTTAATCACAATTTAAGGCCCTCATATCTCAACTTTGTTCCTTCATTCACTTTCCATTAAGCTTGACTAATGTAATTCCTAATAAAGGCTTTCTTCTTTTTGTTCTTTTCAATTTGGTACACATGTTATTTTCTAATTCGTAACAACCTATAATTTAAATGAGTCTGATTTAACGGGGTACGGATCCCGACACTTAAATTAATAATAAAATATTTATTTTTTAATTTCTAGTTATTGGTTTCAATTTATTTCTAATTCGAAATTTGTAGACATAACATTCACCCTTTCTTCGATCCAAGCCTATCAATCTTGAATCTCCCATTTTTTTTGAAAGAGTAATTGCGATTTTATTGATATCCCAGCTATGGTACGTGTTTTATTAAAAAAAAAATTAAATTTAGATGGAGAAAAAAAATGCGATGCAGCCACAGCTTTTTGTGGTACATAGAAACATACCAGAATTGTTCACTGCCTCTAGCCAAAACAAGATCCTTATTTTTGCTAAACTCTCTTCAATCCAACTAGTTTACCATTGAATCTTAATTATTTTCTCTTGCCTTTCGAAAATGACAAGAAAATATGTCAATGAATGATGAATTTTCTGTTCTTCCCTTTCTTTCCTATTATATCTTATCTTTGCATTAATCAATTAAAGACTTCACCTAAACACTTTCCAATAAAACATATTTCTTGTTATTTATTGAGTTATTTTTTGGCATAACACTCTATTTTGGTTATTTTAACATTAGGGTCATTTCTAAATATTTAACTACTACTAAATTTAACACCTGAAATTTAAATTTTTATCGGACGTGATGTCGTCTCCGACTATTTTTTATTAAATAGAGAGATATTATATTTTCACACAGAAATTCGAATCTATACAAGATGAAATAATATGAGCATCTTTAGTCACTAGGCCAATTAGTAAATCTCGTCACAACCAAATTTTGACACCTTAAAAGTAAGATTGTTTCGAAATATAAGAAAGGACATTATATTAATTTCAAAATTAGTCCCTATATTTAGATTAAGTCATTATATTGTTTTTTATTTGAAAATTTTAGGGTTTGTTTGGTTATAGAAAATGTTTTTTATTTTTATTTTTATTTTTAAAAAATAATTTTCATTTTAGTTTTCCAAAAATAAAAACCATGTTTGGTTAATAGAAATGAAACTTGCTTTTAGAAATAAAAATGTTTTTGATATATAGTTTTTCCAAAATAAAAAGCGAACAAATAATTACTCAATAACAAAATTAAAATATAATTATTAGAAAAATATTATTATAACTACAAAAAATAAAATATGATTAAACAAAGAAATTTTTTAAAATTAATAAAAAATATAATAATTTTTATTTTTAATAAAAATATGAAATATTCGGACCATCTATTTTGATGTGTTATTTGCGTTTATACTAAATGAAAAAAAAAACAATTCAATTCATGCATCCTTTGATTTTGTGTTTCTATCATGAAATGGGAACAATTGATTGTGTAAAGCAACAATTTTTGTTTTGATTTAGTTGTTTTGTTAGGACATTTTTAGTGCTTTAAAGTTTTTTGTGTTTCGAATATGAGAGTTACTTGTGATAATTGTGTTCCTAAAGTAAGTTCAATGCCGCTTGGATTGATGAAGAAGATGGTGATAGGAAGACAAAGTGAAGAAAATAGGGGATTAGATAATAGATTAATAGAATATTAAAATGTAGAGGGTTGATTTTTTTAGAGTTAGGACCAGTAAAAATTAAGGACTAAATTTGTTATTATGTCAATTTTATTAATTGTCACATAATTTGTCATTAAAATTTAATGGCAAAGGATCAATTTGTTAGTTGTTTTAAGTCATGTGACCATTTTATAATTTTTCCATAGTTAAGAGACTTAATAAAAAATCTTATAGTTAGAGGACTATGTATGTTTTCTATCCGACAAGTATTTTTTCGATGGTTTGAAACAATGCTAAAAAATAGTTAAATGTTATTAAAATAAAAAACATGTTTTTAAGCATGGGCGGAGCCACGCGCAAGGATAAAGTGTCTGTTGACACCCAAATTTTTTTTGGAAATTTTTTATGTATAATCTATATATAAAAATTAAAATATATATAAATGACACATCTTTTATAAATAAAAGGTAATTATACCATAAATAAAATGACACCCTTTGATAAATAATTAATCCCCTTAAAAATCGTTAAAATAATACACCTTAAACAAATTCTGGCTCCACCCCTGTTTTGAAGGATTTGATCAAGTGTCACTTAAGTCTTATTTTCAAATTTCCAAAACAATTTTAATGAAAATATTTTTCTATATTTTCATATTTTCACTCATTTTTATTTTTATTTTTTAAAATTTATTTTCTGATTTGACAATAAACGTGTTTCTTTTATGTTTTCTATTTTCTAAGAATATAAAAATGATCTCTATTTTTTAAAACTAAACGAACCCTTAATATATTTTAATACTTACGTTTTTTATTTTACTTGTTAGAAGAATTGACTTGAACTCGATTTTGTTTTGGCTCAGAAAGTTTGTGATGTGATCAAATTGACTTGAAATCGAGACTTCAATTTATAATTGGAAGCTTAGTTTCATTAAATATTACATTCTACACAAGACTCAATTAACTATTAAATCTTTATTTATTTTTCTCGATGATTTGATCTTTGTTGTTGCCATTATTACATTTCTATTAACTATTAACTTATCAACAATAAAAGATAAAAAAAAAATGTCATCTACATTTACAGCTTTTTCTCAATTTAATTATTAATTTTAAAAAATAAATAAAAATATAATTATTAATACAATCTTCAATAATCTATATTTATAATTTTTAAAGCTCAAATTGATAAATGAATATAAATATGAAGGACCAAATAAATATTTTTTGCTTTTTTATTGCTATCATATCGGTAATCGATTATAAAATTGAACAAAAATTTAAAAGATAGACCAAAATTTTGTAAATAAAAAATTTAATATTAAAAAAATAAAATATAAAGACTAAATTTTAAATTCAAAATATTACATTAACCTTTAATTTACGTTGATTCTTTTAACATATTAGTTTTCCAAATTGTTTTGTCAATAATAGTCTAATGTATCCAATATTCATCTTGATCATGTTAACTCATTTAATTTATATAATTTATCGCAAAAATTTAATTTGAAATTTAAAATAAATTAATTTAAAAAAAAATATAATTGAATAGATATATTACATTCAAAATTTTAATTTAATTATCCAAAATAACAAAAGCATCATGGTCTAGTCTTAAATATGCATCAAAATGAAATATTGATGATAAGCCTTAGAATATAAAGAGAAAAACAAAACGTGAAACGTGACGAAGTCATGGGTTCAAGAGCCCAAGCAAGTCCAATTCCTAAATACACAAAAATCATGAGTGGAGTCAGTCAAATTAATCATTTTTCTTGAAGAATAAATTATAATGTGAGATCGTATTTGAACTTACACTCTTAAATATTATAATATTCAATCCGTAATATTTTCTACCAAAAACCAGTAATTAAAGTATGGGTAAATTATATAAATTATCATTCAATTTTACTCTCAAACCTGTTTTGGTCACTAAACTTTCAAAACGTTTAATTTGCTCACTGAACGTTAAACACTGAGCATTTTTGTCACTCTGCCGTTAAATAGTTAACGGTATTATGACATGGCACACGAAATCAAAATGATGTCGTTTGGAAAAAAGCTTAATTTGCATCAAAATGACGTCGTTTTGTATTCCTATAAAACATTTTTTCCTTTCATTTTCTCTTTTCTTCTTCGTTCTTTTCTTCTCTCCATATGCCTAGATTTCAACCACTATTCACCGCGACCAGTCATCGCGTCGACCATCGTCGACGGTGAGTGACGAATCACAATTTTTTTGTTCTCTATTTTTGTTTTTCATTTTTCTACAATTTCCTAAAATCAATATAAATACAGAAATTAATACGGCACGATCGCACCATTTTGGTTTGTTGGTTTTCCAATGGAGCACAATCCTCTATTTGTATAAACGAAGGTACATATTGTAACGAACCGGATTTCAGAATTCGATGGTCAAGTTAACTCGAGAGTTGGGCCACGAGTTTGGGCCGAAAAATAAGGCCTTGGGTGTCTTTTTGGGCTTGCCTTATGTTGTTGGGCTTGAGTTAGGATGTTGTTGAGAGGGTCATTTGGTAAAAACATAGTTGGAAGAAAAGGGGCTGGTGGTTACTTATTTCTCTGTAGAAATAAAGAAATGGCGAAGTCACTATTGTCCCCCTTGTCCCCTCTTCACCTATTATATTTTATTACCCAAAGTTTGAATGTTCAAGGTAGAATCTTTAAGGTTTTGAGTTTGAATCACGTTGTGTTCTAGAAGAGAAGTTTATTCAGTATCTAGAGATCTCCGAATCAAGGTAAAAATGGTTGATTATGGTGGAAGAAGGGGTTTTTGGTGGGGGTCTTTGGGAAGAGCAGGAATAGGGTGTGGAGGCTCTATTCTTGGTATAATTTGTGGTTTGGCTTCCTAATCACCCCACTAGTGTTGTAACACGATTATCATCCATCTTTTGTACTCAAAGGAGTAGGAGATCACTCAAAGGCTCAAGGAAAGGGAAAGGCTTGAAGCTTATGGAATCAAAGTTTTCTGGTGATTCAAGGGAGGTTAGTACACTTCTAATTCCTTGTTTCCTGCATATCATAAGGGTAATTGCTTTGTACGTCATTTTGGTGTTTTGAGCATGCTTGAATGATCTTGATGGGTGTTAATAGCAAAAGTTATAATTGATGTTAAAAACTTGTAAAATGGATAGAACCGACCCTAAACACCTTCTATAAGTTATAGGCTGGGTTTTGGGGGTTACCAAGTTGGTTAGGGGTTAAATATGGGGAATTCAAACCCAGACCTAGAAATCTGGGTTCTTATACCGATACGAGTGGTTCAGTACCAATACCCCTCTCTATGAAAAGAGGCAAAATATGAAGGGCGTATTGGTACGAATTCTCAAGTATCGGTACCCCTGTTATGAATGAAATTCCAGTAGCATTTTTGCGTATCGGTACGCAAAGGGGCGTATCAGTACCACTATTCTATTGTGTTCAAGAATCGGTACGAGAGGTAAGCGTACTGATACCGGGTACCGATACGCGAAGGAGGTGTATCAGTACGAGCTTAACACCAAATTATTTCAAATATAAAATGAGTATCAATACTCGAGGAGAGTACCAGTACACGCAGAGCAATCTACCCTGAAAAATTAAGTTTGTGTTCGGGGGGTTTTGTAATTTGAAGTAAAGGGCCCAATGGGTCCCTGAAGTATGAAATGAATTGTAAAATTGAGAAATTGGAATTCTAATCTCGTATGTAAATAAAATGAGTTTAAAATGGGAATAAGACTTGTGTAATGCATGCCTTGATTAAAATCAATTGATGTAATGTTATTATAATGTTAATTCGTGCCGTGTGAGGACTTAGTTGATGGGATCCAGATGCCCAAGAATGTGTTGCAACACCATGGTACGATGAAGGGATGAAGGTTACCAATGCTATGTAACTCGAGCCTCATCCGTATGTACTCGATGGATGATTTTGAGCGGGGTATATGTTTTGATGCTATGTGACCCAGCCTTACCCAGGGTGTATGTTTCAATGTTGCGTGACTCGGCCTCACCTGGAATGTATGTACTGATGCTAGGTGACCCAGCCTCACTCTTGTATAGTATTGCATGGTATGTTGGGCCTTGTGAGCCCTTAATTGTTTGGGTTGTTGATTATATTAATTTCATGTATTTAGGCGATTAGAGTAGCGCCACATGATATTCTTATCTGTTTAATCATTGTTTGACTACATGCTTATATTTATGATCTAAATGAAGTATAGTAGAATAGATGTGTATCCACTGAGCTTTCGGGCTCAGCGTTTGGAATTGTTATTTCCTTATGTAGGTCTTTAGGTTACTATGTGTTTTACAAGGAGCCATCGGAGTAGGACTTCAGTGCATCGATATGTGAAGAGTATAGTACTTAGATTTGTAGGGGCAATGTATTTATAGGACCCTTATGTTTTGTATCTGTAACTCCTTTTAATTTATTTTCTATATCGAATGTTTTAAATTAATATGTTTTAAATTGGATCTCTAAAGTAACGCTTGAATATTTTGTATAACTCTTTTTAACGATAGTATGGTTTATGAAATTTATGGATTTGGGCTAACCTTGCTCACAAATTTTTGTATATGGGTTTAGGCTTGAGGCCCAATGTAACACCGGGTTTAAGATGTTACATTTAGTGATATCAGAGCCTAAGTTTAGCCGGTTCTAGGAATCCCCAGGGTGATAGAGAGTCGTAAAAAAGGTGTCTAGTGATTATATGCTGATAAATCAAAGTCGTACTCATATTAAGGCTGAATATCCGATAGAGTAACCTTGTTTGTTTATCTGTGCAGTTTGAATGTGCCTAGAGGAACACATGATCCAGAGAAAAGTTAGGGCTCTCGAGATGAGAGCTATGATGAAGACTTTATCTCGGAGACCGATGAAAGGTCAGAGGATGAGGGATATCGAGGAGCCAACTACTTCTCCCATCTGCGTAGGACGCTTGATCGTATTGTAAGGGCTATCTCAAAAACTTTTGTTACCTTTTGTGAAGCCCTGATTAAGAGGCTTCGTAAATATGGTGCAACTAAATTCTTGGGGTCGAGATAAGATAACCCAATCAAAGCAGATTAATAGTTGAGGGATACGTGTTGGATTCTGCATCAAATGGGATTGGAGCCAAAAGACAAGTTCAAGTATATCATTTCTCTTCTAAAGGAAAATGCTCGTGAATAGTGAGACACCGTGGACTTAGGTTGGTATCCTAATCGGCCTACATGAAATGATTTTCTTGATGAGTTTAAGAAGCAGTATGTTGAAGAAGCTCACATAGATAGTTTATGAGATCGGTTTACTCATCTAGTACAAGAAAATTGATCGATTTATGAGTATAAGTAAGAGTTCCTACAGGTGAGTAGGTATGCTCCAAAACTTATTGCCACTGAGAAAATAAAATACAAGTGGTTCAAAAAAGGTTTTCGAAAAAAATACAGGCGTTCTTGACAGCAGATCCACCAAAGGTGTTCTTCGATTTGGCTGCTAGTGCTAAGTCCCTTGAGCAAGTGTAAGGATTGACGTATGGTTAGGCTAGAGGCCATGTCAATGCAAGTGGAGGGAGTTATTCCCACACTAATCAGTCTCAATCCTCTTCGAGAAGGAATCAAGGAAATTAGAACTAGAGAGGTAGAGCATCGAATCAGTCAGGGAGGTCCTATCGCAGGTCTGTCTCTCTGGGGGTATATGAGACCTAACCTTTTTTTGGCTATGAGTTCAAGAGGATAGTCTAAAGGATCTTATGCGCCAGTATATTCCCAGTGTGGGTGTTTGCACCATGGGAAGCGTTACAGCAATGCTAAAGTATGCTATGGTTGTGGATCACCGGACCATTTTTTGAGAGACTGCCCTGAGGCCATATATGTTATCCTAGTTCAGATAAGAGGAACTCTTTTGTGGCTCAGAGGGGCTGAGAATTTACTAGAGGAAGGGCGAGTCATGTAACGAGACATTAGAGTGGTAGTACCTTTCAGTCGATAACAAGGGCCCCCGCGAGACAGTATGCAGTCAAGGCACAAGAGGATTATGAGACTACTAATGTTATTTAAGGTATGTTTACTTTGTTTTCTGTTCTTATTGTTGCTCTTGTGGATTTGGGGTCTACCCATTCCTATATCCATAGTGGGATATCAGAGCAGTAGGGCATACCTGCCGAGAATCTTAAGGTATGGGTCTGTGTATCTATCCTGTTGGGGTATGATGTGTTAGTTGATAAAGTTTATAGGAGGTGTCCTATAGAGGTTCAAGGTACAGTATTCACTGCAAATTTGATGGTGCTACCTTTTCAAGAGTTTGATACCATTTTATGGATTGATTGGTTGTTTAAACATGATACAAGCTTGGGTTTTAGAACCAAGAGTTTGAAACTCCGTATTTCAGATGGGTCCCAACTTATGGTTAGAGGAGAAAGAAATCATTGTATTCCAAATGTAGTATCAGTTTTGATGGCTCAGAAGTTGATTCAACAGGGTCATGAAGTCTTCTTAGCCTATGTAGTGGATACCAGAGTTGAGAGCCTGATGTTAGAGAATCTTCGGATAGTTAGGGAGTTTGTTGATGTGTTTCCGGAGGAGCTACCCAGATTACCCCCTAATTGAGAGTTAGAGTTCAGAATTAAGGTGATGCTTGAAACGATACCAGTGTCAATAGTACTAGACCAGTTGACTAAGTCTGCACACTTCGTACCCCGCTCATGGGTTTCACGCTTGAACGATTGGCCAGATTGTACATCAAGAAGATTGTGAGATTATATGGAGTGCCATCATCGATCATATCTGATAGAGACCTCAGCTTCACTACAAGGCTTTTAAAAAACATCCATGAATCTTTGGTTACAAAGTTGCATTTTAGTACAACTTTTCATTCTCAGACTGATGGTTAGCCTGAGTGAGTTATCCAGATCTCGAAAGATATGTTCCGGTGTTGTGTTATAGGTTTTGACAAGAGTTGGGAGGAGCAGTTACCGCGGGTTGAGTTTTCCTACAACAATAGTTTCCAATCAAGCATTAAAATGGCTCTTTTTGAGGCTTTGTATGGCGTAAATGTAGAAATCCCCTTTATTGGATAGAACTTAATAAGAGAAGAATTTTGGGTCAGACTTGATAAAACAAACCGAAGAAAAGGTTCAAATCATCAAAGAGAGGTTGTAAATGGTGTTTGATCATCAAAGGGCCTATGCGGGTCAAAAATGCAAGCACATTGAATATGAGGTCGGTGACAAGTTTTTCCTCAAGGTGTCATCATGGAAGAGAATCATCTGCTTTGGGCGAAAAGGAAGTTGGGCCTGAGATTCATTAGATCGTATGAGATCATTGAGAGAGTCAGACCTATAGCCTACCGATTAGCCCTACCTCCAAAGATAGGACGAATCTACAACATGTTCCATGTAATATTGTTGAGACGTTATCGCTAAGATCCTTCTCATGTGATAATTGCTCGAGAAAATTAAGATTAGCCCTGATCTAACTTATGAAGAAGAACCGATAAGAGTGTTTGATAGAGAAGTTAAGGAGCTTCGCAACAAATGTATAACCTAGGTGAAGATGTTATGGAGAAACCATGGGGTCGAGGAAGCCATGTGGGAAGTTGATAAGGATATGGAGATGCTTTACTCGCATCTGTTTCCCAAAGGTAAATTTTAAGGGTAGAAATTTCTTAAAGGATGAGAGAGTTGTAACTACCAGGATTTTAGAATCCAAGGGTCGAGTCAACTCGAGAGTTAGGCCACAAGTTTGGGCCAGAAAATAAGGCATTGGGTGTCTTTTTAGGCCTGCCTTATGTTGTTGGGCTTGAGTTAGGATGTTGTTGAAAGAGTCATTATGGTAAAAGCATAGTTGGAAGAAAAGAAGCTAGTGGTTACTTATTTCTCTGCAGAAATAAAGAAATGGTGAAGTCACCATTGTCCCACTTGTCCCCTCTCTCCCCTATTCTTTTTTTTACCCAAAATTTGAATGTTCAAGGTAGAATCTTTAAGGCTTTGAGTTTGAATCAAGTTGTGTTCAAGAAGGAAAGTTTATTTAGCATCTAGAGATCTTCGAATCAAGGTAAAAATGGTTGATTATGATGGAAGAATGGGATTTTGGAGGGGGTCTTTGGGAAGATCGGGAATGGGGTGTTGGAGGCTTCATTCTTGGTATAATTTATAGTTTGGCTTCCTAATCTCCCACTAGTGTTATAACACGATTATCATCTATCTTTTGTAGTCAAAGGAGTAGGAGAGCACTCTAAGGCTCAAGGAAAGAGAAAGGCTTGAAGCTTGTGGAATTAAGGTTTTCTGGTAATTTAAGGGGGGTTAGTACACTTACAATTCCTTGTTTCCTACATATCTTAAGGGTAATTGCTTCGTACGTCATTTTGGTGTTTTAAGCATGCTTGAATGATCTTGATGAGTGTTAATGGCAAAAGTTATAATTGATTTTAAAAACTTGTAAATTGATAGAAATTGACCCTAAACACCTTTCATAAGTTATAGGTTAGGTTTTGGGGGTTACCAGTTGGTTTGGGGGTTAAAGATGGGGAATTTGAACCTCAGACCTAGAAATTTGGGTTCGCGTACTGGTACGTGTGGTTCAATACCTATACCCCTATCTATGAAAAGAGGCAAAACATGAAGGACGTACCAGTACGACTTCTCGAGTATCGGTACCCCTGTTATGAATAAAATTCTAGTAGCGTTTTTGCATACTGATACGCAAAGGGGCGTATCGGTACCACTGTTCTATTGAGTTCGAGGATCGATACGGGGGTAAGCATACCGGTACTGGGTACCAATAAGGGGGCGTATCGGTACAGGTTTATCAGTAAATTCTTTTAAATGTCGAAGAGAGTACCGATACTCGAGGAGAGTATCGATATTTATAGGGGCGTACCGATACCTATATATGAGTACCGATAAGCGTAGAGCAATCTGTCCGAGAAAATTGAGTTTGCGTTTGAGGGTTCTATAATTCGAAGTAAAGGTCCTAATGGGTCTCTAAAGGTATAAAATGAATTGTAAAATTGAGAAATCAGAATTCTAATCTCGTATGTAAATAAAATGAGTTTAAAATGGAAATGAGACTTGTGTAATGCATGCTTTGATTAAAAGCATTGATGTAATGTTATTGTAATGTTGTAGCAACCTAAAAATTTCTCAAGTCACTAAAAAGGTTCGTAATTTGATTTTCTTTTGGAAAATATTTAGAAAATGGGAAATTCTTTAAAAATTCATGTTTTTGAAAACAAAAAGACTTAGAGTCGCCACCAGCCACTAAGGTAGGCCAAACACCATAAAACCAGAGATTTACTGGAAAACGGGTTCAGGAGTTGGTTACGCATAGGGAAGGATTAGCACCCCCATCGCGCCCGAAAATCGGTACCAGAATATATGGTGCTTTTAATTTGATGGAAATTATTGAAATTTAAATTGAGTTTAATTAAATTGTTCGTAATTGAATATAAACTTTAATTAGACGGGCTTTGTCAAATTGGTGATTTCGAATCAATTAATCATTTAATTAATAAGGGTGATGAAAATTCGGACCATAGATTAAACCGACATCGAATAAGCCTGACTACCGTGTTAATTTATGGTTCAAACTCCGTTCATCACCTTTATGCATGATGCAAACAGTTAAACATGATGAAATGATTTGTCAAAATTTTTATTCGTTTTAAATTACCTTTAGACGATAAGGATTAATTTGAATATTTGGTCAACATCCAATGAGCCAGGACTGTTACGACACAAATATCGGAATTAATAAATACCTCCGTTTTATAGTTTAAATTGATTAATTACATGCATGTCCATTAAAAAATTAGAGGTCTCAAGAATGACAAAACTAAAGCCTAAGGCCCACTAAAGCCCTAACCTAAAAAGGCCCAAATTATTGAAAATAAAATTAATGATCTACTTATTAACTAGGTTAATCGAATATTAGCCCTAAATTAATTAATTCCCTAAAAACTAAAAACCTACCATTCTATTTGGTTATCTTGAACCATAATAATTAATTAGATTAATTTAGACTAGAATCCCATTAAGCCAAGGAAACTATCTAAAATTAATCGAATTAATTCATCATGATTTTAAATTAAGTGATCTAATGAAATTCCAATTTTATCCCTAAATAATTAAGAGTTATTCAACCAATTTAATACATTTAACATTTACCCCAATGAGCCAAAGGCGAATTTAAATGAACTAAATTGATTCGAATCTAAAGTCTAACTAAGGCTCTAAACCTAACCTAAATTTAATTTAATTAATTTAAAGCCTATGCCCCAATAAAACGAGCACATAGTTTAAATTAATTAAATTAAATTTCAAATTCTAAAACTAATCCTAAAGGGCCTAAACTAAAAACAAAATCTACCCTAACAACCACGGATAATCAAAACTTGCAAAAAGGGCACATAAATAAAATACATAAATAACAACATAGATTACATAAAATTAAAGGCGTGAAATAAACATGAAATGAAAAAGAAAAAATAAATAAATCTACGGGACCCAAATTTAAAACTAGGGGCTTAAAAGGTGATTTTAACAAACAAATGGGGACCAAATTAAAATCATAAACACTGGAAAAGGAGAAATTCAAAAACTTTTAAAAAAGCAGGGACTAAAATAGGATTTTAGAAACTGGAACAAGGTTAAGTTAAACAAATTTTAATAGTACAAGGACCAAATGAGGATTTAACTGTTTAAAAACGAATTAAATTAGAAAAATCAGGGCTTAAATAAACGCGAGTTAAAAGTTAAGGGACCTGGAGTGTAGAAAACCGTTTTGAAAAATTGGTTCAGTTTGATTTTAGGCTAAATTAAAAGTTTTGAAAAAGGTTCGAGGACCTAGTGTGTTATTTAGAAAGGGGGAAACTCAGAAAAGTAAGTTCAAAACACGCTGAGGACTTAAAAGAGCAAATAACCCATTTGTTTTATTTTTTTTAAAACTATAAAACAAAATCTTTGCCTAAAACGGCAAACTTTTGCCATTTCAGAAAACCTTCTCCAATTTTTTGAAAATCAGAGCTCCAAACCCTCTCTAAACTCTCTCTAAACATCCAACCTGGCCGCCGCATCGACCGTTATACCACCACTCCAGCCACCGTCAATCGGTGCCGAAAAACTCAAAAGACACACTCAAAACCCACTCCCATCCTTTCTAAACACCAAAGCAAGACTGGATTCACGAGATTCGGCCTCTAACCCATCAGATCTAGGACTTCAACTTCTAGAAAACGAAAACCTCATCTTTTAACACAAACAAACCGAGCAAAAAATCATCAGAAAAGGAACCGACCAGCGCCGTTCTGACTCACCCTCAAAGGCACGAAAGCCATAGGCTTATCACCGGAACACAACGCGGCTGAGGCCAAAAGGTTGTTCCCATAACTAAAAAACTCTAGATCTAGATGTACTTTGACTTTTTGTATGCATGCAAAACTGAAACGAAAGAAATATACCTCAAAGGTTCTGTTGTTTTTTTGCTTTTGTATTGCTCGTTTCGAAAAATACCCGTAGGGTTTATAGTGTTCTTTCTTCGGTTTTTATAACCGATCGAAAATTGTTACATGAAAATTAAAATAAAACAGTGGCTCTACACTCGTCTGAGATCCACCGAAATCCTTCTGAGTTCTTGTTATTTTTGGTTTGATATGGCTTTTGTGCTCCCTCGCTGTGTTTTGTTCATTTTCGTTGCCTGGGATTGTATCTGACAATGTTGCGTTTTTTTGTCTCTTTGCATGATCATCGTGGCTGCTTGGGAGGAGGGAAGGACCACCGGCCGTGGCAGGTGAGGAGTCAGAGGTTGCCTAAGAGTCAAATACGTGGAGCTCACGCGCGCGTAGAGGAGAGGGAAAAACGCGCTTGAGCGCGTGATGGTTCTGGAACCTTTGCGAGGTGATCTGGACCATTCATTTGAATCATCGGATCCAACAGTGAAGATGGTGCGAGGCTAGGGCAAATGGCTTCTCATAGGGTTTCCATTCGAAATGTAATCTAGACCGCTAGATCAAAGGGCCTGATCTAATGGCCAGAAACTAGCTACGCATAAACACAAATAAGCAAGGATTAGGGCAGATTAGGGTTTCATTTGGGCCGGCTGGGCCACTTGTAACATATTTATATTTGTTTGGGTTTTAATATTTGTAATTGGACTTTTTAATTATTGAGAACATTTTTGGCTTTATTGTTGGGCTCTTATTTAATATTTTTTTGGATTTTTGATCTCGTGTTTTTGTTTTTAGTTTAATAATATTGATAGAATAATAACAAAACAATAATATTAGTATTATATTAACAAAATAAGCATATAATACTAATACTATGAAAATAGTAGTACCGAATTAATAGTAATAGAATATTAATAATATTAACAGATTAGTAGTAATTAACATAACATTAAGTATACTAATAATATTTTTGGTTTTTTTAAATATAAATAGATAGTAATAATACTAATACAATTTTTGGTATTTTGCAATAATAACTATACGAAGTGAACTAAGCCCATTATTGAAATATTTACAAAAGATAAAAACCCCGGATAAAATTAGTGATTACAACTGCCCCTCTTTGCTTATCCTTGTAAAACAAGAATTAAGCAAAGACCATAAGCACTGATTTTATCCGACTTCCCTGTCTGGAGATTTCGAGCTGCAAGTCCCTCCTAAAAAGAAACGTTCGCCCTTCATCTTCCAGAACTCCAAGAGCTCCAAATTCCTCTCATGTAAGGCTTGAAGAAGTGAAGCTCCTACAATGATGCCTCGATCCTCGACCGCCTCACTCCAAATGACACATCGCTTTGAGTCTTCTAGAATGCCCTCGATCTTCGTTTCCTTGGCCTGGGGTGATCTCTCGCCTTGAGGATCCCTCATGCTGATGTCCCGATTGCTGGTCGTCTTGACACCAAATATCCCGCTTTAAGTCTTCATGCCTTCGATCTTCATCGTCTTGGCCTGGGGTAATACCTCATCTTGAGGACCCCATTTGATGATGCCTCGATTGCTGGTCGTCATGACATCAATCATCTCACTTTGAGTCTTCATGCCTTCGGTCTTCATCGTCTTGGCCTGGGGTGATACCTCATCTTGAGTACCCCGAAAACTGATGCCTTGCTTTCTGGTCGTCTTGACATCAGGCACCTCGCTTTGAGTCTTCTCTAAGGATTCAAATACCTGAAAGAAACAACACAATGATTTTGATGCTAGTTAGTATGCTCCTATCTTAAGGATGCCTAACTATTCATGATGCATAATTAATGCTCGGATGCCTTCATTCTTGACTTTCCGCTTCATCTTCCTTTCGTCTTCTTCTTATCTTGGAACATTTGTTGTCACTCCTTGTGTCCCAGCTCAGTTCCCGTTTGACCCTTATATTCCCCAAAACTTGGTTCTAAAGCGCTCTTTCGAGTTTTCACTTTAGAGATTTTATTTTTTTTCAAAGCGCCCTTTCAGGTTTTCACCTTGGCAAATGTTTCTTTTTCTTTTTTAATTTTTATTTTTTATTTTCTTCTTTTTTATTTTTCTTTTCTCTTCTCTTTTTTATTTTTCTTCTTTTTCTTTTCTTTTTCTTTTTTTCTTTCTTTTTTTATTTTTCTTCTTTTTCTTTTCTTTTCATTTTCTCTTCTTTTTCTTTTCATTTTCTCTTTTTCTTCTCTTTTTCTATTTTCTTTTTAAATAGGGCACCCTTATTGGTTTTCGCCACTGGTTTTCTATTGAACTTTAATATGAAGGGCATTTGTCGTCTTTTGGGCAGTTCCTGTCTACTTTGCTTACTATGTCATTCCGTCTTGACTGTGATAGACCTTCTTCTAATGAGATCGATTTTTGTCTCGAAACAGCCTACACTTAAAGGGTCAAGTCATAGTAATACCAAGAAATCCTTTGCATTTCAATGATCTATGTCAACCTATTTGAAGGATGCTCGTGAAATAAAAGAAGAGAGGAAATAAAATATTATTTATTAACATAAAAGATATGCGAATAATTTTGAAAGTCATGGCAAACATGAGAAACGGAAAAATATATAAGTAATATATAATGCAACATTCCTGAACACCAACTATATGAATGATGTGAGAACCTCGACCGTGGTAAACTTCTCACTGCCTGTGCTAGACTAAAATTCCCATCAAACCCACACAAGTTCCCTCATAACTCGAAGTGGAGCACTCGAACTGTAACGAAGTTCATGTCAGATGCCTAATTCTCATAATTCACCTGAACCGTCCTTTTCGGATTTTCAATTCAGATCCTCCTTTGGTTTCAAGACGTCCGTTCCCGAGTTTCCATCTTGAACCCTCATTTTTTTCTTTTTTTACATGGGGCACCCTTTTAGGTTTTCACCATATGTATTTCATTTTGTGAAACGCCCTTTCAGGTTTTCACTCTACTTTTTTCTTTTTTTCTTTTTCTTCTCCTTTCTCAAGTGTAATACTTCTTGACGAAGTCTGAATTCACTGGATTGCTCAACTCCTTCCCATCTATATCTGTCAAAATCAACGCTCATCCTGAGAAAGCCTTCTTAACAACATAAGGCCCTTCCCAATTAGGCTTCCATTTTCCTCGAAAGTCCTTTTGAATTGACACGATATTCTTGATCACCAAATCTCTCTCTTGGAACTCTCTTGGGCGAACCTTCTTGTTGTAGGCACGCATCATCCTCTTCTGATACATTTGGCCATGACAGATGGCCCTTAACCTTTTCTCATTAATGAGGTTTAACTGATCGAACCTTGCTTGCATCCATTCAGCATCTTCTAACTTTGTTTCATTCAAAATTCTCAACGATGGGATTTCCACTTCGATAGGGAGTACTACTTCTGTGCCGTAAACCAACGAATACGTCGTTGCCCCTATCGAGGTCCTTAAAGACGTCCGGTAAGCAAAAAGTGCAAACGGTAGCTTCTCATGCCAATCCTTGAAGGTCTCAGTAGTCTTGGCTATGATCTTCTTGTTTGCCGCTTCGACTGCCCCATTCATCTTGGGACGATAAGTAGTAGAATTGTGGTGCACAATTTTGAACTGTTCACATACTTCAGTCATCATCTTGTTGTTTAAATTGGGAGCATTATTGGTGATGATTCTTTTTGGCAAACCGTAACGGCAAATAATTTCTTTCTTTAAGAATTTACATATAGTTGCCCTTGTGATGCTAGCATAAGAGGCAGCTTCCACCCATTTGGTAAAGTAGTCGATGGCTACCAAGATGAAGCGGTGCCCATTAGAAGCTTTTGGGTGTATCTGACCGATGACGTCCATGCCCCAAGTGGCAAAAGGCTATGGTGAGTTCATAGTATGAAGCGATACCGGCGGGATATGTATCTTATCGGCATAAATCTGGCACTTGTGGCATTTCTTTGCATATTTGATAAATCTCCCTCCATGGTAGACTAAAAATACCCATACCTTATGATCTTTCTAGCCATTGAAAAGCCATTGGCGTGGGTCCCGAACAAGCCATCATGTACCTTGGCTAAGATGGCTTCAGCCTCCCGAGCATTGACGCATCTTAACAAAACTTGGTCTTTACTTCTCTTGTACAAGACTTCTCCGTCAATGACATAGCCCGAGGCCAACCTCCTAATAGTTCTCTTATCAGTATCGTTGGCATCCTTTGGGTAAACCTAGAGCTTGATGTACTGGAAGATATCGTAGTACCACGGGTTACCATCTTTTTCCTCCTCCAAATTGTAACAGTGAGCAGGTACCTCAAAAATCTACATCTCAATCGGCTTCATTTCGGCAGTAGGGCTTGCCTCTTGGTAATTACGCGAAGCTGATTTTTTTTGAAATTTGTAACCAACTCCTGGATCAAATCATAGTATTTGATGAGCTTATGATCCCTCGTCTCCCATTCTTTTCGAAGATGGTAGATTACCAAAGATGAATCTCTAAAAACCTGAAGCACATTGATCTTTCTTTCTATAGCTACCCGGAGTCCCATGATGCAAGCTTCATACTCGGCCATGTTGTTTGTACAAAAGAACTCCAACCTACTGGTAAAGGGATAATAGATCTCTTTAGGGGAAATTAATACTGCCCCTATCCCACTACCTAGGGCATTGGATGCCCCATCAAAATAAAGCTTCCAAGATTCATTGGTGGGCCTTTCTTCCACTATAGTACCAATCAGGTCTTCATCCGAAAAACTAAAGTCCAAAGGCTCATAATCGTTTGAGGCGCGGCTTGCCAAAAGATCTGCTACCACACTTCCTTTTACTGTTTTCTAGCTCACGTAAACAATGTCAAACTCAGATAACAATATTTGCCAACGGGCCATTCTTCCGGTCAGTGCTGGTGCCTCCATTAGAAATTTTAGTGGATCTATCCGAGAAATCAAACAAGTAGTATGATACAACATATACTGCCTGAGTTTCTTAGTAGCCCATACTAGGGCACAACACAACTTTTGGATCAATGGGTACCGCGACTCACATTTGGTGAATTTTTTACTCCAGTAATAAATAGCCTTTCCTTCTTGCCTGACTCATCGTGTTGCCCTAGCACGCATCCCATTGAACTGTGAAACATCGTCAAATACATAATTAACGGCTTGTCTGGTACCGATGGTACTAGGATTGGGGCATTGGTCAAATATTTCTCGATCTTTTCTAGGGCCTCTTGGCAATCTTCATCCCATCTTCCCAGGTCATTCTTTCGGAGTAATCTGAAAACATAATTACATTTGTCGGTCAATCGGGAGATGAATCGAGAAATGTAATTGAGCCTCCCTAAGAATCCCCGGACCTTCTTCTGAGTTTGAGGTGGCGGTAGATCTTGAATTAATTTTACTTTGTCGGGGTCGATTTCAATCCCCTTTCGACTAACTACAAATCCTAAGAGCTTTTCAGAAGTGACTGCAAAGGTACACTTGGACGGGTTAAGCTTCAACTGATACTTTCTTAGCCTTTGGAACAGCTTCTTCAAATTCTCAATGTGTTCTTCTTCAGTTCGGGACTTGGCTATCATGTCGTCCACATACACCTCAATCTCTTTGTGCATCATGTCATGGAACAAAGTAACCATGGCCCTTTGGTAAGTTGCCCCGACATTCTTTAATCCGAACGGTATAACTTTATAGCAAAAAGTGCTCCATATAGTCCAAAAGTAGTCTTTTCCATATCCTCGTGGTCCATTTTAATTTAATTATACCCCGAGATGCCATCCATGAAAGAAAACCACGAATGCCTCGCAGTGTTATCAAATAGGGTATCAATGTGAGGCAGGGGAAAGTTATCCTTAGGACTCGCTCTATTGAGGTCCCTATAGTCTACGCACATGCGTACTTTTTCGCTTGGGCACATGACTATGTTGGCTACCCATTTCGGAGATTTGGAAACCTTCAAGAATCTGGCCTCAAATTGTTTCTTTACTTCTTCTCTAACCTTTAACAGCATATTCGGTCTCATTCTTCGAAACTTTTGCTGGACTGGCTTACGTTCTGGCTTTATCGGGATTTTGTGCACCACTATATCCGTGTCTAAACCTGTCATATCTTGATATGTCCATACAAACATGTCTTTGAATTCTGACAGCAGGTCCACCAACTTTTGTCTCACATTCGACGATAGGGTAGTACCAATCTTCACTTCCCTTTTTTCTTATTCGGTCCCTAAATTTAGAATTTCTAACTTTTCTTGGTGAGGCAAAATCTGTTTCTCTTCACTAGCCATCAGCCTTAACAATTCATTTGGGACCTCATATTCCTCTTTATCATCCTCTTTATCTATTTCAGCTGAACACAAGGGTGGTTCGAAATCTGCCCCAGGCTCAGACCCCGAATCATTCATACAATTAATGTTCGAAGACCTGCACGAGTTTAAGAGTATGTATTGGGAACAGAGATAGCTTATATGAATAAATAAATAAGTGATGAAAGAATGAGGGATACATGAATGAAAAATGAATGAAATGAGAGTTGTGTTTGCCATTTGAGAAATAAAGGAAACATTCTTTTCATTGAAAATAAAACAGTTCGACATAGTGGCCCTATTACAAAAGACTCCTATTACTCTTAGGCCAAAAGTAATAGGGTGATTATGGGCATTACTTTGATTGAGTCCTAAAAGCTACATGCAGCTCCTTGCTGGTCCAATTGTCAAGCACTTCGCCCGAGAAGCATGGGCGGATCTTGTCCAAATGCTATGCGATGTTGCCACCTTCAGAGATCACAAAGACATCCATTACTTCCATAGCTTCACTGATCATTTCCTCACTGAGGATCCTCTCGCTTTCCTGATTAGCTTCTTGAACCTTGAGTCATGGATTCACAACTCCGCTGGACACAAAAATCTTCTTCATATCCATATAAGTGATAGGAGCCTATGGGATCTCCTCTCATTGGAGTCTGGCTTTCCATTGTTCCTCTTTCTTCTTCCACTATTGCTTCTTTTGCATGAAATTAGGCTTATGTCCAAGCCCAAAACAGTCATTCTTGTGGATGATGCTTATAGGTCGTAGACGTCCTTGGAGGCTTCTTCCCAGACCTTTTCCTTTTCTCGCTCATTTCCCTAGTGTTTCCGTCACGACCATCTTAGTATAGTTTGACAATCTTGGGCACGAGATCTTATTCCCCTGAGCGACGAAGGTGGCATTGACGAACTCCAATGTCCTAAAGGCACATTCCAAGGCCTTCTCGTCAGTAGGAATATACGGAGCATCTGAGGTTACCGAGGCCACAACATCTTGCTCGGTATGGACAGTCACTAACTTTTTTTCAATAATAAATTTTAATTTCTGGTGCAAGAAAGAGGGGACGAATCCGGCAGAATGGATCAATGGTCTTCCTAATAAGCAATTGTAGGATGGCCGGATATCCATGACTACAAAATCTACAACATACTCTGTCGGACCTATGAACAGAGGTACTTCAATCTTTCCAACCACTTCTCTTTGGGTCCCGTCGAATGCCCACACAGTATTTTGGCAAGGTTTCATATGCGAGCTATCAATCGGTAAGTGTTATAGGGTAGCTAAGGGCATAACATTCAAAGCAGAGCTATTATCAATAAGCACCCCCGGTAGTATGTGACCTTTGCAATGAGTAGTAATATTGAGGGCCTTGTTGGATCCAGTCCCCTCATCTGGTATCTCATCATCACTGAAAGTGATGTTTACAATCAGTGATGTATCCGATAATTTGGTCGAGCTTTCCAACCGAAGTATTGCTCTCAACAAAGGTTTGATTCAAAACTTTCAACAGGGCTTTCCGATGCTTTTCTGAACTCAACAATAGATCAAGTACTGAAATCTGGGCCAGTTACTTCTTGAGCTGATCCACAACAATGTATTCCCTATGTTTTAAGAACCTCAAAAACTCATTGGCTCGAGCCTCGGTTACTGGCTCATTGAGTTTCAAGGGTGGCTCCTCTCCAAATATCTTCATAGGTTCAGGCTCTGTTGCCTTACCTTTTCCTTTTACCTCTTTTGTCACCTTAGGGGCTTCGGGGGTATAACATCGACTGCTTTGCGTGAAATGCCCCACATCATTTACTTCTTCGATGCTCAGCTTCATTTGCTCTCCTTCGGCGGGTTTCATCTCATCAACTGGTTTATTCTTCTTTTGTAAACTGGAACCTCCTTGTATTGAGACACTGGCTGTGTAGTTCCATGGCACCATCCGGGTATCCTTAAAAGGAAAAGACGCCGTGGATGAAATTATAATTTTAGGGGTTGTCGTGGGATTTTCTTCTAGCGGTGCATCTTCTTGACTTGTCTTGAGGCCAATGAAAAATGACCTATTCACGCTATATTTGGATTTTGGAGCGTCTAATGTGCAAATTTCTGAGTCATTGCTCCTCTCTTCTTCATCAAAAAACTCAATCACCTTATCATCCATCAATTTCTGAGCAACTTGGCGAAACTCGCCGCAGTCTTGGATCTGATGATCCCACGACTGATGATTTTCGCAATAAGGGCCACAACTCTTTTCCATAATTTCCATTCCGCAGTTAATGAGACGAGCCATACATAGTTGCTGAAATACCCATCTCATGGGGGACGTAACCTCTGACACTGTCGTCTTAGACTTTTTTGTACCTTATTCTTCAATAGCATTCACCCCTTGCCCGCCATGATTTGGTAAAGGGTTACTGGCGGTACTCGACTCTCCTAGCTGCAGCACACCAATCTTAATCAAATTTTGAATAAACTTTTTGAATGCTATGCAATTCTCGATGGTATGGTCTGGGACATTGGCATGGTAGTCGCAATGGGCCTTAGGATCATACCATGTCGGATAAGGGGGGTTGAAGGGAGTAACATGTTGAGGTCGAACCAGATCCGCCTTATAGAGCTGTGAGTAGAGTTCTTTATAAGTGATTGGTAGCGGAGTGAAAATATTTTCCTTCTTGGGTCCCCGCTCTTCCCTCCTGAAATTTTGGGGATTTCTAACTGGAGCTTGGGACTGTGCTATAGTGAAGTTCTTAACAGCCTCGTATGTGGTACTCACTTCATGGTGTTTTCTCTTGAACTGCTTGCACGATTGCTCTCATCCATCTATTCTTTCGCTTTTGATTGTGGCTTCAATACACTCTCCCATCATTACCATATCAACAAAGTTACTAATAGGATTGTTGATCAAACGGTCATAGAGCGTTCCCTTTAATGTATCAATGAATATATGGGCTATCTTATTTTCTCGGAGAGGGGGCTGGACTTGAGCAGCTACATCACGCCATCTTTGATCGTATTCCTGAAGACTTTCATTTTTCTTTTGTTCTATCCCTTGCAAAAAGAAGTCTATTAGGGACCATATCTGTCACATGCTTGTACTGATCAGTAAAAGCTTTATCTAGATCTTTCCATGATTTGATTTGAGCTCGTGTGAGCTGGTTGTACCATCGGGTGACGGATCCTACTAAGCTGTCTTGAAAATAATGTATCAGGAGCTTCTCATTGCTGGTTTAACCGACCATCTTACGGTAAAACATTGTACTGTGAGCAGTTGGGCATGTTGTTCCGTCAAACTTCTCGAACTCCAGAGTTTTGAACTTGTAGGGGATCTCCACATCAGGTACCAAGCTGAGATTCTTGGAATTTAGGCCATAAAAACCTTCTCCATCTTCTCTCACTCGAAACTTCTCTTCGAGGTCTTTCTTAGTCTCCTCCAACTGTTTGGAGAATTCCGCCTTTACTTGGTTTAATTTTTCTAATTCGTTGAAATCTAGAATACTATCCCCAACATGCTCGACATTTACAAATGTGACAGCCGGCTGCGGTGGAGGAGAAGCGCCGGCTTGGTGTAACGAAGATACCCCTTGCGGGGGGTTTGGTGTAGGATTAATAAAGAGAGGGTTTTCGAAGACTGGAGAATATACAGGGTCTCTCGAGCTTTGAGTCGAATTTACAATGGTGTTTTTGCCTCTAACATCTGCACGACGTATTTGCAACATCTCAGATATTTCTGCCATCATATCTTATTGAGATTTAATAATGGTTTCCCTTAACTTTTTTGTGTTCGTTCTAGCTGGCTCCTAAGATCAGCCTCTAGCTTAGCGAAGCTCTCTTCCATTTTTCTGACTTGAAAACGTGTGCTGTATGGATGTGGAATGTTTGCAAATAACAGAATGAAAAATACTGTGAAATGAAAAATCTTTTAATTAGTTTAGATAATTTAATAAAATATACAAATAAATGTGCAATGCATGAATGAAAAGAAACATTGATTTGGCAAATATCCTCGTTAAACGACTATCATCGATGGAAACATTGTTCCATTGCATTAATTCAAAGAACACCGCTACGCATACGGTTCTAGGCTAGCACTTAAATCAAAAATCTCTCTCAAGATCCAAGCAAACTTCTCTCCTTTCTCGGATTCGTCGTCCACATATTCTTATAGCTCAGTAGCATCTTCCGCTAGGACTGCACCTTTCGAGCGACTTCTTACATCTAGGTCATGAAGCGTGCCAAATCTTGCTCTTGCCTCCAAATAGTGTAAACGACAAACTAAAGCTGCTTCATCGTAGGCACCCAGTGCACTTGAATTACCCCCTAAAGCTCGCCATTTGGTCTTTAAGTTGTTGGGCCTCAATCTCTAGATCCTCGATCGTCGGTGTCAAACCGATGTTGCCAATTGTAAAGCAATTGTAATTCGAAGTTCCAAAATCTCACCCAGGCTTGGAGTAGTGACTGATTGACTGGGACATCTAGCAAGTATGTTATGTCACCAAATTTGCTTCTGAAAATGCCTCTAGCTTCATAGTCCCAACTGTGCCACACTGATTTCAATCCTGACACATCATAGTATTCGATACTCATAAAGGTTTTGGCTGATATCACTAATCTATATCCGGTAAAAATACTGTCTCTGTCATGAAGCTGCTCGCCTTCAGACCATACTTGTACCTCGGAGTTCTTTTCATCAGTGCTACGAACTAAGTCCCCCGTCGATCAAGTCTTTAAGTTCATACTATTTCCGAATCAGTTTTTTCCTCATGATATGATGAAAATATGCAAAACTAAATATAAATGGGAAAAAGAAAACGTTTGTAGCGAATTCAAAAAAGCAAGATAAAAACACATAATCAGGCAAGAAGATACGGAAAAGAAAACCCTATCCATGTGAATTCTAAAATACTATTGTTGTCCGCATGGCTCTAATTGAGGTGGGCTCCTAGGTTCTCACACATGGGTTTGGTTCTAAAAAGGGTACCCGAACCTATGTTGCCACCTACTAAGACAACAAGAGCCCCAATTCTGGCCCATTACAGGCTTGCGAATTGGATTCGGTTCGAGGGAATGCACGACCTAGTGACGTGGAGGGTTGCTTACTTGTCAAAAGGCGTGGACTTCAGAAATGAATTACTGACCCGTTGAGGGCTACTCACTTGGGTATGTGGCATTTCACTCCCACTCAAGGGACAAAGCTCGGGTATAGAGTTTGATGATCATGATGCAACACATGTCGGTGATTCCTTAAAAATTAAATGGGAAATTAATCCAAAGCCACCAATTATCGAAGCCCGTGCAATTAAACTCGTATTTTCAAGAATGAACAAATTAATTGAAGTCAATTTAAAATTTGAAATTTCCATCATTAAAAGCAACATAGATTTTCCTGGCTTAACTCTCTTTTTGTTTTGGAAAAACAAAATTTTCCCCAGTAGAGTCGCCAGCTGTAGCGACCTAAAATTTTTTCAAGTCACTAAAAAGGTTCGTAATTCGATTTTCTTTTGTCTTTTTTAAAATATTTATAAAATGGGGAATTCTTTAAAAATCCGTGTTTTTTGAAAACAAAAAGACTTGGAGTCACCACCGGCCACTAAGGTAGGCCGAACACCATAAAACCAGAGATTTGCTCGAAAACGGGTTCGAGAGTTGGTTACGCGTGGGGAAAGATTAGCACCCCAATCGCGCCCGAAAATCGGTACCAAAATATATGGTGCTTTTAATTTGATGGAAATTATTGAAATTTAAATTGAGTTTAATTAAATTGTTCGTAATTGAATATAAACTTTAATTAGACGGGCTTTGTCAAATTGGTGATTTCGAATCAATTAATCATTTAATTAATAAGGGTGACGAAACTTCGGACCATAGATTAAACCGACATCTAATAAGCCTAACTGCCGTGTTAATTTATGGTTCGAACTCCGTTCATCACCTTTATTCATGATGCAAACAGTTAAACATGATGAAATGACTTGTCAAAATTTTTATTCGTTTTAAATTACCTCTAGACGATAAGGATTAATTCGAATATTTGGTCAACATCCAATGAGCTAGGACTGTTACGACACAAATATCAGAATTAATAAATACCTTCGTTTTATAGTTTAAATTGATTAATTACATACATGTCCATTAAAAAATTAGAGGTCTCATGAATGACAATTATAATGCATGACATAGAAACGCACAAAACTAAAGCCTAAGGCCCACTAGAACCCTAACCTAAAAAGGCCCAAATTATTGAAAATAAAATTAATGATCTACTTATTAACTAGGTTAATAGAATATTAGCCCTAAATTAATTAATTCCCTAAAAACTAAAAACCTATCATTCTATTTGGTTATCTTGAACCATAATAATTAATTAGATTAATTTAGACTAGAGTCCCAATAAGCCAAGGAAGCTATCTAAAATTAATTGAATTAATTCATCATGATTTTAAATTAAGTGATATAATGAAATTCCAATTTTATCCCTAAAATAATTAAGAGTTATTCAACCAATTTAATACATTTAACATTTACCCCAATGAGCCAAGGGCGAATTTAAATGAACTAAATTGATTCGAATCTAAAGTCTAACTAAGGCTCTAAACCTAACCTAAATTTAATTTAATTAATTTAAAGCCTATGCCCCAATAAAACGAGCAAATGGTTTAAATTAATTAAATTAAATTTTAAATTCTAAAACTAATCCTAAATGGCCAAAACTAAAAACAAAATCTACCCTAACAACCACGGATAATCAAAACTTGCAAACAAGGCACATAAATAAAATACATAAATAACTACGTAGATAACATAAAATTAAAGGCGTTAAATAAACATGAAATGCAAAAGAAAACAAAAATAAATCTACAGGACCCAAATTTAAAAATAGGGGCTTCAAAGGTAATTTTAACAAACAAATGGGGACCAAATTAAAATCATAAACACTGGAAAAGGAGAAATTCAAAAACTTTTAAAAAAGCAGGGACTAAAATGGGATATTAGAAACTGGAACAAGGTTAAGTTAAACAAATTTTAATAGTACATGGATCAAATGGGGATTTAATCGTTTAAAAACGAATTAAATTAGAAAAATCAAGGCTTAAATAAACGCGAGTTAAAAGTTAAGGGACCTGAAGTGTAAAAAACTGTTTTGAAAAATTGGTTTAGTTCGATTTTAGGCTAAATTAAAAGTTTTGAAAAAGGTCCGAGGACCTAGTGTGTTATTTAGAAAGGAGGAAACCCTGAAAAGTAAGTTCAAAACAAGCTGAGGACTTAAAAGAGCAAATAACCCATTTGTTTTATTTTTTAAAAACTTTAAAACAAAAACTTTGCGTAAAACGGCAAACTTTAGCCATTTTAGAAAACCCTCTCCATTTTTTTGAAAATCTAGAGCTCCAAACCCTCTCTGAACTCTCTCTAAACATCCAACCTGGCCGCCGCATCGACCGCCATACCACCACTCAGGCCACCGTCAATCGGTGTCGAAAAACTCAAAAGACACACTCAAAACCCACTCCCATCCTTTCTAAACACCAAATCGAGACTGGATTCATGAGATCCGGCCTCTAACCCCTCAGATCTAGGACTTCAACTTCCAGAAAACGAAAACCTCATCTTTTAACACAAACAAACCAGGTAAAAACTCATCGAAAAAAACCGACTAGCGCCGTTCCGACTCACCCTCAAAGGTACGAAAGCCATGGCTTATCACCGGAACACAACGCGGCCGAGGCCAAAAGGTAACACCCTTAACTAAAAAACTCTAGATCTAGATGTACTCTGACTTTTTGTATGCATGCAAAACTGAAACGAAAGAAATATACCTCAAAGGTTCTGTTGTTTTTTTTGCTTTTGTATTGCTCGTTTCGAAAAATACTCGTAGGGTTTACAGTGTTCTTTCATCGGTTTTTATAACCGGTCAAAAATTGTTACATGAAAATTAAAATAAAACAGTGGCTCTACACTAGTTTGAGATCCGCCAAAATCCTTTTGAGTTCTTGTTATTTCTGGTTTGATATGGCTTTTGTACCCCATCGCTGTGTTTTGTTCATTTTGGTTGCATGGGATTGTATCTGACAATGTTGCGTTTTTGTGTCTCTTTGCATGATCATCGTGGCTGCTTGGGAGGAGGGAATGACCCCCGGCCGTGGCAGGTGAGGAGTCAGAGGCTGCCCAAGAGTCAAACGCGTGGAGCTCACGCGCGCGTGGAGGAGCGGGAAAAACGCACGTGAGCGCGTGATGGTTCTGGAACCTTCCCGAGGTGATTTGGACCATTCATTTGAATCCACAGATCCAACGGTGAAGATGGTGCGATGCTAGGGCAAATGGTTTCTCCTAGGGTTTCCATTCGAAATGTAATCTGGACCGTTAGATCAAAGGGCTTGATCTAACGGCCAGAAACTAGCTGCGCATAAACACAAAGAAGCAAGGATTAGGGAAGATTAGGGTTTTATTTGGGCCGGTCGGGCCACTTGTAACATATTTATATTTATTTGGGTTTTAATATCTGCAATTGGACTTTTAAATTATTAAGAACATTTCGGGCTTTATTGTGGGGCTCTTATTTAATATTTTATGGATTTTTGATCTCGTGTTTTTGCTTTTAGTTTAATAATATTGATAGAATAATAACAAAACAATAATATTAGTATTATATTAACAAAATAAACATATAGTATTAATACTATGAAAATAGTAGTACCGAATTAATAGCAATAGAATATTAATAATATTAACAGATTAGTAGTAATTAACATAACATTAAGTATACTAATAATATTTTTGGTTTTTTTAAATATAAATAGATAGTAATAATACTAATAGCATTTTTGGTATTTTGCAATAACAACTATGCAAAGTGACTTAAGCCCATTATTCAAATATTTACAAAAAATAAAACCCCCGGATAAAATTAGTGATTACAAATGTTAATTTGTGCCGTGTGAGTACTTGGTTAATGGGATCTGGATGCCCGAGAATGTGTTGCAACACCATGGTAAGATGAAGGGATAGAGGTTACCGATGCTATGTGACCTGGGCCTCATCCATATGTGCTCGAGGGATGATTCTGAGCAGGGTGTATGTTTCGATGCTGCGTGACCCAGCCTCACCCAAAGTGTATGTACCGATGCTAGGTGACCTGGCCTCATTCTTGTATAGTATATTGGGCCTTGTGAGTCCTTAATTGTTTGGATGATTGATTATATTAATTTCATATGTTTAGGCGATCACAGTAGTGCCACATGATATTCTTGTCTGCTTAATCATTGTTTGACTACATGCTTATGTTTATGATCTGCATGAACCATGGTAGAATAGAGGTGTATCCACTGAGCTTTCGGGCTAAGCGTTTGGAATTGTTATTTCCTTACGCAGGTCTTTAGGTTACTACGTGCTTTACAAGGAGCCATCGGAGTAGGACTTCAGTGCATCGATATGTGAATAGTACAATACTTAGATTTGTAGGGCAATGTATTCATAGGAGCCTTATGTTTTGTATCTATAACTCCTTTTGATTTATTTTCTATATCGAATGTTTTAAATTAATATGTTTTAAACTGGAGCTCCAAAGTGACGCTTGAACATTTTGTATAACTCTTTTTAAAGATAGTATAGTTTATGAAATTTATGGATTGGGCTAAACTTGCTCGCAAATGTTTTGTATATGGGTTTAGGCTTGAGGCCCAATGTGACACCAGGTTTAGGGTGTTACACATATAAAGATGAAATTATATAAAGATTGCTTTATTTTCTTATACATACTTTTCCAAAAAACCTTAAGCATGAGTGTTGTTTTTAGAATTTTTGTTTAGTTTACTATATTGACGTGCAACAACATCTGATGTTTGGGGTTTGGACTAGTTTGGGAAGTTAAGGGTGGGGTGGTTAGAATTTGGGGAGATGAGAAGGTAAAGCTTTGTGTAATCACTGATTTTCATTTGTTTTTATATTATTATTGTTGGTTATGATAATTTAAAAAAGCAAACAGATATAAAAAACTATAAACCCATTAAGTATGTCCAAGTCTATGTACAAAAATCCATATATTTTTTACAAGGTCCGTTTGGCCCAAATATTTAAAACCCTAAATGCCTATTTCTGATATAATATTATCCCTTTGCAGCAGCCAAGATTTGACTGTTGGATCAAATCTGATCCAACGGTCTAAATACAAGTAAGAGAGACTGCTCAGCTTCCCCACACGTGCGTGGGACTCACGACTGCAATTATTGGCGTTCCCAAGCCCCCATGCGTCCGATGCCTCATCTTTTTCGTCCACGTGGTCGTGTCGCTTAAAATCACGCCACCATCGTATGAACATCGTGCATGCAACAAAGAAAGCCATTAAAGATGTCAGAAACCCATTCATTTTTTTTATATTTTCCCTACCTAATGTAATAAAAGATCTAGATATAAAGCATGTAAAAAGATCAATTGTAACACCCTTACCAATATTTAATTCTTAATAGTAGTAAGGAATGTCACCTAATATTTAAGCGTATTTTATACTACTCAATCTAATCAGAAATAGAAATTTTCAAAAATTTCAATTTATCGCGTAAAACCAATTACTAATTTTTAACCGGTCAAATAGCTTTCGTTTTCAGGCAGCAACTTGGCGGTTTATAACTACACATTTTAATTAGGTAAACTGCCTAAATTAAAAATCATCTTGATTACTCTAAAAATCAAATTTATAACTTTATCCGATCTCCATTACTTCAATGTACTCATATTATCATCAATACAAAAAAAGAGGATTTTAGAGAAGGTACTCGATTTTTTCTCTCTTAGCATATTTTCATAAAACACATAAAAAAGGAAAGAGGAGTGTTACACTTTGGCCGCGGTCTCAGATCCTCTTCGATGATAACTCTGGTTCTCAAACTATTTAGGGTGAATCAAAGTGGGAGATCGGGATTTTGGTGATGCCTAAAGGGTTACTATTTTCTAAATAAAAGAGGAGTTTGGACTTTCAAAAATAAGAGATGATTTTGGTTTTAAAATAAAAAAGTTCAAAATAATTTTTTTGGTTCGTTGGCCGCTGACGAATGGCGTCCAGCGTGGCACAAAGTCACGGGGATCTGGAGATCTCCTTGAGTTCTTGATGGACTCAAGAACAAGACTGAGTGTTTTCAAAGAGAAAAAGAATGGGTTTAATCTTTGGTTTAAAAAAATCCCGAAATGATTTATGTTTTCAGTTTATCATTTATAATGTGTCTCTTTTAAAGAAAAATGGTATATTTTCCATATTTATATCCTTCCGCCTCTTTCTAATCCCTGTCGCAATCCTTATTTTTTTAAAATTATTTAATTGGGTCACCTGTTTTGCATTTCCAATTTATGGCTGTCACCTTTTTTATGCGTTTTGGTCCTTGTTTTGTAATTTTGCTTAGTGTTATATATATATATAGCTATATATTATATTTTCATATGTTACGCTTATATATATCCCGTTTCATATATATATATATATTATAACTTTGTATTGCTTTATATATATACATAGTTTTTGTTATATATGTTCATATGTATATTTAGGTGTTTTATTTATTTGTTCGTTATGTATTTATTTGTTCATGCGTTATTTTTTTGGTATGCTTTGTATATATGTAGTTCCTTTTTGCTGGCCGTATAGTATAGTATATATATATCATATCATGTATAGTATAGTATATATATATCATATCATATATGTAACATAGTATGTAGTTTTACCCTTTGATATGTATACGTATAATTTCGTTGGTTCTTACCATAGTAGATTGCCATCTAATATTCTTGCGCTTTTTTAGTTCATGTTCGTTTTTATTCGTGCCTTTTATTTATCTTAGCACGTTTTATTTGTTCATGCATAAAATATTTTGTTGCCTTAAAATTAATCCTCAAGATTTTGGTATCCCATTTGGGAGTGTCGTCCCGAATTTTCAGGCGTCATCTCCTTAGTGTACCGTAAATTGTGAGGTTTTATATGTTCGAATAACATTGTCATGCATTCATGCATTAGAGATTAACTATTAAATTAGATTCGAATTCAAATTTTTCTTAGTAAATACGATATGAACCCTTTAGGTACCGATTTTTGGGCGTGGTGGGGGTGCGAAACCTTTCCCATTGGTAATCGACTCCGAACTTTAAATCTCTGGTTTGTTTTTCGATGTCCGGTCTACCTTATCCAAGTGATCGGTGGCAACTCTCTTATTTATTTCAAAAACATGAGCTTTTTCAAAATTTCCCCCTAAACCAATTTTTCAAGAAAAGTGGGAAATATTCGGACATCTCAGTCGCTACAGCATGGCGACTCCGCCGGGGACTTTTTTTGTTTTTACAAAAAGAAGAGAGTCAAGTCTTGTTGAGTTTGTATCGTAATTACTAAGGAAAATTGAAATTTGATTTAATTTATTTTTTAATTCCTAATCTTGTTTGTTTACCGCTTTTATTTTCATGGTGTATGATAAATTGTCATCCATGCATGAACTCTCCTCCCGAGCTCTGTCCCTCGATAAGTGAGATTGATTACTTTTCCTCGCGGGGTGTTCACCTCCGTATGGTGTTGTAATTCACTTTCGGGATTTAATCCTTATATTTCGTGGGGTCTACGCCTTCTTATGGTATAAGGGTTCATATCCTCTCGAATCGATGTCTTAGAGACAGTTCGGGTACCCTTTACTCTAGAACCAAGCCGCATATAGTGGCCCGTAAGAGCCCACTCTTTAGAGCTATACCGGAACTCTATCTGTTTAGCCAGAACTCTGTCTGTTTAGGCATTGTTTGATTTTATTAGTATTTTTTCCTTTTTGTTTTTATTCGTGCGTGCATTAATTGCTTTAATTTGAGCTTTTACCATTATTTATTTTATTTATTCGAAAATCTCAACGTACTGACTTGGTTTTCTATTACCGTTTATTTTTGTTTTCTTTCCCTTTTCCTGCATTTATGTTGCATACCACATCATACCATAAATGTTGATTCGAGAATAGTCTAATTTAGAGGGTATCTGAGATGGGAGAGAAATCAGCGATGCCAAGAAAAATAATGCTATAGTATCGGGTTCGGAAGCATAAGAGGAGAATGAAGGGGTCGCCTATTAGACCGAAGACGAAGTTGAGACGTAAAGTGCGAGCTTTACTTCACAAAGTCAAAATATCAAGACGATAAGCTAACTGTTATCTATAATTTGTTACTTCAACTTTTTGTCATCAGACATCATCTCCGTTAAACGGATGTCTTTCTAAGGATTGTTTACAAATCAACACCTTATTTGCATTCATTGCATTTTATACTTACTATTTGACTTCTACTTTTTATTAATTTATGACACATTTCATGTATTAATTAATTAAATAATTAGATTCTTGGGTTTCGATGAAGTAATCTGGGAATCAGTTGAAGCTTTGTCATGGATGAAAGAATTTAACAAACTTAGAGATCTTGAGTAGTTAGAAGATAGATTCGAGAGAGAGGTCAGGAAAAGAGGAGGAGTTGATGCTTTTAATGTAAGGCAGCTTTGCCTAGTCCCTGATCTAGTTATCCCGCCTAATTTTCAAGGTCCTCAACTTTAAGAAGTATGACGACACTAGTTGTCCTAGGCCTTATCTATCCACAGTTTTGACCTGGGTAGTTTTTGTGATTTTCACATATGGGCACCGGGACATTCCATTAAGAAGTGTAGTAATGGAAGAGATCAAGAAGCTGGTTAACGATGAAATTTTGACACAAGAGTTAATCCACCTATGGAAAACAAGGGATATGAGGCAAGCTTGCACCGTACCGAAAAGTCAGAATAAATGATTTGTCACTCTGAAGATGACTTGAAGTCCTATGCATGGGTTTCTCATCTTTTCATGTTAGTTTGTAAAGACTCTCCCACATTTTGGTTTCCCTTTTGAGTACAACGCATAGAACAAACCCTACGACTTAAGCCCTAAAGCAGTAGGAATATTTTGTAAAAACACATGTCTATTTATTTTTTTCAGAATGAAAATTGCATTTTCTTTATTCTTATTTAGAAAACATTTTTCATTCTTTGATTCTTTAAACATTTTATTGTTATGAGGTAGTTTTTGTTCTCTCATACACATATACACATTTTTTGAAAAGGACATGCATATGTATATATCATTTTTATCAGGACCTTGAATTTCAATTGCAAGAGTACCTTTGATTCAAATCCAGATATCAATTTCAAGCTGCTTATGTTTAGAAGGAATTGAATGTTGTGAGGATATTGCAAATACGAGCATCTGTTGATCTATTTAGGCCAATAGAGGAACAAAACAAGTGTTTACGTAATGGGTAGATCCCATTTAGTGGATTGTCCTCTCAGGCATTTGTCATTTAAGATCTTTGAGTCAATTGTTGTCCCTAAACTTCTACCTTTAAAGACTTTCTCTGGATGTCTATGAATGGGACGACGAATGACATTCTTTCACTTTCCAAGAAGGAAAAAATAAGACTAGATACATTGGATACAAAGCCCATAGAATTATCAGAAAAAATCATTGAAGGAAAATTTATGCTCAAAGAGCCAACCAAGCGAAGTTGAAAATGCCAACCAGAAGGCCGAAGTAATCAAGAATGAGAACACTAAACTGAACAATGCAATAAAGAGAAAACAAGAGATATATGAGGAATCCACCATTCAATAAACATCAAATTAGAAGAGCCGTAGATAATTGATTAATTTCGAGCGATAACATGTATCAATACTAGTCAAGATACAGTATAGTCCAAAGACACATATTCCTAAATCAGAAGAAAGAAAATAAACTCTAGACTGAAACCCCCCCAAAAAAGTCTAAAACAAGGGATTAACGATCCTATGATCAAATTAGAACGAAACAATAATGTAAGTGACTCAAATAAAATTTTTAAAATCGGTGACCAAAATAGAACAGACCAAAAATAAAAGTGACCTCAGTGTAGTTTACCCAAAGAATAATTGATTTCATTAAATTTGGATATCATTTGATAATAAAATTTGTACATTTTTTATATAGTGTTCTACATACCAGTATGTCTATTTTTACTTGAGCAGTATGGCAGACCAAAATGTCAGAAAATCGGCGACGCCGATTGTGATGTAAACCAGATCCAATACTCTTTCCTTCCTCTATTTCTCCTCCTTTCTCTCCCTTTTCCTCTCTTGGAATTCCTCGTATTTCTCCTTCCCTTTATTTCCACCCCTTTCCTTCTGTCTACCCTCACCCATCCCAAAATTACCAAACTCTCCTTCCCATTAAACCATTTCCCTTCCATATCCTCCATTACCATGCTCACTTCCCTCACATGCATCTCTCCCTGTTGTTTCCCACTGCATGTGACCACTACCCCACACTCTACCCACTCTTGGGACGATCCTCGTCGTCCATCTCCCGACACCACTGTTCCAAAACGCACATGCACATCACCCATCAACCAGTGCCACTACATCGAAACCACCCTCTTGGTCGACATATTCACAGCCCTCTTCCGGGTCGGGCCAATCATGTTGGATTAAAATTCAATAAAAGTGGGCACATATGTATAATGTACGTTGCTGTGATAAAGTTTAACACGTAATTAAGTGACCAATTATGTTACACGTGTTAGATGTACTAAATTGTCATGGAATTAAAAGTGTAGATACCATAAGTCAGATTTATAACTCAACGAGGGGCAGAGTTGTAAATATTAATAAACTGTTTTAATTCAGTTTATATAAAGGGTAGTGGTCCCCGAGATATAGGTTAACTTGCATATATCTTTTCCCCGTCTGAGAGTTGTGTGCCAAGAGGTAATCTATCATCTCGGAAGATCAAACCCTCTCTGGAAAATCTCCATCGATGGATTCAGGTACGCTTCCGCAAATCTAGTTTTTTATTCTTAATGATTTGACATACATATAGATCTTGGGTTTATATTCGTATCGATTATATATTTTGGTTTCTAACAAGTGGCACCAGTGCCAGGTTTGTCGAATCATTAAGATCATAATTTTTGGGTTATTAATCTTCCATCATTTTTTACGATTTAAAATTCATGGTTTGTTTATTTATCATGATCTGTGATTTGTCTTTGTATGGATATTCCTCGATTCCATAATTATATATGCAATCCGAAATTAGGTTTTGTCGTTGGTTGATTCATTAATGGGCGATGAAGAATTATTTTCAATTGAGAATATCATGCAGTTTGCTTTCTGTTGAATTTGTGATAACCCTAATTTCATATTTCTTTTAATCGGTTAAAGTTGTTTTTTTATATAATTATGAATATGCGTGCCCCAAATCAAGTTTTTAGGAATTTATTAGTTACAGTAAATAAGGATGTTTTATTTTTTTAAAATTATGATACTGCTTTTATTTGTTTAGTGATCGTATATAAGTACTCAAGTTATAAAATATATATTTAATTTCAAATATATATTTAATTTGGTTGGATCAAAATTTTAGTTTTGATCATTAGGTATGAAGATAAATCTTTAGAAACAGATAAATTCATGTTTTGGCTATGTCTAATATTTTAATAGGTTAATTAAAACACAATGTCACCAAAGTGACCACTTCTGCGTAGATTAACTTACTTAAAATATCAAGATGTTTTTGTTTTTTTAATTCATGCGTTTATTAATTGGCCCAAAGGAAAATTAATATTTGGCCGAATTTCAAATAACACATGTGGTAATAAATGTGTGACAATTATAAGGTAATTTATGTGTGCAATACGTTGGTCCAAAGATTAACCTGTTGTTCGACATTGTTTATTGTCAATGTTTGATTGCTACAACAAGAGTAACGCTTACAGTTAATATTACTGTCCAAAGACTTGATATCAATGTTGTTTTTGGTATCTTGAGGGGAATTAGTCATTATTTTGAATTTATTTGTTTACTTATGAATTATTGGTGTGAGCATATTTATTTATTTATTTATTATTCTTTTGTTCTATATTCAGCTAGTTCTTCTGCTGCCACAATATCTGCTAATGTCAATTCTATACCCATGCTTAACGGGACGAATTTTAAGGAATGGAAAAGGCACTTACTGATAGTGCTTGGCTGTATGGATATAGACCTTGCATTAAGGGAAGAACAACCTGCACCTCTCATTGCGGCAAGCACCCCTGATGCAAAAAGGGATTTTGAGAGGTGGGAACGTTCTAATCGCATGAGTCTGATGATCATGAAACACAGCATTCCGGAAACCTTTAGGGGTGGAGAATCTGAAGAAATTATTCAGGCTAAGGATTTCCTTGACAATATTGAGCAACGTTTTGTTAAAAATGATAAGGTTGAGATGACATCACTTCTGAATTCTTTGATGTCTATGAAGTACAAGGGTCAAGGAAATATAATGGAGTACATTATGGAAATGTCTCATATGCTTCAAAACTTAAGGCACTTAAGATCGAGTTTTCTGATGATTTACTCGTCCTTATGGTTTTGGTATCGCTTTCTGCACAGTTTAACCAATTTAAAATTAGTTATAACTGTCAAAGGGAGAAGTGGACTCTAAATGAGCTCATTTCTCATTGTGTTCAAGAGGAAGAAAGGTTGAAGCGTGAGAAAACTGAAAGTGCTCATTTGTCTAGTGCCTCTAAAGACAATGGCAAGAAAAGGAAATATCAGAATGAAACTGCTAAGGGTCCAGCTCAAAAGAAACAAGATAATTTTCCAAATAATTGTTTCTTTTGCAACAAGCCTGGACACATGAAGAAAGATTGTACCAAATATTACGCATGGCGTGCAAAGAAAGGTATGAATCTTACTTTGGTCTGTTCTGAGGTTAATTTAGCTTCAGTACCTAGAAACACTTGGTGGTTAGATTCTTGTGCTACTACTCACATAAGTGTTTCTATGCAGGGTTGCCTGAGCTACCGAAAGCCAAATGATGGTGAAATAAACATCTTTGTGGGCGATGGAAAATCGGTGAAAGTGGAAGCAATTGGACATTTTAGGTTGTTATTAGGAACTGGTTTTTATTTGGATTTGAAAGACACTTTTGTTGTTCCGTCTTTTAGGAGGAATTTAGTTTCAGTTTCTTTGTTGGACAAATTTGGTTATTATTGTTCATTTGGAAACAATTAGTTTACTTTGTCTTTAAATTCAAGTATTGTTTGAACTGGTTATTTAAATGCTTGTGACAACCTTTATTTGTTAGATACAATTGCATCCTATAATGAAACCTTGCATGTGGAATCACGTGGTACTAAGCGAAAATTAAATAAAAAAATTCAGCATCATTATGGCATAAACGCTTAGGTCATATATCAAAGTGTAGGATTGAGCATCTTGTGTCTAATGGTATTTTAGAGTCCCTTGACTTCACAGACTTTAATGTTTGTATTGATTGCATCAAGGGAAAGCAGACCAAAACTAAGAGATTAGGTGCCAATCGTTCTACAGACGTCTTAGAATTAATTCATACTGATATTTGTGGGCCATTCCCTACGACATCTTGGAATGGTCAACAATATTTCATAACATTCGTAGATGATTACTCATGTTATGGGTACCTATATCTCATTTATGAAAAATCTCAGTCTTTGGACGTGTTCAAATCCTATAAAGCTGAAGTTGAGAATCAACTCAACAAAATGATTAAAAATTTCGATGTGATCGTGGTGGTGAGTACTACGGTAGATATGATGGATCAGGTGAACAACGTTCAGGACCATTTGCAAAGTTCCTAGAGGAATGTGGTATTGTCTCACAGTACACCATGCCAGGATCACCTAGTATGAATGGTGCTGCTGAGAGACGTAATAGGACTCCTAAGGATATGGTAAGAAGTATGATTGCTCATTCTACCTTACCTGAGTCACTCTAGGGATAAGCATTAAAGACAACAACGTACATTTTGAATAGAGTACCCACTAAAGCAGCTGAAAAGACACCTTATGAGCTTTGGGTGGGTAAAAAGCCCACCCTAAAGCATTTTCACATTTGGGGATATCCAGCCGAGGTAAGGCCTTATAGTCCACTTGAAAATAAATTGGACTCCAAAATAGTAAGCAGCTACTTTATTGGTTATTCTGAGCGATCTGGGGGCTATAAATTTTATGATCCCATAATTAAGAATATTTTTGAGATGGGAACTGCAATATTTTTTGAGGATGTTGAGTTTGGAGGGAGAAATAAGGTAAGAGACATTGTCTTTGAGGAGGAATTGAGTTTTAACTCAGTTCCTACTATCACTTTTGATGATGTTCAAGTTTCTATACCGATCATCAATCAAGAAGTGAATCCGGAACCTCAACAAGACAATGTCGAACAGCTTCCTCTTATTCAGGATGAGGTAATTGTTCTAGAAGAAAAGACTCAACAACCTCAAGAACAAGTGCCATTAAGGAGATCCACGAGAGAAATGAGAAATGCTATTCCGGATTATTATATTGTGTTTCTCCAAGAAAATGAGGATGACAATGGAATGATGGAAGATGATCCGATCAACTTTCATCAGGCCATGCAAAGTATTAACTCTCAAAAGTGGATTGATGCCATGCAAGAAGAGTATAAACCCATGCAAGACAATAAAGTTTGGAAACTTGTCCCATTACCTGAAGGTGCAAAACCAATTGGTTCAGTTCCTACTATCACTTTTGATGATGTTCAAGTTTCTATACCGATCATCAATCAAGAAGTGAATCTGGAACCTCAACAAGACAATGTCGAACAGCTTCCTCTTATTCAAGATGAGGTAATTGTTCCAGAAGAACAAACTCAACAACCTCAAGAACAAGTGTAATTAAGGAGATCTTCGAGAGAAAGGAGAAATGCTATTCCGGATGATTATATTGTGTTTCTCCAAGAAAATGAGGATGACAATGGAATGATGGAAGATGATCCGATCAACTTTCATCAGGCCATGCAAAGTATTAACTCTCAAAAGTGGATTGATGCCATGCAAGAAGAGTATAAATCCATGCAAGACAATAAAGTTTGGAAACTTGTCCCATTACCTGAAGGTGCAAAACCAATTGGTTGTAAATAAATTTTTTAAAACCAAGAGGGATGCAAATAGTAATGTGGAGAGGTATAAGGCACGTCTTGTAGCTAAAGGTTATACTAAAAAAGAAGGCATTGACTTTTCAGAGACTTTCTCTCTGGTTTCATCGAAGGACTCATTTAGGACAATCATGGCACTTGTAGCTCATTTTGATCTTGAGTTACATTAGATGGATGTTAAGACTGCATTTCTCAATGGAGACATTGAAGAAACAATTTATATGGTGCAACCAGAAAACTTTGAGTCGGGAGACCCAATTGCAAATTAACAAAATCCATCTATAGACTCAAACAAGCTTCTCGTCAATGGTATCACAAATTTCATCAAGTAATTGTCTCGTTCGGTTTTGAGATGAATACTATTGATGATTGCGTGTATCACAAGTTTAGTGGAAGTTATAGCGATGGCCCTTTCACGCTAAAAGAATGAGGTTTCGAAGTGTTTTAAGGTGTTTGTGGTATTTCGGGTATTAAAATGTTTATTCCGTAGGGTTTTTAAAAAAACCATATTTTATTCAAAAATGGAGTCGACACCGGCCACTTAGGTAGGCTGGACACCATAAAAACCAGAGATTTCAAAACGTCGGGTTCGAGAGTCAGTTACGGATGGGGAAGGATTAGCACCCCCACACTGCCCAAAATTGGTACTTTAATAATTACCGCTTTATTAATATTAAACTTTCCGGATTAAAGTGACGATTAAATTAAAATTTGGTTATAAGTGCGAGTAAATTTTAAAAGCCCCGTTATCCGAGAGTAAACGCCCAACCACCATCACTACGCCTGATACTGACCCCGTTTATGCTCGGATAAAAGGGCACCGCATTGACAATCTATATTCCATTATACAACCTTAAAAGCAAAATATAGAATATACAATTTACATTGACATGATATTTAAAAAACATAAAATACGAGTATTACAAAACAAAATAACTGCATGAACATAATATGTCTCAATAACAAAACAAAGTATGCACATAAACATAAAAAAGAAAAACATGCTTTCCAAAATTAATTAATTAAATCTAACATGCTTAAACACATTAATATGAACCACAACTATATCACATACATGACATGGATAAGACATAATGCTAAACTAACAAAAGAAGGCAACAAACCTAGACATGATACCAGAATCAAAAACACTACATAAAAACTAAAACTTAGACATGATAATTTTACACGAAATTAAAGCAATCATATAATAAAGGACTTAATTTCCTATCATGCTTCAAAGTCAAACTAACACAATAATAACATATTCATATATATAAAAAACATAATATCACAAGTAAATGAAACAAACAAAAAGCATACTAACATGCAACCTAAAAACAAAGCAAACATAAAAACTAACACTAATTCATTATGATCTAACAAAATAAACAAACTTGCATGACGATGCATATAAAAAACGTGCATAAATAAACATAATGAAGACAACTTATATACATAAAACAAAACGAAGCATAAAATATAAATGACACAAATAATCATGCCCTAAATTAATATATAACCTAACATACAAAAGAAAGCACATAAAAGCCAACATGCAAACATGATATGAAACTTAAAGAAAGCATGGCATAAGAAAACACATATGATATGAACAAACTAATTAAAACATGACAAATGGAAATAACGAACAATGAAACATAAATAAACACGACATAAATGAAACATATGGGCAACATAACATACTAAAAAACAAGTAAAAAACAAAGGACATAAAAACATCAGGGGGACTAAAACGAAAGAGAAACAAAATCCAGAAACGGAAGTTAAATAAACAAAAGACTTAATTAGGGACTTAATTAAAAGCTGAAATAAACTTTAAAGGACCAGGTATGTAATATTGCCAAGGGGAAAGCTTCAAATGAAAACTTACAAAACGCGGAAACCTTAGGGTGTGATTTCACCATTTACACGCTGATTTCAGATAATCTAGGGGTTAAATTAAAAAAATCTTAAAAGAATGAGGGACCTGGATTGTGAATAACCCAAGGGGCAAGACCGTTTTGAAAAATCCCAAAACGCGAGATGGTTTATGATGCAATTAGACCACTTTGAAAAAAAATTGTATATAAATCCACCCAACCGACCTCCCTTTTTTCTTTTTCTCAATTTTTTTTAAAACTCTAAGATAAAAAAACTCTCACCCTCTCATTTTCTTTCAAAACCGAGCCTCAAACCCTCTGGAGATCTTCCACGGCCGTCGCAACCGACCGGTCTTAGGCGAGGCTTGGCCTTAACGACCGCCTTAAGCCGTCCTGGACTGCGGCCGTTCAGAAACCTAGACCACCGTAAAGCCCGGAAACCCTACTAGAAACCCTCACTTCGAACCCTCAAACCCTTGTTTTAAAACGGAAAAAAGACCCTTTCCCTGAAATGGCTCACCCCAGAGGGTTTATCGTCGGTGAGACACGAACCGACCTAAGGTAAACACTTTTGGTTTTTGCTTTTCTTTTTTTATTTTCTTTGTATCATACATGCAATAATGAGAAAAAGAATAAGGGATTACCATGAAGCTTTTTTTGTATTTTTTTATTTTCAAACTGATGACTTTACAGATTACTTGTTTAATACATATATCTCATTTTTGGTTGGTAGAAACAAAAATAAAATACATTTTTTGCTTGATTTGGTACTGACAAAGTACATTTTTTGTGTTTTTTTCTCTGTCTTCGCATGTCCGATTTGGTGCGGTGGTTGGTACGACCGACATGGGGAGAGTCATGGTGGTGGTGTTCCCTGCCAGACGTGTTCTCGGCCGTTGGATCAGATCTGATCCAACGGCTGAGATGGCTTGAGGAATGGACGGTTCGGATGCGCTCTTGGTTTGCACAAGATGAAGCCACGTGGCATGCGGTAGCTGAGGAGCCCAATGCGTGAGATGCACGCGCGCGTGAGAGGTTGAAAGGTCCACGCGTGAACCACACACGGTAGCTGAGGGGTTCTCTTCTTTCAGTCGTGATTGTTGGATCAAAATTTGATTCAACGGCCTAAACGCGTTTGCGCACAAGAGAGTGAGGGGTTAGGGTTAATCATCTGATATGGATTAGGGTTTTGGGTTTGGGCCGATCAAGCCTTGTAACATATTTTGGGTCTGTAATACATATTGGACTGGACTATTATAAAATATTTGGATTTTATGTTTTGGATTTTATTTTACATTAGTCTAATAATAATAATAATAATAATAATAAAAATACATACATACATACATACAAACGTGCACATGCATACTCACATACGTGTAACATACGAATACACATGCAAACATTAATTAATGTAATATACTAACATACATGCATATATAATCATACACGTAATGTACACATACAAACAATGTATACATAAAATATAAACACGTATGACACAAGTATACTATAATAAATATTAACACATGCATAATATGTATAATATGCATGTAGTTACACGTATCACACATATTTTACACACACATTAATCACATATAATATGCATACATACATTAATTATTAAACTAACACAATATTTATACAACGGATAAAAATAAGTGATTACAGTTGCCACTCTTTGCTTGTTCTTGTGGAACGAGAACAAAGCAAAGACCATAAGCACTCATTTTATCCGACTTCCCTGTCTATAGCTTCGGAATCACGTTTTCTTCTGGAACTCTCCGTTTTCCTCAGTCGAATCCTTGAGCGGTATGTATCTAAATTTAGAAATCTTGATCTTAAGGAAGACGATCCTTACGAAAGGATTAAACTAAGAAGTTGGTTTTAAGAAAAATATCCTTATAGAAGGACAAATTAATTTTTAGAAAAATATCCTTAAGAAAGGGTTAAATTAAGAAATTTGATTTTAAGAAAAACATCCTTATGGAAGGATAAATTAAGGAATTAATTTTTAGAAAAATATCCTTAATAAATGATTAAATTAAGAAATTTGATTTTAAGAAAAATATCTTTATGGAATGATAAATTAAGGAATTAATTTTTTAAGAATATATCTTTAAGAAATGATTGATTTTGATTTTAAGAAAAACCATCTAGACATCACGAGGAATCCATCAAAGGTGACGACTCAAAAATTTAGTGACATTTTTCTCCGATCAATCTTTCTTCTTTTTCCTTCTTTTTCTTTCTTTCTTCTCATTCCTCTTTTTTGTTCTCTTTCTCTTTTTCCTCTCTTTTTTTTTTTTTTTTCATTTTTTCTTCTTTTTTTTTCTTTTTTGTTTCTTTTGTTTTCTCTTTCTCTTTCTCTCTCTTTTTTTTTTTTTTGTTTTTTTGTTGGTTTGTCTTCTTCCTCCTCGGGTAAACATCCTTATGCAAGGATTCGACTAAAAAAGTCGATCTAAAAAAAACAACATCCTTATGCGAAGATCCAATTAAATAAGTTGATTTTAAGAAAAACATCCTTATACAGGGATCCAACTAAAGAAATTGATTTTAAGGAAAGCATCCTTATGAAATGATCCAACTAAAGAAGTTAGTTTTAAGAAAAGCATCCTTATGAAAGGATCCAACTAAAGAAGTTGGTTTTAAGAAAAGCATCCTTATGAAAGGATCCAACTAAAGAAGTTGGTTTTAAGAAAAACATCCTTATGCAATGATCCAACTAAAGAAGTTGATTTTAAGAAAAATATACTTATGCAAGGATCCAACTAAAGAAGTTGGTTTTAAGAAAAATATCCATATGAAAGGATCCAACTAAAGAAGTTGGCTTTAAGAAAAGTATCCTTATGCAAGGATCCAACTAAAGAAGTTGGTTTTAAGAAAAGTATCCTCATGAAAGGATCCAACTAAAAAAGTTGATTTTAAGAAAATCATCCTTATGCAAGGATCCAACTAAAGAAATTGGTTTTAAGAAAAGCATCCTTATGCAATGATCCAACTAAATAAGTTGGTTTTAAGAAAAGTATCCTTATGAAAGGATCCAACTAAAAAAGTTGGTTTTAAGAAAAGTTTTGGTTTTTAAAGAAGTCAGAAAAAAAAGTATCCTTATGAAAGGATCCAACTAAAGAAGTTTGTTTTAAGAAAAGTATCCTTATGCAAGGATCCAACTAAAGAAGTTGGTTTTAAGAAAAGTATCCTTATGAAAGGATCCAACTAAAAAAGTTGGTTTTAAGAAAAGTATCCTTATACAAGGATCCAACTAAAGAAGTTGGTTTTAAGAAAAGTATCCTTATGAAAGGAACCAACTAAAGAAATTGATTTTAAGGAAGTCATTAAAAATTTTGGTTTTTAAGAAAAACCTTAAGTGATACCTTTCTTTTCTCTTTTTTCTTTTTTTGTTGACATTTTCTTCTCCTTTCTTTTCTCTTTTTTTTTTTTTTTTTTTTTTCTCTTTTTTTTTTTTTTTTTTTTTTTTCTTTCTTTTTTTTTTTTTTTTTTTTTTTTTTTAAGCCACACTCACTCAAGCGCGTCTTCTAGATCGATGCAGAGGTGCATGAAGTCTTTGTTGGAGTCATCTTCTTGGAAACTATTTGTCTGTCTTCCCGTATGAATACTAAGGATGATGCATGAGCATACCTTATGATGTAAAGATGCATATGTTCATGTAAAATGCTATTCCCATGATTGTTGGGGATGCAAAGGTGCAACCTGTTCATGTAGACTTATAATAATGCAAATATGTATGAATCCCTGTCACAATCTTCTCGGACATCTTGATACTCAAGTCACCACTTGCTGGTTAGGTAGGCTTTGTCATGTGACTACAATCATTAATCATTCTGATACTCCAGCAGCTTTCGCCCCCAAAACTTTGTTGCTCATTCCTTGTTCACCCTTTCAGGTCAAGTGACCCCGGTCAACATCATCTCTTTACTCAAGAAAGTCTTTCGTCTTCTTCATTAATCTAAATCTTTCGAACCATCCAACATCTCGGGTCTATTCTGCCTTGGATTCTTACAACTATCTCTGTTGCCTCACGGACAATGATGCCCCACTAATTTTGGACTTGAACTCTTTCTTGTCTTTGACCCATCATGCAGAGTCTCTCTCTTTCTCAACATCGGGGTGAGCTAAAATGCCCCAACTCCCCCAAATCCATCTCTGAGTTCAATCTCTATCTTTGAACTTAAATGAAGTACTCTAATAGGGAACCGAATCTATGTCTCTAGGCTTTAAATCTTTTTTAAAAAAGTAAAGAGGCCAATTGCTTGTGTATTCTTTGAATTTTGAAATGAACGGAAAATTTTTGAACAATACAAACACCTTTTTTTGGCTAATGCTTGATAAAAAAATCTCAACAGCCGTAGTGATACGTCAAATCGTATACCCGGAGTATCAAGTGCAAAAATGACATTGAGACAACTTACCAGGTGATTTCCCCCAAGCGTGTCCTACATATAGGGGACCTCAAAAGCTGAATTGTTATCTAAAAATATAAAATACATTCTGAGTTATTTTGGTCACTCTCTCTCTCTTTTCTTTTTTTTGACTGGGTTGGACCCTATTAGATCATCATCATTTTTTGGCTTATTTTCTTTTTGCTTGAGGAATTCAACTCATCACATTCTTTTGGCTCGAGAATAATGATGGAGCAAACAACAATACCCCGAGTTACTCAGCATTGCCATGAGACGTAAATATTACCATCACTCATGAAGCAATTTTCTTCTCTCTTTTTTCTTCTTCTTTTCTTTTCTTTTATTTTTTTGCTCTTCTTTTTCTTTGTTAGATGGTGCATTGCCAACTTATTGCTTCATAGGAGTGCCCCAAAGTTGCCACACTCTTATCCGAACAAACCTATTACCATGTTTTGAATATGCCTATTACCAGGCTTCGAACATTGGAGTACTTTTTCTTAGGATTTCTTCTCTCACTCATTTTAAACGTGGGAGATGTTTATTGTTTTTTATTCCACGTACAGTAAATTATGCTTAAGTGAGCCATTAACAATTAACCAAAAAATAACTCGGAAGGTAATTACAAATCCGTCTTCTCCGCAGCCTTTGATTTCCAGTAGATGCAGGTTGCTCAAAACCAATCACCTAAGTTAAAATAATGTCCCTTATGCAATTGATATACAAGGACACAATAGCCAGATTCATGTATTTTCTGTGTAAAAATATGAGTATGCACATGAAATCGAAAACTAACCTTTATCGATGAGTGAAATGAATCAAAGAATGAAAATCGTTTGCTAGATGTGCACAAAAATGATATGCGAATAGAAATGTCATTTCACCAGATATACGACCCTACAAAAATGTCTTTACTACTTTTTGGGGCCAAAATAGTAAAGCCGACTTCGCATTACTTTTGAAAAGAAAGAGAGAAAACATGAAATGTAGTTAAACACCTAACTGGGAAGTCAACACCTCCTCAAAATTCGTATCTGTTATTGTCTTTAAAACTTCAGATGACCAGCTTTGATCAGACTTTGGACCTTATTTTTCAGAGCTCCACAATTTTCCGTTGTGTGGCCCGTACTCCCCAAATGGTAATCACATACCGCATTGACATCATACCCTGCCGGATATGGATGATCTTTTGGCTTGGACTGGACAGGGGTTAACAGCTTCTTTTCGATAAGCATCGGAAGTAACTCAGTGTACGTCATAGGAACAGGATGAAGTACCTTTGTAGGTTTCATGTATCGTGAAGACTGATTACGAGGATGACCCTGGGCTGACTGATTGGACGAGCACTCACCATGTGAACATGAGAGTAATTTCACTTTCCTAAATGCGCTCTCCAACCATGACTAAGTCTGCAAAGTTGGCGGCATGGTGGCTTACCAGACGATCATACAACACTCCCTTCAGAGTATCCACAATCATAGGAGTAATTTTACTTTCCTAAATCGGGGGTCGAACCTAAGATGCCACGTCTCGCCATCGTTGAGCATACTGACGAAAACTCTCATCAGGCTTCTGCCTTAAACCTTGTAGCACGAATCGATTTGGGGCCATATCTGTTATATGTTTGTACTGTTCTGTGAAGGCTTTTGAAAGATTCTTCCAGGACTTGATATCTACCCGGCTTAATTGATTGTAAACCGGATGGCTGCCCCAGTCAGACTATCTTGGAAGCAATGGATTAAGAGCTTTTCATCTTTTGAAAATGCAATCATCTTCCAGCAATACATGGTAATATGAGCGGAAGGACACGAAGTTCCATCATACTTATCAAAATTAGGGGTTTTAAACTTCGGTGGTAAAACAAGGTCGGATACTAGGCTCAGATCGCTAGCATCATTCCCCGGTTCCTCTACAGTCTGCATGGCTTTGACTTTTTCCTCCATGAGACAAAATCTTTCTTCCCATTTCTTTTCCACTTCATTTCAAATTTTCTCGACCAAGTCCAGATCCGACACCTCTTCTTCGTATAATGCCTATGTATTCATGGGTTGGTTTTTAGATGCCTCTGCTTCGAGACTAGCAAATATCCCAACAGGGTCAATGTATACTCTTCTGGCCGGATTTGGCATCGTCGGTTGAACCTTGCTGTGAGATGAGATACCTTCTGGCTCTTGAGTGACTTCGTCTTCAACCTTTTTTCCCCAGGCTTTTTGCTAGCAAGGCAGTTATGTCGGACATTATCATAGCTTGCGATTGAGCGATCTGATCGCTGAGACTCTTCTTGGCTTCATCAAAACGCACTTCCAAATCTTTCTATCCCTTTTCTAGACTGACTACTCTGTCTTCCATCAGCTTGCATTGGAACCGAGAAAAGTATGAATGCGGAATAGTTGCGGCTTATCTTCTAGTTCCACTGCCACAATATGTACACTATCAATATTATTGCGAAGACTAATGAATGCATGTAATGTAAAATGCAAATGACATGATGTAATGCAAGAATGTATGAAAATAAAGGTATTGGTTCCGCTGGTAATCACCATTTTGAACTACTTTCATGAGAACTAAAGGATCCAGATTACAAAAGGGTTTATATTACAAAATGGGTCCCTATTACAAAAAGAGTCCTAATTACAACATAGACTCCTATAGATAAGCCCTAGCTCTATCCCCTAACTTTTCAATATCCCTGAGCAGCTTGATGAACCTGGATGCTTCTTCCATGCCTGAAGTGATGAAGGGTTGGAGGGTTTCAGCTTCTGTAGCTAAGTCATTCACATGTCTCGCAACTCGTTGTATGTCCACCATCAGGGTCGCGTAATACTGGTATAGGTCTTGAACCATCTGGGCAACATCACGAAGTCTTCTTCCCCAATAGTTGTCTCCACCGGCTGCAACTTCTTCGAATACTCTAATCCTCCTCCTGTAATCTTGAACAGTTACCTCGAGTGACTCAATGCGAGCTCATAACATGCCATTCTCGCGTTCTCTTCCTTGTAGTTCGATGAAACCATTCTTACATCGGTAGGCCTGAAATGACTTCTCTTACCTCTGCCAGTCTCCCTTCTAACTCAGCATTCTGATCTTGACTCTGAGTCAGTCTTTGAATAGTGTCATTGTATAAGTTTTGTATCTCGAGTAGTCTATTCCTGCTCCCCATGGATTTCCTCTTCCAAACGGTAGTGTTTTCTCTTTTGTAGATGATTGCTTGCTTGCCTTTATTGATCTTTTGCCTGGCTCTTTCCTTCTCTTGGTTAATGGCACCCCTGAAAGATCATCTTTCACTCTCGATGGTCAACTTGCAGCTCTCTAACTCTTTCTCGATTGCTCGGAGTAAAGGTTGGTTGACTCGGACATACACCAAATGTACTATGTCATCGTAACCATCAAAGAATAAGTCTTGTAGTCTTTGATCCCATCCTCCCCAAATCCTTTTAAGCTCCCATAGATCATTCTGTTAGAGGCTCGCGTAGGTGTATCATGACAATATGTGCTCACTCGGCAAACTATTATCTTGGGTCCTCTGATTGACCTCTGACCAGTGTCTAACAGATAGATTGAGTTCGTCTTTCTTAAGATGGCTTTTTTCCATGATGAAAGATTTTCTAATCGGGCAAACCACTTGATCCAGTACCTTTATATAATGCAAATGCAATGATGTATGCAAAAAAGCAAAAAAGAAAACGAGTCAGTACTGGATAAAATAAATAAATACATAAATAAAGGGCAAATTAAATAAGGTAAACAAACAAGACAACCCTATTTATATCATGTCTAAAGCACCTAGGTTATCCGCATGGCTCTAAAAGGGTGGGTTTCTATATGTTCTCTACATGCAGTGTTGGTGCTAAAGGGTACCCATTTGTCCTTGATGTCCTCTACTAAGAGTAGCAAGGCCCACGATCATTACCCATTATAGGCTCCTTTCAACCGGGTTCAATTTAGGGGGACCCATTCGCTTATGCCTGCACGAAAGAACGATATCCTTATATAAGGATAAGGTACTCGAGCCCCGAAGGTACTTGCTAGGCCTACACGGAGGAACGATATCCTCACGAAAGCATTAGCGTTTTCCCCCACTTAAAAGGACGGGTTTGTATGCCAAATTTTAAATGCATTAAAATAAACACGCAATCATAACCAAACGTTAGTTTAATAGTCACTTTAATTCAGAACTTCCAATATTAATAAAGCGGTAATTATTATTAAAAAAGCTCAACTCTCTTTATTTTTTGAAAAAACAAAAATGGTCCCAGTGGAGTCGCCATCTGTAGCGATGGCCCTTTCGCGCTAAAAAAATGAGGTTTCGAAGTGTTTTGAGGTGTTTGTGGTATTCCGGGTATTAAAATGTTTATTCCATGGGGTTTTTAAAAAAAACGTATTTTATTTAAAAATGGAGTCGCCACCGGCAACTTAGGTAGGCCGGACACCATAAAAACCAGAGATTTCAAAACGTCGGGTTCGGGAGTCGATTACGGATGGGGAAGGATTAGCACCCCCACACCGCCCAAAATTAGTACTTTAATAATTACTGTTTTATTAATATTAAACTTTCCGGATTAAAGTGACGATTAAATTAAAATTTGGTTATAAGTGCGAGTAAATTTTAAAAGCCTCGTTATCCGAGAGTAAACGCCCAACCACCATCACTATGCCTGATATGACCCCGTTTATGCTCGGATAAAAGGGCACCGCATTGACAATTTATATTCCATTATGCAACCTTAAAAAGCAAAATATAGAATATACAATTTACATTGACATGATATTTAAAAAAACATAAAATACGAGTATTACAAAACAAAATAAATGCATGAACATAATATGTCTCAATAACAAAACAAAGTATGCACATAAACATAAAAAAGAAAAACATGCTTTCCAAAATTAATTAATTAAATCTAACATGCTTAAACACCTTAATATGAACCACAACTATATCACATACATAACATGGATAAGACATAATGCTAAACTAACAAAAGAAGGCAACAAACCTAGACATGATACCAGAATCAAAAACACCACATAAAAACTAAAACTTAGACATGATAATTTTACACGAAATTAAAGCAATCATATAATAAAGGACTTAATTTCCTATCAAGCTTCAAAGTCAAACTAACACAATAATAACATATTCATATATATAAAAAAACATAATATCACAAGTAAATGAAACAAACAAAAAGCATACTAACATGCAACCTAAAAACAAAGCAAACATAAAAACTAACACTAATTCATTATGATCTAACAAAATAAACAAACTTGCATGACGATGCATATAAAAAAAACATGCATAAATAAACATAATGAAGACAACTTATATACATAAAAACAAAACGAAGCATAAAATATAAATGACACAAATAATCATGCCCTAAATTAATATATAACCTAACATACAAAAGAAAGCACATAAAAGCCAACATGCAAACATGATATGAAACTTAAAGAAAGCATAACATAAGAAAACACATATGATATGAACAAACTAATTAAAACATGACAAATGGAAATAACGAACAATGAAGCATAAATAAACACGACATAAATGAAACATATGTGCAACATAACATACTAAAAAACAAGTAAAAAACAAAGGACATAAAAACATCAAGGGGACTAAAACGAAAGAGAAACAAAATCCAGAAACGGAAGTTAAATAAACAAAAGACTTAATTAGGGACTTAACTAAAAGCTGAAATAAACTTTAAAGGACCAGGTATGTAATATTGCCAAGGGGCAAGCTTTAAATGAAAACTTCCAAAACGCGGAAACCTTAGGGTGTGATTTCACCATTTACACGCTGATTTCAGATAATCTAGGGGTTAAATTAAAAAACTCTAAAAAAGAATGAGGGACATGGATTGTGAATAACCCAAGGGGCAAGATCGTTTTGAAAAATCCCAAAACGTGGGATGGTTTATGATGCAATTAGACCACTTTGAAAAAAAATTGTCTATAAATCCACCCAACCGGCCTCCCCTTTTTCTTTTTCTCAATTTTTTTTAAAACTCTAAGATAAAAAACTCTCACCCTCTCAGTTTCTTTCAAACCCGAGCCTCAAACCCTCTAGAGATCCTCATCGGCCGTCGCAATCGACCAGTCTTAGGCGAGGCTTGGCCTTAACAGCCGTCCTGGACTGCGGCCGTTCAGAAACCTAGACCACCGTAAAGCCCGAAAACCCTACTAGAAACCCTCACTTCGAACCCTCAAACCCTTGTTTCTAAACGGAAAAAAGACCATTTCCCTGAAAAGGCTCACCCTAGAGGGTTTATCGCCGGCGAGACAGGAACCAACCTAAGGTAAAAACTTTTGGTTTTTGCTTTTCTTTTTTATTTTCTTTGTATCATACATGCAAGAATGAGAAAAAGAAGAAGGGATTACTACGAAGCTTTTTTTTTTGTCTTTTTTATTTTCAAACTGATGACTTTACAGATTACTTGTTTGATACATATATCACATTTTTGGTTGGTAGAAACAAAAATAAAATACATTTTTTACTTGATTTGGTACTGACAAAGTACATTTTTTGTGTTTTTTTCTCTGTCTTCGCACGTCCGATTTGGTGCGGTGGTTGGTACGGCCGACATGGGGAGAGTCATGGTGGTGGTGTTCCCTGCCAGACGTGTTCTCAGCCGTTGGATCAGACATTTTTATTCTATTTCTTATTTTATAAAAATAGTTCGGAATTTGAATATGAGATTAGATAATGACTAAACATTTAATCGTAATTATATCTATCAACTTTAATTCAATATAAAAATTCAACTCGATTAACTTAAGTTCGGTTTAATTTGACCATTAAAAATTGACAACTCAAATATAAATCTGAATTGACTCTATTCAATATTGATCCACTGATCTCAAGTTATGTTAAAAAAAGTAATAGTCTAAAATAATTATAAAATTATATTAAAAAAATAATTAAAAAGTAATATATATTTATACATATATTAAATTAATTTTATATATTTTCATGATAATTATACGGTTTATATTTGTTTTATCTAACCATTGTACATCAGACTCTATCTATACAGTTTGTTTTAAGTGAAGCGAAGAAGTCGAATTATTTTATTTGAACTAGTAAGTCTAGCTATTTGTGTCGAAATGATTCTTAAGCTTTACGATAGTTTGAGTTTTTAAAGAAAAATGTGATAAGTTGAATTTTATTTAAAAATCTGAACCTTTTGAAATACAGATGTAGTCTCACCGATCATTTAGGGCTAGGTGAAATGAACAAAAATCATTGACCCTTTTTAGAGCTTCTTTCTATGTTATAATACTAAAAATTTAAATTTTAAGCCCTAATCCTAAAATCTAAATTCTAAACTATAAACTTTAAACTCTAAAAATACACTATACCCCCAATTCCTTATACTCTAACTTCAAACCTTAATTCTAAACCCTAAACATAATTTTTTAATGTGAGGGGTATAAATAGGGACATCAAAAGAGGCAGAAGATTTCTGTTTAGGTGAGATCCGACGCCTATAATTAAAAAAATCATTTTTTGAATAACCCTTCTAAAACAATTTTAACGTTTGTGCTTATGAACCAGAGAAAAATTAGGGTCAAAGTTGATTACGTGTGAGGAAAAGTTAGTACCATACAACACTAAAAATTGGTACATGGTTGTTTACATATGGTCTAAATAGTGGATTTTGCAAGTTCAAAGCTTACTACACTTTCATGGTTGTTTACTCAGTCGGATTCATTCAAATCACATTCTTCTACTTCAAACGATAAACGAGTCGCATTCTAGTAAGTTTGGATTCTACTCGATTTATTGCTCTAATAAACTGACATGCCTATTATTTTATAAAAAGCCAAAAAATCATATGTATGCACATAAATAATAATTCAATTTTAATTTCATGAACTGATAAATATAAATAAAAGTGAAATTAATATTTTGTTATATAAAAAGCAAACCCCTTCACATAAGGGAAATATCCGTTCATTCGAATAATCAAATAAATTCGCATTCTAGTAAGTTTGGTTACTAATTCTCGATCTCTTTTGAAACGATAGTAGAGCAAAGATTAAAAAAATATTAATTTTTTTGGCTGAACTACACTGCTCGTTCTTGTGTTCGCTGTTTGTGTACGACTTCTCCATGTTTGAGACGCCGTGATTTCTGAATTGTTCTTCGGCTTCTCCATGCTTGAGATTACACCATTCTTGACAAAATGAACTTGTTCCTTCCGTGCTTGAGGTCAAAGTTATCTTGATGGTACAGACGCGACTCCTCCAGTCCTCCATGCTTGAGGTGTCGTGGTTTCTGAACTGTTCTTGGCTTTTCCATGCTTGAGATTTTTTTTTTCTGCAAACGTAGCTTCCTCCATGATTGAGGTGTAACGACCGAATTTTTGGGTAAGAAATTTGGATTGTGGATATGGATTTTTTTAATATTTTAATTCGGGGACTTAGTTGAAAGAAATTTGAACTTTCAAGCTCAAATCGAGGAAACTAGGGACCATTATTTAAGAAAGTCATATTTTGAGTCTAAAGTTTGAATTTTTGAAAGTTGGATGACTAAGTGTATATTTAGACAATTTTATTTTTGGAGGCTGGAGATTGCGTGTCTGGGTAGAAAAAGGGAGAAAATAAAGACGAGAGAGAGAAACATTAATCCTTGATTTGTTTTCGTTCGAGTTGTTGTGGATGACACCGTTACTGTTATTAGCTCCGTCTCACCATCCCGCATCGTCTGGTGATCTCATATCTATCATTGGATTGGAGAGTGTTAGTATCAGCAAACCATAACCACACGAATATTCAATTACAACCCTCTGCGAATGTACTAGTAGACCACAGCCGTACGAACAAACCAATTATGACCCGTTGCGAACTTGACGTGCGAATGCTACCTTAGATCCCGTGATAATACACGTGACCCACATCGATACCTGAGCTACGACAACTCACCAAGACACTTGTCTTCCTCGATTGACAAGTGCTCTCACCATATCCAACTTCTTATAAGGAGCCATGTACCTCTGAGCAAAGGAAAGGGGGAACCGAAGGCATCTCTATCCATAAAAATGGTCCAGAATCATCGTCCAAGGGGGTTGATTACTGAGGTGATCAACAATGATGCGGTGAGCGTGGATTTTTCTCCCTTTCAGTTTGATTCTTAAAAAACGATGAGGAATGATCCCCAGCAAGAGCGTAAATGGAGGAATCACAGTCGATCACAACTAGAATGGCTTTCTTACTAAAGGAGAAAAAGTAATCCCTACTGATAAAATTCAAAGTTATGAACCCTGATAGGAAAAACTTCTCCCCCGTAACCTCCTTAGCAGTTAGATGAAGTAGTTAAAGGTGGCGTCTGATGCAAAGCTCTAGACCATTTACCAGCTAAGTATGGTGGCAAGGATATGAGAAAATGATTACTTATCACCAAGCTTATACTAATGATCAAGATGGTGTAAAGGAGTTTGCGGTACACGTCCGTGACTTTCTGAAAAACAGAAGAGGGACAGTTCGAAAGATACGCACAGCGAAAGCAAAAAACACATCAAATAGGCAAAGGTATAATCTAACTCATGTTATTCAATATGTATTCCGCTTTAAACTTCTAGCCCCATTAGTATTTTGTTTTAAATATTTTTTATATAATCAAGCAAGGTAGACTGCAAGCAAATATCTATGCATGTTTCTAAGAAATATTTACATGTAATTTCCTACTTTGTATCTATTAATTTTTAAACTGTCCCAAGTAAAGAATCGGCGGTCGTTATCTTTATTAAATGATCATCGTGGTTCAAATTATGGGAAACAAAAGGTTCGCTAGCCACTTTCAAGTAAGTGCACATAGTAAAGTGACCGGAAAAGAAAAGGTTTGCTAGCCACTTCCAAGCAAGTGTGCATAGTAAAGTGACCAAAAAAGAAAGGTCAAGTCTACATAGCCTAAAGAAAAGATTCGCTAGCCACTTCCAAGAAAGTACGCATAGTAAAGCGGCCGAAAAAGAAAAGGTTCGCTAGCCACTTCCAAGCAAGTACGCATAGTAAAACGGTCGAAAAAGAAAAGGTTCGCTAGCCATTTCCAAGCAAGTGTGCATAGTAAAGCGGTCGCCTAAAGAAAAGGTTCGCTAACCACTTCCAAGCAAGTGCGCATAGTAAAGCAGCCGGAAAAGAAAGGTTCACTATCCACTTCCAAGCAAGTGCACATAGTAAAGATACCAAAAAAGAAAAGGTTCGCTAGCCGCTTCCAAGTAAATGTGCATAGTAAAGCGTCCGCCAAAATAAAACGTGAGCCATTTCCAAGTAAGTGTTCACTACTTTTAAGAAGTACTTATAATGGACACAGCTCAACGATCACCGCTTTCAAGAAGAGCCAAACTATTTAAACACAAGAAGAATAAAATCCTAACACTAGCCAAACTATTTCCAAATTGTACTTACCATAAATTTAAAGAGAAGGCTAAGTATTCGCCACTCCCAAATAAGCACATGATAAATAATAAATTAATGAATGTGCGAATAAACTATAACGATAAAGACTATCTCATCCGGGGGGTAAGAATCTTCCCAACTCAAGGTAGCTATGCGAATATATATAAGTTAGTCCACCCAAGAGAGCGGCATAAAAGACAACTCTCCCACCACCACAAGCGATTTCCAATCCCAAATAAGGGTGCATAAATAATCATATAATTTGGTGTTCCTATAAAATATGGTGTTTGTAATATGAAAAATATGCGAAGATAATGGTTTGACATATTCAAATAAGAGAGCAATAGTCCTCCAAAAATGCTCCAAAGAACATGAGCTTTAATAAACAATATTTACACTATTTATACGAGCAAAAACTTCAAATACTTTTACATAAAGCGTCAGCTATCCACATTCTGCAAACTATTTGTCAAAAGGGGGCAAAGTATTCGCACCAGTGAACAAACATACACAAAACATGCTAAACCATACTTCACATTCTGTGAACCCTCTTGCGAGTTATTTTCAAAATGGGGGCAAACATTTGCTACCTATTTATCTTACAAATTTTCAAATAGCAGAAGTTTATAAGTCAAATAAAAAACACAACACTCCTAAAGTAAGCAAGTATAAAACGGATTGTCAAAATGTACGACACTCTCAAACTACAAGAGCACAAAGAAAAATGAATCATCTAAGTGTTCGCCGCTCCCAAGTGAGTGTGCATAATATCTAAACTAAGCATTCACAGGCGACCTCTCGCCCCTGAAAGATAACATATGACATCACAAATAGGGGACGAAATTACTTCCAACATTTACACAAAACTAGAGAATAGAAACCTCGTCTTCAATTAACAATGTAAAAAATCTATGGGGGCAATTTGCTCTGAGAGGATAATGGAATTCATAAATATCAATATGAGAATAAGTGTATAATAATCAAGATTATCGCACCCGGGGGTAAGATTCCCCCATCCAAAATAAACATGCAAAAGCACAAAAAAAGGGAACAAGTTAGCGAACCATCTAGTGAATGAGTTAGCAATGCCGATACAGATTAGTGAGCACTTCTCTACCGCTTTTAAAAAATGTCCTAGAGTGAATATTCGATTCAAAATTCCAGTTTTGAGAGTAAAAAAATCATATTATAATAAAAAAAATAAATTAATAAAATCCAAATGTTCATACCGCTTCAAGCAGCAATGTAAAACAAATTCTCTTTTATGTTTGGGGACAACAAAATATTACAATTTTAAGCCTTTTAATGAGAACAAGAAAGTTCTTGACAATTCCTTTTAATAAACTCGAAAACATTTCAAACACAAACATCACCACAAGGTTATTTTGTCACATATTAAGAATTTATACTCTTCTTGTGTTTCTCAAGCTTAATCCATCTCGTTTGAATGCTTCTTTGTTTTCTAGTTTAGTGGATCAGCCCTACGAATGATTTAGAGCAAGCTGTTTGTTGTCACGGTGCACGACATCACCTCTGCACACAACTGACAAATGACCAAATCCAAGCACACATCAACAACTTTGATAAGCTACTTAGCAACGGCTTCCTCCTAATATAGTCACAAACAATAGTATTTGAAAAAAATATTAAGAGCAAGGTTTTCCAAATGCTCTGTTTGTTGGCGTTCATCTCTACAGATGGCTAATCATAGCCTTCCAAATACCATTGTTTGTCGACATAAACAACCTCGATGAAAAGTCAGCACTCCCCCAAGATCTATAAAATGCAGCCTACATATATCAGTCACCGTCACAAATAAATTCTTCCAACCAACGCATACAAAACTGTAAAGAAGAAAACTACAAAAGAAAGAATAGACCACTCACAAATTGCATTATGAAAATTCAGACCCAAAGGAGTGTTATTTATAACAAAAATGAGAGAATACCTAGACTTGACGATTAAAATTTAAATCTTGAAAACCATCGAGATAAGCAGTTAATTTCGAGATCTTGAAAATCTTGAACAGACGCCTAAAATCACGTAATCTTGAAACTTTCAATCAATAAATGCATGGGTGAGAGTATGCACATGTTACAACCAATTCGAGTTTTTTTTCTCTCATTACAGTCTGTCTTAAACTGTCCAATCACGATGACACGAAACAACTACTCACTGCCAAAAGGAAAAAACTGTCACACGGCCTCAAAAGACCAACAAACATGAAACACGAAGGATCTGGTAAACATCTATTCACTCACAAAACTACACAAATACATACAATGTAATTCGCCACCAAGCCAATCTTATGGTCCCTACAGCAAACATAAATAAACGTTATTTATTGTTCCTAAAAGTAAGCACAAGGGAACAAGTATGCACAAAATATGCTAAGTAATAACCCGTATATTGTGAATTCAAATTTTATACACAAAGAAAGCCGACTTCTTTCTGAAAAACCTATTCTCATTTCCAGGCTTGCAAAGGTCACTTTCTAACATTCCCTCGATTGGGGGATAATTGTTAGTACCAGCGAACCACAACCACGCGAATATCCAATTACAACCCTCTACGAACGTACTAACAGGCCACAATCGTGCGAACAAACCAATTATGACCCGTTGTGAACTCGACGTGCGAACGCTACCCCATATCCTGTGACAATACACGTGACCCACATTGACACCCGAGCCACGATAGCTCATCAAGACACTTGTCTTCCTCGATTGACATGTGTTCGCCCCACATCCAACTCCCTATAAGGAGCCATGCTCCCTGAGTAAGGGAAAGAGGGAACCGAAAGCATCTCTATCCATAAAAATGATCCATAATCATCGTCCAGGGGGTTGATTACTGAGGTGATCAATAGAGAGAAAGAAATATATTGAATAAAAAATAGTGAAAACTACCTGAGTGACCACCCAACTATTGGGTCTGACCTATTTTGACGATCAAACTAAAAAAACTGAAAATTTGACCACCAAACTATTTAATTGGTCTTATTTTTAGCACTAGCCGTTAAAATCTAATAGAGGGATGACGTGGTTGTTAATGAAAATTTATATAACTACACATGTGGTCCTTATTAGTTATCTATTATATTAATTTGATCTTAATTTTAATTTAATTAAATAAAAATAAATAATTAAGGTAATCAAAATGATGTATTGATATAATAAGTAACTAACAGGACCAAATGTGTAGTTATACAAATTTTCATCAACAATCACGTCACTTCTCCGTTAGATTTTAACGGCTGGTGGTCAAAATAGGATCAAATAAATAGTTCGGTGGTTAAATTTTTAATTTTTTTTAATTTGATGGTTAAAATAGGTCAAACCCAATAATTAAATAGTCACCCAAATAATTTACCCTAAAAAATATAAATAGTATGAAAGCTTTTTTTGACAAGGAGACACGATTGAGATTAAGGTAATCAAAATGCCGTATTGATGGATGTACTTTTTCTGATGCTATTACATACTAGTACTTGCGTATTTTTGTATAGCGTTTCTAACCTATTGTTATTTTCTAAATATTTTTCATTCATGGACGAAGTTATGTATTAGATTAGGTTTTTTTTATCAACGGGTTGGTCCAAATAATAAGCAATTTGGTATCGCTTAAACAAATATCTTATTCGATGCCTTGTGTACGCAGAAAATTCTCCCTGGAAGACTCACCAATCAAAACTAAGTGTATGATTCAGTCTGAATTAGTCAGAACAAAGTCTTAAGGAACAGGGAGGGCAAAAAAAGATAGGGTTATTCTTGATACTAAAAAAAGTTTCAAAAAATTATATATAAAAATTTTATATAAAAATATTAGAAATAAATTTTATATCGCTATAAAATAATATTAATACCGTGGCTCCGTCACTATTTTTACATAAATACTATACAATAGAAATATACAATTAATACCAAGTCAAAAAATAATTTCCGCCGCCTATGGTGAGAACGCAGAGAAGTGAACGTCAATTATGGACCCTTTTGTCAATAATATTGCTCCAACGGTGCATTGAAAGGGTTTATGGCAAATCTTCGATCGACATAGGGTTGTATTAGATGTGTTTATTCCAGAAAAGAGATCGAGAGAGGGCTTCCGGTTTGGATTCGTTAGAATGAAAACTGAAATCGATGCTTACATGGCAATTGAACGATTAAATTCGCGCTGGATTTATGGAGCAAAGATGCGAGTTAATATGGCTCAAAGGGATGTGAGATCAGAGTTTTGGCGGCGGAAAAGAGATGGATGGAATCATGGGATGAAGTTTGAAACTAAATCAGAGCGAGGGTTTGGGAATTCAGAAGGCACACTGAAGCAGAAGAGTGCGAATGGAGTGATAGATGAATTGAAAATGGAGATTCAACAGAATTGTGCTCTGGGGTGGTGTCACTCGCCATCGAAAATCTCAGATATAGCAAAAGGTATGGAACAACTATCGATTAAGGGTTGCTCTATGATGCGTTTTTCTAGATCAATGGTGCTTTTGATGTTTGGCAATAGGGAAGAGAGAGATCTCATGCTTCAAAATCAGGATTTGAATGGGTGGTTTGCCCGGGTAGAGAGATGGACACCGAAAATTACAGTAGAGAATAGAAGGGCGGGTTGAGGTGAGCGCTCTGCCAATTCAGGCGTGGTCAGAAGGTTCCTTTCAAAACATAGCTCGGTTATGGGGCACGTTGGTCCTTATTGATCCAGAAACAATGGCATTTAACTCGTTTGAACGTGGAAGATTACTGGTTGAGACAGCTTTGCAAACAAGGATTGATGAGATGGTCAATATGCATATTGATGATCAAATTTTCAAGGTGCGGGTTGTAGAAACTGACAGGCCAGTGATAGTGGATTGCAATTGCAACGTGAGTGATGAAAGCTCATCGGTGAGTAGTAGTCCTCGCAAAGGAAAAGGCGAGGATAGGCTAGACATGGGTGTTCACAACCTTATGCAAACTCCGGCAAATGGTTCGTATCATAAAGAGGAGCATGATGAATTCGATGAGGTTCAGGAAGTACCAAGTGGTACAGTGGTCCCTGATTCAGTAGAGGAGAGGAATTTGGACTTTGTTGAACAAGAGTTTCGTCATGAGGACTTGAGTGGGAGGCGTATGGAGATAAACATGGAGGGAGAGGGGTCTGATGAGAAAGCAGGGCTGGTGGATCGACCAATTAGGGATAAGGAAACGGGGTTAGATGCCTTTAGGTGTGAACTAGAGGCAAATAGGTTGGGATCACAAGTTGTGTTGGCAGAGGTGATGGTTAGTAAAGGACCTCGTGAACAGATTCCGAAGGCTGAATTGGTTCCTTATAAGGGTCGTCTTAGGAAAGTACATAGTATGTCCGAATTGGTTCCTAGCCTTATGACCTCTGAGGAACGGTGTGAGGCTGCTACAAAGTTACGAAAGAAACCTAGAGGAAGACCAAGGAAACAACCGCAATCAACACATTTGATAGCCAATGGGTCGATTTCGGACTCAGACTTTGTAAATCCAAATAAGGCCATCTTGCGTGAAGCTCGAGAAACGTTGAATTTGGGGAAGTTAATTGGTGCTAAAACAATAGGAAATGAAGAAAATATTGTAAGAGACCTGGCGCGTATCATTGAAGCGAGTGAGGGTTCCTAGTGGCTCGGGGAGATGAAGGTGCTGTGTTGGAACGATCGTGGGTTGGGTGTGTCGGCTAAAAATCATGTGGCAAGAGAGTTGGTAAGGCAGTATCATGTAGGGTGAGAATGCGCACAAGTGATGGGTTTAGAAATGAGGTGGATTATATGATCACTGATCACATGAAATCAAAAGCATGGGATGGTGATGTAATTTGTGAGTTATGAGTTTAACTTATTGCTTAATTTTTTTATCAATTCACTATGGGTTAGGTCAGGGGTAGTCACGGTTAAGGGCTTAATGGAAATTGAGGTGGTCTTTTGGTGTCATTTGGAAGGTGCAGGTGCTGTCAAAGGCGCAAGGTATTGGTTTGTGGATTTACACCGTTTGTCGACAGTGACGTTCTTAAAACACAGTGGAATGGTGTTGCACGGAGTTAAGGAGTCGGGCAAGTGGTATAGGGAAGCCAATAAGTTGTTGGATACCTTTCGTTTCTCTTGTAATTTCCGCGTTGAGTTGTGGCTGAATTTTGCACGTTGGTGAAGGGTTAGCTGGGTGATGTGTAAGACATTGGATTTGTTGTTCGGGTGCTGCTATAATGATTTATTTGCGAGTGGGAATCGGCTATGGAAATTGCGAGTTTAGTGGTTATGTGGTCACTCTGGTTGGCTCAATTGGGGTGTTTGTTCCAGCAGATTACTGGAAGAGCGGTGTTGGAATTCTCCACGGGACGTGTGCCTCGAATGCCTTTGTATGTTGATAGAGAACGAGGTGTGGGAGTGCGTTACGGGTGGGGAGTTTGTCGGGTTTGAATTGGAGATTTGAGTACTCCTTGGAGATTAAGCCAAGTTTCTAGTTTGCAGTTGTTTGGATCATGCAATCCAAGAAGCACCCATGGAGGAACGCATTTATTTTTGATGTTAGCGCAGCAGTGATGAGTAGGAATTGCCATGTGGGTTGGTTTCATGCAGTATTACTGTTTTGTTACCTTTATGGTTATGGTTTTTGGGTATGTTTTTTTTGTTTCTTGTTACCTTGGAGGTTGGAGTATTGGTTTTGTAGGATTGGTGCGGCATGTGAGGTTGTGCACTGTGTGTGCTTTACCAATATTTATCGTAAGGCAAATAGTATAGTGGAATTGCTTGCGAAAAGGGATGTGGATCGGGTTTCTTGGTTCCGGATGGGTGTGTGATACTATGTGTCGATGGTTATTAGGTGTGTTGGTTGATACGTTGTGTTTTTGGGTGGGTGTTTGTTCCCTTATGTTGTGCTCGTCATGAGTGGACTATCACAAGTACTCTTTTCCTCTATTTCTTAGGGGGTTTTAACGAGGCTTGTGATATTCTCGTTTGTATGGTTCTTCTTTAATCATACTTATCTTTTTTCGATCAAAAAAATAGAATATAAATATTATATATAAATATTTAAAACTATTAATTAATTTCAATAATTTAATTAAATAATTATATTTTTATTTTAAATGTAATTGTGTGAAAAGTAAAAGTAATTAAGATAAAATAATTTAAAATATCAAACAGATCTATTTTAAATGAAATTAATTAAAATACATCAAAAATTAATTAAAATAGAACCTCAAATACTTGATCTCGTTAAAATCGATCTTGACTATCATGATTGAGATTGCCATTTTTTCATGTGGTTGGTGGAACCAGCCGCCATGGTCGAAGAGCTACAATTTGCTCATGCAAAAGCGGTCACCCATGGTTTTCACTCGCTACTTCTCGCGGGTTGTAGTTGTATGATTTACAAAACATTTTTTTTTTGAAGTGAATAAAAAATTAGAAAACTTTTTTTTGAAGTTGTTCTTCTCATTTAAAATTATTCATTCCTCAATTGAAGTTAAAGGTTAAAGTTGTTCTTCTCATTTGAAATTCTTCAATCTTCTTCTGAAGTTTGGGTCTGAAACTGTTCTTCTCATTTGAAATTCTTCATTCTCCGAGGTCTGAAGCTGTTATTCTTATTTGAAATTCTTCATTCTTCAATTAAAATTGCTGAAGGTTGAAGTTGTTCTTCTCATTTGAAATTCTTCATTCCTCATTTAGTGTTTTTAATGATTTTTCTGAAAATGACCAGAATAAATTAATGATGTAGGTTAGCATGCCCCTAACTTAAAGATGTCTAATTACTCATGATGTATGAATGATGCAAATTAAGGACCACTTGGGGTGAGCTCATTTTCGAGAAAGTTCTATGTTTCTTGTTTTAAAGCTCTTTCTGCAGCTAATGTAACCCATTTTAAAGTCAGGTTCAAATCTTCACAATCTTATCTCCCAAGCCCTTTCAAATTCTCCCTTTGGATTGCTCTTCATATCTTGCTCAACTTAATGTCTGTGAGTTCTTATTCTGGAATGTTTGTGAGTTCTGGAATGTCTCTGCCACTAAATGGATTGGCCATCTTTTTACCCCAACAAAATTTGCCCCAAAATTTTGTTGCTCACTTTTGTTTTCTTCGAACTAGCAGTCAAAAATTTTAGGCTCTATACCCTCTTTGGTCCATATTGATTATGACTCCAATATACAAATGATCTCGTCATGTGGACAAATGGCGTTCCACTAATTTCTTGTTCTTGAATCCGTGATGTAGAGTTTTGCCCCTTTTTCAACTGTTAGGGTAAAAATGCAAAAATTATGAAAATGAGTCAAAATATTGTGTAAAGCTAACCCTATTTTCAAAATTTAGGGTAAAAAGTTTTAAACTCTTTTCAATTTAAAAACTTATGAAGACGAGCTACAGAAAATAATTAATTTTGGAAAAATGAATTTGTAAACATGAGATCAAAATTAGATATCCGAATATTTAGTGTAAGAGTGTATTTGTTTCAAATTGTCGAAGCTCAAACCAAGTAGAGCTTACGTTTAAAGGACCGCGAGGGTTGCGGTGACAGATGCACGTGTAAAGTCCCTTCTAGGCTATTAGGTTTCCAAAAAGAACATTTATCACACCTAATTTCTATCCCAATTAAGTGGCTCTCTTGACCTCACTTACTCACCATGCCTCATCCATCCCTCATTTAGGTGTCGATCGGCACTTGAAGCTTGACGTTCCTTGAAGAAAGGTTAACCCTTAGGAGAGATGTGATTTGAAGACAAAATACTCCAACTCAGATATCCATGTATGATCTGAATGGTCTTTATAGGCTTTTAATGTAGGCAATGGCTCATGGTTATGAAAGAAAGGATATAAAGGCCCCAAAATAAGTGTTTAAGGGTGAGGAAACCAAGGATCATTTCTTCTTGGTGAAATATCTTTTCTGCACTTGTTGATCTGAATGTGCTCAAGTAAAAACTTCTTTGATTTGTTTTTTGGATCGCTCTAGGCTACCAATTTTCGGGTTTTCACCTTAGAGTTCATTTCCTCTTCTCGTTCAGCTTTGGAATGTGTAGCTTTGTACCAATTTGTGTCTTTGTTTGGCATTGACATGCATTTCAAAGGTGATCGATCCACCAAAGTTCGTATAAAGTTCTAATTAAAACCTTATTCATGTATTGCTTGAATTGGGGTATACTCACATTAGAGCAATATATTCATTGGATCACTCTAGATTGCCCATTTCTGGGTTTTCACCCTATAGTTCATTTCCTCTTCTCGTGTAGCTTGCATCTTGAATGAATGTTGATGCGCTTTTATTCAACTGTGGTCAAATCTTCAATGCTTTTAATGTCTCTTATTGCACTTTCTGGCTTGGTGCTTTCAATCTTCATTGTTTCAAGTTTCTCATCGGCAAACTTTTAATTTGGTGTAGCCAGTTTTTTTTGAACAAAAATTTCTCTTATCGTCTCATTCTGATGTTTTTCTGGTCTTTGTATCCAGTACATCAATCTTTATTTCTTGCACTTATTCATGAAGAACTATTTTTGTAATATGGTCAAAACTAGGTGACTTCGACCTGCGACCAAAATCTTCATCCTTTTTGCCCTCAGTATGAGGATGATCCTTGGTTTGGGTTTCAACGAAATGAAACGATCAGGCTCAAAGGGGGCAGCAAATGGATATTTTTTCTTATTTGTGAAGGGAATTGAAGGAATGCCACCCGTCATCCCATATATGGATATCAAAATAGTCTTTAGGGGGTAGAAGTTTAGGGTCAGCACTCGATTCAAAGATCTTAAACAACAAATGCCAGAGAGGGTACTTCACTCTATGGGATCTGCCCATTATCTGAACACTCGTTTTGTTCTTCTTGTCTGCTTAAATAGAACAGAAGAGGTTCACATTTGTAGTATCTTCGTAACATTCACTTTCCAATAAACATAAGCTGCTCGGAATTGATCGTTGTATTTGAATTCATATCACTCTTGCAATTGATATTTAAGTTTATAAAAATGATGTATGTATACGCACGGAAAAAAAAATAAAAACTATCCCATAGTAATGAATGAAATGTTTAAAGAATATAAATTATTTGCCCAAAACCCAACATCACACATCGTTTGATTGAAATTAGAAAATATACATATGCCATTTACAAAAGACTTCCACTGCTTTGGGCCCAAAAGCGAAAAAGTTAATTTCAAACATTGCTTCAAAAGAAAACATAAAAAGAATAGGAAACCTAAAAGAGCTAGATACACAAACATGATGCATCACGCTCCGGCCAACTGGTATTAGTCTTTCATCTAATCAAATCTATCTAACCTTTAACCTCCTCAAAAACTTGATTTCCCTTACTGTCTATCACGACGAGGTAGAGGGTTGGTTGATGCATCTGGAGAATCGACTTTCAGAACTCATGTATCAATTAAGTTTTGAACCAACCTCTTAAATGCTTTACACTCATCGATGTGGTGTCCACTAACTCATGCATGGTATACACATTGTGCTTTAGAGTTATACCAATTCAGGTAAGGAGGTTGCAAGGGAGCAACGTAGTATGGCCAGACCAAATTCTTCTCGAGCAATTAAGAGTATAATTCAACATATGTTACTAGTAGAGGAGTGAAACGAGTGTCCTCCTTCTCTTTTCTTGGAGCTCTATTTTCTCTTTTACTCGAGCTTCGCATATTTTTGGTCGGAGCTTGTGGCAACTTGGATGTCGATGCACCGTATGTCTTTACTCCCTTGCTCCAATTTATGCCTTTTTCTTCTTGCAATCTCTTTTGGTTTTCAGCAGAAGACAAGATTTTTAAAAGAGCATCTTCAACCTTATCCAATATCAAGTTGGTAGGACATTCAGAAGTGGTGCGAACTACCTCATACTGGCTAATGATAGGTTGATCTTTATCAGACAATGTCTCTTCTACTACGGGGTTGTGACTCTGATCTTTGCTTGCTTTCTCAATCTCTTTTTGCATACAGGATTCTACCATCGAACTTTTCCTTTCGGGGGCCATCATACCCGTCAGTTCACTGATTTGTCCTATTGTTTCATCTCGAAACTTCTTCATGTATGTCATGATCTCTAACTGACTTTTGACCACATGTTCATGAAGTTCTTCGAGCTTGTTTAACCTAACCACTATATCATTTATCGTCCTAAAGTTGTGCCGACTTAAGGTTATCTTCTTGTCTTTTATGCTTTTAGAAGCAAATGCCCCTCCCAAGTGGCCACGAAAATGATGCAATGACTGTACATGAATGTTTTATTAAACAAAATTAGAGACTTAATAATATCAAGATTATGAACAACTAAGTCATAAAAATGTATGAGACGACATAAATATGTCATAATGCAGGAATGGATGCAAATAAGGTGTTGATTCACGAATAGTCCTTAGGGAGACTTTCGTTTAACGGAGAAGATGTCTGATTGCAAGAAGCTGAGAATGAATTACAGATAACGGCCGGCTTCTTTTCTTGAGATGTTGACTTTGGGAAACGAGGCTCGTATTCTTCGCCTCAGCACCATCTCCGATCTGTTAGGCGACCTCGTCGATTCTTCACTTATGTTGTTCGAAAGATCCACTGGAGAGTGCAGACAAAAATCCCTTCTCTAGGGGGAATATTGACAACCCGATCAAAAAGGGCCTAGTTAAAATTTATGAACATTTTGGCTGCTTAATTAAAATTTCCAAAAATTTGAAGGGTTCAAATTGAAATTTTCATAAAATATAAGATTTTAATTAAAATTTCTAAAAAAGACATTTATCAAGACCCCTCTTAAAAAATGAAAGGAATTTAATTAATTTTTTAATAATATATAATAATTTTCAAGAATTTTGAAGGGGCCAAATTAATATTTTTGAAAATTTAAAGAGTTAAATGTGAAAATTTTAAACTTTTTTTTAGGGTCATGCCCTTCCACTGGCTTCAATGAAGATCCACCTCTACATCAAAGATGTGATGTCTCGTCATCACAGTCTTCTCTCCTATCTCAAATTGTCTCTTTCGTTAATGGGTCTTTGTTTGGCCTGATGTTGACACTGTAGCATTTGTTGCTCTCGACATCACAGTCTTCTCTCCTATCTCGAATGTCCTCTAAATTAGACCGTTCTTGAATCAACACCATGTTATGATGTGATGCAAAAATAAATGTAAAGAAAATAGGGATAAAAGAAAAGCAAAAACATCAGAAAAAAAGAAAAAAAAAGTTAGTATGACAATATAGTCGAATAAATTAAATTATAAAAACAACAATAATTAAAGCAAATAAAATAAAAACAAGAAAATGAATAATTCAAACAAAGCCTAAGAAGGGTTATCGCTAAACGGGCATCATAACAGTATGGCTCTAAAGGGTGAATTCTATGGTTCACTATATGAGGTTCAATTCTAAAGTACGGTACTTGAACTGTCGCTCGGACATCGATTCGAGGGAATACGACCCTTATACCATACGAGAGTGAAAACCCCACAAAATATAAGAACCGGATTCCGAAAGTGAATTACAACACTATACGGAGGTGAAAACCCCACGAAGCGAAGTAATCACTCCCACTTAAGGGTTCTAAAACTAATGTACGAAGATTAAAAAATTTAAATTAAATCAAATTTCAATTATTCTTACTAAATACAATATAAACCCGATTAAGACCCGACTCATTTTTAAAAAAATAAAAATAAAAATGCGTCCCCAACGGAGTCGCCAAGCTGTAGCGATCCTTTTTAAAAAATTAAATTTTATTTTAGTGTTTCCTTTTTTTGTTGTTTGAAAAGTTTGGAAAATGTTTAAAAAAGGTAATTTTAGAAAAGTTGGTATTTTATTTTGGAATAAAATTGAGGGAGTCGCCACCGGTCACTTGAATAAAGTAGACCGGACACCAAAAATAAAATCAAAGATTTGAGTTCAGAGTTGGTTACGCACAAGGAAGGGTTATCACTCCCGCTACGCCCAAAAATTGGTATCTAAAGGGTAATATATATGGTACGTATAAATATATATCTAATATATATATAGATAGTATAAACGTATGAATATATATAGTAATATATAGATAGATTTTAACTTAAAAAGTATTTTAATATATATCATATATATGCAAATTTGTAATACATATATGGCATAATAATATATAGTCAATCAAACAATTAACACATACATACCGTATTAATTCATTCCAAAAATTTAACTAAGGCAATACACCAAGAATCATTTAAATTAAAACATAAAATAAATAAGAGGAAAGTGACCAAATAAAATAAATACAAAACACGGGGGTTAAAGGGGAATTACACCACTGGATTTAGGGATTAAATCGAAATAAAAATGAAATTAGAAGACAATATTAAAAGAAAAATAAAGCGGATTTGAAAACGATGACTAAAATAAAAAGGAAACAAACTTAAAGGAAAGCGGAGTAAAATAATTTAGGGCGGAGGTATTTAAAAAAGAAGGATATCCCATTTTTAAAAACTGGCCTAATATAAATAACGCTTATTTTTTTAAGTCATTTTCAACCAAAACAACAAAAAAAAAACCCAAAAACCTTTCATTTTTTTCTCTGAAAACCAGATGAACCCTCCGCCGGTGTTCATCATTGCCGCCTCGCACCGTCGCAGATTTCCATATTTTGGCCGTGTGCCGCCGTGTATCGACGCCGAGATTTAAAAAAAATTCAAAAAAATCCTTTTTTTTAAATCCTTGCTTTTAAATCCCTAAAATCGAACCCAAAATTCCTAGATCTAACCCTAGATCTGGAAATAAACCCTCTTTTTAAAAAAAATAAAAAACCAAAGTCGAAGGTCAAAATGGTGAAATATGGACGGTGCCGTTCATCGGCGCACCTCCCTCGACCACCGACGGCGACAGAGGCCTAAAACCGACCAAGGTGTTTCGAACAAAATAAAATAAAATAAAAGATGGGATATTTTTTACCTCTGGAAAGGAGGCTTTTTTGTCATTATTAATTGTTGATGATAAAAAAACTCATCTTACAATGCTTTTTTTTTTGTTCAGATTTATAAATCTGATTGTAGTACATGAAATGATGAAAATAAAAACCTAGTCTATGGTGATGGATTGCTTGATTCTGAAAACTCATGCTTTTATCTGACTTTGCTTCGTTTTTTGGATTCACGCATGCCTGGTGGCTGAGAGCGGGCGTACGGCGGTGCGGCCAAGCAGCCACGTGGCTGAGAGGCGAGCAGTCAGGCGCGTGGCGGATTTGAACAAACGCGGAGGTGGCCGGCACGCACGCCTGGGTGTTCTGGATCCTTCTCTTGGCTCGATCTGGACCGTTGGATCAGATCTGATCTGATCCAACAGTTCAGATCCATGGCGGCTGCAATCAAGAGGTAGATTAGGGTTAGATTAATCAGATATAAATTAGGGTTTTTTTTCATATATTTGGGCCCAAACAGGCCGGTTGTAATAAATAGAAATGGGTTGTAATGTAAAACATTGGACTGTTATTGGGTTTATTATATATTTATGTTTTTTGTTTTGTTTTTAATTTATAATAATAATAATAATCTGTATAACACATATACTAATATATGCAGCCACACACATACTTAAACAAAACACACATGCAAAATATAATCAATTAATACTAACGCATACAATATTTAAACATACATGCTTACATAATTTATATTCATACACAAACAATGTACGTATAATATACACATATATTCACACACATACATTAACACATGCACATACATAACAATACACAACCATATATGACCTAAAATAGTAACAAAATACATACTATAATATACATACAATCTAACAACGTAATATATATAAAGACTCACATCCATTTTTAAGCAAACATTATCACACGCACACACAGACATACATACATAATAATTACTATTATTTACAGCTCGGACAAAAATGAGTGATGACAAAGTTTAGTAACAAACAAATCATTTTCTTCTAAAAGCAACAATTTAGCTGCTTTATTTAAATTTTGTGACAAATATATCACTTTTCTTTAAAAGTAACAACTTAGTCATTCAATTAAAAACTTGTGATAAATAGGTTACTATGTGGTTAAAATTAAAATATGGCTTGGTATAATAGCAATTTTAGTCCCAACAACTTATACATTCTATTAATTTGGTCCTAATTCCATAAATTTCACCCTTCATATTTAAAATTTTTTGACGATCCACCCTTCTGACACACACCCTGACCATTTCTCTCACTCCATGTTATTGTCCCTCAGCTCGATAATCAACATATGTGATAGCTTGACAGACACAATCACTTCACTACTAGACAACTGATAGACTAATTCAACATATCTATTATGCACTTAATGTCGTATGCGAGTAGACATAGCCACTTCACTAATGAAATTTTTATATATGAAAGATAACTTAATTGGATTATTTTGAATTAGGACCAAATTAATAGAATGTGTATTTTTTAGGACTAAAATTGTTATTATACGAAGTCTCTATTTCAATTTTAACGGCGGAGTGGCCTGATTGTCATAAAATTTTAATTGAATGACTAAATTGCTACTCTAAGAAAAAAAGTGACATGTTTGTTACCAAATATATGATTAAGTAATCTGCCTATGCACACAAACCAAACATATTAATTTTCTTCGACATCGAGGCGTTCATGTGCGTGAGTTGCAGGATATTTGTGTTTGGTGCAATGAGGGAAATGATGAGGTCGACCATTTATTATTCTCGTGTGGTAAGGTGCAGGTTTTGTGGTTTTGGTTCTTGGATTGATGGAGGATTTCTTTGTCTTTCTCGAGATCATTGAAGGAGTTTTTAGTTCTGGGATTGCATTGCTCACTCACGGGAGTGTATTGAAAATGGTGGGTGTTGGGATGTGATGTGTTGTTGTGGTCTTTGTGGTTGGCGAGGAATGATAAAATTTTTAATTCTAAGAGTTTGACATTGGATGAGATTTTCTTCTTGTCTAAGCTTCGGTCATTGTATTGGGTGAAAGTTTTGAAGGAGGCGGATTTGGTGGTGGAAGCTCAGTGGTGGTGTTACCCTTGGTTGTGTTCGACTTCTCCTCTTATATCAAGGCCGAGGTTGGGTATTGTATGGGTGCCTCCGGTGGAAGGATCTTTGAAATTTAATGTTGATGGGGCTGCTCGAGGAAAGCCAGGACCGGCGAGATTTGGGGGCGTCTTGCGTGATTGCAGGGGTGAGATTTGTGCCTTGTACTCGGGTCCTCTTGGTCGAATGAGGCAGAGTTGAGAGCGATAGCTTTTGCACTCTCGCTGATCTTGGAATCGAAGAGGAAGGATTGTTTGAGTCTAGTGATTGAATCGAATTCGAAGATAGCGATTGGATGGATTCTTTATTCAGAGAGACATCCTTGGAAATTTTGGGAATTATTTTAGAGTATAAATAAAACATGTGGTGTCTTGCCTAATGTTTGTTTCATGTATATATTTCGCGAGGAAAATGTTTTTTTCGACGGTTTGGCAAAAAAGTAGAGTGGATAGGACGTCGATTTTTTGAATTTACACGTGAGTATGAGTGGTGCTGTGCAGTTCTATTTTGGTTCCGGGCTCGGTTGTGGTGTGCTCACTTGTGTAAGGGGTGTGCAGGGGTTTGGTTGTTTTTGTTGGAGTTAAGCTTGTGCATGGGGCTGCGTAGGTGATTTGGTTGCGTTGTGGGCTTTGCAGGCTGTTTGCTGATGCTATGCTGAGTTTCTCGTGTGGTTTTTGTCTTGTAAAAATTAGCATATTGTACTATTTTCTTCCTATTAAATTTAGGGAAGCTTTTAAAGAGGTTGATTTGTGTATGATTTTTTCGTTAACAAAATCATACGCATTGATAAAAAAACATATAATTGACTTGTTTTTTTATAAAATTTTAATTGAATGATTAAATTGTTACTTTTAAAATAAAATGACATTTTTATTACTAAACTTACAATTAAATAACATGTGGTATATTTTACCCTAAAATAAAAGATGTATGATATTTTTTTAACCAGAGCAAAAATTCAAGTTTCATTAAAATAAGGAAAAGTGCAAGAAATATAATATATCCTTCATAAAGAAAAATTTGGAGACCAAGTTTACCATGCAAACTCATAAAGAAATAAAACTAAAACAAGTAAATCTAAAATGCATGAAAAAAAAAAATTCCCCATTGAATACGTCTTTCATCTTCCATGAAATGATGAAACCCAACAACTACCACCAAAATCTCTCTTTCTCTATTATGCTAGACGCTTTATAGATATAGAAATGAAGATTGAGAAAATTAATCTTGTACATTGTTTTACTAACGATTTTGATCGCATAGACAAACTACCATAAAAGGATTTAATAATACAAGACAGTCAAACTTTCCTGGTAAGAGAGTGTGTTGTGTTGATCGTTATACGAACGGCAAACTATCATAAAGATAGACCAAAACCGTGTCACAAGAAAATCGAAAATTATGCCACAAAAGCAAATAAACAAACACGGCAAGATGTGCTAAAAAGAGAGATCCAAAACATATAAAAAAAATTTAATTGGAGCTAAAAACAAAAGGAAGATAAACAAAGAAAAAAAAAAGGTAGATGACGACACTAAAGTTGTTGTTGGAGGCGAAACTCTTGAACAAAAATTAAAGACTTGCTTTGGAGAGAAAACTAAGGTTTTTATGAAATATTAAAAATATATTTTAGTACGTGTAAAATTTTGTTTATATAAGTTTGTAAATTTTAAGGGTTAGAGGATTTGTTTAAGTTTAGTGTTTAGGAGTTTAGGGTTTAAAACTTAGATTTAGATTTAATAATTTAAATAGAAAAAGTTGTGTAGTTCTTTTTACAAATCTGTGTATTAAAATATAACTCTATTATTAGAGAGTAATTTTTTTATACACATGCCATGTAATAAAAATTACACAAACATGCATATTTACTCTTTAATTTTTTTTTTAATATTTTCATTTTGCATCTTCCAGAGACATTTCATTGAAAAATAAAGGGTAAATTATATAAATAGTCACCAATCTTTTAGGGTGCTTTCATTTGGGTCATTGAACCTTTAAAACATGTATTATAGTCACTAGATCCCAACTAATTACACAAAGAATACAACCTCATGAATGAGTTCAACCACACAACATGCTTATACTTACATTTCAAATATTTAATTATGTATCATAACTTAATTAGTTCATGTGCCACTATCTAAGAGTTTAGCAAAGATATCTTACTCAACGAACTTGGCAAGAGTGACTTGCAACCCCTAAACATGATCTCAAATCCCTATAAAGCTTGATAACCTGGAAATGGATGCGGTGAAACAATGTAAGCCTATATAGCTTAGAGAGGTAGTAAACTTATGATGCAAGTATGAATGACGTAAATGCTTAGCAATTTGAGCTTATACATGACAACACTAAGTAATTCAGTATACTTGCAATCATAACAAAGACTAGCATATGGTTTATCATACTTAAATTTAACTTACATGGATGATACATGCCACTATTTATACATAAACCTGACATATATGCATCGCTTAATCATAGGAGATTTGTGACCATTTGTCCTTACAGTTCCATATATAACTGGCTTATCAAAACTAAACATGTTTGTTTAATGCATGATAACTTGTCGTATTTATATTTAGACTTGCATACATGAAAAATACTTGGTAACTTATAATGCTTAAACATATCTTGTGGTTCATAACATAGGATATGATTTAACATATTTATACCATTCTTTTGCCCATTGGAATCTAAGTAACTATGGATACGAGAATTTCATCAACTGTCGCCAATAAACTGAGTAAGGTCATTTCCTCTAAACTATCGCCAAAGACCACAAACATCCCTCCTAAACATCAAGAATCGTAATTCATACCCGTACATTAGCTTAATGAATTATATGGCATGTCAATTGTATTCAAACGTTACTTAGTCATCGAAGGGCAATTACATAGCTTTTCTTGCAAGTAATCAATATAGATCATAGCTTAGCATATCATACTTTCGGAGATGAACGTAAAGATCCATATTGTATCGTATCTTAGCTTAATGCATACTTACATCAATGCTTACAAGATCGCAGTACTTATAAAAGATACTAAAAAATGACTTTGCTTACTTAACATGAATTACACACATAAACTTTACTTGACTTACCAAGTTTCATGAATGAGTCAATGGCTTCTTAAAATGTTGCATCTTGTCTTGAATGGCATAACAATATACCAAAATATAGTTACATAGAACATGAATATAACAAAAAGGTTATATAAGCTTACCTAATCATGTAAGTTGCCATCCAATGCTCTAATTGAGTTTAACACAAACACATGCTTCACATAACAATCATAACAAAGAGAATGCAATGGAATGATACCAAATCATTCCGTGACTAGAAACAACACTCACCGATTACCCTAAAGTTACGAAGCGATCCTAATCGTTAAACTGAGCTTAGTTCTCTTTAGCTCACATTGACGAATTGATGATTCTCACTAGAATTAACTCTAACATGAAATTAAACAAAGGATCCATTAATCGAAGTATTATAACACATGATAACACAATCATTAATTTTACATGGAAACCTAAATTTCAAGAGATTAATGGCTTTGATGTTCCAAAGCCCTAAAAATCATGGAGAAGTTACCATGATATCCTAATTTCACTTATGAATCCCTAATTAAACAAAACGCCAAATTTCAAGGTTTATGGATCAAAACACATGTATGGAATTGAATAAAAAGGATACCATTAGAAAGCTAAAAAATGAGTACTTACCAAATCTAAGCTTGATTTTAAATTTTGATGGCTAAATCTCCCGTAATTTTGAATTTAAAGTTGTAGGGTTCTTTAAGCCTTCATCCATGGACAAATAACTAAAGGAAGAAGACAACAAATTGCATTTTGTCTTTCCTCCCCTAGTTGCCGTGAAATGTGATTCAAATGGCTTATTACTATCTTTTTCTTTTATTTTAATCACAATTATATACCATAAAATATGCATACATGCCACTTGTCTAGGTGACTAATCACTTAAAATAAATGGACTAATTAGAGTTTTAGTCCTTATATTTTTAACATGCAAAGATTATGGCTTCCAACTTTATTTACACTTCAAGTATCTTAATTCTAAATTCTTACTCCTTAATCCTTATTCACAAAACTTCGAATATAGTTCAATGGCTAAAATTGATTATCAAAAAAGTAAATTTCGATCATTCAAATCGAAAAAAATACTCAATTGATTTTAGGGGTGTTACGATTCTCCCCCATTAAAGAAATTCGTCCTCAAATTTTTTAATTTTCTCCTAGACTGAGAAGCTGAGAATATTGATCTCGTGTCTTATCATAAGCCTCTTCAGATCTTAACTAAAGAATTTCGTAGTTTCTGAGTTCCTTGATTTCGATGTTAACAGATCTTCCTCAAGGTCAAATTGGACTGAGTCTTACTTAGAGCAAAACTTGCAGAGCATAAAAACGTGGAATATGTTATGAATCCGAATGGGATTGAATGTGAAAGCCATTCGTTAGACTACATGATCCAACCTTCCAATTACTTCAAACAAATCGATAATCGTCCAAATCAAAAATATGTTCTTCCACAGAAATACTTTCAAAAAGACTTGCCGAATATTTCTTCGTTTAAACTTTCTGTTTATTAAAGGCAACTTTGACCTAGCAATCCTTATCTTCGGTTTTTTAGAGCAATTCGAGGCTTAACATCTTGTCTTTCCCCAATACATGTCGACAAAACTGAATACAATATTTACATTCGTACAAAGATGTAAAGGAGTCATCAGAATTGAAGCTTAATAGTTAATATCGTATGCAATTTCACTTAGAGATAAAGTTTTCTCTAATTGATTTTTTTTGACCAAATAAAGATTTCACTCATTCAAATCAAACGAAAAACAACAAATAAAGGCACCACAGGCCCAGATGAACAAGCTCACAACGAGCCAAGCAAGAACAAACAGATCATGGTCAAACATGGTGGCCGGAAATTTTAAAAAGAAAGCCGAAGCAGGCATATGAGGCATCCAAAGTAGATGAGTGGAGCCGTACGTCTTGACCAATTTAAGATCTGTCCTACAAGAAATCCTTAGCGTTCAGATGAACCGACGTGTATTCTAAGGGGCCGAGCCGACGTTGACGGCGAAAAATAGGCACCAAAAGCCTTTTAAAAATCAAACTCAACTCTTCATAGAAACTAGCGGAAGTCGAAGGGATTGAAGGAGGGAGAACGAAGTCATGGAAACTCAACAAACCTGCACAGCGGACAAAATCAAAGCTAAAAATGATAGTCACCAAGAAAAAAAACTTTCGTCGAAATCACCACTACCAAGCCCCAGCCGCATCACCCCAGCATACTGAAAAATGGGAAACTTTTAGGGTTGAGAGCTTTGGGAAAAAGGGGAAAATTTTTGGGTCCTATCTTTTGCTCCTTGTGATTCTTTTCGCCCTTCTAATTAATTTCAAAAACATATGATCTAACTTTCAGAGTCCAAATAATCTTTTTTGACTGACCATTTGTATGCGAATGAAAAGTTGTACTGAGGTTAATACGTGTATTTAAGATTTCTTGTAGAGACTTCCGAAATCTAGAAACGAAGTATAAATCCTGATCAGAAACCATCGAATTAGGTACAACAATAAGCTAGATTATTTGTTTAATATGCAAATCAACAAGTTTTTAAAGGTTGAAGTCCATTCGTGCTGAAGAAACATAAGGTCTTCATTTTTACTTTTGGAGTCGAAGGAAACCCATTAACGAAGTCCACTATAACTCACTCCTAATCCATAGAGGTAACTCAATTGGTTGCAGAAATCCATAGAGAATTTGGTGTTCAGTTCGACTCGTTGACAAGTCAAATACTTGGAAACATACACGACAGTAGCCCTTTTCATATCATGTCAACAATAAAGTTCTCCAAGGTTTTTCAGATTTGAGTTTATCGTTATAGTAAGATACCGGAATTGAAAGAGTAGTGTTTGAAGTACAATATGGAATTACTTATGATGTTTATGGTCTTGAAATAGATCAGAATAATGCTAATGTAAATAAGGTTGGTGTACTCAATTCATGAGATTCGTAGAGGTCGCTGGAGTGTTTGTGAGCTCTAAAACATCATGCATAGTGACCATATATGGTCGTCTTCAGAAAATCAAACTCTTTTAACTTCCATCTGACAGTACTCAGATTGCATATCTATTTAAAAATAACAAGACACTTTTCAACCTGGAAATGGATACTTATTCTTAATGCTGAACTTACTGAGTTGAAAATAAATAGTCGATACAAGGCCTTGGGAAAGAAGAAGCAAGAATTCCTTAAAATCAGACGATTCAGGACACTCGTATGCATTTTGACATATAAGCTTCTTTCCCTTCTCTCAATCTAATTCATTTTTATTAACTTGGCATTTAGATTCAACATACTCACCGTCTGACATGGGTTTTCTGCAATTAGGAATTGTTCTTTTATTATTTTTACTAAGGCTACAACATTAGCAATGGAAACACTAACTGCTCCTCTTCCTGAACCACACTGTGCCGGCTTTGTGTTCATTCATTCAGTTGCCTTGCCTTTGCGTCTGCTGCTACTGCCCGTTTCTAGGAGGTAACAGACCATGGAATCGACATCGTCCCCAAATATGCTATAGGCTTCAATCGCCTGCAGATAACTGAATCCCATCGACAGCAGTAACTGCATGCCACTGCTCAGAACTGTATCCTGCACACCTTCCTCTTTTGACCCCTCCACTCTGGTTTCACTTCCTGATGCACCCCCTGCCCACACACACAACATTCACCAGGTTAAGGATTGGGTTGGAGCTCGGATTCATCCACCACAATGTAACAACATAACATTAGATTAGATTTTTAGATTTTTACAATACGTACTATCTCCAGATGATGATGGTTCTGCAGTGGAAGCTGTTAACTCTTTACGGCCCACATGCATCTTCAACTTGTCATTGGCAAGGTACTCAGCTCGAGAAGCTTCCATAACCATTCGCTCGATTTCCTTCTCGGTAAGCTCAAGATCAGAGTAGAACCGCCCCTCAGCTAGGAGTGCCTGTTGGTATGCAGTTTATAAAGAGCAAGAACTCTTATGCTAATATTATGCTGAACACGTGATAAAAAAAAAAAAAAACTAATTCTCTATTATCAAAAAATACTTGCATTATCAATCTGTTGATCTTGTTGAGCTTTAATAGCAGCCTTCACTTGATCCTTGTCCACATTAGTCTGCAAAGCCAGACAGCATCAGCAATAAATATGTCGTACACACTTCGATATTCAATTTGACAAAATTTTCCCATCGAATAACATGAGATATTAGAAAGAAATACAGCATGTTCTAACTTCTAACCGACAGAAGCAAGAAAGTAGGAAAATATGAGATCTATACGCACCCCTTGAAGACAGCTAAATCCGAGCCCAGCACCAATTGTCAAACGGCTTGGGTCAACAAGTGAATTGTAATGATTCCCATGATGGTAACTAAGCCTTACAGGAGGTGTTTCGGTATTATAGCTTCCATGAAATATGTTGATAGGTTCTGCATCAAGCAAGTTTTACTCCATTGAAGGTAAGATGGAGAAGACAAAACAAGCTAAACCAATATCAAAAACATCCATCAAGAATATCACCTATGCTGTAGGAGTAGATATGAATAGGTCTGTTATACATCTCTGATAAGGCTTGAATCTCCACATTGTTCCCATAGACCTATATTTCGAGTTAAAAGAAATAGACGCTTTAAAACCATAATTGGGAGCCAAGAAACTAATTCGGGTGAAGACAAATGCATGGTTAATATTTTCAAATTTGATTAATTAGAGTGCATGCAATCTTGGATATGGAATGGGGACAAAGGTTAAATAGAATATTTTGATCGTCTTTATCAACATAACAGAAGATGAGTAATAACCCACACACGAAAATAGATAGATATTAGGATTGCGAAAGAACATTAATATAGTATAAACAATTAAAATGTTCTGATTACCTTATCTCTTCTTTTCCTCTTACAATAAGATGTAAAGCCTTCAGTTATAAACTGAGAAAAGTGATCCCTCTCTCGCTCCTGGTTGAATAGATAAAGGTAGAGCATACATCAGAAAAATATTCTAAATCATGTCAATCAAGCACCTCAAAATACACACATTTAAAAGAAATTGGGAAAAACATTTATTCATTTGAAACAAATAAAAAACATTGAAGTGATCCAAAACAACCCAATATCATTAAGAAAGTGATAACAAAATCAGTGCATATGTTTAACCACATCCAAATATTTAATCTATATCTTATATTTATATCGGACAATAAATAATACCAAACATATAAAGAGAAGTTTTATGGGCCAACCTTTATCTGCTAATTATACTCTAATCTAATTAATAACACTATAATCATGTAACAGAATTCATGGTTCTTTACTTTCATATTTTTAAAATTAACTACAGTAAAACTCGAATGAAACCTTAACTCTCCATATCTTTCCTTGGATTTTCTCCTTATCTGCCACGCATGGGAAATATGAGGCCAAATATTTCCTTACCATGCAGTTAACTAAACTATCATGACATGAATGTAAATCCATTAGTAGAAAACTCCAACTCTCTAATAGAGAAACAGCCATCACCAAGCCACATTTTCTCTTTTCTAGGAATAATTCATGGCTTTTCTGTTTCTAAGGAAAGTTCCACCAAACTGTTTCACCTGGTTTAAATTTAACAAGAGTGGTAAGGCGGAAATTTTAGCACCTACAAAACAGCTTATGGTGCATAAATTCCAAAGACAAGATTCAGGTCTGAGATATTCATACCATATAGTCAATGCACATTTGTCGAATCAAATCATAAGCTTCAGAATCACCATACACTTGATCAGCAACAGCACGGAAGAGGCAGTTCCCATCCTCTAGCATCCGTTTGACTTCTAAACCTTTTGCTCGTCTAATATCAAGTTCAAATTGTCTTTCCCTTTCCTGGACCAGATGCAACAAACAAGTACAAAGTTAATCTGATGTCCACAACGAAACAGCAAGATTAAGCATTAACTTCGATCATACTTTGCCAGCAAGAACATTAAACCTACAGAACATTCTTCAAACATAACAAAACAACATAAAACTCATTGGATACAAATTAATAAAAGCATACCATTAAAGTAAAATACGGTAGTCATTCCCAGAAAAAAAAGAGGATGTATATATAGAGAGAAAGGTACAATTGCATAACATGATATTATTTTTTGCTTGCCGATCATATGAGTTTTCCATATTAGATGGTTTTTCACCATAAAAGTGAATTATGCAACACACAGGATTTGATTATCCAGAACAAGAAACTTACAGCATCACCATAGGAGGATACAAAGCATGGGCTTTGCTCATCAGCGCTATTGTAACCCTCACTCTCACCATGTGATCTAGGAGAAGATGGCCTCAACTCAGATGGGGATGTCCTCGTTGAAACAATGGGCCAGGCAACAGCTCTTCTAGATGATCCAGCACGAACAGGATTTGAGCTTCCTGAGACAAATCTTCTTGAATGTGAATTTACTGATGAAGGTTTAGGCGGTGGAACGGGTGGTGGTGGAGGATGACTTCCACTGCCGATTGGTGAGGGGTCACCACTTGAACCTTCAGAATCAGCAGCAACTTTTTCCGAAATCCTCAACCTGCCTGAATCATTCATCATGTTACATGAACCCAAGGCATCAAGAGTGTTCACTTTCTCAGCCTCAGCTATTGTTTCACTTGAAGTTTCATTCCGATCATTATGCAAATTTTCTAGCAAAGGATCATCTTTCACACCCTTATTTTTACTACCCCTGGAACACTCTAAATGCTCATCTGAAGCAACTTGTTCCGGCACTTCCTCACTAACCTCCCCGTCTTTTGCAGCTAAAGGAACTTGATGAGTAGAAACTTGTGGTCCAGGCGAGGATGAAGAACGATTCGGATTCGAAGAAGAGCTTCCAGCAGAACCTCGTTGAACCAAAATGCGAGTCATTGCTATCGATGATATTGATAACTATTCTCAATTAAATACTCTATCCTTAATTATTCCCTTCAGAACCCCTTAAACTTAGAGATCCAAAACACTAATAATAGGTTTGTCACGAGTTCTTGCCTTGGGCACGGTAATGTCAATCCCTTGGCTGAAGGATTTCTTCCAGCCTAGCACGTTCACCTCATCACGAAACAATCTCTGCATTCCCCTGACAAGTCTCATGAGACCCAGACCTAGTACTTTAAACAATAAAACCCTCAAATTACTTGAAATTTTATACCCAGAAAAATTCCCAAAAATTCCACCTTCACTAGCCCAAGCTGCAACCAACAACCATCCAAAATTTTCAAGAAAAAAAAAATCAACCAAAAACTGAAAACTTTATCTGCCAAGAAACTTGTTCAAGATCACCATATGGACCAAAAACCCTCCGTTATCACATAACTAAAGTAAGGGGGAAAAAAGTTCACTAAAAGGAACCTAATTAACTAACTTGACTTCCCGCTTAAAACCAAAATGTTCTCTAAGATTAAAATACAAGAAAGCTTCTCTTATCTTTTATTTTCCTGCCATTTCTTAGCAACCAATCAATCAAGCAAAAAGGGGACAATATAGTAAAATAAACTCCAAAAAAGAAGCAAATCCCAAACCCCAAAAGAACGAAATCCGTACCAACGATCAAGAAAGACACAGAAACCAAAACCGAATAATAGTTTTAAAAAGAGAAGCAAAAAAAAACCCAAACTTTGACTCAGCAAGAATTAAAAAGGATTAAAAGAAGAAGAGAAGTTCACCTGCAAGGAAAGGAGGGGAGGAACTTTAGAGAGCCAGTTGAGATCTGCAAGGATATATGTTTCTCTGTTAGGGTTTTTGAAGAGAAAGGCAGAGGCCAAAAACGAAGATAACTTGAAGGCAAAGGAGAGTATTTAGAGAGAGAAACAAAGGAAATGAGAATGGTGGTGTTGTTTTTTTCTGCTTTTATAGAGAGGAAAATAAGAAAAGAAAATCAAAAGAAAAAACAGAAAATGGGAGGCAGAGGATGCTTTATTATAGTAACAAACAAACAGGGGGGTCGGAACACCACCGTTGGGTAAAGTGATGACGTGGACAACGTGCTGGCTCGTAGCCGAGAAGCCGACACGTGGCGAGCTGACCGATTGTGTGGTCGTGGAACACGTGTGAGATTGTGTAGAAGGAGTTAAATTGAGAAGGTGGCACGTGCTGAGTAATTTGGGCTAGGGATGAGAAAACCATAAACCTGCGGGTTCCGATCGGATCCAATCATGTAAGTCGAGTTTTTTTATTAAAATTTTGGGGTCAAGTTAAAATTGAATTATACTTTTATCATGTCGATTCAGGTCGGGATAAAAACATATTAAACTCGAGTCAGGTCAGTCATACCTTTAAATTTTCGGGGGTTCGAGCGGCTAAAAACTCACTCGTTGCCGTCCCTAATTTGTGCACTTCAATTTTCGTGACACAAACTTGACTCTTTTTATTAAGGTTTAAGTGTTTTTTTTTGAGTTAATCGCACTATATGTCGTTAAACTATGACCTTCATTTTAAATTGGTCCCTAAACTTTTTAATGTTTCATTTTCATCCTTAAACTATGACCCTTATTCTAAACTAGCCCCCAAACTTTTTGAATATACCAATTTCATCATCAAGTTATCGTTTATATCACATCATATTATTACATAATACACATCAGTGTTTCATGACAATTAACGATTTTTATAACAGTTTTATTAACATAAGATATGATTAGCATATACTAATAATTTGGGGATAAAATTAGAACGTTCAAAGAGTTTGAGGACCAATATAGAATGAGAGTCATAGTTTGAGGATGAAACTGAAATGCTCAAAAGTTTAGGGACCGATTTAGAATAAAGGTCATATTTTAAGGATGATATTAGAAAGTTTAAAAGTTTAGGGACCAATTTATAATAAGTGTCATAGTTTGGGGATGTGTTGTGCAATTAACTCGATTTTTGCCCTATTAATAGGGGTGTTCAAAGTTCGGTTTAAACCGAATTAACCGGCCGAACCAAAGTTTTTTCTGGTTAATCGGTCGGTTAACGGTTAATGATCTTTTTCAAACTTCAGTTATCGGTTAATTTAGTTTGAAAATGGTTAATTAACCGAATTAACCGAAATTATTATATATTAAATATTATATATATTACATATATTTATTTTTGGTCATTGAACTTATAAAAATTATAAAATGATCATTAAATTTATTGAATTATTGCAGAATGATTATTAAAGTTTTCAATATTTATCACTAATTTATAACGTGCATTGACCATTTTGTAATAGTTCGATAAGTTTAATGATTGTTTATAACTTTTGAAAATTCAATGGCTAATTATATATATATATATGGCTTAACTCACTATTCAAAAATATATATGGCTTAATTCAGAAATAAGTGATCAAACTACACTTTTTTTGATGTAGGTGCCTAATAATATTTTTTTGGCTGAAATAGGCGCCTAAAGTTTTATTATGTTAGTGTTTTAAGGTATCACCATTAAAAGAAATTCATCACCCAATCAGAATTTAACATTTGTCTTTATTTTTATTTTTTATTTTTTATAAAAATTGGAAAAAAGAAACATGTTTTTTTTTAAATCTAAAAAGTCTTACAATCTCCAAAAAAAAACTCTCAAATCCTTAAAACCACAAACTTCAAATCCCAAAATTGACGCCACTACCGCCGTTGATAGCCTCGTCGAACTCTGTTGTCTGAGGTCACCTCCTATTTCCCCAAACATTTCATCGCTAGTAATTGGAGAGAGGCGTGCCAATCGGATGCGAGCAACTAGAGTCTTTCGCGTTCATCGTTCGAAGTCCGATTAACACCCCTCCTGCTAGTTAGCAGTGATGGGTGGTTGAAGAAAATAGGCAGTGGCCTGAGGCAATGGCAGTAATGACATCAATTTTGGTTTTAAGATTTTAGGGTTTTAGAGATTTTGATATTATTTTGTGATTTTTGAAAAATTTGGGATATTATTTAATTTATTTGATTTTTAGTTTATTTGTTAAAAAAATAAATAAAAAAGCCACGCGTCAATCTATTATTGGGAGCTAAATTTTTTAACGGTGTTACCTTAAAACACTAACGGAATAAAACTTTAAGCACTTCGTAATATCCCAATTTTTGGTTAGTGGCTAAAATGTAAAATTTGAAAGTTTTGTGGATAAAGTATAAACTTAGGAAAAGTTCAGGGACTAAATTGTAATTTTCAAAAGTTATGTATTTTAGTCCCGTAAATGAATAGTTTACCCCCAAGAATGATGTTTTCGTGTTACCCAGATTTTTCGTACGGAGTTTGTATTAATGGCTATAAAGCGATAAAGTTCAAAAAAATATTCAGATCGAATCGAATATCCAGGATATTTTGAAGGATGATAAGGCAAGGTTAATTATGTCATTTTACATGTCTAATATATTTTCTTTGTGTTGGACGAATATGAACCCTTGGATTTAAGTTGATTTTCTATGTTAAATATGAGCCGTTTGATGAAAAATGGCAAGATCGTAATTTTGGAAAATTACAAGGGCAAGGTTGGTAACTACTAGCTCAAGATTAAATCTAGGCCATTTGATGAAGGGTGATGACATGAGGTACATTATAGAAATATAGAATTTTTGGAATAGATCTGATAGTTCGGTAAAGGTAAAATCGTAGTAGAAGTATTTAGTGAATATCAGGAAATCGAATTGAATTAAAATTTTAGAGACTGTTCCATAAGCCATGGAAAATCATAAAATGATATTTATAGAATAGTGGTCAGTTGAGAATGAACTAATTTAGTTAGATTATAATGGAATGACAATTTTGAAACAAACTAGTAAATAAAGACTAGTTGGAGGACAAATTGGTCATTTGGCAATGATGGCAATTTTGAAATATTTTTGAAATGTTGAGGACATTTTTGGAAGATGAAATATATATGGATTTCATCTTGGCCCTTGATTTTGGATGAGATTAAATTAGCCATTGGATTTAAAGGCTAAATTGGTAAATTCACTATTTAAATGAATTTAAAATTCATTTAATAGTTACAAGTGTAATTTAATAGTAAAAGGATGAAAAAATGTTCATCTTTTCCAGCCATAAATCATGGAGAAAGAGGAGAAAGAAGAGGGAAATTTCCAAGCTCGATTTAAGCCCCGAATCTCAGTTTTTAGGTAATATTTCGAACTACAAAGTTGTTCTACTCTTCGAGCTCTATCTTTTGATGTAAATAATTTATAGAATACTTTCTTGGTTTATGAGATTTGGTATGTGGAAGAAATTAGGGTTTATGAACAAATTGGGGCTTTATGATTTTATGAATCCATGGTTGATTTTAAGTTAGAATCATGCTTGTATGATGTTGGAATCATGTTATTGAGTTGAGATTTAAACCTTACATATTTCGGTTTGCATAGAGAAGATTAGGGTTTTTGGATTAAAGTCTAACTTAGGGTTTGTGATGTTGGATTAATGATCTAGTAAGCTTGATTTGTTGTTTGAAAGCAAAATCCTAAGTTAAATGCATAGGGACCATTTCGGCAAGCTTCAAAATTAAGGGACCAGATCTGATATTTATTGAATTTGATGTGTATTTATATTATTAATAATGTTAGAGACATGAAAATGAAGTTATAATGCTAAACCGACTATTAATCACATTAGTGACCATTTTGACAAATTGTCAAACTTGAAAGGTCTATTCGGCAAAGAGGATATGTAGAAGGAGTAAATCTAATTTTTAGTTAAAATGATGGAATTAATGTAGTAATGTTGATTGGAGGACTAATTTGCAAAGTTAATAAGCTTGAATCCTTATATTTGAAATTTGGTGACCATCTCAACAAATCAAGAGAAATTAGAGAACTAAAGGTTTGAGCCTATTTTTATGAAGGATGTAAATAGAACATATGCTAAAGTGATGGGAATCAATTGACAAGTAGAGAAATAGGGAGAAGTTGGTGTAAATTAGAAGTTATTTATGGAAAGTTATGTTGGAATTGAATTGTGGCACTAAGTTTAAAATTTCGCCATAAATTCTACAAAAATGGTTAAATGATGAATTTTATACCGTTGGAAAGAATTGTTAGTCTAGTTTCTTTTCCAACAAATGAAAACTGATTTCAAATTTTGAGTTAAAAGATATGAATTTTTATTCGAATGAAGGTCAGAAAAATTATAGAGCAGTTTTCTGCCTTGACAGTCTGTGACGTGAATTCAGTGATTTTTCTTTTGTAGATTTTATTAATTTATGTGGCTTATACCGTGAGAACCGTTATCGAATCTAATTTCTTTCGTACAAAGGAAATTAAGATTCAGTATGTATTATGCCCTGTATAAGTAAATCTTTGAAGGTAGCGCAAGCTGTCAGAAAATGAAATTTGAAACATTTTGTATTCAAATGTTAGTTAGCAAGCTCGGAAGAATTAATGGAAGTTCAAATTGGTCACTAAGGACCATAATGAGTTTTTTGAACAATACAAGGAAGAAAGGAAAATATTTGGAAATTTTATATTCGAATGATTATATTAGACAGCATGTTTAAGGTATTGTTAGATTTGAATATAACAAATATTCTATTTTATTCATGTGATTAATGAAGTCAAGTCCGAATCAAAGAATGTTCGAGGTACTATGAAAGAAAGGATTGAGCTAGGACTTAGTGAGGCATTGTGTTAAGTGGACAAGGTGAGTGCAATTGTATACATATCATGACACATTGATGTTTTATACATCATTGGGATGGCTTGCGATGAGCCTACCAAAAATTTATTTTCATTATATTTATGTCATGGAGCATATAATTGACATATTTTAAATATGTCAAAAGTTGAATATAAATGCATGGATCACTAGTTATATATGATGTTATATTATGAATGTTATTTAGGGTATGAACTGCCCAATGTTAAATTATGTTGATATACATTGCCATGGATGAAATAAATATAGAAAATATGCCCAAGTAAGTCATTGAGAGACAAGGTATAGTTGGCATGCCATAGAGTCCAGCAGCACGCTGCATACTCGGTTTAGCACTATAGTGTATATAAAGGACACTTAGTGTATATGGTTAGCACTGCCTTATAAATGTGCGAATGGTGGGCACGACCTTATGTGTATTAGCACTTCGGTGCATATTTGACTCGTGTACCCAGGGTCCTTATAGGCTTATATTTGGGCTATGGTTTATTGGTTAATAAAAGATAAACAGGTGAACAAGCTTATGAGCTTTTGGAATAAATGGCAAGTATATTGGTAAGAAATTTATATCCGGTTTATATTATGTTAATATATGATTAACATGATGGTAATACATGTCTAGTGATCATGATGCATTTATGTATATATGGCATATTATGTCAAATTGACAAGCATGAAAGTCTTATGACATTAGCATGTAGCAAATCATTACTAATGCAATGTGAAAGTCCATGCTTTGGCATATATATATCATGTTATATAAACATAGCCATGAAGTCGAATAAAGTTTAAATTATTATTATTAATTTCCTTTATTGCCTCACAAAGTTCGTACTTAGCGTGTGTTTGATTGTGCACACGTAGGTAAATCAAGATAAGAGTGAGAAGAGCATTGCATCAATATTGGAAAGCTCAACAGGTAATCACAGTAATGACATCCTAATTTAGGTTTGATTATTATAGTGGCATGTACACTTGCTAAACCTATTTGAGTTGTGATTGGCCTTTAAAGTTCGGTAGGGTTTCATGATAATTGGCGTTTCTGGAAAGATACAAAATTAAGAGTAAGCTCAGGTGATGAGTTGTATGCTAAGATAATTGATTTATGATTGGAACTCGAATAAATAATTTATTTCGGTTTTAAATAAAGTTAAGCGTGCTTGGGCTAGAGAAATTTTAGGATGGGTTACCATTGAGAAGTTTTCCTAAAAAATTTAAATTACCCCGATTTTTTATTAAAGAAGTCATAAATTTCCGACTCGTACCCGGTGTACGAATACGGATGGGGATGTTACATTTTTTTGGTATCAGAGCTATATGTTTAGCGAAGTATGGTAAATGTCAAAAGTGTATACATGCCACTAGGATGTCAGAATTACTGATGATTTTACTTGTTTTAATGGATGCAATTGCTTACTTCATTATGATAATAATGTTAAATTCCAATGTGTGAGGGTAAAAAAATCGTGTCAGGTGTTTAGGCGAGTGGATCAACAAGAGATTCACGAAAGTGATAAGGTTAATGATAATATTCTACCTTCAGGTTAGCATGGTGCAGAGGCACCAGAGTAACATGATATACATGTTCTGGATTAAGAGCTTTTCTTCTAGACATTAGGTGCGATCATGAATCAGCCTGCTTAGGCACCGATTGCAAAAGAATTGAGAGTTCTGGCACACTAGATTTTCAGAGAGATATTGATGGAGATCCTATGATTGTTAATCTTTGGTTTAATGATATAAAAGTTATGTTGAAGGAACTCTGTATTGATGATCAGAAGAGACTCAAAGAAAAAGTATTATCTCATCTGAAAGGATTAAACCCATATTTTATAAAGTAATGTTACGGTACATATTCAAAAGTCTATTAGCTAGAAGTTCTTTCTTTGAGGGTTCTGTAACACAGTTTATCCTAGAGATGCAACGGAGTTTCTTGCATCTTTATTAGGTCAGTTGGATTATTTACGGGTATGAGTGCAAGTTTAATAAACTGAGTTAATTTGCTTCTAAACTGCTTCCTACAGACAGAAAGGGAGCATGTTATGACAGCTCATAGAGGGCTAGAGGTCAGGTACAAAAAAGTACTGACTGCCCTATGTATTTCAAAATTCTATGAAGCAGTAAATTATGCCAAATGCAATGCAAAGGGTTCAGAATGAGAAAATATCTAAACAGAGGTCACAACTCGTAAAGAGGAATATTGAATCATTATGTATTTCACCACTTCTAAAAAGTGGTGAGGATTCCCGGCAAAGATATCAAGCTGAATTTATTACATAGTTCCGCTAAGAGATCAAGACAAGGAAAATTAAGAACTCTCTGACATTTATAATTAATGTTGGAGATTCAAGAAAACCATAAAAACATTCATATGAGGGTTGTGATAATTGGCATGCATAAGCATGCAGAGTTTTTATTGGAATTTGTTACTAATTTGAAAATTATTCAACTTGTGTTATGGATACCGAGTATTAAGGGTAAGCTAAGAGAGTATTCCTATTGTTTATGAGTTTTAAATGGGTTGCCCAAGAGGAGCTGTCGGGCTTGACGCTTAATCGAGAGGCTAAGTTTAAGATTGAATTTTAATCCAATATTGGACCTATATCGATTGCACCCTACAAAATGGCTCTTACTAGATTGAGAAAGCTAAAGGTCTAGTTGTAAGAATTATTGGATTGAGGTTTTATACGACCCAGTATATCACCTTAGGAAGCTCCAGTGATGTTAGTCAAAAGAAGCAGTAATATTCCTCTAAGATTAAATTATGATTATATTATTACCAGTAGAAGAAGATTTGATAGTAGCACTAGTATTAGTGCAGTATGAATCTAGTAAAGATTCTACCTTATTCAATAATACGTCCCATAATAGGTTGGGATGTGTATTGATGTAATAAGGCTAATGTAATAGTTGATGTATTTAGCCAAAAATCATTTTTTGGCTTATAAGCATTAAATGCTCATTTATCTTTGGAGGAAAATATTGTATTGATTACACAACTTCAGCTCAAGCCTACTTTGAAAAATCGGATCAAAGATTTACAAATGAAAGATAAGATATGCCTGGAAAGAATTCAGTAAGGTGAAAAGGGAAAAATTAAAGGTATCGATGTTTAGTCTAAAGAATGTTCATATTATCAAAGGGTAATTTATATCCCCAACGATAATGAGTTAAAAATAGAACTAAGAGGTGATTGAATCTGATTTGATTCAGTTCAGGATATGGAGAATAAAGTAAGAATAGTTTGAAGCAATCTAGAATTGATTTAGAATGGTGTATATTATCTGTTGATCTTGAAAGAAAAGATATTTAATATGAAGTTAAGGATAAAGTATTCCGTAAATGTTTCACCTTGGAAGGAGGTGTTATGGTTAGGACAAAAAGAGAAGCTGATTTTGAGAGTTATTGGACCATATAAGATTGTGAAAAGAGTTGGTCTGGTGGCTTATTAGCTAGCCTTACCTCCAGAAATGGACAAGATTCACAATATATTTCATGTATCGATGCTCAAGAAGTATTGATCAGATCCTTTACATATCATTACCCGGAAGGAATAGAGATTCAACCTGGTTTGATTTACGAGGAAGAATCGGTAAAGATTCTGGCACATGGATTCAAAGAACTAAGGAATAAGATGATCTCGCTTGTTAAAGTTCTTTGGCGAAATCATGAAGTCGAAAAAGCGATCTGGGAAAGAGAAAAAGATATGAGAAAACAGTTTTCTCATTGTTTTTGAATCAGGTATGTGTTAAAAATTCGAGGAATAATTTTCTTAATGGGGAGAATTGTAATATACCAATTTTTGTCTAGTGACCAAAATGTAAAATTTGAAAGTTTTATGGATAAAGTATAAACTTAGGAAAAGTTCAGGGACTAAATTGTAATTTTCAAAAGTTATGTATTTTAGTCCCGTAAATGAATAGTTTAACCCCAAGAATGATGTTTTCATGTTACCCGGATTTTTCGTACGGATTTTGTGTTAATAGCTATAAAGCGATAAAGTTCAAAAAAATATTCGGATAATCAGATCGAATCGAATATCTAGGATATTTTGAAGGATGATAAGGCAAGGTTAATTATGTCATTTTACATGTCTAAGACATTTTCTTTGTGTTGGAAGAATATGAAACCTTGGATTTAAGTTGATTTTCCATGTTAAATATGAGCCGTTAGAAGAAAAATGACAAGATCGTAATTTTGGAAAATTACAAGGGCAAGGTTGGTAACTACTAGCTCAAGATTAAATCTAGGCCATTGGATTAAGGATGATGAAATGAGGTACATTATGTAAATATAGAATTTTCGGAATAGATCCGGTAGCTCGGTAAAGGTAAAATCGTAATAGAAGTATTTAGTGAATATTGGGAAATCGGATTGAATTGAAATTTCAGAGATTGTTCCATAAGCCATGAAAAATCATAAAATGATACTTATGGAATATTGGTCATTTGAGAAGGAACTAATTTAGTTAGATTATAATGGAATGGCAATTTTGAAACAAACTAGTAAATAAAGACTAGTTGGAGGGCAAATTGGTCATTTGGCAAGGATGGCAATTTTGAAATATTTTTGAAATGTTGAGGACATTTTTGGAAGATGAAATATATATATGGATTTCATCTTGGCCCTTGATTTTGGATGAGATTAAATTAGCCATTGGATTTAAAGGCTAAATTGGTAATTTCACTATTTAAATGAATTTAAAATTTATTTAATAGTTACAAGTGTAATTTAATAGTAAAAAGATGAAAAAAATTTCATATTTTCCAGCCATAAACCATGGAGAAAGAGGAGAAAGAAGAGGGAAATTTCCAAGCTCGATTTAAGCCCCGAATCTTGGTTTTTAGATAATCTTTCGAACTACAAAGTTGTTCTACTCTTCAACTATCTTTTGATGTAAATAATTTATAGAATACTTGCTTGGTTGATGAGATTTGATATGTGGAAGAAATTAGGGTCTATGAACAAATTGGGGCTTTTATGATTTTATGAATCCATGGTTGATTTTAAGTTAGACTCATGCTTGTATGATGTTGGAATCATGTTATTAAGTTGGGATTTAAACCCTACATATTTCGGTTTGCATTAAGAATATTAGGGTTTATGGATTCAAGTCTAACTTAGGGTTTGTGATGTTGGATTAATGATCTAGTGAGCTTGATTTGTTGTTTGGAAGCAAAACCCTAAGTTAAATACATAGGGACCATTTCGGCAAGCTTCAAAATTAAGGGACCAGATCTGATTTTTTATTGAATTTGATGTGTATTTATATTATTAATAATGTTAGAGACATGAAAATGAAGTTAGAATGCTAAACCGACGATTAATCACATTAGTGACCATTTTGACAAATTGTCAAACTTGAAAGGTCTATTCGGCAAAGAGGATATGTAGAAGGAGTAAATCTAATTTTTAGTTAAAATGATGGAATTAATGTAGTAATGTTGATTGGAGGACTAATTTGCAAAGTTAATAAGCTTGAATCCTTATATTTGAAATTTGGTGACCATCTCAACAAATCAAGAGAAATTAGAGAACTAAAGGTTTGAGCCTATTTTTATGAAGGATGTAAATAGAACATATGCATACAAGTTTTATTCTGGTCATTTGAAGTAAAGTGATGGGAATCAATTGACAAGTAGAGAAATAGGGAGAAGTTGGTGTAAGTTAGAAGTTATTTATGGAAAGTTATGTTGGAATTGAATTGTGGCAATAAGTTTAAAATTTCGCCATAAATTCTACAAAAATGGTTAGATGATGAATTTTATACCGTTGGAAAGAATTTTTAGTCTAGTTTCTTTTCCAACAAATGAAAACTGATTTCGAATTTTGAGTTAAAAGATATGAATTTTTATTCGAATGAAGGTTAGAAAAATTATAGAGCAATTTTCTGCCTTGACAGTCTGTGACGTGAATTCAGTGATTTTTCTTTTGTAGATTTTATTAATTTATGTGGCTTATACCGTGAGAACCGTTATCGAATCTAATTTCTTTAGTATAAAGGAAATTAAGATTCAGTATGTATTATGCCCTGTATAAGTAAATCTTTGAAGGTAGCGCAAGCTGTCAGAAAATGAAATTTGAAACATTTTGTATTCAAATGTTAGTTAGCAAGCTCGGAAGAATTAATGGAAGTTCAAATTGGTCACTAAGGACCATAATGAGTTTTTTGAACAATACAAGGAAGAAAGGAAAATATTTGGAAATTTTATATTCGAATGATTATATTAGACAACATGTTTAAGGTATTGTTAGATTTGAATATAACAAATATTTTATTTTATTCATGTGATTAATGAAGTCAAGTCCGAATCAAAGAAGGTTCGAGGTACTATGAAAGAAAGGATTGAGCTAGGACTTAGTGAGGCATTGTGTTAAGTGGCCAAGGTGAGTGCAATTGCATACATATCATGACACATTGATGTTTTATACATCATTGGGATGGCTTGCGATGAGCCTACCAAAATTTTATTTTCATTATATTTATGTCATGGAGCATATAATTGACATAATTTAAATAAGTCAAAAGTTGAATATAAATGCATGGATCACTAGTTATATATGATGTTATATTATGAATGTTATTTCGGGTATGAACTACCCAATGTTAAATTATGTTGATATACATTGCCATGGATGAAATAAATATAGAAAATATGCCCAAGTAAGTCATTGAAAGACAAGGTATAGTTGGCATGCCATAGAGTCCAGCAGCACGCTGCATACTCGGGTTAGCACTTAGTGTATATGGTTAGCACGGCCTTATAAATGTACGGATGGTTAGCACTGCCTTATAAATGTGCGGATGGTTAGCACTACCTTATAAATGTGCGGATGGTGGGCACGACCTTATGTGTATTAGCACTTCGGTGCATATTTGATTCGTGTACACAGGGTCCTCATAGGCTTATATTTGGGCTATGGTTTATTGGTTAATAAAAGATAAACATGTGAACAAGCTTATGAGCTTTTGGAATAAATGGAAAGTATATTGGTAAGAAATTTATATCTGGTTTATATTATGTTAATATATGATTAACATGATGGTAATACATGTCTAGTGATCATGATGCATTTATGCATATATGGCATATTATGACAAATGGACAAGCATGAAAGTCTTATGACATTAGCATGTAGTAAACCATTACTAATGCAATGTGAAAGTTGATGCTTTGGCATATATATATATATATATATATATATATATATATATATATATATCATGTTATATAAACATAGCCATGAAGTCGAATAAAGTTTAAATTATTGTTATTGATTTCCTTTAGTGCCTCACTAAGTTCGTACTTAGCGCGTGTTTGATTGTGTACACGTAGGTAAATCAAGATAAGAGTGAGAAGAGCATTGCATCAATATTGGAAAGCTCAACACGTAATCACAGTAATGACATCCTAATTGAGGTTTGATTATTATAGTTGATAAGTGTTCAAAAGTACTATTTTTATTACCCTTTTTACTCATATTATTGTTAGACTTAAGCTCATATTAGTTGCATAATTAGTCATTCATGCATTAATTCATGTTTCTTTCCACCATTGAGCTTGATTACATAACTTGGTGATTTTTGTGGAAAAAGATGCTGCTTTGGTGTGTTTTTGTGTGTGTGCAGAATCACTTGCCTAAGCAAGGCTAGAGTTAGTTGCCAGGGCAATGCATGAAGGAGATGCCGAGCTAGTTGCCAGGGCAATGCATGAAGGAGACGCCGAGCCAGTTGCCAGGGCAATTGTCGACAAAGAATAAGGTGATATGGTAGTCGAAATTGATGACTAGACAAGCCCAAGATGACGTGGAGCAAAGCTAAATCCCAAAGGAATTTGATTTCCATGAAGAGATTAAAGAAGAATTAAATTCCAAGAAGATAGGAGAAGTTCTAGTAGGAATATAATTATAATAAAGAATTATATTCTTTAAAGATAATTTAATTCTAACTTAACTTCCTCCTCAAAGAAGGACTTTGACCTAGCCCTATAAATAAGAGGCCATATCGTCAACTTAAAAGAAAGCAAGAGGAGGGAAAATTTCGACAACTCCAAAGGGAGAGAGGAGAGAAATTTCGACAAGAGAGCAAGGGGGAGAGAGTTTGATTTCTTCTTCTTCTTCTTTGCTTCCATTAGATTCATGGTTTGGGGATTATTCTTTGTATATCTTTTGAACCCAACCATGAACTAACTTGATTGGTTGGGGTTATTGTGTTTTTGTGGTTGAGAAACAATTGGATTTTGTTTAGGTAATAAGAGTTTGCACTTTCAATTCAAGGTTTACTCATTCTTGGTTCTTATTTTTGTTTGCGAGTGAATTGGGAGAGGGTCTTGTAACTTCATCTATTTATCTAATATCGGGAGAGTTAGATTCAAGAAACGAATGAGTATGGTCTTTATTCAATCTATTGATGGTGAAGATTAATCCGGCTTAGGAATAAGCTAAGGATTTCAACGGCTAAGAGGAGCGCAAGATTGGTTGTTGTCCACCCTTGATTCACGCAGGGATGTATTATCAAGGCATGCACAAGTAGCTAGAGTTTCGACTTAGGGATAAGAAGAAACCATTGAAGAACGCTCTGCCGAACCTTGAAGTTGCTGCCCAGACGCCCAAGTAGTTGCCCAGCTAGTCGCCCAGGCAACCATCGATTAGTTGCCAAGGCAACCCCGCTGTGCAAGTTGCCACAACAACTGAGTTGCCCTTGCACTCTTTTACCAAGACGATCTAATCGGCTATCACACCTCAACTCACAATAACCTGGCCTATTTACTCTATTTTAATTTCATCTATTCTTTTAGTTTATTGCTTTTACTTTACTCGTTAAAATCAACTCCTACTATCAATTGTGTTTTTACTTTTCACAGTGCAGTAACTTAAGCAAAGTGGCCCAAACCAATCCCTGTGGAGACGATACTCGATACTCTATCACTTTATTACTTGCGACGTGTATACTTGCACATTTGCGTAGCACTTATTACACGCAACAATAGTGGCATGTACACTTGCTAAACCTATTTGAGTTGTGATTGGCCTTTAAAGTTCGGTAGGGTTTCATGATAATTGGCGTTTCTGGAAAGATACAAAGTTAAGAGTAAACTCAGGTGATAAGTTGTATGCTAAGATAATTGATTTATGATTGGAACTCGAATAAAAAATTTATTTCGGTTTTAAATAAAGTTAAGCGTGCTTGAGCTAGAGAAATTTTAGGATGGGTGACATTGAGAAATTTTCCTAAAAAAATTAAATTACCCCGATTTTTTATTAAAGAAGTCGTAATATTTTCGATTGGTACCCGGTGTACGGATACGGGAAGGGGATATTACACACTTATTTTAGCAAAACAAAAATTAGACATCTATCTCAAAAAAGTGTATAGTTTGAACATCTATTTTTGAAGCCTATACTTATATAATAAAAAATATTATATAAAAAATATGAGTGAATAGTATGTAGGTAAAAAATATGTACACGTTAATGAAAAAAAAGCAATATATATATATAATAAAAACATGTATTAAGTTAAAACATATACCAATACCTGAACCATGCCCGTTTCTGAGATTTTGGTTGTCCTAGGGCAAATTGAAAAATTAGGCCCCTAATCATGGATTTAAATTATAGTTGCAGTCGTGTTTTCGATCGCGTTACATTTATCACGATTGCGAACATAATAGATGCTATTACGGTTAGGGGTGTTCAAATCCGGGTACCCGAATCATCGGGTAGTTTAAAGTGCGGCCCGTGTCCTGACCCGGGTTTTGCGGGTACCTGTTAGTCGGGTACCCGGAAATTCAGGTATTTGGGTACCCAGAAATAAAAATATGTATTTTTTAAATATAAAAATATTTTATTAGTTTAATATAAAATATAAAAAAGTATGTATTTATAACTTTAATATAAAAATATGTATTTATTAAATATAAAAATATAAAAAAATTTAAGATTTTTTATTAGTTTAATATAAAAATATGTATATTGAATATAAAAAAATTAATTTTAAATATATCTGGGTACCCAATTGTAATCGGGTATCCGAAAATTCTCAATTTTGTGACCCGGGCCCGACTCGGAAATGACGGGCCGGGTACCCGATCTGGGTAAAAAAAATTCTAGGTAAATACCATGTTATTTATGTTCGGGTAGTCGGGTCGGGTATTTTTGAACAACCCTAATTACGGTCACTGCAAGTATCTTAGTTGTGAATTTTTATAATAATATATACTATTATGGACATAACGGTCACGGATATTGCAGTTTTGAGAGGATGTCGCTAACCCTATATAACGATCGTTATAGTGGTTACGAACTGTTATTTAAATCATTGTCCCTAATAAAAAGTGTGAAAAAAAATTAAATTTTAATTGCAGCTCTGTAATAAGTATTGAAAAAAATACTCCTCTATTAACAAAAATTAAAAAAAAAATTAAGAGTATTCCATTTTGTAACCAACAGCTTCAATTCATGTTCCCGTTGATTTGTAAGTTTCAGAATCCATTTCATGTAGCCTGGATTTTCATTGCACTTGGCTTCAAGATGATCTAACTTCTCTTTTACAGTAACTAAACCGTTGTTGTAAGCCATTTGATGAACTCACGATGGATCTTAAGAAAAACCAAGCTCTAGATACCAGTTGTCATGAACCGGATAAAAATTCAGTTAAAGAAGAGAAAAGAAAGAGTTTCAGATGACAGAAGAAGATAAGATTTCATAACCCGGACCTGAACCCATCCATCTTTTAATTTACACGTGATAATTCCTTGGACTAATTAAAACGTTGTCGTATGCTTCTGTCTGAATCAATTGAGCAAATAGCTTCCTTCTTTGCAGTTCCCTTTTACCAATTGAGACTTCAATTCCTAATTCCTTTCTCCCTTTTTGCGCAATCCCTAATTTTTCTTTCCATTCCTTCGACAACCCTAATTCATCTTTCATGATCATAACAGACCTCACTTTGTTTCGTTGTCGAAACCAGCAAAACAAAGCCTTGGCTCTCACCTTACGCCAAACCCAAACGAAAAAAAACCTTTTTTCAAAAAGAAAGCCTAAAAGGGTTTGAAACTACCTCAAGGAATGGCTCTAATGGTTTTCCACGGCGGCTCCTAGACACTAAAGGTAAATCTCTCTATATTTTTCATATCTCACTACTTTTAGAAACCCTAAAATCTTTTCTTTCTCACTGGTTTTTTATTTTTCCACTAGAAAAAATACCCCCTTGTGTGCCTCTTCATTTCCGTTTTATAGTCACATCGTTCCATGTTGATTGGTTATAAAATCTCACTGTTATTTTGTTTTTTTACTAAAATTCCCTGATTTTGTTGCATTCATACACTTGAAATTCACCCTTTCACTCTCTGCCTTTTTCATGTAACGAGGGGGAGGGGACCAATGGTCCTTCATTGATGATGCAATTGTTGCATGCAAAAGGGCATTGAGGACCACGAGTGACAGGGAGATGGAGTAGTTGATTGCAACATTGGTGTCGACGTGGCGTGGGATGAATGGCTATAGACGCTGACATGGCCGGTGAGGTGGCGATGATATGGTGACCGACGAGGTTGATGGCTGCTGAAAGGTCACATGAGGTGAAGGGTTACCAGGTGAAGGTTCTGGAAATAGGGAAGCCTAAGAGTCGTTGACGATGCTAGGGTTATGGGTTGTTGGTATTCATCCAAAGTAAGGTTAAGGTTTGGGCGGGTTGGGCTTGTAACTGGTAGTGGGTAGCTGATGCGGGTTTCATTGTTTGGGTATAGTTGGGTTGTAACTGATTTGATTTGATTTAATTTAGATGTAAATGGACCTTTAGTATTTCAGTTTATTCTTGGGCTTGATGCTTGGACACAAACAATGATTACAACGAGCAACATTAGTCACCTAGCCAATTAGTGGATCTCACATGTACTGTCACGTTAGCATCGTAGATTATCACATTAATACAGTGGATCGTGACGTCAGTATTGTTAACTGTCACTTCAGCAATATAACAATCAACGTCGGTTAAAGGACAAAATGATGAATTGAATGATTTCAAGAGCAAAGTTGATGCAATTAAAAGGTAAGTGTAAAATTGCTTATTTGAATTTAATTAAAGGGCAAAATGACCCTTTAAATCTTCTTTTAATCATGTTTTTGTGCACATTTCATAATCATGAAATATTTTTTTTTATAATTACTTAAATTTTATGCATGAGTATTTTGTTTAAATATTGTTTCAACATCTATAACATGCCCATATATCATAACCATTCATGTAGACATGTTTTGGTAGGGGTTTGAGGCATTTTTACATCACTTTTTGATCAAATTGTGCAGTAAGTATTGATATTGTTCTTACAATATCGATAATGACTTCATCCAATATCGATACTACTTCAATAATATTGATACTCAATAAAGAGAATTATTACTGCTTGTCGAGCTTATGCAAAAAGAAGTTACGTTTTTTATATTATTTCAATTCTAACCGTAAGAGTGTCATTTTAGCACCTTTTCACTCTCAAAAGTCATTTTCTCTTTAAAACATTTTTAAAACTCTAAATTTTTCTCCAAAACTACCCCATTCACATCAAATTGTACAATCTCTCTCTATCTCTCTCCTTCACTAAATTAAGGTAAAACCTGATCTTTTCTTCTATTTAATTATTTCATTTTCGTGTGTGTATATATATACACTACAGCAAAATAGGCTTTTAGAGACATGTTTTAGCCCTATAGCGGCGTTTTAAGCTCCGCTAAAAACCCTCATGGCGCTAGCAAGAGCGTTGCAAGAAGCACCGCTAAAACAAATGCCACAATAATTAACGACATTTGTGAACAAAAAAACGTTGCAAAAGGTCGAGATATATAGTGGCGTTTGTTTTTCCAAACGCCACTAAAACCTTATCTTTAGTGGCGTCTGTTCTTCAAAACGCCGCTAAAACCTTATCTTTAGTGGCGCTTGTTTTAGAAAACGCCGTTAAAAACTTTATCTTTCATGGCATTTGTTTTAGCAAACACAGCTAAAAACCTTATCTTTTGTGGTGTTTTTCTAGCAAACGTCGCTAAAAACATTGTCTTTAGTGGCGTTTGTTCCTCCAAACACCGCTTTTGACAATGTATCATCTTCCCTCACCTCATTACTTAGCTCGACAATTTATACTTATAATTTGTTTTTTATAAAGTTTTAATAAGATATAAATGGAGTCGATGTGGGATTTAAACATTTAAATCCTATTGATGATATATCGGTCTATCGCGACGTTTTTACAAAAAACGCCACTAAATGTACAAAAGTTATGCTAAAAACCTACTTTGATGTAGTGATATATATATATATATATATATATCAATTATGTTTAGTTTTAACTTAATACATTTTTTTTTGTTGATCTTTTCATTTTTTGAAATTACTACTTATAAATATAAACATCTATCTATCTATCTATATATACTACTTTTACATATATTTTCTATATATATAATTACTATCTATCTACATTTTTATATTTATTTATTATATATTAGTATTGTCTTGCTCGGGTGGTGTGTCTTAGGTAGTCGAGACATCGCTCTGCGCCAGGTTTGTTGTTGTGTCCAGCTCCTTATGTTGTGTGGGGATGGGGACATCTGCTACTAGATCAACAGACACTTGTTCTTCAGTCGAGAGTGTGGTTGATATTGTTCAGAATGGAATTGCTGCTTTAGCAGTAATCTGCATGGTAGTTGTTAACTCCTCAAAAGTACTATTTTTCATATATATATATATATATATATATATATATATATTATCATGCTTTTGTTTGACTTTGAGTACATATTTGTGCATTTAGTTAGTAGAATCATGCATTTGCATATAGGAGTTAGGGAATGTTTTATTTGCCAGAGTAAATGTGTATTTCCTTGCATATAGTTTTTGGTGATAGGAGAAAGCAAGGCTATAGTTCGTGATCTCTGCAGTTGTGCTACTGTAGCTGGTCATCTAGTTGTTGTATCCTATGAGTCTGACGATCAAAAATCTCAAGCACTAAGGAGTGACCAAAATTTTGTAAGAAACTGTGTAGCTACAGGCCTCAATTTGTTCCCAGTTAGTTTGGTTTTAAATATGTTGTATCTATATTATGTTGTTCGATTAATAATAATATCAATATTTGATTTTATTGATTATTTTAATTCTTGGATTAATGCTTCTCTAACAGATCTGCGTTAATTGATACATCTATTTATAAACCTGGTACTTGAATGCTTGGATGGCTCATATATGGAGAATCATTGGTGTAGGAAAAAATAACAAAGAATTCAATACATTAGCTAACGTTATGTTTTATTGGATAAGGAATGTAATAGAATAGCAGTAACTAAAACAGGGAATACATCTTAATAACTCGCAAATTTTGCACTTGATTGATTTAAGTTCACTTAAATAAAATCAGACTTCAACACAGGTTAGGGCTAACGATTTACCTTCAGTACCTGAAAGAAGTAAGAAGCAGTCTTGTGGTTAGTATTTTAGTAGACCCAAAAGTAATTGGAAATAGAAAGGGGATTGCAACAGTTAAAAGATTGTTGCATTATGAACATCTGAAGAACACTTTCGTCGTGTCTTCTTCATCTGTTTCTGAACAAACGGGTGATATGATTTTTAATTATAAAAGGATTATATATATGTGTGCGCGAGCAAAATAAAATAAATAAATTTAATTTAATATTTTTTTATATCCACGTGGATCAAAGATTCGAATTATGTGGATTTTATTTATTGGTAATTATTTTATATACTAGTAGTGAAAATTAAAATTTTTCACAAGTGCCTTAGTTAGAAATTTATTTTAGGTGTAGGATTTAAGGGTTTGAGATTAGAGGTTTTGAATTTAGTGATAGTGGTTAGAATTCATGGTTTAAGGTTAAAATTTAGGGTTATAGGTTAAAACCTAAATCATTACCATATTACCCTAAAAACTAAACCCTCAATTCTAACCATAAACCATGGATTATAACCATTATCCCTAAATTCAAAACCCCTAAATCTTACACCCTCAAATGAATCCCTAAACCCTAAAAATAAAGCACTCATAAAAACTTTTAATTTCTACCATCAGTATATTGAATATAAATTCTTTATTTATTAAGGCAGGTCAGACTTCCGTTACGGTCTGATGACTAAAATGTTATAATCAATAACGTTGCTTTTTTAAATTGAGTGACCAAAATAAAACACCTGGAAAATTAAAAGGGACTAGCCATGAAGTTTACCCAAAAGTTAAAAGAGTCCTAACGAACATGGCAAATGGCGCAGAAAGCAGAAAGCAGACAGACATCTATCTATTTAGCTAATAAAACAAGTAAAACAAATTCGAATGTTTCTTTTGTTGTATGGTTAAGCAGATTATCTCTTTTTGTCCTTCCATTGCCTTTAGATTCTGCTATTCAAAGGTTGCAAGAGACGGACAAGAACAAGTCCAAGGTAAGTTTTTTACTCAATTTCGTCTACCAGAGTCTCGTTACCAGTAGAACATGCGAAAACAAAATTGGTTACATTTTGGGTTTTTCTAGAATGGAGTAACTATGGGTTCTTTTTTGTTTATAAATGTTAAAATAGTGCGCTTTATATCAATGTCATTTGGTTTCCGTACTTGAGTGTTGGGTGTTTGCTTCTTTGTGTTTCATGCTTCTCTGAGCTGTAGTTTTCAATGTAAAAATGTTCGTCAAGAATAATGAGAGGAATGAGTAGGGTAAGCTAATAATTTCTTCCTTGATGATCCCTTTGAATTTGTTTTTGAGAATCCAGCGAAGATTTAAGACAAAAAGAAAGGTTAGGAGTTGGAATCTGAAACTAATGAACCAAGCAATTGCAGGAATGTGTTCTTTGTCTGATAGTTATGTTTTTGGTTCCACTCAATGGAAACAGAATGTGGAAATGGATGGGCTGTTGAGGAATTAGTGTTGGATATTGTCAAACATAGTTGTGTTTGGTAGTAATTTTTGACATATTGTTTAACAATGGAGAAAAAGAAAGGATAGTGATGTGGTCATTGTCATGTAAATATGTTTTAGTGTCACAAATTTGTCAACAGAGTAGAGCTTGTTGAAACGTGATTCTGACTTTTGATCAATTCATTGATGACAAAAGTTCGGTAGTAGGTTAAATTTCCGGCCATTCATGTGTTAGCTTTTCATATATTTTATTTTCAACTTTTTAGAAAAGTTTGGTATATCTAGTCTTTGAGTATTTAAGCTAACGTTGTTGGCTGGGGGTAATACCCTTTAATAAGTTGTATTTAATATCATAAAGACCGAATGTAATTAAAGTAGTGCGTTCTGTTGATTTGGACTGAAGTTATTTCCTTTAACTGACTAAAGGGAAGTTATTTGGTTCATCTTACGGAGGGACAGTTCTTGAACAATAAGTTGATGCCAGGCATGTATTTCTTAATCACTTGCCTTAAAGTTTCTAGCTGCAATAATTTTCTGGGAGTTCAACAACTAAATTGCATGAGCTTGTCATGCACAAGAAATGAAAAGAGTAAAAAGTTTGGATTTGTCAACGTTTCATATGTTTCCAATTTAATGTGCTGTCTCGGGATACAAGAGTGTCATCCACTCATGTAGGATAAGTTATGGAATACACTTTTGCATATAACTGCAGGAACACAGTTGACCTCTCATTTTTCTTGTAGTGTTTTGCACTAAGTCAAAGGAATTGCTTCTTTCCTCTCCATCAGAAAAGTAGAAACAGCGAGCAATGCGCTCGAAGGTGTTACTAATAGTTTGCTAAAACATTAGCTGTAATGTACTCATTTTAATCTCATAACGACTAAAGGAACATGCTAGTACTAGAATTATAGCCAGATCATATGGCATTTTTTGAACAGACCAATTTAGTGGTGATGGATCTTCGAAAACGAGTTTGTAGAAAGTGTGGGTTGACTTCCAGAAAAGGAGTTGATGGCTTATACATATAGATATAAATGCATGCAATTGTCAAAGCTACTAATTATGCAGATTGTGACATTTACCTCAGTTGTACATGTTATTGGCTTTAGTCTGCCAATGAGGAACAGGTTCTTAATTAATGCTATGAGTTTTATGAGCTCAAAGTGAATGAAGCCTAATGGAGATGCTTAGGTATGAAAGTTATTTGGTTCAAAAGATACTTGGTGGGTACAAAATCCATGTTGTTGAGTTAAGCTTTTACTGTTAGCTCAACTCGTTGATCATGCGCTGAAAAAAAAATTGTAATCTGGTGATAAAGGGATCAGTCTAGGGCATTGCATGAACATATGGGCTCAATTTGGTATTCTGGTTGCTAAACAACTCATACTGTGGGCAAAAAAAAGGAAAGCTTTGATCCTACCATTAATTGAGGTGCCACAAATGTATAGTTTCAATATATGTATATTAATTAGAAGTCAACTAATGTTTTATAGAAAAGGTTTGTGTTGGGAGGTAAACTAGCTCACTCAGGTTGTGGCAGGCAGCAATAATTCCTTCCTAATTTCCAAAGAGTTACTTGTTGCATCTTTTTGGGCAATGAAGGAGGGATACGTAATGATGATGCATAACCAATTTTTAGGAATGGTCTTTACTGAAACTGCTTTCTGTACTGATAGTTGTCCCACAAAAAGCAGAGGTCAAAAATTTTAAAGAAAATATTTGGCAGGTTCCATTTTTCAAACATGTTGAATTCAATACTATGAACCTCTTTGTAGTCGCAAAATGAAATTCCTTGTTACTTTTCATTTTATCATAATCTGTTAAAACTTTTAACGGTTTTTACATTTTATTTTTTGTTGTCTCCACTCCCAAGTATATTGAATAGGCAAGGGAAAATTATCATGTTCGATGTGGATTGACTAGAGCATTGACTATTATTGCTTGTTCGGTAAGTAAACCATTGATGTTTTGTTCAAATCTTTTGAAACGGCGTTGGAGATCAGCTGTCATCACTCTATGTAAACAAGTGAACTTGCGAAGATTTTTCAAGGTTGTGACCTCTAACCTAAAATGATCCAAAATGCTTCTAGGACCCTGTAATATACTTTGTAATACTGGATTTATAGATTGAGCTTATATATAATCATATGTTCATAAACGGTAGAGCAAATCAACCATGAAACTTGAGCTGGAATGGTATATTATTTTATGGCTTCCTTTTGCTATTGTATTATTAAAAATCGATGATTATCAACTCTTTTTGAATATATTAATACACTTGAACTATGTTGTAGAAGGTGACTTCTACTTATTAGATGGAGTATGAATCATGTTTCATTGGGCAGGATACTTCTAGTTGAGTTAGGACTCAACCTTTGTTCAGCTTACAACTATATTACTTGGACTTGGGTGCTAGTGTCGGATATGAGTATGTACTTTTTTTCTAAGGTTTTCCATGGACTTGGAGGATCTTGAAAGGTCAATATCCAATACCTATATATGTGTCTTCATAGGATACAAGTGTCAAACAAGGACACTTCCAGAAAAATGAATTGACGGAGTTAACAAAATACATCACCGAGGTATGCATGACTATTTGATTACGAGCAGTCCAACTCCCTGGTGGTGTACAGGCATTCATAACTATGACTCAACAGAAAATTGGCTTAGATGTTTAGCGAGTCGACGAACAGATGGGCTGACTACATTTTTTTCTTGTTTGTCATTTTGTGCGTGTTATTATTTTTTAATGAATCCGCTGCTGTTCCGTAATCTTCTTCAAACTCTCTCATATTTCTTCATTTTGTTTTGAGTTATTTTGTTTCCTTGAATCCAGGTTATTTGGAATGGTGTTTAGTTTTTCAATGGGGATTCAGTAGAGAATGATGGAAGTACACCTTCACACTGAATAGACATAAAATAGCAGTAACAGATATCTGTACAAGAACAATGGGATATTTCCCAGCTTTGATTTTCTTGAAAAAAAAATAATCCTATTTTACATAAAATGATCTCTTTTGATCTTTGCTTATTTGCTATTACATCTCCTTTAACGTACATGTTGGAAGGTGAAAACTGCTACTTACTAAAGTCAGATTTTGCTCATGTTTGTGGTATATGCCACATGAAGGGCTGTTTACTTACAGATATTGCTCAACTCAGGTCCAGTTCATTCGTTCCCATCCCAGGGAGGTTCTTCCAGATCGTTAACCATCTCCCAAATATCATCTTCACTTGCTTCTGGTGGATCAGAGTGGTTTCCTCCAGAATGTGAATCGCACGAGGGGCTTGTTATCTCCGTCATAGAGGCTCTTTCAGAAGATGTTGCAGTCCTGTTGTGGTGAAGTTGTGTTCCTCGTGACACAGGCTCGAGGGGTCGCCTATCGAATGCTCGAAAGCTGCCTGATACCACGTAGACTCGACACAAACTGAATTCGTGCCTCAACTGCATTTAGAAAAAGGTAAACAAGCAAATGATGATTAGAAATGGAAGAAGTTTGTATTGTGTTTTAAGCCTAGAAGAACACTATGTAACTATATATATATATGTGTGCGTGTGTGTGTGTGTTTACCATTGGAGTTGCTGTGACAGCAGATGGGTCGGTCACTGCTTCTATGGCTCTATACTCATTCATCTTCCATTTAGTTTTCTTCCCAGAAGGAGCTTTTCCCTTATAAAAAACCATTGTTTTCTTCATTCCAATAACTCCGTCATCTGATGAGTAGACATAGCTGGGAGACCCTGTCGCCTTCCAATATCCAGAAGGCGTAGTTCGGTTAGCTCTCCCTCCCCGAGCTTCCCTCTCTTGTCTTGGTGTGAAGTAAAACCACTGCTCAGTGTCTGCTCTACAAAGCTTCCCAGCATGCTCTGCAAACATATCCCAATTCCCGAGAAATAAAAGGTGAACTAGTTAATTACTGTACCATTCTTTTTCAAGTTTCAACATATACATATATATAGCAGTCATGAATGTAATGAGCAGTGAAGAAGACCATACGAGGAAGGTCCCACGGCTCGACATCGTAAATGTTGAGAACTGGGATAACAAGGTGCATCTGTTGTGTTTTTCCATCTAACTGGTTGCGTAGGTAGAAGGAAACTAACTCTTCTTCTGTCGGAAAAAACCGAAAACCGGTCGAGAGCTCCATTTTTAGATAGTAATATGTTGTTCTTGAGGGGTTTTGGTTGAAATGAGGTGTGGAGGAGGTTTAAATAGGCATTAGAGATGATGTAAGAGGTTATTTCCGAGTGAAATTGGAAATTTGTGAGTGTGTTTAGGATTGTTGGAAACTTCCACGCGGTTATATGATGGAGCATGATACGATAATGTCCTTTTGTCCTATAATTTTCATCCACTTGTCCCCATCTTACTTTCCATCCAATGAAATCTAATGTTGAAGTAGTCAGCCCCACTTTTTCTCTTTTTTTTTTTCTTTCCTTTTTCCTTTCTATTTATCATGAGTTCATGGGTGGGCTTTGAGTTGCCTGTGGCCCAAATTTCTAAAAAGGTTCTGGCTTGATTTACTGTTTATATTAGGGGTATACAAAACTTGACTCGACTAAAAGAATCAAATTATTTAACTCGACTCGTAATTTTATAAACTTAATTCGACTAGAAAAAGTTATAATAAAGTTTGAGTTATAATATGAAAATTCGAATAACTCGAGATTTTTTTGTAATTAGTGGATTGATTTTTAAGTTCGAGTCGGGTCGATCAATTCTGGTCGATATATTTATCACATATGAATATATGTATATATGTGAGTGTGTATTGTATATGGTTATAGAATGTCATTTAAATTGGAACTAATAAGTATCATAACATTATACATGTTTACAATTAAATTTGAACGACTCGACTTACTCGAATTTCATAAACTCAATTCGAAAAAAAATTCATATAAAGTTTGAGTTATAAAATAGGACTTTTCAACTCAACTAACTCGAAATTTTTTAACTCGACTGACTTGATGAAATGTTCATCCTTAATTTATACCGTTAAAAAGTATATTTAGTATTTATATATTTTAATAATTAAATTTAAATACAAATAAAAATATTTTCAAAATTAATTAATTTATATTTGAGTTAAGCCGGGCCGAGGTAAAAAAGTCATTTCCCAAGTGTAGTCCTAACAGATTCGACCAATTAGGTTGGACGAGTTGCCTGACCCAAAAACAAGTTTATGGCTTTGGTTGTTATTATTTTTTAATTATTCACTCCGTCCTATTAAAGTTATCTCTTTTAAAATTGTCTCATTACAATTATTTATTTAAAAAATTCATCAACTTTTACAAGCCATATTTTTTTATACCTTTTTTAATTTCCCAACAAAAATAAAATTTAACTTTTCAATAATAAAATTGTCATTTTAATTACTTTGCATCATATATCTCATAATTTTTTTGTCTAAAACTACGTAAAAAATTTAGAGACTAATTTGACTAAAATTACCAAGTTCAAGAGTCAAAGGTCGATTTAACCAAACTTACTCATATTTTAATAGCTTTATAAGATGTTATCTGGTCATACTTTTTCTTAACAATTTAAAAATGCATACACTTTATAAATAAAATTGTTTGAACTCGAATAGGTTAAGATTAACATATTTAACCAAACTTACGCATTCTATGTTTTAAGCCTCCAATATTTGCATATATATATATATATATATATATATATATTACACGTAAGATATTTTAGGTAGAAGAAATAGCATGTTAGCATACAGCTGAGCAATCTACAGTGTCCATCTGATTTGATGGGAGTGGATGACATGGTCAACTCACCCCTAAGTTGTTATAATCAGGGAAATAGGCCTCTCATTTTTCTTTATTATTCAATTCAGTCCATTTTTATTTTATTATTTCGAGAGCTGAAAATATAGTTTTGAGATATAATTCACATATTAAACAAGTAATACTAATTAGCGTTAATTTTAGCTAGATGATAAAATGATTTCCACTCTTTAAATGCAATTACATGTTTATTTTAATTGTAGTACCTTTCTATAGAGTTTAAATCCAAAACTGTCAACATAAAATCTGAAATTCTAAATTACTTCAATGATGGGGAAAACAAAGAATTTCCTCTCTCTTTTTTTTTTTTTTACATAACCACTTAAAGTATATCCCCTTGAGTCATTTTTTGGCTTAAAAGAAATAAATAATTTGGGTTTTTTAATCATAAGGACCGAGTCTTAGCATATCTAGTGGGATTTTAGTGAAAACGACATAATCTACAAAATAATAATTAATAATATAACATGTATCAGAACCACAAACCTTGATAATATTTGCGAGTGTTTTACTTTTCAAAGCCCATTTTTTGTTTTGGATATATCCGCGTGAAAGGTACCAACCACCACACACACGCCTGTCTTAAGCCATACATGCAGATTTCTACTTCTTTTTCTTTTCCTTTTGGGTAAACATTCATTTTAGTGCCCAAATTTGGATTATATTTTAGTTCCGTGCCCTAGATTTGTTTTTGTCTAATTAAGTACTTGAACTTGATCTCAATGCTCAGTTTGACACCTTAACTTTGTTTAGTTGATCGAACAAACGAAATTGGCCAAAAAGGGGGGGGGGTGAATTGAAAATTTTAAAAAATATCTGGAAGGAAGGTGCAAAAAATAAACGTGCAATAGAGATTTAGAGTGGTTCAACTCCTTCAATGGAGTCTACATCCACTACCTTAGCTGCCACACTAAGGATTTCACAAATTCACTCAATTTGTCTTTCCTTTGAGGATAAGGAGTAACCTTACAACACTCACCAAGATTTATATCCCCAAATCTTGTGAGACTCTTTCCCAAAGATACAACAAATGAGCAAACCTAAGAAATCTCACTAGGTAGGTGTTTGCAATAATTAAGCACTCTCTCAAACCCGAAACACTTGAAATGAATAAATACAATAAGAACAATCAAGTGTTTACAAGAGAAAAATAGGCCAAATAAGCTATAGTAGACTTTGAATATGCTTGAATGCTTTTGGGTAGTTGTCTTATTGTTGAAGAAGCCTTGGGGATTTGCTGTTATATCCTCTCATTGATTTCTAACCGTTTGAGTTGTTGGAGTCTTGATTATAGCCGTTGGGAGGGTTTTTTCCCGCATTAAATGCAGCGTATCGGTAATTGTTCAAAAATAGACATAGTCGTTATCTAATACATAGCGTATTGGTATATGAACTGGGCGTATCGGTATGGGACATTCCATACTAGTACTAATAGCCGTACCGGTACTAAAATAGCTCATTGAAAAATTTTAAAACTGTACCGGTACTCAAAAGTACCGTACCAATACTAAGTTGAATCCGTATCGGTGCAAAAGTCGTATCGATACAGAAAGAGCTTACTGTCAAATTAAAAACAAAGGCGTACGAGCACGTATTCAAGCCGTATAGGTACTCGAAGGCCAAAATGGCCTTTTGAGTACTTTTAAACTTGTAAAATCATTTTGAAACCATTCCAAATGACTTAGATAAATTTTGATCTTTTAAAATATGTCATTTGAACAATTAGCTCTTTTCAACTTGGTATTTGTGAGTTATTTCAATATTTTAAAATTTTATTTAAAATGTTTCGAATATAAAACCTTTGTTATATCAAAATCAATATGTATATTAATTCAACAATCTCCCCATTTTTATATAACAAAACTAAAATAAATTTTTAATAAAACACTCCCCCTTTCTTTTTGAATAAATGCCTTAAAAATTTTAACAAAAAATTCTCCCCTTTTTGTTAGATCAAAATCAAAGTGATGCACATGATAATAATCTGGCTGAGGATACTTTGAGGTCTTCGCTTATTGTTAAACCTATATTTGATTTTAATATAGCAAGGATTATTTTCTAAAAAAGAATAAATTTTTAAAGTACTCAATTTACTCACTAAATTGACAGACATTCGAACTTAAATACTTTCTAAGTCAAAATCTTAAACCCTAAATATTTTCTAAGTGTTTTGGTACTCAAAATATCCAATTTGGTATAGGAGTACCAATACGGCCTATGGTGTATCAGTACGGATTTTTGCTACTGGAAAACTGATTTATGCTTAAATGCTATAGGGTATCGATACGACTATGCGCGTATCGGTACGCCTTTTTGAAACTTGAAAACAAATTGCTATGGAGAATCGGCACGGAATATAGCGTACCGATACGAGGGTTAAAGATTTTCTAAATTTTTGCATTTATTATCCGACCGTTGTTTTGTCAGTTTTATTAGAACCATAAGTTTTGAAAAATGGTTATGCGTACCGATACCCTCAAAGGCATATCAATACGACTTTTTGATCAAAACTTCCAAGGATTCAAGTGAGAAAAATCGGTATCTATATGGTACGGAACGTACCGATACCTTTTGTAAGTTTTTCACTCTGTATCGATACGGCTGATCGCGTATCAATGCCCCTTTGTTGCAACAACTTTTTCTTCTTATGGCAGGTATTGATATGGCTATTTGTGTACCGATACCTAGTGTTGCCAAATAGCATTTATTGCAGGAAAAATGCAGCCCAACATCTATAATCAATATCCTAACTACCCAAACATCTAAAAATCAACGAGGGGTATAAAATCAAGTTTCCAAAGCTTCTTCAACAACTATTCATCAAGCCTAAAGCATTCAAGCACACATCCAACATCTTTGAGCCTTTTATTGTCAAATCTTGTAAACCCACTTGAGTGATCTCAAATTGTAATCTTTTATTCAAGTGTTGGGATTGAGTGAACCTTAATTGTGTAAACTTTTCTGCCTTTATGAAGTTTTTCTTAGTTTGTTAAGTTTGTAATTTTCTTTGTGAGTGTTCTTAAGGTTTTGGGGTATAAACCTTAAGGAAGTTGTAAGGTTATCTCCTTAAGCCTCAAAAGGAAATCAAATCTAGTGGATTTGAGAAATCCTTAGTGTGGATAGCTAAGGTAGTGGATGTAAACCTTATTGAGAAGGTTGAACCATTCTAAATACCTTGTGTCATCTTTTATTACTTTTGCAATTTGCTTCGACCAAAATTTTAATTGGCAATTCACCCCCATCTTGGCCACTTGCATTGATTGTTCATCCCAACAATTGGTATTATAGCTACACTCATTGGAAGGCTTCACATCTTCTTGAGTAGATCCTACCAGTGTTCAATCAATTAACAAATCAAGCCATGGCCTCTACCTCCGGACACCACTTAGAGGAATCACAATCTATCTCCAGACCACCTTATTTCAATAGGGTAAACTACCACTATTGGAAGAATATAATAAGGATCTTCATCAAATCAAATGACTACCTCCATTGGGATGTAGTGGAAGATGGACCAACTATTTTGATAAAGGAAGAAAGAGACTAGCGTGTTCCCAAGACAAGGCAAGAATACACCAATGAAGATCGAAGGAAGTTGCAAATCAACAATAAAGCCATGCATATTTTCTTTTGTGCTCTTGGACCGGACGAGTACGCCAATATGTCTTTTTGTACAAGTGCAAAAGAGATATGGGGCAAGCTAGAAGTTACTTATGAGGGCACCAATAAATTGAAAGAGACCAAGATTGGACTCATCAATCTAAGTTATGAGAACTTCAAGATGAAATCGGATGAAGATATCACTAAGATGGTTGATAGATTCTCCTAATCGTCAACGGGCTTAAAGGCTATAGAAAAGTCATTTCAGAAGACAAGCTTGTTTGGAAGCTTATCTACTCTCTTGCCGAGTCATGAGACTCAAAGAAGATCGCCATCATCGAATCTAAGGATCTTAAGACCTTGAAGCTTGATGCTCTTTTAGGGTCTCTTCTCACTCATGAGATCATGAAGAAAGAAAGAGAAGAAGAGAAGAAGAAGACAGAGAAGAAGGAAGAGAAAAAGATAGAAAAGAAAGAAATAGAGAAGAAAAAGATGGGAATTGCTCTCAAAGCCTCACAAGTGGAGAGCGATTCAAGTGAGGAAAAAGATGAAAAAATGGCTATGCTAGCCAAGAGATTCATAATTATGAAATCTAACCATGGAAAGAAGTTCCAACGAAGGGAGGGTTTTAAGAAAAAATCAAAAGAAGAAAAGAATGACCAAATCGTTTGCTATAAGTGCAAAAGGCTGGGACACATCAAGTTTGATTATCCCCAACTAAAGAAGAAGATCTTCGGGAAGTAGAAGAAGTTCAATGAATATGTAGCTACTTGGAGTGATAAGGACTCATATGATAATGAAGAGCAAGAAGTAGCTAACCTTTGTCTCATAGCATTGGAGGAGGATCCTAAGGTAACCTCAAAATCATCTAATTTTGATTTTACTTTTGATGAGCTTCAAGAAGCTTATGATGAGTTGCAAGAGGTTTACGATGAGTTAGTTTTGAAGTATAAAGAATAACTTTTGAAAAATAAGAAAACAAATTTTGATTTGAAAAATCAAAATGATTCTTTATCCAAAACCAATGTGGAACTTGAAAGGAATATTGTGGATATGCATGCAAAATAAAAGGATTTTGAAAAGAAAAAACAAAACTTGCATAACCTACTTTCAAAAGTCTATGATGATCACCAAAAGAAAGTAAGTGATCCTAAAGCTTCTTTAAACAAGGCTGGGACACCTCGTTTTGAAAAATAAAATCATTCGAAACTGAACCATGTGAGAAGAAACTTTAATGGATACAAACATAAAGGCTTTCAAAGGCCCTCTAATGGTAAGAAAATTAGAAGTGTTTGGGTTCTTAAGGAACTTGTTACTTCTAATAAAATTGATGCTATTGCTTCTTGGATTCCCAAGGGAACCAAGATTTTTGGAGCTAATACTCATGAACCCAAAAGAATTTGAGTACCAAAGTCAAGAATTGATTCTATGTTTGTAGGGGCATTCCTACAAGGCTAAAACTTCAAGTGCAAACTCATGGTACCTTGATAGTGGATGCTCAAGACACATGACCGGAGACAAGATTCGATTCTTGGAGCTAAAACCAAAAAGTGGAGGAGTAGTGACTTTTGGGGACAACTCTAAAGGCCACATTGAAGGAATTGGTTCTATTGGTAATCACTCTTCTATATTCATTGATAATGTTTTATATGTCAATGGTCTTAAGCATAATCTTTTAAGCATAAGCTAATTGTGTGATAAAGGTTTCAATGTCAAGTTTGATTTAAATGGTTGAAAAATTATTGACATTGCATCTAACAAAATTGTGCTTATTGGTCATCGTATAGGAAATACAAACATGATGCATCTAGATGACATTCATATTTCAAATGCATGTTTTGCTGCAAAAGATGAGCATGAGTCTTGGTTGTGGCAAAAAATTGATTTTAAATGATCTAGTAAGAGGTTTGCTTAAAATCATGTTTTTTCTTGACAAAATTTATGATGCATGTGCTAAAGGCAAACATAAAAGAGTTTCTTTTAAATCTATTAATGATGTATCTACAAGTAGAGTTTTACAATTAATCCATATAGATCTTTTTGGCCCTATTAGGACTATGAGCTTGGTTGGAAAACAATATGTATTTGTTTTAGTTGATGACTACTCTAGATTTACTTGGGTTCTATTTTTAAGTACCAAGGATGAGGTTTTAGAAAAATTCATCACATTTTCAAAAGCAAACCAAAATGAGTTGGTTACTCCATTTCTCATGTTATTAGTGACCATGGAATCGAATTTCAAAAATCTTGGTTTTGAAGAGTTTTGTAACTTAAATGGAATTAGCCATAATTTTTCGGCTCTTCGAACACCTCAACAAAATGGGGTTGTAGAGAAGAAAAATAGAATTTCAGAAGAAATGGCTAGAACAATGCTTTCTGAAAACAAAATGCCTAAGTATTTTTGGGCGGAAGCCATAAATACCCCTTGTTATATTGTCAACCGTGTAATGATTAAGCCAATTTTGAGGAAAATACTTTATGAGCTCATCTACAAAGCTTGGCAAAGATGAAAGAGGCAAATATGTTGATCTTAAGCTTTATAGATCTATGATAAGTTCTTCAAAAATAGAACTTTAGAAGAAATGGCTAGAACCATGATTTGTGAAAACAATTTGCCTACGTATTTTTGGGCGGAAGCCACAAATGCCGCTTGTTATATTGTCAATCGTGTAATGATTAGGCCAATTTTGAAGAAAACACCTTATGAGCTCATCTAAAAAGCTTGACAAAGATGAAGGAGGTAAATGTGTTGATCTTAAGCTTTATAGATCTATGATAGGTTCTTTGTTATCTTACCACAAGTAGACCAAATATCATGTTTAGTGTTTGTTCGTGTGCTAGATTTCAAGCTAGTCCTAGAGAATCACATTTACAAGCCATTAAGAGAATCTTTAGATACCTTAGAGACACCCCTTTGGTATCCTAAAGACTCGTCCTTTAGTTTGCATGCTTATTCGGATGCGGATTATGGAGGTTGTAAGATAGATAGAATGATTACCTCCGGTAATTGTCAATTCTTAGGTAACATGTTAATCTCATGGTTTTCTAAGAAGCAAAATAGCGTAGCGCTATCTACCATTGAGGCGGAATATATTTCGACCGGTAGTTTTTGTGCTCAAGTCCTTTGGATGAAGCAATAACTCTTAGATTATGGAATTGATGTAAGTATAATCCCTTTAATGTGTGACAATACTAGTGCTATTTGTATCACTAAAAATACCATCCAACATTCTAGAACCAAGCATATAGAGATAAGACAACATTTCAATAGAGATCATGTCTTGAAAAATGATATTGTTCTAGAATACGTAGACATCTTACACCAACTAGAGAATATCTTTACCAAACCTTTAGATAAAGAGCGTTTTTGGACTCTTAGGAGAGAGTTAGGGCTTACTAGCATTTCTTGAACCTCATAGCCTTGTTTTTGTTCTTAAAATTTGCTTGAATTTGGTTGATATTCATGCTTGTGTGATCTTGTTCCTATATGAATCTATTCATGTTGTTAGGGGGAGTTTGTATCATTTCTTGCCCATTCATGTTGCTCTCATATCATAATCATGCACTTCAATTCGAGTAAAATCAAATTTTTGGGTCCTTTACAGCAAAATCTATCAAATTTGGTCAGAGGGTATTGATACAAGGGTAGCAATATCGATGTGGGGTATCAGGGGTAGCATTTCAGTACAGATGAGTCTGTACCGGTACGGGTCGAGGATTGGTACAAGTGATCTCATACCGGTACGTGGTTTCAGTACATATAAAGTGTGTATCGGTACGCGTATCTGCCGAAGCCTTAAATAATGGTTTCCTTATTCAAATCAAATACAAACTTTTTCTTTTTAAAACCCTAGCCGAAAACTCTATATAAACTCTTCAAATCTCTCAATTTTTCATCAAAATTTATCAAATATCTTTGGGGGGCTTTTGATTTCAACTTCAAACCCAACATATTGGTCCTGAAATGACTATCTGAAAAACTCCCACAAAATCTGACTAGCTGGGATAACTTTTTCCTCTACCTCCCACCAATTCTGGGCCTCACCCTACAGCAATGATACAATAGCTCTCAATTTTCAGCCAGTAGGATATTCTATCTCCACAAACAAAAGTTAAAGTTTCTTCAGCCAATACTCTGCATTAGCCGGGTTTGTACCCGACTTGCCATCAAACATGGTCATCCCCGCAGCTAAGAACTCAGAGATTATTAGACTTCATGGGGTGTCGTTGTCCATTATTTCTAATCGGGACTCAAGGTTCACAGTGAAGTTCTGGAGGTCTCTTCATACTGCTTTGGGTATTCGGTTGAATTTCAGCTCTGCTTATCATCCACAGACCGACGGCCAGTCTGAGCGGGTAATCCAAATTCTTGAGGATATGTTGAGAGGATGTGTTATGGATTATAGCGGTAGTTGGGAAGATTTCTTACCGCTTGCAGAGTTCGCTTACAATAATAGCTACCAAGCTAGTATGAAGATGGCACCGTATGAGGCTCTGTATGGGCGTAAGTGTCGTACACCTATTGGTTGGACCAAGCTTAATGAGCACAGATTGTTAGGACCGGATATTGTTCATGAGGCTGAGCAGACTGTTAGATTGATTCGGGATCGGTATGGCAGCTTTTGACAGACAGAAGTCTTATGCTGATTTGAGACGTCGAGATCTTGAGTTTGATGTGGGAGATAAGGTTTTCTTGAAAGTATCTTTGTGAAGGAAGGTACTTCGTTTCGGTCGAAAAGACAAACTGAGTCATCGTTTCATCGGCCCTTATCGGATTATTCGGCTAGTTAGACCAGTTGCCTATCAGCTTGAGTTACCAACTGAGCTTAATTGTATTCATGATGTCTTCCATGTTTCTGTGTTGAGACCCTATCATGCTGATCCGTCTCATATTATCTCTGTAGAGGAGATTGAGATTCGTCCCGACTTACGTTTTGAGGAGGAGCTAGTTGAGATTCTTGCTCAGGACAAGAAAGTTCTCCGGAGGAAGACCATTAAGATGGTCAAGGTCTTGTGGCGTAATCGTGGTCATGATAAGGCTACATGGGAGCCCAAGGCCGTTGTCAAAGCTTAGTATCCACATCTCTTTGATCCAAGTAAATTTCGAGGCCAAAATTTCTTTTAAGGAAATGAGAGTTGTAACACCCCAATTTTTCCCCAATTTAAAAATCCCAATTTGTAAAATCCCTAATTTCTAAACCCAAATTTTTGGGAATTCAATCGAATTTCCTAATTGAAATTTAGTGACCAAATTGGAAAATTTGAAACTTTTGTGGCCATTCTGTTAAGGAGGTGAAAGTGAGGACCCTTCTTCTGCATTTTACCCAATTTGAGGCTTTAACCCTATTACTTTTGCCCTGCCGAGCTTTCATATCTCATTTTGAGATATTGGTAGCCGCACATTCTCTCTTTCTCTCCCTTAATCTCTCTCTCGATAATAGCATTCCTCACTACCCATTTTACTTCGGCTAAGCTCTGGTCGAGACTCTAACGCCGTTGGTTTGTTGGTTTGAAACCATCTTTCGATTTCTCTTTTCGTTCCGGCTAAAGTTGCTTAACCATCATCCCGAGTCGTCGACCGGTTGTTCAAAATCAACAAAGAGCTATTCGAACCTTGCCTTGTGCTACCGCTTTTTCTTTTTCTCCTCCACGCTCTTCTTCGTGCTTTCCCATTCTCGGTGTTGGTAAGTCAAGTATACTACATTTGTGGTATTTTGAGTCTCGTTTGAGTGGCCGACAAGGTTGTTCATGACCGGCCTTGCCGGCGTTATGGCTGCGGCATGAGAAGCCTTGGTATGCTGGAAGGATGGTTACGTCAGACCAGAGTATGAGTTGGGGAGGATTTGGGCTTAACCCGATCTGCTGTGGTAAGCCCAATAAGAGAGTCCGAGTTAGGCCGGTCCCAATAGAGCCCAATCTGAACTGAACCAGACCATTGAGTGAACCGCACAATCTGAACTGAACCGACAGTTTGAACTGGACCGGACCAGTGAATCAAACTGAATGGGCTGAACCGTTGACTGATCCGACCTGTTGACCGACCCTACCCGTTAACCGACCTGACCCGTTGGCTGACTCGACCCGTTAATCGACCTGACCTGTTGACCAGCTGATGTTAGCTTTGACTTTTTGGCTGACGTCAGCGTTGACTTTTTAGTTGACGTCAACATTGACTTTTTGATGATGTCAGTATTGACTTTTTTGACCAAAGTTGACTTTACGTTTTTCGACATTCTGATTCCAAATATGCTGCCCTTTTTCCCAAATTCAAACTCGAAAGATCGTTTTGTTATCTACATTTAATTATACTTTGTATTTTAAGAATTTTGAATATCAAATTCTGATTGAATATTATTGTGTTCAGGTAACGTTGACTCAGAGCTTGAGAATCTTCCTCTGCCTCTATATGGTCGACCTCCTTCTGTACAGTCTATGATTCTGCGCATGAGTATGGTTTCCTTTAGTAATTATGTTAGTGTGGCATAACAATAGTAAATAATTATGTTTTGTTGACCTCGTAGTTGTTGACTCATTCCGACCTAATACTAGAGCTGAGCGTGGGAGACGTCACTCTTGACGTTGAGTTATTAGCTGACTAAGGTGTGCCTCTTCTTGTGATATATCATCTATGTGCTCTATGTTATGCGTGCATGTTGTATATGTGACTGATTGATTGATTTGTGAATTATGGTATGTTTTGTTTGATGGCATGTCACGCATCGAATATCAGAATCGGATTAAATTAATATCGAACTTATATCGTATGAAATCGAATTAAATTATTAGATTGGATATACACTCGGATTCAAAAAATAAAATCAGAACATGTCATATCATTTGGGTTGAGAAATTGTACGGGGAAGTTCAGCGGGTTCACCATTCGGGTTGAATTTCGCTTAGGATCATGGCTCCACCTTCAGGTCGAGATTTCATTTTCGGATGGTGATGATGTAGTTAGAGTGGTTTTGGGGAACCTTACTCTTCGGACGGTGTATAGAGATGGGTGCATGACATTACATTTATGCTTATGACTCTTATTAAATGCATATGTGTATTGAGGTGATTGTTGAACTATGATTGTTCGAATTTTTGTTATGTGTTTTATTTGCACTTTAGAGACACACTGAGCTTCATAGCTTACTCCCCCTAGTTCTTCTTTCAGATACTCAGGTTTAGGCGTACGATACTTGGAGGGATTTTCGTATCATCAGACTTTATCTTATTTTAAAGTATGGTTATTCAGACATTTGATTTTATCTATTATTATTATTTCGGATATTTTGTATCTGGAACTTGGGACATTTTTATTATTTGAGACTTATTAGTTTGACATGCATTATTTAGATTTCTTTCGGATTTTATAATAACTTTTGGAATTTTGCTAAACGGTTACGTTTTATTTAATTTGATATAATTTTGTGGTTTTGATCTTTTATAACTAAATTGTAATTGAATTATTAAACCCAATAACCTTTCTTGAGGGACAAGCTTTTTAAACTTAACTTCCAAGATTCGACTTAAGAAATTAGGTCAAACTTAGGAGGTTACACCCGAGACATGTCGAAGGAGTCTCAACATAGCGATGGCATAACATGTCATCAATTGATGCAAGCATCGCCATCATATCCGCCAACTTATTATGTTCCATAACGACATGAACAGTGCGTACAGTCCATGGCCGCGACAACATCTCCCTAATATGTGGAATCAAAGTAAAACAACCATGAGCATTCATGGATTCATGAAGCAATCGAAAAACATCCAACGAGTCCGTGTCAACTAACATGTAACGAACTCCCAGCGACCAAGCTGTCAACAACCCTTCAAAAATACCCCATAATTCAACTTCGTTCACAGTGCATATACCAATCCATCTATTATACCCTATGATCCAACCACCCTCGGCATCTCGGATAACCCCTCCACACGAAGCAATACTCGTACACCGATCTACAACCCTATTCGTATTGAGTTTACACCAGCCCACCGGGGGCTTACTCTAAGTCACCCCAGTCCGACTGATGCTATCTCATCCGCGACTGCCCTCAACTGTGAAACCCGACACGCTCCAGCCACTTCCAACATACGAATGCCCTCTTGATACACAGAATCTCGCTTCGCAAGCTACGGCTCAAAGATCTGTGCATTCCTACGCTTCCAAATGTGCCAAAGGAGATATGCAAACAACTCGTTCCATCGTGAACCATTCATAACAAATCTATCCGGCGACACCAAATTTGCATAAATTTATTCCTTAATCGGCAACTAAAAGAAATCAATCCAACTAGCAGAACGAATTAGCATTTCCTATAGAACAACCGCTGGAGGACAATGTCGAAATATATGATCAATATCTTCCATCCCTACACCACACGTTGGGCAACTTCTATCAATAGTGAAGTGTCTTCTTCCCCTTTCATCATTTGTAAGCAATTTCCCATTACACATAAGCCATAGAAACGTCTAAACCCGAGGTAGCCCTTTAAACCCAGCCAACACCAACCAAATCGGTTCTAAAGGGCCTTGGAACACTCCTTTACGAACTGAGTATGTCGAACGTACATTGAACTGCCTACTTGCAGTAGGAACCCATCCTAATGTATCGTACGAAAAACCAAGCAGAGGCTTGACAGCCACAATCCAAAGTAAAATCTCTTGAGGAAGAAAATGTTCAAACATATGCCAATGCCACTGACCACAATCATCCATCATATCAACAATTCTTGTATGAGGCTGAAATCCACCCCTTTTGGACACTACATGCGAGATTATTGTTTAATATTATTATTTAGTATTATTATTATTGTTGTTATTTAAAAAAAACATATCAATATAAAAAATGAAACCCCATTTTTAATTCAATTTGAAATTCAGTCCATTTACATTACATTTTGTACCAGGCTCGCTTAGGCCCAATTCTAATAACCCAAAAAACCCTAAAATCTAATAACAAAAAACCCATAATTTGTTTATCCTTTGCACAGTCAAGATTTGACTGTTGATCAGATCTGATCCAATAGTTCAAACTAAAACGAGAGAGCCCCTTTCAGCTTCCCCATGCGCTCTTCATCTGATGGTGTCACGTCACCTTCGAGATTGTATCCCAATCGTCCACTTTAGATGAGATCTCAACCGTTGGATCAGATTTGATCCAAATGCCCAGATCAATTTCGGCCATAATAGACCACCTGCCTCCTCTCTTTGCCGCTGCCACGTGTTTAGATCGACGGCCCAAATTTCTCTACAAACCCCGAAGCCGCCACATCGACGTACGACGGTCGGCCACCATCTCTCAAGCCTCGGGCATACAAAAAGGAGCAGAGTTCAATCAAAAATCTACATCAAATACAGATATAAAGTATAGGGAATGATTATCTACCTAGATACATGTAACCGAGATATATAAAAAAAGAAAAAAGATCAATGTACTCAGTTTTTGGATTGTAAAAAAAAAGACTTTAGAAGGTATCCAAGGTTTCTTTCTTTTCTTGCATGCAAATAAAAAATAAAAAAGTAAAGGGGTTAGATTTACCTCCATACCGTCACAGCTCTTCACTGGTGATAAGCCTTCGATTTTACCGAACCGAACAAGGTGAACAAGAGTGAGGGGCTGTGGTTTTTTTGTCAAAAGAGAGTCACTCTTTTTATAAAAAAGAAAAGGCTTGGGGTTTGATTTTGAAAAATCGAGGTTGAATTTGATTTTAGGAATATAAAAAAAAAATTGGGTCAATTTTAGGGTTTTGTCGGCCCTGATGGCGGCCGGTGCAGTGGCACTTGACCGGGTTTTGGGTTCATGAATGAACCGAGGGGAAAGGTTGAGAGCATTTTGTTCAGTTTTTTGAGAGAATGAGAGATAAAATGAGGATAATTTTTTTGCTTAAATAGTGTGTATTAAAGAAAAATAAAAAGGGCTTATTACATCTTTAAATCCTTCCGTGTTTTAGAGTTTTCAGCCCTGGTCCTTTTGTCTTTCCAAATTCGTTCCGCAACCCTTAAAACGTTTTAGAAATTTTAATCTCGTCCCCTGTCCGATTTAATTAAAAATCGAATGGTTTAATTCCCTTTTGGTCTTCAAAAGTTTTAATTCCCTTTCGATTAAGCCCCAAATCCAGTGGTATATTTTTTTCTATTTAACTCTTGTTCTTCATGCATATTTAAATTTCTGCATTGTTAATTTATTTTATTTAATTTTAGTCCTTTTGATTAAATGTAATTTATGATTCTGCCTCTTTAATTCATGCACTTGTTATTTCATCTCCTTTTCATTTCGGTCCTTCATGTGTTTATATGTTTTCTAATGTTTATATATATATATATATATATATATATTATGTTATGTGTTATTTTACACACATATATATATTATAGTATTATATTATATATAGTATATATAGTGTCATTTACGTGTATATATATGTATATATATGTATATATATCTTTGGTCCTTATTTCCATATATTTCCTTTATTTTCTTTTTATTATTTCCTTTTTTTGGTTATGCATTTATGCTTATATTTCATATTTCCTAATTTTTTGTAGCAATTTACATGCTTATGCTTCTTTATATTTTGGTTGTCTACTTTCTATTATTTTATTTTTAACATTGCGATTTAGTTTCCTTTCTAATTGTGCATCTTTCTTTTATTTCAGTCTCTTTAAATTCCTACCTTTTTCCTTCGACACATATACATTAATTTGTTTTAATTATTCGTTTGCGTTTATGCCTTTAATTTAGTTTTTTCCCCCCTAAACTGTGCATTGTGTTTTTATGTTTACATAAATAGATTGATGTAGTTTTTTTTGTATATATATACATTCCTAAGTTTGTCGTTTTGTGCACTTTGTTTCTTTTTTATTCATTTATCTATGTTTCATCTAATATGCGTTACTTACCCTTTATACTTTCATAATTATTTTATGTTTTTTTTTATCATTCCCGTATGTTCGTTTTTATTGTGTTTTTTTCCCTGTATATTAAATGTGTTAATCATTAATCTAATATTTATATACACTGTTTACTGCCTTGTAATATTTGACTTGTGCATTTTCATTTCCAACATTTTATTTGCTTCATGTATTAAGGGAATACTTTGAATTTATTTTGTGAACCGGTTAGAAAGTGATATCTCGGATTATCCGTACGTCATTTTTCTCGGTTGTTATAAATAAAGAAGCATTTTCCTTGAACTATTTTTTAGGGATTAACTATTAAATTAAAATCAAATTTTTATTTGTTTTTGTAAAATACAATAGGAACCTTTTAGGTACTAATTTTCGGGCGTGGTGGGGTGTGAATCATTCCCTACTCGTAATCGACTCCCGAACTCAATTTATCTTTGATTGGCTTTGTGGTGTTCGGTCTACCTTATTCAAGTGACCGGTGACGACTTCTAGTTTTATTTAAGAATACATACTTTTTTTCAAAATCCCCTTCAAAATTAAATTTCCCAAAAGCAAGAAAAACATTTCGAATTTTTTAGTCGCTACACCCTTTTCATGCTTATCGTTAATTTCTTCCTTGTAATATGGTATTGCTGACTACTTATATAATTTGCGTCTGGCATCACTTTAATAGTTTTTCCATTTTCCAGATATTTTTTGGCCTGAAAACTGAATCATGCTTGGGCAGAACCTTGTAAAATGATCGTCTTTTTGTTTGCCAAAAAGAAGACAGACTTGTTATATTCAGAAGAAATATATATATTCTGTATACAACGGAACAAACATTGTAATCCAATCATGTTACCGAGAGCATTCAAGAAATGCCTTACGTTGCCAGGAACTCTATGTATCCTCAGCTCCCATTAGGAGGAGCAGGATCTCTATGTATCCTTAGAATATGTGCAAGCACCCAATCCCCAAGGCTCATCTTCCTTATGACTTGGTGAACCACCCAGTCAGCCGCACGATTAGCTTCCCTCTACCACAAAGAATTCAATCTCCTCAAACGCACCTCTCCTGTGACAAATGAACAAGAGAAAAAGATGCAGAATTTATATTTTTTGGGGCTCTTAAATGGATTTTGGGGTGAAAATGAATTGAAGAATTAAAGTAGAGGAGAAATAGAAAAGAAGATGGACTAATTGATAGATTATTAAAATTATGTGGGTTAATTTTTTAGAATTAGGGTCAAATTAAAATAAGTGTGGAATTTGAGGGCTAATTATATAAGTATATCAATTTATATTAACTATCACGTCATCAGCAGTTAAATTTTTAACGGCGTCAGACTAATTTGTTACTTTTTTTAAGTCGAAAGACCAATTTGTAATATCTGGTAATCGGGGGACGCAAAAAATAGAGTATAATCGAGGAACCATTTATGTAGTTTATCCTATTAAATAAAGCATAATTATATAATATAAATGATGCAAATAAATAGACACGAAAAAAACATAAGACAATATTTAAAGATATAAATAATGTTAAAAAATATATGTTTTGAACGATTAAAATATCAAAAACTATAAGTATATATAGAAAATCATAAAATACTTTAAACATAATGCAACATAAATAGTTTATGATTTTTTACGTGAATGTTTTCAATTTAATACTAAAAATTTAACTTATTAGAAAGAAAATATAAAGATAATTTTGTAAATTTTACTTTTAATTAATCTTATACTCCCCAATCAAACATTATCATCTTACATTACTAATAAATCATATAAATAATATTACATTTTGTGAATTTTATTCTTAAGAATAATCTTACATTCTATATACCAAACACATCATTAAGTAAAGAAACACTAGCATGAACCCATATCCGATATCATTTTTACCACAATCTAGCATAGCACGACATTGGCTCAACTTGCTTGCTTTTTTTTTTAATAAAGTACTTGTTTATTTTATGTTTGATTTTGGTGCAATTTGCTTGCTTTTTTATTTAAGCTCCGTTTGTTTCACTGAAAACTATTTTCGGAAAATAAATTCTGAAAAGTGAACTACAATTTTTAGAAAACTGATTACAAAAACCATTTTCAGTGTTTGGATGATATTGTGCAATTCATTTTATACTGTTTGGTAAATTTTCATGAAAACATTTTTTGAAATCTATTTCAAGTAAAACAAGCACACATTGCAAATTTATTGATGTAACAAAATAATATTTTGCAGAATTTTGAATATATATTACAATGTTTTATTTTTTAATAAAATAAGCAAAATTATTTTCTTTTCATCAATTAGTTTAACTTTTTTAACAAATTTATGTAATGTATGCAACAAATTTACAACAACAATCTACATTACATATTGACCATTGTAAAATCAGCTAATTCATCATATTATAAGAAAACATTTTATTGCTCACGTGAAAGAGATAAACAATAAAAATTCTTAAATCTGCTCTTTAACAGCATTCCTAATAGCGTCTTATATATAAACAACAATTTATGTACAAACCTATAATGATTGTGATATGTGTTTCTATCTCTAATGCAATCTCATTTCTTCTTGGAATTAGATTTGGTGATCTTCTCAACACTCTCAACAACACCAACAATCACTGCATGAGACATATCCCTAATAGAAAAAGTTCAAGAGATGAGTAATCAAAGAGTCTCAAAACCTAACGGATTGGTGGGAACGATCTTTACCATTCCAGTCTCATAATTGTTCACGATCATGTGTTCCTAATGTTAAGTATTTCTTATCCATATACACTACAAGATATGGCAGTGAAAGGAGATATGATAGTAAAAAGAATGTATTTAAGTTTGTTCTTGAGATTATGTCTAACCAGATGTTACACAACCATGAAAAAAGTGAAGGAACTTACATTGGAAAATAATGCTCTGCAGGAAGTACACCAAGCTTACATTATACCATTCGAATTTTATAAACAACGTTATTAAAAGATTCATCACATTGCAATCACTGACTTGAATATATTAACATGAAATTTCAAAACAAATTTATACATTTACACCAAAAACAATAGCATGAAATAAAAAAACAACTAAGCTGTGCAGATATCAAACAATATGAGTGCTATACAAGACAGAACTAATGTGATTCCAGTTTTAGAATTCAGCAAACAATTTAAATATTACAATATCGATTCTAGACAGTTTAAAATTACCGGTTAGGCACTTCTAAAAGCAAATTATGACACATTTCAACTTTAGCTTTCATATATACTTTGTCAACAGCCATTTACTAACTTTCAGTCTTAATATTTAGCTCTCTATGTGAACCTATACTGAATGTGATAATCAAAACAGGGCAAAATCTACTACCATGTTGTTGTGTATGCATCTCTTCTCAAATAAAAATAAAACTGAACATACAACCATATAAAAAGGATGTATTATAAAATGTTACTATTCTGGATACTTAAGAATGTAATTATACCTTCCTATATTGTATAAAAAACCTCCACAATCAAAAATTTCAGAAACTAATGTATCAAGTATCAACGCTAACATCTACAAGTCATGATAATGAAGCTCAATTAATAATTCTTATCAACTATTCATATAATATCGAGAGAATTCAAGGTAAATCTCAATGATTCAACCTTGTATAATAAATTTCAAGCTTACTAAAAATATGTATCAAAATAATCTTGACACATTATTAAAAAAATGTAAAATATGATTACCAAATCATCGACAAGAATAACCCATTAATCAAATAAGCCTACTTCCCACCATGTCAAGATTAAATCTCTTCTAATTATTAATTATATTAGCAAAGTCCATATCAATAGGATTACCATCAAGCATTACTAATGCAGGGATGAACACATAACCATACCTCAAGTGAAGGTTCACAGCTTACACACTAAATAACCTCAAATCAAATGTTTGTGATGGTACTATCAGAAAAATTAAAGTCACGTCTAAAGAAAATGTCAATACCCAGATCCCAAATTACCCATTAAATCTGCATTTTATCAGATTAGGGAAGAACCGGAGTTATCAGCGGTGGCGATGGAGACAATAGGAAAACAAATTAGGGCAAAAAATTGAAGATTTACAGACAAAAGAAATTAGGGCAAAAAATTGAAGATCTAAAGACGAACACAGAGAATAGGGGAAAGGAAAGGAAAGAAAGACAAAAACATAGAAGCTAACGGAAAACATACTCACCTGAGTTATCAGCGATGGCGATGGAGAGATGCAGGTGACGGTGTCGTGCCGACTAGTGTTGCCAAGGGAGAGACTCTTTTGTGTTAAAGAGAAATTGCAATCTGTTTTACGAAAAAAGAAAGGGTAAAACAAACTGCAGAAAACGTAAAGAGAAAAATGTTGACCCGTAAATCAAACTGCGTTGACTGATTGGTTTTACATGAACCACATATTAAAAATTACGGAAATTAAATTCCAGAATTACACTTACATGAAACATACACAGCCTTAATCGTTCATTGCCTCACTAACGTGGCAGCTTGCCTACAATTCATCGTTACTATCATGCTTCGACTTCACATATCCTAACCTCCCTTAACTCAAAATATGTGTCTAAAGTTTTATTTTGTTAATTTTAAGTTTCTGATCCTTAGCGATAATTTAAAAAATATTTATCCAATAAAAACAAGACATGTGGTAACGCCTCGGTTTTGGGCTTGGATGGTTTAAGGGTTGGTTCGAAGGTCCGGTGGACCGGTGTTAGAGGTTTGAATTAGTTTCGGGATTAAATATTTTTAAAGGTGATAAAAATATGAAAAAATATTGTAAAATCATTTTTAATATAATAATGATTGTGGTAAAAATCAATTTTGGAAAATGAGATTTGGAAATTGGACATTTTGGACTAGTGACCAAAATGCAAACTTTGAAAACTGTTTTTAGTGATTGTTTTGAAAATGATCAAAACTTTGAATCTTTAAGAAGCTAATTATCCTAGATATTTTTAACAGATTTATCCCTTTAATTAAATGATTTTAAATGGGTTTTAAAAGGTTTTAAAAGTGGGGAGAATTAATAAATCATAATTTAGACTTTTAACAAAATTCACATAACAAACTTTGCAACTTCTTTCTCTCAATTTTTCTCCAACCAAACACCTTTCCAACTTTAATTTCTTCAGGTAAAAATCAAAGGTTTTGATTTCTATTTGATTTCCTAATGCTTCTTCATCAAATACTTATTGTTAGTCTCTTGATTTTCATGTTTTACTAAGCAATTAAGGGGAGAAATCAGCATTGGAGGTAAGGATTCGTTATTCTCCTCTAATGAAAGGTTCTTTACTGAAATTTCCAAGTTCTTGATCCTTTGCAATTGTTTTCTAATGCGTTTTGATAGTTTAATTAAGGAAAATTGGTTTAATTGTGTTTTGATTGATGAAATTGGTATATTTTCGAAGTGGATATGTTTTGCTGGGTTTTAGATCATAATAGATCATGATTTTGATATTTATGGAAGTTAAAAGTTTGGATTTAACATTGTAATCCCGAAACTAGTTGAATCTCCAATATTTAAGGTTGTTAGTTCAGGGTTTGTGTGATGATTTTGGTGTTTAATCATTGCTGGAAGTAAAAGGATGTTGGGAAAGGGTTTTTAGATGTTAATTGATGAAGTTTAATGGTTTTAATCGTTACATTATGGTTGGGTTAAGTTTTGGAGAGGGTTGATGATGTTTTCGATATGTTTCGGATGGTTGTTGAGTGGGCTACTTGAGAGTTACGGGAGATTGCTGTTAGGCAATGGTTTGAATGCATATTAATGCATTTGTCTCTGATTTTATGTTGTTAAAACAGGGGATAATCAAGGCGGCCAAGTTTGACATTGATTGTTGCTTTCTAGGAGCTCGATTCGCATTGGCGAGCAAAGCGAAGTGTAGCGGTGAGTGGAAACTGGTTTAAACACCTCTAAAAGGGTTTGATAAAAATTGATGGGAGTTTAGGGTAAGCATGAAACACTTACCTAAGCTTGGAAGTAAGTTTCCCTTGTTTCGCTCTTGAATATTGGTTTAGATATGAGCATGTTGATTTCATGTTTTGGTGTTAAACATGGTTTAATTTACTACTATAAATGCATGGTTATGAACACATATGTAATGGATTTTATGTATATAAATGCTAGAGATCATTGATTTCCATTCCAGTTGGGAATGAGGTATTGTTTTGAGCAATGTAGATTGCATATGTGGTGGTTTTGGTTTGATACATTGAAAACAATAGGTAAATGGTTTTGGAAATGGTATATTGGCTATGTGACAGGGTAAAAAATTGTAGATTTTAGGAAATATTAAAGTATGCCGAATAGTGAAAACATTGCCAATGCAAATTTATTATTAAAAACTAAAACATAAAAATAGCGCTCAACACAAACATCCCCTACCAACTATGAAATTAGTTCATGGTGAGGGACTTAACAAAAAAACCACAAATGTTTCTCAAGTACATCATTGTTTAAAACAAAATAAACAACTTGAAAGAGAAAATGGGCTAGAAAGGATCTCTCGATGCAGCCCTTCAAGATCCAGGCTTCTCGGCCAAGTTGGTCGGACCACCCTTCCTAGGTGTAGCCGGTTTTCAATCGTCACACACTAACTCCTCACCCCGATCTTCTTCTTCGCTCCCCAAATGCTAGCTTGGTTGGTGTTTAAATAGGCGTGCGAGGAAGGGTTAGGATTAGCTCTTCAAATTTTGAACTTCAACTGCCCAAGGGATAAAGGATTATCATCTTATCCAAATTTGAATGAGCACTGATCAGGCTAGGGCCGACGTCATACTGCCGACGCTGTATTGGCGTCCAACCTTGGCATGAATCTGCCAACAAGTCTTGGCACCATCTTATCCGCTATTTTTTGGAGATTGATCCAATTGCTATCTTTTTGGAGCCTGATCATTTCCTATTTTTTCGGGGTCCAATAGCTTCTTGGCGTGGGATCAAGTTCACTTCTCTGCCAACTGGTGCTTGGCATTGTCTGGTTCATCCGTGCCAACAGCGCCCGACATTTTCTCTGGCATTCCTTCCTGTTGTTGTTTTTCTGAGCCAAATCCTATGCCAAACCTACAAAATTGCCAACAAAAAAACCCTTCACACTAGCATAGACAGAATTCTAAACTCCTTATGCAAATGCATGGTTTTAACATCCTAATGCAACTAAATGCACCTAAAAACAAGCAAAAGCACTGTAAGATTGGCATTAAAAACAATACTTTTGGAGAGGTAACAGAAACAATCGAATATAGTTGGCATGCCATAGGATTAAAGTGCACTATAAAATATGAACAAAATCGATCATGGCCATGGGTCCTTGAGGTATGGCGGTTTAACAAGGTCACTCTGACTGTTGGGAACCTCATTGGGTATGCGGTTTAACTAGGCAACCCAATTCGATGGTGATCTTGCAGTTTAACTAGGCAAGGTCGGTATACTTGCGGATTAACTAGGCAAGGATGGTAAATCTTGTAATACCTCAAAATTTTGGCTAGTGACCAAAATGTAAAACTTGAAAAGTTTGGTGACCAAAATTTAAAATTCAAAAAGTTTGATGCCAATGTGTAAATTTTAAAAAGTTTGGTGCCTAAGTGTAAATTTAAAAAAGTTTAGGGACTAAGTTGTAGTTTTCAAAAGTTATGTAATTTAGTCCCATAAATGAATAGTTTACCCCCAAGAGTGGCATTTTTGTGTTACCCAGATTTTTTATACGGAATTTGTATTAAGAGCTATAAAGCTTTAAAGTTCGGGAAAAATTCGGATAATCGGAGTTAATTGAATAAATGAGAAATATTTTATGAGATATTTTATCAAAATAAGTCAAGGGTAAATGGGTCATTTTCATGTCTTATTTTAATGGAAATCAATATGGACCATTGGATTAAAGATTATTTTTCCATGTTTAATCTTAGTTATTGGATGAAAAATGACAAGATGGTAATTTTTGAAGATGGCAAGGACAAAGTTGATAATCACTAACTCCTTAGATTAATTTGGGCCATTTTATAATCAAAATAACATGTGGCAATTTATGGAACCTTGGATTCAAGGGGTAAGATGGTCATTTTGCAATAGTAAGAATTTTTAATTCAAAATGCTTATTATAGATGACAAATGGCTCAAATTTAAGTCAAAAGAAAATTCAAGATTTCTATCAAATTCCCTCAAGTGTTCGAAAGCTTGTATGATGATTGAAACTACATGGAAATAGTTAAACCCTAAATTGTTCAAAGTTAGGGTTTTAGTATAAAAGTTGAATTTGGATTGATTTTGATTTGGGAATGATTGTGAAAGCTTGGAAATGATGTTTAAGTGTTAATTGGACTAATTTGGAAACTTGGAAAATCATAGGGATGATTTTGGCAATTTGTAAGAATTAAGGGAAATTATGGAAAAATTTCCATAAAATTGGAAATGTTGAAATTATGCTTTTATAAGCTTTAAAATGTCATTTGGACCATTTTATAAGTTTGTAAAAACATAGGGACCAATTCAAAAATCTTGAAAAGATTGGGGACCAATTCGATAATTTGGAAGAATTTAAGGACTAAAGTGAAAAATTATTTTCATGGAAGCATTATGCTGGAATGAATGTTAGAATGAGTTACAAATCATTCTTTGAGTAAATGTTGGAAGAAATACAAAGTATTGAGGATGAAATGACTTTTGTCATGAAACTAATATTTGGAAAATATTAGGGTGTTTATAGGAAAATTATTCCTATATTGTTTATGTGTTAGTAAGATACTAACATATAATTTGGAATGTACTTATGGTATTTTTAATACACTTGTAGACTGTGAACAAAACCGAGATCGAATTAGTAATCGAGGAAATGAACAGTACCAAAGTTGATCTTAGTGAGGCTAGTTGGACATTGACAAAGTATAAAGTGTCAAGGTGAGTGCATTTTCATGCATGGATAATATTATGATTATCATTTGGAAGACTTGTGATAAGTCTACCTTATTAATAATTGTTTGATAGTTATATCATGAACTTATATTTGACATGTTGAGAATTGTCAAAGGTAGAACTATGATGCATTTGATCACTAGATATATCAGGTATGTATGTTTATGGTATTTCGGGTATGAACTGCCTTAGCTTGAAATCATGATAATTATATTTCCATGGATGAATTGAATATAGAATTGGAAAGTATGCCCAAGTAAGTTACTGAGGTATAGAGTATAGTTGGCATGCCATAGAGTCCAGCGGTTTAGCACTTCGGTGTGGTTTATTAACACTTAGGTGTGGTTCTTTAGCACTTATGTGCGGTGTATTAGCACTTTGGTGTAGTTTTGACTCGTGTACTCAATTCCTCAAACTATGTTGGGCAATAATTTATTTGATAATAAATGGTTAATAAATTAGAGAGTAGGAGAACTCTCGGATAATGGTAATAAATGGTAAATAATTTAGACAGTAGGTAAACTATCAGATAATGGCAATGATATTAATAGGATTTATGAATCCGAATTATATTATGTTAATATTTGATTAACATAAGGGAAATAAAAGAATAGTGATCAAACTGCATGTTTATTATATTATTGTTATAATTCAAGCATATTGATTTATGTTAAAAAAAAATTATAATGCCTCACTAAGTATATACTTAGCGTGTGATGGTTTTCACGCGTAGGTAGTAATCCCGAACAGGAGTAAGGAGTATCGGCATCATCATCTAGAGGGATAATAATCATATTGGTAATTTACATCTTTGATGTATTTTGATTATCTCTAGTTGGCATGTATAAAATAATAGTAGCTCGATTTAACTAGTCTAGATATGGTTTATAATATTAATATCTAGATAAGTGGTTACTTTATAACGTGGATTATATTAGTTTAAAGAAATTACTAGTAATGGAAATCGGGTAACTTTATAAATTTGATTTTTAGAGTAATCAAGATCATTTTTAATTTAGGAAGTTTTAGGCAGTTTTCTTAATTAAAATGTGTAGTTATAAACTGCTAAGTTGCTGCCTGAAAACGGAAGCTATTTGACAGGTTTAAAAAAAATTAGTAATTGGTTTTACGCGATAAACTGAAACTTTTAAAAATGGCTATTTTTGATTAAATTGAGTAGTATAAAATACGGGTAAATATTAGGTGATATTCCTTACTAGTATTAAGAATTAAATACTGGTAAGGGTGTTACAAATCTCGCGGTTTAGCTAGGCGAGGGTGTCAAATCTTGCAGTTTAACTAGGCAAGGTTTGGGGATATCATGCGGTTTAACTAGGCATGGTATGAGAGATCCGTGTATCTGATATGTTGGATAGAGGGTAGTCTATCTGGGTCACTATTAATGCCAATATATGTGAAAGTTCATGTGTTGAACCTATTATATAATGCTTTGGGATTTAAGCATGATTTATTTAATAATGCTTTGGGGATTTAAGCATGGTTTATGATTTAATGCTTTGGGATCTAATCATAGAATAAGTATATGATGTTGCATAAGGGTGTTGATGCATGTCTCGGTTGGAGACAAGAAAAGTGCTTTGGTTGTAAGCATGTTTTAGAAACAAGTGTTTTGGTTTCAAATGTTTTTAAATGCATCATTGTTTTATGATCATCCTCACTAAGCATGTGTGCTTACGCTCTCTTTTTCTTAATGATGCAAAGGTTTGGGGCTGCAAGGGCAAGACTAAAGTGATCCTAAGACAAAGTCTTCTTTGAATATGAACTCAGTTTATAATTCCGGTTAATAAGGCAATGTGTTCGCCATATTTTGGGGATTTGTAATTCTATTTTCCATGAGTTCTAAGCATGTGTGGTGCTGGATTTTATGACTGTTTGATGTTGTGAGAGTTTGGTTGAATCATGTCTATGTCGTTGCTAGCTAAGTGCATCTAGTGGTTTTGATTAGTTGCCATGGTTTGGTGATTCAAGTAAGTTTGGTATGATACTATAAATGTGCAAGCATGTTGAGTATGCCTTAAATGTTCCAAATGAGAGTTTTGGTTGCTTGGTAAAAAGATATTAGGATGCATGCCTATAGAATGTCTTGATTAGTATATTTTCCATGAATGGTTGTGGATTCTGTGATGCTTTGGTGGGTAATGTATCTTAGTCATGTTGTATAAGGGTTGGAAGCATGTTTAAGTGGTTTGGTTTTGATTGAAGCGTGTTTAGACAACAATTTGGGACATTACAGGTTTAGGCGTATCGAAACAGGTGTTCCCGTACTGGTACGGCTATGCCATTTCAGGCATAGCATTTTAATACGCGGAAGGGTGTTTCGATACAGACAAGCCTTTCCAGGCATAGCGTTTCGGTACTTGAGCAAGCGTTCCAATACGGTCTTAAGCATTTTGGCCAGTCGTTTTGATACGAGAGCAAGCATTTCGGTACGAGTTTTAGCTACTGGAATTTAAGTTTTTGAAATCATAAGGGCGTATCGAAACACTTGTACATGTACCAGTACAGCTATCGTTAAATCGGTTATTTTGGAATCTTTGAAGGTTTTTGTTTCTTCCATTTTGGTCCTTGAGTTATGTGAATGCAATTGAAAGAGTTTGAATGATTATCTTGAATTGGAATTTGTCATGTGAGCATGTAAATGGACTAATTGAGGATTGGTAACCTTAATTTCAATTTTGGTCCTATAATTAAAATTTACATTTTAGTCCTTAAAATGTAAAAGATGCAATTGGTTGCCTTTCTGAGACTCGTTTCCTTTGAAAATTTATCCGCTGCAAGTATGAACATATAGGGTTAATAACATGCATCTAGATAAGATAAAAGAAAAAATGGACCGGTTTTTCGTAATTGTTCTCCAGTTTGCTTTGGCAAACCTAATGTAGTTCTCTCGGTTCGGTCGGCCGTCTAGGCCGGATCGACGGGGTTACACATGTGACATGTTTTTTTATTATTTTCTTTACTTTTAAAAAAACTTAACAATTTAATTTTTCAAATCTTTAAAATTATGAAAACTTCCCAAAACAATCCACAAATCCCTAAAATGTCCAAAACCCCAAATCATCATCATTGCCGCCATCGATCGCTACCGATGAGCCCACCCCTTCAGTTGTCGGGCCTAGTCGACCATTTCCCCCAGTATTTCGCCGTCGAAAACTGAAGAATGATATTCTGACCAAACGTCGAACGACCAATGCAAAAAAATTGTTCGTCGATTTTTGACGAAAGAATATTAAGGGAAATGACCGGCTAGATTCGATGATTAAATGAGTGGGCTCATCGACCGTGGATATCAGATATCCACTAGTTTGGGAAGTTTCCCCCAGCTATCACCGTCGACGAGCCCACCCCTTTAGTCGTCAAGTCTAGCAAGTCATTTCCCACAATCGTCGAAAATCGACAAACGATTTTTTTGCATTGATCGTTCGACGTGCCTATTCTGAACATTTTAGGGGTGATTTTTTGGATATCGAATATCCACTGGTAGTGGCGATGATTTGGGTTTTGGGGCATTTTAGGGATTTAAGGACTATTTTAAAAAGTTTTTAAAATTTTTAGGACTTTTTAAAATTAAATTTTTAAAGTTTTTTCAAAAGATTTAAAATTAGTGCCACATGTTAAGCAATGATCGAAAACATTTTTTTAACGAACAACCTCGACAACAGAATGAAACTTGAGGCACCTAAATTGGTAATAGAAAAAAAAAATTATGCATCTATTTCGAGCAAAAAATAGTTTATATACCAAAAGTGTGCAACATGTATTTTTTAGACACTTATTTTACCATTAAGCCTAAAAAATAACATTTTCTAAATTCATGTAACATTAAAATTTCTATCAATATATTTACGAACAATTTTCTTTTGTGCTAATATACATGATCGTCTTACGATTCATGTTCTGATTGCAAGATTGCTCCTCCCAACAATATAGTCACTAAATAATTAAGTTGGTAATCATTTATATTTATTGCATAATAAATTTAATTAAACTAATTTAAAATAGGGATGATATTTATTCAAAATGCAGCCCGATTTGTAGGGATGGCAAAAAAAAATCTGAATATAGAGGGTTTCGATCCGATCCGATAGGGTTATTTTTTTTGAATTTTTGGTTTTTGGGTTGGGTCAGTTTTCGATTTAAGATGGAAATTCTCTGACTCTTCCCGACCAGGATTATTTATAAATATATATATTTATATTTATTATATTTAATATTTTTATTAATTTTCTTCTAGACTGATCGAGTTTAATTAAATTTTCAATTAAAATTTCAAGGTTGAATCAAAATCGAATTATAGTTTTATTATATTAGATCAAATCGAATCAAAATTTTAAAATTTTAAGTCCGATTTGGACAGCGAAAAACCAGTTTTACCCCGTTGCCATCCCATTGAAATGCGGAGACATCTTCACGTCATTTCTTTTACTTTTTAAATGATTATAAACTCTCATGAAAGTAGAGTGTGCATTATTCGGTTTTAACTGAATTAACAGACCGAACCAAATTTTTTTCAGTTAATTCGGTCGGTTAATTTTAGGTAGGTTCGGTTAACGGTTAATTTTTTTGGAAATTCGATTATCGGTTAATTCGGTTCGAAATCAGTTAATTAACTAAATTAACCGAAATTATTATATATTAAATATTATACATATTACATATATTTATTTTTTGTCATTGAACTTTTAAAAATTATAAAATGATCATTAAATTTTTTGATATATTATAAAATGTTCATTAAACTTTTATCAAATTAGTATAAAATGAAAGCTCAATGACTAAAAAGGTCATTTTACCATAATTTAGTGACCAATTGTGTAATTTATTCAAAATTTTATAACAAATTTCGGTTAATTCGAAAACCGACCGAATCAACTGAAATAATTTCAGTTCTGTTAATTCGATAAAGGCTAATTCGATTCGGCTAACGGTTAAAGTTCTAAAAATTTTGGTTATTTCGGTTATGATTAATTCGGTTCGACCACCGACCGAATTAACCGAATGCACACCCCTACATGAAAGTCCAAAAGCACGTGGATAATTACGTAATTTCCAGAACCATAGCCCATACACTAACCCTTTTTTATCTTCCCTGACCCTCTCCATCCTCGATCTCTCCCCTCCATCACCGTTTCTGAAGAAACAAAGTTAACAAAGGAATTTCCACAAAAACCCATGGCCAAAAAGGTAAATTGGAGTTGGACCTCCGCTTTTGTCGGAGCAGCCTCGGCCATGGCGGCCGCAGCTCTCATCAGCGCCAAACCAAGAGACCCGACTTTCCACCTCATCTCCATCAAGCTCACTTCCTTCAACATCAACCTCTCCAACATCAACGCCGACCTTATCCTCACCGTCCACGTCACCAACCCCAACATCACGCCCATCCATTACTCTTCCACCACCATGTCCATCTTCTACGACGGCTCCTTCCTCGGCTCTGCTCACGTGCAGGCCGGGTCGCAGCCGCCACGGTCTTGTCGGGTTCTGGAGCTGCCGGCTCGGCTGGACGGCGTGGAGTTGGCTCACCACGCGGGTAAGTTCTTCGGGGACGTGGCGAAAAGGGAAATGGCGCTTGAAGCTAAGGTGGAAATTAGCGGTACGGCTAAGGTGTTGTGGTGGGATCATAGGTTTAAGGTACACGTGGATTGTCATGTTACCGTTGATCCGGTTTTTCTCGATGTGATTGATCAAGAAAATAATTCCCAGTTGGAGGTTTTCGGTGCTTAGTTAATTACTAATAATTTAATGGCTTTTGATTTATGGTAATTTTTCAACAGAATACTTTTTTAATATTTAGATAATATCAAGTTGTTGAGTATCGTATTCATGCATGAAGAAGCTCTCAATTGAAAATAATATTTTATTAAAATAATATGATTCTTAATGGTTTTGTTTAGTGCCATTTATGTGGCCTTTGTTTATATCCAGACAAAGCATGATATTTATATCTCATTTGCTCTTGCTATGATTATGAAGATTATAATCTTGAAATTTTGACACTTTCTTTGGATTTGATTTGAGGATGAGAATTAGAGAGGTATATGCCATCGGTTTTAATAAATATCTTCTTAAACCTAACCCGGTTTTGTACAAGCACAACACAACCACACAAAAATCATTCAATTTATATACAGAACACAAGGCATGTCGTTTAAATTAAAATTAATCTTTATTATAATATTATATATAATTACAATTAATTTTGTACATAAATCTGAAAACTCGGCTCGAATTTTATAAACTCGACTTGAATCGAACAAATTTTAAATAAAGATTGAATCGTCAAGTACAACTCATAAACTCGAACAACTCAAAAAAATTTGACTCTACTCAACTTAACTCGATCGAACGTCCAATCCTACCTTTATGTTTGGATATTTGATTTCGTGAAATTGAGAATTCATAACAAGCTATAAAAAATATCGATTAGCGTACATGAATTTAATTTTTAACTTACACTTAGTATAAAGACTAATAACATAATTTAATTTAAAAAAATGAAAATCTCAGTAGAGATTAGGATGACTAAAATCTTCAAGATAGATTTATGTTGCATGTGGGAGGGGCTCTCGCCCCATGCAACATTTTTTTTCCTTTTAATTGTGTAACTTTTTTTAAATTAAATAAATTATAAATGTATATCCCCTAATTTTAATCATTTATGTATTATCCTATTAATTCAATCACAACTTTGTCTTTATAGGTCTTGTTTTGACCCCTAAAAATGAAAGGCTCTTGGTCTAACATGATGAAGTATGCCCATGATTTGGGTTCTTGCTTGATTCACTTGGGCTTTGTATGGTTGGGTAAAAAAGTGGAAGAAAAGAAGGAAACATAGGAGAGAAAATTGAAAAGAAAATGAACAAAGGGGTCATTTTACTTGCTCATATATAAATAATTTTATTTTTAAAATTGGGGGAAAATGGGAAAGAAAAATGAAACAATGTTCTTTAATAATATAATTATCAAAACATATTTAAAAAATTCTAATTTTATTTTCACTATATTTAATATTAATTTGTATAATTTCATCCAATATTTTTATTATGATTTTATTTTTGGTTAGTTTAGTCCTTAAAAATTTTATTTAATATAAAATTTACTTTTATTTGTTTCTAATTTTATTATTAAATTAAATACTGTTAGTCTCGATATGATCAACCAAAATGCCAAGGGGATGAATTGGCTTATAGAAATATTGTGGAAGCAACCGAAAAAGATAGATAATTTTGCACAACGATTTATAGTGGTTCGACTTCTCAACTAAGTCTACCTCCACTGCCTTAGCTATCCACACTAAGGATTTTTCACAAATTCACTAATTTGTCTTTCCTTTTGATCCTCAAAGAGATAATGTGTACCTTCACTGTCTTAGCTATCCACACTAAGGATTTCTCAACTAAGTCTACCTCTACTGTCTTAGCTATCCACACTAAGGATTTTTCACAAATTCACTAATTTGTCTTTCCTTTTGATGCTCAAGGAGATAACCTTACACAACCAAGAATTATACCCTAAAGTCTTGTTTATCCCTCTCAAAGAGAATTACAAAAGAGCAAACAAATGAAAAACCTCACAAGACAAGTTGTTTTCAAGTTTAAGCTCTCACCCAAATGAACCATTGAGCAAAAATTAAACAATGAAAGTTCACTAGTGTTCTTACAAGAAAAAAATAGACTTTAAAGCATAAATACAACAATTCTTTTTGCTTGATTATTGGCACGTACTTTTTTGATGATTTTTCAATCATTTGAACGTCCCCTTTATGTCATCTAATCAATTTTTAGCCATTTCTAGTCGTTGAAGGAGGTTTGGAGCCATTGAGGTGTCATAAAATTGGGCATTTAATGCCTACCTGCACAAAAATTTTGAAATTTTTCAAGGAGTTTTGAAACTTTTTGAGCTAGATTAATAGTTCGACCGTTAAAATCCAGGAGTTTTGAAACTAACACAAGAGTTTCGAAACTCTCATGATAGTTTTGAAACTTTACTAAAGTTTTCAAACTTAAAAGCTCACTGTTTTCTCAAGTATCAAAACTTCCTTGGTAGTTTTCAAAACTTGTTGTAAAGTTTCGAAATTTATCACCTAGTTTCGAAACTTTGTTTAGGGAAAATTTAATTTTCCAAAAGATTTTAACTTTTTAAGAATGTTTTAAGTGTAGGAATCAAGTCAAAACATTTTGGCATTGTTTTTGACATGAGAAGATTTAAAGAATTGTTTAAAAAAACTCTTGAACAAATTTTATATATTTTATTGTGTTATATCAAAATAATTATAAATCTATCGATCTCCCCTTTTTGATATAACCAAAAAATCTTTGTAAATTTTTAAATTTTGTTTCAAGTTTGTAAAAAAAATTCCTCCCGCTTTCTAAAAAACTTTGGAGCTGGAAGTGAAAATTAGAGTTTTAAAAATTCTATTTTAAAATTATTGCAAATTCTATTTTAAAAATTATTGCACCAAATTTTACAAAATCTTTCACTCTCATTTTCTTTAAATTAAAAAGGAATCATAAAGCTACAAAAGAGAAGAATCATTAGTGCAATTTAAGAACCAATATCAAGCTCATATAAAAAGGGATAAAATAAAGTCTAAAATCAAGCTTATAATTCTATATAAAGTCATAGGAAATAAGTCTAAAACATTAAACCAACATATTTAGGGATGACAAAATTACCAGACCCGATGTGCCCCGCCCAGCCCCACTCGGATTTTTCTTTTTGAATTTTAGGTTCAAGTCGGGACGGGTTTTAAAAAAATTGAGTCAGGACGGGTCGAATTCGGGTTTAGGATGAAAATTCTCCGCCCCACCCGGTACTATTACCTTTATATATATTTAAAAAAATGTCATTATATATATACATACACTTGTTAGGATTTTAAGTTCTCTTCATTTACATTTGTAGTCTCCAGCCGTTCTCTTCTTCAAATTTCTTCTCTCCCCCCCCCCTCTCTCTCTCTCTCTCTCTTTTTCATTTTCTTCTTCAAATTTCTTTCTATTTCTTTTGTTTTATATATTGTTAAGGAGTTTTAACTCTTTCTTCTCGATAAATTTCTTCTTTATCTCAAAGATTCTTTCATTTTTTAAACTCACTGTATATTTATGAAAATATGTCATTTTTGTATTTTATTTTAATGTTTTGTATATTTTATTCTTGATTTTTTTGTTTAAAGGTTGATGAAGTATTTTGTTCTAAAATTTTCTTTTTAATATTTTATTACAAAATATATTAAACTTTTCTCAAATTTCTTACTTATGATTTTTTTCTTGAATCTGATTTTGTTGTCACTTTTGATATTTACGAATTTGCATATGTGTGTATGTTGTTGAGTGGATGATGTGTATTTTGTTTACTATTTGTTGATGTTTTTAGATTTGCTTAAAATTTGGATGCTTGGTTTCGTCGTTTGGTTTGAAAGAAAAATCTGAGATTACGTGGAAAAATGAGGGGAAAATCTGAAAATTTGGTATTGATTCGGATTGGAGTTGGGTTTTCACTCAAAAAATCGGGGCGAGTAGAACACGACTAGAAGTCGGGGCGGGCGAGATCGGGTATAAGTTCTTAATGTTCAGGTCGGCCAAAAATCCGCCCCCCGTTGCCATCCCTAAACATATTATTCAAAAGCAAGATAAAAACATGAAGTTCAAACATAAAGCAAACATGTTAGGTCGATAAAGCAAATAATACATCTAAAATTTAAGTCTAGGGATTCAGTTCATCAGGAGGAGGCATAAAGTGACGACGGAGAGCACAAATATCTTCTTCCATGGTTTGTTGTCTAGGTTCCATGGCTATTTGATGAGTTTCCATGGCATGATCTTGAGTCGCCATAGCTCTAACCTGGTCAACCATGTATTCATAAATAGAATGAATGGTTGGGGCTTGTTACTGGGGAGGCACATCACCACCAGAAACAATAGGAGCATCACCATCTCCATCATCAACATCCATCTCACCTTGATGCTTTTGCACCCATTCACCATTCTCAAAATAGTGATTGATTTAGTGAGGCGTGGTTTCATCAAGTTTACTAATCAAGGGGATGTCGAATCAAAAGAGAAATCAATATTACGATACCGAAAAATGTGGCTAAGGACACAAGCATAAGGCAAGAAATGTTTAGAGTAAAAACCTTTATTATTGACACCAACTATCTCACTAAAGATAATACGAGCAATGTGAGGACGAGTATTGGTACGAAATTGATGAATCCACCAATAATCAATATCACGCATCTTAGTGGCTTTACCACCTGAAAGCTGGATAAACCATGTGACAATAAGATGGAAAAATCTTTCCTCAAAGACAAAAGATGGAGAGTTATGATCGGGTAAATCTGGGATGGAAACATGAGATTTTTCATCAAAAACATTCTCACATGGAACACCTAAATCATTGAATATGGATGCAATAGATATGCTAATCTCTTGGCCCATAAGAAAATATTCAACCCAAATGACGATGCCACTAGCATTATAAACAAGAACACCATTACTATAAAATGCCCTAACAAGTTGATTATGGACGATAGGATCTATGGAAAAGAAATCTAACCAACCCCAAGTAGCAAAAGTATCATAGAAGGTACAATCAAACTTTTTATAATAAAAAAATCAAGATCAACAGTTATTTCTTGACGGATAGCACGTTGAAAGAAATATGTGTGAAAACAAGAATGTTCATCTTGATCTCTAAAACAAAGGTTATCAAAAGTTTAAACATTTTGAGGTAGTGGAACGGGAGGTGGACGAGAAGATTGACTGATTTGAAAATTTATTCGGGCACGTTTGAGAGCCATTTGAATTGAAAAAACAAAGTTTTTGACTCAAAAAATTGGTTGGGGAATTTTTACAAATACCTTGTGGGAAAGGGTTTAAAGTAAAAATTTTAAAGAATATGGGTGAATGGGTAAATTTTCTGCAAGATAAACACAATATACAGAGTATATAAATCAACCCAATTCAACCAAAGTCTACAATATAATTATAATTTTTTTTACCAAAAATTGAAATTTCCAAGATGATAATATTTTGAATAACATGTGAAAATAACTAGATACAAGACTTGAAAAACATTTATACATGTTCTTATAATCATAAAACATCAACCATCTTAATATAGATTGATTAGAAAAAAAATTTATCTAAAAAATTTGAAATATTAAAAAGATGGATTTTGAGATATACCTTCAAGAGAATGATGATTTTGAGGAAGAGAAAGATATGAATCTACACAATAGATGACAATAATGAAGAATTCTGGTGGAAGTTTAAGGAAGATTAAAGTTGAAGTTGAGAGAATATGGGACTTTGTCGTTTGAGAAAAAGAAACCTAGTGAAAAATTAGGTTCAAAACGGGTTTAAAAGCCCATTCGAGTTCGTTCCGCGCCAGAAGTTTTGAAACTCTGTAGGGAGTTTTAGGTGTAGTTTTGAAACTTTACATGAAGTTTCGATACTCCAAACAAATCTGTGATATGAGTTTCAAAATTTTAGGCCATGTAGGTGCATTTATGCCATTTCAAACCTTTAAAAAATATTAAACCTGGATCCTATCAAGTATTAAAGTTCTATTAACAAAATTAACATGTTCAAGTATTTTGGTTGAAGATATGGACAAAATAAAATAATTTTCCAATTTAATATACTCCCTCTGTCCCACTCAATATGTCCCTTTTGTGTTTTGAAATTGTCACACTTAAAATGTCTCATTGAAAAAATCAACAACTTTTATAAGGCACATTTCCCTTTATTGTTTTAGTTTCCCAACAAAACAAAATTCAACTTTTTAAGGATAAAATTGTCGTTTCAATTATTTTACATCATATTTCTTACACATTCTTACACAAACTTTTTCTTCATAAAATTGTGTGAAAAGTCAACAATGGACAAAATAAATGGGACGAGGGGAGTATTAAAGTGCATGTTATGAAATAAAAGAGCATCTAAAAGTTTCAAAAGACGTCCAATACATACAAGGCACTAAAGATATTATGTTCTAATTTACACAGACAATTTTAGGCACATGGAACATGAATTAGACAAATAAAACATATTTTGTTAATTTAAGGCCAAAAAAAAAAAGAAAAGCATATAGGGCCAAAAATTAAGCTATTCATGCAATAAAAAGCTCCCCTCAATAATTGCATTAAGGCATCATATGGGAGCACTCAAACATGCTTTAAAACATATAATCACATATAAAACAACATGAATAAGTAAAAATTGCATAAAAAATTGTTACCACTTGATAAAGGTTGATTAGGCCTCTTCCTCTTCAAGTGTCACCCATTCTAGTGTGTCTAGAGCTTTCAAATTTCTTACATTGCTCATCATTGCTCCAACACATCTACAATAGACAATTACTTGAATTTTGGTACCCAAATTTTTTTGGGTCCATTATAGTTAGTCTCAATAATTTTAGTTCCCTTGGGGATCTATTTAGCAATGGAATCCTTACTATTAGAAGATAAAAGTCCTTTTGGAAACCATATACTCTTTTTTAATAGTTTTTCATTTTTCAAATCTAGGGGAACTAGATTGTCTAACTTAAAATTTTAATTTAACAAATTTAGTTTTGGAGCATTCTCCATTTTCTTTTCAAAATTTTTGTAAATCAAATCTTTTTATTTTTTAAGACCATCTATTTCTTTTTGATGATCTTATTGAATATTTGAAAGTAAATTTTTCAAGTTTAAAATCTTTTCCTAATTTTACTAGCATTTCATCAAGTTTACTTTTAAGTTCTAAATAAGTTTTAGAAAGCATTTCATTTTCACTTTTCAATTTTGAAACAATCTTTCTATTTTTCAAAATTGATGCTTCAAATTCTAAAACCAACTCATCATAGGCATCTTTGTAACTCATCGAATGTATATGAATTTGAATCGGATGAGTTAGAAGTTACCTTAGGGTCTTCTTCCATGGCCACGAGGCAAAGGTTTGCTACTTCATCATCTTCATCATCGGTGGAGTCCTCATCACTCCAAGTAGAAAAAAATGTCTTCTTCTTGACTTTTCTTGATCCCTTTATCTTTAATTTAGGAAAATCATATTTGATATGTCCCGATTTCTTGCAATTGTAGCACACGATGGGATCCCTTTCTTTTCTTGATTCATGCTTCGATTCTTGTTTACTTGACTTCATGAATCTTTTGAATTTTTGTGTTAGCTCTTCTATTTCTTCATCTTCACTATATTTTTTTCTAGTGGAGGACTTTAGAGCAACACCAATATTTTTTTCTTCTTCCTTGTCTCATCAACTCATGAGTTAGCAAAGACTCCACGAGCTCATCAAGCTTCAACATTTTGAGTTTTTTAGCTTCAATGATAGCGGTCTTCTTCGAGTCCCATGAGTTGGGAAGAGAATAAATGAGCTTTCAAAAAAGCTTGTCTTTTAGAATGATCTCTCCATATCCCTTGAGCCCATTTACTATAACAGATAAGCGATCAAACATCGTCTTGATGTTTTGATCTAGATCCATCTTGAAGTTTTCATAACTAAGATTGAGGAGCCCAATCTTGGTCTCATTTTCTTCGTTTGTTCCTTTGTGAGTAACTTCGAGCTTGTCCCAAATCTCCTTGGCACTTGAACAAGAAGACATCTTGGCATAATCGTTGGGTCTAAGAGCACAAAACAATATGTGCATAGCTTTGGAGTTGAATTGCAATTTCTTTCGATGAACATTGGTCCATTCTTGTCTCTCCTTAGGGACGAGTCAGTCTCCTTCTCTCTTCATAGAAATAGATAGTACACCCATCACTACATCCCAAAGGAGGTAATCGGTGGATTGAATGAACAATCTCATCTTATTCTTCCAATATGGATTGTTGACTCCATTGAAGTATGCTGGCTTGAAATGGATTGTGAGTCTTCAATGTAGTAATTGCCGGAAGTGGAAGCCATTGAATCGGTTGATGTAGAAATCAATTGAGCACTGCAAGGATCTTCTCAACGATGGTAAGACCTTCGATTGAACCTTACTCTGATACCAATTGTTAGGCTCGATATGATCAACTGAAATGCCAAGAGAGGATGAATTGGCTTATAAAAATATTATGGAAGCAACCAAAAAAGATAGACAATTTTGCACAATGATTTATAGTGATTCGACTTCTCAACTAAGTCTATCTCCACTATCTTAGCTATCTACACTAAGGATTTCCCACAAATTTATTAATTTGTCTTTCCTTTTGAAGCTCAAGGAGATAACCTTACACAACCAAGACGTATAACCCAAAATCTTAGTTATCCCTCTCTCAAAGAGAATTACAAAAAAGCAAACAAATGAAAAACCTCACAACGCAAGTTGTTTGCAAGTTTAAGTTCTCACACAAATGAATACTTGAGTAAAAATTAAACAATGAAAGCTCACTAGTGTTTTTACAAGAAAAAATAGACTTTAAAGCACAAATAAAAGAATTCATTTTGCTTGATTGTTGGTGTGGACTTTTTGATGATCTTCAATCACTTGAGGTCCCTTTTATGTCTTCTAATCAATTTCTAGCCGTTTCTAGTCATTGGAGGAGGTTTAGAGCCGTTGGGGTGTCATAAAATCGAGCATTTAATGTTCACCTGCACATAAGTTTCGAAACTTTTCAAAGAGTTTCGTAACTCTTTGAGCCAGATTAAAAATTAGACCGTTAGAACCTAAGAGTTTCGAAATTAACACAAGAGTTTCAAAACTCTCATGATAGTTTCGAAACTATACTAAAGTTTCAAAACTTAAAAGCTCACTATTTTCTCAAGTATCAAAACTTTATTGGTAGTTTCAAAACTTGTTGTAAAGTTTCGAAACTATTTTTCAAGAAATTTAATTTTCCAAAAGATTTTGACTTTTTAAGAATACTTTAAGTGTAGGAATCAAGTCAAAACATTTTGGCATTGTTTTTGACATGAGAAGATTTAAAAAATTGTTTAAAAAAACTCTTGAACAAATTTTACATATTTTATTGTGTTATATCAAAATAATCATAAAGCTATCAAATACTTTTAGTATAATAATATTTTTATTCACTTTAGTCTCTAAAATATTTATTTAATCCAAAATTGACCCCATTTGTTTCTAATTTTTATAATTTTATCTAATATTTTACTATGATCTTATTTTTGTTTAATTTAATCCCAGAAATTTTATTTAATTTGGAATTGACCCTTATTTATTTCTATTTTATAATTTAGTCCAATATCTTATAATTGCAAACTTTATATTTTAGTCACTAATTTTACAATTGCAATTAAGTACTCGATTTAGCTCGGATTAACATGTTGGTCTATATGTCAATGGTGATATTGATTTCATATAGGAAGGTTTAATTTTACTGTTTACAAAATTGGTCCCTGTATTTTATGCATGTTATCAAAATGAACCATAAACTACTTATTTTTTTGCAATTAACACTATTTCAAATCCAATTTTAACATAAATTTACCATTAAGTCTAATTAGAATTAATGATTCTAAAACGGACCTAAAATTGAATTTTTAACTTTAAATCCAACTAATGATTTACTTATATTTTAGTTCATAAAACCTTGACTCGGTTAAATTTACTTCGATTTGAACTTCATTTTTAGAAAAATAGAGGTATAAGATGTTTTCACTTGTATTAAACGCGCGTTGAAGTTTTGAATTTTTTATGTTTAAATTATGTAAAATTACCAGAATGTCTTTTTATTAAATCGTTTATTTTTTTCTAAAATTTTTAAAGATTTATTTTCTCGGGTGACTTTAGTTAATTGTTTCCACTTTATTTTTATGTTGATTGTTTACTTTCATGTAATCAAATATACTCATTTTTTTTAAATCTGTTTTAGGACACAAATGTGTCATTTGTAGCATTCGATAGTCGGGCCGGATTTGTTTGGACCGGATATTAGAAGTTACATTTGAATTCAACCTCTTGGAATTAAATTATACACTAAATCATAAAAAATAGAGATCAATTTCGGATAAAATAAAAATTTTAGAGACTAAACTGAATAAAAACAAAATTATATTAAAAATATTGAAAAAAATAAAGCATTACGTTTTTTAATAGCTTGAAACTAAATACAAAATACATTTTATAATGACATTATTTTATAATGATATTTGTGTACGTACATAATATTTGAGACATTTTATAAGATTTTGCATAACATTTAAATGAAATAGGTAAAATATGGTGATGATAGGGATGACAAAAAAATATGAATCTGGCGGGTTTCGATCCGATCTGGTAGGGTTGATTTTTTTTTGAATTTCTGGTTTTCGGGTCGAGTTTTAAAGAAGTTTGATTCGGGTTGGGTCGATTTCTGATTTAAAATGGAAATTCTCCGACTCGCCCCGACCCGATTTATTTATAAATATATATTTATTATATTTAATATTTTTATTAATTTTCTTCGGACGGATCAGGTTTAATCGAGTTTTTTTATTAAAATTTCGGGATCGAATTAAAATTAGATTATCTTTTATTATATTGGGTCAGGTCGAGTTATAAATAAAAATATATTAAATTCGGAGTGAGTCGGGACTTTAAATTTTCAAAACGGGTTTGAGCTACCAAAAACCCGCCCCGCGCATTGCCATCCCTAGGCGATGATGATGACTGTTTGATAGGTAGAAGTATAACATAAACATGTTTTATTCTGGGGTAAACAACACTTTTAAGAGCTGATTTGTCGATAGTTGTACAAGCCACATAAAAAATATCAAAATCTCTTTAAAGAATTTGATAAAACAATTATTTTCAAAGCCAAAATCTGAAATAACTCGTAAAATTTGATAAAAAAAGACAAAGGAACAATGGGCATAGAAAAGAACATGTTTAAAGTTCATTTATAATTTTTTTATATGTTTGACATTTATTAAAATTTGTTAAGTGTTAGACAGCTTGTTGAGTAGACATTTAAAGTCTCATTTTTTTAAAAAAAATTTGTTGAATCAAAGATATCCAAGTAAAGATGTGTTCAACATAAAAATCAAAGGTAACAGTTTTGTTTTGAATATAATGAAGGATGGACAAGTCATTATTACACAAGAAAAGATAAAAGAATGTTCAAGAACAAATGATTTAAGTGCTTCCATTATAATGGCGCGCTCTACATGGAAAAGCATTCAAGATGCATGTCTTATGCTAGTAAAAATTCATTTACAGTCAGTGAAATGTAAGATAAAAATATTAAAGCCACTATTTTTAATTTAGGTATATTTTTGGTGTTGGAAAATGTAAGACGTAGTGGCCTAATCCACTAGTAAGACAAAAATGTTGAAAGTTGTGACTTAAAGATTTATTAAAACCATATTTAAAACAAATTTTATATATTTGTGGAAATGAAATAAGATTTTGCTTTTGTGTCCATGGTTAAACCATCTTAAATCACAAATGAAATAGAGATAACCCATTTCTCTTTCATTTATTTAGGGGAAATCTAATTAATTAACAATTTGCAATACCCCTAAAATAAAATACACAAGTTTAGTTTCTCTATGCATTAAAATCTACACAATAAGCTTCATTTTGTGTTTGTTATAAATTACGAGGCTTGCTTTTGCTCTATGCCTTGTTCATCAATGTCGTCAATCATCAATTCTTCATCATCATCAACATTATCTTGTTCCTCAAATTCTTCATCTTCCAAAACTTCATCATCATTTGGCTGCACAAATTGCAGCTTCAAACGCCCATCTTCCCGACACGCATGCAAGAATTCTTGTGTGGGGACCCTCACCTGCTTCAGCACAAATCTGCCATCTTGCCTGTAAGACTTAAAGCAAAAGCATGGCTTCCCACTCTTCCCTATACATGAAATCGGCGGTGGAAATCCTCCTCCGCCACCGCTTAACCTTGACCTCTTCAATTCACCATACAGATTATTCTCCATTGCCGAATGCTTTGTCGTCGTCGTCGTCGTCGTCGTCGTCGTTTTGTTCTCCCAGACCTGTTTCATCTCATTTTTCATGTCTTCAACATCATCGGAGCTCTCAAAACCAAGCCCTTCAGTGCATAACTGCAGACTCTCGGAGCTCCATGAGAAGCTTTCACCCTTTTCATGGCAATGAATGGTGTTTGGGGTTGAAGTTAAATTGTTTTTATAATTTTCATGAGAATTCAAAACTTTAAAGGAAGGAGAAGAGTGGGGAATACTTGTAGTTTCGTTGAAATGGAGTTCGCCAAAGATTTCAGTGAAAGCAGGCTGGTGAATAGGTTTGATTTGGTTCCATGAAGAAAGGGATTCGAGCAAAGTAGGGTTTTCTGGTAATGGGTTTTCAAAGATGTGTTGAATGCTCCCACAGGCAGCCATGGAGTGGGTCTCCAAGTGGAAGAAGAAGAAATATATAAAGAGATTTCAAGTTAGTTGTGTGAAAACCCGAGAAATGGGAGGTGGGAATTTCAACTAGTTTGAGACCAATTTGGTGGACATTATTCTGGTTTAAAATTATTTTTTTAATGTACATGTCCGAGATTTGTAAACCCTTATCTATTTTTCTTAAAATGTACACATTTCCAATTTTTATTTTCAAAATAATTTACACTTATGGAATGATACTAAATTAATATAAAATTAAAAAACACGAATAAATATACTAGATTTTTGAAGTTTTTAGTTTTACAAATGTATTTAAAAAATTGACAACCTATTTATTTTTAAAATTTTAGTTTTTATAAATATAATCTAAAAAACATGTCCTAGCTAATTTTCATTATGACCTTTTTTATGATTTTTGTTACATCCCACTAAAAATCTTTTTTATTATGTTTCTTAAATTATGTGCACCAATTGGGACATGCCACGTAATCTCAAGACGTGTTTCCAATCATAAATTGCCATGTAGCAATATGGTAATGGTGGTGTCCAGGATGTATTGATGTGATTTGTAAGACCATTTGCACCCTCCACATATCCATAACGTCTTTTTTCACATTTCAACAAAATATATAACTTTTCTCTCTCATAATTATTTCCTATCTCTAAATACTTAGATATTTTAAATTAAAAATATACTAATTTCATTTAAAATAATAATAAATATTTTTATAATAAATATTTTTATTTTTTATATAATTTTTGAATATAAATAAATGAAATTATCATTTAGAAATTAAATAGATAATGATAAAAGACATAATTGGTAATCATTTATAAAATCCATTATCACTTCAAGCTATAATTTGTTCATTGAATAAAAATTTCTAAATAGATCTTTAAACATGAAATATTTTCATTTCCTATACTCTTTTTATAAGTGTGAGAAAATTAAATTATATATATATATAAAGTTTTTTATTTTAAAAGGAAAAGAAGTGTATATTGAGCTATTCCTTCAAAATTAAGGACATTTTCCGGTGTTGGTTTGGCCCAATCTTTTTCACTTAATGCATATTGTTTCTAGATGAGGCAAAGCTAAGCCATTGGTTAAAGGATTTAAAGTCTTAACAACCAGCTTTCACCATCAAGGCCCCTACCAATTACTAACAACTTTCCAGATACTCTTATCAGTTCCCATGAAAAATGGAAGCTTACTCTAATTAAAACAATTATAAATTAATATATAACGGAGTAAATATATTTAGTCGGTTGGCCAAACTGCTCATCTTTATTCTCTTATATTTCTTTAGGTCATGGGTTATAGACCCACTAAAAGTACCCCTTCCTTTCCCTAAGGTCCCTTTTTCCCTTTAGGTAGGATTCGAATTAGTTTATAAAAAAATAAATTAAATTTAATGTATTAATAATATATAAGTTTATGAGAAAATATTTTATGTACCGGTGGTGAAATTTTTTTTTCCAAAAGCGCTCATGGTTGTATGGTGTAAGGATTTTGTTTAGGGTTTTTGAGTTTTAAATTTAATGACCATGGTTAGAATTTAGGGTTTAGAGGTTAGTATTTAGGTTGTAGGGTAATATTGTTAGAGATTTAGATTTTAACCTATAAACTCTATATTCTATCACAAACTCTATATTCAAAACTCTTTAAATTTAAACCCATAAACCATAGATAGAACCCCTAAACCTTTGCGAAAACTTTTTGTTTTCATGCGCTTAAGTTTATATATTATCATTAAATTATGTGATATCATCATTTACATGTCAATATCTCATTAAAAATCCTTGAATACAAATGTGAAATCATGCACAATTAGGAGCAAAAAGGACGAGGGAGACTGGGCAGCAGAAAGATTTTCCAAAGCGGGATGATGGGATAAGTGAGGAGAGGCACAAAGCAAGTGGGCAATTTCAGCATTTTTGGTTTTGCCATGCACTTGGAAATTGGAATATTCTCAAACGACCCCTTTCCTTTTACAACGTATGATATCCACTCCTTTTTGTTTCTTCTTTTTCGCAATATATGGTTGGCTCCTATTCTTCATTTTATGTGGCATGTTTGGGTCCAATTATTCCTCCATCCTCCGATATTTTCAATGCTTTACATAAAAATTATGTTCGGGTCAAGTCCGACTTAATGCGGTTAGGGGGAGACTTCTTCACATTGAGAATAATTGGATTGAGAATATGATAAATGATTTGCATCCTGTTAATTTAAAATAAATATATAAACTATTTTGTAAAACAATATGACATTAATCAAATAATAATTAATGAAATCTAAATAATAAAAAAAACATTTTCTTTCCATAGTGTCTCACTCTCGCACTCAAGCTAAACATTTCTATTTTTAACTACAATATATTAACAAAATTATTATTACAAAAATCGCAATTATTCTTAAAATAAAAATACTATACAAAAATATAATAACTACTCAAAAAGATTAATAATTATTTAAAATGATAACATGAAAAATAAAACACAATAATTGTTTGAAATAATAAAATATATTAACTACACGAAAATATGTTATACATAATATATTACCAAACAAAATATTAAATTATAACATTGAAAATAAAATAATTATACTAAAATATATAAACATATTATATGAACCACATAATAACCATTTAAAAAGCTCTCAAAACCCTACTTTAAAGTGGCGACTAGATCTGGTGGCGTAGAGGGTGCTCGACGGCGGGTATGGACATTGTTTGCCAAGAACACCTCGGATCAGTTGCATTGGAAGGGCTTATGGAAATCCTTTGATTGGAACAAGGAGGTGGTGTATGTGTTCATTCTGTCCAAACGATCAAGGGATGGTGCGAGATTTGGTTTTGTCCATATGGGCACTCGTGCGGACGCGATGAGAGTGATAGAATGGCTAAATGGGTTTTGATTGTATGGTTCTATGATTAGTATGGCGTTGGCTCAACATGAGGTTTGGGAATCTTTTTGGCGGCGCAAACAAGGAAATTTGGATTCATCTTAGGAAGATCAGAATATGTAGTCCAAGATGGTGCGATAAACAATGAGCGATCTGCGCGAAGACAAGTAAACATCGTTATTGATATGGTTAAGGTGTCCGTTTTAAACTCTTGTGCAGTTGGATGGTGTAAAAACCAGACGCCGATCTCTGAGGTGGCGGAGAGAATCTCTGAAGTGAAGATACCTGGGGTTGAAATTATGTGGATTGCGGGGTCAATGGTTTTATTAATGTTCCCTAATGTGGAATCTCGACGGATGTTGCTCAGTAATGTCGAGGTTACATGATGGTTTTCCCGCATAAAGGAGTGGGCTCCTGATATCCTGATCAGTTTTCGTTGTGTCTTATTATCTATTAGTGGTGTGCGTACGCATGCTTGGTTCGTGGAATCATTCTAGAATATAACACGAATTTTAGGTAAGTTTATTCGTATAGATGAAGCAATAGAAGATTCGAAGTCGTTTGAGAGAAGCCGTGTGATGATTGAAACTGAACAATGTGAAAGAATTGATGAGGTCTTGGACTTGATTGTAGATTGTTCGTCTTTTCCAATTCGGGTTTAAGTGGTTGAGATAGTGAGAACACCGACTATAGAAGAATGTAGAGGAGAGGATGAATTAAGTTGTGACTCTGGGTCCAAATATGGGGTAAAACTTGTGAATCGGGATAAGGCGTTGAAAGGTGATGGGATTGGTGACATGTTAGCGCCTGCATCACGAGAGGATCAACCTTGTTGGCAAGATAATCAACTGTGGGAACCCAATCATCGATGTGAGTTACCTTTTGAGGGTTCTACTAGGATTTTCGATGAGATGGTGAGGATGTTTGATCATAGAGTGGCTGGGAATCGTGGGGGTTGGGAGGGGATGCCGAATGAGGTCTGTAACACCCCCTTCCCGATCTGGTAGGAATTCGAGTCGGGATGTGTTACCGGTGACTAAACGATGCTTGATACAGTATTTTAGTTGTTAAACGGTAAGACGGTGATCGATATAAAATAGTGATTAACACTTTATTACTGGTAAATTGATATGACATAGCCACATGAACGTCTATATTAATATGTATAATTCTGAATTCATTTTAAACTTTATATCAGTTTTAAAGCTATGAGTATCGATACACCATGGGGGTGTATCGGTATACCTCTATATGGTTCGATAAATTAGTTTCAAATTAAAGGCAGTCGTATCGATTCGAGCTCTATCGTATCGATATGCTATTGTCGCAACCATTTTTGAAATCGAGTGTAAAATAACCTGACGATTGATTTTTGTAAAATTAGGGTTTTGATCCTTTTCTATTCATTTGATTTTGAAAACTTAGGGTTTCATATTAAATTGAATTTCCTCTAAATAATCTTATTAAACCATTTTCATTTTAATTTTGGAAAATCAATTAATCCATTTTAATTAAATTTACCTTTTATTTCCTTTTGAAAAACAATTGGAGTCGCCACTAATTACTTTGAGGTAGATTAGACACCGTCAAAACAAACCAGAGATTTGTTTCTTAAAAATTGGATTCGGGAGTCAGTTACATGTGGGGAAGGATTAACACCCCCACGAACGCCCGTTATCGCTACCTTAATTTTACGTGGCATTTTGGCATTTCGAATAATTATTTGAATTTAATTTGTTCCTTAATTATTAAATGAATTTAAATTCTAAATGAATATATCATTTTACAAGGAAATTTATTTTTATTCGAATATGAGATTAAAAGCACCATGTTAAGTGGCACCCCTATTCATATTCAAAAATGAATTTCCAACATAAAAGGTTTGAATGTATGATTTTTATTGTCTTGTTCCTTTAAGTACAAACTTAAGGTGGCTCTAATTAATTAAAGTTATTTAAACTATGAATATTATTTAATTTAAAGACTTTCATGAGAAAATGCCAATTGCTTGAGCACCGTCCATATATTAAAGTCCTTAAATTAATAATATTCCTAATTAATTTTTCATTCTAATTAATTAAATTGCTAGCCTAATTAAGGCTCTAATTAAACTAACTAAGTCATTATTTAATTATAAATGGAAATGTATATTAAATATACCACTTTAAGGCCAGTATTGAGATAACACCCCATTGCAAGCAATGGAGCACCATCCAAATTTGGGCCCCAAAGTTTCTATTTAATATACATTTAATTTCTACAATGATCTTCCTAACTTATTATTTAATTCTAATTAGGGAACCTAAAATCTAAGGCTCTAACAATTAATTAAAAAAATAGGTGATTAAATTATCTAATAATTAAAACTATATGCTCAATTTAAAAAAATACATCATACAAATAATTTAAAACAATTAAATTAAATAATTAAAGCTGAAAAGGACTAAATTGAAAAGAATTAAAACCTTAAATTCTAATTTTTATTACATATAGTGACTACAATGAAGTACATTTCAAAACTTTAGGGACTAAATGGGTAAATATTCCCTTTTTTTAAAAAGGTGTGGACCCTCATCCGACCCGGATAACTACATGCGGATCTAGAGTCAACCCAGTGCCAAAACGGCATCGTTTGACTCAGGGTATATAAACTCCTCAACCTAGTTGGAACAGTCATTTGTAACCTGTTCTTTCTCTCTCTTCTTTCTCAACAATCCCATATTCTCTCAACCGAAACACTCATTTCCCAAAAACCTCCTTCTCATTTCGATCAAACTCTTCAATTTAACCTAAAATTCATCACTGTTCTTCTATTTTTCTGAACTTCAATCCGTAAAAAAATTAAATTCACCCATTTCCTTGTTTTCAAAGATCAAACACCCTTATTCACCTTAAAATTCAACCTGTGTTCATCCTATTCAAACCATTTGATTTATCACAAACACCCAAAACTCATATATTTCCTGTTTTTCCAGATCAAACCAAAAATCTCACATGAACTCAAACCTTTGTTCTTCAGCTTTCACCACTTTGATCCACCTCCGTCTCATTTTCTTTTCCTGACATGTTTGTCGGCCGCCGTAGGCGACGCCGATCAACTCCGACCACCCTATGATCATCTTTCTTACTCCTTCGACTACCGCTACAACTTTCGACCATCGTTTGGTTTCTCTGATCATCCCTAACCTAGCTTCGGCCACCGTGCTCCGTCGTAGGGTGATTTTCGGCCACAATGCCGAAAACCTAAAACCTCCCAAAACATTCCATTTTAAGCCTAAGCCTAGATCTAGTACCTGATTCATCAGAATCTCCCATCTTCCCTACCTAAACTACCTACCATAACCCTACTCTCTCATTTTCAACTCCGACGGCCTCTTTGGCGACTCATCAGTTTTAAAATAAAAAGAAAACCAATAACTTTTTCTTTACTTTAACTATTGTTTTTTTTTATTTTTTGAAGCTAAACCTAACATTTTTGTGTTTTTATTTGCAGGAAATAAAAAATAGTAAAAAGATCTACCTCCTAACTGTGTGTAATGGCAATTTCGATGAGATCTCCGATGACTGATCGTCTTCTCCGGTGACTCATCAGTTCCTCATATAAGCACACACTCTCTCCTCTTTAATTTTTAGCAATAATTGCGTAATGATTGATGTAATTAATTTCTTTTTTTTCTCTCTTTCTATTTATAGCTATTGCTAGTGATGATGTTAGAGGTTATTAACTGTTGACAGCTGGCGGGGAAAAGCCTTTAATCCGTGTGATTCCCATTTTAGCCAATTACCGCATGCCACATGGCCGATTTGGCGGGCTAAAGAAACACATTTGGGCCTATTTTACCTGAATTGGGTTATAAAATGGGCAGGGAAAATATTGTAATGGGTTTTGGGTTTTAAAATATATTTAGGACTTTTAGATTGCAATTTGGGTTTTATAATAGGATTTTATATGTAATATTGGACATTTGGACTATATATATGGAATTTTTGTTTAAACTACTCGTTATTTATTTTTGGATTTATTTATATTATTTATTATTATATATATATATATATATATAGACACCTGGTCAAAATTCGGGTATTACAGCTGCCCCTCTTTGCCCATTTCTGTGGAACAGGAATAGGGTAAAGACTGAAAATACACGAATTTGACCCAAATCATCTGATCGATGCATCTTCTCTTCTTCTTCTCTAGAAAGCTTGATCAAGTTCTTCTCATTAAGAACTCCTCAATCCCTCTATTAAGGTTAACCTCAAAATCTGAACTAGTTCTTCTCATTAGGAACCCATTCAATCTTCTTGGTAATGCTGATCTACCTCTCTGCAAAGGTATTGAACAAGCGAGTTCTTCTCATTAGGAACTCCTCATTGTTCTTGAAAACATTGGTTGGCCTCTCTGTAAAGACGTTGAATATGCAAGCTCTTCTCATTAGGAACTTCCTCATTCTTCAAAAGAGTGAACTCTTCTTATTAGGAGCTGTTTCTTCTTTACTAGGTGAGTTCTTCTCATTAGAAACTCTGTGACAAACTCTTCTTATTAGGAGTTCTTTATTCTTTGCTGGGCGAATTCTTCTCATTAGGAACTATAGGGCGAACTCTTCTCATTAGGAGCTCTTCCTCCTTTACTGGGCGAGTTCTTCTTATTTTGAACTCTGTGACGAACTCTTCTCATTAGGAGCTCTTTATTCTTACTAAAATCCTGTCAAAACAGATTAAAATGATTTGATGAGGGTTAGTATGACCTTAATTTCTATGTATGATGCATGAACCATGGCACATTGAGGATCAGTCAAATAGTTTCCACTTTTTAGAGACTAATCTGGCTTTTCTTATTTATGCTTCTTCACTAATTCTCGGTCTGCGCTAACACTTCATCTCACATTCAGAATTGACCTTCAAAACCACCTTTCTGCATTTCTGGTTCTGTGCTCTAAAGCGCATTTTTAGGTTTTTACTTTAGATTACTTTTCTCAAAGCGCCCTTTCAGGTTTTCACTTTGGTTTTTTAAAGACACCCTTTCAGGTTTTCACCTCGCTCTTTTCTTCTTTTTTCTTTTTTTTTGATATCTTTTCAGGCTATCACTTTAGTTTTTTCCCATTTTCTTTTCCCCGTCTATCATTCTGACTTGTTCAAATACTACTTGACCCAGGCATTTCTTCATTTATTTCATTTCTCTATTTTCGCCGGCACAGTATTCTACTCAATCTTTTCTTTATACACCCCTCTTTAATAATCTGGAGTTTTAAAGCTCATTTGCATCCTTCAAAACACAGTAATACCAAGAAATCATCTGTTTTTCATGAATTATGCTAGTCTACTTTCACGATGCTTTAGAAATAAAAGAAAGCTCGGAAGAGAATTCATGAATTTTATTGAAGCTAATAAGTAAGGATACAATATATTTTGAAAGAGTCATGGCAAACTGAAACAACAAAATCAAGAAACAAAGTCAAATCTTCGGGCATCCATAGTATGAAGGATTCAACAACCCTTTTGACTAAATTTAGTTTTGAGCTTGAACCTTTGTCCAGTAGACATCAATGTTGTCGAGATGCTTACAGATTTGAAATCCCTCCCAAAATACCAGGTGACCGAGAGGTTTTAATTGCCGGACACCTAATCTCAACATATCTAAGCTGCCCTTTGCGGGTTTTCAACTCAGATCCACCTTTAATTTCAAGACGCTCTTTGCTAGTTTTCAACTTGAACCCTTTCTTCTTTTTTCTCTTTTTTGATATCTTTTGCGCCCTTTTGGGTTTTCACCTTATATATTTTATTTTGCAAAATGCCCTTTTTGGGTTTTCACTTCATTTTTATCTATTTTTTTATTCTTTAAACGTAATATTTTTAACTGAATCAGAGTTCACTGGCTTGTGCAACTCTTCACCATCAATTTCATTTAAAATCAACGCTCTTCCGGAGAAAGCCTTTTTGACAACATAGGGCCCCTCCCAATTAGGCATCCATTTTTCCACGAAAATCTCGATGTACTGGAAATATCTTTTTTAGCACTAGATCACCCTTTCGAAATTCTCTGGGTGGACTTTATTATCATAAGCCCACATCATTCTCTTTTGGTACATTTGACTATGACATATGACTTTCAACCTCTTTTCTTCGATAAGATTCAACTGATCAAATCGAGCCTGTACCTATTCTACTTCATCCAATTTCACTTCAGACAAAACTCAAAGAGATGAAACTTCAACCTCGATCGGAAGTACCGCCTCTACTCCATAAACCAAAGAATATGGTGTTGCCCTAGTAGAAGTTCACACTAAAGTTTGATATGAAAACAAAGCAAAGGGAAACTTCTAATGCCAATATTTGTAAGTATCTATCATCTAAGCTATGATTTTCTTGATGTTCTTATTTGCTGCCTCCACTGCCCTATTCATCTTAGGGCGGTAAGCCACAGAATTGTGATGCATAATTTTGAACTGCTCACACGTTTCTGCGATTACCTTATTGTTGAAATTAGTGGCGTTATCAGTAATAACTTTTTCAGGCAATCCATAATGACAAATAATCTTTTTCTTTAGGAACTTGCACACTGTTGATCTTGTGATGTTGGCATAGGAGGCTGCCTCTACCCACTTGGTAAAGTAATCAATAGCCACAAAATGAAGCGATGTCCATTAGAAGCTGTGGGATGAATCTGACCAATGACATTTGTTGCGCGTAAAAAGTGCTCCGCAATTGTGCAAGTGTACACGTCGCAAGTTATAGTATAAAAGATATCGTCTCCACAGGGATTGATGCCACTTCAAGAATTCAATCTCTTGCACTGTAAAAAGTAAAAACACAAGTAGGTGATTGTAGGAGTTTTAACTAACAACTAAACTAGAAAGAAATAAAATAAAAGAAGATGTAATCAAATGAGAGAGAATAGGCCAGGTTATCGTGAGTTGAGGTGTGATAGCCGATTGGATCATCTTGGTAAAAGAGTGCAAGGGCAACTTGCACAGCGGGGTTGCCTTGGAAACTAATCGACGGCTGTCTGGGCAACTACTTGGGCGGCTGGGCAGCAACTTCAAGGTTCGGCGGAGCGTTCTTCAATGGTTTCTTCTTATCCATAAGTCGAAACTCTAGCTAATTGTGCATGCCTTGACAATACATCCCTGCGTGAATCAAGGGTGAACAACAACCAATCTTGCACCCCTCTTAGCCATTGAAATCCTTAATTTATTCCTAAGCCCGATTAATCTTCACCATCAATAGATTGAATAAAGACCATACTCATTCGTTTCTTTAATCTAACTCTCCTGATATTAGGTAAATAGATGAAGTTACGAGATCCTCTCCCAATTCACTCGCAAACAAGAATAAAAACCAAGAATGAGTAAACCTTGAATTGAAAGTGCAAACTCTTATTACCTAAACAAAATCCAATTGTTTCTCACACCCACAAAACACAATAACCTTAGCCAAATATATTTAGTTCATGGCTAGGTTCCAAAGAAACACAAAACAAAGAATTCCTAACATAAACCTAATTGAACAAGAAAGAAAAAAGATGAAGAATGGTTGAAGCCTTGTCGAAATCTCTCCTTGCTCTTGTCAAAATCTCTCCCTTCTCTCTCCTTAGAGTTGACAGCTTGGTCCTCAATTTATAGGGCTAGGTCAAAGTCTTTTTTGAGGAGGAAGTTAAGTTGGAATTAAATACTTTAAAAGAATATAATTCTTTATTATATTTAAATTCCTTCTAGATCTTCTCCTATCTTCTTGGGATTTAATTTCTCTTTAACCTCTTCATGGAAATCAAACTCCTTTGGGATTTAACTTTGCTCCACGTCATCTTGGGCTTATTTATTCATCAATTTCGACTGCCATATCATCTTATCCCTTATCGAAAATTGCCCTGGCAACTAGCTCGACATCTCCTTCATGCATTACCCTAGCAACTAGCTCGGCATATCCTTCATGCATTGCCCTGGCAACTAGCTCGACATCTCCTTCATGCATTACCCTAGCAACTAGCTCGGCATCTCCTTCATGCATTGCCCTGGCAACTGGTTCCAGCCTTGCTTTGGCAAGTGATTATGCACACATACAAAAACACACCAAAGCAGTATCTTTTTCCACAAAATTAAGCAAAATATGAAATCAAGCTTGTCCACCAAAGAAACAATGCAAACATGCATGAATGGCTAATAATGCAACTAATATGAGCCTAAGTCTAGAAATAATATGAATAAAAAGGGTGAATAAAATAGTACTTTTAGACACTTAACACACCCCTAAACTCGAACTATTGCTTGGCCTCAAGCAATGCAAACTAATAATTACCCGCCAAGACTTTAATTTTCACAAACTTAGCTTTGAACTTGATTTCAATTCTCAGAACCGTGGCACAAAGTATTATTGGCTTTGCATTTTTCAGAAAACTTAGGAGTTACTCGGAATCAAACTATAATGCTTGTGAGTGTGTGTGGAGTTGTGTGCAAGTTAATTTTTCGGATTCTATGCAAACAAGAGCTTTTCAAATTACTTCATTGGGTTCTTTTAACATGTTTTAACTAGAGCCGGTTTCGGGCACCATTAGCATTCAATTTTTAGCACATACTAGAGCCAATTTCGGACACCTCTAGCATTCATCCAATTTTTATTCTAATCCCCCAACTTTTTAATTATCAACCTAAGTTCGCTAGAATTCCTTGAATCAATCAAGCCACACAGTGTTTCATCAAGTTTAGCATCATAGTACGATTCTAAGTGTTTCCACGGTTATCCTAGAATAACAAGTTCTATCAATTAAGTACATTGGCAAAGTCATCATCGGATATTCATCAAACCTAGGCAATTCTTGTTCCAACTAAAGCCATGGCAAGCAATTTATGTATCCTAAATGCAATAATCAAGATGAATGCAACTAAACATGGTAACTAACTAATAACAATCCCCCCCAAACTCGAGTGAGGCATTATCCTCAATGCATGCAACAAAGAAAAATAAAAATAAAGAAAAGTAAAATACAAACGAGGACTTACTCCGAGAGTTCGTCGTCGTGGATGATTAGTTTCCTTTTGGTCGGTGTCTTGATTTTTTTGCTTGAACGCGGTGGTTGCTTCCTTATTGCCGATGGTGGAATCGATCCTCGTACGAGGTTGTCCTCATCGTCCTCTTCATCAATGTCATTGGCTTTTCACTTAGGCTTGGAGGATTCTATTGGTGCGGTCTTTGTTGGTGCAATAGAGGACTCGTCCGAATCTGAAAAATCAGACAATGATTCAATACGAGTTGCTTAGGGCATAGGTGCTTTACCTTTGGCTTTTGGAGTGGTTGTCGGGGCGTCTTTAGCTTTGGTTGCCGCGACATCTTCAGTGTTGGTTACCGTGGCAACTGCTTGGGCAGGCACAGTGTAGGTTGTCGCGGCATCATCTGTTGCGATTGCCGTGGCAACTGCTTCTTTGGTTGCCGTGGCAAGGATTTCGGCAGAAAAGATTGGGAACGGCACGCGGCTGTCCCGGTACTTTTCTAGGATGTCCAAAGTGTGTCATCTAGTCTTACTGACCAATCATTCCTAGAGGGATTTACAACTTTCTCGAGTATACCCTTCAATTCTCGATTGGAAATTTCTACTTGCCCATTGGTTTGTGGGTGATATGCTGTGGCAATTTTATATGACAAACCGAAGCGTTGCAACATCTTGGCAATAAGTCTGTTATCAAAGTGCTTGCCTTCATCAATGATAATTGCTCTCGACATCCCAAACCATGTAAATATATTTTTCTGTAAGAATAGTTGCACGGTCTTGGAATCGTTGGTGGGAACTGCAGCTGTCTAACCCATTTAGACACGTAGTCGACAGCAAGTAGAATGTAGAGGTTGTCGAATGAAGATGGGAAAGGTCCCATAAAATCGATCCCCCATACATCGAACAATTCCACCTCGATTATGTTTTGGAGCGGCATCTCATGTCGTCTAGAGATATTGCCCGTCCTCTGGCAACGATCACATTACTTGTAAAACTCTTGGGCATCTTTGTACAATGTTGGCCAATACAAATTGGATTGCAAAACTTTGGCCGCGGTACGTGTTCCTTCAAAATGTCCTCCATAGGGTGAAGAATGGCATTGCCAGAATACATTATGCTGCTCCTCTTCAGGGACACATCGGCGTATAACCTGATATGCATATTGTTTAAACAAATGAGGCTTGTCCCAAAAGTAATGCTTAGCATCATGGCGAAACTGCTTATTCCCTTGGTGAGTAAGGCCATAAGGTAAAATACCACAAATAAGAAAATTAACTAAATCCGCGTACCAGGGTATTACCGAGGCACGTGTTGCCGTGGAAATTGCTTCCAAGGTTACCGAGGCATGCGCGTCTAGAGTTGCCGCGGAATGCACGTCAAGGGTTGCCGAGGCATGCATATTAGTGGTTGCCGAGGCGTGCGCTTCTGGAGTTGCCGAGGCGTGCGCGTCAAGGGTTACCGAGGCGTGCACATCTATGGTTACCGAGGCATACGCGTCTGGAGTTGCCGGGGCGTGCGCGTCAAGGGTTGCCGATGCATGCGCATCCATGGTTGCCAAGACAACTAATAGTCGCTCATCCGGGAATGCATCGCATATCTCTAAATCCACGTCCTCTTCCCTATTGCATTCTAAGCGTGATAAGTGATCGGCCACTTGATTTTTTGTTCCTTTCCTATCCTTAATTTCAATGTCAAACTCTTGTAAAAGTAATATCCAACGAATCAAACGAGGTTTGTCATCCTTTTTAGCAAATAGATACTTAATTGACGAATGGTCCGTATAAACAATTACCTTTGTACCAATCAAATAGGATCGAAACTTGTAAAATGCGAAAACTACGGCTAGTAACTCTTTCTCTGTTGTTGTGTAATTCACTTGAGCACTATTAAGAGTTTTACTAGTGTAGTATATCACATGAAAGGTCTTACTTGTGCGTTGGCCTAGGACTGCTCCTACCACAAAATCACTTGCATCACACATGAGCTCAAAAGGTAGCATCTAATCGGGTGGAACGACAATGGGTGCCGAGGCAAGCTTTTCTTTTAGGGTTTTGAATGCTTGGGGAGCAAGAATCATCAAAATTGAAGACTTTATCCTATTCAAGCAAATTGCACAAGGGTTTAGTAATCTTAGAAAAATTATGAATGAACCTCCTGTAAAAACCTGAATGTCCAAGAAAGCTTCGGATTCCTTTAACCGAACTTGGTGGGGGTAATCTCTCGATCACGTCCACCTTGGCTTTGTCTACTTCATTTCCCTTGGATGAAATCTTGTGGCCGAGCACTATTCCTTCATCTACCATAAAATGGCACTTCTCCCAAGTAAGGACTAAATCGGTTTCTTCACATCTTGCCAACACCTTCTCCAAATTGCCGAGGAAACTGTCGAATCATTACCAAAAATGGAAAAATCATCCATGAGGATCTCAAGGAAGTCTTCGACCATGTCTAAAAAGAGTGCTATCATGCATCTTTGGAAGGTTGCCGGGGCATTACACAATCTGAACGGCATCTTTCAGAAAGCATAAGTACCGTATGGGCATGTGAATGTTGTCTTTTTTTGATCTTCAGGTGCTATGGCAATTTGATTGTAACCTGAATAACCATCAAGAAAATAATAAAAGAGTTTACCTGCAAGATGGTCAAGCATTTGATCAATAAAGGGTAATGGGAAGTGATCTTTCCTAGTGGCTTTGTTTAGCTTTCGATAATCCATACAAACCCTCTAACCGGTCACAGTTCTGGTTGGAATGAGTTCATTGTTTTCATTACTTACCACCGTTATACCTTCCTTTTCGGTACACATTGTACCAGACTTACCCATGTACTATCATAGATAGGGTATATGATGCCTGCGTCAAGCCACTTGATGATTTCTTTCATTACAACCCCTTTCATGACATGATTCAGTCTTCTCTGGGCCTCAATCGAAGGTTTGTGGTCATCTTCCAACAAAATCTTGTGTATGCACACTGCCGGGCTAATTCCCTTTAAGTCGGCAATTGTCCACCCTATTGCCTTCTTGTGTAGCATCAACATTTTGATCAGCTTCTTTTCCTGCTCAGGCTGTAACTTAGAGGAAATAATTACAGGCAATGTATTATCGGTTCCCAAGTAAGCATATTTTAGTTGCCCTAGCAACTGTTTCAACTCAAGAATAGGTGGTTGTTCAATAGAGGGCTTTTCGAGTTTACCTTCCTTACCTGAGTAATCCAGTGGTTCAAAGTATGTACCTGGTCGATTGACTAACCAATTTGCCTCTTCTTGTTGTTCCTCATCGATCGGTTCTTCATACTCTTTGGGTTTCTCTTGATCGCAATGTAGTTGCCGAGGCAACTAAATTCCTCTTCGAAGTTAAACTCTACCGTGGCATGAAGAAGTTGGCATTCTTCTGGATCATCGGCATGCCTTAGTGTTTGGAACACATTTAGTTTAACTTGCTGGTCATTCACCCTCATTGGAAGTTGTCCCTTTTCAACATCGATCAAGGTCCTCCCTGTTGCTAGGAAGGGTCTCCCGAGAATGATAGGTACATGTTCATCTGCTTTACAATCCAAAACAATAAAGTCAATGGGAAAAATAAATTTATCAACTTTTACCAGTATGTCTTCGATTTTCCCTCTGGATGCACATAGGATCTGTCGGCTAGCTATAGCATAATTGTTGTAGGTCTTGCCTTCCCGATTCCTAGTTTCTGGAAAACCGATTTAGGCATCAAGTTTATGCTGGCTCCAAGGTCACATAATGCTTTCCCGACATAGTGGTTTCTGATGGAACAAGATATTGTGAAACTTCCGGGATCCTTCAACTTGGGTGGCATGCGACTGTGCAACATGGCCATGCATCACTCTGTTGCGGCAACTGTTTCAAACTCTCCTAGCCTTGTTCTCTTGGACACAATGTCTTTAAGAAACTTGGCATGGTTCGACATTTGTTCAATTGCTTCAAGCAATGGCAAGTTTATGTGGACTTGCTTTAGGATATCAAGAAACATCTTGAATTGATATTCTTGCTTTTATCACTTCAACCTTTGTGGGAATGGTGGTGGAAGTCGGATATCTTCGATCCTTTCATTGGTCTGGAACCTGATTGATGGCATTGCCGGGGCAACTGGAGTTGTCGATGCATCATCAACTAGGGTTGTCGTGGCGTGCCTATCATTGGTTGCCGAGGCAATTTCTGGTTCAGCATCTGAGGCTTTGCCGCTGAGTTCGTCTTGTTCTTTTTGTGGAGTTTTGTTTGACAAAAGAGCTTGAGCCTCTTTAAGTTGTTGGCCACTTCTAGTGGTGATCGCCTTACATTGCTCATGGCCAGTTCCTCTTGCGACTTCAGTATCGCTAGGTAAACCTCTTTGCGGTCTAGTATTCAGGTTTTGAGCAAATTGTCCAACTTGATTTTCCAATGATTTGATTGCCGCCTCTTGGTTTTGCAATCTCAATTCGGTCCTGTTAATAAAAGCATCAGTTCTTTTTATGAAGTTACTATTCTCAGCCATATAAGATACAATTTTCAACATAAAAGCATTGAGAGAATTTTTTAAAGAACTAGATGTTGTCGGTTGTTACTGCGGCAACTGTTGTCGTGGCATATTTTGCTGGAATCCCGATGCTTGTGCATTCTGATTGTTCTGGTTTAGAGCATTGTTGGGATTACTCCATGAAAAATTTGGGTGCTTCTTCCAAGCTGGATTATATGTGTTGGACATCACATTGTTGTTCCGATTGTAATTCCCCACATAAAAGCTGGATTCTGGATTCTGCATACATTCAGAAGAATCATGGTTACCACCACATAACTCACAAAAGGAATTCATTACCTTGACCTCATGCGTGTTTTTTTGTTTCTGCATGTTCTGGACCATCTTGGTTAGAGTCGCCAATTGTGCCAAAATTGAGTCTGATGATCCCAGTTCATGTATTGTGGCTTGGCGTCTAACTCCTCTTCTAGCATATGGGAATTGATACTCATTCTTGGCAAGCCTGTTCAAAATTTGCATTGCTTCTTCCGGCGACTTGTCTAGGAGTATGCCGTTTGCCGAGGCATCTAGCATCATCCTTGTTGGTGTATTTACAGCGTTGTAAAACATTGTTACTTGTGTCCTCACTGGGAATTCATGTAGGGGGCATTTGTGTAGAAGTTCTCTATATCGCTCCCAAGCCTCATACATGGATTCATCATCTGCCTTCCGAAAAGAAGTAATTTCGTTACGAAGCTTACCAGTCAAATTTGTAGGATTAAATCGAGCAAGGAAATCACGACAAAGATCGGTCCAAGATCCTATTGATCCTGCAGGAATACTATTCAACCATACTTTCGCCTTATCCCTCAGTGAACAGGGAAATAATCATAGTCGTAAAATGTCGGGGTGACTCCTTGTATTTTGAATGAATTGCAAATCTCGAGGAAAGATTTAAGATGTTGTCGTGCATCTTCAGTTGCTGAGCTGCCAAATTGACCAATTGTGTTGATCATATTGAACATCACCGGTTTCAACTCAAAGTGGTCGGCTTCAATTTCAGGTGTGACAACTCCTGGATTGAGTCCTTCAAGATCTTCTTCAAGATAGTCTCGAATAGTTCTGTTTCGTGCAAGAATCACTCCTCATCCTGCTGGAACATCCTGATTCATATTGCCGTCTTGATTAGCCATTGCTACTCTTAACCTTTGTTTGAGTCTTTGCAAGGTTCGTTCGATTTCTGGATCAAAGGGATATTCTGGTGTAATCGGTTCGCCCTGGTCATATACCAATGCAAAAACAAAGTTTGTTAGCCCTTTGAATCTTAAACAAGAAAAATAAAAAGTGCAAGAAAATAAAAACAAAGTTGTTATTTCCAATCCCCGATAACGGCGCCAAAAACTTGTTGCACGTAAAAAGTGCTCCGCAATTGTGCAAGTGTACACGTCGCAAGTTATAGTATAAAAGATATCGTCTCCATAGGGATTGGTGCCACTTCAAGAATTCAATCTCTTGTACTGTAAAAAGTAAAAACACAAGTAGGTGATTGTAGGAGTTTTAACTAACAACTAAACTAGAAAGCAATAAAATAAAAGAAGATGTAATCAAATGAGAGAGAATAGGCCAGGTTATCGTGAGTTGAGGTGTGATATCCGATTGGATCGTCTTGGTAAAAGAGTGCAAGGGAAACTCAGTTGCCGTGGCAACTTGCACAGCGGGGTTACCTTGGCAACTAATCGACGGTTGCCTGGGCAACTAGCTGGGCAACTACTTGGGCGGCTGGGCAGCAACTTCAAGGTTCGGCGGAGCGTTCTTCAATGGTTTCTTCTTATCCATAAGTCGAAACTCTAGCTAATTGTGCATGCCTTGACAATACATCCATGCGTGAATCAAGGGTGAACAACAACCAATCTTGCACTCCTCTTAGCCGTTGAAATCCTTAATTTATTCCTAAGCCAGATTAATCTTCACCATCAATAGATTGAATAAAGACCATACTCATTCGTTTCTTTAATCTAACTCTCCCGATATTAGATAAATAGATGAAGTTACGAGATCCTCTCCCAACTCACTCACAAACAAGAATAAAAACCAAGAATGAGTAAACCTTGAATTGAAAGTGCAAACTCTTATTGCCTAAACAAAATCCAATTGTTTCTCACAACCACAAAACACAATAACCGTAGCTTAATAGATTTAGTTCATGGTTAGGTTCCAAAGAAAAACAAACAAAGAATTCCTAGCATAAACCTAATTGAACAAGAAAGAAAAAAGATGAAGAATGGTTGAAGCCTTGTCGAAATCTCTCCTTGCTCTTGTCGAAATCTCTCCCCTCTCTCTCCTTGGAGTTGACAGCTTGGTCATCAATTTATAGGGCTAGGTCAAAGTCTTTTTTGAGGAGGAAGTTAAGTTGGAATTAAATACTTTTAAAGAATATAATTCTTTATTATATTTAAATTCCTTCTATATCTTCTCCTATCTTTTTGGGATTTAATTTCTCTTTAACCTCTTCATGGAAATCAAACTCCTTTGGGATTTAACTAGCTCCACGTCATCTTGGGCTTATCTAGTCATCATTTTCGACTGCCATATCATCTTATCCCTTATCGAAAATTGCCCTGGCAACCAGCTCGGCATCTCCTTCATGTATTGCCCTGGCAACTAGCTCGACATCTCCTTCATGCATTGCCCTGGCAACTGGTTCCAGCCTTGCTTTGGCAAGTGATTCTGCACACATACAAAAACACACAAAAGCAGTATCTTTTTCCACAAAGTTAAGCAAAATATGAAATCAAGCTTGTCCACCAAAGAAACAAAGCAAACATGCATGAATGGCTAATAATGCAACTAATATGAGCCTAAGTCTAGCAATAATATGAATAAAAAGGGTGAATAAAATAGTACTTTTAGACACTTAACAACATCCATGCCCCAGACATCAAAAGGCCATGGTGAATTCATTGTATGAAGAGGTACTGGTGGGGAATTGATTTTGTCAGCATATATCTGACACTTGTGACATTTTTTGGCATACTCAATGCAGTCTTCTTCCATGGTCGACCAATAATATCCATATCTCATAATTTTTCGGGCCATTGCAAAACCATTAGCATGTTTTCTGCATATTGCGTCATGTATTTCTGCCAAGATACTTTTGGCTTCTCGAGCATTGAAACATCTTAGAAATATCTAATCTTTGCCCCTTTTATACAGGACTTCACCATCAAGCACATATCCTGTAGCCATCCTTCTAATTGTCCTTTTATCATTATCATTTGCCTCTCTGGGATAAGTCTGGAAATTAATGTACTGCAAAATATCATAATACCATGGATTTCCATCTACCTCTTCCTTTATGATGTAACAGTGAGCATATGTTTCGTAACTCTACATTTGAATTGGCATCATATCTTCTGGTTTGTTTGCTAGAAATACTAAAGCCAGTGTAGCTAGGGCATCAACCATTTGATTATCTTCCCTAGAAAGGTAAATGAAAGTGATTTCTTCAAACTCTTTCATCAACTCAAGGATCAACTTTCGGTATTCAATCAACTTTGCATCCTTTGTTTCATGTTCTCCACGGAGTTGGTAAATAACCAATACAGAGTTTCTATATACTTTAAAATTTATATTTTCCTTTCAACAGCAGCTCGTAAACCCATAACACAACCTTCATATTCTACCATGTTAGTTGTGTACAAAAATTCCAGTTTACTTGTGAAAGGATAATGTATATTATCTGGAGAAATCAACACTGCTTCGATCCCACGTCCCAACCATCAAAGTATAATTTCCAGGCTTTACTCTCTATAATTCCATTTTTTCTGTGGAGATGTTCATCACATCCTCATCTGGAAAATCGAAGTTCAGGGGCTCATAATCTTCTGAAGCGCGACTAGCCAAGATATCTGCTATTACACTTCCTTTTATCACTGTCTAGATTACATACACGATGTTAAATTCTGATAACAACATTTTCCATTAAGCCAATCTTTCGGTCAAAGCTGGTGCTTCCATCAAGAACTTCAATGGATCAAGACGAGATATCAACCAAGTAGTGTGGTATAACATGTATTGTCTAAGTCTACGAGTTACCCAGACCAAGGCAAAATATAACTTCAGGATCGGTGGGTGCCGTACTTCACACTCTGTAAACCTTTTGCTCAAGTAATATATGGCTCTTTCTTTCTTTCCCGTATCATCATGTTGCCCCGCACATATCCCATTGAATTCTCATAAACCGTCAAGTAGAGAATTGGTGGTCTATCCAAAATCGATGCTACTAAAATTGGAGCATTTATCAAATATTTCTTAATCTTGTCAAGTGTTTCTTGACACTTTCATCATATACACCTGGATTATTCTTTCGAAGCAATTTGAAGATTGGATCACATTTATTAATCAATTAAGAAATGAACCGAGAAATATAATTCAATCTTCCCAAGAAACCTCAAACTTATTTTTACGAACAAGGGGGTGGAAGATTCTGAATTACTTTCACCTTCTCTGGATCAATTTCAATTCATCTTCTGCTAACCACAAAGCGTACGAGCTTTCCAGATGTAACTCCAAAAGTACATTTATTTGGATTGAGCTTCAACTAAATCTTTGAAACAATTTCCTCAGGTTCTGAATATGTTCATCTTCAGTCTAGGATTTAGCAATCATGTCATCCATGTACACCTCAATTTCTTTGTGCATCATGTCATAGAAAAGAGTTACCATGGCTCATTGGTATGTTGCCCCAGCATTCTTTAGTCCAAAGGGCATTACTTTGTAATAATACGTCCCCTAAAATTTTATGAATGTCGTTTTGTCCATATCTCCCGGATTCATATTTATCTAATTATATCCCGAAAAGCCATCCATGAAAGAGAACCATGAATGTCATAATGTGTTATCAACCAAAATATCTATGTGGGGCAAAGGAAAATTATCATTTGGACTTGCTCTATTCAAATATTTGTAATCAATGCACATGTGCATTTTCCCATCTTTCTTTGGCACCAGGACTATATTAGCCACCCATTCTGGATATCGTGCCACTTTAAGAAAACCAGCAACAATCTGTTTCTGTACCTTTTCTTTGATTTTAATACTATTTTCAGTCTCAATCTTCTAAGCTTTTGTTGAACCGGTTTACAGTTTGGCTTTATTGGCAACTTGTGTACCACTATATCTATATCCAGTCCTGGCATATCTTGATAAAACCAGGTGAAGACATCTTTAAACTCTCGCAATAGATCAACCAACTCCTACTTTATTCTTGGCGAGAAAGCAGTACCGATCTTCACCTCCTTTTTAACTTCATCTGTGCTCAAATTCAAAATTTCTATCTCTTCCTTGTGAGGTAAGATCTATTTGTCTTCTTTTCTACCAACCTCAGTAATTCGTCATGGATTTTACATTCTGTCTCATCTTTGACCTTATTGACTTCTATTGGACACTCTGGCCACTCAAAATCTAATTTTGGATTAGGTTTAGAATCATTCATACAATTAATAGCTAAAGACCTGCAAAGAAAATAATAATATATGTTTGGAATGGATTCAAGAAAAAAAATAAGAAACATGTTTTCCATTTGGGAATCACAACGAAACTTTTTTATTGAAAGTAAATTTGCATAATAGACCTTTACAAATAATTCCTCATACTTGCGGGCAAAAGTATGAGGTAGTTCTTGGTATTTACCCTGTTTTATTCTTAAAGACCATGGGAAGATCCTTAGCTGTCCAGTTATTCAGTGTTTCACCAAAGAAGCATGGACGTATTCCCTCCAAAAGCTTGCTGGGCTAGGATCCCTCAAATATACCATTGATGCACAGTCTTCCATGATTTCACTGAAGATCTCCTCTTCTTGGAGCCTTACCATCTCCTGATTGTCCTTTTCCAATTGCTTCTCTATATTAACGAAGTCACGCGACTTGAAAATGCTTGTCAAGTTTGGAAAGGTCATGGGCTCCAAAGTAGTCTCAATTTCTAGGAAACGAGCCCTCCTTCGATCCTCACTCTTTTTCAGATCTTGTTTCCTCTGTTGAATGTTTGGCTTAAAACCGAGCCCAAAGCGATCATTCTTCATTATGAAGGGCTTAAGATGCAAACAACCCTGTAGATCTTTCCCGAATCTCTTTCCAGTCTTTGCCCTTCTACCGAGTGTTTCACAAACAGTCATCTTGGTATAGTTCGATAACCTTGGGCAAGGTATCGGTTTCCCTTCGGCAACAAAGGTTGCATTTATAAATTCTAGAGCTCGAAATGAACATTCTAGAGCGTTTCCATATGTCTCAATATATGGAGTGTCGGTAGACACAAAAGCAATAATGTCTTCTTCAGCTCCAATACTCACCAACTTTCCTTCAATTACAAACTTCAACTTTTGGTCCAAAGATGATGGTACATCGCCAGCAGAGTGAATCCAGGGCCTTCCTAGCAAGCAATTGTAAGTCGACTTTATATCCATGACCACAAAGTTGACATTGTAAACTACAGGTCCAATCAACAGTGACACCTCAATCTTTCCCAAAACTTCTCGGGTCGTTCCATCAAAAGCCCTTGCCGTATTCTTGTAAGTCTTCATGTGATAATCATCGATTAGTAATCTTTTTTAAAGTCACCATTGGTAAAACATTCAATGACAACCCGTTGTCAATCAATACCCCTGGAAGAACATGCCCCTTACAGTGAGTTGTGATATTTAAAGCCTTGAAAGATCCCATTCCTCCCTACGGAATCTCATCATCAGTAAAGGTGATGTAGTTATCAACAGTTATGTAGTTTACAATCCTATCTAACTTATGTATTGATATGTCATCCATGACAAAATTCTGGTTAAGCACCTTAATCAAGGCATTACGGTGCCCTTCTGAACTTAACAATAGCTCAAGGATAGAAATCCTAGCTTGTTGTCTCTTTAATTGTTCAATGATATTGTACTCACTATGTTTCAAAAACTTTAAAAACTCCTAGGCTTGCTCTTCAGTGATAGGCTTATTTATTTTGGGGGTCGATTCCTCCCCAAATATTCTCTCTGGTAGCACTAGAACCTTTGCTTTCACTTCCTCATATTCTTTAGAAATTTCTAGAGAATAACATCTCCAGCTCCTAATGAAGTGTCCAACTTTATTCACCAGCTTTGCATCAGACTTTTCCTTTGTCATTCCTTCTAGTACTTTCTTCGTCTCTTCCAGTGATTTTACCTTCTCCTAAAGCTTTGACTCTTTAGGTGTTGTCACATTGGCAGCATAATTCCACGGAACCTTTTGAGTGTCTTCGAATGCAAACAGTGCTGGAGGAGAGATCACAATTCTAGGGGTTGTTATCGGCTTTACATTACTAGATGAGCTTCCAAAATTTGGTTTAGAAGAAATAACCAATGGCCTGCTTACCCCGTATCTAACCCCAGAACTTTCAAAAGCGCACACCTCTACCTCTTTTCTCTCACATGTTTTCTCAAAGAATTCAATCTCCTTGTTATTCATCATATTCTGAATCAAACATTTGAACTCAGAATAATGTTGAATTTCATGTCCATCCTCCTGATGATATTCGCAATAAATGTCTGGCTCCTCCTCTTTCTCAACTTTCATGTTTATTTGTATCATTCCTTCATTATATAACTGCTCAAACACCCATTTTAAATGAGATCTGATCTTAGATACATCAGTCTTTAACCACATGGCCTCATCATTTTCCTCTATTGCATTCACCCATCGCCCTCCATGGTTCAAAAATAGATTAACTGCTATATTAGGTTCATCAAACTTCAACACTCTAGTGTTCACTAAATTCTAGACTACCTTCTTAAATGCTGTGCAATTCTCAATTGTGTGTCCTGGGACCCCAGCATGATACTCACAATGTGCCTTCGAATCATACCATGGAGGATAAAGAGATTGAAGGGATGTAAGATAATAGGGTCTCACCAAATTTGCATCAAACAACTGTGGATATAGCTCCGTATATGACACTGGTAAAAGTGTGAAGTTTATCATGTCATTTCTCAAGCCTCGAGAATCATTCTTATTCGAATTCTGTGAACTTCCTGATGCACCAGAGGATCATATTGTAACATTCTTAGCAGCCTCGTAAGCACTCGTATTGTTCACTTTATTGTTCTTCCTCTTAGAACTCTTATAGGAGCTTTCCCCTCTTTTCAACCTTCCACTCTTAATAGCCGCTTCAATCAACTCGCCAATCATCCCCATATTAGCAAAATTATGAGTAGCATTCCTATCAAATGCTCGAAGAGTGGTCTCCTCAGAGTATTTATAAACATGTGATTGATTTAATTTTCCATTAACGCTGGTTGTACTTGTGCTGCTAATGCCCTCTATCTCTGTGAATACTAACGAAAACTCTCAGTAGGTTTCTATTCCATGGCTTGTAACATGACCCGGCTAGGGACCATTTTAGTCATATACTTATATTGCTCCTCGAAAGCTCTAAAAAGATCCTTACACGACCTAATGTTAACCCAACTTAACTGAGTGTACCAGTGTGCCGCTGAGCCTGTCAGACTATCTTGGAAACAATGAATCAATAATTTTTTATCTTTTAGATAAGCGGCCATCATGCGACAGTACATAGTGAGATGTGCCTTCGGGCAGGTCGTTCCATCGTACTTCTCAAAATTAGGTACTTTGAATTTGGGTAGGAGAAATAGATCAACAACCAAACTCAAATCAGCAGCACTAGACCCTTGACTATTCATTTTTTGCTTTTCCAATAATCTGTCTTCCAGAGCCTTGCAACGCTCCTCATATTTCCTCTCAATCTTAGCACAAATCTTCTCAACTTCATTAACCATGTTCAAATCTGGGACTTCATCACCACTTCCAAAATTTGCTCTAATATGGTCCAAGTGGTTGGAAATTGCTCTAGCTAGATTGATCTAGACCTTCCTCACAGGAGGTGGTCCTTCAGGTTGTTCCTTAATATGGGATGTAGTCTCTATTTGTTCATTCACATTGTCTGCAGTACCTTTTTGCACCTTGCTCTTTCCAGATTCCTTTGGTCCTAGCAAAGCAGTCAAATGGCTGATAATATCCCTCTGTGTTTGGGCAAAGTGATCCTTCATTGACTGCTTAATCCTTTCAAATCTATTCTGCACCTCAACACGGTCATTCTCAAGACTAGCAATCCTGTCCTCAACAGCCATGGTCTTAGAGCGTAAACGTGTTCCGTATGAATGCGAAATGATTAGGAATCAAAAACAAACTGCCATAAAACCTTTCTTTATTAAAAACCTTTTATTAACAAGAAAATGATGCAATATGTTGATGTATGAATGCCTGAATGCAAAAAAATGCAAAAGGGGTATTAAGTTCAAAGGTTAATCTTTAGAGAAACATCCATTAGCTAAGAAAAGTCGAATACAGGAAATAGATAACTTCGATTATAGGAAACTGTTGGCTATAACTATTAAGTTAACTATCTTGTTCAGCAAACGAATGACCATTTCCTCAAGCTCTAGATCGACGTTAGGGCGCTGTAGCAATTTGGTAGCATCCTTTGACAATATCTACACGTACTGAGCAATGCTCCTTACACGACCCTTAAAAATAACCAGTTCATTATTCTAGTCTTGGAATGTACATTGAGCTGCTTCGTACTTAAGTTTCCACGCACCGCTTTCTTAATACAGCTCTCATTCGAAACTTATAAGCTTTTCTTTCAAGTCTTGAATCGTGCTTTCTAATTCAGCCACATTTCTCTTAAGCCCTTCATTCTCCGCTTCCTTCATTGTAATGGTCTGTGAGAACTTGCTCCATTTGCGATACCTGTGATATTAATTCTTCATTCTGTGCTAGCAATTTCGAATTCTGAGTTGACAACTCTAAATTCCGTGCCTCCTTTCCTTCTAGCTTCTTTTTGGTGCTATTATACGATTCCCTCAAGTCCTGTATATTTTTCTTTGATAATTTCATATTGGCATCGTGCATTTTCTTGTAGTTGTTCTTCTCCCTTGCAACCCTATCTAATTGTTCAAATAAATTGTTAATCACCTTGCTCGTGCCTCATTTTTATGGCCTTTTACATTTAGAATAAATTTTCTTCAGGTCCTTCAATTCTTGACTAACTTTCTGATTCTGTTCACAAAGTTCATTTTTCTTGCCTTTCTGTACATCTATTTCCGTTGTTGCTATGGAAAGCATTTGTTTTAGCTCTTCAATTCCCCTTTCGTGCCCTTTCAGTTTCTTCCCGTGGCCGTTGTTGCGCGTAATAAGTGCTACGCAAATGTGCAAGTATACACGTCGCAAGTTATAGTATAAAAGATATCGTCTCCACAGGGATTGGTGCCACTTCAAGAATCTAGTCTCTTGCACTGTAAAAAGTAAAAACACAAATAAAGGATTATAGGAGTTTAACTAATAACTAATCTAGAAAGAAATAAAGTAAAAGAAAATATGAGATCAAATGAGAGAGAGATAGGCCAGGTTATCGTGAGTTGAGGTGTGATAGCCGATTGGATCGTCTTGGTAAAAGAGTGCACGGGCAACTCAGTTGCCGTGGCAACTTGCACAACGGGGTTGCCTTGGCAACTAATCGATGGTTGCCTGGGCAACTACTTGGGCGTTTGGGCAGCAACCTTCAAGGTTCGGCAGAGCGTTCTTCAATGGTTTCTTCTTATCTCTAAGTCAAAACTCTAGCTACTTGTGCATGCCTTGATAATACATCCCTGCGTGAATCAAGGGTGAACAACAACCAATCTTGCGCTCCTCTTAGCCGTTGAAATCCTTAACTTATTCCTAAGCCGGATTAATCTTCACCATCAATAGATTGAATAAAGATCATATTCATTCGTTTCTTGAATCTAACTCTCCCGATATTAGATAAATAGATGAAATTACGAGATCCTCTCCCAATTTACTCGCAAACAAGAATAAGAACCAAGAATGAATAAACCTTGAATAGAAAAGTGCAAACTCTTATTACCTAAACAAAAACCAATAGTTTCTCACAACCACAAAACACAATAACCATAGCCAAATAGATTTAGTTCATGGCTAGGTTCCAAAGAAACACAAGATAAATAATCCCTAGCATGAACCCAATCGAACAAGAAAGAAAAGGATGAAGAAGGAGGCTTGTCGAAATCCTCCTTGCTTTAGATGCTTGTTGAAAATTCTCTCCTCTTGCCCTCCTTGGACTTGTCGACATTCCCCTCTCTTCTCCCCCTTTGGAGTTGTCGAAATTTTCCCTCTTCTTGCTCCCCTCTCAAGTTGACGATATGGCCTCTTATTTATAGGGCTAGGTCAAAGTCCTTCTTTGAGGAGGAAGTTAAGTTGGAATTAAATTATCTTTAAAGAATATAATTCTTTATTATAATTATATTCCTACTAGAACTTCTCCTATCTTCTTGGAATTTAATTCTTCTTTAATCTCTTCATGGAAATCAAATTCCTTTGGGATTTAGCTTTGCTCCACGTCATCTTGGGCTTGTCTAGTCATCAATTTTGACTACCATATCACCTTATTCTTTGTCGACAATTGCCCTGGCAACTGGCTCGACGTCTCCTTCATGCATTGCCCTGGCAACTAGCTCAGCATCTCCTTCATACACTGCCCTGGCAACTGGTTCTAGCCTTGTTTAGGCAAGTGATTCTACACACACACAAAAACACACCAAATCAGTATCTTTTTCCACAAAAATCACCAAGTTATGTAATCAAGCTCAACGGTGGAAAGAAACATGAATTAATGCATGAATGACTAATTATGCAACTAATATGAGCTTAAGTCTAACAATAATATGAGTAAAAAGGGTAATAAAAATAGTACTTTTGAACACTTATCACATCCCCAAACTCGAACTATTGCTTGTCCTCAAGCAATGCAAACTAACAATTACCTGCCAAGACTTTAATCATCAAAGACATGCTTCAGACTTGAATTCAAAACTCGGAACCGTGGCACAAAGTATGATCACCTTTTAATTTTTCGGATAGCATAAAAATTACCCGGAACCAAACTATAATGCTCGTGACAATGTGTGTACGTAGTTGTGTACAAGTTGATTTTCAAGATTCTATGTGAACAATAGGCTTTTATCAATTTAATTATCGGGGCATTTATTTTTATTTTCACTAGAGCCAATTTCGGGCACCTCTAGCAAAGTAAGCAATTTCTCATTTTATTTTAGTCGACTAGAGCCAATTTCGGGCACCTCTAGCGATTCTTTAATGTGCATTAACTACTAGAGCCAGTTTCGGGCACCTCTAGCAAGAAAGTGCAATTACTACTAGAGCCAGTTTTGGGCACCTCTAGCAAGAAATTAACTTTTAATTTTCAATTTTAAATTTACCCTAATTTTAAGCAACCTAAGTTCACTAAGTTTCTTTCAATCAACAAGCCGCAACCGTGTAAAAAAATTCAGCATCATAGTAAAATTCTAAGTTCTTTTCATGTAATCCTAAAATTAAAGGTTCTTTCAATTAAGTGCAGTGGCAAAAATTCATCATTGGATATTCAACAAGTCTTAAGCAATTAAATCCAATTAAAGGCATGGCAAGTAACATATGCAACCTATATGTGATTGCTAATGATGAATGCAACTAAACATGAAACTAACTAGAAACCAATACCCCCAAACTCGAAAGAATCATTGTCCTAATGCATGTAAGAGTGAAACACAATTTAAAAGAAACTAAATGAAATGAGTTAGTCGGAGAGGTCGTCACCTCGAGTGATAAGTTTCTTTCGTGTCGTTTGCTTGATTCATTTTTCAGTCGATGGTTGAATGCTGGTACTGCGTGAATAGCATTGCTTTGATTTGATCCATGTTTGCCGATGTAGGTTCACTTTCCTGGGCATCAGTAGTTGCCAAAGCCATTGTTGTTGCCTGGGCATCGCCAGTTTCTGTTGTGGTTGCTGTGGCAAGTAGTCGGCAGTGAATTTCCTTAGCATGGTAGTTGTGAGTCTTGTTGTGGAAAAGAAAACCTGGAAACTAAAGACAATGAAGAAAAATAAAATATATCCTAAAAATAAAGAGAAAAACCCCCGAAAATAATAGAACAAAATAGTTCGAAAAATAAAAATAAAAAGAAAAAAAAATAAAATATCAAAATGAGAGGATGCTCATGCATCTCATAAGGTGTCAACTTCTTTGTTACGTTCTACATGGGCACCGTTGTAGTGCTTCAATCTTTGTCTGTTAACTTTGAATTCATGTTCGTCGGTAATGGACTTGATTATCACGGCACTATGGGAGAATGGTTTGACAACTTCGAATGGTCCTGACCATCTTGATTTTAGTTTTCCCGGGAAAAGTTTCAGCTGAGAATTGAATAAGAGAACTAGCTGCCCTGGCATGAATTGTCGTGGCAATAGTTTCTTGTCATCCCATTGCTTTGTTTTCTCCTTGTAGATTCGTGCATTGTTATAGGCGAGTGCACGAAATTCATCTATCTCGTTGAGGTCCAACAAACGCTTTTGTCTGGCACTTTCCTAATCTATATTCACGGTCTTGATTGCCCATTGGTTTGTAGGTGATATTGCCCGTCCTCTGGCAACGATCAGATTGCTTGTAAAACTCTTGGGCATTTTTGTACAGTGTTGGCCAATACAAACCGGATTGAAAAACTTTGGCCACGGTACGAGTTCCTCCAAAATATCCTCTATAGGGTGAAGAATGGCATTGTCGGAGTACATTATGTTGCTCCTCTTCAGGGACACATCGGCGTATAACCTGATCTGCACATTGTTTAAACAAAAGAGGCTCATCCCAAAAGTAATGCTTAGCATCATGGTGGAACCGCTTCTTCCCTTGGTGAGTAAGGCCATAAGGTAAAATACCACAAACAAGGAAATTAACTAAATCTGCGTACCAGGGTATTGTCGAGGCATGTGCAGCCGTGGTGATTGCTTCCAAGATTGCCGAGTCGTGTATATCTAGAGTTACCGAGGCATACGCGTCCATGGTTGCCGAGACGTGCGTATCAGTGGTTGTCGTGGCATCGAGGGTTGCCGAGGCATGTGCATCCATGGTTGCCGAGGCGTTAGGGGTTGCTGCGACATTGAGGGTTACCGAGGCAAGCTTTTCCTTTAGGGTTTCGAATGCTTGGGCACAAGAATCATCAAAATTGAAGACTTTATCTTGGTGAGGGTAGTCTCTCGATCACGTCCACCTTAGCTTTGTCTACTTTAATTCTCTTAGATGAAATCTTGTGGCCGAGCACTATTCCTTCATCTACCATAAGATGGCACTTCTCCCAATTAAGGACTAAATCGGTTTCTTCACATCTTGCCAACACATTCTCTAAATTGTCGAGGCAACTGTTGAAGTCACTACCAAAAACGGAAAAATCATCCATGAAGATCTCAAGGAAGTCTTCGACCATGTCTGAAAAGAGTGCCATCATGCATCTTCTAATGTTAGTGCATATATGAGAAAACATGAGGATGGTCGTTTTTGATACTTCTTATAGTCCATCTGCACCCTCTATCGGGTGACAATATTGCCCAAAAAGAGTTTGGCCAATGTGTTTGCCACTACTCCCTTTTGCGTTACCATGGTGGATGTGTCTTTCTTCCGTGTTCCCTTGTAGTCCATGCATGCCCTCCACCTTGCTACTATTCCTGAAGGCACAAATATATTAATAGGAAAAATTATATCCATTCCCAACCATTCACTTACCTCGTTCTTGTCGACTTCTATCATGGTTGGATGTAGCCTTTGTTGTCGTGGCAATCAGTTGCCAAAATTTGCTGTAAGTCAAGGGAATAACCAATTTTCTGAAAAGCTTTACGAATCCAAACACCGTTTTCTTTTGGCCTCTCAAATATCTCCATCAGTAGAGATTTCGATGGCTTCAAATCTACCAACCTCGGTTCCTCAAGACATACCTGCAATGGACGAGGTGAGTTTTTAAAGAATTCGAAAGGTTCAACCATTACCTGCTCATATTCCATTGGCAAAGTATTATCATCTCATTGATCTTGCATGTGGTCGTGTAATTGCCGTGGCAATTGTAGATGAGAGCAATCTACAGATTCCTGCTTCAACATCAACGTTGTAACCTTTTGGGCATCAAGTTCCTCAAAATTTGTTGTAGTATTGTTGTTCTCAGCTTCACTGACTGTTGTCGCGGCATTGCTCTGTTCAGGCTCCTCAATCATTGCCGAGGCAATTTGTTGTTCAGGCTCATCATGTGTTGGGCAATCTCTCTCATTGGTATCCTCTTGACTTTGAGGTTCTAGTTGTTCCCCGCACATCAGAGAGCTTTCTTTGCATTGCTCCTTATCCTCTTGCCTTGGGACGTCAGTATCCCTAGGAATGAATTGTTGGTGCATGTTATCCATGACATATATGGATTTCCCCAATTGATCTTCTGAATCCCCTAAGGTTGCATCCCACTGAGCTATCCTCGTATCCATAGACTTTGATAGCTCTCGAATCTCTTCAATTGATTCGTCAAGTCTAGCCAAGGAAGCTAGCAACGTTTCCTCCAAGGAATTGGAATGCTCTTGAAAAGGACTACATTGCCATATCATATCTGTTGCTGCGGCAAAATTGTTATGGTAAAAAAAATTTGAGCTTTTTGACCATACCATGAAGAATTTTGCTGCTGGTTCCCTCTATGGTCCTCCATGTAGTTATATGCACCGAAAATGTGAGGGCAATTTTCAAACACATGATGTTCTCCACACATAGCACAAGATTTTTCCACTGTATAAGTTCTTTGGGCTTTTCTCGGTTGGTATAGGTAATCATCAAAGGGTGCAAGAAACTCTTGATTGGATTGATTCATATCTTCCAACATCATCTCTCGAATAGATTGGCTTTTATTTCCTGACATGTTGATGTCCCTTAACTTGTAGCGCACCTATTTTTTTTTGATAAAACAAACAAAAAGAAAAGTTAGTAAAACTAAGAGAAAAAAAATGCAATAACAAAAACAACTAACACCAATTGCCAATCCCCGGCAACGGCGCCAAAAACTTGTTGCGCGTAATAAGTGCTACGCAAATGTGCAAGTATACACGTCGCAAGTTATAGTATAAAAGATATCGTCTCCACAGGGATTGGTGCCACTTCAAGAATCTAGCCTCTTGCACTGTAAAAAGTAAAAACACAAATAAAGGATTATAGGAGTTTAACTAATAACTAATCTAGAAAGCAATAAAGTAAAAGAAAATATGAGATCAAATGAGAGAGAGATAGGCCTGGTTATCGTGAGTTGAGGTGTGATAGCCGATTGGATCGTCTTGGTAAAAGAGTGCACGGGCAACTCAGTTGTCGTGGCAACTTGCACAACGAGGTTGCCTTGGCAACTAATCGATGGTTGCCTAGGCAACTAGTTGGGCAACTACTTAGGCGTTTAGGTAGCAACCTTCAAGGTTCGGCAGAGCGTTCTTCAATGGTTTCTTCTTATCCCTAAGTCAAAACTCTAGCTACTTGTGCATGCCTTGATAATACATCCCTGCATGAATCAAGGGTGAACAACAACCAATCTTGTGCTCCTCTTAGCCGTTGAAATCCTTAACTTATTCCTAAGCTGGATTAATCTTCACCATCAATAGATTGAATAAAGATCATATTCATTCGTTTCTTGAATCTAACTCTCCCGATATTAGATAAATAGATGAAATTACGAGATCCTCTCCCAATTCACTCGCAAACAAGAATAAGAACCAAGAATGAATAAACCTTGAATAGAAAAGTGCAAACTCTTATTACCTAAACAAAAACCAATAGTTTCTCACAACCACAAAACACAATAACCATAGCCAAATAGATTTAGTTCATGGCTAGGTTCCAAAGAAACACAAGATAAATAATCCCTAGCATGAACCCAATCGAACAAGAAAGAAAAGGATGAAGAAGGAGGCTTGTCGAAATCCTCCTTGCCCTAGATGCTTGTCGAAAATTCTCTCCTCTTGCCCTCCTTGGACTTGTCGAAATTCCCCTCTCTTTTCTCCCTTTGGAGTTGTCGAAATTTTCCCTCTTCTTGCTCCCCTCTCAAGTTGACGATATGGCCTCTTATTTATAGGGCTAGGTCAAAGTCCTTCTTTGAGAAGGAAGTTAAGTTGGAATTAAATTATCTTTAAAGAATATAATTCTTTATTATAATTATATTCCTACTAGAACTTCTCCTATCTTCTTGGAATTTAATTCTTCTTTAATCTCTTCATGGAAATCAAATTCCTTTGGGATTTAGCTTTGCTCCACGTCATCTTGGGCTTGTCTAGTCATTAATTTTGACTACCATATCACCTTATTCTTTGTCGACAATTGCCCTGGCAACTGGCTCGACGTCTCCTTCATGCATTGCCCTGGCAACTAGCTCGGCATCTCCTTCATGCACTGCCCTGGCAACTGGTTCTAGCCTTGTTTAGGCAAGTGATTCTGCACACACACAAAAACACACCAAAGCAGCATCTTTTTCCATAAAAATCACCAAGTTATGTAATCAAGCTCAACGGTGGAAAGAAACATGAATTAATGCATGAATGACTAATTATGCAACTAATATGAGCTTAAGTCTAACAATAATATGAGTAAAAAGGGTAATAAAAATAGTACTTTTGAACACTTATCAGCCGTGTTTCAATTTTTCCACTATTGATGGTGCATCTCTCATACGTTCATTAGTCAAACCAGTATTACCCGAACTCTTCTGTAGAATGTCATTGTCAACCCTTCGAGCTTTTCATTCCATATAGTTTGGCATGACTTTTGACCCTTCTTGGAACTTTACTCTTCTCGGTATCTCCTACGCTGTTGCAACATCCTTCACTTTTACCTTATAGCCCTCTGTCTTGTGCATATACTCAAATTCTTCCATACTAGCAGTAGCAGGAATGAACTGTCTTGATCCAAATTGTCGAGACACTAACAACGGACAGTAGGCAGTCCTTCCCTAGATTCTTGGCAACAGAACCCAATCATATTTTCCACATTAATATAAGTAATTGATCATATTCAACCAAGGAGCTTTCCAAACAACCTCCAAATCTTTCATGTTCAAAAAGTGCTCTTTCCACTGATCTTTTGTCATTCTCTCAATCGGGCATGCAACGAGGTATTCCTTCAATGGTGAATAGTCAACACAAAACCTTCGAGCCCTATAAGGTGTAACACAATGATGCCCCCAAAACCAAACCTCCAACAATTGAGCACAACCCCAAAATCTTTCATTCCCTACTTTTTTACAAGTAGTCAGCATTCTATAGGTCTCTGACAAGATGGCTGGTATCGGGTTAACCTTGTTCCCTAAGCGCTCAAGCAACCCTAGAGTTAACAGGTCTATATAATCCTGGGTCCTCGGAAATAACACCAACCCATAGATACATAAAGCGTACAATCTTCTCTTCATTTCTGGCTCATCACTTGCTAGAATCAAATCTTGAATGACTTTCCAATGTATGCGTTCATTATCCTCGGTCACCTCTTCATTACCTTTTTGTTTTAACTTTCCGTTGAACCAAATTTTATTCTTTCCTGTAATTATTTTCAATTTTCTTCTGAAGGTTGAATTATTAGGAGGCCTTGTATAAATGTTGTTATTCTCAAGTCTTGGGCAATGTATCAAAGTCTCATACTTCTCTAATATGGGTATCATATCCATCTCTTCAAACGTGAAACAGTTGTATGTCGGGTTCTAGTATTGTGTCATAGCCCTAATTAGCTCTTGATCCATCGGGACGTCCAATAACATCACTATATCCCCAAATTCTGTCTGAAAAGCTTTCTTCATGGTTTCATCCTATTGTTCCTACATCATTTTAAGCTCCGATAAACAACTATTCTGACTTGAATTCATTCTTGCGATGCTCTTGGTTCGTGACACATAATCTCCCCGAAAACTGTCCCCATTTATGAATTGGGTTTCTTTCGACCATGACCACACTATAGTATTATCCTCTCCTTGTCTATCAGACCCTTCTGCCATATGAGACATTTCCTATTCAATTAACTTTAAACTCAATACCCCTATGAATACAATCACGGTGCCATACAAGAAATAAAAACAAAAAACAAAACAGAAAACATGTCCGTACTTTGCAATAATATTGAAAACAAAAAAACTTAAATTAAATATAAACTAAAAAAATATTAAGCACAGAAAATAACCAGAGAAGTGTATTTAAATCAGCAACACCCTGTCCGAGGTCCCTGTCTGGCTCTAATGGGGTAGATTTCTAGATTACAACATGTGGTTTTCGTTCTAGACTTTGGGTACTGTTAAATCATCAAAAGTACTAAATCTTATGCTTATTTCACATTGTCTGTGCATGCCTTTAAGTGTGTTTAGTTGCATTTAGCCTTAAAATTCATGCATTTGCATAAAGAGTTAGGAATTGCGTTATACCAGTGTGAAGGGTTGCTTTGTTGGCATTATTGCAGGCTTAGTAGAGAAGGACAAGTTTGGCAGAGCAAGGCAGCACAGAAAGGAAGGAATGCCAGAGAGAATACCGAGTTGCTGTTGGCAGCGATGAACCAAAAATTACCAAAGCACCGGTTGGCAGAGAAGAGGAGCTTGATGGCCGGTCGAGTAGCTGTTGGACCTTGATGACGTCAGCCCTAGGATTCAAATATAGGATAAGATGATCACATCCATTATCCTGTGTGCATTCAAAATTCAAATTTAAAGGCTTATCCTAGGCGTCCCGTGCTTGCCTATTTAAAGAAGAAAATGAGATCGATAATCAAGGAGGGTGGATTGGAAGAAACAATGGATTGAGAGGAAGGCTGCACCAAAGAGACGTGGTTCAACCAGCTTGACTGAGAGCTTGGACCTTGAAGGGCTGCATCAACGAACCACCTTCTAGCCCATTCTCTTTGTTTTAAATTGTTTTTATTTTTAATGATGATGATGTTGAGATATGATTATGATTTTTGGATGGATACCCCCACCATGAACTAAACTTTTACAGTTGGTGGGGGATGTTTGCGTTTGAACTCTATTTTTATGTTTAGTTTTTAATAATAAAAAATTCTTTGGCATTGTTTTCCCTATCTGGCATGTTTTACAGTTTTCTAAATTATGTGGCAAGCGACCGCTGGCACAGTATGCTTATTGCACCTTAATATCTTAACAGACTTGTGGGCAACGATTAGTTGCTAGATACTAAGGCAAGATGCTTCGACGGGAGATGTTCAAGTAGATGAACTTACTTTGGGAGTGAGTCTACCCTTTAGGAGTATAGATTGGAACTTAATCAAATTGATTTATGAAAAACTTCATTATAGAGATATAAGGGTTTTTACATGGTTAATTTCGGGCATTGCCATCGACAAAGGCAATGCTAACTTTGAATCTACTCGGCAATAATATCAAGGCAGAAAATTATTAAAGGCTGGCATAAAAAGCGTGAAAAATAGTGATAAGTCATTAATTTGCATGTTTTTCATATGTTAAATCCTATGTATTAGCACATTAATCTATCTTAAAGCCCTTAATTATGTTCCTATTTGGTTTTGTAGGATTTTTGGGCCTTAATGACGTTTTATACGTAAAAGCCAAGTTTTAACACCATTTTGGCATCATTGGGAAATCTTTCGCGCAAAACTGGTAGCACTTGCAAAATAAGGCATGGGCACGGTGCAAGACAGACTTTTTGACTTGGAGGACAAGCAATCCTACTACAAGTGGACTTCTACTTTTACCATAATTAGAGTTGTCTAGGATTGTTGCATTTGATGAAAAGTCTTCCCCTTTATTTTCCCCTATAAATAGAGATCAAAGGGTGAAGAGAAAAGAAAAATCCAAAGTAGTCGAAACCCTTTCCCTCTTCTTGTGTTGCCGCCAACCACCATGAGTGGCTAACTCCCCTTTTTTCTAGTTAAGTGTAGTTACAAGGATATTATTTCAAGTTTTTAGTGAGATTTATTGTTCCCAAATTGTCTTCATCTTTATTCAAATATTTTCATATCTTTTATGCTTCATCTTCATGTGTATGTTTGGTTAAATATATGCTACAACCAATTTAATGGTATTTGATACAAGTGGTCAAGAAATTCGGGTTCGATTTCTAAAGGTATGAATTCATGTTCTTAATAAGTTAACAAGTTTGTGCTTAGGAAGAATATGCGCTTTGGGTCTCTTGAGATCATTAATGCTATTTGATAGATTGTAATTCTTTAGTGGTATCTAGGAATTTAATGTTGATAATAAGAGTTAATCTTTTAATGGTATTTAATTGATTATCTAACTTAGAAGAGATTGAGTTATTTGGTGGTATTCATCTAATCTAAAACCAAGCTATTTGATATTGATGTTGATTTGTCTTTTGTGGGTCAATGATCTAAATTCTTGATTTAATATTCCATGTTCTACCTTGACTAGAGTTCCAATTTATATTGAATTCTTCCTTACTTCAATTCAAACCACAAACTCCCCCTTTACTTAAATTACTTTACTTGTGAATTTAATTTCTTAACCGCTCTTTGTGGGATCGACCCTACTTGCCGCTACTACAAATCCAAAGAACAAGTAGGTACTATTTTTTTGACGGATTTGACACCTCTCAAAAAATTGGCGCTATTGTCGGGGAGTGGTGTCAAGAAGCTAAGTTCACTTTTTATTTAGTTTATTTTATTTTTATTTTTTTTCTAACTTTATGCTTCATTCTTCTCGTGCAGATAAGATTTATTTGTTCGATCCTGATATCAACAAAATCGAAAGCCGACTAAGGAAGGAAGCGAAGAAAGGCGAACAATCAACCACACAAAAGGCTAACTTGGAGAGCACTCAAACTGAAATACCCCTTGAAACCGACAACATGGCTGAAAAAACTCTTCGAGAACTCGCCGTACCTAAAATCGCCACACAACCACTATGCATCGATTACCAAGATCCTGAGGTGCCATTCAAATTAAAATCCGGACTAATACATCTTCTTCCTACTTTCAGGGGACGCGAGAATAAGAATCCATACAAACACTTGAAGGAATTCCATGTGGTGTGCTCGAGCATGAAACCCCACAATGTCACCGTGGATCAAGTCAAGCTACATGAATTTCCATTCTCTCTAGCTGGGATAATCTATCTCATTTCCGATAGCTTGTGGATCAGCCCGATGCAATGTGTGCCAAAGAAATATGGCATGACAGTGGTTTAAACTAGAAACAATGAGTTAATTCCTTCCAGGACCATTACCGGATGGAGAGTGTGCATGAATTATAGGAAGCTGAACAATGCCACCAAGAAAGACCATTTTCCATTGCCCTTTATTGATTAGATGTTGGATAGACTGACAAGTAAGGCATTTTACTGCTTTCTAGATGGTTATTCAGGATATAACCAAATTTCCATAGCTCTAAAAGATCAAGAGAAGACCACGTTCACGTGTCCATATGGGACGTTTGCCTTTATAAAAATTATATTCGAGTTATGTAATGCCCTGCAACATTTCAACGTTGCATGATGTCCATTTTTTCTGACATGATTGAACAAAATTTGGAAGTATTCATGGATGATTTCTCAGTGTTTGGCAAAACATTTGAGGAATACCTTCAGAGTTTGGACCAAGTATTGAAGAGATGCATTAAGACAAACCTAGTGTTGAACTGGGAAAAATACCATTTCATGGTGAATGAGGGCATTATTCTTGGGCACAAGGTAACCAAGAAGGTATTGGAGGTCGACCAAGCAAAAATTGAGGAAATCAAGCAATTGCCACCACCGACAAATGTAAAAGGTATTAGAAGTTTTTTGGGACATATAGGTTTTTACCGTCATTTCATTAAAGATTTTTCTAAAATTTCTAAACCTTTATGCTTACTTTTAGAACAAAATGCCACTTCTGCATTTAATGATTCTTGTTTAAGAGCGTTTCAGGAACTTAAGGAGAAGTTGATTAATGCCCCCATAGTCATGGCACCAGATTGGAATGAGCCATTCGAGCTCATGTGTGATGCCAGTGATTATGCCGTCGGAGCAGTATTGGGACAACAGCGTGGCAAAGTTTTTCATACCATCTACTATGCCAGCCGGACACTAAATGGAGCTCAGCTGAATTATTCCACAATCGAGAAAGAATTTCTTGTAGTTGTATTCGCTTTTGATAAATTTAGATCTTATTTAGCTGGTAACGAGGTTGTGGTGTATACAGATCATTCAGCACTAAAGTACCTTTTGGAAAAGAAGGATGCCAAGCCCAGACTAATCTGATGGATGCTTCTACTACAAGAATTTGACCTCGAGATCTGAGACAAGAAGGGCAGTGAAAACTTAGTAGCTGACCGTTTATCACATCTAGAGCATCACCTTGAAGATGGTAAGAACGCTGCCATAAAAGATGAATTTCCAGATGAGTATTTGCTTGTAGTCAATGTCGTGCCATGGTAAACTGACATAGTCAACTACCTGGTACGTAATATTCTGCCACCAAATCTGGTATACAATGCCAAGAAAAGATTCCTGCGAGAAGTTAGGCAATACTACTGGGATGAGCCAATATTGTTCAAACAGTGTGCTAACCAAGTGATAAGACGGTGTGTGCCAGAGGATGAGCAGCACAACATTTTGCAACTATACCATGCCGCACCGTATGAAGGTCACTTTGCTGGGATGAAGACTGCTGCCAAGGTGCTGCAGTCAGGATTCTTTTGGCCCACACTATACAAAGATGCCCATAACTATGCCAAGGCATGTGATCGGTGCCAGCGGACAGGAAACATCTCTAGCAGACACCAACCGCCACTCCAAAACATCATGTCTGTAGGCTTATTTGATGTATGGGGGATAGACTTCATGGGTCAATTTTCTCTATCATTTGGTAACTTACACATCCTCGTGGCTGTTGACTACGTTTCAAAATGGGTTGAGGCTATTGCATTGCCGATGAATAATGCTAAGGCTGCTGCCAAGTTCTTGTGCAAACACATTTTTACTCGATTTGGTGCCCCAAGAGTGATTATTCATGATGAGGGTACCTATTTTAAATGCAATCTAATCTTTAAAGCTTTGTGCATATATAGAATTCAGCAAAGGATTGCCGCAGCATACCATCCCCAAACAAATGGGCAAGCTGAGATTTCAAACAAGGAGATCAAGAGTATTCTTGAAAAGACTGTAAATCCATCTAGGAAGGACTGGTATTTGAGACTAGATGACTCCTTGTGGGCTTACATGACAGCTTTTGAAGCTCCCTTAGGCACTTCACCATTCAGACTCGTCTTTGGAAAAGCATGCCACCTACCGGTGGAAATAGAGCACCGTGCATATTGGGCAATCAAAACGCTTGATATGGCATGGAGAGTTGCTGGAGAAAAAATACTACTAGACCTAAATGAGTTGGAAGAGTTCAGAACACAAGCTTATAAAAATTCCACTCTACAAAGAGAGGACCAAACGCTGTCATGGTAGTAGGATAATGCCAAGACAATTTGAGGTAGGCCAACGTGTTCTGTTATTTAACTCAAGGCTTAAATTGTTTCCAGACAAGCTTAAGTCAAGGTGGTCAGGCCCTTTTGAAGTTGTAAAGCCATATGTCCATGGTGCTGTGGACATTAAAAATTTGAAGTCAGAAGAAATTTTCAAGGTAAACGGTCAACGATTGAAGCACTATTTGGAAGGCACTCCAAGGAATGCCAAGGAGGTTATCCTCTTGGCAGAGATTCAATGATCATCATCAGTGTGTAATTTTTGTAATTAGTGGGTTACATGTTTTTTTAGTAATTTTCATTTCTTTCTTTTTCTTATTAGTTTTAATATTTTTTCTCTCTTTTTATTTTGATTTTTCTGCGTTGAAAGGTTTTCTTTGAGAATATGCAGACTTAATGTGCCAAGCATATTGATGAGACAAGGACCTGGCAAGCGGCGATTGCAAATTGGGATAATTCTATGTGCCAAATACAATGCCAGTGCAGGGGTTGGCATGCGGTGATTGGAAATTTGGAAGAAAGAAATTTACCCAAGGCTTGATTAGAACTAGGCCTATGAAAAGTGAAAATTTTCCTTTAAATTTTTACCCTAGCCGCCCAAAGTGATAAGTTGAATTTTGAATTTCAACTTAATCATATCGCCTTATCACTCCTCTTTTAAACCTACCCTATCACTTAAACCCTTATCGCATCATCCTTATCACTTAAATCCTTACCCCTCTTAAATTGGCCACTTTATTACCCTAATTAAAACACTCAACCTATTTACCTTTCATCTACCCTAGTCGTTCAAAACCTAAAAACTTTTTCACATTTCCCTTTTTCTTTATCAAGAACACCAAGATTCACTCTCTTTTTCTCTTTACCTTTCATCTACCCTAGCCGTTCAAAATATTCTTCAATGAAGAGATCCACTAGAAGTATGACGAAAATTTTGCTTTACGATCATTCTGTTACAAGAAAACCTTTGAGGTCAAAGACGAACCTAACTTGGGATTTACCCCGGAGTTCATGTCGGTGGTAACCAAGCACAAATGGGAGCTTTTATGCCAACAGAAGAGAGATGTTTACCCCAATATTGTCCGAGAATGCTATGCCCATCTTGTCACCAAAGATTTACCCTTTTTGATGATTTGAGGTACGTGTCTGCGTTTCGATGAAGGGTACATCAACACCATGTTTAAGTTGGCTGGTACAGAGGATGAACACTAGGAGTTTGTCGACTCCATGAACACTGCTAAGAGAAAGAATATGTTTATAGATTTGTGCGAAACTGGCACTGCATGGACTGTAACGTCCAAGGGACACCGGACTGTCAAGCGACTGGCCTTAAAATCACAGCCGAGTGGGTGGAACCATTTTATCAAGGCAAATCTGATGCCAACTACCCACAATGAGACTGTCTCGAAAGAGAGGCTAGCATTATTGCACTCTATTATTACGGGCCAAAAGATTAATGTAGGTCAGATTATCATCAACGAAACTTATAAATGTGCTGAAAGAGGTAATGCTAGTTTGTTTTTCCTTTTGTTAATTTCTAACATTTGCATGCAACATTGTGTGCCCAAGCTTGCTACGGATAAAGCCGAAATAATTAAAGGAAATACAATCACGGCCGCCATGTGGAGGCAACTTACTGCCACCAAGTCGAAAGACAAGGGCAAGGGAAAGGCTAAGGAATCAACGCCCAAGTCTAAGGTGCCAAAGGCAGAGCCTGATGCTCCCATGCCAGCTAGTTTAGTGGCACTACTCTCCCAGATCCACCACCGTTAGGAGATCATTCTTCAGAAATTGGAGAGAGCTGAGGAGCAAAATGTCAAGCTCTGGAATTACATTCATACCAAGGATATTTCTATCAAGGAGACCTTTGCGAGTATGTCTCCAGGATTTGTGCCAACCTTTCCTAAATTCCCTGACGAGCTCTTTGCCAGCGATGATGCCATGCTAGATAGCCCTCACTCAGTTCATAACTCAACACACTCAGAAGCTACCGTCCTAATTTTGCCAGTTCAAGTTGAATTTTCCAAGACAGAAACACCGCCAGAATTAGAAGAAGAAGCCCAAAAAAACTTGCCACAATGTCTGCACCGTTCGATGCCACCGCCACTCCTGTTGCGTCAGAGCCAGTGCAAATTATCAAGAAAGTTGGAGCTTCCAATGCTGCCTCAAAGCCAAGCATGAAAGGAAGGAAAGGAATGCCCCCTGATCGTGGGACATTTATCAAGAGAAAAACCCGCATCACACGAGATGAAGTCTTCACAGGGGAGTCATCTTCTTCCTAAACTCCTTTGCATTTCACATGTTCATGCATTTTATTTTTCTGTTATTTGTATATATATGTTGTTTTCATGGATTGAGGACAATATACATCTTTGGTTTGGGGGTGTGCGTTGCCTCACATTTATACCATGTCATGAATTTATGTTTATATTTCTGTTACCATGCCTAGATTAATGCCATGCATACTGAACCATAAAAAAAAGAAAAAGAAGATTTTTCCTCGGTCAAATTTTGAAGAATGTTAACACTTTGTTAGGCAAGTTTAATGTTTTCTAGGGTAGTCTGTCAGATGAAGGATTTTTTTTAATCTTTAGTTGCCTATGCCAGCAGAATAGTAATGCCAGGTCTGCTTGGCAATTGCTCTCTAGCTTAGGGAGTTGACTTTCACTTAACACGTAGTATGCATCTAGTTCCTAAGCAAACTTAGAATTTTTGAAACTAAACTCAGAAAAAAATTATGCCACGGTAAAAGAAATTAATAAGGCAACAATGTTTTGCCAAGGCAAGAAAAAATGGAACACTCCTCTGTCTTAGAGATAATAGGTAGCCTGGAACTTGGTGGAACTCCCTCATTAGTGCTCATGTCAAAAACTTTAAGGGTGTGATTGTAATGGGTTAGCTTAGTAATGTAGTCTAGACTAACGTAAGGATTCATGGTATGCTCTTTTTTATTACTCACGCCAAACAGTGCCATGATGTGAACCCTAATTTAATGCCAGTTAAAAAAAGAGAAGAACCCCTTGGCAGGAATAAAAGAAAAATTCTAAGTTTAGGTAGTAAATTTGACTAAGGGAGTAAACAGATACTTGATGTATATTACTTACACTTTGTGCACTTGTCATGGCCTAGACTAGAGTTATATTGCTGCACTTGAATTTACTACCTGCTTAGCATTATTGCACTGAGATATCTGAGGATAGAACTAGAGCTTCATTCTTCTTGCCAGCACGTGTTGGCATTCCGATCAAAATTTGGCCAAGGTACTATTTTCACCATTTTGTTTTCAGCTTATTTGCATTACTTGAGGAAAAGCAATGAGCTAGATTTGGGGTGTTAACTCATCAAAAATACTAAATCCTATGCTTATTTCACATTGTCTTTGCTTGCCTTTAAGTTTATTTAGTTGCATTTAGCCTTAAAATTCATGCATTTGACTAAGGAGTTAGGAATTGTGTTATACCAGTGTGAAGGGTTGCTTTGTTGGCATTATTGCAGGCCCAACAGAGAAGGACAGGTTTGGCAGAGCAAAGCAGCGTAGAAAGGAAGGAAAACCAGAGAGAATGTCGAGTTGATGTTGGCAGTGGTAGACCAAAAATTGCCAAAGCACCGGTTGGCAAAGAAGAGGAGTTTGATGGCCGACCGAGTAGCTGTTGGACCTTGATGATGTCAGCCCTAGGATTCAAATATAGGATAAGATGATCACATCCCTTATCCCTTGCGCATTCAAAATTCAAATTTCAAAGCTTATCCTAGGCGTCCCGTGCTTGCCTATTTAAATAAGGAAAGGAGATCAATCACCAAGGAGGGGGGTCGGAAGAGACGATCGGATTGAGAGGAAGGCCGCTCCAAGGAGACATGGTTCGACCAGCTTGACCGAGAGCTTGGACCTTAAAGGGCTGTATCGACGGACCCCCTTCTAGCCCATTTTCTTTGTTTTAAATTGTTTTTATTTTTAATGATGATGATGTTGAGATACGATTATGGTTTTTGGATGGATGCCCCCACTATGAACTAAACTTTTACAGTTAGTGGGGGATGTTTGCATTTAAACGATGTTTTTATGTTTAGTTTTTAATAATAAGTAATGTCTTGGAATTGTTTTCCCTATCTGGCATGTTTTACAATTTTCTAAATTCTGTGCCAAGCGACTGCTGCCATAGTATGCTTATTGAACCTTAATATCTTAACAGACTTAGGGGGCAATGATTAGTTGCTAGATACTAAGGCGAGATGCTTCGATGGAAGATGTTCAAGCAGATGAACTTACTTCGGGAGTGAGTCTACTCCTTAGGAGTATAGATTGGGACTTAATCGAATTGATTTATGAAAAACTTCATTATAGAGATATAAGGGTTTTTACAAGGTTAATTTCGGGCATTACCATCGATAGAGGCAATGCCAACTTTGAATATGCTCGGCAATAATATCAAGGCAAAAATTTATTAAAGGCTGGCATGAAAAACATGAAAAATAGGCATCCTTTGCCAACGCTCATCACTCATTTAAACTCTCCTTGTGACAACGTTGTTTTCCTTTTATGTAATGCCCCAAATACCGGTCTAGAAGTATGTAATATTTTGAATGCTAGCTTATTTGTTCGATTCCTTTTAGAATAAAGCTAGAAGAATAAGTATATTACTTTAGTGGACCAAATTGAAGTAAATGATTTTTGGACAATCAATTTTATGAAGGTCAAAAATTTATGAAGGAATAAAAGAACAATTTCATCATCCTCTTCATCCTTTAAGAATAGAAAACCCTTCATCTTAGAGAGAGAATTGAGAAAAAGCTTGCAAGAGTTGTGTACCTTAGTTTATTTCTTGAATTGTGATCGATCAACTTGGGGAGAAAGGTGATCACACTATCCGTATCTCCTTATTCAAGATTAAATTGAGTATTTGATTATTATTATCATAAATTTTACGGTTGATAGAAATATAAGAAATTTAAATTCATGCAATGCAATGTATGATTCATTCGAATTGTGACATGGTTGGATTGTTTGATGATGGGTTGGCTCGGTTTATGTGGAATTGATTAAATAAATTATGATTTGTAAAGATTTTTAATATGCTAAGAAAATGTATATGGTTTCTGGAAATTTACTTGGAAGTTGCTGGAAAATTAGGAATGAATGTTTTGAAATTATTATGTATTGTTGCCTTGTTTTGAATAATGAATGCATCTTGTTTTGACCTTGATTCAATTGTATGAAATGTTGAAACAATGAGGGAAACTTGGAGAAGAAGAAACGAGGTCAAGCTTCAAAGCTAGAAACAAAGGAGCTTGGATCCAAGACTAGCTAAGCTTGGAGTATTGTGAGTGTAGTTTAATATAGGGTTGGGACTTAGGTCCTAACCAAATATGCATGACTACTTTCTTGCAGTGAATATGCCATGATAATGAACCTAATTTAACTTGAATATAAGTATTAAGGGAAGTATGAAATAAGATAATATATGAAACTTGTTTACATCCTTGAAGTGTTGTACAATTAGAATTGCTTGATTCTTGATGCCTTGATTGTGATCATTTCGAATGAGTGCTTAAATGTACTTTTATGATCTAATTACTTGTTAACATGATATAAATCATGAACTTAAGATCTTGCTTGATGCCTAAGAAATGGCATATGTTAATTGCTTGATTGAATGACAAGATTAAATTGCAAAGTGTAGAGCTAAGGCTCAATTGGCCTAAGGGCTGTGTCTATGAACATGATCTTGCAATCTATCACTTGAACTGATCCTTGAATAAGCTATTGCTTGACATAAACATGTAATACTTGAATAAGTGATTCATAATTGAACAAAGCCTTGGTTGTTAGTGGTTATAGGTAGAAGGGCATGCCCTAGAGTCTAGAGCTCATTGTGTCAGGGTGGACTACGGTCCAGGGCTAAGGCCCCTAATTGGCGATAGACGGAGGGTACGTATGTGTGGTCTTTGGTGATAGTAGGAGGGTTTACTAGTGCTACAGCACATCTTGTGGCGACAGTTGGTTGGATACTCGATTACCTGTACAACTAAATACCAAAGGCTTAAACTAAAGAAAACAAATGAGAAATAATTAAAGAATAAAGCTTACGTGATACTTGAATTACATGACACTTGAGATTACTTGATTCTTGAATTACTTGATATGCAAGCTTGGATTACTCGAATTTCTTGATATGTAATGCTTGATTCTTGACATGGAACTCTTGAAATGATAATTGCTTATGCTTGAACCTTGTATTGAATAATTTTCTACTTGGATTACGTGATATGTATTCTTGAAAAGACAAACATGTAAACTTGAACTAATATGTACTTGACTTGAATGGAAATGTGTATGTTGCTTGAGTGTGCTATTTGGCTTGAAATAAAGATTGAGCAAAGCTTGAATTGAATTGCTTCCAACTTGGACTAAGCAACTTAGTTAAGTGATATATGTCTTATAAATTGGTTAGAACTAGTTTCTACCTCACTAAGTACATTATTGTCTTTATCACTCTTGTTTTCATTCTTCCCAAACACATGATAAAGGATTCGATCGTTGCTTGATCTTGAAGCCTGATTTCTTAAGCTTGAAGCAAGACACTAGCATAGCTAAAGTATGTACATACTTTTTTTGTACTCCCCTAGTTGGTGGCACTTAGTTGTATATAATGTCTAGTGCATGCATTTTGAACACTTGAAACTAGTATATGTATATATGTCTTGAATAGGCCTATCATGTTATGAACTTGGTGGTTAATGTAAATTAAGTAATGAACTCTAATTCTATGTAATGGAAATTGTATCTTGTTGCGCATATAAGTATTGATATGTATCTAATGAATGTTCAAAGTAATTGACCTAGACTATTATGCCTATTCGAATGACTTGTATAATGTGATAATTACTTGTGTGATAATACCATGTTGTAGTGTTTTTATAAGATTGAATGGTAAATGCCGAATTGTAAGTGTGGCATATGCTTGCTTGGAATCAAGGTATGTACTTTTGATCATGTTTAATAAGTTAATTATGTAATGTCACATGTATCAAGCTAAAGAGGAAAGAATGAAATGAAGCATGTTTGCTTATTTAGGTTTCGAATGATGATGAGTGTATGATAATGTTAATTGAAATTTTTGGTAACCTATAATGTATGTAATTAAGATTGCTTACATGTTAAGTAATGTATGTTTGGTTACTTGCTAGTTAAGTAACTCATCTAATAGGGATGAGTTAGCCTATTCTTGCATTGTTCTTGCTTGTATTGTTCATTGGTAACGCTCTCGAACCGGTTTCCTGCCACCCTGGGTAGGAGGTGTTACATTTTATTGATATCAGACCTTTTTAGTCGGTTCTAGGACTAAACCGAGCTCTCTTGCATCATATAGGATACTTGTGCCACCTAGGAGACTTGTATTGTACACCTTGTGTCTTTGCTTAACTAAACCAAATTCCTAATCGTTCTATTTGAACGTAGAATGTCTGAAACAAGGCTCACTCGGGATGATGGAAGTCCCGTAGGATCCTCAAATGAAGAGGATAGTGTGAGGATGGAGCATAATCCTCCACAGCAACAAGCTAAACATAGAGGGCAAGCTCAACCCCAAGCCCAAGCTACTGCTCAACCGGAAGCTCCTACTATAAATCCTGTGCAGCAGTAATGTCTCCTAAGCATGAAAGAGATGTTCGATCATCTTGTAACTACCTTGAAACGAGACCATTCTATTCCTCCTCCGATTCCTACTCCAACTAGAGCCTCTATTGACAAACTGGCTCAACACCGGGCTTATACCTTCACCGGTACTGATGAAACCAATCCTAAAGTAGCTGAGTATTGGTTAGAGGCCACTAATCGAATCTTAACCAAACAACTATCCTGTTCTGATGAACACAAACTCGAATATGCTATAACCCTATTGGCAGACGAAGCTATGAGCTGGTGGGAAACCATTACCCTGACTACTCCTGCTGAAGCTGTAACTTGGAAATTCTTCCTAGATGAATTTAAGAATAAATACATCAGTGAACAATACCTGGCCAAGCATCGAAAGTGTTTCTTGTACCTCAAGCAAGGTGGTCGACTTATCGAACAATATGTGACTTTTGCAAATATTGCAAATACGGGTCGGAATACATCAAGACTGATGCTGACAAGTGTAGGATGTTTATTGATGGATTGAAGTCCAATATTCACTGCCATGGGTATCACTGACTTCCAGAATTTGGTGAACTGGGCCATTACAACCGAGGCAGAGATGAAAGCCTCTGAGAAACGTAAAAGCAGAAACTCCTGAAAAGACAAATGATCAATGAAGGATGACAAGCCTCATTCGCAGTCAAAGATGTCCAAATATTCTAAGGACCACTCTTCAAATTACACTTCTTCCCACAAAAGCAACTTAATACCGATACCCCAATCGGTATCCAAGCCTTCAGCCCCGATCATCTCTGTTGATAGTACGGGGAATTCTGGTAAAGCTGCTCAATATCCTACTTGCAAGTTTTGCCAAAAACACCACACGGGTCAGTGTAGAACTCAACAGAATCTGTGTTACTTATGTGGAGCCTCCGATTACTATATCAGAGATTGTCCTAAAAATCCTAACAAGGTTCCGAATCGAACTCCTGCAAATGCTAGCTCAACTCCTTCCATTCGAAACAAAGGTCCTAGACAAGCTCAGTCTAGAAATCAAGGGAAGGGCAAAGGACAGCATTCGAATGCCCCTACTCACCAGGAATCTCGGGCTCCTGCTCGAATCTATCATATATGAGGAAAAGAATATGAAGAATCACCCGATGTTATAGCAGGTACCGTTAAATTAAATTCGAATCCTGTTTATGCTTTAATAGACTCAGGATCCACTCATTCTTTTGTATGCTCAACTTTGATTGAAAACTTAAACTTAAAGCCTGAAATTGTAAAACAAAGCCTTGTAGTTTCGAACCCTATAGGGGGAATTACAAATATAAGTCTTATCTATAGAAAATGTACCCTATTCATTCAAAATGTACCATTTCTTGTTAATCTATATGAATTACCAACTTGTGAGTTCAATCTAGTACTGGGACTAGATTGGTTAAGCAAGCATGAAGCTTGGGTAGATTGCCTAAATAGGAGACTTTACCTATGGGGTTTAGGAAAGGAATCAATTATTATAAATGACAAGAAACCGACCTCATTCTTTGCTACCATGGTCTTACAAGATGAACTTGAATTCGGTTTACCTAGTGTTCCTATCGTATCTAAATATCTCGATGTTTTTCCTGAGGAACTCCCTGGTCTCCCTCAAATCAGAGAAGTAGAGTTCGGGATCGATGTCTAACCTGGAACAACTCCAGTGTCCATCACACCTTATCTAATAGCACTTGTTGAGTTGAAAGAACTCAAGAAGCAACTCCAAGAGCTACAAGACAAGGGTTTCATTAGGCCTAGCTCGTCTCCCTGGGGTGCTCCAGTCCTGTTCGTGAAGAAGAAAGACGGAACTATGAGACTCTGTATTGACTACAGACAATTGAACAAGCTTACTATCAAGAATCGATATCCTCTCCCTAGGATTGAAGATCTTTTCGATCAACTCAAAGATGTTGCGGTATTCTCAAAGATCGACCTACGATTGGGATACTAACAAATGAGGGTAAAAGAAGAAGATGTACCCAAGACAACCTTTCGTGATTGTTGATAGATTCTCAAAGTCTACTCATTCCATCTTTGTTCGAATGAACATGAGCTTGGAAACCTTAGCCGAGTTATACATCTGTGAAGTGATTCGATTACATGGTGTACCTACAGCTATAATCTTCGATCGAGACCCCAAATTTGCTTCCCGATTCTGGAAATCATTGCAAAAAGCCCTTGGAACTAAAGTGCACCTTAGTACAACCTTTCATCCTCAATCAGATGGCCAATCTATAAGAATCATCCAAGTACTTGAAGACATGCTACGTGCTTATGTTATAGACTTCGGAAAGAACTGGGAGAAATCTCTACCCCTAGTAGAGTTTGCTTACAACAATAACTACCAGACATCTATCCAGATGGCTCCCTTCGAAGCATTATACGGAAGGAAATGCATAACTCCCTTGTACTGGTCTAAATTGGGAGAAAACAAAGTATTGAGACCTCAATTACTCAGAGAAAGTGAGGAAAAAGTTCAAATCATACATGATCGATTGAAGCAAGCTTTTGATAGACAAAAAGCCTATGCAGACTTGAAGAGGAGAGACATCCTATACAATGTTGGAGACAAAGTCTTCTTGAAAGTGTCCCCTTGGAAGAAAGTCTTTCGGTTTGGAAGAAAATGGAAACTTAGTCCCCGATTCATTGGACCATTCGAAATCATTGAAAGGATAGGGTAAATGGCCTATCGTTTAGCTCTTCCCAGTGAATTTGACAAGATTCACAATGTCTTTCACGTATCTATGCTCTGAAGATATCGATCTGACCCATCCCATGACCTTGAACCTGAAGAAGTAGAGTTAAATCCCGACTTATCGTATGAAGAAGAGCTAATATGAATACTGGACAAAGAAGTTAGAAGACTCCGAAACAAGAATGTTCCATTGGTGAAAGTGTTATGGAGAAATTATAGAATGGAAGAAGCAACTTGGGAACCTGAGGCTACGATGAGAGATCAATATCCTCACTTGTTCAATTTAGGTAAATTCGAGGGCGAATTTATTTTTAAGGGGGGAGAATTGTAATACCCCAAATGCCGGTTTAGAAGTATGTTAAGATTTTTAAGCTTACTTGTTCGATTCATTTTAGAATAAAGCTGGAAGTATTTGTATAAGACCTTAAAACCAAATTAGAGTAAAGAAAAGGTGGAAGGCTATTCAATTAAGAATAAAACTGAGTGTTTCGATCAACTAAAGAATTTCATGCTATATTGGACCTATTAAGTGTATTGGGTCAAATTAGAAAAGAAGAGAACTTGAATAGTCTTTTTAGAGAGGACTAAAATGAACATCAAGTGAACTATGGTGTTTGCATGATAAAGGAAAGTTTCTTGGGGGTCTTGAACACATGGCACAAAGATGGAACCATGAAGGAGGAAGGGCCGGCCACATGGAAAGAGATTCCATGTTGCCATCCTCTTCCTCTAATTACACGAAAACCAGTTGGAGAGACAGAATTATGCTTGGCCATGAAGTTTTGAAGATTTGGGCGTGAATTGCTCAATTTTTTTAGTGTTATTCGAACCTTTAGGAGCGGAGGGTAAGTAGCTATGTCATTCTTTATAGCTTAATTTGAGAATGAGCCATGTATATAACTTGTAGAAATTATGCATATCATCTTCTTAGGATTTCGATCATATATGATTGTGAAGTTCTTGGCCATTTGAATGTTATGCATGATTTAGTGCCAAGATATGTAATTTCACAATATAATTATGATGCTAAATTTGCTTGACTATTGAATTAGTGGTTCTAACGAATTGATATTTGTGTATATATGTGATTAAGTAAGAATTTGAGACTGTTTTGCTAATTGAAAATGTGTAAACATGTTTGGTTATACAAGCATAATGCTCTATTTTGATCACATAGATAAGAGAATAAAAACTGACCTAGACTTGTATAAGTATGTATATAAGTTGAATTAATATGTTAGAAGTACCATCCAAGTGATTAAAGAAGCTAGAAACTCAAACTAGTGAAATATGCCCAGAAAACTCTATTCTGGGCAGTAACTTTGAAAAATCACTATAAATTGTATAAAACGAATTTAGGGCTGAAAATTTTATGGACAATGCCTTAACATGTGTAAATTCATTAGGAGAAAACGGAACTAAATTCAGGATTTTAGAATGAATTGTAGAAATGAAACACTAAGGATAGTGCAAGTTGTCCAGTGTTGTAAATTGCCATGTTTTAAAAAATTGTATTAATTGGCAAAGAATTAAAATGCAAATCCTATATAGTTAGAAGTAAAATTAAGTTATCTTTCCAACGGTGTAAACCAATTGAAATTCCGACGTACGGAATGAAAGTTATGCATATTTTAGTAAGTAGTGCACAAGCTGCCAGGCAGTAGCAGCAGCACCCTTGATGTTTTGAAATGAATGAATTATGTATTGTTGCCTTGTTTGAAGAATGAATGTATCTTGTTTTGACCTTGATTTAATTGTATGAATTGATAGAGAAAGGAGTAAAACTTATGGAAGAAGAAAGGAGTGGCCAAGCTAGTGGCAAACACAAAGGAATTTGGATCCAAGACTAGCTAAGCTTGGAGTATTGTGAGTGTAGTTTAATATAGGGTTGGGACTTAGGTCCTAACCAAATATGCATGACTACTTTCTTGCTATGAATATGCCATGATAATGAACCTAATTTAACTTGAATATAAGTATTAAGGGAAGTATGAAATAAGATAATAAATGAAACTTGTTTACATCCTTGAAGTGTTGTACAATTAGAATTGCTTGATTCTTGATGCCTTGATTGTGATCATTTCGAATGAGTGCTTAAATGTACTTTTATGATCTAATTACTTGTTAACATGATATAAATCATGAACTTAAGATCTTGCTTGATGCCTAAGAAATGGCATATGTTAATTTCTTGCTTGAATAACAAGATTAAATTGCAAAGTGCAGAGCTAAGGCTCAATTGGCCTAAGGGCTATGTATATGAACATGATCTTGCAATGTATCACTTGAATTGATCCTTGAATAAGTTATTGCTTCACATAAACATGTAATACTTGAGTAAGTGATTCATAATTGAACAAAACCTTGGTTGTTAGTGGTCATAGGTAGAAGGGAATGCCTTAGAGTCTAGAGCTCATTGTGTTAGGGTGGACTACGGTCCAAGGCTAAGGCCCCTAATTGGCGACAGACGGAGGGTACGTATGTGTGGTCTTTGGTGAAAGTATGAGGGTTGACCAGTGCTACTGCACATCTTGTGGTGACAGTTGGTTGGAGACTCGATTACCTGGACAACTAAATACCAAGGGCATAAACTAAAGAAAGCAAATAAGAAATAATTAAAGAATAAAGCTTACATGATACTTGAATTACATGATACTTGAGATTACTTGATTCTTGAATTACTTGATACATGAATTACTTGATTCTTGAATTACTTGATACATGAATTACTTGATTCTTGAACTACTTGATACTTGAATTACTTGATATACAAGCTTGGATTACTCAAATTTCTTGACATGTAATGCTTGATTCTTGACATGGAACTCTTGAAATGATAATTGCTTATGCTTGAACCTTGTATTGAATAATTTCCTACTTCGATTACTTGATATGTATTCTTGAAAAGACAAACATGTAAACTTGAACTAATATGTACTTGACTTGAATGGAAATGTGTATATTGCTTGAGTATGCTAATTGGTTTGAAATAAAGATTGAGCAAAGCTTGAATTGAATTGCTTCCAACTTGGACTAAGCAACTTAGTTAAGTGATATATGTCTTATAAATTGGTTAGAACTAGTTGCTACCTCACTAAGTACATTCTTGTACTTATCACTCTTGTTTTCATTCTTCCCAACCATAGGATAAAGAATTCGATCGTTGCTTGATCTTGAAGCGTAATTTCTTGAGCTTGAAGCAAGACACAAGCATAGATAAAGTATGGGCATACTTGTTTTGTACTCCCCTAGTTGGTGGCACTTAGTTGTATATAATGTCTAGTGCATGGATTTTGAACACTTGAAACTTGTATATGTATATATGTCTTGAATGGGCCTATCATGTTATGAACTTGGTGGTTAATGTAAATTAAGTAATGAACTCCAATTCTATGTAATGGAAATTGTATCTTGCTGCGCATATAAGTATTGATATGTATCTAATGAATGTTCAAAGTAATTGACCTAGACTATTATGCCTATTCGAATGACTTGTATAATGTGATAATTACTTGTGTGATCATACCTTGTTGTAGTATTTTTATAAGATTGAATGGTAAATACCGAACGGTAAAGGTGGCATATGCTTGCTTGGAATCAAGGTATGTACTTTTGATCATGTTTAATAAGTTAAGTATGTAATGTCACATGTATCAAGCTAAAGAGAAAATAATGAAATGAAGCATGTTCGCTTATTTAGGTTTCGAATGATAATGATTGTATGATAATGTTAATTGAAATTTTTGGTAACCTATAATGTATGTAATTAAGATTGCTTACATGTTAAGTAATGTATGTTTGGTTACTTGCTAGTTAAGTAACTCATCTAATAGGGATGAGTTAGCCTATTCATGCCTTGTTCTTGCTTGTTCTTAGTAACGCTTTTCACCCAAGCCAACCGGGTAGAAGTTTAAACTTTTTTCAAAACCCACTTCAAATCAACAATACTTTCCCTTTGCAAAGAAGCAAGGCAAACAAGCTTTTGGCCAATCCTTATGGGATCGACTATTTTTGTATTACATTTACTTGCACAAAGACATTTTTTTCATACATTTCCAATACATTTTTCACCCTTTTCCAGCATTCACACAGAGAACAGTACTTGAATTGTCGTTCTCGCTCTCATGACAAAAAAGACATCGATTTGGGAGTATATGACCCCTTATAGCGGAGGCGTAACCTCACGGTGTATAAGGTTGGTATACCGAAATGAGGACAAAATTCCAATCACCGAGCTGGATAACTCACGTAGGATCATGTCTCACTCCCACTTAAAGGTGGAAAGCCCGGGTAGAAGGCTTATGCATGAATGACAGTTTATATCACACAAGAAAAAGCTATATCCATTCTTTCTAAAAATCTATCCAATAATTATTGAAAATTTTAAATTCAAATTAACGTCCTAAAATGATAAAAAGCCACGTAAAATTAATTAGGCCTGACTCTTAGTTTTCTAAAAATTCCCCAGTGGAGTAGCCAAGCTGCCGCGACCATTTTGAAATCGAGTGTAAAATAGCCTGGCGATTGATTTTTGTAAAATTAGGGTTTTGATCATTTTCTATTCATTTGATTTGAAAACTTATGGTTTCAAATTAAATTGAATTTCCTATAAATAATCTTATTAAACCATTTTCATTTTAATTTTGGAAAATCAATTAATCAATTTTTAATTAAATTTACCTTTTATTTCCTTTTGAAAAGCAATTGGAGTCGCCACGAATCACTTTGAGGTAGACTGGACACCGTCAAACCAAACCAGAGATTTGTTTCTTAAAAATTGGGTTCGGGAGTCGGTTACGTGTGGGGAAGGATTAGCACCCCACGAATACCCGTTATCGGTGGCATTTTGGCATTTCGAATAATTATTTTAATTTAATTTGTTCCTTAATTATTAAATAAATTTAAATTCCAAATGAAGATATCCTTTTACAAGGAAATTCATTTTTCTCCGGATATGAGATTAAAAGCACCCTGTTAAGTGGCACCCCTATTCATATTTAAAAATGAATTTCCAACATAAAAGGTTTGAAAGTATGATTTTTATTGTCTTGTTCCTTTTAAGTACAAACTTAAGGTGACTCTAATTAATTAAAGTTATTTAAACTATGAATATTATTTAATTTAAAGGATTTCATGAGAAAATGCCAATTGTTTGAGCACCGTTCATATATTAAAGCCCTTAAATTAATAATATTCCTACTTAATTTGTCATTCTAATTAATTAAAGTGCTAGCCTAATTAAGGCTCCAATTAAACTAACTAAGTCATTATTTAATTATAAATGGAAATGTATATTAAATATACCTCTTTAAGGCCAATATTGAGATAACACACCATTGCAAGCAATAGAAAACCATCCAAATTTGGGCCCCAAAGTTTCTATTTAATATACATTTAATTTCTACAATGATCTTCCTAATTATTTAATTCTAATTAGGAAACCAAAAATCTAAGGCTCTAACAATTAATTAAAAAAATAGGTGATTAAATTATCTAATCATTAAAACTATATGCTCAATTTTAAAAAATGCATCATACAAATAATTTAAAACAATTAAATTAAATACTTAAAGCTGAAAAGGACTACATTGAAAAGAATTAAAACCTTAAATTCTAATTTTTATTACATATAGTGACTAAAATGAAATACATTTCAAAACTCTAGGGACTAAATGGGTAAATATTCCCTTTTTTAAAAAGACACGGACTCTCATCTGACCCGGATAAATACACGCGGATCTAGGGTCAACTCGGTGCCAAAACGGCACCGTTTGACTCAGGGTATATAAAACCCTCAACCAAGTTAGAATGGTCATTTGTAACCCTTTCCTTCTCTCTCTTCTTTCTCAACAATCCCATATTCTCTCAACCTAAACACCTATTTCCCAAAAACCTCACTCTCATTTTGATCAAACTCCTCAATTTAACCCAAAATTCATCATTGTTCTTCCATTTTCTGAACTTCAATACGTAAAAACAATTAAATTCACCCATTTCCTTATTTTTAAAGATCAAACACCCTTATTCATCTAAAAATTCAACCAGTGTTCATCCTATTCTAACCATCTTGATCTATCATAAACACCCAAACTTATCTATTTCATGTTTTCCAGATCAAACCACAAATCTCACATGAACTCAAAGCCCTGTTCTTCAGCTTTCACCACTTTGATCCACCTCTGCCTCATTTTCTTTTTTCGACATGTTTATCAGCTACCTTAGGCGACGCTAGTCAACTCCGACCACCCTCTGATCATCTTCCTTACTCCTCCGACCACCGCTACAACTTTTGACCACCGTCTGGTTTTTCCGATCATCCCTAACCTAGCTTCAGCCACCGTGCTCCGTCGTAGGGCGATTTCCAGCCACCATGCCAGAAACCTAAAACCTCCCAAAACACTCAATTTTTAAGCCTAAGACTAGATCTAGTACCCGATCCGTAACCCTACTCTCTCATTTTCAAATCCGACGGCCTCTCCGGCGACTCGACAGTTTTAAAATAAAAAGAAAACCGATGACCTTTTCTTTACTTTAACTACTGTCTTTTTTTATTTTTTATTTTTTATTTTTGAAACTAAATTCTAACATTTTTGTGTTTTTATTTGCAGGAAATAAAAAAGAGTAAAAAGATCTACCTCCTAACTGTGCACAATGACGATTCCGGTGAGATCTTCGACGGCTGATCGTCATCTTCGGTGACTCCTTGGTTCCTCAGATAAGCCCTCTCTCTCTCCTCTTTAATTTTTAGCAATAATTGTGTAATGTTTGCTGTAATTAATTTTCTTTTTCTCTCTCTATTTATAGCTGATGCAAGTGATGGCGTCAGAGGCTATTAATTGTTGACAGTTGGCGAGGAAAGGGCTTTAATCCGCGTGATTCCCATTTCAGCCAATTACTGCGTGCCACGTGGTCGATTTGGCGGGCTAAAAAAACACAGATGTGTTTGTTGGGCCTGTTTTACCAAAATTGGGTTATAAAATGGGCAGGAAAAAAATATTTAATGGGTTTTGGGTTTTAAAATATATTTAGGACTTTTAGATTGTAATTTGGGTTTTATAATAGGATTTTATATGTAATATTGGACATTTGGACTATATATATACGGATTATTTTTATTTGAACTACTATTTATTTATTTTTGGATTTATTTATATTGTTTATTTATTTATTATATATATATAGACACCCGGTCAAAATTCGAGTATTACAGCTATGTTTAGTAAAATTTAGTGATTTACAGATTCGAAAGGCAGCACCGATACAGGTGTAACCGTATCGATACGCTAGGACCATTACCGTTAAAACGGTTAACCATATTGTACTCGTACCGATACTGATGTCTCTACATATAATGTCACCCTTTGCTTTTTATACTGCTGAAAATCGAAGTTCAAAACCCGTAACTGGTGTCTCTACATATAATGTCACCCCTATGAAGGTATTGATGTGTATGATCTAATGAAAATTGGGACAATGATTTATTTCTATTTGGTTGTTTTACATGGTTGATTATACTTTTCTGTAAAGTGCCTGGGAAAAGAAACATTATTATGAGGGTGAAAAAAATTATAATGTTGAACTTACTGGTAAGATTTACGGTTAAGGTGAGCCTTAGAATGTTGACTTGGTTTCTTGCACTTCCGTTTTCCCTTTCCAGGCTGCAGTTTATTTCAATAAAATACAGTGCTTTTGCTTCGAGGAGCAGCGTCTTCTTCCTGGAGAGCAGATTGACATGCCTGTAAGTCTTTTTTTTCTTTTTAATAAAGCAAGAATGTATACTGTTGTAAAGGTAAAACTCAATTGTGATATTTATTAACTTGGGTTATTTTGTTGCAGGTTTTCCTCTACATAGATCCCGAGTTTGAAACAGATGGCCGAATGGATGGTATAAATAACCTCATCTTATCCTATACTTTCTTCAAGGTGAGAATAGAATATCATTCACATGAGAATAAAACTGTTGGGGCTAAAGGAATCAAACTCTAAGTTAGGATCCCATTTTCATATGCATCGAAAAATAGGACCGGTTTTCTTTTTCTTCTGTGTACAGGGAGAAAAAGAGGATAAGCTACATTATTTTGTGAAAGAAATTATAAAGGGAGAATGGAGAACAAGATAAGCAGCATTATTTTGTGAGAATTCTTTGATTATCACATCATAACGTTCGGCACTAAAAAGCTTCAACCATTGAACCTGGGTCTAGTTGCTGAAAAAAGGTATGGAAATGTATAGTTATTCTTGAAATGAGACCTTTCTCTGGTTATGGTATAGGAGCTTAGGAAAAAGATTAAAAAATAATAATAATAAAGGTAAACTATTGCAATGGTCACTTTCGTTTTATAAATGTTCACTTTTGCTCATTGAATTTAAAAAGTAGTGTTTTGGTCACTTACATCATTGTTTTGGTTAGGGGTGAGCATTCAATCGAGTCGGGTCAAAATATTTTGAGTTATTTGAGTTGGCGAGTCCTAGTTTATGACTCAAATTTTATTTAAAATTTTTTTATTCGAGTCGAGTTTTCGAGTTTATGTACAAATTTAATTGTAATTATTTAAAATGTTATAGTAAGGATTGAGGCTTTATTATATGATAACCCCCTTTTTTAATTGTTTTTTTACAAAAACAACCATCTGCCAATGTTATCTAGAAAAATGACCCCCGAATCGGCCACGTAAGGGTACCTCGCGTTATGGAAAGAGCGCGTTCTGACCTCGCCTTCTACCAGTAGCGAGGTCCATCTGACATGGGCCAACTTTTCATATTGCGTAATATAAAATTACTGGATAAGACCTTGCTTTCTTCAAAGCGTGAGGTCCACGAGAAATTGAATATATCGTGAATGAAATAAGACTGACCTCGCTATCTCTATAAAGCAAGTTCCCCCTCTTCCAGGCTGAAAATACAAGGGTGTATAGGCATGTTCGAGGCATTTTATCATGCCATTAGCCCGATAATTTTGGAAATTTTTAACTTTAAAGACGTAGTATTATAACTTATTTTCAATTTGAGACTGATATTGGCACGTACGAGACGTTGCACACTGTATAAAAAGTGCGTTGAAAATGGTTTGAATGCTAGTTTTATCATGCAATACAAGGGTGTATAGGCATGTTCGAGGCATTTTATCTTGCCATTAGCCCGATAATTTTGGTAACTTTTAACTTTAGAGACGTAGTATTGGAACTTATCTTTAATTTGAGACTAATATTGGCAAGTACGAGACCTTGCACACTGTATAAAAAGTGCATTGAAAATGGTTTGAACGCTAGTTTTATCATGCAATAATAAAAATTTGAAATGGCTAGGTAGGCATGTACAAGAGCATGTATGGCATAGTTTGTCCAAGTTGTATGGCCGCCGAGAGATGCGTCGTTGATGCAGTCCCTGATAAGCTTCATGGATTTCTTCGTACCCAATTTGCATCGTAATTTGAGGAGAAGTTCACATCCGCAGTCCTAATCCCGACCAAAGATGGCATCTTGTACATCACTCCCCTAGACATTATAACTAGTCAATTGTACCCCTAAACATGCTTGCTTTGATGAAGTGGATAGTCGAGGATTTTGAGGTTCCCCAGAAGGTTGCAATTGTTACCCACTTTCATCATCATCTGCAATGGTAAGGGCTTTGACTAAGGTTAAATGTTAGGGTCTTCACCTAGCCGGCACTGTATGATGACCGTAGTTTCCCTGATATTGTGATCTGGCGTTGATGTAGACAAATTACGCCAAGAGGTGCCATAGTTTGTCCGAGTTGTATGGCCGCCGAGAGATGTGTCGTTGATGTTGCCAAATGGCGCCATAGATCGTCCTAGTTGTTGTAGACAATTTTCCTGATACGCGATCTATTGCCATTAGTAACAAAAGTTTCATATTCTCTTCGAATATGATACTGATTTTTTCAAGAGATAGCAAATGCCTTATATAGGCAAACATTCGGGCCCTCCAAAACTCGAAGGATTTGGCCACGTTTTAAATGGACCTCGCGTTCTGCACAACGTGAGATCTTCAGAGATTCCTGACTTGGCAGGAGAAGTATCATATTGTCATTTCAATAGAACTCGCTATATACATAGCGCGAGGTCCAAAATTATGTTTAAGGTGGTTATTACATAAAAACCCTTTTTAATTGTTTTTACTTAAATAATCCCCACAAATGTTATCTAGAAAAATGACCCCCAAAAGGTCCCCGAGAAATTGAATGGTAATTACTGTTTGGGACATGCGCTTTGCGAATAGCGAGTTCGCTTTGACCGTTTAAAACCCTAATAAATAAAAGTATTATAGATTATAATATAATATTAATTTAATTAGAATCGAACTTAAATGATATGAATTTTCAATGTGTAATTAACATATGATATTTATTTGAATATATAATTTAGCCTACGTACTTGATGTAATTATATATTATTTGCAAAAATTTAAGTATAAGATAGATGATGTTTGACCGCATATAAAAAATTTTAATTATACAAATATTTCGAAAAATAGAAAATCTTAATTATTTCGAAAGAACCTAAATATTTATTTTCTTAAAAATTATTTTAGTTATTGTAGGATATTTTAAATCTAAGAGTCCTAGTTTAAATAGATTTCATATTTATTACGAATAAGATATAATATTAAAAATTACTGGTATTTCATAAATTTAAAACAAAATACGGTACATAAATAAATTATTATTGGTATTTCATAAATTTTAAAAAATATATGGTAATTAAATTAAAAGATATGGCATTAATTCTTCGAATAACCAAAATTATTTAAAAACCAAAACCCCTGGAACTCGCTATACGCAAAAAGCGAGTTCCATTCAAATTGTTTCTATCTGTTCGGACTGAAAAGTCGCGTCTTTTCAACGGATCTCGCGTTTTACATAGCGAGGTCCATTGATACCGCTTCCCAACGGACGCGATGACTCCTATAAATAGGGCCCAGTGTTTCATATTTTCATAACATATTCTCTTCTCTTGTTCTTCAATTCTCTAACTTTTTTGTAAATCTTCAAATTTTCGGTATTATGGCGGGATTATTGAGGTTAGACAACATACATGTATTCGATTTTTGGTGTTCAAATCCGGAGGTACGATTTTTTTAATTAGTTAATTATTTTTTCAAAGTGTTAATATTTATTTTGTTATTATTACTTAATTATTATTTTAATTAGTTAATTAATTAATTTTAATTTGAAGGGGTATGAACGTGCGTTGGTTTGTTTCATCAACCGTACGGGACCACCACATCCGGATATTGTCGAGTTTTTACATCGTTTAGATTTTGGCCATGTTTCCCACCTATTTGACGGTCCGAAGTTGAACTGACCAATGATAAATGCGTTGCTAGAGAGGTGGAGGCCCGAGACACACACATTTCATCTTCCCTACGGTGAGGCAACTATTACTTTACAAGATGTTGCATTTCATCTTGGTTTACCCATTGACGGCGAGATTATCACCAGCACTGCGGAGGCTGACTGGTCGGGCGTGTGTAAAAATTTGCTTGGGCAGAGGCTGGCGTCGGAGGATTTAGATGGTGAAAAATTGAAAATAACCTTCTTGGACAATAATTTGACAAACCTACCCCCGAACGATGATGAAGTAACAAAGATGGTATAATATTTTATTTATTTATTGTAGTATTTTAAATTATTCGAAATAATTTAATAAAGATAAAAATTATTTTTGCACCGGTTTGCTCGTGCTCATATTTTATGAGTTATTGGAAGGGTGTTGACGCTAGACAAATCCTGAAACAAGGACCATTTGATGTGGTTGCCTCATCTGTTCAGTCCTGTGGAGTCCAAAAATAAATGTTGGGGAGGGGCAGTCTTGGCATTTCTTTTTCGGGAGTTAAGTAGAACCGTCGACCCAGACAGACGTGCCATTGGGGGTGTCTTTGGTTACTGCAGTCTTGGGTATGGTATCGAATGTCGCTTTTAAGCTCGACACCTAGAAACCCGACCCCATTTCAATTCCCACTTGTTCGAAGGTAGTAATAAATATTTACTTTCTAATTTTATTTTTGAATATTAGAATAGTTAGTAATGTTTTTTTAATATTAGAATACTTAGTAATATTTTTGTTTGACTTATAGGTGGTTAGGTAAATTAACACACGTGGGACTACCTACCACGCAGCGAGATTATCAATTGTTGATCGATAAAATGGATGGGGTAAATATTTTTATTCGATTACTAATAATTAAATATTTACTTTGTAAATTTTTTGTAACTAATTTTACATATTTTTTGTAGTTCCTGTGACACCGTACGAAAATCCTGATATTCAGGCATTCATTCCGCCTAAAATAATGTTGAGTGAGCCCGTTTGGATTCTGATTGTCCCGCTCGTGCACTACGAGATAGTTGAATAGCATCTTGCAGACCGCGTTCTACGTAAATTCAACTATGTCCAAGGGATTCCGGATGAGCCACCAAATATGGACACATTGCACAGATTAACGTGACAAGGCCAGACTGAAGTCCATTAGGGCCATCATCACATGGTGTGGATGCATCAGTGGATGACCCGTTTTGATAGGCGGCCACGTATTTTGGAACACATTGAGGACTATGGCGTTACCTATGACTATATGTCGTGGTACCATCAAAATAGAAAGCCACATATACTATCCCTGGAGGAGCTAGAGTGAGAAATAGACGTGCCTCCCCTAAATCGTCCCCCGATGCAACATGGTACCCGTACGGGGGAAGTGGCTAGAGAAGAAAAACACAAGCTCCCAGGGCATCATCATCAGGAATAGTGCAAGCACCTCCACAGTTAGCCTATCGACCAGAGACACTGGTGCCAGAACTTGCATTCCAGCACTCAACGTTCTCGTCATTTCAACCAACAGGTAGTAGTCCATCGTTCAATCAAATAGGGGGTCCGTCAGAAGGTTTTTTCAAAAACGTATTTCGTCCGTTTATGATGGTTCCCCCAGTCTACTATCCGACAGTGCCTTCTAAATCTGTTCCTCCAGTTTACAGTTTCCACCATTCGCCCCACAGTTTGGATCTGGTATTGTTGATTAGACACCGTAACAGAGCCTATTCTACACCGGTCCTAGTATGAGTGATGGGACACAAAATGTATTTAGGGAAGGTGATAACGATGACGATGATGATAACGACGTCGATGATGATGATCGAGGTGGTATTGTTCGAAGGAATCTGGCTCGGGTTCGTCATCCACCGTGGTGCGGTACGGGTGGACATAGGCGGCATTATGATGTTTTGTTATTTTTTTATTTATGTAAAATGACCGTATTTTAATAAAAAAAACTATGCTATATATAAGTTTATAATTATAATTTCTTATTTTTCTATATAGGTTTAGTTTATAATTATAATTTCTCAATTCTTTATTATAAATACTTAACAACTACTTAGCAACCAAAGTAACTTGATAACATTATAGGTTTAATTTATAATTACAATTTCTCCTTTTTCATTATAGATACTTAACTAATTAACAACCTAAATAACCTTAAGAACCTAAGTAACCTTAATAGTTGTTCCTTTATTTTTTGATGAAGAACCAACTTCATAAAATTTTACATTCAACTCGATGTTCTGACCCCCGACAAGAGTGTAGCTTCTAAACATCTTTCGAACGTCCTTATCGTTCGATAAGGGGAGCATGTAATGCTCTTCAGGGTCGGGCTCATGAACGGGTACTTTCGCCAACAAGCAAGACATTTGCCGTGTCGTTTCCTTGCGAAGGTGCATTGAAATCAAATCATATAACTCAGCTTTCTTGATCTTGTTGTTGAAGGAGGCGTAAAAATAGGTTCCGGAATGAAATACAGTTGCAGAAAATCTTGCCATCTTTTTGACACGTTCGATTATAGAAGAATGAGTAGAGCTAAAGTGAGTGAAGTGTGCAACGTATTTATAGATAGACCTCATGGTTTGCAAAGAGCGAGGATCTAAAGAACTCGTGTTTCACACGAAGCGAGGACCTAATGGCCTCGTGTTTTACTAAAAGCGAGAAAGTTCAGGAATCTCAGTCAGAAACTCAAGTTATGCAGGACGTGAGATCCTTTGATGAATTATATAAAGCCTTCACTCCGGATGATCCATGGTTTATTCTCAAAATATATCGTGATGCGGAAGCATTACTGTATTGGTATATTATGATGGTGAAATGGTCGCTGACGTATTTCTCGGCATCATTTTTTAGTCCTCAAATACCGTAACCATGTAGTTGTCGAGGAAACTAACGTATAATAAGTTGATGAAGGAAGTGAGGAACAATTTTCCACATGCTCGTGAAAAGAAGCTGGAGCCGCTAAAGTATAGACTACCGACGTCGTACGAACCATTAACGTACAGAATATACCATGTCGTAGAGAACGGTGATGTGGAGTTGATGGTGGATGCCCACTTGCAGTATTCAATTGGAGGTCCTCTAGAGCTGTTTGCAATATTTTTAGATGCTGATGACACTACCGTACTCTCAAATTGGCGTCAGGCAAATTTTGATTCTGATCCTAATATCAACGTTCAGAGCCCGGCAGTCTATTTACGAAGAGATTTCAACTTATTAATGACTCAGAGTCCATACAATGACTTCGGTTAATCATCATCTGCTCCACGCAACGACTTCGTTGAATCATCATCTGCTACGCCAAGGCATTCTTGCATAGCGCATTTTGACTTTGACTTGAACCTACCACCGAATTCTGACTTGGGTGCATCATTATCACAAAACTACATGATGTCGCAAGACCATGAAGCATTTCATCCGTTCGACAATTTTACATCTGGACTATATTCAACGTATATCCCTAGTGCGAACTACGTTGAACAACCTATGGGCAAACATTATTCTACTGATTTTGGCGACCTTGATCTTTATCTTGGTCCAACGCTTCATGAGCGAACTCGTGAGCGTTCTCGCGGTTGACAAGCAATTGGTACATCTATTTTCGTAGCATTCGATGACCCAGACCTGTTTTGATTTTCAGGTTTAGAAAACTTCGAGAAAGAACCGATAAAGGAGTCGGGCCCCGATGGTGACGAGTAAGGCCCTTTCTACGATAAACTAGAAGACCTTGAAATGCCCGATGAAGTAGAGAAATATGAAAGATTAGATGATTTAGTCGAAGGCAATGAAGAATATGCCCAACCTACCAACATTCTACATACTACTAACATTCAACATCCTGCCATCCTTGTTTCTATTTACCAGCCACCGTCACACTACACGATGATTGATATTGAAGCCTTCAACATTCAGGAATTTCTGCAATTACCAGAACTTACGCAGTACAAACGGCGTGCTGATGGTGAATTCAATATTGGGATGACCTTTTTGATGAAATAACTTATTGTGGCTGCTATCAAGAACTACAACATACACAACTCTGATACAACAACTGTGAAGAAGACTCAACTGGATTACTACATTGCGGAATGTTCCCATAAGACGCATGGGTGTAATTGGAGGGCTCGTGTATCGTGCTTGAAAAAGCAAAACTGGCTATGGCAGATCACAAGACTCGAGGGGCCTCATAGTTGCACCGTAAACAAACTAAGTCAGAATCATCCTAACTTGGATGTGTGCGTGCTCTGCGACACCTTCATTCCACTAGTCAAAGCAAATCTACGTGTAACGGTTGCCACGTGTATCGCTGCAGCCAAATCTCAGTACGGCTACATAGTTGAGTACCAGAAAGCCTGGTACGCAAGGTGGAGGGCCATACAAAAATTGTATGGCCAGTGGGAGAAATTGTACAGAGAATTGTGTTCGTGGCTAAAACTTATGCAAAAACACATACCGGGAACGATTGTGAAGCTAGAAATTGTACTGGCATACCAAAATAATCGTTCGTACGAGGAGTATGTCAATTTCACCGGCTATTTTGGACATTTTCGTAGTGTATTAATGCATTCAAATATTGCAAGCCGATGGTTCAGATCGACGTCACTTGGTTGTACAAAAAATACACACAAACTTTGTTACTGGCGGTTGCGCAAGACGGCAATAGAAAAACCATTCCCATCGCCTTCACAATAGTCAAAAAGGAAGATCTTGACTCATAGTTATTCTTTCTTACGAACTTATGAAGATATGTGTTATCTCATGTTATGCGTGAAAAAGAAGATGGGTTATGTGTTATAGCTGATAGGGTACCGCGCTCCTATGGGCAATTGAGCGCATGGGCCCGTCCTGGCAACCTCCACATATTCATAACCGATATTGTTTATGCCACATTGCTGCAAACTACTTACAAAGGTACATGAATGAAGATGAACGCCAAATTGTACTTCGAATGGGTACGTCCTCCTCTAGTACTTTTCGTTTAAGATACCTTCATATTTATTATTCATCGTTAACAACTTTATCATTCTTATAGGCAACTCACATTACACGCAAGAGGTTGACAAGCTGTTTGAAGAACTTCTACGCATGAACAAATATGGCTATGACTACCTTGCTTCAATCCCGATGGAAAATAGCTTCGATCGTATGATGGTAGTAAACGATATGGTCATATGACAACGAACTTGGCTGAGGCAGTTAATTCGTCATTGAAGGGAGTATGACATTTTCAACCTTAGAAAAGCAAGCAACAGACTATATAGAAGGCGGCCACATAGTCCACCCACATCTTCGCGATAAATTTCAAAACTATGTGTAGTATTCAAATACAATGACTACTACCTGCTTCTTGCACCGAGAACATTCGTTTCGTGTATCGGAATATTTGAGGCCGATGGAAGGCATGCAGCACAACTCATACGTGGTTAATTTGGAACAAAGAACATACGAGTGCGGTGTATTCCAAACATTCAAGTACATGTGTCCACACGTTATTGATGCTTGTTCGTTTGTATGGGTTCACTACATGACAATGGTTGACCCAATATACTTACTTGAAAATGTATCCAAGGTTTATGCATACGAGTTTCCTCCAATCGAAAATGAAATTGATTCGACCGTAGTTGATGATGAACCTGTCATATGGCCAGATTTTGGACTACGACGCAAAAAAGAAGGTCATCCACAATCAACAAGGATTTATTGCGATGAAGGTTTGGTCGAACATCAAGAAAAACTCAACAACCAAAATTATACAGCAAATGTGAGAATCCCGGACACCAGAATAACAAATGTCCTAATCGCTCAGCCCCCCGTATTAATTAATTAATTAAACTATCTTATTGTAATAATATTTTCCTAAGTAATATTATCTCTTAGTTAAGGTTATAGTTTCTAGTGTTTTCGAAACATTTTTAACGTGATTTTTTACAACTTTTTTACGGAGTTTAATTTCGTTGTTCCAATACAATTAATTTATAGACGGTGGGAATTAAAATTAAAAAGAATTCAGACTTCGCTCTCTGTAAATAGTGAGGTCTATGTCAAAAATCTTGAATACCTCACTTTTTGCACAGCGCGAGGTCCACTTAAAATGTGCCAACAAACCTCGCGTTTTGAAGGGCGCGAATGTTTGACTATATAAAGCGTTCTTACTTTTGCTTCAGAATATTTTGTATCAGATTCAAATAAAATATGCAACTGTTGTTACTAATGGAAACAGATCACGTATCAGGAAAATAGTTTTTGTAATTTATTTCCCTGATATTGCGATCTGTTGGTATAAGTAGTTGCATCTGTACGGTGAATACATTATTTTGGTTGGTTAATCATATTCGAGATATGTGTCTTCCGTGTTTTGGTTCAAGATCTACAACAAATCGCAATATCAGGGAATGAGTGGTCTTCTTTAGGCTAGATCAGTCTTGATCTTTTTTCGAGGCTGCCGATAACTTCTCCGTACGCCTCCATCGTGAAGGCTACAGGAAGACCACCGCATGTAACATCTTTGGATCCATTAGCATCGTGGATGATGATGATTTTCGGGTACTCACGAAATCCACGAAGCAAATCCTCGATTGTCTACATTGTGAGGGCTCCAACAACTAGGATAATCTATGGCGCCATTTGTCTACAACAACGACGCATTTCTCGGCAGCCATACAACTCGGACAAACTATGGCACCTCTCGTCTAAATCAATTCCTAAGTAATTTATTTTATCTACATGTTTAGGGATACAAATGACCACGTATTTAGGGTAGATTTTGGCTCGTAGTGTCCTAACCCAATAATTTATTTTTTTATCTTATGTGTTTCGAACCATTTCGACGAAAAAAAATTGCTTCGGCAACATGATTTATAATTACAATTACTGAAAGACTAAAATTTTTAGCTTCTTATTTTTTAATTACAATTATACGCCTATAATACTACGACTTTAAGCTTTAGGATTACGCGAATGTGACAATTAACTTTTCGGATAAACCATTTCAAACATGTTTCTGAATACATTTTACCTTTTTATTCATGCCTAATTTTGATCCATTTTTAGAGCTATTTTTATACCATCTACACTATTTGTTCTGTGCCAATATCAGTCTGAAATGTAAAGTTAAGTTCCAATTATTTGTAGCACGTTGCTGATGGATTTTTAAATAAAATTAATAACAGTGACCTCGCATCCTGCAAAACACGAGGTTCGTTGCCATGTCAGATCTCTGGCCTGCTCCTCTACTGCCACGTCAGGAATCTCGTTCACGCCTTTTAAATAGAGGGGCTGAGGGCAAAGCGGCCACCATTCAGCCCCAGCAATTGCAACATCGTGCTATGGTTGGAACCTTCATTTCAAATCTTAAAAAATAAATTTAGTTGCAGCTACTAATGGCAACAAACTACGTATCGGGAAAATTTTCTCACAAAGCTATTTTCCCAATACTGTGGTTTATTAGTATAAGTAGTTGCATTTACATGATAACATCAAGCTTTTGTTGGGTTAACAATGTTGGTGAGATGTATCTTCGGTGTTTTTGTACGAGACCAACAACGAATCACAATATCAGGAAATGATTGGTCTTCCTCAAGTGCCTGTAACCTTCTCAATCTTTTGTTCGAGGACACGGGTAACTTATTTTTACGCCTCAACCGTGGAGGCTAGATGAAGACCACGACATGTAACTGCAGTCAAAGCCCCCACCATTGCGGATGATGAGGATCAGTGGTTCAAAGTGACCGTCTGACACTGGCACACGAATCTTCTCATCTTCGTCCATTTTGTGAAAGAATTTTTTCGGGCTCTATTGACCGGTTACAATGTCTAGAGACCCTTATGCTAATATTAGCCCCAAATACACCTTTTGAGCTTAAAGAACAACCTGGCTGTTTAGGGTTGAATTGGCATGGTAGAATTGATCATCTTTGTTGGCCACCTCAACTACGCCTTTTGAGCTTAAAGAAGAGCACCACATGTATTTGTTTGAAACGTAATAATTTTATTTTCCCTACTTATTTTATAAACGAGTTGAAATATGAAACAATGAACTTAAATTAAATTAAATTAAATTAACTTCAATCAAAATGTCATTTTAGCTTGTCGTTCTTACACAAAACCACGCTTTTGAACCATTTTCAATTTATACTATTTACAACGTACCGTGCGTGCCAATATCAGTCTCAGATGGAGGCCAAGTTCTAGTACTACGACTCCAAGCTCAACAATTACGAAAATTCTCGAATTAACAACCCAGGAAAACAGCTTGAACACGCCTATGAAGCCATTTTCAAGCCCAAAAACAAGCTTTGGAACCATTTTCAGGGCCATTTCTATATTGTTTACAATGTTTATTTTGTGTCAATATCAGTCTCAAATGAAAGATAAGATACAATACTAGGCCTCTGAACTAAAATATTACGAAGATTATTCTAATAATAACCCAGGAAAACACCTCTAACATGCCTACCAAGCCATTTCAACTTTATATTCTTGGACAAAAACTAGCGTCCCAACCATTTTGAACGCGCTTTTTAAACATTCTACAATGTTTTGTATGGGCCAATATCAGTCTCAAATGGAAGATAAGTTCTAATACTACGTCTCTAAGCTTAAAAATTACCAAAATTAACCGGCTAATGGCAGGATAAAATGCCTCGAACATGCCTATACACCCTTGTATTTCAGCCTGGAATATGAGGACATCACTTTCTGCAGAACGTGAGGTCTTCTTTCACGATATAACCAATATCTCGGGGACCTCACGATTTGGAAAACGCGAGGTCTTATCTAGTAATTTTAAATTACGCAATATGAAAAGTCGGCCCACGTAGGACGGACCTCGCTATTTGTATAACGTGATGTCAAAGCTCGCTTTTCCCAAAACGCGAGGTTACCTTACGTGGGCGTTTTGGGGGTCATTTTTCTAGATAATATTGGCAGAGGGTCGTTTTTGTAAAAAAAATTAAAAAGGGGTTTTTCATATAATAAAGCCAAGGATCGATTCTAATTTAGACAATTTTCTTTAATCATATATATATATATATTCTTTTTTTCAATGTGAGTAAGATTTGTAATTTTATTTAATAAAAAAGGCTAAAGGGTACTAAAAGCCCTCAAACTTTTTTCTAAAAAAATAGTTAAGTCCTCAAAATACTTTTTCACTTAAATACGCCCTTGAATTATAATTTTTCATCAATGTACCCCTTTAAATAACGAAATTAATTGTTGATCGTTAATTCTTTTAAAATTGCTGACTTGTCCAGTTAAAATTACTATCTAAACCGTTTAAAGTAGCCATGGCAGCATGACATGACAATAATATAATTATATAAAAATATGGATCAATAAAAAACCATGTCGTTCAGAATAATGATTTTTGAGAATTAAAGGCTTAAAGGTCAAATTGGCCTTCAACGAAAAATCAAAAAACCAATTAAGCTCTTATGAAAAAATTTCACTCAATTGAGCCCTCAAAATTCAAATTACAATCAATCAGGCCCTCAAAATTCAAATTGCGATCAATTTAGCCCTTCAGTTAAGTTGACCGTTAACTCGAAACTAGTTATTATGATGGTGACACGTGGCACAGTCTGGACATGCCACATCATAAAAACGTAAATAATCATTTGAAAATTAAAAAATATTTAAAATTAAAAAATAATATATTTAAAATTAAAAAATACTAAAAAATCTAAAAAAATATTTAAAATTAAAAAATATATAAAATATAAAAAATTCAAGAAAAATCTAAAAAATATTTAAATGTGTAAAAAATTAAAATTATGTATAAAATCATATTTTTTTTACTTAAAATCAAAAAATATAAAAATATTTTTAATAATTATTCAAAGAATATATAAATATATATAATGAAATAATATTTAAAACTGCACAATTTTTTTAAAAATATATATTTTTAATTATAAAATCCCAAAACTTCATAAATTTTCAAAATGGCCAAAATTTTCAAATCCCTGACCCAAACCATACATTCCCAAAACCTCAAATCAATTTAATTGACGGTGGAAGTTGTTGGTACTGTGGCAGACAACAGTGCTGATGAGAAGAAATATTGAGGGAAAACGGGTTGGGCGATGCAAGGGGTGTCGAACGGTGAGACTGGGTACAAGGACGACGAAGATAGGAGGAGTTTTCTTGCGACGGGGAGTGGCCGGTGGTTGAATCTGTGCTAATGCTTGATTTATGGATTTATGGGGCTTTTTATGAAAGAAATGAAACTTTGGGGTTTTTTAGAAAAAATATTATTTTATGCTTTTTTAAAAAATAAAAGAAAATAAGAAAAAATTAAATTAATTTTATATTTTATATTTTTAATTTTACAATTTTTTATTATTTTTTTATGATTTTGTAGATTTTTTAAAAAAAAATTAGAATTAAATAAATGATTTTGATGATGTGGCACACTCAAAGTTTGCCACATGTCCTTCTATAATTGACCGTTAGATGGTATTAACGGTCAACGCGGCCAACATAACGAAGGGCTAAATTGGGTGCAATTTAATTTTTGATGACTAAATCGAGTGAAAATTTTTCATAAGAGCTTAATTAATTTTTTAATTTTTCGTTGAGAGCCAATTTGACCTTTAAACTAAAATTAAATTAATTTTTAAAGATTAACAACCCCAATTTCAGAAAACCCTAACCCATTACTCTCAAAATTCCAAATCAAATTCGCCATTTTATTCTTCAATGTTTTCGTTTCTCCATTCATCAACGTCGGTGAAGTCATTGTCACCAACTCACCATCAGAAGAATAAATCCCCGAAGTCGGACTCATCTCATCTAAACAAAGATAAAGAAAAGAATCGTAACGAAGGAGATAAATGACTTATTTGATACCGACTCGCATAGGAATGAAGATGATGACTTCACCAACGCCGACAATGGATGAACGAAAACAATGAGGAATGAAATGACGAATTTAATTTGGAATTTTGGGATTAATCGGTTAGGGTTTTTTGAAATTGGGGTTGTTTATCCTTAAAATTTAATTTAATTTCAAAAGTTATTATTCTAAGCTACATGATTTTTATTGATCCATATTTTATTTAATTATTTTAGTGTCAAGTCATGCTAACATGACATCTTTAAACGGTTGAGATGGTAATTTTAACGAGACAAGTCATCAATTTTAACGGAATTAACAGTCAACAATTAATTCCGTTAGTTAAAGAGGTACATTGATGAAAATTTATAGTTTAAGGGCTTAATTGAGTGCAAAAGTAGTTTGAGGGCTTAATTAATTTTTTAAAAAAAAGTTTGAGGGATTTTAATACCCTTAAGCCATAAAAATATCATCTAAAATTCTATAATATATTTATAATGTTATTTTTAAAGAATGAACTTTTGAGGATAAAATATTGGTGGAAGTATAAAGGAGTCAAGGAATTAATGAGAAAAAAGAATTTACAAAAAATTACAGTTGAAGGAACAAATTGAATAAAATGCAAAGTCAAAGGACTAAATTAAAAAAAGAATATTTCTTGTTAAAACTATGAATTGAATTTACATAGATATTTATGTAGTGATAGTGGAGCATGTGGTTTAAATTTGGTCAAAACGTACTAAAACGAAGGATGAATTGAAGAAATGAGGAAGTCATACAAAGTTGAGGGGCTAAATTGAAAAAAATATGAAATTTATTTTTTTTAAAAATATTAATTGAAGCTACATATGTATTCTACAGTAGTTTAGGAACATTTGGTTCAAATTTGGTCAAAATGGACTTAAAACGAAAGAGGAATTGAAGAAATAAGGAAATCATACAAAGTTGATGGTTTAAATTGAAAAAGGTGAAAAATTATTTCCAAAAATATGAATTGAAGCTAAACAGGTATTTTACATTAATTTAGGAACATATGGTTTAAATTTGGTCAAAAATGAACTTGAAATGAAGGAGAAATTGAAGAAAAATAAAATCATGGACTAAATTGCAATAATATAAAATTTGATTTTTCGAGTTGTGCAAACTTGGACTCAAAATTTCCACGAGTTATTCAAGTTGACTCGAACAGCTCGAAATTGAAAAAAAATCATTTCGAGTCAAGTTTTGCTCATTGAGACGTTAAATGTTGTTAGTTTGATGACATGACACGTTAATGAAAGGGGATTAATTTTTAATTTGATCCCTAAACTTTAAGTAAAATATTAATTTAACCCTTAAACTTTAGATAACTATTCAATTGCCAAAACCTTCACCATTTTTCTCAAATTTCCTATCAATTCTCTCCAAGATGCTTTTATTTTCTCATTAATTTCTTGTTTTAAAAACATGAATGAGAAAAAATATTTTATCTAGTTTAAAAAACACTATAAAAACACCACAAAAAGACCCCTCAAAGATATTCATTTCTCGTTTTGCTCTAAGAAAGGATTTTGCTTGATTTACCATTTTGATTTGAGGAAACTTGTTTTCAAGATAATAAAACAATTTTTTAACTTCTTCTCAAGTTATTTAAACCTTGAAAAATGATTTCCATCATTATTTTCAAAAATCAATGTCATCTTCAACCTTGAGCTTTCTTGTAGGGGACTTTAATGGTGATTTGAGTTTTAGGATATTGTTTGATGAAGTGAAACTTATTCTAACTTAGGTTCTTGGTATAAAGGAGTTTGAAAATGAAAGGATTGAGAAAGAATGACGAAAACGAAATTCTTGTAGAAATTTTGAGTATATTTTCAAAAATTTTAAACACTAAGGGATTGTTTTGGTAATAACGTGCCACATCATCAAATTAACTACATTTAACCTCTCAGTGACCAAAACATTATAAAATAAAACATAAGTAACCAAAACGTTATAACATGATAACGTAAGTGACCAAAATGTTATTTTTAAAATTTGGTGAGAAAAATTAAGCACTTATGAAACAAAAATGGTCATTATAATAGTTTACCGTTAAAAAAAAGGGTAAAATTTTAATTTCTCTTTCTCTCACGGAGAAAAAAAAAATCAGGTTGAGCTAAACTCAACTTTTTTTTCTTGAATTCTCATCTATTTTCAGTCCCAGGCCATTCCAAATCCTCTCCCAATGAAGTTCATGAACCTCCTTATTGTACCCTTCTTTGTTCTTTCTTCTTCAACATCATCCCACAAACTTTGATTGAAGTACTTGAACCCCAAAGAGTTTTATTCTAAACTCCAACATTTGGAAACTGGAAAAAAAATCCTAGATTGATTAAAAGAAGGAAAAGTTTGGTGGAGAAGAGATAAATGGATGAAAGTAAAAATCAAATTATATATTTGATTTTCATTTTAGAAACAATTGACCTAAATAAAATTGCTAATAGTAGGGATAGTAAGAATTAGGGTTGGGCAAAACTTGACTCGAAAAAATTGAATTATTCAACTCGACTTGAAGCTAAAAAAATCGACTCGTTTTGACTCGACTCATAATTTCATAAACTCGACTCGAAAAAATTTCAAATAAAGTTTATAAAATGAAAATTCGAATAACTCAAATTTTTTAGTAATTAGTTGATCAATTTTCATATTTGATTCGAGTCTATCAACGTTGCATAATATATTATGTATATCACATGTAAACATATGAATATAGAAATATATATACAGAAAGCCGTTAGAATTAAAATCAATATTTGCACAACCAAGCTCTAAGTATATGCATATAAAAATATATATGTGCACTGATATGCATATAGAAATATATAAGAAATATATATGTACAATTAAATTTGTACAAACACTCAAAAATTCGACTTGATTTAACTCAAATTTTATAAACTCAACTCAATTAAAAAAAATCAAATAAAGTTTAAATCGTAAAATAAGACTCAAATTTTTTTGACTCGACTCGATCGCCCAACCCCGGTAAGAATTGGTCTAGAAACATTTTTGATGTAAACTTTATTTTTGTGAGTGCAAATGAAGTCTCACTAAATTTGTTGCACATCCTGCACAAAATCTTTTTCTTAGAACAATTTTTTATATAGAAATTTTATATAAAAATACTACAAATAAATTTTATACCATTTTCTCAAATTTTGACCCTATTGGCTTTTTAAATTTTGACATCGTAATCCAAATTTCGGATAGGTCACCTTATTGAGAGATAGTACTGCATGTTTAACGTGAATTTCAAGAATGAATCATCTAAATCAGCTCAGAACAACACTAGTAGAGGCTGCACTTTAGCTCAAGCCAATACATGTTCCTCAGGTCTAACATCAATGTATCCAGGGGAAGTTCTTGTACCATTTTCTATGCTTGATGCTCATTCATAATATACAGAAAAAATAACTACCAGAGACTTGCGCCAATCCAGGCTGTCACTATTTGTTTAAAGGATCTTCTCCAATCAGAAACAAGGCTACTAAAAAGACTGGAGCAGGGTACCATTCAATGATAACTCGACTGATAGCCAAAACATAACTTCAATAGTCCACATGTTCTAACAAAACATAACTGAAATACTCAACTTCTTGGGTAAAAATCTGATTTAGTATTTAATTACCACGCCAACTTTTACTCACACAAGTCTTAAAACAAGTACCAACTCAAAAGATTCTGTTTGAAGGGCCCATGGTACTTTTCAAGTAGAGGCATCTCACCTGTCAACCAACACAAATTCAATCAGAATTATGCAAAAATAAATCCAATCGAGTGTTAAATCATGTAAGCTTAAGTGAAGGGTTACAAGTATCACGGATTGATTAGGATCCCAAATGAAAAAAGTAGAAATAAATGCCTACATATGGACAATACAGCCAACAGTCGTGTTATATTGACACATTCTAGAACATTCTGTAATCAAAAAGTAGAAAATTCCAGAATCCTGTATGCATACTATCAATGAAGAAATAAATTATGTGGATCGAGTACTCAAGCAGCCTAAAGATATAGAAGCTGAGAAAACTCATATTTTGCCAGTTTTTCTTCAACAAGGAAACAAGGAAATTCACACTCATTTGCACATTCTGGAAGATCTGCTTCTCCTCCATCGCTACATTCCCTACAGCCACTCCCATGCAAAGAACCTTCTTCAACTGAAACTTAACCATTGCCTTGGTCTCATTCACTTTGGACTCAAGAGATTCCTGGTGAGTAACAAGGGTTGGGAATTTCCCTGCATTTGTGCACAAAAAACCCCAAGATCATAATTTAGAATCACAAATAAAAAAATGTAGTTAGTCTCCCAACAAATGCCTTAGGAAGTACAAAATAAAAATTGATGAAAACAGATGCAATACAAATAGGGAACACTTGCCTGCTTTGTTAAGACCAGGACCCAAGAGACGAGGAATCTGCTTGATGACAGATTCAGAAGCCAAAAAGGCATGATACTTCTTGGCAAGCTTTTTGACCAACTTCTTATTCTTGTTTAGCTTCTTCAGTGCTTCAACATCCATATAATCCAAACCTATCTTCTCGGCCTGCAGTACAAAATAAACAATTCAAAAAAGAACTCATTGCACAAACGGCTACCGAAAGGTTAAAAAGCAGTGTTGTATAGGGTGAAATGTTAAAAGACTTACATAGTTGCCTCGGGCACAAGGCATAAAAGGAGTTCTCGCCAGAGAGAATCAAGGCACATAATGGATGTGCTTTTATATGTAAAAAATAAGCTAAGATATGCAACTATAATAACAAATTCTAAGAGTGCTCAAGTTTATCTACAAAACACGCAATTTTATTTTTATCATCAATATGCATGATTTTCTTATGGTCCAATAATTATTGCTGAATATTCAACAATTGAGAAGTAGAGAGTTCAATAGTACCCCTTTCTTACTAGTAAAGACACGTTTAAATGAAGAAACTTATAGAAATTCCAATCAAATTCTAAGGTAAAGTACATGGGGACACCTATCCATCTTAAGTAATGAAAGTTTCACTTAAGAAAGCAACAAATCTACCTCTTCAACGTGTTGAGCATCTCCAAGCATGCAGATCTTCATCTTCGGGCGAGGGATGTGTGGCAGCTTCACGGAACCACTGAAACGCTTGTCTTTCTGGGGATCATAGTTTTTCAACCCAATCTGGAGTTCAATTGTTTCAGTAAACTTCCGTTGCTTCTCCTTCGACTGAGCCACAATAGTTGAAATAGCTTCTCTAAGGGCATCGCTCTGAAGCTTGCTGCAAATAGTAAATAAAAATCTTTCAAGGAAAGAAAAGATCAAGCTACGACATGCATCATAAATTACTATGATGAAGGATCAATCTAAGAAAAAAACATAAAGTCAGTCAGAAAATGGACACCCAAAATGAGTCGATACTTGCACACGAATGTTTCAAACAGAGTTCAAATACAAAACTTAAAAATTTCCAGTCTAATCAACGAGCCAAAAAATCGGGCGTCCACTAAGAATAAACTAACTACACCTAAGAACAAAGCCATTTCCTGCTTCATAGTGGAAATGACCCAACAAATTACCCTAGAAAAAGAAGGCAATCAAATAAAAAAATCCCGACTGATGAAATGAAGTGTAACGAATGAAGAATTGAAACTACCTCATCTCTGACCCTCCGTTCTTTCCCGGAACAAAGCTACAAAAAACAAACCTGTAAAACAAAGTTTCAATTCATCAACAAGCGAAGAATTTACGGATTAATGTTAGATCTTAGAGAAGAAATGGAAGGTTTGGCGAGAAAGAGAGGAGAGTAGCTACCAACCAGAGAAAAGAGAAGCAAATCTTATGTGGATACTGAAAAATATATAGGAATCGGCATAGTAAAACCCTAGCCAGCAAGGACATTGGGCCATGTTTGGGTCTAAAATCTAAACTCAAATGATCAGTATTAGATTTGAATATAAAACGATCCAACGTTACTTGCGTTGTTATTGCTTTTATTTATCATACTTAAATTATTTTTTAATTCACAACGTTTGAATTCGAATTATAAATATTATTTAAAAGATTTAATGTCTTATTTCGTAAGACTAGTGGTCTCATGCTGGCGGGATGTGCCAAAAAGTGCTCATGTTGCAGAAGCACATGCCTGCTTCGAGGCAATACTAATAGCCCTTGATCAGGGTAATAATTCTAATGAATCAAACATGCCACACAAGTGATATGTGTACCCCACCTCACCTAAGCTGGTAAATAATTCTTTGAAGTATGAGATAGCCAACTGTTGCAATTCATCTTGATGTGTACACCACGAATTATCTGCTCCTTTAAGTATAAAGATGGAATTAGTTTTCCGACAACTCTTAGCATAAGCGTGAAAATACTTTGTATTCCTATCGTGGTTGACAATCCATTGGCACTTCGCCTTTTGCATCCATAAACTCTCTTCTTGTTCGAGTACTATATTGAGCTCCGCCTCACTTAAAAAGAAGTGTGTTTAGTGCATAGATAATTATCAATACCTCGAAGCCTAGCCAAGAGCATCCGTTTCTTCTTTCCAATATGACCGAATGCATTGTTGTTCCAGTGTGTTAAACTAGTTTCCACATGTACAAGATTATCTTTCAAAGAAGCATTTGGGGACCATGAATGTCGCAGAATCCCATCAAAATTTGGGTGATCTTTCCAAGAAAAAAGAAATCGGAAAAAACTCTTTCTCACATACTTATTTTGTAGATTCGTACACAACAAGATTGATCGACAATTTGAACCAAGGCAATCAAGATGGAAGATCGTAGATTCAGGAAACATAGAGGACCAATTTTCATTCATGAAGAATCTATCCAATCGCTGCATAAGAGAACCTCTATTCCAAGTAAATTTCGTCCAACATCAATAAGTCCATTATCAAAAACAAACTCTTTTTTTTTCTCAGCAAAATTTATTTTTTTATTAACTGAAATTAACCTGAGTTGTATGCCTCGTCTCTAAACTAAGTGGAGGAAAAAGAGTGCACACAACCAGGGTTATGTCCAGAAACACCCTGTCGAAAAAACCAATACCAACACCAAAGACTCAACTAAAGCAAAACTACTACACCACAAAACACACTAATCCTCACTACAATTTTCTCATAACCAATGAAACCAGAATCTAAATACTGGTTAACAACATACTGTCCACATCTGCACCATCTAAGAATAACCCCTACTCTATTCTGCTGTAGCATATCACACAGCCATGTCTGTAACAAAACTGCTTTCGTCAATTAAACCCACCACTCTTTGAAAAAATCTTTCCTCTTCAAAACTTCTTTAGCTAATTGATCGGCCATGCAATTTTGAAGTCTCGAAACATATGAAAACTTCACCATTGAAATTTCCGGAATTAATCTATCTATTTCATCGAAATTACTCCAACACCGCCATGGTCTCGAAACAGGATCAGCTCTCCAATTAAGAACAACCTGTGAATCTGATTCAATTTGAATAGGAGCTTTACCACTCCAACCTGATCTTGTGCTTTTGCATCCACTTCGTTCACTCTTATATCTTATTGCGTTGAAGTCCCCACCTGCTATCCGCACCTGAAAGAAGAGTTAATCTAGGATTAATGTACTGCTTCTCCACTTTGAATTTTTTCTTATCCCACGCTGTGATGAGACCACCAGACTTCCCAATGGCATTTGAAACACGGTATTCGAATTCATCGTCTTTCCAACACTTCCTTACATCGTCTTCATTTAATAATTCTGCCTTTGTTACTTGTACAGACAACATATCCACCCATGCGTTTGAACAGTATTCCTTACTATACAAAATTTTAACTTCGGATCCTAAACCCCTAATATTCCAGGATAGGATCTTCATCTTTTTTCAGAGTAACTGCCTACAAATTTAACTGCTCAGCAATTTCAAGTAATTACCTCATCCTCCTCTCCTCGAAATTTGATGCCCAAATCTTTGCCTAACGCAACAACTTTCTCTGCCTCCTTAGTGCCGTTCTCCCACCTGACTTAAAGATCTGAATCAGACAAGGATCGACCCTCTAATTCTGAAATGTCAGAAACATTCCCCTTCTTTTTAATTCTTCTTTGAGCCCGATCAAGTTTCTAACTCGCTTCGATTTCTTTCTTGTTCGGAATTCAGGGAGATCAAAATAATATTCCTCCTCTGCTTGCTTCTTTGCGTCTGAAGAAATAGAAGCCACATTCAATTCTCTTTCTTCTAAAATAATAAGATTTCATTACCCTCTAACACAGCCCGATTTTCACAACTTTCCTTATCAATATGGTCTTTTTCATTCACTTGGCTCAAGCCCTCCAGCTTAGATTGTTCTGGTCCTTTGAATTTGGGCCCCAAACACCTCCTTTTGTTACGACATCTGTCCATTTAATACCACCTTCTGATATTGACATGTTGTTCTTCCAAACCAACCCCTGTGTTTAATGTGTTTGGATTCTGATCGTGTTCTGAAGTAAATGCTTGATTTTCGTTTCCACTACCAATTAAATCCGATTCACCACAGAATCGATATTCTTCTTCATTTTGTGAGTATGCATAATTACGTGCAATCTTTCCCAAGTAGACAGCGTTTATGGCTTTATCAATTCCAATACTTTTGTCTGCCGAATTGACTGACTTCTCATACTGGTTTGACATAGCCATTGATTTCGACGAACTCTCTTCCACCGCCGATTTAGACTTTCGATCAACTATTTTTTTTAAAACATCAGTCTGATTTAGTGTGACCATCTCATGAACTCTTACTTCAAAAACATCTTTCCCAACTTCTAATTCGATTGTGTCCTCTATTTTCTTCCATTGATTTGTAGAAATTAAAAGCGACATTCTCTCACAACCTTTAGATTGATTCAGATTCTCGCCTAACGCTATTAAAGATCCCTAATCTCTTAAAAGTCAAAGTGTTGACCAAGTAGAATATGCAAGGGTCATAGACAGTCTAATATACCTCATGAGCTATACTAGACCAAATATTGCTTTTACTTTGATGCCAGTTGGATATATGATATTCATGATGCCAAAGGAACAAGTAGATATGTTTTCACTTTGGGAGGGGAGTTGTGTCCTGAAAATCCTCAAGACAAACGATTATAATCAGATCCACAATGGAATATAAGTTTGTAGCTCTAGAAAAGTCTAGAGAAGAAGCTGAATGGCTTCAAAATTTTTTAGAGGGTATTCTTGAATGGTCAAATATGGTGCCCACAATATGCATATATTGTGATAACCAAGCAACAATTGGTAGAGCATAAAGTTTTATATATAATGGTAAGTCGAGACATATGTGTCATCGACACAATACCATTAGAAAATTGATCTCAAATGGATGACTCTATTGATTTTGTAAGATCAAAGGATAACATTACAGATTTGCTAACGAAAGGTTTAAATCGAGATCAAGTTGAAAAAACATCGAAAGGAATGAGACCAAAACCCATGAAAATATAAGGCACTATATGCAGGAAAACCCTACCTAATTGACTGAAGATCCCAAGAGCTAGGTTTAAAGGGACAACCTACTTGCATAGACCTTGTGTGGTAATTGTGGGATTCTTAATCCCACGTTCGTTCTTATGATGTAAATAATGATCAAAATGGAATAGGCTAAGTAATGTTTTTCATGATCATTGTGTGTTTCGGTGAGTTGAACAACTTAAGTCGCATATGTGAGAGTGAAGTGAGTCCGCTTTAAGGAGACTATTGGGGCGCAATTATCTTAAACTCTTGCAAAACCGGGACGATGTTCACGACTATATGAACATACCCATGAGAACTAAAAACCTCGCCAATGAGGTAGTTGTGTGAGGTATATCATTATTTACACAAAGACAGAACAATTCAAGGACACCGCGTCTACTGGTCAGCCAATAAAGTAAATATACTTTCAAAAGGGAAGGTTCAAAGGTAGAAACATACCTATCCTATGCAGCTATCAATAGATTCTATCACCACATCGAGTCAAAATATTTTTGATAGATTATTAATTTTATTCATGTGGAGGATTATTAGAAAATTATAGAAATTTGGAAACTTTGAAACTTATTTTCAATGTTTAACAGTGAAGATTCGAATCATGAAATTATGGTTTCATATTCTACTCCATGAGACCTTTACAAAAGTATCTCATATGCTTATGATGGTTGAGTGATGAATGAGAAATTAATGCTCAAAGTAGGCTAATTGTGAATTGTGTTGAGGGAAAAAGGAAAAACTTATATCTCATATTGGTGGGGTACCAAGTGTGGGATATGTTTATATACAAGACCTAACTTGGTGGTTATTGAACGACTTAAGTTGATATGACATAGGTGACGTGAATGTTTGGACCGATTGGGCCCTCTAGGGGCTTCAGATTTTTTAGCCCACTATGAGATAATTTTTCCTTAAATATGATATTATCTTTTTGAATATTCAAAATTAAAAGGATAAATGGATCCTTTAATTCGGATATTAATTTGATGATCTTTTTGAATATTCGGAATTAAAAGGATAAATGGCCCCTTTAATTCAAAATATTATTTTGATAATGTTATCTAATTCAAAATATATTCAGTAAAATCATGAGTATTATCACCTTTAATTCACGAATTTTATTTCCAATAAAATTTCTATATGAAAACTTTATAAATATCGTGTAAATCTATAAGGTTTAACACACACAAAAACACAGAGATAGAATTTTGAAATTATTTTTGGTGATAGAAGAAAACGGATGAGGTTACAGTTCACTGATCATTGCAAACATGCTATTGTTGTGCTCATTCCATTGTTGTATCTAAGGAGATGGACGTCCAAATTTTCTCAAGTACCATAGGAGCGGACAAATCTGTCTTAAGAAAACTGTGTGTTACATAAGTCTCAACGAATCTACTTATTTCAATTGTTGTCCGGATACAAGTAAACGACTTCAGTTTACTATTTTTAATATTTGATTTCTGTTTTTTAAACTTTTTGTATTTATCTGTATGTTCTGTTCGATTAGTTAATAATATCATTATTTTATTTTATTGTTATATTTTCATGGATTATTGCTAATGTCTAACCGAAAGTTCTCTCTCTTTAAAGTGATCGTGAGTCTTGCCTCCTTAGTTGGGTTTGTTCTTTTTTATTAATTAATCATTTAATTAATGACAAAAAAATGATTGAAACAAATATATTAAATATAGAGTGATGCAAGCATTTCACAACATAGGTTATTCTACTTTCAAAAGTAAAATCAAATGCATGCACCCCGCTGTATGTCTTCCCATCAATGACATATATGTAAACCAATGGGAAAATTAAAATGAAAATTTCAATTTATTTGATTTTAAGAGAAAATTAGGCATGCGGCCAAAGATAAACAGTGATGGTACTTGGTTAGGAATTTGATATGTGGCAAAATAACCAGAGTGATAACAATATAAAACAAGACATGTACAAGAGATAAGATTTAACGTGATTCAACATAACCTACCTCGACGGACGAGAGAAAAGAACAATCACCTATCAACGTACAGAACACAAAGAGTACATATACATGATATCACATGTATCCCAAAACCCAATGTACATATCCCCGAACCCGGTAGAACTAAAAAACTCTTCCCAGCATCCCTACAACATAGTCACAATAGTTGTAGAGAACCTAAAAGTGATTATATCTTTCCAGAGTAATTCTCTCTTATTCTCTCATAATTCAAAAGGTTAAACATAGTCTATATTTATAGACTCAAATACTTGGTCACCAAGAAACCTTATTCAATAAGATCTCTTACCTAATATAGATATTTACTCATTAAAGTAAACTCTAATTACCAAGTCATTTTCAACTATTAGAATTACAATAAAACTCAATTTAATTACAAGTTAAAATTTGAGTCAAAATATAATCTATGTTGTTACAACTCCTCATTTTTTTCTCAAGTAAATATGGCACAACGTGGTGTTTAATTCTCCAAATGCATGAAAACATAAAAAAAGATCAATCCCATTTGAAACACATCCTTATAACTAACACTCACCTGAGTTTAAGTAACATAGAACTAGGTAATAAAGTGACATAAAAAATAATGTAAAAACTGTACAAATATATATTATGTAAAAATCGTACAAGTAGAAAAAGTAGAAATGATTTGATGAGTAGCTTTATAAGCACTCACTAGAGAAACAGCTAAACAATTATTCTCCCTTTGCTTTGAAATATAAAAGAAAGAAACCACTAGGCTGGCCGTTCGATCGAGTCTAGTAAAAAAATTGATTTATTTGATTTTACAATTTTTATTTTACGATTCAAACTTTATTTGATTTTTTTAACTCGAGTCGAGTTTATAAAATTCGAGTCGAATTTTTGAGTTTATGTACAAACTTAACTGTAATTATTTATAATATTATAATACATATTGATTCCAATTTAAACGGCTTTCTATATCCATATACGATATATATGTATATTTCTTAATATTTTCACATGTGATATACAAATACATTAGGAAGAATTGAGAAACTCGGCTCGAACTTAAAATTGATCAACTAATTACTAAAAATTGAGTTATTCAAATTTCCATTTTGTAACTCAAAATTTATGAAATTTTTTCGAGTCGAGTTTATGAAATTACGAGTGAAGTCAAAACGAGTCATATTTTTTTATTCGAGTCGAGTCAAATAATTCTTTTTTTCGAGTCGATTCGAATTTTGCCCCCTAAAAACCACTACAACTCCGAAGAAAAAGAATTCAAATACAAATCATATTCTCAAAAGAAATCAGGTAACCTTGAGTGTTATGAAAAACAATTCAACACATTTATTGAAATTTTTAGAACTCCAAATGAAGTTAGATAATTGAGGTAGGCTTATCTCTACACACATAGCAATAAATTGTTTTTAGATAAAGAACTTTGAAACTTAATCTTAATCAAAACCGTTGATATAACACAATAATACAAATAGAAGAAGGGTGTTCATATGATAACATGTTTAAATCATGGAGAAATAATCTTTAATTTTCATATAAAACAAAATGTTTTAATAATTACAAGGGAGTAAAAAGACAGTTAAGTGAAAATGAATTAGTATCCTTCTAATTGCATATATTTTTAACCAAACATAAGAAATCAAATCAATCTATAAAGCTTCCCTTCATATATGCTCATATATTTCATAACTGAATCATAAGCTTGACTTTAAAAATCAATTGAGAAAAATTTATGCATATTCAAATTGCACCTCTACATTCATATATTTCCTCATCAACTGAACAATAGATGAGGTGAAATTGGCCAATATTTGGCATTCTTCGTATGACTTGGCCTCAGAAACAGATCCAAAAATAATCAGTTTTCTAAGATTTGGGCATCGTATTAATAGTTCCTCAACCAAATATGAGAAGAGATCATTAATTGTAGTCCATCCGAGCTCCAACACCATAATATTCTCCAAATTAGAAGACCCTTCGAGACCATATTGCATTACATCATCTTTCAATTCGTAACTTAATGCAAGATGTTCCAACTCGGGAAAACACACAGCAATTGTTTCAAAGTCCACAACCTCATCATCTTCATCATCAAAGGTCACATCCCAAAGCCGAAGTTTCTTCAAGTTGAAGGATCTTGAAATCATCTGGAAAAATTTTGGCCAGATGATTGTGAAGTTACTAACATCAACTACCTCGAGAGTATCGATAGTCTCGTCAATTTCAAGATGTATCGCACTAACATCATCAATCTTGAAATATTTCAAAGTGCCTTTTCCAATCAGTTCAAAAAGTTCAAGGGCACAATCCTTCAAGTGCAAACGCTCGATACTGTCCGCCTCCAGCATAAATTTATCCAAACTAATCGCTTCAACGTAAATAATTTTTAACGTAGGGCTACTCAATTCTAGTGTCACGTGATTATCTGACATCGCAATCTCTGGATTGACTAGTTCTAGGCTCTCAAGCTTCGGACATGCAGATAACAAAAGGCTCAAATCCAAAGCTGAAATACTTACATGACTTAGAGAAAGGGACTTCAAACAAGGGAATCTCTGAAAATTAGGTTCAACACCTGTTATTGAATTGTTGGCTAGTGCCAAAGTTTCCAGCTTTTGCCTCCCACAAATTTCAAGGATGTTAACATTCGGACCAGTTCGAACATTATAAAACAAGCGGTGCAAGGTTTCCCTGGTATACATGAGCCAAGCAATAACAGTTGAAGCTGAGAACTCATCAACATCATCCAACAAAATCGATAGACCTTGCAATCCTTTAGTTTGAAATATTGTTCGAGTGATCAAGATCTCTAGCTGTCTAGGTGTAGTGTCACGATAAGGTGGCAAATCATTAGAATGAAATGCTAGGTTGTGAAGGTGTTTTTGACAAGCTTCTCGCCATTTCCGAGATATGGCAGAGGCTCTGATCACATCTCGGGCACCTCCAAGATGAGACAAAATGTTTCCAATGACTTCAACTGGTAGATGCTCCATTACCAGAGAGATCAAAAGCTCACGAATTCGATTTTCTGAAGATACTCAAGTAGATACAACCAAACACAAATTCTTCACAACTCAACAAATAAAGTTGACATGGGTTGAAATGATCGCCCATATGTTCTTTACCAGCAAGGATAAAAGACCTGTGTTGAAACAAACATAAAAAAATCGTAAAATGACCTTTAGTTAGATCTTCAAACAAATTTCATATACAAAGCAAACTTAAGCATATATTAGAAAAATGGGTTTCAAAGGAAAATTTAAGTAATATAATCTCAGCAGTATTCAAAACAAATAAAGATCTAATTTCTTCAAATAAAGGATCAAAATCAATCAATTATTATTTGGGTTATTAAAATCAATTCAATTACTCAAAAAATAGAATAATCTTAAAATTGAATGTACATATAAATCCATATTAAAAAAAATAAAGTTTTAGCATCTGGGCATTTAATAAATATCTAAAATTTTACATCAAATGAAAAATAAGCCAACAAAAAAAATTACCTGGAATCAGAGAAAAAGATTGAGGGCATTCTTTCATTTTTAATGAAATGATTTGAAGAATCAAATCAAATGATAGGCATTAGTAGGGGCTCCTTTCTTTCCACCTCTCTATTAATGCAAATTGCAAACTACTTGCCTGCTTATGCGGTTATGCATGTTCCTTTTCACTTTCAAACCAATGTGGATCAGTCTTTCCTTCTTTTCATTAATTCTTTTATTTTTATAATAGTTTATGAATAATTATTTGTCGTTCTGAATTTGTGATCTATAATTCTTTCTGTATAACATGCATAAATATAGTATTATAGAATTAGTTTGGATAGTTTTGATATTTTTAACAACATATTTTGCTTAAAAATATATTTAAAAACTTTTAGTTATATATATTTTCAATCATGGAATGTCAATAGTTTAACATTATAAATGTCAAAAAGCTAAATACTACCCAAATTCCGATTTTTGTCGTGTGAAATTGGGATCTTACCCTTCTTATATATAAAGAAGTATATGAGCTTCTAGGAGACTATTGGGGTCAAGAATACATAACTCAATTTGGCATGATGTTTGGATGTCGAACAGAGATGTTAGGATCAAACATTGGAGAGGACAAGAGCCTATTAATCTTTTAAATTTAAAATTTGAGAATAAAAATATTATTTAACTAATATTTAAACTAAAAATAAATAAAACACTATTATACCAAAGACTTTAAGAGGAATTATTTAAATGGTCCCGTCCTCTCTATTATCGGGTAATGAATATTGTAAAATTCAAGAGACTATAACTAATGTTAAGATAAAGATGATTGTTGATTTAACTAAAAGTGACGTGGATACCACTATTATTACAAGACTATGATCAACAAATGGATCCAAATCAAATTATACAATTTACAAACCCTTATACAATAAACATTAGCAAATTAGTGTCCCTAGCAAAATAAATGTTATTGTTGGAATAATTTTCCTTAAATAAACATTAACAATTTAGCCGCCATTATCTGTTGTACTTCTCGACGTCTCCCTTTGAAAAGTCTTTCTAGTCCTGGATGTGTTGAAAATGGTTCTTTAGAGTTGCTTTAAGTCATACACCTGTGAACGAAAACAAATAAAACTAGTAAAACGAGCTAAAATAAAAAAATAACAAATAGTACCATTGTGAAAACAATCCTCGACAACGACACCAAAAACTTGATGATTTTGTATTACGACACAAATAAGTACAAATATACACTGTCGATCCAAGTAATAAAATAAACGCACACAAAGTGTGTTGGGTTGTCCAATCTCACATTGATTGTATCAATACAGTGCTAATAATAGCTATTGAAAGAAAAAAAAATGTAATGCATTTGATGATAGGTGAAGTTTATGTGAGAATTAAGGAGAAAACTTAGATAAATGGAAGAGGGGATCCTGGCACTTCTAGGGGCAGCCGACAAGCTGTGATCTAACAAATAAAATTAGCTAATGCATATACATTGTATAATGCTATGGTATCGACATGTTGATCGAAGATTCTCTCTCAAGTCTCTGTCAAATAAGCCTACATAGACTACTGTCACTATAGTCTATTAGCAAACCTAACCATTCAAGTGTCTATACGACCACCCAGATAGATCTCTGTTTACTTGACGATAGCTCTCTATGGTGTTTAAATCATTCAACATCTCTTTTGAGCATGCCAAATACAACCCTATATCTCTATAAAGGTTTGAGTGAATACAAGCCAAAAACATAGCACATCAAGTAAAGGGTAACTTACGTTAAATAAAGTATTAAGTTCTACATAACATAAAATATAAAATGAGTTCAGAAACACCAATATTCTCATATCCCACAAGATCAAAAAGCAAAAAAAAAAAATGTTCCTCTCGAATACATGCACTCGATTTCTCTTGGACACGTGAGCCCTACGTTGAACACAACTTCAGCTTGTCGATCTAGGCAACCTCTCGGCCATCATGTTGTTCCATTCTGCACCAAAAACTCCAAGCTCCTTAAGCTTTCATGGTCATGGCTATTTTCTCAGAAAAGAAAAAAAAATATATAAATAAAGCTTTGCAAAAAAAAAAAAAACACTCTCCAAAACCCCTCATTTTTCTTGAAACGGCTCATCCTCTATATATAGGCGGATGAGGGAGAAATGACCAGCCACTAAGAATACAACAAGTGCTTGTCCTCCTTGTGGTCTTGTGCCGACAAGAGCATTTTTCTTGATGCAGTTGCCATCCAACAACTTCAGGCATTGTCTGGTGGTCATTCCTTGGCTATTTTTTCTTGATGTAGGGGCACTTTGTGGCCTCAACCACCATCACGGTCTCGACTCGTCCATGGACCACGCGGCCCTTGTATAGTTGTATTGGCTCGCCCGTAAAATCTACCTTGCAATAATGGTCTCAGGCTCTCTTGTTCATCCAGTTGTCTCAAGGTCCCAAATATAAAAGTAGCACCTTTAATCTTTTTAATCCCTAGGGCTCACCTCTTTATCGACACTAGTAAACATATTAAGCAGCTCTGTATCGACCGAAAGACAATGTATCAACACAACTAAGGCAATATTCCCCTAATGCAGCTATATGCATGAAAATATGAATAAAAGGCAAGGATAACAACCTTCTTCTTTTCTGCAGTTTTCGTCTTGGTGATGGAGAAAGGGGTGATTTGCCGACTACATCTTCTCCAAAGAATGTCAACACTTTATCCTTCTTGCATATGAAAGTTACAAGGGAGGAGAAAGGCATAGCACTTGAAGGGCTGGGAAATTTGAAAAGACTCTCAGAAATAATCTTTCCATTATTAATTTTTCTTTCAAAAATGATTGAATGTACAAGTAATACCTTTTTAGGTGGTAATTTGTAGGCATAAGTCAAAAATAGCCTCTCACTTTTGCCCATATTCTTGTTTTGGTGCAAACAACAACCTAACGTTTTATTTTCGTTCAAAATTCACCCTCGACGGATGGAAACCGTCAGTCAACTAACGGTCAACGCTCTTTGATGATGTGGCGATGCCATATGACACTTTACTAACGTGGCATCACAATTTTTTTAATTATATTTTTTTGAAAAATAATTATCTTTTATATTTTTAACCGATCAAATAATTCCACGTCAGCAAAGTGTCATGTGGCATCATCTGATTGGCTAGAAAATATAAAAAAAATAATTATTTTCAAAAATATATTTTTAAAATATTTTTTAAACAAATATTAAAAAAATATTTATCTTTAAAAATAATTATTTTTTTAAAAAAATAATTAATTTTTTTAAAAAATAATTATTTTTAAATATTTTTAACCAATCATATAATGCCACATCAGCGAAGTGCCACATGGCATCATATGATTGGTTAAAATAAAAAATAATTATTTTTAAAAATAAAAATTTTAATTATTTTTAAAAAATATGTCATGTCAGCAAAGTGCCACATAGCATCACCACAGACATGCCACATCATTGAAGGGGTTGACCGTTAGTTGACTAACAGTTTTCATTCTTCGAGGGTGAATTTTGAACGAAAATAAAACGTTAGATGACTGTTTGCACAAAAAAATAGGGGCTAAAGTGACCAAAAGATCAAAGGATATTTTGAATTTATGCCTAATTTGTGTTATGCATGGTGGGTAAAAATGAATGCGAATGAAATGAAAACATACCTGTGTTGGAATGAGGATTTGATTATTGGGCACATAGTGCACCTCATTTGCTGGTTTCGCCCCTTCCGTTGTCGGTACAACCAGATCATTCAGAACCTCATCGGGTTGTTGTTCCGAAAAATTAGTAGCCCATTCTTTGTGCCCATCCTCGACATTCACCCATTGGGAATCGCATTTGACCTTCTTTTACCTCACCATCATGAATTCCTGGCCGTTCCGAGTAAGATGGGATTAAAACTCCCTCACCAACTTTGGGATGATCTTGATTGGATGTTTGGCAAATGTCTGCCATTTGTGGCTTTGGATCACGGCTTTGGCAAATTAGTACCCCTCATTCTTTGTCCCCAAATGGGCTTTCATCCTCATTACTGAATGTAGGAACAACTATGGGGAGAAGATTTCCCTAGTTCCCTAATTCAACAATAACTCATTTTCAGTACATAATGGTTTAAGGGGGACTTAAAAATTAAAGTTGTGTGCTAAAATCAGATGAAATAGAGTAACGATAAGACCCTCCAGATACGGTTTCGGTTTCAATATCTTAACCATGATCGACCCAAGAATACCCCCCACTAGAAAGGTGAGCCCAATGTTTAAAGGCATAAACCACCTGTGAATTTGACTATCAAATCAAACATGTTCAAACAAAGTCACAAACACACACAACACATATATGTATCTATGCATAGACGGAGAGAGAAGAGTAGAGTATCTCACCATGAAATAATGTCTTAAAATGTGACAGTCTTGGCAAGAATTGCAAACATGAGCGAGGGGTAAACACGACAAACACAATCTGAAGTTAAATTACAGAACGGTAATAAATTTAGAAGGAGGAGAGGAGCCGAATAGTTGAGAATGGGCTCAATCTAACGGTCAAAAATAGAGATCGGAGAAGCTAGATTTGGATCCTAAAAATTTAGATCTAGGGACATCGAACATCGAACGACTAGAGCCTTAATTCATTTTTCCCAAACACGCACCGTCCATTTCTCCCAAACATCATGAACTTAATTCATTTTAGATGCTGGATAGATTAAAATAACTCGAATTATTTTTTACGTTGTATTTTATTTTAAAACTATTATCATAATAAAAGTAGAAAAGGTGCTAATTTTTTAGTTTTTTTAACAATAATTATTAACAAAATGCTTAAAATTCTCATAGACGTCATAGAAATTAAAAGTTCTTTTTAATTCATTATCCTCTTATGAATACTCATCTTTAAAAGTAATGATGTTTCCCTATATGTTAGAGTAATAAAAAAATAAATTGTTTAATTTTTTAATGTAGCTGTATTGAACTTTTATTTAAAAAATATTTTAAAATTTCAATATTTTTTTACATCATTTTGAAAATGTTCGAGTAAAGAGATTGAATTATAATATTTCTCTAGATGTTGTAAAATGATATTTTTCATACAATGATTCATCTCACAATACATTAATATACTACAAGGTAAGAAGTTCTTTCGAGGGGGGATTTATGACTTTGTATACAATGATTCATCTCACATTAATATTTTTAATAAATTTACATTTTTTAATAATTTATATTAAAAATATATATTTTTGCCATCATTAAGACCTCAAATTATAATACAAACCACAATCACAGAAATTTATTGACAAAATATTTGTAACCTACCCAATTATATTCGGTCAAAATCTTTTCCGAGACGCGATTTTAAAATAAATCTTTTCCTTTCATTAATCTCCTTGCTTGAGCATTTGTTCATTGTTTGTTTATTGTGAAGCATGCGCCATCATTTTCGGACATCGCGTCATTTAGAGGGTTTTGAAACCTTAAATTAGTCTTCAACCACTAGGGCACTAACTCTTTCAGGGTTAGGCCTTGTGTCTCGGCCAGCTAAGAGTACCCTTATTGAGCCCGTTTAGAGAGTCTATGAACAAAGTCTAGATCAGTTGAGCCAAGGAAGGAACCAAACCCAACATTTAGACAGGCTGAAATGACCCATGGCAATAGCCCAAACTAGTGTGTCCAGGTCGGTGAGCCCGGAAGTTATTGATCCTTCGCCGATCTGTGAGCTTGAATCGTATCCAAACCAGATCCGAACCATGACCCAGTTTGACCCATAACCCATACCCAAGTCGGTGACCAAGCCTTGACTGACCTAAGTCAGGCCGAGTCGTTGACCTAAGCCGGGCCGAGTCGTTGACCATCGTCGTTGATTTTGATTGGCGTTGACTTTTTCGTTCAACTTTGGCCTTGATTTTTTCGGTTTCTTGATACTATTGTCTGGTTCATCAAAAATTCCAACTTGAAAGCCTTGTTTTACTATTTACAATTTATTGTACTTAGTATTTTTAATGGGTAATTATTTATGAAATTCTGATATGGACTATTCTTGTGTATTAGCTGATCACAACTCCCCTATTCGCAATTCAGACGACTTGTCTCATCCACCTGTGCACTTTGCCCCAACTTGTATTAGGAGAGTCGCATTGAGTGCTTTAATTCAAACTATTGGTTTGTGATTTAGTTTAGTGGCATAGTAATAGTGTAGAGTTATATTTGTAGGTTCCGATACATTGGCACCTAGTGCTAGAATAAGCATGGGAGATGTCCTCCGCGTCATTGGAGTCTTACCATTTACGAGATGTATTTTTTTTATTGTGTTATATTATAATTATTTTATTGTGGGATGTTATTTTACATCTTATGCATATTTTTACATGTGTTGTGTTGTTTCATGGTGAATTTTACATGCATTTATACTTGAGATTGTGATTTATCTAAATAATGGATTTTTGTGAATTGTGAACTCAAATTATATTTACGGGATTGTGTTGAGATTAGAAAACTGAGATTTTATACTATTGTGTGCATGGGTTGAGATTGTACATTGAAAGGTGTGATTTCACCCTTAATTGGTTGATATATACCACACTGTGATTGGTGGATATAGTGAGGGGTTCTGGGAAACTTCCTCTTCTTTTGGCGGGACATAGCTAGTTATGTTGCATTGTGTTTTATAAAACCAAAGCTTTTGCATTGTGAATTATCAGTTGGGAATTTAAGACTTTAGTAAAATTACTGTGATTATGGTTTCTTGGTACTTTAGAGACACACTAAAATCTTTAGATTACTCCTTTAAGTTTCTCTTATAGACTCATTTGATGTTAGACGATTTGGTATTCGAAGTGTCACTCGTTTTCTGCGTTGATTATTTTCGGTGTGAACTTATACTATTTTCTGGATTAATTTTTTTATTATTTATGATTTGGGATTTTGATGTATTTTCGTAGAAATTTGGATTTGAGAACATTGAGTTGTGGAATTTATTTTACAACATTTATTTCATATATGTACTACGAGCATTTTGATATTAATGGAAATTAAAGTATTTTTTTTATCAAACTTTGTCCTGATTCATTAAATTTAACTTGCCATATTAAAAATTACATTAGTTAAGTGACTATGTCTAGTAGATGATGACATTATGGTCTTACCCTATCAATTGTCTAGTAGTGAAGTGACTGTATTTGTTGAGCTATTACATCTGTCGATTATCGAGCTGAGAGACAGCAACATTGAGTGTGACAAGTGGTTAGAGGGTGTGTCAGGAGGGTGTATTGAGCTCGAACGATCAACCGAAAACCGCCAAGATGGGGAATTGGGTTTTGCTTTGGTGAATGAAAAGCTAAGAAATAAAAATTGGGACACAATGATTTATAGTGGTTTAACTTCTAACCCAAGTCTACCTCCACTACCTTGGCTATTCACACTAAAGATTTTACACAAATTCATTAAATTTGTCTTTCCTTTTTCTAGGCTCAATGAGATAACCTTTATACGCAAAGACTTATGCACCAAAGTCTTGAAATACTCTCTTACAAGAGAATACAAGTTTAGCAAACAATGAAAACCTTTACAAGGTAGATGTGTTTGCAAATTAAGCACTCACCCAAAACCTAACACTTGAACAAATTTACAATTAAGCTCACAAGTGTGTTCTACAAGAAAAATGACAATTTTAAGAACTAGAACAATTTCTCTAACATTGAATGTTGGTAGTTGGTTTCTTGTTGTTCCATGGCAGCTTGATTGAGTCTTTTAAACCCTCTAATGGCTTCATGACCCTTATTAGCCATTAATGGTTGAATAGAGCCGTTAGGGACTTTAATTCCAGCTATACATACAGTTCTGGGCTCGTCGGTATCGATACACGAGCTGTAGTATCAATACTTGTCTCAAAATGGAAAGAGCCGTTGGGCATTTAATACACTGGGTATCGGTACATGATACTTGCGTATCAGTACGCACCCTTGAGTATCGGTACGGTTGAAGCCGTATCGGTACTTAGTTTGGCTATTGGAATTTGTCAGAACTTGGGGACAAAGGGGCGTATCGGTACGCATAAGTCTGTACCTGTACTCAGATCCTGTTTTTGACTTTTGAGTCATTTTGAAAGCATTTGGACATGTTAAAAATGCTTTAAAAAACCTTTCAAATATATTTTTCAAGTTAATGGACTTTAAAATATTTTTGTAAATTAGTTTAAGTCCAAATACATTTTTCATTTTAATTTATATCAGAATCAATATCTCAACAATCTTCCCATTTTTTGATATAACGAAACCACTTGAAAAATTGTTTTTAAAATTTCTCCCATAGGAAAATAATTTAAAAAAATAGAATATTTTAGAAAATATTAAAGCAACCCGTTTTTTCTTTTTGAAATTGATTTTTTCAAACATATCTTTCCCCACTTTGTTATATCAAAAATAATTCAAAACTACGTTTGAAATCACATTTAAGTTCAAGATAACAATGAGAAAAGACCAAATTAAGATTTTAACATGAAAAGACTTAAAAAATGGCTCCCTCTTAATCAAGCATCAATAAAATTGTTAGTTCAACAATTCATGAGAAATATTGATTTTTAAATTAAATAAATAAGTTAAACACAAGAAATTCAATAAACATGCCATGGATATGAATTGAATCAATAAGCATACAAGTCATGACAAAACGAGACAAAACAATCCTTTTTTTACTGTGCGGACCAATAAGGAGTCCGTATCGGTACTTGGTTGAAGGTTGTATCTATACGGTATGGACGGTACGGGTAACGAAGTCATAAACTGGTGAAGATATGCAGCGAAATCAACCCCAAAAACCTTACAACTTAGTCTTAAGTTCATACAAAGGCTCTATTAAGTCCTAGATATATATTTTGATCATTTTTGCCACAAAATAACAACATGCTTCTAAAAATACAACATTTAAACATAGAAAGCATGGTTTCACCAAGATTCAACCAAACATTACAAGTTTAAGACCAAAAACATAGAAATAGACATATCAGGCCAAAAACTTGTAACTCATGCAATTTAGACTCCCCCTAACTATATGCAATTTAGGATCACATAGAGTCACACAAACATGCTTGAATAATAAACAAGATTAAAACAATTTAAACATTATCAAGCAATTGCATGAAATTAAATTTACCACTTGAACCAAGGGAGGATGTTAAGCCTCTCATTCTTTAAGTGTCCTTCTCATTGTGTGTCAAGTGCTCCCAAAATGTGACTTTGCTCATCAATGCTCAAACACACCTACAAGTAGACAATCAAGTAATTTTTGGTATCCAAATTGATTTGGATCCAATGGCATTAGTCCCAAATAACTTAGTCCTCTTAGGAATCCATTTTTCAATGTCTTCCTTTTTGTTTGAAGAAATTAGTCCCTTAGGGACCCAAATGTTTTTAATCATTTTGCCTTTGAAAAATCTAAAGGAACTAGATTGGCTAACCTAAAAATTTGATTTTACAAAATTATTTTTGGAGCAATCTCCATTTTTCTTTTCAAAACTTTTGTAATTCAAATATTTTTCTCTTTTAAGATCATCTAACTCTCTTTGATGATCTTCATGAACTTTTTAAAGCAATTTTTGTAAATCAAAATTCTTTTGCTCAAGGTCCATGAGCTTTGCTTCAAGTTCATCTTTGGTTTTAGAAATCAAATCATTTTGAACTTTTAAATTTAAAACCATTTTCTTGTTTTTCAAAATATGGTTTTAAAATCTAAAACAAATCATCGTAGGCATCCTGTAATTGATCAAATATATATGAAATTGAAGTAGATAAATTAGAAGTTACCATTGAATCTTCTTCGATGGCCATGAGTGTAACCCCCTCGGCCCGGCCTAGTCACAAGACCGAACCAAACAAGCTACATTAGGTTTACCGAAGTAAACCGAGAAGATGAAACCTAAAACGAGACCATTTTTTATTTAATCTTGTCTAGATGCATTATTACTTTCCTACATGTACATAATGTTCACAGGTTATGATTCATCTCAATCGGGCATCGAAATGTTATCCAATTGGACACAAACGCAATTTAGGGACCAAATTGCAATTTCAAAAAAATTCAAGGGCTTTACCCAATTTTATGTTACCATCCTTAAATTAAATATATTCCATGCTTACATGTCAAAAATCAACTTAATACGATCATCCATGCTCATTCAATTGATAAAACAAGACCTAGGGACTAAAATGAAAAAACCAAAATTAACTTTCCATGACATTAACAGAATTAATTGACTCCGTATCGATACGCTAAGGACCGTATCGATACGGTATTGCAAAATCGTTTTGGTACGCTGAGTACCGTACCGGTACGCCACCTCGAATACAAAAATTCCATTTAGTTTCTTAATACACCGTACCGATGCGGTCATCCAGTGATTCGGTATGTGGGCTCGTTCCAAAAAAGTGATATTCCAATCATAATAAAGCGTATCAAAACGCCTACACCCGTACCGAAACACCATGCCCAGAATTGCCTAGCCGTACTGATACGGTCCCTCGCGTATCGGTACGCATGGGCCTGTAATGTCAAATTTAGCTAGTTTTTCACTCGAATCTAGATGCATTTGGGTCCTAGCAACTTGCATACATGCATACCAGCAACCATAAACATATAAACTCACATCTATGCTAAGATTAAACATCCTAAGCAAACTCATGTTTCCAAAAGATCACTCTAGAGGCATGCTTCTTAAACCACTTTGCCAAACTTACCAAAATACAAAAATAGGCCAATCTCAGCATAAGCATCATAACAACACAACCCACACAGCATAATTAACTTGCTCCAACCATCACAACACGACAACAAGGAAGCTCTAGATGCATACCTAAGCAACCATTCAAACACAACTATAAGCAAAGATTAACGTCAAGTTTAGCATCTTCAAACAATCCTCAAAACCCAGCATAGTAACATACTTAAATCCATAAGGAAACATAATTACAACTCCCAAAAACTATGGCGAACACATTGCCTTATTAACCGAAATATAAACTGAGTTCATACTCAAACTTGTAAATGTCCTTGGATCACTTAGCCTTGCCTCTTGCTGCCCCCAAACCTCAATGCTCTGCATCATTAAGAAAAGAGAGCGTAAGCTCACTTGCTTAGCGAGGATGCTCATACAACAATGATGCACTAAAACCATTTTAAAACCATATGATTGTTTTCCAAAAACATGCTTACAACCAAAGCACTTTTCTATGATTCCAACCGAACCAAAACATAATAACCTTTATTCAACATCATGTACATTCCATGCTTAAATCTCTAAAGCATTAAATCATAAACCATGCTTAAATCCCAAAGCATTAAAAATAGGTTCAACATATGAACTTTCTCATCTATTGGCATTTATAGTGACCCGGATAGACTACATCTATCCTATACATATCGGATACAAGGATATCTCATACCATGCCTAGTTAAACCGTATGATATCCCAAACCTTGCCTAGTTAAACCACAAGATTTGACACCCTCGCCTAGTTAAACCGCGAGATTCCACCCTTGCCTAGTTAAACCGTAAGTGTACCAACCTTGCCTAGTTAAACCCCAAGATCACCAACAATTTGGGTTGCCTAGTTAAACCGCATGCCCCAAATGAGGTCCCCAACAGTCCGAGTGGCCTTGTTAAACTGCCATACCTCAAGGACCCATAGCCACGATCGATTTTGTTCATATTTTATAGTGCACTTTTAATTATATGGCATGCCAACTATATCCGATTGTTTTTCACCATGTCATACAGCCAATATACCATTTTCAAACCATTTACTTACTGCTTTACAATGCATTATACAAAACATCACATATGCAAGTCTTATTGCCAATGCAATAACACCATTCCCACCCAGAATGAAAACCAATGCTCACTAGCATTTAATATACTTTTAAACCCCTACATATGTACTCAAAATCATGCATTTCCAGTAGTAAATCATACCATGTTTATCCCCAAAACATGCAAACAACATGCTCATATCCAAGTTGATATTCAAGAGCAAAATAAGGGAAACTTACTTCCGAGCTTAGGTAAGTATCTCGCGCTTACCCTAAACTCCCAACAACCTTTACAAACCTTTGTAAAGCATTTAAAACCAGTTTCCACTCACCGATATGCTTAGCCTTTCTTGCTAACGCAATACAAGCTCTCGGCAAGTAACAAAACAACGTCAAGCTTCTTCGCCTTGATTATCCCCTATTTTAAACACATAAAACCAGAGGAAAAATGCATCATTATGCATTCAAACAACTGCCTCAAAGCAAAACCCCGCAACTCTCAGGTTGCCCACTTAGAGACCATCCGAAACAAACCGAAATCATCATCAAACGTTTCAGAAACTTAACCCAACCATAAAAAATGATTTAACCCATCAATAAACATCGATTAATATCCAAAAAACGTTTCCCAACATCCTTTTACTTCCAAAACCATGGAATGGAAACTCTATCAGATCTGCGGCAAACTCATGACCTTGCACAACCAAATGACACCGCCTATAAAGCTTCTTAGTAGTAATCGTCTCACCAAAAGAACTAGTTACTAACATACCAACATCAAGGATCTCAACAGGGACATTCAACAATGATGCATGTTCAAGTAAGATATATGAATGAGTAGACCCTGAATCAATCAAAGATAACAATGACAAGGATTGCAAAGTAAAAGTACTTGCGATCACATCCGTGTCATTACGACCCTCATGGTGAGCAAAGACTCGAGCCGGTACACTACCCTTCGGTCTCACCGTTGCGACCGGTCCCTAGCGGTCGCGAAACCTGTGCGGTGCATCCTCACAGCTCGAAGACAATCACGCTTCAAGTGATCTGACAATTTATAAATCCAACAACCTCTAGCATTACCCCCAGCATATACACATGTGGCGCCTACCGTATTGCTCAAACTCCGCTAAAACACGAGCTCCTTCAGCATCTTGGCTAACTCTGCCACTATGCTTGTAATCTAGCCTATGTCTTTTGTCCCTAAACTTCCTATTCTGCCTCCCAAGATAGCTAGAGTCAGCCAATCTCTTACCCAAACTCGCACCCGCAGCCTAAACTGGTGCACCTAAGGACTGCTCGATATCCTTGGCTCAGTTGACCAATAAATCAAAATCTGTGTAATCTGCAACCAGGAGGTACGTCTTAATGTCCTTAACAATACCATAACGGAACCTATCACATCCTTGCTAGTCATAGGAACCGACTCTGGAGCATACTAACTCAGGCGGACAAACTTTACCTCGTATTCAATAACAGACATACCACCTTACGTTAGTGCCATAAACTCGCGCTTCTTCATATCCAAATATTGGGTACCAAGGTACTTCCTCTTGAAAGCTTTTTGAAAGAAATCTCAAGTAACATTTGTCTCTGGTACGCCCACAATTGTGGTCATTCATCAATGATATGTATCACCCTGCAACAGTGACACGGTGCAACCCAACTTGCGCTCCTCATTGCATCCCATTTGATTCATGATGTGAATCGTCTTTTCCAACCAACCCTCGCCTACCTCAGGGCTCAAACCCTAAAATTCCTCACCTCCCAAACTCCTTAAATGCTCTAAAGGTAACCTCTGATTTGCCACCACAGTAGGTGACGTTGCTTGAGCCTACACTCTAGCCACCGCTGCTTGGAAAGCTCCCTTTATTGCCTAAACTAACAGAGTCAAATCGCCATATACAGGCACCTGGTGAACCTGAGGTACTTTACCCGCCCCAACATCAACTAGAGGAACCATCAAAGGAGGATGAGGTAAAACATTACGGAGATTCTCTTCCATCTCGTTATTCGCCCTACCCGACAAGACTAGCCATCGATCACGTCTCACGTCGAGCCATGCTATCAAAAGCATCAAACACATTAAAGTTAGGCTAGCATCAGGCAAGGATCCAAGACAACTTTAAAACACATTTTAAAACCTCGGTAATAGGCAATGTGTCCTCAATTCATACCCCAACATGATATACACAATCACCATGCAACTCGAACAACATTAGTTAATCAAACAACAAAATCCTAACTTTTTGTAAACCTGGCTTTGATACCACCAAATGTAACCCTCTTGGTCATGCCTAGTCGCAAAACCAATCGAAGCTAGTTACATTAGGTTTATCAAATAAACCGGGAAGATGAAACCTAAAACGCGACCATTTTTTCTTTTATCTTGTCTAGATGCATTATTACTTTCCTACATGTACATATTGTTCACAGGTGAGGATTCATCTCAATCGGGCATCGAAATGATATCCAACTAGACACAAACACAATTTATAGACCAAATTGCAATTTCAAAAAAAAAAAAAGGACTTTACCCAATTTTATGTTACTATCCTTAAATTAAATATATTCTATGCTTACATGTCAAAAATCAACTTAATACGACCATCCATGCTCATTCAATTGATAAAATAAGACCTATGGACTAAAACAAAAAAAACCAAAATTAACTTTCTATGACATTAACAAAATTAATTGACTCCGCATTGATACGCTAAGGATTGTATTGATACGGTATTGCAAACTCGTTTTGATACGTTGAGCATCGTACCGCACGCCACCTTGAATATAAAAATTCCATTTAATTTCTTAATACACCGTACCGATACGATCATCCAGTGTTTCGGTACGCGGGCTCATTCCAAAAAGGTGAGATTCCAATCACAATAAAGCGTATCAAAATGAATACACCCGTACCGAAACACCCTGCCCAGAATTGCCTAGCCGTACCGATACAATCCCCCGCGTATCGATGCGCACTGGCCTGTAATGTCAAATTTAGCTAGTTTTTCACTCGAGTCTAGATGCATATGGGTCCTAGCAACTTGTATACATACATACCAACAACCATAAACATATAAACTTATATCTATGCTAAGATTAAACATTCTAAGCAAACTCATGTTTCCAAAAGATCACTCTAAAGGCATGTTTCTTAAACCACATTTCCAAACTTACCAAAATACAAAAATAGGCCAATCTCAAAGATAAGCATCATAACAAAACAACCCACACAACATAATTAACTTGCTCCAACCATCACAACACGGCAATCAACAAGAAAACTCTAGATGCATACCTAAGCAACCATTCAAACACAACTATAATCAAAGATTAACGTCAAGTTTAGCATCTTCAAACAATCCTCAAAACCCAGCATAGTAACATACTTAAAATCCATAAGGAAACATAATTACAACTCCCAAAAACTATGGCGAACATATTGCCTTATTAACCAAAATATAAACCGAGTTCATACTCAAACTTGTAAATGTCCTTGGATCACTTAGCCTTGCCTCTTGCTGCCCCCAAACCTCAATGCTCTGCATCATTAAGAAAAGAGAAGCGTAAACACACTTGCTTAGCGAGGATGCTCATACAACAATGATGCACTAAAACCATTTTAAAACCATATGATTGTTTTCCAAAACATGCTTACAACCAAAGCATTTTTCCATGATTCCAACCGAATCAAAACATAATAACCTTTATTCAACATCATGTACATTCCATGCTTAAATATCCAAAGCATTAAATCATAAACCATGCTTAAATCCCAAATCATTAAAAATAGGTTCAACATATGAACTTTCTCATCTATTGGCATTTATAGTGACCCGGATAGACTACCTCTATCCTATACATATCGGATACAAGGATATCTCATACCATGCCTAGTTAAACCGTATGATATCCCAAACCTTGCCTAGTTAAACCACAAGATTTGACACCTCGCCTAGTTAAACCGCGAGATTTCACCCTTGCCTAGTTAAACCGTAAGTGTACCAACCTTGCCTAGTTAAACCCCAAGATCACCAACAATTTGGGTTGCCTAGTTAAACCGCATGCCCCAAATGAGGTCCCCAACAGTCCGAGTGGCCTTGTTAAACCGCCACCCTCAAGGACCCATAGCCACGATCGATTTTGTTCATATTTTATAGTATACTTTTAATTATATGGCATGCCAACTATATCCGATTGTTTTTCACCATGTCATACAGCCAATATACCATTTCAAACCATTTACTTACTGCTTTACAATGCATTATACAAAACATCACATATGCAAGTCTTATTGCCAATGCAATAACACCATTCCCACCCAGAATGAAAACCAATGCTCACTAGCATTTAATATACTTTTAAACCCCTACATATGTACTCAAAATCATGCATTTCCAGTAGTAAATCATACCATGTTTATCCCCAAAACATGCAAACAACATGCTCATATCCAAGTTGATATTCAAGAGCAAAATAAGGGAAACTTACTTCCGAGCTTAGGTAAGTATCTCGCGCTTACCCTAAACTCCCAACAACCTTTACAAACCTTTGTAAAGCATTTAAAACCAGTTTCCACTCACCGATATGCTTAGCCTTTCTTGCTAACGCAATACAAGCTCTCGGCAAGTAACAAAACAACGTCAAGCTTCTTCGCCTTGATTATCCCCTATTTTAAACACATAAAACCAGAGGAAAAATGCATCATTATGCATTCAAACAACTGCCTCAAAGCAAAACCCCGCAACTCTCAGGTTGCCCACTTAGAGACCATCCGAAACAAACCGAAATCATCATCAAACGTTTCCGAAACTTAACCCAACCATAAAAAATGATTTAACCCATCAATAAACATCGATTAATATCCAAAAAACGTTTCCCAACATCCTTTTACTTCCAAAACCATGGAATGGAAACTCTATCAGATCTGCGGCAAACTCATGACCTTGCACAACCAAATGACACCGCCTATAAAGCTTCTTAGTAGTAATCGTCTCACCAAAAGAACTAGTTACTAACATACCAACATCAAGGATCTCAACAGGGACATTCAACAATGATGCATGTTCAAGTAAGATATATGAATGAGTAGACCCTGAATCAATCAAAGATAACAATGACAAGGATTGCAAAGTAAAAGTACTTGCGATCACATCCGTGTCATTACGACCCTCATGGTGAGCAAAGACTCGAGCCGGTACACTACCCTTCGGTCTCACCGTTGCAGCTTCGGTCCCTAGCAGGTGCAGAAACCTGTGCCAGTGCATCCCTCACAGCTCGAAGACAATCACGCTTCAAGTGATCTGACAATTTATAAATCCAACAACCTCTAGCATTACCCCCAGCATATACACATGTGGCGCCTACCGTATTGCTCAAACTCCGCTAAAACACGAGCTCCTTCAGCATCTTGGCTAACTCTGCCACTATGCTTGTAATCTAGCCTATGTCTTTTGTCCCTAAACTTCCTATTCTGCCTCCCAAGATAGCTAGAGTCAGCCAATCTCTTACCCAAACTCGCACCCGCAGCCTAAACTGGTGCACCTAAGGACTGCTCGATATCCTTGGCTCAGTTGACCAATAAATCAAAATCTGTAATAATGCAACTGCGAGAGGTACGTCTTAATGTCCTTAACAATACCATAACGGAACCTATCACATCCTTGCTAGTCATAGGAACCGACTCTGGAGCATACTAACTCAGACGGACAAACTTTACCTCGTATTCAATAACAGACATACCACCTTACGTTAGTGCCATAAACTCGCGCTTCTTCATATCCAAATATTGGGTACCAAGGTACTTCCTCTTGAAAGCTTTTTGAAAGAAATCTCAAGTAACATTTGTCTCTGGTACGCCCACAATTGTGGTCATTCATCAATGATATGTATCACCCTGGCAACAGTGACACGGTGCAACCCAACTTGCGCTCCTCATTGCATCCCATTTGATTCATGATGTGAATCGTCTTTTCCAACCAACCCTCGCCTACCTCAGGGCTCAAACCCTAAAATTCCTCACCTCCCAAACTCCTTAAATGCTCTAAAGGTAACCTCTGATTTGCCACCACAGTAGGTGACGTTGCTTGAGCCTACACTCTAGCCACCGCTGCTTGGAAAGCTCCCTTTATTGCCTAAACTAACAGAGTCAAATCGCCATATACAGGCACCTGGTGAACCTGAGGTACTTTACCCGCCCCAACATCAACTAGAGGAACCATCAAAGGAGGATGAGGTAAAACATTACGGAGATTCTCTTCCATCTCGTTATTCTGCCCTACCCCGACAGTACTAGCCATCGATCACGTCTCACGTCGAGCCATGCTATCAAAAGCATCAAACACATTAAAGTTAGGCTAGCATCAGGCAAGGATCCAAGACAACTTTAAAACACATTTTAAAACCTCGGTAATAGGCAATGTGTCCTCAATTCATACCCCAACATGATATACACAATCACCATGCAACTCGAACAACATTAGTTAATCAAACAACAAAATCCTAACTTTTTGTAAACCTGGCTTTGATACCACCAAATGTAACCCTCTTGGTCATGCCTAGTCGCAAAACTGAACTGAGCTAGTTACATTAGGTTTACTGAAGTAAACCGGGAAGATGAAACCTAAAACGCGACCATTTTTCCTTTTATCTTGTCTAGATGCATTATTACTTTCCTACATGTACATATTGTTCACAGGTGAGGATTCGTCTCAATCGGGCATCGAAATGATATCCAACTAGACACAAACACAATTTATAGACCAAATTGCAATTTCAAAAAAACTCAAGGACTTTACCCAATTTTATGTTACTATCCTTAAATTAAATATATTCTATGCTTACATGTCAAAAATCAACTTAATGCGACCATCCATGCTCATTCAATTGATAAAATAAGACCTATGGACTAAAACAAAAGAAACCAAAATTGCCTTTCTATGACATTAACAAAATTAACTGACTCTGCATTGATACGCTAAGGATTGTATTGATACGGTATTGCAAACTCATTTCGGTACGTTGAGCATCGTACCGGTACGCCACATTGAATATAAAAATCCAATTTAATTTCTTAATACACCGTACCGATACGATCATCCAGTGTTTCGGTACGCGGGCTCATTCCAAAAAGGTGAGATTCCAATCACAATAAAGCGTATCAAAATGAATACACCCGTACCGAAACACCCTGCCCAGAATTGCCTAGCCGTACCGATACAATCCCCCGCGTATCGGTACGTCTGGGCCTGTAATGTCAAATTTAGCTAGTTTTTCACTCGAGTCTAGATGCATATGGGTCCTAGCAACTTGTATACATACATACCAACAACCATAAACATATAAACTTATATATATGCTAAGATTAAACATTCTAAGCAAACTCATGTTTCCAAAAGATCACTCTAAAGGCATGTTTCTTAAACCACATTTCCAAACTTACCAAAATACACAAATAGGCCAATCTCAGCATAAGCATCATAACAAAACAACCCACGCAACATAATTAACTTGCTCCAACCATCACAACACGGCAATCAACAAGAAAACTCTAGATGCATACCTAAGCAACCATTCAAACACAAACTATAATCAACGATTAACGTCAAGTTTAGCATCTTCAAACCATCCTCAAAACCCAGCATAGTAACATACTTAAAATCCATAAGGAAACAGAATTACGACTCCTAAAAACCATGGCGAACATATTGCCTTATTAACCGAAATATAAACCGAGTTCATACTCAAACTTGTAACTGTCCTTGGATCACTTAGCCTTGCCTCTTGCTACCCCCAAACCTTAATGCTCTGCATCATTAGGAAAAAGAAAGCGTAAACACACTTGCTTAGTGAGGATGCGCATACAACAATGATGCACTAAAACCATTTTAAAACCATATGCTTGTTTTCGGAAAACATGCTTACTACCAAAGCATTTTTCCATGATTCCAATTGAATCAAAACATAATAACCTTTATACAACATCATGTACATTCCATGCTTAAATATCCAAAGCATTAAATCATAAACCATGCTTAAATCTCAAATCATTAAAAATAGGTTCAACACATGAACTTTCTCATATATTGGCATTTATAGTGACCCAGATAGACTACCTCTATCCTATACATATCGGATACACGGATATCTCATACCATGCCTAGTTAAACAGTATGATATCCCAAACCTTGCCTAGTTAAACCACAAGATTTGACACCCTCGCATAGTTAAACCGCGAGATTTCACCCTTGCCTAGTTAAACCGCAAGTGTACCAACCTTGCCTAGTTAAACCGCAAGATCACTATCAATTTGGGTTGCCTAGTTAAACTGCATGCCCCAAATGAGGTCCCCAACAGTCCGAGTGGCCTTGTTAAACCGCCACCCTCAAAGACCCATGGCCACGATCGATTTTGTTCATATTTTATAGTATACTTTTAATCCTATGGCATGCCAACTATATTCGATTGTTTTCTCACCATGTCACACAGCCAATATACCATTTACTTAATGCTTTACAATGCATTATACAAAACATCACATATACAAGTCTCCCTACTAATGCAATAACACCATTCTCAACTGGAATGAAAACTAATGCTTACTAGCATTTTATATAGTTTTAAACCCTTGCATATGTACTCAAAATCATGCATTTCCAGTAGTAAATCATACAATGTTTATCACCAAAACATGCAAACAACATGCTCATATCCAAGTCGATATTCAAGAGCAAAATAAGGGAAACTTACTTCCGAGCTTAGGTAAGTGTCTCACGCTTACCCTAAACTCCCAACAACCTTTACAAACCTTTGTAAAGCATTTAAAACTAGTTTCCACTCACCGATACGCTTTGCCTTCCCTGCCAACGCAATACAAGCTCCAGGAAAGCAACAAAACAACATCAAGCTTCTTTGCCTTGATTATCCCATGTTTTAAACACATAAAACCATAGGATAATTGCATCATTATGCAATCAAACCACTGCCTCAAAGCAAAACCCCGTAACTCTCAGGTTGCCCACTTAGAAACCATCCGAAATAAACCGAAATCATCATCAAACGTTTCTGAAACTTAACCCCAACCACAAAACAACGATTCAACCCATCAATCAACATCAATTAACATCCAAAAACCCTTTCCCAACATCCTTTTACTTCCAACAAAGACTAAACTTGAATATCATCACAAAAACTCAAATCTAACAACATAAACAATTAGAGATACAATAGTTCATGATTCTATTGATAAAAACAACTTATCAATATCATAATACATCCAAAAATATGTATTAAATCAATCTTAAACACTAGAAATCAGATCCACTTCGAAAATTACCTTGTACATCAATTTTACCCAATTTAATCAATCAAACATTGATAAATCATTAAAATCAGTTTACAATCAATAAATCAAGGATCAAATACTTGGGAATTTCAAAGAACCATACGATAAAGGAGATCACGGACCTTACCCCTATTGTGAGATTTCTCCCTCAATTGGTTTGATAAAAGCTAATAAAACACAAGATTTAGATGAGATTTTGTAAAAACAATATTAATTAATCAATTACCAATCATAAAAAAGATAAAAGACTTCTCACCTCTGGATTTTGATGAAAACTTGAGTGTTTGGCTGAGGAGAGAGAGGAGATAAAAGTTACGTGAATTTTCTTTAAAGAGCTTAACTAACTTTTTAACTGAATTCCCTTTTTAATTAAATTTAAAAAACATGTTAAAATATATTTAATTAAGGGAGAAATCATCAGAAAAAAACTTGGTAAAATAGCTCCTTAAATATTCTAATAATTTGACCCTTTTCATTTTAGTCACCTTTAAAAACAGTTTTCAAAACTTGCATTTTGGTCACCAGCCAAAATGTTCAAATTCCAAATCTTATTTTCCAAAATTTATTGCACCATTGTCCTTAATATAATTAATAATGGTTTTATAATATTTTCCCTCTATTTTATCACCTTCAAAAATATTTAAACCAATTAAATCCTGAAACTCTAATATCGGTCCACCGGACCTTCAAACCAACCTTTAAAACATCTAAGCCCAAAATCGGGGTGTTACAATGAGACAAAGGTTGGCTACCTCATCATCGTTGGATTCATCTTCATCACTCTATGTAACCACAAGTGTCTTCTTCTTATGTCTTGATCCTATTTTTCTTCATCTTTGGACAATCATACTTGACGTGTCCTAGCTTTTTGCATCTCAATTCATGATTAATTCTTCTTTTTGATGCTTCATGAATAAGGTGAACTTCTTGAAGATCTTGGCCATCTATTTTTCTTCACTATCCTCTTTACTTAAATCTTTTTGATGGGTTGTGGAGGATTTGGGAGCAACATTCAGCTCTTGGTTGTCCTCTTCTTTCTTTTTGTTTCCCTTGGACATCATCATTTTATGGTTAGCAAAAATCCCATAAGCTCGTCACGCTTGAGTTCCTTCAAATTCTTTGCTTTAATGATTGTGGTCTTCTTGGAATCCCACAGATCGGGAAGTAAATAAATCAACTTTCTCACAAGCTTGTCATCTGAGATTATATCTCTGAATCCTTTAAGCTCATTTATGATGATGGAGAACCAATCGAACATAGCTTTGATATTCTCTTCCATTTCTATCTTGAAGTTCTCATAGCTTAGATTGAGGAGCTCAATCTGGTCTTCTTCACTTTATTTGTACCTTCATGAGTAACTTCTAGCTTGTTCCAAATCTCATTGGCACTCGAGCAAGAAGATGTCTTGGCATACACGTCGGGTCCAAGAGCACAAAACAAGATGTGCATAGCTTTATCATTGAGTTGCAACTTCTTTCGATCTTTATCGGTACATTCTTGTCTTATTTTCTCGACGAGTCGGTCTTCTACTCTCTTCATCGGAATAGACAGCCATTCCATTACTACATCCCAAAGGAGATAGTCATGTGATTTGATGAATAAATTCACCCTATTCTTCAAATAAGAATAGTGGGCACCGTTGCAGTAAGGAGGCTTGTCGATGGATTGTGCCATAAGCTCCGGCTGATGTAAAAAGGTTGAACAATTTAAAGATCGATTCTAGGATGTTAATCCAGTGTAGAGACGCTCTAATACCAATTATTGGGCTCGAAAGATCAACCGAAAACCTTCAAGAAGAGAGGAATTGGGTTTTTGCTTTGGTGGATGAAAAGCTAAGAAATAAAAATTGGGACACAATAATTTATAGTAGTTCGACTTCTAACCCAAGTCTACCTCCACTACCTTCGCTATCCATACTAAGGATTTTCTACAAATTCACTAAATTTGTTTTTCTTTTTTCTAGGCTCAAGGAGATAACCTTTATACACCAAGACTTATACCCCAAAGTCTTGAAACACTCTCTTACAAGAGAATACAAGTTTAGTAAACAATGAAAACCCTTACAAGGTAAATGTATTTTCAAATTAAACACTCACCTAAAACCTAACACTTGAGCAAATTTAACAATTAAGCTCACAAGTGTGTTCTACAAGAAAGATGATAATTTTAAGCACTAGAACAATTTCTCTAACATTGAATGTTGGTAGTTGGTTTCTTGTTGTTCCATGGTAGGTTGATTGAGTCTTTTATACCCTCTAATGACTTTATGACCGTTATTAGCCGTTAATGGTTGAATAGAGCCGTTGGGGACTTTAATTCCAGCCATAAATACAGTTCTGGGTTTGTCGGTATCAATACACGAGCTCCGGTATCAATACTTGTCTCAAAATGGAAAGTGTTGTTGGGCATTTAATACAGTGGGTATCAGTACACGATACATGCGTAAAGGTATGCACCTTTGAGTATCGGTAAGGTTGAAGCCATATTGGTACTCAGTTTGGCTACTGGAATTTGTCAAAACTTAAGGACAAATAGGCGTATTGGTATACGAACAATCGTATCGATACGAGCTCTTCTGGGTATCGGTACGCGTAAGTCTGTACCGGTACTCAGAGCCTGTTTTTGACTTTTAAGTCATTTTGAAAGCATTTGGACATGTCAAAAACCCTTTAAAAAACCTTTCAAACATATTTTTCAAGTTAATGAACTTTTGAAATATTTTTGCAAATTAGTTTAAGTCCAAAAATATTTTTCATTTTAAGTTCTATCAAAATCAATATTTCAACCGGGTGCATTATCGAAACTTTTAAATATGAAGAGTTAAATTTATTGAATTATTTTTGAATTATGAACAAATTGATAGAATGTACAAGTATTGGGGACTAAAACTGCTATTGTACCAGACCATGTTTCAATTTCAACCATAGAGTGACCTGTTTGTCACAAAATTTTAATTAGTGGCTAAATTGTCACTTTTAAAGAAAAATGATCTATTTATTACGAAACATTATTTAGGTGACTAAATTGTTAGTTTTAGAATAAAAGTGACTTCTTTGCTACCAAAACTATAACTAAGTGACATGTGGTGTGATTTAATGACTTTACTTTTAAAACATGCTCAATCCTAACTGATAAGATTTTAAAAAAAATTATGTCCCTTTTTGGTGCCCTATGTATGTCTCAACACTAAAAAAATTAAAGCCTACACTCTAATCTTGAATCTTGAACCTTAAACCCTAAAAACTAAACCCTACACTCTAACCTTGAATCTTGAATCATAAACTTTAAACCCTAAAAACTAAATCATACACTCTAACATTGAATCTTGAATCATAAATCTTAAACCTAAAAACTCTAAGCTCTACACCCTAAACTCTACATCGTAACTCTAAACTCTAACAATAAACCTTAATTCTAAACCCTAAACTCATTTTCAATATTGGGACATACATAGGGCACAAAAAAGTGCATAGGATTTCTATTCTAAGATTTTGAAGGGCAGTTTTGAGAAAAAGGTAATAAAAATCTTATGTCCCTTTTGGATGCCTCTATGTATGTCCTAATACTAAAAATATATTTAAGGTTTAAGATTAAGATTTAAGGTTAGGATTTAGGATTACAATTTAAGATTTAGAGTCTAGGGTTTAGTTTTTTAGTTTAGGATAAAGAATTAGAGCTTAAGATTTAGTTTTTTTTAGTGTTGGAGCATACATAGAACTACCGAAATGGGGCAGAAAATTTTTATTCAAAAAATCTAATTGATTTAATCCAAATTCGAAAGAAAAAAAGTTAAGAAAAATTAATTGATTTAATCCAAAATCGCGGAGATGATTGATCTCAAAGGTTCTTCTCATGACATCTCCCACCTAAAACTGAAAATTTGTAGCGGTCGGGGATAGCTAGGGATAGGTTTCGTTAGATATATAGGGTGTTTAGGGATTAAAATTAGAAAAAAAAGGGTCTTTAAATTTTATTTTAGAAACTATGTCAAAATCTACAGTGCAGGTGGAAGAAGCGACCTGCACATGACGACTTGAGAGGAAGATGCCACTTGTAGGTGGCGTCTTCCCTTTTTTAAATTATTTTTTTAATTTATCAAAAACGTTAATAAAAAATAAAAATAGGTGGCGTCCTCACTTGCACTGTAGATTTTAGCCAAATTTCCAAAATAAAATTCAAAGATCTCTGTTCCCCTAAAATTAATTTTAAAGGACAATATTCTCCTAATTACTTTGCTAGGGATAACTGATTTGATACCTTTATGAAGCACTGATTCAATCAAGAATCTACTAAGTGTTAGAAATTATTTAAGATCAATGCTCGATTAACATGACGAATAAAAATCACATGTCCTTTTTGTGTCATTTAAAAAAATAAATTATAAACCATAACTCAACTTTTAAATCTTAAATTTTAAACACCAATTTCTAAAAATACAATATACACCTCAAATATTAATTATAAACTCTAACTTTAAAACCTGGTTTTTTTTAATATTCAGACATAATTAGAGTAGGATTTCTATTCCGCAATGACTTCTTTTTGGAAAAGACCAATCATTAGTATGATGAAGGGAATAATTGGTGGAAAGCATATTTAGCTATAAAAGTTGGAGATGAGCACAAACATAAAATATAATATATCATGTCTTTTACTCAATAATGCTGGTCATGAATGTCCAAAGACCCTTTACAACAATAGTTTTTTAAACACACAAAACAAGTTCGGATTTTGTAGCTTTCTTTTAACTTCTCATTTCATTGTTGTCCTTTATTTTTGGGTTAGACTGTGCAATTGGGACAAGCTTTGAGTTGTATGGTCCAAAGGCAGAGAGACAAAGTTTGGACACTGACAACAATGAAACCTCAACTAATTTTGGGAAATTAATCCCTTAATCATGAAGACGTTGTACTCTAAGTCCCCTTCCTCCAAAGAAACGAATTTTCTATTAAGGGAAAGGAATCTGAAATGTGTCAATTGGCATGGGTTTTTAGGTGATGACAGGGAGTGGATGTTGACCTATCAACAATGGAGATAATATCAAACAAATCCATCTAAGTTTAAGGATTAAAATACACTAATAGATTATTATTATTATTATTATTATAAGATAACAATAACTATAATGATAACAATAACTATAATGATCACATAATTTTTTAACCAAAATAATGTATAATTTGGATCGTAATCTTAAATAAATTCTTTGAACAGCTTCTACCTAAAAAAATATTAATTTACTCCTAATGTGTGTTAAACACGTAAAAATACTATTAATTGAAAATTTTTAACCATTAAGATTTTATGTGCTGATGATTATTCTTTAATAATTTTGGTCCTGTCTAAAGTAAAAGGCCACTAACACCGTAAAAATCTAGATCTCGTTCTTTTCTTTTGTAACTTCTTTCCTTTTTTATACTCCTTTTCTTTGTTAGCAAAACAAAAACCACCTTGCGTGGCATCTAAGATTCAAAATCCATTCTTATCCAAAAAAAAAATAGAATTAGGTTTTTGCCTCTTTGGCACAAGTCGTTTAAAGATATTCTTTAATGGATATAGATAATAATATTGTCACCTATATATTAAAAGTAGGGACAGAGCCATGTTATACATGGGAGGGGCTCTTGTCTGTCTCAAAGTTTTTGGTATAAATGTATTTAAAATTCCTTTTAGTTTAAATAATAATAAAATAAGAATTTTGTCCATCTTTATTTTTAAATTTAAAAGTTTAATAGACATATGTCTTTTCTAATATTTGATCTTAGCTCTATTTCGAATTAAAAGTATAGGAATAAAATCAACTATGTAATGAAATGATCATAACACTATAAATAGGATATAATTCAACGAAATCCTTATTTTATTTGCGTTGGTAGCAGTAGTTTGCAGCCCTGAAGCAGGGCCAATGAGAAAGACCAGACGGTTTGGTTATAAAGTAAGAGTGGAGTAGGACTAGGAGTCGGTGATTCACTGCACTGGGTATACCCCACCCTCTATCCATTCTAGGGCTAATATATATATATATATATATATATATATATATATATATATATATATATATATATATATATATATACAAAACTATACTCAAAAAATTAATTTATTCAATTTTGAGTTATTTGAATTGTGTTATTCACGTTTTTCAAGTCAACACTTGTAAGTCGAATAACTCCAGTTATTCGAATTTTACTATTTTACGACTTAGTCTCTAATTTTCTTTTTTCTTCAATTTCTCATTTATTTTAAATTTATTTTGACCAAGTTTATAAAATATCTATTTAGATTCAATTCATAATTTTGATTTTTTTTCTCTTTTTACGATTCAATCCCTCAATTGTATATTTTTTAATTTTCAATTCTTCCTTCGTTTTAAGTCAGTTTTTGACCAAATTTAAACCACATGTCCCACTGCCATTATATAATAGGCTTAATGACTCCTTTGCCTCTTAAAATATACACTTTTTTCTCGAAGTGGCCCTTAAAGAATTTTTCGGGACGTTTTGCCCCCTAAACTTTAAATCGTGACCTCAGTTGTCCCTTACAATTAACTCTGTTTAAAAAATTACAAACCATTCAGAACATGCCACGTGTCACTAATAAACAAAAAAACCAGTTGACTTATTTTAAAAGGGGTAAATTACACGATAAGTCTGTAAAATTTTTATTTTTGTTCAATTTAGTCCTAAAAATCTTTATTTAGCCCGGATTGACCCAAATTTATTTTAATTTTTATAAATTAGTTTAATATTTTTAATATGCTGATGTTTTGTTCAATTTAGTCCTCAAAATCTTTATTTAACCCACAATTAACCCCTACTACTTTATAATTTTTTATAATTTAGTTCAATATTTTAAATATAATTATATTTTTTGCTCAATTTAGTCTTAAAATCTATATTTAACCCGAAATTGACCCATATTTCTTTATACTTTTTATAATTTAGTATAATATTTAAATATAATCATATTTTTGTTCAATTTAGTCCAAAATCATATTTTAACCTAAAAGTAACCCCAATTTCTTTCTAATTTTTATAATTTAGTTCAATATTTCAGATATAATTATATTTTTGTTCAATTCGGTCCAAAAAATATGTATTTAACCTAAAATTAACCTCAATTTCCTTGTAATTTCTATAAATTAGTCCAATTTTTTTAATATGCTGATATTTTTGTTCAATTTAGTCTTCAAAATTTTTTATTTAACCCACAATTGACCCTACTACTTTATAATTTTATAAATTAGTCCAATATTTTTGATATGCTGATATTTTTGTTCAATTTAGTCCTCAAAATCTTTATTTAACCCACAATTGACCCCTAATACTCTATAATTTTTATAATTTATTCCAATATTTTAAATAATTTTTATATTTTTTTGCTCAATTTAGTCCTAAAATCTATATTTAACACAAAATTGACCCATATTTCTTTATACTTTTTTATAATTTAGTATAATATTTTAAATATAATAACATTTTTGTTCAATTTAGTCCAAAAATTCATTTTTAACCTAAAATTAACCCTAATTTCTTTCTAATTTTTATAATTTAATCCAATATTTTAAATACAATTATATTTTTGTTCAATTCATTCCAAAAAATCTTTATTTAACCCGAAATTAACCTCAATTTCTTTCTAATTTTTATAAATTAGTCCAATATTTTTAACATGTTGATATTTTTGTTCAATTTAGTCCTTAAAATCTTTATTTGTACCACAATTAAACCCTACTACTTTATAATTTTTATAATTTAGTCTGATATTTTTAATATGCTGATTGTCTGTTCAATTTAGTATTCAAAATCATTATTTAGTCCACAATTGACCTCTACTACTTTATAATTTTTATAAATTAGTCCAATATTTTTAACATGCTGATATTTTTGTTCAATTTAGTCCTCAAAATCTTTATTTAATCCATAATTGTCCACTACTACTTTATACTTTTTATAATTTAGTCTAATATTTTAAATACAATTATATTTTTTGTTCAATTTAGTCTTAAAATCTATATTTAACCCAAAATTGACCCATATTTCTTTATACTTTTTATAATTTAGTCCAATATTTTAAATATGATCATATTTTGTTTAATTTAGTCCAAAAAATCATTTTAACTTGAGATTAACCCAAATTTCTTTCTAATTTTTATGATTTACTAATATTTTAAATATAATTATATTTTTATTCAATTAAGTCAAAAAATCTTTATTTAACCTGAAATTAACCTCAATTTCTTTCTAATTTTTATACATTAGTCTATTATTTTTAATATGCTGATATTTTTATTCAATTTTGTAATATCCCATATTTTTGGTTAGTGACCAAAATGAAAATTTTGAAAGTTTGGTGGTCAAAGTATAAACTTTGGAAAAGTTCGAGGACTAAATTATAATTTTCAAAAGTTATGTATTTTAGTCCCATAAATGAATAGTTCACCCCAAGAATGACGTTTTCGTGTTACTCGGATTTTTCGTACGGAGCTTGTATTTTTGGCTATTAAGCGATAAAGTTTAGAAAAATATTCAGATGATCGGATCGAATCGAAAATTTAAGATATTTTTAAAGATGATAAAGCAAGGTTAAAATTGTCATTTCCATGTCTTAAAATGGTAGGATTTAACATGGACCATTGGATTTAAAGTAAGTTTCCATGTTAAATATGAAACGTTGGATGAAAAATGGCAAGATGGTAATTTTGGAAATTCCAAAGGCAAAGTTGGTAATCACTAACTACTTGGATTATTTTTGACCCTTGGATGGGTAGGTTGACATGTGGCAATATGAGAAACATTGAATTTCAAGGGTAAAAAGGTCATTATACATTGAAATGAATTTTAAATTCATTTTAATTATATTAGAGACAAATTGTCATTAAATAAAAGAATGGAAAAGTCAAGAAAATTCTCATCTTTTCTTCATTTTCCTAAAGTAGCCGTGAGTTTCCTAAGGTAAGGGAGAAAGTTTTTCTTTTGATTTTTCAAGCCTTTTTTTATTAGGTTTTGGATGAAAGCATGAAACATGAAACTAATCCCTATGAAATTCTCTACCTTTTAGTATCATTTGTTCATGTTTTTCTTGCTTGAAACCTTAGTTTTGTGCTTTGGTTGGATGAAGGGGATGTTATATATGACGTTTTAAGATGAGATTTTGTTGTAGTTGTTGTAGAATTATATCCAAGCTTGTATGATGATTAAAATTACTTGGAAGTAGACAAATCCTAATTTGTTTAAAGTTAAGGTTTTGATAGGAAGTTGATTTTGGATTGATTTTGATATGGAAATAATTATAGAAGCTTGGAAATGAGGTTTAGAACTTGAATTCATGCTTGAATCAAGATTGAAATTTTGTTTAAAGTGACCTTTCAAATTTGGTCTATTGGAAGAAATTAGGGAAAAATATGGAAAATTTTCCCTAAGGCTAGAAATCATGTGATAATGATGTTACAAGGCTTAGAATGTTGTTTGGACCAATTTGGAACTTTGTTAAGTTCTAGGGACCTTTTTGCATATTTTGGGAAAATTAAAGATTAAAGTAGAAATGTTGAAGAGTTGAGGTATTATGCTGAAATTTGATGTTAGAAGGTTAAATTGGTCATTTTGGAAGTTTTAAAGTGTTGAGGATCAAATGGAAAATTAAGGGAAAATATGGGATTGAAATGGAAATTAGTTAAAAAGCTATGTATTAAGTTTGATAGTATTTTTGGAATATTTGTTAATGATTGAATTTAAAGTTTAATGGAAAGGGACCATTTTGAATAATTTGGAAAGTTGAGGTGAATTATAAAATAATTCACTTTATGGTTATTTTTAGGAATTTTTATTCCTAATATATGTCTATGTTAGATTGATGCTAACATACGCTTTGAAATGTATGTTCGGTGAACCAGTGAATTAAAGATCTTGACCGTGATCGAGATCGTAATTCGAGCAAGTTTAAAGACAAGGAAAAAGTTCAAGAGTAAAACTTCAAGTTATAGTAAGGTTTACTAGTGAGGCATCATGTGAGTGCAATGCATACATAACATTATACATGGATGTTTTATACATCACCAGTAGAACTTGCGATGAGTCTACCTGGTTTATATAATGTCATGATATTTATGTCATTGATCATATATTCGACATATTTTAAACATGTCAAAGATTGAAAACAAATGCATTAATCACTAGTTATTGATGATGGTATGCTATGTATGTTATTTCGGGTATGAACTGCCCATGTAATTTAAATTGATATACATTGTCATGGATGAATTAAATATGGAAATTATGTCCAAATAAGTCAATTGAGGGACAGGATATAGTTGGCATGCCATAGAGTCCAGCAGCACACTGCATAACCGGGATAACACTATAGTGTACATAGAGGACACTTAGTGTACGGTAAGCACATCCTTATAAATGTGCAGGAATTATGGTAAACACAACCTTATAAATGTGCGAGAAGCACTTCGGTGCATATTTGAATCGTGTATCCAGGGCCCTCATAGGTTTATATTTGGGTTGTTAAATCAGGCTATGAAATCGGTAAATATTTAATAAATGGGTTAAAGAGTTATACACTCTTAAAAAAAATTTATGGCAAGTATATTAGTAAAAAAATGTGCATCCGTCCTATATCATATTTGTCTTTGATTATCAGAACGGTAAGTCATATTTAGTGATTTAAATGCATGGAAACAGTTACATATTGTTAGTTATTGTTATGTTATTTGCATTGAATATTATTGTTGCCTCACTAAGTATATTCTTAGCGTGTGATGATTTTCACGCGTAGGTAAAACGCATAAATTAGAGTAAGCAGCAGACATCCTACCTATCCGGGTTATAAAAACGGTATCAGTAATATCATCTCTTGATGTATTTTGATAATTCTAGATGGCATGTATAAATCGAAGTTAGTCAGCTATATACTAGTTTACATATGGTTTGTATTAACTTATAAACTAGTTTATGTTTATAGCAAAAGATGAGTAGTTAAGTTATATTATATTTAAAATCGGGTAATAACCAAATAGCGATAAATTAAGTAATTGGGTAAATTTTTGTTTTAGGCAGTTATGTTCTATATACTTTATAGATAAGAGTTGTTAAGTTGCTGTATTGGATTTTATTCGATATAATAAAAATTTGGAAAATGAGTTTGCAATAAAAAAATCTTGTGATACTCTAATTGGTATTTATTATAAAATACTGATGTTACATTTATTGGTATCAAAGCTACAGGTTTAGCCGGTTCTGGACATAAATCGGGTTTATAGATAATGGGAATTATATACATGCCACTAGGATGCCAAGATTACTAATATTTATATGAATATTAATGGATGCCTAGTAATTAATGTTGTATGAATTATATACATGCCACTAGGATCTCAAGATTACTGAGAATTTTCTTGACTTTTCCATTCTTTTAATTAATGACCATTTGTCTCTAATATAATTAAAATGAATTTAAAATTCATTTTAATGTCTAATGACCTTTTTACCCTTGAAATTCAATGTTTCTCATCTTGCCACATGCCAACCTACCCATCCAAGGGTCAAAAATAATCCAAGTAGTTACTGATTACCAACTTTGCCCTTGGAATTTCCCAAAATTACCATCTTGCCATTTTTCATCCAACGGTTCATATTTAACATGGAAACTTACTTTAAATCCAATGGTCCATGTTAAATCCTACCATTTTAAGATATGGAAATGACAATTTTAACCTTGCTTTATCATCTTTTAAAATATCTTAAATTTCCGATTTGATCCGATCATCCGAATATTTTTCTAAACTTTATCGCTTAATAGCCAAAAATACAAGCTCCGTACGAAAAATCTGAGTAACACGAAAACGTCATTCTTGGGGTGAAATATTCATTTACGGGACTAAAATACATAACTTTTGAAAATTATAATTTAGTCCCTAAACTTTTCCAAAGTTTATACTTTGACCACCAAACTTTCAAAATTTTCATTTTGGTCACTAACCAAAAATATGGGATATTACAAATTTAGTCTTCAAAATCTTTATTTAACCAAAAATTAACCCCTGCTACTTTATAATTTTTATAATTTAGTCCAATATTTTAAATATAATTATATTTTTATTCAATTTAGTCCTAAAATCTATATTTAACCCGGAATTGCCCCATATTTTTTTATCAATGCAAGAATGATTATATTCATGAATAAATCATACAAGATATTATCGAGGGCCCCGTTAAAAACCTCCCTAAACCTAATTGGAGGAAAAGAGTACCCGTGATAATAAAGAAAAAGCCAAAACACGAATAAATAATGGAAACTACACACAATACACGAATCGCCAAACAAAGAAAATAAACACCCATGAGCCTGTTCAGACCCCAACACATCTCATTAAACGCATTACCCAAAACATGCTAAGCAACAAACCATTATGTTTTCATGCAAATCTAATACCAATCCCACATCTCCACAACACCAACTGCCCAACTATCACGCATGGAGCACATACGCACACCAAACCACCATGGCATGCCTCCTTGACCCAATTACCCCAAATCACCACTCAATTAACATTAACAGTCAAAGATTCCACTTAAAATCGAGCTTTTTCCCAAACCACCAACACACTCCTTGATCTACCAACGATCGGTGCAAACAACCAATCTAAGCCATCTGAATGTTATAACCTACGAGCAATCACCTCCGAAATATCCTCCAATTTATTTCTTGAAAAAATTTACCCCACTCTGATGTTGTCGCAACAATTTAAAAACCACTATCTTTATCACCAACAATCCCAAACCTATCACGCTCCACCACATCACCTTTTTATCCTCAAACTACTCTTCGCGATCCCCTTTACATAATATCCTCGCAATATCCTTGACTATAGCCTCTTCATTACCATTTGTTGACGTCCCCAATAACTTACCCAGTTCAACTATCGCTCGGGCCTCCCTTAGTAATGCCTGCTGTCGATCAACACACCCAAACTCACCATTCGACTCTTTCACAGGTTTCTTCCCTGATTTTTTCCTACCAACTCCAGATTGTTTCATTTTGGACTCACGATCTGCTAGTGTAGCGACCTTTCTAAAATTCAAAAATTTTAATAAGATTCGAATGTATGAGATAGCTAAAATGAGTAATAGGTTTCCTTTTGATTTTTTGTTCTTATTTTTGAAAATGTTTGGAAAATGAAAATTCTTTAAAAATTTCATGTTCGAGAAATAATAAAAACTGGGAGTCGCAACCGGCCACTGAGGTAGGCCGGACACCATAAAACTGGAGATTCGATTGAAAATAGGGTTTGAGAGTCAGTTACGGATGAGAGAGATTTGGCATCCCACACCGCCAAAAAAATGGTACCGTTAAAAAAAGAAAATAAATAATTACTGCTTTGTTAATATATAACTTTGTGAATTAAAGTGACGATTAATTTAAAATCCGGTTATACATGCGAGTCTATTTTAAGGGTCCCGTTATTCGAAAGTAAATAGCAAGACCACCATCACTACATTTGATATTGGTCGCATTTACCGCCGAATATCGAGACTCCATATTGACATAGTTTAATATTCGAATGCAAACTAGAACGTGGCAAATAAACGAAAGAGATAAACATACAATAAACATACAAATAATGGAACCAACAATAAATACTAAACGCCATACCATATGAAAAAAACTATATGCGTATAATACGATACTATATATATACATCTATAAATATTTATAAGTGTAAAAAGAAAGCTTAAGTTTTAGCAATAGCCACATCTATATACATATATACTTAGACGATACACAATAATATGTAAAACATATAATATTTACATATATACATATAAGATATATATTACATACAAAACATATAAAATACTTACGTACATATTAAAACTATATTTTATATATTGTATAAAAACTATACATATTATATTATCACGTACCATAAAAAAACAATATATACACATACATCATACACTATAAACAACCCTATAATCTATACCATACAATACACACATCAATATGGCAAAACTATAAATACTAAGCATGAACAGAATGCATAAATGAAAATTTAAATGCATGCTAAGGGTAAAAAAGAAAAAAATGACTGGATTGGGACCTAATCGAACATAAACCAAAACTGAAAGGACCAAACTAGAAATTAAACCTATTCGAAATGGATTAAATTAAAAAAGGACCAAATTAAACACGGGTGAGAGTTAAAGGGACCCATGGCGTAATTTTAAAAAATGAAACCCTCAAAAGTTACGTCAAAACACGGATGGACCAGAGTGGGGATAAACCATTTTTTAAAAAATTAAATCGGCTTGATTTTTGGACGAAATTGTAAGTATTAAAAAAATTGGAGGACCTGGGTTGTAGTTTTAAAAGACGAAAGGGTTAAAGGCGGAAATGACCTGGGGCGGAAGGATTTATATTGTAAAAAGCCCATTTTTTAAAAATACATGAGGTATATAAGATACTTTTTAGGCAAAAAAATAGTTTTGACCCTTTTGCAATACCTTACCACTTCCGGAAAACCCTTAAATCCTCTCAACCGTGGGATGAACACCGCCATGGTGTTCACCCGAAACCCAGCAACGCCGTGTATTCTAGAAACTGGCCACCCTGATCTTTCTCTGGCCGCCTTATGCCGGCGCTAGAGACCCTAAAAACTTATCGAAAGCCTTTCCTCCCCTTTCTAAACTCAAATATGAGCCCATATTCCCCAGATCTAAACCTATTAACCATGGATCTATCAAAAACCAAGACATTCCCTCCTTTTTTATTTAGGTTTTAACCCAAAATCGAAAGGTCTCCGCCTCGTTGTCGGTTCACCTCTACTTGCCGAAGCCCTAGGGTTTGTTACCAACAGGGAGAGTTGAAGAGACGCCGCTAAACCCGTTATCGGCTCACCTTTTAAGCCTGGAGGTAGAGTGTTTGTTGCCAACGAATATGCAATGGGCAAACGACCCTCAACTAAGGATAAAAAAATCCTTCATATATGTAATCACTCATTTTTGACCGGGTATTAGTGTTATTATAATAATAAAATTATTAATATAAAAAATCAAAAATATATATATGTATATATATTTAAAAAAAAGGGAAGAAAATTGCGTGGAGCAGGGTGCTCCACGTCACCCTTAACCCATCCTTTTAGCCTATAAATAGGCACCCCATTTAGAGAGCAATTCCACGCCCAAAATTGAAGAGAAATTGGCAATTGAATTACCATCAATTCATAGGGGCATGGCCGGCCGCAAGGCTGGCCGGGGTTGGGGGCAGTGCCCTCAACCCCAGTTGGTTCGATCCAACATTCGATCGGGGTCTTATTTTAGGTCCGATCTAGTTAATATTTTTGGAGGGGTCGCGGTAGATCTCGGTGGGGTTCGTCGTTCGAGCTCCTAGTTAGGTATATTTTCTTCCCTTTTTTATTAGTGTTGTAATTTTTATAATTTAATGAAGTATTAGTTATTTTAAAATTGTGGTCTTATTTTTTATTTTGTATGTTTATGTTTTAGATTAATATTTAATATGTTTTAAATTTGTGTTTTATATTAATATTTTATTTATGTTAGATATGTTTTTATTTATGAGTTAGATTAATATTTATGTATGTATGTTTTAGAATAGTATTTTATGTTGAATTTGTTTTTATGTTAGATTAATATTTATGAATATTAGTATTTTGTTTATGCTAGATATGTTTTTATTTATGAGTTAGATTAATATGTATATATGTATGTTTTAGTTTAGCATTTTATTTATGTTAGATTAGTATTATGTTAAGTTAATATTTATTGCATTTAAATTATTTGCCATGTTTTATATTTTGCCCACTAAGATTGCATAACGAGATATAAATTGTCAATGCGGTGCCCTTTTATCCGAGCGTAAACGGGGCCAGTATCAGGCGTAGTGATAGTGGTTGGGCGTTTATTCTCGGATAACGGGGCCCTTAAAATTTATTCGCAATTATGACCGAATTTTAAAATAATCGTCACTTTAATCCGGAAAATCCAATATTAATAAAGCGGTAATTATTAAAGTACCAATTTTGGGCGGTGTGGGGGTGCTAATCCTTCCTCATCCGTAACCGACTCCCGAACCCAATCTTTTTTAATCTCTGGTTTTATGGTGTCCGGCCTACCTAAGTGGCCGGTGGTGACTCCATTTTAATGTGGTTTCTTTTAAAACCCCACGGAATAAATATTTTATATAAAAAAATCACAAACACCCTTTCTCAACACCTTCGAAAAACCTCGTTTTTTTAGCGATAAAAAAGACATCGCTACAGATGGCGACTCTGCTGGGGAGAATTTTTTTTTTTTCAAAAACAAATGAGAGTCAAGCTTTTAAAATAATTACCGCTTTATTAATATTAGAAATTCTGGGTTAAAGTGACTATTAAATTAACATTCAGTTATAATTGTGCGTTTATTTTAACGCATTTAAAATATGGCATATAAACCCATTTTTTAAGTGGAGGGAAAACACTAATGCTTTCGTGGAGATATCGTTCTCCCGTATGGGCCTAGCAAGTACCTTCGGGGCTCGAGTACCTTATGCTTTCGTAAGGATATCGTTCCTTCGTACGAGCATAAGCGAATGGGTCCCCCTGAATTGAACCCGGTTGAAAGGAGCCTATAATGGGTGATGATCGGGGGCCTTGCTACCCTTAGTAGGGGACAGCAAGGACAATTCGAGTACCTCCTAGCACCAACACTGCATGTAGAGAACATAGAAACCCACCCTGTTAGAGCCATGCGGATAACCTTAGGTGTTTTGGACTAGATAATAGGGTCGTTTTGTTTATTTACCTTATTTAATTTGTCCTTTTATTTATGTATTTATTATTTTTATGCGGTACTAACTCATTTCTTTTTGTGTTTTATTTTATTTTTACACATATTTTTGTTGCATTACCATTGCATCCACATTACATAGAGGCGTTGATTCAAGTGGTTTGCCCGATTAGAAAATCTTTCATCATGGAAAAAAGGTGTCTTAGGAAGGACAGCATCGATCCAGTCGCGTGACATCGGTCAGAGATTACTCAACAGATCCGACGTAACAATTTGCCGAACAAGCGTGTAGTGCCAAAGTATACACACGAGACCTTGATGGTGGACATACAACGAGCTACAAGGTGTGTGAATGACTTAGCTACCGAAGCCCGCGACTCTCCGACCTTTCAAACCCCTGGACATGGAAGAAGCACCAAGGTTTATCAAGTTGCTCAGAGCTATCGAGGAGCTAGGAGGTAGAGCTAGGGATTATGTGTAGAACTTTATTTTGTAATTAAGACTTTGTAATAGACTCTTTTTGTAATAGGGACTCATTTTGTAATATGGATCTTTTTGTAATCTGGACCCTTTAATTCCCATGAAAGTCGTTGAAATGGTGATTACCAATGAATCAACGCCTTTATTTGCATTCATGTTGCATATCATGACATGGTGTTGATTCAAGAACAGTTCATTAAAAGGCTTTCAAAATAGAAAAAGTCTACTTCACGGAAACGATAATATTACAAAGATCAAGTTAGGCGAGCAAAGACCAATCACGAAAGAAGACGATGCGACAATAAGGCACGCGTCGACGCAGAAAATTCATCGGGGCACATAAAAACCCCAATTTTAAATCTTCAAATTTGACCATTTTTAAAATTCTCAGATTTTAATTTAACTCATTAAGAAACCAAAAAAGAAAAAAATTGAAAATATTATTATTTTGCTTTGAAACTTCTTCTCTCATAAAACTTTCAGAATAATAATAATAACAAAAAGAAACCTAAAAGTTTCATTTTTAAGTAAGTTAAAATTTTTGATAATAAAAATGGGGAAATTTTTTAACCAAATGATCTTTGAGAATTTTAATTTAAACCCTAAATTTTTTTAAAGTACTCCCTTAGGGCCGATAGAATCCATCCCTGTTTAGACGTATTATTCGTTTGCACCCAGAAAAGATCTTATCTGCATTATGCCTGCACTTGTTGATGTCATTTTTAGAAGCCACAAAAATAAAGATCATGACGTCACGAGTCCATAGAATAAGAAGAGAAGACGAAGTCATTCATCATCCTGAAGACGACGTCGAGACGTGGAGCACAAGTTTTGCTTCCCGAAGTCAAGATCTCCAGAAGGAAGCTAACTGTCACCTGTAATTCATTATTAGTTTCTTACAACCAGACATTTTTCTATTGATTGAAAGTCTTTTAAGGACTGTTCGAGAATCAACACCGCATTTGCATTCATGCATTGCATTGCATTGCATTACATTGTACAATCATGACATATTTTACATAACACTATCACTACCTTGAATAAAATTTTTAGGGGGTAATCCAAATAACAATTAGAGTTTTATCATGAATAAAAGAATTGAAGACATTCAAAAATCCAGATCCGAGCAGTTAAAAGATGGGCTCGAGGAAAAAAGAGAAAACAAGAAGTTTGATGTCTTTAATGCAAGAAAACTCTGTTTGAACCCTGGGTTGGTCGTTCCTCCGAATTCCAAAGATTCTCAGATTTGCACATGATAAATGAAAAGATGCCCCAAGATTCATGTGACCATATTCTGCAAAAAAAGATGGGGGGCTACATTGAAAATTACCGATCCACTACTTCCCCGACAGTCTACCAGGACCTACCGTGATATGATGTGCTTTGGACCTAGCACTAAGTCGTCGGTATCTCTAGGGTACGAAGATGAAACCTGATGAAAGCTTCAAGGAATGTGCTTTGAGGTGTCTGTGTTTAGTGACCCAAGTGCAACCCCCGTAGATGAAGAGGAAATTGACTTCTATGCCATCTTTTATATTTATTCTTTAATAAGATACTCGAGAAAATGAAGGTCAGCTTTGAGGACTTAATGACAGTCAGAGCGAGAAACAAACATGCACTCCGGGACCTTAGTTTAAAGACCAGACCTGCCTAGGAGCAAAAGGAAACAGAGAGATAAATGTGTATCACTTTCAAAACATTGAGGCACTGGGGCATGATACTAAGAAATTTGGGGTCGTTAAAAAGTTAAGAAGCTGGTCGATAAGGGAATCGTGACAAGATAGTCATCAAGCGATGGAAAAACAAGAGAAGAGGCAAGCCTACACTACCTTAGAAGGGGCAGAATGAGTTAGTACCCTGGAGACAATCCAAAGGTCCCTACGGTTTTCTCATCATTTCACAAAGAAATTCTCAACAAAAAAATCATTGTTTATTAGAATTAAAAATCACATTTCCATTTAGAAAAGCATTTTTACATTCTTGATTCTTTAAACATTTCATTTTTATGGGGTAGTTTTCCCATATGCATAAACACACATTTTTGAATGGACATATGTATATACCATTTCTATACCAGGTCCTCGAATTTTGAATGCAACAGTACATTTGCTTCAAACCCAAATATCAACTCTAAGTTGCATATATTTAGAAGAGATTGAATGTTGTGGTGATACTGTAAATGTGAGTATCTGCTAGTTTACTTAGGCCAACAGAGGAACAAATGCGAGTGTTTAGACAATGGGCAGTTCCCATTTTAGGAATTTATCTTCTTAGGCGCTTGTCGTTTAAGATCCTTGAAACGAAAGTTGACCCTAAACCTCTACCCCCTGAAGGCATTCTCAGGATTCTTTTACTTTACCAGAAGACACAGATGAGACTATACAGATTGGATATGAAGATCAGAAATCACCAGAAGAACGTGGTTGAAAACATGGATATGTCCAAACGAAAAACCAAAAAAAAAAAGATCAGAAGGCCGAAGCAATCCAGATCGAGTAAATATCAGAAGAGCTGTAGAGAGGCAATTAACTCCGAGTGGAAGATCGCATCAATACCCAATATAGATCCGTGTTGATTCAAGGATACATTCATAGACTCGAATAAGAAGAAAGAGATTCAATGCTAAAAACCCAGAATGAACAGTCTAAAAAAAGAAAAAAAGAGAGAAATGAAGAATACAGTCTATGCTTCACACACAGATCAAACAATACAAGAACGAGACTTCAACTATGTGCAAGAGACATAAGGAATCCACATTTCACGTAAATATCAGTTTTGAAAATTAGTATAGAAGCTCGAATTGAAGCCAAGTCAAGACAAGTCGGCCCGAAGATTTCCAATTTTGAAAAAGGAAATGACCTCTAGGGTGAAAACCCAAAAATGGGCAGTCTAGAGTGATCCTGAAAATGAAGAAAAAGAGTAGTCTGCCTGAGCATGCTGGCATCAATATCCAGCCAAAATACATTGATCCGAAGGTACAAAAGAAGGAAGTGACCTCTAGGGTGAAAACCCAAAAATGGGCAGTCTAGAGCGATCCAAGAGAAAAAGTGAAAAAGAAGAAAAGAAAAAAGAAAAAAGAAAGAATAACATTTCATCTGGGCGGGCCAATCACAAGAATTCCCAGAAATGTATTCATAGTCCTTCATTCAAGAAATCTCAGTTTCGAGGAGTTTTGGAGGATCAAACATTCTTGAACAGAAAACGAACATCAGTATATAGCCAGAATGCAAAGCAGCATACAATAAAAAGAAAGGAAATGAACTCTAGGGTGAAAACCTGAAAACGGGCAGTCTAGAGTGATCCAAAAAAAAAGAGAATGAATAATGGGCATATCCAAGTTACACAAGTACAGAAATATTGTTTCATTTAACCATAAACCAAAGGCCTACATTACAAGCCCCAAAGACCATTCTGGTCATCCATAGATATCCAAGTTGAATGAGAATGTCTTCAGATTTCATTCCGCCTATAAGGGTTAACTTTTCTTCAAGGAACGTCAAACTTCGAAGTGCTTGATCGACACCCAAATGAGGGAAGGATGGGGCATGGTGAGATAGTGAGATTAAGAAAGCCACCTTAAACGGGGTAGAAACTAGGTAGGGTTGTTCCTCTCAAAAGCCCATTAGACTAGAAGAAACTATACATTGGCATATATCTCCACAATGGTCAAGATCTTCTAAATAGGCGCTTCATTAGAGTTGATCTCTGGCAACTTGAAACAGATGCGCTATGGTGTTTGATATTTCGGGGGCAAACATGTTTTAAAAGGTTTGGCATTTTCTCCCAAAGTTTTGATGTTTACCATTTCCCCCAAACATTAGTTTTTAAAAATGTTTGGCAATACACGTCGAGTTTTGTTTACCATTCTCCAAGCATTGTTTTATAAAAAATGTTTGGTCCTTAGAAAAAGAAGAAGAAAAGAAAAAGATGTTTACAATTTGCTCCAAACAATGTTTTCAAAATGTTTGGTATCCCCTCCAAGTTGTGATTTTCAAAATGACTATTATCTTTTCAAACAATCATTATTTTTTGAAATATACACAAGTAAATTGCCTTTTACTTTATTTTAAAAATGAATGATGATGAGATTTAAAGCATAGGGACCGAGAGTTAGTTCCCGTCGAAATGCTGCGAGAAGATCAAGGAAGAGCTCAAGGGATTGAAGCATTTTGGCTCACCCTGGTGACTAGAAATAGATCAAGGCTCTATATGATAGGCCAGAAAATTCAAAGCAGTGGAGCCCGTGGTTGAATGGGGCAACACCAAGCCAAGAAGATGACAAGGGTTCTTATAAGAATAATATAAGAACCAGAAGATCATTTATGATGGCGGGTGATAACTCTAAAGACAAGAAAGCCTTTCGCACAAAAAGGTTTAAAAGCATGTTCAAATGAGGATTTAAGAGCATACAGAAAGCAGTAAAGAGATGAAGAGATCTGAGGAACGACCTTTCAGGGTGTAATACTTTAGAACAAAAAGGCTAAAAGAAAAAGGAAATGAGAAGAGAAAATAAAAGAAAAGAAAGAAACCTTTACGTTGCATGCATCATATAGATAGGGGCATGTCAATTTTTGCTTATTTTGGACAAGTACCTGAAGAATTATCAAAGAACATTAAGAAGTGGATTTCATTGAAGAAAGTTTGGCAAAGAACATTAAGAAGTGGATTTCATTGAAGAAAGTTTGGTGGCCATTTTCGGCGTGAGTCCCTAAATTTGAAGAAGTTTTGGCGGCCATTTTCGGCGCGAGTCCCTAAATTTGAAGAAGTTTTGGCGGCCATTTTCGGCGCGAGTCCCTAAATTTGAAGAAGTTTCGGCAGCCACCTTCGGCGTGAGTCCCTAAAATTGGAAGATTGGTAGCCATTTTCAGCGTGAATCCCCGAATCTGAAGAGACATCGATGGCCATCGTGGTGTGAATCCCAAATGAGAAGACAGTGTTTTCATATACAAAAGACATATGTTTCCAAGCTCCAGAGAGAGGTTCTATATAGGAAGAATCCTCCGCTCTGAGGCTTCAGAAGCTGGAAGTTCTATATAGGAAGGACTAACAGCTCCAGGGTGAAGACTAGCAGTTCTATATAGGAAGGACTCCCAGTCGAAGGAATTCACCCATGACACACAAGATTATATAGGAAATCTTGTTGTGTCAAAAGCGAAGAGTTCTATATAGGAAGGGCTCCGAGCTTCAATGTCTTAGGGTGAAAGGTTCTATATAGGAAGAACCTGTAGCTTTGAGATTTCAAACGCCAAAAGTTCTATATAGGAAGGACTGGCGGCTCCAGGGTTTGAAGACTAGCAGTTCTATATAGGAGAAACTCCCAGTCGGAAGAATCCATCAGCGACGCAGAAGGTTTTATATAGGAGAAACCAGCGTTGAAGGCGAAGAGTTCTATATAGGAAGGACTCCAAGCTATACCGTCTCAAAATGGAAAGTTCTATATAGGAAGGACTGACAACTCCGGGGTTTGAAGACTAGCGATTTCTATATAGGAGGAACTCCCGGTCGGAAGAATCCATCGATGACGCAAAAGGCTTTATATAGGAGAAACCAGCGTTGAAGGCGAAGAGTTCTATATAGGAAGGACTCCAAGCTGCACCGTCTCAAAATGAAAAGTTCTATATAGGAAGGACCGACAACTCCGGGGTTTGAAGACTAGCAGTTCTATATAGGAGGAACTCCCGGAAGGAAGAATCCATCGCTGACGCAGAAGGTTTTATATAGGAGAAACCAGCGTTGAAGGCGAAGAGTTCTATATAGGAAGGACTCAAGCTGCACCGTCTCGAATGAAAGGTTCTATATAGGAGGGACTCATAACTCGAGGCTTGAGTGAAGGGTTCTATGTCGAAAGAGCCTATAACTCCAAGATCGGAAGGTGACGAAGCTCTATAGGAAGAACTTACGAGCCTGAAGATTCAGCTAAGGAAGAGCGGATAGTTCGAGAAGAACACGTGATTCGAAGCCAAAGACAAGAAAGTAGGTAAAAAATGAGTGCTTTTGATCTTTGCTTTGTCCTCGTTTCACAAGAACAAGCAAAGAGGGCAAATGTAATCACTCATTTTTATCGGGTTTTAGTGTTATTAGTGTTATTATAATAATAAAATTATTAATATAAAAAATCAAAATATATATATATATATATTAAAAAAAAGGAAGAAAATTGCGTGGAGCGAGGTGCTCCACGTCACCCTTAACCCATCCTTTTTAGCCTATAAATAGGCACCCCATTTGAAAGCAATTCCACGCCCAAAATTGAAGAGAAATTGGCAATTGAATTGCCATCAATTCATAGGGGCATGCCGGGGTTGGGGGCAGTGCCCTCAACCCCAGTTGGTTCGATCCAACATTCGATCGGGGTCTTATTTTAGGTCCGATCTAGTTAATATTTTTTGAGGGGTCGCGGTAGATCTCGGTGGGGTTCGGCTTAAATCGCTCGAGCTCCTAGTTAGGTATATTTTCTTCCCTTTTTATTAGTGTTGTAATTTTTATAATTTAATGAAGTATTAGTTATTTTAAAATTGTGGTCTTATTTTTTATTTTGTATGTTTATGTTTTAGATTAATATTTAATATGTTTTAAATTTGTGTTTTATATTAATATTTTATTTATGTTAGATATGTTTTTATTTATGAGTTAGATTAATATTTATGTATGTATGTTTTAGAATAGTATTTTATGTTGAATTTGTTTTTATGTTAGATTAATATTTATGAATATTAGTATTTTGTTTATTCTAGATATGTTTTTATTTATGAGTTAGATTAATATGTATATATGTATGTTTTAGTTTAGCATTTTATTTATGTTAGATTAGTATTATGTTATGTTAATATTTATTGCATTTAAATTATTTGTCATGTTTTATATTTTGCCCACTAAGATTGCATATCGAGATATAAATTGTCAATGTGGTGCCCTTTTATCCGAGCGTAAACGGGGCGATGACGAGCGTAGTGATAGTGGTTGGGCGTTTATTCTCGGATAACGGGGCCTTAAAATTTATTCGCAATTATGACCAAATTTTAAAATAATCGCTCACTTTAATCCGAAAATCCAATATTAATAAAGCGGTAATTATTAAAGTACCAATTTTGGGCGGTGTGGGGGTGCTAATCCTTCCTCATCCGTAACCGACTCCCGAACCCAATCTTTTTTAATCTCTGGTTTTATGGTGTCCGGCCTACCTAAGTGGCCGGTGGTGACTCCATTTTAATGTGGTTTCTTTTAAAACCCCACGGAATAAATATTTTATATAAAAAATCACAAACACCCTTTCTCAACACCTTCGAAAAACCTCGTTTTTTTAGCGATAAAAAAGACATCGCTACAGATGGCGACTCTGCTGGGGAGAATTTTTTTTTTTTCAAAAACAAATGAGAGTCAAGCTTTTAAAATAATTACCGCTTTATTAATATTAGAAATTCTGGGTTAAAGTGACTATTAAATTAACATTCAGTTATAATTGTGCGTTTATTTTAACGCATTTAAAATATGGCATATAAACCCATTTTTTAAGTGGAGGGAAAACACTAATGCTTTTCGTGGAGATATCGTTCTCCGTATGGGCCTAGCAAGTACCTTTCGGCTCGAGTACCTTATGCTTTAAAAGGATATCGCCTTCCTTCGACGAGCATAAGCGAATGGGTCCCCGAATTGAACCCGTTGAAAGGAGCCTATAATGGGTGATGATCGGGGCCTTGCTACCCTTAGTAGGGGACAGCAAGGACAATTCGAGTACCTCCTAGCACCAACACCGCATGTAGAGAACATAGAAACCCACCCCGTTAGAGCCATGCGGATAACCTTAGGTGTTTTGGACTAGATAATAGGTCGTTTTGTTTATTTACCTTATTTAATTTGTCCTTTTATTTATGTATTTATTATTTTTATCCGGTACTAACTCATTTCTTTTGTGTTTTATTTTATTTTTACACATATTTTTGTTGCATTACCATTGCATCCACATTACATAGAGGCGTTGATTCAAGTGGTTTGCCCGATTAGAAAATCTTTCATCATGGAAAAAGGTGTCTTAGGAAGGACAAAGATCGATCCAATCGCGTGACATCGGTCGAGATTACTCAATGTATCCGACGTAACAATTTGCGAACAAGCGTGTAGTGCCAAAGTATACACACGAGACCTTGATGGTGGACATACAACGAGCTACAAGGTGTGTGAATGACTTAGCTACCGAAGCCGCGACTCTCCGACCTTCGTAACCCCGGACATGGAAGAAGCACCAAGGTTTATCAAGTTGCTCGTGAGCTATCGAGGAGCTAGGAGGTAGAGCTAGGGATTATGTGTAGAACTTTATTTTGTAATTAAGACTTTGTAATAGACTCTTTTTGTAATAGGGACTCATTTTGTAATATGGATCTTTTTGTAATCTGGACCCTTTAATTCCCATGAAAGTCGCTTCAAAATGGTGATTACAAATGGAATCAACGCCTTTATTTGCATTCATGTTGCATATCATGACATGGTGTTGATTCAAGAACAGTTCATTAAAAGGCTTTCAAAATAGAAAAAGTCTACTTCACGGAACGATAATATTACAAAGATCAAGTTAGGCCGAGCAAAGACCAATCACGAAAGAAGACGGATGCGACAATAAGGCACGTGCGACGAAAAAATTCAATCGAGGGCATAAAACCCCAATTTTAAATCTTCAAATTTGACCATTTTTAAAATTCTCGATTTTAATTTAACTCATTAAGAAACCAAAAAAAAAAATTGAAAATATTATTATTTTGCTTTGAAACTTCTTCTCTCATAAAACTTTCGAATAATAATAATAACAAAAAGAAACCTAAAAGTTTCATTTTTAAGTAAGTTAAAATTTTTGATAATAAAAATGGGGAAATTTTTTAACCAAATGATCTTTGAGAATTTTAATTTAAACCCTAAATTTTTTTAAAGTACTCCCTTAGGGCCGATAGAATCCATCCCTGTTTAGACGTATTATTCGTTTGCACCCAGAAAAGATCTTATCTGCATTATGCCTGCACTTGTTGATGTCATTTTTAGAAGCCACAAAAATAAAGATCATGACGTCACGAGTCCATAGAATAAGAAGAGAAGACGAAGTCATTCATCATCCTGAAGACGACGTCGAGACGTGGAGCACAAGTTTTGCTTCCCGAAGTCAAGATCTCGGAAGGAAGCTAATCACACCGTAATTCATTATTAGTTTCTTACAACCAGACATTTTTCTATTGATTGAAAGTCTTTTAAGGACTGTTCGAGAATCAACACCGCATTTGCATTCATGCATTGCATTGCATTGCATTACATTGTACAATCATGACATATTTTACATAACACTATCACTACCTTGAATAAAATTTTTAGGGGGTAATCCAAATAACAATTAGAGTTTTATCATGAATAAAAGAATTGAAGACATTCAAAAATCCAGATCCGAGCAGTTAAAAGATGGGCTCGAGGAAAAAAGAGAAAACAAGAAGTTTGATGTCTTTAATGCAAGAAAACTCTGTTTGAACCCTGGGTTGGTCGTTCCTCCGAATTCCAAAGATTCTCAGATTTGCACATGATAAATGAAAAGATGCCCCAAGATTCATGTGACCATATTCTGCAAAAAAAGATGGGGGGCTACATTGAAAATTACCGATCCACTACTTCCCCGACAGTCTACCAGGACCTACCGTGATATGATGTGCTTTGGACCTAGCACTAAGTCGTCGGTATCTCTAGGGTACGAAGATGAAACCTGATGAAAGCTTCAAGGAATGTGCTTTGAGGTGTCTGTGTTTAGTGACCCAAGTGCAACCCCCGTAGATGAAGAGGAAATTGACTTCTATGCCATCTTTTATATTTATTCTTTAATAAGATACTCGAGAAAATGAAGGTCAGCTTTGAGGACTTAATGACAGTCAGAGCGAGAAACAAACATGCACTCCGGGACCTTAGTTTAAAGACCACACACTTTAGGAGCAAAAGGAAACAGAGAGATAAATGTGTATCACTTTCAAAACATTGAGGCACTGGGGCATGATACTAAGAAATTTGGGGTCGTTAAAAAGTTAAGAAGCTGGTCGATAAGGGAATCGTGACAAGATAGTCATCAAGCGATGGAAAAACAAGAGAAGAGGCAAGCCTACACTACCTTAGAAGGGGCAGAATGAGTTAGTACCCTGGAGACAATCCAAAGGTCCCTACGGTTTTCTCATCATTTCACAAAGAAATTCTCAACAAAAAAATCATTGTTTATTAGAATTAAAAATCACATTTCCATTTAGAAAAGCATTTTTACATTCTTGATTCTTTAAACATTTCATTTTTATGGGGTAGTTTTCCCATATGCATAAACACACATTTTTGAATGGACATATGTATATACCATTTCTATACCAGGTCCTCGAATTTTGAATGCAACAGTACATTTGCTTCAAACCCAAATATCAACTCTAAGTTGCATATATTTAGAAGAGATTGAATGTTGTGGTGATACTGTAAATGTGAGTATCTGCTAGTTTACTTAGGCCAACAGAGGAACAAATGCGAGTGTTTAGACAATGGGCAGTTCCCATTTTAGGAATTTATCTTCTTAGGCGCTTGTCGTTTAAGATCCTTGAAACGAAAGTTGACCCTAAACCTCTACCCCCTGAAGGCATTCTCAGGATTCTTTTACTTTACCGTAAGACACAGATGAGACTATCTGATTGGATATGAAGATCGAAATCACCCGGAAAGAACGTGGTTGAAAACATGGATATGTCCAAACGAAAAACCAAAAAAAAAAAATGATCGAAGGCCAAGCAATCCAGATCGAGTAAATATCAGAAGAGCTGTAGAGAGGCAATTAACTCCGAGTGGAAGATCGCATCAATACCCAATATAGATCCGTGTTGATTCAAGGATACATTCATAGACTCGAATAAGAAGAAAGAGATTCAATGCTAAAAACCCGAAATGAAAAAAAAAAAAAAAAAAAAAGAGAGAAATGAAGAATACAAATCTATGCTTCACACACAGATCAAACAATACAAGAACGAGACTTCAACTATGTGCAAGAGACATAAGGAATCCACATTTCACGTAAATATCAGTTTTGAAAATTAGTATAGAAGCTCGAATTGAAGCCAAGTCAAGACAAGTCGGCCCAAGATTTCCAATTTTGAAAAGGAAATGACCTCTAGGGTGAAAACCCAAAAATGGGCAGTCTAGAGTGATCCTGAAAATGAAGAAAAAGAGTAGTCTGCCTGAGCATGCTGGCATCAATATCCAGCCAAAATACATTGATCCGAAGGTACAAAAGAAGGAAGTGACCTCTAGGGTGAAAACCCAAAAATGGGCAAATGAGCGATCCAAGAGAAAAAGTGAAAAAGAAGAAAAGAAAAAGAAAAAGAAAGAATAACATTTCATCCAAGCGGGCCAATCACAAGAATTCCCGAAATGTATTCATAGTCCTTCATTCAAGAAATCTCAGTTTGAGGAGTTTTGGAGGATCAAACATTCTTGAACAGAAACGAACATCAAGATATAGCCGTAATGCAAAGCAAAGATACAATAAAAAGAAAGGAAATGAACTCTAGGGTGAAAACACAAAACGGGCAATCTAGAGTGATCCAAAAAAAAAAAAGAGAATGAATAATGGGCATATCCAAGTTACACAAGTACAGAAATATTGTTTCATTTAACCATAAACCAAAGGCCTACATTACAAGCCCCAAAGACCATTACTGTCATCCATAGATATCCAAGTTGAATGAGAATGTCTTGATTTCATTCCGCCTATAAGGGTTAACTTTTTCTTCAAGGAACGTCAAACTTGAAGTGCTTGATCGACACCCAAATGAGGGAAGGATGGGGCATGGTGAGATAGTGAGATTAAGAGAGCCACCTTAAACGGGGTAGAAACTAGGTAGGGTTGTTCCTCTCAAAAAGCCCATTAGACTAGAAGAAACTATACATTGGCATATATCTCCACAATGGTCAAGATCTTCTAAATAGGCGCTTCATTAGAGTTGATCTCTGCAACTTGAAACAGATGCGCTATGGTGTTTGATATTTCGGGGCAAACATGTTTTAAAAGGTTTGGCATTTTCTCCCAAAGTTTTGATGTTTACCATTTCCCCCAAACATTAGTTTTTAAAAATGTTTGGCAATACACGTCGAGTTTTGTTTACCATTCTCAAGCATTGTTTTATAAAAAATGTTTGGTCCTTAGAAAAAGAAGAAGAAAAAGAAAAAGATGTTTACAATTTGCTCCAAACAATGTTTTCAAAATGTTTGGTATCCCCTCCAAGTTGTGATTTTCAAAATGACTATTATCTTTTCAAACAATCATTATTTTTTGAAATATACACAAGTAAATTGCCTTTTACTTTATTTTAAAAATGAATGATGATGAGATTTAAAGCATAGGGACCGAGAGTTAGTTCCGTCGAAATGCTGCGAGAAGATCAAGGAAGAGCTCAAGGGATTGAAGCATTTTGGCTCACCCGTGACTAGAAATAGATCAAGGCTCTATATGATAGGCCGAAAATTCAAAGCAAGTGGAGCCCGTGGTTGAATGGGGCAACACCAAGCCAAGAAGATGACAAGGGTTCTTATAAGAATAATATAAGAACCAAAGATCATTTATGATGGCGGGTGATAACTCTAAAGACAAGAAAGCCTTTCGCACAAAAAGGTTTAAAAGCATGTTCAAATGAGGATTTAAGAGCATACTGAAAAGCGATAAAGAGATGAAGAGATCCGAGGAACGACCTTTCAGGTGTAAATACTTTAGAACAAAAAAGGCTAAAAGAAAAGGAAATGAGAAGAGAAAATAAAAGAAAAGAAAGAAACCTTTACGTTGCATGCATCATATAGATAGGGGCATGTCAATTTTTGCTTATTTTGGACAAGTACACAAGAATTATCAAAGAACATTAAGAAGTGGATTTCATTGAAGAAAGTTTGGCAAAGAACATTAAGAAGTGGATTTCATTGAAGAAAGTTTGGTGGCCATTTTCGGCGTGAGTCCCTAAATTTGAAGAAGTTTTGGCGGCCATTTTCGTGAGTCCCTAAATTTGAAGAAGTTTTGGCGGCCATTTTCGTAGTGAGTCCCTAAATTTGAAGAAGTTTCAGCAGCCACCTTCTTCGTGAGTCCCTAAAATTGGAAGATTGGTAGCCATTTTCAGCGTGAATCCCGAATCAAAGAGACATCGATGGCCATCGTGGTGTGAATCCCAAATGAGAAGACAAGTGTTTTCATATACAAAAGACATATGTTTCCAAGCTCCGGAGAGAGGTTCTATATAGGAAGAATCCTCCGCTCTGAGGCTTGTGGTCGGAAGTTCTATATAGGAAGGACTAACAGCTCGGGGGTGAAGACTAGCAGTTCTATATAGGAAGGACTCCCGGTCGAAGGAATTCACCCATGACACACAAGATTATATAGAAATCTTGTTGTGTCAAAAGCGAAAAGTTCTATATAGGAAGGGCTCCGAGCTTCAATGTCTTAGGTGAAAAAGGTTCTATATAGGAAGAACTCAGTAGCTTTGAGATTTCAAACGCCAAAAGTTCTATATAGGAAGGATCATGGCTCTCGGGGTTTGAAGACTAGCAGTTCTATATAGGAGAAACTCCCGATCGGAAGAATCCATCAGCGACGCGAGAAGGTTTTATATAGGAGAAACCAGCGTTGAAGGCGAAGAGTTCTATATAGGAAGGACTCCAAGCTATACCGTCTCAAAATGGAAAGTTCTATATAGGAAGGACTCGACAACTCCAGGGTTTGAAGACTAGCGATTCTATATAGGAGGAACTCCCGATCGGAAGAATCCATCGATGACGCAAAAGGCTTTATATAGGAGAAACCAGCGTTGAAGGCGAAAGAGTTCTATATAGGAAGGACTCCAAGCCGCACTGTCTCAAAATGAAAAGTTCTATATAGGAAGGACCGACAACTCCGTGGTTTGAAGACTAGCAGTTCTATATAGGAGGAACTCCCGATCGGAAGAATCCATCGATGACGAAGGTTTTATATAGGAGAAACCAGCGTTGAAGGCGAAGAGTTCTATATAGGAAGGACTCCAAGCTGCACCGCCTCGTAATGAAAGGTTCTATATAGGAGGGACTCATAACTCGAGGCTTGAGTGAAGGGTTCTATGTCGAAAGAGCCTATAACTCCAAGATCGGAAGGTGACGAAGCTCTATATAGGAAGAACTTACGAGCCTGAAGATTCAGCTAAGGAAGAGCGGATAGTTCCAGAAGAACACGTGATTCCGAAGCCAAAGACAAGAAAGTAGGTAAAAAATGAGTGCTTTTGATCTTTGCTTTGTCCTCGTTTCACAAGAACAAGCAAAGAGGGGCAACTGTAATCACTCATTTTTTATCGGGTTTTAGTGTTATTAGTGTTATTATAATAATAAAATTATTAATATAAAAAATCAAAATATATATATATATATATTAAAAAAAAGGAAGAAAATTGCGTGGAGCAGGGTGCTCCACGTCACCCTTAACCCATCCTTTTAGCCTATAAATAGGCACCCCATTTGGAAAGCAATTCCACGCCCAAAATTGAAGAGAAATTGGCAATTGAATTGCCATCAATTCATAGGGGCATGCCGGGGTTGGGGGCAGTGCCCTCAACCCCAGTTGGTTCGATCCAACATTCGATCGGGGTCTTATTTTAGGTCCGATCTAGTTAATATTTTTTGAGGGGTCGCGGTAGATCTCGGTGGGGTTCGTCGTTCGAGCTCCTAGTTAGGTATATTTTCTTCCCTTTTTTATTAGTGTTGTAATTTTTATAATTTAATGAAGTATTAGTTATTTTAAAATTGTGGTCTTATTTTTTATTTTGTATGTTTATGTTTTAGATTAATATTTAATATGTTTTAAATTTGTGTTTTATATTAATATTTTATTTATGTTAGATATGTTTTTATTTATGAGTTAGATTAATATTTATGTATGTATGTTTTAGAATAGTATTTTATGTTGAATTTGTTTTTATGTTAGATTAATATTTATGAATATTAGTATTTTGTTTATGCTAGATATGTTTTTATTTATGAGTTAGATTAATATGTATATATGTATGTTTTAGTTTAGCATTTTATTTATGTTAGATAAGTATTCTGTTATGTTAATATTTATTGCATTTAAATTATTTGCCATGTTTTATATTTTGCCCACTAAGATTGCATATCGAGATATAAATTGTCAATGTGGTGCCCTTTTATCCGAGCGTAAACGGGGCCAGTATCAGGCATAGTGATAGTGGTTGGGCGTTTATTCTCGGATAACGGGGGCCTTAAAATTTATTCGCAATTATGACCGAATTTTAAAATAATCGTCACTTTAATCCGGAAAATCCAATATTAATAAAGCGGTAATTATTAAAGTACAAATTTTGGGCGGTGTGGGGGTGCTAATCCTTCCCCATCCGTAACCGACTCCCGAACTCAATCTTTTTGAATCTCTGGTTTTATGGTGTCCGGCCTACCTAAGTGGCCGGTGGCGACTCCATTTTAATGTGGTTTCTTTTAAAACCCCACGGAATAAATATTTTATATAAAAAAATCACAAACACCTTTCAAAAACACTTCGAAAAAGGGACATTTTTATTTAGCGATGAGAAAAAAGGACATCGCTACAATATATGTTTTTTATGCTATGTGTTTTTGTTTTTTTATGCAAGTGGAAAATGGAATACCTCTTAAAGGTTCTGCCTTTTTTGTATTTGATTTTTACCAAAATCTGAATCTCTTACATCTGGTCTTAGGGTTTCATTCTTATACCTTGATATTACATAAATTTGGAAAAATAACAAAAACCTCATAAAAATGTTATTGGTTGCTTTTTATGAGTTTTGAAATATGTTATGAAATTGTTGGCTAATCCCATATGCTTGTCGATAATGCATCTGACATTGGTCATTTTGTGTTTCTTTGCATATCGTGGTTGCTCGAAGGTGGAGGGGACCAGAGGGAGAACCGACTTAGGGAGCAGGGTTTTGGCGTGGCTAAACAATGGTGACATGGTGTTTGGCCATTGGTTCTTCTTGCCGACGTGGAGGTGAAGCTGGAGAGGTGCGCATGGCTAAACAATGTATTATTATTTTTTGTGTTTTTGTAAATGGACTGACAATAAACTTTTTGGGCTTTAATTATTTATTTAATTGGGCTTCATTATTTAATTATGTTATGCATTAATATTTCTTTTTGGGTTTTTGTTCAATAATAATAATAATAATAATAATAATAATGTAGTATGCAATATAATATATAATATAATAATAATAATAAGTGGTAACAATAATAGTAATATAATTAGTATAATATACTAATATGATAATATAATGATAAATAATAATAATAATAATAATATATAATACTAACAAAAAATAAAGAGTGATAATAATTTACAATTGAAAACCAAATAAAACCAATACTGTTAGTAGTATTTTGGGGTTTTTCATAATGATAATATTTTTTGGTTTAATAAATAATGATTATAATATTAATATTTAAAATGTAGTAATTAAAGCCCATTATTCACAAAAAAAATTTAAATGGGTTAATACCCCGAATAAAATTAGTGATTACAGCTAGCAATATCGAATCCAATAATTTATTATCATTGCCAAAATTAGGATGAGATACCTCAACTATAGGCTCTACAGGCACCACATATCTCACATCTTTTTCCTAATTTCATCGGCCTCTAGCGGCACAGATTCAAAGTCCACAAGACAGTCCACCAACGTCAAATCATTTAACAATTCCCGTCTATCCACGACTTGAGCATAGTCTACTCTCGGCATCATACCCATCTCTTCATCTATCATCCAATCGCCTAAACTCGTCGGAGCGTCAACAACCCGGTTATCTAAATGTTGTTGCTCATTTTATACTACATTCGAATGCCACATTAGAGACGCCCTCGTATCGACTTTTTTCCTCACTCGAAAGCCCCTGTTTGTAATAGTCTACATCGTCATCACAATTTTGTTCCACTAAATCCCCTTTAATATCTTCAGACTTCAAATCATCATCCTCACAATCATCCTCGGACCAACAAGACAATTCACAATTGGAACAAAGTTGAGACTTCAACAATATCTTAAATTTTACGACGCGAACCTGAAATGATAATCCCTCTTATTCTAATCGAAGTAGCTTCTCAATACGCTCTATTTGATCCATTTTAATTAGAATATATCCCCTTTCAAAGGAATTTGGTTCCAAATTTGAAGCGTCACATCTAATCAACACACCCTACCTTGAAGCTATATTAACAAATGTCCCACGCGACCACACATGCATTGGCAAACCACTAATCGACAACCAAACCCGATGATTCCCCTTATCAATTACAGGCTACCTATTCGTGACCTTAGAAAACCATTTATCCAAAGCTTTGTTCTCAAGTACAATCCGACGCTTATCCTCACTAGTGAACATCAATAAAATCCTTAACCCAGTAATACGCATAAATAAAAACCCAACTAATTCATCCTCCTTTAATTCACGAGCTAGAGTTACAATTTCTAGCGAGACTCGACACCATGCCATAGCACGGCACTGAAGAATCCCAATCTTATCATCTTTAATCCCTTGTATAATCCAATTGGTGCTCTACTTCCTTACATCATTCCCCCTGCTCGTAGACCTTACGCCCCCATATGTCACTCCCATTTTACGTAGCCAGAATGATTCCCTCTCACCTTTTGAGCCATCGATACACTAATTCGAGTCTCGTACAACCAAAAACCATGTAGCCTCTAGATGGCACGCAATGCATTCGTATGGTTTGCCACACTGACAAACCTAAAGCGCACTCTATCTTTCATTTGCTTTAACAAAATAAACATGTCCAGGACCTCCTCATAACGATCAAAAGACTGCCATAAACTTTGCCAGTGTAATCGATCAGAGATGTTCTTGACAAAGAGAGTCCACACTCTTGGATGATTTCCCCCACCACTCATAGAGCCTATCACATACGAAGAATTGAAACTGATCGACTCGGACATTTTCACAAACACCTTGGCCGCGCGATGTAGTTTTCTTCAAAGAACAAATATTTTCCACGCTTTTCTGAATCTTAGCCACCTATCACTTGTAAGCTAGGGTGAGGTTGATGAACGATTGTCCTTTCCTTTCCCAATGCATATGTTTAGTTTAAAGAATGGGAGAAAAAAATTTGCTCCTAATGGGTAATGAATACACAGTCTAAGGAAGAAAAGATGGTATCATTGACCCATATTTCTTTATAATTTTTATAATTTAGTCAAATATTTTAAATATAGTTATATTTTTTTTCAATTTAGCATCTCGAAGTGTCATAATTTTATAAAAAAAATGCCTGTAAAACCTGAAGCATCAGTTTATGGTGCCCTTATTGGAGCTTGTCAAATTCGCGAATACATCGATTTGGGCGCCATTGCTTCAATTTTGGGTTAAATATTTAAGACTAAATTGACCAAAAGTATAATTATATTCAAAATGTTGGACTAAATTATAAATATTATAAAGAAATAGAGGTTTATTTCTGGTTAAATAAATATTTTAAGGACTAAAATAAACAAAATAACATCATATTAAAAATATTGGACTAAATTATAGAAATTAGAATGAAATTGGGGTCAATTTTGGGTTAAATAAAGATTTTTAGGACTAAATTGAACAAAAATATCATTATATTTAAAATATTAGACTAAATTAAAAAATTAGAATGAAACCAAGGTTAGTTTCGAGTTAAATAAAGATTTTTAGACTAAATTGAACAAAAATATAATTACATTTAAAACATTTGAATAAATTATCAAAATTACAAAGAAATTGGGGTTAATTTTAGGTTAAATAATGATTTTTAGGACTAAATTGAACAAAAATATCATCATATTTAAAATATTGGACTAAATTAAAAAAATTAAAATGAAACTAAGTTTAGCTTCGAGTTAAATAAATATTTTTTGGACTAAATTGAACAAAAATATAATTACATTTAAAATATTTGACTAAATTATCAAAATTAGAAAGAAATTGGGGTTAATTTTGGGTTAAATAACGATTTTAGGACTAAATTGAACAAAAATATCACCATATTTAAAATATTGGAGTAAATTAAAAAATTAGAATGAAATTGAGGATAGTTTCAAGTTAATTAAAGATTTTTTTAGACTAAATTGAACAAAAATATAATTACATTTAAAATATTTGACTATATTATCAAAATTAGAAAGAAATTGGGGTTAATTTTGGGTTAAATAATGATTTTTAGGACTAAATTGAACAAAAATATCACCATATTTAAAATATTGGACTAAATTAAAAAATTAGAATGAAACCGAGGTTAATTTTGGGTTAAATAAAGACTTTTTGGACTAAATTGAACAAAAATATAATTACATTTAAAATATTTGACTAAATTAACAAAATTAGAAAGAAATTGGGGTTAATTTTGGGTTAAATAATGATTTTTAAGACTAAATTGAACAAAAATATCATCATATTTAAAATATTAGACTAAATGAAAAAATTAGAATGAAACCAAGGTTTGTTTCGAGTTAAATAAAGATTTTTAGGACTAAATTGAACAAAAATATAATAACATTTAAAATATTGACTAATTTATAAAAGTTTGGGTTAATTCGGGTTAAATAAAGAATTTTAGGACTAAATTAAACAAAAATAAAAAATTACAGATTTAGTGTGCAATTTACCCCTTAAAATAAGTCAACTGCTTTTTTTTTGTTTATTAGTGACATGTGGCTCGTTCTGATTGGTCTGTTAATTTTTTTAACGAGAGTTAACAACAGGGGGCAACTGAGGTCACGATTTAAAGTTTAGGGGGCAAAATGTCCCGAAAAATTCTTTAGGGGCTAATTCGTGAAAAAATGTATACTTTAGGGATCAAAGGAGTCATTAAGCCTATATAATATCTATGCAACTTCAATTCATATTTTTAACAAAAAAACTACTCTTTTTGCAATTTAATCCTTTAACTTTATATTTTATTCAATTGGGTCTTTCAATTGTAATTTTTGTAAATTCGTTCTTTTCATCAATTCATTGACTATTTTATACTTCCATCAATATATTGTCCTAAAAATTATTCTTTAAAAATAACATTCAAATTATATTTTAGAATTTTAGATGATATTTATTTTATTAAATAACATTATAAATCTTATTCACACATGTGAGAAAAGAATATGAAGATGTGTATATATGGATAGGATCCAATTACACTGTAAATTTTTTTAAGTTTTACACGTTTTTCGGATCTTTGGATCGATAAAACGGATGGATGAGATTAAACTAGAATATGTGAAGATTATTACTTAAAAAAAAGTAAGGAGTTAACCTCAGTCATCCGTTTCACCCATCCAACGATTCAAAAAACGTGTAAAACTTAAATGTTTTTATACTGTGTAACTGAATCCTAACCATATGTGTGTAATTGAAGAAAGTCATTTAAATTATAATCAATTTGTACTATAACATTTAAATAATTACGATTAAATTTGTACAAAAACTCGACAACTCGACTCGAATTTCATAAACTTAACTTGGATTGGAAAATTTTCAAATAAAATTTGAGTCATAAAATAAGATTCGCCAACTCAACCAACTATAAATTTTTTGACTTAACTCAATTAAATGCTCGTTTGTAAATATATACACACATTAACATATATAAAACTGAAAGCCTCACATACATGAGAAATTATTAGATAGACTCGGATTACCACGTCATTTACAGTCCTAGCCAATAATACTCATCTACCTTATTTTAACTTCTAAATAACTACCCTTATTTTTTTATATAAAAAAAATAAAAAATTATCTTAAAAAAATAACATAAAAAATATTATTAAATAAGTACATAATTTTTCCACGTACAAAAAAGACATAGCTGGAAGTGGGGGGTCTGGGCCTGAGGAACAAGATTTTGTGTAGCATGAGAAAAGAGTTTCAAAGTCTGACAATACACTGTAGAACAAGTGTGTTGTAATCAATAAGGTTGGTTTCTTCACGTCGAAGTAGAGACAGAAAGTAGAAGAAAGAGACAGGCATGAAGGATCAAAAGTTCGCAAAGAGAGAAGATATATCTGAGAAAAAGACTGGACCCCTTTCTTTTGTTTCTATTTAGATCCCACCTTTCACAACAAAGTTTTCATCTTTTTATCTCTTATTACCAAGCTTTTCCTTTTGCTTTCTGCAACACAACATGTTCGGTTTAGGTGTCTGGTTTGGAAAATGGTCTTAAACCACTCTAAACTCTAAACAACAAGTAGTATTGCATGGCGAACCATCACATTCCTTGTGCACATCTTCATGGGAATGGAATGAATGTTTCCACAAGTTTCATGTATGTAGTTTTCAATACAATCCTCTTAGTTTTTCCTCTTAAACAAACTGATCCCTTTTTTTATTTGCTTGTGTGTCAGCAACCAAAAGGGGTCCGTCTTTGATTTTAGAGAGCTAGAAGAAGATCATTGTTATGCAAGGAATTGAAGAAGCTAAAGCAAGTAAAGCTCCTTTTCTTTCTCACTTAATTTTCTGACGTTTGCTAAAGCTTTCGTTTCAACCAACAACTCTGCTACAGCTCCAAAGATAGAGAGGTTTGAATATGTATCTGTAGGGGTGGAAAGTAGGGGTTGGGGTTACCATATAGAGTAGAGTAATGATACCGAGGCGAAAACACTTGAATGGCATGAGCCTACAAACATAGAAAATCTCAACCTGAGCTGCCCATAACTGTTTAAAAGAGAGCTATTGCTTCCATCTTTGAAAAATTCCTCTGAGATTTTGCTTTTGGGATTCTTTGCAGCTTTATTAGCAGCAACAGGCAGAACTGCAGGAGCTACTTTGGAGATGTTCCCTTCTTGGCCTATGAGATTTCAGCAAACCCCTATAGTATAGTATCTTAAATCTTTTGTTGTTTTTTTACCATTGTTTGACCATGTATTTGGATAAAGATGGGGTTTGACAGTGGACGCGTTCTATAAAAGAAGAGGGTTTCATTTCATAACTAAGGTTTAAATGGGATTACTATTGTGTTAATTATGAATCAGGGGAGTTCAAAATCAGGAGGGGAAAGTACAGACTCAGGCTCAGCTTTGAACACACTTGAACCAGAATCTCCCATCAGTAGAAAGGCATATTCTTCTTCTTTTTCTTCATATCATCAGGCTTTTGACCAACACCATCTTCAGCAACAACAACAAGACATGGCAAGTGATCCCTCAACAACACTGAATCAATCATCAGCTGTCACTGCAAAACCTCACAAAGACAAGGTCCTTAAAACTACACTCATCATGTTTAAATTAGTAATTTTACACCCCCAATCCCCTTTTCTTTCCATACCCCAACTACTCAGGAAATTCTATAGTTGGTATCAGTTTTTGTCATTATTACTGTTTTGATCTCTCTTTTTTCCCTCTTTTCTCTCTCTACGATCAAATTCAAGGGTGCAGAGAAAATCAAAGGGTACAGAGTTTTTCTGATTCCTGAACGATTTTTTGTTGAATATCTGACATGAAAAAGAGATAAAAAGCTGTACGCTTTGAAAAGCAATGAGAATCAGCACTATATGTGTGTATATATATTGGTCTCTCTTTTTTTTTTGTCACTATAAAAGTATGACTCCCCCACTTCAGTCAATACCTATAATTCACGGATGAATTTCTTGTTTTTATCCTTTTAATATCAGTTTTGGAGTTAAGAGAAAAAACTCGCAAAAAATCTTTAAACCCTTAGCATAAACAATGGCCGATTTTGATGATTTTTGCTACCCTTATCACGTTCCTGATTACCTGTTAGAAGAACAAGAGTCGAATCACCATCAGCAATCTGGAACTCTTCCTAGAAATTTTGTGAGCTCTCTATGTTCTTTCAGAAGTTCTAAGAGTTGTTATTAACATCTATTTTTTTATATAATTTCTCTAAAAACAAGTTTCTGGTTTTGCTGTGTAAACTCGATGGTTTGTACTTTATAAAGTGTATTTCTTTTTTTCCAGTTTTCCAGCTTACCAAACAAGAGCCAAACCAAATGCTCTCATTTTCCTGACCAACTTCTTGTCTGTGCTTGATAAGAATCTTTTAAATCACCAACTACTATTTTGTATTTTATCCCTTTCTTTGTCTATTATAAATGGGTATATTTCACCTCGTTAAACATCTGCTAATACACACCATTTATTTCCAATGTTGCAGAAAAGGGCTTCAACTTCCGAGAAACAGCATGATGCCAAGGTTTTTTTTTTTTTTCCCTTTTTGGTTTCTTGGGTTCTTCTCGAATCATAAAAAGAACTTGTTTTTTGAGTTAAAATCTGTTTAAAATTGTTGGCTTTTCCAGACACTGAGGCGTTTAGCTCAAAACAGAGAAGCTGCAAGGAAAAGCCGTCTTAGAAAAAAGGTAACATCAAAACATTACATGCAAAAGAAAAAAAAAAAACATTTGCATGTAGTTTCTTACTTACGTGTCCATAACATAGAAACTGATGTGTTTGTGTTTTAAACAGGCATATATTCAACAGCTAGAATCAAGTAGAATGAAGCTAACTCAACTTGAACAAGAACTTCACAGCACACGATCTCAGGTTTTCTTTTATCTTTCCCTACATTATTCATCAAAATAAATATAATTTAATTTCATTGTTTATATATATCTTCTGTATGATTAGAGTTTTGGGTTTTGTCTGTGTAATAGGGACTTCTATTGGGAAGTAGTGGTGGTGCCGTTGGAAATACGAGTTCTGGTAAGTTTTAAGCAGAGTTTTTATGTTGCAATGTTAATTTGCTATAAGGGACTTTTATTATGCGAGTAATTACCAACACTTGACCGAAAAAAGTTTTAAGTAATGGGTAATTTTGGAAGGACCGTAGCAAACTTTTGTTAGTCTTTAAAGGGTGAAGTTTGACATAAAGTTAATTCCTTTATTAATTCAAAGATATTTCTGGAAAGTTGCGTGCAAGAAATTTTTTGATAATATTCTGTAATTAAGTTGCCTAATTAAACATGGACCTTTGTTTCCCAATTTTAAGCTTACTAGTTCAACATTTTTTGTTTAAATTTAATTATTTTTAAATAGTAAAATGAGCTTTTAAGTCGAACTGAGTTTCTGAATGCAAAGTCAAATTAAGTTTTGTCTGTGTAATTTGTTGAATGTTTGATCTGGGATTTTGTGTAGGGGTGGCAATATGTGACATGGAACACGCTAGATGGTTAGAAGATGATGAGAGGCACATGTCGGATCTCCGAACCGGGTTACATTCCAACCTCTCCGACTCCGACCTTCGATTAATCGTCGACGCTTACATTTCTCATTACGATGAAATTTTCCGGTTGAAAGGAATGGCTGCGAAATTCGATGTATTTCACCTTCTAACCGGAATGTGGACCACTCGGGCGGAGCGCTGCTTCCTTTGGATGGGTGGTTTTAGGCCGTCTGAGCTCATCAAGGTTTTTCAAAGCTTCCGAAACGCCATCTTTTTTCGCTTTCAATTTCTGATCCAATTGATGATTGATTTGCTTTTAAACTACATATTTTCTCAGATATTAATATCACAATTGGACCCTTTAACGGAACAGCAACTGATGGGGATTTACAGCCTACAGCATTCGTCACAGCAGGCGGAAGAGGCACTGACTCAAGGCCTGGAACAGTTACAGCAGTCTTTGATCGACACGGTTGCCAGCGGTCCGGTCATAGACGGAATGCAACAAATGGCTGTTGCCTTAAGCAAGCTGGCCAATCTTGAAGGCTTCGTTCGCCAGGTAACATTTTTACTTCATTATCATTATCATTATCATATCGTATTACAATTTTCAAATAATAGATCAAATGTTCCTTTCTGGTCTATTTCATTTCATTTCATTTCATTTTGTCATCTATGTATGATTTATCTTGTTTTGCGCCGCAATTTTATGTAAGGTAAACAGTATAAACTGCTTAGTCCTTACACTTTCTCTTTCTCTTCATTTAAACATTTTAATTGGACCATTTCCCTATGATATGCTAGTATGCTACTTCCATGTTGCTTATCAATCTTGCAAGATAATGTATATAATATTTATGGCCTACAAGTTGAATTATGGTGGATTTCGTGTTTGACCATTAATGTTAAGAGGGACATATTCAACTTCAGAATATATAAATTGTATGCATTTGCCACGTCTTGTTGGTTTCTATTTTATTCTTCAACCATCATTTTTTTGGGGAATTTATTTTGCTTTATCTCTAACAAGTCAATTGCAATATCGGATGCTACGACTTTGATGTGGTATGTTTAGCTATAAATGTTGCGTTCAAAAGGTGGTTTGATAATGATGTCTATTGAAATAATAACCCTAGCTAACTTCAACATTTAATGGAAAATATTTCTTGAAAGATTAGAATAAAAACATATTTTAATTGATGATTGAATATCTACCGATGAGATTGATCCAAATGGCAATTAATTTGGTATTGTTTAAACAAGTCTCGAGTTCGAAGTCTTGTATATATAGAAAAATCCTTTTGGGAGATTCACCTATTACCATCATGTATGTGATGTGCAATATATATTCCATTTATTTGTCAACTTGTAATTTTGTATTGTAGGCCGACAATTTAAGACAACAAACGCTACACCAACTGCCCCGGATACTAACTGTTAGACAGGCGGCACAGTGTTTTCTGGTGATCGGAGAATACTATGGACGTTTGCGAGCACTTAGTTCTCTTTGGGCGTCCCGTCCTCGAGGGTAAAATCTTTTTATTATTCTATAAGTTTAATATTCGGATACGAATATGAAAATATCATTTATATGACGTAGGAGGTTGATGGGTGATGAACAGTCATGGCAAACAACAACAGAACCCCAAATGGTCCAACCATCACAGAGCCATTTCTCACACTTTTGATGAATTAACGAAAGAGAACAGAAAACGACAAATAGCCCTGTAATCAGCTATATATCAAAGTTAAATCTGTATTTAATTTCAAAATGATATATGCAGACATGCAAATTGGACCATGTGTGTTGTATATTTCATTAAAGTGTCTTTTGAGTTTAGAGTAGATCGGACTTTCTTTTCTTTAATTTGCTTTTTTTTTTCTAAATCTTTTTATATTATTGAGTTTAGCCTTTGTAAATAAAATTTCAATTTCAATGTTTGTCAGGTGTTAGGTTTTTTTACTTTCATTGTAGAAATTAAATTAAGTAATCATTATCAAGGCAGATTTACCCCAATATCACCTATTTTTTAATTATTTTACGAAATAGCACATACTTTAGCCACATAGAATGAAGACGTGTCCAGTCAGTCGAGCTTTTAGAAAGGAGCAGTTGACTGGGTGCAAACAATTTATTAGATTTTTAATTTAAAAAACAAAAGCGTTGCTGAATGGATTGCTTTTTATAATAAATTAATTTTTTTAATAAGATGCATTTTTCACGACAAAATATTAAAAAAGGAAGGCCCAGCAGATGAGACGTGTTTTTCCATAAAAAAAAAATTAGGGAATGTGTCGTTGACTGGTTAATAAGATGCATTTTTCACGACAAAAATATTAAAAAAAAGGACGTATTTTTCAAAAAAATATATTAGGGAATGTGTCGCTGACTGGTTGTCGTAAAAAATAAAAATTTTAGGGAATGTTTGAAGTGTGAGATTATCACTCCTAATATTATTTTTAAGATTTAAATTTATATTTTTTAAAAAATATAATGTGTTTTACCAATATATTTAACAGTAAATAATAGTGTTTAAAATATATTTTATTAGTTTGAGAAAAATGTTAATTTAAAAATGAATTTTTGTTACTATGTTAATGTACTTTTTAAGGGTAAACTTCATCAATAGTCCATAAACTTTTAAGGCACTAGCAATATGATCATCGAACTTTTAAAACTAGTAACCCAATCACCGGATTTTTGAGGTGCATGCAATACTATCACTTCCGTTAGTTAAAAAAGCTGATATGGTACGTTAACTTTTAAATAGGGATAAACTACACTAGTATGTCATAAACTTTTAGGACGCTCGTGCAATATGTCGTCGGAGCTGCGGCCAATGAACGCACTGCCAAAAAGCCATGCCGCAATAGCGAGTGCGACGATCCTCCTGATACTGGCGTCAGTTACCTGAGCCGATCGATACTGTCATGGACAACGCCTCCCTGATCCCTCTCCCCCCACTCCTGCGGTTTGTTACAAAGATAAACTCAAGGGTGATTATGTTGCGTCGAAAGAGAAATAAATTCTAGATGTGGGTGAAATTGAATTAATCGAGAGCGACGAGACGATTGGTTCATGGTATGATTTCAATCAACTTTTCTGAATGTGTTCAATCCCTTCCCGAAAAGAGCTTTGATCAAACGATTGTGGCGAAACTCCTAGGACCAATAATTGGTTATACCACTCTCTATAACAAGCTCTGTGACATCTAGAAACCGTCTCATCCGTTAAAACTTATGGACATTGATGACGATTACTTTCTTTCGACTTTTTGAACTAGTTCCGATTACTCGAAAGTCTTTGCTGATGGCCCTTGGATCATCTTTAGACATTATCTGACTGTTGAGTCTTGGTCACCTGGTTTTCTACTGCTCAACCGTTCCCGAATAAGGTTATTGCGTGGATTCGCAGAGTTCGCCTCTGCAAATCCAACTATCCCCCATGCGAAAGCTTTTAGTCGTGCTAAAGGGGTGAACCCTACGGGTCCAAAGAATACTTCGGGAAAGCTCCAATCTCTAACTATTCCCAATGTGATTTCTCGGAATTAAATTAAATTCCTAATCCTTGAACGACATGGATTCTAACATCTATAATTGAAGACATTACAATAACCATTAAACATTTACACTTACCTTCACCAAGATGATTCATGGACATACCAAAACACAATCATATAATCCAGAAACTAACATATCAAACCTACATTAGTAAAAACCACTAAAATCTTCTACTCCCCGGTAGCTTTTCCTTTGCCTTTATTCAAGGAAGGTACAACCACGTTGGTCGCTTCAGATTAAACACACAAAATAATCATAATCAATTATAAAGTCCATCTGGCTAGGCTTCGTAAAATTATTAAGGCCTTGTTTGGCAATTAGCTGATAGCGGATTATATTAGCTGATTTGACTACAGGATTGTATTAGCTGATTGTATAAAAATGTTTGGTAAAATTAACTGATAACTGATAGCTATTTAATTACTTAAACAACCAAAATAACATATAAGGACATGATTATATTCGATACTTATTTAATTAATTTGATTATGAAAAATATTTTTTAATATAACATTACTAAGCATGTTTGACGGATCTATATATTAATTTATTATTTATATAATTATTTTTAATACAATTTAATTAATTATTAAATTGAAATACAAATATAAATGTGTGAGAATGAAAAGAAAAAAAAATATTATTTATAAATGTCACAATGTAAATACGTGAGGGTGAAGAATAACAATAGACAAGGTTAAAATTTGGGTTATTTAGAGATTTTTGATAATTATTAAGGGTAAAATGATCTCTATAACTCCTATGTAAAAATTTCTAATTTCAAAAAAAACTCCTATTATCAGCTTTTTCAAAATTAGAGGTTTAACCCCAATCCATTATTCACCAAACATCCAAATTATTAGATTTGACTGATCAAACTTCTAATATTAGCTCAAACCTTTAATTTTGGCTCAAACCGCTATTTACCAAACATGACCTAAACCTTTTTTCCCTTTAATTCACTCCTGACAACAAGTCAATGATTTCAGTGTTAAAAAGACGAAATCTAACTGTAGAGGTATCGACAGGATTAGTCACAGCTATTGACGGTGGATACATTGACTCAAACAAAAAAAAGACAAAACCAAACTCTTGTAAACTCCAAGAAGACCACAAAGAATCCACACCTACCTTGGCAAATCCCAAAACATTGCAAACTATGTAGAAAACTCTAGGATTCCAGTGCTAAATAATGTTTGCTAGTGTAATTTAATGAAATTGATGGTAGCGGACTAGGGGTGAAGCCATAAAATATTTTGAGGGGCAGAAGAAAATTATAAAATTTTCAAGGGTTAAAAATAAAATTTTATCATTGTTTTAGCTTATTATTTTATAAAATTTGAAAGAACTAAATTGAAATTTTATCATCTAAGGGACAAAAAATATAATTTTACCAATATATTTTTTTCAACTTTAAGATTCAAAACGACTAACCTAGGGATTTTACCATCTAAGGGAAAAAATATAATTTTACCATAAAACATATTGATTTATTATTAATTTTTGAATAAACCCGAGTGGAAACTTTATTAAAATAAGAGGAAATAGAGAGTTTATAAGAAAGCAAAGATAGGTGCCAACAGACCAGAAACTAAAAAGACATCAGACAAAATAAGACCAAAAGAAACATAAACAAAGCTGAAATAAATAAAAAAAAACTAAGAAATCTCTGGAACCCTCAAGCAAGGGAAGTAGGTCTCAAGCAAGGGAAGTAGGTAAATCAACCAGAGAGGAGAAGGGCCCTGGGAAGGTTGGAGATCTGAAAAACCCCAGACTACACACAACGACGAGATAACTATATGGATGGTCTAAAAAGCGTCTATTTGAGTGAATCCAAAAATTTAAATTTGATAGTTCATTGATCAGTATAATAATATAAAATTAATTTATATTAGTGTAATAATATATTGATAAGAGATAATTATATTAGAAAAATGTTTTTAGAGGTAAACGTGTTTATTTGAGAACTAACAAATATTTTATTAGTTTTTAATATTATATTATTTAAATTAAATTGTAATTATTTTAAAATTTTAAATCAAAATTTTAGTTAAGTTGTTTAACATGACTGCCGGTGTATTTAACCAAGATTTTTTTAAAGGGACTAACAAATATACTTAAAATAGTTATAGAATGATAGTTTAGGTACTTATTTTGACCAAAAAATAGTTTAAGACCTCGAAACAAAAAAATAATAATTTAATAGCTAATTTTTTATTTAAAAAAACATACTTAATATTTTTTAGGGTAAACTCATTTATAGTCACTAAACTTTTAGGGCGCTTTCACTTTGGTTACTGAAATCTAAAAACTCTGTAAAATTTTAATTTGATTTCATTACGACCACTGCCATTAAAAATATTGACGTGGCACTTTAAAGTCTTCCTCCAAAAAAAGAATCCTAACTTTTCAAATTTACAACAGCCTCCAAGGCCAAAATTATGATGAACGAGAACGTCGAAGATCACTCACAATGGTGAGAAGGCTTCGTTTGACTAAAAGATTAATATAGTTCGGTTTTAAGTTGATCTGATGGATAACAATGACAGATCAAAAAATTTTAACTTTTAGATTTAATTGAGATTTTTAGTTCTGATTCACCAATGTTAACTGTCAGATCAAACTGAAACTAAACTATGTTAAACTTCTGGAAAAATGAATCTTTCTTATAGTAGGGATTGATTGACGATCATTCCGTTAATAAGAATTTTGGTCTTTACAATAGTTGTAAATCTGAAAAATTAGGATTCTTTTGGGGAAGAAAACTTTAACGTGCCACATCATTATTTCTTGGCAGGGTTAACGAGAGTGACCATAACGAAAGTAATTAAAAAATTTAATGAGTATAATGAAATTTATTTTTTTATTTTAGTGACTAGAGTGAAAGTATCATAAAAATTCAGTGGCTACCAATATAATTTACCCTATTTTTTAATGGTAGGTCAAGTGACCTACCATGCACAAGGGTGCATCCGCCCCTGCCACCAGTGAAAGGACGGACAGAGGTGCTTCCTGATGACTACGTAGAGACCCTATATTTTAGGCCCTTTTACTTAGCATATTGCATGTGTTCGAGCTCATTTAGTTGTATTTAGGAGTAGTTTGCATGTAATTATAGAGTTTTGGTGCTTGAGCTTAATTGTTATATATTGAAGCTATTAACGGGAAAGGTAGTGCAATTAGTGGTGCTTGTGCAGGGAGAAATAGAGTGGAAGGAAAGCAGGAAGCATTGGAGATCCATCTCTCTTAATGGATTTGAAGCCACAACGTTGCGGCAGAGTTGGAGACGAACCTTGACTCTTGACAACCAAATCACGCGTGGACCTTTCTCCTTTATGGACTTCATTGAATGACGCAGAAAGCTAGATCATTATTAAAGGATTTTGTGCGCTTTAGGGTTTCTTAACCCTAGCTTTGCCGCTTATATAAAGACAACTTGGGCAACAAACAAAGAAAGCTTGATCGAGGATAGAATAGCCCTTTGTTTTCAACTACCGGAGAACCACTATCGTTGAGGTCAAGATGAGTCTCTACACGACGAGAGCTATTGAGAGAGGCTTGAGGAGTGCAGAGCGCTGCAGCATAATTCGAGGGCTTGAAGGAGAATTCGATGACACTTGATTTTCTTTCTCTTTTTCTTTACAAACTACCATGACTTATATTGTTTTTTTATTATAAATGATATTTGCTCAGACATGATCTAAATACTCTTCTGTTGGGTTTATTGTTTTTAAGATATTATGTTTTAATTATTTGTTCAATGCTATAATATTTATTCCTTATCTATTCCGTTTATTGTTCTTAACGCATAATTATTGTAAGAGCTATCGAGAGAGACCTTTAATTATTGATCCGTGACTTAATATCAAGAGAGTTAAGTTAGACAAACGTGAACAGTGGAGCTTAAGATGTTAACTTAGGTTCTAATTCGGCTTAGACATAAGTTTAGGATTTCAACGACTAATAAGGGGAACTTTAATAGATAATAAGTTGTTAGGGTTTACACAGACATGTATTGCCATGGCATCATGATATCAACTTCTAGGTATTGAGAGAGTCTAGGAGTTTATTAGAAAACCATGCCGAATAGGTAAGTGTTGTCTCATTGCTATAGCATTTGAATGGTAATTAGCATAGTTCGTAGGCAATAAACCCAACATCCATAATCATTAGACTTTTGCTATAACCTCTATTTGTTCTCTGATCATTGCTACAATCACTACAGCAAAACATGTCTATAGCGGCTTTTTTATCCCTATAGCGGTGTTAAAAAAATTTTCCTGGCGCTTAGGAAAGCGCTGTAAGAAGTGCCGCTAAAACCAGCGCCGCAATAGTTTACAACATTTTCGGGCAAAAAACGCTGCAAAAAGTTAATATCTATACTGGTGTTTGTCTTTACAAACGCCGCGAATAATTGTTCTTTAGTGGCGTTTGTCTTTACAAACGCCGCTAATAACTGTTCTCTAGTGGCGTTTGTCTTTACAAACACCGCTAATAACTGGTCTTTAGTGGCGTTTGTCTTTACAAACGCCGCGAATAACACAATTTTTCCAAAAAAAATATAAATTACAGATTCAATATAATTTTTAAATGAAATTTATTTCATTCCAAAAATATAGTCACAATTAACTTAAAATATTTGTTAAAAATGTATTTGCAAAAGGTACATTTTGTCGCAATTTAATCCCCTCTACATATTTCGTTCCGAAGTCTCCCTTCCCCGATCCACTCATACTTTGTCTCCTCCAAAGCCTTCAATGGCTCATCTTCTTTCGGAGGTGCAACATTTGTTTCTACCTCTTTCAGCATCTGCTTTGGTAGCTTACCATTTTCCTCTAAGCAAACACACAAATTCACAAACAATTAATGCTCTAAAGACATTATAGGTATTTTTTTTGAATATATACGAATTTAAGTGGAAAATTTCCTTCCTTCCCAAAAGCCCTTATTAAAAGCTAAGTACCAGCAATGCGCTCTTCGCATTCTTTGATCAACTTAGAAAATCTTGACTCTCCTGGTGCCAAAGCAGCACCACTCTCCAACGCAGCCTTAGCGGTTTGATACTCCTCAAGCTTCATACATGCTGAACTGTAGGAAGAGATATGCAATTAAGTAGTTGCATTTACCCACTTCTCACCGTATATTCCCCTTTTGACTCTCTATTCCACGCAAATAGATCTTGTTACTCTATGTTAACTCCTCAAAAGTTTTATTTTCACGTATTTATTACCATGCTATTGCTTGACTTTGAGTACATGTTTTTGCATTTAGCGTGTAGATTTATGCATTTGCATCTAGGAGTTAGGGAATGTAGGGTTTTTTCAGAGTAAAGGGTATTTCCTTACTATGATAAGCAGGTCAGGAGTAGGTTTGGCAGAGCAGGAAAGGAGAAAGAAGAGCAGAAGAGAAATGCTGAATTCAGTTGGCAAAAAGCAGGACAATGATTGCCAAGCTCGGTTGGAAAGAAAAGGACGACTGGTACCCAGTCAGTAGCAGTTAGTCAAGACCACGTCAGCCTACATTCAAAATGAGCATAAAAAGATAACGTGCCTACTTTAGTGCGTAACAAATTTTTAAAAATCAAACCCAAACTAGGGTTTCCAAAAGCGCCTATATAAAGAAAGCCAATCGATGAGCCTGAGAGGCTGCGTCGTGAGGAAGAAAGAGAGTAGAGGGCAAACTATGGTTTGACCAGGTCGTGACCGAGAGCTCTGGATTCATTGAAGGGCTACATCAACGGATCTCATTCTTTGTCCATTTCTTTTAGTTTTATTTCTTATTCGATGATGATATTTAAAACGATATTGTTTGAATGGTTCCCCCAACCATGAACTAAGTCTTTAAAGTTGGGTAGGGGTGTTTTACGATAAACACTTAGCTTTTAGGTTTTTAATAATTGAATGCCTTGGCATTTTTGTCTATTTTTTGCACTTAATTTTATCATGTTTTATGCCATACGACAGTTGGCATTGACTGCTCATTATCCTTTAATATCTTAAAAGACTTAGGAGATAAGGATTAATTTCCAAATACTAAGGAGAAAAACTTAGACAGAAGATGTTCAAGTAGATGAGCTTACTTCGGAAGTGAATCTACCCCTTAGGAGTAAAGATTAAAACTTTGTCGAGTTAATTGTTTGAAAACTCACTATAGACATATAGGTGTTAAAGGTAATTAAATTAGGGTATTGACATCAACAGAGGCAATACTAACTTAAATATACTAGACAATAAAACCATGGCTAAAGTTATTAAGCGCTATTTTTTTTAGCGTGAAATCCAAGCATTCCTCGCCAATGCCTTGACTCATTTGTTTGCCAAATTGTCTGAATTCTCATTGCACTTTCTCTTAGTCATTTTCTTAACTACGACTTGATCCCAGTTACCAACCTATTCATCCCAAGTCACAAATAATTACCGTGACATTTAATTCTTCGACAATCCCTATGGATACGATACTCAGCTTACTATTGTATTACTTGTTGACCGTGTATACTTGTACGCAAAAAGACCTATTCTTGGCATTATTTCCATGCATATTTACATTAAGTCGTCAATTGTTTGCCACACATTAGTCAGTCTTTAAGTTTCTGGCTCCGTTGCTGGGGATTGCAACGAAATTTATTGTTTTGATTTTTACTTGTGTTTATTTTACTTATTTTGGTTTTGTTTGGTTTATGACGAGGAGCTAGATTTATTATACGACCCAAAGATTGAAAGAACCGTATACAATTTAAAAAGAAAACTTCGAGAAATGGCTCATAACGGAAATGATGGTCTAAAAGGTGTCATAAGCAATGCCAACAACCAGGAGAATCCGACAATACATAAAGAAATTCCACCCGCTCCTACTGTTATTGTGGAAGAAGAACGACCTATCAGAGAACACTTGGCACCAACCATTGATAATTTGATGCCAGGACTGGTTGGCTCAGAGGTAAATACAACTAATTTTGAAGTTAAACCAATAATGATTCAAACGCTATCGAATGTATGACAATTTAATGGATCACCTACCGGAGACCCAAGGCAACACTTGAAGCAATTTATGGAGGCGTGCCAACTATTTCAGCAACCTGGTGTAGCTGAAGAAACAATGAAGTTGTGACTATTCTTATTTTCTCTAAGAGATAGAGCAAAAATTTGGCAAGTTATTTGCCAACTGGTTCAGTCACATCATGGATAAAATTATGCTAGAAGTTTCTTTCGAGATTCTGTAGCGACTAAAAAATCCGAGCTCATTTGGAAAACCCATTTTTAATTAAAAAAAATGGTGTCTGAGGGGAATTCTCGAAAGTCTCGTTTTAAAATTTTAATTTTCGAGGGGAATTTGGAAAAAAAAACTCGTATTTTGAAATAAAAACTAGAGTTGCCACCGGTCACTTGGATAAGGTAGACCGGACACTATAAAACTAACCAGAGATAGAAAATAATTTGGGCTCGGCAGTCGGTTATGAGTGGGGAAGGTTTCACACCTCCACCACGCCCAAAAATCGATACCTAAGATTTTGTATCGTATTTATGAAGAAAAAATGAAATTTGATTTAATCTAATATTTAATCCCTAAAAATGCATGAATGCATGAGCATACAAATCGAGCACAAACTAAATCGCAGCCCATGATAACCAAAGGAGATGACGCCCAAAGACTCAGGACGACACTCCCACTAGGATATCGAAGCCTCAAGAACTAAACTAGACTAGTGCAATAAATAAATATAACAATTTAAATGCATGAACAAATAACGAATGCCAACATAAACAAAAGCTAACATGTATGAAACAAATAAATAACAACCATACGCATATATACATATATGGTAATGTATGACATATATATATTAAACATATAAAGACAATAGTAATATATATATATATAATACACACGGTATAGTATATGTAATAAATATACAAGCATAATATATATAAATATATACAATATAATAATAACAACACATGAATTAAATCCATAACTGCATTAAATGTTAAGATTACATAAAATAATTTAGGAAAAGAATGTACCTAATAGTCTAACAAATTGACTAAAAGTTGAAATGGATCCCCTAATGTGGGTTTGCTCCTTTCTACCTTACTGGGCCACGTGGGATGCTAAGACCCATTCCATCTGTTCTCATCTGCTGGGCTGAATTGCAACTGGGCCTGTTGGGTTGGTGACTGACTGCCACTGATTGATCCAATTCACTATGCTAGACTGGGTTACAGCCTAGTTCACCGAACCGCTCGAGTTCAGGTTAAGAGGGTTAACCCTTTTGTTTTTTTTTAAATCATTATCATCACCTCCTAAATAAATTAGAAACCCCTATTCTCTCCAACAAACCCTAGCCTTCGTCCTTTCTTAATGTCGCCGCCGTCACTTCGACAAGCTTTACCGAATGCTGTCACCACCAAAAGACTCTTTGTAATCCCTATTTCTTTCTATCGATTTAGTTTCTCCGAAATTGGCCCCAAATATCACGAAATGCCTGAAAAATCATGAACCTTTCTTGCCGTTGATCTGCGCTACCAACTATTCGATGGGACCTTGTTTGAGATATATGGTTGCCCTGTGCCTAAACTCCGTCCTCATCGTTGGGTTCGTTCGTCAGAGATCCTGGTCCCCGAAAACTCCTTTGAGAGCGTCAAATTTCTTGAACACCGATCTAAGAATCCGGCCGTCGAATGGAATTGGTTTTAGAGTATGTTATTCCCTTTGCCTGGATAAGCCCGTTCATCGTTGGGATCGTCCGTCAGAGGCCTCGATCGTTAAAAACCACCAAGGTCGAATGGGTAAGCTCTCTCCTATTTTACCCTTCTTTTCTATTTGTATTGTTAAATATGGGTGCTAATTTTGACTCCTTATTGTAGGTTTTGAATGTTGAAAAGGATATCTCGATAGTGTTGGAATGTTGAATACAGTCTAGGGTGAATGAGGGGCAAGGCTTGGTTTTTGGTTTTGGAACGATGATGGGAGTGAGCTCAATGATGGTGTGTCGGTAAGGTTGGATGATGGGGTTCGAAAATGGGTCTTGGTTGAGTAAGAGTGATCTGTTGGATGGTGGTTTATTAGGTGAAGAGGGATGGAAGGTCAGTGGTGGAATTGTGAGGGCTTTTGGTGTTGAAATGGTAAAGCTAGATTGAGTGGAGACATTAAGGAAGAATGGTAAAGGGTGAATGAAAAATGTGTGTATGTGAGAACCGAGTATGAGGAATGGATAAAAAATGGTGAGGTTGAGTGATGGTTGGAGGCTAAATGATTTGAAGGAATGGTGATGACAGAGGTAAGGGGCAGAGCATGGTATGGGCATGGGAGGTGGCTTGGGAATCTAATGCATTCAATGCATTTGATTCTTTCTTCTTGTTTTGATAATAATTAAATAATAATATATAATAACAGAAACATTAAATAATAATATTATTAATTATAATACGAAATTCCAGACAAAAATTAGTTATTACAGATTTTAGCCATGTAAACTTAATGTCAAATTACGGAGTGAAATTATTATTTTTAGGCGGGCTAATGACGATGTCTGGAAGTGTTTTAAGGACCTGTTGAGAAGGTACCCCATGCATGAATTTCCTACTTGAACCCAGATGAAGACCTTTTATAATGGACTCAATGCTTATGTTAGGACTGTGGTTGATACATCAACGAACTGTTTGTTGCTTGACAAGAATTATAAGGAGGCATTTGACATCCTTGAAAGGATTGCCGCTAATAACCTTCAGTATCCTACTACCAGATTAGGAACCAGAACAAAAGTCGCTGAGAAATTAGAGATTGATGCATTATCATCTATCAACGCTCAAACTGCCAACTTCACTAATATAGTAAAGACGATGTAGAAGCCTATTGAAATTCGAGAAGTAAAGGCATTGAAACCATTTTGCACTATTTGTTAAGAAGATCATAATATGGATGAATGTCCAGCATACCCAAAATCGATAAATTTTATTAGGAATTACAATCGTAAACTAATTCACATCCTAATACTTGTAGTGCAGGTTGGAAGCAACACCCGAACTTTTCTTGGGCAAATCAATAAGGCAACCAATATATTGCCCAACATCAGAACAATAATGCACCATATGGTTTCAACCAAAATGTGATACCACAGAGAGCACAAAAAAATTTCCATCCAAGGCAGAGATATACTCAGGAGAACACTTTAGCGGAATACATAGAGCAAAATGATGACATTGTCCAGAGTCTAGAAGCATCTATACGGAACTTATAGGTTCAGCTGGGACAAATTACAAATGCACTCAATAATAGACCCCATGATACTTTGCCAAGTGATACGGAAGATGCTCGCAAAAAGGGAATGAACAATGCAAAGTAGTTACTCATCAGAGTGAAAAACAATGTGAGAATAAAACATCAGTCAAACAACCAATCATTTGTCAGGACGAGAAGATGGTACCAGCAGATGAGCCTAAGGAAGCAGAGAAAAAGAAGGCGAGCACTAAAAATTCCAAATCTCAATCTGGTGCCAATAACTCTTTGGCAAAACTAACATGATGAGCAGTTTAAGCGCTTCTTAGAAGTCCTTAAACAACTAAAAATCAACATACAATTAGTGGAAGTTCTTGAACAAATGCTCAACTACATCAAATTTATGAAGGATATTTTGTCCAAAAAAAAGAAGTTAGGTAATTTCCGAGACTGTTGCTCTCACTGAAGGATTCAACACAATGATAACCGATAGGTTGCCACCAAAGCTGAAAGATCTGGGATGTTTTACTATTCCCTACTTGATTGGTAATAAATTCATGGGTAAAGCACTGTGTGACCTGGGAGCCAACATCAATTTGATGCCAATGTCAGTTTTCAGGAAGCTTGGTATTGAAGCAAGGCCTACCACCATAACACTCCAGCTGACAGTCGATCTTATGTGCATCCCAAGGGTAAGATTGGGGATGTATTGGTAAAGGTAGATAAATTTATATTTCCAACTGATTTCATTATTTTAAAGTATAATGATGATGTTGATGTCCCAATAATATTAGGAAGACCATTTTTTGCCAATGGTAGGACCTTGATTGATGTACCGAAAGGTGAGCTTACTATGCGTATGAATGACCAACAGGTTATGTTTAACGTATTTCAAGCTCTAAAGTGTGCAGATGAACATGAGGAATGACAAGCTGTTGGAATCTATTTCAGCATGGACATAGCACAGATCTGCCAAGACTCAGATGATGATGCAGAGAGCTAGATGATGAAGAAATGATGAGTAAAGAATCTGAGGAACCAACCATGTTGAATGAGGTCACAAGTTATTTTAGAAGACCTGAGCCACTTGAGTTGGCTGGCAGAGAAATCAAGGCATCTAAACCTTCTATTGAGGAACCACTAGAACTGGAATTGAAACCTTTGGCAAGCCACCTCAAATATGCTTACCTAGGAGATAAATCCACTTTGCTAGTGATCATTACTGCTGATTTAACTGATGACCAGGAGAAAAGATTGTTGGAAATACTGGGCAATTATAAGCAAGCATTGGGATAGACCACAGCTGATATCTGAGGGATAAGCTTAACAATTTGCATGCATAAAATTATTCTGAATGATTACCATGGCAAAACAATCGAGGCCCAGAAGAGATTAAATCCAAGCATGAAAGAGGTAGTCAAGAAAGAAGTCATAAAGTGGCCAGATGCTGGGATAATTTATCATATTTTTTTATAGCTCGTAGGTTAGCTCACTACAGTGTGTGCCAAAAAATGGTGGAACAACTATAGTTCAAAATAACAAAGACAAACTGATCTCTTTGAGAATCGTGATGGGCTGGAGGGTATGCATGGATTACATGAATCTAAATAATACTACTCGTAAGGATCACTTCCCACTGCCATTCATTGACCAAATATTGGACAGATTGGTAGGGATGGTATTTTATTGCTTTCTGGACGGCTATTCAGGCTATAATCAGATTGCTATCACTCTAGAAGATCAGGTGAAGACCATGTTCACTTGTCCATATGGGATATTCACCTTCAAAAAAATACACTTTGGATTGTGTAATGCCTATCAATATTTTAAAGTTGCATGATGTCGATTTTCTCATATATGATCGAAAATAATTTAGAAGTCTTCATGGATGAATTCTCTATCTTCGGTAAAACTTTCAAGGAATACCTTTATAGTCTAGAGCTTGTTCTACATAGATGAATAGAAACAAACTTAGTCTTAAACTTGGAAAAATGCCATTTTATGGTGAAGGAGGGCATAGTTCTCGAACATAAAGTGACCAAGAAAGGACTAGGAGTAGGCAAAACAAAGGTAAAGGTAATAAAAAAATTGCTACCACCTATAAATGTTAAAGGTATTAGAAGTTTCTTGGGACATGCATGATTTTATCGTCACTTTATTAAAGATTTCTCAAAAATTTATAAACCTTTATGCTTACTTTTTGGAACATAATACCCATTTGCATATGATTCTTGTTTAAAAGCTTTTCAGGAATTGAAAGACAGGTTAATTGATGCCCCATAGTCGTGGCACCAGATTGGAATGAGCCATTCGAGCTCATGTATAATGCCAGCGACTACGGCGTTGGTACTTCGTTAGGACAAAGGTGTGGCAAAATTTTCCATACTATCTATTATGCCAGCCGAACATTAAATGAAGCCCAGCTTAACTACACAACAACTGAGAATGAGTTCCTTGCAGTTGTCTTTACATTCGATAGATTCAGGTCTTACCTGGTGGGTAGTAAAGTTATGGTATACACAGACCACTTGGCAATCAGATACCTTCTAGCAAAGAAACATGACAAGCCCAGACTGATCCGATGGACACTTTTGCTACAAGAGTTTGATCTCAAGATACAAGATAAGAAGGGGAGTACAAACCAGATGGCTGATCATTTATATCGTTTAGAGCACTACTATAAGGATGGAAACATAGTTGCCATTCAAAACAATTTCCTTGATGTACATTTACTTGTAACCACTACGCTTTCATGGTATGTTGACATAGTCAATTACCTAGTCAGCAATATAATGCCACCAAATTTACCAAGTAATGCCAAGAAGCAATTTTTTAGGGATATCCTGTAATATTATTGGGATGAGTTAATTTTGTTCAAATAATGTGCCGACCAAATCATTTTTCGTTGTGTGCCAGAGGATGAACAACAAAATATTCTTCAAATTTGCCATACAACACTAAATGAAGGACACTTTGCTGGAATGAAGACAACAGCTAAGGTACTGCAATTAGGATTTTTTTGGCCAACACTGTTCAAGGACGCCCAATATTTTTCCAAGGCATGCGACATATACTAGCGTACTAGAAATTTTTCTAGCAGACATCAATTGCCACTTTAGAAAATTATGCCTGTAGAGCTATTTGATGTGTGAGGGTAAACTTTATGGGTCATTTCCCCCCGCCGTTTGTCAATTTATATATACTTGTGGTAGTAGACTATGTCTCCAAGTGGATTAAGGTTGTTGTTCTCCCAACATATGATGCCAAGGCAGTTGCCAAGTTCCTACACAAGTACATATTTACCAGATTCGGTACTCCAAGAGCCATTACTCACGATGAAGGTACTCATTTTAAATGCCATTTAATTACTAAAGCTCTATGCATGTACAGAATCCAGCAAAGAATTGCCACTGCCTACTATCCTCAAACAAATGGCCAGGCAAAAATTTCAAACAATGAGATCAAGAATATCTTGGAGAAGATTGTGAACCCAACTAGGAAGGATTGGTCCTTGAGGCTAGATGATTCCTTATAGGCATATAGAACAACCTTCAAAACTCTATTAGGAGCTTTCTCGTACAAGCTTGTATTTAGGAAGTCATGCCATTTGCCAGTGGAGTTAGAACATCAAGCTTATTGGGAAACCAAGCAATTGAACATGGAATGGAGGGCTGCATGTAAGAAGCATTTGTTGGCCTTGAATGAATTTGATGAGTTTAGAGCACAAGCCTAAGAAAATGGCAAGCTTTATAAAGAGAGAAAAATAGGTGGCATGACAACATAATATTTCCAAGACAATTCAAAGTTGGGCAAAAAGTTATGTTGTTCAATTCGAGGCTTAAGCTATTCCTAGAAAAACTCAAATCCAGATGGTCAGGACCATTTGAAGTTGTCAAGCCTTATGCTCAAGGAGCAGTAGACATAAAAGACATGAAAATGGGGACAATCAAAGTGAATGGCCAGAGATTGAAGCATTATTAGGAAAGAAGTCAGAGAAATTCCAAGGAGATTATTCTCCTGACAAAGATTCAGTAATTTTTGCTATCTTAGCTTGATCATTGTAAATAGGTAGGATAGTTATTTTCTTTATAACAATTTAGTTTAATTATTTTAGTTTTATTTTTTCTATTTTAAAAGGTTTTTGTGAGTGTTAGTACATGATATTTTGTTGAGACAGTATGTAAGGGCAGGTCGACATTTAGATACCCATTTTCACGACGAGTGGTAACACACATATCAATTTTAGATAATGCCTAAGGGAACGATAATTTTTGCTGAGCGAGAAACCCTAGCCTCCTAGGTTAAAAATTTTCAAACTTTGAATTTTTACCCTACTTCACCTAAGCTTTATTCACGTGTCGTCGACTCCCATTATCCTAAAACCCATCATTACCCCATCCCTATACACGCATAACTGCCACACCATAATTACCTCCACTAACCTCACCATTAAACCACCACAATCTTTTCCCTTACTACTTACTTAACTCCTATTTTTATCTTAAGCAATGACCTTTACTTAAATTTTTTCTCTCTCGCACGGCAAAAAAACAAGATTAAACCTTTCTTTCATCTTTTTCGATCATCACTACTTTTCTGAAATACGCAATGGCAGCCTCATCTACACCACTTCAAATATTTTTTAATAACGAGATCAAGAAGAAGTTTGAAGAAAACTTTGTTGCTCAAACCTTTTGCTACGAGAAAGGTTTCAAATTCAAGAATGAACCCAACTTAGGATTTTTACCGAAAGTGGTTGCCATTGTCAAGAAGCACAAATGGGAAACCTTTTGCCAATAGCCCGGGGAGGTTCACTCTACCATTATTTAAGAATTTTACGCCCACCTCTCCACCAAGGATTTGCCTTTTCTGTTTGTACGAGGTACGCGTGTCCAATTTGATGAGGGGTATATTAATCGCTTGTTTAAGTTGGATGGTGCAGGAGAAGAACATTCGACATTCGCTGAATCTATAGATACTGCCAAAAGTCAGCTTCTTTTAAAAGATTTGTGCGAAGCTGGCACGAAGTGGAATATTTCTTCCAAGGGTAAGAAGACAATAAAGAGGCTGGCATTGAAACCATAGCTACGATGATGAAACCATTTCTTGAAGGCAAATCTTATACCGACCACACAAAATGACACAATTTCAAAGAAACAAATGGCTTTATTGCACTCAATCATGATGGGAAAGAATATCAACGTGGGTTATCTGATAATCGACGAGACCTACAAATGTGTTGATAAGTGTTGTGGCAGATTGATTTTTTCTTTACTAATCTCCAAAATTTGCATGTAGCATAAGGTGTCACAACTTGACTCTAACAACGTCTAAAAATGCAAGGGAATAATTATTCCTGCTCTGTAGAGCCAATTAATTACCAGGGAGGCAAAATAAAAAGGCAAGGAAAAAGTTGTTGAGCTAGTGTCTGCTACCAAGACACCTAAGGCAGAACCTTCCACGCCCATGCCAGCTAACGAAATGGCATTACTCTCCCAAATCTATCAACGGTAGGAGCTTATCTTGCAAAATCTAAAGAAGGCAGAAGAACACAATTTAGTGCTCTGAAAACATGTTAGAGCCAGAGACCGAGCCCTAAAGATAACTCTGGAGGGCATGTGCACCAATCCTTTGCCATTGTATCTAGAGTTCCCACCTAAACTTTACATTCCAGTAGTAATGCTAGCCAACCTCAGTCTGTTCACACTTCGACCCAAAAATCTGATGCCACAGTACTTGCCTCTTCTTTCTAAGTAGAATCTACTCGAACCAAGACTTCACAAGAATCTAGTGAGGATGTGCCTGCCAAAATTTCTATGCCATCCGCTGCTCTAGCCTCTTCTACTTCTCTTGTGGCTCCTACTGCATCTGAGCTGACAAGGGTGATTGAGGAGGTCTTTCAGGACGTGAAGGCCTCCACTACTACCTCCAAGACACAACTAAAAAGGAAGAAGCACATGGCACCAAGTCAAGGGAGCTTCGTCAAGAGAAAGACCCACATCTCTGGCCTGGAACATTCAGAAGGGGAGTCTTCCTCCCCTTAACTCTTTACATTCATATTTTTCATTGTTATCTTGCATTTCATTTGTATATATGTGTTCTCATAAATTGAGGACAATACATACCTTAGGTTTGGGGGTGTTGCCTCACATTTATTGTCATGTCATTCATGCATATTTCTGTTTGCATTTTGTTGCCATGTAGATTAGGTTAAAACATGCATACCAAACCATTAAAAAAAATTTCCACTGCTTTATTTTGGATTGATAATTTTGCCAACATATTTGCTAGTATAGTTAGAATTTGCACTAGTATACCCTATCTGATGATGAAATTAGAATCTTTAGTTAGCATAAGCCAACAGATTTAGTAATGCTAGGTTACTTGGAAATTAATCTCTAGCTTAGGGAACTTTAGTCTGACTCAAACACGTAGTATTCATCTAGTTCCCAAGATAAACTTAGGATTCTTGAAACTGAACTTAGAAATAAATTTTATAAAAAAAAATTTGCTAGGGTAAAAAGTGAAAGAATAAGGCGACAATGTTTTGCCAACGACAAGAAAAATTAGAACACTCCTCTTCCTTAGAGATAATACATAGCTTAGGGCTTCGTGGTTTGCTCTCTCTTAGTTTTTAGGCTAATAAAACTTTAGGGTGTGGGTATAATAGGTTAGCTTAGTGATGAAGTCTGGATTAGCGTGAGGGTTCATGGTATGTTCCCTCTTACTTCTTACGCTAAACAACACAATGACGCGAACCCAAATTTAGTGTCAGGAAAAAAACCTTGGCGTAGTATAAAATAAAAAAAATGATGATTATGAGTTTGGTTAGTAAATTTGACTAAGGGAGTTAAGGGATGCTTGATGTAAATTGCTTGCACTCTATTCACACTTTATGACCCTAGGTTAGATTTATTTTGCTGCACTTGAATTTGGTAATTTGTTGGCTTTACTGCTCTGGGATATCTGAGGACAGAACTAGGGCCTGGTTTTGCTTGCTATATTGTGTTGTGAATCATCAAAATTTTGTCGAGGTAACTACTTTAGTATGTTTTATGGTTTTTAGTTGCATTACTTGAGGACAAGCAATGAGCTAGGTTTGGGAGAGTGTTAACTCCTCAAAAGTTCTACTTTTCATGTATATATTGTCATGATATTCCTTGACTAGCATATATTTTTGAATTTAGATTGTAGATTCATGCATTTGCATCTAGGAGTTAGGGAATGTAGGGGTTTTTTTGCTAAAGTAAAAGGGTATTTCCTTGTTGTGATAGACATGTCAGGAACAGGTTTGGCAGAGCAAAAAAAGTAAAAGAGAAATGTCGAGTTTAGTTGGCAAAAAAGTAGGACGAGGATTTCTAACCTCAGTTGGCAAGAGAATGATGACCGATGCCCAGTCAGTAGCCATTAGTCAAGACCAGGTCAACCCACATTCAAAATAAGGATAAGAAGATAGCGAGCCTACTTTGGCGCGCAACAATCTTTAAATAATCAAAACCAAACTAGGGTTTCCACGAGTGCCTATATAAAGAAAGCCCATCGATGAGCCAGAGAAAGCCGCGTCATGAGGAAGAAAGAGAGTAAAGGGCAAACCATTGTTCGACCAGGCCGTGATCGAGAGCTCTGGATCCATTGAAGGGCAGCATCGACAGATCTCATTCTTTTTCATTTCTTTTAGTTTTATTTCTTATTTGATGATGATATTTAAAAACAATATGGTGTGGATGTTTCCCCCAGCCATGAACTAATTCTTTAAAGTTGGCTCGGGGTATTTTGCGATGAACGCTTAGCTTTTAGGATTTTAATAATTAAATAACTTGGCATTTTCTATTTTGCTTGCGCTTAATTTTATCATGTTTTATGCCATATGATAGTTGGAATTGAATGCTCATTATCCCTTAATATCTTAACAGACTTAGGAGATAAGGATTAATTGCCAAATACTAAGGAGAGAAACTTTGACAGAAGATGTTCAAGTAGACGAGCTTACTTCGGAAGTAAATCTACCCCTTAGGAGTAAAGATTAAAATTTTGTTGAGTTAAATGTTTGAAAATTCACTATAGACATATAAGTGTTGAAGGTAATTAACTTAGGGTATTGCCATCGACAAAGGCAATACCAACTTAAAATCTGCTTTGCAATAAAACCAAGGTTGAAAGTTATTAAGCACTGTCTTTGCTAGCGTGAAATCCAAGCTTTCCTTGCCAACGCCAATCCATCATCTTGACTCATTTATTTTCCAAACTGCATGAATTCTCATTGTACTTTCTCCTAGTCATTTTCTTAATTACGACTCTATCCCAGGTACCAACCTATTCATCCCAATTCACAAGTAATTACCGCGACAATTAATTTCTAGACAATCACTGTGAATACGATACTGAGCTTACTGTTGTATTATTTGCTGACTGTGTATATTTGCATACAAAAGACCTATTCTTGTCATTATTTCCTTACATATTTATATTACGTCATCAATTGTTTGCCAAGCATTAGTCAGTCGACACTCTATATTAGGTAGAGGAATAGTTCGAATAAGTCTAACGTCTTTTTCCTCAAAAAGATCCTCAAGCAATTTAGTGTTTTATTTTTTTAGGCCATTCAACATGAGATTATAAATCCTTGATAAACCCTGGATTGGTGGTGTCTCAAGGAGTCGACGGGGAAATATCAGCAGCCATAAGTCTTTCCATAAGGACATGCTCATGCCTGACCCAATTCTCCAACATAGTGTAGCGACTAAAAATTACGTAGTTTCCCAATTTTCTTGAAAATTTTGATTTTGGGAGAACTTAAAAAATTGTATTTTTAAAATAAAAATCGGAGTCACCACCAGTCACTTGGGTTAGGTAGATCGGACACCAAAAACAAACTAGAGATTTTTTTTGGATTTGGGAGTCAGTTACGTGTGGAGAAGGTTTTACACCCCACCTTGCCCAAACTTGGTACCAAATCAATTACCATTTTATTAATATCGGATTTTGCGAATTAAAGTGACATTTAAGTTAGAATTTGGTTATACATGCGAATTTATTTTAAAGGGCTCCGATGTTTGAGGAATAAACAAAAACCACCACCTACATTTTAGGTACTATCCAAATTTACCCTCGAAAAACGGAGCACCGCATTGACAGTTTATATCCCGAATGCAACATAATAACAAAGGTGAATAAATAAAATGACAAACATGACAAATAACGGTATAAAACAAGATTACACATATTACCAAATAAAAATATACATATTAATAAATATCTATTACCAAATATAAATACTACAAGTTTATATACATATTAGGTAAAATAAAGTATCAAAACAAATACCAAAGAAAACACATTATCACATAAAAACCACCATACGTACAAAAACTTTGCAAAATATTCAAGACGTATGAGTAAGGTAGCTTATAAAAAGATTTAATAAAAGTGCACTACATATAAAAGAATCTTACTATATTTAATATGCATTTAAAAAAATATACACATATACATAAGGATAATATGGAAAACAAAACAAACAAAATGGGAAGAGATAATGCAAACAAACTCCCACCATCACGAGGCCTAAATTAAAGGCAACAAGTAAAGCAAAGAGCATTAGATCAGGGATCAGAGGGATAATTAACCTAAGGGTCTTCGGATCACATTTGAACAAAAACAAAATTTCAGGGGTAAACTAAAAAAAACAGAATTAAACAACGAAATAAGGACTAAATTCGAAGAGTTTGAAAACAGAGAGGGACCGTGGCGATGATTAAAGTAAGGCGGAGGGATTTAAAGTGGTAATAAAACCATCTTTTAAATGGATATAAAATACAAAAGTCATAAACAGACTTCATTTCCTCATCCACTCTAAAAAATCGATCAAAATACCTTCCCATAAACTCTCTGCCTTGTTCTTCAAGAACTCAAGGCGAACCCAGTTTTCGGCAAGCCACCACCAACTCGGCCACCGTTGACCATCGTCAGCCGTCGATCATCGATGCCAGTGCCGACAAACTCAAAAAACACCCCCAAAACTCTGATTTTTCCTCCCAAAAAACCAAAACCTACCTTCGTTTTTCAAAATCAAGCCTCCATCGCCCTAAATCTATAAAAACATGGACCAAAACCCATTTTATTCATTTTGAAAATCCAACGCACCTCAAACCAGATCTAAAAAGAAGGAAGGCGAAGAGACTAGAACACAATAGTTCCTTTTATCGGCAACACCAACCTCGGCCACATACACGGCGGCGGTCTGAGACCACGACGGTATAAACCCTAAACCTAACCCTTTTGCCTATTTTTTAAAAATCGAAATAGAGACTGGAATTCTTTTACCTCTGAAATGCTTCTATTTTTTCTTTTTTTATTCATTCCAATCTGAAAATATTACAAGAGATCTTTTTTTATATCCGGGTCTGTTTGCCCTTTTTTATTACATTGGTTGAGCTAAACCACTATGGATGATGATGGACCTGACATCCCTTGACCCTTTTATTGTGTTTGTCCTGCATGGTTGTTGGAGAGGGTGGCCGTCAGAGGAATAGTGGCCGTTGATGGAGCTGAGATCAAAGGATGAGAACGAACCAAGGATAAACAGCTAAGATCTTGGTTCCATGGTGGCATGGCGTGCATTCGACCGTTGGAGGATTCGGATGGGGCGTTTGAGGAAACGAAAGAGTCATGCGTGGCTTTCACACACATGTGGGGAGCTAGACAATCATATATCTTGGCATCTAGACCGTTGGATCAGATCCGATCCAACGGTCTGGATTGGGCTGCGCAGAAGACAAAAAAAACAAGGGTGCATCAGATTAAATTTAGGGGTTTTAGGATTTTAGGTTTAAATCCCTTGAGCTTTATCGAGCTAGACAACACGTAATGGGTTTTATAATTAATTGGACTGGACTATTGATTTTAAATGGGTTATTATTACTTTTATATTGATTTGCTTTTTTTTTTAAAGTTTCCTTTTTTATTTCATTTTTATAACAACAACAACAATACTAATAATAAGACCAAAAATAAAAATAATAACTAAAATCAGACAAAATTAGTGATTATAGCTGTCCTTCTTTGCTAATTCTTGTAAAATAAGAATAGAGCAAATATCAAAAAGTACTAATTTTGTCATACTTCTATGTCTAGATCCTGAATCATCATGCACTGCAGGTCCTACTGATGGCTCTGAAAACTTGAAGTTGTGCACTGGAAGTCTTATTGATCGCCTGATTCACCACGCATTGGAGGTCTACTGATGCCCGGATGATACTAATTACTTTAAATCACCACGCACTGTAGGTCTTCACTGATGGTCTAGATATTAAAGTTCAAGCACCGGAGGCTATAATGGAAACCCCAAATCACCAAGCACTAAAGGTCTTACTGATGGTTTGGGAAAATTAAATTCATGCACTGTAGGTCTTACTGATGGTTTAAATCATCATGCACTGAGGGTCTTGTTGATAGCTCAAACGATTTAAAGTTATGTATTGAAGGTCTTACTGACAGATCGAACACTTAGCACTGAAGATTGATTGCTTGAAAATAAAATCATGCACTGAAGGCTTTGGCAATAATCTTGAAGTAACATATTGAAGTCTTTAATGATTTCTGTCAAAATAGACAAAATAAATTAATGATATGAGTTACCATGCCCCTAACTTAAGGATGTCTAACTACTCATGATGCATAAATGATGTAAACTGAGAACCACTTGGGTGAGCTCGTCTTTTGGGAAGCTCATAGTTTCTTGTTTTAAATCTTCGTAAACGCTCTTTCTGCGGCTAATGCAACCCATCTCAATCATGTTCAATTTTCAGAATCATTGTATCTTTTTTTCTCTAAAGCCTTTTCATGTTCTTACCTCAGATTGCTCTTCTTATATCTTGCCCAGCTTAATCTTCTTGAGTTTTGGCTCTGAAGTATCTCTATCATTAAAGATTGGTCATCTTTGTGCCCCAAAAAATTTTTCCCCAAAATTTTGTTGTTTACTCTTGTTCTTTTTCGAGTCAAAGTTTTAGCTTGTTCAATAGTCAGATTCTTTCAGGCTCTGTATCCTCTTCTGTCTATTTTGATTTAAAATCTTATGTACAAATGATCTTGTTGAGTGGACAACGGAGTCACACTAATTTTCTCATTCTTGAATCCATGATGCAAAGTTTTTCCCCTCTTTTGACACTAAGGGTTGAAAAAGTCTTGAACTCATTTTAATGTAGAAATTTATGAAGATGAATTTTTAAAAGATCTTATGCAGAGTTTATTTTAAGTTCATGTAAAAAATATTATTCAGTGTTTGCCTTTTTCTCAAAATTTAGGGCGAAAAATATTTTAAGCTCATTTCAATTCAAAGACTTATGAAGATGAGCATGAAAAAATAATAATTTTTTTTTTGAAAAAAGTGAACTTCAAAAAAAAATCAAAATTAGGCACCCAAATACCAAGTGCAGTAGCAATTTTGCTTCAAATTGGCAAACGATCAACCTAAGTGAAGCTTATGTTTAAAGGACCGCGATGGTTGCGGCGACATGTGCACATGTGAAGTCCCTTCTGAGCTATTAGTCTTCTGATAGAAACATTTCCCATTCCCAATTTCTACCCCATTTAAGTGGCTCTCTTGATCTCACTAACTCACCATGCCCTATCCTTCCTTCATTTATGATGTCGATCGGGCATTAGAAATGTGAAAATCCTTAAAGAAAGGTTAACCTTTACATGCAGGATGTGATCTGAAGACACACTTATCTAACTCAAATGTTCACGTATGATCAAAATGGTCTTTATAGGATTGTAATATAGGTCATGGCTCACGGTTATGAAAGAAATGATATATATAGGCCTAAATAAGTGTTTAAGGGTGATTAAACCAATGATCATTTCTTCCAAGCGAACCATTTCTGCACCTGTATGATCTGGATGTACTCAAACAAAGAAAAGAACCTTATTTATTTTATTTTTTGATTGCTCTAGACTGTCCATTTTTGGGTTTTCACCCTAGAGTTCATTTCCTTCTCCTGTAGCTTGTATCGTGACTGAATATTGATGTGTGCTTCCGCTCGACAGTAATCAATCCTCCAAGGCTCTTCTAAACTGAGATTTATTTGAATAGAGGATTACATAAGTCTCGTATTCCTCTTTTAGTGATTTCGTTTCTGCCTTATTATTGGCAAACTTTTTCATTGGTTCCTTTTGATGTTTTTGACCTTTGTATCTAACGTATACGTTTTCATTTCTCGCCTTAAATCATAAAGCATTATCTTTCTAGCATGGCCGAAATCGGGCGACTTTCATTTGTAAGCAAAAAAAAATCATCTCCTTTGCCCTCTAGTGTGGGGGTGATCCTTGGTTTGGGTTTCATTGAAAAGAAACGTTCAGGCTCAAAGGGGGACAAAAATGGATATTTTTCTTATTTTTGAAGGGAAGTGAAGGAATTTCATTCGTTGTCCTATACATGGACATCAAAAAGTCTTCAGGGATAGAAGTTTAAGGTCAACACTCGATTCAAGGACCTTAAACAACAAATGTATGAGGGGGAATTCACTTAATGAGATCTGCCCATTACCTAAACACTTATTTTGTTACTTTCGTTTGCCTAAATAAAACATAAGATATTCACATTTGCAGTATCCCCGCAACATTTGCTTTCCTTTATACATAAGCTGCTCGAAATTGATCGGTGGACTTGAATCAAATTCGTTCTTGCACTTAATATTTAAGTTCATGCTAAAAAATGATAGAGAAGATATATATATATATATATATATATATATATATATATATATATATATATATATATATATATGGAAGAACAAAAACTAACCTATAGCAAAAGAATGAAATGTTAAAAAATGAATGAGATGTTTAAAGAATCAAAGAATATATCATATTTACCAACTGAGATGCAAAATAATATTTTATTAAAATCAAACAAATAAACAATAGTCCTGACTAATCTCTTCATTTGACGTATTTAGGCCAAGAACATCGTTAACATGATCATCTCTAAGATTTGCTCCCAAATCCATAGGGTGGCTTGTAAATGCCTCTATTGTGTTGAAATGAATTTTCTTCTCGAGTAGTGACATTTTAGGTTGGAGCTTGTGGCAACTTGTAAAACAAATCCTAGTAAGTAAAAGAAGTCAGACTAAAATGTAAGTCCTTTGATTTCTCTTTCTTGTCTTGAGAATCAGAGTCTTGATCAACCAGTAACTAATGGGGTTTTGGGATAGTTGGTGCCACAGGTCACAAGTGGTTCTCAATTGTACCGACGAGAAGTCATTTTCTTGCCCCTTCTACTTTTTGAGGCGAGTATTCCCCCTATAATTAATTTTACCATTATGATTTAATGCATGTAATGTACAAAAATAAATTAAAAGCAACAATAATACAAAACGCAATGATGAATGCAAAGGCATTAATTCTATAGGTGATTGCCCTAGAACAACTTTCATTGAATTTAAAGAGGTTCATTATAGTAAAGTAGATAAAACGAGCTATTCTGCACATACGCTTTAGCCCTAACTCATAGTTTCTTCGATTGCTTCAAATAGCCATACGAAACTCGATCCTTTTTGTCTTTAAGTTAATGTAAGGGTGAAGGGTTCTTGCTTCCGCGGCTAACATCCTCACGTGTCTGGTCGTTTCTTGAATTTGGTTCATGACTTTCATTTTGAACTAATCTCTGTCCTTAAAAACCTCAATCCATTTCTTCATCTTTGGGAGCATTTATCGTTCTTGAGCTAAAAAATCTCTTAACGAGGAAAAGCTCAATGAAAATATGTCAGGTAATACCAAATTGAGTGTCTTCCAAAAAATGACTTTGGATCAATGTTGGACCCTCATGTAGTCTTCCTCTTTATTGAGACACATCTCATCAATTATGAAAGATTTCTAATCGGGGCAACCATATTTGAATCAATACCTTTATGTCATGTAATGTAGATGCAAATAAAAAAGCAAAAAGCAAAAACAAAACACAAAAAGAAATAATTTAGCATTAGATAAAATAAATAAAACGATATAGCGAAAAAATAAACAAATCAAGCATCAAACAAAATAACCCTATTTGCATACCATCTAAGAAACCTAGGTTATTCGCATGGCTCTAAGAGGGTGGCATTTCTTAGTTCTCAACATGCAATTTTGGTACTAAAAGATTACCCAAATTATCCTCGTTGTCCCCTACTAAGGGTAGCAAGGCCCCCGATCATCACTAATTGTAGGCTCTTTTCAATCGAGTTTAATTCAAGGGGACTCATTCTTCTATGTCTACACGGGAAAACGATATTCCCACAAAAACATAGAGTACTAGAGCCCCAAAAGTACTTGCTAGGCCTATACGGGGAATAATATCCCCACGAAAATAATAGAGTTTTCCCCTTAAACGGACAGGTTTACTGTCAAATTTTAAAATTTTAAATGCGTCCAAAATACACTAGTATTTATCAACAAATATTAACTCAATTGTCACATTAACTTGCAACTTCCGATAGTAATACAAATCGTAATTGTTTTTAGTCATGACTCTCTTTTTTGTATATAAAAAAAAGATCAAAATAATGTCTCCAGCGGAATCACCATGCTATAGTGACTAAAAGTTACGTAGTTTCCCACTTTTCTTGAAAATTTTAATTTTGGGGGAACTTAAAAAATTGTATTTTTAAAATAAAAACTGGAGTCACCACCGGTCACTTGAATTAGATAGACCGAATACCAAAAACAAACTAGAGATATTCTTTTAGGTTCGGGGTTACTTGTAGGAAAAAGTTTGCACCCCTACCACGCCAAACTTGGTACCAAATCAATTACATTTTTATTAATATCGAATTTTACGAATTAAAGTGACATTTAAATTAGAATTTGGTTAAAATGCGAGTTCATTTTAAAATGCCACAGTGTTCGAAGAATAAACGAAAATCACCACCTACTTCTTAGGTACTAGTCAAGTTTACCCTCGAAAAAATGAGCACTACATTGACAGTTTATATCCCGAATGCAACATAATAACAAAGGCGAATAAATAAAATGACAAACATGACAAATAATGGTATAAAACAAGATTACACACATATTACCAAACAAAAAATATACATATTAATAGATATCTATTACCAAATATAAATACTGCAACGTTATATACATATTAGGTAAAATAAAGTATCAAAAAAAATGCAAAAGAAAACACATATTATCGTATAAAAACTGCCATACGTGTAAAAACTTCGCAAAATATTCAAGACGTATGAGTAAGGTAGATTATAAAAAGATTTAATAAAAGTGCATTACATATAAAAGAATCTTACTATATTTAATATGCATTAAAAAATATACATACACATATACATAAGGATAATATGGAAACAAAATGGAAAGAAATAATGCAAACATACTCCCACCATCACGAGGCCTAAATCAAAAGCAGCAAATAAAGCAAAGAGCATTAGATCAGGGATCGTAGGGATAATTAACCCAAGGGGTCTTCGGATCATATTAGAACAAAAACAAAATTTTAGGGGTAAATTGAAAAAGAAAATAGAACTAAAGAACCAAATTCAAAGAGTTTGAAAACAGAGAGGGACCGCGGAGATGATTAATGTAAGGCGGAGGGATTTAAAGTGGCAATAAAACCATTTTTTAAATGGGTATAAAACACAAAAGTTATAAACAGACTTCATTTCTTCATCCACTCTAGAAAACCGATCAAAATACCTTCCCCTAAACTCTCTGCCTTGTTCTTCAAGAACTCAAGGCGAATCCAGTTTCCGGCATGCCACCACCACCTCGGCCGCCGTTGATCGTCATTGGCCGTCGATCGTTAGCACCGACAAACTCAGAAAACAGCCCCAAAACTCCCATTTTCCTCCCAAAAAACCAGAACCGACCTTCGTTTTTCAAAATCAAGCCTCCATCGCCCTAGATCTATAAAAACATGGACCAAAACCCACTTTTTTTCATTTTGAAAATCCAACGCACCTCGAATCCAGATCTGGAAAGAAGGCGAATAGGCTAGAACGCAATGGTGCCGTTCATCGGCGACAACAACCTCGGCCACATACGCGGCGGCGGTCCGAGACCATGACAGTATAAACCCTAGCCCTTTTGCCTATTTTTTTAAAAAAATCAAAATAGAGACTGGAATTTTTTTACCTCTGAAATGCTTCTATTTTTTCTTTGTTTTTTTAATTCATTCCAATCTAAAAAATATTACAAGAGATATTTTTATATCCAGATCTGTTTACCCTTTTTTATTATATTGGTTGAGCTAAACTACTGTGGATGATGATGATCTGACATCCTTTGATTTTTTTATTGTGTTTGTCCTGCATGGTGGTTGGAGAGGATGGCCGTTAGAGGAATGGTGGCCGTTGATGGAGCCGAGATCAAAGAATGAGAACAAACTAGGGATGAACAGCTAAGATCTTGGCTCCATGGTGACATGGCGTGCATCCGACCGTGGGAGCTGCTCAGTCATATCTCTTGGCATCTGAACCGTTGGATCAGATCAGGGTTGCGCAGAAGACAAAAAAAAAAGTGCATCAGATTAGATTTAGGGTTTTTAGGTTTAAATGCCTTGGGCTTTTATCGGGCTAGACAATATGTAATGGGTTTTATAATTAATTAGACTGGACTATTGATTTTAAACGGGTTATTATTACTATTATATTGATCTGCTTATTATTTTTTTAAAGTCCCCTTTTTTATTTCAATTTTTATAATAATAATAATAATAATAACAATACTAATAGTAAGACTCAAAATAAAAATAATAACAAAAACCAGACAAAATTAATAATTACACATAAGCCCGACTAGAGTAGTCCCTTATGAGACCAAATACTTCGCCAAGTGAGGGATGGGTGGTTGGAACCCAATTCAGCAGTGAGGAAAGTATTGGTAGGATAGTAGTTGGCCTCGAATAATCTAGAAATTAGCGAATCAGGTGTACGGAGCAGTTGCCAGCCCTGTCTTCTTTCAATAAGCTTAAATTCGGCCAAATACACCAATGGATGTCTTTCTTTTGTGCTGATTTATGCCACAAAAAACGCGCCATAATACCCTCAAGTTGTTTGCAAAAAGAACTCGATAAAAGAAAACATGCCATGGAATACAATGGAAGGGCATGCAACACAAATTTAATAAAATTTTCCTTACCACCCATGTATAGGAGTCTCGTATTCCAACAACTTCTATTCTCAAATCTATCTCTCAGGTCCGCAAAACATGTTTTTTGTTTCTCCACACTACAGATGGCAAGCCCAAGTATCTTTCCGGGCTACATGTACTCCGAAACTCCAGAACCCTACATATATCTTTTCTATTATTCTCAATCACATTTGAGCTAAAGAACACTCCCGATTTATCAAGATTAATCACTTGGCCCGAGCATTCAACATATTGGGATAAAATCCCTCAAATGGCCATAACCCCAGTTGGTGGAGCATCCCCAAACACAAGGCAATCATCTGCAAAGAGGAGATGGTGACAATGGGTGCCCTTCTAGCTATTTTTGCCCCTCGAAAAAAACCCGACGGCAGCACATATCCGCAGTAGCGATGAAAGGTCCTCACTGCAGATCAAAAACAAATATGAACTAAGGGAATCTCCCTATCTAAAACCTCTTGAAGGAAGAAAGCCTCTCGCCTGTACTGTCATTCATCACCACAGAGTATGAAATAGTTGTTACACATTTCATCAAGAACGAAATCCAAATTTTGGAGGAACCCATTTTTTGCATCATGGGAACTATGAAATCCCACTTCACCCTGTCATATGTCTTACTCATATCCAACGTCAGTGCAAAAGACCCCAAGCATCCACTTTTCTCATTTTTAAAAGCATGTAAAATCTCGTAGGCAACGAGGATGTTATCCGAGATTAATCTACGCAGAACAAACGCACTCTGTGCTTCATCTACACAAACATGCAAACAATCTTGGAATCTGTTAGCCAACACTTTGGATGCAATTTTATATATAATATTGCATAGACTTATAGGGCGGAAATGTACCGTTTGAGATGGATTATTAATCTTCGGGATTAAAACTATACGAGTGTAGTTTACCTTGGCCATCTGATTGACCCCATGGATTAAACTGATGCAATACTAGGACACCTCGGCTTCTAGAATATGCCAAAAGCGTTGGTAGAAGATTGCACCAAAACCATCACTACTTGAGGCCTTTAGCAGATGCATGGACTTGAGAGCCCCATAGATTTCGTCCACTGTGAACTCCCTCTCAAGAAATTCATTCATGGAGTTATGCTTCAAGGAATACTTGCTAGAATATCAATGACAAGAGAAATACCTTGGACCAAAAATAAAGATGCAAAATAGTCCACACTAATCTTTAATAACTCCTCTTCATGTGTAATAGTATTCCCATGGTCGTCAGTAAGGCTACTGACCTGGTTCAGTTTTTTTTCGATACTATACATGCTGGTGGAAGAAAGTTGTATTACGTCTCTATTCTGCATCAAATTTTCCCTTTTCTCGTTGTTCCTAGAAAATTTATTCTTTGTCAGCCTCTAGGTTCAAAGCAAGCTTCAGATCAAGAATTTTACCAAGGACGTCGTATGTAATAGGGAGATCATAGATGAATTCCAATATCGAATTTAGCTTTTTTTCAGTCCACTTTTTAGCCTTTCGAATCCCACGCGACTACGTCTCTAAACCCCTGACCAAGACTTAATTTCTCTGGCACAATTCCAACACTAAATTTCGAAATTCGCTTGATTTCAGCCTCACATGAGTCTTCAAGTAACCATGCGGCCTAGAAATAGAGAGGCCTACTGTGGCCCGAAAAACTTGGGTCTCGGTTGTCAAAAATATTGGGTAGTGATCTGAGAAGGATTTAGCAGGTGTTCCACTTTGTAGTTTGGGAACAAAAATCACCACTTCTCATTTGCCACTCCTTTGTCTAGACGTTCTCGTATATTAGTATTTGCAAACCTACCATACTCCAAGATAAATCGTTGACCCAAAAATCCAGGTCATCAAGGGAATAGTCAAAAAGTACCCTACGAAACCCTTCATCTATCTTTCACTGCGCACGAGACCCCTTCTTGAAAGAGTACAATAATTCGTTCAAGTCACCGATAACCAGCCAAGGCAGGTCGAGCTGGGAGTGCAAGTGTCTCAATAGGTTCCAGGCATCTTCACGGTACAGTTCTTCAGAGGAATAGTAAAAACTAGAGCATCGCCAACAATTTCCATCTGAGTCATCCTTAATAACTACATCAATGTGTCAAGCGAAGAAAGATTGGAAAGCAACTGTGACATTATTTTTCCAACCTATAGAAAGGTCGCCGCTTCAACCGGCAGACCCCATGTCTATACCATTAACAAAACCACACTTCTTCCTTATTGTAGCCATTCTCTGAATAGGTACTTTAGTTTCTATCGAGAAAACTATCGATGGGTTAAGGTCCTTCAATATGTGCTTGAGGCGACAAACTGCCCGAGGTTGCCCTGGTCCCTGGACATTCCAACTAATCATCTTCATTGGTTCCGGCCAGCCTAGTCTTCCAGCTCTGCCTATAGAAAAGTAGTGTCCCCATCCGAATCCTCTGTTGCAGAAGAAACTCTTGAGTTATTTGAAATTACACGAAGGTGTTTGGCCCCCTCTATTTGCCTCAACAGGATATCCTCTTCATCGCCCATAACCACATCATAATTCTCTTGTAGGTTGTGGGACATCATACCCGAATCCAACCTGCGAACTAGTCCTATTGGGTAGCCCTTGAAAAGGCCCAAGGTACTAGAGGCGGGAGTCTTCCCTTTCAAAATGGCAAGATTTTGATGGCCCGCGTTATCTTAGGAGGAGAAATTAGTGGGATTAAATTGTAACTGAACATTTAAATTCATAGGATAAGATTAATTTACAAATCTCCCTCTTCTTTGGTTTCCGGGATTAGAGTCCCCTTTCTACGCAATTCCCGAAATATATTCCTCAAACAGCCAATGACTGGTCGGTGCAGCTCCTCGACGAGGTGACGCCCGTAAAGAAGCATCCCAGCTCATTTCCAGCACTTGTTTATCCTGGAGAACGCGCTCTGGGCAAAATGTTTCAGCATGCCCCAATATCCCACATAGAAAACAAAACAATTTGAGCTTCTCGTATTGGAAACTCACATAGACCTTAGAGCCAGCTTTAGCCGCTATCTTCTTCCCATGTTTTAAGGGTTTAAGAATATCCACTCTTACTCCAATCTTCATAATACCCTTATAGCCAAGAGTGATGCATTGGAATCGTAATCAATAAAAAGCACCAATGAAATTTCCAATATGTTTTGCCACATTAGCCGTCATAAAACCATGAGGAATGTTTGTGACAAAAACCTAGAAGCTGACCTGCACAAAAGGCACCTTTATCAGATCATCCCCTGGCTGCATCCGATGTAAGACGATGAGGTGTGAATTGAAATGCCACGGGCCCTCAGACTCAATACGATCTGCATCCTCCCTATGGTACAACCGGAATAAAAATGGTTTTCGCTCAGATATGATATCGAGATACCCCCTATAGGGTGTCAAACATTGGCCAGCGTAGCTGAAAATGGATCATACTCGATGTTAAAAACGATCCCACGAAATAGTGTTCAAAAGAGGCTATCGGGACCGGTTCAACCTCGTGCATCAACAGGACTTCATCCTCCTCTTCCCCGAGAGAGAAATTTAGCATTGAATCCTCCACATTCGCCATATCTAACACTCAAAACGAACCCTCAAAGAAAGCAAATATATTGCTTTATTTTTTAAAAACAAAATATATTGCTTTATTTAATACTAATATCATTCATATTTTTACTTGTAATAAGAATTAATGAATTGATGTTATAAATAAATTGAATACCAATTCAGTTAAGAAATATTTTATTTGTTTAACATTAAATAATAATTAATATTATAAAATTTTTATATAATTTTAATTTAAAAATTATTATTTATCAATTATAGGAATGCAACATCAAGTATATCATACTGATGCAATAGATATTTTTTTGAAGGATATAAAGGTGATTACAAGGTAGTATATGTTCGTTCATATTCTTAATTCTTTGACAATGAGCATACACCTTGTAAACAAAGAGATTAGAATTCGAGTCTCCTAGGATGAACATCATCTGTTTTTTCATTAAGATACTTGTTAGGTTAGGTTATGATGCAATAGCTATTTTACGATGCTATTAATAATATATAATTAATTTAAAGGGTTAAAGTAATGATTAAAAAGAAAAATTCTCCGCTGTCTAGAATGACCGAGTAGTGAGGTAAAAACCTAACTTAAATAAATAATAAATAAAAAGAGCTCGGCCCAATCGTGTATATGTACTATTTAGTGAATCGGGTATTTAATCCAGAGGTGAATATTTATGGGGTCTGAGAGACTCTGATGCCTTCGAATTTTGAAAAATTGACATTTGATTTCTAATTTTTTGAAATTTTAAAATTTGTATTATATTTTAAAATATTTATTATATTTTAAAATTTTAAAATATTTTTAATTAAATAATCTCTTAAATTTTTATAAATTTTACTAAGTCTCAAATTTTTTTAAATTTTTTGTTAGACTTCAATATTTTTCTTCAAATTTTTAATTAAAATTTTAAAATTTGAGAATTTGATGTAGACTCAAACTAAATTTTGAAAATCCGCCGCTTAACCTATAATTTTAAATTTTTTTAGGAAAATTATTGTTTTTTTTATCGAGTAGGCATGTCAATAGCTCAAGTATTTTTTAACACCTCCATATAATTTACTTAAACATATAATGTATCTAATTGAGTAGATATTAAAAGTTAATAGAGAACCCAACAAGTGGTCCCAGTAGAAAAGCGGATGATGTTCATCTTAATAGACACGAGTTCAAATCGCTTTGTCTGCAAGGTGTATGTGCATTGTCAATGGGTTAAGAATATGTATGAACATATACTACATTGTAATCACCTTAATACTATTCAAAAAAAATTAATGGGATGTCAATTTACCTATCAATTGACTGAAATACCCTTATTATAAATGATACTTAATATTATTATAAGAGTGCTTTTATCTTTCTATTATTTTATACAAAAAACTTTAAATAAAACATCTAAAAAATTACTTAGGATTTGTCAACAAAGCCTTGGTGTAGAGGTAAGTCGCCTGGTTGACACTTTTCCCCTACTTCTAAGTTGTGGGTTCAATACTCATTTGAAAAAAATGACTTATAAATTTATAAACAAATCTTTTACTAATTCTATAACATTTGCTAAATAAAATTTTAGAAATATATTTTTTTATATAAAATATTTCCTCTCACATCTTAAGTACAATAAAATCTAATACATATTTTTTAATAGTCTAAAGGTGATTATAGGGATGTCAATTGGGCGGGGAGGGTGAGAATGGTACTCTTTCAACACCCATCCCCGTCAAGAATTTTCATTTCCATCCCCGCCTCACGACCCGCTGCGAATACAAAATTTAAAACCATCCCTGCCCTACAACCTGCAAAACTAAAACCATCCCTGCCCCATCACCCAAGTGGGGCTTGCGACCCATCTAATCCCCTCTTTACCCGTCCCATGACCCATTCATATAATATATTTATAAATATTAGTTAAAAATATAAATCAATTTTATTATGAAAAAAGTATGAAATATCCTAAATGTGAAGCCTTGTATGCTTGTTTGATGATGTGGGTGCTTGAATGATTGCTTAAGGGTGTTAATGATGAAACTTGTAATTGGTGTTAAAATGGTGTTAAAATGGTAGGAAACCACTTAAACTACTTTCCATAAATTGTAGGATCGATTTGGGGTCTTGCCTTTGGGTTTTGGAGGCTTGAGAGATGAATTACGAACTCTAGAAAATGAATTCTGGGTTCGAGCACCAATACGGGTTGAACGCGTATCGGTACCCCATGTTAAAACTAATGGAATCAAGCCATCTTTATAGGGTGTATCGATACGCCTAATGGGGGTACCGGTACCCCCTATTTCCTCAAATTCTAGTAGTAAAAAAATAGTATCGGTACGCTTAGGGGCGTATCGGTACCAATAGGGCATCGGTACACTTGCCAGTGAATTGGTACGGGGTTTTAGTTAAATCCCTCTCGCATGTAAAACCAGGTATTGTTACACATAAATAGGTATCGGTACCCAAAGACGCGTATCGGTACACTTATAAGGGTATCGATATTCATTGGGCAATCTGCCCGAAATTTATATTTTGAGTTTGAATGACCTATAATTCAAGGACTAAGGCCCAATAGGTTCCTAAAGGGGTAAAATGAATAGTAAAACTGAGAAACTGAGATCCAAACCTCACATACGATCTTAATGTATAATCACTTGGTAAAAGTCTTGTGTGACTTATATGTTTGTAGAAACCATAGGATGGTATAGTTATATGATGTTGTTGTTAGCGATAGTGCCCTAAGGCCTATTGTCTGGACATGATATTTTGATCATTGAATTTATTATTATGATAAATTTGCATGCTTTTGTATCCTTGAATATTATTATTCTAAATATCCCTAATCAGTTATTATTGTGGGAACAATAATAAGATAAGATTAGTATGCAGTTTGATAGATATTCATAAGATTAATATGTGAATAAGATTCAAATCAAATTCATATATGTATTCGTTGAGAACAAATATTAAGATCGACTCGTAGGGAGATTAATACATGGATTAAAGTTATATATTAATCTTCAAATAGTTATGACATTAAATCCTTAGACCTGAAATTGCTATGGTTCTTAACATGATAACTATTATGTTTTGACATAGTCAAACATCGTTTTTAATCGAACGATTATAAAGGTTATGCTTGAACATAATAAGGAATAATGCAGTGAGATGTGAGTGATTAAGATGGAATTTATCCATCTTAACACAAGAGAGATATCTTTGGGCCCCTCGATGATTGAGACTGTGAAATGCATGGTCGTGCTCAAATGAGTTGATAGAGATCAATGTCATTTGTTTAGTCAGTTCAATTGGGCATCCAGAAACTAAAGATAGAACGATATACGGTTAACATTTTCCATGCCTTATATTCTATCAAGATATCGTGAGATAAAAGGATTATGACATAAACTGAATTAAGGTTGTCTCAGATTATGAGCTTTTAATTTAACTTGGGTAGTTATAATGTCTTGCTAGAGGCCACTTATGACTTGTAGAATAAAATGTGATTTTATCTACTACCAACGTTAAATGAACCTATAGGGTCGCACACTAAGAATTGATAAGAATGATTGTGGTTATTACTCTCAATAATAAATTTAAGATAATACGATTATTTTAAATTATATTATTAGAGATTATTTATTCAAATTTAAAAGGTTAAATTCGTAATGGAATATCTTATTTATTTTATTATTTTTTGAAAATAATATAAATAAATAATATTATCAAATAATCTCATTATCTAGATTTGATTGAATTTAAATTCCTTATCAAATAAGGAATCTATTTTAGAATATATTATTTATTTTAAATAAATCATTTTATCTAGAGTTGGTTGAATTTGAATTCTTTATAAGATAAAAGAATTCATTTTAAATTATAATTTATTTAAAAAGAGTTTTAATTAAATTATAATAGTGAACTCAACCTAACCCTATTCAAGTCATATATATATATGTATGTATGCCAATGGTTTTGTAAGGAATCTAGGGATTTCGAAATAGCCACCAAAATGACAAAAACTAGATTTTTGAAATCTTGATTGGAACTAGCATTCTGATAGCCATTCATCGTCTATTCGCGTGTAGATACTTGTAGAGGGCGGTCGTCTTTCAGAAAGGCAGCGCCTCAACACAACCGGATTCCTGAATCATAAATCAAGGTAGTTTTTTATTTTCTCTTCGTACATTAATATGATTGCATGAGATCTTGGAAGTTCTTCATAGGATATTTTTCCACTGCGTTTATATGCATGATTAGATCAGTTTATTTCCTAGGAAACCCAACAGTTGTTATGTGCTATGTGGGCACTTTTTGATGGGGTCTAGATACCCAAGATGTGTTGCAACTCCATGGTAAGTGAAATATCGAATGGAGGTTATCGATGCTATATAACTCGAGCCTCATTCAAATGTACTCAAGGGGGAATTCTGAGTAACGGGTGCATGATTCGATACTAGGTGACTTGTCCTCACCCAGGGTGTATGATCCGATACTACATGACCCGGCCTCACCCATCGAGTGTACGTTCTCGATGCTATGTGACCCGGGCCTCACTCTTATGTTGCTGTGGTATGGTATACGATGTAATATTTTGTAAAGTGGAACTTGGTTGATGATCACTTGTAAGCCAGTGATGGATTATGTTGTATAATGTTGGTTTATACGTATTTTACTCTTTAAGCCTTGCATTTGGTAGTTATGCATGGGAAAGCTTAAATTGAGTGTAGCAAATGGAATTTTGCTGTTTATCCATGATACATGTTGCATACGGTTTAATATGCATGTTTTGGAAAATGTTAAGTGCATGTTTTGCAAGGCATGACAATGTTGATGATGTTTTGAAAGATGTTTTAAAAGTTGTTTCCAAAGTGGATTGTTAAACGATTTTAAATGTATTGATGGTGGTTTGTTTTAGAGCACTCCTCACTAAGCTTAGTGTGCTTATGCTCTCTTTTTCCATCAATGCAGAGAATTAAAGGGTTGGAGGCAACGAGTAAGCAAGAAGGAATCCAAGGACTTGATATTTGAAAGTATGGTTTCGATTTAGACTCGTAGTAATAAAGGAAATGTGGTTAATTGTCATTTGGGAGGGTTGTTTTGTTAAACTCCATGTTTGTGCAAGTTTTAAATGTTTTTTTAGTTTGGTATAAGGCTTAAAATACTTGATGTGTGCTTGGATTTATGTTTCGGATGTTAAATAGGAAGCATGCCTATAGATGTTGTGGATATTTGAGCTAGGCTTAATTGAGTAGTTTAAATTTTTTGGATAACTGTGTTAAGTATGCCTTCAATGATTTGTGATGTTTATGTAAGGTTTGGTAATGTTTAGAGTAAGCCAAAGTGCCATATGTTGGACCTAGAGGTCATTACAAGCCTTCGCGTACCGGTCGAGTCCCTTGGTTTCGGTACGCGAAATCTGGGAAGGCTTAGAGCAACGAAAATTTACAAAAGGGTACCAGTACGCCTAGCCACCGTATCGGTACGTCTAGAGAAAATTATACACTGGTTTCAATACACGGGCTTCCGTACCAGTACGTTCTTTAGCTACTGAAATCTGGTTTTCGAAAATAACTTTTAAGGGATCAGTACGAGGGTGGAGCCGTATCGATATGGGTTTGCTCGACACACCGTATCGATACAGTTCTATCTGTATCAGGATGCAGTGTATTTCTTTAGGTTTCTGTTGCTTAAGTTTGAAATTGTGCATTTTAACCCCTGAATGTTATGTATGCAATTATAAGAGTTCGGATGATTGTTTAAAGCTGGAATTTGACATGTGAGCATAAAATTTGATTAATGGAGAATTGGTAACTTGGAATTTAATTTAAGTCCCTATAATTTAGGGAAATTACGTTTTGGTTCCCGAAGTGCATGTTTGTGCAATTGAACCCTGTTTTGGAATCTGATCGAATTATTAACGTATCTGCTGATGCATGTTCACCTTAGGATTTAAATTGATGCATTTAGACAAGATAAAAGGAAAAATGGACCCGGATTAGGTTATTAGTTCAGGTTTACTTCGGCAAACCTAATGTAGCCCTTTTAGCTCGGTTTTGGCTAGACCAGGTTAAGGAGGTTATATGCCCAATCGAAGTAGGACTTCACCTCTTTGATGTGATCAAGAGTACAATACTTAGATTTGTCTAACAATGTATTCATAGGACCCTTGATTTTATGTTTGTAACTCTGATTTTGGATTTATTTGATAATGTCGAATGTTTTAATTAACTTAGTTTAAATTAGAGCTCCCGTGTAAACGTTTAAACTATTTTGTATGATGCTAACTTATGACATGTTGGATTTTATGAAAATGTTTTATGGTTTTGGGCTAAATCTAGTTGCAAATATTATGCTTGAGTTTGGGCTTGAGGCCCAAATGTGATGTCAGGCTTAGGGCGTTACAAAAAAGATACTAAAGTCTATTGTAAATGACCGAAAATATCACAAATAACATGTAAAATAATATTTCAATTGTTGTAACAAATAAAAAATATAAAAAGAATTAAAAAGAAAATAACAATGAAAAAAATCTTTAAAAAATAAGAACAAGTACCAATAGAATCTAAATAACATACAATATTAGGAAAATAAAATTAAAAAAGTAGAAGAGTAACATACTTATAATGAGGACTGAGGAGAGAAAAATAAACCTTAAAAAGAAGGCTTAACGACAGACAACAATAGAGAAAAAACCAGCAAACATAAAATGTTATATATATATATTAAAAATTCATAAATATTCCAAGATAAGTCATTATAAATTATCTTAAATTTGACTATGATTCAAACTAATATTTTAAAAATTATTTATATATTTGATCTGATCAATGTCAAACTCAGTTGTATATATGTATGTATGGGTTAGGATTCACTTACATTGTGTAAAATTCAATTACTTTTACACCTTTTTGGACCATTGGATGATGGTAATAAATGGCTAAGATTATTTTCTTATCTTTTTTTCCAAGTGATAATCTTCATATTTTCTACTGTTAATCTCATACATCCATTTCATTCATCCAAAGGCCATGGATTAGTGTAAAACTAAATGATTTTTACACTATGCAAGTGGATCTCATCCCTATATATATATATATATAGAGAGAGAGAGAGAGAGAGAGAGAGAGATAACTTTTCATTAATATCCCAAGACAAGTCAATATGAATTACCTTGAATTTGACTATGATCCAAACTGATATTATATTTTAAATAATATTTAGGCTTAATGTCAAAATAAGTGTCCAAACTATCATGTTTTTCCCTTTTAAGTGCCTAAACTATTTTTTGCCCCTTTTAGGTGCTCGAACTATCCTGTTTTTCCCTTTTAGGTGCCTAAACTTTTTTTACCCCTTTTAGGTGCCCAAACTATCATTCTTTGTCCCTTTTAAGATCAAACTGAGGCACTTACTTTACAAAAAAATGATAGTTTGGGCACCTACTTTGACAAAAAATAATAGTTTGGGCACTTAAAAGGGGTAAATATAGTTTAGGCACCTAAAATGGAAAAAACGAGATAGTTTGAGCACCTAAAAGGAGCAAAAAATAGTTTAGGCACCTAAGAGGGGAAAATAGGATAGTTTAGGCACTTATTTTGGTATTGAGCCTAGTATTCATGTTATAAGATTTGTTGGGGATGGTGGGGATGATGCGAGGCGGGTGAGGATGATGTGAGGCGGGTGGGGATGAGGCGGGTACAAAGACATATTCACGCCTTCTCTACCAACCATGATGAATCTAATTTTCATCTTCACCCCCACCCCACAACCCGCGAAATTTGTAACCATCTCTGCCCAATTGAATGCGAAGTGGGGTGAATCCCCGCAAAACCCGCCTCATTGACATCCCTAGGAGATTACAAGGTAGTATCCGTTCATACATATTCTTAACCCGTTAACAATACACGCACACCTTGTAGGTAGAGCGATTGAACCGGATCTTCTAGGATGAACAACATTCGCTTTTTCACTGAGACCATTTGTTGGGTTCAAATCTAATACTCTCTTTGTCCCACTCAATATGTCCCTTTTGTGTTTTGAAATTGTCCCACTTAAAATGTCTCATTGAAAAAATCAACTTTTAAAGGGCATACTTCCCTTTATAACCTTTCTTTAGTTTCCCAACAAAACAAAATTCAACTTTTCAAGGATAAAATTGCCGTTTCAATTATTTTACATCATATTTCTTACACAAATTTTTTCTTCCTAAAACTGCGTAAAAAGTCAACAAGGGACATTTTCGGTGGGACGGAGGAAATATATATCTTTTGAACAATTCCTACCTAGGGGAGGGGAAGGGGAAATTTGCTCCTACTGGGCCTAAAACTCAAAATCTAGGGGAAGAGAGGTGTCAACTGAGAGCTTTTAACTACTTGTTCTAGAGGTTGTTGACAAATCTAACTCAACATATAACTACAAAATTATATTTTTCAATAATAATAGTAGTAAATCATAACAACAATTATAGTAATAACAATAACATGAATTATTATTAAAATAATATAAATAATAAAGAGGTATTGAATTAGCGATTCGATCTCGGCCACCATGCTTAATCCCTTAACGCCCCATGCCCTACCACCCTCAAATCTCGGCCATCTACCCTTCATCAGATCTGCAACAACCAAATAAAATAAGGGGTAGTTAGTTCTGATAAAAAAATTTCAGTTTATAAAACCAAATCTAAGGTAAAAAGAAAAGGGGGCTGGAATTCGAAAATCAGAAAGGGAATATAGAAAAAAAAACCCAGAGAAATTAGGGGGCTTCTGAGATCAAAAGTTGTGTAACTCGGAGAAAATTTGTAAGTTTTTGAATTGAAATCAAAAATCACTTTTTAGTTACAAAATCAATATTTTTTTTCGAAATAGAGTGAAAGGTTCGAATCTTACATGGGAGAAGGTTGTTGTGTCTCGCCGTGAAGCCTTGCCACCGGTGAACGGCGTAATAGAGCAGCCGAAGCGTGGCGTTTCTTGCGGCGGCCGTCGTTACGCCTCGGTGGAGAGGAGGAACAGATAAGTAGAGAGGAGAGGGAGTGTTGTAGCTTAGGGTTTGTTTTTAACCATTTCGAACAAATAAGGAGACCTCATCTGCTTTAATCCAAATAATAATCAAAACGACACCGCTTAGTGTCAATATTTTACGAAAATGGTCTAATTACACCAATGGTCCTCCTTCTTTTAACCCGTTCTCGGTTTGTCTAAGGTCTAACTACAATTTTAGTCCCTTCGGTCCATTCTTCGCACCCGTTTTCATCCCTTTTTATTTTAATTTCGCACCTCTAGTTTACATTCTATTCAGTTCGGTCACCATTGTATTTTTATTTTCAGGCCTTGAACTATGGTTGTTTGCATTTACACCTTTCTATTTAACATATTTCACATTCATGCTCATGTATTTCACATTTAGTTGCATTTTAGTCCCATTTTATGTTTTTGCCATGTCATTTAATATTTATGCGTTATAGTCTTTTATTTTTAGGTTGTTTCATACAGTTTGATATGAGCCATGCATTCATATTAGTGTTATCACTATTATTATTATTTATTTATTTATTATTATTATTATTATTATTATTATTATTATTACCATGTGTAATATGTTATTATTACACAAAGTTTTTGTTATATGTTGATATCATAATATATGTGCATATGCTTCATATCTATTATGTACAATATTTTATTATATATGTTTTAATATGTATGCATATTTATATTATTATTTGTACATATTATTTAATATTCATGCTTGTTTTAGAGTAGTGTTTTTTTATGTTAGAATGCATTTTTATGAATGTTGGATTAATAGGTCACGATGTTGGTATTTATTTATATTTTTGTCATATTGTATTTATTTATATTTGCCATGTTTTTTTAGTTTACATAATGAACATATATTTTGTCAATGCGGTGCTCTTTTATTCGAGCGTAAACGAGGCCAGTATCAGGCGTAGTGATAGTGGTTGGGCGTTTACTCTCAAATAACGGGGCCTTTAAAATTTACTCACTCTTATAATCAAATTTTAATTTAATCGTCACTTTAATCCGGAAAGTCTAATATTAATAAAGCGGTAATTATAAAAGTACCAATTTTGGGCAGTGTGGGGGTGCTAATCCTTCCCCATCCGTAACCGACTCCCGAACCCATCAATTTTAAATCTCTGGTTTTCTATGGTGTCCGGTCCACCTTGAGTGGCCGGTGGCGACTCCATTTTTAAATAAAACACGGGTTTATAAAAATCCCGCGGAATACAACATTTTCAAATAAAAAAAACACATCATTTTTAGCGAGAAAAAACATTGCTACAGATGGCGACTCCGCTGGGGACTTTTTTTGTTTTTAAAAACAAATGAGAGTCGAGCTTTTTCAAATAATTACCGCTTTATTAATATCAGAAATTCCGAATTTAAGTGATTGTTAAACTAACATTCGGTTATAATTGCGCGTTTATTTTAACGTATTTTAAATATGGCATATAAACCTGTTCTTTTTAAGTGGGGGGAAAACGCTAATGCTTTCGTGGAGATATCGTTCTCCCGTATGGGCCTAGTAAGTACCTCCGAGGCTCGAGTACCTTATACTTTCGTGAGGATATCGTTCCTTCGTATGGGTATAAGCGAATGGGTCCCCCTGAGTTGAACTCGGTTGAAAGGAGCCTATAATGGGTGATGACCGGGGGCCTTGCTACTCTTAGTAGAGGACACCAAGGACAATTCAGGTACCTCTTAGCACCAAAACTGCATATAGTGAGCCGTAGGAGCCAACCCTTTAGAGCCATGTGAAACTCTGCCCGATTAGTGGTCACCCTATTTAGGCTCTGGTGCCTTATTTCTGGTTTATGTACATTTTTATTACTCTATTTTTATTATATCTATCATTTGTTTTATTTAATCATTTTATTTGGTACCAACTCGTTTCATTTTATTCCCATCGCATTGATTTCACTTGCATCGTTGCACAACATCATTACAATCTTGATTTTGCATTGCATCAATTTAGGACACATTTTGCATGCATATACATTCATTTTCAAAATAAGAAAACTAACTCTAGGGATGCCCTATGACAGTGATACTGGATAAAGCAGAAGATCAGTCAGCTCAGCATCCATACGGGACCCGGTACAAAACAAAGATGGCGAACGATGAAAGATTGAAGAAAATCGAGCAAGACCAAAAAGAATTGCAAGCGAACATAGCCAAGCAGGTTGAGGAACAATTGGTGAAAGTCCAACAGGATATGAGGGAACAACTTGCAAAGTCACAACAAGACATCATGGGCCAAATGGCACAAATGCTGGGATTGAAGCTTCCTGAGCCTGGAGAGGCCTCTGTTGTAAATCTCACTACAAATCCTGAACCCAATGCCGGGGACGAGGATCTTATGTATCCTCCGGGGTTCACGCCCGTTCAAACCAAGAGACAGCCAGAAACTCAACCCCAAGTGATCATTTCACGGGGAAAGTCTCATCTACACCAGGCCGGTACTTCGGTCCCTATGAACCATCCATCTGCATCAGAAGTTAAAACCGGGGGCAATCAAGTTGAAATTTTTTTCTCAGAAATGGATCATCTGTTTGAGATCGAGAAACCGAAGGTAGAAGCTTCAAAGGAAATCGAAGATCGGTGTAAGAGACTCGAAGAGAAGCTAGAGGCTATGGGAGTAGAAGATACCTTCAGTGGATTCGATGCCAATTAACTCAGTCTTGTCCTAGATTTGGTTTTACCTCCTAAATTCAAGGTCCCAGAGTTTGAGAAGTACGACGAAACAAGTTGTCCTCGCGCTCACCTCACTATGTTCTGTCGGAAGATGACAGGATATGGCCGAGATGACGAGCTGTTAATTCACTGCTTCCAAGACAGTCTATCGGGATCTGCTGCCCGATGGTATAATCAATTGTGCCGACATCATATTAAATCCTAGAGAGACTTGGCAAAAGCTTTCTGGAGCAATACCGACATGTCAATGACATGATGCCAGACTGGTGGACGTTACAATAGATGAAACAAAAGTATAATGAAAGCTTCAGGCAGTACGCTCAGCGCTGGAGGGATACAGCAGTTCAGGTCCAACCCCCGCTCAGTGAGAGAGAGACCGTGGTCACATTTGTACAAACTTTGGAGGGTCCAATCTTGGGCCGCTTGATAGGCAACGCGACTACCAATTTTGCCGACCTCGTGTTATCCGGTGAGCTCATCGAGAATGCTTTTAAGACTGGTAAAATTGACGACGGAGGTTCGTCCCATAAGAAACCTTACCATGGAAGGAAAGACCAGGAAGTGAACTCTTCAGGAGTTTACAATGCCAATTATTCCAAGCCCAGCACAATTCTGCAATCTAAGGCTCTGCCAAGTGCACACGTTGCCTCAAGCCAAGGTTCTGGTCAAAGGAAGAACATTGAGAAGATAGAATTCACTCCCCTGCCGATGTCGTATGGAGATCTGTACAAGGAACTGCTAAAAGCCCATATAGTGGTACCTTTCCACCAGACTCCGACGCAACCCCCATTCCCTAAGTGGTATGATCCTAACGCGAGTTGCGAATATCATGCTGGACAGATGGGCCACACGATTGAAAATTGTTGGGGCTTCAAGAGGCTGGTAGAAAAGTACCTCAAGCTCGGTGTTATAAGTATTGAAAACCCTACAAGTTCAGCCACAAGTGGGAACCCTTTTCCGAAGCATGAAGATGCCAACTGAGGGTGTTGAAGGTTTTTGAACTGGACCATGTTAAGTATTGCACTGTCCTGACCATGACAGGTCCCCTTGTAGTTTTTATCACTTTCAGAGTAATACTTTTTGTAAACCAACCTCACCGACTTAAGTACAATAGTGGTGAGAGTATTTTGTAAGGGATCAAAACTACAAGTAGCAATGCAAACATCTTTTGTTCATATCTGAGTCCTGAATATCCAAAATACATCACCTTAAAGTTTCAAATTTACTACGAGAACACTGTCAGATGATGTCATGTAATGAATGAACTTTTGGGGCATCCACTCAAATGAAAGCTGATCGAACCCAGGGAAAAGTCGGGGCACTACCGCATGAAAAACCAAGATCCCGACATGACCAATCGAGAGTCAGGGGTATCCCTTTGAAGACCAAAAATTAAATTATGTCGCATTCATACATTTAGCTGTATTCATCTTGCATTGAACCATCCTTGCATACGTCGTACATCTATGTTCAATGCATACACTAAAGTCACCTTGCATTTAGGATAGACACATGCATTTAGGCATAAAATTCATGCATTTTTGCTTACAAAAAGGTTCAAAAAGAGACCGAACATCCTCAGCCATGGGGGGCAATGACAAGAAGGCCAACCTTAGTCTTGGAGAAGGCCCAACATAAAGAAGATGTTGAAACATTTAAATAAAAGGCACCAACGACAAATTTTGTGGACTATTTACTAAAAATGTTTTTTCTCCTTTTCAGGACTTCGTTCTTCCAACAATAATGTGATGGAAGTCAACATTTCCAGATTTTGCTTTATCGCTGATGGTACAACAGTATAGATATCCTGAAGATCTCGTTTCTCTGTTTATGGTGCAATAGATCCGAACCTTTCCCCAAGCAGATCGAATTTCTATTCAGGTCTTGTTTCTCTGCTGACAGTGCAACCAGACCTATTTTTCTCGAGTCTTACTTCTGTGTATAGTTCAAAGAAAAAAGAAAATTGTCAAAAAAATAGAGTTGAAAAAAATTTAGAAAAAATCAGAAAAAATCAAGAATCAAAAATCGAAAAAATCAAAAATTGAAAAAAAATCAAAAATGAGGAAAATCAAAAGAAAATTTATCAACTTTCATTATCCAATCCAGTCCCCCGCTAATGGAGTGGCCGGGTCCAAGCTCCCGTCATCCTTAAATCTTGCTCTCCGCTGATGGTGTAGCCGGTTCTTAGTCGTCATTATCCAATCCAGTCCTCCGTTGATGGAGTGGCCGGGTCCAAGCCCCCGTCGTCCTTAAATCTTGCTCTCCGCTGATGGTGTAGCCGGTTCTTGGTCGTCGTTATCCAATCCAGTCCTCCGCTGATGGAGTGGCCGGGTCCAAGCCCCCGTCGTCCTCAAATCTTGCTCTCATCTGATGGTGTAGCCGGTTTTAGGTCATCATTATCCGAATCAGTCCTCTGCTGATGGAGTTGCTAGGTCCAAGCTGTAGTCATCCACTGATCCTGCTCTCCGCTGATGGTGTAGCCGGTTTCAGGTAGTCATTATCCGAACCAGTCCTCCGCTGATGGAGTGGCTAGGTCCAAGCTGTAGTCTTCCTCTAATCTCGCTCTCCACTGATGGTGTAGCCGATTATTGGTCGTCATTATCCGATCCAGTCATCCGCTGATGGAGTGGCTAGGTCCTAGTTGCTGCTATCCTACTTATCCGCTGATGGTGTAGTAGGGTTCCAGATAATGTTCTGCTTCTCCGTTGATAGACCCAACTCTACTGATTTTCAAGTCCCTTTTATTAATGAAAAAGAAAAAGAATAGAAAAGAAAAAAGAAGAAAGAACAAAGAAGAAAGAAGAAAAAATCGAAAAAGTAAAAGTAAAAAAAAAGAAAAAAAAGAAGAGAAAAAAGAGAAAAAGAAAAGAGAAAAAAGAAGAAAGTTAGAAAAAAAAGAAAAAGAAAAGTGAAAAGAAAAATGAAATGAAAAGAAAAATGAAAATTAAAAAAAAAATTCAACTTTCATCGCCCGATCTATTCCTCCACTGATGGAGTGGCTAGGTCAAAGTTGCAGTCGTCCTCTGATCCTGCTCTCCGCTGATGGGGTGGTTGAATCCATGTTACCAACGTTCTCCGATCTTACTTCTCTGTTGATGGAGTAGTAGGGTCCAACCTCTATCTTTCGACTCGGTCTCCTAGTCAGTTTTGTAGCCAGGTCATTTTTACTCCCGTATTATCATGATGAAAAAAAAGGGAAAAAGAAGAAGGAAAAGTTGTCAGTTTTTGACCCTGCCCCTTCGTCGGTATTGCAGCCGGGTCAAACTCTCTTTAGGTATTAGCTTATTATCAATAATGTAGTGAGTTGCACTCATTTTGCTTCCCCAATAGACTACCTCCCGTTTTGAAGATTTTACTTCCTCCAAGAGTGACAAAGTAGATCCGTCAAGTCCAGAAAAAGACATACGCTGAAGAGAAAGAAGATCTACCGAAGAATGAAGACATACGTCAAGAGAAGAAGCTCAGCCAGACCAGACAAAACGGGTTATTTTTAACCTTTGCTCTATCGCTGTTACACAACAATGAGCAAATGGGGGCAACTGTAATAACCCGTTTTAACCCAACTCAACCAAACCGACCCGGATCCACGACTCGAACCCGACCCGGCCCAAAACAAAAAAACCCAAAAAAACCTTAATCCCTAAAGTGGTAACCTAGCCGCCGCCGACCTCCTTCGTCGTCGCCGCCGTCAAGCTTGGCCGGCCACCATTCCGAACCAAAATAACCCAAAAAAATTCCCTAAATCAAACCTAAATCCTCTGTCATCCCATACCCTACCCCATACTTCATCCCTTAACGCCCCATTCCCTGCCACCCTCAAATCCCGGCCATCTACCCTTCATCAGATCTGCAACAACCAAATAAAATAAGGGGTAGTTAGTTCTGATAAAAAAAATTTGATTTATAAAACCAAATCTAAGGTAAAAAGAAAAGGGGGCTGGAATTGAAAATCGAAAAGGGAATATAGAAAAAAAAACCCGAGAAATTAGGGGGGCTTCGAGATCAAAAGTTGTGTAACTCGGGAAAATTTGTAAGTTTTTGAATTGAAATCAAAAATCACTTTTTAGTTACAAAATCAATATTTTTTTTCGAAATAGAGTGAAAGGTTCGAATCTTACAGGAGGAGAGGTTGTTTGTGTCTCGCCAGTGAAGCCTTGCCGCCGGTGAACGACGTACAAGAGCAGGGTGAGCGTGGCGTTTCTTGGCGGCGGCCGCCGTTACGCCTTCGGTGGAGAGGAGGAACAGATGAGAAGAGAGGAGAGGGAGTGTTGTAGCTTAGGGTTTGTTTTTAACCATTTCGAACAAATAAGGAGACCTCATGTGTTTTAATCCAAACAAACGTCCAAAAACGACACCGTTCGGTGTCAATATTTTACGAAAATGGTCTAATTACACCAATGGTCCTCATTCTTTTAACCCGTTCTCAGTTTGTCTAAGGTCTAACTACAATTTTAGTCCTTTCGGTCCATTACTGCACCCATTTTCATCCCTTTTTTATTTTAATTTCGCACCTCTAGTTTACATTCTATTTAGTTCGGTCACCATTGTATTTTTATTTTCAGGCCTTGAACTATGGTTGTTTGCATTTACACCTTTCTATTTAACATATTTCACATTCATGCTCATGTATTTCACATTTAGTTGCATTTTAGTCCCATTTTATGTTTTTGCCATGTCATTTAATATTTATGCGTTATAGTCTTTTATTTTTAGGTTGTTTCATACAGTTTGATATGAGCCATGCATTCATATTAGTGTTATCACTATTATTATTTATTTATTATTATTATTATTATTACATGTGTAATATGTTATTATTACACAAAGTTTTTGTTATATGTTAATATCATAATATATGTGCATATGCTTCATATCTATTATGTACAATATTTTATTATTTTTATGTTTTAATATGTATGCATATTTATATTATTGTTTGTACATATTATTTAATATTCATGCTTGTTTTAGAGTAGTGTTTTTTTATGTTAGAATGCATTTTTATGAATGTTGGATTAATAGGTCATGATGTTGGTATTTATTTATATTTTTGTCATATTGTATTTATTTATATTTGCCATGGTTTTTTAGTTTACATAATGAACATATATTTTGTCAATGCGGTGCTCTTTTATTCGAGCGTAAACGGGGCCAGTATCAGGCGTAGTGATAGTGGTTGGGCGTTTACTCTCGAATAACGAGGCCTTTAAAATTTACTCACTCTTATAATCAAATTTTGATTTAATCGTCACTTTAATCCGGAAAGTCTAATATTAATAAAGCGGTAATTATAAAAGTACCAATTTTGGGCGGTGTGGGGGTGCTAATCCTTCCCCATCCGTAACCGACTCCCGAACCCATCAATTTTAAATCTCTGGTTTTCTATGGTGTCCGGTCCACCTTGAGTGGCCGGTGGCGACTCCATTTTTAAATAAAACACGGGTTTATAAAAATCCCGCGGAATACAACATTTTCAAATAAAAAAACACATCATTTTTAGCGAGAAAAAACATCGCTACACCAGGAAAACAAGATTTAGTCGAGTTTTAGAGATAGAATTGTTAAAAATCTTATTATCAAAGTTTTAGGTATCATGTTTTCCCGATATTGGTTTGAAGTTTACATTCCCAACTCCCAAGTATCTTGAGTTTAATAATTGCAGAAAAGATTTTTTTAATAATATGTATATTTGTTTTACTATATATATATTTAAGGTGCAAGGTTACTCTTCCTAATAATGTTGTTTCTAAAATTTGAACTCACATCTTTTTTTTGGTGTACAATATTTTGTATTAATGCAACTAATAATTGCTGATTCAGAAAAGATGATTTAATTGAAAGCAAAGAATTTTTTTCCATAGAATATGAAAATCCGGGTTAATTTTGGCGCGATTTTTGAAGGGGTTGCAGATGGAATTAAAAATATTATATTTTAATAGAATTTTCCTTAATTAATAATCAGTCCATTTAACAGGAGAAGGTGTAAGATTTATTAAATAAATTATAAATTTAACTTCTAACTTTGCAAATAAAATAATTAAATTAGGAGAATTATATTCGTAATAAACGTTTATGGTTCTAATGAAATCAATCAATTGATTAGATATTCATAGTTAAAAAAAAAATCTTATATCACATCCAAAGAAACTCTGAGATATCTTTCCAACACGTGATCCTAATTGTTTAAAAATGTTAAAAAATCAGTGACATTCACGGATTTCGATATATATATAACCTCACCATCTGGGCCCCACAACACGATGCATCAAAGTTCAAATTGACAACATATGGAGGGGGTCCTCAGTGAACAACGTAGGGAACGAAAGGCCAACGGGGAAGGCATCGATCCATTGCCATCGATTTAGCTACCATGGCCAATATATAGCATTTAGATTCTATTGTTGGGATCATTTTATTGGCATGCAAATACAAATTCAACTACAAGATTCAAAGAGAATGTTAAAATTTAATTGGTCTCAATAAAAAACAAAAAGTTATTATCATTAGATAAATTAAGTTCGAATAATTTATTTGTATAATATATTTACGTTATAAGAGGATTAAAATTAATAAATATATATTATTTTATAAATATCCCAGACAATTAATATATATATATATATTTCAGTTTTTCTACGTTCTCTGGTATGAGAGCTTGTGAAAGAGATCGGAAAAGGCTGTTTTGTTTAGGCTAACATTGATGCCGACTGGAATTTTTGGTCCCCTATTCCTTTCTTTGACGGTTTCTTCAAGTGGACATATTTTCATTTTCATGTGGTCACTTAGGGTTAAATAATTGGAGCCCAAATTTTTTTGGACTATTCTTTGATGTTATGCAATATTTTTTGGGGTGGTGGGGGGGGGGTGAATTGTGTTATGCTATACTTCTTTTCATTTATAATTTATATTATTTAGTTTAGTGTCACAAATCAATTTGATAATAATCAAAGAATTGTTATCTTCAAAAAAACAAAAGAATAGTTGAAATATTATTCTTCAGTGATAATGTTTTATTTTTATACAATATTTAATTAAATTATGTAAAAGATTACTTTTTAAGATTCAAACATGTCATTAATAAATTCATACTTAAATCTCTTAACACTTAATCTATATTATTTATTGAATAAAATTTTATAAATATTTTTATATAAAATATTTTCACCTGATTATGATATTTTATCTATATATTATTACATGCTGAATAAATATTTTTTAATGTTGGAAATATATTGTTGTTATTTAGGAAATAGATTGATGTTATTATTTTAACCTACATAAGAATTGCAGATAAATTTTTGTTAATGTCGGAAAATAATGGATATTTTTTAAAACTTTGAGGCATATTATTTATTGATTAAATTAGAGATTTGAATAATAAAATTAAGATGTTATAGTCTACTTTATGATACCTTTAAAACGGTATATAATATGCTCAAAATAATTGAATGATGAATGAAAAATTGATGCTTAAAGTAAGCTACATAAAAATGTTGTTGAAGAAGAAATGGTTGCTTAAAACACTTTCTCCCATATGGGAAAGATGTGGAGTTTGGAAATGTGTTTATAAGCTAGAACAAATTTGATGGTTAGTAAATGTGTAAACTAAAGCTCTTTCTCATTTATAGGGATTGTAAATCAACTCTAATTAGGATTTATTCCTACACATTGATGTGGGCGATGCAAATGTTTGAACTTGTCTTACCTAATTTGCCAAAATTTTAGCCAACTAAAATTTTTTCCTCAACAAGTATGTATCTTAGTGATCTAGAGACATTAAATTATTTATTGTAATTTAATTTTTTGCAGTTATTCTTGTGACTCTTCATCTACGGTCATTAGTGTACATTAATTCCTCTAATCTCTTCATCTAGCTGCGCGCCTTTCACTTCATCTCCTCTCTAACTATTAATAGGATGTGAAACTACTCATTTGACACACAACAAACAATTCCTAATATCCTTTCTCTCAAAATTCAAATTTGTTCTCGTGATAAAAGAAGGCAAAGTTGACTTCGATTTGTTCATTGTAGTTGTGTTGCTTGCATTGAACATGTGTTGTTGTATCTTGGAAGATAGACGTCTAACATTCTCAAGCACAAGAAGATGACGAATATGTCTTAAGGAGACTGTTTATTTAGGCCTTAACACATTCTATTTCCAATTCGATTCTTTCCAGAAGTACATATATTTTCTGTACAATAACTGTTTTTTCAATTAAATTTATGTACAATAATTCATAATTATATATATGTAATTAAAATTGGATTATTATTACACTTAGGTCTAACAAACTTAAGACAAACTTTTAGACTAAAGCTAGAATGAATGACTATTTTAAGTAGTGGTCCTTAAATTGAGTATCCTTAACAAGATACTCTTGTGTAAAATTTATAGGCTTAAAGGAAAAATAGGTGCCCAAAGTATACATCTTTTGAACTTTAGGTGCCTAAAGTTTTTTTTTTGTAAAAATAGGTGCCCAAACTTTCCAAAGTTAGAATTTTAGGTGCCCGGCTGTTAAAAAAAGTAAAAAATGTTATCCATTTAAAATGCGACACATGTCATTTTAATTTTCTTTAAATTATATATATATTTTAATAATTTAATTTTTTACAAAAAATATTAATGTTTTAAAATTTTCTAAAATAGTCCCTAAATCCCTAAATTCGAAATCCTCAAATCCTCACCGCTGCCGCCGCCAGCCGTCATCACGGCACTACCCTTTCGGTCGCCGGGCTTAGCCGACTGTTTCCCCTCACCCCTCGTCGCTGAAAACTGGCGAACGGTGTGCGAATCGAACGGTTATTTCACGTCGAACGTGAAACGTTCGATTCGTACACCATTCGTCATTTTCCATCTACGGAGTGAGGGGAAACGGTTGGCTAAGCCCGGCGACCGAAAGGGTAGGGCCGAAGACGGCTGCCGGCGGCGGTAACGGTGAAGATTTGGACATTTCGAATTTAGGGGGGTTAGGGACTAATTTGAGTGATTTTATAAATTTCAGGTTTTTTAAAATAATTTTTAAATTTTTAAAAAAATTAAAAATCAATATTTTATGTCACGTGTCGCGTTTTAAATGGTTAACGGTTTTTTAACAGATGGGCACCTAAAATTCTAACTTTGGAAACTTTAGTCACCTATTTTTACAAAAAAAAATACTTTAGGCACCTAAAGTTCAAAAGAGGTATACTTTGGGCACCTAAAGTTCATTTAAGCCAAAATTATATAGCATAATTTTCTAGGAGTCCATAATAAAAGAAAGAGAAAATTTATAAATGATTGTTTGAAAAGCAATATGGAAATGCAAATTTAGCATTGGTTCTTTGAAAAACTTGATATTTAAGCGTGCCTAGTGCACCAACTCTCTTTCATGGTAACCTATCTGGTGCACTGTTTATTGTTGTGCTTACTAATCTTAAATAGAATGCGCTCTAATCCATGGCGAACATATTATCATGATTAAGGGAAATTTAATTTGAATCGTGTAGACTTGTTTTCTATTTTGTAAAAACAAAATTAGTTTTTATTGTGAGCAGAATTATCTTGGTTTAAATTTTTTGTTTCGGAATTTTAGTTTTACTAAATTTTTTCCATTTAACAGAAGTTGATAATTGTGTTTCTGCTTCTGATTTTTAGTTTCTAACTAAATTTATGACGTTAAACAGAATCATAATTTTTTTATTATGATTTTTTATGAATTCCAGACAGGAAAAATGATTGATACATCCCAAGAACTCATATAATTCTCAGTATGGTGCTATAGTCCTTACTCATGCCCAGGCTTAGAGCCAAATTCAAATGTTACTAGTAAAATGAGCCACAATGAAAAGCTTACGAAATTCACTAGAGAGAATTTTAAAATGTGGCAACAGAAGATGATAATTTATTTGACCATTGAATATGATTAGATTTTTGAAGGATGTTCCTCCTATAGTTATAAAGGGTGAGGTAGATGCTGCTACCACCTTCAATGCTGTTGAGGCTTGAGAACACTCTGATTTTTATGTCTTAACTACATTTTGAATGACTTTATCTTTTGCACTTTATGAGGTTTACAATTTTAGGAACACGTCTAAAGAATTATGGGAGTCATTGTACCATAAATACAAATTCGAAGATGTTGGTGCTACGAAATTTTTAGTTTCTAAATTCTTAAATTTTGTAACGATTGATTCTAAAATTATTGTGAGTCAAGTGCAGGAACTTCAACTGATCATTCATGGTATTCATGTTAAATGGATGGTTATAAGCGAATCCTCTTTGGTGGCAACCTTTTTTTTGAAAAGTTACTGATAACTCGTGGATATACATTCTTTTTTGCACCACCTTTGTTTTTGATTTGGTCTTTCTTATATATATAGCTTTTCTCATGCATTTAGGGTAGTTTTATATTTACACACCTTTTTGTCGATACTTGATATATTTCTGTTAAGACAGAGCTGTCTGACTTGTGTGTTAGTGCATGCAAAAAGGATAAAGGAGTTGCCTTTATTATATAAGAGCCAAGCACAGCTGTTCTTAAGAAATTTTGGGACCACATGATGGTCTTCAAGGGTGTTCCTCTACAGCTATTATAAGAGCAATGCGGTGTATATCTGAGTTGGGACCACTTTGGTGGTTAAGGCCACAATCTGCCTATTGCATTATGAAAAAGCCCAAGAGAGAGGTACCAGACAATATCCGAAGGCCCAGCATCAAGATAAAAATACTTGTCAGGATGGGCCACAAGAGAAAACGAACACTTGTTACATTCCTATTAGTGTGCCATTGCTTCTTCTTTCGCCTGTATATAGAGGCCGCCAGCTTGCAAAGAAAGGAGGTCTGTTTTGAAGAGTTTTTCTTAGAAAATTTTCCCCATAAAATGGCTCTTGCCATGTAAGCTTAAGAAGTTTTGAGGTCCTAGTGTAGAAGGAAGCAACTGGGCGGCAGAAAAGTCTCTTAGATCGACGAGTTGCAGCAAGGGTAACCGTGAAAATCGTTATTTCGAGTTCATGTGCCCATAAGTTCATCCTGCGTGATCAAAGAACCATGATATTTTCTGAACTATTATTTCTTTTATATTTGTAGATCTTAACTCTATTATTAATATAGTAACCCTTGGTTTGATGCTCTTTGCTAGTGGCTTTATTCTTATATACTACTTCATATATATGCATATGTATGTGTTGTAGAATGCATTTAACGTTCTAATAATAGAGAACATAAAATGACGAACAATAGCTAACATCAAAGGCATTAGCTAGATAGTGTCTATGCACAAAGTCTTGTTAGAAGACTCATTAAGCAATTTAATAGAGCAACAGAGGAGGTTGAACCCAATCATGAAGGAGGTTTTGAAGAAAGAAATTATCAAATGGTTGGATGCATGAATCATTTACCCAATTTAGACAGTAATTGGGTTAGTCATGTGCATTATGTTCCAAAGAAGGGTGGGATAACTGTAATCAGTATCGGCACAGGAGATCTTGTACCGACGTACATTAATACTGGTTGGAGAGTGTGCATCGACTACCAGAAGCTAGACAAGGTAACAAGGAATGACCATTATCCAATCTATTTCATCAATCAAGTGTTGGACAGGCTAATACAGAAGGAATTTTATTGTTTCCTTGACGGATACTTTGGCTACAACCAAATAGCCATTGCACTAGAAGATCAACAAAATACTATGTTTACATGTTCTTATGGCACTTTTTTCTTTTCAAAGAATCCCATTTGGATTATGTAACGCACCAACAACATTCCAAAAGTGTGTAACTGCTATATTTTCTGATATGATGGAAGAATTTTTAGAAGTCTTCATAGATGATTTCTCGGTGTTTGGAGAATCATTTAGCTCATGTCTTAATAATTTTGATAAAGTATTACAAAGGTGTGTGTTGCGTGTGATAAGTGCTACGCAAATGTGCAAGTATACACGTCGCAAGTAATAAAGTGATATGAGTATCGAGTATCGTCTCCACAGGGATTGGTTTGGGCCACTTTGCTTAAGTTACTGCACTGTGAAAATAAAAACACAATTGATAATAGAGGTTTTAATTAACGAGAAAAGTAAAAGCAATAAACTAAAAGAATAGATGAAAGAAAAAGAGAGAGATAGGCCAGGTTATCGTGAGTTAAGGTGTGATAGCCGATTGGATCGTTTTGGTAAAAGAGTGCACGGGCAACTCAGTTGCCGTGGCAACTTGCACAACGGGGTTGCCTTGGCAACTAATCGATGGTTGCCTGGGCAACTAGTTGGGCAACTACTTGGGCGTCTGGGCAGCAACTTCAAGGTTCGGCAGAGCGTTCTTCAATGGTTTCTTCTTATCCCTAAGTCGAAACTCTAGCTACTTGTGCATGCCTTGATAATACATCCCTGCGTGAATCAAGGGTGAACAACAACCAATCTTGCGCTCCTCTTAGCCGTTGAAATCCTTAACTTATTCCTAAGCCGGATTAATCTTCACCATCAATAGATTGAATAAAGACCATACTCATTCGTTTCTTGAATCTAACTCTCCCGATATTAGATAAATAGATGAAATCACGAGATCCTCTCCCAATTCACTCGCAAACAAAAATAAGAACCAAGAATGAATAAACCTTGAAATAGAAAAGTGCAAACTCTTATTACCTAAACAAAAACCAATAGTTTCTCACAACCACAAAACACAATAACCATAGCCAAGTAGATTTAGTTCATGGCTAGGTTCCAAAGAAACACAAGATAATTAATCCCTAGCATGAACCCAATCGAACAAGGAAGAAAAGCTGAAGCTTGTCGAAAATTCCCCTTTGCTTCCTCTCTTGGTCTTGTCGAAATTCCCTCTTGCTCTCTCTATAGAATTGTCGAAATCTCCTTCTTATTTATAGGGCTAGGCCAAAGTCCTTCTTTGAGGAGGAGTTTAAGTTGGAATTAAATTATCTTTAAAGAATATAATTCTTTATTATAATTGTATTCCTACTAGAACTTCTCCTATCTTCTTGGAATTTAATTCTTCTTTAATCTCTGCATGGAAATCAAATTCCTTTGGGTTTGGGCTTTGCTCCACGTCATCTTGGGCTTGTCTAGTCATCAATTTCGACATCCCTATTGCATTTTCTTTTTGTCGACAATTGCCATGGCAACTGGCTCGGCGTCTCCTTCATGCATTGCCCTGGCAACTAGCTCGGCATATCCTTCATGCATTGCCCTGGCAACTAGCTCGGCATTGCTTTGGCAAGTGATCCTGCACATACACACACAAAAACACACCAAAGCAGCATCTTTTTCCACAAAAATCACCAAGTTATGTAATCAAGCTCAACGGTGGAAAGAAACATGAATTAATGCATGAATAACTAATTATGCAACTAATATGAGCTTAAGTCTAACAATAATATGAGTAAAAAAGGGTAATAAAAATAGTACTTTTGAACACTTATCAGTGTGAAAATACAAATATGGTCCTCACTTGGGAAAGATGTCACTTCATGGTCAAAGATAGAATTGTGTTGGGACACAAAATATCCAGGAAGGGAATAGTAATGGACAGAGCCGAGGTTGAAGTAATAGAGAAGTTGTTTGTGCAAAAAAATATAAAGGGAATTTGAAATTTTCTAGGGCATGCTAGATTTTATAGGTGCTTCATCAAAGATTTTTCTAAAATTACTAAACCATTGTGCTCTTTGTTAGCGCAAAATATGCAATTTAACATTGATAAAAGTTGTCTCAAGGCATTCACTATTCTCAAAACTTCATTTGATTGAAGCCCCAATTGTAGTACCACCAAATTGGTCAGAATCATTTGAGCTGATGTGTGATACTAGTGATTGTGTTACTCCAAAGAAAGAGAAAGGTCTTTCATGTCATTCACTACGCAAGTAGAACAATGAATGAAGCACGGCTGAACTACACAACAATTGAAAAAGAAATGTTGGCAGTTGTGTTTTTCTTTGACAAATTTTGATCTTACCTTGTCAAAACGAAGGTGATAATGTACACTGACCAATCAACATTAAAATATCTTCCCACCAAGAAGGATGCTAAGCCAAGACTAATTCGATGGACTCTCTTACTACAAGAAGTTGATATCGAAATCTGAGACATGAAAGGTATAGAAAATTAGGTAGTTGATCAATTATCAATGCTATAATACACAAATGAGAAGAAAACAAAAGTTGAAATTCGAGGAACTTTTACTGATGAAAGACTCTTGAGTATTGACATATTGCCTTGGTATGCTGATTTTGTAAATTATTTAGTGAGTGAGATCCTTCCTCTTGAGATAGCCACACAAGCAAAGAAAAAATTCTGCAAGATGTGAAGACATTCCATTAAGAATAGGCGTACTTGTTCAAAAAATGCAGTGTTTAAATCATCAAGAGATGCAGATAAGAAAGTGAAGCCCAATACATACTCGAACTCTGTCATGACGCTCCATATGGTGACCATTTTAGTGGATTCAAGATGACGACAAAGGTACTATAAACCGAGTACTATTGACCTTGTATATTTAAAGATGCTAATGAATATGGCAAATGTTGTGACAAATGTCAAAGAACATGAAACATATCAAGTTGGCATGAAATGCTCCAACAACTGATCATAGAAATAATATTTTCTTTAAATGAAATGATGTCACGAATTAACCAGATGACAACTCGGTAGAAAATTTATTAAAATAATATTTTCTTTAAATAATAATATTAATAATATGTTTTGTATTATCTTTAAATAAAACAATTAAAAATAATAATTTTATACAAAATATACTTAGGATTTAATGATTGATTATATTTTCTGCTAGTTAAATGATTTCTCCGATGTAATTTATCGATTCTAAAGTTTTACTGAGTGAAAAAAATTCTGACTAACTTATTTTTTTAAAAGAAGTTTCAGAACTTTTCTAAATTTATTATTTTATTTGAAAATTTGTTGGGATGATCAATCGACACCGAAAGGCCAAGAGGGGGTAAATTGGCGATTGAAAAAAAGAAGGGAAGTAATTGGAAGATTAAAAATTGAAGACACAAGGATTTATAGTGGTTCAAGCTTTTAACAAGTTCTACATCCACTACCTTTGCTCCCGCTAAGGATTTTATCCAATTCACTATTGAATTCTTCTCCTTTTCTAGGCTAAGGAGGCAACAGTAACAATCGATCAATGCTTTCTACCCAAAGCTTGATCAAGGCTCACACTTTTACAAGAAAGAAAAATGGCAAATGGATAAAGTCCTCACAAGGTAAACATTACCCAATTTACAAGAACACTCAACCCCAAACTTGAAATAAAAAATTACAATGAAATACACAAGTTGGGTACAAGTATTTGACTCTAAGAGCTCAAAGGGTTGGATTTTGCTTGAATGTTGTTCAATGAATATTCAATAGTTGTTGTAGTAGCTTTGGAGACTTGTATTTATACCCTTTCATTGATTTCTAGCCGTTTGGGTGGTTGGAGTATTGAATATAGCCGTTGAAGAGCTGATTTCCTGCAATAAATGCTGTCTGCAAACCATGTGTATCGGTAAACGAAGTTCCTTATCGATACCTGTTACAAGAAGAATATAGCCGTTGTGTAGTACCATATCGATATGCGGGAGGGTTTATCAAAACGGTCATAGTGTAAAATTAGGGGCATATCGAAACAGAATATCCGTATCAATACAAATTTTGCTTACTGGAATCTGAAATGAAAAATGGTATCGGTACGCCTAGGGGCGTATCGGTACGGGTAACTAAAAATTAAAAGTTTAGGATTCCAATAATTGACAAGGCAACGGTTGAAAAATTTAATGCTAAGATCTTGAAGATCTCGACACACCATATCGATACGGTGGTGACCGTATCGGTATGCTTAAGCATATCCTTAAACCCAGATAAAGGCCGTATCGAAACGCCTAAGTTAAAACATGTGCCTAGATGAAAGCCGTATCGAAACGGGCAAGGCCGTATCGAAATGCCTAGCTTAAACACTTGCCCAGATAAAGGTCGTATCGAAACGAGCAAGGTCGTATCTGTACGGTTTGCAAAACCAAATTCCAGTGGCGAAAATCCGTATCAAAACACCAAGGGGTGTATCGATACGCCTGGGTGTATTTGTGTATTTTGGCTTGAAAACACTTAAAAGAACTTTGGGTTTAAGGTTTGGACATAAAAAAAATTTCATTGTCATTATGTGAGACTTTTGAGTACTTAAAAGTTTATTTTCTTTTACAATTTGGTCCTTAAACAATTTGTTATGTCAAAATCTAATATAGGTTTTACAGTCTCCCCATTTTTTATATAACAAAACCAAAGTGAAAATTTTTAAGTATCTTTGAAAACTGAAAATTACTCCCCCTTCATTTAAGACTAAAAAATTTTGAAAAATTTTGGCTAAAAAACTTTTCCCCCTTTTTGTTAGATCAAAATTAATGAGATATAAACTTAAAGTAATCAAATAACTCCAAGCAATATAAAGCAAACAACATATTCATTTAAATATAAACCATAATTCAAAGCATAATCAAATCCAACTCAAATTCTAAAAAAACATAAACCAAACAAAATCAAAGCATAGGAGTCCATAAAACATAAAACAAATGTGCATAAACTAGTCCTAATATGATATGGGATGATGTACAATATGCCTAAGGATCGTTTCCATCGTCTCCTTCTTCTTCATCCTCTTCATCATTGACATGGGTGCCAAGGGAATGTCGTCACTCGCCATGAAAAGTGAATGGTGTCCATTGAGTTTTGATGATTCTCAATAGCCGCCACCCTTTCCTCCAATGATTGGAATCGAGTATCAATTGCGGCAAACCCAGAATTCATTGTAGTGTGCAAAGATGAGAATTGCTCGTTGAGGTAGGCCATAAGAGCATCATGATTAATTTGGCTCATCGGAGCGTGTGGAGGTTGGGAGTCGAAACCTCTTGAGGAGCCTCTCTTGTTCGGGTTGAACAACTCTGGGAAGATCGATATTCCGAACCCATTCTCCACCGTAGTATGTGAACTTGACACGGCGAAGGGAGCGCTCATCAATAAGACTGGCAAGCGATTCGAGAAGATCATGAGATCAATCGATTCCCATATTGTGAAAGAGAGCACTCAAGGTGGTACCGTATGTGAAGGATGAGACAAGGGTCATGTGGCGATGTTGCACAAGGAAAACAATCTCCGCGAACATGATCTGAGCAAGGTTAGGGCGCTTACCCTCACGGAAGCAACGGATCCAAAAGTCGTCGACTTGTCGGATCGTGTAGAACTTCACACTGGATGGACGGAACCACCAAGTGATCATGAGGTGTAGAATGCGGTCATGGGCATTTAGCGCCGTTACGGTACCACTAAGGACATGGCCCATCGAATTCTCATTGTCAATACTCGTATCCTCAAGACCTAAAAAATTTGCCAAAACTGATGAATCAATTGTAAACTTTTTGCCCGTTAAATAGGATTCAATGGCAATAATTTCGGTTTTATTTTCATTGTAAATACACCGGGCATTTGAATGGAAAATCAAAACAAGATTGCGGTATAAAATCCTGAGTAGACTCAAAAAATGCATGAATTTCTATTGTTGTATTAATTCAAGATATTTAAAAGGAAAGCGTTCGGAAGATAGAAAAGGTATTGAAACAATACGCTCTCTACGAATTGTATAATTTTGGTATTGTTTAAAATGATCCATTGCATCCGGAAATCTTGGTTCATTAAAACAATTTTGATAAATATGGGAAAGATCGGGTCGATTACCATTAGGGTCGGGGTATTGAGGAAGAGCACGTAAGCTAGAGGCCATATCATTTCGTGAACGTTTCTTAGGTGCCATAATCTGAAATCAAAATCAAACCAAAAACAATGTATGCATAAATCAACAAATTCAATCCAATAATTAATCCAATGATCAAGGTATTGTTAAAAATAGATATAATATAGTTTAAAAATATATACGAATATAAAAAGAACTTTTGAAAAAATAAAACTTGGAAGACAATTTTGAAAAATATATGGTATAATTGCATATTCGAACCAAAAAATTTCAATTTTGAAAAAATCTTTACAAAAACTTTGAAAATAAGTATATATACATTCTAAATATAAATTTTTGATTCAAAAAACAGTGTATAAATATGTAGGAAAATTAAAAGAGAAAAAAGTTAGGGTTTATACCTTGAATAGGGATTAAGGATGAATGAGGAGATGCTGATGCACAAACTTGATGATTTTTTCTTGGGTTTGATGTAAAAACCAAAAGCCCTCAAAGATTTTGAAGAGTTGTGTGAAAAATTGTGAGGGATTTGGAGGATTTTATAAAGAATGTTCAGGTTTAGGGTTTTTGAAAAAGAATATATGTTTTAATTAAAGTTGGGAACCTCTTTTAATGCCCGAATAACAGCCCAGCGGCTGCGTACTGATACGCCGCGTGGCGTATCGAAACGAAGTATCGAAATGCTTAAAGGATGTTTCAATACGCGACCTTGCACCGGTACAGGTGGAACTGTACCGAAACTTGCTCAAGAACTCGTATCGATACGCGAAACACCGTATCGATACGCTTGTGCCAGAAATGTCATTTTTGGCTGCAGGTTGCTCAAAAATTCAAACTTAATCGAATCGAAATGCATGTGTACGATATATGAACAACATGAATGAGCATAAATAGATCCATACTCCCCCTAGCAACAAGCATATATGCTTATAGGAGCAAAAACACATAAGCAATGTAATCAATCAAAATCAAGCAAAATTTTGAGACCAGAGAGGGCTCTAAGGCTCAAGAAAGGCTGTTAAACCTAACTCTCTCCTAAGAGACCAAAAACATTATTTACCTAATGGTTTGGTGAAAATATTCGATAATTGGTTTGAGGTGTCTACATATTCTAGAACTACATCATTTTTCAAGGCATGATCTCTAATGAAATGATGCCTTATTTCTATGTGCTTGGTTCTAGAATGTTAGATAGGATTTCTAGTGAGACAAATGACACTAGTATTGTCACACCTAATGGGGATGGTACTTACATCAATTCTATAATCTAAGAGTTGTTGCTTCATCCAAAGGACTTGAGCGCAACAACTTCCTACCGAAATGTACTTTGCCTCGGTGGTAGATAATACTACACTATTTTTCTTCTTAGAAAACCATGATATGAGCATACTACCTAGGAATTGACATGTACTGGAGGTGCTCTTTCTATCTATTTTACAACCCTCATAATCCACATCCGAGAAAGTATTTAAACTAAAGGAAGAGTCTCCAGGATACCAAAGACCTAAACAAGGTGTGTCTCTAAGGTATCTAAAGATTTGCTTAACGGCTATAAGGTGTGATTCTCTAGGACTAGCTTGAAATCTAGCACACAAGCAAACTCTAAACATTATATATGTTCTTCTTGCGGTAAGATAAAGAAAAGGTCCTATCATTGATCTATAAAGCTTTAAATCTACACACTTACATCCTTCATCTTTTTCAAGCTTTGTAGAAAAACTCATTGTTGTGGCTTGAGGTTTCACATTCTCTAAGCCAAACTTCTTGAGCATGTCCTTGTTGTACTTAGCTTGATTGATGAAGATGTCATCCTGCCTTTGTTTAACTTGGATCCCTAAAAAGAAAGAGAGCTCCCCCATCATGCTCATCTCAAACTCACCTTGCATCATCTTAGCAAACTCTTGACAAAGAAATTCATTAGTAGAACCAAAAATAATATCATCAACATAAATTTGAACTACTAATATGTCTTTGTCATTTCTTTTTATAAAGAGTGTAGTATCCACCTTTCCTTTGTCAAAACCTTTTTCAATTAGAAAATTTGATAAACATTCATACCAAGCTCTAGGAGCTTGTTTCAAACCATACAAAGCTTTTGAAAGTTTAAAAACTTGGTTTGGGTAATTTGGATCTTCAAAACTGGGTGGTTGTTCTACATACACTTCTTCATTTATAAAACCATTTAGAAATGCACTTTTAACATCCATTTAAAAGAGCTTGAATTCATGATAACATGCAAAAGCTAAAAACATCCTAATGGCTTCTATTCTAGCTACGGGTGCATATGTTTCTTCAAAATCGATTCCCTCTTCTTGAGTGTAACCTTGAGCAACAAGTCTAGCCTTGTTTCTCACTATGTTACCACTCTCATCTAGTTTGTTTCTAAAAACCCATTTAGTTCCTATAGTAGATTTATTACTAGGCCTATCAACTAATGTCCATACTTTACTTCTCTCAAATTGATTTAACTCTTCTTGCATAGCCAATATCCAAAAATCATCATTTAATGCTTCTTTGATATTTTCAGGCTCAATGCATGAGATGAATGCAACATAATTACAAACATTTCTAAGAGAATATCTAGTGGTTACCCCTTTGGATGGATCACCCAAAATCTCACCATCTTTGACATAGTTGAACTATCTTGGGTAGCTCACTTCCTTTTCCTCAAGGTTCATGTCCCTCAAAGCTTCTAGAGGTGGATCTTGTGCTTATTCTTCTTTGGTTGGAACTTCATCCACCTTTGATGTTTGTCCTCCATCAATGGCATCAAAAATTCCTACATCATCATCATCACAAGAATCCTTCATCGGAAGGAGGTTATCATCGAAAACCACATCAATAGACTCTTCAACAACTAAAGTTCTTTTATTAAATACACGATAGGCTTTAGAATTTAAAGAATACTCTAAGAAAATAGCTTCATCACTTTTAGCATCAAATTTGCCTAAATTATCCTTTCCATTGTTTAAAACAAAACATTTATAACCAAAAGGATAAAATAGCTAATGTTAGGCCTTTTGTTTTTAATAAGTTCATAAGGAGTTTTCTTTAAAATATGCCTAATCATTACTCTATTTATAATATAACATGCGATATTTATGGTTTCTGCCCAAAAATACTTTGGCAAATTGTTTTCACAAAGCATGGTTCTAGCCACTTCTTCTAAAGTGCGATTTTTCCTCTCTAATACCCGATTTTGTTGAGGTGTTCGGAGGGCTAAAAAACTATGAATTATACCATTAGAGTTACAAAAACCCTCAAAACCTAAAATTTGAAATTTGGTACCATGGTCACTTCTAATATGAGTAATAAGTTGACCAACATTATTTTGAGTAACTTTTGAAAATGTGATGAAATTTTCTAAAGCCTCATCTTTAGTACTTAAGAATAGAACCCAAGTGTATCTAGAGTAATCATCAACTAAAACAAATGCATATAATTTTTGACCCAAGCTAGTTATTCTAATAGGGCCAAAGAGATCCATATGGATCAATTGTAATACCTATTACAAGAAGAATATAGCCGTTGCACAGTAGCGTATCGAAACGATCATAGTGTAAAATTAGGGGCGTATCAAAATGGAATATCCGCATCGATACGGATTTTGCTCACTGGAATCTGAGATGAAAAATGGTATCAGTACGCCTAGGGGCGTATCGGTATGGGTAACTGAAAATTAAAAGTTTAGGATTCCAATAACTGGTAAGGCAACGGTCGAAAAATTTAATGCTAAGATCTTAAAGATCTCAACACATCGTATCGATACGGTGGTGATCGTATCGGTATGCTTAAGCATAACCTTAAACCCAGATGAAGGCCATATCGAAACAGACAAGGCCAACCATGTGCCCAAATGAAGGTCGTATCGAAACGAGCAAGGTCGTATCGAAACGCCTAGCTTAAAACCCTTGCCCAGATGAAGGCCGTATCAAAACGAGCAAGGCTGTATCGGCACGGTTTGCAAAACCAAATTCTAGTGACGAAAATCCGTATTGAAACACCAAGAGGCGTATCGATACGCCTGGGCGTATTTGTGTATTTTGGCTTGAAAACACCTAGAAGAACTTTGGGTTAAAGGTTTGGACTTAAAAGAAATTTTCCTTGTCATTATGTGAGACTTTTGAGTACTTAAATATATTTTCTTTTACAATTTGGTCCTTAAACAATTTGTTATATCAAAATCGAATATAGGTTTTTAAATTTTTCAAAAGCTATTAGAAATAGCTTATAGGTGTAAAAAAACTAAGGGTAAACTATTTTGGAGACCACTAAATTATTGGTCCGATTTTATTTTGACCACTAAAGTATGAATTTTTCCAGTTAAATAAAATTTTATAATTAAACGTTTGTTCTCATTACTTATACATTCAATTATTTTGGTCATATTTAAATTTAATTTTAAAAATTTAATCATCCAATCAAATGATGATAAAATTTTGGCCGTGATTCTATTTTATTTAATTCAATAAATTTATAGAATGTGAAAGTAATGATGATCAAATGTGTAATTATATAAATTTACTTAACTATCATATTTTAGTGACCTAATTAACAGAATTCATAGTTCAATGATAGAAATAAAAACAAGTCAATAATTCAGTAATCTTCATGATGGTTTATCCAAAACAATGAGATCATTCTAACTTATTTGGGGTGGGGGGAAAAGCCCCTCAACCTCTGATTATATTATATCATATCATCAATGTTAAAATCATGAAGGGTCAATATATGTTTATTTCAAGATATTTTAGGTTCCATGATACGAGAGGTTGGAAAGAAATAGAATGTTTTGTTGTTTAGGCTAACATTGATGCAGACCATATGCTTATGGCATTTTTGGTCCCCTATTCCTTTCCTTGATGGTTTCGCGTGGAGATATTTTCATTTTTCACGTGGACACTTGTCGTTTAATAACGGGAACCCCCAAAATATTTTGGACTTTTCACTGACGTTTTGTGATACGTTTCTCTTCGTTTATCATTTATACTATTACTAAATGTATCAAGAGTCAATTATATATTAACTAAATATAAAATTATTAAATTATTATTTTTTAATATAATTATCGATAGAACTAATAAGATCCAGATCCCCAGAGCATTACCGTTATCAAATTTCAACGTACTGATTGAATTTTGTCTTTGTTGGATCATTACAGTTCTATGAAAGTATTTGGTATCACAATCACAAATTCATAACGTCAGAAAATGCTCCTAACATTTGACTGAATAGTTATTTTGATATTTATTTTTTTAACCAATTTTATTCTTAATGTTTTTTGTGTTAAAATAGTCTTTCTACGGATAAAAACAGTTAGTCATATAGGTTTGTCACGTTTTTTCAAGGCAGAAAATGCCCCTATATGAAACTGCTATCGCGGCGTTCACTGTTATGTAGGTTTGTCACATTTTTTCAAGCTATTTATTGTCTTTTGAGTGACAATTTTCATCCGCAGAGGGACCATTTTGACCTAAAACGAAACGTTAGGGGTTAAATTGGTTTAAAAAAATAAAGACCAAAATGACTATTCAGTCAAACATTAAGGGTATTTTTTGACATTATGCCCTTTTGAAAACATAAACTATCCTCTTAATCTAATACCATATCCAGCTCTGTTTTCCAATTGACCTATGATCAAATTCAACACTCTCGAAATGTAACACTTTATAACCTCAAATATTTATTAATTAAATCACTGTTATAAAGACAACGGTTCAATCTTTGAAGTAAATATATTTAAATCTCGTATCATGCAAACTTAAATCAAATAAAAATTCACAAAAGCATTAACTAACCCAATGACAGATTCAAGAATTCAAGAATAAGGTTCAAAAAAAATTCTTCTAAAATAAATATGTAAATTTTATTTTATTTTCTCTCTACACATTAAATTATTATTTTTTATATCAACACTAATTTTTTTTTAAAAAATGAAAGTACAATTTTCCTCTTGGTGGCCATGTAGGTCCGCCACTGGACTAACCCCAATTCTTGGTGTTGATCCCCTTTACTTGTCTGGGCTTTTGATGACAATAAAATCTCCACCTAAAACCTACAGATTTTTCAACTGCGATGCTAAGGCGTTGGGTTGTTTCCTTTGAGAATGACAATTTAGTCTGAATTCATTTAAATTTGAAGAAAAAATTGATTGGAAAAAGTCTTAATTTGAATTTAGAAAGATGTTTGAGTACAAATAAGAGCGGGTTGGATACGAATCTTATCAAGGTTCGATCCGAGTTTAATCCGAGTCCGATCCATATCCAAGTTTGAAATATATGAACTTCAATATTTTAAAAGTTAAACCGATCTTGCCCTAAAATTTATTTATTTATATATAATAGCAACTTTGTCGCCCTAGCTTCTTCAAATATTATTATCTTTCTCAATATTGTGGGTGGCTAGAACTGAAGTTTCAAGATCAAAGTAATATCCAATTATGTTTATCTCTTCTTCTTTAAAAAAGTCATTTGTTTGAGTTACCATTAAAAAAAGAAAAAAATTAATTGAATTTCGAATTTTTGAACTTAAATTTGGATTCTGGATATTCTACTCGAATCGGACTTAAACTTAATGTATTCAGACTTGAATCGATCTAAAGATCCGATTGTTAATCGAATTGGATTCAAACTTTATTAAGTTCAATTTAAATCTGTTCTATTTTCATCCCTAGTTCCGTGAAATTTTGATCTCTCTAAACATTAGACACAGACAAAAGTGACCAAAAAAATTCTCTTTCATGTCAAAACAGACATAATAAATAAGCTGATTGATACGACAATCACAAAGAGATATATTAAACTCCATCACAATTAAAGATACCAATAAATAATTTAGTAGAAGTAGTAATAAATTTAGTATCACTTAAACAGATCTTAAATTTGAGATTTTGTGTATAAAAAATATTTTTATTAAAAAATTTACTCAACAAAATAGAATATATAAAACAAATCGATCCAAATTAGTAAAGACAAACTACTATCAGTGTTTAAGGTTCAATACGCTTCTAACAAAGATTTCCATCCTTCAAAATTTGAATTTATCCGAAAAAAAAAACAATAAGATAGATATTCTTTTAGGATAAGGGCCAAGGTCTGGCTTGTGCCCGTTTATTTAAAATGCCACGTTACATGTGAACCAGGTAATTGATTTGTTCTCTCATTTTCAATGTGTTCCAAATGGTCACGAGCAAATATTTAAATATGTTCAAACAAACAGCATATATTATTGATGGAAGTGATCGACTTATATTATTGTAAAATTAAGTTAGTTTTACACCATTTTTATAAGTTTTTATAGGATTAATATTTTGACAATTCAACCATTAAATTTAACAAAAAATGTAAAATTAAGTTAGTTTTACACACTTTTATAAGCTTTTATACGATAAATATTTTTATAATTCGACGGTTGAATTTATCAATACAATTGTACTTGTAAAAATAATGTCTTTATAAGTATATATTTCACAGTTGAAGACATTTTACATGAAATAAAATAGTAGTTAATTATTTTTAGTTTGCTCCAAACTTAGCATGCATGATCTACATAAATAGAATATGAATTTAGTAGTTGGATCGTTAAAATATTAATTGTAGAAAATGACATAATTGAAAAATAAATGCCCAAAACATGTATTTTTGTTTAGGTGCCTATTTTTTCCCGAAATTGATGCCTAAAGTTTCATTATTTCTTATTCCCAATTTTTTTAAGAATAAGTGCTTAAAGTTTGAAAAATAAGTAACCAAACTGTCAGGGATGGAACTAGGATGGAACTATAGGAAAGTAGATCGATTAAATTTGAAATGAATAGTTTTTAAAGAGTAATTAAATCATAAAAATCAAGGGAGTTTAAGTTTAATTTTACAAATTTTAAAATTGAAATGTCTTAAAAAGTAATTAAACCAGAAAATGAGGTGTCAAAGTTTAATTTTATAAATTTTAAATGACAGGGTCCTAAAAATAATAAACCAAAACATTTTGGGATGGGCAAAGACTTAATTATAATAGTTTCAAAATTATTAGGCCTAAAATATAATTAATCCATCAAGTTTTTTTAGGGGGCAATTGTCCCTCCCACCTTATATATAAGTCCGTCTCTGCAAACTGCGTATTTTTTGTTTTACGTGCCTAAATTTTTTGTCAAATTTGCATGGGTATCTTTTGTTAATGAAATGAAATTTTAGACAAATTCTTGGATAAAAAAACTTAAGCACAAAAAAAAACGTTGTTTGAGCACTTATTTATCAAATAAGCCTAGAAAAATTTATGAAAGTGTGTAAAATTCAATTTTACTCTAGTGTAATTGAACCTCTCTCCATATTAATAAGATAATAAATTATATAAGTATTGGCAGCTTCTTCTTACAATTGACATTGTTGTTGTTACATATAAAAAGATTTGAGTTCGAGCTTGCTAAGAGCGTAATATAATCTACTTTATAAAACATTTATAGGTGAAAACAGATATGTGTAATTTAGACATTTTATGGAACATATAATCACATAATATTTTTTTTTTTGAAGGAGACATAATATCCTTTAATTTATGAAACAAGTGGTTCAGAAAATGTATAAAAAAAGTTATATAAATATATAACATCTTAAATATAATTTTTCATATATATTAACATGGAAAAAAGAAGAATCGAATCTTTGTGTTTGGCTATATATAGGTAGATATAGATCATCACAGAGTTGCAATAGCAGAGAAGAGTGGTGGGGAAAGATGGCTAGTAAACCAGGCATTCTCAGTGATTGGCCATGGCACTCTATGGGGAACTTCAAGGCAACCCCTTCTCCTCCCTTTTTCTTTTTATTAATCCCAGTTTTATTTGAAACTGTTTTCGAATATGGTTTTCTTGTTGCAGTATGCTCTTTTGGTTCCGGGGGCAATCTACAGCACCTACATGTTCATAAGCTGCAAAGATGAAAAAGAGAGGAACTGGTTCATGTTCTTGATCCTACCGTTTATTGTGTTTAGGCTGATTCACTATCAACTCTGGATCTCTTACTCTCGCTACCGAACTGCCAAAGGGAACAACCGGATTCTTGACAGGAGCATCGACTTCGACCAAGTTGACCGAGAAAGAACCTGGTAACTCTCTTCAATCTCCTATTGTATGACAATTCTGCCACTAAATTTGCTTATGCATGATGTATTGAAAACGGCAGGGATGATCAGATAGTATTCAACGGACTATTGTTCTATGGAGCGGGCATAGTGTTAAAAGATCAATTCAACTTGCCTTTCTTTAAAGCCGATGGCACAATAATCACACTACTTCTCCACTGGGGTCCGGCTGAGTTCCTGTATTACTGGTTTCACAGAGCTTTGCACCACCATTACCTCTATGCTCGCTATCACTCCCACCACCATTCCTCCATTGTCACCGAGCCCAACACCTGTAAGCCACTCACTTTCTGCGTTTATTTTGGGCACTTTATCGGTATATTAGAGGTTATATGTTGTTCTGGGCAGCGTTTACCCATCCAATGGCGGAAGTCCTTGTGTATTATGTGCTCCTTTTGATACCAACGCTACTGTCTGTGTATTTCGGAAAAGCTAGCATCGTGGGGTTGTTTAATTACGTTACGGTTATCGATTTCTTGAACAACATGGGCCACTGCAACTTTGAGTTCATTCCCAAATGGATCTTCACCATCTTCCCTCCTCTCAAATACATCGTTTACACCCCTTCGTAAGTCCATGTTTTGCTCCTCTCTCCTCTCAAATACATCGTTTACACTCCTTCGTAACTCTTATGTTTTGGTTTGATAGGTTTCACTCTCTACACCACACTAAATTTCGGACAAATTACACTCTTTTCTGCCCATTCTATGATTATGTCTACGGCACGGTGGACACGTCAACAGATAGTGTGTATGAAACCGCACTGAAAAGAGACGAAGAGTCGCCGGACGTCGTTCATCTCACTCATCTAACCACACCGGACTCCATTTACCATCTGCCGCTTGGATTCCCTTCATTGTCCTCCAAGCCCCAAGCTTCCAAATGGTACCTCCTCTTCATGTGGCCTGTCACCGTCTGGTCTATGCTCTTGACATGGGCTTTCGGCCACGCCTTTCTATCGGAACGAAACGCCTTCAAAAAACTCAAACTTCAAGCTTGGGTTGTTCCCAAATATAACGTGCAAGTAAGAAACATAGTATTACATATTTTCTCCCGTGGTTGGTTTGGTTGTGTTAATTATGTACTTATACTCGTATTGTATACGTTTATTCCTACAGTATTCTTCAAAATGGCAAAGAGAAACTATCAGTAAATTGATTGGAGATGCCATTCAAGAAGCAGATAAGAAAGGAGCAAAGGTGCTGAGTTTAGGCCTTCTGAATCAGGTATGTTAAAGTTGTTAAAGGTTTTTTTTTTTTTTTTTGGAAAAACTTAAAGAATTTAACCCTTTTCTTTTTAAATTTTCAGCGCGAAGAGTTTAGCAGAAATGTGGAGATTTATATGAAAAGAAACCCTCAGCATAAAATCAAGGTTGTGGATGGAAGAAGTTTAGCTGCAGCAATTGTCCTAAACAGCATTCCTAAAGAAACAACACAAGTTCTCCTCAGAGGCAGAATTTCCAAGGATGTTCATGTCTTGGTCCAAACTCTATGTCAAAAGGGTATCAAGGTAACTTTAAATTCCCATGGAGAACTATTTGATTAAAACACGGCTTAAATGAAAAATTAGCCCTTAAACTTTGTCCCTTTTTGTTGTTACTTCCTAAACTACTTTCTAGTCAAAAAATACCTAAATTGTACTCTCTCTTTTTACTTTTAGTCCCTAAATTATCTTTTGGGTCAAAACAAGTACCTAAACTTTGTGACATGTGAACGTCTAATTGGCTGAGCTTTTTTTTAACTTAGATAGGAACCAGACTTAAAATGGACATAAATAATAGTTTAAGTACGTGTTTGGACCAAAAAACTAGTTTAAGGACTAAAAACAAACAAATGACTAGAGGTGCCAAACATGTCATTCGGTTCGGTTTTAGTTCAGATCATTTTGGGTTTGATACCATTCGGTTCAGATTCAGTTTCGGTTCGATTTTAGTTCGGTTCTATGGTGATTACGGCCTTATCGGGTCGGCTAATATCGGTTTGGTTGATTTCGGTTCAGGTCAATTTCGGGTCAATGGTAGATCTGTCGTTTTAATCGGGTTTTTAGGCCGGGTTAATTTTTTACATGCTATATATGGCTTTATAATGTCAATATATTTGACTTTTTGGTGAGTTGTGTGGTAGTTCACATCCTATCTTTCTTTATTTCTTTTAATATTTTTTCTTTATTTCGGGTTGTCTTCGGTTCGGGTTCATTCGGTTATATTGAAAACCGGTTCGGGTCCATTTCGATTAAACTAAAATTCGAGTCGGTTTCGGTTTGGTTATTTTGGGTTTCAGATCAAACTCGGGTCACCGTGTTCGGGTCGGTTTCGGGTCTCGGGTCGGGTAAATCGGTTCGGGTCTCAGATCAAGTTTGTCAAATCTACAAATGACATAGTTTAGGGACTGATTTTTCATTTAAGCCTTAAAACATTACGTTAGAGAGAATTAATTGAGTTTTACACTTGAATATATGTTGAGCAGGTTCTGACAGTGCAAGATGATGAATACAAGGAGCTGTTAAAGTCCGATAACAAGCTTGAGAGTAATTTGATTCTTTCCAGAACATATGATATCAAGGTATTTTTATTATTGTTCATAACGCATTTACGATCGTTACTTAAATCCGTGATATTTCGTACTGTTTTTTTCTCAAGTAAAAGACTGTATATTTTTGCAGGTATGGTTGGTGGGAGATGGACTGACCGATAAAGAACAGTCTAAGGCACCGAAAGGAACATTATTCATTCCGTTTTCCGTCTTCCCACCGAAGAAAGTCCGGAAAGACTGCTATTACCACACTACACCAGCTATGGTGGCTCCTGCATCTTTGGAGAACCTGAACTCCTGTGAGGTTAGTAGATTATTAGAAAGTCAATTAAAAATGAATTTGTGGAAGATGAAGTGCTATTTTTAAACCTTGAAACCTGCAGGACTGGTTGCCGAGAAGGGTGATGAGTGCAAGCCGTGTGGCCGGGATAATTCACGCTGCAGAAGCGTTCGATGTGAACGAATGCGGTGGCACCATATTTAGCATTGACAAAGTTTGGGAGGCCAGTCTTGAGAATGGATTTCGCCCCTTGCCAATCTCCAGTTAATAAAAAGAAACTGCTTATGGCAAATCAAGTTGTAGTAGTAGTAGTAATATATGCTTAATAATTATCATCTTTCTTGTATGTGACCAAGTTGTAACAACTTGATTTCCTTGTGAGTACGGGACTAAATTGTCTTTAATTTACCACATCCCTGGATTTTGGGTTTCTTAAATAATCAAAATCTACAACTAAACACATTCATTTCTGAAAGTAGGCAGCGGCTACTTTTGGAACAAAAATCCTCTTCCCCATTTCAGTGTCGCTTTCTATTCCTCAAAACTTAAAAAATAAATTTTAACCATAACCCTAAATTCTAAATCTTAAACATTAAATCCTAAAACCTAAAAAATACACCTTACCACTAATTTCATAAACCCTAATCATAAACCTTAACCCAAACCTTAAACCTAATTTTTTTTAGCCTGGGGCATAAATAGAGGCACCAAAAATGTGCAAAGGTTTATATTCCTTCTTTTGTTAGGAAATGAAATCTTCAGCGTCCCAAACCCCAAAATAAAATATCTGATCTCTGTGATATAGTTAATCAATACAAACGGTCACTGATTAATCAAATACAATTGGCTTCAGTCTAAAATTTGATTGAACAAATTCATAGAAACAAATGCTAACTTGCCAATATTTGAAACAAATTTGACATTAAGTTTGAATACTTTAGTTTAGCCTTCTAATAAGTAAGCTCCCCGACTTGTTTTTGTCAAGATTTGTCATTGTCTTTGCCTGATTTTTGGCATATTCCAAGTCATGATTTCCAACACTCCTCCTTGAGTTAGAAGATGCAACCTTAAGTCATGTTCATGGAAACTTAAACCTTGTCTTGGAAAGAATTCAGTTGAAATAAGCTGCAACTTTCTAAGTCGTGAGTGTAACACCCTGAATACCGGTCTAAAATTTTTCTGACCTTCAGTGTACCTTAATGAAAATTCGAGAAATTTTTCTTAAGAGGAAGAGTTGTAACATCTCAAAATATCGGTCTATATTTTTCTGACTTTTGATGGTCAAAAAATTATTTTAGAAATTGCTATAGTAGTAATGACTTCTAATGTTATATTAATTAAATATGTTTAGATTATAAAGTGTTTTGAAACTATTTAATGACTAAAATGTAAAAGAATAAAAGTTTGGAATTGATTTAGTGATTGAAGTGTTAAGGAATGAAAGTTGAAAGTTCAAGTATAAAGTGAAGTTAGAGCGCTAAAAGTAAGAATTAAAGAAAGATGAATGTGTAAAGATTGAATTAAGCTATGGATGGATAGATGAAATGAATAGAAAAGGCGAAGGGTTAATCTTGAAATTAGACCAATTTTAAGCGTGCTAGGTATAATGTTTTTTAATCCTAATTTTGTATGGGAGGCGGTAGGAGCAAAAACTTTTTACTAGCGCCTTAGTTTTAATGTTTATAGTTAGATTTTAGGGTTTAGAGGTTGTGGTTTAGATTTAAATGTTTAAAATTGATAGTTTGTGGTTAAAATTTAGGGTTGAGTTAGAATTTAAGGTTGTGGAAACTCTTTATTTCCACCGCATGTGTATCGAATACAAATTCATTTTGTATTTGTCAGTGAAGGCAAAATGTTGAATGGGTTAGCAGAAGAGAATGTGTATTGCTAGGTGTCCATTTTTGCATGAAGATGGGGATGAAAAGGGTGTTTATCAACATGGCATGAAAATGCGAGGTAACGGGACAGCTTAAATGACACCACATTTCACTTTTGCATCAAGATGGGGATGGGGAAAATAAATAAGGAAATAGGGCCGCTCCATTTTTCATGGTTTTGTTTCGATAATTAAAATAAGGAAGTTATGAGCTATAAAGCAATGTAAGAAAAGGAAGCCTATGATATACAGCAATGATACTGAGAGATCGAAGAAACAAACGGAAGCATTAATGTGACCATCGAAACAAGGACGCTATAAAGCAATGTAAGAAATGGAAGCCTATGATATAAAACACAGAGATCCGAGGCTATTAATAAAGGTAAGAAAAAGTTAGTGTACTTAGTGTCTTAAATTTGCAGGAAACATCTGTTCAATTCAACCTTGTAGTGTGTGTTTAGTTCCGCTGTATTGCAGTTGTTGGAAGTGTACATAAAATAACAGCTATGAATGCGGGAAACTGGAAACTTTCTCTCTGTCTAAACACCCAAAACTATTTTTCTCTCTCGTTTTTAAATTACAAGGTTCCCTTTTCGACGGTTCCGGCTTTTTCGGTGGCTGTCGGGACGTCATTTCTCCTCTTTTCTCTCTCATCGCCTTTCTTTCCTTCTTTTCTCGTTCGGTTTTTCTTTTTCTTTTCATGTTTTGACTGTCGATTCGTCGTCTTCTCTAGCATTTCGTTCTGCTTCTCGGGAACCAATGTCTCTCGCAACCACCATCTTGAACTGGAGGTGAGGTTGGCCCGCCGTGGGTGGGAGGCTAAGGAGGTTGCGATGAGTGTTCTTTTTTTTGTTTTGGTTCTCTAGATCTCTTTCCTGGTCTGATGCTTCCGATGGTTTACTATTTGATTTGATTCTCCGGCCTCTTTCTTCTTGGACTAACTAACGTCGGCGATCCATTTATCTAGGAGCGATGTCCCGATCCACAGCTGCTCGATAGTTGCTTTGCTGCTTTACTACCCAAGATCGATCCTCGGTTGACCCACCGAACGACGTGTAATGGAAGATTTGTGCTGTTGGCTGCTTTGTTGCGGTTCTTCCGTTTGTCTCATTGGGCCTTTGCTTGGTCCTCTTGTGCTGTTTTTTCTTTGTGATTTTTGTGTTTTCTATAGTTTTGTGTTGTTGTGGTTATATTTTGTTTTTGTTCTCCTGATTTGTTCTTATTTTTCTTTTGTTGTTGTTTTTATTCTTGATTCTGGTTTTCTTCTTCTTCTTCTTCCTCCCATGTTCCTTTATGTCGTGTCTGTTTTTGTTTTTATTTAAAAAATATATGGCTTCCTTTGTTCAAAAAAAATAACAGCTATGAATTAATTGATTTGTTAAGACTCTGCTTGATACAATAGAAAAGTTAAAAAAAAAAAAGAAAACAAAGAAATCAAAATAATAGGTGCTTTGTAGAATGAAAATTTAAAAGAAAATAAAATAGAAGTGAAGAAAATCTTTTTGTCCCCTAACGTTTAATGCACATTTTTCCCCCTAAGGTTTATCATTTTTTCCAATTCAGCACCTAAAGTATTTTTAGGCTTTTATGTCCCTTGAAGTTTACGTCGTTACCCAAATAATTTTAAAAAATTATGCCGTTTAAAAAATTTATTAGCCAATGAAGTATTGCTATGTCACCCGGTTTATTTATATTTTCTAATTTTCGAAAATAACATCTAAATTAATTAAAAATAAAATAAACATAATATAATATTATTAAAAAATCATTTAATAAAACTCTCTCCCCCTAAATCAAACCCGATTTACCCTAAACCCATTTCAATTTTTACCCAAAATCAATTTAGATTTCATCCCCACGAAATTGGGGAAAAGATTGTTGCATTGAGCCCGATTTAGGGTTCCTGAATTCGTTGCTTTGAATCAATCGTTAATCAATTTAGGGTTTGTAAATTCGTTTTTACAAGTTTTTGGGAAAAGATCGTTGCTAGTTTATCTTTATTATTTGGGATTAGAATTTTTTTAATGCATAATTATCTTAACATTTGCTTCGTTTTTATAGGTTTTTGGGATACCCAAGTCAGTTAACAGTGGAGATAAAAACCGTTCATGAGAGGGTATCCAAAGCTACACGGCACTACTATCATTAGATTAAATAAGATTCATAATTAACTTAATGCACAATTGTTTTGTTTAATAATGTAGTAGATTAAATTAACAATGTTCATTGTTTTGATAATACTAAGGGTATAATTTATAGGAAGCAGAAATTCCCTCTTCCAAAATTGCTGATTTAGCCTATATAAAATGTGGTTATAATTTAAAGTGGGTTTGAGTATGGAATCTTTGCAGCTTCTAAGTTCTTTGTTTAACTTTCTTTCCTTTAATTTATTTTTGGGTTTAATTTCTTCTATCAACGAATAAAGTTCGTCTTTGAACGATGTCTACCAAAAGTTCTAAATCACGTGCTGAAGGAGATCTTGTACACTGTAATTGTGGATTGAAATCACCAATTTGCACTTCAACTGTTCCACTGAGCAAAGGGAATATATTCTATGGATGTGCTAGAGGCCGAGGGGTAAGTAGTTTATTTGGGGTTTAATGTTAGTTTATTGTTCGAAATAGTGTTATTGAATGAATAAATGAATAATTTAAACTTTTTCTATATTTGTAAAGTCGATGTGATTTCTTTAAGTGGATTGACAATGATGAATTAAGAAATCAAGTTCAAAAGTCGTTGAATGAAAACAGAGAAATTCAAATTGAGAATGCTGAATTGAAAAAAATGGTGAATATGGATGAGGTTAGAAGGTTGGAGAAAAAGCTAGAGAAGGGTAAAGAGAAATTTAAAGTTGAAACAAGAAAGCTGAAGAATGATACAATGTTGTACAAGACTATTTTAATTGTTTCATGGCTATGTTATGTTGTAATCAAGTTTTTCATTTAGACTGATGAACTGATAAATTGGGGTTTAATATTATACAAGACTATTTTTTCATGGTCGTTATGCAATATGTAACACCTCATTCTCGTATTCGATTACCGAATATGAGTCAGAGATGTCACAAAACAATAACATGATTTTCATTCAAAAATTCTATAAATTTAAAAGTTTTGAAAATATTTATATCGACTAATACACAAAATCAGAGCTCCTTTACTTTTTAAAAAATAAATTTGACTGTTCAAAAAAATTCGGACGTTGAACTAAAATAGACGAATTAATCTCATTTATACTTGTCACTAAAATAAATTAAAAACCTCAAGTAGGATGTCATTATTGTGGCAACTTGATGAAAATTTCTGAACTTGATGCAACTCTTTGCTTTGTCTAATGATTCGAACCACCTACGTGTGCACAATCAACACACGCTAAGTATGAACTTAGTGAGGTAATAAATGAAGTTAATAACAATAATTTAAACTTATTCGACTTCATGACGACGTTTATATAACATGATATATGTCAATGCATCAACTTCCACATTGCATTAGTAATGATTTACTATATGCCAATGTCATAAGACTTTCATGCTTGTGCATTGTCATAATATGCCATATATGCATAAATTCATCATGATCACTAGATATGTATTACCATCATGTTAATCATATATTAACATAATATAAACCGGATATAAATTTCTTACCAATATACTTGCCATTTATTCCAAAAGCTTATAAGCTTATTCACATGTTTATCTTTTATTAACCAATAAACCATAGCCCAAATATAAGCCTATAAGGACCCTGGGTACACGAGTCAAATATGCACCGAAGTGCTAATACACATAAGGTCGTGCCCACCATATGCACTAAGTGTCTTTTATATACAGTATAGTGCTAAACTGAATATACAGCGTGCTGCTGGACTCTATGGCATGCCAACTATACCCTGTCCCTCAATGACATACTTGGGCACATATTCCATATTTATTTCATCCATGGCAATGTATATCAACATAATTTAACAATGGGCAGTTCATACCCGAAATAACATTCATAATATAACATCATATATAACTAGTGATCCATGCATTTATATTCAACTTTTGACATATTTAAAATATGTCAATCATATGCTCCATGACATAAATATAATGACAATAAAATTTGGGTAGGCACATCGCAAGCCATCCCAATGATGTATAGAACATCAATGTGTCATGGTATGTATGCAATTGCACTCACATTGACACTTCTTATCCCAAACTAAGTTGAATAAATTAAGAGAACTCCAAGCTTGATCCTTTGACTTATCTATTGAATTTTCGATTTCTCGGGTTTACTTGAATGCTTCACATTCATCCCTTACATACACAAATTAATAACATCAATAAGGTACTCATTTTATAATTTGTCAGTCTGCGCTACCTTCAAAGAAATATTTATATAAATAATTCACAACTCGAAATTCGAGTCCGTTTGTTTTGATAAAAACTAGATTCGATAAGCTGTACAACCATATAAACTAATAGCCCAAATTCAACTTGTACGATTTATGACGAATTTTTAAATTCGAAATCCAGTGCTGAATTTCAGAGCAGACTAATATTTTATTTTCTGACCTTTCATCACTTAAAAATTCATATCTTTTGATATACAAATCGAAATCAGTTACCGTTTGTTTTAAAAGAAACTAGACTAAACCAGGAATACAATGATATAAGGATCAATTTCTAATCATATTTTTAGAATTTATGGTGAATTTCCGAACTTACTGCCAATGACAAAAATTTTGGGCAGATTTTATAATTCACATCTTTAGCATACTTTAACCATTCCAACACCTCAAATTAACCTTCAATTATGTTATTCCAACATTTTTCTTTCATGAAAACTCCAAATTTAACTTGAATTCTTAAACCCCAAATTAAACCCTAATTAATCAAATGGTATTCCATCAAGAATACATCAATTTCAACTTCAATCAAGCATGGAAATAATAGAACATCACATAATCTTCCATAATTTAATCATAATTCATTTGGTTCTATAAACCCTAAATTATCTCTCTTTAAAATTCAAGAGTATCCTTCAACAATTCCATGAAATTTTTAAACCAATTGAAAGAGAATTTCATGAAAAACAACTTCATATTTCATAAGCTAACCCTAAATCCTAGTATTTAGGGATTAAAAATACAAAACCCTAAACTTATCTTGCTTTCCTTCTTGTTCTTTTCTTCTTGACATGAAGAATGAAGAAAGATGAAGATATTTCTTCATTTTTTTATTTATGCCATTTGGCATCTTTTATTTCCATAAATATTGAAAATATTCTCCAAATAGTGAAATGACTATTTTGCCCTCAAATCCAATGAATCCATAATGTGCCACATGTCATCATCCAATGACCTAGATTTAATCTTGAGTTAGTATTTTTCCAATTTACCCTTGAACTATATCAATTTCCAATTTTGCCCTTGAAACATACTTAAATTCCAATCTTATCCCTTGATCCAATGGCTAGGATTTAACATGGAAAAATTATCTAAATCCAAGGACCCAAAATAAATCTTACCATTTTAAGACATGGAAATAACATTTTTAACCTTACCCTATCATCCTTCAAAATATCCTAAATATTCGATTCGATCCAATTATCCGAATATTTTCCGAACTTCATCGCTTTATAGCCATTAATACAAACTCCTTACAAAAAAATCCAGATAACAAGAAAATGTCATTCTTGGGGGTAAACTATTCATTTACGGGGTTAAAATGCATAACTTTTGAAAATTACTCTTTGATCCTTAACTTTTCCAAAGTTTATACTTTAACCATAAAACTTTTAAAACTTACATTTTGGTCACTAGCCAAAAATTGGGATATTACACAATATTTTGACAGATATTAATGTTTTACTAGTAATATTATGCAATATTTGGATGGATCTTAATGATTTAGTATGTAATGTTTGTAATTAAGTTTTTCATTTAGAGTAATGAACTGAGAATTTGGGGTTTAATATTGTACAAGACTTTTTTTCATGGCTTTATGTATTGAGAGCAATGGTTTAGTATATAATGTTATGCAATATTTTGACTGATCTTAATGTTTTACTAGGTAATGCTATGTTGTTAACATATTTGAGAACAATGGACACACATTTAAAAATAGTGCACATGAATAGTATATATTGGATCTGAATTTAAGAACTGTGGACATGAATTGCATATATTAAATTTAAATTTAAGAACCATGGACATAAATGTCCAAAAACATGATAACATATATTGAACATTACACAAAACAAGTTATCTGTCATAACAGGTGCACAATTGTATTCTCAAACAACATTACACAAAATAACAGTTGTTCATCCAGCTCAATTGTATCTTCAAAATATAATAAACATGTGCACAATTGCATCTAGTACACCTAGTTAAACATAACACAAAATATGTTTCCAAATTGTTACTTAAACAACATTTGAACCCAAAATATGGTACTTTAGACATTGTTGCAGGTTGAGTCAATGACGCAGGGTGAGATAATTCAGACTGTTGACTCAATAGTGCAGACTATGATAGAGTTAGAGGTTGAGGCATGGGTGCATACTGCACTTTGGCTCTGGTGTTAGGCCTTTTTGCCATCATTTAATATGGTATGCCAGGCTACAAAATACAGTGTAACAAAATATTATAATTTAGTAAAAAAAGTAAAATAGCTAAATAAAGTTAAAAAAATTATAAAGAATCTTATAAAGAATCACTTATATTTAGAATCTGCATTCTTATTTTTTATTTGTGTATTATCTAATACCTTCTGTAATTGTCCATTCTTTTGGTCTAAATATTCTTGGGGTAGGTTGTGAATGAGATGATGGTCTAGAGTTGGTTGTCTTCCTTGACCAGAGTTGATAAAAGTAAATTTGCGTGATGATGGATGAGTGGCATCAGGTGGTGCTTGATGTGTGACTGCAGGTTGTGATGGATGACTGTCTACAGATGTTGTGGTGGATGACTGTCAGCAGGTTGTGGTGGATGATTGTTGAAAGGTGCTGCTGGATGAGTGGATACAGACTAATGTGTGTTGTTGAGACTATAAAATAAATAAATTATTAAGAAAATACTACAATAACTAAATTTATAGACCAAATTAAAAAATAAACTTACAGCTTTGTCTTTTGAAGGACAAGTTCTATTATTATGTCCAAGTACCCCACATGATCTACACATTTACTTGCTCTCTTGTCTAGATAGCTCAATTCCCTTGCTTGTTTTTTTTTTTTTTAAGTCTTTCAGGAAGCTTTCTTTTCAATAAAAGATTAATAAGATCTATTTTGGTGTCCTTCCAAAAAGTCTCACTAGGAAGCAGTGCAAAATCATACATCTAGTAAGTTTTTTTATATGCCTCGTGAACATACCTCTCAATTGGCTCATAATTAAACAATAGCACACATATCGAATATGAACATAGAATGCCTGTGAGATTTCAATATTTGTATGTGCATTTATAACCTTGTAGATCAACAACATATCTGTCCTTATTAAAATATACCTCATACTCATTTTGACCATTCCAAGTTACATGACTATATGCAAAAGAGGCTTTATGATTTTCAACTAACTTAGCAATTTTCACGCATAAAACATCTTTCTATTTTTAATATTTTTACTTGTGTGCAAAGTTTTTATTCATAACATAATGTCTAATGTCCTCAAACATAGATATTATATATTTGTACCTTGCAATAAAGATTGCCGCATTAAAAGATTCTCCAAAGTTGTTGTCTACTGAATCACATTTGAAATGTGTTTAGAAAAATGCCATTGACCAATGTTTTAAACTTTTCTTCAGTAGATTTGACATTGCAGTTTTCTTCAAAGTTGTCATCCTTACATAATGCTTCCTGAAAACTGCTTCAGTGATTGATTTGCAGCCTGCCCAAAATAGTTGTTGCAGGTCATTTTCCCAACATCATTCTCTTCGGATGTAGGCCCAAAAACATTATTCTTGAAACTTGCATTCTCAGATCTCATATCCTCAAACCTCCATCTAAATTATAACCAGGTTCTAAATAGGCTAAATAAATAATTTTGGAACTGGAAATAATAAATCATTAAATAAATCAATAAAAAATAACCACTATTACTTTACTCAAATTTATTCTAATGCGGTATGAGACTCTACAAAATGACAATAGTACCTTTTTTATCTTTTAGTTTCGATTATCCCCTCAATAAACTGACTTGGGTATCCCAAAACCTGTAAAAACAAACTAAATGTTAGGATAATTATGCATTAAGCAAATTTTTATTCCTAAATAATAAAGATAAACCACTATAAACTTACTTTATCCCCTCAATTTAGGGTTTTTACATAATTGACTGAGATCTGTGACGATTAACAATCGATTCACTGAAAGGAATTTCGGTGGAGAGTTAGATGAATTCACGAACCCTAAATCGGGCTCAATGCAATGATCTTTTTCCCAATTTTGTAGAGATGAAATCCAAATTGATTTTGCGTAAAAACTAAAATGGGTTTAGTGTAAATCGGGTTTGATTCGGGGGAGAGAATTTTATTAAATGGTTTTTTAATAATATTATATTTATTTTACTTTTAATTAATTCAGATGTTATTTCCGAAAATCAAAAAATATAAATAAACCAGGTGACGTGGTAATATTTTATTGGCTAATATGTTTTTTTAACGGTGTTATTTTTTGAGTTATTTAGGTAAAGGCGTAAACTTTAGGGGACAGAAAAGCTCAAAAAATACTCTAAGTATCAAGTTGAGAAAAGTGATAAACGTTAGGGGGCAAAATGTGCATTAAGCCCTATAAATTATCATCCATCCATGCAAAATTGGAGAGAAAAGAGAGTAAAAAAACTCAACTAAACTAATTTTAAAAAGTAAAATACCAAAAAAAATTTGAACGGTAAGTAAAATACCAATTTACCCCTTATAAAGTTTTGAAATTTCTTTTTTATTCTCTCGTGAATTCGTCAGAAACTTCTTTGTGGTTGAAAAGCAGCACTTTAATTTCTATAAACTTAACAGTAATGTAGTTATTATTTTTATAAACTTCAATTTCATTTCATTGTCTCTCATTTCTTTAATAAAAAAATAATAAAATTAAATCATTAGGACAGTGGTTTAAAAGCAGCACTTTCATTTCTTTCATTTTAATCTACTTATTAATTTAAAATAAGATTTTAATTTTACCACTAATTAAGTTATTATTTTTATAAACTTTTTATTTTAAATATTTTTATTTTTATAATTGTATTGCATTAAGATTTAAATTTTTAAAATAAATAATATCAAAATATAATTAAATAACATCTCACAAAAATTACAATTAAGGTAAACTAAATTTTCTTTATTCTCACTTTTTCATTGTACCAAACAACGGAGAGGAGGAAAAATATATTTTCCTTATATTTTTTTCATCTTTTCAACCAAGCACACAAATGTAAAGAAAAAAATGTTTTCTATCCTTCCACTTTTCCACCCTTCAAATTTTTATCATTCCAATTTCCTTTCTTCTATGCCGAGCAAAGCCTAAGAGAGTGTCCAGACTACTCATATAAGTACTTTCCAAAGATATAGTCGCAATCGAGCCCATAACGGAGTTTGAAATTGAGAAGTTCAAGTCTTCTAAGCCCCGAGGCAAGGGCAAATGTGGGAGAGACGAGGATGATCACCATTCCAATGATGGTGACAAGGATGGCAATGAGAAGTCATCGAACAACAATCCTCAACGGTTTAATCTACACAGACCGTGGGACAAGAACATGGAGACTTTCAAGTGTTACACTTGCAGAGGAAAGCACTTGACGATGGACTGTCCCAAGAAGGATCGTCTTAATGTTGTCCAAGACGATGAGTTTGATGAGTCAGAAAAAGAAGAGATGAGACTTGGTGTGATTGCCAGCGTCAAAGCAATCAAGCCGAGGATAGAGGTGAAGCAACTAAAGTGCTACCAATGTAAGGGGCCACACAAGTTGCAAGAATGCCTATATCGAGTCAAGCCATCCAAGGAGGTAGACGAGTCATATGAGAGCGAGGCTACGAGACTTAGTTCGATGATATTGAATTCTGCTAAGGTGAGAGGTCGCAAGCAGAAAGGGTCAATGTTTTTCGGCATCAACATTGCGGGACAATCGAGGAGTGCTTTAATGGACACTAAGGCAACCAATATATTCATGTCCAAGAAGGCTGGTGAGAAACTTGGTCTCAAAGTTGAGTATTCAACCGGTAAGATCAAGAATATGGATGTTGAGGAAGTTTCAATTGTGGGGACGACACGAAAGGTTGAGCTGCAAATTGATGAATGGAAGAGCAAGGAAGACATTAATGTAATCTATCTAGAAAACTTTAATTTTGTTTTGGGACTGAGCTTTCTTAATCGTGTAGATGCTCCTATCATTCCATGTACTGACGTTGTCTGCATTTTGGATACCAAATAACGTTGTGTTATGCCCATGTATCGATAAAAGAGAAAATGAATCAAAATGCTGACTGCCATTCAGCTTGCCAAGAATGCTTCAAGCCAAGAAGACATCGCTTTGGAGGCTATCGTTGGATGGACTATCTTAGTGGAGAAAAAGCTGCCCAAACCATTTAGTGACTTGAAGCCCGTCAAAGAAGCGCCTTTAGGCAAGGTGGGTGAGGCATTGAACTTCAAGAGTGAAGAAGGGTCAACGCATGAAGAGTTGCCAACGGATGACGGAGCATTAAACATCTTTTGCGAATGATTGATGCAAACTAGAGTAAATGCCATAGAAGAGGTACATCTCAATCATACTAATGGTGTTTAGTAGTTTGATTTGTCGCCTTTATTAGGTGTATGATGCAGAAAACTTAACTTGTTAGCAAGCGAAAATGTGAAGACTTGGCGAGGACACAAGAGACCTTTCAGAGTTTTGCGAGATCATTGAGTGTTCAATGTTGTGGCGTCCAAACCTTTGTTCGAGGATTTAAGGGTCCAAGTCGAGGCAAATCACAACTGGTAAGAGAAGGCTCTTACGATCGACATTTACGCAATGATGTTGCATGAGATGATGTTACATGGCGGGATAGGCCAAGGCAAGCAGCCTACATGGGAAAACAACCTAGCCTGAGTAAAACGCTTTTTTTAGGTGGAGTCGTCCTTGTGGGAGTACATCGTTTCCTGATTCTGAGTTGGGAGCAAGCCAAGGTACCATGAAAGATCCAAGATCAACCAAGCAAAGTTCTTTCGGAGGCAACGATGAGGGCGTCATTGGATTTGGTAAAGGAGAATGCCACGGCCCGCAAGTTAGCGACCGAGACACATGCGTAACAAGCAGCCAAGAGGTTCTTAGCAAAATCTTGAGCTTGTCTAGAAGACCACCTGACTTGGTCTGATCGTTGGAGACTGAAGAAAGACTGATTGAGCCTGGTAAATTAATAGATGACATCTTACCATAGAATATTTAAAGGAATAAGAATATCCCTCAATTTAAACGTGAACCCAAGGAAAGAATTCCATAGTGATAAAGTTTCCTTAGTTAGCTTAGATTTGGTAGGTGGCTTTCGATCTGAGTTGTTATTGTAAATAGATCTTGTTTGTTCATTTTATGTGGATTCAACTATAAATAAAGGTCTTTCCACCTCAATTGTATTTATCCATCATTTGAGTAATGCACAATACATTTTCTCTAAAACTCTCCTTAGCATTTTTTAGTGTTCTTTCTTTGTTATTTATTGCCTATCTCTCTTATTCGTTTTCGCTTAGAACGATCTTGCGTTCGAATGCCTTGAAAGAGTTTGATCTTCTGAAGTTGAAAGTTAGGCTTACTTAGGCGTTTGCCTCGAGAACATCGTCTAAGGTCGCATGGTTTGCTATGCTGAATCTCTAGCCTTGTGACAATATGCATAAATAGTTTTCGAAACAATTTTTAAGCTAGACGAATTTTATGTATTTAAAAAAAAGAGTGCAAAAATACGAATTTCATTGAAAATTTGATTTTGAATTTGAAAATAGAGTCATCACCGATATTTGGGTTAGGTAGATCAGATACCTAAAAAAACCAGGAAAAAAAAGTTCGGGTTCATGTTTCAATTATGCATGGGTAAGTATTAGCACCCTCATGGTGCCAAAATTGGTATCGAGTTGATTATTTGTCGTTTTAATAGTGAGAATTGTGTATTCGAATTTAATTTAATTTAATTTAATTAATATTATCTTCTAATAAAGAATATTGTCTCAAATTTTGTAAGACATTTTGAAAAATGATAAATATGCGTGAAAATGAAATTATAATTTAAAAGTATGTTACTCTATTTTGAGTAACCAAAAAAATCGCATCTCAATTAGTTGAAGATTCTACCCTCGACACGACTCTAATAAAACAATATTGTCTCGATTTATACAAGGAAATATATATATATATATATATATATATAGTAAAAATACATTTAATATACACACCTTTAGCAGAATATTATATATACCGTATTAAATATAAATATAAAAAATGATATCAGATTCATGTAGAATTGGATATTAGGAGCCCCAAAGGAAATCTCCTTAGAGAGGATATAATTTTGTTTTATTATTTTTTGAGTTGTTATTATGGGATTTGATCGTAAATTTTTTTTCATGTGGTCTGATCCGAAAATGTAATATGATGGTCGTCGGTTTGGCAAAGATTGTACGAGATCCTTTGCATGGAAGCCGAATTTTCCTTGCTCTACCAGATATACTCCCTGAAGCTTTACCCGCAGTTCTTGGGGGCAATCCTTGAGGTCCTTTTGTTATCTCATTTTAGTTTTTTTCTTGTTGCAAAAAAATGGTATATAATAAAATCTAATCTATTAAATAGAGTGTAGAATATATAATAAAGATCTAATCTATTAAATAGAGCGTAGAATATATAATAAAGATCCCTTTGGTGTAAAACTACATAAATAGTAATTTAATATAATATAATATAATATAATATAAAAAAAAACTAAATACAAAAATATATAACTATATTTACAAAATAAAATGATACTATATAAAAACGTACTAGTATATATTGTATGATAAATGCAGATTTTAGCATAAATGCGCGCGCACAAATATATATTGTTTTCATATCACAACTGAAAGATCTCAGCTTGGTTCCATAAAACAGACATGCAAAACATTGAACACCTCACTAAATAATGTACAAATACTGGGATCTCATATCTGCAAAAGTTCCCGTAAAACCGCTTCACAGTTTTTGCTCTCAAAAATCAGAAGGTGCCCGGCGTCCGGAACCTCGTGATAATGAATCCAAGGAAGTTTTTCGGAGAGATAACGATTTACCTGAAAGGGAATGATTTTGTCTTCATAACCTTGCCAAATATGGACCGAACCCTCATTGTTAGGAAAAGGATTAACTACATCGGTGGGATCGAAGTCCCACTTTCCATAACTGACCATTATGTCACGAAGCAGAGATTCATAAACACCTTGCTGCCGAATTTTCTCCTGCAGTCCCACACGTAGCTAATCAACATAAGTTTGAAGATACTTGCAGTTGCAGCGATAATAAGCAAAGTTTTTTTTTTGAACAAGATAATAAGCAAGTTAAATAACTTATGCACTCAACAGTGGAATGAAATGTGTAAGGAAGTAGCATGTGGAAAATATAAGGTAAGAAAATTCTATAAAGTGATTTTAGAATCTCGTTTTCGGTGTCAGCCACTATAAAAGAACTCTTTGAAGAAGGGTCTGCAATGTATGCTCGGTGACATTACGAATCACAATGGTCATAAGTTTAGTGATGCATAAATTCATTGCAGTTTCTTATCTTCTTTTGAACGATATATCAATTTATAAGAACTTAACGACCTGACCAACACTTGGAGCCTCGGACCACTTCTTCAAGATCTCCAAATCACTTGGGCCGAAAATCGCCATGTTTCCGGCCATAATGCTTAATGAAGGGAACCATTTCTGGGACATCCACCAGTAGAACAAACAAGGGATGTAATGAGCAACTCGAAATGACCATTGGTCTTGTGCAAGCAACCTACTGAATGCCTCGTTTGATAAATTTGCAGGAAGACAAGGCCACCAATAGTTGACAAATGGAACCACAAGAGAAGCTCCTGCCAACCTGTAAAAAAAGTGAAGAGCCATTGCCAAAGTAACTTGTTTCATTTTGTAGAATTAGAAAAACATAATCCATGAACAAATAGAGGGGCATACCTTTGAGGTATGTATTTTAAGCAACTGTAAACAGGGTATGCTCCCATTGAGATCCCAATCACATAAAACCTTGAACCAATCTGCAACTTGTCAGCTAGTTCTTGAACATCATATGCTTCACTCTTCACCGAGCGTGACGGATTTGGATCACTGTCTCCATAACCAGCTCTGTCGAAGAAGAGGAAATAGATCCTCAGTTCCTCTATAAGTTCCTGAAAACCAAACATATTGCTATATTCAGAGTATCTTCTTTTCAAATAAAAAATTTCAGCTTTGTGTAAGATGAAAACTAAAATCAAGAGGTCTGTGAAACAACGTAAAGGGTAATTGACCAGTTATGGTCCACCAAAGCAGGGATATTCATGGAAGAAGTCTCACTTATTCCCTTCCATTAAATTAGCAACTCACAAGTATGATCTTTATGCCCAGCACTAGGGTTCTACTAACGCAACTACACAACTTTAGGGATCTTGATCCAAAGATTTGTTCCTAGTACCAGCATTTTATAGAGAATGGATAGAAGTGCTCATAAACGTATTACTTCGTCTCCGTATTTCAACCTAGCGGTCACCCTCACACATATATTTTCAGAATTTGTCCCAAAGTGAAAACTCCATCGACAAGTTCAGAACAAGATACGATAAGGTAAGAAAAATTGTAAATAATCAAAAGTTGATACTTGAGGAGCGGGCAAATTCAGATCTTTGGAGCTGTCAAAGCCATGAATGACAACTATTTTGTACTTAGCCTCTTCCCTGGGAACTCCAGCTTCCCTGTAAGCCAAATGCCTCCCATCATCAAGCTTGATTCTGGGAGAAGTGAGAGGAGGCCCATTTGCTGAGCCACAAATCTTTGGAGGGGGCGGCTTTAATGCCTGGTATGCCCATCCCAGAAGACCTGCTGTCAAAGCTATGGCTACAGGTGCAATCATTGCTGCAATGGGAGAAAACACCAAAATCCATCATATCACAAAGAATTCAAGAAAGGGGAAGATTTGAACCTGGCTATGTTCATCCAAATCAAGTTGTAAATTTTACAACTTAATTTCACAAACAACAAATACCAAGATTTACACAACGATATTCAGAAAGTGGAAAGAGCATAAATTGAGAAAATGGTAAGCAAAATATGCTTGTAGCAATTTTTTCTACTTCTTAGTTTCTATGTTTTCCTAATTACTACTAATTAGTTAAGGATCTGCAGAAATTAAGACAAAGCACAATCATACATATCCCAATATTCCAGATAACAAGTTCCAGTTAAGATTTATTGCCATTTATTCAAGTTCATGAGCAATGACAAACAAATCAAAATTGGAAGTTTCTTAAGTACCCAATAAGTAACAAACTGAAACAAATACTCTGGAACAATGAGTTGATCGATCACAAAAAGCAGATACCCAGAAATTGTAAGGAAGAATTAGATAGAAACAGCTGAGGAAACAGAAGGAAATTAAAGACCCCTACCTGGAAATGAAGTGGATTTTGCTGTGTTAGGAGCTGTGGCAGATGCAGGCAGCTGAGAGCTTCTTCTTGATCTGGTCACTTGCAATTAAGACTTGAAATAAGTACAAGAATTGTTGAAAAAGGTTCAAGTTCACACTGTTTTTGATGGAGCCAAACGATATTTATGCCATAGCAAGAAACGTGACCAGCATGCAACAAAAAGGTAAAGAATACTCTACTATTACTACTAGTGTCCAAGTTTGTTACTTTCAAGCTTGGAACTTTAAGCTTTGAGGCTGGGAAAATTTGAACCAGTTAGACCAGACACTAAAATAATATTTATTTTAAATATAATCTTTAATTATTGCGTAGTATAAGAGTAACCAAGTTTGACTGATTGGTCAAATTATCCATTTTTATTTTTTTATTTTTTCTTAGGACATGAGTATTAAACCGTTAAGAGCACTTCCTTCCAGTAAATTAGGATTAAATTAATTTGAACAATTAGGATTAAATTAATTTAAACAATTAATTTTATATTTCATTAATAAATCGTAGAAAAATTATTAAATTTTATTAAATATATTATTTTCATTATTTTAGTAAAAAAATACCTTAAATACAACAAAAATAATTAGAAATAACCAATAACTTACTAGATTATTATTTGAAAAATCTATTAAACTTATGAAGGTAAAAAGTGATACCCTAAATAGATGTTTATGTTGTTTACCGCCAGACGCCACTGACAGCAAATAATAATAAATCTTATAAGTAGCCAATAAGAAACTTCTCAATTGTTTGAGGGGCAATCCCATGAAAAAGGAGCATTTAACAAATGAACCCGTGAGACGGGAGGTGGAATCCAACCTCGAAACCTAGCAAAGGCACGTAAAGCAACAAATTCTTAAACTCATTGATGCCTTCCAAGTCTCGAATACTGCACTGACAATAGGCTCCCAAATCCTCATAGATGTTATTTTTTTTTCTTGTCTTATCTTCTTCACCATAAATCATCAACCCAAGCCCAAATTGACGTGTTCTTGACAAGACTATTGAGAGGCCCATTTGACATTTGATGAAAACAAGGACCTTCCAAAAAGAGGAGGAGACCAAAAATAGGAGGAAAAAAATCTTTCCATAAATTTTCTGTCCAAATCAGAAGAGGTGAATTACCCATCATTGACTCAAAACTACTCTATTAACTATTGAGAACTACTATCCCTACGTCTAGATATCAACATATTTCTCTTGTTTTCAGTTAATTAAATCAACTATTTTTTCTATTAAATTTCACTGCTACCTATCATGAATTTGAGAAATTATACCATGGGTCTAGTTTATCACATCAGTCATGGTGTCAACCAATGAAAACTATTATATTCACTACTTTTTTTCCATGTCATCAACACACTTATATAATAACTTTTAAAAAAATTGTTTTTCAAATGGCATGTAAAAAAATTAGTGAAGATTTATTGGTTGAAAAATGATAGGATAAAAATGGTGAAGTAGTTTTTATTGGTTGAGACCATAGATGATGTGGTGAGTAAGACCTATAATATAATTTTCCCATGAATTGGTATAAAGTCTTTAGGGGTGTAAATGAACCGAGCTTGAACGAGCACAACTATGTTTGTGTTTATTTATTTGTTTTTGAATGTGTTAATATTCAGTTCGTGTTCGTTTAAATTTTTAATATCATATTTGTGTTCATTTATTTAGTCTTCGCGAACATGTCCATAAACATGTTAGTTTATATGTTTGCTAAAATAGTGAAATTACACCACTAGTCCTTAAGCTCTTAAGCTTCATAGTTTGAACTTTAGAGTTCACCTTGTGTTCAATTTAGTCTATACCTTCATCAATATTTAAAATGTAAAAAAAATAAAAGGAAAAAAGGAAATCGGGTAAACGAGCTTATAAATGAGCTTGCTCGTGAATATAAACGAACTGAACACACCTCTATTGATGTTCGTTCGTTTAGTAAACTAACATAAAAATTTTGTTCATACTCATTTATGTAGCTTAATAAGCGAACATAAACAAACATTACACAAATGATTCGTGATTCATTAAACGCTATGTTCATTTACACCCCTAAAGTCTTTAGTGGTATGACTCGAAAAAAGTAACAAGGATCATTATCTCTATAGAATCATTTGAACAGGTACATAATCTCAATTTAAACGTCACAAGTCAGATTATAAATAAACAACGTACATTATTTGCAGTGAACATGCTAAAGAAAATGAAGTTATGCCGTATAAGAATCGATTTTTATATCAAATTGCAGTAAAAGTATATAGCAAATGGCTCACCTTTAAGCAATTCAGTATAGGTTCTATCTTAATGGTGGTGTATAGCAGAGTGTCTAGCTTATTAGGTATAGAGGAACAGTTAAACCTTTTTTAATCTTTTTGATGCTCCATTTCTTAACCTCACAACCCAACTAATGGATTTGATAATAATTTTAGCTTGTGGGGTGCTTTTTGAACACTATAAATATGGGGGGCTTCTAATTCCGGAAGCTAAAAAAACAAGAGACGAAGCATTTCTTATATTACTCTAGGATGGCAAAACTCTCAGATCCTCTTGTGGTGGTGAGTGTGATTGGGGATATTATTGATGCCATCTCTCCTTCTGTGAAAATGACAGTCATTTTCAACTCCAACAGGCAGTTATATAATGGCCGTGAATTTTTTCCATCTTCAGTAATTAACAAGCCTAAGGTTGAGGTTCATGGAGGTGATATGAGATCCTTTTTCACCCTGGTAAAAAACTATACTTTTCACTAATATTTTGCTTTTGCTTAAACTTGGTGTGTGTTTTTTATCTTGTATAAAATAAGTCGTCCTCATCATCATCATCATGTTTTGATATTGCAGGTGATGACAGACCCAGATGTTCCAGGACCTAGTGACCCTTTCCTCAGGGAGCACTTGCACTGGTAATACAAAATATAGTTTTCATCAAAACAGGAAGAACACGAATTTAAGCACTCTACTGATTGTTTGTACTTGATTGAGAATCTCCCAGGATGGTGACAGATATCCCCGGCACGACAGATGCCACATTTGGTAAGTATCCCTTCATTCTTCAAGTACATATATAGAAAATGGACCAACTTTTCTGTTTACATACAGGAAGGGAATTGGTGAACTACGAAATGCCAAGGCCAAACATAGGGATCCACAGGTTCGTGTTCCTCCTGTTTAAGCAGAAGCGCCGGCTAACAGTGAAGACCACACCATCATCAAGGGACCATTTCAATACCAGAATGTTTGCAGAAGAGAATGAGCTGGGGGTTCCTGTTGCTGCTGTTTATTTCAATGCTCAAAGGGAAACAGCTGCTAGAAGACGCTAAAATAAAGTGGCTCACCCCATGGATCAATGATGTTCAAAATTCCACACTGTAACGCCATTAAAAGACATGTAATAGTAGTATTGGTAATAGCGCCTAATGTGGCTAAGAATAAACCCTTGCTGGGGGGCAGTTCTTAGGAAATGTTCAACTCCAAAGGACTATCTGTTTAAGGTTATGTTTGCTAGCTACTAAGTTATTTAAGTTACTTGGGAATATGTTTATAACTAATTTTCAATGAACCCCACATTAGTATTTTGGGCAAAATCGAGTTTCTTTAGGCTTTGATAGATGTTTTGACAGTCTATTATTACTAGGCTCTGCCATTTCTTACCTTCAAAATCCCAGTTTAGCTTCCCAACATATTTGACTTAAGACTTTTTTTTTGTGTGTGTGTGCGCGTGTTTAGCTTTTTAAACTTGTTTTTTCACTTAAAAAAATTTAAAAATAATAAAAAAATATTAACTTTTGGTTTGCCCCTTAAACTAAATTTTTAAATTTTAATTTATTAAAAATTAATTTTTTTAGTTTTTGTAAAACCTTAGTTTGTCTCAAACCTTAGTTTGCCTACCATAATTAAAGATAAAGCCTTAATTCTAGAAAGATTTATTGTCAATCATTTTAATTTTTTTTTATCTTTTTGTTCCCATGGTTTTACCCATACTATTTCGAACTGATCCGTAACTCTTAACTTCTGACGGAAATTTTTTATATACACAAAATTTTAAACTCTAGATCTACTTAAGTGATACCAAGTTCCTTATCACTTTGATAATTAGTATGTTCTTAACAAAGGGAAAAGGGGGTGATGGAAGAACCACTTTACTTTGTATTAATTGAAGAACAATAAACCGGATGAGAATAGCAGGAAAAATTATTAGATGAGTCTGACTTACCATGTCATTCATGGTCCATCCAATAATAATATATCATCTCATTTTTTTTCTAAAGTAAATTTTCACCTCTTTGTTATCAAATGAATGAATCTTATTGGATAAAATCATAGATAACGTGATGAGCTGGACATGTAATAATTTCTCGGATAGCAGATATAATCTCCTTTTCTTTTCCATATTAAGAACTAGAATTAAACCACAACAGCGGTAATTCAAGGCCACAGTTTTACCTACAAAGAGAAACTCTCATGTTTCTATTTTTATTTTCTTCCAGTTTGATAAGCCCCATGTAGGGCATGGTGACAAGACAAGCCCTGAAAATGTTATCTCAATGTAGTAATTTTTCACGTTCTTTCGAAATGAAAACGATGAAAATAGTATCTACACGTTTACTGCAGAATAATCAATCATTTGATGATTTCTCATATTATCACCGGGCTTGTATTGCAAGAAAGTGGGAGCAAGCCTCACTTTTTAACACGCGTCGTTCTCACGTCAAAATAATTTTTTCTTCTCAAATAATAAATAAAGGAATTCAAACGTAGTAAAAGAGAATCAAGGGTCGATCCTATAGGGACTAAGAGAACTTTCTGATTTATGTTTGTTCAATCGGTGAGCCAAGAAGAGAATTGAATAATATTTAAGTATGGTGGAGATTTGTGGAATTGAGTAGAAATAATAAGAGATTGTAAAGAAGATTAAGAAGTGGATTCAATATGGTAAATATTAGTCTTGGGCTTTTGCTTTGACTCAGCTTCCTCGGATCATTGGAATAAGGATTTTTCACTTCGGGGTTCACGTCGGTTACTCACCTACAAGGATCAATCCTTGTGACTATGTCTTGTATACCGAATACCCAAGTGCCATCTTTGATATCAATTTTGGAAATTGATCTAATCAACAACAATGTTGTAGATCAAAAATAAATAAGTAAGCTGACTCGGACTATGTCGTTTCAATAATAACCGATTCCGATCTCAGTTTCCTCTTAGCAAATAATTTTGCTAAGTGTGTTCCCATGAAGTCGAATGTGCTTCAATAGCCGATCCTTCCTCCCACACATTTAACCAAAACAACATCATGACCAACGTCAATCTTTGGTTTTGAAATCATTTTGATTTTGAAATTAAGTTTAGAAAACTATGAGAGATACCCAAAATTGTTTTAAGTGCTTTTTCAATCATCACGTTGGAATTGAGCCATTGCTTTAGCCCTTGGCTATGGAAAACTTAGCTAAGTATGATTATGGGAAAAATCATACTTAGCATTATAAAAGAAAAATAAATAAAAAAAAAACTTAAAGCAAGAACTAAGAAAAGAAAGAATTTTATAAAACTCTAAAAGTAGAAAAGCTAAGAATGAGAATATGAGATATGAGTTTGCCCAAATGGGGTATTTATAGCAGCCTAAAACCCTAAAAATAACCCTAAAGAGATAAGAGATAAATCCAAAATTATTTAAATTAATTACAAAAGATAATTCCAAAGTTTGAATTTAAAATCAAACTGATAAGTTATCTGATATGCGGCTGATAAGCTATTGTTGCTGCTGACGTGGCGTCTTTTAGAAGCTGCTGACGTGGCGTCCAGTCAGACTTTCATGCCCACTAATCCAGTCATGAATCCAGAAAATCAAAAATTGCACAATTTCAGCAGTTTAAGCAATATGTCTGGAATCTACTGTCCTGCATGGAAAATGAACAAAAATGCCCACATTAGCAACTTAAAACAATAAATCAATGAGTAATTAGAGATAGAATAATGCATAATTTAAGCACTAATCAAATTCCCCCTCACTTATTCAATGCTTGTCCTCAAGCATTTCTCAATTATCATGCTAAAAACCTTAAGTTGCCAACTCCAATTTCAAAGAATTTCCAAGATTTCTAAAGTAAACTAAATCAAGTAAATGTTGAAATTCAAGATCAATCAATCATGACATAATCAATTAAGTGTAAATCGACCAAGGTATTTCAATTGTCTACCAATTTCAAAGAGTACAAGACTTAGCTCCTCACATTTGTTTACTCATTTCGCTCAAATGTTTCGGGTAAGAGAATCGCTCAAGCCTAAACTAATCAACTCATTACCATAGGCTTGTAACTAGATCTAATCTCCACTGCTTAATATAAAAATGATGCAAGAATCAAGAGGACTTAAAATGGGTTGTAATGGGGTTAAGGTTCGGGTAGGATAAAAGGCTGAAAATGAGGTTTAAAAAGTCAAGACAAGTAAAATTTATTCCAAAGAATTTATTTGAAGAGAGGAGAAGAAATCAATCTTTTTTTTTCATTCGAACTGTCATTTTTTCTGCTTTCTTTTTTTCACTGTTCGAACAGTATAGTATATTCGAATTGCACTGCACGGTTCTGTAATTTTTCTGCGCTGTATTTTCCTGCATTGTTCGAACCAAACTGCACTGATTTATTTTTCTGCACAGTATTTTTTTAATTGATTCGAATCTGATTTTTTTCTCTTTCTTTTTTCGCTTTGGAATAACCTCAACTTGTCCTGAAAAAAAGTGACAAAAATAATTGAAAGAAAAACAAAAATAAAATAGGCTTGGCTTAATGATACGGTAAACAAAGAAAAGAATTAAAGGCTTAAAAATGGTTCACTAAGTGGAAAATAAATAAAAGGGTAGGCTATTTTGTTTGGTAAGAGAAGTTGGTTTAATCCTAATGCCTTTATCATATTAGAGCATCATAATCAAAATGTGTAGTCTCAACAAGCATCGAGTTACAAGTTCTAGAACGCAATCAATTAGTTTGACACACTCAATTGAAACAAAGGGCAAGAATAAAAATATATGCTCAATAGGCTCAAGACTCACACGAAAGGTCTATTGAACTAAGTCATGCATCCAATTCAATCAACAAATTCATGAAACGACCAAGAAAAATTTACATAAATTAGTCATGTCATGCTATCATGCATCCTAAATTCAACAAGAACAAGATTGAATTCACAAAGAAATGCAAAGAAATTAAATCAAACAAGAGACTAGCAACCAAGGTCATCAACAATTCTAATCGAGAAACAACTTAATTTCAATCGCAAAGCATAAGTGTAAGTCAATTCGATTTCTAATTTCACCTCCTAACTTAATCATAATGTCCTATTATGGAAAATAAAGTGTAAGAAAGAGAGGGTGAAAATACTCCCCGATTAATGTCGGCCACGACTACGTCATCGATGAGATGTGCCCGGACGAAAGAAGGATAGGATTTTGACAATATTGGTTTCAATGGAGTTCAGGCGCTCGTTAACATCCGGCTGTAGATTGTTGTCCTGTGTGGGTCGAGGAACCGACCTCCGAAGAAAAACGCGCTCATTACGAGGTGTACTAGTGCACGGAGGAACAATATATGGCGCATCGGGAGTACCAGCTAGAATACCCATTGTATTCAAGTACTTAAATTGGAAGAAGTATCATTACGACCGGAATAGTTGTACGCAAGGAAACGATGAATGTAGCGGAGTGCTGGATTATGAATGGAACATCCTTTCGTCGCACACGGATCGTATACTGAACCCACTAAGCCAATAAGAGTTTCATAGCATACGTCACTATCAAAATCCTGATACCCAGGATCCGTGACATCTATCATGAATCCCATATAAAAATTAAATTCCGTGATTCACATTGAAAAATACTAACCAAACAGTCGAAAGGATACGACATCAGGAGAGTGCACAGAAATAACACGATTTTTATCAAATGAAAACGTGGCACAAAACTCAAAAACCATTTCATAATACGTGTTACATCTAATTTTCGGATAAGTTGCCCATCCAATCGCATCAAAGAACTACATGACAGACTCGCGTAAGTGCAAACTTTCTAGAGTTTGGGGAGGAATATACTTACAAACTTGAAAGTGACGGTGGCAAATGTGATTAAATCTTTCCAAGTTATCGCCAACAAACTCCAAGTAGCCATATAAAACCTCCTCGGCTAGAACCGAATACTTGCGGCCACGTCGATAGCGTCCGAAACGCTTTTCCTGATTGGTGTAGTCGTTCAGAATGGCACTGTTTCCTGAACTTGCCGTGAATGGTGAGGAATCTGGACGTTTGTTGTTCGAGTGGGATGAGGCGGGCTAGTCAGAAGGATATCCATGCTCAAAGTCCGGTTGTTCCATCGATGGGCTGTTCGTGTGGAGATTAGCTCCGAGAGTGTCTATAAAGTCAAAAACTGGATGGAACATTAGTAGAGGGGCAACAGAGATAAAATCAGAATTTACCTCGGGTGTTTAATGCGGTAGAGACGGATGCATGAGATGAAAAAATGCAACATCGTCGTGCATGGAACGAAAGGACGATGACAGCCTCCTTGAGAATCTATCTTGCCGTGGTTGGTCAGCATCGGTGGCATCTAGCATCGACTGTGAGGACACAACGGAAGGCATGAAGTGGAAGGAAGGGGACAACAGTGCCAGTTCGCTATGCAATGGTCGAAGGCGACAAGACCCGGCCAGTTGAGTGATCGGGGGCTGGTTCCTAGTCGTTCGACAGAGTGGTGGCCGCCTGCTGCTACTGCCTACGGCTGCGACGTAGGGGAGGCGGCGGAGGAGCGAGCTACGAGTCTGAATCGCTAGTCACGACCACGAACTGTGGTGGTGCCATCCGACGACGGCCGCCGAGCATTATAGGTGTCGGTGTTTGGGGGAGCCAGCGTGGTTGATCCCTTGTGCGCACCCTTGTTGAAGCAAGCGAAGGTTGTCGTTGGTGAGGGCTGGTTGCTTGAGGGAACGGCTGAAGAAGAAGGGTAATAGTTTAGGTTTGGGAAACGTAAAAAAAATGAATTTGGAAGGGATTGTGATATCTTATCACAAGTGAGGCCCACAAAATCTCACAAAGCAACAAGATTGGGTAAAAATTTGACTGATTATTATAGGGAAATTTCAAAATTTGATTATAATATTTGAATAGAGGTCGGCTATAGTGCGCCAATTAAAACGGAGATGCTAACTTCCTCCATGCTTGAAAAACCTATACATAATCGATGCGAAACACGATCAGCAACAAGAGATAACAGACGATTTAATGAAAAAATAATATAAAAAGAAAGAAAATAAATTAAGAAAAAATGTAACAAAAAGAAATAAACAAAATAATTTAAAAATGGGTTGCCTCCCATCCAGCGCTTATTTAACGTCGTTAGCTTGACGAGCCAATTTTTTAAAGTGTAGGTTCTTCTAATTTGATCTCCTCAGCTAATCCTACCAGAGCGTTCTCATAATATGGCTTCAACCTATAGCCGTTTACTTTAAATCGAGCTCAAGAATTTTCTTCTATCTCCACTGTGCCATGAGGAAAAATCTGAGTTACTGTAAATGGGCCGAGCCGTTTCGATCGAAGTTTACCTTTAAAAAGTTTTAGTTTTGAATTAAACAACAAAACCTTTTGGTTAATTGTAAATGATTTAAAGGATATTCTTCGATCGTGGAATTCTTTCGTCTTCTATTTAAATATTTGAGTGCTATCGTAAGCGTTTCGTCGGATTTCTTCTAATTCTTGGATGTGTAGCTTCCGCGCTTCTCCAATTGCTTCTATCTCCATGTTACATTGCTTAACTGCCCAAAAGGCTCGATGCTCTAATTCAACCGACAAATGGCATGGCTTACCGAAAATGAGTCGATACGGCGACATCCCAATAGGACCTTTATAAGCCGTCCGGTATGCCCACAACGCGTTGGTCAACTTGAGACTCCAATCTTTATGATTCGGTTTTACAATCTTTTCAATAATTGCTTTAATCTCACGGTTCGACGCTTCCGCTTGTCCGTTGGTCTGTGGATGGTAAGCAGTGGCAATTCTTTGAGTCACTCCAAACTTTTTCATTAGCGCGTCAATTACCTTGTTGATGAAATGGGTTCCTCGATCGCTAATTATCGCTCGTGGTGTGTCAAACCTGGAAAATATAGAATTTTTCAAAAAATTAACAGTGGTTCTAGCATCATTATTTTGGATAGCCTTAGCTTCCACCCATTTAGAAACGTAATCAACTGCAAGAATGATATAAAAATTTATAAATGAAAAAGTAAAGAGACCCATGTAATCGATTCCCCACATATCAAAAATCTCACAGACATGAATTGGTTTTTGAGGTAATTTATTCTTTCGGCTTAAATTCCCTACACGTTGACACTTATCACATGATTTACAATATAAGTAAGCGTCGCGGAATATAGTAGGCCAAAAGAAACCACATTCCAAAATTTTATGGGCAGTTCGTTTTGGTCTAAATTAACCACCACACGAATAAGAATGGCAAAAGTCTAGGATAGAATTTACCTCTTCCTCAGTGAGGCATCGCCTAATTACCTGATCCGAACAATGCTTCCATAAATAAGGATCATCCCAAATATAATATCGAGACTCCCGCTTTAGTCGATTAATTCCAGATCTAGGTAAGTCTAAGGGTAATTTACCTGTAACCAAGTAATTTACCATGTCTGCGAACCATGGAACCACTTTCTGCACCAACATTAAATGTTCTTCCGGGAACTTATAGTTAATTGGCGGGTTGGCTGTAGAAATAGGAATGCGACTTAAATGATCAGCTACGAGATTCTCACCTCCCTTCTTATCTTTAATTTCCAAATTAAATTCTTGTAAAAGCAGAATCCATCAGATAAACCTTGGCTTCGCCTCATTTTTGCTTATAAGGTACTTCAAAGCTGCATGGTAAAAAAAACAATCACTTTAGTTCCAAGCAAATAAGATCTAAATTTTTCTAAAGCAAAAACAATAGAAAGTAATTCTTTTTCTGTTGTGGAGTAATTTCTCTGAATCGAGTCGAGAGTCCTTGAAGCATAGTCAATAACATGTGGTTCTTTGCCGATTATTTGTCCAAGAACAGCTCCAACGCTCGTATCGGATGCGTCACACATAAGCTCAAAATCATATTCCCAATTTGGTGCTTTGACGATCGGTGTCGTGGTCAACTTTTCTTTAAGTACATCGAACGATTCTTTGCACTCAAGATTAAAGTCGAAGACTTTATCTTTTTATAACATCTCACACAACGGTCGCGCTAACTTTGAAAATTCTTTAATAAATCTTCGGTAGAAACTTGCATGGCCAAGAAAAGAACGAACCACCCTCACAGATGTGGGGTAAGGTAGTGAGCGTATAATATCGATCTTGGCCTTATCAACGACAATTCCATTAGATGACATAATGTGTCTCAAAATTAATCCCTTATCAACCATAAAATGGCATTTTTCATAATTCAAAACAAGATTAAATTCTAGACATCTATTAAGCACATTAGTTAAATTACTAAGAAACTCATTAAAAGAACTACCGTATACCGTAAAGTCATCCATGAAGACTTCGATGCCCTTCTTCACATAGTTAGAAAAATACTCAGCATACATCTTTGAAAAGTGGTCGGTGCATTACAAAGGCCAAAGAGCATCCGTCGATATGCAAATGTACCGAACGGGTAAGTAAAAGTTGTTTTCTCTTGGTCTTCTGGCGCAACTGGAACTTGGAAAAAAACCTGAAAAACCATCAAGGCAACAATAATGAGTTTTACCGGCTAATTTCTCAATCACTTGATCTATAAAGGGAAAGGGAAAATGATATTTTCTAGTGAGAGAGTTCAACTTCCTGTAGTCGATACAGACTCTCCATCCATTTTGTACACGCGTTGGAACTAACTCTCCTTCAAAATTTTGGACCATTGTTACTCCGGTCTTTTTAGGTACCACATGAATTGGACTTACCCAGCCACTGTCGAAAATAGGATAGATTACATCTGCATCAATGAGTTTCTGTATCTCCTTTTTACTACCTCCATCATTAGTTGGTTCAAATGGCGTTGTCCTTGTCTAGAGGGTTTCGCTCATTCTTCCGTTTTAATCTTATGCATACAAGTTGAGGGACTAAGTCCCTTAATATCGGCAATAGTCCATCCTGTGGCTTCCTTGTGCGTGCGTAATACCTTCACTAGTGCATTCTCTTCTTCTTCAGATAACTTGTTTGAGATTATCACCGGTAAGGTTTTATTTTCTCCCAAAAAGGCATATTTCAAGTGCTCAGGCAACTATTTCAATTCTATCTTCGGCGCCTGCAAAACAGAATGTAACATTTTAGTTTTAGAGGGAGATAAAAATAAATCAGAATTGATAGATAAAAATGGTCAAACTCTCTTTCTTCCTCTCTACGGCAAAGTTTAAGATCCCTGTAAAAATTATCGAAAAAATTAGTTTCAACAAATTCATCAACTAAATGATCAATAATATCGACATAATTAATTCTTTCAACTTGATCTGGGTATTTCATCGCTTTATAGACGTCGAATTCTACGACCTTGCCATCAAATTCCTTTGTTAATATACCGCTTCTCACATCAATCTTTGTATGCGCGGTGCTTAGGAAGGGTCAGACTAAAAGTACTTCAGAGCAAGTGTTTGTCCTATCATTTTCCATGTCGATGACATAGAAGTCGACAGGAAAAATCAGAACATCAACTTTCACTAAGACATTTTCAAGCACTCCCTCTGGATAGATAATAGAACGATCAACCAACTGGATAGTTACTCTTGTTTCCTTCAAAGGTTCGTTAGTAATCATTTTATAAATAGAAAGTGGCATAACGTTAATTGAAGCTCCTAAGTCGCATATTGCACGCTTAATTAAAACATTTCCTATTTTGCAAGGTATAGCGAACATACCTTGGTCTTGCATCTTTGGTGGAAGCTTCTGCTGAAATACTGATGAGACATGTTCTCCCATATTTACCTTCTCGTAACCAGTTAGTCTCCTCTTTGTGGTGCAAAGCTCCTTTAGAAATCGGGCATACCTTGGCACTTGTCGGATTACTTCTAGGAGAGGTATGTTGACTTTTACTTTTTGGAACACCTCTAAGATTTCTTTCTATTTGGCTCTCTTGTCACGCCTCATCAATCTTGATGGGAAGGATGGTGCAATTTCATGAGAAAGAGGAGAAGGTGGTGGTGGCGATAAATATGTACCTTGGACGTCAGAGGGTGGCTTTTCGTGTCATATTCTTGTATAATCGGACAACAGTCCGTCGATGCTCTAGACTTGTACATATCCCGCAAAGCCTGGCCGCAATTATTTTATCTGCAACAAGAGATTAAACAATATCAGCTAATTTATCAATTTTGTTTTCCAGCGAAACTGTACTTACCTCGTGAACCCGTCGAGATGGTTCACTTGAAGGGTGAAATCGTTACGAGTTGGCGGCCATAGTAGATATTAACGTTCTTGCCACCGTCAGAGTCATGTTAATAAGAGCTCATCCACTTGCTGCGTCTACCACTTTCATGTCCATGGTTGTTAATCCTTCATGAAAATAATGGAGAAGCGTTTGTTCAGACAATCTGTGTTGTGGACAGTTTGCGCATAGCTTTTTGAAATGCTCCAATAGTCATATAAAGATTCAGTATCCTTTTGTCGGATACTCAGGATGCTTCGCCTTAGCTCGCTTGCCTTAGCTGCTGGGAAAAACCTGTCAAGAAATAGGTAAGTCATGTTAGTCCAAGTTGAAGCTGAGTTGGAGGGTAAATCAAATAGCCAATCCTTAGCAATATTAGATAGAGAAAAAGGAAAGGCGCGAAGTTTTATTTGATCTTCAGAAACTCCTTGGGGGTTTTGTGCTTAAACAGGCTATGTGAAATTCCTTTAGATGTTTTTGTGGATTTTCACTTGGCAAACTGTGATAGGTTGGTAAAGGTGTATTAAGCCTGTCTTGAAAGCGAATGGTGTCTCGCCATTCGGGAACATTATGCACATCGGCTGGTTATCATCAGGGGCCACAGTCATTTGTCTAATAGTTTGGTCGTTGTCTCTCATCGGAACTGGTTCTTCGATTGTGTGGTCGAAATGCGATTCTGCTTCATATGCTATTTCTAGATCACGTCCTAATCGTTGTTGTCGTTGTCTTTGCTTCTTTTCCCGAAGTGTTTGGGCGTGTAGTCTTTGGGCGTATGTTTCGATCTTCGGGTTATATTCTGTTTGTTCTCCCGGATTCCTCCTGGTTATAAATCAAACAAAAATAATTAGTAACTTCGCCGTAGGCCCCAGCAACGACGCCAATTTGACACGCGTCGTTCTCGCATCAAAATAATTCATTCTTCTCAAATAATAAATAAAGGAATTCAAACGTAGAAAAAAAGAAGTAAGGGTTGATCCCACAGGGACTAAGAGAACTTCCTGATTTATGTTTGTTCAATCGGTGAGCCAAGAAGAGAGTTGAATAATATTTAAGTATGGTGGGGATTTGTGGAATTGAGTAGAAATAATAAGAGATTTTAAAGAAAATTAAGAAGTGGATTCAATATGGTAAAGATTAGCCTCGAGCTTTTGCTTTGACTTAGCTTCCTCGGATCATTGGAATAAGGATTTTTCACTTCGAGGTTCACGTCGGTTACTCGCCTACAAGGATCAATCCTTGTGACTGTGCCTTGTATACCGAATACCCAAGTGCAATCTTTTTATATCGATTTTGGAAATTGATCTAATCAACAACAATGTTGTAGATCAAAAATAAATAAGTAAGCCGACTCGGACTATGTCGTTTCAATAATAACTGATTCCGATCTCAGTTTCCTCTTAGCAAACAATTTTGCTAAGTGTGTTCCCAGGAAGTCGAATATGCTTCAATAGCCGATCCTTCCTCCCCACACATTTAACCAAAACAACATCCCGACCAACGTCAATATTTGGTTTTGAAATCATTTTGATTTTGAAATTAAGTTTAGAAAACTAAGAGAGATACCCGAAATTGTTTTAAGTGCTTTTTCAATCCTCACGTTGGAATTGAGCCATTGGCTATGGAAAACTTAGCTAAGTATGATTATGGGAAAAATCATACTTAGCATTATAAAAGAAAAATAAATAAAAAAACTTAAAGTAAGAACTAAGAAAAGAAAGAATTTTATAGAACTCTAAAAGTAGAAACAAAGCTAAGAATGAGAATATGAGATATGAGTTTGCCCAAATGGGTATTTATAGCAGCCTAAAACCCTAAAAATAACCCCAAAGAGATAAGAGCTAAATCCCAAATTATTTAAATTAATTACAAAAGATAATTCCAAAGTTTGAATTTAAAATCCGGCTGATAAGCTATCATTGATGCTGACGTGGCATCCAGTTAGACTTTCTTGCCCAGATTCATGCCCACTAATACAGCCATGAATCCAGAAAATCAAAAATTGCACAATTTCAACAGTTTAAGCAATATTCCTGGAATCTACTATCCTGTATGGAAAATGAACAAAAATGCCTACATTAGCAACTTAAAACAATCAATCAAGGAGTAATTAGAGATAGAATAATGCATAATTTAAGCACTAATCACTTTTTAATTTTCTCTACGAAAATAGGTTTAAGCCAAAATCTGTATTTATTATTATTTGTTCTACTGCATTTGAATTCTCCTATTATAACTTGGTTTGTATTGTAAATCTGGTTAAAAACATGAAGAACCACTTTACATTGTCATTAACTGAAGAACAAAGAAGCCGACTAAAGATCATTCACAGCTACAAGATGAGAAACCCTCCTTTTTCCTTTTTCCTTTTTCCTTTTTCCTTTTTCCTTTTCTTAGTTTTTTCTCTTTATCAATGTTGGACAAGCCAAGACATACAGATTTTACTAGAATCGAGGAGATGTGAAGTAGGCTTTTTTGGTTGTATGGTGTTGAGAAAAACAAAATAAAAGGGAAGGGAAACAGTGGACAAGACTTTTAAGATCACTTGGGACAGCTCTCAGTTGGTATATATTGTAAAACCCACCATTTTTATCCATTATCTGAAGAGCAAGAACCAAGTGGTTCAGTGTTAGATAATGTAAAGTGACTGAAACAATTCATTGAGCTATGGCATGTATAGCTAAGACACCTATAATTAATATTAGTAAATCAAATTCTATCAAAATCTCATGTTTAAGATCCAAAACTCTATCCCACGAACGCCTCTGCTCGATAAGATCTAAGACTATATATAAATACTGATCCTGACAGCCACTGGCTGGCCATTGTCCCTTGGTAATTGTTCATATGATACCTGCAGTTTTTTTCTTTCTCTGAACATGTCAACATCTAAATTAACTTTGTGGTATCGAGAGAATGTTTCACATACGATTAGTTCATTAATATGAACACTTCGTTTTCTTCTAATATTAATGTTAAATGAAGTCTCGTAAATGTCTTTTCTACCGGAAGGTTGGCGAAACTGTTTGGCATTAACTTTCTACATTCTACCGGAAAGTTGGCGAGTTTTTACTTTCTAGGGTTCCATTGCCTTGTTGCTGAGACTGTCGCTTAATGATGTTTCGTGCTAGATTACTGTACTTAGACTACTTTGTTTATAAAAAAACATCCACGACAAAGGAAATAATGAGCAGGGATTCACTAATTGACTTAGTGATAATGAATGCTCATTCGTTTCACCAATTGTGTGAATTCAAATCTCAACATTTATTTTGGGAATATTATTGGAACTATACTTTTTGATAAAAAAAATAAATATTACCAAGTTAAAAATTTCCATAAACTTAAGGAGTACACATGGTAATATTAAGCAACAACAATAAGTCTGATTAAAAAACAAAACACTAAATCAGCCTAAAACATCCTCATGTACAAGAGATAACACAGTCACAGGCGGATCCAAGAAACGTTGAACTGAAAAATCACCCGGGGAAGCAATCGGCAACCTGGTTCCCTGTTCTTCGAATGTGACAAAATTGAATCTCCCATGGACGCTGTAGAAGCTCCTGTATGTAATTAACCAAGGACAGTCCACCCTGTTGAGTGGGCTCCCTTTGTAGGAGTTTAACTGCATGCAAACTGTCGAGTTCAACTTGGACCCTTCGACATCCTACGTCCCATGCTTCCATCAAACCAGTATATACACCCCATAATTCAGCATCTAAATCCGAACAAATCCCAAAAAATTTCGAGAACCATCTGATCCAATGCCCCGAGTGATCGCGGATAACTCCCCCACCGGAAGCATAACCAGACCCCGCACTGTGAGTGCCATCGGAGTTCATCTTACACCACCCCCTCAGGGGGGAGGGCTCCATGACGACTGACCTGGCCTGGTACAGCTTCGGGTGAAAATCGTGCCGTTGATACAGGCTTATTCAAAGCATCACTCATCGTATGAAATAACTGACGGGTACGATCTAAGGTGGATCCCCACTCCTCCACAGGAGAGTCAGAAGACAGTAGCATTTCGGTTAAGCCAAAGATTCCAAACGACCGACCCAAACATTAAATCCCAATCACCTGGAGTATTGGCCAAACCTAAGTTGCATAGATACGGAGACGAGACCAAGAAAAGGCAATTTTTAAAATTGTAGGGTACTGAGACGATAAGGGTACGACAAATAAAATATATATATATATATATATATAATCATTAAAATTTATAATACAATAAGGACTAAAATTATAATTGTATTAAACAATAATTATAATTGTAGTTATTTAAATTCACTTTTATAATTTTTAAATTATTTTCTAACATTTAGATTAGAATATTACTAAAATTAAATGACGAAATTGAACGAAAATTTAACTTTACATTCTAAATTAAGAAAAAATCAATGACTAAAATGATAAAATTAAAAGATGACATGGCTGAAATGGTTTACCCATTCCTATTTAAAACTTGAGTGAAGAAGCGTTAAAATAAATTGAAACAAATTACAAATACAATACACACTCAATCTCTCACATCCTTAAGATACATAAAGTAAGGAGAGAAAGCAACCTATAAATAGGTGCTTAGCCGCCACTAGAACAATGAAACAATTTAGTCTTGACCTTTTGGTTGAGATTAAGTGGGCCATTTGCCACACGTAATTAAGTTTATATTTTTTAGGTTGAGTGTTCAATTTAATAGTTTTTTACTTGTGCGATTTTGAGTTTAGTTGGGTATAATTTGAACTTTCTAAGTTTATAATTATCCTTGAGCTTTTTAAGTTCGGATTAGTTTAATAATTTTTAAATCCTTGCTCGTAAAGAAGATGTGGATTTTATTTACTATTTTTTAAGTAAATTTATTCAGAGACGTCCCCGATAAAGTTGACCATCCATCCTCAGTAAAATTTGACCGTCCCCGATAAAGTTGGGACGTCTCCGGAACCTCCCCAGCCATCTCCGCACCATTCTCTTATCGGGGACGGAGGACGGCCTTAAGGAGGCGTCCCCGTGCTTCATAGGGCCAAACTGCAGGAAGGGGACAGATTACAAACAAACCAATCTTTGATATACATGGATAGGAAAAACTTAAGTTTATCGCTTTTAATCAGCACCGACCAAACAGATATAGCAACCGGGCATTCACGCTACACATGGTTAACATTTTCTACAGCTAACGAACAACTCGGGCACCTATCATTAGATGAGAAGTGACGACGAATCAATTCCTCGTTAGTCATCAACTTATTATTGGAACTATACTTAATCACAAAGATAACGATTAAAAACACTTGGACAATATTATTGTTTTTTCTAACTCAAATATTTTTTTTTTTGTGAATTTATAGATACATTATTGAATTAGTAAATCTCATTATATTTATCAAATGTTATATGTATGAGTCAAACTTGAAGCGAACGTTATTATTGAGCACAAAATTTGGTTATGAGCTCAAATTGACATTTGGAGGTCTCACTTTTTGTGAAATTGTACCCTTTTATAAAAAACAATAGATAATGATACTACATTAAAGGTATATACAAACACAACTACACAAGTTCTAGCTTGGTAAGTTTAAAAGGCTTAATACACAAATTATCCCCTAACGTTATCGCCTTTCTCATCTTGATTTTTTTTTGTCATAAGGGTTCCTTAAAGTATTAGCAGTTACTTAAATCGCCCAAAATCTAACACCGTTTGTAAAAGAAATGGACCAACAAAGACAATGCCAATGCTGTTGGAATCGACATGGTGAGGAGCAAGCGAGGCGTTTACACTCCAAAACAGAAGAAAGTGTTCGTCTTGTGGGATCTCGACAACAAACCTCCGCGCGGACTGTTGGACGAAGCGGCATTGGCATTGGAAACAGTTGCCCAGAAGTTCGGGGAAGTCGTTGTCATGTCTTCCTACGTTAACCGTCATGCGTTTATCTATTTGCCTCAATGGGTTCAACAAGAACACCCCTAGAGGAGAAACCTTGACATCCTAGAACGCACCGAGCCTTACATCTGTTGATTTGTTGTGCTATAAAATGACATGAAAAATGAACTGAGCAATTTGATTTTTGTTGTGTTTTAAAATATACTGATTTTTAATTTTTTTCACTCCTTTTTAAGTTACAATATATATATATATAATGTGTTTGAACCACATGTTTCTGCCATCTATTTATTTTAAGGTCTAAGTATAAATCAATGTTCAGGGACGAAGCTAAAAATCAAAAGGGCATCCTCAAATACTGTTCCGGTGGGAGTTATACTATTTAATAAAAAATAAAATTTTGCTGGCTTAGCGGAAAAAAGTCAAACTTAAAGGGATGAAGTACAAATTGTCATAAAAAAATAGGAGGTCAAATTTAAATAAATTAAAGTTTGGCGTTTAATTAAATAAATTTCCCTACTTATTTTTCATACGGGGGGGGAGGGGACTGCCCTAAGGTATATATACCTCCGTAACTGATCTTGTTGATTCGAGTAGGACAACGAGGATGAAAACATGATCCCATCAAATATTTAACGCCGTTGCATTCCTAAGGACTCGAAGAAAAAAATAGTAAACCAAAGTTACAGTGTAATGTATTGAATTTTATCTTACAAAACCTCGTTCTCTCCTCTTAACAAACCCATTATTTTTAAATTGAGACTACGAATTTAAAATTTTATATCTTTACTTTTAAAGTTGTACGAGAATCAACTTTTTACTTTTATATTAGGCGCACCAATTCCATTTTAACCTATAAATAGTTTTTTTAATAGTGAATAAAGCATTTTTTTGGTTATTATTTCATGCACAAGTTTGCATAAGCGTCATAGTTTTAGGGTTTATGGATTCTATTTAGGGCTTAGGGGTTTAAGTGTAGTGTAGTTTTGAATTAAGGGCCGTTGAAAGAATTTTGAGTTTAGGGTTAAAATTTAGGGTTAATAGACTAAAACCTAAATTCCTAGCTATATTACCCTAAAACCTAAACCTTAACCCTAAATTCTAAATTCTAACTCTAAACCTTAAATTCTAACCATGAACTCTAAATTTTAAACTCATACATTAAAATTACTAAACTCTAAACCCTAAAATTCAGGCGCTTATAGAAACAATTTTTTTTTATTTTTTTAATGGTAGCCTATAAATAGTTTAAAAATGAAGAAGGTTTAAATTTCTTGGAAAAAAGGGGCCAAATCTAAGAAAAAGTGCCGCACTTTTCGACACATATTTAAGAGGCACTCTCAAATCTCAATTATGAGCGCACTTGGGAGAAGAATATTTGCACTAAAAAATAATAATAAATAATCTCGTACAACCTCGTAAGCTTGGAGAAATTAAAGGAATATTATCCCTTAGAATTATATTTAAAGAAATGGGGTCCTTAAATTTTATTTTGGAAATTACGGTAAATTGAATAATGGAGGTAGAAGATGCCACTTGCAGGTGGTATCCTGATTTTTTTAAAAATATTTTTAGGTGAAAAATGTCACCTGTAGGAGGCGTTCTGAAGTTTGTTTAATATTTTTATAATGTAAAGTGTTCAGTGCATGACAGTTTTGAAGAAAAATAATTAAAAATATCATGATGCCATCTGCATGTGACGTCTTCCACCCATTGTTCGTAGATCTTTAAATATTTTTGAATGTGTCCTATTTCCCTAAATTTAATTCCTAAACATCCTAAACACCCAACGAAGCCTCGTTTAATTAGGACTTTAGAAAGGGAATTCCCATAATTTATGTATCGATTGTACCAATATATTATTTTCCTTTATATATAGTCCTCATCTTTATTCCTGTTAATATATTCTCTTTTTTAAACTTTGTTATTTGTTCATGTGCCATAGCAGACTATTAACCCCTTCTTCAGATAAATAAATTAAGATGATGCAATACCGCAATAGTGGCAAGATTTGCGTATCTTAATTGAGAATGGCCTTCAAATCTAAAATTCCCTATTAACATTATGATTTTGAGAGGGAATCTTAGGACATCAAATATATATAATTTAAGGATAAACTACAATTGGTAATCATTAAATTTTTAGGACGTTTTTAATGTGGTTACTGAAATCTAAAAGCTTTTATTACATTCACTAAACTTTTAATTCATTTTATTTATAGTCACCAAACTTTTAATTTTCTTTCATTACAATAATTGTTGTTAAAAATACCGGCATGACACATTGAAGTATTTTCCCCAAAAAGCACCTCTGATTTTTCAAATCTACAACTGTCACCAAGGCCTAAATTATGATGAACAAAACCATCATCGATCAATCCCAACGGTAGAAGGATCCATTTGGCCAAAAGAATAATATATTTTGGTTTCAAGTTGATCTAATGTTTATCAATGGCAGATCAAACTGTTTTAATTTTTAGTTTCAATTGAAATTTTTTAGTTCTGATTCACCACTGTTAACATTCATACCAGCTTGAAATTAAATTATGTTAATCTTTTGAAAAACGGATCTTTTCTACCATTAGAATTGACCGGCAACTGAAAATACAAATAATTTAATTTTTATAAGACAATTTTAGAAACATAAGTATTAAATCAATTTGAATATAACCCAAAGTAAAGCATTTACAAAATTTGAAGCTCCGAATATAATTAGATACAAAAACCTAAAAAAAAACAAATCAAAATTTCTAGCTCGATCACTACGATATAAATGCCACTAAATGGATAAGTACAGTACCATGAAGAAGATTATTGTTGAAACTCTTATATGATGTTGACACCTGTAATAATGCTCAAACCTATTAATCTGCAAGGAAGGGATTTTTTTTGTTGATCAAATATGAAATGTAGATAGATAGAAAACAGATTACAAGCGGGTCCTTAAGTTAGAAGAAACATTAATCGGCCAATCAACCGGGTAAGAAAAATTTTCAAAGTTCTTAGTTATTTAATCCGCAGCAGAATTACATGAGCGCGAAACAAAGGAAAAGGAGCAACGAGTAAAGGTCGAAGAGAAAATAAGAATGTTCTCTTCAATAGCTGTCGATTCTCACTACGAAAAATTCTTAGAATTGAGGCGGTTAATAGAACCGAGGTTATCAGACTCAATAACCACTTTGTTGAAGCCAGGAATTCAAAACATTACGACTGGATATATATTCTTATGATTTTATATATTTCACGTACGTACATAATTCAAAACATTACATATAATAAAGAGTCATAAAGACTTACCAAACATTCAGACAATTTCCATAAACACATTTCAACACAATTCAAAGTTCCTTACCAAAATTAATCACAGGTTCCATCGAACCAAACAAATCACATACGTATAAGTACTTACCAGTACACGAACAATTGCATACCACACACAGTTAAATTACCACCATTCATTTCAAGCTTCCTTTATTAACTAAACTGATAGTTATCGGCAGTTTATTCATCACAGCATAAGTTAAGAAGATTTTAGAGGCATTGGACGTCAAAACATGCTTTAAGGCTATCTTATTCATTTAGGCATATGGTGATACTATTATTCGTTTTCAAGGTTTTAAGAATTATAATCCATTTTTTAAGCATTAGGGGCAAGAATGATAATTTAGTAACATATGGGCATTTTGATAATTTAACACTCCAAGGACATTTCAGAAATTTTGTCTCTCATGAGTAATTTAGAAATTGACCTTACAATGTAATTGAGAAATTTAGCACATTAAGGGTATTTCTGAATTTTCCCTAAAGGCATTCAAGTTATCTTAGTGTACAAGGTAGATTTATGTATGACTCTTACAAGGGTAGTTATGAATTTTGAAAGGTTCAAGGATTAAAAATAGGATAATTGGTATTTACAAATGGGTAATGGGTTAAGGAGTAAACGGGTTGACCCAAAGGTCATATTGGGCCTAAAGGCCTAATGGCTTAAACTAGGCAGCCTAGCATCCTTGGTATCAAAACCAGAGGTAAGGTTTCGAAACCATTGACTTGGTTTCACAACTAAAGAGGGTGTATTGAAACTCAAATGGCTACTGGAATGCTTGGTTTTAATACCCCTATTTCAGATATCGAAACCGAGTCCTGCAACATCAATAGTTTGACTCAGAAATTGCATTTCAAGCTTCTAAAAATGACTCATTTGATCCCCAAACACCACCTAAACATTCGAGAGGAATAATGGGGTCTTCCAACAGCCAATTAACACATACAAACACATTTTACCATTTTGTGAAATTTTGAGCTTTAAACTCCAAATAATAACAATCACATTAGGATGCAGCACAAATTACACCATACATTAGGGGTAAGTATTTGATTCAATCTAGTCAAATTAAAAATTTTGAGTTAGTCGAGTTGACGAGTCCTATTTTATAATTCAAACTTTATTTGAATTTTTTTCGAGTCGAGCCAAGTTGTTCGAGTTTCTGTTCAAATTTAATTGTAAATAACTATAATATTATGGTACTAATTACTTCCAATTTAAATGACTTTCTATAACCATATACATATATATTTCTTCATATTTCTCATATGTGATATATATATCATTCATAATTGAGGGACTTGATTCGAACTTGAAAGTCGATCCATTAATTACTAAAAATTTTGAGTTATTTGAATTTCTATTTTATAACTCAAACTTTATCTGAAATTTTTTCAAGTTAAGACGAGTTTATGAAATTATTAGTCGAGTCAAGAGGAGTCAAGTTTTTTGCATCGAGTCGAGTCGAATAATTTGATTTTTTCAAGTCGAGTTTTGCTCAGCCCTACCATACATGGTTTATCTAGCATTGCAAGGGTAATAAGTGTATTTCCTTAGCTCCAAGCAAAAAAAAGAGACATCCCATTAAGCTTCTTCATTCTTCCTCTTTCCTTAAGTTTTAAAGGATTCTCCAATACCAATTGGAGCTCAAACAAACATAAAAAGTGGATCAATACAATACCTTAAAAATGTAGAACATATGACAAAAATAAAACATGTTACGGAATGATCTACACTTAAGAAAAATCCAAACTTTTCTTAAAATTCTTCAAAATCCCAACTTGATCACACGCACACCCTTTATTAAAGATATTGAGCTCAAAATGATGGTCAAGAAATAACAAATGAAGACCACTTCGGTTTGTTTGAGGGAGGGATTTAGCTTGAGAAAGTTTTCAATCTTAAAGCTTCAATAAAAGAAAAATGGTGGAAAGAAAAAAAAGAGATGGAAAGGAGAATGAAAAAAGAACAAGAAAAGTAAACTAAAACAAATGAGAGAAAAAAAGATTTTGTTGATCATTAGTCCCTTCGAGAATTGACATAAATATTGTCTTTTATTTTTTTCCTAAAATATGGTAGAGCCCAATTTATTTTCAAAATATTATACTTTTTACAATAATTTTGAAGATGATACCATTTGCCACCGTCTATGAACAGTGATTCGATAAAATCGAATAAAAAAATTCAAAGACCAGAGCAAGAGGCACCATCTTTGAACAGTGTAATTAAAAACTATACCAACAATCTCTATCTTCAAACAATACAACAATTAAAAATTAATTTATTGTTCAAAGATGATATCTAATGCTATCATCTTCACTTCCATTATAGAAAGTATTGTATTTTTAAAAATAATTTAATTTGTGCCATATTTGTAAGAAAAAAATTGGGAGCAATATTTTAGTAAATTTGCCCGGTCCCTTATTGTCCTCAAATCCCGTTAAAAAATAGCTTAGGTGAAAAATAAGGTAAAACTAGCCTTTAGTCCATTTTAACAAATTCTTAAAAAGGACTACATCAACAACAAATGGGCCAAGACCAACAAAAAAATGAGTCCAAACCTCTAGCCCAACAAAACAAAGAACCCGCCTTTGATTACCTCAAAATCTAGATCGTTATAAATTTGATCTCTAAAAATTCAATCACACAAGGATCTAATTCCCTTGCAATGATGAGGCTTGGAAAACTTCGAGATTTTAGGTTCAAATTTCACCGTTTTAATCTTGGTTTAAAATGCAACAATATGATAAATTTGATCTCTAAAAATTCAATAAGGTCGAATTCACTAGAAACGATTGAACTATGTTATTGTTCTAATTTGATTTAAAACTATAAGATACTCTAATTAAGTTCTCAAGATATGATATTATTTTTTTATCAGCACTAGTATGATTTTATTAAGGGAATCAACCATACAAGCTCTCACTACCATAATCTTCATTAAAAACCCCTCTACACCTAAATGAAGGGAAAAAAAAATCCGATAAGACCTTGTTTAAGAAGTTGACCCAAAAGGTATGATCTATATTGAAAAAACGCTCTTGTGTTGACTACAGGTGTGATCTAATTAGATTGAACCAATGATATTTCTTGGATTATATCTCCTTTTAAACGTCCCTATAAATTGTTAAGTGTTTTGTGTAACACTGATGCAAATTGAGGACAATTAGTTCGATCGATTTCGTTCACAACAAGAGAACGAAAAATAAATTTGCTGATAACATAGCTACGTTGGGCATATCCATATCAAATCTCTATTTTTTCTTGGCTATGATTATATGAGTTTCGGTTTCATTTGCTTTGTATTTGTATAGAGTGCCTTATTGTCTTTTAAATTAATAAAGCTACGTGATTGATGGAAAAGGTCTTTCTATTAGTCTAGTCATTCGTTTAGGATATAAATCAATATACCTTGACACGAAATCAAAAGATTTTTTTATTTAATTTTAGTGATCGAACAGTACTTGGTAATTAAGTTTACTTAATAAGTAAATATTTATATTTAGTTAAGAAGTTCTATGGAGTATTGTGTTTTGGTGATCGAGTATTTGGCTCTAAAAATATGGTGTTGGTTTTAACATTTAGAACCACAAGAAATCATTATTTTGGAGAGATGTAACTTTTTTTATGATCTCTGCGATCATTATGACTACATTGCATATATTTGTTTTGTAGGTACGTTATGAGAGTATTTTGGAATACATCAGGTTTTGAGATATATGTCGAATTATGTGACACATGAGATATCATATATTTATATTCTTTGTGATCTTTTGATTTTATTTTTTCCTCTCATCTATGAATGTAGGAGAGCTCGAACCACATTAAATTTTGTCTATTGCGCTTGTCTTATTTCTAATTGATCTCGCTTTGTATTTTCGCTAACAAATTCCTAACAAGTGGTATTAGTGTTATGGTTCGAGTTTTTCAACTTTGAAGGAATTTATTGCAATGAATTTTGTAACGATATTGAAGAAAAGCAAGATGAGTTTTTTCTACAACGAATTTTCAGTTGCAGAGGGATTATTTCTCAATCGATCCAGTGGCACTTTAACAAGTATAGTAAGAATTGAATTTTTGAAAGTTTGGCGATGGTACCCCAACAGATATTGGTCTAACATGATAATTAAAGTAATTGAAGACTTGAGAACGGATGCTCATACGGAATTTATGTCAAGGGGCAGATTGTTAGATAATTAACACAAATTATAATTGATAATTAAGTTGTTTTTTTATTTGGTTATTAAGTTCACTCAATAAGTAAATATTTATATTTATGTAAAAAAATCTTATAGAATAAGGTTTCTTGATGACTAAATATTTGGCTATATAAATATATGGTAGGTTTTATGTAACACTCTCGAGCCGAATATCACATTTGGGCCTCAAGCCTAAACCACTACCATGAAATTTGACATAGTTTAGCCCAATCCACAATCCAATTTCCATAAAAACTATTTAGTCCAATAACTTAACCATAGATGATAGTTTTGAAAAAGTTTACAAAGGAACTCCATTTAAAATTACATTATAAAAGCTTTCGACTTACATTTAAAATCCAAAATACAAGTTACAAATATACAATAGGGTTCTACGAATACATAGCCCAAAGACCTAAGTACTGTACTCTGGTGAGATGAGGCGTTGGAATCCTTCACTGAGGGTGCTCTTCCAAGCAACATGCCAAACCTACTAACCTGCGAATGGAAACAACGATTCCAAACGTTGAGCTAACAACGCTCAGTGGATACACTTCCACTCAACCATGCTTCATGCAAATCATAAATATGAACATGTAGTTAAAGATCACATCATGACAATATAACAACATATGGCGCTACCTTTAGCCGCCTAAACACATAGCAAACAATAAGTAATAGATGCATCAAGTCTCACAAAAAAATCATAAGCATTATACCGCAAACCTAGAGTGAGGCTGGTGTCACACAGCCTCAGGAACGTACACTCTGAATGAGGCTCGGTGTCACACAGCCTAGGAACATACACTCTCTAGGTGAGGCCCAGTGTCACATAGCCTCTGGAACGTACACTCTAAATGAGGCCAGGTGTCACACAGCCTCGGGAATATACACTCTCTCTAGGTGAGGCCCGATGTTACACAACCTCGAGAACGTACACCTACACTCGACATCTCTCATTGAACGTCTTCGAATGAGGCCCAATGTCACATAGCCTCGGGAGCATACATTCAGTGTCTCATCTCTTGGTGTTGCAACACGCTCTTTGGGTATCCGGATCCCATCAACCAAGGTCACTCAACCAAACAATGTGTCCAATATGGCACACATCATGTACACGACTATCATATAGCACACAACATTATTCGATCCACCAGGGATCTTCTATGGTTGCTATTACAACAAGTCACCCAAGGTTTTACCCAGTTATTACACATTATGCTCATATAAGAGTGTGTTATCTCAAATTTTCAATTTTACAATTTATTTTGCCACTTTAGGAGTTTATCGGACTATAGCTCTCGAATTATCAGTCCCTCAAACTCAACTTTTCTAAGCATATTGCCTAATTGGTTCTAATACTCTATCACGCGTATCAGTACCGTTATTAAATCAACTATGGTACCGATACGCTTACATGCGTATTGATACCCAAATTGGCTACTGGAATTCCATTTAGCTTTCGTGTACCAGAACCTGCCCCAAGCGTACCGATACTCAATCTTCACAAAAAATAGGTTAACTAATAACTTGTACCGATACACGGTCTATGCGTACCGATAATCCTTCAGTACCGGTACGCCCCTAAGTGTACCAGTACGGAACTTTGCTATTAGATTCTCATCAAAACATGGGGTACCGGTATGGCTCGAGCTCGAACCGATACACCCTTCAACAATTACTTGTGTTCGTCATTCAGAACATTGGGTACTGATACGAGTTCATCTCGTACTGGTACTCGAGCCCAAAATTTAAATTTTGGAGCTCAAAAATCATTTCTAACTCTCCCAAACCTTTATGGAAAACCCCCAAATCAAACTACAAGTTATGGAAGGTAGTTTAAGTAGTTTCCTACCATTTTTACGAGTTATTAACATCCAACCCAAATTTTACCATTAAAGGGTCTCTAAACACCCAAACAATCAAAACAACAAATCAAGAAACAAAGCCATCAAATTTATGATGCTTGTTAAGTGTTCAAAAGTAATATTTTTATTACCCTTTTTACTCATATTATTGTTAGACTTAGGCTCATATTAGTTGCATAATTAGTCATTCATGCATTAATTCATGTTTCTTTCCACCGTTGAATTTGATTACATAACTTGGTGATTTTTGTAGAAAAAAGATACTGCTTTGGTGTGTTTTTGTGTGTGCAAAATCAGTTGCCAAAGCAAGGTTGGAACCAGTAGTCAAAGCAGTGCATGAAGGAGATGCCGACCCACTTGCCAGGGCAATACATAAAGGAGATGCCGATCTAGTTACCAAGGCAATTGTCGATAAGGGATAAGATGACATGGCAGTCAAAATTGATGACTAGATAAGCCCAAGATGACGTAAAGCAAAGTTAAATCCCAAATGAGTTTGATTTTCATGAAGAGGTCAAAGATAAATTAAATCCAAAAAGATAGGAGAAGATCTAGAAAGAATTTGAATATAATAAAGAATTATATTCTTTTAAAGTATTTAATTCCAACTTAACTTCCTCCTCAAGAAGGACTTTGACCTAGGCATCTCATATTTAAAGGAGACCAACCCGTCAAACTCAAGGAGAGAGAGTAAGGGGGAGAGATTTCGATTCGGAGAAAGCTTGGAGGGAATTCGATTGAGAGAGAGTTCAACTAGGGGCTGATCGATTTCTTCTTCTTCTTTGCTTCTATTAGATTCATGGTTTGGGGATTATTCTTTGTATATCTTTTGAACCCAACCATGAACTAACTTGATTGATTGGGGTTATTGTGTTTTGTTGTTGTGAGAAACAATTGGATTTTGTTTAGGTAATAAGAGTTTGCACTTTCAATTCAAGGTTTACTCATTCTTGGTTTTTATTCTTGTTTGCGGGTGAATTGGGAGAGGATCTCGTAATTCTATCTATTTATCTAATATCGAGAGAGTTAGATTCAAGAAAAGAATGAGTATGGTCTTTATTTAATCTATCAATGGTGAAGATTAATCCGGCTTAGGAATAAGTTAAGGATTTCAACGGCTAAGAGGAGCGCAAGATTGGTTGTTGTTCACCCTTGATTCACGCAGGGATGTATTGTCAAGGTATGTACAATTAGCTAGAGTTTTAATTTAAGGATAAGAAGAAACCATTGAAGAACGCTCTGCCGAACCTTAAAGTTGCTGCCCAGTCGCCCAAGCAGTTGCCCAGCCAGTTGCCCAGGTAATCGTTCGATTAGTTGCCAAGGCAACCCAGCTGCGCAAGTTGCCACGACAACCGAGTTGCCATTGCACTCTTTTACCAAGACGATCCAATCGGCTATCACTCCTCAACTCACGATAACCTGGCCTATTCCCTCTTTTTTGATTTCATATATTCTTTTAGTTTATTGCTCTTAGTTTACTCATTAGTTATAATTCCTACAATCACCTACTTGTGTTTTTCTTTTCCAACGCAGTAACTTAAGCAAAGTGGCCCAAACCAATCCCTGTGGAGACGATACTCGATACTTAGATCACTTTATTAATTGTGACGCGTATACTAGTACCATTTGTGTAGCACTCAAAACGCTCAACACGTTTTTAGCGCCGTTGCCGGGGATTGGTAATTGGTGTTAGTTGTTTTTGTTATTGCATTTTTCTTATTAGTTCTACTAACTTTTATTTTTGTTTGTTTTATAAATAAAAATCAGGTGCGCTACAAGTTAAGAGACATCAACATGTCGGGAAATAAAAGCCGATCTATTCGAGAGTTGATATGGGAAGATAGGAATCAATCCACTCAAGAATTTCTTACACACTTCGATGATTACCTATACCAACTGAGAAAAGCCCAAAGAGCCTGTACCGTGGAAAACTCTTGTGTAATGTGTGGAGAACATCATGTGTTTGAAAATTACCCTCACATTTTCAGTGCATATGACTACATGGAGGACTATAGATGGAACCAACGGCAAAATTATTCATGGTATGATCAAAAAGCTCAATTTTTTTTACCATGACAATTTTGCCGCAACAACAGATATGCCATGGCAATATAGTCATTTTCAAGAGCATTGAAATTCCTTGGAGGAAACGTTGCTAGCTTCCTTGGCTAGACTTGATGGATCAATTGAAGAGATTCGAGAGCTATCAAAGTCCATGGATACGGGGATAGCTCAGTGGGATGCAACATTGGGGGATTCAGAAGATCAATTGAGGAGATCCACATATGCCTTGGATAGCATGCCCCAAAAATCCATTCCTGGGGATACTGACGTCCCAAGGCAAGAGGACAAGGAACAATGCAAGGAAAGCTCTCCGATGTGTGAGGAACAACTAAAACCTCAAAGTTGAGAGTATGTTGATGAGAAAGACTGCCCAACACTTGATGAGCCCGAGCAACAAATTGCCTCGACAATGATTGAGGAGCCTGAACAGAGCAATGTCGCGACAACACTCAATGAAGCTGAGAACAACAATACTACAACAAATTCTGAGGAACCTGATGCCCAGAAGGTTACAACGTTGATGTGGAAGTAGGAATTTGTAGATTACTCTCATCTACAGTTGCCACAGAAATTGCACGACCACATGCAAGATCAACGAGATGATAATACTTTGCCAATGGAATATGAGCAGATAATGGTTGAACCTTTTAAATTCTTTAAAAACTCACCTCGTCCGTTGCAGGTATGTCTTGAGGAACTGATGTGGGTAGATTTGAAGCCATCGAAATCTCTACTGATGGAGATGTTTGAGAGGCCAAAAGAAAACGGTGTTTGGATTCGTAAAGCTTTTCAGACAATTAGTTTTTCCCTTGACTTATAGTGAATTTTGGCAACTGATTGCCACGACAATTGGCTTGAGCAGCAATTGCCACAACAACGAAAGCTACATCCAACCATGATGGAGGTCGATGAGATTGAGGTAATTAAATGGTTGAGTGTTGATATAACTTTTTCTACTAATATATTCATGCCTTCAGGAATAGTAGCAATGTGGAGGGTATACATGGACTACAAGAGAACAAGGAAGAGAGATACCTCCACCATGGTAACACAAAAGGGAGTAGCTGCGAGCACATTAGCCCAATTCTTTTTGGGCAATATTGTCACTCGATGGAGGGTGCGGATGGACTATAAGAAGTATCGGAAACGACACTCCTCAAGTTTTCTCAGATATGCAGTAACATTAGAATATGCATAAAAAATGCTCTTTCTAAGATTTTTTTTTTTTTTTTTGGAATTTTATTTTATTTTCATTTTTTTATTTATTTATTTTTGGAATTTTTAGGAGATATTTTAATTTATTTTTCTTCATTATCTTTAGTTTCTAGGTTTTCTTTGTTTTATTTTCTTTTCCACAACAAGACTCACAACCACCATGCTAAGGAAATTCACTGCCGATTACTTGCCACGGCAACCGCAACAGAGGATGCCCAGCATCTGCCCCGGTAACTACCTTAGCAGTTGCCACGACAACAAAAACTGGCGATGCCTAGGCAAAAACAATGGCTTCGGCAACTACTGATTCCAAGGCAAGTGAACCTGCCTCGGCAAACATAGATCAAATCAAAGCAATGCTATTCACGCGACACCAACCACAAGCATTCAACCACCAACCGTAAAATGAATCAAGCAAACAGAATGAAGGAAACTTATCACTCAAGGTGATGACCTCTCCGACTAACTCATTTCATTAAGTTTTTTTAAATTTTGTTTCAATTTTACATGCATTTAGGACAATGCTTCTCTCGAGTTTGGGGGGTGTTGGTTTCTAGTTAGTTTCATGTTTAGTTGCATTCATCTTTAGCAATCACATATAGGTTGCATATGTTACTTGCCATGCCTTTGATTGGATTTAATTGCTTAAGACTTGTTGAGTATCCAATGATGAATTTTTGCAACTGCACTTAATTGAAAGAACCTTTAATTTTAAGATTGCATGAAACAAACTTAGAATTTTACTATGATGCTGGATTTTTTACACGGTTGTGGCTTGTTGATTGAAAGAAACTTAGTGAACTTAGGTTGCTTAAAATTTGGGTAAATTTAAAATTGAAAATTAAAAGTTAATTTCTTGCTAGAGGTGCCCGAAACTGGCTATAGTAGTTAATGCACAGTAAAGAATCCCTAGAGGTGCCCAAAATTGGCTCTAGTCGACTAAAATAAAATAAGAAATTGTTGAATCGCTAGAGGTGCCCAAAATTAGCTCTAGTGAAAACAAAAATAAATACCCCGGTAATTAAATTGTTAAAAACCTATTGTTCACATAGAATCTTAAAAATCAACTTGCACACAACTACGCACACACTTGTCACGAGCATTATAGTTTGATTCTGGGTAATTTTTGTGCTATCCGAAAAATTAAAAGGTGATCATACTTTGTGCCACGATTCTGAGGTTTGAATTCAAGTTTGAAGCATGTCTTTGATGATTAAAGTCTTGGCAGGTAATTGTTAGTTTGCATTGCTTGAGGACAAGTAATAGTTCAAGTTTTGGGGTGTGTTAAGTGTTCAAAATTACTATTTTATTACCTTTTTTACTCATATTATTGTTAGACTTAGGCTCATATTAGTTGCATAATTAGTCATTCATGCATTAATTCACGTTTCTTTCCACCGTTGAACTTGATTACATAACTTGGTGATTTTTGTGGAAAAAGATACTGCTTTGGTGTGTTTTTGTGTGTGCAGAATCAGTTGCCAAAGCAAGGTTGGATCCAGTAACCAGGGCAGTGCATAAAGGAGATGCCGACGCAGTTGCCAAGGCAATGCATGGAGGAGATGCCGAGCTAGTTGCCAGGGCAATTGTCGATAAGGGATAAGATGATATGGCAGTCGAAATTGATGACTAGATAAGCCCAAGAAGACGTGGAGCAAAGTTAAATCCCAAAGGAGTTCGATTTCCATGAAGAGGTCAAAGAGAAATTAACTCCCAAAAAGATAGGAGAAGATCTAGAAGGAATTTAAATATAATAAAGAATTATATTCTTCTAAAGTATTTAATTCCAACTTAACTTCCTTCTCAAGAAGGACTTTGACCTAGCCATCTCCTATTTAAAGGAGACCAAGCCGTCAAACTCAAGGAGAGAGAGCAAGGGGGAGATAGTTTGATTGGGAGAAAGCTTGGAGGGAATTCAATTGAGAGAGAGTTCGACTAGGGGCTGATCGATTTATTCTTCTTCTTTGCTTCTATTAGATTCATGGTTTGGGGATTATTCTTTGTATATCTTTTGAACCCAACCATGAACTAACTTGATTGGTTGGGGTTATTGTGTTTTGTTGTTGTGAGAAACAATTGGATTTTGTTTAGGTAATAAGAGTTTGCACTTTCAATTCAAGGTTTACTCATTATTGGTTTTTATTCTTGTTTGCGAGTGAATTGGGAGAGGATCTCGTAATTCTATCTATTTATCTAATATCGGGAGAGTTAGGTTCAAGAAAAGAATGAGTATGGTCTTTATTCAATCTATCGATGATGAAGATTAATCCAGCTTAGGAATAAGTTATGGATTTCAACAGCTAAGAGGAGTGCAAGATTGGTTGTTGTTCACCTTTGATTCACGCAGGGATGTATTGTCAAGGCATGCACAATTAGCTAGAGTTTCGACTTAGAGATAAGAAAAAACCATTGAAGAACGCTCTGCCAACCTTGAAGTTGCTGCCAGTTGCCCAGGCAACCGTTCGATTAGTTGCCAAGGCAACCCAGCTGCGCAAGTTGCCACGGCAACCGAGTTGCCATTGCACTCTTTTACCAAGACGATCCAATCGGCTATCACTCCTCAACTCACGATAACCTGGCCTATTCCATCTCTTTTGATTTCATCTATTCTTTTAGTTTATTGCTCTTAGTTTACTCGTTAGATATAATTCCTACAATCACCTACTTGTGTTTTTCTTTTCCAACGCAGTAACTTAAGCAAAGTGTCCCAAACCAATCCCTGTGGAGATGATACTCGATACTTAGATCACTTTATTACTTGCGACGTGTATACTTGCACCGTTTGCGTAGCACTCAATACGCACAACAATGCCAATGAAGGCATATGAGTTAGTAGTGTACTCCTTTAGCAAGAAATCTCGAATGCATCTCATTGTCTAGTTTTCTCAACATGTTCTCCTTACTTCCATCTCCTTGATGAACTCTCATTTCCATGAAATTATCTCACAAACCCAAAACATATAAACAACAAAAGGTCACCAAGAATCATAACTACAACTTTCAAAATCACCAAACAACTCAAATAAGCATTCATGAAACTAAAAGTTTTTTTTTCTTCCAACACTTCATCCCTCACAAAAACCCATATCATTTTCTTCCCATGAAAATAAAAAGAGGATTTATGATCTACAAGCTCTCTAGAATCTTTTTCTCTCTAATAGTCTTTTTTTAAATCTTACTCAAAAACCATATCTTTCCACTTTAAAACCAAGAACAAGAGAGAAACATAAGAGAAAATGGAGGAACTCTTCTTCCTCTCTCTCTCCCCTATGTGTAGAGAAAGATAAATATGACAAGTTTTTATCTTTTCCTCCATTTAATTACAATTGTCCTTTTACCAACTTTTCTTTATTTTATACAACTTTAATTTCTAACCACATATCATCCAAGATATTTTCAACTCTTAAAAGACATCCCTTTTTGGGCCAAACTTGACCCAATAAATCTAGATTTCCAACTAAGCTATCAAGCCCATGAATCGGGTCAACACCCATTTGTTGACTCAGAATTTCGGGTCGTTACATTTTAACCTTTAAAATCATAAGAGAATTATTTTGGAGGGCTTTGTCTAACCCATGCCCTAGGGCATTGGTTAAGGTGTATTTAATAACATTAATTAAGTAGAAAATTCTATTGTTGCATTTAATAAGAAATATTTAATAAGAATCTCATTTAAGAGGATTCTTTGATTATGTAACTCATTTAATAATATTAATTATCACTTTGAGTTCTTTAAGGGTTTAGGGTTTTTAGAGTTTAATGTTTAGGATTTTTTGAGGTTATGGTTTAGAGTGTTTAGTGTTTGAGGTTTAGTTTTAGGGTTTAAAGTTTAGAATGTTTATGGTATTAGAGTTTAGAGTTTATAGGTTTAGAGTTAAGGGTTTATGGTTTAGTTCTAGTGTTTATGTGTTAAGATTTATAGTTTAGGGTTTAGTGTTTTTCATGGTTTAAGGTTTAGTGTTTAAGATTTTAGGTTTTAGGGTTTAAGAATTAGGGTTTATAGCTTAGGTCTTTTTATGGTTTTAAGGTTTAAGATTCTATGTTTTAAGGTTTATAATGTTATGGTTTAAAGGTTTTAGAGATTAAATGAGTTAGATAATCAAAGAATCCTCTTAAATGAGATTCTTATTAAATGTTTCTTATTAAATGCAACAATAAATTTTTTTATTTAATTAATATTATTAAATACAACCTATCATATGCCCTAGGGCATAGGTTAGACAACCATTTTGAAGAGGTGTAATCCTTTTTATGATCTTTGTGACCATTGCAACTATGTTTTAGAGATGAGTTTTTTAGGAACGTTGGGAAAGTGTTTTGGGATACATCATGTTTTGAGGTATATATATATATATATATATATATATATATATATATATATATATATATATATTGTTTCTATCATTCGTGGAGGTAAGGAATGCAAAAATATATTAAATCTCGGCTCTTTCACATGTCTGATTTCATGTTGATATCATTTTGTTTTTTTGGCTTATAAATTCCTAACAAGTGATATCATGATCTATGGTTCGAGTTGTCTCTTTGTATTGTGTGATCCTAAAACTTGTCGTTATCATATAAAAAATTGATGTCAAACCGTTTCAGATTTGATTCAATCACGATAATGGTGTCAAAAAGGTATGGAATTCCATTGTTGGATCTCGACACCATGTTCTTGTTATTCTAGGTAAAGATGCGAGTGGTTCTCACATAGATGGATTTGGATGATACTCTATTATGGTTTTATCAAATTTCATCATCTTGGACTCTAAAGGATAAACAACATAGGTATTGAAAGTTATATGACATATTAATATATATCTATCAGATCAAATTTTACAAGACATGTTGAATGAAAAGACTGTTGTGACATTATAGTTGGAGTTAAAAGCTAGCAAGCTGTATTTGAAGAAGCGACTTTATTCTCATTGTTTGCAGGAGGTACGGCGTTAGAGGATCACTTAATCATTTTTAAACAATTTTTCTTAGAGTTAGAGAGCATAGAGGTTAAGAATGACAGAGATAATTTACAGTTAATTATTCTTTGTTTGTTTTCCCTTTCTTATTCAATCTTTAGAGATATTATCTTGTATAATCCTAATACTCTTTCTCTTAATAAGGTATATGATTCCACGTACTCATAAAATGATAAAATATCTTATGGTTGGATCTGACTCTCAAGGTGAAAGTCTCATTGATTATGAGAGGACTCAAGAAAGAAGTTTTGGATGAATGTACAAAACCATAATTAGATTTTTCTATATAAAAAAGAGTTGTTTGAAATCGATATTGAGACATAATGTTAATCAAGACTAAATAACATTTTTTTACGAGTATACCATAAATAAATTCATACTACAAGTTTTCAATTGTTTATTCCAAATCTAATTTTCCATTTATATAAATGATGATTTAACGATCCTTCTTAAATAGAAATAAAGGCCCAAAAAGCTTTCTTTTATCAATTATAGATTGCTGGACTCACTTTGGAATGTAGTGGATCAGATCTGCATGAATGCAGGACAGACATTAAAGTTAGTAGCTCACTTAAATTTTAATCCAAATACCAGTCTTAAATAGGGAACTCCAAAGCCCAGAAACAAATAAAAAAATGCTAATATCTGTATAAGAAGATAATAATCGAAAAAGAATATTGAACTAAACAAGTGGCCTAAGTGAAAAAGCGGATGATATTCATCTTAGGAGACCCGAGTTCAATCGCAATGTTTGCAAGGTGTGTGTATTGTCAAAGGGTATAAAATATCTATGAACATATATTATCTTGTAATCACCTTTACACTATTCAAAAAATATATAATAATAATAATGATATCGAGTAAAACTTTTTGATAATACATCATTATTTAGTTCACTGACTATATAATTAGTGTATCAAATAACCACTGGTAAAGTAAATAATGACACATCATTGAAAATTAATTTAATGCATCAAATTTGTATTTTTATTTAATCATACAAATATAAGTATTAGAAAATCCTCGTTCAACAAGCAATGCCATTTTTTGAAATTTGTATCTTACAAGAGCTTGAATGCCAACATCTAAATCTCATTTTCCATTCTACAAAACTTGTTTTATTCCAACTCGGTTGTTTAGAATTAACCCACAGGTAATGATGAGGATTTTGAGGATTTCACTGTTTGTAATAAAAAAGGAATTGTAATAATAAAATGGGAATTGTGGAGTTTCAAAGCTGAGACAAGAAACAGTGAAGACAAAATCTTAGAAAAAGTCTTTGAGAGACATTTGTTAGGTTTCCAGGTGTTGAAATTATAACCAAGGTTCGGTACTCTCCCATTTGGGTTGAATCACTCCTTTTCGACCCCTTAAAAATTGCCATTTATTTAGTGACTAGACCCCAAGTTAAGGTCAACTGAGTAGCTAAAAAAGCTGATATTTTGGAAATTAATTTTTATTTATAATTATTTTTATTTTTATCGCCAATGATTCTCTGAGTCGATCCGGATTTCACATATCGATAAAATTTTAGTTTAATAATAAGATTAAAGTCTTATAAACTTTAAAATTTTATATTTAAATTTTGACACATGCAAATATAATGTATCTAGAGTAGATTTTTTTAATTTAAGTCTTGATTCTTATCTACATTTATTCCAATTAAAGTGGATATATTTCAACTATCAACCTTATTCAAAAATAAAACTATCAACTTAATCGTGTAATGTAATTCTTGATTTTTATTGTAGTAATTTATATTGTGTTGTTATATTGTGATTATACTCATTAACCGAAAAAAAGATAATATTAACAAAAAAATGTTGGGTGCAATTACAAAACACATTGCATTCCTAAGAAAAAGGACCCGAATTCGAACTTTAAAAATGACAATGTTGGGAGGAAGAGCCACGAATCCCGAACATAGACCACAAAGTGAACATGTATAATACCCCCCAAAAAGAAAAGAAACGACAACATTAAAAACATCTTCGATATTAGACGATTTAATATATATATAGTTAAGATCCACTTACACGGCGTAAAACTCAATTACTTCTATATTTTTTTGAACTGTTAGATGAAGCTAAATAAACGGCTAAGATTATTTTCTTATTTTTTTCCCGTGATAATTTTCTCATTTACTACTGTTAATCTCACTAATCTATTTACCTTCATCTAACAATCTCTAAAAGTATAAAACTTTCAAATATTACATTGTGTAAAAGGATCCTATCTCATATATATATATATATATATATATATATACTCCGCAATCTAGTATCTTGGACCTAAATTATTCCCAATGAGAAAAATTAAAATGTCATTGAGCTCCTGTTACAAATTGAGCAGTTGCCGGGTAACTAAATTAAAGATTGTCAATCACCAATATAGGAAAATGGCTGACCTAACCAAGACTAAAACATGCGTTGATTTAATGTCAATGTTGCCTCAAGAATGATCTTTCAATTCAATTCATTATGGTAAATGTCGTTGAATTCAATTGTTTTTTTTATTAATCTATTGTCTGTGGATATTCGGGTCATTAAATCTCTGATTACTAATCAATTGTAAAATAGTGGTAAATAAAACTATTAAATTGTATTTAATTCAATTAATACATGCATTTATTTTTAAAAATATGATATCCAATAAATTTAAAATCAAAATTTAATCTTCCAAAATGTTTATATATTTTTTAAAATATTTTAAAGAATAATTATTTTTTATATTTCATATCCGTTTTATGATTTATGTTCACTCCCAACAATATTATCTCCAAGGTTCAAACTTGATTGGTTCTAGAAGATAGAGTTTGTTTTCATTTTTATTTTCTTGGAAAATAAAAAACGGTGAAGAAAACATGTTTATTGTAAAATTAAAAAATAATTTTTAGAAAATGAAAACAAAAATAAGTAAAATTTTAAAAACATAAAAATATATTTTCATTGAAAATGTTTTGGAAAAGTGGAAAATATGAAAACAAGGATTTTTTTTTTAATTTTACTTTATTTTAACCCGGGTTTCTAATGCCATTTTTTAAAACTTTAGTTTATTTACTCATGTTTTATTTATTTATTTATTATTATTATATTTTCTAACTATATTTTATTTTATTTATTTAATAATTATTTTTTCATTTGTATTATGAAAAGCTAATACCAAACACATTTTCATTTTTGAAAACAAATTTCATCCATGTTAACCAATCATGTTTTCTAATTTTTAGAAAACTGAAAATAAAAATTATTTTCTAAAAATGAGAATAGAAAATAAAAATAGAAAATATTTTTTAAAACCAAACGGAACAATTAAAAAATATTTTGATACACGGGCTGTATAAACTTTAGTTCATATAAGCCTATTAATTTTATGGTTTATGGGTCTTATTTAGGGTTTAGAATTTAGGATTTAGGTGTTAATGTTTAGAATTCAGGGTTTATGGTTTAGAGTACAAGGGTTTGAGTTTATTAGTTAGGGTGCAGAATTTTACATTTTAAAATTTGTACTTAAAATAGACAAGTTGTTTTAAATAAATTTTAACAACCCGTGTATAAAAAATAACCTTTTACCATTGCACCCGATAAATATTGGTAAACGGATAATTATTTTATACTATTGTTTATAAAAGACTTAACTACTGTCTTTTTGTAATAGGCGCCTGCTGAAATAGGTGCCTAAAGTTTTATTTTTGGTTAAAATAGGTATCCAAGTTGGTGTCTCAATTAACTTTAAAACAAGCTAAAAATGAAACTTTATATACCTATTTCAGCCAAAATACTTCAAGCACATATTACAAAAAAAACATATTTTGGACACTTATTTTATTGTTTAGCCTTTATAAAAAAATAACTTTTCACCATTACACCCAATGAATATTGTTTAGAGTATGAAAGGGTCTTTTACTTGTTCTTTGATTCCCATTGTGACGAGAGTGATAAGTTAATTAAAATGTGAGTTGTAGAAGGTAAAAAGACTGATCATAGCCTCTAATCTACACAAGTAAAAGTAATAAATAATTTAACGCGTTTCTGAAAAATTGAAATCGGAAGTCTAAAATATTATTTGATGAAAGGAAAAAAGCTCTCAAATGTGGACTTGTCAAGGGTTGGAATTATAGGAAAACCAATTATTTTTAGTCCACACTGGCAAATATCACAAGATTGTTAAATTTTGTTGAAAGGTCTCCCTCTAAACATGGAAATCCGGTTTGCATATAAATTTGACCATTCATTCTTTCATTTTGAAACTTCATTCATGGTAAAAGTTGGTGCCTTTTAGGTCCCGTAATTAGCCAGGTCTAAGTAGTTTGGTTGACGCAAGACTTACAAAATCATGATGGTTTTTTTTACAAAGTTTGTATTGAGCCGTGAGGTAAACGAACAAGAAGAACAAGAATAAGTTTATGTTTATGTTTGCTCGTTTAATTTTAACTGAATAAACGAACGGGCATGAACAACTAAACGAACATAATTTCTTATTCGTGTTCGTTCTTTAAGAAATATAGCTTGTTCGTTAAAATGATAAACGAACGTAAACGAACATTGAGTATTGTTTAATTTTTCTTTTCATTTCATATTTTTAATATATATGTTTTTAAAATTTTAAAATATAATACTTTTGTTCTGAAAAATAATAAATATAGATGGACATATGTGAATAAATTTAAACTGACATAAATGAACAGATTACCGAACGTTCACGAAAGTAAATGAACGAACGAGCCCTTTATTCGTGTTCATTCATTTAATTAAATGAACATAAAATCTTGTTCATGTTCATTCGTTTAATAAATAAACGAACATAAACGAATATCCTTCCGAGCGGTTCACTGAACGTTCAGTTCGTTTATAACCCTAAGCATTAATAGAGTTAGAGAAGGTTGAGGTCTTAGATTTTTGAGTATTTTAGTCCGTGTTTTATCTTATATAAGTTTTTTAGATTTTATTTTGATTTAAATTCTACAATGTGTGAGTTCTTCCAAATTTATTTTCAACTGACTTCGAATATATTACGATAATTAATACGATCAGGGGCGTAACTTAGTGAGGATTAGGGGTGGCCATGCCCTCCAAAATTTTGGATAATTGGAATTTGGCCCATAATTTTTTTAAAAAAAATTAACTTGTCCTCAAGATTTTTAAAAATTCATATTAAGTTTTAAAATTTCAAATATTTTTAATTAATTCCCCTCTCATAGTTTTTAAAAGTCCTTATTAAATTTATCAAAATTACTAAAAGTTTTAGTAAAACCCTCAAAATTTATGAAAATTTTAATTTAAGCCTCTAAATTTTAAAAAAATTTAAGTTTCCCGAACTCTTATCCTGATTATACTTGGTACGGATTATTCTTATTATAGTATATTCAAGTATATATTATTTTTTTTGTTCCAAAAAAGTATATATTATTTTTGTACTTATGATTGTACTTACACCTTTCGCTTATAATTTTTTTAAATAGTAATGTGGGTATACATTTTTATTTATTTTAAAAGTATGTAACTATCACCTCACGATAAATATGTAATAATATATTCAATAAGTTTGTTTAGAATTCGAATATACCAACTATAATTTCGATATAAAATTAAACATTATGAAAATGAAAATTTTAAAAGGTTAAGTTCCAAATAAATTCATTTTCATTTTAAGAATAATGAAAATTAAAGGTTTTTATTCACAGCTTATCTTCAAAGTAAACAAATTTCTCCCTTTGCACCCTACACTATTTTTTCTTAATTTTTCTCTTAAACTATTATGTTCATTTCACTTTACCTGTAAACTTTTATTTTGTCTCATTTCCCCCCAATATTATCGACATCTAATAATAGCGTGCAACGTGTTATATTTTTATTGATCTCTTTTTTAAATAAACGGAGATGAAAATGATAATTTGAAGGGAAAAACTGAGAAAAATAATTTAAGATGCCAAGTGCGTAGAAAATGTATAATTTGAAAGAGAAATCGCAAATTAAAATAAAAAAAATTTAATTTGGGGAATGGATGATCAAGAGTGGAAAGAGTAACCAACAGTGTTTAATTTTGTTACTCATTTCACCCTTACTATGTTTTTTTTTTGCTAATAAGATCGCGTCACGAAGCTCTTTGACAGCCTCACTTTAATGAAAAAGTGAATGACATGTTAAATCTATTATGTTTTATTTTTGTTTAGTTTAGTCCCTAAAAAATTACAATTTAATCCAATAGTTTTATATATTTCTGTTTCATAAATTAATACTCTCCAATAAAATAGGAGGGAAAAATAGGTAAACAATGATGCAAGCAAGGGAATTGAGCCTATGTCTATCGGAAGAATAAGCCAATGCTCAACCACCAGGGAAAACCCTAAAATTATTATTTAATTATCAAAATGTGGTGAATAAAATAAAGAAAAAAATATAAACAAAGGATGAGAGAAAGATAGATATTTGTATTATTTTCAATATTGAAGTATGTACAATGTCTTCACCAAATAATCTATTATAGGCATAAGAAGTACATAATACATTAAACTCTAATTAATGAAGATAATATTCATACTGATAAAGTAAATCAAATCTCCTAGATAAAGCTCTTATCATGATAGGCATCCAAATAGATAAACATTCATAGCACTCCCCCTTGAATGTCTATGAAGATAATGTGCCTCGTTAAAACCTTATTAAGATAAAACCCAGTGGAAAAATTTCTTGAGTGAAGGAAAAAGAGCACACATATCTTTGACACGCATAATATGTTGCTTTATTTAAAGCCTTACCAGGAAAACCCATTGGGACAAAACCTCGGTTAAGGAAAAAAGAGTGCAACGCGTATTTACTCACCCCTCATGAAAACATCACATAAGATCTTTGAATCTTCATAATTCAATCTTGAATTTTACTTTTTCTGAAGATCGAGAGGGATGAAACTTTGGAGTAATATGTTTCATTTTGTTATATTTGATGTATCCACCTTTCGACTGATATATAAATTTTGCATTATCTCCATACAAGATAGCTTGTATCTTATCTTGTGAAAGTAAATAACATATATCTTTTGAATATGTTGGATCAATGGTCTTAACCAAACACATTTTTAGTTTGCCTCGTGCATAACAATGATTTATCCCTATTAAATCTTCTTTAAGATTCTTTCAACTTATGTCCGTTCATAGACAAAAACACATATTTAAGTACTCGATCTTTAGGTCGAGACAAAACTTGATATCAAGATTTTTTTTTCTCAAATACTTTCGTTAAATAATCGAATGCTTTGAAAGCTCTTCATGAATTTCCAATTTGAAGCTCTTCAGAAATTCTAATGATATTCAAATTATCATAATGATTCTTGATCCAAACTCCTTTGTAAAATGCATAAGGAAATATGATCATTCTTATAATATTTCCTCAATAAGTACTCACTAAGACGATTATACCAAATGCTCCAGAATATAAATATTCAATGGGACATGTCTAAATAAATTTCCTTAGAAATTTCCAAATGCTTCTAGCATTTTAAATCATTCAAGGATAAATAGGGATCCACAAAATAATTAAACACATATAAAGTATTTCATAACTGCCAAATTAATTACATCCACCATGAAGTAATTAGAAATTCTTCATAATTCAAGTCGTGTTATATCTCACGACTATTTATTTGTACCTCACTTGCATTACACCTTTAGGTGTTTGGAATACTGTTCCAAAAACTTCATTTTTGGAAGTTCAAAGCGTCTTTCTATGTTGGCCAATCATTTCAATATCTATAGATTTCTATACAAGATGTTTGTTTTCTTTCTTTAATTCTATAGAAGTATTCTATGTAAAATTGTTGTCGACAACTTTTCTATTTCTGGTTTAATTCTTTTCTCATATTGACATAGTTTGTCGAGATCTCTTTTCAATCTTTATTTCAGGTACCTAAAACTCTTCTAGAGTTTTATATATTAGTTATGTTTTGGGTCTCTTCAAGAGCATCTGCCTCCAATACATGACTATCTCGTATTACTTTCCCTTTACAAGAATTTTAATCATTGGAAAAAATTTAACTATCATGCTTCAGGCATGATTTACATTCATCCCCTCTAACATGTAATTTAAATTCAAAGCATTTTCAACTGGTATATGAGACTTGATTACTCTTAGTAGGTCAGTAAATATGTCTGGCAATTGACATGTAATAATATGAATTATCTTATGAACTTTAGGTTCATATACGAGGATCAAGATGATGATAATTCATTTTCCTTTATCCAGCTGATTATTATTCCCCCCCGACGTTGAGAAAAATCGTGTCATAAATGATTCTCCAATTAATGTTTAAGAATTTAAACATAAAAGGAGACTCATACTCAATATATATTCCCAACCTTTTTTATATACTCATTTTTTGCGGTGTGGTGGAGCAATTCAACTATATATCGCACATTCAAAAATTCTAAAATGAGAAATATGACTTCTGACCAAAAGTCAATCATAATGGGGAGTTTATTATAACTTGTTGGCTAGATGTGTATAAGTACTGCTATATGTGAAATACCATATAGAAAATAAATGTTTTGTTCTCATAGTTTAGCTATTAAAGAGGAAGCATCCAATCAAAATTTTGCTAAACTATTTTGTTCGTAATCAATGGGCTTTGTGATATTTATTTCAACTAATATAGTCTAAATTATAAACCCACTAGCTTTTGTAAGACAAATAGTCTAATTGCATAATCCGAATCTTTTTCTAATCAATCTCACAAACTTCTGGCTGTAAGTTGATAAAATATATGTAGATGCATCTACTAAAATCATATAATAACTTTCCACATTTTTGGATATACGGGACCATATTTCATTCAGATATGCAAGACATAGAGTCTCAACTTTAGTACAAGAACTTTAAGTTCTTTTGGTAAGTGGGATAGTAATAAATTCTTTTGAGAACAAGCAACACAAGAACTTCAGATTCTTTTAATAAGTGAAATTTAATCAATTCCTTTGAGAACAAGTACCAGAAGAACTTCATGTTCTTTTAATAAACGTGCATAGAAATCTTAATAATTTTTTGTATCATTATTGATCAGGATGGTCGAACCGATCATGCCAATTATATATATTTGTGTGTGTGTGTATACATATATCTTTGAATTTGTAAACTTCTGGTTTACCATAACATGTGATTCAATCTCACTTGTACATGTGCAATACAAATTTTGAAATACAAGTTTCTTTGAAACTTGATGATACATTGTACACCAAAAATTGTTCATTTTTAATATGAATATATTTAGCTCTTTTAGAGCTTTCTATAAAAAATGTTCTTTTGGTAGCAATATATAGCTCTTCTAGAGCTTTCAACTGATTTTTTCGCTATCAGAACTTATATCTACATTGGTTTATTTCATTTGCCAATTGGTAACATATATTATCTATAATTCCCGAAGAATTATTTTGAGAACACTTATTGCTCTCTTAAGATTTCCACTTCTGGTGGTGACGATATTATTACCATTAGCGGCAATTACTAGAATATTCATAATTATGCACCTTTCATAATGTGCTTTCTCTCAAGAGCTTATTGCTCTTCTGGAACATCAATATTTTCAGTACTTTTAGATATAGTACTCACATTTCTCCCTTGCATTTAAATGAGAAATATTTTTTATGCTTATGCTAAGCATAAATTGTCACCATAGACTGTATTTGATAAATAATCATGTTAAACAAAATAGATAAATGTCATAATATATATAAATATAAAACATAAAAAAATTAATGAGTAAAGTAAATAAACATAAAGCAAATTAAATTAAAAGATCAATAATTCTCTTCAATGTTACGAGAATAATTAGAAGATGATTTATTCCTTTCAAGGGTTATAAGAAAATCAACAACGTCCAAATGAGTTGGACTAATATCATCTTCTTCATTTTCGCAAAAAAATTGCTTCTATTTCCTTTCCTTTGTCAGTAAATCATTATTTATAAAGATCTACAAGATACTTAGATGTAGGACAAATACGAGACCAATAGTTTCCATATTGACGACACAAAGATTTTAGTTTCTCAAATTGGCCTTTATCATTATTGTCATCATTATAATCCCACTTCTGGTGAGTTATCACTTTTGTCATCCTTATAATCCTACTTCGATGGGTATAAGTGTTTTTGAAATGACCATATTATCCATGTCTATATTCATGGCCACGACCACGACCACAATTGCTAATGTGGCTTTTATTTTTTCCGCTATATAATATCACATTTCACTTCAGGGAATGGAGCGGATTAAATTTAAGATTATATTTGCATTCACTTCAGGGAATGCTTCCCATGAAAATTCTTGGATCAAGATGAATTTTTTAACCTAAATTTAGGAGAAGTCTATAGTCAAGTTTGTCCACACAAAAGAATTATTGATTTCGAGTAAAATCACCGTGATTTATCACACTTTAAAATCATAGTTTAAAGAAAAAATAAATAAAATAAGCATTTACCGATATTGATTTTCCTCTTGAGGACAATGAAGCAATAGCAAATGACCAAGACAGCTTCTAATAATCTCTTTATGTCATGTCTATTCCTAAGCTATTCAAAGATATCAGGTAAAACTCAAAATATGGTTAAAAATATCAATTCTCATCAATAAATTAAATAAATGTTAATCTTCAATTATAATATCATGTAAATATAACAGGCCGTTAATCCCCCTTTTCTTTTAATCATGCGCACAAATACGCAACCAAGTAACTTGGCTTTTTATTTTTTTCAAATTTATTTAAAGACAACTTCTTTACAATTACTAATCCAACTATATATCAATACAGATTAACCCGGCGAAGAATGCCTTTCATTTATGATTCCTCGTTTAATTATTTACAATTACCAATCGGACTTTAATATTTTATTTTATTTTATTAATCAACCCAAATTCTTTAATAAGCTAATAAACCTAAATTTATAAAATTAAATCCAGTGCATCATCCTTTGAATTTGTTTAAACAAAATTCTTTAATTTCTTTAACTAGCGCATAATCCAATGCGTAATCAAAAATATGCATGATGTTTATTAACTAGGTCTTTGCTATTTTGATTAACCAGGTCTTTATGGCTTTATAAGTAATCAAAACCATATATATTGGTTTAACTGCTACATCGAATAATATTTAAGTAGTAATTTATGTGCATCAAAGATCAAGTTTAGAAGTAGTAATTTCTGTGCATCAAAGATCAAGTTTATCACCCACGGTCATTCACTGAAATCGCGTAATCGATGAACATATAAGTATCAAATTTACCCCCAATAAAGAACCGCACTGGATCCTAGTTCATCCTCGGTCACCCATGAAATAATTACGATCTCCTTGTTTTACAGGAACCTTAAAAATAAAAAACACTAATTCAAACTAATAATAAAAAAACTAATTATATATATATATATATATATATATATATAACTAGGGCTATAAATGAGATGAGATGAATCGCGAGATACTGGAGCTCGACTCGATCACAGCTCGGTCAAAACTCGACTCTATTGGATTCGACTTGAGCTCAAACTCGGCTCGAGTTCTTAACGAGTCGAGTCGAGCTACTCAATACCCAACTCGAAAAGTCGCGAGCTACTCGAAAATATAATATACTAAAATATTAAATTTTTAAATTTAAAATCTAAATTCCTAAACCTAAAATCCTAAAACATAAGCCCTAACCCTAAAATCTAAATCCTAAATTTTAAACCCAACAACCTAAACTTCTAAACCCTAAACTAACACCCTAAACCTTAAAATTAACAAGTTTGTGTAAACTTTAGTTACACAACTTGTGTATCAAAGTTTTTTTTTCCAAATAGGACTTTAAATGAGATGAGATAGATCGCAGGCTACTCGAGTTCGACTCAGTCAAAGCTCGATCAACACTCGACTCTATTGAACTCGTCGAGTTCTTAACGAGCCGAGTAGAGTTCTGATTATTCAGGCTCGTTAAAAACTACTAAAGCTCAAACTCGACTCAAATTCTTAACGAGCTGAGTCGAGCTCAACACTATTCGAGCTCGACTCGGCTCGTTTACACCCCTATATATAACAAATGTAAAAGGACTTATCTTTGATTCATGCTAGAATCAAATTTTTTTCAGTAACTGCTTTAGGATTAGAACGACAAACATCTCAATTGGTTAGAGTATCCTGTTGATAACGTGTTGTGAATAAAATAAAGAAGAACAAGTATATGAACAAAAGATGTAGATTTGTATTATTCTCAATATTGAAGTGTGTACAATGCCTTCATCAAATCATCTATTTATAGGCATAAGCACGAAACTCTAATTAATGAAGATAGTATTCATACTGATAAAGTAAATCAAATCTCATATATAAAGCTCTTATCATGATAGACATCTACATAGATAAATATTCATAACACAAAATTAATATTTAGGTTAAACTAGGTTTAAATTTTTTTGATAAATTGTTAAACTAGGTTTGAAATTAATCTTATAAGTTTAAGAATTATTAATATTGATTTAATAATATATTAAATATAATTAATTTTAAACTCATTTTAATTTAAATGTTAATTTTATCAATCATTTTTGAACTTCAGGGTTTGGCCTAATGGTTTGACATTAATTTTCATCCGAAAGATAACTAGAATATTAATTTATTGAACAAATTTAAATTATAATCTTATAATATTAGACTAAATTATAAAAATTAAAAGTTAATAGGGCCATAGTTAGATTAATTTTTTTAAGGACTACAATGAATAAAAATAAAAGTTGAGCAATTTAACATGCCATTTACCGTTTTGCATTAATGTAAGGCAGTCAGGAAATACCACATGACAAGATATTATTGGTCAAAGATTTTTTAACACTTTAGGATAAAATGGATAACAAAATTAAACTGTAAGAGACAAAACGTCCTAAAAATAATTTTAGAGGACAACTCGATAAAAAAATTTATAGTTTTAAACGCAAACGATCCTTTAAGCTTTTGTTTTATAAAGAAAGATCAAATAAGAAAATTAAGTATATGTTCTTCTCAAAAAAATAATTTTATGTTTCAACATGTCTTGAATTCGAGATCGTGTGTATGTAGAATTTTTTTAAAAAAATTCACACACTGAAATTAGGTGTGTGATCAGGATTAATCCGAATTAATCAGAATAAAGTCAAGAAAAATCGAAAGTGCAACTAAAAAATATTTAATGAACAATTCTTTAGTTTAGTAACAAGATTAAATTCTTAAAAACTTTAAGATGTTTAGTTAACGTATTAATGAAGCATCAGTCGCATTATATCCATAAATTAAACTTCGATAATTAACCCAAATTTTGGAAATAATTAAACCAATGGTTTTAACTTCGATGCTGACACCATACTGACTTCTCATGTAATTAATTTCAAAAGGTAACAAAGATGTGATATTTGGTGTCTCGGATAATACTAGGGTGGAGTGAAATGTGGGTTCCATTTCCACACTAATTATAAACCGCTTGATATACAATAATAGAAAAAAACTTAAATATACATTTAGTATCTTAACTTAAATTTTTTCCTAAATTAGTATTTAAAAAAAATTTACTCTCAAGTTGGTATTTGGATTAGGTACTTTTTTTTAAATTGGTACCTAAAAATTTGTACTCTCAATTTGATACTTGAACTTTAATTTCATTTACTGTTTTAATACTTTTATTATCAGTTTCAATCCCCAAAACTTATACATTCTATCAATTTGATCATAATTCATAATAATTCAATAAATTTAACCCTTTATATTTAAAAATTACATCAATTTAATCAATTTTTAAATTACCGTCAAACCAAACGAGCCTATCGGATCAAAGTGACAGTTGAATAACTTCATTATGCGATAAAAAAATAACAAGTTATTGTTAAACTTTTATTATACTATGAAAGTAATAAAACATTTATGGGAAAAGAACAAACAATTTAGAATAATAAAGGAGTAAATTGATAGAAATTTTCAACTTAGATGGTTAAATTTACTGATTTGTTTCGAATTAAGACCAAATTGATAGAATGTATAAATCTTTGTACCAATTTAAGAGAAGGTACCTAGTTCTTGTATCAACTTGAAACCAAAAATTCTTTAGGTACTGTCAATATCTTAGAACTAACTCAATATGAGAGATTGGAAATGTGAAGAAGATGAAAATAGGGACCGAGAGGTAGTACTCGCTTCTCATTTTATTGAAAATAGACTGTAATATCTCAAATAGAGACCAGTCAATGTATATAAAAGAATGAGGACCGATCAGTCAGTTAAGTAACGGCCTAACAACCCTAACCGTTCTAAACCAATTATACAATCAGGAATAATCTTGAGTGATACAGTACATGTAACATAACTGTACTCACTAACTATGCACTAGAATGGAATTAATGAAATACAATATAATTCCTAATATTCCCCCTGCAACACTAATTTTAATGATTCCATTGTTGACATGAAGAAAACAAGAGATACACCCTATAAAACAAACTAAAAAATAAAAATTGCAAGCAACCGAGAAGAACAGTTGATATTATTAAGATTCATCCTGCAACTTCATCTTCTTCAGCTGAAAAGAAAGTTATGATGTCATGTGCTATGTTGGAACCATAGATAACTTGATTCGATGCCTGTGAAATGAAGTTGCAGATAGAGGTTTGGTGAGAACATCAGCTACCTGCTCGTATGTAAAAATTTCATTCACTTGAAGCTTTCCTAAGGCAACATGTTCACGTAAAAGAAATAAATCTAACTCTACATGTTTAAATTTAGAGTGCATTACTGGATTTGCAATAAAACAACAACACTCATGTTGTCACACCACAACACTGATACCCTTTCAAGCTTAACATGCAATTCACTTAATAAAGATTAAAGCCACACGATCTCAGTAGTTGCACAAGCAACACTTCTATATTCAGCTTCTGCTGTTGATCGAGCAACCACTTGCTGCTTACGTGAGCCTCACAAAATAGGATTACCACAAAAATAAACACAGTAACCTCTTGTGGATCGTCTATCATCAAAATAATTTCCCCAATTTGCATCAGCAAATCTTGTCATAGTCAAAGTAGAGTGAGAGGATAATTTTAAAGCATACTCAACTATGCCCTATAATATCTAAGTATACGTTTTACTACTTGAAGAAGAATATCATGAGGAGATTACATGAATTGACACACTTTGTTGACAGCAAATGTAATATCTGGTTGAGTAATCACAATATATTGTAAAGCACCCACAATGCTTCGAAAATTATTAACATTCTCAATTGGACTCCCTTCAAAAATTGATAGACTGCAGCTAGTAATCAATGGTGTAGGAAGACTTTTCGCAGTATCAAAACCACTCTTTTTCAGCAGCTCAAGGATGTATTTCTTTTGACTTAAGAAAATACCTCCATTTGTATAATAAAGAACCTCAATTTCTAAAAGATACCTAAGTTGACCAAGGTTTTTAAGAGTGAAAGCAACATTTAAATTTGTCACTACTTCTTGAATTTCAGAAGTGTTGCTCTCAGTGATTATGATATCATCAACATAGACAAGATATGTTAAACATGTAGTAGTCCGTTTTACAAAGAGAAAGGCATCAGATCTACTAAGCCTGAAACCAGCAGAAACAAGATATAATTTGAGTTTGTCAAACCACACCCTTGGAGCCTTTTTGAGGCCATAAATTACTTTGTTTAATATGCAAACTAAAGGATATTCAGATCCACCTTTCTCATAACCAGGTGACTCTGTCATATACACTTCTTCTTGCAAATTATCATTCAAAAAAGCATTGTTAATGTTCACTTGTCTCAGACTCCTTCCTCTAGTAATAGCTAATGACACAATTGTTCTAACAGTCATAAGTTTGATAACTAGACTGAATACTTCATTGAAATCAATTCCAGGTTCCTATAGGTATCCTTTGGCTACTAGTCTAGCTTTGTAGCGTTCCATTGTCCCATCTGGATTCATTTTGACTTTGAAAATCCACTAACAATTGATAGCTTTTGTAACACCCCTTCTTGGCCTGGTAGGAAACTGGGTCGGAGTATGCTATTGATGACCGAAACAGTAAACGATATAGTGTTTTTGAACACTATTTAGTGATTTAGTGATTCAATAGCGGTACAAAAACATCAATAACTTAATATGATACTATAACAATACAGTGAGGACGATAATTCGATTCAGAACTATGATCTTCCATTTTTAGGACCAAATTTAACTTCTTACAGGTTTTAAGGACCTGTAACGCCATAAATTTGGGCCTAGATGTTAGCTAGATCGATTAGACAGTTTAGGGGAACCAGATTAAGCGATTCGAGCTAGTTTCGAGAATTAATTCAAAATAAATTGTTTTTGGTTAAAATAAAACATGGAAAAATACCAAATAAAAGTTTAATTAGTATTCTAAGGGTTTTGGGAAACTCAATTTAAAGAAATAAAATCGGATTTTGGGACAATTTGGTCTGGTGACTAAAATGTAAAGTTTTCAAAAATGTTTTGGTGACTAAATCGTAAAAGGGTCAAAACTTAGAATATTTAAGGAGCTAGTTTACCAAAGTTTTTAATCAGATTTCCCCCTTAATTTAGGCTATTTTTAAATGGTTTTTTAAAAGGTTAATAAATAAAAATAAAATAGATTTGATTAAAAAGATTTTTAAGAGCCAAAATTATTTTCTTACGTAACTACTTTTGCACTCAACTTTCTCAGCAACCAAACTATCAATTTTACTCCAAAATTCTCAATAATCATTCCTTTTTTATTTCCTTTTGATTTTTAATTGATTCCTTTGATTTCTACACCAAATTCTATTTGTTTTCTTGGAGATTTCACTCAAATCTTGCCAATTAAGGGGAAACTCATCAATTAGAGGTGATTTTCGTTTCTCTCCTCTAATTAAAGGTTCTTTATTGAAATTCCTAAGTTCTTGATTCTTTACAACTAACTTTTGTTATGTGTTTGTGATTAAATCATGATTTTAAGGTTTTAATTGAGTTCTGATAAGAAATTTGGTGAATCTTGATATGGATCTAGTTTTGTGTTGATTCTAATTGATTTAGATAATTTATAAGATATGTTTTAATGCATTTTAAACCGTTTACACTTCTTTTGAAAACCACTTTCCAAAAATACTTTTAAATCAACACATTAACATCATGCCTTGCTTACACGATGAACTTAACATTTCTAAAACAACATATTAAACTATATGCAACATGTATCATGGATTCAACAACAAAGTCTCATTTGCTACCCTTAATTTAAGCTTTCCCATGCATACTACCAATGCAAGGCTTAAAGAGTAAGACATGTTTAAACCCACACTAAACAACATAACCGTCTCATGATACATTAACAATTATATTGGCTTGCAAGTGATCATCAACCAAGTTCCACATTACCATACATAACATCGGATACACGGATTTAACAAGTGTTCCCAACACTTTATGCCATCACAATCGGAATCAAAGGTACATTCTCAAACCCACAGATCGGTTGGATGCATAGCCCACTAATGAGAGTCTTCGGTACAAAGATCTAAACCCCTCAACTGTTAGGGATTTGGATGGAGTTTTCGATACATGGATCAAAACCCCTCAACATCCAAGGCGACTTTTTATAGTCCACTGTCAATCATATGACCGGCCAACTATATCTGATAACATTTTCAAACTATTTCCATTCTATCACTTGCCAATATAAATTCATTTTATCAACATCAACTCACTGTTTTCATATACATCAATAAAAAAAACTTACCAAAGCAATAAACCTTGCATTTAACAATGTTCAAAAACATTAATAAACCATGCATCATCTCACAATGCATCATCTCACAATGCATCATTGTTACCTCTCCAAAAGTACTGTTTTTAATGCCAATCTTACAATGATTTTGCTTGTTTTTAGGTACATTTAGTTGCATTAGGATGTTAAAACCATGCATTTGCATAAGGAGTTTAGAATTCTATCTATGCCAGTGTGAATGGTTGCTTTGTTGGCAATTTTGCAGGTTTGGCATATTATTTGACCTAGAAAAGCAACACAAGAAGGAATACTAGAGAGAATGCCGGGTGCTGTTGGCACAGATGGATCAGACAATGCCAAGCACTGGTTGGCAGAGAAGTGAACTTGATGCCATGCCAAGAAGCTATTGGACCCCGAAAAAATAGGACATGACCAGGCTCCGAAAAGATGATGCCAAGACTGGTTGGCAGATTCATGACAAGCTTGGACGCCAAGGCAGCGTCGACAGTATGATGTCAGCCCTAGCCTGATCAGTTCTCATTCAAATTGGGATAAGATGATTATCTCTTATCCCTTCAGCATTTAAAATTCAAATAAGAAGCTTATCCTATCCCTTCCATGCACACCTATTTAAACACCAACCAAGGAAGATCTTGGGAAGTTGATAGATGATCAGAGTGAGGAGTTGGTGTGCAGCGATTGACAACCGGCTGCACCTTGGAAGGGTGGTTCGACCAGCTTGGTCGAGAAGCCTGGATCTTGAAGGGCTGCATCTAGAGACCCCTTCTAGCCCATTTTCCCTTTCAAGTTATTTTATTTTGTTTTAAATGATGATGTACTTGGGAAACGTTTGTGGTTTTTTGGTTAAGTCCTTCACCATGAACTAATTTCATAGTTGGTGGGGGGATGTTTGCGCTGGACGCTATTTTATGTTTTAGTTTTTAATAATAAATCTGCCTTGGCAATGTTTTATCTATTCGGCATACTTTAATGCTTTCTAAATACTATGCCAAGCGAGAGCTGACACTGTTGGCCTATTGCTCCTCAATATCTTAACAGACTTGGGGTGGCAACGATCGAGTTGTTGAATACTAAGGAGAGAAGCTTCGAGAGAAGTTGTTCGAGTAGATGAACTTACTTCAGGAGTGAAATCTACCCCTTAGGAGTATAGATTGGATCTTAATCAAATTGGTTTATTTAAAAGCATGCACTATAGAGATATAGGGGTTTTTACATGATCAATTTAAGGCAATGACCATCGAGAGAGGCTTTGCTAATTTTGAATCTACTCGGCAAACAATGCCAAGACAGGTTGTTATTAAAGGCTGACACGACATGAATAGCGTAAAAACTAGGCATTCCCTACCAACGCTCATCACTCATTAAAGCACCTTCCTTGCCAACGTCTTTACTTTAATTTTATTTCTTTTCTTTTCAATTATTTCCAAAACCAACTTTAAAACAAAACAATTTTTTCTCAAGGCAAGTAACAATCAAGGCAATTGAATTCCAAGCAATCTCTGTGGGATCTATACTCAGCTTACCAGCTGTATTACTTGCTGCACGCAAAAGACTCATCTTGGCACTATTTTATATTTTTCCAACACATATCTTTTGCCCCCTTTGCCAGCATTCACTTAGAGTCTACAAGTTTTTGGCGCCGTTGCCGGGGATTGCAACAGAATTGATTGTTTTTAAATTTTTACTTGTCTTTCTTCTATCTTTATTTTTTTTTGCTTTCACCTTTTATTTTTGTTGGTGTATGACCAGAAGCTATCCTGTGGTGGACGAGTGGCCATACGATCCGAAAATTGAGAAAACCTTGCGGAGTTTAAAAAAAGATTTTGAGAGATGCAAAACCAAGGTAATGAATGGAATGGTGTGGTGAACAATGGAGGAAATCCACTGAACAATGAGATACCACCACCACCTGCTGTCCCAGTTATTAATGAGAGACCTGTTAGAGAACATTCAGCACCAACCATTGACAATTTGATGCCAGGACTTGTTGGCACAGAGGTAAACGCTGTCAATTTTGAACTTAAGCTGGTAATGATTCAAACTCTTTTGAATGTAGGTTAGTTTAATGGAGCACTTACTGGAGATCCGTGGTAACATCTGAAGCAGTTCATAGAGATTTGCCAGTTATTCCAACAAAATAGAGTACCTGAAGATACCGTGAAGCTGAAGTTATTTACTTTTTCTTTAAGAGACAGAGCGAAGGCTTGGCTTAATTCCATGCCACCTGGCTCAGTCACTTTATGGACAGACCTATGCCAGAAGTTCTTGACAATATTCCAACCGCCAACACTCACTGCCAAGCTACGAGGTGAGATCATTACATTCAGGCAGGCTGAGGATGAGACCTTATATGATGCATGAGAATAATTTAAAGACCTGTTAAAGAGGTGTCCTATGCATGGATTCCCGAATTGGACCCAGATACAAACCTTTTACAATGGATTAAATGCATAAACCAGGATTGTTGTTGACGCTTCAGTAGCTGGTTCGTTGCTTGACAAGATATATACCAAAGCTGTTGACATTTTAGAGAGGATTACAATCAATGATTTTGAATATCCTGTTGCGAGACTTGGGACCGAAACTAAAACCACTGGGAAATTTCAGGTTGATGAACTAACGTCCATTCATGCTGAGATTTCCAACCTTACTAGCATGGTGAGAACGTTGCAAAAGAATAATGAGTCCCAAGAAGTCAAAGCATTAGACTCATTCTGTACAATTTATGGAGAGAATCATCATGTGGATGAATGCCCTGCCAACTCTGAATCAGTAGATTTTGCTGGAAATGTTAATCATTACTATAATCCTAACTCCAATATTTATAATGCAGGTTGGAGATAACACCCTAACTTAGAATGGGGAAATCGAGGAGGTAACCAGTACAATGCCCAGCGCCAGAATACCAGAGGCAGAATAACAATGCCATGCCAGCTTTCAACAACAATGGCATGCCAACATTCTATAAGAATGCCACATTGCAAAAAGCTTAAAATAATTTCCAGCAAGGGTAGAGATTCAACCAAGGAGGCACTCTCACAGAGTACATGGAGAGGAATGATGCCATTGTCCAGAGTTTGGCAGCGTCAATAAGGAACTTGGAAGTACAGATTGGGCAGATTGCCAATGCGCTTATCAATCAACCCCAAAGAACATTACCAAGCGACACAGAGGATGCTCGGCACAAAGACAATGAGCAATGCAAAGCTATAACTCTTCGAAGCGGCAAGCAATGCGAGATGAAGAAGGTTGCTAAACAGCCAATTAATTAACAAGTTGAGAAGCCTGTGCCAGCAGATAATCCCAGGGAAGCAGAGAAAGAGGAAATTGTTGCGTGTTTTGAGTGCTTCGCAATTGGTGCAAGTGTACACGTCGCAAGTTATAGTATAGAATAGATATCGTCTCCACGGGGATTGGTTCTACTTCAGGAATCTAACTTCTTGCACTATAAAAGTAAAAACACAATTGATAATAGGGGTTGATTTTGACGAGTAAATTAAAAGAAACAAGTAAATTAAGAAGAGATGTAATCAAATAAGAGAGAGTAAGCCGGGTTATCATGAGCCGTGGGGTGATGATTGAAAGGACCGTCGTGGTGATTGAGTAGCAGCTGGATTGCCAGGGCAATTCTATTACGATTGCCTAGTCGATTCGCCAGGGCAATTTGGTTGCAATTGCCTGGTTGATTGCCAGGGCAATTCTGCCGTGTTACCTGGACGGTTACCAGGGCAATTCCCCTGCATTGTCTAATCGAATTGCCTGGCCAATGCTCCCACAATTGCCTGGGCAATTAAGAATGGTCGATTTCTTGGGTAATTGAGCATCAAATTCCAAAGTTCGGCGAAGTGTTCTTCAATGATTCCTCGTTATCCCTAATGCTAAATACTGTTAATCACACACGTCTTGATAATACATCCTTGCGTGAACCAAGGGTGAACAACAACCAATCTTGCGCTCCTCTTAGCCGTTGAAATTTGTAACTTATCCCTAAGCGAATTAGTCTTCACTAACTTTCGTTTGTATGAAAACCATGCTCATTCGTTTCTTGAATCCAACTCTCCCGATATTTGATAAATAGATGATTGAAATCACGAGATCCTCTCCTAATTCACTCGCAACCAATATTAAGAACCAAGAATGAACAAACTTTGAAATAGAATTACAACTCAAAAACAAAATCCAAACGTCTCACAACCACAAAACACAATAACCTAAGCCAATTAAATTTAGTTCATGGCTTGGTGCAAAATAAACACAAGAAAGATAAAAAATGTCGACAGCCTCTCTCCTCTTCCTCTTTGCTTGTGACGGCTTGCCTTCTTTAAATAGGGGATGACTAGGTCAAATTATATTTTGAAAGTATGAGTTTAAATTGGCATTGAATGTAAAAGAGATACATCTCTTTTATTTATTTACTTTCCAAATATTTCTTCTAAACTTTTGGGAATTAATCTCCTTTGGATATCTTCATTGAATTTATAATCTTCTAGAATTTAATCCCTCAAAATCGGCAGCCACATCTTCTTTTCTTTAATTGCCGTGGCAATTGCTTTGGCAATTTCCTACTCACTTGGGCAATTTGATCCTGCACGCTCAAAACACACACTAGCAGCACATTTTTCTATGAAAATTAACCAATTTATGTAATCAAGCATGTCGGTGAAGAAAACAATGAAATTATGCATGAATGACTAAATATGCAACTAAAATGAGCCTAAGTCTAGCAATAATTAAGAGTAAAAAGGGTAAAAATATAGAACTTTTATACACTTAACACACCCTCAAACTCGAACTATTGCTTGTCCTCAAGCAATGCAAAACTAACAATTACCTGCCAAGACTTCGACCATCAAGAATTTTGCTTCGAATTTGACTTCAATCCTTAGATCCGTGGCACAAAGTATGATTGCTTTTCAATTCTTCGGATGGCACACACTTTACCCGGAATTAAACTATAATGCCCGTGACAATGTGTGTGGACTTGTGTACAAGTTGATTTTCAGGATTCCATGTGAACAATAGGCTTATTAGTTACCAGGGTATTTTTCTTTTACTAGAGCCAGTTTTGGGCATCTCTAGCAATTTTTTTTCTTTTCTTGTTTTCTTTTTCTACTAGAGCCAGTTTTGGGCACCTCTAGTTCACAAGCAATAAACCCAATTTTTAAGCAACCTAAGTTCACTAAGTCTCCTTTAATCAATCAAGTCACAATAGTGTGAATTTTTATTTAGCATCATAGTCAAATTCTAAGTGTTATCCATGCGCATCCTAAAATCAAAAGTTCTATCAATTAAGTGCAGTGATAAACTCATCATAGAATATCCAACAAGTATAGGCAAATTTAATCCAATCAAAGGTATGGCAAGTAATATATGCAATCTATATGCTATTACTAAAAATGAATGCAACTAAACATGAAACTAACTAGAAGCAACACCCCCCAAACTCAAGAGAAGCATTGTCCTCAATGCGTGCAAGTACGAAAAAAATTAAAATTAAAATGCAAATGAGTTAGTCGGAAAGGTCATCACCTTGGATGATGAGTTTCTTTCGGGCCGTATGCTTGATTCGCTTTGTTGTTCTAGGTGGTTGTGCACGTGCGGCTGGTGGTGCGTTTTGGGCTTTTACTTTCAGAACCTTATCGCTTTGTTCATCCTCTTGGTCAGTCTCTTCAATGATAGAAGCTTTGCGCTTCAACTTTGATGGCTCGACCGGTGGCGACTTTATCGGTTCAGGTATGTTCTTGTCTAAATCTTTGTCTTGTGCAGCAGTTGCTGTGGCATCATCAGTTGTCGGGGCAACTAGGTGGGCAGGAAACACAGAAAAAGACATGGTGTTGTCGGGGTACTTATCAAGGATCACTCGTGTGAAAGCTACATTATGATCTCTCATGTACCGCATGAATTGTATTTGCTGGGCCTCAATTCGCTCTATTTGGTCGGATAGTGGGTGAAGCATATCCAATATTCGATCCATGCTTGCCGACGCGGATGCACTTTCTCGGGAATCTGGAATTGCCGAGGCATGTTCTGCCGGTATTGCCGAGGCATGTTTAGTTGGAATTGCCGAGGCAATTTTGGTTGCCCGGGTAACTTTTACTGTTGAGGTTGTCTTTGGCTCTTCATGTTCTTTCGTCATTCCCTCACCCATAAACTTCAAGTATTGAGCTCGATTCCACCCGGTTTTGGAAGGAAAATTCTCGTCCGTCGGATCGCTTGGCACCTTCTCTTTCTCGCATAGTTGAGAGATTAAGCACAGAAAGAAAAGAGAACCTACATCTTTTTTACTACAAGCAAATATCTCGTCACATATAATTTGTCCAACATTAATAATTCACTTGTTCAAAATACAATGAATCAATAAAAGACGAGAATAAGAAACCGTGGTGTTGTGTGTGGTGGGCATTAAGCAAGATTTAACAAACTTATTCCATAGTTTAGCCTCAGGTTATAACATAAGGCGGTTTACCGTCCCTTTTAAGGCTCATTTGTTCCATTTGGCTCCTTCAATGGTGAGGTCTTGGAACACCTTTTCGACTTCTTCGGCCGTGATGTTATCCACAAAAGCTTTATGCTCATCTTTCTCTATGTATATCCCGTAGAAGGTGTTGATGATATCGGCATCAATAGGGATAGCCCTGCCATGAACATAGACATATGGATTGTTTGGGTTAGGAGAATGGGCATAAAATTCTCTTACCCATAAGACATTGCCGTCCTTTGGTTGATGGCAAAGGATTTGCCACTTGTGATGCTCAATAACGTTGAAGATGAACTCCTCGAAGACGAGATTCTTTTGGGAAACGTCATAAGCGAATACTTGCTCCTCCCATTCCTTGCGATTTGCAAACTTTGCTCGATATTTCTCCTCAATTTGTGTTGTTGTAAAGTGGAAGAATTGTGGTTCCTTGGATGAACTTGGGTGATCCATAAACTTGAGATTTTTGGCCATGGTGGTTGTGTTTGTGGTTGGAAGAAAACAAAGAAAACAAAAGAAAACTTGAGAGTTCAAAGAGTAGAAGAGAGAGTTGATGGAGTTGAAAGTTTGAATGTGAAGTTGGATATGGGAAGGGTGAGTTTCGGCTAATAGAAAGAAAAGAAAGTAGGAAAGAATGATGAAAATAAAAGATGGAAAGGGGATTGGTTGGGGTATGCGGCAAAGGGTATTGGGTGGTTATAGAGGGATATGTGGCTAGGGTAATAGAATGAGTGAAAATTAGGGTAAAAATTATTACTCACATAGGCCTTTGTAATCCCTTAAAATCAGCCCATTATTCCCTCTTTAAATGCAAACTTCCCTTTTTTAATCTAACTCTTCCTTGTCTTGAACTCTTTTCCTAAAATTCAAACACAAATAAAAAGATAAGCATTAATTAAAAAGATAAATATGGAAAATTAAAAGTAAACATCCTAAAACAAATATGAAAGATAAGATTTAAAATTTAAAGGACGAAATAAATAAAAAAAACCAAAAATAAAAAAATCCAAAATTAAAAACAAAACAAAATAAAAAAATACTAAAGGAGAGCATGATTATGCATCTCCTAGAGTAACCACTTCCTTGTCTTGCTCAACATGGGTGCCGACATAGTGCTTCAATCTTTGTCCGTTAACTTTGAATTCATGTCCGTCAATGGTGGACTTGATTATCACAACACCATGGGAGAATGGTTTTACTACTTCGAATGGCCTAGACCATTTTGATTTCATTTTTCCCAGAAAGAGTTTTAATTGAGAATTGAGGAGAAGAACTAATTGCCCAGGCAAAAATTGTCGCGGCAATAGCTTCATGTCATGCCAACGCTTCGTTTTCTCCTTGTAAATCCTTGCGTTGTCGTAGGCTATGGCACGAATTTCTTCGATCTCATTGAGGTCCAGTAATCGCTTTTGCCCTGCACTCTCCCAATCTATGTTAACGATTTTAATTGCCCAATAAGCTTTATGCTCGATCTCTACTAGTAAGTGGCAAGTCTTTCCATAAACAAGTCTGTAAGGTGACATGCCTAAAGGTGTCTTGAATGCTGTTCGATATGCCCATAGTGCTTCATCAATTCTTGTGGACCAATCCTTTCGAGAGGGATTAACAACTTTTTCAAGTATAACCTTCAATTCTCGATTGGAAATTTCGGCTTGCCCGCTTGTCTATAGATGATATGCCGAGGCAATTTTGTGTGTTACTCCAAATTTATCCAACATCTTGGCAATTAACCTATTGTCGAAGTGTGTGTCCTCATCGCTGATAATTGCCCTCGGTGTCCCGAATCGTGTGAATATGTATTTCTTCAAGAATTTATGCACTATCTTTGAATCGTTTCTAGGCACTGCAGCCGCTTCAACCCATTTAGAAACATAGTCAACGGAAAGTAAGATATAGAGATTACCGAAGGAGGATGGGAACGGTCTCATGAAATCAATACCCCACACGTCAAATAGCTCAACTTCAAGGATATTCTGCAGCGGCATCTCATGTCGCCTAGAAATATTGCCCGTTCGTTGACATCGATCACACTACTTGTAAAATTCTTAGGCATCTCTGTAAAGTGTAGGCCAATAAAAACCAGATTGTAGGACTTTGGCCGCGGTGCATGTTCCTGCAAAATGGCCTCCATAGGGTGAAGAGTGACATTGCCAAAGCATATTATCCTGTTCCTCCTCGGGAACACATCGTCTTATCACCTGATCTACATATTGTTTAAACAAAAGAGGCTCGTCCCAATAATAATGCTTAGCATCATGTCGGAACTGCTTCTTTCCTTAGTGAGTAAGATCATAAGGCAAAATAACACTAACCAAAAAATTGACTAAATCGGCATACCAGGGAGTTGCCGAGGCAACTAGTAATTGCTCATCCGGGAATGTGTCATGGATCTCCAAGGAGTCTGAATCTTCAATGTCTTTTTCCAACCTTGATAAGCGACGGCAACCTGGTTCTCTGTTCCTTTCCTATCGTTAATTTCGATGTCAAATTCATGTAAAAGTAAAATCCAATTAATTAAGCGAGGTTTGGCACCTTTGTTAACAAATAGGTACTTAATTGCCAAATGATCAGTTTGAACAATTACCTTAGTACCAATCAAGTAGGAAAGGAACTCATCGAATGCAAAGACTACCGCTAGTAATTCTTTCTCTGTGGTGGTGTAATTTGATTGTGCGTCATTTAGAGTTTTACTAGCGTAGTAAATTACATGAAAAATATTACCTTTGCGCTGCCCTAAAACAACCCATACCGCATAATCAATTGCGTCGCACATAAGTTCGAAAAGGTAAGGTCCAATCGGGTGGTACCACAATAGGTGCCGAAGCAAGTTACATTTTCAGGGCTTCAAATGCCGTGGCACAAGATTCATCAAAGTTGAAAGCCTTATCCTGTTCAAGCAAATTACACAAGGGTTTAGAAATTTTAGAAAAATTATGAATAAACCTTCTGTAAAAACCTACATGTCCGAGGAAACTTTGGATTCCTTTGACTGAAGTTGGTGGTGGCAATTTTTTGATCACGTCCACTTTAGCTCTATCCACTTCGATTCCTTTGGACGAGATTTTATGGCCGAGCACAATACCTTTGTCCACCATAAAATGCCACTTCTCCCAATTTAGCACTAGATCGGATTCCTCACATCGTGACATTATCTTCTCCAAATTACCGAGGCAATTGTCGAAACTATCCCCAAAAACTGAAAAATCATCCATGAATATTTCGAGGAAGTCCTCCACCATGTTGGAGAAAATTGCCATCATGCATCTTTGAAAGGTTGCCAGGGCATTGCATAAGCCGAATGGCATCCTTCGTAACGCATAAGTACCATATGGGCATGTAAAAGTGGTCTTTTCCTAATCATCTGGTGCTATGGCAATTTGGTTATAACCTCAGTAACCATCAAGGAAACAATAAAAAGATTTCCCTGCAAGACGGTCAAGCATTTGGTCAATAAAAGGTAAAAGGAAGTGATGTTTTCTAGTAGCTTTATTCAACTTTCGATAGTCCATACAAACCCTCCAACTGGTCACAGTCCTAGTTGGGATGAGTTCGTTGCTTTCGTTACTTACCACTGTTATACCTCTCTTTTTTGGTACATGATAAGTGTTCAAAAATACTATTTTTCTTACCCTTTTTACTCATATTATTGTTAGACTTAGGCTCATATTAGTTACATAATTAGTCATACATGCATTAATCCATGTTTCCTTCCATCGTTGAGCTTGATTGCATAACTTGGTTGTTTTTGTGGGAAAAGATGTTGCTTTGGTGTGTTTTGTGTGTATGTGCAGGATCACTTGCCAAAGCAAGGCTAGAGCTAATTGCCAGGGCAATGCATGAAGGAGATGCCGAGCTAGTTGCCAAGGCAATGCATGAAGGAGATGCCGAGCCAGTTGCCAGGGCAATTGTCGACAAAGAATAAGGTGATATGGTAGTCGAAATTGATGACTAGACAATCCCAAGATGACGTGGAGCAAAGCTAAATCCCAAAGGAGTTTGGTTTTCATGAAAAGGTTAAAGAAGAATTAAATTCCAAGAAGATAGGAGAAGTTCTAGAAGGAATATAATTATAATAAAGAATTATATTCTTTAAAGATAATTTAATTCCAACTTAACTTCCTCCTCAAAGAAGGACTTTAACCTAGCCCTATAAATTAGAGGCCATGCCGTCAACTCCAAAGGGAGAGAGAGGAGAGAATTTTTGACAAGCATCAAGGGCAAAGAGATTTTGACAAGCTTCATCCATCCTTCATCTTTTTCTTTCTTGTTCAATTAGGTTCATGCTAGGGATTCTTATCTTGTGTTTCTTTGGAACCTAGCCATGAACTAAATCTATATGGCTAAGGTTATTGTGTCTTGTGGTTGTGAGAAACTATTGGATTTTGTTTAGGTAATAAGAGTTTGCACTTTTCTATTCAAGGTTTATTCATTCTTGGTTCTTATTCTTGTTTGCGAGTGAATTGGGAGAGGATCTCGTAATTTCATCTATTTATCTAATATCGGGATAGTTAGATTCAAGAAACAAATGAATATGATCTTTATTCAATCTATTGATGGTGAAGATTAATCCGGCTTAGGAATAAGTTAAGGATTTCAACGGCTAAGAGGAGCGCAAGATTGGTTGTTGTTCACCCTTGATTCACGCAGGGATGTATTATCAAGGCATGCACAAGTAGCTAGAGTTTCGACTTAGGGATAAGAAGAAACCATTGAAGAACGCTCTGCCGAACCTTGAAGGTTGCTGCCCAGATGCCCAAGTAGTTGCCCAACTAGTCGCCCTGGCAACCATCGATTAGTTGCCAAGGCAACCCCGTTGTGCAAGTTGCCATGGCAACTGAGTTGCCCTTCCACTCTTTTACCAAGACGATCCAATCGGCTATCACACCTCAACTCACGATAACCTGGCCTATCTCTCTCACTTGATCTCATCTATTCTTTTACTTTATTGCTTTCTAGTTTAGTTATTAGTTTAAACTCCTATAATCTTCTACTTGTGTTTTATTTTACTTTTTACAGTGCAAGAGATTAGATTCTTGAAGTGGCACCAATCCCTGTGGAGACGATATCTTTTATACTATAACTTGCGACGTGTATACTTGCACAATTGCGTAGCACTTATTATGCGCAACAAGTTTTTGGCACCGTCGCCGGGGATTGGCAATAGCGACTTTGTTTTTATTTTCTTGCACTTTCTTTTTATTTTTCTTGTTTAAGATTCAAAAGGCTAACAAACTTTGGTTTTGCATTGGTATATGACCAGGGCAAAACCTATTATACCAGAATATCCCTTTGATCCAGAAATCGAATGAACCTTACAAAGACTTAGACGAAGGTTAAGAGTAGCAATGGCTAATCAAGATGGCAATATGAATCAAGATGTTCCAGCAGGAGGATGAGTGATTCTTGTACGAAATAGAACTATCTGAGACTCTCTTGAAGAAGATCTTGATGGACTTAACCCAGGAGTTGTCGCACCTGAAATTGAAGCCGACCACTTTGAGTTGAAACCGGTGATGTTTAATATGATCAACACAATTGGTCAATTTGGCGGTTCAACAACTGAAGATGCACGACAACATCTTAAATCTTTCCTCGAGATTTGCAACTCGTTCAAAATACACAGAGTCACCCCCGATGTTTTACGATTAAGATTATTCCTTTATTCACTGAGGGATAGGGCGAAAGCATGGTTGAATAGCATTCCTGCCGGATCAATAGGAACTTGGACCGATCTTTGTCGTGATTTTCTTGCTCGGTTTAATCCTACAAATTTGACTGATAAGCTTCGTAACGACATTACTTCTTTTCGGTAGGCAGATGATGAATCCATGTACGAGGCTTGGGAGCGATATAGAGAACTTGTACACAAATGCCCCTACACGGATTCCCAGTTTGGACACAAGTAACAATGTTCTACAAAGCCATGAATACACCAACAAGGATGATGCTAGATGCCTCGGCAAATGGCATACTCCTAGATATGTCGTCGGAGGAAGCAATGCAAATTCTAAACAGGCTGGCCAAGAATGATTATCAATTCCCCTCTATTAGAAGAGGAGGAGTTAGACGCCAAGCCAAAATACATGAACTAGGATCATCAGACTCAATTTCGACACAATTGCCCACTTTAACCAAGATGGTCCAGAACATGCAGAAACCAAACAACACACATGAGGTCAAGGTAATGGATTCTTTTTGTGAGTTATGTGGTGGTAACCATGATTCTTCTGAATGTATGCAGAATCCGGAATCCAGCTTCTATGTGGGGAATTACAACCGGAACAACAATGTGATGTCCAATACATACAATTCAGTTTGGAAGAAGCACCCGAATTTTTCATGGAGTAATCCCAACAATGCTCTAAACCAGAACAATCAGAATGCACAAGCATCGGGATTCCAGTAGAATATGCCACGACAACAGTTGCCGCAGCAACAACCGATAACATCTAGTTCTTTGGAAAATTCTCTAAATGCTTTTATGATGAAAACTGAATCTTATATGGTTGAGAATAGTAACTTCATAAAAAGAACTAATGCTTTTATTAATAGGACAGAGATGAGATTGCAAAACCAAGAGGCGGCAATCAAATCATTGGAAAATCAAGTCGGACAATTTGCTCAAAACCTGAATACTAGACCAGAAGGAGGTTTACCTAGCGATACTGAAGTCGCAAGAGGAATTGGCCATGAGCAATGTAAGGCGATCACCACTAGAAGTGGCCAACAACTTAAAGAGGCTCAAGCCCGCTCATCAAACAAATCTCCACAAAAAGATCAAGACGAACCTAGCGGCAAAGCCTCAGATGTTGAACCAGGAATTGCCGCGGCAACCGGCAATAAGCATGCCTCGACAACCGACGATAAGGATGCCTCGGCAACCCTAGTTGATAATGCCTCGGCAACCCTAGTTGATAATGCCTCGGCAACTCCAATGGTCCCGACAATGCAGTTCCAAACCAATGAAAGGATCGAAGATATCCGACTTCCACCACCATTCCCACAAAGGTTGAAGCGACAAAAGCAAGAATATCAATTCAAGATGTTTCTTGATATCCTAAAGCAAGTCCACATCAACTTGCCATTGGTGGAAGCAATTGAACAAATGCCGAACTATGCCAAGTTTCTTAAAGATATTGTGTCCGAGAGAACAAGGCTAGAAGAGTTTGAAACAGTTGCCGCAACAGAGGGATGCATGGCCATGTTGCACAATCGTATGCCACCCATGTTGAAGGATCCCGGAAGTTTCACAATACCCTGTTCCATTGGAAACCACTATGTCCGAAAAGCATTATGCGACCTTGGGGCTAGCATAAACTTGATTCCTAAATCGGTTTTCCAGAAACTAGGAATCGGGAAGGCAAGACCTACAACAGTTATGCTACAGCTAGTCGACAGATCCTATGTGCATCCAGAGGGAAAAATCGAAGACATACTGGTAAAAGTTGATAAGTTTATTTTTCCCACTGACTTTATTGTTTTGGATTGTGAAGCAGATGAGCATGCACCTATCATTCTCGGGAAACCATTCCTAGCAACAGGGAGAACCTTGATCGATGTTGAAAAGGGAGAACTCACAATGAGGGTGAATGACCAACAAGTTAAACTAAATGTGTTCCAAACACTAAGGCATGCTGATGATCCAGAAGAATGCCAACTTCTTCATGCCACGACAAAGTTTAACTTTGACGAGGAATTTAGTTGCCTCGGCAACTACATTGCCGATCAAGAGGAACCTGAGGAGTATGAAGAACCGGTTGATGAAGAACAACAAGAAGAGGCAAATTGGCTAGTCAATCAACCAGGCACATACTTTGAACCACTGGATTACTCAGGTAAGGAAGGTAAGCTCGAAAAGCCCTCTATTGAACAACCACCGATTCTTGAGTTGAAACAGTTGCCAGAGCAACTAAAATATGCCTACTTAGGAACCAATAATACATAGCCTGTAATTATTTCTTCTAAGTTACAGCCTGAGCAGGAAAAGAAGCTGATCAAAATGTTGATGCTACACAAGAAGGCAATAGGATAGACAATTGCCGACTTGAAGGGAATTAGCCCGGCAATGTGCATGCACAAGATTTTGTTGGAAGATGATCACAAACCTTCAATTGAGGCCCAGAGGAGACTGAATCATGCCATGAAAGGGGTTGTAACGAAAGAAATCATCAAGTGGCTTGACGCTGGCATTATATACCCTATATCTGATAGTACATGGGTAAGTCTGGTACAATGTGTACCGAAAAGGGGAGGTATAACAGTGGTAAGTAATGGAAACAATGAACTCATTCCAACCAGGACTGTGACTGGTTGGAGGGTTTGTATGGATTATCGAAAGCTAAACAAAGCCACTAGGAAAGATCACTTCCCATTACCCTTTATTGATCAAATGCTTGACCGTCTTGCAGGTAAACCCTTTTATTGTTTTCTTGATGGTTATTCAGGTTACAGTCAAATTTCTATAGCACTAGAAGATCAAGAAAAGACAACCTTCACATGCCCATATGGTACTTATGCTTTTCGAAGGATACCGTTCGAATTGTGTAACGCCCCAAAAACCTTCCAAAGATGCATGATGGCACTCTTTTCAGACATGGTCGAAGACTTCCTTGAGATCTTCATGGATGATTTTTCTGTTTTTGGTAATGACTTCAACAGCTGCCTCGGTAATTTAGAGAAGGTGTTGGCAAGATGTGAAGAAACTAATTTAGTCCTCAATTGGGAGAACTTCCATTTTATGGTAGATGAAGGAATAGTGCTCGGCCACAAGATTTCATCCAAGGGAATTGAAGTAGACAAAGCCAAAGTGGACGTGATCGAGAGATTACTCCCACCAAGTTCGGTTAAAGGAATTCAAAACTTTCTTGGACATGCAGGTTTTTACAAGAGGTTCATTCATAATTTTTCTAAAATCACTAAACCCTTGTGCAATTTTCTTGAACAGGATAAAGTCTTCGATTTTGATGATTCTTGCACCCAAGCATTCGAAACCCTAAAGGAAAAGCTTGCAACGACACCCATTGTCGTTCCACCAGATTGGACGCTACCTTTTGAGCTCATGTGTGATGCAAGTGATTTCGCGGTAGGAGCAGTCCTAGGCCAACGCACAGGTAAGACCTTCCATGTGATATACTATGCTAGTAAAACTCTTAATAGTGCTCAAGTGAATTACACAACAACGGAGAAAGAGTTACTAGCTATAGTTTTCGCATTTGACAAGTTCCGATCCTATTTGATTGGTACAAAGGTAATTGTTCATACGGACCATTCGACAATCAAATATCTATTTGCTAAAAAGGATGCCAAACCTCATTTGATTCGTTGGATATTACTTTTACAAGAATTTGATATTGAAATTAAGGACAGAAAAGGAACAGAAAATCAAGTGGCCGATCGCTTATCACGTTTAGAATGCAATGGGAGGAGGATGCAGATCTAGAGATATACGATGCATTCCCGGATGAGCAACTTTAGTTGCCTCGGCAACTATGGATGCGCATGCCTCGACAACCCTCGAAGCTTCGGCAGCCCTTGACGCGCACGCCTCGGTAATTTTGTGAGCAGTCGCCACAGCAGCACATGCCTTGGGAATACCCTGGTACGCAGATTTAGTTAATTTCCTTGTTTGTGGAATTTTACCTTATGAACTTACTCACCAAGGGAAGAAGCGATTCCGCCATGATGCTAAGCATTACTTTTGGGACGAGCCTCTTTTGTTTAAACAATGTGCAGATCAGGTTATACGCTGATGTGTCCCTGAAGGAGAGCAACAGAATGTACTCCAGCAATGCCATTCTTCACCCTATGGAGGACATTTTGGAGGAACTCGTACCGCGACCAAAGTTTGCAATCTAGTTTGTATTGGCCAACATTGTACAAAGATTCTCAAGACTTTTACAAGCAATGTGATCGTTGCCAGAGGACAGGCAATATCTCTAGACGACATGAGATGCCGCTCCAAAACAGCATTGAGGTGGAATTGTTCGATGTATGGGGGATCGATTTTATGGGACCTTTCCCATTTTCATTCGGAAACCTCTACATTCTACTTGCCGTCGACTACGTGTCTAAATGGGTTGAGGCAGCTACAGTTCCCAACAACGATTCCAAGATCGTGCAACGATTCTTGCAGAAAAACATATTTACACGGTTTGGGATGCTGAGAGCAATTATCAGTGACGAAGGAAAGCATTTTGACAACAGACTTATTGCCAAGATGTTGCAACGCTTCAGCGTATCACACAAGATTGCCACGGCATATCACCCACAAACCAACAGGCAAGCAGAAATTTCCAACCTAGAATTGAAGGGTATACTCGAGAAAGTTGTAAATCACTCTAGGAAGGATTGGTCATTAAGGCTAGATGACGCACTTTGGGCATATCGCACTGCATTCAAAACACCCTTAGGTATGTCCCCCTTCCGACTTGTCTATGGCAAAACATGCCATCTACCGGTGGAAATCGAACACAAGGCATATTGGGCAATCAAGACCATGAATATGGATTGGAAAAGTGCCAGACAAAAGCGTTTGTTGGACCTCAACGAGATAGAAGAATTCCGTGCACTCGTCTATAACAATGCACGAATCTACAAGGAGAAAACAAAGCAATGGCATGACAAGAAACTATTGCTGCGGCAATTCACGGCAGGGCAACTAGTTCTCTTATTCAATTCTATGCTAAAACGTTTCCCAAGAAAGCTGAAATCAAGATGGTCGGGACTATTCGAAGTTGTCAAACCATTCTCCCATGGTGTCGTGATAATCAAGTCCATCACTGACAAACATGAATTCAAAGTTAATGGACAAAGATTAAAGCACTACAATGGTGCCCATGTGGAACGTAACAAAGAAGTGGTCACCTTAGGAGATGCATGAGCATGATCTCCCTTCGATATTTTTTTATTTTTATTTTTTCATTTTTATTTTCGATTACTTTTTTTAGTTTTTTTAGTTTTTTTTCGAACTAATTATTTTTTTCTGATTATTATTATATTTTTAGGATAAATTTTTTTTATCTTTTTAAGTTTAAGAATCCCTTTACTCATCTTTATTTATTTTCTTTTATTAGTTTATCTTTAATTTTAATCCTTATTTGATTTGTCTTTGAATTGTAGGAAAAAAGTTCAAGATAAAGAGGAATTTTGATCCAAGAAGGAAAACATCTTCAACAAGGAAATTAATGGGCTGAATCTAAGGCTTATATAAAGCCTCCAACTTACCCTAAATAAACCCCTTAGCCGTCACCCTTCCCCTAAACCAAAACCCTTTTTTTCTTCTTTCCAAAATTAATCCCACCCACCATATTTACTACCTATCTTTTCTATATAACCCATCATCCTTAACTTCCAAGAAACATATTCCTACTTTTCATCTTGCAACTCTTTAGTTTCTTTTAGTTTCTTTTCTTTGTTTTTACAAAACTCACAATCAAGATCATCCATGGCATCAAAAATTAAATTTTTAGTTCATCCAAGTTCCTCCAAAGAACCAAGATACAAGAAGTTTGCTACACCGGTGGTTCAAGAAATATTTCACTCCAAGTTTGAAAGCCGGAAGATTTACGAAGAACAAGGCTTTGAATACTCCAACTCTCATCAAGATTTCGACCTTGAACCATTCATCTTCGAGAGGATTGCACATCAAAAGTGGCAAATCTTTTACCATCAATCGGAACCGGGTAACATCTCATGGGTAAGAGAATTCTATGCTCACTCACCTAACCCGGATAATCCTTATGTTTTTGTTCGTGACAATGCCATACTCATAAGCCCCGAAAATGTCAACACCTTTTACAGGCTCTACATTGAGAAGGACGAGCATCAAGCCTTTGTTGATCAAATCACGCCCAAGCAACTCGACAAGGTGCTTCAAGAACTCACTCTACCGGGAACTCATTGGAATGACAGTAAATACAAGGGCACGGTAAATCGCCTTCGGCTTAAACCCGAGGCAAAACTTTGGAATAAGTTTGTTAAAACTTCTTTAATTACCACAACGCAAAATACTACCGTTGATATACCACGTCTTTTGCTCATACATTCTATTTTGCATAATCGCATCATTAACATTGGAAAAATTATTTGTGATGAGATTTTTGTATGTAGCTCAAAAGATAAGGGTTCTCTTTTCTTCGCTTACTTAATTTTAATCTTTGCAAGGAGATGCATGTCCCAAGTGAGTCCACCGATGAAAAGGCCCTACCAAAGTCTGGTTGGAATCAAGCACAAATCCGAAAGCTAATGGGAGAGGCACCGGAAAAATCCTCAAGGCCTCCAATTGCCGCAACAACTCCTGCCGCCCCGGCAATCCCTAATGCCCAAGCACCTAACGCCCGGGTAACTCGACCATCAACCCCAGGACACTTTGAAGCACTCTTGCAACCATTGGCGAGCCACCTAAGGCAAATTGAAGACTGAAAACCAATGTTCATGCGGTACATGAAGGAGCACAACAATGCAATCACTCAAGTCATCCTAGAAAAGTACCCAGACAGTCGCGTGCTGTTCCCAATCTTTCCGGCCGAGATCCTTGCCACGACAACCAATGAAGTAGTCACCACGGCAACCGCAACAGATGATGCCGCGGAAACCTACACCGTGCCTGCCCAAGCAGATGCCACGGTAACCAACCCTGAAGATGCCACGGCAACCAAAGCTAAAGACGTCCTGGCAACCACTACAAAAGCCAAAGGTAAAACACCTATACCCGAATCAACTCGTACGGAATCATTGTCTAATTTTTTAGATTCGGACGAGTCCCCCATTACACCAAAAAGACCGCACCAATTGAATCCTCCAAGCGAAAAGCCAATGACATTGATGAAAAGGGCGTTGAGGACAACCCCGTACGAGGATCGATTCCACCATCGGCAACAAGGAAACAACCATCGCGTTCAAGCAAGAGAATCAAGACACCGACCAAAAGGAAACTAATCATCCACAATGACGAACTCTCAGAGTAAGTCCTCGTTTGCATTTTACTTTTCTTTATTTTTATTTATCTTTAATGCATGCATTGAGGACAATGCCTCACTCGATTCTGGGGGGGATTGTTATTAGTAGTTACCATGTTTAGTTGCATTCATCTTAAGTATTGCATTTAGGATACATAAATTGCTTGCCATGCCTTTAGTTGGAACAAGAATTGCCTAGATTTGATGAATATCCGGTGATGACTTTGCCAATGCACTTAATTGATAGAATTTTCATTCTAGGATAACCATGGAAAAACTTAGAATTTTACTATGATGCTAAATTTGATGAAACACTGTTGTGGTTTGATTGATTTAAGGAATTCTAGTGAACTTAGGTTGATAATTAAACAAATTGGGAGATTAGAATAAAAATTGGATGAATGCTAGAGGTGCCTGAAATTGGCTCTAGCATGTGCTAAAAAAATTGATCGCTAGAGGTGCCCGAAACCGGCTCTAGTATGTGCTAAAAATTAATCGCTAAAGGTGCCCAAAACCGGCTCTAGTCAAATAAATTAATTAAGGAAACTAAAAACAAAAGACTAGAGGTGCCCGAAACCGGCTCTAGTTAAAACATGTTAAAAAGAACCCAATAAAGTAATTTGAAAACCTCTTGTTTGCATCGAATCCAAAAAATCAACTTGCACACAACTCCGCACACACTTACAAGCATTATAGTTTGATTCCGAGTAACTCCTAAGTTTCCCAAAAAATGAAAAGCCAATCATACTTTGTGCCCCGGTTCTGAGAATTGAAATCAAGGTCAAAGCTAAGTTTGTGAAATTTGAAGTCTTGGCAGGTAATTATTAGTTTGCATTGCTTGAGGACAAGCAATAGTTTGAGTTTGGGGGTGTGATAAGTGTTCAAAAGTACTATTTTTCTTACCCTTTTTACTCATATTATTGTTAGACTTAGGCTCATATTAGTTACATAATTAGTCATTCATGCATTAATCCATGTTTCCTTCCATCGTTGAGCTTGATTGTATAACTTGGTTGTTTTTGTGGGAAAAGATGCTGCTTTGGTGTATTTTGTGTGTATGTGCAGGATCACTTGCCAAAGCAAGGCTAGAGCTAGTTGCCAGGGCAATGCATGAAGGAGATGCCAAGCTAGTTGCCAGGGCAATAGATAAAGGAGACGCAGAGCCAGTTGCCAGGGCAATTGTCGACAAAGAATAAGGTGATATGGTAGTCAAAATTGATGACTAGACAAGCCCAAGATGACATGGAGCAAAGCTAAATCCCAAAGGAGTTTGATTTCCATGAAGAGGTTAAAGAAGAATTAAATTCCAAGAAGATAGGAGAAGTTCTAGAAGGAATATAATTATAATAAAGAATTATATTCTTTAAAGATAATTTAATTCTAACTTAACTTCCTCCTCAAAGAAAGACTTTGACCTAGCCCTATAAATTAGAGGCCATACCGTCAACTCTAAAGGGAGAGAGATGAGAGAATTTTCGACAAGCATCAAGGGCAAGGAGATTTCGACAAGCTTCATCCATCCTTCATCTTTTTCTTTCTTGTTCAATTAGGTTCATGTTAGGGATTCTTTATCTTGTGTTTCTTTGGAACCTAGCCATGAACTAAATCTATTTGGCTAAGGTTATTGTGTCTTGTGGTTGTGACAAACTATTGGATTTTGATTAGGTAATAAGAGTTTGCACTTTTCTATTCAAGGTTTATTCATTCTTGGTTCTTATTCTTGTTTGCGAGTGAATTGGGAGAGGATCTCGTAACTTCATCTATTTATCTAATATCGGGAGAGTTAGATTCAAGAAATGAATGACTATGATCTTTATTCAATCTATTGATGGTGAAGATTAATCCGGCTTAGGAATAAGTTAAGGATTTCAACGGCTAAGAGGAGCGCAAGATTGGTTGTTGTTCACCATTGATTCACGCAGGGATGTATTATCAAGGCATGCACAAGTAGCTAGAGTTCCGACATAAGGATAAGAAGAAACCATTGAAGAATGCTCTGTCGAACCTTGAAGGTTGCTGCCCAGACGCCTAAGTAGTTGCCCAACTAGTCGTCTAGGCAACCACATATTATTTGCCAAGGCAACCCCATTATGCAAGTTGCCACGGCAACTGAGTTGCCCTTGCACTCTTTTACCAAGACGATCCAATCGGCTATCACACCTCAACTCACGATAACTTGGCCTATCTCTCTCACTTGATCTCATCTATTCTTTTACTTTATTGCTTTCTAGTTTAGTTATTAGTTTAAACTCCTATAATCTTCTACTTGCGTTTTCTTTTACTTTTTACAGTGCAAGAGATTAGATTCTTGAAGTGGCACCAATCCCTGTGGAGACGATATCTTTTATACTATAACTTGCGATGTGTATACTTGCACAATTGCGTAGCACTTATTACGCGCAACAGTACACATTGTACCAGACTTACCCATGTACTGTCGGAGATAGGATATATGATACCAGCATCAAACCACTTGATGATTTCTTTCCCCACGACCTCCTTCAAGCAGGGTTAAGTCTCCTTTGTGCCTCAATTATCGGTTTATGATCATCCTCTAAAAGGATTTTGTGCATACATACCGCCGGTCTAATTCCCTTCAAGTCGACAATTGTCCATCCGATTGCCTTCTTGTGCAGATTTAACATATCGATCAGTTTCATTTCATGTTCAGACTGCAACTTAGAAGAAATTATCACGGGCAAAGTGTTATCGTTTCACAAATAAGCATATTTTAATTGCCCTGGCAATGGTTTCAATTCAGGTGTCGGTGGTTGCTCAATAGAAGGTTTTTCAAGTTTACCTTCCTTACCTGAGTAATCCAATGGTTCAAAATACTTACCTGGGCGACTCCCTATCCAGTTTGCTTCATCAAGCTCCTCGTCGATCAGTTCCTCAGGGTTTTCTGGTTCGGCACTGTAATTGCCGAGGCAATTCTCTTCTACATCAAAATTGAATTCGGTAGTGGCATGAATGGCTTGGCATTCTTCCGGTTCATCAGCATGCTTAAGAGTTTGGAAGACATTGAGTTTGACTTGTTGGTCATTCACCCTCATTGTGAGCTCTCCTTTCTCTACATCGATCAAGGTTCTTCCCGTTGCTAAGAATAGTCTCCCAAGTATGATGAGCGCGGACTCATCTGCTTCACAATCCAAAACAATGAAATCAATGGGAAAAATAAATTTATCAACTTTTACCAAAATATCTTCAATTTTTCCCTCTGGATGCATATAGGATCTGTCTGCAAGTTGAAGCATCACTGTTGTTGGCCTTGACTTCCTTATTCCCAATCTTTGGAAAACATATTTCGGCATGAGGTTTATGCTTGCTCCAAGATCGCACAAAGTCTTTCCGACATAATGATTTCCAATAACACATGGTATTGTGAAACTACCAGGATCTTTAAGTTTAGGTGGCATGAGGTTGTGTAGCACTGCCATGCATCCTTTTGTCACTGCCACTGTTTCAAACTCACCTAGCCTTGTTCGCTTAGAGACAATGTCTTTAAGGAACTTGGCGTAGTTCGGCATTTGCTCTATCGCTTCTACCAACGACAAATTGATGTGAACTTGCTTCAAGATGTCAAGGAATTTCTTGAATTGATATTCTTGCTGCAGTCGTTTCAACCTTTGTGGGAATAGAGGTGGAATTCGGATCTCCTCTTCCTTCTTTTATGGTTTCGAATTTTTATCTTTAATTGCCCTGGCTCAAGAATTGCCAGGGAAATTTGAGCTGTCTTACCATCAAGAATTAATGGGGCAATTGGAGCTGCCTGGACATCATGAATTACCGGGGCAATTGGAACTGCATTGCCGCTGGGAATTGTCGGAGCAATTGTCGATTCATCAATTTTAGTGTCTTTTTGCATAGGAGATCGTTCTGCTGGTTGAGTGTTCTCCTTTGGATTCAAGTTTTAAGCGAATTGCCCTACTTGTGTCTCCAATGATTTCAAGGCTGCCTCTTGATTTTGCAATCTCATCTCAGTCCTGTTAATGAAAGTGTTAGTCATTTTCATGAAACTATTATTTTAAACTATATAAGGTTCAGTTTTTAACATAAAATCATTGAGAGAATTTTCTGAAGAACTAGATTGTGTCGATTGTTGCTGCGGCATCTGTTGCCGCGGCATCTGTTGTCGTAGCATGTTCTGGTAGAATCTCGATGCTTGTCCATTCTTACTATTCTGATTGAGGGGGTTGTTCGGATTGCTCCATGAGAAGTTCCGATGCTTCCTCCAGGCTGGATTGTAAGTGTTGGATGTCACATTATTGTTCCAGTTGTAGTTTCCAACATAAAAACTTGATTCCGGGTTCTGTAAACACTCAAAAGAATCATGGTTACCATTACATAAATCACAAATTGAATCTACTACCTTGATCTCCTGTGTGTTGCTCGGTCGCTGCATATTCTTAACCAAATTGGTTAGTGCGGCCAATTGTTCAGAAATTGATCCCGATGAATCAAACTCATTTATCGTGGTGTTTCGTCGGACTATTCCCCTTCGGGTAGTTAGGAATTGATATTCGTTCTTGGCAAGATGGTTTAGAATCTCTATTTCCTCCCAGGTGACTTGTCAAGTAGTATGCCATTTGTCGAGGCATCTAGCATCATCCTTTTCGGCGTATTCACTGAGTTGTAGAACATCATCACTTATGTCCATAATGGAAATCCGTGAATGGGACATTTGTGTAAAAGCTCTCTGTATCGCTCCCACGCCTCGTACATGGACTCATCGTCTACTTGCCGAAAAGAAGTAATATCATTACGCAATTTATCGGTCATATTTGTAGAACTAAATCTAGCAATGAAATCACGATATAAATTCATCCAAGATCCTATAGATCCGAATGGAATACTATTCAACCATGTTTTTGGCCTATATTTTAGTGAATAGGGAAATAATTTCAGCCTTAGGACATCCTAATGGACTCCTTGTAGTTTGAATGAATTGCAAATCTCAACGAATGATTTGAGATGTTGTCTGGCATCTTCAGTGGTCGATCCTCCAAATTGTCCAATTGTGTTGATCATGTTGAACATCACAGGTTTCAATTCGAAGTGGGCAGCTTCTATTTCAGGTGTGATAACTCATAGATTAAGACCGTTTAGATCCTCCTCTAGGTAGTCTCAGGTTGGTCTATTCTTGCCATGCATTGGTTGTTCGATTTGAGCTCCTCCTCCTATTGCCACATTATTTTGATTGCCATCTGGGATAATAGGATATGCCATTACTGCTCTTTGCTCACGTCTTCTTCTATGAAGAACTCGTTCTATTTCGGGTTCAAACAGATATTCTGGTGATCTTGGTCTCGCCCTGGTCATACACAGATGCAAAACCAAAATTGTAAGTCCCTTGAAACCAAAAAGTAAACAAAACAAAAAAAAAGAAATAAAGGTGCAAGAATTTAAAAACAAAGTCCCTATTGCCAATCCCCGGCAACAGTGCCAAAAACTTGTTGCGTGTTTTGAGTGCTTCGCAATTGGTGCAAGTGTACACGTCGCAAGTTATAGTATAGAATAGATATCGTCTCCATAGGGATTGGTGCTACTTCAGGAATCTAACTTCTTACAGTGTAAAAGTAAAAACACAATTGATAATAGGGGTTGATTTTGACGAGTAAATTAAAAGAAACAAGTAAATTAAGAAGAGATGTAATCAAATAAGAGAGAGTAGGCCGGGTTATCGTGAGCCGTGGGGTGATGATTGAAACGACCGTCGTGGTGATTGAGTAGCAGCTGGATTGCTAGGGCAATTTTGTTTCGATTGCCTAGTCAATTGCCAGGGCAATTTGGTTGCAATTACCTGGTTGATTTCCAGGGCATTTCTGCCGTGTTGCCTAGACGGTTTCCAGGGCAATTCCCCCTGCGTTTTCTGATCGGATTGCCTGGTCAATGCTCCCACAATTGCATGGGCAATTAAGAATGGGTTGATTTCCTGGGCAATTGAGCATCCAATTCCAAAGTTCGGCAAAGCGTTCTTCAATGATTCCTTGTTATCCCTAATGCGAAATACTGTTAATTGCACACGTCTTGATAATACATCCCTGCGTGAACCAAAGGTGAACAACAACGAATCTTGCGCTCTTCTTAGCCGTTGAAATTCGTAACTTATCCCTAAGCGGAATTAGTCTTCACCAACTTTCGTTTGTAGGAAAACCATGTTCATTCGTTTCTTGAATCTAACTCTCCCGATATTAGATAAATAGATGATTGAAATCACGAGATCCTCTCCCGATTCACTCGCAACCAATATTAAGAACCAAGAATGAACAAACTTTGAAATTGAATTGCAACTCAAAAACTTAAACAAAATCCAAACGTCTCACAACCACAAAAACACAATAACCCAAGCCAATTAAATTTAGTTCATGGCCTGGTGCAAAATAAACACAAGAAAGATAAAAAAATGTTGACAACCTATCTCCTCTTCCCCTTTTCTTGTGACGGCTTGCCTTCTTTAAATAGGGGATGGCTAGGTCAAATTATATTTGGAAAGTATGAGTTTAAATTGGCATTGAATGTAAAAGAGATATATCTATTTTATTTATTTACTTTCCAAATATTTCTTCTAAACTTTTGGGAATTAATCTCCTTTGGATATCTTCATTGAATTTCAAATCTTCTAGAATTTAATCCCTCAAAATCGGCAGCCACATATTCTTGTCCTTAATTGATGTGGCAATTGCTTCGGCAATATTCTACTCACTTGGGCAATTTGATCCTGCACACACAAAACACACACTAGCAGCACCTTTTTCTATGAAAATTAACCAATTTATGTAATCAAGCATGTTGGTGAAGGAAACAATGAAATTATGCATGAATGACTAAATATGCAACTAAAATGAGCCTAAGTCTAGCAATAATTAAGAGTAAAAAGGGTAAAAAAAATATAGAACTTTTATACACTTCAGAGAAAAAATGCAGATGATGCCAGAACTGATGCTAGATAGTATACCGATGCCAGCACCAATGCCAAAACAGATGTCAGAATTGATGCCAAACAGACTGATGCCAGTACTACCTCGGTAAAGCCAACAGCACCAGTATATGTTTATCCGCCACCACCATTTCCAGCGAGACTTCAAAAGCATAAGTAAGACCAGCAATTCAAGCATTTCTTAGAGGTTCTTAAGCAATTGCAAATCAACATTCCATTGGTAGAAGCCCTTGAGTAGATGCTCAAATATGTTAAACTCATGAAGGACATCCTATCCAAGAAGAGGAAGTTGGGAGACTTTGAAACTGTTGCTTTGACCGAAGGATGCAGTGCCATAATCCTAAACTGATTGCCACCAAAGCTGAAAGATCCGAGAAGTTTAACTATTCCTTGCACCATTGGCAACAAATTCATGGGTAAGACACTATTTGACTTAGGAGCCAGCATCAACTTGATGCCAATGTTAGTTTTCATGAAGCTTGGCATAGAAACCAGACCTACCATGGTGACACTTCAGCTGACAGACCGATCCTATGCACATCCCAAGGGTAAGATTGAGGATGTGTTGGTAAAGCTAGACAAATTTATTTTTCTAGCTGATTTTATCATTTTGGATTATGAGGCTGATATTAATGTCCCAATTATTTTGGGTAGACCTTTTTTTGCCAAGGGTAGGGCTTTGATTGACGTTCATAAAGGGGAACTAACAATGCGCATGAATGACCAGCATGTTACATTTAATGTGTTTCAAGCTTTGAAATGTGCAGATGAACCTGATGAATGCCAAGCAGAGGAGATGGTGGAGTCTATTTACACTTTAGACACGGCACAATTATGCCAGGATACAAAATTTGATTCCAGCGAACTTAGATGGCATAGCTGAATTGTTTGAGGAACCAGAAGAATCAGTCTTAGAGGCTGAGAAGGCGAGTTATTTTGAGCCACTACAATTGGCCGGCAGAGAAATCAAGACACATAGACCATCAATTGAGGAGCCACCATTGTTGGAACGAAAACCACTGCCAGATCACTTGAAGTATGCTTATTTAGGTAAACACTCGTCTCTGCCAGTGATTATTGCCACTGATCTCACTAATGATCAGGAAGAGAGATTGTTGGAAACATTACGCAATTAGAAGCAAGCATTAGGATGGACCTTGGCTGACATCCGAGGGATTAGCTCGACCATTTGCATGCACAAGATTATCTTGGAGGAGTACCATGGCAAGACCATTGAAGGCCAGAGAAGGCTAAACCTAAGCATGAAAGAGGTAGTGAAAAAAGAGATCATAAAATGACTTGATGTCAGGATTATTTATCCCATCTCCAATAGCTCTTGGGTTAGCCCGGTGCAATGTGTGCCAAAGAAGGGTAGCATGACCGTGGTACAAAATAGTGAACCTGAATTGATTCTATCTAGAACCATCACAGGATGGAGAGTGTGCATGGACTATAGGAGGCTGAACAATGCCACGAGGAAGGACCACTTCCCATTGCCATTCATTGATCAAATGTTAGACAGGTTGGCAGGTAAATCTTTCTATTGTTTTTTGGATGGTTATTCAGGTTATAATCAGATTGTCATTGCCCCTGATGATCAAGAGAAGACCACGTTCACGCTCCCATATGAGACATTTGCATTTAGAAGGATGCCATTCGGCCTATGTAATGCAGCGGCAACGTTTCAACGTTGCATGATGTCCATTTTTTCCGATATGATTGAGCACAATATAGAGGTATTCATGGATGATTTCTCAGTGTTTGGCAAAACATTTGAGGAATGTCTTCAGAGTTTGGAGCAAGTCTTGAAGAGATGCATAGAGACAAACCTAGTGTTGAATTGGGAAAAATGCCACTTCATGGTGAAAGAGGGCATTGTTCTCAGGCACAAGGTAACTGAGAGAGGACTAGAAGTTGATCAAGCAAATGTTGAGGTAATTAAGCAATTGCCAACACCAACGAGTGTCAAAGGTATAAGGAGTTTTTAGGGCATGCCAGTTTTTACCGGCGTTTTATTAAAGACTTTTCAAAAATTGCCAAACCTTTATGCTTTTTGTTAGAACATAATTCCACTTTTGCATTTGAAAATTCTTTTTTGAGAGCATTTCAGGAGCTTAAAGAGAAGTTGATTAATGCCCCTATAGTTGTGGCACCATACTGGAATGAGCCCTTTGAGCTCATGTGCGATGCCAGCGACTATGTCGTTGGAGCAGTTTTAGGACAAAGGCATGGCAAGGTTTTTCATGCCATCTACTATGCAAACCGAACCTTGAACGAAGCACAACTGAATTACTCTACGACCGAGAAAGAATTTATTGTAGTTGTATTTGCTTTTGAAAATTTTAGATCTTATTTAATTGGTAACAAATTTATGGGTTTTTTTTCAGATCATTCGGCATTAAAGTATCTCTTGGAAAAGAAGGATGCCAAGCCCAGACTAATCCGGTGGACGCTCCTACTTCAAGAATTCGATCTAAGACAAAAACGGAAGTGAAAACCTAGTAGCTGACCATATCTCACGTTTAGAGCATCATCTTGAAGATGGTAAGACTAATTTTATAAGAGATGAAATCCATGACGAGTTTTTGTTTGCAGTTAATACCATGCCATGGTATACCGACATTGTCAACTACCTGGTAAGTAACATTCTGCCACCAGACTTGGCGTCAATGCCAAGAAAAGGTTCTTGCGGGAAGTCAGGCAATACTATTGGGACGAGCCAATTTTGTTCAAGTAGTGTGCCTACCAAGTGATCCGCCGGTGTGTGCCGAAGGAAGAACAACATAACATATTGCATCTATACCATGCCGCACCGTATGGAGGTCACTTTGCTGGGGAAAAGACTGCTGCCAAGGTGCTACATTCAGGATTCTTTTGGCCCACACTATATAAGGATGCCCACGAGTATGCCAAGGAATGTGATCAATGCCAATAGACAAGGAACATCTCTGGCAGACACCAACTACCGCTCTAGAACATTATGCCTGTAGACTTATTTGATGTACGGGGGATAGAATTTATGGGTCCTTTTCCACCCTCATTTGGTAATGTATATATTCTTGTGCGATTGACTATGCATCTAAGTGGGTAGAGGTTGTCGCCCTGCCAACAAACGGTGCCAAGGCCTTTGCCAAGTTCTTGCACAAAAATATTTTTACTAGATTTGGTGCTCGTAGAGTGATTATTCATGATGAGAGCACCCATTTTAAATGTAATATAATCTCTAAAGCTTTGTGCAGGTATGGTATACAGTAGAGAATTGCCACGGCATATCATCCACAAACGAATGGGCAAGCTGAGATTTCAAAAAAGGAAATTAAAAACATTCTATAGAAGACTGTTAATCCATCAAGGAAGGACTGGTCCTTGAGACTAGATGAGTCCTTGTGGGCTTACAGGACTGCATTTAAAACTCCTTTGGGAACTTCACCATTTAGTCTTGTTTTCGAAAAACCATGCCATCTGCCAGTGGAGCTTGAACATAAAGCCTATTGGGCCATCAGAACACCTGATATGGCATGGAGAGCTGCTGGAGAAAAAAGGTTGCTAGACCTAAATGAGTTGGAAGAATTCAGAACACAAGCCTAGGAGAACGCCAGGATCTATAAGGAAAAGGCAAAATGGTGGCATGGCAGTAGGATAATGCCAAGACTGTTTGAGGTAGGCCAACGCGTTTTGTTATTTAAATCACGGCTTAAATTGTTCCCAGGGAAACTCAGATCAAAATGGACGGGCCCTTTTGAAGTTGTGAAGCCCTATGCCCATAGAGCTGTGGACATTAAGAATTTGAAGACAGGCGAAATCTTTAAGGTGAACAACGTTTAAAGCATTACATGGAAGGTGATCGGAACAATGCCAAAGAGGTGATCCTCTTGGCAGAGGTAACATGAAAACACCATCAGGTTTGAACTTTTGTAAATATTAGGTTAGAGTTTTTCTTTGTTTTTAGGTTTCAAGGTTTTTAGTAGTTTTTCTTTCTTTTAAATTTCAAGTTTTTGTTCTTTTACTATGTTGAAAGGTTTGTTTTGAGTTATGCAGAGTCAGTATGTCATGAACCATGCCAGGAACGATGTCAGGAGCAATGCCAGAAACGATGGCAGGATTATTGGCAGGAGCTGATGTCCCAATAGAGAAATCTGCCAGGCATAGTGCCAGAACAGCTTGGCATGCGACAGTGTTAAATATGGAAGGATGAGAGAAACCCTGGCTTGACTGGCCCAACCAATAAGAGAGAGTAATGTTCTTTTAACCTTAAACCCTAACCGCCCAAAATTTGGGTTGAAATTTAAATTCAAATCAATTACCTTATCACTCCAATCCTCACCCTATCCTATCACCTTATCACTTCATCCTTATCACTTCACCCCTTTTAAATTAATTCTTTTTATTTTTTTCATCATTATTCCTAATTACTACTCCCATAAAAAACACTCAACCGATTCAAACTTTTCACTTTCTCACCCTAACCGGTTAAATAACCAAAACATCTCTCACTTTTTATTTTTCTTTTCAAGCAAGTACCAAAAATTCCTAATCGTCTTTTCCTTCATCTTGTTCAACACCGTCTCAAATTCCTTCAACGATTTTTAATGGCTTCTTCCTCCACCTTTTTAAGAGACTCTTCAATGAGGAGATTCAGAAAAAGTTTGAAACCAACTTTTCCTCGAGAAGTTTTTGCAACGAGAAGCACTTCAAGTTCAAAACAGAGGCAACCAATGGCTTCCCTCCAGAAGTCATGTCTACGATTGACTTACACAAATGGACTCAGTTCTGCCAGCAAAAAGGGGAGATTTATGACACCATCGTCCAAGAATTCTTCGCACATCTTGTGACCAAGGATTCACCCTTGTTGATGATTAGAGGTAATTGTGTACGTTTTGATGAAGGGTATATTAACGATATGTTTGAGTTGGACAGTGCAGGGGATGAGTATATCGATTACGCTGACTCGATGAATGCTGCCAAGAGAAAGAGGCTGCTGGTAGATCTGTGTGAGCCTGACATGGCATAGACAGTGTCATCCAAAGGGCACCATACGGTGAAGAGGTTGGCATTGAAACCCCAATAGAGAGGTTGGAATCACTTTGTGAAGGAGAATTTGATGCCCACATCCCATAACGAGATTGTGTCGGAAGAGAGGATGATCATGTTGCACTCTATTGTTATGAGGCGCAAGATCAATGTTGGCAAGCTTATTATTGAGGAAACTTACAAGTGCGCAGTGAAAGGTAATGGCAGTTTGTTCTTTCCTTTGTTGATTTCTAACATTTGCATGCTCCATGGTGTGCCAAAGCTTGACACAGATAATGGAAAAATGATCAAGGGAACAACAATTATAGCTGCTATATGGAGAAATCTCGTTGCTGCCGAGCCAAAGGATAAGGGCAAGGGGAAGGCCAAAGTGCCTACACCAAGGCCTAAAGTGTCAAAGGCTAAACCAGCAACCGTGCCGACAGTTCAATGGTAATGTTGTCCCAATTTCACCATCGCCAGGAGATTATTCTCCAAAAGCTAGAAAAAGCTGATGAGCTCAATGTCAAGATGCGATACTACATCTAGGTCAGGTATGTCGTAATCAGAGAGGCTATTACAAAATTATCAACTGATTTTGTGCCAGAACTTCTAGACTTCCCTGTCGAGCCCTCTGCCAATGACAATGCCATGCCAGCTAGTCCAGTTCATACCCCATCCGATGCCACAGTCCCATTGTCTCCAGTTCAAGTCGAGTTTGTTTATCTAAATCAAAGGAAACCAAAGCCAAGTCTGCCAAAGCCAAATCGCCAATGACACCTGTTGTACGTACGCCATCTGATGCCACCGATGCACCTTCGGCGTCGGAGCCTGCCAAGAAAAAGGAGGAAGTTAGAGCCTCCACTGCCGCTTCAAAACCAAGCTTGAAAAGAAAGAAGGACATAGCCCCTGATCGTGGGCTATTTGTGAGAAGAAAGACCCGTGCCGCACGAGAAATAGTCTTCGAAGGGGAGTCCTCTTCCATCTAAACTCTATTTCATTTCATTGTATTTACATGATCATGCATTTTTATGTTTTTTGTTTTTCTTGTATATATGTGTTGTTTCATGCATTGAGGACAATGCACATCTTGGGTTTAGGGGTGTGCATTTCCTCACATTTATGCCATGCTATACATTTCATTTATAATTTCTGTTGCCATGTCATTTTCCATGCCATCTAGGTCATTTAGGATAGATGCATACCGAACCACTAAAAAAATAAGAAAAAAAATAAAATTTTGCCTCAGTTTAATCTTGAAAAATGTTAACATTTGTTAGGCAAGTTTAATTTGATCTAGGTGTCTGTTCAATGAGGAAACTTTAATCTTTAGTTGTCATGCCATGCCAGCAGAGTAGTATGCCAGGTTAGCTTGGCAATTGATCTCTAGTTTAGGGAACTGAAACTTCACTTTACATGTAGTATGTATCTAGTTGCTTAGAAAACTTAGACTTTTTGAAACTATGCCCAGATTTTAAAAAAAAGAACAAATGTTGCCAGGGTAAAAGAAACTAATGAGGCAACAATGTTTTGCCAGGACAATGAAAAAAAATAAACTCTCCTCGACCTAGGGATAATAAGTTACTTGGGGCTTCATGGTTTGCTCCCTCTTAGTTCTCAAGTCCAAAACCTTAGAGTATGAGTTGAAGAGAAAGCCTAGTGATGTCTAGATTAAGGTGAGGATTTGTGGTATGCTCCCTCTTATCTCTCACGCTAAATGGTTTCACAAAGCAAGCTTACATTAATGCCAACAGAAACCCTTGGCAAGAAAAAAATGATAAAAATAAGAATATGAGTTTAGGTAGTAAAATTGGCTAAGGGAGTGAAAGGATACTTGATGCATATTGCCTACACATCATGCATTCTTCATAAACTTAGACTAGAGTTATATTGATGTACTTGAACTACTACCTGCTTGGCATTATTACACTGAGATAATGAGGACAGAAATAGAGCCAAATTCTGCTTGCCAGCACGTGTTGGCATTCAACCAAAAATTTTTCGAGGTAACATTTTCACAGTTTTTTGTTTTTATTTTGATTGCATTACTTGAGGACAAGCAATGAGTTAAGTTTGGGGGTGTGTTAGCTCTCCAAAAGTACTGTTTTTAATGCCAATCTTACAATGCTTTTGCTTGTTTTTAGGTACATTTAGTTGCATTAGGATGTTAAAACCATGCATTTGTATAAGGAATGCCAGAGAGAATGCAGGGTGCTGTTGTAAAGGGTTGTTTTGTTGGCAATTTTGCAGGTTTGGCATAGGATTTGGCCCATAAAAACAACACAAGAAGGAATGCCAGAGAGAATGCAGGGTGCTGTTGTCACAGATGGACCAGACAATGCCAAGCACCGGTTGGCAGAGAAGTGAACTTGATGTTATGCCAAGAAGTTGTTGGACCCTGAAAAAATAAGACATGATCAGGCTCCAAAAAGATAGCAATTAGATCAATCTCCGAAAAAATAGCGAATAAGATGGTGCCAAGACTGGTTGGCAGATTCATGTCAAGCTTGGACGCCAAGGCAGCATCGACAATATGACATCAGCCATAGCCTGATTAGCTCTCATTCAAACTGGGATAAGATGAATATCTTTTATCCCTTCAGCATTTAAAATTCAAATGAGGAGCTTATCCTATCCCTTTCTTGCACGCCTATTTAAACACCAACCAAGGAAGATCTTGGGAAGTTGATAGAAGATCAGAGTGAGGAGTTGGTGTGCAACGATTGATATGTAATATCCCAAATTTTTGGTTAGTGACCAAAATGTAAATTTTAAAAGTTTTGGGGTTAAAGTATAAACTTTGGAAAAGTTTGGGGACTAAAGTGTAAATTTTCCCAATAAGTAATTTTATTCAGTATAAGAGTGAATCGGATTGAAATAAGTACCTTGATATTGGTTTTAAGAATTAAGATGCAGTAAAAGGTACGATCTAATAAAATTGTTAAGCGTGCTCAGGACAGGGAAATATTAGGATGGGTGACCTCCAAGAAGGTCCCATAAAAGTGTTTCTGATCGATATTTTGGACTCAGTAAGAGTAGAGAATATTCATATGGATTATCGATAAAGGAATTCTAAGAGAAATTTTATTCTATGAAGATTTTTGATAAGTATCGGGAAAATAGAATGAGTTAATAAAATTCAGTCTAAGATCTTAGGAAAGGAAAATTTTATGAGATGATATTGTGGATTTCCCGAATATAGAAATATACAATTATTGGAATAAATCCGACAGCTCAATAAAGGTAAGATTGCAGTAGAAGTATTTTATGAATATCGGGAAATCAGATCGAACTAAAATTTCAGAGGCTAATCCAAAAGCCATGGAAAAGTCATAAAATACTATTTTATGAATATTTTATTACAGTTGGTTGGATTCTAGCTTGACTTAGTTGAATTTTACAAGAATGGCAAACTAGTAAATAAAAAATAGTTGGAGAGCAAATTGGTCATTTGCCCCAATGGCAATTTTGAAATATTTAAAAAGTTATAAGGGCAATTTTGGAAAGAGGAAATGGAAGATTAAATCTTGGCCCTTGATTGATGATAAAATCAATCTCAACCATTGGATAAAAAGCGTAAAATTGTAATTTCACTATTCATTTAATAGTTAAATGTGTAAAATAATGGTGAAAATATGAAATGTTCATCTTTTCCAGCCAAAACACATGAGAGCTAGGGAAAGAAAGAGAAAATTTTTTCATGCTCGATTCAAGCCCCGAAACTCGGTTTTTAGGTAATCTCTTCAACTGCAAAGTTGTTCTACTCTTCAAGCTTTATCTTTTGATATCAATAATTCATGGAATTTGTGCTTGATTGATGAGAATTTACATGAGAAAGAAATTAGGGTTTATGGATCAATTAGGGCTTTTGAGATTTTATGATTTCATGATTGAATACAAGTTGAAATCAAGTTAGTATGATGTTAAAATCATGATATTGAGTTGGTATTTAAGTTCTAAATGTTTTGATTTTTATGAAGATGATTAGGGTTTATGGATTCAAGTTTAATTTAGGGTTTGTAATGTTGAGTTGATGATCTAGTAAGCTTGAATTGATATTTGGAAGCATAACCCTAAGTTAAAGGTATAGGGACCATTTTGGCAACGTAATATCCCAATTTTTGGACTAGTGACCAAATTGTAATTTTTAAAAGTTTAGGGGGTTAAAGTGTAAACTTTAGAAAAGTTTAGGGACCAAAATGTAATTTTAAAAAGTTGTGTAAATTAACCCCGTAAATGAATAGTTCACCCCCGAGAGTGGCATTTCTGTGTTACTCGGATTTTTCATACGAGGCTAATATTATTCGAATTTGAATCGAATAAAAATTGTTAAATGTGCTTAGGACAGAGAAATATTAGGATGGGTGACTTACGGGAAGGTCCCGTAAAAGTATTTCTGATCGGTATTTTGGACTCAGTAAGAGTAGAAAAAATTCGTATGGATTATCGATAAAGGAATTTTAAGAGAAATTTTATTCTATGAAGATTTTCGATAATTATCGAAATAGTAGACTGAGTTAGGAAAATTCAGTCTAAGTCCTTGGAAATGAAGTTTTTATGGGATAATAGAGTTTATTTCCCGAATAGGGAAAATATAGAATTTTCGGAATAAATCCAATAGCCCAGAAAAGATAAAATCGCAGTAGAAGTAATATCAGATCGAATTGAAATTTTAAAGATGGTTCCAAAGATTATGGTAAATTCATAAAATATTATTTTATGAATATTTTATTAATGTTGGTGGGAATTCTAACTAGATTTAGTTAGAATATGATGGAGTGGTTATAAGCTCAAAGAAAGAAAATTTGGAAATCGTATTGAATGAAATACGAATAATTGAATCGAATAAATATCATAAATTAAGTTTTATGATATTTTGGGAAGGAGGCTGGTTAGAAAGGAACCAATTTGGTTCAATTTTTATGGAATGGCAATTTTCAAGACTTGTTGTAAATAAAGTCTAGTTGGAGGGCAAATAGGTCATTTGCCATGGATGGCATTTTTGAAATATTTTGGAACTTTGAGGGTAATTTTGGAAGATGAATAACACATGGATTAAATCATGGCCATTGATTTTGATGAGATTGAATATTGGCCATTATAATAAAAGGGCAAATTAGTAATTTCACTAGTTAAATGAATTTTAAATTCATTTAACCTTTATACATGGATTAAATAGTCAAAAGATTAGAAAAAAATTATCTCATCTTATAAGAGGGCTGTTTGAATTCCATAAAAGAGAAAGGAGAATAGGGTTTTCAATTTTCAAGCTCAAATTTGAAGAATCAAGACAAGTTTCAAGCAAAATTAATTTAGGTAAATTGCTCTACACTTGATTCTTTTCATTTTGATAGTAATATTGCATGATAAAAGTCAAGTATGAGTTATATTTGGATGAATATTGATTATGGAAATTGAAGTTTATGATGGAATTAGACTTGTAGTTAGTTGAAGTAATGATTTAAAACATAGAATCAAGTTGAATTTAGATTAATTCCATGTTTCCTAACCCTAAAATTTGGGGGTTTTGGTTAGGAAGCTAAATTAAGGATGATGTTAAATGGATTGTGATGTTGGAAGCTTAATATTGATGTTAGAATAAAGAATTTCCCCAATTGAATTTTAAAGGACCATTTCGAAAAGATTGAGAAATTAGGGGAAATTATTGAAAATTTTATTTTAGCCTTAGAATTGATGAATTATGATTAAAATGGCTTGAATTTTTGATTAGGGACCAAAATGAAAATTTTTGGAAGTTGAAGGACCAATTCGACAATTTAGGAAAAATTAAGGATTGGTCTTGAATTTATGGAAAATTGATAGAATTGAATATTCAAGCATGTTATGAGAGTTAAGGGATTAAAATGTCAAGAAAAGAAATATGGGGGACCTATTTCGAAATAAAAAGGTTAGTGAAGGACCAAATTGAATAAAGTTGAAAGTTGAAGGAAAATTCTAAGGATGTTATAAATAAATAAATGGTTTAATTTTACATGAATTTATGTACAAAAGTGAAGTAATGACTAAAATGTCACTTTTATAAAGTTTGAGGAATAAAAAGGTAATAGTCCAAAATGAGTGATTAATTATGGAAATTGTTCAAATTAGGCTTGAACAATTGTTTAATGTTCAAAATGGTCACTAAAGACCTAGGAACCATTCCGGCAATGATGTAAAGTATTGGGGAAATTTTAGAAAAAGTTTTATATTCGAATAGTCATGTTTAAGAATTAAGTTAGTAATGTTAGACTTAAGTCAAGTATGAGAGTGGTAATGAATATGTTCGATTGGTCTTATACAGTTCCAAAATAGATTGAAGGAGAACCAAATGATAAAAAGAAAAATAAGGACCTCGAGTAAGCTTAGTGAGGTATACTATTCATGGCCCAGGTGAGTGCATTTTTACTATTTTATTTGATATGAGAAAGACTTGCGATGAGTCTATTTCGAATGTCAATTTACAAATGATATCTTTTCAATGATTTTTGAAAAGAACTATGAATGATTTTCGGGTATGAACTGCCCAATGCACTTTTATATGATACTGTGAAATGGTTATATCTTTTGATACTTTAAATAAGTGAATGATATATGATAGTGAATGTTAAAGCCCATTGTTTGCATTATGAGATTTCTTGGTATAATTGGCATGCCAATGAGGTGGGAGTATAAACGATACAGTGATGTTGTACAATTGTACAACAGTTATAAAGTGAAACAGTGATGCTGTGTTCTACAGCTATGACCTAATGATCCAGTGATGTTGTATAAGTTTACAGTAGTTATTAGTGATGTTGTGTTCTACAGATATGACCTAATAATACAGTGATGCTGTATAAGTTTACAGTAGTTATCACGTGATAAAGTGATACAATGTTTTATTTTGGCACAACAAATTAATTGATGTCGCACATGTGCATACTCAATAGTGACTCGCATACCATACATTCTCATTTATCTTACATTGGGCTATGATTTAAATAACAACGAAAAGTGCAAGTGAAATGATTAAGTGAAGTGATACTATTTTTGAACAGTGGTTTTTGGTATGAACTGCCTTATTTACAGAAACTATTGTTTTCAATGTTATTTATTGAATTGTTTATTGCAAAGTTTAATTGAAATATTAGTTGCCTCACTAAGTTCGTACTTAGCGTGTGTTATTTCACATGTAGGTTCTCCAAAACTAGACTAGCAAGGAGGAGCTGTTAATTGGAAATATCAAGTTACTATCTGTAAGTGCAGTACGTATATCTTTAATGGAATTTGATAGACTAGTGGGCATGTAATATTTTAAGTGAGTAAACTGATTTGTAAATCTAAATTATTAACGTATTTATACATTGTTATGGAAATATGGACTTAGAGAAATGGTTTGCTATTAATAATTATGAGTTTTGACATAGTTAAGAGTTGTTTAGCCCCGATCGCGTAAAAATTTTAAAATTGAAAAAGGGTCTAGGCAGTGTACATAGTTTAACCCTGAATTATATTTTATTTCAATAACTCAATTATGAATTTTATAAACCATTTCAGGGTCAAAACTAGCTGCAATAGACTGACATAGTTTTTAATTCAAAACCGAGAAAGGGTTAAACTACATGATAAAGTTTGATAAAAAAATTAAATTAAGTCAAGATTTCTTTCAATGACTTCATAATATCTTTAATGTATATTCGGCTTACGAGTATACGTTAAGGGTGTTACATTTAATTGGTATCAGAGCTATAGGTTTAGCCGATTTTGGAGGCTAAATTGAGTTTAATGTGATTTGATGTTAAGTACATGCCCCTAGGATGTCATGTTACTGATGTACTACTGTGTAACTTGATTATGCTCCTCAATAACATGAATAAGTTTCAGTAGGAATAGATGATGTTCAGTATTGATGGACTGTGATAAGTGTTTAATTATGGGAATCAAGAGAAGAAAGAAGAATGTTTAAGCCAAGTATGTTGGCAACTAGTTACAAAAAGAAATGTACAACAGTCCTAAGTTTGAATAAGGTACTTGTACTGTTTATGGGTATGATTTGAGTTTTAATAGATTAAGTCAATGTACAGTTGATTTGATATTGACTAAGAAGTCCCCATGAGAATGATTTATCAAGAGGTTTCAATCAGGGCTTAAAGAATTATTGTTAAGTATGAATTTATTAGTTTACTAGAATATTGTGAATAAAGCAAAAACTATGGAGAGAACATGTATTTACTTTAGTTGATTCAGGTTCGAATAATATATATATTCGTACTAAGATAGTAGTACAAAGAAAGACTTTTATGAAGAATATTTAGTAATGTGATAATCAATAATTCTCTTGAATAATGCACAAGTAATTAGAATATGCAAGAAAGGTTCATTAGAAATTCAAGGAATTAAGTTCTCGGAAGATTTAATGGAACTTCCATTTCATGAATTTGAAGACATTCTTGGAATGGATTGGTTATCTGCATATGATGCAGATGTGAAATATAAAGAAGGAAATGTTAGTATTTCAAGGACCCAGTGTTTTTAAAGTAATCCTTGAGGGAGAAAGAACTGATTGTTTAGAATCAGCAATTTCTGTAACGAAAGCTCAAAGGCTGTCATACAACGGATGTGAAACATGTTTGGTTTGTAAGGAAGATACACAAAAGTTACCTAAAAAAAGATTGAAGACATCCCGACTGTAAAGGAATTTCATGATATAATTTCGGATGAGTTACTAGGGTTACTTCTGGATAGAGAAATACAGTTTGAGATTGATGTCTATCCTGGAACTAAGCCGATATCGATGGTACTATATAGAATGGAACCAACTGAGTTAAGGGAACTAAAAGCTAAATTACAAGAATTGCTAGACCGAAGTTACATTCGATCAAATGTATTACCATGGGGTGCTCCGGTATTATTTGTAAAGAAGAAAGATGGTTCCCTACGATTATGTATAGATTATTGGCAGTTGAATAAAGTAACCATTAAGAACAAGTATTCCCTATCAAGAATTGAGGATCTATTTGATTAGCTTGGAAGTGTAGTAATGTTTTTAAAGATAGATCTTCAATAAAGTTTATTACCAGCTCAAGGTTAAAGAAAAAGATGTACCAAAGACAAAATTCAGAACTCGTTATGGACATTATGAGTTTTTGGTAATGTCGTTTGGACTTACAAATACTTCTACTGAATTCATGGATTTGATGAATAACGTATTACAACCCTAACTGGATTGTTGTAATCTTCATAGATAATAGTTTGGTTTACTTAAAAACTAAAGTTGAGCATGATTACCATCCTCATGTGGTAGAACAAATTTTAAGAGACAAACAACTTTATGCTAAGTTTTCTAAATGTGAGTTCTAGTTGTCAGGAAAGTTTTGAAACGTTAAAAGAAAGTTTTGACTAAGGCACCAGTTCTAATTCAATAAGAACCAAGAAAAGAATATACTATGTACAGTGATGCATCTCATTGTGTTTTGGGTTACGTACTGATGCAACAAGGTCGTGTCATAGCTTATGCATCAAGGCAGCTCAAAACTCATGAAAGTTTAAGTATTTGATGACACGAAAAGATTTTAATTCACGACAACGAAGATGAGTTGAAACTTTTAAAGGGATATGATGAGGTTATCAATTATCACATGGGAAGATTAATGTAGTGACAAATACTTTTAGCCGAAAGACATTGTCTGTTTTGGGCATGATGAATGAACCATTGTTGGTGGGATGAGATGGTTCCTTAACAGCACAATGTCAGTTAAAGCCAAATTTATTGGATCAAGTCAAGAATTTGCAGTCTATGGATGAAGAATGTCTTGAAAAGAGGTGACAAACTAAACACCAGGTACCTTCTGGAATGCTTCAGCCTATCTTTATTCCCTAACTGAAATAGGAATGGGTAACAAGGGATTTTATAACGAGATTGTCAGCTACACCAAGTAAAAAGAAATTAAATATGAGTCATTACGGATCGTTGACAAGTTTGCTTACTTTATTCTAATTGAATGGATTATTTGCTGGATAAATATGCAGAACTTTATGTTTGAGAAATAGTAAGACTACATGGTGTTTCAGCATCGATAGTATCAGACAGAGACCCAAGGATTACTTCAAGGTATTGGGGTAAGTTATTTGAAGCTTTAGGTATTAAACTAAATATTAGTACAGTTTGTCATCCGCAAACAGATGGGAATTTTGAAAGGATTATGCGGATTCTATAAGACATGCTGAGAGCTTGTACAATTGAGTTTGCAAAATCATGAGAAAAACACTTGCCCTTAACCAAATTTGCTTATAAATCAAGCAAGTATTAAGATGGAATATGGAAGAAGATGCCGAATTTCTTTTAATTGATTCGAGTTACAAGATCGAAATGTTCAGAATAACTCTAACGCTGAAGGAGTTGAATTAACACAAGAGTGGGAGGATAAAGTAAAGATTATTCAGCAAAATCTCAAGGCCGCCACGGATCGATAAAAAGGTCTATACAAATAAGAAGAAAAAGGATATTGAATATGAAGTTGAGAAAAAGTGTTTTAAGGGTTTCACCTTGGAAGATGGTGATAACGTTTTAGTCGAAAAGGAAAGCTTAGTCCCAGAATTATTAAGCCATATGAGATTATAAAAAGAAAGAAACCAATGGCTTATCAATTGGCTTTACCTCAAGATAGGAACAAGACTCATTATGTGTTTCACATATTTATGCTTTGAAGGTATTGATCGTAATTCTTCACATGTAAATTACTTTTGAGGAGATTGAACTACAACCAGGTTTGACATATAAAGAAGAACTAGTGGATTTTTAGCATATAAAATTAAATAATTAAGGGACAAGAAAATTCCACTAGCTAAAGTCCTTTGGATGAACCATAAAATTGAGGAAGTCACTTGGGAAATCGAAGAGAAAATGAAAAAGCAGTATCCAAAATTGTTTGAAAAGAGTATAGGTTGAAAAGTCAAGGATGAATTTTCTTAAGGGGGGAATTGTAATATCCCAATTTTTGGACTAGTGACCAAATTGTAATTTTTGAAAGTTTAGGGGTTAAAGTGTAAACTTTAGAAAAGTTTAGAGACCAAAATGTAATTTTAAAAAGTTGCGTAAGTTAACCTCGTAAATGAATATTTCACCCACGAGAGTGGCATTTATGTGTTACTCGGATTTTTCATACGAGGCTTATATTATTCGAATTTGAATCGAATAAAAATTGTTAAGCGTGCTTAGGATAGAGAAATATTAGGATGGGTGACTTACGGGAAGGTCCCGTAAAAGTATTTCTGATCGATATTTTGGACTCAGTAAGAGTAGAGAAAATTTGCATGGATTATCGATAAAGGAATTTTAAGAGAAATTTTATTCTATGAAGATTTTCGATAATTATCAGAATTTTTATGGGAAATTCAGTCTAAGTCCTTGGAAAATGAAGTTTTTATGGGATAATAGAGTTTATTTCCCGAATAGGAAAAATATAGAATTTTTGGAATAAATCCAATAGCTCAGAAAAGATAAAATCACAGTAGAAGTATTTTATGGATATCGGTATATCGGATCGAATTGAAATTTTAAATATGGTTCAAGCCTAATTTGAACAATTTCCATAATTAATCACTCATTTTGGACTATTACCTTTTTATTCCTCAAACTTTATAAAAGTGACATTTTAGTCACTACTTCACTTTTGTACATAAATTCATGTAAAATTAAACCATTTATTTATTTCTAACATCCTTAGAATTTTCCTTCAACTTTCAACTTTATTCAGTTTGGTCCTTCACTAACCTTTTTATTTTGAAATAGGTCCCCCATATTTCCTTTCTTGACATTTTAATCCCATAACTTCCATAACATGCTTGAATCTTCAATTCTATCAATTTTCCATAAATTCAAGACCAATCCCCAATTTTTCCTAAATTGCCGAATTGGTCCTTCAACTTCCAAAATTTTTCATTTTGGTCCCTAATCACAAGTTCAAGCCATTTTAATCATAATTCATCAATTCTAAGGCTAAAATAAAATTTTCAATAATTTCCCCTAATTTCTCAATCTTTTCGAAATGGTCCCTTAAAATTCAGTTGGGGAAATTCTTTATTCTAACATCAATATGAAGCTTCCAACATCACAATTCATTCAACATCATCCTTAATTTAGCTTCCTAACCAAACCCCCCAAATTTTAGGGTTAGGAAACATGGAATTAATCTAAATTCAACTTGATTCTATGTTTTAAATCATCACTTCAACTAACTACAAGTCTAATTCCATCATAAACTTCAATTTCCATAATCAATCTCCATCCATAATATAACTCATACTTGACTTTTATCATGCAATATTACTATCAAAATGAAGAGAATCAAGTGTAGAACAATTTACCTAAATTAATTTTGCTTGAAACTTGTCTTGATTCTTCAAATTTGAGCTTGAAAATTGAAAACCCTATTCTCCTTTCTCTTTTATGGAATTCGAGCAGCCCTCTTAGAAGATGAGATATTTTTTTCTCATCTTTTGACTATTTAATCCATGTATAAAGTTTAAATGAATTTAAAATTCATTTAATTAGTGAAATTACTAATTTGCCCTTTTATTATAATGGCCAAGATTCAATCTCATCAAAATCAATGGCCATGATTTAATCCATGTGTTATTCATCTTCCAAAATCACCCTCAAAGTTCCAAAATATTTCAAAAATTCCATCCATGGCAAATAACCTATTTGCCCTCCAACTAGACTTTATTTACAAGTCTTGAAAATTGTCATTCCATAAAAATTGAACCAAATTGGTTCCTTTCTAACCAGTCTCCTTCCCAAAATATCATAAATCTTAATTTATGATATTTATTTGATTCAATTATTCGCATTTCATTTAATAAGATTTCCAAATTTTCTTTCTTTGAGCTTATAACCACTCCATCATATTCTAACTAAATCTAGTTAGAATTCCCACCAACATTAATAAAATAATATTCTATGAATTTTCCATAATCTTTGGAACCATATTTAAAATTTCAATTCGATCTGATATAGCGATATCTATAAAATACTTCTATTGCGATTTTATCTTTTCTGAGCTATTGGATTTATTCCAAAAATTATATATTTTCCCTATTCGGGAAATAAACTATTATCCCATAAAAACTTCATTTTCCAAGGACTTAGACTGAATTTTCCTAACTCAGTCTACTATTCTGATAATTATCGAAAATATTCATAGAATAAAATTTCTCTTAAAATTCATTTATCGATAATCCATGCAAATTTTCTCTACTCTTACTGAGTCCAAAATATCGATCAAAAATACTTTTACGGGACCTTCCCGTAAGTCACCCATCCTAATATTTATCTATCTTGAGCACGCTTAATAATTTTTATTCGAATAATATAAGCCTCGTATGAAAAATCCGAGTAACACATAAATGCCACTCTCAGGGGTGAACTATTCATTTACGGGGTTAACTTACACAACTTTTTAAAATTACATTTTGGTCCCTAAACTTTTCTAAAGTTTACACTTTAACCCCTAAACTTTCAAAAATTACAATTTGGTCACTAGTCCAAAAATTTGGATATTACAATTCCCCCTTAAGAAAATCCGTCCTTGAATTTTCAACGTATACTCTTTTCAAACAATTTTGGATACTGCTTTTTTATTTTCTCTTCGGTTTCCCAAGTGACTTCCTCAATTTTATGGTTCCTCCAAAGGACTTTAACTAGTGGAGTTTTCTTGTCCCTTAATTATTTAACTTTGTATGCTAGGATTCCACTAGTTCTTCTCTATATGTCAAACCTGGTTGTAGTTCAATCTCCTCAAAAGTAATTTACATGTGAAGAATTACGATCAATACCTTCAAAGCATAAATATGTGAAACACATAATGAGTCTTGTTCCTATCTTGAGGTAAAGCCAATTGATAAGCCATTGGTTTCTTTCTTTCTAGAACCTCACATGGCTTAATAATTCTGGGACTAAGCTTTCCTTTTCGACTAAAACGTTATCACCATCTTCCAAGGTGAAACCCTTAAAACACGTTTTCTCAACTTCATATTCAATATCCTTTTTCTTCTTATTTGTATAGACCTTTTATCGATTCATGGCGGCCTTGAGATTTTGCTGAATAATCTTTACTTTATCCTCCCAGTCTTGTGTTAATTCAACTCCTTCAACGTTAGAGTTATCCTGAACATTTTGATCTTGTAACTCGAATCAATTAAACGAAATTTGGCATCTTCTTCCATATGCCATCTTAATACTTGCTTGATTTATAAGAAAATTTGGTTAAGGGCAAGTATTTTTCTCATGATTTTGCAAACTCAACTGTACAAGCTCTCAGCATGTCTTATAGAATCCGCATAATCCTTTCAAAATGCCCATCTATTTGCGGATGACAAACTATACTAATATTTAGTTTAATACCTAAAACTTCAAATAACTTACCCCAATACCTTGAAGTAAACCTTGGGTCTCTGTCTGAGACTATCGATGCTGAAACACCATGTAGTCTTACTATTTCTCAAACATAAAGTTTTGCATATTTATCCAGCAAATAATCCATTCAACTAGAATAAAGTAAGCAAACTTGTCAACGATCTGTAATGACTCATATTGAAATTCTTTTTACTTGGTGTAGCTGACAATCCCGTTATAAAATCCCTTGTTACTCATTCCTATTTCAGTTAGGGAATAAAGATAGGCTGAAGCATTCCAGAAGGTACTTGGTGTTCAGCTTTTCTCTTCTTTTCAATACATTCTTCATCCATAGACTGCAAATTCTTGACTTAATCCAATAAAGTTGGCTTTAACTGACATTCTGCTGTTAAGGAACCATCTCATCCCACCAATAATGGTGCATTCATCATGCCCAAAATAGACAATGTCTTTCGGCTGAAAGTATCTGTCACTACATTAACCTTCCCAGGTGATAATTGATAACCACATCATATTCCTTTAAAAGTTTCAACTCGTCTTCATTGTCGTGAATTCAAATCTTTTTGTGCATCAAATACTTAAACTTTCATGAGTTTTGAGCTGCCTTGATGCATAAGCTATGACACGACCTGTTTGCATCAGTACGTAACCCAAAACACAATGAGATGCATCACTGTACAGAGTATATTCTTTTCTTGGTTCTGATTGAATTAGAATTGGTGCCTTAGTCAAAACTTTCTTTTAACCTTTCAAAACTTTCCTGACAACTAGAACTCACATTTAGAAAACTTAGAATAATGTTGTTTGTCTCTTAAAGTTTGTTATACCATATGAAGATGGTAATCATGCGCAACTTTGGTTTTTAAATAAACCAAACTATCATCTATGAAGATTACAACAACCAAGATATGGTTGTAATACGTTATTCATCAAATCCATGAATTCAGCAGAAGTATTTGTAAGTCCAAACGACATTACCAAAAACTCGTAATGTCCATAATGAGTTCTGAATTTTGTCTTTGGTACATCTTTTTCCTTAACCTTGAGCTGATAATAACCTTTATTGAAGATCTATCTTTAAAAACATTACTACACTTCTAAGCTAATCAAATAGATCCTCAATTCTTGATAGGGAATACTTGTTCTTAATGGTTACTTTATTCAACTGCCAATAATCTATATATAATCGTAGGGAACCATATTTCTTCTTTACAAATAATACTAGAGCACCCCATGGTAATACATTCGATCGAATGTAACTCCGGTCTAGCAATTCTTGTAATTGAGCTTTTAGTTCCCTTAACTCTGTTGGTGCCATCCTATATAGTACCATCAATATCGGCTTAGTCCAGGATAGACATCAATCTCAAACTGTATTTCTCTATCCGGAAGTAACCCTAGTAACTCATCTGAAATTATATCAAGAAATTCCTTTACAGCTGGGATGTCTTCAATCTTTTTGTTTTTAGGTAATTTTTGTGTATCTTCCATACAAACCAAACATGTTTCACATCCATTGTATGACAGCCTTTACAGAAATTACTGATTCTAAACAATCAGTTATTTCTCCCTCAAGGATTACTTTAAAAACATTGGGTCCTTGAAATACTAACATTTCCTTCTTTATATTTCACATTTCCTTCTTTCTCCCCCAATGATTTATTTATTGAATTGTTTATTGTAAAGTTTAATTGAAATATTAGTTGCCTCACTAAGTTCGTACTTAGCGTGTGTTATTTCACACGTAGGTTCTCCAAAACTAGACTAGCAAGGAGGAGCTGTTAATTGGAAAGATCAAGTTACTATCTGTAAGTGCAGTACGTATATCTTTAATGAGATTTGATAGACTAGTGGGCATGTAATATTTTAAGTGGGTAAACTGTTTTGTAAATCTAAATTATTAATGTATTTATACATTTTTATGGAAATATGGACTTAGAGAAATGGCTTGCTATTAATAATTATGAATTTTTGACATAGTTAAGAGTTGTTTAATCCTAATCGCGTAAAAATTTTAAAATCGAAAAAGGGTCTAGGCAGTGTACATAGTTTTCACCCTGAATTATATTTTTATTTCAATAACTCAATTATGAATTTTATAAACCATTTCAGGGTCAAAACTAGCTGCAATAGGCTGACATAGTTTTTAATTTAAAACCGAGAAAGGGTTAAACTACAAGATAAAGTTTGATAAAAAATTAAATTAAGTCAAGATTTCTTTCAATGACTCTGTAATATCTTTAATGTATATTCGGCTTACGAGTATACGTTAAGGGTGTTACAGGAAAGTTTAAAAGTTAGAGGACCAAATATGATTTTTATGATTCTGGTGTGTATTTATGTTATTAATGATGTTAGAGACATGAAATTGAAGTTAGAATGTTAAATTGATGTTGAATCGAATTAGTGACCATTTTGAAAAATTGTCAAAGTTAAGTGACCAAATCGAAAATGAAGTTTTGTATGGGGATAAATCTGATTTTTAGTTGTAATGATGGAGTTAAGGTAGTAATGTTGAATTAAGGACTAATTTGCAAAGTTAAGAAGCTTGAATCCTTATCTTTGCATTTTAGTGACTATTTTGTTAAAGAATGAAAAATAAGGGAGAATTATTTTGAATAATTATTTGGTGAAGAAGGTGATGAGTTGGTGGTTTAAAGCAAGCACATGGATTAAGTTGAAAAGTAGAGAAGTAAGGAGAAGTTAGTAAAAAAATTTGAAGTTTATTTATGGAAGCTGTGTAGAAAACTGGATTATGGCAGTAAGTTTGAAAATTCACCATAAATTCTAAAAAATGGCTAGATGGTGAATTTTATACCGATGTAAAGATTTTTCCGTCTAGTTTTGTTTCCAACAAACGGAAACTGATTTCGAGTTCTGAGTCAAAAGATATGATTTTTAAGTGACGAAAGGTTAGAAAACAAAGCACCATTCTGCTCCGAATTCCAACTCTGTAATTGACTTTGAAAATTCGCCATAAATCGTACAAGTTGAATTCGGAGTATTAATTTATATGGATGAAAATCTTATTGAATCTAGTGTCTTTCAGAACAAACGGAGTCGAATTCCGAGTTGTAAATTATTTTATAGAAATATTTCTTTGAAGGTAGTGCAATATGCCAGAAAATGAGAATTGATATATTTTTGTATCTAAGGTTAATTAGTAAGCTTGAAAGGGGTTAATTGAAGTTCAAATTGGTCACTAAGGACCATAATAAGTTTTCGAACAATTCAAGGAATGAAGGAAATTTTGGAAATTCTGTATATTCGAATGATTAGATTTGATAGCATGTTTGAGAAATTGTTAGATTTGAATCTAACAATTTGTTGTTTACATTCATGTGATTAATAAAGTTTGATCCGAATCAAAAGAGAGTTCGAGGTAATATGAAAGAAAGGATAGAATAGAGCTTAGTGAGGCAAGCTAATAAATGGCTCAGATGAGTGCATTTATATGTTTTGAAATGTATTTTAGTAGACTTTTAAGAATTTTATTTACTTGATTTTATTGAAATGATAACATGATTTTTGTATAAGTTATATGATGTTTCACAAGCAAAGGAAAAGGTTAGTATATGATAGATTATGAACTACCCTATTATGTTCTATTATGGCAAGTTATTATTGAATAATGGTGATATATAAATCATTTACAAAATGATAATTTACAAGTTATTGCTATGGATTTATTGCCCAAGTTTATGATAGAGAGTTACAGTATAGTGGCATGCCATTAGAGGTCTAGCAGTCTGGGACTACGTGCAGCTACACACTGATCTTCGGATCTATATGTTTACCGGCACTTTATGTGTCTATATGTTTTCGGCACTTTACGTGTCTACAAGTTATTGTCACTTCGGTGACTAGTACTCAAGGAGTACTGACCTTGCATACTTAAGTTTCTCTCTATACATAAAATTATATTATAGAGAGTTACAGTATAATGGCATGCCATTAGAGGTCTAGCAGTCTGGGACTGTGTGTAGCTACACACCGATCTTCGAATCTATATGTTTACCGGTACTTATGTGTCTATATAATGCTGAAACTTATGTGTCTATATGATATCGACACTCATATGTCTATATGATGTCGACACTTATGTGTCTATATGATGACGACACTTATGTGTCTATATGTTACCGGCACTTTATGTGTCTATATGTTTATCGTCACTTCGGTGACTAGTACTCTGGGAGTACCGATCTCGCATACTTAAGTTTCTCTCTATATAAAATTCTTGGGCTAAAGGTATAAAGAATTGGTATAAGTAATCTTAATATGATTCAAAAGGGAAACAAGAGATTTTTTGAGAATATTGAATTGACTTACCATGCCTAACATATGTATATGAGATGTTGATTTTTACAGGTTACATGACAAAGGAAAATTTTTGATATATGTTAGTACATGTGAGGTAACTTATGTTATTAGGCATGAAAATGGTAAGTAAGTTAAACTTAAAAGTTTAACAATTATGGTAAGTAGTGATATGATGTTAAAGGAATGGAACAAGCATATTCATTAGCTTGTAACGTGATATATATATATATATATGTTCATGCTTTGACGTATAAATGACATATTATGATAAATGAACAAACAAGAAAATATTATGATATTAGCATATAGTAAGTTATCACTAATGCAACATAAAAGTTAATGCATTGGTATATATCATGCTATATAAATGTAGTCATAAAGTTTAATAAGTTTAAATTATTATTAATTTTGTTTATTGCCTTACTAAGTGAAAACTTAGCGTGTGTTTGATTCACACGTAAGTTAAGATGGAGTACTTGAAGAGGAGTTAAGCATACTGATCAAGCTTCAATCTACAAAACATCACTAAGATATTATAGCTTATGATAATCTCTAGTGGGCATGTAATTATTTATCCGTTGGTAATATATGATGCATTAAATTAGATTAAACGATAGATAATTGATCATTTTTAATGATGAATCATATATAGATAAAGCAAGATAAGGTATTAGTAATATGAAAGAATAAAATAAAGTAGAAAGGAAGCTTACTTTTTTAATATGAATAATTGGTAAGCTTAAAAAGGTAATAAATCGTGTTTAATCAGTAATCGCATAAGAATTTTAAAATCAAGAAAGGGTCTAGGCCGTGAACCTATTTTCACCCCAAATTGCATTATCGTTTTAATAACTGACTAATATGTTTTACAAAGTAATTCAGGGTCAAAATTAGCCAACTACACATAAGTTATGATTTCAAGAAAATTGAGAAAAGGGTTAGATTAATAAAGACAAGATCTATATGTATAAAAAATTATTATAAGTCAGGATTTCTTTAAACGACTCCGTAACATCTTTAATGTATATTCAGTCTACAAATATACGTTAAGGGTGTTACATGACAACCGGCTGCACCTTGGGAGGGTGGTTCGACTAGCTTGGCCGAGAAGCCTGGATCTTGAAGGGCTGTATCGAGAGACCCCTTCTAGCCAATTTTCTCTTTCAAGTTATTTTATTTTGTTTTAAATGATGATGTACTTGGGAAACGTTTGTGGTTTTTTGGTTAAGTCCCTCACTATGAACTAATTTTATAGTTGGTGGGGGATGTTTGAGTTGAACGCTATTTTATGTTTTAGTTTTTAATAATAAATCTATCTTGGCAATGTTTTATCTATTCAGCATACTTTAATGCTTTCTAAATATTATGCCAAGCGAGAGCTGGCATTGTTGGCCTATTGCTCCTCAATATCTTAACAGACTTGGGGTGGCAACGATCGAGTTGTTGAATACTAAGGAGAGAAGCTTCGAGAGAAGTCGTTCAAGTAGATGAACTTACTTCGGTAGTGAAATCTACCCCTTAGGAGTATAGATTGGATCTTAATCAAATTCGTTTATTTAAAGGCATACACTATAGAGATATAGGGGTTTTACACGATCAATTTAGGGCAATGACCATCGAGAGAGGCTTTACTAATTTTGAATCTGCTCGGCAAACAATGCCAAGACAGGTTGTTATTAAAGGCTGACACGGCATGAATAGCATGAAAACCAGGCATTCCCTGCCAACGTTCATAATTCATTAAAGCACCTTCCTTGCCAACGTCTTTACTTTACTTTTATTTTTTTATTTTCAATTATTTCCAAAACCAACTTCAAAACAACTTTTTCTCAATACAAGTAACAATCAAGGCAATTAAATTCCAAGTCAATCTCTATGGGATCGATACTCAGCTTACCAGTTGTATTACTTGCAGACCGTGTATACTTGCACGCAAAAGACTCATCTTGACACTATTTTATATTTTTCCAACACTTATCTTTTGCCAGCATTCACTTAGAGAGTCTACAATCATCAACATTTCATAGCCAAATACCAGCATTCAACCATGCTCAAAACATACATAAATAGTCAGTAATCCAAACCGTGTAAACAAATGCATAAATCCAAATGCCAAGTTGAGTTCGAAAGAGAATTCATACTTTACTTACTTCTGATCTTAGACCAGCGTTTCAAGCTTGATATAAACTCCCAAACACAACTTTCAAAACTTTGCAAAGTTGTAAACACGCTCTCACTCACCGGTATTCAAAGCCTTGCTTGCCGATACAAGAATCTCGCCTCCAAAGCTTCCAAAACCAAAGCTCAAGCTTGAGGACCAACTCCCCTTGTTTTATCCACACAAAAACAGAGAGCACATTGCATCAAAATGCAATCAACATCACAGCAACTCAATCCTCAACATTCTTTACCAAAAACCATCCCACAACATCTGAAATATACATCAAACTTATTCCAAACTTTACCCAGCCTCAATCTAACATTCTTAACCCATCAATTAACATCTAAAAACACACCTCTAACATCCTTATACCTCCAGCATTTATAAAACCTCTACACTTCCTTAAAAACGCATAACTAGCAACTTAGAAAATTAGAAATTCAATTAGTTTCGGGATTCGTATGATTAAACCATCTTATTAACATCATTCAGTATCAAAATCATGATCTATATCAATATAAAACATGAGAAAATAGAACCATTACGGGATTAAATTAATTTCACCATTCAAACCTTGATTTAACCATTTTCCTTCAATTAAATCATCAAAACAAATTAAAAATCATAAGCAAAGGATCAAGAACTTGAGAATTTCAATAACGAACCTTGTATTAGAGGAGAAGAACGAACCTCACCTCTAATGGTTGCTTTTCCCCTTAATTAGATGGACGTCATAACAAAACAATGAGAGACAAATGGATTTTATTAGGAAATCATCATAATCTCAATTGGAAGTCAAAAGATTTATTGAAAGAAGATTTTACCTGAAGATTTTGAAGAGAAAAGAAGTGTTTGGCTGAAGAGAATTGGAGAGAAAATCTCTTTTGTGAAAAGTTAGTTACGTCAATTTTATTTTAAAACCTTTTAATTAGTCCAATTAATTCCCCATCCTTTTTATCATTTTAAAATTACTAAAAATAACTAATTAAGGGAAAAAGTCTGATATTATACTTTAGGGTAAATAGCTCCTTAAGGATTCAAAGTTTTAACCTTTTACAAAACAATTACCAAAAACAGTTTTGAAACTTTACATTTTGGTCACTAGTCCAAATGTCCAATTTTGAGACCCCTTTTTGAAAAATTGACTTTACCAAAATTATTTCCATATTAAATAATAATTTTAGACCATCTTTCCCAATTTTATCTCACCCGAAAAATATTTGTTTCAAATTAAATCCCGAAACTGACTCGAATCCCCTAATTCGATCCAACGGACCATCTAAACCACCTAGAAAACTCCTAGGACCAAAATTGGGGCGTTACAACACTGGTCTAGGTAAGCTACTAGTAGGAAATGGTGATAGTTTGGATATTTGCAAAACTGGTAGTGCAATTATTATGTCTTCATCTCGAACCTTGCTTGTTAAAAATTTGTTTCATGTGCCATCGATCACTAAAAACCTTCTTTCTGTATCCAAGTTTGCTAGAGATAATAACGTGGTCTTTGAGTTCCATGTTGAGAAGTGCTTGGCTAGAGATGGAGACACTAGGAGAAATTTGTTACAAGGACGAGAGTGTAAAGGTCTTTACCAGTTTGATGCTGAGTCAACGTCAAATAGAAGTAAGGTCAATAGTTTGATTGAAGCACATGTAGTTAACAGTACCGATGATACGTATGGTCTGTGGCATAAAAGGCTTGAGCATCCTGCTCATCCTACGCTTGCACAAGTTTGTAAAAACATGAATGTTGTAATTCTTTCTTTAGATAATAAAGTTGATTCAGTTTGTGTGCCATGTCGAATGGGCAAGAGCCATAAGATTATATTTAATGCATCTAAGATAGTCTATGAGTCTCCCTTTTAAGTGGTGTTTACAGATGTATAGGGACCTACCCATGTTGAATTTAATGGGTTCAGTTATTACGTGTTTTTTGTTGATGCATACACTCATCACTGTTGGATTTATTTGTTGAAGAGCAAAGATCAAGCAATTCATGCCTTTTAGTTATTTCATTCCATGGTTAAGACTCAATTTGATACATTTGTGAAGGAAGTACAAAGTGATTGGGGTGGTGAGTTCAGACTGTTGTCTTCCTTGCTTCAACTCATGGGAATTAAGCATATGCTTGTGTGTCGACACACATCTGAACAGAACAGGGTCGTTTGAACGAAAACACCATCATGTTACTTGTTTTATTAGCACAAGCTTTTTACCATTTCAAAATGATATTTTTTTTTACTAAACTTGTAACTTTTCTACGGATAAAGCAACAAACCCTCCTCACAGTAAGTTAGAACTTTTGTATGAAAAACTATAAATCATTCTCTCTACTGGTAACTTTCGCACCAAAAAAGTTACAAAGCCTCCCGCATGAAAATCACCAAGAGATTACACCTCTCTCAACTCCCTTACTCTCAATCATAGAGCATATTACTTGATTACAAAAAATGTTTAATCATCACAAAATCTTCTTCGTTAAGAATTCCTACTATTAATGAATATCTATTATATTGAATATACCTAGTTTAACATTGCTTTTGAAAAAAAATATAGTGAAAAAGTGGTTTTGAAAACTGATTTTGAAAAGAATTTTTAGATTGTTTGGTTTAAAATAGGAGCGACTGGTATTGCTGTCAAAAAGTGCTTGTAAGTAGATTAGATGTCTATTTTAGACATTCTTTTTGTTTGTGATATAAACGAGAATATATGAGAAATTTTACTCAAAAGTACTTTTAAAAAAGTTAAAAGTTAAAAATTTTAACTTTTGAAAAGCACTTTTCAAACCAAACTGAAAAATACTTTTAACCTGAAAAACTACATATTCTGCATTGCTTTTAGTCCCAAAAATGATTTTGGCTACAAAAATTAGTTTGAAAAACAATGAAGAACAGACCCTTAATAATCAAGTAAGCTTCAACAAATAAAATTAATTAGAATCTCAAATGAATATTATCGATCAAAGTTTGGCTCAATCTCAAACAATAACAACCAAAATTCGAGTCTAACTAACCATCCTACTTGACTTTATTTCTTTAGAAAAACTATTTTTAGATATAATTATAAGAATGAGAACGCCTCTGTCTGGAAAGAGACAAAACGATAATTTGGAGAGACAAATTAATTTAAGAATTATATTTTGATAAATAAATTATGTAAAAAAGATTACACCCTTTTTATTTAAATTATAAAAATTAAAATATAAATCTTTAATCCTAAATTTAAACAGTAAATCATAAACTAAACCCGTAAACCCTAAAAATAACCTAATTAGATAAATTAAAATTATACAATTTGTATATCAAAATATTTTCTTAAATTTAATTAGTTACGATTAAAATGACAAGAGTAGTAATAAATTTGAGAGTATATATATATAAGTATTTCAATTTCGAGCTATATTATCTATTTTTCTGCCTCCAATTATTAAAAAAGAGATCGAGGAGCTAAAGGTATTTAGTTTAAAAGGAGACAGTGGGGACAATTGTACAAAGTAAGAATGATAGGAATCATTCACTCAAGAAAATCAAAATAATAAAAAAAATCTGATTAATTTCAAGCACCACTGATTTTGTCGGATATAAGTTTCTTAATGTTATTATGTTATAGGAACTGGAGTTTTGTTTTCTTATTTTTTTGTAATAAATGTAAATCCGGAACTTTCGATAAATAAGTTTAATTAATGCCAATTTGCAAGTTCATGTATAGTTAATAATTTATGAAACATGTTGAAGAAAAGGCACATGGTGTTTATCACACTGATTCCTTAAATTTATGTAGCAGCAGCTTATGTTGAAACCATGCCTGCAAACCTGTTTTAACCATCAAAATATACATAAATAATATGAAAATTTAAATTTATTCGCCGAATATTTGATTCAGTAATGATATGTAATTTTATGCATCATCAATAAATCTGTTAATGATACAATACCTAAAATAAATTTAAAATTAATTAATTTTAAAATTTCATAATAACGTATCCTCATATGGTTTATTGACGATGCATAAAATTAAACACCATCGGTACATTAAATATTAGTATTTGTTTACAATGCACATAAAATATTACCCATCGTGGACATTTTTTTATAATTCCCTTCTTGAGGTCATCTATTTCAAATGCCACTATATACAAACGAGGAAAAAAATACCCTCAAAGATCACTATTTGTAGCAATATGACTTGTCGTAAATATAAATTTTCAAATTCATACCATGTTTATATTATATTGACTAGATTATCCTTTTTATAAATTTATTTAAAATGTTTTTCATTTTAATTTGAAGTATAAAATTACTTAAGCATACATAACTATTTCACTGCTATCATTGCTAACCAGCAATCGGGTTGTTAAAACATTCATTAATTTTACAAATAATTACGGAAGTGCAATAAAATAAAATTGTTAGGCTAATTCGAAGTTTAAAATAGATTTTTCAGAAAAAATTAAAACTTACATATGATAAGCATGATTATATTATTTTTTTTTAAATACAATGTAATTATATTTGGCTTAAGAGTATCATAAATCCTTGAACTTTTAAAAAAATAATTAAATCCCTGAATTTTTTTTACACCTAATTAAGCACTTATACTCTAAATTTTTATCAATTTACACATTTGACCAACATTGACTATTAAATTTAATAGTTTTTCAGGCAAGTTGGTGCAACGTGCCGTGTTATAGTATTGTCATTTGACATTTTCAAAAATTTTTATTTAAAATATTCTTTAAAAGTTCTAAAAAAACTTATAAAAATTAAAAGATATATCTTTATAAAAATCTTTAAATGTCACGTGATAGAACTGTAGTGTGTCATGTGGCAGTAATATCTTAATAGCAAAATTTTCAAAAATTGATGGTAAAAATTTATCAAAGGGCTTAATTGATTCAATTTATTAGTTAGGGGTTAAATTGGGTAAAAAAATTCAGGAGTTTAATTAATCTTTTTTTTTTTTTGCTTAAGGGTGCTTTAATCCCCTGAACTTTTGAAAAAAATCAATTAAGCCCCTAAACGTTTTTACACCCAATTAAGCCCCCCAAACCAATAAATTTAATTTGTTAAGCCTTTTGACCGATTTTGAACATCAAATTTTGATGATTTTTTCTTGAGATATTACTGTCACATGACTCACTACAATTCTGTCATGTGAAATTCACAGATTTTTTAAAAAAATTATTTTTATAATTTTTATAAGTTTTTTTTACAATTTTTAGAACTTTTAAAGAATTTTTTAAATAAAATAAAAAATTCTAGAAATGTCAAGTGATAACAATGTAACACAACACGTTGCACCAACTGGTCCAAAAAAACTATTAGATTAACAGTCAATGTTGGTCAAAAGGGGTGAATTGATGAGCTTCTGGAGTATAAGGGCTTATTTGGGTTTAAAACAAGTTTAGGGGCTTAAATGATTTTTTTCAAAAATTCAAGGGCTTACGATACCCTTGAACTTTTTTTTCCGAAAATTCAAGGGCTTCAAGCACCCTTAAGCTTTATATTTTTACATCTAATAATCAGTTTATTATCGTGTAAAAATTATATAATATATAAATCTAATTTAATTTTCCATATTATTAAAGTAATGATATATGTATTGGATAATTATTTCATGTTTCTACGAGTACCTTAATTTTAGGGGTTAAGAATTTTGTTTAGGGTCTAATGTTTAGGAGTTTTGAATTTAGGGACGGGTTTTGAATTTAGGGGGTGTAGTTAGAATTTAGGGTTTATTGTTAAATTTTATGGTTTATATGTTAAAACGTAAATCCTTAACAATATTACCCTAAAATCTAAACCCCAATCTCTATACCCTAAAGTCTAACAATAAACTCTAAATTTTAAACTCATACACTTAAACCCCTAAATATAGTCCTTAAACCCTAAAATTAAAGCGATGTAGAAACTTTTCGTTTCGACTTCTAGTACCTGATATATTTTCCCAAGTGTATTTAGATTATGGCATAGACAATTATAGGATTCTCTTCATCGAAGGGAGTAGTCTGATTATTTATGCAAGTCGTTGTCTTTAACCCCCACCATTAATCTCTCATTCAATTCGATCTATCATACTCTCTCCTAAATCAAACAAATGACAAAAGGTGGACCAAAAAGAAATATAAAAGATGGTGAGAGGATTTGAAGGGAAAAAGAGGACTCCTTCCCTAAAAGACAAACCAAAGCAACTTTCATAAATCAGCTGCTATATTTGCAAGGCTTTTCCCACATAAACTCTGAAAAAAAAAACAATCCCAAGCTCTGATGAATATGGGTTTTAGGAGCTACCATGTAGCAGAGGACCAAAACTTGTGTTTTCAAGCTCCTACTTTCATTGAATGGCTCAAGCCATCTTCTTCTTCATCTTCCTCTTGTGTGACTCAGCAAGTTCAGTTCATAAACCCTATGGAAACTGTTCAATGCCTACCCCTTTTGAGCAGGTTTACTGAGGATTACAAACCATTGAAAGAGGAGGATTTGCAAAAGAAGACGAGTATTGAGGATGTTAAAGAAGAAAAGATAGAGAAAGTTACGGTTTCTTTACACATTGGGTTGCCTAACAGTAGCGCCGCCGCCGCCGCTGCTGCAGCAGGAGGAGATAATAATATTCCAGTTGCAGACAACGCTATGAAGAAAAGCTTCCATGGATGTTCTTTCAACACTATGAGTAGGTTTTGGATCCCAACTCCAGCACAGATCCTCGTCGGCCCCATGCAGTTTGCTTGTTCCATTTGTAGCAAGACATTCAATCGGTACAATAACATGCAGGTGAGTCTACTCTTTTTTATCTTTTTTCAATTCTGTGAATCAGACTACCCTATAAACCCAACCTTTTTTTACTGGGTTTTCTTTGATGCAAAAAATAATAAAATTATATTAAATTTTAATCCTTATTTGCATGCAGATATTGAACTAATGCAACATCCATGGAAACTGAAAAAAAAAAGAGAATTCTTTTTATTGATTGAGGATCATCTTTTCATGTAGGTCAAAAGATCAAAAAGAAGAAATAATATTTGAAAATATGATGATGAAAAATAGACAATTGTTTTAAGGGCAAGCCACAATAGTAATTCATTATTTCTCATTTAAGAGAGATTTTTTTTCATAATACACACACACACGCTCTAGCTTGGATATAATTCCATGTAGCTAATATGGAACTTGATCATATTTTGGTTATATTTTTTTTCTGGTTAAATCTCTTCTGATTTCGATGCTTATTGATTTTCTTATCAAATGTCAAATTTTATCATCAAGTCACCCATCTCCATTTATGTCCATCCTCAGAAATTTCAAAGATTAGATAGAAATTAAGAAACAGCTAAGAAACGGAAATAATAATTGAGTGCCAAGAAATTCCAAATGAACCAGTCTAAATGACTCAATAAGCATATTCAAGTCTTAATTCATTTTCATTTTTACCCAAAAAGTAAACATTTGAAAGTAGTATTGGTAATTAATTCGCAGGCTCCAATTTTACTGTTTTAAACTATAACTGAGGTAATAATTTTGAAGTGAAATTTGGCCCTTAGCTGCTTCAATGATCTTTCTTTCCCCTTATTTTAACTAACCCACATCCAATTTCTTTTGACTTTTTGGCCTTGATTGCTTCCCTTTTGGCTGGAAAGCTGTGAGGGAAGAAAGCAAGCTGGGGTAGCAAAGCAAACATTCTTTAACATTTTTACTTGTAAAGAGGTTTTAGTGGCAGGAAGTTGAAATTGATTAGGACAAAAACAAACAAGTTTTAGAGCTTTGGATTCTTATCTATAGTGGCTAATTTTCACTCTTTAATCATTTTAATCATTCAACTTTTTAAATTTAAAACATAGCTTAATGATCCTTGTAGACCATTATAAAGAGCCAAGTGTTTCCATTTGCACAGGCATGATATCTTTGGTACCCCAAGTCCAGTTCTTGAAAATCTTTGATTCACTAAATCATACACTAGTTTTCTATTGGCATAATGTCAATAAATGCCCCCCTAACATTTCATTGGCTCATATTCTTTTTTTGGAGCACTTTAACTCTCAATGTTTCATTTTGAGTCAAAATGACTCCGCAATGGATGAAAATCGTTCGTTAACTAATGGTAAACACCCTAATAAAAGCTTGAGTTTGTTCCCTTTCAATGTCAATTTGCAAAATCTTCGTAAATTTGGCACTGTTATGTTAGTATATGATATCGTGTAGCATTATCATGTCATATAAAGGTGTTTGTTGTTAGCAAACTAACAATTTTTATCCATTGAGGGGTCATTTTTACTAACATGAAACGTTCAGGGTCAAAGTGCTAGAAAAACATATTGGTCAAAGTGCTAGAAAAACATATTAGTCAAAGTGACTATTCTGTCAAACGTTAAGGGATTTTTTGGCATTATGCATTTTCTATTTTAGCAGAACTATATATAAGTTATAAATTTGTCATATACTGTAATAAATATATAATAACCAATTCTTTTTAAATTAATACAGATGCATATGTGGGGGCATGGATCTGAATATAGGAAAGGGCCAGATTCACTTAAAGGAACACAACCGGCAGCAATGCTGAAGCTGCCATGCTATTGCTGTGCCCAGGGCTGCAAAAACAACATCAACCATCCCGGAGCCAAGCCATTGAAAGACTTTCGAACACTTCAAACTCACTACAAAAGGAAACATGGTGCAAAGCCCTTCATGTGTAGGAAATGTGGCAAGACATTAGCCGTCAAAGGCGATTGGAGGACGCACGAAAAGAACTGCGGCAAGTTATGGTATTGCACCTGTGGTTCAGATTTTAAGCACAAAAGGTCCCTGAAAGATCACATCCGTTCGTTCGGCAAAGGTCATGCCCCTCATCCTTCTCTCGAAGGTTTTGAAGATGAAAAGGAATGTGTCACCGGTTCCGGAGACGAATTCACTCACTAGACTATGACTCAACTGGATCCAACAAGTACCCTCTTTATTTTCTTTTACTTACTTCTTTCGAGATTTAGAGAGATCTAATTGCTTTAAAGTTTCTCAGGCTTACCCTAATTAAGCTTTTGCTCCATAACAAAAAATTTCCCAAACAAAAAAACGGGGGAGAGTTTTGCTATGGAGCCCTTGCTGAGTAGGGGTTGAACCTGCCTCAGTAACTTTTTCAGCTTCTTTGTGATTAGCCATAGTTAGGAAATAAATTAAAGAGAAAAAAGGGTTACCTAAAGTGGTGAAGTAGATGAATTTTCGTCTCTTCAATGATGAAGGTTTCGGAGAAGAATTGGGTTATTTTCTCAAAGGGAGAAAATTTTTCTGCTTCATTGCTAACTGGTAATCTTTAATAGGACAGGATATTGTATTGTTTTCTAGACGATTACGTATCTTTTATATGTGTTTTCTATGTCTTTGCTCATTTAATCATGGGTACGTTTTTTATGCTTAATTTTATTCTAAATATCTATGGTTTGCATTCATGAGACAATGAATTATACTATATATTTAAAAAAAGGTTAAAATCTACCTACACCAATTGAAACTTAAAAGTTTTATATATTTTTGGATCATTGAATTAGTTTAATGTAATGAATGAGAGAATAATCCACTTTTAGTTTTTCTTCAAAATCTCTTCATTTTCTACTGTTAATATCATTTATTTATTTTTACACGTTCAAAAATCTAGAAAGCATGCAAGTAAAGTATATCCCTAAGGGCTCAACAGCAATACATGCCAGAATTATAATCCATCCACATGTCGAACTAAAAATAAAAATGATTGAAAAGAGCGATGGTGGGAGGTGTAGTTAAACAAAGGGTGGTTGAGGTCTTTCTTCATTGTTTTTTTGTTGTACCTTCGCCGAGTGCCTTCGGAATACATCACCTTTGAGAAAGATGTTAGTAATGCTCAATATCTCATATATGGAAAGAATATCCTTTGGCAAAGGTATTTATAGAGTTATACCTTCCTTTCCTTGTTGAGTGATAGAGAACAAGGGTGAACCCTCACGCGCGGCCGCCGCCGCTGTCTGGCTCGTGATATTCGTAGGAATTTTCTCACTGATTAAAGTTTGTGAAATTTTTTTTTCTCAATTTATAGGCTGAATGAAATGGACAAATTATTTTGAATTCAGACAAATTTTCTGTCAGACATCTTGATTTCAGTTGAATGTTTAATTTTTGTAATTACAGTGAATAACAACTAAATTAGTTGTTATTTTCATAGGCTGTAATGATTGTATTTAAAAGTTATTTTTGCACTGATTTGAAGGTTGAACTTGGACTATTTTGAGGCCATATTCGAAACCTTTCAGCTGTAATTTTCTAGCTGTTATAATGGTCAACTCGGGCAGTTTTTTCGACTGATTTCAAGCTACTCATTTAATCAAATTAATTCTTGATTAATTTGGATGACTTTAACCCCACATCTAGCCCATAAATAGAGAGGCCTTTTCTCTCATTTTTGATACACACACAACAATTCATCTTGCTTACAAAAGTTCTCTTATCATTGAGTTTTCTCGTGCTACGAAGAGTAATACCATTGCAGTCCACTTCATTTCTTGGGGTGTACAAAGTTTTGGAGCGATCATGTTAACCTTAGGGGACAACCACCAATGCAGCGATTACACACATCGGGCGAATTTGTTTCTAGGGCAGTGGTCTTCACCATGACACGATTCAATCAGAATTTCCCTTCTTATTTTGTTTAAACTGTCCTGTCATGGCTAACGGTCTACTTTGTATAATTATTTTTACCAACAATCTAGAAACAAATTTTTACACTGCAAAAGATGTCGATTCCGTTAAGCAAGCTTGTTCCAGATCTGTCCAAGCTAGATGCACTCGACGAGGCCAACTATCGAAGGTTGTCTTAGCGATTCTAATCTTCTTCAAGCAGCTAGATCTTGATTATGTGCTGATGAAGTCGACTCCTACACAACTACCACCTAATGTTACTGAAGCTATTGACATGACTGATACTGTTGAAACTGCTTATGTCGATGCCTCATATGTTGCCACCGTCGCAACTAATAAATATGAAAAAGACAATAAGACAGTGTGAGGCCATCTCCTAAGTCACATGTCAAACAAACTCTGTGACATGTTTCTCAAGGAGATGAGCGCAAAGGTCATATGGGATACACTCAAGAAAATATACGGAGCTGATGATGCAAGCAATAAGAAATACGTCGTAGAAGAGTGGATCAAGTTCCAAAAGTCTGACGACAAGCCAATAATAGATCAAGTCCATGACTATGAGAAGCTGGTCTCCGACATCTTGGCCGAAGGAATGTAGATGTGCAAAGTTCTGCAAGCCAACGTTCTGATTGAAAAGCTACCAAAGTCCTAGTCTGACAACCACAACTCTCTCAAACATAAAAAGAATGGCATTTCACTAGACGAACTGGTGGGGCATATGAAGATAGAGGAGGCTAACCGCTTGAAAGATAAATTTACCAGCCCTACTGGTCAATTTCCTTTTAAAGCTAACTTGGTTGAATCTGGTGCTGCCTCAAGGTCTAAACCCAAAAATATTATTAAAAGAGGTAATCAAAAGAAGAACACAAAACCCCAAAAGTCTAACAACTTCAAAAATCCAACCAATATTAAGCTCAAGGAAAGCCTGCCACCTGCTATGTGTGCGGACAAGCCGAACACAAAGCTACCAGTGCCAACACCGGTCAGACTGCCAGAACAACAATAAACCACAACTGAATGTTGCAGAGAACGTTGACGACTTCATTGCAGCTGTGGTTTTAGAAATCAATCTGGTGGAGAATAGTGCTCATTGGGTTGTTGACACTGGTGCTTCCAGGTATTTCTGTGCCAAAAGGGAGTTGTTCGCCGAGTTCGAGCATGGGAACAAAGGTGAACAAGTCTACATGGGGAATTATAGCATCTCAAAAGTGCTAGGCAAAGGCAAAGTTTTACTCAAGCTGACTTCTGGTAAGACCTTATCTTTAAACAATGTTATGTATGTACATGCTCTGCGTAGAAATCTTATTAGTGGTGGTTTATTAAATAAAACATGCATTAAACTTGTTTTCAAGGTAGATAAACTTGTACTTTCCCGTAATGGTGATTATGTAGTGAAAGGATATTTAAATGGGGGTTTATTTGTAATCGAGACCGAGTTTAATGAAAATAAAGTCACCAATTCAGCTTATATTGTTGAAACATGTGATATTTGGCATTCTAGATTAGGTCATGTGAATATACTCTCACTAAAGAAACTCATTAAAATAAGTTATTACCTGATATAGATAAGAACATGTTTAACAAATATGAATTTTGTGTAGAAGCAAAGCATGCTAGAACTTCCTTTAAAACTATTTCTAAAAGAAAAACTAAATTGTTAGAACGTATTCACACAGATCTAGCAGACTTTAGAAACACTGAGAGTAAGGGAGGTAAACACTATTATATCACCTTTGTAGATGTTTGTTTTAAATATACAAAGGTTTATCTTCTTAGAACTAAAGATGAAGCTAGAACTTCTTTCTTGTTTATAAGGCAAAAGTTAAAAATTAGCTTAAAAGGAAGATAAAATGTGTTAGGTCCAATAGAGGTGGTGAATACGGGACTAATGTTCTAAAAGAGGTGTGTGAGAAGAATGGCATAATTCATGAGACCTTTTCCCCATATTTTCCTCAACAAAACAGCGTAGCCAATAGGAAAAACAAAACTTTAAAAGAGATGATAAATTCATTGTTGATAAGTTCTGGATTATCTGATAACATGTAGGGGAAGCCATTCTATCGGTCAATCATATTTTGAACCGAGTAACTTATAAGAAATTAGATTCTACCACATACGAGTTATGGAAAAGTTATGCACCTAATTTGCAATACCTTAAAGTGTAGGGGTGTTTGGCTAAAGTAGGCTTGCCTGGCTTCAAAAAATCCACTATCGGTCCCAAAACCGTTGATGCAGTGTTTATAGGGTATGTTTCTAATAGTGCCGCATATAGGTTCATGTATTTACATGAATTTTCTATATATGAATCTAGAGATGTAGTTTTCATTGAAGAATTTTTTCTTTTAAAGAAACCAAGATTAAATACAGAAACACGTATAGAAAATAATCCATCTACTTCTTCTAATGTACCTGTCAAGAATATTCTAGAGTTTGAGTTTGAGCCTATAAGAAGTAAGAAGCAAAGAATAGAAACCTCTTTTGGACCAAACTTTATCAATTCCTTTATTTCTAAGATATATGACTTAGACACTATATCATATCCAATAGCTCAGGTCTTTTTGTTAGTTAAGGATCCTAAGACTTATGAAGAAGCTATAAGATCTATTGACTCTAGTTTTTGGAGAAGCGCTATTAATGATGAACTAGAGTCAATAATGTCTAATCATACTTGGGAATTTGTAGATTTTCCTAGAAGATTTAGACCTATCAGCAATAAATGGGTTTTCAGAAAGAAACTTGGGCCAAATGGGTCAATCCAAAGATATAAGGGTAGGCTAGTTGTCAAAGGGTTTACTTAAAAATTTGGAACAAAATTTTTTGATACCTACTCTCCCGTAACAAAAATCTCAACAATTTGTGCATTATTTGCACTAGCCCCTATTCATAAGTTGCAAGTACATCAAATGGATGTAAAGACTACATTTTTGAATGGAGATCTAGATGAGGAGATCTATATGGAGCAACCAACATGTTTTGTGACACCTGATATGGAAGACAAAGTGTGTAGACATAAAAATTCTCTTTATGGCCTTAAACAAGCTCCTAAGCAGCGGTACGAGAAATTTTACAAAACTATTCTTAGTTTTGGTTTTGTTGTGAATGGTGCGGATGCATGCGTGTATTCGAAGATGTTTGGTACTGATTGTGTCATCATAAGTTTATATGTTAATGACATGTTAATTTTCAGTACTGACATTGAATCCATTAACAAAACTAAAAATTTCTTATCCATTAAGTTTGAGATGACTGATTTGAGAGAAGTGATGTAATCTTAGGAGTCAAAGTTGCCAAATCTGAAAAGGGATTTTCTTTAAATCAAAACATTATATTGAGAAAGTGTTAAAGAAATTTGGCAGTTTTGATGTCATTCATGTTCGAACCCATTATGTTCATCTTTTTAAAAATAAAGGAAGTAGTGTTTCCCAGGTTGAATATGCTAAATTTTTTGGAAGCCTAATGTTCTTAATGAACTATGCTCGACCTGATATTGCCTATGCCGTGAGCAGATTAAGTAGATATACTTATAATCCAAGTAGTGAACATTGGGTTGCTCTTAGACGCTTACTAAAGTACCTTAAGGGTACAATAGATTAGAAACTCATTTTTGTTGGCTATCCTTCTGTTTTAGAAGGATATTGTGACGCCAACTGGGTTACCAATAATGATGAGGTAAGCTCTACGATTGGGTATATTTTTACTTTAGGTGGAGTAGCAATTTTGTGAAAGTCTTCAAAGCAGACTTGTATTGCACGCTCTACTATGGAGTCAGAGTTTATAGCTCTTGACTTAGCTGGGCAAGAAGCTGAGTTGCTCAGAAACCTTTTAGTAAAAATTCCTTTGTGGGGAAAACCAATCCCTCTGGTGTTTTTATTGTGCAATTCAGAGGCTGCGATATGTGTGGCTAAAAAACAAGCTTATAATGGTAATAAAAGACATATTCGCATAATGCATAAATCAATGAGGCACTTAATAAAGAACGAAGTACTCACTTTAGAGTACGTAAAGTCGAAAAGAAATCCCAATGATCTTCTTACCAAAGGATTAGTAGAAAACTGGTTATTGATTTGTCGAGGGGGATGGGACTTAAGCCCATTGGTTGAGGAATTCATGGTGGATACTCAACTTAGTTATCTAAGTTCAATGAGGTCAAATGAAACCATGGAAAGACTCATAGTGTACATGTCCATCTACCTATCTCTATGATGAATCATGTACATGCCCAGGTTGAGCTTCATGCTCTTAATAAAATCATAGCCCATATTTGGGTAGTCTTAGTGAGAAAGACTTGATGAATTTACCAATTTTGGTTGAATAACTACTCTTAATAAAGTTCTTAGGCCTATTGCGAAGGACAATATGAACTTACCGCCTGAAAGGATTTGTTTATCGTAAACTCTTAATGAATTCAATCCCATGAGTTTGGATGATCCTATTTGAGAAGGACTGATTGAATTTACCGGTGAAAGAGGTTGAGTATTTATTCTTAATGATTTCTTATCCCAAAGTTTGGGTGGTTCATGTAATATAAACTTGAAGAAATTTACCTTGTTTTGTGAGGATGAGTTGTTATAAAAGTTCTTAATTATTTCATAGCCTGATTTTGGGTAGTTATGTTGAGATAAACTTGATGAAATAACCTACGTAAGTGAGAAAGGTTAGCCACCTTCTATGAAAAATGTTGGGTTGTTTTTCTAATACACTTACTAGAATCTTGAGGTAAGATGGCTGAATATATACTTCGTGTATATGTATATCTTACACATCGAAGACTTTGGTGGATGAAGGGGTTAGTTGTGTGCTATGAGTTCACCCTGATCTTAGAAATTTTAAGACTCGTTTCACTTATCTAAGAGGAGGATTACTCATCATCACTACGTACTAGTTCCATATACATTCACTAGTGCTTAAGCAACTAATCTCGCTATTGCTTTCTTGTACCTTTTAAACTCAATGATTCTCAATATCAGAAGAGTTCTTTCGCATTAGTGGGGGATTGTTAGTAATGCTCAATATCCAACATAGGGAAGGAATATCCTTTGGCAAGGTTATTTATAGACTTATACCTTCCCTCCCTTTTTGAGTAATATAGAACAAGGGTGAACAACTAAATTTTCTGGCTGATTTCAAGCTATTCATTTAATCAAATTAATACCTTATTAATTTGGACAACTTTAACCCTACATCCAACCTATAAATAGATAGGTATTTTCTCTTATTTTTGATACACACACAACAATTCATCTTGCTTACAAAAGTTATATTATCATTGAGTTTTCTCATGCTATGAAGAGTGATACCATTACAATCCACTCCAGTTCTTTGGGTGTACAAAGTTTTGGAGCGACCGTGTTAACCTTGGAGGACAACCCCCAAAGCAATGATTACACACATGAGGCAAATTTGCTTCTAGGGTAGTGGTTTTCACCACAACATAATTCAATTGGAATTTCCCTTCTTATTTTATTTAAATTGTCGTGTTATTGCTAACGGTCTACTTTGCAGTATTATTTTTACCAACAATACCACCGCCTTCACTCTACACTCCAACATCCCCAAATGCTCACTTTTGAGATTTACAAAGCCTTCGGAGTTTGCAAGCCTCTGGGATCCACAAGCCCCTGCTGCAGAACCTTCGAAGCTCCTAGCCTCTGCACCACTCGAGGCACCATGGCCTCAAGAGCTCTTATTCTTCGTACCACTCTCCCCACTCAGCTCATGTACCTTGACATGACCGATTTCAAGTCCACCTGACTCACCAGCTCAGTTTGTCGCCCGATAACCAAGTCTACTCTATCAGCTCTTTAGTAGTCATCATGACGTTAGGCCCGACTTCATCCCATCGAGCAGCACCAAGGGGATACAAATACTCCCAAGACCGAAGACAAAAGGGACAACCCTTATGCATCGACCACTCTCTCTTTCTTCTCTTACATGATTTTGATCACCCTTTCTGCACTTTTTACAGCTCTAGGCCCCGATCCAACCAGGGGTGAATCGCCTGATTCTACAGTCAATCACCGTCCACTGTAGCTCTCTGTCTGTCCCACAACGGGCGAACCATCAAGCCTCGTCCCTGAACCTTCCTTCAGCCGCCCTCTCCACATCCTTGCTTGGTATCGCCCAAAATCAGCATCAACATTTTTAATATCCTAGAGAAGTTACATTGGAAAAGATTGTACTCTATTACCAGCTACCATAAAGATGTGGTCGATGTATTCATAACCTAACAAAAGGAGTAATGGGAAGCATATTTTGATTTGTTTGGTATTCTAAGATGGAGGACACGACTAGTGCTATGAAAAGACTTGAATGAAATCTTAGAGTCTTTAAGGCTCGATTTCAACCATGGCAATCCTTGATTACAAACATTTTTTTATAGGGTTCATTGATGTGGATAAGAAAGCAGTTCTACATAGTTGTCTCGTAGGGTGGTGCAAACGAGTTATGAAGATCGAGGAGATAACAAGATATTTTCGTGAGGATGGTTCGAAGGGATTTTCAATGATGGGGTTAGTTGGAATATGGCTGCATAATTGCTGGAATGACACTATTTGTAATTTTTTGTACTAAGTTCTTTTGTGTTGTTCACTTAGTTTGGAACCATACATAGTTTTTTTAGATTTGATCGTAGTTGTTATGATCATATTTTTCTTGTAAACTTAGATTAATTTTCAAGTCTTTTAGTAGGTAAAAGTTGGTGTATTTTTTGACATTTATCTATTCTCTTAATGAATAATTAGTGAATGCTTTTGCTTCTAGCATTTTCTCTTGTTTTTTAGTTTTTTGTTTTTGATTTTTGTATTTGTTGGTTTTACAAACAATTGACATCAGGGCTGATATCGTTGGGGACCTGAGTTCTTTGCGTGAATTATTCACAGTTTTAAAAATCATTTCTGATAAGTTTTTGTCCTCGTGTCATCATACAGCTTTTCTCCACCACCATTCAAAATGGAGTTTCTGATGTGATCTTCACAAGGATTTTGGCTTGGGAGACTCCTAAAAAAGTTTGGGACAAGTTGAAAGAATAGTTTTAGGGGTCTGAGAAGACAAGACAAAATCAACTTATAAACTTAAAGGATAAACTTTGAGAACTTAAAGATAGAAGAAAGTGAAACTGTCCAGTAGCATTCAGACAGCATAATGACTATTGTTAATAGCATGAGGTTGCATAGAGATCAATTCAATGATAAAAGAGTTCCTGAGAAGGTTATCACAATTCTTTCAAAAAAATATGACTCTAAAATCTTGTCTCTTAAAGGCTCAAGAGATCTAAGAAACATTTCTTTGTTAGAACTTATTAATGTTCTTTATGCTCAAGAGCAAAGACGATCAAATAGAGATTAAGGTGTCTTTAAAGCTTGGAAAAAAAGGCAAAGGAAAGATTTTTTATGATAAAAAAGAAAAAGACAATGCCAAGGATGGTGAAGAAAAGAAGTATCCACCTTGTTCACGTTGTAAAAAATTCAATCACTTGGAGAAATATTTTTGGTTTTGACCAGACATACAATATAGAGCTTGCAAGTAACTTGATCACATAAAAAGAATTTTCAAGAACAAATCCCAACAACAACAAAATGCGCAAGCTCAGGCTCCTGATGGAAACCAATCTGAGGATGAGCAAATGTTTGTTGCATCTTGTTATGCAACCAACAACCAAGCTAGAGTTAGTTGATTGATTGATAGTGGTTGTACGTATCATATTGGCTACAGATGAAGGCACGTTCAAGAAGATTGACAAAACTTACACTTCAAAGACAAGATTAGGAAATGGAAGCTACGTTAAAGCAAAAGAAAAATGATATGTTAAGAAGTATTTTTGTGCTCGAGATTGATTGAAACTTGCTTAGTATTTCTTTGTTTCTTGAAAAAAATTATTCTGCCATTTTCTAAGATAAATGTTGCACAATCTTTGATCCAGTTGGCTGTGAGATTGTTTCCATTGTCATGAATGATAGAAATTTTATTTTGAATCAGGACTCTTGGTGCATATACAAGTATGACATATAAGAATTTATCATGTCAGAAATTGGGGCATTTAGAAAATTTTTAAAATTTTTATGCTATTTCTGGTGCTAAGTATGAACCTGCTATTATTTACAGCCCACAACAAATTAAGATATGTAATCTTGTTGTTTTAGAACCTAGTAGCTTTACAGAGGCTACAAATATAGTAGAATGGAAGGTTGCCATTCAAGAGGAAATGAAGCATGATTTTGTGAAAGAAATGTAGCATAAGAATGAAGTTACATTGGTTCATTGTAGTTCTGAAAATCAGTTGACATTTTTTGACCGAGTCTCATAGCAAGATCAAATTTGAAGATTTGAGATGGTAAATTGGAGTTGATAGCAAAACAACCAAGGAGGAGTATCGGAATATGACTGCATAGCTACTGGAATGACACTATTTGTAATTTTTTAACTAAGTTCTTTTGTGTTGTTCACTTAGTTTGAAACCATATGACAACTTTTTAAAATTTGATTATAGTTGTTGTGGTGAGATTTTTCTAGTGAACTTAGATTAACTTCCAAGTCTTGTAGTAGGTGAAAGTTGATGTATTTTTTGACATATATCTAATCTCTTAATGAAAAAATGGTGAATACTTTTGGTTATAGAAATTTTCTCTTGTTTTTTAATTTTTGTTTATGATTTTTTGTATTTATTTGTTTTCTAAAACCAACAAAGCTGGTATTAGCGGAAGTTTCAAACAACCAACATAGATTCTATTGATGTTAATATTAGGGCTATATCCCAACTCAGGAAGGTGAGATCTATATGTGTAACCCCTAAACCCGCCTATGCAGAACACCTAATTTAGGAGGTCACATTTGGGTCATCGGAGCAACTCACGACAAAAACAGAAGAACATTCTTAAAAATGCGTTAAAAAGTATAAAAATAAAATTTCTGTTAAAATACCATTTTAGAAATTATATAACATATAACGAAAATTTCAAAATAACATATTACAGACTCTAACATAAAATCATACACAACATACATGCTTACTAACTGTATTGGATCGTACTCCGAAAGCAACGCCGATGGAACTCCAACCACTGGTGTCGATCACTATACCAAGATAAATTTCTTCTATCCTGCGATGATAAAAACAACGTGAGCTTGGGACAACTCAGTAATACAAAACTGCCAGAAGATGTTGTATGCAACAAACAGGTATAAGGTTAATCAGAACTGACATGATGAGCCACTTTCAACATATTTCAGGCATAAACTGTAATTCATAACATTGTTACGCTTGAAAGCAACAAAGTCATTTCTGATTTAGTCTCCCGAATACCAGACAAGATATCCATAACCTAGATGATCAGGGTGAACAGATAGATTGCGAGAATCGAGTTATGAAGTTTAGTGTTCCATCAATTACCGATCAAGAATGACAAACAGAATATTTCTGACAATTGAAGGGTTTTGATAGGGCAATAAGGGACAGAAAGTTTAATATCAACTTAACTACCCTCCAACCGTACACCGATATGCAGTACCCCATAACTGTATACAGAAAGACTTACCCTAGACCCAGTAGGCCTAGGAGCTTACAGAAAGACTTACCCTAGGCCCATCAAGCCTAGGAGCTTACCTAAGGTCCAGAAGGACTTACCAGCGCTGAGCCTACAGATCTTCAATCATAACCCAGAAATACCCCAATTCAGATAGTTTAGTAGACAGAGGGAACAAGAAAAATCAGAAAACATCCATATATTTTTAGAGTATCAGAAATCAGAGAGCATATTTTTCATAGCAGACATAATGGTATATTTTTAAACAGACATGATTTATGGTTCGGGTCAGAAAGAGTGAGAGTGTCTTAGTTTCAATACAGAAAATATACAAGTGCAAGGAACACACCAGATGGTTCAATTTATCACTCACATAACCTTGATAGTTACATATGGAATATACTGAACTCTAGTCCATGTTATACTAATTTCAAAATTAAGGAATTTATTTGAAGAGTCCAATAATCATCGTTTTCATTTAGGTGCTCAGAGTTTTGTACCTCATGGTCATTCAAAATTTCGGTATTTCATGATTATGCAAGATTTCGAGAATAACATATTTATTCAGGATTTAAACATACTCGAAGAGTGTCAGACAATTTGTTCAAGGCCACTTTGACTTCCAAGGGCAATTTGGTAATTCAACCTAAAAGGGGTAAAATTGAACTCGCATTGCATGTAATTTTAAGTGGCTAATCTGACTCTCACAATCATTCGCTATAACCATAACCCATATTAATATGGTTTCCAGAGTTCCGATAAATACGAATCACGAGCGTTCATTCCTTACTACTAACAGCATCATAAACTGAACCAAACACCTTCGTATTCATTACTAACTTTCCACCGTGTAGTTGAACGTCTTTATATTTGATAAACCAACTTTACAGTAGTAAAAGAGGTGGCCAACATTCCTAGATTTGGTTCCTCATCCTTTATGATCAATACAGTTATCACACTTTATTTGAATTAAGTTTTATCCTGGGGTATACACTTATGCCGCAATATGAGGGCAATTTAATTATTCCAAGGATCATGGATGTAAGTCGTTGAAAGTTTTGGTGCACAAATATATTTTGGTCATTACAGAAATTCTGGCTTATCTTCGATTCTTTTGAATATTTTATTTATTACTGAAACTCAAGGGCATATCCGTCATTTTAGAAAATTTATCAAATTTCGATGCTTGAAAATATTTCAGTCTCTTTGGTCATTGCGGTCATTCCGATCAGTTTAGCCTTATTAGTAATTTCAATACTTTTAGTCATTCAATCAAATTAATTATTTACACCACTTGATTAATCAGACATACGAATAGTTTTTCGCAACCTTGTCTTCGGAGAATTATTTAGAATTCAAGAAAATCCAAGTACTTTACAATTTTGAAGGTTTAAGCTTTGAGACCATATCTTTCCAAGTAATTCAAATTTTTCAAATAAATTAATTGTTTTACCAAATCTAGTGTAAATTTCTTGATCTATTTCATTGTCAGGGCCATTTTAGTCCTTCATATACCTCAATGGCATTTTTATCATTTCTCAACCAAGCATTCCGAGCATTAGGTCTTTTACCAAGAAAAGATCTAAAACGGGAAATTTTGAGGTGAATTGTTTTATCGATTATACACTGAACTTGGATTTCTTACCTATCATCAATTCCTTATTCGAGTCATTCGAGTCTTAACCAAATTATTATCTTTCTATCGTAATCTATATAACTTTAAAATATTCAGGCATTAATCAAATTCATTCATACATTAACCAATACCATCCAGTTTCGTAAAGCATGTAGAGGTAGTAAAGTATTACCTTAAATCCTTGTTATATCGGTTGGCCCCCTGAAACAACATTTAACTCTCAAACCCAGATTCAACTTCCTCAACCTCTCGAATACGAAGATATGTGAATACCTTCAATTAAACATAATCCATAATCAAACCTTAGCTTTATCACAACTCTTAAACTGAAAAACTAGACACATGCATTCTCGGGTTCAAGGTCAGATTCAGAGGCTTTCAGATTCAAATTTCACAAAATAGACTTCAAAAATAGACTCAGGACGTCGAAAAACATAAAATAAGGGTTTTTTGGAAAATTTAACTTTTTGGTCAAAGTCAACGCTGACGTCAACGGTCAATGGTCAATGCTGACATCAGTAGTCAACACTGACGTTAGCAGTCAACAGCTTGACTCAGGCGAGTCAGCTCACTGAGTTGACTCGGTTGGGTTGACTCACTGAGTTGACTCGGACGAGTTAACTAAGTGAGTTGACTCAGACGGGTCGAGTTAAAGGGTCAGGTTCGGGTCGGGACGGTCGGTCACAGGTCGATGGGTCAGGTCGGGTTTAATACCCAAAGTCATTGGGCCTAAAAAAATAGGCTGGTCCACTAAAATAAACAACATATGGGTTAGTGAACCGGCTGGAGGGTTTAGGTCGGCTTGCTGACTCAGCTTTTAAGGCCAGACCTGGTCTCAGGCCGGTCCGGCCATCTCAGTTCAAAGGCCACCATCCAAGGTGGCCAGAATTCTTCCTTAGGCGGCACGTGACCACCACGCGCGGCCTGGAACGGTCGAAAAACGGCCAAAATGCTACTTTTTGACAACCCCAACGACCAAAACACACAATTTAACCATAAATTAAACAAAATACCTTACCGAAACTTACCCAAAATTGAATTTGGTCCCGGGTTCGACGTAGCTTCGATGGACCTCCTACCGGCGTCGATTTAACGATTTCTCATAGAGGTTTTGTTCGCTCTGCCACCACGAGCTCGCTGGTGAGGGCGGTGACGTTCACCTGACGTCTCACGGCGACGGTAATAGCTAAAAATCAAACGGCGAGACATGGGCCGATGGTTGCTTTTTAATTACTTCTCCGAGGCAGATAGCGGCAAGATTTTGTGAGTGGCGACTAGAGCTGGAGTCGCGGTGTGACACTAGTCACGTCGACGCAGGCGGTGACAGTCACCGTGGGGCGGTGACCGAGTTTGAAGCCGGCCCGTGAGGGGAGATGAAGAGTTTAGAACTCTTTGGAACTCTCTCTCTCATACACATATTCGACGCAAAAAAATGGTTAGATGGGTAAATAGGAAAGTTGGGTTGTTTTAATTTTTTCTGGATACACGCATATGGTATAACTTAAAATTAACCCAAGGCAAACAAAGATGAAGAATGGTCTTGGCTTAAACGGTTAAGGCATAGGGGTTCAAGGCATAGTTCACGGGTTTGAAACCCCCAAGCAACACTCACCCATCTTTTTTTTATACATTATTAAATTAGGGGTGTTACAATATGGGACACTGAAGATAAATTAATGTAATTAATTGAGAGAAAGAAAATAATAAGAGAGAAAATGTGATGCATTCAAAAGAAAAGAGAGAACAAAACTTAGTCAGGTTGGGTTTTCATTGCATCTTTTTCATATTCTGACCTTCGAAATAGAAAGAAACTTGTCTTGATTAATGCGAGAAAAGCATGGGAATTTAGAAATCATTTGGGCTTTCTTGTGGATTTTGATGATGAAATAGTTGTTAATGAATTTGTGACGCTTGATGGGGAAATTGTGTTGTGATCCTTGAGAGAATAGATAACGAGTTCCTTAAGAGCTTGCGGTGCACTGATCCCCTCACTTGTGAGTATGTCAAGAGATTGAGAGATGAACCTTTATTTTTGGTTCTTGCTTAAAATGTAACACTCTATACTTGATTAGGATGGACCGACCTGAATTTAGAAAGCTACATTAATCACGAAAGTGACTATAAATGAAATCAAACCTAATACATGCAATTCTAGCATTTTACGCATAGAATTAAACAAATCAACATGCACAACAATACATAGGAAGTCAAACATATAACTAAATGAGAATTACAAGCCTAAATCATGTTTCAAAAATAAGTCAAACAATTAAAACATACATAAGGGAATTTTTGTCTTTTCGCATACTTACCGAAAATTATTAGCAAAAATACAATCTATTAACACCAAAAGATTCAGAATCACTAGAAACGATTCATATCAAATTTCAACTACAACAGTGCCCTAGAACAACTTGAAATGCAAAAATACGAAGTTTAGAGACCATTTTGAAAATTGAAAGAAAAAAGGACCAATATTACAAAAGTGAAATTGATTCTTCCATTATGAAATTGATATTATTATTGAGATTTGACTAATCTGAATTAAAATGAATTTTTAATTGTATTTATAAGATCAATAACTAAAATAAAAAAATTGAAGATGTTAACATGGAAGAATGCAGAAAATTGCTGCAAAACAACTCCAAGCACACCCTAATCAACCTACATATGCTTTTAATGATTTATAAACATTTCCCATATGTTAAAGTGTATTTACATGTCGATTTTCATGGTCTTTACATCTTATGTCAAGATCTAGACCCTAATTATCTATTTTCATGCAATTATTCACACTTTAAGAATTAACATATTTATTTTAAGCATTTTATGTTATTTGGTCATTCCAAGAATTCACACATACTTTAAATGTACTATTAAATTTGCTCAAATCAAGAAAACAACTATAAATAAGTTTTTAGCATATCAACACCACATACTCAATTAGCATCTCAACAGCTCAAAGGCAGCCTAATCAGCTCGAATCAGCTCAAGCAACTCATCACCAAAAGTCATGTTTTTTTCGCCAACAATTGTGTTTTTCACAAAAAGGTGTCTCGCGAAAAGTCACAACTCTTCGCCAAAAGGTGTTTTTTCAAGTCATGCCTTTTCTCCAAGAGGTGTTATTTCTAGACATATCTCTTCACCAACAGGTGCTTCAAGTCATGATCATTCACCAAGAGTCGTGCCTCTTCACCAAGAGTCGTGTCTCTTCACCAAAGGTCACCATTCATCAAGCATAATGACTCTACAAGTTGTGTTCGTTCATAAAGACACCAAATCCATGAAGATAATCATCCAAATACACGACACTCTTCACCAAAAGAGGACAGCATGTTTGGCACCAAAAACGAAAGGAATCTATCTATTCAAGCATGGTCGAAACACTATGTGCCATTTCGACCACACCTCTTTGTAAACTATAAATAGGCCATCATTTGGCATTTTGTAAACATCTTGTTCATATCAATTAAATTACCTTTGTGAGAATTTTCTCTCTTCAAGTTCTTTATTGAACTTTATCGACTTATCAAGTACTTGTACTTGTGGCATCAACCCTATCTATTTCCATCTTGATACTTGTGGTTATTGGTTATTTATAAGCAACGGGTCCAAGTCCTTTTTACCACCCGAACATTAAACTCATAAGGAATGAGGTTATGCTTTATTATAGCATAGTTTCTGACTTTTTTCTTATTCATACTATCCATCCTTCTTCCACCACCATTATCTTTCTTTCATAACCATCAGCACGCCCAAACTATCCTGCAAAAACAACCCACTCAAATCATCATTCTATCTTCTTACTTCCTTTATTTTCTAACCAACCTAAACACATTTACATCAACCCTCATATACCCTTTTCTTTTTGAACCTATCTTAATTGTAATAATTACTTGTTGCATTCTTATATCCAACAACCAAAGGGGCCGTCTTCAACAACAATCAAGAAGAGTTAGGACGTGCTACATCATATGGTGATTAGAGCTTTTGGTGGAAGCAAGCAAGTGCCTACCTTGTAAGTTAATTTTCGTGTAAGTATATATATATATATATATATAAATAGAATTCTTCTTTATCTCAAAAATAGTTCGAAAGTATAAAAAAGAAAAAGAAAAGTTTTGAAAGCACAAGTAAGCAAGGGTAAGAAAGCATAACAACATCATCAATCGAGCCTGAAGAATCATTCAAGATTTTGATTGTTTCTTAAGGAAGGTTGTAAGTTTTATTGTCTAGTAACCCATTTTTTCTATTCTTTCTAATATAAGCTTGCCTTTTCAATATATATTTGTTTTCTTCATTTTCCTACACTAACCTTTTCAGTCGACGCACAAGCACAAACTTGCCAAGTCTTAAGTAAGTTCTCTAAATAACTATACAAGAGAGAAAGGAGTGGAAAAAGACAAATTGAGAGTGTGAGATCAGAAGAGGAAAAGTAAAAGCCATTAAATTCCCAGAGAGCAAACACGATTGTTAACTAGAGAGCAATCTGAATTTCTTTGGAGTAAACCGTGAGGTTTTGTTGAATTGTGCTTTGGTAAAGTCCTATTCAATTTTCAATTCTTTATTTCACTAACAATGTCTCAGAAATCTGGAACTTGACAACCGGAAGGAGGACAACCGAATCTCCAAATGCAAGCAATGATCAAAGAAATGCAATGATTATTGAGAGAAAAGATTGAGCCCCTATATGATAAGATCGATCGACTTGAAGGATCACAAGCAGATAATCGAGGAAATCAAGGCCTTGAAAGGCAAAATCAACGGAGGCATCAAGAACAATATGAGAAGTATGGGAGAAGAACAGAGAAGACGAGGTTGAGCTAGCATCCCAAAGAAATGCTCCAAGATATCAAGGAGGGCATGCCCAAATTGATGATAACCTCAGTAAGATTCAAGTCACCATACCACTATTCCACGAAAAAACTGATCCAGAGGCCTATCTTGATTGGGAATGCAAAGTGGATCATGTGCTTGATTGCCACAACTACTCTGAACAAAAGAAGGTAAGGTTAGCAGCCATATAATTCATTGATTATGCATTAATTTGGTATGATGAATTAACCTTGTCTAGGAGAAGAAATAGAGAAAGGAAAATCTCGACGTGGCATGATATGAAGAGTAGCATGAGGAGAAGATTCATTCCTACGCATACCATCATGACCTTTTCTAAAAACTACAAACGCTAAACCAAGGAAACCAGAGTGTGGAAGATTATTACAAGAAGAATGTGGTTGCCATGATTCGTACCAATGTTGATAAAGATCGAGAAGCAACCATGGCTAAATTCTTAGTAGGACTCAATCAGAAGTAAGTAAAGGATGAATTCTTTCTCGAGCTCAGTTTGATAACTGGTTTTATGCACTTGTTTAAATGGTTTGATTACTCATTGTATATGCATGTTTTGAGTATGGTATAATTCTAGAAATTGATCACATGATGATTTTGATGCATTTGGATGTAATGCACGTTTTTTTAATATTTATGAACATTGGTTAATGCAAGGTTTATTACATTGGTAAATTGGTTTTAATTGACGCAAATGAAAATAGTGAGTTGTTGTTAATGAAATGAATTATATTGACAAGTGATGGTATGAAAATGTTTTGTAAATGTTATCGGATATAGATGGCCGACCATAGGATTGATAGTGCACTATAAAAAGTCACATTGGATGTTGTGGGATTTTGATACGTAGTACTGAATACTCCATCCAAGTACCCTAACGGTTTAGGAGTTTAGATATTTGTATCGAAGACTCTCGTTAGTGGGTTATACATCTAGCCGATGACTGGTGTTGAGGGGTTTATATGTACCGAAAAATCCACCACAGGTATCACAATGGTGGAGAGGTTTATTTGTACCAAAAACTCTCGTTGGTGAACCTTGAGATGCTGGTAGATTGTATGTTAAGTGTTGAGGGAACACTTGTTTAATCCGTGTATCTGATGTTATGTTTTTGTAAAGTGGAATCGTGTTAATGATCACTTGTAAGCCAATATAATTGATGATGTATCATGATATAGATTATGTTGTTTAAGGTGGTTTAAACATGTTTTACTCTTTAATCCTTGCATTGGTAGTAAGCATGGGAAAGCTTAAATTGAGGGTAGCAAATGGGATTTTGCTGTTGAATCCATGATACATGTTGCATATGGTTTAATATGTTATTTTGGAAAATGTTAAGTGCATGGTTTTATAAGGCGTGATGTTGAAATGATGATTTAAAAGTGTTTTGGAAAGTGGTTATCAAAAGTATTGTTGAAACAGTTTATAATGCATTGATGGTTGTTGGTTTTTGAGCATTCCTCACTAAGCCTTGTGTGCTTACGCTCTCTTCTCCATCAATGCAGAGAATTAAAGGTTGCGGGCAGCGAGGAAGCAAGGAAAGAACTCCAAGAACTTGCTTTCAAAGTATGGTTTGAAACGTTTTATAGTAGTAAAAGGGCAATGTGTCAAATGTTGTTTTGGGAGGGCTTTTGATGAACTCCCTGTTTGTGCAAGTTGTAATTGTTGGTTTGGACTTGTAAGTGGTTTAAAGTGCTTGAGATGTGGTTGGATTTATGTTTTGGATGTTGACTAGGGAGTATGCCTATAGATTTTGTGGTTGATTGCGTTAGACTTGCTAGGATTGTTTAAATGCTGGTATGTTGATGTTTAAGCATGTTAATGAGGTTGTATGATGTTTAGATATGTGCTAAGGTTGAATAGAGTGAGCCAAATTGTCATATGTTGGACCTAGAGGTCATTACAGGCCTTTACGTACCGGTACGGGTACAACGTATTGGTGCTCCTTGAGGAAAATTATGTACTAGTGTCGGTACATGAGTTTGCGTATCGGTAAGATCCCTTCAATTTTAAAAATTCGTATCGATACGAGCTTTAGCTACTGGATTTCTAGTTTTGAGATAACAAATGGGGGATCGGTATGGGTTTAAGGCCGTATCGGTATGGGAGGGTTAACACACCGTGTTGATAGAATTATACATGTATCGGTATGGGTAGCCATTTTGTTAGTTAGGCTGTATCGATACGGGCTTGCCTGTATTGGTACGCTATGTTGTTTTTGTGTAATATTGTTTGCTGAAGTTTGGAAATCTTGTAATTTAGTCCCTGATTGTTATAGATGCAATTGAATGAGTTTAGATGATTGTTTTGAGTTGGAATTTATTATGCTAGCATGAAATTGGATTAATTAAGGATGGATAATCTTAATTATGATAAAGACCATGTAGTTTGCAAAATTTACGTTTTGGTTCCTAATGTGAATTGATGAGCAAATTAACCATGTTTCTCAATCTGATTTAATGTGATGTTTTCGCTGAAGCATGTTCACTTAGGATAATAATAATATGCATATAGACAATATGAAAGGAAAAAATGGGCTCGTTTAGGTTATTAGTTCAAGTTTGCTTCGGCAAACCTAATGTGATTCTTTTAGTCCAGTTCTGGCTAGACCGGGCTAAGGCGGTTACAAACGTGACAAAGCAAGTATTGATTCTATTCTCTATCGGAACATATAAGGATGAGGTATTGTGCAATTTGGTACCTATGCATGCATGTCATTTATTGTTTAGACGACTGTGGCAATATGACAAGAGGATGATCCATGACTGCTACACTAATCAGTATTCATTCTAGCATAAAGGAAAGAATAATGTTTTGGTTCCCTTGACTCCACAACAAGTGCAAAAGATCAAATGCATATGAGGAGGAGCATTGAAACCATGAGGAAAGAGCGTGATAGTGATGTTACGAACCATCCCCAAGGAGAAACCCAAAGGACGAGTGCCTATATAGAGAATAAGATGATTAGGGCGTGTCTTTTGACACAACCCATGATTAATGTGTCTAATACTAACCATGTTTTCAAAAAGTTTTCCTCTTTTGCTTTACAGGTTGAACCGAGAAAGTTGGACTGACCAAATAGAAGAAAGAGTGAGGATTCAACCACCCCTACAACAAAGAAGTGTCCATTGAGAAACAGCATTGATTTAAGGATAAATCACTTAAAAGAAAGAAGGATGATACAACAAAGAAAATGGAGCTTTTATTACCCTACACATCTTTATATGTTTTATGTTTTGCATGCTCATAGTACTTATTTCATTCATATTATGCTTTTCTTGAAAAATTACATATATTATCATTTCGTTAGCATACCTTATAATATGTATCTTATATTAGGGTTTGTGATCATATGCTTTATCCTTTATATTATACATATCACATGAGTTACATGAATGATAAAAATAATCCACGTCTTTATATTATGTTTAAATTTAGTTCTTACATGTTACACAACATTTACCTATGTTTACATTACATTTGCATACTTAGCATAGTCGTGCATCATACCTTCATTAAGTTTCCAGCTTTAGTTTAGCACAATTACTTGTTTGCATGTTTTCTTTATTATTAAGGCACATGGAAGCTAGGTCAGCTCGTGGACAATGGATGACAGCTCAAAAGTAGCTCAAACAGCTCAAAGGCAGCTCAATCAGCTCAAGCAACTCAAAGTATCTCATCACCAAAAGTCATATTTTTTGCCAATAGTCGTGTTTTTTCACAAAAATGTGTCTCACAAAAGTCACAACTCTTCACCAAAAGGTGTTTTTTCAATTCGTTCCTTCTTTCCAAGAGGTGCCATTTCCAGACATACCTCTTCACCAACAGCTGCTTCAAGTCGTGATCATTCACCAATAGTAGTGTCTCTTCACCAAAGGTCACTATTCATCAAGCATCATGACTCTACAAGTTGTGTCCGTTCATAAAGACACCAAATCCATGAAGAGAATCATCCAAAGACACGACGCTCTTCACCAAAAGAGGGTAGCATGTTTGGCACCAAAATGAATGGACCTATTCAAGCATGGCCGAAACACTATGTGCCATTTCAGCCACACCCCTTTGTAAACTATAAATAGGCCATCATTTGGCATTTTGTAAACATCTCATTCAATCAATTAAATTACCTTTGTGAGAATTTTTCCCTTTTCAAGTTCTTCATTGAACTTTATCAACTTATCAAGTACTTGTACATGTAGCATCAACCCTATTGATTTCCATCTTGATACTTATGGTTCTTGGTTATTTATAACCAACGGGTCCAAGTCCTTTTTACCACCTAAACATTGAACTCATAAGGAATGAGATTATGCTTTAATATAGCATAGTTTCTGACTTTGTTCTTGTTCATACTATCCATCCTTCTTACACCGCCACCATTTTTCTTTCATAACCATCATCATGCCCAAACTATCCTACAAAAACAACCCACTTAAACTATCATTCTATCTTCTCACTTCCTTTGTTTTCTAGCCCACCTAAACACCCTTACATCAACCCTCCTATGCCCTTTCTTTTGGAACCTATCTTACTTGTAAGAATTACTTGCTTCCTTCCTAGATCCAACAATCAAAGGAGTCGTCTTCAAGAACAACAAGAAGAGTTAGGACGTGCTACATCACATGTTATCTTTATGGAGAAGATGTTCAATTTATGTGGGTGTTGGATGGTTTTTGAGTATTTCTTGAATGGTAGATGTACTTGTGAAGGGAGAAGTGATGCGAAGTGGAAACGTTGTATGGGTAATCCAGATAAAGGTACTTTTGCATGGAATGTCTATTTTTGAGGCACTCCTCAAATCATGAAATTAAGAGGTTGTTGTTGTGTTTCGAGACATGACTATGTTTTTGTCATGATTTGGTTCACTGTAGGTTGGTTCTCTATGTTTGGTACCTTTATAATCTACTATTTAGTGGTTATAATTTTAGTAATAAAGTTTTGCTTCTAAAAATTGTGTAAAAATTTTAAGTTTTACATTATTTCAACAAATTTTACCTCTTTTAAAACATATAGTTATTAATATTTATTAATTAATAAGATACAAATAGAGGTTGAACGAACTAGAACAAACAAGAGATGGAAGGACACTGAGGTTGTGAAAGGAAGAATGTCATTTTTTCGTATATAATATTCCTGAAAAACTTCATTGGAAAGGATTGGGTTGTTTTTAGTTATCATGGAAAAGTGGTGGATGCATTCATTCCTTGGAAGAGAAGTCAGGGTGGTAAAAGGTTCGATTTCGATTGATTTGCAAATGTGAAGGATGCTCTAAGAGATCAAGAAAGGCTTGATGGATTCTCAACTAAAGCTTTCGGATAAGGGTTCATTTGGATAGATTTGAGTCCAAACATGCTCTCGGAAAAATGGTGAAGACTAGGATTGTTGGATCAAGACAACTAGAGAGCTTCAAAGGAACAACTAAGAAGTGCATTCAACAAAAGAGAGGTTGCCTTGGCCGACCTACATATTGAGGAAACGGCCTAGTTTCCAACCTTAATACATGTTGAAGGAGTCACAAAAAGATTTGTGATCCAAAGACTAAAATCTTGTGTTGTTGGAACCACTATTAAAGCCATTAGTGTGGACATCCTAACTAAGTTATTTTCATAAAAGAAAATGGAGGAATTTGCCATCCATCAAATCATAGGGAATCAGTTCCTATTGGAGTTTGATCGAGAGGAATTGATTTCATAGTGCCTCTATTTGCATGGAATAACTTAACGTTCAAAAAAATTCTAAAGCAATGGATAAAACATTATGGATTGAAGATGAACACCTCTAAGGGCGTGATTTCTCTATTAAATGCGCAAATCTTCTTTCAAAACATATGGGGTTCATTAATGAAAAAATTAATTTGGTGTGTGATGAGGTTTTCTTTTTCAATTATTGTGAGATAATTCAATTTCACATTCTAGTCAGACTACTCTGATATTGGGATTAACTCGAACGTTCAATCGGATTCTTTTTGGAGTGGTGACGGTAAACCTCTTGTCTCTAGCAATAGATCGTCGAAATTTCAATCGACAGACTAGGGGACTGCAAAGGGTGCCACAATAAATGCGTTAGAGGTTCATGAAAGGTCTACTTCAACATGCAATAGGTTTGATGTAGACGCAATGCACATGGTAAGCAAGGAGCTTAATCTAGTTTGAGAGGAAGTGTATGTAGATCCAATTTCCAAAAATGCTAATGAAGCGATAAAGAATGTTTTTGAACATTCAAGGCAGAGTCTAAACAATATTACTTGTCATCTTGTTGAGGTGAAAGGGTTAATACCTTTAGTTTCTTTTGTTGGTGAACGGCATGTGGAGGAGGCAACTTATAGAAAGGAATTGTTATACAATAAAATTAATATCAATGTTGTGTTTCCTACTAGTATAGTTGCAAGGTGTTATGAGTCAATTGAAATAATAAATGAAAAGTTGGTCAAAGATAAAGGGTTGAGGCTGGTGTCTATTGGTTGTCTAGTTGGCCTCATTTTTTAGGAGGAAGGAGAATTAATTGTTTCAACTATTGAGGATTCCACTGGCTTAGATTCTCGGGAGATGGAAGAATTAATTGGTCCAACTATTATAGTGGATGAGGATGATGGGACAGCCAACCCATATAAAATCTAATGTGTCAGTTTTTTGTACTGAGACTTTCAGTAAAGAGTTTGCTAAGGTGGTGGCTCCTCATGTTGAAAATCTTGCGCCAAATGGTGATTGGTTTGTTCCCATCCAATGCCCCATAAAGGAAGTTTAGGGGGCTAATGATATTGGCGTGGTGATCATTTTTCTATTGAAATGATAGATGGTGATGAGTTTCGATCGATATATCATTGATTTGTTTTTGGGTGTTGATGCTTTTAACAAATGATCTTAGGGACGCTTTTTTTAGGATATAGGTTAGTCTCGTGTAAGCATGAGGAGATACGGTGGGAGGGATGTTTCGGCCTTTTTAATTTAAAAGTGGATCCGATCTAATTTTGTTTTCGTGTGTGATTTAGTCTTGCATTTGTTTGTGGATTCAGTGCAATACATGTTTGTTTGTTTAAGCTGACTAGTAGATATCATTGTAGAGCGTGTTACTTAGGTTAAGTATGTTTTTATGTGGAGAATTTCGAGACTTTTTTTTTTGTTAATTTGGGCGGGTATGTTGTTGTATATTTTATCTTATTGGGTACCTCGCGATAGATTCGTTGTCCCTAATTTTCTCCCAATGGAATTTATCTTTAATAATAAATAAAGTTGGCTTAGCAAAAAAAAATAACGAGATAAAATAATATGATTCACTAATTGTTTTTTGTTTGATTAACAATATGATTTTATTGCGCTGAAAATCATGCAAGCATTAACACGTGTCTCGTTAAAAACTTCCTTAATCCTATAATGAAGAGAAATAATACATGATAATGAAACAAGGTCAAAGACAAAACAACATCATGAAAGACAAAACCGAATCGAAAAGCTAAGAGTCCCAACCTCCTATACCTGCCAAACTACCCAAGCATAACCCCGTGCACCTATAATAAAACTACTCCCCAACGCCCTACGATTCACTAATCTTTATTGGCCTATTTAATAAAAAAAATTTGATTTTCGTGGAAACGGAAAATTATTAATTTCTTAATGGATTAGTTCTTTGCTTTTCGTAAACTCTCTTAAAAGATAATTAATCAAATAATTAATTCAATTCATGTCATTGAGTATCAAATTAAATAGCATTCTGATTATACATTGGAAATTAAGTTGGTTTATTTTTAATTAAATAGCATTCTGATTATACATTGGAAATTAAGTTGGTTTATTTTTTATTAAAAATAAACCTTGCACGTTCATTCAACAATTTAATTATTTTTTTAGCTTTATAATTTATCATTTGCATAATATATTGTTTTCAAATCAATTTAACCGCATATGAATATTTTGAGTTAAAAATCTATTATCTAAAAGGAAAGTTTAGATAAAATAGATATTTCTCTAATCATGTTATTTATATTTTTATGTCACCAATGACAGAACTAAGAGGGGTGGGGCACTTTTGTCCCCCTATTTATTTTTTTTAAATTGGTTTATTTATGAATTTGCCCCTTTCAAACATTTATAGTTTGACCCCAAATCCCAAATCCTGGCTCCGTCCCTTATGTCACAGCCTAGCAACCGAGACACATGCGCAACAAGGTGCTCAAGAGGTTATTTGCAAAATCTTGGGTCTGCTAGAAGACCGCCTGACTTAGCCCGATCATTGGAGAATAATAGAAAACCTAAGGACGTTAAGCCTGGTAAATTAATATATGGTATCTTACAAGGGAATATTCTAAAGAATCAGAATATCCATCAATGAGAAAGTGAACCTAAGGAAAGTATTACAATGTGATAGTTTCCTTAGTTAGCTAGGATTTGGTAGGTGACTTTCGATATGAGCTGTTAATGTAAATCGATCTCAGTCATTCATTGTATGGGGATTCAACTATAAATAAAGGCCTCCCCACCTCACTTGTAATCATCCAACCTTTGAGTAATACAAGGCATTTACTCTAAACATTCCATCTTGTGTTTGTTGCGTTCTTCATTTTCCTTTCTTCAGCTTTCTTCTATTTAAAACAATTTTGTGTTCCAGTGCCTAGGAAGATTTGATCATCTAAAGAGATTAATTAGGTTGATTTAGGTGATTGTCTCGGGAATATCATCTAAGGTTGCACGGTTCGCTGGGCTAAAAATCTAGCCACGTGATAGTTGGTATTAGAGCAAAAGCTCGACTGAGACATTGAGTCGAGATGGCACGTGAATGAGATGTTGCAGAAAAAAGGTAAGGGGATCCATGTTGGAAAAACCAAGAGGTCGAGTTCGAGGGACATTATAGCTATGTTAGAAAAAACGTAGAGTAACTCAAAGGATCCGTGAAGGATGCCCAGGAGAACCTTGAAGTTTTGGATGAGCTTCTGAATGAGCTGGACTCTTCGAAAGATGAGCACGATGAGGGGAAAAAGTCTTAAAGAAGAGGTACAAGACCTACTTAACCAAATTGTCGACGATACAAGCTGTGGTAGAGGCTTTGAAGAAAAAGATGGACGAACTGAAGGGGTCTACTATTTTGCAAGTATACAATTAGTAGTGGTGTGCTAGGAGGAACCCAATCCCAAGATCAAAGCTCCCAAGCCGAAGAAGTTGAAAGGGACTAGAGCTGCTCTAAAAGTAGATAACTTTATATGGAGCATGGAGCAATACTTTCGAGTCATAGGCATTACTAATGATGTTGCTACGTTAAATATCATTTAGGTTTACTTAACTGACATCGCTCTGTTATGGTGGCGTCATAGGTGCATTAACGAGAGACGTGGTGCAACCACTATTGGGACTTGAGAGAAATTCCAAACTGAGTTCAAGAAATAGTTTTACCCTGAGTATGTTGAGCAAGAGGCGATCAAAGTTGAGGCACCTCAAGTAAAAAGACACCAAGAGTATGTGCAGGAGTTTAACGAGTTGATACTGCAAGTGCCCGACATGAGTGATGGGGATGCACTATTTACCTTTATGGATGAACTAAAACTATGGGTCATGCTGGAGTTGCAGCGACGAGGGGTCCAAAGTTTTTCCAAATCCATAGCTTCCATTGATGGCCTAATTGAGTTTTATAAGCGGAACAAGATGAAGTCTTCCAAGCCCAAAAGTAAGGGTAGTGGAGGGAAAGATTCAGATGAGCAATTGAATGATGGCGATGAAGACTCATCAAATGGTAAGGTGAAGCCATAGAATAGGAATAGTCGTGTTAAAGCTAAGTTCAACCATTGGGAGAAAGATGAGAGAAAACCGCTGAAATGTTACTTATGCAATGGTCCATACTTGATCAAGGATTGTCCCAAGAAGAATTTCCTCGACGCCTTGCTAACAGAGATGACGAGTTAAAAGAAGAGGCAAAGAGACTTGGTGCGATTGCTAGTATCAAGGCAATCAAGCCGAATGTAGATCAACTAAAATGCTCGCGATGTAAGGGGCCATACAAGTTACAAGAGTACCCACATCGATTCAATCCATCTAAGGAGGTGGACGAGCCTGAGGAGAGTGAGGCTGCAAGACTTGGTTCGATGTTCCTAAATTATGCTAATGCGAGAAAGATCCAAAAGCATTAAGGGTTAATGTTCGTGGACATCAACGTCGCGAGATGATCGAGGAGTGCTCTAGTGGATATCGGGGCAACTAATCTTTCCATATACGATAAAGTTGTTGAGAAACTTGGTCTCAAAGTTGAAGAGTCGGCCAACAAGATTAAGACTGTGAATGCTAAAGAAGTTCCAATTATGAGAGATGCAAGGGAAGTTGAGCTGCAAGTTAGAGATTAGAAGGGAAATGAAGATTTTAAGGTAATCCACATGGATGATTTTGATTTTTTTATAGGACTTAACTTCCTTGATCATGTAGATGCTCTCATAGTTCTTTGTATCAAAGCAGTTTGCATCTTGAATCCCAAACAACAATACATTGTGCCCATGTATCGAGACAAGGGGAAAAGGAACCGAAAAGCTGACTACCAATCAACTTGCCGAAGGTACCCCAAGCCAATGAGACATCGCTTTGGAGGCTATCATTGGAGACACTACCTTGGACGGGCAAGAGTTTCCCAAGCTACTTAGTGACGTAAAGCTCGTTGGAGAACCACTTTTGAGCGAGGTAAAAGGGTCATTGGACTTAGTGGAAGTACAAGGGTCAATGCGTGACACATCAAGCATTGTGGAGAAGGATAGGTCGATGCAACTTAAAGTAAATGCAACCAGAAGTAAATTGAGGAAGGTACATCTTAGGCACGATTCTAGTGTTTTTCAGTTTGATTTGTTGCTTTTATTGGGTGTAAGGAGCAGAAAACCTAACCCATTAGGTTGTGAAAGTTCGAAGACTTGGTGAGGACACAAGAGGTCTTTCATAGTTCTGAGATATCACCTAGTGTTCAATGTAGTGATGTTAGCGTTTAAGCCTTTTTTCTAGGATCGATAAGGTCTAAGCCAAAGAAATTCACAACTAGTAAAAGTAAGCTCTTACGATCGAGAACTACACAATGTTGGTGAACGAGATGATGTAAGATGGCAGAATAGGCCAATGCGAGGAGTCCAAATCGGGGGGAGAACCAAGCCCGAGTCAAGCGCTCCATGTGTGGGGGCTTTATTGTAGGAGGACAGTGATGCCCAATTCTGTGTTAGGAGCAAGCCAATGTAACGAGGGAGATCCAGACAAACTCATTATGAGTTAGCAATGAGGGCATTGCTGGATTGGGTGGGGAGAATGTCACGACTCGTGAGTTAGCAACCGAGACACATGTGCAACAAGGTGCTCAACAGGTTCTATGCAAAATCTTGGGCCTACCTAGAAGACCACCTGACTTGGCCCAATCGTTGGAGACTGATATAAAGCTCAAGCACATTGAACCCGGTAAATTAATATCCATCAATGTGAATGCTAACCTGAGGGATTCAACAATAAATAGAGGCCTCCCCACCTCATTAGTAATCATCCAACCTTTGAGTAATACAAGGCAATTACTTTAAACACTCTCTCGTGTGTTCTTCTCGTTCTTCATTTATTCTTCATTTTCCTTTCTTTGGTTTTCTTCCGCTTAGAACGATTTTGTGTTTCAGTGCCTATGTTTATCTTCCGAAGAGAGTAATCAGGTTCACTTAGTCATTTGTCTCGAGAACATCGTATAAGGCCACGCAGTTTGCTACGATGAAAATCTAGCCCCGTGACATTTATCTGTTATTGTATATAAATATTAATACTTCATTGAATTATTATTATTATTATTATTGCTAAGCAAGTCGTTTTATCAATAATAATAACTACCAAAAATAGTAACAACGCATAATAAGGTCGAAGCCCCATACTACCATTCATAAATTCAGAAACACCTTAAACCAACAAAAAATAAATTAAATCTTGGAACGTACTTCGGTTCACACCAATAAAACCTGAATTTTTATTAATAGCATTACTAGTAAGATGATTGATTTTTAATAGGGATCGATCCCTTAATGTATCCAAGTCGAATTTACTAAATTAATTAAAGGATTAATTATTATAAATATTATTAAAAGTGTTAAAAGTCTATTTAAACACGCATGCATGCAAGATGTATGTATAGTCATCAACAACTCCAACTAGTTAAAAAGAAATAAATATTCCGTGTCCAAGCTAAGATGCAAACGTATGCACTTATAAGAACATAGGAAATTAATGAAAAATGTTCAACATAAAATATATTAAAAATCATATTGTAAAAGGTTTCCCACGTGAACCAGTTAATTAAAATAAATCAATGTGCTTAATTATTAATAATGATGCTTTTCTCATCTCTTTCGAGTATTTGGTTGAAAGCTAAAGAATAAAGACACCAATTTGTTAAAGTTTAAACTTAACTTAATGACGCCTATCACTAGAGATGGACACGGGTCGGGTCGGGTTTTTGGCCCACCCGAACCCGACCCGAAAATAAATATCTTAAACTCAACCCGACCCTATTCTTTAAAAAATTCGACCCGACCCGACCAGAAAATAAATATACTAAGCCCGACCCGACCCGAAAATAAATATACTAAACCCAACCCCGACCCGACCTATATAAAAAAATTAATTTTAGGACCTAATTGTAAAAAAAATAATTTTAGGGGACTTAATTGTAAAAAATATAATCTGAAGGACTAAATTCTAAATAAAAATTTAATTTTAGGGACCTAATTATAAAAAAATATAATATAAAAGGGTATTATTATAATTATCCTTAAAAAATTTAGGGGAAATTTACATAATTAGTCCCGAGTCGGGTCGGATATTTTCCACCCTAAACCCGCACCCGACCCGACCCGAAGTTTGTGCCTATTCCACCCGACTCGACCCCGAAATTTTTTTAAAAAATCCGACCCTATCGGATCGGGTTCGGTCGGAACCCATCAGATTCGGGTTTCGTGCCCATCCCTACCTATCACGGCACCAACCCCACACAAACTCATATATTAATAACAGTTGGATCGATCAAGTCTCTCTTTGCTAAAGATTAAAATTGTAATTATAAATTTTCTCCTAATTAAATAAAGTAAAATATCGAGTCATGTTGTTTTTTCCTTTCTATAGTTTTATAAATTATTCAAATCCTTAAATATTTAAAGGGGTAATTATTTCTTGTGCAAAAAAATTTATTTGATACATCATCACTAAAAAATATTTCACAAGCTTGTTTATAAAGCTGTAATGTATTCCTTTTAAGGGCCTAAACTCTAACCCAAAATTTTAAATCATAAACTCTAAACTTTAAATCATTAAATATATTCTCAAATTTTAAAACCTAACCACAAACAGTAAAATACTAACAGTAAACTCTAACCTCTAAACCTTAAAAATCTGGCGCTGGTAGAAAACAAATTTTCCATTGTCAGTGCATATAATATTTTCTTATTAATGTTGTATTTATGATGTTTCTAGGATTATAGAATGTGATTGCATGTTGCTTGAGAGTGAATGCATTATGAGTTAATGGTATTAATTTTATTCGTGTATTATAAGATGTTTCTCATCTTAAAAAATATTTTAGTAGGCCAAATTATTTTTATCGCTATTTTACTAAATTTAGATTTTTTTATTTTTTACTTTAATTTATTTGATAAATTGTCACAAATAACAAAAAAATAAAAATTTAAATATATTAAATGTTTAGCATTTGAAAATTCACAAAAAATATTTTAAAAGAGAACGAAGGTATATAAATATAAAGTATATAAAATATCACCTATGCAAAAAATGATTTAAAATTCCATGTCACAAATTTAAAATCAGAAATACACAAATTAAATTGTTTTAAAAAGTATACATTTAGTGGGATCCCCGAATGCAGAGCTTAATCCCTCGCGACATGAACTACCTGAAAGTGGGAGACAAAAAAGAAGTGAACTAGAAAGCTCAGTGTAGTCAAATGTACAAATATTAATCATAGTATTTAAACAAAGAACACATTATCATAGAATTGTTAGAACGAACATACATCAATTATTAGTCAAATATGCAAGATTATACAGTATTTAAGACAAATGTGATGCCTAACTGAGCTAGTAAGCCCAACTAACCTGTCCACCGCTAAACTCCAAATCAGTACGGGAATTCCATCCCTTACCGAATTTTACATTAATATTTATATTTGATGCATCAATCTTAGACGTATTCAAAATAAAACCTTACGTGTGTTTTTAAAATTCTAAGAATGTTATTTTAGTGTACGTGTGATACATGTACGGATGAGAACAATTGATTTTAATCTTCTAATAAAACTATTTCATAAGAGGCAAACATATGAGACAAATGATGAAGATGATTTACATAGTCAAATGATTAATTAAAAAGTTATGTTTAAATTAAAAGTGAATGTTTATTATCATGTAACATCTGATTCATGTACTAGTCCACGATGATGACTAGATTTATTTTTAGTTTTTTATTTTTATTTTTTTTAATTTAGACACTTGATTATAGGAATATTGATTTAGGAAGTTAATATTTTGTATTCAGCCTCCTCCTTATATAAAGGGGCAACCCTCTATCACCCTGAAACACAACATGGAGATTTTAAATAAAAAAATGTTGGCCATAAGCCATTTGTAATCACCCAAATTCGTCCGGCGCTCTCTTTATATCGAGTTAGAAAATTTCTTTTGATGTATTTGGAAAACCCCGCCTGATTTGAAATTAAAAATATGGAGTCGCCACGGATCATTTTAAAAATGGTAGACCGGACACCGAAATAAAATCAGAGATTAAAAATTTGGGTCCGGGAGTCGGTTACGGATGGGGAAGGATAAGCACCCCCACACCGCCCAAAATTGGTACCTAGTCGATTTTTTAATGTCTTGATATTGAAAATTACGAATTCGATTGAAATTTAAAATATGATTCTTAAATGCATGAAAATGTTCTAAATATTTAAAGAAACGTTACGTTATTTAGAATAACCGAGAAATTCACTTCCCTTTACGCCCGGAAAATGGTTTCTCGATTTTCTAAATAAAAGAAATTCCCTTAAATATTATATCCTAAAATGGCATGGATATTCTTTTATTTATGGATATCAAGAAGGTTGCATCCCTTTACGCCCAGGACACTAATTCTCGAACTCCCTAAATAAAAGAATATTACCTTAATTTTTTATGTTATCTAATTATTATGATGCAATTTCTAATGTAACATGAATATACATATGTACTTAAAATATAATATAATACTTGTGGTAAAATATATTTTATATTTATCAAAAAAATATTTATATATATCTAAAGTTAGTAATTGTTATATGTTATTATTATTGTTAGTATTATTATTATTATTATTATTATTATTATTATCTTTTTTATAAAAATAGTTATTTATTATTATTTTATGTATATTTACAATATAATTTTTAAAGTAAAATATATTTGTATCTATATTAAAAATATGTATATACATATATATATTAAGTTAGTAGTTTTTTATATATACCTATATATACATATTTTACAAAAATTAGTGTTTATGATTATTTTTATATGTATGATAATTAAGCACAATACTATATAATATTTTACAAACATTAATAAAAAGAACTCACATAATACATATTATGCATACATAAAAAATACAGTATAAATATGACATATATACAAAATATATTATAATAGTTTATAATAATAATACTAAATATGTGCATCAAACTAAAAATATGAATCAAAATAAAAATGCATGAACAGGTGATTAAAATGCATGATATGATAATTTACATAGCATAAATAGAAACAACATGGACTAAAATGAAACAAATATAAAGTACATGAACTGGAAAGTAAACAACATAAAATTAAAGTGTTGAAATTAAATACAACATATATGCAGTGACCAAATTGAGCTAAAATATAAACTAAAAGCCACAAACAAAACAAAAAAAAGATGATAGTAAATACGCATAAAAACGAGAGGGGCTGAATACCAAATTATCCCAGGACATGAATGAAGGCGGGAGAAGAGTATGGGGACTAACCAAGTAATTAGACCCTTTTAAAAAAGTAGATCTTTTGCCTTTAAACTACGTCATTTCGTGGCTGCTTGGAAACAAATTAAAATGTTTATTTTTTCATTCGAACCGGATAATAAACCTTAAAATTTTATTTCATCCTCTCAACTCTCTCAACAAACAGCGGCGGCCGCTTCCTCACCATTCACCGTCGTTCACCGACCAATGGCCTCGCAACGGTGGCCGAGCAACCAGGCTGGTAAGGGAAGCGTTCAAACCTCTTTCTTTCTCTCTTTTTTAAGCTTTCATTCGAATAAAAAAAAGTTTTATATTTCAAACAAAAATGAAAATGAAAGAAGGATTTTGTTTGAGAAAACTTTTGAAATTTTATTGATTTCCCTTTTTTGTTTACAAAATTTTTTATCTCCTCCTTGGTTACAATTTTTTTTAGAACCGAAACCCTCCCCCTTTACTCTCTCTGATTTTTTTTCTCTTCAGATCCCCCATTTACATTAGTTTCCCTTCGGTTTTATAACCAAAATTTTGCATTAAAATAATGGTCCATTCTTCTTGAAATCTGCAGATCTGATTGACAGGGAGGTGTGGCTGAATTTTGGGGGTAGGTTAGGGTGGATGTAGATTTAGGTTAGGTTTAGGGTTTATTATTTTAATTTTTAGGGTTTGGGTATTTTTGATTTGGGATTAGATTTAGGGATTTGGAATTTGGTTCAAGGTTGGTGGCTAGAGAGATGACAACAATGGTGGACGGCGACAGTTTCTGGAGAGACGGCGGCGGCGGTTAGGGTTTAGGGGTGGTCGGTTGAAGGTTGTTGTTAATTAAGGTTAAGGTTATTAGTTCTGGGTAATGTAAATGGGCCTGGGTTCAATTTAGGGTTAATGGGCTTGGAGCCCGGGTGAAAACGAGTTGTTACAGCTGCCCCTCTTTACTCATTGTTGTATAACAGCAATGGAGCAAAGACTAAAATGACCCGTTTCATCCGGTTGGGCTTCTCCACTTGCTACATGTCTTTATTTTTTGGCAGATCTTCTCTCTCTTGATACATATCTTCATTATTTGGTAGATCTTCTTTCTCTTTGATGCATGTCTTATTTCTTGACTTGATTGATCTACTTTGTCACTCTCGGGGAAGTAAAATCTTGAAAATAGAGGTTGGGGAAACAAAATAAGTTCAGCTTGCTACTTCTCTTTTTCGGCGCTGGTCTTCGATCTTCGCTCTTCAAGGATGTTGAGTTCTTCGATCAATCCACTCCTCTACTTCCTAGGTTAAGACTTACCAAAGTACAATGATGCTCGGTCGAAAACAAATGCCTTCTTCTCGCCATTTTCTCTTTTCTTTTTTTCTTTTTTTGTTGTTTATTTTCTCGCCAAACAAATGCGTTTGGGTTTTCACCTCGATTTTCATTCTCCATTTCATTAATTTTTATGAATTTTTCCTTCTTTTTTTTTTCTTTTTTTTTCTTTTTTTTACCTCTTTTTTTATTTTTCTTTTCTTTTTTTAAACAAAATATTTCTTGAATAATCTGAAGTTTGCTCCGCTATAGCTCTAGAGAGATAAACTAGGTCAGGTCCATTCTGATGCCTCTTCAGGAATATGAACTCTTCTTGGTTCTCATTCCGCTGCCACTCCAGGGATATGAGATAAATATGATGAAATTTTGTTCCACTTCTCCTTTAGGGAAACAAGCTCTATACCGGGTTCATTCCACTGCCTCTTCAGGGAGATGAACTCGTCTTGGTTCTCATTCTGCTGCCACTTCAGGGAGATGAACTCGTCTTGGTTCTCATTCCGCTGCCACTTTAGGGAGATGAGACAAATATGATGAAGTCTTGTTCCACTGCTCCTTCAGGGAAATAAGCTTTATAGCAAGTCCATTCCACTGCCTCTTCAGGGAGATGAGACTAACGTATCTTCATGTTGAATGTCTAAGGCCTCCTTATGGGTTCGTGCCTTAGAGATGCTTGAAAAAAACCTTTTCAAGGCGCTCGTTTGGGTTTTCACCTTGATTTTCATTTTTCATTTCATTTTTCTTTTTTCTCTTCTTTTTTTTGATTTTTTTCTTCTTCTCTTTTTTTGTCTCTTTTTTTTTATTTTTCATTTTCTCTTCAAACAAAATATTTCTTGATTACATCTGAGGTTTGCTCCGCTGTAGCTCCAGGGAGATAAACTAGATTAGGTCCATTACGCTGCCTCTTCAGGGATATGAACTCTTCTTAGTTCTCATTCCGCTGCCACTCTGGGATATGAGATAAATATGATGAAGTTTGTTCCACTGCTCCTTTAGTGAGACAAACTTTATGTTGGGTCCACTCCACTGCCTCTTCAGGGATATGAACTCATCTTGGTTCTCATTTCGCTGCCTCCTCAGGGAGATGAGGTAAATATGATGAAGTTTTGAATGTCTCAGGCCTCCTTTTGGGTTCGTGCCTGAGATATTTTGAAAAAAAATCTCTCTTTTCAAGGCGCCCGTTCTGGTTTTCACCTTGTTGTTTTTCTTTCATTTTTCTTTTTATTTTCTTTCACTCTCTTTTTTTGAATTCTTCTCTTCTTTTTCTTTTTTTTTGATTTTTTTGGTTTTTTTCTTTTTCTCTCCTTAAGTAAGGATGGAAATAGAATTTTATTTTGTTAAAAGGATATCCTTATGAAAGGATAAAGTTTGAAGAAAAAAATATCCTTATGAAAGGACTGAGTTATGAAACTCGGTTTTGGAAATTATCCAGAAGTTTGGAAAATATCCTTTTGGAATGATTGAGTTATGAAACTTAGTTTTGAAAATTATCCAGTAGTTTGGAAAATGTCCTTTTGAAAAGATTGAGTTATGGAACTCAGTTTTGAAAATTATCCAGTAGTTTGGAAAGTATCTTTATGAAAGGATTGAGTTATGAAACTCAGTTTTGAAAATTATCCAGTAGTTTAGAAAGTATCCTTATGAAAGGATTGAGTTATGAAACTCTGTTTTGAAAATTTTCCAGTAGTTTGGAAAAATGTCCTTATGGAAGGATTGAGTTTTGAAAATTTTCCAAAAGTTTGGAAAAATATCCTTATGGAATGATTGAGTTTTGAAAATTTTCCAGAAGTTTGGAAAAATATCCTTATGGAAGGATTGAGTTTTGATAATTTTCCAGTAGTTTGGAAAAATGTCCTTATGGAAGGATTGAGTTTTGAAAATTTTCCAGTAGTTTGGAAAAATATCCTTATGGAAGGATTGAGTTTTGAAAATTTTCCAGAAGTTTGGAAAAAATATCCTTATGGAAGGATTGAGTTTTGAAAAAAATTTCTTGTATTTATGCAAATTGGATGCATGTGCATGCTTTTGTGATGATGCAAGGATGCAATGTTATGTATGTCATGATGTATAGTCAATTTTAAAAGATGCAATGATGCATATGCCTCCAAGTATGCTTTCATGATGCATAGTCGCATTTTGGTGATGCAATGTTATGTTTGTCATGATGTATGGACATGCATGAAATCTTTCTAGGGGTCTTCTTCCTTTGGTTCAATTCGATCTTCTAATTTCCTCGAGCAAAAGCTTGCCCCCCCAATCTTCTATATTCTTATTTTCAAATTTCTGAGCTGAATGACCTTTGCAGGCTCATCTCTTTTTATCTTCTCAAGGGAACGACGACTTTGTCCGATCGAATGTTGCCCCATTTATCTTGCAGATGTCACTTTGATTGAATATCTTTGAAGGCTTTCTTTCTTTTTTTTGAATAAACATAGGTCTTAGGTCTTTGTACCTTATATCTCTGATGCAAGAAACTTTTTTTTGTTTTTAAAATATTTTCAAAATAAGAATTGTTCCCTTGAAGTGGAGGGATTATGTGCCTCCAGAATGTTTGGAATCAACTTTCGGGTTAGAACCAATGTGGTTCTTTGAAAAATTTTGGAAAATTATGAATGAATTAAATTTTGATTTTTTTAGAATAAAACATGGGGAATGCATTGAATAATCACATGCCCTTTACAAAAAGGTTTCCTTTTTTACCTTCGGGCCTAGGTAAAAGGTTGATTTCATGCATAACTAAAAAAGATTTTAGGCTACAAAGATGCCCCAACAAAAAGACTTAAGCCTCTAAAGGTCATCCATTCTTCTTCGATCTTCAATTAACTCGTCCAGAGGACCCCATTGTTGAACTTCAGAGTTCCAGTCTCGATCAGGCTCTGCACCTTGTTTCTCAATGCCCCACAATTCTCTGTGGTGTGGCCCGAGCTTCCTATATGATAGTCGCAGACAGCGTCGACATCATACCCTTCTGGGTAAGGAAGCTCTTTTGGTTTAGATTGGACCGGGGCTATCAAGCTCTTTTCTACAAGTATTAGGAGTAGCTCTGTATATGTCATCGGGATTGGATAGATGACTTTTTGAAAAGCTTTAGATTTACGTGAGGACGAGTAGCTTGGTTGGCGTGAGGACTAAGGTCGGCTGATTGGATAAGATCCCATTGTATGAATTTCTGCTTCATCTCTTTCTTGACTAGGATCAGTAATATTCCCTTCTCTTACAGCTGCTTCAATGAGTTCGCCAGACATCACTAGGTCTTCCAAACTCTTGGTTGCATTACCCAACATATATTTCAGAAATAGACATTTGAGGGTCCTTATAAATGTAGGCGTTATTTCTTTCTCTAGCAGTGGTGGTTGTACTTGTGTAGCAACATCCTTCCACCTTTGCATGTACTGTCGGAAGCTTTTATCAGGCATCTTTTTCATGCTCTGCAGCGTTAGTCAGTCTGGATCAATGTCAATTACATGCTTGTACTGCTCAGTGAAAGCTTTGGCCATATCTTTCCATGATTGTATATGGTCTCGGCTTAGTTGGTTATACCACCTGGCAGCAGACCCTTTTAGGCTTTCTTGGAAGCAATGAATTAAAAGTTTCTCGTTGCCAACATGCCCCGCCATCCTTCGACAGAACATGGTAAGGTGGGCGGACATAGAGCTTGTTCTGTTGTACTTTTCAAATTCTGGCATTTTGAACTTCTGAGGTATCACCAGATCAGGGACTAGACTTAATTTTCTTGCATCTACCTCACATGATGCACTTGCCCCTTCTGTAGCTTTGGATTTCTCTTCAACCCGCTTGCACAAATCTTTACTTCGCTCGACCACTTCTATCTTTGTTTGACCCATCTTGTTGGTGATGTTCGGATCAGGAATGTCGTGCTTACTAAGGTTGTTTTAGGCATTAGTCCATCTATGTGGTGAAGACCCGGCTTGGGGACCTTGTTACCTTTCAACTGGAACCGATACTTGCAGAGATGTTTTGCCGTATGTATTGTCTGCCTTTTTTAATGCGCTTGGGTCAATAACCAATCCCTTTCTTCTCTTAGGATCTTCACCGGCCAACATAGCAGCTATTTGAGCTAGCAGATCTACGTGTGATTGCGCGATATGATCACGAGTTGCTTGTTGCGCCTTCTCGAGCTTCTCATTTATATCTTTTTTCAGGTCTTCACATGCTTGCTCTACTTTTGTTAGACAACTTTCCATCACTCTAGTTCTTCTTCAATTGAAAAAACTGATGTAGGTGGATGCCCCAGAATGACTGTGATTGAAATTTATGGAATCAGGCCCCTTGATTTGGAAATGTTGATGCACTATGATGAAATGCGAATATGAAAATGCATGAGATGTAACTGCACTGCACAATCAAAATAAACGGATTAGTGCCGATAAAAATAGTAATCTTCATAAAACGGTATAAAACCTACTGGCAGACATGCTTTATTTGAGAAAAGGTAATTCTACTCGTCATTCTTTTCTACCCGAATATTATATTTATAGAAAAACCTACCCGGCATTGTATCTACCCGGCATAATGAAATATAAACGATTCCTACCCGGCATGATATCTGCCCGGCATGTTTTTATTTACAAAAAGCAAGATCCTACTTGGCATGGTATCTACCCGGTATATTATTCTTTACAGAAAAAAACCTACCCGGCATGATTTCTACCTGATATGCTTTTATTTACAGGAATAAAAACCTACCTGGCATGGTATCTACCCGGTATATTATTATTTAGAAAGAAAGATCTTACCAGGCATGATTTCTACCCGACATATTTTTATTTATGAAATAAATATATAGAGTAGACAAAGGTTAGAAGCGTTTCTCCTTTGAACTTTTAACGGGTTCTGTTTCTAAAGTAAGGCTCCTATGGTCCATTACATGAGGTTTGGTTCTAGGGAAAGGTACCCGAATTGTCCTCGTTGTCCCTTACTAAAGGTAGCAAGACCCCTGATCCTCACCCATTATAGGCTTCAAACGGACCAAGTTCAATTCAGGGGGATACATCCCTCATGCCTATACAGAGGTAACCCACATGAAAGCATAAGAAATATATCCTGAAAGTGATTTACCAACCTATACGATGGTAACCCACACGAAGACGGTATCACACTACCACTTAAAAAAGGACGGAGCTCTGGTAGAAAGCTCATGGAATGCAATGCAAGTGCACGGTGTGTGAGGAGAAACTCTCAAACCTTTTGACACCCTATGTCTATATTCACTTATACTAAGCAGTAAAAATAAAACAGTTTATATATATAGAAAATAAAATGCATGTCCTATTAACTAAAGAGAAAATTATATTTTAAATTAAAATCGAATTCGTCAATTTTCAACGACCAAGACTAAAAGATACTCGACTCGTGGCTTGACTCTCTTTTTATTTAAAAAGTCCCCAGCGGAGTCGCCAACTATAATCACCCAAATCCGTCTGGCACTCTCTTTATATCAGGTTAGAAAATTTCTTTTGATGTATTTGGAAAACCCTGCCCGATTTGAAATTAAAAATATGGAATCGCCACCAATCATTTTAAAAATAGTAGATCGGACACCGAAATAAAACCAGAGATTAAAAATTTGGGTTCGGGAGTCGGTTACGGATGGAGAAGGACTAACACCCCCACACCGCCCAAAATTGGTACCTAGTCAATTATTTAATGTCTTAGTATTGAAAATTACAAGTTCGATTGAAATTTAAAATACGATTCTTAAATGCATGAAAATGTTCTAAATATTTAAAGAAACGTTCCGTTATTTAGAATAACCAAAAAATTCACTTCCCTTTACGCCCGAAAAATGGTTTCTCAATTTTCTAAATAAAAGAAAATTCCCTTAAATATTGTATCCTAAAATGACAAGGATATTCTTTTATTTAGGGATATCGAGAAAGTTACATCCCTTTACGCCCGAGACACTAATTCTCGAACTCCCTAAATAAAAGAATATTACCTTAATTTTTTAAGTTATCTAATTATTATGATGCAATTTCTAATGTAACATGAATATACATATGTAGTTAAAATATAATACTTGTGGTAAAATATATTTTATATTTATCAAAAAAATATTTATATATATTTAAAGTTAGTAATTGTTATATGTTATTATTATCGCTATTATTATTATTTTTTATAAAAATAGGTATTTATTATTATTATATATATTTACAATATAATTTTAAAGTAAAATATATTTGTATCTATATTAAAAATATGTCTATATATATATATTAAGTTAGTAGTTTTTTTATATATACCTAAATATACATATTTTACAAAAATTAGTGTTTATTATTATTTTTATATGTATGATAATTAAACACAATACTATATACTATTTTACAAACATTAATAAAAAGAACACATATAATACATATTATGCATACATAAAAAAATAACACGGTATAAATATGAGATACATACAAAATATATTATAATAGTTTATAATAATAATACACTAAATATGTGCATCAAACTAAAAATATGAATCAAAATAAAAATGCATGAACAAGTGATTAAAATGCATGATATGATAATTTACATAGCATAAATAGAAACAACATGGACTAAAATGAAACAAATATAAAGTACATGAACTGGAAAGTAAACAACATAAAATTAAAGTGTTGAAATTAAATACAACATATATGCAGTGACCAAATTGAGCTAAAATATAAACTAAAAGCCACAAACAAAACGAAAAAAAGATGATAGTAAACACGCATAAAAACGAGAGGGGTTGAATACCAAATTATTCCAGGACAAGAATGAAGGAGGGAGAAGAGTATAGGGACTAACCAAGTAATTAGGCTATTTTTAAAAAAGCAGATCTTTTTCATTAAAACTACGTCGTTTCGTGGCCGGTTGGAAACAAATTAAAGGGTTTATTTTTTCATTCGAACTGGATAATAAACCCTAAACTTTTATTTCATCCTCTCAACTCTCTCAACAAACAGCGACGGCCTCTTCCTCACCATTCACCGCCGTTCACCGGCCAACGGCCTCGCAACGGTGGCCGAGCAACCAGGCTGATAACGGAAGCGTTCAAACCCCTTTCTTTCTCTCCTTTTTTAGGCTTTCATTCGAATAAAAAAAGTTTTAGATTTCAAACAAAAAAGAAAAATGAAAGAAGGATTTTGTTTGAGAAAACTTTTGAAATTTTATTGATTTTCCTTTTTTGTTTACAAATTTTTTTATCTCCTCCTTGGTTACAATTTGTTTTAGAGCCGAAACCCTCCCCCTTTACTCTCTCTGATTTTTTTTTCTCTTCAGATCCCCACTTTTACATCAGTTTCCCTTCGGTTTTATAACCAAAATTTTGCATTAAAATAATGGTCCATTCTTCTTGAAATCTGCAGATCTGATTGACAGGGAGGTGTGGCCGGATTTTGGGGTATAGTCGGCTGAAATGAGTGATGGGTAGGTTAGGGTGGCTGCAGATTTAGGTTAGGTTTAGTTTAGGGTTTATTATTTTAATTTTTAGGGTTTGGGTATTTTTGATTCGGGGTTAGATTTAGGGATTTGGAATTTTGATTCAAGGTTGGTGGCCGGAGAGATGACAACAATGGTGGACGGCGGCAGTTTCTGGAGAGACGGCGGCGGCGGTCAGGGTTTAGGGGTGGTCGGCTGAAGGCTGCTGTTAATTAGGGTTAGGGTTATCATATTTTAGAGTTTTTAGTTAATGGGTCAGTTCTGGGTAATGTAAATAGGCCCGGGTTCAATTTAGGGTTAATGGGTTTGGAGCTTGGGTGAAAACGGGTTGTTACACCATTTTCTTTTCAATGTTGATTTATTCATCCTATGCCTTTTTTTCAACATATTGAAGGTGTCTTCATATTTTGGGTTGTCAAGATAATCACATTTTGAAAGGTCGATTAAAGACATATTATGAAGGTTGCTTAATCGATTGCGGTTGCGAGAGTTTTATAGGACAACACTATCTATTTTCTCGTTTTTTTATATTAATAATTTAATATCATATTTTTTTTGTCGATTTGCTTAACTTTAAGTTTTAGATTTTTTTTTTCAGATCCTTAATGGTGATCTTTATATTAATTATAATCTAAAGGGTTCTAAGATTTTGAAGGTTTTCTCGAATCCTAAATTTCGTATCAATGTTTGTATGTTTCTTTTAAAATATTAACAACGATTAAACAAGTGAATAAGTATAATAAAAGGGTGCCATGTAGTAAAAAACGTCAATAAGAGGTCTTAAAAGCATGTGGAAATAGCATTGGGATTTAATATATATATATATATATGGGTAAATTTCACCGATGGTCCTTTTTGTTTATGAGGTATTTTATTTTGGTCATCCAATTTGAAGAAGTGTTAAGTTGGTCATTTATGTTTTTGACGTATAATTTTTTGGTCAACCGACTATTTAACTTTTTTTTAACCCACATTAATACGATGATGTGACATGTTAATAAAAAAATAATTTTAAATTTAACCTTCAAATTTTTAAAAATTTATTTTTTCTTCATCTTCACAAAAAAAAACTTTTTCAATAAAAAAAATCTCGACCCAAGCCCCAACTCTTTCCTCTGTAGTACCACAACCTTCAGCTACCAACCACCACCACCTTTTCTCATTCATAGCCTTGCAATCTACGGATCTCTTCAATCAACATTAAACTCTTCATCAAGCTCCTCTATTTAAGCTCCCTTCTACCCATTTGTTCTATTTTATTAACAGCCTTTCTCCTCTTTTCTTTTCATTTTCTTCTTATATTTTTACAATCTCGGATTCTATATTAGGCATTCTAGGAATTGTGTCATTGAGAAGCAAAATTACGATTTACAGTTCCTTTAACTTGGGTTTACTGTCACTTCATTGAGTTTATATTAGTCTAGGAGTTGCTGAGCTTATAGTTTTTTTTTTCTTGGATCGAAGTTGATTATTTGCATGTAGTTTCCTGTGATGAATCCCAATCATAGTGAATTTATGTAATAATGTAGGAATCTTCATAAGTACATTCTCTTTGGCTTTTATTTGTGTAATTAATAGCATTTTGTTTATGAGCGTGTATTATGGATATTAGGTTTCTGCTTGTTTCTCTTTTAATAATTAATTCCTTTCCCCTTCTTTTTCTGCTAGTGTTTCTTCATCAGACCTTGTCTCAAAGTGGATGGGGGAAAGTGAAAAGCTGGTTTCAAACCTTTTTCAGATGGCTCGTGACAGTGCACCTTCCATCATATTCGTTGATGAAATAGATTCCTTATGTGGACAGCGTGGCGAGGGCAATGAGAGTGAAGCATCAAGACGTATCAAAACCGAACTTCTTGTGCAGATGCAGGTATATGTCAGTGTGGTGAGATTGCTAAGAACGTTAAAATTTATTTGCCTGAAGTTATTTAAGGAATTATTTTCCTTGCCAAAATCATATATATATATATATATATATATATATATAGAGAGAGAGAGAGAGAGAGAGAGAGAGAGAGAGAGAGAGATTTATGAGCTCATATTTTTAGAGATCGTTCAGATGTATTTATGCAAGATATTTTTATTGGTATATTCTGCAGTATGCTAGCATATTTATCCTATTTTTCTTGTGAAATTTGTATTTAACTGTGCTCGTATCACATTTATGCCATGCCAGATTGTGACAATTGGATGTATGTATTCTTCTTTCAAAGTTTCAAGCTTAATGAACGAGTTTTATGCATTGTGGTCTTATGATTTAGGGTGTTGGAAATAATGATCAGAAAGTCCTAGTACTTGCAGCAACAAATACTCCTTATGCGCTTGATCAGGTAAAGCCATAAAGGAAAATAAGATGTTTCTAACGAGTGTCCTTAGGGCACTCTTAAAGGTTCTGTATATGGTAATATTTTCATCCAATGCATCGAAAATGATGAATAAAGTTGTTCATATTGATTTGGCAGAAGTATTCTTTTACTAATTACTCGTTCATATAGGCCATCCGCCGGCGTTTTGATAAGCGTATTTACATTCCTCTTCCAGATTTGAAGGCTCGGCAACATATGTTCAAAGTACTTGACCTTACCCTTAATATTGTCCTAATATTGAGAAGAAATAAAATGAAAACACTTTTGTTTTTGAGCTCTTTTTCACAATAGAATCATTAAATCACTTTTGTTTCATCACATGGCTGCCATGTTTTGGTGACAGGTGCATTTGGGTGATACTCCTCACAACTTGACTGAAGGTGATTTTGAAAGTTTAGCTCGTCGGACAGACGGGTTTTCAGGGTCAGACATATCTGTTTGTGTAAGTGGAACAACTACTATATGGAACACTTGATCATATCCTCTCATCTCTCTCTCCTCCTTTTGGCAAATTCTATCTCCGGTGTTAGTTTTACAATGAAGGCCCTTACGTTAGTGGCTCACTTTTGCACGTTTTTTACTTGTTTGTCTTGACAGGTTAAGGATGTTCTTTTTGAACCTGTTCGTAAAATCCAAGGTGCCATGTTTTTCTTCCGCACACCTAATGATATGTGGATGCCATGCGGACCAAGGCAACCAAATGCTGTCCAAATTACTATGCAGGAATTGGCAGCCAAAGGACTCTTGGCACAGGTATGGGGTTGCTTCCAACTTTTCTGTTCCGCTGCTGCTCATTGTTGTTGGAGATTCTCTGATATTTGTGATTTTTGACTCAATTAAAACATCTTTTGATTGATTAATGCCGGCACAGATCCTTCCACCTCCAATCTCAAGATCAGATTTCGACAAGGTGCTTGCAAGACAGGCCAAAGGTGAGCAAAGCTGATCTCGAGGTCCATGAAAGATTTACAAATGAGTTTGGAGAGGAAGGTTGATAGATCTAATACTAAAACTTTTCACATTGATCTACACTGGCTGTAGGTTCAATCACTGTGTATTTTATTATTAACTTGTGGGGTCATCCAATGAATGTGACACAATCCGAGTGTAAAGAAGATTATAAGAAATTGGAGTATTTACTGTTTGCTGCCTTACCAGTTTGGAGCGTTTACTCTGAATATTGATTAAATTTTTGGATCAAAACCACATCAAGGACATTGTTTACATACATAACATCAGACGTTTTGGATAATATAAGGTTGATTAAAAGTGAAATCCCATCATTACATCAATCCATTTTGAAATTTGAAGCTCTCCCTAATTATATATACATCCTATCAAAAGAAACAATTTACGAAATCAACACCTGTTATTATTAGTGGTCCTCGCATAGTTTTTTTTTTTTATAATTGGAGGACTATATTAATATGATTACAACCGAATACCCCAAATAAATGGTAAAATAAAGAGGACTCGGTAATGGCTTGAAGAAAAAATGCAGGTGATATGTTTGGCAGTCGAGCATGTTTCACAATAAATTTGTATTTAAATTTAAAAAGATTTGAAGTGTCAACATAAAATGAGTTCTCATCTTTTAAAACTTTTTGAGCCTGATTCGACTCCTCCTCAGTTGTTCCTTCCATTGAAGGGCCTTGTTTACTTTTGTGGTGTGAGAGAACATGAAATCCTCGATTTATACTAATGAAGAATCAGCTGGAAATAGAAAACAATACTCACAATGACCAAGAGAAGAATATATATGCAAAGCAACTCAAATGAATCGTCACTTACCTTATCAAACATGTTTACAGCAAAACCAGAAACACATGCAGCCATCACTTTGCCTCTGATAAATGTAAGCCTTATTGCTTTGCAACCCTTACTCTACCATGGACGACTGCAGCACACATAAATAGGGAATTGCCATGCCTAGCAACCCTTTGTTGCACCCATATGAATGGGTTAACACTTTGGAAATTGCAGGCTGCATCAATCGATGGTTACCAGTAATCACCACAAGAACAGCTACCTTCTTTAAAGTGGTGGAACCGGGTTGTATCCCTAACAACTATATCTCTTCCTTCAGTCAGTGATATTAACTTAATAACGGTGTGACAGTCTCCACACACTCTAAGGTTCTTAACAATCTGAAGCGCTGCTCCAGGAGGAGTGGCAATCAACCCGAAAGCAATAGCCAATCTTTCACTGTGTTGAGAAAGAATGGTTTCTTTGTCTTCATCGGCAATCTCCTGAAGTACATAATCAGTATCAGGTTGATACCCTATGCCTTTTAGTGAGTTTTTAGCTCATCAAGTTTTGAATAAATATGATCTGACATGGGATGAGAATGATCAGCGGCCAAGAATGAGTGAGTCTTGTTCTTAACTTCAATCCAGCTGTAACCAGCCTCCTTTTTCACTTTTCTCTGCTCCATCAATTTCCTTACTTTCCTTCTTTCATGCCAATTTCCTGCTGCAGCATAGATATTGGAAAGCAAAACGTATGCAGCTGAGTCTTCTGGCTGAAGTGAAATAAGCTGCTCTGCAGCATGTTTTCCGAGCTCTAAATTGCGATGAACACAGCTGGCAGCCAAGAGAGTTCGCCACACAGTTGCAGAGGGAGGGAAAGGCATCCTGTTTATGATATCCATTGCCTTGTCAAGCATTCCAGCTCGGCTATATAGATCAACCATGCAAGAATACAGCTCCATTGTTGGAGAAATGTGGTGTTCTTTTACCATCATGTTGAAGTACTTTTCACCTTCATCCACTAATCCAGCATGACTACAGGCAGAAATGACACTAATAAATGTTATATCATCCATTTCCATGTTTTCTCTTAGCATTTCTTCAAAAAGCTTAAGAGCTTTCTTTGCACAACCATGCAGTGCATATCCAGAGATCATCGAGTTCCATGACACGAGGTCTCTCTCCCGCTGCCTCCTAAAAACTTGATAAGCATTATCTATAATCCCTCTCTTAGCATACATGGTAGTAAGAGCACTACATACACATAAAGCATCACTTAATTTTGATTTGATTGACCATGCATGAAACTGCTTTCCCTGTTCTGAAGGTGCTGTAGGTGCCGCACAGGCATTTATAACACTTGAAAAGGTGAATTCATTAGGTTTAATCCCCTCCTTTACCAGATGCATAAAAGCTTCGGCAGCTCCCTCGGAGTCTCCTATTTGAGCATACCCAGCTAGCATCGCGGACCATGCAACAATGTCCCGCTCATCAATTTGTTCGAAAGCTTTTGCAGCTTCTTTGATATTTAACAGCTTAACATAGGCATCTAAAATAGCAGTTCCAACGGACTGCGACTTCTCATAATTAGCTTTGATTACTTGTGCATGTATTTGGAAAGGAGAAATAGTGGGTTGAGCTGTAAGGATTGTAGAATAAGTAAAATGGTTTGGTCTACACCTTCCTTGTTCATTAAACAAAAAAGTTTCACTGCCTCCTGAATTTTCCCCTTCTGCAGGTGCCCACTGATCATAGCTGTCCAAGATACAACATGTTGAGCTTCATGCATCATTGAAAACTGTGAGAAAGGGGCCATGGTGGCCGGAGAAGATGAACGCCGGTGAACAATGAACAATAAAATATGAAAAGCTACAGTTTAACGATAGAACAAAAATAATATTTTCAACAGAGAACAATGTGTTTCTCTGTATTTTCTCTTATTTTTCTTAATCAATTGTGTATGAGATAAGCCTTTAAATAGGGTGATACAGAGTTTCAGTATAACTAAAATTATATTTTTATCTATAATTTAAATAATATTTATCCCTAATTTAAATAAGACTTCTAGTAAATCTAAACTACTGACTTAGAAATAAACTCTAATTACACATTAAATTAAACTCTAACACTTCTTGTCAACTTACACTCCCCTCAAGCTCTAACACTTCTTGGATAACTTACACTCCCCCTCAAGCTTGTGAGCAAGTGTAGTAGAGCATCAGCTTGGATTTTGGATGTGATGCCCTACTCATATTTCTTTGCTGTTTTTTAGGGGAAAAATCTCCCCTTTTTTGGACTCATTGAGTTGAACAGCTAGGACATACTTATACTATTCTTTGAACGGCTATCGTTGAAAATTTGCAAACGATGTTGCTGGTTTCTGCATCCTTCTTGAGATGTCTATCAACTTTACTGTTGTTATTGGTTTTTGCACCCTCCTTAGATGTCTTCCAGCTTTCCTCTGTCAGTGATGATCTTTTTTAGGTTTTTGCATCTTCTAAGATGTCTTCCAGCTTTTTCTATCATTCATGGACTAAGTAGCTGCTTCCATTCAACAATGATCACAGAAATCTACACTCCCCTCAAGCTGGTAGTTGCACAAACTAAAATTCCAGGTTGGATCTTTGATGTAGAATCCCTTAAAAAATATTATCTAGTTTTTAAGGCTAAACTAGAACCTCTTCTCCTATCTTTTATAATTGATGGCTGAGATAGAATCAGATAGTTTTTAAGGCTAAACTATAACATTTCTCTATCTTTTACAATGGATGGCTAAGATAGAACCAAATAGTTTTTAAAGCTAAACTATAATCTTTTCATATTTCTTTTTGATTGGCTAGGATAGAACCATTAAATAGAGAACAAAATAACAAAATTAAACGAGTAGAAATTTCACCATAGATGTAAGATTCCAACGAGAGAGAAGCCAAGGAACGAGCGTGGCCTAATGACAACAGCGGAAAAAATTATATGCATCTAAAAAAATTAGATCGTCAATTTGATCCAGATCAGAGATGGCATCAGTGGTGACAACATCAGGATCGTTGTTGGCTCATGATACCATGTGAGAAAAGGGTCATGGTGGCCAGAGAAGATGAACGACGGTGAACAATGAACAATAAAATATGAAAAGCTACAGTTTAACGATAGAACAAAAATAATATTTTCAACAGAGAACAATGTGTTTCTTTGTATTTTCTCTTATTCTTCTTAATCAAATGTGTATGAGATAAGCCTTCAAATAGGCTGATACAGAGTTTCAGTATAACTAAAATTATACTTTTATCTATAATTTAAATAATATTTATCCCTAATTTAAATAAGACTTCTAGTAAATCTAAACTACTGACTTAGAAATAAACTCTAATTACACATTAAATTACACTTCTTGTCAACTTACACTACCCTCAAGCTCTAACACTTCTTCGATAACTTACAAAAACAACTTTACTGTATCGTCCATTTCGCTGCACTTACTGTAAGCTACCATAAGCGTGGTTTCTATTTTAGGGTCAAAACTAAAACCATCTTTCAAAGCTCGACAATGAAGCTGCCTTGCAAAACCCAATTCCTTATGGTTAGCACATAACTTCATAAGAGGAGCAAAAGTCATCTGGGTAAGCTTAACACCAGCACGCCTCATATCATAAAATGTTTTGAAAGCTTCCAAATCAAGCCCATTTGTTACATAACCAGAAATCATACAATTCCATGTCACAACATTCTTTGTTTTCATGCCATCAAAAACAAGGCTAGCATATTTACCCATCCCCGACTTTATATACATATTAATCAAAGAATTGCACACAAAAGTTGTTGTCTCGAAACCAAACTTCACAATCAAACAATGAACTTCAACACCGTTTTCTACCATCTCTCCAGACGCCAAAGCTCCAAGAACAGCCGCAAAGGTATATGGATTGGGTTTTATCCCTTCCATTTGCAATGTCAAAAACAATTCCAAAACTTGCTCGTTCATTCCATTCTGAGCATAACCACCAAGCAATGAAGTCCAAGAAACCACATTTCTTCTCCCCATATGATCAAAAACTTTCCTACCATCTTTAACATTCTCTGTTTTCATATACATATCTAAAAGAGAAGTCCCTACACTGATATCCTCAAGTAACCCAAGTTTCAAACATTGACAATGCACTTGTCTTCCGGCTGTCACATTAAACAAGCATCCCATACCTTTAAAACACATGATAACGTGGATCCATCAACTGGTAATCCAGAACTATGAATACCCAAAAAGAGATTTAGAGCTTCCTTGTTGTTATTGCGAGAGTAGTCGAAAAGCAAACCATTGTATTGGGCAAGGTCCGGTTGAGGAGTTTTGTCGAACAGGTGGGGAGTCTGCTGTAAAGTAGCATATTGAACATAACCCTTTGAGCATCGAAGGTTCAAATTCAATGCATTGGGGTGGGAAAGGGAGAGAAAATTGTGGAATGGATTGTTGAGAATTTTGAGAAATTGTTTAGCTTGATTCCTCGTAACAGTTGTTAAAGAGACGCTCAAGGTCATGCTATCCTGCTTGTTATTAGCAGTTAACACTTACCAATGTTTGAGGTGGGTTTCGGTCGTTTATACGGTGTTAATAACTAAAACGGAGAACCCAATTAGTAGTTTGTTAACACATAGGAGCTTGAAGTGGGAATCGCACGGCCTTACGCAAATTCTTACTCAGTAAAAATTTATATAATTATACAAATTCTTATATAAATAGTAAGAATTTAGATTATAATATAAGAGTTTTTGTAATTACACAAATTCTTACCCAAGAAAAAATCTACATAAATTCTTACCTTGTTGATAAGAATTTACGTAGTTATACAAATTCTTACTCAATTAATAAGAATTTCTATTTTACTTAAATTATTACTCAATCTTACATAAATTTTTATCAAAATAGTAAGAATTTGTGTATAACCGTATTTTAGCCGCACCTTAGGGTGCAGGAACTTAACATGTCCCAACAAGGCGAGTTAGTACAATTTTTTATGTCCCGATATTCCTCTTATTTAGCACCTTTGACATTGTTTAAAAAAAATTACTCCAAAAAGTTATTTTTCATTTATAAGCAATGCCAAGCACTTGCAAATTCAAGTGAAAAATCACTAAAAAAGTGATTTTTTACCCAACTTCAAAAGCTAAGATTTCTAGCTTTTGGGTAAAAATCACTTTTGGGATGAAGTTACCTTTAATTATTTAACATTAATATATTAAAATTTTAAATATAATAATTATTAATGTATTAAATTAATATTTTAATATTAAATATATTAATTATTAAAATAATATTAACAATTTAGTATTTTAAATAAAAATAAATAATATTAAATAATATTACATATAATAATTATTAATAAATTAAATTAATATTTAGTTATATTACACTAATATAAAAAATTATAGTTTAGAGGTTAATTTTTTATTTAAACCTAAAAATTTATATTAATTATTCAAAAATACTTAAAGGTTATATTATATATAATTACTAATGAATAGTCGCAGTTTTTATATTTTTATTATAATTTAAATTGATTTATTTCATATATAATAATGTTGATAGATTTTATGATAACAAATTTAAACATTATTTATGTTCATTTATTATTATTTTATAATATAATATCTAAAATGAATATTTTATATTTTAAAAAATAGTTTTAACAGCAATGCCATATACTAAAATCTTAAAATTAATTTTTTAAAATCACTTTCTGACAGTATTTTTCGAAAGCAATGTTAAACTGGCCCTTAATCTTATTTTAATTCGACTTAAAATTTAAGATAAAGCGGTTAACTCTTTTACGGGGCGATGATATGGTTGTTGTGCTAAAATGACTCGAAAGGATTTGAACTAAAAAAATTTGGAATCTAAGGTCAATTTTTAACCAATAAGTCAATTTAATATTTTGTTTTAATTTTAACACAAATAATATATATTTCAAACTGAAACTTGAGATTAATTCAATACATTTTATTATATAAATAATATTTTTTTAATTGAAAAGAGAGTCTAACTAGATTGCCTAATTATGCATAAAAGTAAAGCTAGATGGATCAGGGCGATCCGTAGTCAGGATAGGAATTAAGTCCCCGGAGGGGACAAAATGTATTCATCTGGAACTGGCCTGAAAAACGTAATTTAGTCATTGTGTCAGCAGTTCTATTTCTCTCACGTGGAGTCCATTGGAAAGAGATCAACCAAGATTGATTCCTCATAGACGTGATAGCACGAACGAGAGGGAGAGTGCTGTGTGGTGCATCATGATCCTCAATCAACTTAATAGCTTGGGAGCTATCAGACTGAATTTGTAGGTGCGTGGGGCCAAGGGACCAAGCGATCTTCAAGCCTTCGAAGATACTCCAAAACTCAGCTTGTAGGACTGTTGCATTGCCAACACTTTTGGAAAAGCCTAGGATCCAATTGCCAGATGAATCATGTACAACACCACCTATGGAGCCCAGGGCAGTTATGGGCACAATCAGTGTGTAATCACTCATTTTAGATCAGATTTTAGTGTTATTAGTATTATTTTAATAATAATATTTATTAATATAAAATTAATAAAAAATAAAAATAATAAAAATAATAAATATATTATTTAAAAAAATTTGTGTGGAGCAGGGTGCTCCACGTCACCCATTTTCCCACCCCTTTGCCTTAAATAGGCAGGGGTTCACTCCCAAAAAACACGCCGAAATTGCCAAGGAAATGGCCATGAAATTGGCAATTGAATTGGCACCCAATTCATGGGAGCATGGCCGGCCGCAAGGCTGGCCGGGGTTGGGGGCTGTGCCCTCGGCCCCAGTTGGTTCGATCCAACATTCGATCGGGGTCCTATTTTGGATCCGATCTAGTTAATATTTTTAGAGAGGTCGCGGTAGATCTCGGTGGAGTTCAGTCGGGGTTCGTCATTCGAGCTCCTAATTAGGTATATTTTCTTCCCTTTTTATTAGTGTTGTAATTTTTATAATTTAAAGAAGTATTAGTTATTTTAAAATTGTAGTCTTATTTTTTAGTTTGTATGTTTATGTTTTAGATTAGTATTTAATATGTTTTAAATTTGTGTTTTATATCAATACTTTATTTATGTTAGATTCGTTTTTATTTATGTGTTAGAATAATATTTATTTGTGTTTTAAATTAATATTTATGAATGTTAATATTTTATTTATGTTAGATATGTTTTTATTTATGAGTTAGATTAATATTTATGTATGTATGTTTTAGAATAATATTTTATTTATGTTGAATTTGTTTGTTATTTATGTGTTAGATTAATATTTATGAATGTTAGTATTTTATTTATGCTAGATATGTTTTTATTTATGAGTTAGATTAATATTTATGTATGTATGTATGTTTTAGATTAATATTTTATTTATGTTAGATTAGTATTTTATTATGTTAATATTTATTTGTATTGTATTTAAATTATTTGCCATGTTTTATATTTTGCTCACTAAGTTTGCATAATGGAATATATAATGTCAATGCGGTGCCCTTTTATCCGAGCGTAAACGGGGCCAGTATCAGGCGTAGTGATAGTGGTTGGGCGTTTACTCTCGGATAACGGGGCCTTTAAAATTTATTCGCAATTATAACCAAATTTAAAATTAATCGTCACTTTAATCCGGAAAATCTAATATTAATAAAGCGGTAATTATTAAAGTACCAATTTTGGGCGGTGTGGGGGTGCTAATCCTTCCCCATCCGTAACTGACTTCCGAACCCAACAGTTTTTTAAATCTCTGGTTTTATGGTGTCCGGCCTACCTAAGTGGCCGGTGGCGACTCCCTTTCTTTAAATAAAATACGATATTTTCAAAACCCCACGGAATAAATATTTTAATACCCGAAAGACAACCAACACTTCGAAAACTCGGCGTTTTTCTAGCGAAACGGACATCGCTACAGATGGCGACTCCGCTGGGGACAATTTTTTGTTTTTCGAAAACAAGAAGAGAGTCAAGCTTTTTAAAATAATTACCGCTTTATTGATATTAAAAATTTCGGGTTAAAGTGACTATTAAATTAACATTCGATTATAATTGCACGTTTATTTTAACGCATTTAAAATATGGCATATAAACCCGTTTTTTTAAGTGGGGGGAAACGCTAATGCTTTCGTGGAGATATCGTTCTCCCGTATGGGCCTAGCAAGTACCTTCGGGGCTCGAGTACCTTATGCTTTCGTAAGGATATCGTTCCTTCGTACGGGCATAAGCGAATGGGTCCCCCTAAATTGAACTCGGTTGAAAGGAGCCTATAATGGGTGATGATCGGGGGCCTTGCTACCCTTAGTAGGGGACAACAAGGACAATTCGGGTACCTCCTAGCACCAACACTGCATGTAGAGAACATAGAAACCCACCCCTTAGAGCCATGCGGATAACCTTAGGTGTTTTAGACTGGATAAATAGGGTTTTTTGTTTGTTTACCTTATTTAATTTGTCCTTTTATTTATGTATTTATTATTTTTATCCGGTACTAACTCATTTCTTTTTTGTGTTTTATTTTTATTTTTATTTTACACATACTTTTGTTGCATTATCATTGCATCCACATTACATAGAGGCGTTGATTCAAGTGGTTTGCCCGATTAGAAAATCTTTCATCATGGAAAAAATGTGTCTTAGGAAGGACGACTTGATCCAAATCATGACATCGGTCGAAAATTAATCAACAGATATGAAGTAACGATTTGTCGAGCAAGCGTGTAGTGCCAAAGTATACATACGAGACCCTGATTGTGGGCATACAACGAGCTACAAGGTGTGTGAATGACTTAGCTACCGAAACCACGACTCTCCGACCTTTCGTAACCCCGGACATGGAAGAAGCACCAAGGTTTATCAAGTTGCTCAGAGCTGTCGAGGAGCTAGGAGGTAGAGCTAGGGCTTATGTGTAGAATTTTATTTTGTAATTAAGACTTTTTCTAATAGGGACTCCTTTTGTAATATGGACCTTTTTGTAATCTGGACCCTTTAATTCCCATGAAAGTCGTTCGAAAGGGTGATTACCAAAAAATCAACGCCTTTATTTGCATTCATGTTGCATATCATGACATGGTGTTGATTCAAGAACAGTTTATTAAAAGGCTTTCAAAATAGAAAAAGTATGCTTTGCCAGAAACGTTAATATTACAGTATCAAGTTAGGCGAGCAAAGACCAATCGCGAAAAGAAGACGATGCGATAGTAAGGCACGTCTGACGCAAAGATTCAAATCGGGGCGCGAACCCCAATTTTAAATCTTCACATTTGACCATTTTTTTAAAAAAACTCAGATTTTAAGTTAACTCATTTGAAAAAAAAATTGAAAATATTATTATTTTGCTTTGAAACTTCTTCCCTCATAAAACTTTCAGAATAATAATAATAACAAAAAGAAACCTAAGAGTTTCATTTTTTAAGTAAGTTAAAACTTTTTGATAATAAAAAGAGGAATTTTTAAACCAAACGATCCTTGAAAATTTTAATTTAAACCCCAAAAAGTTTTAAAGTACTCCCCTAGGATCGATAGAATCCATCCCTGTTTAGACATACCCAGATCTACAGAAGAAAATATATTGTCTGATGTCCTTTTCAGAAGCCACAAAAATAAAAATCATGACGTCATGAGTCCATAGAATAGAATAAGAGGAGAAGACAGAGTCATCCATCATCCTGAAGACGACGTCGAGACGTGGAGCACGTGTTTTGCTTCCCAAGTCAAGGTCTCGAAATAAATTCAATCGTTGCTGTAATTCATTATTAATTTCTTGCAAACATACATTTTCTCTATTGAAAGTTTTTCAAAGACTGCTCGAGAATCAACATCGCATTTGCATGCATTCTCGCATTTATAGGGTATTGATTCCCGAAGTGGTTCCTCAAATCTCAGAAATCGTTCATAATTGGCAAATGGTCGTCTGGTCAGATATTAGAGGGCACGGATCCGGGGTTTTGTCCTAGAACAAGATCAGAGACAATAGAAGAGGAACCATCTCAAGACTTGGTCGGACACGGTAAGGAGACACGCGTCGGTAATGAGCAAAGTAAAGTGTAAGAGTTGAAAGAAGCGAGAAGGAAGGCGTGATGAATCGGATGAATACTTTGACGAAAGGTAAGAAATCCATCAAACCGAAAGAAGAACCAATTAAGGATCAGAATAGAGAGCGAGATAGTCAGAATTCTACCTCCAAGTCAGCCAAATACGACAAATTGAACCCCTTTTGTGATCTGCATCAGTAAACAGGCGGAAGGTATGCTTGAGTCGGGCTTTCAAAAAAATAGAGCTTGGTCCAGAAGAAACTTGAGAAGCAAGTAATGAAAAGAAGTATATCTCGATTCCTGTGAGGTACACCGAACTACTCCTAATGTTCATCGACAAGAGCCTTATTACCTCGGTGAAGTCTCTAGCGAAGAGATCGTCTTATCCGAGAGATTACAACACACGTGCTAGGCGATTACCGTTTAGGAAGTTTGGGTCACGGTATTGAGAATTGCGGGGCCCTGAGGAATGAGTTCAAGATCTTATCGCGATGAGGATTTTAGGTTCCGAAGACGGAGTTCCTCAATTCTATAGTGAGCTAACAATCACCCGAGGGGCAAAGTTGAGGAGGAATCGATATCCAGGACAAAGTTTGAGTAATACCGAAGTGGGTCACTCAAGCGAGTTAAATTTGAAGATCGGAGATAGGGGCATCCCGGAGAGGATATTCTTTCGAGTTCACCAGCTTCGGATAAGAGAGAGATAACTTGGATAAAATTGAATTTGCAGAATGATCACCAGAAGCTTTCCTGAGTGTTTAAGAATATCAGATTGGGTCATCTTTAAAGAATAGATGAACGGTGTTGTCCAGTTGAAAGACGACTCAGAATATTGGAAGAAGAGAAACTAGTCAAGCAAGAATCAAGTCGACCGTTATTAGGTAAGTTTGAGGAAATTGGGAATAGGTACGATGGTCTCGAGAGATGAGCTACAGAATAACTTAGCCATTAACAAGAGTTTTGGAAACAAGTTTACGACAAAGCAATGACAATCCAACACTCTTGAAAGAGGAAAGGACAACTTCCAAGCTGCGAAAAGACTAAGCATGGGATAGATGAAGACCAAGAGCGATATTACTCGAGCATGTAAGGCGGCTCAACAAGGTGGCAGCTTTGTTAGAACATGGACCAAGTGTTGGACTATAGAGGTAAAGGTGACCGACTCTTGGATGAAGTTAAGAAAGTGGGCACGAAGCTTATCGATGGAATCAGAAATATCTAATATATGATATAATAAAACCTTTTGGCCTCAATGAACGTCGTTCTATGGGAATCACTTTTGGAATCAATACCTTCTTGCATTCATGTTTATATTGCATTGCTTTGCGATCTGTCATGTTTTACATGACATTATCATCACCTTGCATTATTATTACCTCGCATAAATTTTATGAGGAGTAATTCAAAGACCAATTAAGGTTTTATCATGGATAAAAGAATTGAAGACACTCAAAAATCAAGATTCGAGTTTGTTAAAAGATGGGCTCGAGAGGAAAAAGAAAAAGAAGAAGTTTGATGTCTTGATACAAGAAAACTCTGTTTGAACCCTAATTTGGTCATTCCTCCAGTTTCAAAGATTCCCATATTTACGCATGATGACGGAACAAGCTGCCCTAAGATTCACCTCGACCACGTCCCGCAAAAGATAGAGGTTACATCGAGAATGAAAAATTGTCGATCCACTACTTCCCGACAGTCTAGTAGGACCTACCGTGATATGATATGCTTTGGACCCAGCAGAAAAGTCGTCGATATCTCTCAGGTACGAAGATGAAACCTGATGAAAGCTTCAAGGAATGTGCTTTGAGGTGTCTGTGTTTAGCGACTCAGGTACAGCCTCCCGTAGATGAAGAGAAGAGTGACTTCCATGCCATATTTCTTATTTCTTCTTTGATAAGGTGCTCGGGAAAATGAATGCCAGCTTTGAGGACTTCATGACAGTCGGAGAGAGAATCGAACATGCACTCCGGGACTTAAGTTTAAAGACCAGACTGTCTAAGAGCGAGAAGGAAAGAAAAATATAAATAGGTACCACTTTCAAGGTTCTCGTGATCATAAGAGAAGAAGACAGATAGATTCCTCCGAATCACCGAGAAAAAAATCCTCGAACAAGTACATATTTAGAGATATTCGTAGAGTATTCCATATGGCCTCATCTGGTCAATGGTTAGTACCTTACCTCCGGGCGATAAAGATTACACCCACTCATCTCGCCTACGCTTTTAATCCATACAAAGGTGCATGTGAGTTCTACATTAAGGCACTGGGGCATGGCACCAAGAAATTTGAGGTTGTTAATGGAAGAAATCAAGAAGTTGGTTGACGAGGGAGTCATGACAAAAATTGATCCATCAAGGAAAAACAATAGAAGTGGCACATGCCTACACTACAAAGGACCGGAGTGAGTTAGTACTCGGGAGGTAGTCTAGAGGTCCCTATGGTTTTCCCATCAGTTCACAAAGAAATGCTCAATGCTTTGAAAAAAAGAAAAAAGAAGAAAAAAACTCTCAAACAGATATTTTTAGAATTAAAAAATCACATTTCCATTTAGAAAAGCATTTATACATTCTTGATTCTTTAAACATTTATTTTTATGGGGTAGTTTTTGTTCTCCCATATGCATATACACACATTTTTGAATGGACATATGTATATATCATTTCTATACCAGGTCCTCGAATTTTGAATGCAACAATACATTTGCTTCAGATCCAAAGATCAACTCTAAGTTGCATATATTTAGAAGAGATTGAATGTTGTAGGGATACTGTAAATGTGAGTATATGCTAGTTTACTTAGGCCAACAGAGGAGCAAAAGCGAGTGTTTAGACAATGGGCAGTTCCCATCTTAAGAATTTATCTTCTCAGGCACTTAAGATCCTTGAAACGAAAGTTGACCCTAAACCTCTACCCCCTGAAGGCATTCTCAGGACATCTGTGAATTTGACAACGAATGGTGTTCTTTTACTTTACCAGAAGACACAGATGAGACCATACAGATTGGATACGAAGATCAGAAAATCACCAGAAGAAAGTGGTTGAAAACATGGATATGTCCAAACGAAAAACCAAAAAAGAAGATAAATGGTAATCAGAAGGCCGAAGTAATCCAGATCGAGTAAATATCAGAAGAGCTGCAGAGAGGCAATTAACTCCGAGCGGAAGATCGCATCAATACCCAGTATAGATCCGTGTTGATTCAAGGATACATTCATAGACTCAAATAAGAAGAAAGAGATTCAATGCTAAAAACACAGAATGAACAGTCTAAAAAAGAGAAAAAAGAAAAGAAAAATAAAATAAAAAAGAAGAAAAAAAAAGAAAAAGAAAAAAGAAAAAGGAAATAAAGAATATTGTATATGCTTCACACACATATCAAACAATACAAGAACGAGACTTCAACTATGTGCAAGAGACACAATGAATCCACATTTCAAGTAAATATCAGTTTTGAAAATTAGTATAGAAGCTCGAATTGAAGCCAGGTCAAGACAAGTCGGCCCGAAGATTGCCAATTTTGAAAAAGGAAATGACCTCTAGGGTGAAAACCCAAAAATGGGCAGTTTAGAGTGATCCACGAAAATGAAGAAAAAAGTAGTCTCTGCTGAGCATGCCGGGCATCAATATCCAGCAAAAATACATTGATCCGAAGGTACAAAAGAAGGAAGTGACCTCTAGGGTGAAAACCCAAAAATGGGCAGTCTAGAGCAATCCAAGAGAAAAAATGAAAAAGAAGAAAATAAAAAAAGAGAAAAGAAAAAAGAAAGAATAATATTTCATCTGGGCATGCCAATCAATCACAAGAATTCCCATAAATGTATTCATAGTCCTTCATTCAAGAAATCTCGGTTTTAGAGAGTATTGAAGGATCAAACATTATTGAACAGAAAACGAACATCGATATATAGCCGAATGCAAGGCACCTACACAATAAAAATAAAGGAAATGAACTCTAGGGTGAAAACCCGAAAACGGGCAGTCTAGAGTGATCAAAAAAAGAAGGAATAATGGGCATATCCAAGTTACACAAGTACAGAAATACTGTTTCACTTAACCATAAACCAAAGGCCCACATTACAAGCCCCAAAGACTATTCTGGTCATCCATAGATATCCAAGTTGAATGAGAATGTCTTGATTTCATTCCGCCTATAAGGGTTAACTTTGCTTCAAGGAACGTCAAACTTTGAAGTGCTTGATCGACACCCAAATGAGGGAAGGACGGGGCATGGTGAGATAGTGAGATTAAGAGAGCCACCTTAAACGGGGTATAAACTAGGTAGGGTTGTTCCTCTCAAAAGCATATTAGACCAGAAGAAACTATACATTGGCATATATCTCCACAATGGTCAAGATCTTCTAAATATGCGCTTCATTAGGGTTGATCTCTCGGCAACTTGAAGCGATGCGCTATGGTGTTTGATATTTCGAGGGCAAACATGTTTTAAAAGGTTTGACATTTTCTCCCAAAGTTTTGATGTTTACCATTTCCCCCAAACATTAGTTTTTAAAAAATGTTTGGCAATACACTTCGGATTTTGTTTACCATTCTCCAAGCATTATTTAAAAATGTTTGGTCCTTAAAAAAGAAGAAAAAGAAAAAGATGTTTACCATTTGTTCCAAACAATGTTTTCAAAATGTTTGGTATCCCCTCAAGTTGAGATTTTCAAAATGATCATTATCTTTTCAAACAATCATTATTTGTTGAAATATACGCAAGTAAATTGCCTTTTGCATTACTTTAAAAATGAATGATGATGAGATTTAAAGCATAGGGACCGAGTTAGTTCCGTCGAAGTTCTACAAGAAGATCAAGGATGAGCTCGGGGATGGAAGCATTTTGGCTCACCCTGGTGACTAGAAATAAATCAAGGCTCTGTATGATGGGTCAGAAAATTCAAAGCAGTGGAGCTCGTGGCTGAATTGGGCAACGCCAAGCGAAAAAGATGACAAGGGTTCTTATAAGAATAATATAAGAACCAAAGGATCATTTATGAAGACGGGTGATAACCCTGAAGACAAGAAAGCCTTCCGCACAAAAGGTTTAAAAGCGAGTTCAAATGAAGATTTAAGAGCATACGATGAAGCGAAGAAAGAGATGAAGAAATCGAGGAACGACCTTTCAGGGTGTAAGACTTTAGAACAAAAAGGCTGAAAGAAAAAGAGAGAAAGAAAGAGAAAAAGTGAAAAAAGAAAAGAAAAGAAAAAAAGAAATGAAAATGAAAATGAGAAGAAAAAAAGAAAAAGAAAAGAAAGAAACCATTACATTGCATGCATCATATAGATAGGGGCTTGTCAATTTTTGCTTATTTTGGACAAAACACGAAGAATTATCAAAGAACATTAAGAAGTGGATTTCATTGAAAAGTTTTGGCGGCCATTTTCGGCGTGAGTCCCTAAATTTGAAGAAGTTTTGACAGCCATTTTCGGCGTGAGTCCCTAAATTTGAAGAAGTTTTGGGCCATTTTCGGCGTGAGTCCCTAAATTTGAAGAAGTTTTGGCGGCCATTTTTAGCGTGAGTCCCTAAATTTGAAGAAGTTTTGGCGGCCATTTTCGGTATGAGTCCCTAAATTTGAAGAAGTTTTGGCGGCCATTTTCGGCGCGAGTCCCTAAATTTGAAGAAGTTTTGGATGCTATTTTCGGCTTGAGTCCCTAAATTTGAAGAAGTTTTGGCGGCCATTTTCGGCATGAGTCCCTAAATTTGAAGAAGTTTTGGCAGCCACCTTCGGCTTGAGTCCTTAAAATTTAAAGAAAGTTGGGCAGCCACATTCGGCGTGAGTCCCCAAAATTTGAAGAAAGATTGGCAGCCACCTTCGGCGTGAGTCCCCAAAATTTGAAGAAAGATTGGTATCCTTTTTCGGCGTGAATCCCCAAATTGAAGAAAGATTTCGGCAGCCTTAGTAGCGTAAGTCCAAAGATATCAACAGTCTTGTAAAAAATAAAAATGAAAAAAAAAAGATAGATAGAAAAAAGAAGAAGAAAGAAAAATGAAGGAAAAAGAAAAAGAGAGCGAAAAAAAAAGGAAAAGAGAAAAAATTAGAAGATAAAGGTTCTATATAGGAAGGGCCTATATTTTCAAGCTCTCGTAAGAAGAGGTTCTATGTAGGAAGAATCACTTGCCCAAGATTTCAAGAAGCTGAAAGTTTTATATAGGAAGGACTTGCAGCTCGGGTGAAGACTAGCGTTCTATATAGGAAGAACTCCCGGCCAAAGAATTCACCCATAACACACAAGGTTATATAGGAAAACCTATTGTGTTGAAAGCGAAAGAGTCTTATATAGGAAGGGCTCAGAAACTTCACTGTCTTAGAGTAAAAGATTCTATATAGGAAGAATCCATAGCTCAAGATTTGAAAACTGAAAGTTTTATATAGGAAGGACTTACAGACTCCGGGGTGAAGACTAGCGATTCTATATAGGAAGAACTCCCGGTAGAAGGAATTCAACCATGATACACAAGGTTTTATATAGGGAAAACCTGTTGTTGTGTTGAAAGCGAAGAGTCCTATATAGGAAGGGCTCAGAGCTTTCTTGTCTTAGAGTGAAAGGTTCTATATAGGAAAAACACAGTAGCTCTGAGATTTGAAGCTAAAAGTTCTATATAGGAAGGATGACACTCCGGGGTTTGAAGACTAGTAGTTCTATACGGGAGGAACTCCCGGTCGGAAGAATCCATCAGTGACGCAAAAGGTTTTATATAGGAGAAACCAGCGTTGAAGGCGAAGAGTTTTGTATAGGAAGGGCTCCAAGCTGCACCGTTTCATAATGAAAGGTTCTATATAGGAGGACTCATAACTCGAGGCTTTAGAGTGAAGGGTTCTATGTAGAAAGAGCCTATAACTCCAAGATCGAATGGTGACGAAGCTCTATATAGGAAGAACTTACGAGCCTGAAGATTCAGCTAAGGAAGAGCGGATAGTTCTAGAAGAACACGTGATTCGAAGCCAAAGACGATAAAGTAGGTCAAAAATGAGTGCTTTTGATCTTTGCTTTGTCCTCGTTTCACAAGAACAAGCAAAGAGGGACAAGCTGTAATCACTCATTTTTGATCGGTTTTAGTGTTATTAGTATTATTTTAATAATAATATTATTAATATAAAATTAATGAAAAATAAAAAAATAATAAAAAAATATTATTAAAAAAAGGAAAAATTGTGTGGAGCGGGTGCTCCACGTCACCCATTTTCCCACCCCTTTGCCTATAAATAGGCGGGGTTCACTCCCAAAAAACATGACAAAATTGCCAAGGAAATGGCCATGAAATTGGCAATTGAATTGGCACCAATTCATGGGAGCATGGCCGTCGGGGGTGGTTGCGTGCCCTCGGCCCGATTGGTTCGATCAACATTCGATCGGGTCCTATTTTGGATCCGATCTAGTTAATATTTTTGGAGAGGTCGCGGTAGATCTTGGTGGGTTCATCGGGGTTCGTCATTCGAGCTCCTACTTAGGTATATTTTCTTCCCTTTTTATTAGTGTTGTAATTTTTATAATTTAATGAAGTATTAGTTATTTTAAAATTGTAGTCTTATTTTTTAGTTTGTATGTTTATGTTTTAGATTAGTATTTAATATGTTTTAAATTTGTGTTTTTATATCAATATTTTATTTATGTTAGATTCGTTTTATTTATGTGTTAGAATAATATTTATTTGTGTTTTAAATTAATATTTATGAATGTTAATATTTTATTTATGTTAGATATGTTTTTATTTATGAGTTAGATTAATATTTATGTATGTATGTTTTAGAATAATATTTTATTTATGTTGAATTTGTTTGTTATTTATGTGTTAGATTAATATTTATGAATGTTAGTATTTTATTTATGCTAGATATGTTTTTATTTATGAGTTAGATTAATATTTATGTATGTATGTATGTTTTAGATTAATATTTTATTTATGTTAGATTAGTATTTTATTATGTTAATATTTATTTGTATTGTATTTAAATTATTTGCCATGTTTTATATTTTGCTCACTAAGTTTGCATAATGGAATATATAATGTCAATGCGGTGCCCTTTTATCCGAAGCGTAAACGGGGCGATGTCGGCGTAGTGATAGTGGTTGGGCGTTTACTCTCGGATAACGAACCTTTAAAATTTATTCGCAATTATAACCAAATTTAAAATTAATCGTCACTTTAATCGGAAAATCTAATATTAATAAAGCGGTAATTATTAAAGTACCAATTTTGGGCGGTGTGGGGTGCTAATCCTTCCCCATCCGTAATCGACTTCGAACCCAATAGTTTTTAAATCTCTGGTTTTATGGTGTCCAGCCTACCTAAGTGGCGGTGGCAACTCCCTTTCTTTAAATAAAATACGATATTTTTAAAAACCCCACGGAATAAATATTTTAATACCGAAAAGACAACCAACACTTGAAAACTTCGGCGTTTTTCTAGCGAAAACGACATCGCTACGGATGGCGACTCCATTTGGGGACAATTTTTTGTTTTTCAAAAACAAGAAAGAGTCAAGCTTTTTAAAATAATTACCGCTTTATTGATATTAAAAATTTCGGGTTAAAGTGACTATTAAATTAACATTCGATTATAATTGCACGTTTATTTTAACGCATTTAAAATATGGCATATAAACCCGTTTTTTTAAGTGGGGGGAAACGCTAATGCTTTCGTGGAGATATCGTTCTCCCGTATGGGCCTAGCAAGTACCTTGAGGCTCGAGTACCTTATGCTTTAAAAGGATATCGTTCCTTCGTGCGGGCATAAGCGAATGGGTCCCCCTAAATTGAACTCCGGTTGAAAGGAGCCTATAATGGGTGATGATCGGGGGCCTTGCTACCCTTAGTAGGGGACAACAAGGACAATTCGGGTACCTCCTAGCACCAACACTGCATGTAGAGAACATAGAAACCCACCCCTTAGAGCCATGCGGATAACCTTAGGTGTTTTAGACTGGATAAATAGGGTTTTTTGTTTGTTTACCTTATTTAATTTGTCCTTTTATTTATGTATTTATTATTTTTATCCGGTACTAACTCATTTCTTTTTTGTGTTTTATTTTTATTTTTATTTTACACATACTTTTGTTGCATTATCATTGCATCCACATTACATAGAGGCGTTGATTCAAGTGGTTTGCCCGATTAGAAAATCTTTCATCATGGAAAAAATGTGTCTTAGGAAGGACGACTTCGATCCAGTCGCGCGACATCGGTCAGAAATTAATCAACAGATATGAAGTAACGATTTGTCGAGCAAGCGTGTAGTGCCAAAGTATACATACGAGACCCTGATTGTGGGCATACAACGAGCTACAAGGTGTGTGAATGACTTAGCTACCGAAACCACGACTCTCCGACCTTTCGTAACCCCGGACATGGAAGAAGCACCAAGGTTTATCAAGTTGCTCAGAGCTGTCGAGGAGCTAGGAGGTAGAGCTAGGGCTTATGTGTAGAATTTTATTTTGTAATTAAGACTTTTTCTAATAGGGACTCCTTTTGTAATATGGACCTTTTTGTAATCTGGACCCTTTAATTCCCATGAAAGTCGTTCGAAAGGGTGATTACCAGCGAAATCAACGCCTTTATTTGCATTCATGTTGCATATCATGACATGGTGTTGATTCAAGAACAGTTTATTAAAAGGCTTTCAAAATAGAAAAAGTATGCTTTGCCAGAAACGTTAATATTACAGTATCAAGTTAGGCCGAGCAAAGACCAATCGCGAAAGAAGACGGTACGATAGTAAGGCACGTGCGACGCAGAAGATTCAGTCAGGGCCGCAGAACCCCAATTTTAAATCTTCACATTTGACCATTTTTTTAAAAAAACTCAGATTTTAAGTTAACTCATTTGAAAAAAAAATTGAAAATATTATTATTTTGCTTTGAAACTTCTTCCCTCATAAAACTTTCAGAATAATAATAATAACAAAAAGAAACCTAAGAGTTTCATTTTTTAAGTAAGTTAAAACTTTTTGATAATAAAAAGAGGAATTTTTAAACCAAACGATCCTTGAAAATTTTAATTTAAACCCCAAAAAGTTTTAAAGTACTCCCCTAGGATCGATAGAATCCATCCCTGTTTAGACATACCCAGATCTACAGAAGAAAATATATTGTCTGATGTCCTTTTCAGAAGCCACAAAAATAAAAATCATGACGTCATGAGTCCATAGAATAGAATAAGAGGAGAAGACAGAGTCATCCATCATCCTGAAGACGACGTCGAGACGTGGAGCACAGGTTTTGCTTCCCGAAGTCAAGGTCTCCAGAATAAATTCAACTGTTGCCTGTAATTCATTATTAATTTCTTGCAAACATACATTTTCTCTATTGAAAGTTTTTCAAAGACTGTTCGAGAATCAACATCGCATTTGCATGCATTCTCGCATTTATAGGGTATTGATTCCCGAAGTGGTTCCTCAAATCTCAGAAATCGTTCATAATTGGCAAATGGTCGTCTGGTCAGATATTAGAGGGCACGGATCCGGGGTTTTGTCCTAGAACAAGATCAGAGACAATAGAAGAGGAACCATCTGAAGACTTCAGGTCAGACACGGTAAGGAGACACGGTACTGGTAATGAGCAAAGTAAAGTGTAAGAGTTGAAAGAAGCAGAAGGAAGACGTGATGAATCAGATGAATACTTTGACGAAAGGTAAGAAATCCATCAAACCGAAAGAAGAACCAATTAAGGATCAGAATAGAGAGCGAGATAGTCAGAATTCTACCTCCAAGTCAGCCAAATACGACAAATTGAACCCCTTTTGTGATCTGCATCAGTAAACAGGCGGAAGGTATGCTTGAGTCGGGCTTTCAAAAAAATAGAGCTTGGTCCAGAAGAAACTTGAGAAGCAAGTAATGAAAAGAAGTATATCTCGATTCCTGTGAGGTACACCGAACTACTCCTAATGTTCATCGACAAGAGCCTTATTACCTCGGTGAAGTCTCTAGCGAAGAGATCGTCTTATCCGAGAGATTACAACACACGTGCTAGAGGCAGTTACCGTTTAGGAAGTTTGGGTCACGGTATTGAGAATTGCGGGGCCCTGAGGAATGAGTTCAAGATCTTATCGCGATGAGGATTTTAGGTTCCGAAGACGGAGTTCCTCAATTCTATAGTGAGCTAACAATCACCCGAGGGGCAAAGTTGAGGAGGAATCGATATCCGGGACAAAGTTTGAGTAATACCGGGTTGGTCACTCAAGCGAGTTAAATTTGAAGATCGGAGATAGGGGCATCCCGGAGAGGGATATTCTTTCGAGTTCAGCCAGCTCGGATAAGAGAGAGATAACTTGGATAAAATTGAATTTGCAGAATGATCACGAAGCTTTCACAGTGTTTAAGAATATCGATTAATCTTTAAAGAATAGATGAACGGTGTTGTCCATTGAAAGACGACTCAGAATATTGGAAGAAGAGAAACTAGTCAAGCAAGAATCAAGTCAGACTGTTATTAGGTAAGTTTGAGGAAATTGGGAATAGGTACGACAGTCTCCAGAGATGAGCTACAGAATAACTTAGCCATTAACAAGAGTTTTGGAAACAAGTTTACGACAAAGCAATGACAATCCAACACTCTTCAGTAGGAAAGGACAACTTCCAAGCTGCGAAAGACTAAGCATGGGATAGATGAAGACCCGAAGAGCGATATTACTCGAGCATGTAAGGCGGCTCAACAAGGTGGCAGGCTTTGTTAGAACATGGACCAAGTGTTGGACTATAGAGGTAAGCTGACCAGACTACTGGATGAAGTTAAGAAAGTGGGCACTGAAGCTTATCAGTAACTGTAAATATCTAATATATGATATAATAAAACCTTTTGGCCTCAATGAACGTCGTTCTATGGGAATCACTTTTGGAATCAATACCTTACTGCATTCATGTTTATATTGCATTGCTTTGCACGATCCTGTCATGTTTTACATGACATTATCATCACCTTGCATTATTATTACCTCGCATAAATTTTATGAGGAGTAATTCAAAGACCAATTAAGGTTTTATCATGGATAAAAGAATTGAAGACACTCAAAAATCAAGATTCGAGCTGTTAAAAGATGGGCTCGAGAGGAAAAAAGAAAAAAGAAGAAGTTTGATGTCTTCGATACAAGAAAACTCTGTTTGAACCCTAATTTGGTCATTCCTCCAGATTTCAAAGATTCCCATATTTACGCATGATGACGGAACAAGCTGCCCTAAGATTCACCTGACCACGTCCTGCAGAAAGATAGAGGGTTACATCGAGAATGAAAAATTGTCGATCCACTACTTCCCCGACAGTCTAGTAGGACCTACCGTGATATGATATGCTTTGGACCCAGCAGCAAGTCGTCAGTATCTCCAGGGTACGAAGATGAAACCTGATGAAAGCTTCAAGGAATGTGCTTTGAGGTGTCTGTGTTTAGCGACTCAGGTACAGCCTCCCGTAGATGAAGAGAAGAGTGACTTCCATGCCATATTTCTTATTTCTTCTTTGATAAGGTGCTCGGGAAAATGAATGCCAGCTTTGAGGACTTCATGACAGTCGGAGAGAGAATCGAACATGCACTCCGGGACTTAAGTTTAAAGACCAGACCTGTCTAAGAGCAGAAGGAAAGAAAAATATAAATAGGTACCACTTTCAAGGTTCTCGTGATCATAAGAGAAGAAGACAGATAGATTCCTCCGAATCACCGAGAAAAATTCCTCGAACAAGTACATATTTAGAGATATTCAGAGTATTCCATATGGCCTCATCTGGTCAATGGTTAGTACCTTACCTCCGGGCCGATAAAGATTACACCCAGCTCATCTGCCCACAGTTTTAATCCATACAGTGCATGTGAGTTCTACATTAAGGCACTGGGGCATGGCACCAAGAAATTTGAGGTTGTTAATGGAAGAAATCAAGAAGTTGGTTGACGAGGGAGTCATGACAAAAATTGATCCATCAAGGAAAAACAATAGAAGTGGCACATGCCTACACTACAAAGGACCGGAGTGAGTTAGTACTCGGGAGGTAGTCTAGAGGTCCCTATGGTTTTCCCATCAGTTCACAAAGAAATGCTCAATGCTTTGAAAAAAAGAAAAAAGAAGAAAAAAACTCTCAAACAGATATTTTTAGAATTAAAAAATCACATTTCCATTTAGAAAAGCATTTATACATTCTTGATTCTTTAAACATTTATTTTTATGGGGTAGTTTTTGTTCTCCCATATGCATATACACACATTTTTGAATGGACATATGTATATATCATTTCTATACCAGGTCCTCGAATTTTGAATGCAACAATACATTTGCTTCAGATCCAAAGATCAACTCTAAGTTGCATATATTTAGAAGAGATTGAATGTTGTAGGGATATCAGAATGTGAGTATATGCTAGTTTACTTAGGCCAACAGAGGAGCAAAAGCGAGTGTTTAGACAATGGGCAGTTCCCATCTTAAGAATTTATCTTCTCAGGCACTTAAGATCCTTGAAACGAAAGTTGACCCTAAACCTCTACCCCCTGAAGGCATTCTCAGGACATCTGTGAATTTGACAACGAATGGTGTTCTTTTACTTTACCAGAAGACACAGATGAGACCATACAGATTGGATACGAAGATCAGAAAATCACCAGAAGAAAGTGGTTGAAAACATGGATATGTCCAAACGAAAAACCAAAAAAGAAGATAAATGGTAATCAGAAGGCCGAAGTAATCCAGATCGAGTAAATATCAGAAGAGCTGCAGAGAGGCAATTAACTCCGAGCGGAAGATCGCATCAATACCCAGTATAGATCCGTGTTGATTCAAGGATACATTCATAGACTCAAATAAGAAGAAAGAGATTCAATGCTAAAAACACAGAATGAACAGTCTAAAAAAGAGAAAAAAGAAAAGAAAAATAAAATAAAAAAGAAGAAAAAAAAAGAAAAAGAAAAAAGAAAAAGGAAATAAAGAATATTGTATATGCTTCACACACATATCAAACAATACAAGAACGAGACTTCAACTATGTGCAAGAGACACAATGAATCCACATTTCAAGTAAATATCAGTTTTGAAAATTAGTATAGAAGCTCGAATTGAAGCCAGGTCAAGACAAGTCGGCCCGAAGATTGCCAATTTTGAAAAAGGAAATGACCTCTAGGGTGAAAACCCAAAAATGGGCAGTTTAGAGTGATCCTGAAAATGAAGAAAAAGAGTAGTCTGCCTGAGCATGCTGGCATCAATATCCAGCCAAAATACATTGATCCGAAGGTACAAAAGAAGGAAGTGACCTCTAGGGTGAAAACCCAAAAATGGGCAGTCTAGAGCAATCCAAGAGAAAAAATGAAAAAGAAGAAAATAAAAAAAGAGAAAAGAAAAAAGAAAGAATAATATTTCATCTGGGCGTGCCAATCACAAGAATTCCCATAAATGTATTCATAGTCCTTCATTCAAGAAATCTCAGTTTCGAGGAGTATTGAAGGATCAAACATTATTGAACAGAAAACGAACATCAGTATATAGCCAGAATGCAAGGCAGCCTACAATAAAAATAAAGGAAATGAACTCTAGGGTGAAAACCCGAAAACGGGCAGTCTAGAGTGATCAAAAAAAGAAGGAATAATGGGCATATCCAAGTTACACAAGTACAGAAATACTGTTTCACTTAACCATAAACCAAAGGCCCACATTACAAGCCCCAAAGACTATTCTGGTCATCCATAGATATCCAAGTTGAATGAGAATGTCTTCAGATTTCATTCCGCCTATAAGGGTTAACTTTGCTTCAAGGAACGTCAAACTTTGAAGTGCTTGATCGACACCCAAATGAGGGAAGGACGGGGCATGGTGAGATAGTGAGATTAAGAGAGCCACCTTAAACGGGGTATAAACTAGGTAGGGTTGTTCCTCTCAAAAGCATATTAGACCAGAAGAAACTATACATTGGCATATATCTCCACAATGGTCAAGATCTTCTAAATATGCGCTTCATTAGGGTTGATCTCTGGCAACTTGAAGCAGATGCGCTATGGTGTTTGATATTTCGAGGGCAAACATGTTTTAAAAGGTTTGACATTTTCTCCCAAAGTTTTGATGTTTACCATTTCCCCCAAACATTAGTTTTTAAAAAATGTTTGGCAATACACTTCGGATTTTGTTTACCATTCTCCAAGCATTATTTAAAAAATGTTTGGTCCTTAAAAAAAGAAGAAAAGAAAAAGATGTTTACCATTTGTTCCAAACAATGTTTTCAAAATGTTTGGTATCCCCTCCAAGTTGAGATTTTCAAAATGACTGTTATCTTTTCAAACAATCATTATTTGTTGAAATATACGCAAGTAAATTGCCTTTTGCATTACTTTAAAAATGAATGATGATGAGATTTAAAGCATAGGGACCGAGAGTTAGTTCCGTCAAGTTCTACAAGAAGATCAAGGATGAGCTCGGGGATGGAAGCATTTTGGCTCACCCAGTGACTAGAAATAAATCAAGGCTCTGTATGATGGGTCGAGAAAATTCAAAGCGATGGGAGCTCGTGGCTGAATTGGGCAACGCATGCGAAAAAGATGACAAGGGTTCTTATAAGAATAATATAAGAACCAAAGGATCATTTATGAAGACGGGTGATAACCACGAAGACAAGAAAGCCTTCCGCACAAAAGGTTTAAAAGCGAGTTCAAATGAAGATTTAAGAGCATACAAAGAAGCAAGAAAGAGATGAAGAAATCGAGGAACGACCTTTCAGGTGTAAGACTTTAGAACAAAAAAGGCTGAAAGAAAAAAGAAAAAGAAAGAAAAAAGTGAAAAAAAAAAGAAAAGAAAAAAAGAAATGAAAATGAAAATGAGAAGAAAAAAAGAAAAAGAAAAGAAAGAAACCATTACATTGCATGCATCATATAGATAGGGGCTTGTCAATTTTTGCTTATTTTGGACAGGTACCTGAAGAATTATCAAAGAACATTAAGAAGTGGATTTCATTGAAAAGTTTTGGCGGCCATTTTCGGCGTGAGTCCCTAAATTTGAAGAAGTTTTGACAGCCATTTTCGGCGTGAGTCCCTAAATTTGAAGAAGTTTTGGGCCATTTTCGGCGTGAGTCCCTAAATTTGAAGAAGTTTTGGCGGCCATTTTCGGCGTGAGTCCCTAAATTTGAAGAAGTTTTGGCGGCCATTTTCGGTATGAGTCCCTAAATTTGAAGAAGTTTTGGCGGCCATTTTCGGCGTGAGTCCCTAAATTTGAAGAAGTTTTGGCGACTATTTTCGGCGTGAGTCCCTAAATTTGAAGAAGTTTTGGCGGCCATTTTCGGCATGAGTCCCTAAATTTGAAGAAGTTTTGGCAGCCACCTTCGGCTTGAGTCCTTAAAATTTAAAGAAAGTTGGGCAGCCACATTCGGCGTGAGTCCCCAAAATTTGAAGAAAGATTGGCAGCCACCTTCGGCGTGAGTCCCCAAAATTTGAAGAAAGATTGGTAGCCATTTTAGGCGTGAATCCCCAAATTGAAGAAAGATTTCGGCAGCCTTAGTAGCGTAAGTCCAAAGATATCAACAGTCTTGTAAAAAAATAAAAATGAAAAAAAAACGAGATAGAAAAAAGAAGAAGAGAAGAAAAATGAAGGAAAAAGAAAAAGAGAGCAGAAAAAAGGGAAAAAAAAAAAAAATTCGAAGATAAAGGTTCTATATAGGAAGGGCCTATATTTTCAAGCTCTCGTAGCAAGAGGTTCTATGTAGGAAGAATCCGCCGCTCCAAGATTTCAGAAGCTGAAAGTTTTATATAGGAAGGACTTGCAGCTCCAGGGTGAAGACTAGCAGTTCTATATAGGAAGAACTCCCAGCCGAAGGAATTCACCCATAACACACAAGGTTATATAGGAAAACCTATTGTGTTGAAAGCGAAGAGTCTTATATAGGAAGGGCTCCGAGCTTCACTGTCTTAGAGTAAAAGATTCTATATAGGAAGAATCCATAGCTCCAAGATTTCAGAAACTGAAAGTTTTATATAGGAAGGACTTACAGCTCGAGGGTGAAGACTAGCAGTTCTATATAGGAAGAACTCCCAGCCGAAGGAATTCAACCATGATACACAAGGTTTTATATAGGGAAAACCTGTTGTGTTGAAAGCGAAGAGTCCTATATAGGAAGGGCTCCGAGCTTTCTCTGTCTTAGAGTGAAAGGTTCTATATAGGAAAAACTCAGAGCTCGAGATTTCGTAAGCTAAAAGTTCTATATAGGAAGGACTGACAGCTCCAGGGTTTGAAGACTAGTAGTTCTATACGGGAGGAACTCCCAGTCGGAAGAATCCATCAGCGACGCAAAAGGTTTTATATAGGAGAAACCAGCGTTGAAGGCGAAGAGTTTTGTATAGGAAGGGCTCCAAGCTGCACCGTTTCATAATGAAAGGTTCTATATAGGAGGGACTCATAACTCGAGGCTTTAGAGTGAAGGGTTCTATGTAGAAAGAGCCTATAACTCCAAGATCGAATGGTGACGAAGCTCTATATAGGAAGAACTTACGAGCCTGAAGATTCAGCTAAGGAAGAGCGGATAGTTCTAGAAGAACACGTGATTCCGAAGCCAAAGACGATAAAGTAGGTCAAAAATGAGTGCTTTTGATCTTTGCTTTGTCCTCGTTTCACAAGAACAAGCAAAGAGGGACAACTGTAATCACTCATTTTTGATCGGGTTTTAGTGTTATTAGTATTATTTTAATAATAATATTATTAATATAAAATTAATGAAAAATAAAAAAATAATAATAAAAAATATATTATTAAAAAAAGGAAAAATTGTGTGGAGCAGGGTGCTCCACGTCACCCATTTTCCCACCCCCTTTGCCTATAAATAGGCAGGGGTTCACTCCCAAAAAACATGACAAAATTGCCAAGGAAATGGCCATGAAATTGGCAATTGAATTGGCACCCAATTCATGGGAGCATGGCCGGCCGGGGCTGGGGGCAGTGCCCTCGGCCCCAGTTGGTTCGATCCAACATTCGATCGGGGTCCTATTTTGGATCCGATCTAGTTAATATTTTTGGAGAGGTCGCAGTAGATCTTGGTGGGGTTCAGTCGGGGTTCGTCATTCGAGCTCCTACTTAGGTATATTTTCTTCCCTTTTTATTAGTGTTGTAATTTTTATAATTTAATGAAGTATTAGTTATTTTAAAATTGTAGTCTTATTTTTTAGTTTGTATGTTTATGTTTTAGATTAGTATTTAATATGTTTTAAATTTGTGTTTTATATCAATATTTTATTTATGTTAGATTCGTTTTTATTGATGTGTTAGAATAATATTTATTTGTGTTTTAAATTAATATTTATGAATGTTAGTATTTTATTTATGTTAGATATGTTTTTATTTATGAGTTAGATTAATATTTATGTATGTATGTTTTAGAATAGTATTTTATTTATGTTGAATTTGTTTGTTATTTATGTGTTAGATTAATATTTATGAATGTTAGTATTTTATTTATGCTAGATATGTTTTTATTTATGAGTTAGATTAATATTTATGTATGTATGTTTTAGATTAATATTTTATTTATGTTAGATTAGTATTTTATTATGTTAATATTTATTTGTATTGTATTTAAATTATTTGCCATGTTTTATATTTTGCTCACTAAGTTTGCATAATGGAATATATAATGTCAATGCGGTGCCCTTTTATCCGAGCGTAAACGGGTCCAGTATCAGGCGTAGTGATAGTGGTTGGGCGTTTACTCTCGGATAACGGGGCCTTTAAAATTTATTCGCAATTATAACCAAATTTAAAATTAATCGTCACTTTAATCCGGAAAATCTAATATTAATAAAGCGGTAATTATTAAAGTACCAATTTTGGGCGGTGTGGGGGGTGCTAATCCTTCCCCATCCGTAACCGACTTCCGAACCCAACAGTTTTTTAAATCTCTGGTTTTATGGTGTCCAGCCTACCTAAGTGGCCGGTGGCAACTCCCTTTCTTTAAATAAAATACGATATTTTTAAAACCCCACGGAATAAATATTTTAATACCCGAAAAACAAACAACACTTCGAAAACTCGGCGTTTTTCTAGCGAAACGGACATCGCTACACAGTGTTTAGACAACACCAACCTGATGGGGGTGGTGACCACGAGGCAGTAGACCTTTCATTGGGCATGGAGGGTGTATTTACCTGAGTGGCGGGCAAGGGGAAAACGTCCATATATTGAGCCAAGGACATGCTACGTAAAAGGATAGTTTCATTCGATTGAGTTTCACGACTCACGAGTAAAGACGAGGAAATTGCGATTTTTCCAGATTTAACATACTAGTTATGCAAAAAAAAGTGGACCAACGAGTGCCTTGAGTAGAGAGGACGAGTCTCGATGATAGGTTAGACAATAACCATTCGTTGAGGTCAAGCGAGAAAAAATTTGAGTTGTTGGAAAGTTGGGAAATGCGCAGCCAAATGGATCGGGCAGAGTCGCAGTCACGGAGAAGATGTAGAATTGATTCTTGGCCAGAGTTGCACATGGGACAGAAAGTATCTTGGATGAGAGAACGACGCAGTCTTTCCAGGTTCTTCATGAGTTTATCATGGAGGGTTAACCATAAGAAGAGCCGAAGGCGTTGAGGGACCTGGAGCTTCCATTAAAACTTCTAATCAGTATTGACTTCATTCTAGTTATGTTCAACAAGTCAACTATAAGCTGAATTGATCGTGAAGGAGTGAGTAATATATATTATTAATCTATATAAGTAATATATATTATTTCTTATATAAATATATTAGAAATAATATTGATATATATAAAATAATAGGTTAATACATATAAATAATAAATTAAATATTTTTATATTATAAATAATATTAATATATATAATGTATTATTTAGAAAACTATTTTTCAAAAAAAATCTTGAAATTCACAAAGATTCTAAAAAAACCCTCAAAATCTCCCAAAACTATACTCTCTAAATCCCAAGCGCCTTAGTTTCCACAAATTTACGCAAGCATCTTAATCTTGGGGTTTAAGGTTCAATTTTAGGATTCAAAGGTTATGAATTTATGTTTAATGGTTTAGAATTGATAGGTTGTTGTTAGAATTTAGGGTTTGAGGTTAGAATTTAGGGTTTGATGTTAAAATTTAGAGTTTATGGTAATATGGTTAGGGGTTTGAATTTTAACCATAAACTCTAAATTCTAACCACAACCCACCAATTCTAAACCATTAAACCTAAACCTCTAACCTTTCAACCCTAAAATATAACCATAAACACTAAAACTAAGGCGCTTGTAGAAACTTTTTGTTTCCACCACATGTGTATGAAATAATTACCCATAAAAATATTTTAAAAAATAATTTTAAAGAATCTCAAAGTTCTCAAACTTTTTGAAAAAAAAAACCTCAAAATCCCCTAAAGTCCTATTCCCTAAACCTCAAACTCACCTATTATCGCCGCCAATCGTCACGTCGTCGCTCACTCTTCTTTCGTCAAACTTCCACCACCGATTAACCCTCTCTTTTATTATCAAACGACGTGACATTGATCGTCGAATGTCACACGAAAGTTATGAATCGTAAAATCAACGAACGTCGAAATCGTGCAACGAACAAAAAAACGATAATAGACGAACTATGAACAACGTGTACGGCAAAAAAGGTGAATTTAGTGCGAAAACGATGGTATGACGATCGACAATGACAATTAGTGGATTTAAAGTTTAGGGATTGTTAAACAATTAAGGCCATTGGCTTAGCTGTTAAGAGCAACTAGTTTGTTGGGCTGTTAGCTTTGGGTTATATATACCCAAACAATGTAAAGGACAAAAGGTATTTCTCTTTTCTAATAAACTCAATAAAAAAACTTTAGAATTCGTTTTTTATCTTCTCTGATTTGAGTTACTCTAACCTACAGTCATTCACCTTTATCGCATTCTTTTCATCACCGACCATCCACCTATTCTAGCCACCATGACACATGTTCACATGGCACCATTCGCCAAAGGTCCTGGCGCTGTTTGTCTTCTGTTGTGCAATAACCCGTTTTGGGCCTTAAACTAAAACTGACCCAAACAAATAACCCACTCACCCATACAAACCCAAATTCATAACCCGACCCATATTTGACCCATGACCGACCCGAAAACCAAATAAAACCTTAAAACAAAAATTGACCTTAACCCTAACCCTAATATCTCTACAGCCGTTGCCACCGCACCTTCTGTCGCCGTCCTTTCGCCACAGTCGCTTCTCCGGCAACCGTCCCGACCATCCCTAAACCCTAAAACAACCAATCACCTAAAACCAAAAGACCAAACCCAAACCTTAATCCTAAACCTTAACTTACAAACCCTAAAAATAAATTAAACTATAACCCTAAATCTACCCACTACCACCAAATCCCTACAACACCCATATCTCTACCTGTCCATATCCCATGAAATTCGGCTTGAATCCGACTGTCATCAACAGATCTGCAACAAGATTAAAAAGAGAGTTGTTATTTGGTAACTTTTTGCTTTTATAAAAACTAGACAAAATGTAATCAAAAGGGGGCTGATATTAAAAAAAAGAAAAAAATGGAGAGAAAGAGGGAAGAAAAATAGAGAAAATCGGGGATAAAAAAAATCTGAGAGAGGATACCAAAATTAAAAACATTGTAAGTTTTTAGAATTAGTAAAACTTTTGAAAGTTTAAAGTTTTTTTTTTGAATTAAAACTTTTTTGGTTCTATTTCGAATCACAAAAGAAAGATTTTGTGTTTTTTTACCGACGTTTAGGGAGAGCGTTGTGCCCCCACCGTCGACGCGCCGTTATTCGTCGTGAGGCTTCAAAGCCGATGACCGGCTTTCACTCCCAAGAGTGACCGCCGTTTTGGTGGAGAAGAAGAAAGGAAGGAGATGAGAGGATTATAGGAGATTAGGTTTTTTTATTTTATTAAACGTGTTTTTAAAAAAAATTACCATATCTTTGTTTCAAACTGAGCCCAGCAAAATGACGTAGTTTCAAGGCCAAGGGATCCGTTTTTTTTTTAAATGTCTAATTACATATCAGATCCCCCTACTTTCAACCCGTCTTTATTTCTGCATACGGTCTAATTACCTTATCAGTCCCTGTCAAGTGTTCCCGCTTCCTTTTTCGTTTTTTTCATGTAAATGTTGCACTTTATTTAGTTTTTATTCAATTTGGTCATTGTCATTTTTATTATCATGTTTTTTATTTTTAGTTCTTTACTTTTAGTTGTTTGCATTTGCACCTTACATGTTGTCCATTTTAGTCCTTTTTTTATTATTTTTAATATTCATGTCATTTACTTCTTTCTAGCATGTTTGCATCGTCTTAGTATGTTTTCATATTTGTGATATTATGTTTCAGGTTTTAATTTATGTGTTCTTAGTATATGTCTTTTTTGTTATGGTTAATTTAATTTGCGCATTCATGTCCATGTTATCATGGTTTCTTCCTTTGTTCCTTTTGTATATTATGATATATGTTAGTTAATGGCATGTTTTATTTTATTTTAAGTTGTGTCATATGTTAAGTATTAGTTTTTAGCTTGTTGCTTATGTTTAATCAGTTTAATATTACATTACATGCATGTCATGCACGTGTGGTTTTTGTGGGTTTTTTTATATACATATGCTCAAGCATGTTAGGATTAGTTTATTTAAATTTTGGAAGCATGTTTTTTTTCTTTTTCCCATATTTGTGCTTATGCTTTGTGCTCATTAAGTTATGTTATGTTTTTATTCATATACTTTATTATTTTTATTTAATTTTGTAAAATTCATGTGTTTATGTCTTTTAATATCACGTCAATATAAATGCTTAATATTTGTTTTCTAAGATTGCATAACGGAATATAAATTGTCAATGTGGTGCCCTTTTATCCGAGCATAAATGGGGCCAGTATCAGGCGTAGTGATGGTGGTTGGGCATTTACTCTCGGATAATGGGGCTTTTAAAATTTGCTCGCACTTATAACCAAATTTTAATTTAATCGTCACTTTAATCAGGAAAGTTTAATATTAATAAAGCGGTAATTATTAAAGTGCCAATTTTGGGCAGTGTGGGGGTGCTAATCCTTCCTCATCCGTAACCGACTCCCGAACCAGACATTTTGAAATCTCTGGTTTTTACGGTGTCCGGTCCACCTTGAGTGGCCAGTGGCGACTCCATTTTTAAATAAAATATGATTTTTATAAAATCCCACGGAAGACATCATTTTCAAAATAAAAACACCTTTTTTAGCGAGAGGGACATCGCTACAGATGGCGACTCCGCTGGGGACAAACTTATTTGTTTTTTAAAAACAAAAAAGAGACTCAAGCTTGTTCAAATAATTACCGCTTTACTAATATTGGAAATTCCGGATTAAAGTGACTATTAAAGTAACATTTGGTTATAATTGGGCGTTTATTTTAACGCATTTAAAATTTGGCATATAAACCTGTCCTTTTAAGTGGGGGAAAACGCTAATACTTTCATGAGGATATCGTTCCTCCGTGTAGACCTAGCAAGTACCTTCGGGGCTCGAGTACATTATGCTTTTGTAAGGATATCGTTCCTTTGTGCAGGCATAAGCGAATGGGTCCCCCTGAATTGAACCCGGTTGAAAGGAGCCTATAATGGGTGATGATCGGGGGCCTTGCTACTCTTAGTAGAGGACAGCAAGGACAATTTGGGTAATTCCTAGCACCAACACTGCATGTAGAGAACATATAGAAACCCACCATGTTAGAGCCATACGGATAACCTAGGTGTTTTAGACGGGATGTAAATAGGGTCGTTTTGTTTGTTATTGATTTTATTCGGTACTGACTCGTTTTCTTTTTTTTGTTTTGCCCTTTTTTGCATACATTATTGCATTAGCATTGCATGACATAAAGATGTTGGTTCAAGTGGTTTGCCCGAGCAGGAATCTTTTATTATTACCATGTTTACTTTAATTTATTCATTTGATTATTTTAATTTCAAATTGACTTTATTTTGTGATCACATCATATTTGTTTATTTTGGCATTCATTGCATTGCATATCATGACATTTTGATCTTTGCATTGGTGCATTCGCATATAGGACATACTTTGTTTTTTACATGCATTCATTTTGAGACTGGTCCCCGGGATACCCCATTAGATACAACAAAGTTGGTCGACCTAGCACCTTACAGAACCTCTACAAGAGCCTGATCTTGGGGCATGTCCAAAAGCACCCTCCACATCTTTTACAAATATTGTGCCTCAAACAAGGTCCCAGTCCGGGGGCATTCTTTGCCAAGGTCCAGCCTTCATTATTTAGTCAAACTCTTGCATCCTTGACCACAGTATGCAAAACTGCACCTAATCCAAAAAAATAATAATAAGCTGTCATGAACTAATACACAATTTATGAACCCAACTTAAGGGCAACAGAATCCGCACTCAAAGTGTCAAATTCAAGAGTAGTTTTAGACGATAGCATAAGAACGAACAAAATGTTGGGGCATGCACCCAGATGGATGATCGAACCCAATAAGAGGTTAGGGCACTGTCACACGCAAAAGATCAAGATCCTGATAAGACCATTGAGGAGTCAGGGCATCCCTTTGAGGACCAAAAGAAAATCATATCACATTCATGCATTTAGTTGCCTTCATCTTGGATTAAACCATTATTGCATACGTCATACATTTAGATTAAGTGCATACACCAAAATCACCATGCATTTAGGGTAGACACATGCATTTAGACATAAAATTAGATATATTCATGCAATCTTGCTTGTACATATAAACAGATTCCTGAAAGAGACTGAACATCCTCAACATAGATGGCCAACCTTATTCATGGAAGAGGCAAAACAAAAGATGCTGAAATATCTAAATAAAAGGTACCAATGACAAATTTTGTGAACAATTTACTAATAAATATTTTTGTCCTTTGTAGGATTTGATTCCTCCGACGATGGTGTGGTGGACGCCAACATTTTCTTGTTTATCACTTCTGCCAATAGAAATTCTTTTTAGATCACACCCTCTGTCGATAGAGAAACAGAGCAAATTTTTTCCAGACATCGTCTCGCCGTCAATGGCACAACAATTCAATATCTTGCAAATAATGCCTCCATCAGTGGTGGTACGCCAACTTAATGTAGATCTTGCCTCCGTCGGTGGTGTTGCAGATCAGATTTTCCATTCGGTCCTACCTCTCCGTTGGTGGTGTGACGAGTCTCACATTTTATTGATCTAGTTTCTCCGGCAGTGGTGTAACAGATCAAATCCTATCCAGATCTTGCCTCCATCGGTGGTGTTGCAGATCAGATTTTCCATTCGGCCCTACCTCTTCGTCGGTGGTGTAGTGGGTCCCACATTTTGTTGGTCTAGTCTCTCCGCCAGTGATATGGCAGATCAAATCTTACCTAGGTCTTACCTCTTCGACAGTGTTGCAGCTAGACCAAACTTTTCCTTGGAATTTGCTCTTTTACTTACAAAAAATTCAAAAAAGAAAGTTCAAGAAAAAATCAAAAAAATTCAAAAAAATAGAAAAAATAGGAAAAAAATTGAAAAAAGAAAGTTTGAAAAAAGAAGAAAGAAAAAATATTCAAGTGTTATCTAATCATTTCCCTCCGTTGATGGTGTGGCCGTGTTCAAATTGATGACATCCGATTCTACTTTTCTGTTGATGGTATAGTAAGATCCGTGTTGCTGAAATCCGATCTTACCCCTCCGTTGATGGTGTGGATAGATCCAACTTTATAAATATAAGGTTCTGCCTCTTCGTCGGTGTTGCAGCTGAACCGAATTTGCCAAAGTTTGATCTTGTCTCTTCGTCAGAGTTGTAGCTTGATCGAAAAAAATGAAGAAGAAAAAAACCATCTGATCCTGCCTCTTCGTCGGAGTCGTAGCTAGATCAAGTCTTCAGACCTTGCCTCTTCGTCGGTGTTGTAGCTTGGTCAAATATAACTTTCGGCTCTGCCTCTTTATCGGTGCTGTAGCTGAACCAAATTTGCCAAATTCCGATCATGCCTCTTCGTCAGAGTCGTAGCTTGATCGCAAAGAAATCAACTATCTGATCCTGCCTCTTCGTCGGTGTCGTAGCTGGATCAAATCTTCAGACCTTGCCTCTTCGTCGGTGTTGTAGCTCGATCAAATACAACTTTCGGTTCTACCTCTTCGTTGGTGTTGTAGCTGAACCTAATTCACTAACTTCCGGTCTTGCCTCTTCGTCGGTGTTGTAGCTAGACCAAATTCACTAACTCTTGATCCTGCCTCTTCGTCGGTGTCGTAGCTGGATCAACATTACTAACTTTAGACCATGCCTCTTCGTCGGTGTTGTAGCTTGGTCAAAATTTACCAACTTTCAAGTTTTATCAATGTTATATTTAAAAAAAAGATTTTTTAAAAAAAGATAAAAAAGAGAAGAAAAGAAGAAAAAATGAAAAAAAGAAGAAAAAGAGAGCAAAATGAAAATAGTAGAAAATAAAAAGCTAAAAGAAAAGGAAAACAAAGAAGAAAAATAAAAAAGAAAAAGAGAAAAGGAAAAAGTTATTAGTTTTTTGGTCTCGTCTCTTCGTCATAGTTGTAGCTGGATCAGACATCAGAACTTTCATCCATCGGTCTTGCCTCCTCATCAGTGTTGCAGCTGGATCGAATTTTGTAGACCCTACCTCTTCGTCGGTGTTGCAGCTGGGTCGAACTCTCTTTAGGTATTAGCTTATTATCAATAATGTAGCAAGTTGGACTCATTTTGCTTCCCCAACAGACAACCCCCTATTTTGAAGATTTTGCTTCCCAAGAGTGACAAGGGAGATCAACCAAGACAAGAAAGAAGACCTGCATCAAAGAGAAAGAAGATCTACAGAAGAACGAAGACGTACGTCAAGAGGAGAAGCCTAGCCGGACCGGACCAAAACGGGTCATTCTTAGTCTTTGCTCTATTGTTGTCACACAACAATGAGCAAAGAGGGGCAGCTGCAATAACCCGTTTTGGGCCTTAAACTAAAACTGACCCAAACAAATAACCCACTCACCCATACAAACCCAAATCTATATAACCCAGCCCGGATTTGACCCATGACCGACCCGGAAACCAAATAAAACCCTAAAACAAAAATTAACCTTAACCCTAATCCTAATATCTCTACAGCTGCTACCGCCGCACCTTCTTTCGTCGTCCGTCTGCCACAGTTACTTCTCCGGTAACCGTCCCGGCCATCCCTAAACCCTAGAACAACCAGTCACCTGAAACCAAAAAACCAAACCCAAACCTTAATCCTAAACCTTAACTTACAAACCCTAAAAATAAATTAAACTATAACCCTAAATCTATCCACTTCCACCAAATCCCTGCAACACCCATAACTCTACCTGTCCATTTCCCATAAAATCCAGCTTGAATCCAGCTGCTATCAACAGATCTGCAACAAGATTAAAAAGAGAGTTGTTATTTGGTAACTTTTTGGTTTTATAAAAACCAGACAAAATGTAATCAAAAGGGGGCTGATATTCAAAAAAAAAAGAGGAGAGAAAGAGGGAAGAAAATTAGAGAAAAAAGGGATCAAAAAATCTGAGAGAGGAAACCGAAATTAAAAACATTGTAAGTTTTTAGAATTAGTAAAACTTTTGAAAGTTTAAAGTCTTTTTTTCGAATTAAATTTTTTTTTGTTCTATTTCGAATCACAAAAGAAAGATTTCGTGTTTCTTACTGATGTTTAGGGAGAGCGTCGTGCCCTCACTGTCGACGCGTCGTTCTTCGCCGTGAGGCTTCAAAGCCGATGACCGGCTTTCACTCCTAAGAGCGGCCGCCGTTTTGGTGGAGAAGAAGAAAGGAAGGAGATGAGAGGGTTATAGGAGATTAGGTTTTTTCATTTTATTAAACGTATTTTTAAAAAAATTACCCTATCTTTGTTTCAAACTGAACCTGACAAAACGACGTAGTTTCAAAGCCAAGGGATCCGGTTTTGTTTTAAAAAATGGTCTAATTACATATCAGGTCCCCCTACTTTCAACCCGCCTTTATTTCTGCATACGGTCTAATTACCTTATCAGTCCCTGCCCTGTGTTCATGCTTCCTTTTTCATTTTTTTCATGTCAATGTTGCACTTTTATTTAGTTTTTTATTCAATTTGGTCACTGTCGTTTTTATTATCATGTTTTTTATTTTTAGTTCTTTACTTCTAGTTGTTTGCATTTGCACCTTACATGTTGTCCATTTTAGTCCCTTTTTATTATTTTTAATATTCATGTCATTTACTTCTTTCTAGCATGTTTGCATCATCTTAGTATGTTTTCATATTTGTGATATTATGTTTCAGGTTTTAATTTATGTGTTCTTAGTATATGTCTTTTTTGTTATGGTTAATTTAATTTGCGCATTCATGTCCATGTTAGCATGTTTTCTTCCTTTGTTCCTTTTGTATATTATGATATATGTTAGTTAATGGCATATTTTATTTTATTTTAAGTTGTGTCATATGTTAAGTATTAGTTTTTAGCTTGTTGGTTAGGTTTAATCAGTTTAATATCACATTACATGCATGTCATGCACGTGTGGTTTTTGTGGTTTTATTTATATACATATGCTCAAGCATGTTAGGATTAGTTTATTTAAATTTTGGAAGCATGTTTTTTTTTCTTTTTCCCATATTTGTGCTTATGCTTTGTGCTCATTAAGTTATGTTATGTTTTTATTCATATACTTTATTATTTTTATTTAATTTTCTAAAATTCATGTGTTTATGTCTTTTAATATCATGTCAATATAAATGTTTAATATTTGTTTTCCAAGATTGCATAACGGAATATAAATTGTCAATGCGGTGCCCTTTTATCCGAGCGTAAACGGGGCCAGTATCAGGCGTAGTGATGGTGGTTGGGCGTTTACTCTCGGATAATGAGGCTTTTAAAATTTACTTGCACTTATAACCAAATTTTAATTTAATCGTCACTTTAATCCGGAAAGTTTAATATTAATAAAGCGGTAATTATTAAAGTATCAATTTTGGGCGGTGTGGGGTGTTAATCCTTCCCCATCCGTAACCGACTCCCGAACCCGACATTTTGAAATCTTTGGTTTTTACAGTGTTCGGTCCAACTTGACTGGCCGGTGGCGACTCCATTTTTAAATAAAATACGATTTTTCTAAAATCTCACGGAAGACATTATTTTCAAAATAAAAACACCTTTTTAGCGAGAGGGACAGTGCTACATGTTGTTGTCATTCAGATCTGGTTAATCGGAGTCTTGTTCATCCTTCGTATTCTGTTGCTTTGCTTGCTGATTGCTCTTTGCCGATTCTTGTTTATCAGCCACCTTTATTTGAGCCTCTGTCGTTGATATTGCGCCATCATCGAGCACCTGAGTTGCTGACTAAAATTCTCACTCGTTGTTGGTTGATCAATTGATTTGGGCGACTGTTCATCAATTCGATTGTTTTTCCAGTGTCTAGTCAAATGTGGAGTTCAAGCACCATTTATTGGATCTCTGGAAATGATGCATACGATTGGTGAGATCTTCTCATTGACTTGCCTGATTCTGGATTAATCTCTACAATTATGCTTTCACTTTCACTCGGTTTGCTCTCGGATGTATTTGAAGAATTCCAAAGTTCATTCAATATGTTTACAGTAGCACATTTTTTTTAAAAGCCTCGATCTCAGCCAATTAATCTTCTCAATTCTTTTGAATCTGTTTTGATTTTCAAGTAGTGGTGGTTCAATAGAGAGTTTTTGCGGTAAGATTTGATCGGTTGTTGACTAGTAGATTCATTTCATAAGAATATAATTTCTATCGGTTAATATTTGTATCATGCATATTTATCTTTGTTCATTATTACTTGTGTGTATTAATTTCGTTTGTATTGCATGGGTTTGACTTGTGGTAATAGAAGCATGCTAAGAAGTATAGTTATCATCATAATATTGTTCAATGATAACATGTTAAGAAGTATTTTTTGCCTAGTATTGTCCAATGAACAGTTCTTAGGAGGAGGAAAAGGGAAATTTTACTCATAATGAGTATTGAACCTACTACCTAAGTAAGAGGGGACGGTGTCAACCAAAAGCTTTTAACCATATGCTCTAGAGCAATATTAAACATGGCATGAATAAAATATAGGGTAAATTGCCTATTTGGTAGTTCACATGTTCACGTGTTTTATGTTTTAGTCATCCAACTATGTTTTTTTTAAATGATACCTAATATTACACTTTGTAAATTTTGACTATCTATCGTTAAAAATTAACTGCAAAGCTGGCGTGATTTTTTCATTTTCTCTTACCTAATAAGAAAATGACACGATAATTTTGCCATTAATTTTTAATAGCGGAGAACCAAAATAGAAACAAAATATAACGTTAGGTACCTGTAATGACCCGGATTTTAAAATCCAAGGGTCGGGTCAACCCGAATTTTGGACCACGAGATTGAGCCGAAATATAAGGCTTTGGGTGTCTTTTGGGCCGGCCTATTGTTGTTTGGCATGCTTAGGTTGGGTTGGGTCTGGGTTAGGGTGAAATCGAGAGGGTTAATATGGTAAAAATATGGTTGAAAGAAAAAGGGGTTGGTGGCTACTTAAATTTCTGCAGAATAGTAAGATGGGTGAAGTCACCATTGTCCCCCTTGCTCCCTCTCTCACCCATTCTCATCTCCCACCCAAAGTTTGAATGTTCAAGGTGAGATCTTTAAGGTTTTGAGTGTGAATCACATTTTGGTCAAGAAGGAAAGTTTGTTCAGCATCTAGAGATCTTGAAATCAAGGTAAAAATGGTTGGAAATGGTGATGGAAGAGGTTATGGTGGTTTTTCTTATGAAGAACGGGAATGGTGTGTTGAAGGTTCCATTCTTGATTTAATTCGTGTTTTTAGCTTCCTAATCTCCCCAATGATGTTGTAACACGGTTATCATCATCTTTTGCAGTCAAAGAAGTAGGGGAGCATTCCAAGGCTCAAGACAAAGCTTGAAGCTAGTGTTAAGGGTGTTGTTTTCTTGTGCTTGCAAGGAAGGTTAGTACACTTCCAATTCCCCTATTTTCTTGCATATCATAAATGTGATGCCTTGTGTGTTAAACTGATGTTTGAGTGCTTGAATTTCTTGGAAAGGTTGTTAATGGTGAAACTTGGAAATCATGTTGGAAATTGGTAAAATTGATAGAAAACCAACTTTAACCATCTTTCATAACTCGTAGATTTAGTTTTTGGGATTTATCTTGATGATTTGGGTGAGTTGGAAGCAAATTTTAAACTTCAAAATGTAAGTTCTAGGTTCTTGTACCGATACGGCTAGTAGCGTATTGGTACCCCTTTGTAAAAAATGGCTTTTTTAGGCGAAATACAAATGACATATCGGTACGCGTCCTCGCATATCGGTACCCCTATTCGATAGTAAATTCCAGTAGAGAAATAACATATCGATATGCTAAGGGGCATTCCGGTACGGGTTGGGTTCTGATACGCAATGTACGTGTATCGGTACAAGGTTTTGGTACGTGTTGTGGGCGTATTGGTACAGCTTTAGGCTTAAGACCTTCAAACTGCGTAGTTGAGTATCGGTACTCGATAGGGGAGTACCGGTACACAAGGGGGTGTATCGATACCCATGTAGGTGTATCGGTATCCACTAGGTAATCTGCCTAAGAATTTGACTTTGAGTTTGGGGGTTCTATAATTCGAGGTAAAGGGCCTAATGGGTCTCTAAAAGTATAAAATGAATTGTAGAACCGAGAAACCAGAATTCTAACCCCGTATATAAATAAAATATGATTGAGACTTAGGTAAACCATGTAGTGGTAAAAGCCACATACATATTTGGTCTTGTAATGTTGTTACGTGCCTTGTGAGCACATGGTTGATGGGATCTGGATGCCCAAAAATGTGTTGCAACACCATGGTAAGATGAGGGGATAGAGGTTATCGATACTATGTGACTCATGCCTCATCCGTATGTGCTCGAAGAATAATTTCGAGCAGGGTATATGTACCGATACTAGGTGACCCGGCCTCATTCTTGTATAGTATGGTATGGTACGTTGGGCCTTGTGAGCCCTTAATCGTTTGATTGATTGATTATATTGACTACATATATTGTGGCGATCAGAGTAGCGCCGCATGATATTCATGCTTGCTTGATCATTACTTTAACTACATGCTTATATTTATGATCTGCATGAAGCATGGTAGAATAGAGGTGTATCCACTGAGCTTTCGAGCTCAGCATTTGGAATTATTATTTCCTTACACAGGTTATTAGGTCACTACATGCTTTACAGGAAGCCCATCGAAGTAGGACTTCAGTGTATCGATATGTTGAAGAGTACAGTACTTAGATTTGTTGGGGCAATATATTCATAGGACCTTTATGCTTTGTACTTGTAACTCCTTTTAAACTATTATTCATATCGAATATTTTTAATTAGTATGTTTTGATTTAGAGCTCCTATATAACGCTTGAATATTTTGTATCTCTTTTAACGATGGTTTGAATTATGAAACTTGTGGATATGAGCTAAACTTATTTGAAAATTTTCATATATGAGTTTGGGCTTGATGCCCAATATGACACCGGGTTTAAGGTGTTATATTTAGCGGTATCAGAGCCTAGTTCTAGGAATCTCTGGAATAATAGAGAGTCATAAAAATGATGTATAGTAAATATGTGCCCTCAAATCAAAGTTGAACTCATGTTAAGGTTGAATATCTGATAGAGCAACCTTGTCTGTTTATCTGTATAGTTGAGTATGCCTAGAGGGGCGCATGATCTAGAGGAGAGTTGGGGCTCCCGAGGGGAGAGCTATGATAAGGATTTTATCCTGGAGACAGATAAAAAGTCAAAAGATGAAAGGCATCAAGAAGCCAACTACTTTTCCTATCTGTATAGTACGTTTGATAATATTGTGAGAGTTATCCCAAGAACTCACGCCACCCCTCGTAAGGCCCTGATCAAGAGGCGTCATAGATATAGTACAACTGACTTCGAGACAAGATAACCTAATCAAAGCAGAGCAATATTTAAGGGATACGCATTGGATTCTACATCAAATGAAATTAGAGCCAAGAGACAAGTTGAAGTGTATCGTTTCTCTTCTGAAGAAAAATGCTCGCGAGTGGTGAGAGACCGTAGAGTTAGGTTGGTACCCTAATCGGCCCACTTGGGATAATTTTATTGACAAGTTTGAGAAGCAGTATGTTAGAAAATCTCACATAGACAATTTACGTGACCGATTTGCACATCTGTTATAAGGAAATCAACAATTTTTTGAGCATGAGCAAGAGTTCCTACAATTGAGTAGGTATACTCCAGAACTTATTGCCACTGAGAATATAAAATGTAAGAGATTCAGAAAAGGTTTGAGGAAATAAATATATACGTTCTTGGTAGTGGATCCACCAAAGGTGTTTTCTGATTTGTGCCAAGTCCCTTGAGCAAGTGCACGAGTTGACATATGGTCAGTCTAAAGGCCATGACAATGCAAGTGGAGGAAGTTATTCCCATTTTAATCAGTCTCAGTCCTTTTTGAGGAGAAATATGGGAAATTAGAACCAAAGAGGTGGAGCATTGAACCAATCAGGGCGGATCGATCGTAGGTCTACCTCTGTTGGGTGTAAGAGGCTAAATTCTTCTTCAGCTATAAGTTCAAGAGGCTCATTTAGAAGATCTTATGCACTGTTATATGCCAGTGTGGGCGTAAGCACTATGGATAGTGTTATAGCAATGCCAAAGTATGCTATGATTGTGGATCACCATGCCACTTTTTAAGAGACTACCCTGAGGCCATGGATGTTGCCCCAATTCAGAATCGGAGAAACTCCTTAGTGGATTAGAGGGGTCGAGGGTTCTCTAGAGAAGGAGCGAGTCATATGACAGGACATCAAAGTAGTGGTACCTTTCAGTCGATAGCAAGGACCCCGCGAGACAGTACGCGGTCAAGGCACAAGAGAACTACGAGGCTACTGATGTTATTTCAAGTATGTTTACTTTGTTTTCTATTTTTATTTTTGCTCTTGTGGATTCAGGGTTTACTCTTTCCTACATTCGCAGTAAGATATCGGAGTAGTAGGGTATACCTATCGAGGATCTTAAGGTGGTTGTTCGTGTAACTAGTCTATTGGGGTATGATGTGTTAGTTGATAAAGTTTATAGAAGGTGTCCTATAGAGGTTTAAGGTAAATATTTCCTGCAAATTTGATGGTGCTACCGTTTCAAGAGTTTAATGCCATTTTAGGGATGGATTGACTGTTTGAACATAATGCAAGTTTGGGTTGTAGAACTAAGAGTTTGAAACTTTGTATTTTGAATGGGTCTCGGCTTATGGTTAGAGGAGGAAGAAATTCTTGCCTTCTGAATGTGGTGTCAACTTTAACAGTTCAAAAGCTGATTCAATAAGGTTGTGAAGCTTTCTTAGCCTATGTGGTAGATACCAGAGTTAAGAGTCTGATGCTAGAGAATCTTCAGACTATGAGAGAGTTTGTTGATGTGTTTTTGAAAAAGTTACCTGAATTAACTAATGATCGAGAGTTAAAGTTCAAGATTGAGGTGATCCCTAGAGCGGTGCCAGTACCCATAGTATCGTATCGTATGGCACCCATCGAGTTGAGAGAATTAAATAACCAAATCCAAGAATTGCTAGAGATAGGTTTTATCCGACTAAGTATCTCACCTTAGGGTATATCGATCTTGTTTGTTAAGAAAAAAAGATGGGTTAATGAGGATGTGCATTGACTATCTGTAACTTAATAAGGTAACAGTGAAGAACCGTTATCCTCTTTCAAGGATTGATGATTTATTTGACCAGTTAAGGGGTACTTGTGTATTCTTAAAGATTAATTTGAGATTGGGCTACTACCAATTGAAGGTGGTAGAAGAGGATGTCCAGAAGACCACTTTCAGGACGCTATATGGACACTACGAGTTCTTGGTAATACCATTTAGGTTTACCAACACGTATGCATCTTTTATAGTCTTGATGAACCAGATCTTCCAGCCTTATCTAGACTAATTTGTGGTGGTTTTCATAGATGATATCTTGATGTACTCGCGCTCAGAGAAGAAGCACGACTACCATTTGCGAGTTGTCCTTCAAACCTTGATAGAGGAAGCTCTATGCCAAGTTCAATAAGTATGATTTTTGGCTTCCTAATCTCCCCAATGATGTTGTAACACGGTTATCATCATCTTTTGTAGTCAAAGAAGTAGGGGAGCATTCCAAGGCTCAATGCAAAGCTTGAAGCTAGTGTTAAGGGGGTTGTTTTCTTGTGTTTGCAAGGAAGGTTAGTACACTTCAAATTCCCCTATTTTCTTGCATATCATAAATGTGATGCCTTGTGTGTTAAACTGATGTTTGAGTGCTTGAATTTCTTGGAAAGGTTGTAAATAGTGAAACTTGGAAATCATGTTGGAAATTGGTAAAATTGATAAAAAAAATCAACCATAACAATCTTTCATAACTTGTAGGTTTAGTTTTGGGGTTTGTCTTGATGATTTGGGTGAGTTGAAAGCAAATTTTGAACTCTAAAATGTAAGTTCTAGGTTCTTGTACCTATATAGCTAGCAACATATCGGTACCCCTTTGTAAAAAAGGGCTCTATTTAGGGAAATGCAAATGACGTATCGGTACTCATCCCCGCGTATCGATACCCTTGTTCCATTGCAAATTCCAGTAACGAAATCACGTATCGGTATGTCAAGGGACTTTTTGGTATGGGTTGGGTTCTAGTACGCAATGTATGCATATCGATATAGGGGTTTGGTACGTATTATGGGCATATTGATACAGCTTTAGGCTTAAGACCATCAGATTGCATAGTCGAGTCTTAGTACTCAATGGGGGAGTACCGGTACCCAAGGGGGTATACTGATACCCACGTTGTTATATCGGTATGCGCTGGGTAATTTGCCCAAGAAATTTGACTTTAAGTTTGGGGGTTCTATAATTCGAGGTAAAGGGCCTAATGAGTCTCTAAAAGTATAAAATAAATTGTAAAACTCAGAAATCAGAATTCTAACCTCGTATGTAATAAAATGAGAATAAAATGGGATTGAGACTTGGGTGAACCATGTAGTGGTAAAAGCCACAAACGTATTTGGTCTTGTAATGTTGTCACGTGCCTTGTGAGCACATGGTTGATGGGATCCGGATGCCCAAGAATGTGTTCTAACACCATGGTAAGATCGGGGTTGGAGGTTACCGATGCTATGTGACCCGGGCCTCATCCGTATATGCTTGAATGATGATTCCGAATGGGGTGTATGTTCCTATGCTATGTAACCTGACCTCACTAAGGGTGTATGTTTCGATGCTATGTGACCCGGCCTCACTCGGAGTGTATGTACCGATGCTAGGTGACCCGACCTCACTCTTGTATGGTATGGTGCGTTGGGACTTGTGAGCCGTTAATTGTTTGATTGACTTATATTGATTACATGTGTTTGGCGATCAGAGTAGCGCTACATGATATTCATGCTTGCTTGATCATTACTCTAACTACATACTTATGTTTATGATCTGCATAAAGCATGGTAGAATATAGGTATATCCACTGAGCTTTTGAGCTTAGCGTTTGGAATTGTTATTTCCTTACACAAATCATTAGGTCGTTGCGTGCTTTACAGGTAGCCCATCAGAGTAGGACTTTAGTACATCGATATGTTGAATAGTACAATACTTAGATTTTTGGGGGCAATGTATTCATAGGACCCTTATGTTTTGTACATGTAACTCCTTTTAAACTATTATTCATATCGAATATTTTTAATTAGTATGTTTTGATTTGGTGCTCCTATACAATTCTAGAATATTTTGTATAACTCTTTTAACGATGGTTTGATTTATGAAACTTATGGATATGGGCTAAACTTATTTGAAATATTTTCATATATGGGGTTGGGCTTGAGGCCCAACGTGACCCCGGGTTTAGGGTGTTGCAATACCATTTTATAAAAATGATTAGCTAGGTGACCAAAATAGAAACACAAGAATATGTGAGGTACCAACCCTAAAATACACACACACACACACACACACACACATATATATATATATATGTAATACAATTTCTACCTAGGGGAAGGGAAGGGGAATTTGCTCCTAATAGTTTCGAACCCACAACCTAAGGGAGAGGGAATGAGGTCAACTAAGAGCTTTAACCACTTGCTCTAGTTGCCTTGACACACACACACATATATATATATATCAATTGGATTAATAATATGTGCATGTCATTTAAACATGATTTAAGATATTAATTATGTGTTTAATGTGAAGTTTAGATAAAATAAAACGAAAAAAGTTTTATAAAATTTCATGCCAATATATTTTAAATTAATTTTGAAGGTTAATTATGATTAAAAATCTATCGCAAGAATAATTAACAATTTAATTAATTGTACTCTTAAGTAATCTTACATTCTACCAGTATAATCACATAACCTTGTATTCGAGCTAAATGAACCAAGACAAGATGACTTAAAAAGTGAACAAGATTGTTTTGCTTCTTTTTTTTTTAATGTTGGGTTAAGCTTTGAACCGATTCCTAAGCTGTTTAGTAGCTAAGGCCCATCGGGCCAACATCCATTCGTGAATTATCAAAAAATATATATTTTTGACATTTTTTTATCAAGCGCATGATTTCATTAATCGTAAAATCATACAATAGAAATATTGTTTTTGACGTATTGATCGCATAAGAATCAATAAACAGGTCATTGAAATTATAAGAATTTTTATTATATTTATTTTTATTTAAAATTTATTATGCATGAATTATATTTAAAATTATTTTGATCAAAATATAAAATATTTTGATTATCAATTTATTAACTTGTACATTATAAATACCGACTTTGATTATGATTCTCCAGTGGTTGATTACAGAACAATTGGTAGTGTAGAATTGTCGGCATATCTAATATGAATTAAATTGAAATATTTTAGTAATCCAAATTCTGATTTTAACGATTAGTAGTAATCTGATGGAAAAAGTCAAAAGTAGCCCCAACATTTGACTTTTTGTCATTTTAGTCCCTATTCTTTTTTTTTTGTCCAAACAATTACCTAACATTTTATTTTTGTTCAAATTTCACCATCGTTGGATGAAAACCGTTAACTAACGGTCAACACTTGAGGTTGACGTGGCATCGTGATTTTAAAACAAATAATTATTTTTATATTAATTTATAACCAATCATACGATGCCACATGGCACCATCATATGACGCCACGTGGCTGATTGGTTCCAAGGTATAAGAAAGAAGTAAATTTCAACAGGTGTGCTTGGGGGGAATCAAACATGGGTCATATGGTTAAATGACTCAACACAACCACCAAGCCTACTATGTTGTTGTTTTTTCACCACTTATTTTATTTAATCATTACTTTATTTGTTTGAAAGTAAAGAAATATTCATTAAAATATTCACTAATATATCCTAAAACCCTAAACCCTAAGCCTAAAATCCTAAACACTAAACCCTAAAACTTAAAACATTAAAAACCTAAATCCATAAACCAAAAACCCTAATCTCTAAAAACAAAACCTTAAACACGTAAAACCCTAAACCTTAAAATTAAACTATAAACCCTAAACTTGAAACCATAAACTCATAAACCCTAAACCCTAAACCTAAAACACAAACCCTAAAACCCAAAACCCTAAACACATAAAACCCTAAACCTAAAATAAAAAACCCTAAACCCTAAAAAAACTAAAACCATAAACCCTAAACATAATGTTCTAAACCTAAATTAGGGTTTATGGTTTAGGTTTTGAGGTCTAGTGTTTAGATGTTTAGGGTTTTGAGTTTAGGGTTTAGTATTTTATGTGTTTAGGGCTTTGGTTTTAGGGATTTGGTTTTAGGGTTTATGTTTTTAGTTTTTATTTTTAGGGTTTTAAGTTTTATGATTTAAGGTTTAGGGTTTAAGGTTTAGGATTTGAGATTTAGGGTTTATGTGTTTAGGGTTTAATGTTTAAGGTTTAGTGTTTTAAGTGTTTAGGGTTTTGGTTTTAAGGACTTAGGTTTAGGGTTTATGGGTTTATGTTTTTAGTGTTTCAATTTTAGGGTTTAGGGGTTTAGGTTTTAGGGTTTAGGGTTTTAGGATATATTAGTGAATATTTTAATGAATATTTCTTCACTTTCAAACAAATAAAGTAATGAATAAATAAAATAAGTGGCGGAAAAACAACAACTTAGTAGGTTGGCTTGGTGGTTGTGTGTTGAATTATTCAACCATTTGACCCAGGATTGAATCCCCTAAGCGCACCTATTGAATTTTGCTTATTTTTTATGCATTAGAATCAATCAGCCATGTGGCATCATCTGATTGGTTAGAAATTAATATAAAATAATTATTTTTTAAAAAAATCACGATGCCACGTCAGCGAACCCATGCCATGTAGACATGCGACATCAACCTCAAGCTTTGACCGTTAGTTGACTAACGATTTTCATCCAACGAGAGTGAAATTTGAACAAAAATAAAACATTAGGTGGTTGTTTGAACAAAAAAAATAAGGACTAAAGTAAACAAAATGTCAAACGTTGGGGGGCTACTTTTGACCTTTTGCCTAATCTAATTATATTTTAATATTGGACGATACAATTATTTGTTGAATAAGCTATAGGAAGGATGAAACTAGGGATGAATCTAGGGGGTTGGAGGGGACGGTCATCTCCTTAAAATTTTGGAATTTTTATATAATTTTAAAAAAATAAATTTTTTTATATATTTCCTATTAAAAATATATTTTCGTCCTTTTAAAATTTTATAAATTTGCCAATTAAAATTTATTTTGAAAGATCTGACCACTAAAAGAAAGGGATAGAAAGTAAATATTATAAATCAATCGTTTGCTTCAAAAGGTGGCCCCTCTCTATCCATTCATTTCTCATTTGACTTTCTCTTACATTCCACGTTCCGAAATGGATCCTTGGATTAAGTAAACTTGTTAATCAATAGAAAAATGTGTTGCAGTTAGATTGGACCGCGTTGATAATCAACCTTTAAAGGCCAATAAAATTCACCATTGCATACAAAACAAGAATAAGAAAATAAAAATTATAACCCATTTTGGAAGAAATTTGACTTTAAGATTGAGCTTCTTCAAGGCTCGATTGATAAATACCACCGATTTATTTTATAATTCGTTATTTTTATTATTTTTTATAATTATTAATATTTGATTTATTGATAAGTTAATTTGAATAAAGTTTTATATAAGTTTTTTTTTATGAGAATGACCATCTTGATCTAATTTACTTTATTTGCAATTTCAAAATTTGAAATCTTCTTTTTTAAATATTACTTTATTTAAAAAATTCAACGCCTCGATCTATTAAACTAAATTTAATTACTTTCATTATTAATTAATAGTACATAAATTTCTAAACAAATTGGACATTAGGTGAATTGATTGAATTTTTCTATCATAAATTTCAAATTTTGAAATCTTCTTTTTTAAATATTACTTTATTTAAAATCTTTAGTAATAGTTTAATGGTTTGATGTCATCTTCTCATATATTGACTGATCAATCGATATATTATTGACTTGATACCCGATTCGAATTAAATTCGAAGCGGACTCGATCTAACCATAATCAAAACCAAAACTAAAAATAATCCAAACCTAAAACAATTCGACCAAAATGACCAGATTGCCCTCCTTTATTCTTACGCGGAATCATTCGTCGTTTTAGGATTCTATAAAAAAATTATTTTAATTATTTGTTTTTTTAATTTTAATTCTAAATGACATATTGAAAGGTTTATTTGCATATTTGTTGACATGTTAATTAAGGACCTGAACTCGACCCACTTGCAAAACATTTTATGTATTCATATATGTCCATTTAGAATAATAAAATTAATTTAAAAAATTAATATACTAAAAATTAATTAAACAAATTATATTTAAAACATTCTCAGGAAAATTTTAAATCCCACACCCAGATGTCAAGGTTTAAGGATTTCTTCGTTATACAGTGGATTGGGCAATTTAAATGAATATATCTTTTTAAATAATTAAATAGAAAAATCACCAAACTTGATTATTTAAAAATAATAATCACCTTTCAGTTCACGTAAGGCAAATTTACTTTTTATAAGACGCGAGTTTAAAACTCGCTTTTAAAAAAATATGAATTTCGTGTTGAGTATGTTAGTAAAAAAGAAAAATAATAATTTATTGTATTTTTTTATACAAAACTCGTTTTTAATAGGACACGAGTTTAAAACTCACTTTTAGTAGGGCTATATAAACTAAAAGGTCATTTTTCTAAATAGTCAAGTTTAAAATTATTTTTTAATTAATTATTAAAAAAGGTATTCATTTAAAATTACCATGGATTGGATAAGTTAAGGGCACCGTATTCCTTGAAACCAGCATGAGATTGCTCACCTAATTCTATTGCACCTACAATGAATTATTATTATTAATATATTTTAGAAAAATAATATTTGTTAAAATTATGTATTTGGCAAAATTAGGAAGATACAGTGTTTAAGAATGAAATTTTAGGAAGTAGGGTTGGTTGGAAATTATTTTGGTTTTTACGACAAAAACTACAGTAAAATTTTAAAAACTTCTTCTGCAAAAGACGTTATGCTATAATTTAATATTTTTTCTTCGATTTGACATTGCAGAATACGTGATGCATGCATGAAACTTCTCCAGCAGGAGGCGTTCTCGAGGAGAAAATATTAAAATATAGCAGAACGTCTTCTGCAGGAGAAATTTTTAAAATTTACTATAGTTTTTGCCGTAAAAACCAAAATAATCCCCAGCTAACCTTATTTTCCAGATTTTTATTCCTAAACACAATTCTGATGTATTTCATAGATTAGTTATTCATTTAGAGATAAAATTATTAAGTTAATTGAGTAACCAATAGAATTGCTAAAATTACCTGCAAACGAGTATGTCTTATGCTTAAAGTCGACCTGCAGTGTTGTCGACTTTCTCTGATACTGTAACAATATTCTTAGTTCAACAAATAACTTATGACGCATTTTATTTTTCTAATTATTTTTTCTAACATCATTATTTAGTCAAAGAAACGTCGTTTATATATATATATATAACAATTATAACTAAAAAAGCAAAAATAAAGAAATAAGACGTCAACATCCAACAAGAAATGCAAGCCCCACCAATTTAATAATGAAATAGTCAATTTCAATTTCCTTAGGTTGTCTCTTAATATCAAACTCAAAGCATATAGTTGTTGGAATAAATTGTGGTAAAAGTACTCCTATTATTATGATTGAAAACAAGTTCCCCATTTTCAAAATAAAAAATAAACAAGTTCCCCTTTGGTCCATCTATGTTATTTACATGCTTCGCGTATCATTACAATTATTTAATAAAATCCTAATTATTATTAGAATTCACATTTTACCTATATTTTAAAAGTTTAAAATATACATTTGATATTTAAACCATTCAATAAAAAATCACAGATTTTTTCCTTTGCTAACCATCGTTCATCCGCGATCTCAAGATTTTCAATGCGGTGACTTTATAATGACTCATCTCTCTATATTTCTCCAAAGACTCTATTCTTCTGTGACCCCAGAAGTGTCATGCAGATGAAGATCGGATTCGTTGAATTTGTTTCTTATCTTAGTTCTCTTGTTGGTCCTAAAGACTTGTTGTCTCCACCGCTTATTTCTTTCTTTGTTGCTTGTTCTTATTGTTTCTATATTGTTATTTGCTTGTTTTTTGTTCGTGTTCGTTTGCTGCCTTGTTTACTTTCGGGCTCTGTTCTTGGATCTTTTCCATTGCTTTTTTGTATCGTTCTTGTTCTTAATGTTGACATTTTAGTTTTTAAAAAAATACCTGAACTATTCTTCTTCTCTTAAACTTGGTATTTGATAGTAGATATTTCTTTGGTATTAAATATATATTTTTTAAATTTAAGAAAAATAATTTAAAACGTTCAAATATCTCAGGGGCCGAATGACAATTTTTTCAAAATGCGGAGGTTAATGACAATTTTTAAAAGGGTAAACTACATAAATGGTCACTAAAGTTTGAATAAGTTTTTTTACCTTGAAGTTTGAAAAGTTACGCCTTAGTCCCTAATATTTTTATTTTGTAACAAAATAATCATTCAACCATTATCTGAATAACAGCAGACTATTGTGGTGACTGATGTGACTTATTTTAATGATTTAATATCCTCTAATAAGATGATAATATATGTCATCATCTTAATGAACGGAAAATATTTGAAATTTTGAAAAGCTTCATGCAAAGCATGAGGCTCGAACCTTGGACAATGCCCAACCACTGGGTCAAGAGGGTATCTTGATATAATTTTGAAAAAAAAACAATATTTTAGTTAAATTGTAGTGGGAAAGTTTTTGAAAAGATAAAATGCATCTTACGTGTTTCACAAATATATTTCTTAGTTAGTTTGTCAGTTTTACTGTCACCGTACAAAATTTAGAACGAAACAATATAAATATTTTTTAAAAATATATATTTTATAATGTCAAATAATTTCAATATTTTAATTTAATAATTTTAATACTTTACAAATATTTTTAAACTTAAATTGTGTAATAATTTATCACTTTATTGATTTTGACATTTTTAATTTTATAATTTTTATTTAATTTTTAAAATAAATATAATAGTATTTTTATTGTTAGTATTTTTAAATATTATAATAATGTTTCTAAATATTTTACTTTCTTAATTTTTGTTTAAATATTAACATAAAAATAAACTAAGTCCCAGACTTGCTAAAAATCAATTTTGTCTTTGAACTCTTAAAAAAGTAAATGTTACCCATCTATCATATCATTATTCATATGTGGACTGTCATGTCAGCATCGTTAACGATCGCAACAATATGTTAATCGAAAATGGACTCGAACCGATTTTCAACCAAATCGATTGGACCCGAATTAATTTTCAACAGAACCGAAGGCAACCAAAAATAAAGAAAATATACTAAAATAAATAAATAAATATGAGATGTAAATTGTCGCACAACTCACCAAAAAGCCAAATATACAAACTATATAAAGTCATATATATAATGAAAAAACCTAACTTAGCTTGAAAACCCGACTAAAATCGATCAATCTCTTATTAAACCGATATTGACCCAACCCGAAATCAGTCGAACCGAAAATCAACCGACCCGACGTCCCAACCAAAAACCCGAATTGAAATCACTATAGACCCGAACTAAAACTGAACCAGATCCGATCCGACCTAAACTTAAACTGAATATAATCAAATTCAAAATAGCCCAAACTAAAATAACTCAAATTAAAACTGAACCGAATGACTCGTTTATCACCTCGAGCAGTCGGCTTGAACTATTCTTATCTTCTAACTTTCTTTCAACCTCGATATATGGGCAGTATTATCCCGACGTGACAATTTATCCATTAGACTATAAATTATTTTAGTAAATATTAGCTTTTTATTAAAAAAATCATTTCACCCATTTGAAATATTTAGAAATTACTCCATTTATTTATTACAAATCGACAATTCATGGCTAAAATAATTGAAATTGGTATATTTGTTTATTAATTAATGTTATAATAATATTTTAAGGTAAATATTATGGTCCAAACTTACATAATGAATGAAGTAGTTGGGCATCTATAACCACGAAACTCTTTTTGTTTTTGGTTTAATTTATTTATTATTGAATACTATATTCAATTTAGTTTTATATTATTTATATTTTAGATATATTATTATTATTATATATTTTATATGTTGTTATTATATATATATTATATCTTTTATCTTTTTATTTATATATTTTTTATTTTCATTTTATTTGATTTTTATACATTATATACAATACAAAAGAGTATGGATATTGATTCAATTCATCTCGTTAATACTTATAATACTTAATGGTTCAATAAGCCCCTAAATTTTTGTAAAAAATCAATTAAGTCCCTAAATTTTTTTTTGCACTCAATTAAGCCTTTAAACTCAAGAAAAAAATAAATTTGTCTCTTTGACCAACGTTGACCGTTAACTTTAACTTTTTTTTAAAAATTGGCACGCGTTGCAATAGAGTAATGTCATTTGTCATTTTTACAAATTTTTAAATTTTAAATTTTAAAAAATATATAAAAATTTAAAAAAATAAAAATTTCAAAAAATATGAAAAAATCTAAAAATCATTTTAAAAATGTAAAAATATTTTTAAATTCCAAATTTATTTAAAAATAATAAATAATAATTTTTCAAAAGATTAAAATATTTTAAAAAATTAAAATATTAAATATTATTATACAATTATAAAAAATAAATTTAAAAAATATAAAACAATTAAATTTATTTCGGGTTTTAAAATAAATTTTATTTTTTTATATTTTTTAAAATAAATTTTATGTTTTGTATTTGAAAAATCAAAATAACTTTTATTGTTATATAATTTTTAAATTTAATTTTATAATTTTATAATAATATTTAATATTTTGAAAATTTTAAAATATTTTAATCATTTGAAAAATTATAATTTATTATTTTTAATACATTTTGAAATTAAAAAATATTTTTATATAGTTTTAAAATAATTTTTAGATTTTTCCAGTTTTTGAAATTTTTTTGGAATTTTTTATTTTTATATATTTTTAATTGTCCTATTGCGACACGTGTCAAAAAAAATTCAAGAAAAAACGTTAAAGTTAACGGTCAATATTGGTCAAATGGCCAAATTAATTTTTTTTTCTTGAGTTTAAAGGTTTAATTAAGTGCAAAAAAAATTTAGGGACTTAATTGATTTTTTTTATAAAACTTTAAGGACTTATTAAACCCTTAAGTCAAAAAAAACTTAAATCAATCAATGGATCTTACTGAAGTAGGTAAATTAAGATTTCAGGAAATTTGTTAGTAGAGTCATGATTCAATAATAAGATTGAACTTTTCAAAATTTAAAATATTATACTCAAATTTCGTCATGTATAAATATTACGTTTGAATTTTTAATTTAAAATTTAAATTCTGAAAATTTTAAATATTGAATCTGATTGTGTTTTGTATAATAATTTTGATCCTTGTTGTTCGAATATGTATTATTAATTTTCTTAAAAAATCAAATATTTTCCGTTGAATAAATTGGAATAGGGACATTTATGATTATATTTACCATAATAGTAGTTGGGCATCTATAACGAATCATTTCATCCAAACTTACATAATATTTTAAGGTAAATATAATCACGAATCATTTCATTTGTTTGAATGCAACTGCTAGTTCAAATTTTCAAATAAATCACGTCATCCAAATATAAAATTGATTAAATTTTAGTTTTCAATTTAACTAATATATATATATATATATGCTTGATATACTTCACAGAATTATATTAAAATTTTAATTAAGTATAATTCTTATATTTATATATTATTGATCTAATAATTAAAACTAACGAATTTAAAGATAAAATTACATCGATAGGAAATATTAAACTTCAACCAACAATGTTTCAAATAGTAATCCAAAAAGATTTGAAAAAAAATATATACCAGATACATCTTAACCCCACAAATAAGATTAGAAAACAACCTTATCTTTTTTATTTTTTATTTTTTAAACTATTAATTGCAGACATGATATATTTTTAAAAGAAGTTGGCTTCGTACTTCGTGATGTAGTTCATGATATACAATCAAGTATAAATAAATAATAGTACATAAAATTGATTTTTTTTACTATTTTAGATTGGTTCAGCTAAAAAAGCAGGTTTAAGGAAACCAAATCTCGTCGAGTTCACCCAATACTGGTAAGGGCAAATACAGTTTAAAGATTTAAGGAATTTTATGTAATTTATTAAAATAGAGTTTTTGATTTAAAAAATAAATATTTTTTTTAATTTGTTATGTATATAGTATATTGACTTTTAAATAAAAATAAGTCTAACATACCTCAAAATATATGAAGTGCAACATTATTTTGTATTTTATACGTATTGTATCACTAATTTAGAATTAATCTTTTGATTTTTTTTTTCTTGCCAGCATTTAACTTAACTTATTATTAGAATACGAAAACTGATGATTTTATTGATTGAAATTAAAAGATAAAACTGATCCCTATAGAAGTTAATGATCAGTCTTTATATACACAGTAAAAAAGGAAGAAAAAAAAGTAACCGATGTTAATTAAATGCTAACTAAAACAGCTAAGCACTCTAACGACTATTTTCTTTTTGCTTTGTACAAATAATCCTAATAGCCCCCCTCAAGGTGGAGCATACATGTTTTGTATGCTCAACTTGGATATAGAATGAGAAAAGGATGAAGGTTGTAAAGCCTTAGTGAAGCAATCAACAAATTGATGCTGAGTAAAAACTGGCAAAAGTTTGATGACCCCTCTTGCAGAGAGGTTATCACAATATAAGTTAGCTGATGAAATTTGTACTTATAAATCAGAAAAAGAAAGTTAAACCATTATATTTCACAAGTAACATCAGCTAAGGACCTATACTCTGCTTCACTTGAGGATCGAAAAATAGTCTGTTGTTTCTTAGACTTCCAAGAAACCAAGGCTGTCCCTAGAAAAATGCAAAAACCAGTAATGGATCTTCTAGAATCCGAACAGGAAGTCCAATCTAAATCAAAAAATGCATTCAGCTTAAGTTCATTACTAGCAGGAAAGAAACGACCTTGACCTGGACTCTCTTTTTAAGTATCTAAGAACAAGATAAGCTGCAATAAGATGAACATTAGTGGGTGCAGCAAGAAACTAAGATAATTGTTGCACAGCAGAGACTATATTAGGTCTTGTATTGGTAAGATACAAAAGTTTACCTACAAGCCTTGTATACCCTGTAATGTCAGTTAATTGATTTCCTTCTGTTCTAGATAACCTACTAGTATTAACAATAGGAGTAGATGCAGGTTTAGATCCTTTGACATAGATTAATACCTTGATAAGATCTAGCAACCTCTAGTCCAAGAAAAAAATTTAAGATCTCCCAAATCTTTAATTCTAAAAATATCATTCAAAAAATATTTAACAATAGAAATTTCTTTCATATTTAGACTTACAAGAATTATATCATCAACATATACAACTAGTGCTATAAAATTAGAATTTTCACCTTAATGAAAAATGAATTGTCAGAACTAGCTTGTCTAAAACCATGATCAAATAAAGTAACAGTGAGTCTTTCATTCCATTTCTTACTAGCTTGTTTTAATTCATATAACTTTTTTCTTAGTTTACAAACTAAACCGAAATTTGTAGTGGAAAAGCCTGAAGGTAAATTCATACAGACCTCTTGTAAATAACCATGCAAAAAAGCATTGTTAATGTCTAACTATTGTAAGTGCCACTGTTTAGCAGCAGCTATGGCCATATGTGTCCTAATAGTAGCTATCTTAGCAACATGACTAAAAATATCAAGGAAGTCAACCCCTGGCTGTTGAATGTGTCCTTTTGCTACAAGTCTAGTTTTGTACCTTTCTAAAGTTCCATCAGCTTTTAATTTGGTTTTATAGACTCATTTACATCCTATGGTCTTTTTACCAACATGAAAGATAGTCTCTGAAAAAACATCTCTTGAGATAAAAACAATTTTAATAGTTAAATCATACATCCTAAAACCTTTAACATTTGTAGGATATCCAAGAAAAAAAAAATATTTTGTAGCTTTAAGATGCACTTTTGTTTTTGGTTTAGGCAAAACAGAAGCATAAGCCAAACATCAAAAAAATTTTAAATATTGAATATTTGGTTTAGAATGAAAAAGTAATTCAAAGGGAGTTTTGTTCCCTAGAATGAGTAAGAGTTAAATTGATCAAAAAAGCAGAATGAGGAACACGGTCAACCAAAAATTTAAAGGTAAATTGGCCTGAAATCTTAAAGTTCTTGCAATAGCAAATATATTCTGATGTTTTCTTTCTACAGTACTTTTTTGTTGAGGGGTTTAAGTACATGAAGTTTGATGCAAAATCTCTTTTTCCTTAAAAAAAAGTCTTTAGCATTATCAGTTCTTAAAGAATTATCAGTTCTTAAAAATTTAATTCTCTTAGAGAATTGAGTTTCAACAAAAGTATAAAAATGAGTTATTAGCTTTTTAACTTTATTTTTTTCTTTCATAGAAAAGATTCATAAGAATCTACTTTTGTCATCTGCAGCAGTAAGGAAATAAGAATGACCATACAAGCTTTTAATAGAAAATGGTCCCCAAACATCCATATGTACTAAATAAAAAACAGAACTACTAACAATGTTGCTAATAGGAAAAGAAGGTCTCTTTTGTTTAGCTAAATGACAACTTCACAATCAGAAAAAATATCAGACGGTATTGCACTATGTAATTTAGAAAAAAATCATCTTTTGAAAGGAAGGATGACCTAATCTAGCATGCCAAAGTGTCAATGTAGTGTGATACACAACAGAATTAACTTCATGAGAGTAAGCCTACACATCAAGCAGATATAGCCCTTGAAATTCTTTAGCTATACCAATCATCTTCCATTATTGAACATCCTGTATGAAACAAGCATTTGATGAGAAAATCCAGGAATACAAGTTTCCTTTAACCAACTGAGATACTGATATTAGATTAAATTCAAAGTTAGAAATGTGAACAACATTGTATAAAATCAAGAAAGGAGTTACTTGAACAGTCCCAACATGAGATACTTGAACTAAAGCATTATTAGGAAGTTTAACAAATTTATTATGAACAACATGATATTCTTTAAAGAAAACAGTATAATTGACAATATGGTCAGTAGTCCCCGAGTTGATTATCCATGGAGTAACAGAATTAATAAAAGTAGAACAATTGAGAGTGATGCATGTCTCCTTAACAGTATCAGTATCAATGTCAAAACTAGAAAAAAGAACATTAATCTGTGAATGTATGATAGGCTGCTGAGCAGGACTACATGTTGAAGATGTTATTGCTTGAATTAAGGACATCAAGCTTGCATATTGCTCTGTAGTAATAGCAAGAGGTTGAGCATCAACAGTAACTAAAGAACTAGAATCCTCATTGCTATAGGAATCAACTTGATTGGTTTTCCTAACCTGATTTCTGTTCTTATATCCAGGGGAAAACCATGTTTACGGTAACACTTATCAACAGAGTGACCATATAAGCCACAATATTTACATGTAGGCTTTTTTTTCCAGAATTATCAGAATTTTTTTTACTAATGTTATCTTGCCTAAAAGCCATATTTCTGTTACCAGAAATTGTATTGGCTCTACCAGGCATCAAGATGTTCGAATCATAAACAGGAATAGTATAATTTAAAGACCTTTCATGCTAAATAACAATAGCAAAGATTTCATTTATAGCAGGCATAGGCTTCATCATGAGGATTTAAGATTTCTGAACAGAAAAATTCTCGTTCAACCTTCTAAGAAATCGAAGGATAAAATCATGTTTTCTATACTTTGTTGCAGCACATTCACTAGAAATTAAGGGTCAGAGATTATAAATTTCATCCCATAGTACCTTTAATTGAATATGATAGGTGGTAACAGCCATCGTACCTTGCTGGAGAGAGTAAAATTCTTATAACAAATCAGATATCCTAACAAGATCCACTTGATTGAATCTGTCAAAAAGATCAGACCAGAGTTCATAGGTGTTATCAATCCAGATAACACTATGGGCAATTTCAAGACTAAGGGCTCATTAAAGCCAAGAAATACAAGACTGTGGCATTTAACCCAAGCCTGATATGTTGATTCATATTCTTTCAGTTTTTTGATGGAGCCATCAACAAACTGGAATTTGTTCTTCGATATGAGAGACATCTTCATGGATCTTGCCCGTCCATGGTAGTTACTTTTGTTTGGGTGGATGTAATATTCACTCCCTGGATCACCATTCTTGAACGCAGTATTGCGTTCCATCGAGTGAGAAAAAAATCCTTCTGATACCATATTAGAATATGAAAATTGATGATTTTGTTGATTGATGCTAACTGAAACAGCTAAGCACTCTAACGACTATCTTCTTTTTGCTTTGTACAAATAATCCTAATACTTGATCTTAAGTTTTTTTAGAGCATGTATAGTCGTTCTTATTGTAAAAGCCCAAAATTACTCTTTTTTACATGTACAAGTTTTTGCCATGTCTAAGTGCACGGTTTAGTATTGTATGTTAATTATTTCAATTTTTTCTTTATTCCTTGTGAAGTATGAAATTATATTTTCAGAGTATCTCGAAACAAGATGTTGAATTCGTTATCAAATTTAATGCGATTTTAAATGAGGACAATAAATATGGGAAAGAATAAACTACATAAATGGTTCCCCTACTATGCTCCAATTTTTTATTATATCTTTTGTCTATTAAAAGCTACAAACTAGTCCTTTGACTAATCGAGACTTACAAAGCAGGCCAATTCCGTTAAAATATAAATGGGCATTAGACTTGGACGTTAGCCTACTAACTGGGTTTAGTTGAAATTGTTTTTAAATCACACCATATTTCCATGTCATATTGTTTAAATAAAATAAAAATATATATTTTCCCTTTAAAACCCTAATCAGATTACCGAAATGCCAGAAACTTCATCTTCTTCTTTCATACTTCATCTCCATATTTCTCAAAGTAAAGTCCCTACAGCAGTAGAGTATTTATTTGGAGGCTTCAAGGAAAGAATAAAGAAAATCTGAATGATGGAATCAAGAAGAGAGATTTAAAAATGTGATTGTGGCTTAACATCATGGAGTAATGACAACTCGAGTAGGAGATTTTTTGGCTGCTCCAAGTATAGTGTTGGTCGTAGTTGTAATTTTTTCAGTGGTGTAACACCCCGAATTTGGGCCTAGAAGATAACTAGATCTATTAGACGGTTCAGGGGAACCGGATTAGGCGATTCAAGCTAGTTTTAGAAATTAATTCATAATAAATTGTTTTTGGTTAAAATAAAATATGGAAAAATGCTAGAAAATGTTTAATTAATATTCTAAGGGTTTTGGGAAACTCAATTTGAAGAAATAAAATTGGATTTAGGAACATTTTGGTCTGGTGACTAAAATCTAAAGTTTTCAAAACTATTTTGGTGACTAAATCGTAAAATGGTCAAAACTTAGAATCTATAAGGAGTTAATTTACCAAATTTTTAATCAGACTTTTCCCTTAATTTAGGCTATTTTTAAAAGGTTTTTAAAAGGTTAATAAATATAAATAAAATAGATTTAACTAAAAGGATTTCTATTAACCAAATATATTTTCTTACGTAACTACTTTTGCTCTCAACTTTCTCAGCAGCCAAACTATCAATTTTACTCTAAAATGCTCATGAATCATTCCTTTTTGAATTCATCTTGATTTATTAATCGATTCCTTTGATTTCTACACCAAATCCTATTTGTTTTCTTGGAGATTTCACTCAATTCTTGCCAATTAAGGGGGAAGTCAGCAATTAGAGGTAATTTTCATTTCTCCCCTCTAATTAAAGGTTCTTTAATGAAATCGTCAAATTCTTGATCCTTTACAATTGATTTTTGTTATGTGTTAATGATTAAATCATGGTTAAAAGGTTTTAATTGAGTTTTGATAAGAAATTTAATGAATCTTGATAATGGATCTGATTTGTGTTGATTCTAATTGATATATATCACATGTAAGATATATTTTGATGTTATGGGAAGATATTAATAAAAGGAATCCCGAAATTAAGTGAATTGCTAATTTTCTAGGTTGTAAATAGTTAGGTTTTGAGGTGATCTTGGTGTTGAAAGGTTGCTAGAGATATAAGGTTGATATATTGTTGTTTTTGGATGTTAATTGATGATGTTAAGATGTTAAAATCATTAGGTTAAGGCTGGGCTTTGTTTAGGCTAAGTTTGGTGATGTTTTCGGTTGTGTTAAGAAAGTGTTTGGTGGTTTTTGTTGTGGCGAAGTTGAGAGTAGATGTTGCTGCAGTTAGAGATGCATGGAAATGCATTAATCCTCTATTTTTGTGTGGGTAAAATAGGGGAGACGGATCCTTCATCTTTTGGAGAGGTTTCAGAGGCTTCGAAAGTTTGATTTTGCATCAAAAAGTGGAGCTTTGTGTTGTCGGTGAGTGGAAACGCGGCTTACAACTTTTTAAAGGTTTGAAGGAGATTTTTGGGAGTTCAAACTAAGTTTGAAACACTTGTCTAAGCTCGGAAGTAAGTATTGGACATACTCGCTCTAGTTTTTGGTTTTGCAAAATACAATCTCATGCACATGATTATGATTTGGATTACCTACTGTTATATGCATGTTTTGAAATGAAATATGATGTAAATGATCATATGTTTATGCTATATGAGTTAGGAAAATGTTTTATGAAAAAGGATTTTTAGAATGAAAAGTGCATGGTTTATTGTATTGAAGATTATTTGGTTTGTTGCATATGTAAAACAATGAGGTAATGTGGTTTAATGAAATATATTGGCAAGTGGCAATGATTAAATGTTATCGGATATAGTTGGCATACCATAGGGTTTAAAGTGCACTATAATAAGTCACCTCATGTATGTTGAGGGGTCAAGAGTGTACCATGCTCTACCATGAGAACCGCAACGGTCGAGGGGTCAAGAGTGTGCCAATTCTTCCGCTGGTGGATTGTTGATTATTGCTAATGCTTGGCAAACGATTGAATATTTAGTGTAAAAGTGCAAGAAAATAATGCCAAGGTGAGTCTTATACGTGCAAGTATACACGGTCAGCAAGTAATACAACAATAAGCTGAGTATCGAATCCATAGAGATTGACCAAGAACTTATTTTGCTTAATGTTTACTTGTTTTTAAGAAAATAAAAGTGTTTGAAATGATTTGGATTCTTATTGAAAAGATAGCGAAAACAAAATAGTGAAAATGGAAGCAGTCTGGCAATGAAAGTGTATTCGTAATAAATGATGAGCGTTGGCAATGGATATCTGGATTTCACGCTACATATGTCAGCCTTTAATAATATCATGCATTGGTTTTATTGCCGAGTAGATTAAAGGTAGTATTGCCTCTATCGATGGCAATAACCTAAGTTAACCATGATAAAACCCTATATGTCTATAGTGAAGCTTTTCATTAATTATCACGATTAAGTGTCAGCCTTTACTCCTAAGGGGTAGACTCACTTCTGAAGTAAATTTATCAACTTGAACATCTTCTATCGAAGCTTCTCGCCTTAGTATCTAGCAACTGGTCGTTGCCCCTTAAATATGTTAAGATGTTAAGGTGCAATAAGCACACTATACCAATTGTCGTATGGCAAAAGATTTGAGAAAATTAAGTACTAGCAGATAGAAAATAAGGCCAAGGCATTTAGATTATTAAAAACTAAACATAAAACCAGCGTTAATCATAAACATCCTCCAACAAACTGTAAAAGCTTAGTTTATAATTGGGGGTCCAACCACAAAACATCATCGTTTTTCATTATTATTTCAAAATAAAAACAAATAAGACTAAGAGAACGGGCAAGAAAGAGATCTATCGATGCAGCCCTTCAAATGCTCCAGAGCTCTTAGTCTTAGCTGGTCGAACCATGTTGCCTCTCGATTCACCACAATGCACCCCCTCTTCAATCTCGCCTCTCAAGTGGTGGCTTGAGCTCCTTTAAATAGGCTTGCATGGAAACCCTAGGATAAGATTTTGAGTTTGAATTTTGAATATGCAAATGGAAGACATGTTATCCTCTTATCCCGATTTGATTTCGAAGGCTGATGTGTACAAGGTCTAACGGCTACCTTGATTGATCATTGGACGTCAATCCTTTACCAGCAGAGCTTGGCATTGTTTGGTCCATCTATGCCAACTACTACCTGGCAATTCTCTTACTTTTCCTGCATTCTCTGCAGTGCCTCTCTGTCATGCCTATATGCATGTGTCCTGCATCAAAACCAGTAAAATAACCCTTTACATTGGCAACAGAATAGCTCTTATCTCCTTATGCAAATGCATGAATTTAACAACTAAATGCAAAAATATATACTTAAAGGCAAGCAAAAGCATTGTGAAATAGCATAAAAAATTAGTACTTTTGGGGAGTTAACATGGACTTATACATCATAACTGTTGAGTGGTAGTAGTACCATGCTCCAGTTCGAGGATGTATGTGAAGTGGTCAAAGGAACCACTTAGGAAATCCGTGTATTCGATGTGTTTTTTATAAATAGAATGAAATGGTTTTGGGTCACTTGAATGCCAATATATGATTTAATGTATCATGAGAAATGGATTATGTTTTGTAAATATGGTTTATTCATGTGGTGCTCTTTAAGCTTGCTATTTTGAGGTTTTAGCATGAGAAAGCTTAAATTAAGGTTTATGCTAGAAATCTATGATACATGTGTTACAAATGTTTAAATATGCATATATTGGAAAGACAATAGAAGCATGAGATGTTTTGACATAATATTTAATACTCGTTTGAAAACAAATGGTTTTAAATGCATTGATGAGGGTTTTTGAGATTTCCTCACTAAGATTTATACGCTTACACTCTCTTTTCTCATCAATGCAGAAAAGTAAGCATTTCGAATAATGAGAAAGCAAGAAGCAATCCAAGGATTGAGCTATTCAAGTATGGTTTTATAAATACTTTATAGTAATAAAAGGCAATGTGACCAAGTTGTAATTAGGAGTGTTGATTTGGTTACTTCCTGTTTGGACATGTTTCTTTTGGTATTTTGGTCTTGTATGTGGTTATATGACTTGCTTTGAGGGGTTGAGTTATGATTTGCATGTTTGGGTAGAGATCGTGCCTATAGGATCGTTGATTTGATTTGCTATGGTTTGAATAATCCTCTATCATGCCTATCTGATGGTGGAAATATTGGATAGAATGTTATACGATGTTTGAAGTATGTTAGATTGAGCTAAAGTGTCATATGTTCAACCAAGAGGTCATTACAGACCATGCCATATCGGTACGGGTCCTCAAGGATCGGTACGCGAGGTTTGTCTCAGCTCAAAATTGTGCAAAATTGTATAAGCATATCATTATGCCTAGCACTGTATTGGTACACACCTAAAAAAACACTAGGTGTTGGTATACGGGAAACCGTATCGGTACGCCCTTTAGCTACTAGAATCCTTTATTTTGATATCGAACTACTCGTATTGGTATGCTTGAGGACCGTATTGATCCCTTATTTTGATACACTCGAATCGATACGTCAAGGGGTGTATCGATACACAGTCTATTATTTTGGGTAATATGTTTCGCTGAAGTTTAAATCTTTGCAGTTTAGTCACTGCTTCTTGATCATGCAATTAAATGAGTTTGGATGATTATTTTAAGTTGGAATTTAACCGAATTGTATGAAATATAATTAATTAAGGTTTGGTAACTTTGGATTTAAGTAAGACCTCTTAGTTTTCCAAACTTACAATTTGGTCCTTGGAGTACGTTCTCGACCAATTATATGTCAATTCGACGCCTGATTTAATTATAAATTTCACCGCTGTCAGCATGATCACCTTAGGACTTAATTACGTATATAGAGAAGATAAAAGAAAAAATGGACCATTTTCTAAGTAAATCATTTGGGTTTGTCTCGACAAACCCAATATAGCTCGCTTGGTTCGGTCTGGCGTCCAGGCCTGGTCAAGGGGGTTATATTTGGTGGTATCAGAGCTAGGTTATGATTTTTAGAAGGTGGGTTATGGTTTTTTGATGTATTGTTGATGTATGAATCTATTGAATAGCATGCACGATGTATGATTTTGTGTTTCTATGTTCGAAATATGCCATGTTAGGGTAAAAGTTTAGGGACACATTGCCTTTATTACTATGAGTATAAAATGATTTTTTTTGAAACATGAGCATCTTGGATTCTTACTTCAAGTTGGCCTAATTGATTTGTTTTGTTGCATTATTATGTTTTAGACACCTGAGGCAGTTGTTAATACGAGACTTTCGCTGGAGCGTTTGTGTAGTTTGAGAGGTATCGAGTTTAGGGGTTTAGTTCTAGAGGTAGTTGAAGAGTTTTTCACAAGTACCGAGAGAATTCTTGGATAGATAGAGTGTACAGAAACTCGTAAGTTGGGATGTATATTATGTTTGCTTCATGGAGATGCTTATAGCTGGTGGATGACTTTTATCGCAAGTATGACACTTGCGGATGTGATGTGCGAGTTCTATAGTGCTGCTTTCTGGAAGAAGTATTTGGGTTCTCGATATAAGGATAAAGAAGCGAGAGTTTATGGACTTGGTCCAAGGTAGCATGATCGTATCAGAATACAAGGTTTAGCTTGTTCGGTTGAGCCAGTATACACCTAAATTGGTTCCCGATAAGCGTCAGCGATATGATTATTTTTTATATATGCTGATTAAGAAAGTGAAGACTTATATGTTGGCTATAGATTACACCGAGTTTGATGTCTTAGTTTTTTATTCTAAGGATATAGAGTAGAATCTGAGATTATTCTCGCATTCAAGGAGTTTTTCTATCGGGAAGAGGATTGTCGAGTCAGATGCTGGTAGATACCAGTATAAGAAGCATTGTGATAGAAGGTATCGCCCTGATTAGAGACGTGGTAGAAGTGGTGTTGGGCATGGACAACACAGTTAGAACACCTATGTTCGTGCACCTGAGTGTGGGAGGTGTGGTAGGCGACATTCAGGAGAGTATTGGGGGTACTTTTGGTACATGATGAAAATGTGGTTCACGAGATCATATAAGGCATGATTGTCCGCAGTTGGCTAGGGATAGACAGGCTACTGCGCCTGTTTTTGTACCATAGAAAGGCTATGGGCGCGAACTAGATAATTTTCAACGTAGGGAGAAAGGTCAGAGGACTGCTGCTCATACTGTGGCAGTTTAACCTGAGGGTGATAGACCGACGATGATATATGCGCATCGCTTTGGAAGGAATAACACATATGTAATTGCAGATACTTTTACTTTATACTCCATATCATTACTTTCTTTGATAGATTCTAGTTCTACACATTCATACATCTTGCGCGAAAATGTACGTTTGCTTGATATACCTGAAGAAGTGTTAGATGTGGGTATGTGTATAACTAGTTCTTTCAGGGAGGCGGTAGTCGCTAGGAGGTTGTATATGAGATGTCTTTTGATGGTTCAAGGAAATGTGTTTGTGGCTAATTTGATAGATTTGTCGTTTCATGGTTTTGATATAATCTTGGGGATGGATTGGTTGTCTGAGCATAGGGCTATGGTTGATTTTTAGACCAAGCGAGTTTCGTTGAAACTTGCTGAGGATTATGAAATGGTGGTTGTGGGCGAGAATGTTAAATTCTTGTCCAATATAGTACAGCTCTAGAAGCGTAGAAGTTGTTAGAGCTTGGGGGTCAAGCATATCTGGCTTATGTTATAAACCCAAATATGAAGGAGGTGCGTGTCCAGGATATCCGTACCGTTTGTGATTTTCCAGAAGTGTTTTCAGAAGAGTTGTTTGGATTACCACTGAATAAGAAGGTAGAGCTCTGTATCGAGATGTACGTGGATACGGCTCCGATATCGATTGTTTCGTATCGCATGGCACCTAAGGAGATAAAGAAGTTGAAGACACAACTTTAGGAGTTGTTGGATCATGTTTTTATCCGAACAAGTGTGTCACCGTAAGGAGCACTAGTGTTGTTCGTAAAAAAGAATGACGGAACGATGATAATTTGCATATATTATCAGCAACTGAACAAGTTAACAATTAAGAATTAGTATCCTTTGCTGAGGATTAACGATTTGTTCGATCAATTTTGGGGTGCTACGGTGTTTTATAAAATTGATTTGAGATTTGGGTATTATTAGTTAAAGGTCAACGAAATTTTTATTTAGGCCATGGAAAAATAAAAGAAGGGACTTTCTTGATGAAATTTTTATCAAGTATCCAAACGTGATCAATGGTGAGCTAATCAGTCATATTTTTTAGGCATCGAAGCAAGTGCAAGAAGTTTTAGTCTAACCAAAGGTGAATGAAACTTGCCTAATGATATCCTAAAATTTTTCAAAGGTGTTGTTCCATTTCAACTTTTTACCGAACCAGAACGAGGGACTCAATTGGGTTACTTGTTGCGCGTAATAAGTGCTACGCAATTGTGCAAGTATACACGTTGCAAGTTATAGTATAAAAGATACCGTCTCCACAGGGATTGGTGCCACTTCAAGAATCTAGTCTCTTGCACTGTAAAAAGTAAAAACACAAATAAATGATTATAGGAAGTTTAACTAATAACTAAACTAGAAAGCAATAAAGTAAAAGAAAATATGAGATCAAATGAGAGAGAGATAGGCCAGGTTATCGTGAGTTGAGGTGTGACAACTGATTGGATCGTCTTGGTAAAAGAGTGCACGGGCAACTTGCACAACGGGGTTGCCTTGGCAACTAATCGATGGTTGCCTGGGCAACTACTTGGGCGTTTGGGCAGCAACCTTCAAGGTTCGGCAGAGCGTTCTTCAATGGTTTCTTCTTATCCCTAAGTCGAAACACTAGCTACTTGTGCATGCCTTGATAATACATCCCTGCGTGAATCAAGGGTGAACAACAACCAATCATGCGCTCCTCTTAGCCGTTGAAATCCTTAACTTATTCCTAAGCCGGATTAATCTTCACCATCAATAGATTGAATAAAGATCATATTCATTCGTTTCTTGAATCTAACTCTCCCGATATTAGATAAATAGATGAAATCACGAGATCATTTCCCAATTCACTCGCAAACAAGAATAAGAACCAAGAATGAATAAACCTTGAATAGAAAAGTGCAAACTATTATTACCTAAACAAAAACCAATAGTTTCTCACAACCACAAAACACAATAACCATAGCCAAATAGATTTAGTTCATGGCTAGGTTCCAAAGAAACACAAGATAATTAATCCCTAGCATGAACCCAATCGAACAAGAAAGAAAAGGATGAAGGAGGAGGCTTGTCGAAATCCTCCTTTCCCTAGATGCTTGTCGAAAATTCTCTCCTCTTGCCCTCCTTGATGCTTGTCGAAATTCCCCTCTCTTGCTCTCTATGGATTGTCGAAATCTCCCTCTTATTTATAGGGCTAGGCCAAAGTCCTTCTTTGAGGAGGAAGTTAAGTTGGAATTAAATTGTCTTTAAAGAATATAATTCTTTATTATAATTATATTCCTACTAGAACTTCTTCTATCTTCTTGGAATTTAATTATTCTTTAATCTCTTCATGGAAATCAAATTCCTTTGGGATTGAGCTTTGCTCCACGTCATCTTGGGCTTGCCTAGTCATCAATTTCGACTACCATATCACCTTTGCTCTTGTCGACAATTGCCCTGGCAACTGGCTCGGCGTCTCCTTCATGTATTACCCTGGCAACTAGCTCGGCATATCCTTCATGCATTGCCCTGGCAACTAGCTCTAGCCTTGCTTTGGCAAGTGATCCTGCATATACACACAAAACACACCAAAGCAGCATCTTTTCCCACAAAAACTACCAAATTATGTAATCAAGCTCAACGATGGAAGGAAACATGGATTAATGCATGAATGGCTAATTATTCAACTAATATGATCCTAAGTCTAACAATAATATGAGTAAAAAGGGTAAGAAAAATAGTACTCTTGAACACTTATCACACCCCCAAACTCGAACTATTGCTTGTCCTCAAGCAATGCAAACTCATAATTACCTGCCAAGACTTCATTTTTCACAAACTTAGCTTTGAACTTGATTTCAATTCTCTGAACCGGGGCACAAAGTATGATTGGCTTTTTATTTTTCGGAAAACTTAGAAGTTACTCGGAATCAAACTATAATGCTTGTGAGTGTGTGCGGAGTTGTGTGCAAGTTGATTTTTCGGATTCTATGCAAACAATAGGTTTTCAAATTACTTCATTGGGTTCTTTTTAACATGTTTTAACTAGAGCCAGTTTTGGGCACCTCTAGTGTTTTGTTTTTAGTTTTCTTAAGTTAATTTATTCGACTAGAGCCGGTTTCGGGCACCTCTAGCTAAATTTTTTTAACACATACTAGAGCCAGTTTCGGGCACCTCTAGCGTTAAATTTTTTTTAGCACATGCTAGAGCCAATTTCGGGCACCTCTAGCATTCATCCAATTTTTTATTCTAATCCCCCAATTTGTTAATTATCAACCTAAGTTCACTAGAATTCCTTAAATCAATCAAACTACAACAGTGTTTCATCAAAATTAGCATCATAGTAAAATTCTAAGTTTTTCCATGGTTATCCTAGAATAAAAATTCGATCAATTAAGTGCATTGGCAAAGTCATCATCGGATATTCATCAAATCTAAGCAATTCGTGTTCCAATTAAAGGCATGGCAAGCAATTTATGTATCCTAAATGTAATACTTAAGATTAATGTAACTAAACATGGTAACTACTAATAACAATCCCCCCCAAACTCGAGTGAGGCATTATCCTCAATGCATGCATAAAAATAACGAAAAATAAAAATAAAAATGCATACGAGGACTTACTCCGAGAGTTCGTCATCGTAGATGATTAGTTTCCTTTTGGTCGGTGTCTTGATTCTCTTGCTTGAACGCGATGGTTGTTTTCTTGTTGCTGGTGGTGGAATCGATCCTCGTACGGGGTTGTCCTCATCGTCCTATTTATCCATGTCATTGGCTTTTCACTTGGAGGATTCAATTGGTGCGGTCTTTGTTGGTGCAATGGAGGACTCATCCAAATTTGAAAAATCAGAAAATGATTCCGTAGGAGTTGATTCGGGCATAGAAGCTTTACCTTTGGCTTTTTCAGTGGTTGCCGAGATGTCTTTAGCTTTGGTTGCCGTGGCATCTTCAGGGTTGGTTGCCGTGGCATCAGCTTGTGCGTGCACGATGTAGGTTGTCACGTCATCATCTGTTGTGGTTGCCGTGGCAAGTAGTCGGTAGTGAATTTCCTTAGCATAGTGGTTGTGAGTCTTGTTGTAGAAAAAAAAACAAAGAAAACCTGGAAACTAAAGATAATGAAGAAAAATAAAATATCTCCTGAAAATAAAAATAAAAATAAAAATAAAATATTGAAAGGAGAGCATGTTCATGCATCTCCTAAGTTGACCACTTCCTTGTTACGTTCCACATGGGCACCATTGTAGTGTTTCAATCTTTGTCCATTAACTTTGAATTCATGTTTGTCAGTGATGGACTTGATTATCACGGCACCATGGGAGAATGGTTTGACAACTTTGAATGGTCCCGACCATCTTGATTTCAGCTTTCCCGGGAAAAGTTTTAGTCGAGAATTGAATAAGAGAACTAGTTGCCCTGGCGTGAATTGTCGCGACAATAGTTTCTTGTCGTGCCATCGCTTTGTTTTCTCCTTGTAGATTCGTGCATTGTTATAGGCGAGTGCACGGAATTCTTCTATCTCATTGAGGTCCAACAAACGCTTTTGTCCGGCACTTTCCCAATCCATATTCACGGTCTTGATTGCCCAATATGCCTTGTGTTCGATTTCCACCGGTAGATGGCATGTTTTGCCATAGACAAGTCGGAAGGGGGACATACCTAAGGGGTTTTGAATGCAGTGCGATATGCCCAAAGTGCGTCATCTAGTCTTAATGACCAATCATTCCTAGAGGGATTTACAACTTTCTCGAGTATACCCTTCAACTCCCGGTTGGAAATTTCTGCTTGCCTGTTGGTTTGTGGGTGATATGCCGTGGCGATCTTGTGTGTTATGCCGAAGCGTTGCAACATCTTGGCAATTAGTCTGTTGTCAAAATGCTTCCCTTCGTCACTGATAATTGCTCTCGGCATCCCAAACCGTGTAAATATATTTTTCTGCATGAATCGTTGCACGGTCTTGGAATCGTTGTTGGGAACTGCAGCTGCCTTAACCCATTTAGACACGTAGTCGACGGCAAGTAAGATGTAGAGGTTGCTGAATGAAGATGGGAAAGGTCCCATAAAATCGATCCCCCATACATCGAACAATTCCACCTCGATGATGTTCTAGAGTGGCATCTCATGTCGTCTAGAGATATTGCCCGTCCTCTAGCAACGATCACATTGCTTGTAAAAGTCTTGGGCATCTTTGTACAATGTTGGCCAATACAAACCGGATTGAAAAACTTTGGCCGCGGTACGAGTTCCTCCAAAATGTCCTCCATAGGGTGAAGAATGGCATTGCCGGAGTACATTATGTTGCTCTTCTTTAGGGACACATCGGCGTATAACCTGATCTGCATATTGTTTAAACAAAAGAGGCTCGTCCCAAAAGTAATGCTTAGCATCATGGCGGAACCGCTTCTTCCCTTGGTGAGTAATGCCATAAGGTAAAATACCACAAACAAGGAAATTAATTAAATCCGCGTACCAGGGAATTACCGAGGCATGTGCTGCTGTGGCGACTGCTCCCAAAATTGCCGAGGCGTGCGCGTCAAAGGCTGTTGTGGCGTCGAGGGTTGCCGAGGCATGTGCATCCATGGTTGCCGAGGCAACTAAAAGTTGTTCATCCGGGAATGCATCGCATATCTCTAGATCTGCGTCCTCCTCCCTATTGCGTTCCAAACGTGATAAGTGATCGGCCACTTGATTTTCTGTTCCTTTCCTATCTTTAATTTCAATATCAAATTCTTGTAAAAGTAATATCCAACGAATCAAACGAGGTTTGACATCCTTTTTAGCAAATAGATATTTGATTGCCGAATGGTCTGTATGAACAATTACCTTTGTACCAATCAAATAGGATCGAAACTTGTCAAATGCGAAAACTACAGCTAGTAACTCTTTCTCCGTTGTTGTGTAATTCACATGAGCACTATTAAGAGTTTTACTAGCATAGTATATCACATGGAAGGTCTTACATGTGCGTTGGCCTAGGACTGCTCCAACCGCGAAATCACTTACATCACACATGAGCTCAAAAGGTAGCGTCCAATCTGGTGGAACGACAATGGGTGCCGAGGTAAGCTTTTTCTTTAGGGTTTCGAATGCTTGGGTGCAAGAATCATCAAAATCGAAGACTTTATCCTGTTCAAGCAAATTGCACAAGGGTTTAGTGATTTTAGAAAAAATTATGAATGAACCTCCTGTAAAAACCTGCATGTCCAAGAAAACTTCAAATTCCTTTAATCGAACTTGGTGGGGGTAATCTCTCGATCACGTCCACCTTGGCTTTGTCTACTTCAATTCCCTTGGATGAAATCTTGTGGCCGAGCACTATTCCTTTATCTACCATAAAATGGTATTTCTCCCAATTGAGGACTAAATCAGTTTCTTCACATCTTGCCAACACCCTCTCTAAATTACCGAGACAACTGTCGAAGTCATTGCCAAAAATAGAAAAATCATCCATGAAGATTTCAAGGAAGTCTTCGACCATGTCTGAAAAGAGTGCCATCATGCATCTTTGGAAGGTTGCCGGGGCGTTACACAATCCAAACGGCATCCTTCGGAAGGCATAAGTACCGTATGTGCATGTGAAGGTTGTATTTTCTTGATCTTCTGGTGCTATGGCAATTTGATTGTAACCTGAATAACCATCAAGAAAACAATAAAAGGGTTTACCTGCAAGACGGTCAAACATTTGATCAATAAAGGGTAATGGGAAGTGATCTTTCCTAGTGGCTTTGTTTAGCTTTCGATAATCCATAAAAACCCTCCAACCGGTCACATTCCTGGTTGGAATGTGTTCATTGTTTTCATTACTTACCACCGTTATACCTCCCTTTTTCGGTACACATTGTACCGGACTTACCCATGTACTATCAGAGATAGGGTATATAATGCCGGCGTCAAGCCACTTGATGATTTCTTTCATTACAACCCCTTTCATGGCATGATTCAGTCTCCTCTGGGCCTCAATTGAAGGTTTGTGATCATCTTCCAACAAAATCTTGTGCATGCACACTGCCGGGCTAATTCCCTTCAAGTCGGCAATTGTCCACCCTATTATTTTTTTTGTGTAGCTTCAACATCTTGATCAGCTTCTTTTCCTGCTCAGGCTGTAACTTGTAAGAAATAATTACATGCAATGTATTATCGGTTCCTAAGTATATATATTTTAGTTGCTCTGGCAATTGTTTCAACTCAAGAATCGGTGGTTGTTCAATAGAGGGTTTTTCGAGTTTACCTTCCTTACCTGAGTAATCCAGTGGTTCAAAGTATGTACCTGGTCGATTGACTAGCCAATTTGCCTCTTCTTGTTGTTCCTCTTCGACCGGTTCTTCGTACTCCTCAAGTTCCTCTTGATCGGCAATGTAGTTGCCGAGGCAACTAAATTCCTCGTCGAAGTTAAACTCTGCCGTGGCATGAAGAAGTTGGCATTCTTCTGGATCATCGGCATGCATTAGTGTTTGGAACACATTTAGTTTAACTTGCTGGACATTCACCCTCATTGTGAGTTCTCCCTTTTCAACATCGATCAAGGTTCTCCCTGTTGCTAGGAATGGTCTCCCGAGAATGATGGGTGCATGTTCATCTGCTTCACAATCCAAAACAATAAAGTCAGCGGGAAAAATAAATTTATCAACTTTTACCAGTATGTCCTCGATTTTTCCCTCTGGATGCACATAGGATCTGTCAGCTAGTTGCAGCATAACTGTTGTAGGTCTTGCCTTCCCGATTCCTAGTTTCTGGAAAACCGATTTAGGCATCAAGTTTATGCTAGCCCCAAGGTCGCATAATGCTTTCCCGACATAGTGATTTCCAATAGAACAGGTATTGTGAAACTTCCGGGATCCTTCAACTTGGGTGGCATACGATTGTGCAACATTGCCATGCATCCCTCTGTTGCGGCAACTGTTTCAAACTCTCCTAGCCTTGTTCTCTTGGACACAATGTCTTTAAGAAACTTGGCATAGTTTGGCATTTGTTCAATTGCTTCCACCAATGGCAAGTTGATGTGGACTTGTTTTAGGATATCAAGAAACTTCTTGAATTGATATTCTTGCTTTTGTCGCTTCAACCTTTGTGGGAATGGTGGTAGAAGTCGGATATCTTCGATCCTTTCATTGGTTTGGAACCTGATTAACGACATTGTCAGGATGACTGGAGTTGCCGAGGCATTATCAATTGGGGTTGCCGAGGCATGCTTATCGCAAGTTGCCGAAGCATCTTTATCGTCGGTTGCCGCGGCATGCTTATTGCCGGTTGCCGAGGTAATTTCTGGTTCAGCATCTGAGACTTTGCTGCTAGGTTCGTCTTGATCTTTTTGTGGAGTTTTGTTTGATGAGCGGGATTGAGCCTCTCTAAGTTGTTGGCCACTTCTAGTGGTGATTGCCTTACATTGCTCATGGCCAGTTCCTCTTGCGACTTCAGTATCGCTAGGTAAACCTCCTTGCTGTCTAGCATTCAGATTTTGAGCAAACTGTCCGACTTGATTTTCCAATGATTTGATTGTCGCCTCTTGGTTTTGCAATCTCATCTCGATCCTGTTAATAAAAGCATCAGTTCTTTTTATGAAGTTACTATTCTCAGCCATATAAGATTCAGTTTTCATCATAAAAGCATTTAGAGAATTTTCCAAAGAACTAGATGTTGTCGGTTGTTACTGCGGCAACTGTTGCCGTGACATATTCTGCTGGAATCCCGATGCTTGTGCATTCTGATTGTTCTGGTTTAGAGCATTGTTGGGATTACTCCATGAAAAATTTGGGTGCTTCTTCCAAGCAGGATTGTATGTATTTGACATCACATTGTTGTTCCGATTGTAATTCCCCACATAGAAGCTGGATTCCGGATTCTGCATACATTCAGAAGAATTATGGTCATCACCACATAACTCACAAAAAGAATCCATTACCTTGACCTCATGTGTGTTGTTTGGTTTTTGCATGTTCTAGACCATCTTGGTTAAAGTGGCCAATTGTGCCGAAATTGAATCTGATGATCCTAGTTCATGTATTGTGGCTTGGCGTCTAACTCCTCCTCTTTTAGTAGATGAGAATTGATAATCATTCTTGGCCAGCCTGTTTAAAATTTGTATTGCTTCCTCCGGTGACTTATCTAGGAGTATGCCGTTTGCCGAGGTATCTAGCATCATCCTTGTTGGTGTATTCACGGCGTTGTAAAACATTGTTACTTGAGTCCACACCGAGAATCCGTGTAGGGGCATTTGTGTAGAAGTTCTCTATATCGCTCACAAGCCTCGTACATAGATTCATCATCTGCCTGCCGAAAAGAAGTAATGTCGTTACGAAGCTTATCAGTTAAATTTGTAGGATTAAATCGAGCAAGGAAATCACTACAAAGATCGGTCCAATATGCTATTGATCCGGCAGGAATGCTATTCAACCATGCTTTCGCCCTATCCCTCGATGAATAGGGGAATACTCTTAATCGTAAGACATCGGGAGTGACTCCGTGTATTTTGAATGAGTTGCAAATCTCGAGAAAAGATTTTAGATGTTGCCGTGCATCTTCAGTTGCTGAGCCGCCAAATTGACCAATTGTGTTGATCATATTAAACATTACCGGTTTTAACTCAAAGTGGTCGGCTTCAATTTCAGGTGCGACAACTCCTGGATTAAGTTCATCAAGATATTCTTCAAGATAGTCTCGAATAGTTCTGTTTTGTGCAAGAATCACTCCTCCTACTGGAACATCTTGATTCATATTGCCATCTTGATTAGCCATTGCTACTCTTATCCTTCGTCTAAGTCTTTGTAAGGTTCGTTCTATTTTTGGATCAAAGGGATATTCTGGTGCAGTCGGTCTCGCCCTGGTCATATACCAATGCAAAACCAAAGTTTGTTAGCCCTTTGAATTTTAAACAAGAAAAGTAAAAAGAAAGTGCAAGAAAATAAAAACAAAGTCGCTATTGCTAATCCCCGGCAACGGCGCCAAAAACTTGTTGTGCGTAATAAGTGCTACGCAATTGTGCAAGTATACACGTTGCGAGTTATAGTATAAAAGATACCGTCTCCACAGGGATTGGTGCCACTTCAAGAATCTAGTCTCTTGCACTGTAAAAAGTAAAAGCACAAATAAAGGATTATAGGAAGTTTAACTAATAACTAAACTAGAAAGCAATAAAGTAAAAGAAAATATGAGATCAAATGAGAGAGAGATAGGCCAGGTTATCGTGAGTTGAGGTGTGACAGCCGATTGGATCGTCTTGGTAAAAGAGTGCACGAGCAACTCAGTTGCCGTGGCAACTTGCACAACGGGGTTGCCTTGGCAACTAATCGATGGTTGCCTGGGCAACTACTTGGGCGTCTGGGCAGTAACCTTCAAGGTTCGGCAGAGCGTTCTTCAATGGTTTCTTCTTATCCCTAAGTCGAAACTCTAGCTACTTGTGCATGCCTTGATAATACATCCCTGCGTGAATCAAGGGTGAACAACAACCAATCTTGTGCTCCTCTTAGCCGTTGAAATCCTTAACTTATTCCTAAGCCGGATTAATCTTCACCATCAATAGATTGAATAAAGATCATATTCATTCGTTTCTTGAATCTAACTCTCCCGATATTAGATAAATAGATGAAATCACGAGATCCTTTCCCAATTCACTCGCAAACAAGAATAAGAATCAAGAATGAATAAACCTTGAATAGAAAAGTGCAAACTCTTATTACCTAAACAAAAACCAATAGTTTCTCACAACCACAAAACACAATAACCATAGCCAAATAGATTTAGTTCATGGCTAGGTTCCAAAGAAACACAAGATAATTAATCCCTAGCATGAACCCAATCGAACAAGAAAGAAAAAGATGAAGGAGGAGGCTTGTCGAAATCCTCCTTTCCCTAGATGCTTGTCGAAAATTCTCTCATCTTGCCCTCCTTGATGCTTGTCGAAATTCCCCTCTCTTGCTCTCTATGGATTGTCGAAATCTCCCTCTTATTTATAGGGCTAGGCCAAAGTCCTTCTTTGAGGAGGAAGTTAAGTTGGAATTAAATTGTCTTTAAAGAATATAATTCTTTATTATAATTATATCCCTACTAGAACTTCTTCTATCTTCTTGGAATTTAATTATTCTTTAATCTCTTCATGGAAATTAAATTCCTTTGGGATTGGGCTTTGCTCCACGTCATCTTGGGCTTGTCTAGTCATCAATTTCGACTACCATATCACCTTTGCTCTTGTCGACAATTGCCCTGGCAACTGGCTCGGCGTCTCCTTCATGTATTGCCCTGGCAACTAGCTCGGCATATCCTTCATGCATTGCCCTGGCAACTAGCTCTAGCCTTGCTTTGGCAAGTGATCCTGCATATACACACAAAACACACCAAAACAACATCTTTTCCCACAAAAACTACCAAGTTATGTAATCAAGCTCAACGATGGAAGGAAACATGGATTAATGCATGAATGGCTAATTATTCAACTAATATGAGCCTAAGTCTAACAATAATATGAGTAAAAAGGGTAACAAAAATAGTACTCTTGAACACTTATCATTACTCAACTCGTGGCCAAAATATTTTTGGCTTGATGTTAATATCTGTTGTCTCTATAGCATTTGCAATTTGAGGACGAATTGCCTTAAAAGGGGAAGGAATGATGTGAGCATGGTTACGAGCCTTCCAAGGTTCTCGGCAACTTTTACGATATCATTTGATCGAGGCAATTTATTACCTTTAAAGAAGCCTCAACAAGCTCATCTGAGCTTAATTCAAGTTGTTCATGGCAAGTTTGGATTTATGAAGGCCTATTTTAATCCCAAGGAAGAGCCTCCACCATTGAAGATGTCACATTGATTCGGAGGGAGATCTTATTAGCCACATATTTATATTATGTTATAATTTCATATATGTTACACATTTGAAGGTTTGATGTGCATTATATTCATACATGAGCATGGCTTGGCCTCTTGGCTCAATTGGTCGGTCTAAACATTAAAACAAGCATGGAAAAAGGTATGTGAAAAGATTTTGAGTTTGAGTGACATTCCTAAGTGTTTAAGTGCATTATGTCAAGTTTGGACAGCAACTATTATTCATGTCTACCTCATTTCAAGATCAAGAACATCAATAAGCTTGTCCTCTATTTTTAGATGGGATTCGGACAAATATGGGTCTTAAAGTCTTCTGAAAACTTATTCCTCTATCTCTTAGCTTTCCAACATACTTTTAATCACATCAATCCGATGTAGGGAGCTTGAGATATGATCATTTTATTGTAGACAGTGCAGGCTGGAATTTTATTAAGGAAATGTTGGACATTCACTCATGGATGGTGCTTCCATTCATTTATTCTTGACTGATGAGTGCAAGTGTCTTCTCACATGGCATGGACAAGATGCATGTTTAATTGCATTCATGAATGGCAAAATTAAGGAGTGCCTTGAAGAACCAAAAGGTCTCATAAACTTCATAGTCCTTTTAGCTACCAAGAGAAGTTGGAAGGTTCAAAGCTTTAAGGCATTTTAAAGCTTCAAATATCCATTCAGCTACCAAGAGAATTTGAATGATTACAAGCTTCAAAGACATGCATGAATAACCATTAAAAGGGACTTTCTAGATATATTTTAAGTCTATTTTTATTCCATCTTATAAACCTATAAATAAGGGTTGTTATTTTTATATGTAATTAGATTTTCATCATTTTTAACATCTTGTCTAGTTTCTATTTGAGAAATATATTTGAGATTTTTATCTCTTTTCTACCTTAGACTTATCACTTTCGAGTGTGGCGTCTATCTTCCATCTTTTTATAACTTTGGTTCCTAGTTCTATATAACTACCAGGTTAAGTTCCATTATATCATCGGCTCATAACTCCTTATAGTTAGTGGGTCGTGATTCCACCTTCAATCATCCATCATTGTCATCTTCTATCTTTATACATCACCATTTTCATCCTCATCCATCCTTTCCAATTCTAATTGCATAAATTTAGCTTCCACACCATTATAATACAACAATTTCAATTTGAAGTCTATTTTGTTTGGGGTATCCTTAATTCGATTGGGAACTCAAGTGACTCTTCCTCTTCACGAAGATGAGCTCGCATCACAAAGTTTTTACAAGCGCTTGTGCATGAAATAATTACCCCATAATTTATTGTCAAAACATAATTAGCTTATCTAATAAACTGAAGAAAAAATCAATTAGATCAATTTATTTATGGGTAATTATTCCATGCACAAGTGCGTGTGGAAATTTTGTTTACATAAGCGCCTTAGTTTTAGGGTTTAGGGAGTCCATTTAGGGTTTTGGGGTTTAAATGTAGTAGTTTTGAATTTAGGGGTTGTTGATAGAATTTTGGGTTTAGGGTTAAAATGTAGGGTTTATAGGTTCAAGCCTAAATCCCTAACCATATTACCCCAAAATCTAAACCCTAACCTTAAACCCTAAATATTAAATTCTAACCATGAACCCTAAATTCTAAATCCCTACACTAAAATCCCTGCACTCTAAAGTCTAAACTAAAACCTTAAACTTTAACCATAAACATTAAATTCTAACCATGAACCCTAAATTCTAAACCCCTATACTAAAACCCCTAAACCCTAAAATTGATGCGCTTGTGGGAATAAAAAAATTTCACCGTCTGTGTATGGGATAATAATCCTTTATTTATTTGGTTTAACCGACTTTTTGTTCAACCATACTCCTAATACGTTGCTGATAAAAAATGTATTATTGAACAATTGTACTTTGTAGATTGTAAATATATTTCTATGTATTTTAGTCTTAGTAAATAACTAAATAGCTAAGTCTTATCTAACTTAGTGATAAGATAAATCTTATCTTATCTAAATTTAAATTTAAATTTCTAATCTTTTTAATAATAGATAGAGATAGAGTCTAACTTAGCTAGGATTGTTGTATTTTAATCCTATAAAAGGGACTCACTTCTTTTCTGTAAATCAAGAATTAAAAACAGAGAAAACATTTATTCTTTGCTACAAAACCTCTATTATTTACATACTTGAATTTTATTTTTTTTAATCATAATATTGTGCACTCTTCTATTTTTTTTTGTTGCCATTGCTTGAGGTTTTATTCTTGAGCAATATATAGAAAAGGTTTTTAATAATGTACGCTTTACTTCTATAGAGTTACGATTCTAATACTCTATTAAAAATTACAAAATTGTATTGATAAGAGCATAAGTTTCACATGGAACTCCAAACATCATTGGAGATGTTTTTTTTTTTTTTTATCATAAATAAACCAACAAAGATGGATCGGAATTACAAAAACCTGGCTCTAGGGATAGAAACAAGGTGATTCTATTGATAAGAGCACAAATGGCAGCTCTAGAAACGTAGCCATGAATCCGGGATAACAACATTACATAAATTTGGAACTACTATATTGAAATCCGACTCGCTAAGCAAAGAATTAACAAGAATTCATATCACATAAAATTTGAAGTTTTCTTGCTTATCATAAAGGATTATAGAAATATTATTTTTTTTCTTAAATAATGATCTGGATTTTTTTTCATGAAACATGGAAGGTGTGTTTTTATTTCACAAACTATAAATGATGTAACAGTGAAAGCATTGTCATCAGAATTTCTTAACGATTTCAGTCCAATACTCCTACAAAACAACTAGCTGCATGTATTCATAGAAAATGAAAATCGTCTGAATTTCACGACTTCTTCTGAAAATCATCTTCACTTCTCGGCGATTTCTAAAAAATATCTCTACTTCACAAAATTATCTAAAGGTATTCATATTCCTTAAAATTAAAAACTCTTTTTTATAAATAAAAAAACTCAAAATGTCTATTTATGTGAAAAAATTCATATGGGGGTGTTTTATCGGACAAAAATTCTCTGTCCCTTTTCTGTGTCCATTTTATGACTCGACACTAAAAAATCATATACTAAGTCCTAATTCTAAATTTTAAATTCTAAACCCTAAAAATATATCGTACCTCTAAATTCTTAAATTCCAACCTTAAACTTTAAACCTAAATTTTTGGTATCAAAACATAAATAAGAACACTGAAAAGAAAAAAATGTATTATGTTTTACCGATCATAAATATATGGGTAAACTACACCAGTGACCATCGAACTATTTGAGCGTACTTATTTTGGCCACCGAACTATCGAACTTGTCAATCAGACCACCAAACTTATTAAATTGACCTATTTTGACCACCACCGTTAAAAAACTAACAGAGGGGTGACGTGGCAGTTAAGAAAAATTTGTAAAATTACACATTTATTCTATATTATTTACTTATTAAATCAATTTGATCCTAATTTTATTTTAATTAAATAAAATTAATCAACCAATCGGATGATGACACATGTCATCACCCAATTAGGTTAATTTACTCAAATTTTAATTTATTTTATTTAATATATTTTCCCTCCAATTAACCTGGTTAAAGGAAAATTAGTGAAGAATGGCATTGGGAAGGTTCGAACCTGGGACGAAAGGGTGAAATCCCAAGCCTTTACCACTAAGCCAAGCAGCTCGTAGTGATATAAATTGCACATTTGATATACATATCTTATAGTTCAGTACATGTTCGATTTAAAATATTCAAATATTTTTTATTTTTCATATTTAAATTAAATCAAATATTTATTAAAATATTAGATATTCGATTTAAAAAATATTTCATATAAAAGAAAAGAAATTTGATTTAAAAAAGTATTCGAATATTTAAAGTATTTTAAATTCGATTTAAAAAAATTGCATACTTTTTTAAATCAAATTTCTTTTCTTTTAAATCAAATATTTTAAATATTTGAATATTTTAAATATTCGATTTAAAAAAATATTCGAATATTTTTTAAATCAAATTTCTGTTCTTTTAAATCAAATATTTTTTATTTAAAAAATATTTGAATATTTTTTAAATCTAATATTTAAAATATTTTAATATTTTAAATACTCAAATACTTTTTTAAATCAAATTTATTTTCTTTTAAATCAATTTTTTAAATCAAATATTTAATATTTTAATAAATATTCTATTTAATTTAAATATAAAAAGGAAAAAAATATTCGAATATTTTAAATCGAACATTTACTGAACTATAAGATATGTATATCAAATGTGCAATTTATATTACTAAGGGTTGCTTGTCTTAGTGGTAAAGGCTTGTGTTTTCACCCTCTTGTCCTAGGTTCAGACCTCCCCAATGCCATTCTTCTTCACTAATTTTCTTTTAACCAGGTGGTGACACGTGGAGGGAAAAATATATTAAATAAAATAAATTAAATTTCAAGTAAATTAATCTAATTGGGTGATGACACGGTTATCGTCCGATTGATTGATTAATTTTATTTAATTAAAATAAAATTAGGATCAAATTGATTTAATAAGTAAATAACAGGAATTAAATGTGTAATTTTACAAATTTTTCTTAACTGCCACGTCACCCCTCTGTTAGTTTTTTAACGGCGATGGTCAAAACATGTCAATTTAATAAGTTTGGTGGTCTTATTGACAAATTCGGTGGTCAAAATAGGTACGCCCAAATAGTTCGGTGACTTGTGTAGTTTACCCTAAATATATAGAGAGAGAAGCAAGGGTCATGGGAGGGCAATTACAGTCGGCCCCAACTACTTTCGTGTACTCCACCTCATAATTCCCCCCCCCCCCCCTCTCTAAATCTAATTCATCAAGATTTCCTTTAAAAGCATACTTTAGCCTTCTCTCACTCACTCCACTCTACTTTCTTGTTTATTTCCTTGTGTCCCTCTTGTCCTCCTTTGCCATGGAGTTAGGAAGTGTTGTTCGGTTTCTTGATAACAAATCTATTTTAGTCATCGGTGGAACTGGGTTTTTAGCAAAGAGTAAGTTAGATTCCGTCTTTATTATTTCATTAATGCATACTGATCTTATGTCACACGATCATGCTGTGTTTTTTTTGCGGCTGTAATTTTCGTGGAGAAAATACTGAGGGTCCAACCTAATGTCAAGAAACTATATCTTCTTGTAAGAGCAGCCGACCATAAATCCGCCATCCATCGCTTGCACAATGAGGTCCTTTCATTACAACATATTAACCCTTGTTTTTATTAAGAATGTGGTAGTAAGTAATTGGTTTTGTTTTTACAGATCATAGGGAAGGATCTGTTCAGAAACCTGAAAGAAAAGCACGGGAAAAGCTTCACTTCATTCATATCGGAGAAAATCAGTGTGATCCCTGGAGACATATCCAAACAGGATTTGGGAGTTGAAGATTCTGGTTTGATTCAACAGGTTTTTAAGGATGTGGAAGTTGCCCTTAACCTTGCTGCCACCACCAACTTCGATGAAAGGTGTGCTGTTCCGAAACTGCTATTGCAGAAAATAACAGTCCGCAATACTATAATACATCCGTTATTATCCGCAACTTTGATAAAACATCGCGACCGGAAACGCGGGTGTTGTGTATATTCATTAATCAATTCTTATTAACCATGCTAATAATGAAACGAATGTTTGTTGGGTGTAGATATGATGTGGCACTTGGCCTCAACACAATGGGGGTTAAATATGTTGTGGACTTTGTCAAGCAATGTGTCAAGCTACGAGTGTTGGTTCATGTATCCACAGGTTGGTTGGTACTGCTAGACATATCTTTATTAGGGGAACATGAGACATGAATGTTTTGTCGAGTATAAAATAATGAACAAAATTCGTCCGTCTTTTTTTTGGACAGCATATGTGTCGGGAGAGAGGTCAGGGCTCATACTCGAGAACGGTTATGGTGTCGGAGAAACCCTGAATGGAGTGGCAGGCCTGGATGTCAACACGGAGAGGAAGGTGGTGGAGGACAAGCTTAATGATCTCAGATTGCAAGGCGCTTCCGATAAGGATATCACCATTGCCATCAAGGATTTGGGCATCCACAGGTTCCCCCTTTTTCTATTTCCTAAACTCTGGAAAATATTATCCCATATTAATAATTTAAATAATTTTTTAAAAAATATATTAATTTTTTATAATACATTGTCCAATATGAATTTGTCCGTCAATTTTTAAGTCTCATATTAACAACTAATGCAGTATACAAATTTGTATCAAATATATATAATTAGATCATAGTTTTTTATAATAAAATTAAATGGACTCAAGTTGAAGCAAAAGTAAATTTGTCACACTTTCCTACACCGTATATGTTGAAGTGGATGGGGGCATTGCAATAAAATGGTGTGCCATTGAATAAATAGGATAAGATAAGACTCACATGCATAAGCCTGGCATGATAGATCCACCTTTAAACCTACTGTATTAATTCAGGAAAGCTTATAAAAATAATAACTAAGTTCAAATACTTTTCAAGGACCTCCAATAATTATGGAGCAATGTTTCAAAAACCATATACATTTAGATTTGATAATTGCTTATATTATTTTTTTAATAGTTTTAAAGGTGATTACAAAGTACTATCCGTTTATAAATATTTTTAACCCTTTAACTATACAAATATACTTTACAGACAAAATAATTTGAATTCGTATCTCTTATGATGAGTATCATTTTTTTTGTTGGATCAGTTCAAAATCTTAAATATACTTTATTAAACAACGTAGTATTAACTGTATTAAATATTCATAAATACATTGTATTTAGCTATATAAAATGGTACTTAATTTTTATAAAAAGAGTAACGCATTGATAATGTATAAATGAATAAAAATAGAGATATTATTTAAAGTTGGTTACATAAATTCAGATGTCATAAATGGATGAGTAGACATTAATAAGTTGGTCAATTGTACACCAAACACAGACAACCCTGGCCGCCCGAAATTGATGAAATTAAAAGCGAAAACCAAAAACAGTGGTCACCTGCTTCATCATGCCCACCCAACATTAATCGTTGAGTAGGTCTCAACTTTGATTTTGATTTATGATTCATCCCATTCCTCAATAAAATAAATTTCCCTCTTTTTGTGTATTTATATTATATATTTATATAAACTTTAAGATATCTATAGTTAGATAATTATTCAATATACAGATAGTGAAAACAAAAAAAATCGCAAGTATCTTAGTTTTGGGAGTTAGGGTTAGTTTTTAGGATTTAAAGGTTTAGGGTTTAGGTTTAGTAGTTTAGAACTGATGGGTTGTGGTTAGAATTTCGGGATTGAGATTATAATTTAAGTTTATAGGTTAAAACATAAATCTTAACCATATTAGCCTAACCTCTAAATCCTAAATTCCAACCCTAAACATTAAATTTTAACCACAAACATTAAATTATAACCCGCTAATCTCTAAACCCTAAAATCTAATCATATACCTTAAAATCAAGATGCTTGTGAAAGCTTTTTGTTTTTGCTATTTGCGTATTGTATATAAATCATGTATGGTAAACTTTAAGATATTTTAGTAGTTTTTTTTTTCATAGTTTAAATTAGTATTTATGTCTTTTTTTCATATAGGTACCATAATTTGGTTTTTATCACATAATTTAATATCAACTTGATATCAAAATATGTGACAGAAAGGAAATTTAGGTATGAATTTAAAAATATATAAAATATCAATCTAAACACAAATGTAAATAGTAATTTAAACTGCTAAATAAATACCGAATAATATAATAACCCTTGCAATTTATATCATATGTATTATACAGATTTGTTAATATATCTAAAATTATTGAGGTAAAAAGTTAAGAATATTAAGACAATTTTTCTCTCTATCTGAGAGAGATGTCCTAGTGATGTTTTCGTTAATTCTTAACTTTATACGAGTAAATATATGTTTTGATATCTAAATTTAATTTATTGGTTTAATTTAATATTTATAAGTTTTTTTAATTCATTATACAAGTTATATCACTGTGCAAAAGAATTAAGTTAAGATAATTACGATATCCCCTCTTTCTTAGTGAGATGCCAGTGAAATATTTCTAGTGATGTTCTTTCTTGATTTTAATTTTATTTGGGTAAATAGCCAAGAACATTTGGTCGGTTGGTTAAGCTGTTCATTTTTGTTCCCTCGTATTTATCAAAAAAATTATTTGGGTAAATATATATTTTAGTATTTAAACTTGGTTTGTTAATACAATTTAGTATTATATTTTTTTGTCAAATTATGTATAATGAACTTAGAATATGTTATATAAGTTATTCTAAAGGTATGACTTCATTAAAATATTAAGGGTAAGTATATATTTTGAAACATGACTTTGACTTTTTGGTTCAAACTATTGAATAATAATTGAGTCGGGTGGACTTAAGCATAATAAATACTTTTGAGATTTTATAAGTTATAAATATTTTTTATTTCGAATGTAATAATCAATTAGACAAAAAAAAATACATAAACATTTATTTGAACTTAAAAGTTAAATTCAGGTATCACTTGAACAATTAAACCAAACTTATGTACCAAAATGTATAGGATTATAATAAAGCAATCACTTTGGGGTAACTTATGTAATGAAATTCGAGTTCATGTACCTAATTTGACTATAAATAATAAATTGAACTAACAAGCCAAAATTAGATAAACAAACCGGATATTTATCGTTTTTATATTTATGAACGTTTTAAAAATTTTATCTTTGAAGGTAATTTTCTTCCAAATTTATTTTTTTCTTTTATTTTCTTAAAAAAATTAGCTTGAAAAAACTAACAAAAGAGTAATTTTTTAGACACGTACTGTGTAAAAATATTATACAATATATATTTACTCTTAAAAATTAAAGTCTAAATTTATAATATTAACATTCTAACACCTTAACATAAACTATAAATTATAACCACAAACTCTAAATTTTAAATTGTACTAACTAAACTTTAAATTAAATCACTAGCCCTAAAATAAAAAAAAATTGTGTATCGAATAGTTTTCCCTAAATTAACTATAAAGGTTAAGAAAAAAATATATCTAAAACAAGTTCTCAGAAAAAGTAAAAAAGAGTTGAGTATTAATTTAATTGGGAAAAAGAGGTTATAGGAGGATTATATATATATATATAGCTCGGGTTCGAATTTTGAAAATGACATTATTAGAAGGGAGAGCCACGAATCCCGAACATAAACCATAAAATGGGCATATAATTTACCAAATATATATATATATTGAAAATAGCAATAATAATGTAGATTTTGGGTTTGAGGTTAAAAATTTTTAATAACCTGGTGTGATTATATAGTAGTGTATTATTTTATTTTTTTCATAATATGCATATTTATCTTACGATTTATGTTCGGATGTGCGAGGTTGTTTACCTTTTCTTTTAAAAGGCATATATACCGCGTAGCTTACTCTACTTAAATCTAAATTATTTAAGAGGAACAATGTTGTCATTTATTGTTGGGTCCACTCATATTATTTTAAAAATATTTTAAATTAAAAGTGATAAAATTAGATTATTGATATTTTGAAGAGCCCAAAGTACAGTCTTTTTCATCCTGAAAAGTCCAAAAAATCATTAATTTTGGAAATGGACAAACAGTGGGATTGTTCCGTTGAAGCAGGCGGCATGGACCGCCTACTCGTGATAGTGCATTTATATTCTTCATAAGCTTGCATCCAATAAATTGGCAATTCGATTATTAATAAAAGTTTAATTATTTTAACGGTAAAAATAAAAGGTTTTTATAAATATTTTAGTTTCAGGTTTTAAAGTTAGATTTTAAAGTTTAAAGTTAAGGGTTTATGTTTAGAGGTTTAAAACTGATGAGTTGCATTTAAAATTTATGGTTTATGGTTTAGGTTTAGGGTTTGTACATTAAAACATAAATCTCTAACCATATTGTCCTAAACTCTAAATCTTAACCTATAAACCTTAAATTCTAACACTAAACTCTAAATTATAACCGCAACTCCTAAATTCTAAATCGCTAAACTCCTAACATTTACACTATAAATTCTAACCATAAACCCTAAAATTAAGATGCTTGTGATAACTTTTTATTTTCACCGCTTGTATATTAAATACAAATCCTTGATAGAAATATAGTAAAACCTCTATAAATTAATAACCTCTCTAAAATAATAATTTTTTTCGGTCCTGATTTGGGCCCAAGGTCTAAATTAATAATTTTGATAGTTAATAAGATAATAATTTTCTAGTATAAATTTATGGTGTTTCAATATTATAAATTAATAATTCTATAAAATTACAGATATAACTAGGATAATTTAGTAAAATATGATTCTATTGTTGTTTGTTTCTTCTTAAAATTTAAATCTAATTGTATTTCATCTCTAACTTTCCTTACTGCATCCAAAAATTCCGGTGTTGCATTAAGTTGACTTCCTTACCATACATGAACTTGCATTGAGTTTTAACTAGTACTATGTACAACAAACTTTATTTTTTTAAGGGTATGTATTATATTTAATTAGTCACATTATACAAGAACATCAGTCAATTAGTCAATGCAATATGTATGTTTTATTCATAAAGAATAATATAAATTCGTTGAATAAAAAAATCTCTTTTATTTACCTAATTTGTAGAGGTTTTACTGTATATCTCTTTTATGCCTTGACTTGTTTATTTATGTCTCTGATTAAAGATGAGTAGAATAAGTATGAGAATGGTAAAACAGGGCAAGGGTTTATGGCTGGCCAAACACGTACGTCTTTACAAAGGCAATGGGAGAAATGATGTTGTCTGAATTGAAAGGCGTTATACCCACTGTCATCCTTCGCCCCACCATCATCACCAGCACTTACAAAGAGCCCTTCCCTGGCTGGGTCGAAGGAACCAGGTTGGTCTATTCACTTCATTTACATTGCTCCATCATTTTAGTACTCATTATTCTACTTGTTCCTGTTTACAATAGGACCATTGATAGCCTAGCTGTTGGTTATGCTAAGGGGATTTTGACATTCTTCCTCGGCAATCTGGACCCCATAGTAGATGTGGTGAGTTCACTTGGTTTTTATCCTTCAATCCATTTTAAGACCAAACCCCCTGCCTGCCTCTATTCATCAACATCTGCATATGCATATGCAGATACCAGCAGACATGGTGGTGAACGCCATGATAGCAGCGATGATGGCTCACGCATCACATCAACCACCCGAGACCATATACCATGTCCGTTCCTCCCTCCGGAACCCCATCAAATACTTCCATCTTCAAGACTACGGCTTCCGTTACTTCACCAACAAACCATGGATCAACAAAGACGGGAAGCCGGTCATTGTCGGCAAAATTCGAGTTCTTAACAGCATGGATAGCTTCCACAGATACATGGCTTTCCGTTACTTGCTTCTTTTGAAGGTCCTCCCTCAAACCCCTTCTTCTCTTTAAACTGATTCATTTTTTATCAATCCTCTTGCGTTGTTAGGGACTGGAATGGGCAAATGCAGCATTCTGTCGCTTCTTTCAAGGTGTTTACAGTAATATGAATCGGAAGATCAACTTCGTTATGCAGTTGGTCGACATTTACAGACCTTACTTGTTCTTCGATGCCGTGTAAGTCTCTATCTCGATACTTCTGTTGCAGTTTTAGTTTTCATTATCAACTCTTTTGATTTCTCTGGAATTACAGTTTCGATGATTTAAACACGGAGAAGTTGCGAATGGTAGCAAGAACAAGCCTGGTGGAGGAGGACATGCTGTATTTTGACCCCAAATGCATTGATTGGGAAGATTACTTCATGAACATTCACATCCCTGGCATCGTAAAACATGTTTTCAAATGATTTGGGAGAAACATTAACTTGGATAATAAGGGTTATATTTCCTAAATGCTTTATCAAGTTCATGGTTTTAGTCGGTGCAAGTTTCTGCAATTCATGGCATGGCAGCATCAAAATTATGTTTAGCTAAGAATATCTTATTATCAAACTATAATTGATCATACTGTTTGCCTAATATATACCTCATCTTAATGAATATATGTTTTTGAGTTTGTGGGGTTTGAGTCGTTCGATTCCCATTCTATGGTAAACCAGTTCAGTGAGTACCATTTTTTTAGGATGTGCCAAACCGATCTTAGCCGAATAAACCATGGACAGAAAACCAATGGTGTTATAAGTGATGACGTTGCTGCATACGGAAAATTTGAAGCAAAAAAATGGAAGATTATTTCGATTGGAATATTAAATAAAACAAACCAAACCACAAAACAACTCCGGGCACTTTGAAATAGGTTTCAGCTTTGCCACTTATAACAATAGTGGAATGGAATCAGGGGGATCTCTCTTTCCTTTTACCTGTCATGGATGCTGTTTTATCATCAGAATTTTCATGATTTATGTTCTCACTTGAGAGAATCTCATGATTGCCTGCTTCTGATATGGTTGACTTGCAACAGGGAACATTAACAATTTCACAGGTTTTATTTCCATCTTCACAAGCACCTGGCCGGGTAATGCAAAGCCATGTTCTTAATGCCTCCTCGTTGCTGTTACATTCAATGGGGACATGCCATGATCCTTTTCCGGATTCCTGAAACATTCCAATGGGGACATGACGATCTTTTATATTCCAATGGAAAATACAAGAGCTAATACACAAGCTGTTCGACAATGGCCAAAAATCATAACGTTCCACCAATATGAAAATACAACAGAAAATAGCCAATGTATACCTGAATGACAATAGAGTATTTGGGTGGCATCAGAAGTTTCAGGGCTCCTTTCAGAAATGTATATCTAACCTGCAAATGAAACGCAAGTCAAGAGCGGGATTGATTCCATTAACACTTATCACGAATAAATTTGAGCCTTTCCTTAAGAATAAAGCGGCATTTTCTGGTGCAAAAACTTGATGCAGAAAAATAAAACAATAATGTAAACTGTAAATTGTAAAAATAAGAAAGTACGACAAAACATACGAACAACATTGTCATGTGTCAATTAGGTTTTCAAACAGCACGAACCTGGTGCCTTTCTTTCCATTTGAGAAAGAAGCTGCTTCCTAGGAGTTCAAAAATGTGATCTCGCATTTCATCATTTGTAACAAGTAGACATCTAAGTTTTACAGCAGCATAAAGCCAATACCTGTAGATCGAAGAACCATTTTTATCGTGCTCAAATTAACATCAATTAGCCATTTTAAAGCAGAGTAATCCTTGATGAATCATGTGACACCAATGTTAAACACCAACTCCTGATGACACTACTAGATATCTTTCAGTATTAAATTTTCTAGTGCAAGCATATGGAAACTCGTCAAGTTAAAAGAAAAAGATGCTGATTGAAGCAAAACTATGATATCAAATCAGATTTAACCTACGGAACAAATGAACTCCAAGTAATAGATGAGCCAAAGTTAGTTTCTTTCAACGCCCATACCAGTCATCATTGGAACCATGAGGTGTTGTATAAAGAACACCATTAACCATCCACTCTTCAACCAGCTTTCTAGAGGAAGGATTTTCCAAAAGGGCTCGAACACGCTTATTATGCAGGATGACAAGTGGCCATTTATTCCCACTTCTAGTATACATTTCTTTTATGACAGCATCAAGCTGTTCTATTGCAACGTTTACAAAAATGAACAACAATTAGTAACACAAATCGAGAGACAGAAGATACAGAACAATATAAATGCAAAGTAGACAAGCCAACTGCTAGATGTACAACCTGAAGAAGACTGAAACCACCCTCTGCAAAATTTTGTTGGTAGAGCCCAATATTTGCCCCATCCACTATGGCTTTATAATTGGCATTTTTTTCCAACCAATCCTTTATTAATCATACATAGATGAATAAGAAAAGAGAAAAAAAATAGTAAGAATTAAGCAAAATGGAATCCTGTGATATCATGACTGTCAAAATTATGCCTCATATTAATAAGCAAGGGAAGAAATCTATCACAATGATGGAAGGGCAATACTCAGAAGCTATGGAAATTGAAAAAAAAAATGATAAACCTCATTGAATTAGGAATAAAGAAAAGGGTTATGGGATTTTCCAGCAACCAATTCTATTAGAATATCTAATTCGTAATAATAAATAACAACTTCCCTAATAACCTCTAGCATAGTATTTATAACAGAGTTTTCACTTATAGTCCAATTTAATTAAAACTCTTGATAAGAGTCCTGTGCTAATCACATAACTATATAAAAGAACACAAAAGATAAACTTGAACAAATAAACATAAAATCAGATAACCAAAATCTGATCAATTAATTTAAACTTGGATTGCTCCTGCATCACACAACATCTTAGTTTTAAAAGGCGCGAGGCGCTCCGAGGCTCAAAAGGTCCCTGGAGCCGAGGCGCGAGGCGAAGGCGCTCGCCTTTTGTAGGCGAGGCGCCCTTTTATTCTAAAATTTATAAATTAACTATATAGCATATTTTGTACTTAAAAACATTATAATTATATTATAGATGCTAAAAGATAAAAATATTTTTTACTTAAATTTGTACTTAAGTCTCAAATTAAACAAATTGATATAAGAAAGCAACCAAGCATAGTTCAAATAACAGTATGATTAAATTGAGCAACAATAATATATGATGGAATACTTCTCAAAATTGAAACAAAATAGCATGAATTAAATTTCCAAGCCTCTTACAGTGATTAAATTTCCAATCCTCTAACATGAATTGAATTAAAGTGTTTAACATAATTTTCAGTAAAGTTGATTAAATTTCCTCACCACAAATTCACAATTTGGGGAATTGAAAAGAAGAGAAAAGAAAAGAGTGAACCGGAAATTGAAAAGCATAATAGATAAAGAAGAGAGTGTGAAAGTTCTAAAAAAGGAGATTCCCAATTTTCCCCCAACAATCTCGGAGGAAACAATCTAAGGAGAGGTCAAATGGATCAAAAGAAAAGGAGATTCCCAATTTTCCCCCAACAATTCTTCTTTGGTTGTTTATCGTGAATTTAGGGGGAGGCTGGCTAGGGTTGAGGCTTAGTTTTAAAAGGATAAAGCACCTGTTTTTTTTAAACACCTCAGGGGTAAGAGGTGTCGCCTCGCGCACCTCGCGCCTTAGGCGAAAGCACTCGGAGGCACGCGCCTCTTGTACATTGCCTCGCCTCAGCCTTCAGATGCGTTTTTTCCAACGCCTCGCGCCTCAGGCGCGCCTAAGGCGTGCCTTTTAAAACTAAGCACAACATGCATAAAGGTCTACTAGAAAGAGACTTTTCTAACAAGTTATAGGAAAGTTCAGAAATGATTTAGTTTCAGCAAGTATTTCCTACAGTTAATGATCAAAAGCAAATTCATAAGAATGCTCTAAAAAATCAAAAGTCAGTGGAAATTTGCATAATCCAAAGAAATTTTAGTCAACTCCGAACTTAGCAACAAGCGTAAAACATTAAACCTTTATAACGGGATGCATACTTAGTTTTCTACCTTTGTATTCCAGCAGCCTGTGAATATAGAGTCAGTACGGATTGATTATCTATGGAAGATCAAGCAAGAATGCTGTGGACATTCTTAAATCCAAAATCCATGTATACAAATACAAAAGCAAAAGAAGAATTTAAGTAAACCTAAAAATTATAATTACCACAAACACCCAGCCTTCCCAAATTATACAACCAGGTCATGTAATGAAATTATAACTGGAAAATTAATCAAAATAAATCCCAAGAGTTTCAACTTACACTAAATGTCCACACATAGTAACCTACAAACCTGTTTTTGAGGCTTCTTTCATTCAATGTTCAATCAATCATACCAAAGACAATAAAAACACAAAAACTAAAAAGCAAAAGAACATTGCATAATCTAACTTAAACTCTACTGTGGCTATTCAAGGAAGAAAAGGCAAATTGAAAATGTGTTCCTCACCTGAAACTCCCTAAAGTTAGCCTTAACCTCCCTCTCCATAGCCAAGCCTGCAACTGAAAGAGCAAACTTTTCAGTCTCCTCATCATCAATATCAACACAATCCATCTGCTCTCCACAGCAACAACATCGACCATTCGGTTCGACATTCCCTTTCCTCACCACCCACTTCCCTTCCCCAATCCACCCCAACCCATGCCACCCACCACCATTCCTCGAAATCGCTTCTTTCACTAAACCCACATCATATTTGGCTCCCTCAGAACCAAGCTCGCTTGCTTTACAGCAAAACCAATCCTCCAAAATCTTCCCCGTTTCCTCACTGACCCACTTCACGCTCCTCCTCAACTTATGCAAATAATTGTAAACTCTGTCCCGTCTCCCCGTATCCGCACTTAGTTTCAATAAAGCAGCGATTTGAGGTTCCTCCAAGATCAATCCCATCTTATTTATATCCTCCTCAACTTCATAAGCCTTCTCAGCTTCCAACTTCTGGCAAAAACAAAACAATGCAGGCTCATAAGTACGAAGCCGTGGCGTAACCTGGTAATCACCCAACTTTTTGACCATTTCAAAAGCGTAATCCCCATCACCTTTCGCCACGGATAAACGGGCAATGGCAGTAACAGAAGCTTCATTGGGTTGGATATTTAAGGCCACCATATGGTCAAAAACTCGAAACCCATATTGTAAAGCAAGGTCTCCGGAGTCGGGGTCGGTGGAAAAAGTGGAGCAAAGGTAAAGCAGTGTGTTGAAATGGTGCTGGTTGAGGCGAGTTTCGCTGGAAATAGCAGACTCGTAAAGGGAAATTGCTGCTTTGAGGTCTTTGGATTTGGAGCAAGAATTGAGTTCGAATAGAAAATTGGCTTCTGGGTTTTTCAGGGTTTTCTTTTTTTTGGTTAGATTGGTCGAATTTTGGTGATGGGTTGGAGTAGCCATGGATACTGTGCTTTCCCTGATATAAAACCCTAATAAATTCCGAATTCAGAAATGGAAAAACCCTGCCGTCTACTTTGATTGCTGGGGGTGTTCTGAGGTTGCCATTTACTTGTTAAGTATTTATAGGTTAGAGCAGATGGGCTTTCAGGTAATTTTACATTGGGCTTTTATGTTCCTAATTATTGTGGGATTTAATTGTACACCATGTTTTAAACTATAATTCAATTTTTAAACTTTTAAATATTTTAATTTTATTTTTAAATTATTATTTTTATTTTAAATTAATTTTTAATATTTTTAAAGTTTTAATTGCAGCCTTAAATTATTAATATATATTAATCATATTTAATGTTAATAAAATCTTTATAAAAAATTATTAATTGTCATACAAACATGAATGTGTTTTGCAATAATATGATATGGCATAAATGATAATTAATTTTGAGTTTAAATAAAATAATGATTAACTTTAAAAAATAGAAAGAATTATAAACAAATTGTGAAAACAAAAGAACCTTTTATATTCATTCTAAATAATGAATTTGGTGGACATGATAGAATATTAATTATCATTTATGCTACATCATATTATTACACAATAAACATCGGTGTTTACATGAAAGTTAACATTTTATTAACAATAGACGTGATTAGCATATATTGATAGTTTGAGAATGAAATTGAAATGTTCAAAAGCTTGAGGACCAATTTAAAATGAGTGCATAGTTTAAGAATGAAATTGAAATGTTCAAAAGTTTAGAGACCGATTTAGAAGGAAAGACATAATTTGAGGATGAAATTTATACATTTAAAAGTTTAAAGGCTAACTTAGAATGAAGGTAATAGTTTAAGGATGTGTAGTTCAATTAACTTTGATTATGCTTTCAATGATGTAGTTTCGGTGGTCATAGATGTAATTTACCTTTAATTTAAGGATTATTATCTCATACACAGGCGGTGGAAGTTTTTTTTGTTTCACAAGCGCCTAATTTTAGGGTTTAGGGCTTTAGTTTAGGGTTTAGAGTTTATGGGGTTTTAGTGTATGGGTTTTAGGGTTAATGTTTAAGTTTTAGGGTAATATTGTTACGATTTAGGTTTTAACCTACAAATTCTAAATTTTAACCTCCTAAATTCAAAACTACTACATTTAAACCTCCTAAACCTAAATCCAAAACGGACTCCCTAAACCCTATCAACATCCCCTAAATTCAAAACTGCTACATTTAAACCTCCTAAACCTAAATCCAAAACGGACTCCCTAAACCCTAAAATTAAGGTATTTGTGAAAACTTTTGATTGTGCAAATTTATTCAACCCTTTTAAAATATAAAATATAAATTCTTGTACATTATAATATTGTGGTTTCGAGTTTTAAAGGTAATTCCCTTCCATTTTGATTTAGGTATTTGGAGAGGAGTTATTTTACTTTACATATTTGGGTGTGTCTTCTGATATATATTTGAAAAGGAGAACAAACCAAATAACCAAGCACAACATTCGGATCATCTCGGGAAACTCGTTTCACGATTCCCATCAGAACAGAGGAATCCAACACCTCTAGGTTGGTTGATAAGGTAATTCGTGGAAGGCATAATCTGTCAAGTGTTTGTAGCTATTTTCTTGTGCCTGCATATTCATAAGGAGAGAGTAATGGTCTTGTAATAAATGGTATCAGAATTAACCTTTGACTGTTTAAAAACATGTAGGTGGGATAGGCATGGCCGAATATTGCAGATGCACATCTCACCTCACCAGGCACGTTGACATGAAATGATTAAGCCCTCCTCTAAATCTCAAATCGGATGCGTTCATTGCTTCGAGATGAGGAATTAGTTTAGGTTTTATAAAATGAAAAGATACATTATTATATACAAGGATATATACATATAGACTATAGTTACATATTTCATTAACAGCTGCTACCATGAATCTTGACAACTACATCTACCGTCTCTGAAATGGTGAAAGGTGCAATTGTCCTTGACAACCAATTCTCGATCCACAAAAGTTGACATGAACTTGCTCGAAGAATGACAACTACCACACATCCTGATGCTCTTAGTCACTCACCGGCATTCGGCGGGGTAATGATAAGAGCCCGAATGCGATGGCCTTCATCTCAGTATGACCAAGACCTGCACCATCATATTCTTCCTCTTCTGCATCATGCAGTAAATGGTTTCTATCTAGTACGTATCCCAACTCCTCCATCTCTCTTTCTAACTCACCCAATTTATCAGAAACTTCTTCAGTCGGATTTTGGTTGGACACAAATTCGTATATTTTGCTTTTCACTTCTATGCAACTAGAATTCAGCCCTATTGTTTTACTCCTACCTGCATTCCTCGATGCATCTTTCCACTTACCGAACATCACCAGGACCTTGTCTAGCAGTAGATTCGCAAAGCAGTCATTTGGATCTAGTTCTAATAGCTTCTCCAAAGCAAATCTTGCCATGTCCATATTACCCATAACACAAGCGCAGATGAAAGAAGCGTGTTCCAAATCTGAGAGCCCTTTTTACCTGGAACAACCTCATCAATGAAGTTCTCAACTTCTTCCAGCATTCCAGCTCGCATAAAAGCTTCGACAATGCAAGAATAATGCTCTTCTGATGGCTCAACTCCATAAACCACTTCCATGGACATTAATAGGCTATGCACCTCATCTACTCGACCCATTCGGCCACATGCCTTCAAAATCGATTTTAACGTGCTTGAGTCCACTAATTTATTCCTCATCCTCATATCATTAAATAAAGCCAGAGCTTCAGATGGATGCCCATGCTCCACTTTTGCAGAGATGATAGACGTCCAAGACGGAGAAGTCTTCTCAGGCATCAACTCAAACACCAAATTAGCATCTGCAATTAGTCCACATTCGGAATACATCTGAATGAAACCATTTCCACTCATAGGATGCGAGAGAAGACCTCTTTTGGTCATGTAAGCCTGAGCTTGCATCCCCAAACGTAAATGCATTGGGCTGTTACACGATCTGAAAATATCACAAACAGAGATAGGTTCAATATAACCAGAGCATGATTGAATCCTCCTGAGAAGTTTGTGAATCGTTTCATAGTCGTTTGCCTTGAGGCAGGTCTGTATCAATAAATTCCATGAGATCTCAGCATCTGAAATCAAAGAACATAGCTTGAGTGCTTGACGGTGATCTGATAATTCCGAGTAAAGATTAATGAGCATGTTAACTACAGAAAGATTTGATTCATAACAAGCTTTGAGTATCTTGCAATGTAATTCTCTTCCCTTTCTAAGATCATCTAAAGCCACACTAGCTAGAATAACAGATGTTAAGGTGAACTCATTTGCTTCAATACCATTAAGCTGCATTTTCTGGAAACATGTTAATGCTTCCACAAACCACCCATTCCAGGAAAGTCCAGAGATCAGAGCTGACCATGTTACGGTGCCTGGGTCTTCTACTCTTTCGAAAACCCTTAAAGCGGCCTCTGGCATCCCACACTTGGAATACATATCAATCAAAGCGCTTGTAACATATTGATCGGAATGTACATCAAGTTTCTTGGCCAAGGAGTGGAATACTTTCCCTGCGTCAAGATTCGATACCAGAGAGCACCATTTTAGCATGCTTGCTATAATAATATTCTCATTGGATTTACCTCTTTCTAAGCCAACATACACCTTCACAGGAACTTTTTCCCACTGTTCTGAGCTCTCGTGCTCAATGCACTCGATATACATATCCAAAAGAGAGCACATTACATAGTTATTTGACACTAAGCCTGTCCTAATTATATATCCATGAACCTGCCTGCCGTAGTCCATGTCGTGTAAACTAGAAATTGCCTTGAAAATTCTTGTAATTGTGAAATCATCACAATAACTCGGTGCATTAAAACTCTGAAATTCCTAAGAGCTTCAAAGTAATGAAAATTATGTACATAACCCATGATTAATGTGTTCCATGAAACTAAATCTTTCTCCGACAGCTGATCAAAAACTCTTCTTAATCCTTTCAAATCCCTACATTTTGCATAAAAATCCATTAAACTATTGTCCAGAAACAAACAACACCCATTTCCAAATCCTTTCTTAACCATTAAACCATGTAGTTGAATTCCCAAGTTCAACTCCTCCAAATTGGAACATGCCTTGATAACCATTGAAAACACAAAAGCATCGAACTCAGTTCCCTTAAAAAACATGTCGAGGAAAAGATTCAAACCCTCTTTTTCGAACCCATTCTTCACATAAGCACTTAACATTGAACTCCAAGCAACCAAACCAGGCTTCTCAATCCCATCAAAAACTGAAACAGAATTCTCCAAAAGGCCACAACTTGAATACATATTTACCAAAGAATTCTCCAAAAACCCATCAAGAAAAGCCTCTCCTTTTTTCAAAACTTGGCCGTGAAGCCCTTTGCCAAACCCCAATTCCCTCATCTCTCCACAACTTCTCAACACAACCGCGTACACATACGAGTCAGGGCGCACAGTTTTACCAGCAGACAGCATGTCTTTAAACAATGCCAAGGCTTCCTTACCAAGACCATGTTTGGCATAACCTGACATGAGTATAGTCCAAGATATCAGAGTTCTCTCAGGCATTGACTCAAACGGATGACGCGCTTCTAGCATGAAACCGGCATTTGTACAGAGCTGAAGGTACAAATTGAAGAAAAAAAGGGCTGGTTTTGGATTAGCACGGGGTTTAAGTAAATGGGTTGGTTTGAGTTGTTTTAAACTGTGGCTGGTAAAGTGATGGAGTTGAGGAAAAAAGGTTGCTTGGGGAGTTTGGTTTTGAAGAGGAAAAAGGAGGGAAAGAGGGGGTAATGGAAGAGCATGTTGTAGCGATGTCTTTTTCTCGCTAAAAAAATATGGTGTTTTGTTTTTGTTTGAAAATATTTTTTTTCGTATAAGATTTTATAAAACCCGTATTTTATTTAAAATGGAGTCGCCACTGACCAATTAGGTAGGTCGGACACCGTAAAAATTAGAGATTTAAAATTTATGGGTTCGGGAGTCGGTTTACGGATGGAGAATGATTAGCACCCCACACCGCCCAAAATTGGTACTTTAATAATTACCGCTTTATTAATATTAAACTTTCCGGATTAAAGTGACGATTAGATTAAAATTCGGTTATAAATGCGAGTAGATTTTAAAGGCCCCGTTATTCGAGAGTAAACGTCCAACCACTATCACTACGTCTGATACTAGCTCCGTTTACGCTCGAATAAAAGGGCACCACATTGAAAAATATATGTCTGTTATGCAAACTTAAAAAACATGACAAATATAAATAAATACATTGCGATAAAAAATATAAATAAATACTAACATAATAAAATACTAATATAACATAAATAAAAATACTAATCTAAAACATACATACATAACTATTAATTTAACACATAAATAAAAACAAATCTAACATAAATAAAATACTAATCTAAAACATACATGCATAAATATTAATTTAACTCATAAATAAAAATAAATCTAATATAAATAAAATATTAATATAAAACATAAATTTAAAACATACTAATCTAAAACATAGATAAACATACAAATTAAAAACAGAATTTTAAATTAACTACTAATTCATTAAATCATAAAAATTACAACATAAATAAAAAGGAAAGAAAATATACCTAACTATAAGTTCAAATGACGAACCCCACCGAGATCTACCACGACCTCTCCAAAAAATTAACTAGACCGGACCCAAAATAAGATTCCGATCGAACAGGTTGGGGACCGGGGATCGCCCTTGGCCTGGGTAGCCGAGAAACCTTTGCTCTCTTATTTAGCCACCCCAGCCGATCCATTCTTCTTCAATTTCCAATCCAATTGAATGCCTATTTATAGGCAATGTAAAGGGGGTGAGGTGGGTGACGTGGAGCCTTGTGCTCCACTCCCATCCCCTTTTTTATTATTAATTTTTTTTACTTTTTTTATTATTTTTTTACTTTTTTTAAGATTAATAATATTATTACAATAATACTAAAAACCCGGACAAAAATGAGTGATTACAGTTGCCCCTCTTTGCTTGTTCTTGTGGAACGAGAACAAAGCAAAGATCAAAAGCACTCATTTTTGTCTTATCTGGCTGAACTTCTCTCCTTTTGACGTGTGTCTTCCTTCTTTGGTAGATCTTCTTTCTCTTCGGCGTAGGTCTTCTTTCTTGTCTTGATTGATCTACCCTGTCACTTTAGGGAAGCAAAGCCTTCAAAATGGGGGGTTGTTTGTTGGGGAAGCCAAACCGAGTTCCACTTGCTACATTATTGATAATAAGCTAATACCTAATGAGAGTTCGACCCACCGCAACACCGACGAAGAGAGACCGGGTCTACAAAATTCGATCCAAATGTAACACCGACGAGGAGGCAAGACCGATAGGTGAAAGTTACGATGTCCGATCCAAATACAACTCGACGAAGAGGCAATATCGAAAACCGACAATTTTTCTCTTTTTTTCTCTCTTTTTTTGTTTCTTTTTTCTCTGCTTTTGTTTCTTTTTTCATATTTTTTCTTTTTTCTCTTTTTTCTTTTTTTTCTTTTTCTCTTTTTCTTACAACATTGATAAAACTTGAAAGTTGGTGAATTTTGACCAAGCTACAACACCGACGAAGAGGCATGGTCTAAAGTTAGTAATGTTGATCCAGCTACAACACCGACAAAGAGGCAGGATCAAGAGTTAATGAATTTGGTCTAGCTACAACACCGACGAAGAGGCAAGACCGGAAGTTAGTGAATTAGGTTCAGCTACAACACCGACGAAGAGGCAGAACCGAAAGTTAGATTTGACCAAGTTACAACACCGACGAAGAGGCAAGGTTCAAGATTTGATCCAAATCGACACCGACGAAGAGGCAGGATCGGATAGTTGTTCTTTTTTTGTGATCAAGCTACGACTCTGACGAAGAGGCATGATCAGAATTTGGTTGAAAGCTCATTTTTTCATTTTTCATTTTTTTTCTTTTTCATTTTTCTTTTTCTTTTTTTTTTCATTTTCTTTGATTTTTTCTTCTTTCTTCTTTTTTTGATTTGTTTTCTAGCTACAACATTAATAAAGAAAACTTGAAAATCAGTAAAGTTGGATCTATTAACGGAGAAAACGAAAACATTAATCGAACCCTACTACACCATCGGCGGATAAGTAGGACAACAAAGAATCGGGACCTAGCCACTCCATCAGCGGAGGACTGGATCAGATAATGACGACCTGGAACCGGCTACACCATCAGCGGAGAGCAGGATCTGAGGGCGACAGGAGCTTGGACCCGGCCACTCCATCAACGGAGGACTGGATTAGACAATGTTGACCTGAAACCGGCTGCACCATCAGCGGAGAGCAGGATCTGAGGGCGACGGGAGCTTGGACCCGGCCACTCCATCAGCAGAGAGCAAGATCTAACAATGACGACCTGAAACCGGCTACACCATCAGCAGAGAGCAGGATCTGAGGGCGACGGAAGTTTGGACCCGGTCACTCCATCAGCGGAGGACCGGATTGGACAATGACGACCTAAAACCGGCTACACCATCAGCGGAGAGCAGGATCTGAGGGCGACAGGAGCTTGGACCCGGCCACTCCATCAGCGGAGAGCAAGATCTAACAATGATGACCTGAAACCGGCTACACCATCAGCGGAGAGCAGGATCTGAGAACGACGGAAGCTTGGACCCGACCACTCCATCAGCGGAGAACCGGATTGGACAATGACGACCTAGAACCGGCTACACCATCAGCGGAGAGCAGGATCTGAGGACGAATGGAGCTTGGACCCAACCACTCCATCAGCGGAGAGACTAGATCGGGCGATGAAAGTTGATACATTTTCTTTTGATTTTTCATTCATTTTTTTCTTTTTCACTTCTTTTTTGATTTTTTTGGTGTTTTTTGTGTTTTTTTTTTACTTTTAATTTTTTTCGATTTTTGATTTTTTTTCGACTTTTGATTTTTTGATTTTTTTCTAATTTTTTTTTGATTTTTTCAACTCTATTTTTTGATAAATTTTCTTTTTTCTTGAACTATACAAAAAAGTAAGACTAGAGAAAAAAATAGGTCTGGTTGCACCGTTAGTAGAGAAACAAGACCTGAATAGAAATTTGATCTGCTTGGGGAAAGGTTCAGATCTGTTGCACCATCAACGGAGAAACAAGATCTTTAGGATGTCTATATTGTTGCACCATCAGCGGTAAAGCAGAATCTGGAAATTGTTGGCCTATCAACAATGACGAAGGCAAGATCTAGAAAAGTCTACTTCTGCTGCTCTACTGGCGGAGAGGTATGACCTAAAAGTGAAAAAAAAACATTAATCAGTAAATGTTCACAAAATTTGTCACTGTTACCTTTTATTGATGTTTTAGCATCCTCTTTGTGTTTGGCCTCCTCTAAGACTAAGGTTGGCTGTCGTGTTGTTGCCCCCACGACTGAGGATGTTCGGTCTCTTTTTGAACCTTTTTGTAAGCAAAAATGCATGAATTTTATGCCTAAATGCATGGTGACTTCGGTGTATGCACTGAACATAGATGTATGACATTTGCAAAAATGGTTTAATGCAAGATGAATGCAACTACATGCATGAATGTGACATGATTTTTTTCGATCCTCAAAGGGATGCCCCTGATTCCTCATTGGTCCCGTCAGGATCTTGGTCTTTTGCATATGACGGTGCCCTAACCTCTTCTTGGGTTTGATCATCCAACTGGGTGCATGCCCCAACATTTTGTTCGTTCTTCTTGAAGTTGACACTTTGAGTGCTGATTCTGTTGCCCCCTAAGTTGGGTTCATAAATTGTGTGTTGGTTCATGGCAGCTCGTTACTATTATTATTTTGGATTAGATGCATTTTTGCAGACTGTGGTCAAAGATGCAAGAGTTTGACTCGACCATGAAGGCTGGACCTTGGCAAATAATGCCCCCGGACTGAGGCCTTGTTATAGGCATAATGTTTGTAAAAGATGTGGGGGTGCTTTTGGACATGCCCCAAGACCAAACTTTTGTAAGAGGCTTTGTAAGGTGCTAGATCGACCATTTTTGTTGTATTTAATGGGGCAACCCGAGGATTAGTTTTATTATTCTGAAAATGAATGCATGCAAAATGTGTCCTAAATCGATGCAATGCAAAATTAAGATTGTGATGATGTTGTGCAATGATGCATGTGAAATCAATGCGATGAGAATAAAATGAAACGAGTTAGTACCAAACAAATGAAAAATAGAGTAATAATAAAAATTGTACATAAACAAGAAATAAGGCACCAGAGCCTAAATAGGGTGACAACTAATTGGGCAGAGTTTCACATGGCTCTAAAGGGTTGGCTCTTACGGCTCACTATATGCAGTTTTGGTGCTAAGAGGTACCCGAATTGTCCTTGCTGTCCTCTACTAAGAGTAGCAAGGCCCCCGGTCATCACCCATTATAGGCTCCTTTCAACCGGGTTCAATTCAGGGGGACCCATTCGCTTATACCCATACGAAGGAACGATATCCTTACGAAAGTATAAGGTACTCGAGCCCCGAAGGTACTTGCTAGGCCCATACGGGAGAACAATATCTCCACGAAAGCATTAGCATTTCCCCCCCACAAAAAAAATGGGTTTATATGTCATATTTTAAATGCGTTAAAACAAACGCGCAATTATACCCGAATGTTAGTTTAATAGTCACTTTAATCCGGAATTTCCAATATTAATAGAGCAGTAATTATTTGAAAAAGCTCGACTCTCATTTGTTTTTGAAAAAAAAATGTCCCCAGCGGAGTCGCCATCTGTAACGATGTCTTTTCTCGCTAAAAAAATATGGTGTTTTGTTTTTGTTTGAAAATGTTTTCTTCCGCGTGGGATTTTATAAAACCCGTGTTTTATTTAAAAATGGAGTCGCCACCGGCCACTTAGGTAGGTCGGACACCGTAAAAAACCAGAGATTTAAAATTTATGGGTTCGGGAGTCGGTTACGGATGGGGAAGGATTAGTACCCCCCACACCGCCCAAAATTGGTACTTTAATAATTACCGCTTTATTAATATTAAACTTTCCGGATTAAAGTGGCGATTAGATTAAAATTCGGTTATAAATGCGAGTAGATTTTAAAGGCCCCGTTATTCGAGAGTAAACGCCCAACCACTATCACTACGCCTGATACTGGCCCCGTTTACGCTCGAATAAAAGGGCACCGCATTGACAAAATATATGTCCGTTATGCAAACTTAAAAAACATGACAAATATAAATAAATACATTGCGATAAAAAATATAAATAAATACTAACATAATAAAATAGTAATATAACATAAATAAAAATACTAATCTAAAACATACATACATAACTATTAATTTAACACATAAATAAAAACAAATCTAACATAAATAAAATAATAATCTAAAACATACATGCATAAATATTAATTTAACTCATAAATAAAAATAAATCTAATATAAATAAAATATTAATATAAAACATAAATTTAAAACATACTAATCTAAAACATAGATAAACATACAAATTAAAAACATAATTTTAAATTAACTACTAATTCATTAAATCATAAAAATTACAACATAAATAAAAAGGAAAGAAAATATACCTAACTATGAGTTCAAATGACGAACCCCACCGAGATCTACCACGACCTCCAAAAAATTAACTAGACCAGACCCAAAATAGGATTCCGATCGAACTGGTTAGGACCGAGGGGACTGCCCCTTGGCCCTGGGGTAGCCGAGAGCACTGCTCTCTTATTTGGCCACCCCAGCCGATCCATTCTTCTTCAATTTCCAATCCAATTGAATGCCTATTTATAGACAATGTAAAGGGGGTCCCCTTTTTTATTATTAATTTTTTTTACTTTTTTTATTATTTTTTTAGTTTTTTTTTATGATTAATAATATTATTACGACAATACTAAAAATACTAAAAACTCGGACAAAAATAAGTGATTACACATGTCAACATGGAGATTTTCTATTATAATTCTTTCTTCTTCTTTTAAAGTTGCAATGTGCCACAAAAATGAATCTTAGGCAAAGTTTTTTTTCTTTTTCTGTGAGAAAGCGGGAAGAGTATAGACTTTCGAAGGAGAAAGTGTAGAAGCAGTGAAACAGATGGAAACTTGGGTGGATGGTAGACTTTCATTCCATGGATGGATAAGAGATTAACTGATTTTTTTTTTCTTTCATTTTATTCTGCACATGCAATCCACAGAAAGACTGAGTGTAGTATTCACTATCTAATTCATCGAATCGTATCCACATCTTAAATCTCCTTTTACGCACAATTACTCTCAAATCTCAATCATGGACTATTTCTGTTCATCACCTACTATTTTTTTATCAATTAGAAATATATTTTTATTCTCAAAATAATTATTGAAATTCAAACGTATATAAGTTAAGATTATTTAGTATTGTTATAATATTATATTCTTCTATATATATTTTCACAAATTATTTTATGTCATACTCGTATTATGACTAAATTGATTAGATAAGTACATATAAAAAATTAAATGTGTTATTATATAAATTCACATCAACGCCAGGCAACGTCTAAATGACTATTTTATTATAAAAACTAAAATTTAATAAATACTATATAATCGGTGACTATTTTATATTTTTTGAGATACTTTAGAAACCATTTATGTACTTTACCATAAATTAATGGCTTATTTACATCGGGCCATGTCATCTCGGATGTATATTTGGGCCATCAGTACACTCTTCTTGGATAACTTCCCCTGCCCAACAAAAAGAGTGAAAAATGGTACGGAAAAAATTTCAACCGGCTTTTCTCACTCTTCCTACCATTTTTGTGCGTCTCTCTCAGGCAACCCACTTTTTTTCTGGAAATTTAAGGAAACCCAATTTTCTCTGTTGCTTCATATCTTTGCATTCTTCTCTGTGTAATTTTTTTCTTCACATTTTTGTTAAAACGCCCCAATTGAAAAAGCTGTCTTTGCTTCTATCTGGCCCCGTGCTTTGTTGTTTCAAATATTTCAAAAATGATTTAGAAACTTTGTTGATTCTATTCTCCTCTCTCCTTTGTTTCACAGGTTTTAACCAATTCTGAACTATAATTGGATATCAAGTTCATCTGACTGGGTGGAAAGCTAACTAGAAAGCAGCCATGGATGGTATGTGAAGCTTTTGATATCTTTGTTTTAGATGTTATCGCACTTGTAAGTGGATAATCTGTTTGATTTTTGGTTTCTAAGGTTAAAAGGAAGTAAATTTTTCTTGTGATTTTACTTGAAGTATGTCACTTTTTCCGTTTTTATTATATGCCAAATTATGACTGAACATAGTCTATGGAATGATAATTGAATTTTTGCTATCTGTCCGTACTGTTTCAGTTGATTCACATCCAACAATGGAGGAAACGATATTAGTGGGCGATGATCTAATGACGGGTCCACCATCTCCAGTCATCCCACAAGAAATTGCATCTCATGTACTCGAAGGCGTTGAGTTATGTGTGGGATCTTACGAAATTTATTTTTGTCTAAGTCGTGTTTTTTCACTTAACAATCTTATGTAAAAGCTGAACCATGTAGTATTAACTGTTATCATATAATCTGCATTCCTTTTGGTCACATGATTGATTACTTTCTTAATTGTGCCAAATGGTAGACCAGATACTTTCTCATGCATTTCGCGCGTAGTCATACATTCGTTTTACGGTTGATGTATGCTGTAGGTCTTCAGATTAATGATATCGAGCCATTCTGTCAAGATGAGCTGGCATTATATCGACAGTGTGCGGAAAAGAGGGTAAGATTTTAATGGTTATTTTGGATCAGTATACTGAATCAGCTTTCTTGAGTTTGTTTGGAAATCTGGGTTTCAGGACAAGGAACTAAGGCAACAGCTTCAGGATAGTGAACGGAAATTGTGGTTGTCAATGCCTTTAGATCAAGCAAAGGAGAGAGTTGGTCAGCTTGAATCGAAAGTCACATCATTGGAGAGGTACTTGGTTAGGATATTATTATGTCTTTTGATAGAATCCTTGAATTGTTATCGTTCTAAAGTATTACCCTTTTTGCACTTGTTACTTGGTAGTACCGAGACAAGGTTCTTTAGTATGGCAAAGCTAATTTGCTTTCTCAATATTGATGAAACATTCATGGAAATTGCAATAATCGGCTTTTCTGATGTCTTGGTACGAACTCTATGAAATTACATATAATTTTCTTACTTTTGTAGATAAACCGTTTTGTCCTATGTTACTTGGTGTCGGGTGTAGATGTTGGATATGAATATGAATGTGAATGTGTGTCTGATTTGGGCATGTTTACTTCTTTTTCTATGGTTTTCTGCATCTTAGAGGGTTCTTGGAGGGTCACGTCCTTGTATAGATATCTGGATATGTGTACCACTCGAGTGTTGGAAACAAGCACATTAACAAAAACGGAGTGTCAGAATAAAACAAGTTCTGTCACTAGTTAATTGGCATTCTCCTATTAGCTTCCTTTACTTTTCCCCCCTTTATCAATCTTATCAGCTTGATACATAATTATTTGATCATAAATGGAACTGAATCATGTCTATAGGCGCTTGATTCTGGCAAGTGGAATGGAAGGCATTGAAGGATTTCGTCAAAGATGGAGTCTGCATGGTCGACTAACAGATACCAAGTAATGTTTTCTGATCTGTGAAAAAACTTTTTTATCTTTTCCAGACATTGTATGTTTATTGGTAAAATCCCATAAATCGAATCTGTTTTCCTGATCGTTCTTTCATACAAAATTTTCATTAATCTGGTAAACCATATGGATTTCTCCTTTTAATCTGTAAACGATGAGTTGTCTAGCTTTAATAGTCCGAGAGAATCTTCCGTTTCTCACTTTTCTTTTCACATTTTCCTCCTGTAAATCTTACATCTGCAGGAAAAGGCTGGAATCCTTAAAACTGGGAATGGAGAAGAGAAAAGAGAATGCACCAAGCAAAAGTAGCACTGGAAAAAGATGGTTCTCCTGGTAAACAATGGTGGCTGCATGTCTACGGCCTGCCTCCGATCAGAATCTCTGAGCAGCTTATGACAAAGGAGGTACGACCTACAATTATACAATCACGACACTACGCAGATTTATGTAGGGGGTCCGTCATGGTTTTAACATCGAATTTAAGATTGTAATTGGTTTACTGTGATAATTCTTGGTGGTGAGGTTGGAATTTATGAGATCCTTGATGCTCCACCCTGAAAGCTCAATGTCAAACATGTTAAAAGCACTTTTTTAGGCATGAAAATATGATGGGAACCGTATCTTCATCTGAATGTGGTATGATATGAATATGTTTTTTAATTTAAAATTTTATTCACAATAAAACACAGTTGTCTAATAATAAAAAATTTAAAGTACTGTTATTCCTAAGTCAATAGGTTTATCTAATATACCAAAATCTAAGTCTTTGTAAAGAATCGATAATATCCAAGTGATTATCATTATTAATAACAATAAAAATACTATAAGAATAATTTTCTAGTTAAAATTGTTAGTTACTGTTCAAAATAAGACTATCCTAATAAGACGATCAGTTGTCTTGTTAGCATCCCATGATTTAAGATGATATATTTCATATAGGCTTTGCTTGGTTGGGTGGAAAAGTGGAAGGGAGGAAGGAGTGAAGAGGAAATTGGAAATAAAATGAATTTAAGGGTGGCAGAGTAGAAAATTAGAAGGAAAGAAAATAAGATGAGAGGTAGTTTTTTTTTTGCTCATATACAAATAGTTTTATATCCAGAGTTGATGAAAAATAGGACGAAAAGTAAAAGTTATCCCCTTTAATAACAAAATTACCAAATTATGTTTAAAAAATTATAATTTTATTTTAATTATATTTATAATTACGTTTTATGATTTCATCCAATTTTTTATTATGATTTTATTTTTGTTCAATTTAATCCCTAAATATTTTATTTAATCTAAAATTTACCTTTATTTTTTATTTTATTATTAAATTAAATATTATTAATATAATAATAATTTTGTTCACTTTAGTCCCTAAAATATTTATTTAATCCTAAATTAAACGCTATTTGTTTTTAATTTTTATAATTTTATCAAATATTTTTACTATGATTTTATTTTTGTTCAATTTAATCCCTTAAATTTTATTTAATTTGGAATTGACCTCTATTTTATAATTCAATCCATTATCTTGTAATAGCAAACTTTACATTTTAGTCACTAATTTTATAATTGCAAAAGGACTTGTTTTAGCTCAGATTAACCTGAAACTTGGTCTATATGTCAATGATGATATTTATTTCATAAAGGAAGGTTTAATTTCACTTTTCGAAAAACTGTCCCCTTATTTTATAAATGTTTTCAAAATGGCCCATAAACTACTTATTTTTTGCAATTAACACTATTTCAAATTCGATTTCAACACAAATTTACCATTAAGTCTAATTGGAATTAATGAGTCTAAAATGGACCTGAAACTGAGTTTTTAACTTAAAATCCAACTTACAAATTATTTATATTTTAGTCCCTAAACCCTTATTCGGTTAAATTTACTTCGATTCAAAAATTTATTTCGATTCAAACTTCTTTTTTAGCAAAGTAGAGGTATACAATGTTTCTACCCATTTTAAACTTCTATTTAAGTTTTGAATTTTTTTGGGTTCAAATCTTGTAAAATTACCAAAATGTCTTTTTATTAAATCATTTATTTTTCTAAAGTTTTTGAAGGTTTATTTTCCCGGGTGACTTTAGTTAATTGTTTTCCCTTTATGTTTTTGTTGGTTGTTTCCTTTCATGTAATCAAATATGCTTGTTTTTTAAAAATTTGTTTTAGGCCACAAATGGGTCATTTGTAGCATTCGATATACGGGTTGGATTCGTTTGTACTGTGTATTAGGTGTTGCATTGACAGTCAAACTATCAAGATTAGATTATAAAAATATAATATTAAATTATAAAAATTAGAAACAAATAGAAGTCAATTTCGACTAAATAAAAATTTTATGGACTATACTGGACAAAAATAAAACCATATTAAAAATATTAGACTCAATTATAAAAAATAGAAATACATATAGGTCAATTTTGAATTAAAGAAAAAATTAGGGATTAAATTGAACAAAAATAAAACTATATTAAAAACGTTAGATTAAATTATAAAAATTAGAAACAAGTAGGAGTTGATTTTAGATTAAATAAAACTTTTAGGGGCTAATTGAATAAAAATAATTAAATTAAAAATATTGTACTGAATTATAAAAATTAAAAATAAATAATAATTTTCAAAGCTTAATTTTCTTTCCTCTCACTTTTCCATTGTATCAAGCAATCGAGAGGAAAGAAACTTATTTCCTTCTAGTTTTCTATCCTCTCAACCAAGCACACCTATGGAAAGAAAAATTATATTTTCCATCCTTCCAATTTTCTCTCCTCTTTACCAAGCAAAGCCATTATGTAATATTAAAAATGGGTTAGGTTCTACTTATATAGAATGTAAAACTCATGGTTTTACACATTTTAGATCGTTGGATAGGTGAAATGGATGTCGGATATTAACTTCTTACTTTTTTCTGAATGATAATTGTAGCGACTATTTTTTTCGAAAACCGCTACGAAAAAAATAAAAAATCGTATTATATAGGGGAGTAGTGTTTCCCATTTCTATTGAAAATTTTATTTAAAAAGGGAATCCTTTGAAAACTCGTACGGAGTCGCCACCGATTACTTTGGTAAGCCAGACACCGTAAAAACAAAACCAGATATTCGAATGGGGTTCGAGAGTCGGTTACGAACGGGAAGGGTTAGCACCCCCGCTATGCCCAAAATTGGTACCTAAAGGGTTCATATCGTAATTATTGAGAAAAATAAAAAAATTTGATTTAATTTAAATTTAAATTCTGAATATGCATGGTTCGAATATTAAATTTGCCTCGATATCCATGGTATAAAGGAGATGACACCCGGAGACCGGGATGACAATCTCACTAGAATACTGGAATAAAGGCCTAATACTATATACGATAAATATATGCATGAATAAACTAAAATATATAAATTAATAAAAGGTAAACAAATATTAAATAACAAATTACCCATGTGCATATATCAACAAGTAAATATACATGATTAAAATAAAACATTCATACATGTATAAATATAATACATATAACAATTACTATACATTAATATACAAAATAACACAATATGTAAAATATAAATTATATATGTACATACATTATAAATTACATAAATAATATAATATCTGTAGTATATGATATAATACATAATATTATTTAATATATACATAACATGATACATATACATATGTTAACATATTAAAATTCATATATTCACAAATAACATGTATTGAATAAATAATAAACATATGAACAAAAATAAATACTAAGCACAAAAACATAATAATGAGTCGAATATATAATAACATTTAAAAAAACACAAAATAAAATACTGGAATTAAATAGAAACAAAAGGGCAGAGGCTTAAAACGAATTTAACCCTTTTAAAAACAGTTTAAATTGAAAGAAAATGATATGATTGGAAAAACAGTGAAAGAAAGAGGGACTCAACATGTAATTTACCATTTTGAAAAGTAATTAAATAGGATTTAGGGTACGATTGAAAATTAATAAAAACGTAGGACCTGCGGAGTAATTAACCTATGCAAAAGGCCAAAACTATGAAGAAAAGTAGGGCGGAGGGACCGAAGGGGTGATTTACCTTTTTAAAATATGATTTAGTTTGATTTAGGGACGAGATTGAAAAATTTTGAAAACAAAGGAGGACCCGGGACCGAATTAAACAACGCGGAAGGGCTACGAGTATAAATCTTAAAACGCAGAGGGACTACTCCGTTTTTTACCCATTTTTAAAACAAAAAGCCTATATAAAGACCCAATCAGAACCATTTTTACCCTTTTGCCATTTTAAACTTTCAATCTTAAAATAAAACCCTCTCCCTTTATATTTTCTCTCAATCGAAAGCAAAAACCTACCCAAAACTCCTACGGCCACCCTTATTTCCAGAAACGACGATGGTCCAGCTACTCCGGCCACTGTCCTCGACCTTCGACCGTCGCTAATCGGCACCGAAAAACCCTTAAAAACCCACTTCAAGACCATTTTTAGATTTAAAACCCATACCCTCCTTTCACTTTAATAAAACTGAACCCATTTTGATTAAAAAACCCGATCTTTGAAACTCGACCGGTGAAATGGGAGAAGATGAAGGGACGATGTTTAAATGGTGTTGTTCATCGGCGGCACCAACCTCGTCCTCCATGCAAGGCGACAGGCCGAAGCCGAAAGGGTAATCTCTTCCCCTTTTCTTTTCGTTATTTTTTGTTCTTGTTTTATTTTCCTTTTATTCGAATATGCAGAAAAATGAAAGATGAGATACCTTCTGAAATTTTATTTTTTTCTTGTTATTGAATATGGAATTAGAATACATATAGATCTGCTTACAATATATATATATATCCTATCATTGATTTGGTCTTAGTTTACAAAATAAGCAAACTTTAATTGTTTGAACTGTGGATGACTACTTGACTGACATTTTCCCATTTTTTATATTGTTTCTTGGTCATGCTAGTGGTTGGGGGAGAGTTGGTAGAGATCGTACAGCGGCAACGTAATCCCCGGCTAACCGTCTACGTAAATCGGTGGTTGAAAGATGAAGAGTCTTTTATTTGGCCAGAATTAATCTCAGTCGTTGGATCAGATCTAATCCAACAATTGAGATTGCATGAAGATCGACGGTCCATATGACTTCTAAAGAGTGACATGGCAGCACCAGATCAAGATGCATGGCGCGTGGGATATGAAAGGGCTCGAACGTGATCTTCACACGCGCGTGGGGAGGCAGACAACTGGCGTGTGCACTCCACGCGGCAGATGAGGAGTCTTCTCCCTTTAATCTGGACCGTTGGATCTGGCTTGATCCAAAGGCTATCCTTCGGCTGCGCAAGACCGAAGATTATATTATATTAGGGTTTCTGATATTTTTTAGGGTTTTTAGATATTGGATTTGGGTTGGCCGAATAGGGCCTTGTATTAATTTTGGTTTTGGGTTTAAATTTTAATAATGAATTGGACTTTAATAAAGTTTTTGGGTTTTTAATAATTCAGATTTATTTTAATATATTAACTAATAATAATACTTAATACATTAATAATAATACATATAGTAGGATATACATACATACGTATAAGCATAATACATACACCTACATATATTAATACACAACTAAACACACACACAAATTAACAATATATACATAAATATGCAATATACACACATGCAATATACACACATTAATACACATTACATACATTCATACATTATATATATGATATACATGCGATATTCATATATTACATTCACACATAATACCTACACATATAATATGCATACCCAAACATAAATAATACATATTAAACAATAAACATACATATATACTCATATATCTACTAACATATATAGTACGTATGTGCATATATACAATCATGCAAAATAATACATTCATGCAAACATATTAGTAAAAATTAAACACTTATTAATATTAATTAATAATATTATACATAGCCGGACAAAAATGATTGATTACAATAATCTTCACATATCCTACTGTTAATCTCACACATTTGTTTTACCCATCCAACGATCCAAAAATGTGTAAAACTTGAAAACTTTTATACTGTATAACCGGATCCTATCCCATTAAATATATATATATATATATATATATATATATATAGGGTTGGTATAAAACTCATTTAGTTTTACACTAATTAATGGTCATTGGATGAGTGAAATGGATGAATGAGATGAAACACTCTTATTTTTTCTCCTTGAAAATCTCATTATTTTCAAATTTTAATCTCATCCATCCATTTCACTCATCCAATAATCATGAATTAGTGTAAAACTAAATGAGTTTTACACCATGTAAGTGGATTCTATCCTATATGTATGAGATAGGATTTGGTTACATAGTGTAAAAGTTTTTAAGTTTTACACGTTTTTTGGATCGTTGGATGAGTGAAGCGAATGGCTGAGATTAACATTAGAATATGTGAAGATTATCACTTGAAAAAAAAAGTAAGGAGTTAATCTCAGTCATCTATTTTCCCCACCCAATGATCCAAAAAATGTGTAAAACTTAAAAACTTTTACACTAATCCATAGTAAGGATCCAGTTTCATTGTGTAAAACTTAAAAACTTTACCACTGTGTAACGAGAGCCTATCATATATATATATATATAGGATCCACTTACATTATGTAAAACTGTTAACTCCTCAAAAGATGCACCTTCTATGCATATATTGTCATGATATTGCATGACTTTATGTATACTATTTATTAGTATAATTTGCTAGTAGAATCTTGTATTTGCATCCAGAAGTTAAGAAATGTATAGTTTTTATTGTCAGATTGAAGGGATGTTTTCTTATTGCGGTGTACAAGATCGGCATGACTAGAGCAAATGGACGCATGAAGGAAATGTCGAGCTTAGTTGGCAAAAGCAGAAGGAGAATACCAAGCTTGGTTTGCAAAAGAAGAAAAGACGATGCCCGAAAAAATAGCCCCCGAGTCGAACTAGGTCAGGTCCAATTCTATGAAGTGGGAATGTGGCGCCTCTCAGAGAATTATGGCACTAAACACTCAGGATTTTACCCTAACCCTAATTAGGGCTTCGCTTGTGCCTATATAAAGGAGTTCAAGAATGAGCCACAAGGGGAGTGAAAGACTTGAAGAGAAGAGATGGGTAGAAGCACTCAAAGGCTCGACTGTGCAGTTTTGCCGAGAGCTCTGGATCCATTGATGGGCTGCATCGAAAGAACTCCCTTTGTTCCTCTCTCTTGATTTATTTTTGGTTTTGTGATGATGATTCAAAATGATAATTTGTTGTTGGTTTCCCAAGCCATTAATTAATCTTTTAATTTGGCTAGGGGTGTTTGCTATGAACGCTTAGTTTTTTTAGTTTTTAGTAATTGAATACTTTAGCATTATTGTCTATTTCGCATGTGCTTACATTTCATATATTTTATGCCATGCGATGGTTGGTATTAAATGCTTATTATCCCCTAATATCTTAACAGACTTAGGAGATACGGATTAATTGCCAAATACTAAGGAGAGAAACTTTTACAGAAGAGATTCAAGTAGATGATCTTACACCTGAAGTGATTCTACCCCTTAGGAGTAAAGATTGAAACTTCACCAAGGTAATTGTTTGAAAACTCACTATAGACATATGGGCGTTGAGAGTAGTTAACTTAGGGTATTGACATCGACAGAGGCAATACTAACTTAAAATCTGCTCGCAATAAAACCAGAGTTTAATGTTACTAATTGTTGTCTTTACTGCAAAATCAATCATCCCTTGCCAAGCTTTTCCGACCATTACTACACCAGTTGTTTGCCAATCTACGTCGATCTTCACTTTAGTTTTCTTTATCAATTTAATTTCTTTAGTTAAACCCTCAATCAATTGCCATCATCTTTATTTTATACTTCACAAGTATTTATAGAGGCATTTAATTCATGGACAATCCTCAGGGATACGATACTTTCTTACTACTATATTACTTGTTGATCGTGTATACTTGCACGTAAAGATATATTATTGGCATTATTTACTTGAATAATTACGTAGAATCCACAACCTTTTGTCAAGCAGTATATCGTCGACAAGTTTTGGGCGTCATTGCCGAGGATTGCAACGAGATTAATTATTTTGATTTTTACTTGTTTTTATTTTCTTTTGTTTTACTTATTACATCTTGTTTGGTGTATGACCAGAAAGTTTTTAAGTTTTACACGCTTTTTTGGATCGTTGGATGAGTGAAGCGAATGGCTGAGATTAACATTAGAATATGTGAAGATTATCACTTGAAAAAAAAAGTAAGGAGTTAATCTCAGTCATCTATTTTCCCCACCCAATGATCCAAAAAATGTGTAAAACTTAAAAACTTTTACACTAATCCATAGTAAGGATCCAGTTTCATTGTGTAAAACTTAAAAACTTTACCACTGTGTAACGAGAGCCTATCATATATATATATATATAGGATCCACTTACATTATGTAAAACTGTTAACTCCTCAAAAGATGCACCTTCTATGCATATATTGTCATGATATTGCATGACTTTATGTATACTATTTATTAGTATAATTTGCTAGTAGAATCTTGTATTTGCATCCAGAAGTTAAGAAATGTATAGTTTTTATTGTCAGATTGAAGGGATGTTTTCTTATTGCGGTGTACAAGATCGGCATGACTAGAGCAAATGGACGCATGAAGGAAATGTCGAGCTTAGTTGGCAAAAGCAGAAGGAGAATACCAAGCTTGGTTTGCAAAAGAAGAAAAGACGATGCCCGAAAAAATAGCCCTGAGTCAGAACTAGGTCAGCCCTAATTCTATGAAGTGGGAATGTGGCCGCCTCCGAGAATTATGGCACTAAACACTCAGGATTTTACCCTAACCCTAATTAGGGCTTCGCTTGTGCCTATATAAAGGAGTTCAAGAATGAGCCACAAGGGGAGTGAAAGACTTGAAGAGAAGAGATGGGTAGAAGCACTCAAAGGCTCGACTGTGCAGTTTTGCCGAGAGCTCTGGATCCATTGATGGGCTGCATCGAAAGAACTCCCTCTTTTGTTCCTCTCTCTTGATTTATTTTTGGTTTTGTGATGATGATTCAAAATGATAATTTGTTGTTGGTTTCCCCAGCCATTAATTAATCTTTTAATTTGGCTAGGGGTGTTTGCTATGAACGCTTAGTTTTTTTAGTTTTTAGTAATTGAATACTTTAGCATTATTGTCTATTTCGCATGTGCTTACATTTCATATATTTTATGCCATGCGATGGTTGGTATTAAATGCTTATTATCCCCTAATATCTTAACAGACTTAGGAGATACGGATTAATTGCCAAATACTAAGGAGAGAAACTTTTACAGAAGAGATTCAAGTAGATGATCTTACACCTGAAGTGATTCTACCCCTTAGGAGTAAAGATTGAAACTTCACCAAGGTAATTGTTTGAAAACTCACTATAGACATATGGGCGTTGAGAGTAGTTAACTTAGGGTATTGACATCGACAGAGGCAATACTAACTTAAAATCTGCTCGGCAATAAAACCAGAGTTTAATGTTACTAATTGTTGTCTTTACTCGTGTGAAATCCAATCATCCCTTGCCAAGCTTTTCCGACCATTACTACACCAGTTGTTTGCCAATCTACGTCGATCTTCACTTTAGTTTTCTTTATCAATTTAATTTCTTTAGTTAAACCCTCAATCAATTGCCATCATCTTTATTTTATACTTCACAAGTATTTATAGAGGCATTTAATTCATGGACAATCCCTGTGGATACGATACTTTCTTACTACTATATTACTTGTTGATCGTGTATACTTGCACGTAAAGATATATTATTGGCATTATTTACTTGAATAATTACGTAGAATCCACAACCTTTTGTCAAGCAGTATATCGTCGACAAGTTTTGGGCGTCATTGCCGAGGATTGCAACGAGATTAATTATTTTGATTTTTACTTGTTTTTATTTTCTTTTGTTTTACTTATTACATCTTGTTTGGTGTATGACCAGGAACCGCATTGCAAGGAAAGATTTGCAATACGATCCAGAGATTGAAAGAATCCTATGCAGGATAAGAAGAGAATGTCGAGAAATGGTTCTCGTTAGTGTAAAAGTTTTTAAGTTTTACACGTTTTTTGGATCGTTGGATGAGTGAAGCGAATGGCTGAGATTAACATTAGAATATGTGAAGATTATCACTTGAAAAAAAAAGTAAGGAGTTAATCTCAGTCATCTATTTTCCCCACCCAATGATCCAAAAAATGTGTAAAACTTAAAAACTTTTACACTAATCCATAGTAAGGATCCAGTTTCATTGTGTAAAACTTAAAAACTTTACCACTGTGTAACGAGAGCCTATCATATATATATATATATAGGATCCACTTACATTATGTAAAACTGTTAACTCCTCAAAAGATGCACCTTCTATGCATATATTGTCATGATATTGCATGACTTTATGTATACTATTTATTAGTATAATTTGCTAGTAGAATCTTGTATTTGCATCCAGAAGTTAAGAAATGTATAGTTTTTATTGTCAGATTGAAGGGATGTTTTCTTATTGTGGTGTACAAGATCGGCATGACTAGAGCAAATGGACGCATGAAGGAAATGTCGAGCTTAGTTGGCAAAAGCAGAAGGAGAATACCAAGCTTGGTTGGCAAAAGAAGAAAAGACGATGCCCGAAAAAATAGCCCTGAGTCAGAACTAGGTCAGCCCTAATTCTATGAAGTGGGAATGTGCCGCCTCCGAGAATTATGGCACTAAACACTCAGGATTTTACCCTAACCCTAATTAGGGCTTCTCTTGTGCCTATATAAAGGAGTTCAAGAATGAGCCACAAGGGGAGTGACAGACTTGAAGAGAAGAGATGGGTAGAAGCACTCAAAGGCTCGACTGTGCAGTTTTGCCGAGAGCTCTGGATCCATTGATGGGCTGCATCGAAAGAACTCCCTCTTTTGTTCCTCTCTCTTGATTTATTTTTGGTTTTGTGATGATGATTCAAAATGATAATTTGTTGTTGGTTTCCCCAGCCATTAATTAATCTTTTAATTTGGCTAGGGGTGTTTGCTATGAACGCTTAGTTTTTTTAGTTTTTAGTAATTGAATACTTTAGCATTATTGTCTATTTCGCATGTGCTTACATTTCATATATTTTATGCCATGCGATGGTTGGTATTAAATGCTTATTATCCCCTAATATCTTAACAGACTTATGAGATACGGATTAATTGCCAAATACTAAGGAGAGAAACTTTTACAGAAGAGATTCAAGTAGATGATCTTACACCTGAAGTGATTCTACCCCTTAGGAGTAAAGATTGAAACTTCACCAAGGTAATTGTTTGAAAACTCACTATAGACATATGGGCGTTGAGAGTAGTTAACTTAGGGTATTGACATCGACAGAGGCAATACTAACTTAAAATCTGCTCGGCAATAAAACCAGAGTTTAATGTTACTAATTGTTGTCTTTACTCGTGTGAAATCCAATCATCCCTTGCCAAGCTTTTCGGACCATTACTACACCAGTTGTTTGCCAATCTACGTCGATCTTCACTTTAGTTTTCTTTATCAATTTAATTTCTTTAGTTAAACCCTCAATCAATTGCCATCATCTTTATTTTATACTTCACAAGTATTTATAGAGGCATTTAATTCATGGACAATCCCTGTGGATACGATACTTTCTTACTACTATATTACTTGTTGATCGTGTATACTTGCACGTAAAGATATATTATTGGCATTATTTACTTGAATAATTACGTAGAATCCACAACCTTTTGTCAAGCAGTATATCGTCGACAAGTTTTGGGCGTCATTGCCGAGGATTGCAACGAGATTAATTATTTTGATTTTTACTTGTTTTTATTTTCTTTTGTTTTACTTATTACATCTTGTTTGGTGTATGACCAGGAACCGCATTGCAAGGAAAGATTTGCAATACGATCCAGAGATTGAAAGAACCCTATGCAGGATAAGAAGAGAATGTCGAGAAATGGCTCGTAACGAGAATGTTAGAGTAGATTGTGTCCTAAATAATACCAACAACCAAGAGAATCTGGCATTACAATATGGGGTACCACCCGCTCTTGTTATTGCTGTTGAGATACCGACAGAACGACCCATCAAAGAACACTTAGCACCAAACATGGATAATTTGTTACCAGGACTGATTGGCCTAGAGGTAATTATGACTAACTTTAAGCTTAAACCGATAATGATTCATACGTTAATAAATGTAGGTCAATTCGATGGATCACATACTGGAGATCCAAGATAACATTTGAAGCAATTCATGCAGATTTGACAACTATTTCAACAAACTGCTATGATTGAAGAGACAATAAAGCTAAGGCTTTTCTCGTTTTCTTTGAGAGGGAGCAAAATTGTGGCTAAATTCTTTGCCACCTGGTTCAGTTACTTCGTAGGCAGATTTATGCCAGAAGTTTCTTCTGAGATTCCAGCCACCTACATTAAATGCAAAGCTGCAAAGTGAAATCATTACCTTTAGGTAAGCTGATAACGAGACTTTGTATGATACCTGAGAGCAATTCAAAAACCTGTTGAGAATATGTCTCATGCATGGATTCCCCACTTAGACCCAGATGGAGATTTTTTACACCGTACTCAATACTTATTCTAGGACCATTGTTGACGCCGCAAAAAATGGATCATTGTTGGATAAAAATTATAATGATGCATATGACATCCTAGAAAAGATTGCCACCAATAATCTCCAATACCCTACCACCAGATTGGGAGCATGGATGAGAGCAGGTGGAGAGTTTGAACTTGATGCACTTTCATCAATCAATGCTCAAATTGCCAATCTCGCTAATATAGTGAACACAATGCAAAAGCCTGCTAAAGTCTGAGAAATAAAAATATTAGGACCATTTTGCATTATTTGAGGTGACAACTATATCATGGAGGAATACCTAGAAAACCCAGGGTCAATGTATTTTGTTAGCAACTATAACTACAATAACAACCCGTACTCCAATACATATAATGCGGGATGGAAGTAGTATCCGAACTTCGCATGGGCAAACCAGGGAAACAAGCAATTTAATGTCTAACGTCAGAACATCAATGCATCATTAGGTTTCAACCAGAATGTGATACCACATAGAGCACAAAATAATTTTCATCCAGGGTAGAAATCTACCAATAGGAACACCCTAACAGAGTATATAAAATGTAATGATGCGACTATCCAGAGTTTAGTAGCATCTATGAGAAACTTGGAGGTCCAGCTAGAACAGATTACCAATGCACTTAGTACTAGACCTCCAGGAACATTGCCAAGTGATAAAAAGAATGCTCGGCAAAAAAATGAACAATGCAAAGCAGTCACCCTCCAGAGTGACAAACAAGTTGAGAATAAATTGTTTGCTAAGAAGAGAAGTCAGTGCCAGCAGATGAACACAAAGAAGCTTAGAAAAGGGGAAGTAAGCACGAGCAATGCCAAATCTCAATTTGATGCCAACATCACCTCGGTAAAACCATCGGAGCCAACATTTGCCTACCCACCACCACATTTTCCATAAAGGCTCCAGAAACACAAGCAAGATCAACAGTTTAAGCGATTCTTGAAAGTCTTTAAACAAATGTAGATTAATATTCCATTAATGGAAGCTCTTGAACAAATGCCCAACTACGTTAAATTCATGAAGGACATCTTGTCCAAAAAGAGGAGACTATGTGATTTTAAGATTGTCACACTTACTAAGGGATGCATTGTAATGATAACCAAAAGATTGCCACAAAACTAAAAGATCATGGGAGTTTCACTATTCCTTGCACGATTGGCAATAAATTCATAGGTAAAGCACTGTGTGATCTGAGAGCCAACATCAATTTAATGCCAATGTTAGTTTTCAAGAAACTTGGTATTGGAGAAGTAAGGCCTACCACAGTGACACTTCAACTAGTAGATCAATCTTATGCACATCCCAAGGGTATGATTGAAGACGTGTTGGTAAAGCTAGATAATTTCATATTTCCTACTGATTTTATTATTTTAGAATATAAGATTGATACTGATGTCCTAATAATATTGGGAAGACCATTTCTTGCCACGGGTAGGACACTAATTGATGTTTAAAAAAGGTAAGCTAACTATGCGTATGAATTACCAGCAGGTTATGTTTAATGTTTTCAAAGCTCTTAAGTGTGCAGATAAACTTAAGGAATGCCAAGATGTTGAGCTAATAGAGTTTATTTTTGATAAGAACATAACCCATATCTACCAGAGAACAAAAGTTGATGCCATAAAGCAGAATAATAATGATGTGACGAATGAAGAACTAGAAAAATCGATCGAGTTGAGTGAAGTCATTAGCTATCATAGAAGACCTGAATCACTTGTGTTAACGGGTAGAGAAATCAAATCACCAAAACTATCTATTGAGGAGCTACCGAAACTGGAACTGAAACCATTGCCAAGTCGCCTCAAATATGCTTATCTAGGAAACTAGTCCACTTTGCCAGTGATAATTGTTGTTGATTTAACTAAGGACCATGAGAAAAGATTGTTAGAGACGTTGGGAAACTATAATCAAGCCCTGAAGCGGACCATAGCTGATATCCGATGGATTAGCCTTACGACTTGCACACATAAGATCACACTACAAGACACCGATGGCAAAATAATTAAGCGACAAAGAAGATCGATTCTAATCATGACAAATATCATGAAGTGAAGTGTGCTCAGATGGCTAGTTACTGGAAGAAAAAATGGATTCCAAATGACTGAGAATTAGAAGCTGAAGCAGAAAACTTTTGCCGCAACAAAAATGCCAGAGATGATACGGCTAGAAACTGGAGATTTAATGAAGATTGTTACATCAATTCCGTAACAGGATGAAGATGACTATACCTCAACATCAAATGAGAAATGAGCAGCAAAGCCTAAGCACTATTGGGGTGCTGAGTTCAATCAATGATTCTCTAGATTTATAGCAAAGAGATATTTCAATTTTCTAAGGTGGTTGTTCAAAGCCACCATGGAAAAACATTCTCTTTCATTGTGTAATCAAGAGATTGGCATACTCAAATAAAAGCAATTATTCGGCTTTCTACGTGGGTTATTCAAACAAAAGATTGCCACGGCCTACCATCCACCAACCAAGGGCCAAAGACTGAAACATTACTGGGAAGGAAGTCAGAATAATGCCAAGGAGAACATTCTCCTAGCGGGCATTCAGTAAATTTTTGCCAACCCAGTCTTATCATTTTAAATAAGTTTAGAAGAGTTATTTTAGTTTTATTTTTTTCAGTACTTAGGAGATTTCATTTTTGGTACTTAGTTATTATTTTTATTTCTTTTTCCATTTTGAAGAGTTTCTTTTGTTCTTAGCACATGAAATTTTGCCAAGTGACCATGCCATTCGAAAATCCATCATCATAAGGCCAAACCTTATCGCCACAGCTGAAGAAAAAGAAGTCGATGACACCAAAAAGATGACCCCTCACCTGAAGAAAGACTTGCTCCACTCGACAAGATCATTCCTCAAGAGAATCCTCATCCCTTAACTCCTTAGATTCATGTTTTCATTACCAGCACGCATTGCATTTGTTTATATGTGTTTTCATGCATTGAGGACAATGCATACCTTAGGTTTGGTGGGTGTACTGCCTTGCATTTGTTACCAAACCACTAAATATTTTTTTGCCAAGGCTTAATTTTGAACTGAATTTTTCGCCAAACACATTGCTAGCATAGTTAGATCCAGCCTTAGTTTGCCATTATTCGATGACGAATTTAGAATCTCTAGACTTATTAAGAGCTAGTAGACTGAGTAAGGATGAGTTTCTTAGAAATTGATCTCTAATTTAGGGAAATTTAGTTTCACTTAAACATGTAGTATGCATCTAGTTTCCAAAACAAACTTAAGATTTTTAAAACTAAACTCAGTAAAAAAATGTCAGGGTAAAATTAAAGAATAAGGCAACAATGTTTTGCCAAAGGCTAAAAAGAATTAGAACACACATTTGCCTTAGAGATAATACGTAACTTGGGGCTTCGTGGTTTGCTCCCTCTTAGTTGCCAGGCTAACACAACCTTTAGGGCATAAATGTAATGGGTTAGCTTAGTGATGTAGTCTGGATTAATGTGGAGGTTCATGGTATGCTCCCTCTTACTTTTCACGCCAAACAACATTATCACGCTAACCTAAAATTAATGCCAAAAGAAAAGAAACCCTTCGTAAAAAAGGAACATTTTTGAGTTTGGGTAGTAAGATTTGACTAAGGGCGTTGAAGGATACAGAATGCAAATTACCCGTACTACATGCACATTTCATGACCTTAGGTTAGAGTTGTATTTTTGCACTTGAAATTGTTGGGAGTTCTGTTGGCATTAATATTACGAGATAATTGAGAATAGAACTAGAGCCAGATTTTGCCTGCTAGCTTGTGTTGCTAATCAGAAATATTTTGCCAAGGTACTCTATTTTATAGTTTTTAGTTTTGCATTACTTGGGGACAGCAATGAGCTAGGTTTTGGGGTATGTTAACTCCTCAAAAGATGTATTTTCCATGCATATATTGCCATGACATTGCTTGACTTTAGTTATTTATTAGTATTATTTGCCAGTATAATCATATATTTGCATCTATGAGTTAAATAATGTATAGTTTTTATTGCCAGAGTGAAGGGGTGTTTTCTTGTCGTAGTTGCAGGATCGACATGACTGAAGCAAGTGGACGCAAAAAGGAAATGTCGAGCTCAGTTGGCAAAAGTAGGTGGAGAATGCCAAGCTTGGTTGACAAAAGAGAGAGATGAATGACAAACTTGGTTGGCAAAAGAAGGAAGAATGATGCCCGAAAAAATAGCCCTGAGTTAGAACAAGGTCAGCCTTAATTCTATGAAGTAGGAATATGCCGCCTTCGAGAATTATGGCACCAAACACTTAGGATTTTACCCTAACCATAATTAAGGCTTCGCTTGCGCCTATATAAAGAAGTTCAAGAATGAGCCACAAGGGGAGTGACAGTTGTGAAAAGAAGAGAAAGGTAGAAGCATTCAAAGGCTCAACTGTATAGTTTTGCCGAGAGCTCTAGATCCATTGAGGGGATGCATCGAAAGAACTCCCTCTTTTGTTTATCTCACTTGATTCATTTCTGGTTTTGTGATGATGGTTCAAAACGATAATTTGTTGTTGGTTTCCCAAGCCATGAATTAATCTTTTAATTTGGATAAGGGTGTTTACGATGATCACTTAGTTTTTTTTAGTTTTTAGTAATTGAATACTTTGGCATTATTTTCTATTTCGCATGTGCTTATATTTCATATATTTTATGCCATGCGATGGTTGGTATTAAATGCTTATTATCCCTTAATATCTTAAAAGACTTAGGAGATAAGGATTAATTTCCAAATACTAAGGAGAAAAACTTCGACAGAAAATATTGGAGTAGATAAACTTACACTTGAAGTGATGCTACCCCTTAGGAGTAAAGATTGAAACTTCACCAAGTTAATTATTTGAAAACTCGCTATAGACATATAGGTGCTGAGAGTAGTTAACTTAGGGTATTACCATCGACATAGGCAATACTAATTTAAAATCTGCTCGGCAATAAAATTGGAGTTTAATATTACTAATTGATGTCTTTACTGGCGTGAAATCCAAACATCCCTTGCCAAGATTTCCAACCATTACTACACCATTTGTTTGCCAATCTACCTCGATCTTCACTTCAGTTTTCTTTATCAATTTAATTTATTTAGTTAAAACCTCAATCAATTGTCATCATCTTTATTTTATACTTCACAAGTATTTATCGAGGCATTTAACTCCTGAACAATCGTGTGGATACAATACTTTCTTACTACTATATTACTTGCTGACCGTGTATACTTGCACGTAAAAAGATATATTCTTGGCACTATTTACTTGAATAATTATGCAGAATCCTCAACTTTTGCCAAGCAGTATATCATCGACAAAAACTCAATTACTTGTACACATTTTTTGGACCGTTAGATGATGGTAATAGAAGGCTAAGATTATTTCCTTATTTTTTTCAAGTGATAATCTTCACATTTTCTACTGTTAATCTCATCCATCCATTTACCTTCGTCCAACGGTCCAAAAAAGGTGTAAAATTTTCAATTTTTACATGGTATAAGAGGATATTATCTTATATATATATATATATATATATATATATATATATATATATATATATATGAACCTGACCCAAGACTTGATATGGACCTGAACAAACCAAACCGAACAAAAATTGAGTCGAATTTTAGTTGGATTGATATGGGCTCGTACCCAATTTAGCCCGAACTAAAAGCAACATGAATCGTAAACAACCTAAATCGAAAGCAACTTGAATTTAACCTGAACTGAACCTGTATGACACAAACTTGATGTGTGTTTTATTCTCCTTTTGCATTATACTACTAGTTGACCACCATCTTTGATAATAATTTAATGGATTGATATCTTTTTACACTATACAATATTATCAATATTATTTTCATGTTTAATACGTTAATTTCGAATTTCGTTAATTTCGAATTTTAGTTGGATCGATATGGGTTTGTACCCAACTTAGCTCGAACTAAAAGCAACAAGAGAACTCGTACACAAAGCATATGGCAATGGCATGTACGATATGTATAGTATATCCCACATCCGCATTAAAAATTATCTTGAAAATGGCTTAAATCTCAAGTTTAGAGAATTAGAAACCAAAGGCGAAATATGTTTTATTTGTATTTTTACTAGGCTTAGTAGCCAAATAGGTGCCCAAACTATGCTTCTGACTCACTTTTGGTGCTTAAACTATTTTTAGCTCTAAATAAGTTCTTAAAGTTTTATTTTGGTCATTTTAGGTGTCTAACCGTTAACTACCGTTATTTTTTTAATTTTTATTTTATTTCTTTTAAAATTTAATTTATTTTTTAACTTAATTTAAAAAAACTAAATTTCCCAAAACTCACAAAATAGCCCCTAAATTCCCCAGCCAATTTCGTCGTCGATGGTCACATCGCCGCCTATCATACCCGCCGTTGGACCACCACAACCACACAACGTTGGTAACTGACGGTAGGTGTGCCGATCGGCTTCCTAATGTCGAAGGAAGCCAAAGTTGCGAAAGGAAGTCGGTCGACACACTTACTGTCGGTTACCGACGATGAGTGGTTGGGGGAAATGGTCATGGTGGTCCGGTGACGATAGTGGTGGTCTCCGGCGAGGTAGTAAACAACGATAGCGATGGCAATTTAAGGATTTTGGGTTATGGGTTAGGGATTTGGGACAATTTTTTAAAAATTTAATTTTTTTAAAAAAAATTAAAATTTGAAATTTATTTAAAAATTAATTAAAAGAAATTAAAAATTAAAACATGCCATGTGTCGCATTTTAATTGGCTAACAGTTTTTTTAACAGTCAATCACCTAAAATGACCGAAATAAAACTTTAGGCACTTATTTAGAGCAAAAAATAGTTTAGGCACCAAAAATGAGCCACATGTATAGTTTGAGCACCTATTTGGCTATTAAGCCTTTTTACTATATAAAAAAGTCCGTTAAGGTTCCGTTTCATTACACGCTCTACGTGTTTTAAGAGCGTATGTCGTTTTACTCCTTCGCTCGGCGTTTGTTATTCCGAGTAAAATAATACATATAAATTGTAAAATATAACTATTTTTTATAAACCGTAAGAAATATAATAAATACAAAAGATTCTATTTTTTATAATTCAAAATTTTAAAATTAAATAAATATCATAAATTATAAAATATTCAAAATATATGTATATTAGAGAGAGAAGGGTTTGGTCTCCTCACTTTAAAACCAAAACCAAAACGAAATAAGTAAAATAAGTTTAAATTATATACTATTAAACTACAAATAAAGATCTTCACACTTTTACCTTAATTAGTAGTCGAAGTGTTTAATTTTCGTATTAGACATGGAGCAACTTTAAAATTTATTATCAACAACTATCTGTTATATGGGTCAACGGAACGTTAAAAAAATATTTAACCCAATTTAGCTCATCTAAGAAGTCCTCAACCACAGATATTGAAAATTTGTTTTTCATAGTTAAGGTATTGAGCTGCCTATAGTCCATGCAAACTCTCCGATTTTCATTTTTTTTTCTTGACCAATAAATAAGGAAAATAAAAGGGATTTTACTTGTTTAAATGCTGGATGATGACAACATTTCAATAAAGTATTCCTCAACTTCATATTTCTGGTGATGGAAAAAACTGTAAGTCCTTAGATTCACAAGCTGAGCTCCAGGCTTTAGGGTAATAGCATGTCATGGGTTTTCTCGGGTGATATACCCTTAGATTCTTCAAATATCTGCTGGTACTTACTTTGTAGAGACTGTAAAGTCCCGAGAGTCTTGGTTCCTATTACCTCAACACTCATTCAATAATCTTTCCCATGAGTTCATTTTCTTTCTCAACCATCTTCTAGAGCTTTTCTCCTAGATCAATGTCACATATGCCATCTTATTTCCCCTTGCGATGTAATGTGTTGAAAGCACAAAGTTATACCATTAAAATCCGTCACTATAAAATCATATTTCTTCATCCAATTCACCACCAACACCTTATCACTTTCTCCCATCTCTAGCCCTTTGAAATCCTGCACAAGTTGGTGCCCTTGCATCCTCCATGTTAACTTGTTACTCTAGGTTGTGTTGAAGAGCTTTTTCCCATTTGCTACAACGATGGTTAAGGGATCAATTTTCATTACTTCTATTCCTTCTTTAGCCCATCTAGCTGTAATGAAACTGTGAGTTCTACTACTGTCTACCAGAATGCTTAATGAATTTTTCTTTATTAGCACTCGTAGAAATTCCTAGTTCCCTTTCTGCAACTTCTTTTTCCTTGACTAGGTCTTTCTATGCTTTTATTTAAGGTCTTTCATCTCAGTTGGGAGATTTTCTTCCTCCATTAGATTCAACTGCTTACTGTTGCATCTATGTCCAGGACCAAGTTTCTCTCTTACATTTGAAACAACGGTTTTCCTAGTCCTACATTATATTCAACTAACATAGTTGGAGCTTATGGTTCTGTGTAGAGTCGTGATAGATGGAGTATAACTTGTTGAGTGAAGTCTATGTCAGTTTATTGAACTCCTAAATTACATCAGTATACGTTTTATCACAAAGTCGATGACATAAATCTGCAGCAAACTCGTGCCAATTCACTCTGTTTATTCATAATATACCCATTGAATCATGTCTCCTCTTTCCTATCAGCTACATTGATGTAATTTCCAAATTTTTTTTGGTGTTTGGGGATGACAAAGAAGGAGAAATACTTTTGGCATTTTTAATAAGAAATTCTTTGATTGATTTTGCATAACACAAACATTTTCAATGCCTTTTTAAGGATCTAATTATTTTTAGACAAGTAGTTAGGCTTGCAATGTGCATCTAGTGACAATTGAACTTGGGCTGCTTCTTTTGGACCATTGCCTATGGGCCGCTTATTTTTGTTCTATCAATACTTCTCTTCAGAATTCCCAATTCCAATATTCTCGACAACAATACCTAACTTCCCAATTTCCTCAGTTAAGGCCATGACAAATCTACTTACAAAATTCGACCCAACCTCAACCCAATTTACTCCCCCCCACCCCCCTAAAAGAAGCCGTACAAGATCAGCCGAAACCTGTAGAGTTCGAATTATTTGACCATCCCCAAGAACATATCTAAAAATGACCCACAACTAAATAAGTAAACAATATATAAATTTATCATTAGATTAAATTGAGTTAAAAATACCTAAAATTAAAAAAAAATAGAACTACAAAGGAAATAATTAAAATATAACTTGACATGCATGTGTCAAGGAGACATGTCAAAGTATATAGATGATCATGGGTCAAGTTTTTAGGCAACCCGTACTCAACCCAAAAATTAAACGCCTCCACCCGCATCCAACATTTTATGATGCTCTACCTTACCCGAATCTTAGAATAAAAACTCTAATCCGGCCCAACAAAAAAATTCATTTTTATTAAATAAAATAGGAAGTTAATTGAAAAAAAATATAAATAGAGAAGAGGCATTATGATAATTATTCCATTTTTATTAGACAAAATATAGAGATAATTAAACATATATATATAAAGAGGGGCATTATAATAATTGTACCTAAATATTTCGGTCGGGCCGGTATTTTTCACCCTAAATCTAAACTCGACCTCATCCTCAAAAAGACCCGACCCAAACCCAAAATTTTCTTAAAAAGCCCGACCCTATAAGATTAATTTGGGTCAAATGACCATCCCTAATTAGGGAGCTTTTTTCTAAATTAAATAAAATAACTTAAAAATTAAAGCAATTAAAATTATAAATGAAAAATCATGTGTCAAACAAAAAACCTATACACATGTAAAATACTACCAACATTTGGGGATTAATTTCATATATATATATATATATCGCCAGACAACCAACATGTAATTCAATCGGGCTAGAAATATACCATCTATACTTGGTACCACTTGATACTGAAACATGAATTCTACTTTGGGAGAAAAAGAAATATGAATTCTACATTGGGAGAAAAAGGAAGGTTACATAAAACTAAAGTGCAAAACCTCCACGCTCTGCATGATAAGGGGAAATGTTTTCTGATTCCAACACAACAATTATGGAAGATGAACACTGACAACCAAAGTTCTAACAAGGATTGGGGGGAGAATAACAGGAAAAAAACAACAAACTAACCACTTGCCTGAGTCGGTCCATATCTAGAAAGATTCACCATAGAAAGAAACTATTACGACTTTGGCACAGTCACATTTAAGATTTTTACATCTTGACATGGCTTGTCTGCTTTGTCCGTCTTCACTTTTTCAATACCCTGCCAACAATGCATGAGTATCACGTATGTTGGTCAAATATATATTAAACATACCAAGACATCTCATCTGCTAAATTCCGAAAACAAAAAGCTCAATTCCGAAAACAAAAAGCTCAATTCAAGTATATACAGAGCCTATTAGCCCAAAGCCTCCAATATTCTGTATTTCATTAATCTTTTGAAAAGCAGAGCTGAGTCCTCTCATGCGTGTGTGCACATGTGCAGAGATGAAAGAAATAAACTTTAATAAGAACAATAGCTATATAATATTTACTGCAGAGATATACATACCTGCACCACATCCATTCCCTTAACAACTCTACCAAATACTGTATGCTTATTGTCCAGCCATGGAGTCGCCACTGTGGTTATAAAGAATTGTGAGCCATTCGTATTTGGGCCAGCATTAGCCATTGACACAGTGAATGGCCTGTCATGTCGTAAACTGCAAGCATAGAATGGAAGTAAACAGGCAGATATATTTGTATTGTATCATGGTGTATCGCATAAATTCCAGGTAATGCCAAATCAACAGGGAGGGAGTCAATATGTAGAAATATGTAATCCACGTGGCCCCCTCTGATGAATGTACCGAATTCATACTTGAAAATTTTAGAATGTTACAATTGCCAGGTGGGAAAATGCTACTGCCGCATCTCTAAAAAACTAAAATCATTACCTTTTATGAAACTCGTCCTCAAATTCCCTTCCCCAAATAGACTGCCCACCAGTTCCATCTCCTAATGGATCTCCTGTTTGTATCATGAACCCTTTGATGACACGGTGAAAGATTAAATTATCATAATAGCCATTCCGACAGTGTATGGAAAAGTTCTCCACAGTTTTTGGACATTCTTCTGGGTAGAGTCTCATGTGAACATCACCCATTGTGGTGTGCATTATCTGGATGAATAGAGAACTAATCAGAAAATAATCCAAGGCATGCACATAAAGTGGAGAGAATGAACTTAACTATGTCAGAGATGATAAACTTAAAAGAACCTCTACTGCAGGGGGAGAAATGTATGATGTTATAGTAAAACTAGCACCGATTTTGGCAGAACCATCTCCAAACCTTAATTCAAGTATTTCATGCACCATTCCAATAAAAGATTTCACAGTAATTAACCATGCCCTAAATGCCGATAACTTTTTTAACTTCTACGACAAATTAATCATTTATGTCCATGACATGTAGACAAAACGTTTTGAATAAGAATATAGATTTTGTTCTAATTAACTGCTCTGAACAGGCTAATTAATAACCTTTGAACTCCTAGGAAAATTAATTAATTATTTCCAGCAAACAAAAAGGCGGAAGAGAAAGAGAGGGAGGTTATAAACAAGTTCCTTTGGTACTCTGTCCCAATTGCTATCTTATAGAAGTTCGAAACTAAATAATTCTTAAAAAGAAAATGGTACGATATGTCATGTCATTGCTTTTGTGTTCTCAAAGCTTCTAATAAAGCTCTCCTCATTTTCATGCACTTTTATTTACTCCCTCTGTCCCACAAATAATGTCTCTTATTGACTTTTTGAAAGTCAAATTTTGTAAACTTAGACTATAATTATATTAAATATTTTAAATAATTAAATTTTATAAAATATATATTTAAAATCTACTTGATTAGAAGTTTTTAAAATATATTTTTTTCATATTTTTATCAATAATATATTTCAAATAACCACGAGTCAAAGTTAAAAATATTTGACCCAAAAAAAGTCAATAAGGGACATTATTTATGGGACGGAGGGAGTACTAAGAATCCTTATGGTCATTATTGAGAACGAATCCAAGGAGGGCGCAACAATTTATATTTTCCTCTTCCATGCACATTATGGAAAGAAAACTCACCACATTGTCAGGAAGAGACGTAGTAACTGCTTTTCCAATATCAGATACAGCCAGAAGCTCATCAGCAGGTGGCTTTTCATTAAAGACATCCCTTCCTTTTGTGGCATCTTCAGGTTCTTCTGGTTCTCGTCGACTGTATAAATCATTAGAAACCATCAGCGTAATTATATGAATCCTAAAAGTCCAAAACAATGTTAACTACAAACTCTGAACAGGCACCTCAATAGTTATGGTGAAATTTATTTTAGACAACCTCTGCAAAGGCACCTACGCCAGACATCTGACAACGTTGTCAATACAGATGATAATAAACTATCACATCTGATTTTTTATTCAAACAAATTTACATACTGCTATGAGCCTATGACATAATAACCCATCATCCATTCACACGTTAATACGTGAGCATTACACAAGAATTCTAAATCCAAACATGCTGTTACCGGCTAGTAGAAGTCTTGCCGAAGATTCTTATACCTGAATAAATAGATCCTATGCTTCTTGAAAGCGCAACACAAGAGAGTTGGATCAGTTAACGGCTCTTTACTTTCATTGACATTTGCTGCAGCAGCAGGAATTTTCCTCACTTTCTTGCTGCTTCGATCACCTTGATATAATGCAATTCTCAAGAATCTGTCATTGCTCTCCACCTTTCCAAGTATTCGAGCAATTTTATTGGTGTGTAAATTTACCATCTATCAAGATTATATATAAACAAGTATTAGAGAATTACTAGAGCATAAAAATCTGTACTTATTGCTTGGTCTAAAAATAGTTCAGCTTGTTATTTTCTGTAGAATCTATTAAGGAGAAAATAACATCTTACTTATCCCCAGAAGAGGAGCATATATGAGGAAATTAGAGCTCTCATCAAAAACCGCATTTGGTTGAGGCGCAGTTTCAGTTTTTTCCAATTTCCTTTTCAACAGCCATTCTTCTGCCAAAGTCTATAGCTTCCAGCCGATACATGGGAGCATCACTTCTCTGAAGGTCTTGGGCCACCTAATCAAAACGGTTCTGAAGATCACTAGTAATTCCAAAAAAGGGGTCTACATAAATATCTACATTAACTAACTTCTACCTCGAGAGATTCATCATAAACTCGCCTTAATTTGCCATTTCTAAACCAAAAGACACGTATTCTGCGATCAGGCAATGTAATAGAAAATTGCTTACCGTCTGGGCTAACCTGAATAGCAATAAAAAGCAGTCAATAAAAATACAAAAAGCGTTCAAAAGAATTATGGCCATGAAATCCAGAGAAAAAACAACTTGAATGCAAGAGTATCATACCTCAATTGAAGAAATAGTTGTCTTGCATTTTGCAATTTCAAAGAGATTGGTATCACTTTTCAATCTAAAATTGACCCTGAAAGCAGCATAAATACCAATTACGAAATAGGGAACCATGTACATCTGCAACTGAAATGCTCAACATGTCAACACCATAATCAGACTACAGTATTGGCCTGTAATAATGGAAAGAAAGTATCTAGAGTTATCTTTAATCCAAACACTATATATTTCATCTCTAACTGGAGCTAAAAATGCCAATCCCTGTAATTAAAGTACATTAATCAATTCAAAAAAAAAAAAAGTACATTGCTAATGATAGTATATGTGAACATCAGCACATACTCGCTTTCTGGGAACTGAAGTGTGGCAGGACTCCAGTATTCAATAATTCCCTTCTCATCACCAAATATTACAAGGTTGAATGCAGAGTTGTACCTCATTACTTTCACTGGGCCCAAATGTATCTGGAAAACATAAGTCCAAGTAGGGAAAGCAAAACAGAAATTGGTAAACTTGTAAACAATCATAAAATTTGAAAAGTTTTAAAATTCAAAATTGTACTCTTTTAAAATTGTATGGATACCTCTCTTGAGATGATGGGTTCATTTGAACCAGCTCGTGCATCATATATATGGACCAATGATGAATTTCTATCACTAATGGCAAGCTTAGCTTTGACATCGCCTTGCTTGTAGACCCATTCAACAGCACCAGGAACATAAGGTAGGCGAATCATGACCATCATGTCATAGTTGACCACATCATATACCTTCACAGAATGGTCACTAGAAATTGTACAGCAAAGTAAACCATCTGCACTAACCTGCATAGATGAACAAGTCATGGTTGATGACTGCACCAACAACAGGCTCATAGAAAATCAAATAAAGAATGATAAAATAGTAAAGAAAGCTAAAGGGTGGTGTGAATTCAAAAGAAATTCTGCAAGTGAAAACAAATCATTCAAAACAACAAAATGCAGAAACATCCATAGAATCAACCATTCACTTCAGAGAAACACATCTTTCACATCAAAACCATGCATAGGAACTATAGAGAGAGAGAAAGAGAGAAGTGAGAAAATCAAAACTATACTGATTAACAGCCATGAACTGCACCCTTTTACTTTACGGAAACATCAGTTTTCATATTACAATAGCATAATGCTTTAAAATCTTACGAAGTTGTTGGCAATACAAAGCTCTTGAAACAAATGAATGATTAAAAAATTAAAATGACATACCAGTCCTTATAGTTATCGACATCTTTAAAAAGCAATCATGGAATGAACATAAAAATCAGCACATCCAAGAAATCAAAATTCACAGGATGAAAAAAGATAACAATTAGACAGTGCAAAACTTAGGTGGAATGGTAATCTAAAGCAAGATGGTCCTATCGTCAACGAAATAAGAATGCACTATCAATAAGAAAGCTGTGACATGTAATCTGACAGGAGATCAGAAATTAGCCAAGAAATCAACAACGGTTGATATTGATTATCACAATACCACCAACTTTTACTTAAACTATCAAGAGCAGTCCAATATAATATCAAAGAGTAAACACAGATCACAGACCTCAGCAATAAACAAATTCAATGTGTAGTACAATAAGTTACAGCCTACATGCATAATATCATCGTTTAAAGCAAGGGTCAATTGAAAAAAATATATATTTAACTTCAAACACAGCATGCATAAAGTCAAGCAAGGAGAGAAAGCTCACCGCTAGACCTTCAATGGGACCTAAGTGGGATCTAAAATGCTTTGCAAACTCGATCCCAACAGCCTTTTTCTTCCAAAATTTCAAATGCCCTAGTATAAAAATAAATAAATAAAAAAAACCACATGAGAAAACAAGAAGCATCTATATTCACTTAAAAGAAGACAAAAGCTAATGGGTCTTTTAGATATTGTTTATGAATACCGACATCATAAAACTTACCATCAACACTTCCGGTAATGAAAAAATCTGCAGCCGATACAGCAACATGAGTAACCACATCTCGATGCATATAGCTTTTCTCATACCTAGAAAGCACACAAAAAAAGACAAAGTCAACAGCTCTCGGAGCTTTATTCACAACTTCAAAGTGTTAACTTTGCTTATAGTACAAAAAAATTAAGGTTTATTTTGTCGTTTCCTTTTGCTACTTGTTTCTTCTTCTTTTTCACTTAGAAAAACGAAATGAAAAAAAATCATAAACCCCAAAAGCAAAGAAGACACTTTTATTAAACCCTAAAGAATCTGAACCACTAAATAGAAAATTGCTCAAAAAAATTGGAGTTACATGTTAGCCGAAGGAAGGGCATCGAGATATGCTTGTTCAAACTGGAGCGGCCGCTTGGGTCGGGCTCGAGGGGCAGGTCCTGGTCCTACTGCGGGCTCGTCGTCTTCCTCCTCCGCTATTGTACTCAGATTTCCATTTTCGTTTCCGTTTCCGTTTTGTGGTTCTTCCATCTGCGCTGCTTTTTTTTTTCTTTATTTCTCTTCACCGTTCTTTTTAGTTTCTCTTCTATACGAATAAGAGAAAGAAAGTGTAGTTCAATGGGCTCAATATATTGGCCAATAATTCAAAATCTTAGCCCAATGGGTTCGAATTAAGCCCACATATTTAGGGGCGAGGTGGAAACTGACCACACCAAATTGGATTAGCTTATATTTATTGAAAATTTAGAATTTAAATTTTATAGTTTTTTAAGGTTTACCGTTAGAAATTTAGAATTTAAGAGAAAAAAATACTTGGTTAAAAATGCTCATAATTTTTTAAGGTTTACAGTTAAGAATTTAAGATTTAAATTTTATAGTGTAAATATGTATATTTGTGTAGAATAAATTTTACAACCTATATATAAAAAATTTACCCATATTTGATTGTCTTATTTTTTATTTTGTGTGTGAGTTCGATAAAATTAGAAAAATATGAACATTTTTAACCAAGTATTTTTTTTCTCTATTTTTTTCTCTTTTTATGTTTTTTCTTCTCCTTTTCTAACTTTTTTTTCTCGCATGACTCAACTATAAGTATATAATTATGTGTGATACCATGCTCATAATTTTTTATGACTTTTTTATTTTTACAGTGTTTTTAAATATAAAATTTATTTTACATTTGTTGTATCTTTGTTGTTCCTATACTCTATATTTTTAAAAATGAACATGTTTCGTCTTTATTTTTATATTTGTCTTCGTATTTATATTTGTATCTATACAACATAAGTTATAGCACGCTAGTGCTTTACCAATAAAATATCGAAGAAAAGAGGACTCTATCTAGATCTCAAGAATTCGCCAAAGAGATTTTCTTCAACCCCTTTGAGTCCATCCGTGCTTGAATCAAGTATAAATTCACTATTGATTGACTGTCGATAAAATTATAAGTTAACATCATTCTTAAATTTGATCTCAAGACAACTCGTAACTCTGTTTTTTAAACAATTTTATCTAGTGAAGGGGGAGAGAATTAGAATTTTTTTATGGTAATGAGTATTAAACCTGCAACCTAGAGGAGAAGACAATGTTTCAATTAAATAACTTTTAACTACATATGCTAAAAATTGTTGACAACTCGTAACTCTATTTTTTTTTATCAAAACTACATATATATATTAGCAAAAAGTGTCCCATAACTTCATTTCATATATACCTTTATTGTTTGTATCTGCATTAAATGCCAATGAAAGAAGTGAGATAAATAAAAATTAAACCATTTGATGACATCAAAATGGAAGCAGTCAACCATCATGTGAGGCGATGTAAAGGGATCATGCCAAGAGTCCCTACATTTTCCCCCGGGAGTAAACAAATCACATGGTAGGGGAAACCGCCTTACCATAAATAAATAAAAAACAATATAGCACTAATGGGTTCATTTGAACCAGCTCATGCATCATGTATATCAGTATATGGACCAATGATGTATGTCCATCACTAATGGCAGCAAGCTTAGCTTTAAGATCGCCTTGCTTGTACACCCATTTCGACACCACCAGGAACATAAGGTAGGCGAATCATGACCCTCATCTCGTACTCCACCACATCTTATGGTTCGTTAATCCGACCCTCCGCGATCGGTGGACAACGCCTCCCCAACTCAATATCAATCCTTGTTTTCATATGGATCGTCGGAATCCAATGCACCTACTCCTTAACATTGGTATATGTTGATTTTTCCAAGTCGATATCCAACCTTCATTTTCACGTCTTCATATTTAAATGTGTTTGATAAAAGCAAGTAAATCAAGAAAAGCGAATAGTTATTGCAATATAGATTCGAAAAATATAATTACATGTTACATTATTGTTATGGTGATTCTTTTTTCTCTTATTGACTCATCTTTTCTTTACTTCACCTAATAATACTCTACTGGGGTCTCCGGACAGCTTTCATCTGATACATCTTCTATACTAAATGGCGGGGGTACATATGGTGGGGTTGTGCATCTTAACAATGCCCAATTGACCCCTTGGAAGAATGGGTGGTGCTTGATGGCTGATGCACCCATGGTGGACCCTAACCGTCTTGCAGGATCCTTCGTCAATAGCTGGGATATAAGATCTTTAGCTGCTGCTGGCACCGTGGGTTCTTTCGGGAACTCAAGGGCTCGAGCCACTATGTTGGCCAAGGTGAGCTCATGGTCCACGCCCTTGAATGGTGTTACCCCATAGAACAGTTCATATATAAAGATCCCCAATGTCCACCAATCCACAGGGCTACCATGGCCCTCACCGGACACAATTTCCGGTGCCAAATATTCATGTGTCCCTACGAAAGACATGGACCGGACATCAATGGGCTCGGCCACAAACTCAGGCCCACCATGATGGGCGGTCTTCTTTTTGCGCTTGCGTTTCAAGTGGAAACATGACACAGCCGGTACTATACAGTTTGGGATAATGCATGAAGAGGATGCGAAAGGAGGATTATCAATAGGATGGTCGTTTTGCATACCAAGAACAAGCGGTCTTTGATCGGAAATAATATGTGGCGTCGATGTAGAATCATCGCATTTCAACGAGAGGTCGAAATCTGTAAGCATAATGTGACCGTCCGATCGAACCAACACGTTTTCAGGCTTTAGATCACGGTAAACAATCCCCAGCATGTGAAGGTACTCTAGAGCCACCACCACCTCTGATGCATAGAACCTGCAGACACCAATAATAAACAAAACACTCAACTAGCAATAATTTTAACAACTTTCATCATTATCTCATTAAGTTAATTAAGATCAACAACTTCATAATACCACAAAATCGAGCCAAGGGCCATGGATAGCTGGTGTTAAAAGGAACAAGAAAATAATTGAGATGCTCGTAGTGTCATGAACTTGTAGGATCACATTAGCCAAGGGACATAAAGGACCTACTACCATTATCATTCATCCACTGCAATTTTAAGCTTGGTTTACACAATAAACTAAGACAATAAATCATTTCTCTTCAACCTCTACTACATTATGTAGACTAATGGGGGCCTATGTGTCTTTTTCTAGATTCCTCAGGGGCAAAAATCTTCAACAGGGAGAAGTAAAGCAATCAAAAGTTTCTCAAACTTTTGTACTTATATTGCAGCATATTCTCTTCCTATATGTTCCCTAGTATGTTGGGTGTCTTTGAATGACATAATGTTGAAAAAAAGAGAGCATAGAACATGTCCGAGTCTGATTCATTTATAGTGGAAATACTAATAAAATTATGGTGGGTGTGAATGATCTAGCAGAACAAAGAATTACATCATTAGGAAATAAATGAAAAAATAGATGACATGATTTCACAATCATGTAAGATTGCATAATGCATAAAGGAAACATTTTCAATCAATCGGAATGCTCATTGTGAAAGGTGGCAAGATTTGTTGTTATATATTCAACCTTACTTTTTGAAAAAATAATAACAATAATAAATATGAGTTGGACCTGTTTTATAAATAAATTATGGTTATATAAACATCTCATCAACGTCTTCATTGTAAGTATTGAATGGCTACGTAGGTGGCATTGACACGGACAGGACACTAACTAGGGAGGGGCTGGAGAGGCAGAGCTCTATAAATAAAATTTGAAAACGGGGTCTATCCTCATCAGAATCAAAGATTAAACAAACAAATCCCAAAAATCCTGAAAAAAAGAAAAAGGGTGATGCTCGGATCCAATTACCGATCATTGTAGACTGCTATTTTCTTCAATAATTGTTTCAGACGGTACTACTACCCTGGTAATACTATTCTCATAAATTTCCCAGAAGTTTTCATTATCAATTTCACACATGTGTACATAGGTTGAGTGTTACAAAATAATCATAGAAGCATATAATACGTGATTTACTTAATTAATATAGCAGAAAAAAATACTAAATGGTGGGATCATAATACCGCTTTGTCTGCCTACTTTAAGAATATAATAAGGCAACATAGGCCCTTTTACCTAAACTTAAATTAAAACGGGCGTGGATCCGATATTATAGGCACTATATTCCATAATTTACGTGTCCCAAAATTATTGGTTACTACTTTAATACCCCAAATCAATCACCGGATCTACCGTCAATCTTAGTTAAAACAGTGAAATGAATGGATCTAACCGATTTACGGTAACGGAAAATTGATTCGGCCCCACCCTTTTGAGCTTCTTTCCCTCAAATATCCAAAGCACAAAGGTTAACGGAGACGACATACCTAACGGCGGAATCGGGGAAACGTTTGAGAGGTTGACGTTGTCGGAGAACATGAAGGTCACCGCCGGGACAAAACTCCGTCAATAAACAGAGCCATTTAGGGGAATCTACAACCGCGTAAAGCGAAGGTAAAAAAGGATGGTCTAACAATTCCATTATTTCCATCTCGGTCCTGGCTCTCCCTTCTTTGCTCCTCGACGCTAGCTCTCTTTTGTCCATCACTTTTGCTGCGAAAACGACCTCGTCTTTGCCGGTTTTAGTGGCATTGGCATTGGCGTTGTGAGGTAGGGGTTGAGACTTGAGTTCGGCTAGGTAGACTGAGCCTATATCACCGGAGCCGAGACGGATGGTGAAGCGGAGGTCGGACAGGGAGAGTGAGCCGGTACGGATGGCTTTGGAAGAGAATGAGCCGTGAATAGAGGAAGAGCCGGAGTTGGAGGCAGAGCCGGAGCTGGTGCTGCGGTTTATGGTGGCCGTGGAAGTGGAGGTGAAGCTTAAGCTTTGTAGATCTTCGGCTAAGTCGTCCAGGCAAACCTCCATTGTTTAGAAAGAGAAGGGGAGTGGAAATTGGAATGGTGTCAGTGAGAAAGAACCTGTCTTTGATATTTGAAGGGACGCTGTATCGGGTTTGGTCTCCGGGTGGTAAAGGGGCCCATATTTTTATACTAGTATTTTTATTTTTGCACGGTGAAATAAGGTCGTGCGGGTAAAATTTGATTCGGTTTGAGAAAATAATTTCTTTTATTAAATTTGAAGAAAATAATTAACTCGATTTATTTGAATCATAATTTTATAAATTTAATTTAAAAAAGATTTTTTTCATAAATATTGCACCAAGGTTTTTTTCCCAATATATGGTATTAGCCATTTTATTTATTAAAATATTACAAAATCTACAGTAGATTTGAAGTCTGATTTAAAAGGGTCCGACTTTAAATAGTAAATAGACTAAATTAAATAAAATATTAAATTCGAAATTAAGAGGGTTCGACTTTGAACAGTAATTTGATAAATTTTAGCATTTTTCTGTAAAATTACTGTTCAAAGTCGGACCCTCTTGGTTCCAACTTTAATATTTTATTCAATTTAGTCCATTTACTGTTTAAAGTCGAACTCTTTTAAATCCGACTTCAAATTTACTGTTCAAAATGCAATAGTTTGGGAAATAAAATGCTTGGTGCCATATTTTGGTAAAAAATTAAAAACAGGTGCAATATTTATGGAAAAAATCCTTGAAAAAAATTCAAATAAATGTTTGAATTATAAAATAAGACTTTGAATAACTCAATTTTTTTGTAATTAATTGATTTATTTTTAAGTTCGAGTCGAATATCTCAGCTTTGTCTAATATATAGTATATCACATAGGAAAAAAAATGAAGGAATAGGTTAAAGTATCCTACAAGTCCTTGTACTATACTTAAAAGTTTATTTTAGTCCTTCTACTATTAAAAAGAACATTTTAGTCCTTGTACTATACCTAAAAGTTCATTTTAATCCCTCTACTACAAAAAGGAACATTTTAGCCCCTATATATTTGAAAAGCTAACATTTTGGTCCAAAATACTAAAGTTATCATTAGTTGGCTTAAATATTTTGGTATAAGCACTATTTACGTCCTTCTCAGTTTTGAACTTGAGAAAATTAATCTCTCCCAAAATATTTTTGTGAACTTTTACATATATTTTTAAACACTTATGAAATCTAAATGCAAAATTAATTTATATTCTAACTCTAAACTTTTTTTTTCACTTACAATAATATTACAATCACAAGATAAAAACATAAAAATGCTTAAAATGTTTAATTGAAAAAATATACATTGAATTTTCTTAGAATTTTTAGATTTGGAGAGAGCAATTGTTTAATTGAAAAAAAACATGACACAAAAACACAAAAAAATAAAATTTTCATTAAATTTTTCAAAAAAAAATTCAAACTATGAAAAAAATTATTATAAAATTTTTGGTTTATTTTATTTGAAAGATTATACAAACACATTTGAATAATTTACTCTCATTTATTCAAGATGGGTCTATTTGCTCAATTTCAAAATTGAAATGGACTTAAAGGTATTTAAACCAAAGTATTTAATTCAACTAAACCTTAAAATTTTTGGAAAAAATATTAACTTTCAAAGGTACATGGACTAAAATGTCCCTTGTGATAGTAGATGGACTAAAATGAACTTTTTGATATAGTGTAGGGACTAAAATGTTCCTTTTTTATAATAGAGAGACTAAAATAAACTTTTAAATATAGTACAAGGACTTCTAATGTAGTTTAACCTGAAGGAATATATTTATTATACGGTTATAAAAAGTTGCGTAAATTGAAACAAATTAGTACTATAACATTAAAATACTTACAATATATTTGAACAGAAACATAAACAACTCGACTAAACTCGAATTTCATAAACTCAAAAATATTTTAAATAAAATTCAAGTTATAAAATAAAATTTGTCAATTCGTCTAACTTAAAAAAAATTATTCGACTCGATCAAATAGTCACCCCTATAAAATCTAACTTTTAGTGCTCTGTTAAGCTGTATTTTGTAATGAATTGATCCTCTATTTTATAATGTTTTAGTAGGTTTACATTCATAACACCTCTAGGTTAGTATTAAGTCACGCAATTAAGATCACATAAAAATATTATTAAACATGTTCAATTAATAGTATATATATGTTAGTTTAATACTTAAAAGATGTTTTATAAAGTCTATCCACCATCATCTTAATGGTAACAACTATTAGTACTAGTAATAAACTTTAAAAGCTACTTTTTCCAAAAGTGTTTGTCTAATTTTCTTCTTTAATAGTGTTGTATTCGGTGAAAGTTTTAGTACCATCCGGTTGACTTTTTTTAAGGCTTTATCTAACCTACGTATATAAGTAAAAGTTAAGGGTCATTTAAGACTTAACGAATTTAGATTAAAAACAAAATTTCATTAAAAAAATATCATTTAATGTACTATAAAATCCTAAAAGATTTCATTAAAAAAATTCGCATTCAATGTATTACAAAACCCTAAAATATGGTTTAGTGTTTAGAGTTTAAGGTTTAGGATTTGTAGTTTAGGATTTAGGGTTTAAGGTTTAGGATTTAAAGTTTAGGGTATACAGTTTAGGTTTTTAGTTTAAGGGTTTAGGGTTTTGTAATACATTGAATGAGAATTTTTTTCAATGGAATCTTGTATTTAATCCAAGCTCTTAAATGACCATTAACCTATGCTTGTATGCATAAGTTAGCAAAGCCTTTCTTTTAATTCGCATAATAATCTTTTATATTTTGAGTTCCTCGCATCTTTTTGCGTTTGTTTGTTTGTCTTTCTTGCTTGATTCCATCTATCTCGTGGCATATTTTTTTTTTATCTATTTTTGTGGTACTTTGACATCCGTCTAGCGATCATCATGACACACCCTTTTACCATGGAAGGTCGTCAGCCTAATATGGTTATATCCTCATTTTTGGTGGCTTGTCGATGCAATCAAAATCGTTAGTAGAGCAGTCTACAAAATTGATTTTGTCGATTTCCTCCTAAACCAATACTTTTGCATCAAATTGGATAAAGACAATGAGATTTTGACGGTGATTGTTAGTTTTCTATGAAAATGAAACACATGTTGAAGGGAATATTTTGTTGTTCTTCACGCCATTTGAGTTTACATGTTTTAATTTTGTATATTCATGAGTTTTCTTGGTGGTATGGTCCCAAGATTTTTTTGTATAACCATTAATATTTAACTCATTTGTTAACTAATTCAAATCAGGTATTGTAGAGGCATATTATGGATGACCTTCTTGATCTAATTTGTTTTATTAACAACACAAAAATTCTTTTTATGATTTAATGTGATTTTCTTTTTTATTGTTAATGAAATCCAAATTCTTGCTGTACAACAGTGCTATCAATCTAAAGATACTATAATATTATAAAAATAGATGAATCAAATTAGTCAAATAAAAGTAAAAGGGTTAAATCTCAATCTCAATCTCAATATAACAGGGATTAAAAATAATAATAAGACATAGATACCCCTGTTTTAGGGATTATGGCAAGGAATTTATGAATTTTGTTTTCTGGTTAGACCGCTAAATATATAAAATTGGAATTAAAACAATGTGTTGATTAATTAATTAATTGCATTAATGAAATAATTTTTGTATGTTTAAAAGCTAGAAATATGGAAAATGGAAATTTTGGAGCATTAAATCCCACCTAAAATTATTTAGTTCAATAGTCTAAACATGTTCATTTTATTTATCTTCCCGAGGAGGAATATTAATTTTTATACGGAACCAAAATATTTATCTGTAATTAATTAACCTTTTGTATTTTGTTCTTCTCCCTTGTAGCACTGCAATCTAATTCAAATTATTTGGCAGATTCAAGAATGTTATATTAGATCATTGCGTCAAAGGGAGTGGGTGGTTCGATTAAATTATGTACGCCTTGATGGTAATAAAGTTACAGATATCCTGTCGAAACTTCATACAGATAAATTTTTGGATTCATTTTTTTTCAAACAATTTGATGTATGTGAGCCTTGCTTATTTAGAAAGATGAATAAAGCTCCTTTAATGGTAAAAGTGAGCGAGCAAGTGATTTATTGGGATTAATACATAATGATGTATGTGGATCAATTAATACACAAGCTAGATGAGGGTTTCATTACTTTCACATATGCCTTAAGTAGACATGAGTACATTTACCTAAAGCATCATAAATATGAAAGTCCTTGAAAAGTTCAAGGAATTTAAAAATGAAGTACAAAACCAACTAGGAAAAAGCATTAAGGCTCTTCAATCAGATCGGGGAGGAGAATACTTAAGTTTAGAGTTTGGTGACCTTCTTAAGGAATGTGAGATTGTCTCACAACGTATACCTCATGGTACTCCACAATGGAATGGAGTTTTCGAAAGAATAAATAGAACACTGTTGGACATGGCTCGATCAATGATGAGCCACATTGATCTTCTAGTTTCTTTTTGGGAACATGCACTAGAAATAACGACTTTCACACTAAATCACGTTCCATCTAAATCAGTTCAAACGACACCATATGAGATATGGATTGGGAAAGATCATAGTATGTCTTTTATGAGAATTTGGGGATGCGAAGCTTATGTTAAACATCAGATGTCTACAAAGCTCGAACCCAAATCTCATAAATGTAATTTTGTAGGTTATCCTAAAGAAACTAAAGGATATTATTTCTTCAATCCTGCCGAGAATAAAGTGTTTGTTGCTCGAACAGGAATCTTCGTAGAAAGAGAATTTGTTTTTAGAAAAAGAAGTGAGAGAAATATTGAACTCAATAAAATTCGAGTTCAACCACAAATCTTTGAACCAAAGATTGAGCAACAACAAGTTTCATAAGTTGTTGAGGAACATTCAACTGTTTTGGAAACACAATTACTGTGAAGATCCTTGAGAAAACGCAGTGCGCCTGAGAAATATAGATTTCTTGTCACATTGCATGGTGATGTTCTCTTCATGGATCAAGATGAGCCTAGGACTTATCAAGAAGTAGTGACAGGCCTAGACTCTGAGAAATGGCTAGAGGCCATGAAATTCGAGATGGATTCCATGTCAGAAAACCAAGTTTGGACCTTGGTTGACCCACCTCTATGGGTTGACCCACCTCTAAAGAAACTAAAGGATATTATTTCTTCAATCCTGGCGAGAATAAAGTGTTTGTTGCTCGAACAGGAATCTTCGTAGAAAGAGAATTTGTTTTTAGAAAAAGAAGTGAGAGAAATATTGAACTCAATAAAATTCGAGTTCAACCACAAATATTTGAACCAAAGATTGAACAACAACAAGTTTCATAAGTTGTTGAGGAACATTCAACTGTTTTGGAAACACAATTACTGTGAAGATCCTTGAGAAAACGCAGTGCGCCTGAGAAATATAGATTTCTTCTCACATTGCATGGTGATGTTCTCTTCATGGATCAAGATGAGCATAGGACTTATCAAGAAGTAGTGACAGGCCTAGACTCTGAGAAATGGCTAGAGGCCATGAAATTCGAGATGGATTCCATGTTAGAAAACCAAGTTTGGACCTTGGTTGACCCACCTCTATGGGTTAAGCCCATAAGGTGGAAGTGGGTTTTTAAAAAAAAAAACTGACATGGATGGCAATGTACAAACATACAAAGGGCAATTAGTCACTAAGAGTTTTTGTCAAATTCATGGTATAGACTATGATAAAACCTTTTCTCTTGTTGTTATGTTTAAATCCATTCGGATCTTACTTGCGATAGCTGCATTTTATGATTATGAGATATGGAAAATGGATGTTAAAACCACTTTCCTTAATGGAAAACTAGATATGGATGTGTACATGACACAACCTGAAGGTTTTATCGATCCAAAAGATGCCGAAAAATATGCAAGTTACAAATATCCATTTATAGATTGAAGCAAGCTTCTCAAAGTTGGAATCTTTATTTTAACGATGCAATCAAAGAGTTTGATTTTATCAAAATTGAGGATGAGCCATGTGTTTTCAAGAAAATTAGTGGGAGCACTGTCATATTCTTAGTATTGTATGTGGATAACATACTGATAATAGGAAATAACATACCTAGCTTACAGCCTATAAAAAAACTTTGTTAGGCAAATGTTTTTCCGTGAAAGACTTAGACGAGGCAGCATACATATTAGGAGTCAAGATCTATAGAGATAGATCGAGACGACTCCTAGGAGTGAGTCAAAATACATACATAGATAAAGTACTGAAAAGATTCAGTACAGAAGAATCCAAAAGGGGTTCTTACCTATAAGACATGGTATTTCACTCTCGAAGGAAATGTCCCCTTCAACACCTCAAGAAAGAGAGCGCATAAGTAAGATTCCATATGCTTCGACAATTGGATCTATCGTGTATGCCATGTTATGTACTCGTCCAAATGTATCATACGCTTTCAGTATGACAAGTCGGTACCAGGTAGATCCCGGTGAAGGTCACTAGTTCGTAGTTAAAAACATCATTAAGTACTTAAGAAGAACTAAGGATACATTCCTTATATATGGAGGTAAGGAAGAGCTAAGTATAAAAGGTTATACTAATGCCAGCTTTCAAACCGATAAGGATGATTTACGATCGCAATCGGGTTTTGTGTTCTACTTTAATGGAGGGGCTGTGAGATGGAAAGGTTTAAAGCAAGATATAATAGCTGATTCTACAACAGAAGCCAAGTATATTGTAGCATGTGATGATGTAAAAGAGGGTGTTTGGATCAAAAAGTTAATATCTGAACTAAGGATTATGTCGAGCATATTGAATGCTATAGATCTACGTTGTGATAACAACGGAGCCATCGCATAAGCAAAAGAACCCATATCTCACCAACGATCCAAACACATACTTAGGCATTACCATCTCATTCGAGAAATCATAGATCGAGGAGATGTGAAAATATGCAGAGTACCAACAGATGATAACATTGTCAATCCACTGACAAAGCCTCTGATGCAACAAAAGCATGATCGTCACACTAAGTCACTTGGTATTAGATACATGGGTGATTGGTCTTAGTGTTAGAGGGAGATTGTTAGAGTATGCCCAAAGACCAATCATAAGATGATTGTAAATGATATTTGTTTTTACCTTGTTTATTCATAAAGAGCTATTGCCATTATCATTTTCAGTTACAAATTTTGAGTGCATAAATAAACTGAATTATAATAAAGTCTTTAGAATAATATGGTTATTCTTAAATGTCCTTAGTCGAGTATTATTGTGGGCATGGAAAACAATAATGTATTAAGACTAATATGTAGTTGATTGATGGCAAAGTGTTGTTATTGACATAGAGATGTCAAAATCCATACATAAGTATGTGTTAGAGAACGACATACTGGACTGACCCGCTATGAGCATGTTTCTTGGATTATTATGTGACAGTCACATCATTGCTCATAGTGATAACTACATGTATGATCCTCAGACTTGAGATAATCATTCTTTCAACATCCTGAATTACATATTTTGATACAGTCAAACGTGTGTTGTAACTGACTACACTATAAAGATTGATATTATATATGCCACAATCTATGTAGTAGGATATGGTTGATCAAGATAGGATTTGTCCCTCATACATAATAGGAGTAATATCGTATGCTACCTGATTGAATGAGACTAGAAATGCATGGCCATGCTCGAATAAGTTGATATGAGATACCATAGTTATTCGTTTATAATAGTCTACTCAAGATATCAAAAAATATTAGATGAACTATACAAGTGTGACTATTCCATGACTTGTGTCCAATCTAGATATAAGGAAAAATGATGTAATACATGAAAATAGTTAATCACGAAGAGGTTGAAATGAGCATATATTAAACGAATTATATATGTACAAATTTGTTGTACACGAATTTAGTTAAATTAATATATATTTGATATATATAATTTAACTATTGGATAAATATTAAAAGAAAATAATTATTGTAATTATGACTCTTTTAATATATAAATAATATAATTTGATTTAAATTAATATATATATATATTGAAATCCTAATTAAAGTTGAATTGAGATTATATATATTAATATATATATATATTAAAATCCTAATTAAGTTGAATTGGGATTATATACATTAATATATATTAAAATCCTAATTAAGTTGAATTGAGATTATATATATTAATATAGATATATATTGAAATCCTAATTAAGTTGAATTGAGATTATCTATATTTAATATATATATATATTGAAATATTAATTAAGTTGAACTGGGATTATATATATTTAAAATATATATATTGAAATCCTAATTAAAGTTAAATTAGGATTATATATATTAATATATAAATTGAAATCCTAATATGAGTTGAATTATGATTGCAAAGGCTATGTAAAGGCATGAGAGATATAGCAGTGATTGATGCTTTTGGAAAAACCCTCTAAATAGTTTAGAGAGTTTTATATGCTCGTTTCAACTAGATGAAGTAAGTAGAGGTCGGAGCGTTATCGTTGCGGCTTAGGAATCGACATCGTGGAATCGTGATTGGATATATATCTTCTCCAAATTCAGAATTCCAGATTTTAAACAAGTAATTCTCTACCCTTATTCACTCCAATTCGTTCTTCGTACATGAATCTCTAGTGGTGATCGTCGGATATTTTTTTCGCTGCGTCATGAGGTGTGCCGGCGTGACCCAACACTTACTAAGGTTTGAAAAGAAAGAACAAGAAAAAAAAATCTTGATACTTTCTTCAAAGTCGAGATGAACATATCATTACTCTATGCAATATAACAAATCCCTCGAAATGTGAAATTCGTCAGAGAATGATACACGGATAAACGAAGACTAAATGGGAAAAAATATAAGAATGGGTGAAAACTTATATGCAATGCTTCAAAAGCAACTTCCTAAAAAATGCAAGGATCCAATATGTTCACTATCGCATGTTAGATTGACAACATTCAAATAAGAAAAATCATGTTTGATTTAGGAACATCCATTAATGTTATGTCTCATATAATTTATTATGTTAACAAACTGAGCCCTCTATAAGAATCTGTGTATCCCAAAGAATATTGGGAGGATGTCTTAGTGCAAGTTAATGGATTAGTTTTTCTCATCTATTTTTATGTCTTAGACGTAGAGGAAAACGATTCCTCTAATCCAACTTTGATTTTGTTAGAAAGATCATTCATGATATGTGTTTTTATTTATTAATCCTTTGATATAAGAGATATATCAACTGTTTGAAGAAGTTATTGATTTGGTTCTGGAACCAAAAGAATATGTCAAGGAATCAAATCCAATAAAATGATGAACCTCTTGACGAGCATCTCCTTGCCGTCCATCAAAACATTTTATGGTATGCAGACATTGTTAGCTATCTGATGACTAGGACATTACCTTGCAATTTATTATGAGCTCAAAAAGACAAGATAAAGAGTGATGCCAAACATTAACTATGAGATGACTCGTACTTATATAAAATTGGGTCTGATCATATAACTCAACGATGTATCCATAAAAGAGAAACACGTTCCGTATTATAATTTTGTCATACTTTGCTTAAAAAAGGATAGCTCATAAGGTATTTTAAAGTGGTTTTTTTGGCCTACCTTGTTTAAACACCCATACATGTTCTGCAAATCATGCCCACAATGCCAAATAACATGTAATTTTTTATGTTTGGGGTATTGATTTCATGAGACCTTTCCATCTTCTTTCAATAATGTATACATAATTTTGGATGTTGATTATGTTTCTAAAAATTTTGTAAGTTTTGTTAAATCTCATATTTTTTTCAGGTTTGGAACGCCAAATGCCATCATAAGCGAAAACGAAACACAATTTTGTAACAAGATCATGAGAGCCCTAATGAAGAAGTACAAAGTGATACACCAAATCTCAAATGTCTATCATCCACAAACTAATGGTCAATCAGAAGTCCCCAATCGAGAAATCAAATTCACTTTAAAAAAGACTGTTAATCCAACATGACGAGATATGAGTCTATGTCTCAATGATGCTTTACGAGCATATCGCACAACTTAAAAAAACATCAATAGGCATGTCAGCTTACAAATTAATCTATGGTAAATCTTTTCATCTCCCGGCCGAGCTAGACCATTGAGCCTAATGGGCTATCAAACAATGAAATAAGAAGCTCGACGAAAAGAAGAACGTCAGAAATTGCAATTGCAAGAATTACAAGAAATTCGTAATGATGCTTATACAAATGCATCGATTTACAAAGATAAGACAAACGTCTTTCACAATCGAATGATTTTCAGGAAGAATTTTCTCATTGGTCAAAAAAAGTTTGCTTTAGAATTCTCGGTTGACTTTTTAAATAGGAGTAATGACTTTTTTCTCTCTCAAAATTTTTAGGGAAAAGTCAGTTTACCCTCTTAAATAATTTATGTATATTTTTTTGACTAAAGGGGTAAATTTGCCCCTTAAATAAATCTAAATTAATAACGTTGTCCCTAATTTTTTTTATTAATTTTGTTCTCAAAGTCATTCAATTACATCAATTTTGCCCCTTAACTGAGGTTGACCATCATAGTTTTGGCATGACAGTTAACATTGCAGATGTGACGGTCCACTGTACTGACGTGGCAGTCCAAGATACTAACGTGATAATACACATCGTGATGATGATGTAACAGAGGGGATGAATTAATTTTTATAATTGACTTCGAGGGCATAATTAATTTTAATTGCTTAAATTCTAATCCAACTTTAATATTTTTTAAAATTTTAGCAGTTTCTTAAATTCTTATTTTTAACTTAAATATTAAATAAGTTATCAAACTTTCAATTAAAATCAATTATGCCCCTAACTCGGAAAAAATCAATTATATCCTCGAAGTATGTTAAAAAAATCAATTAAGCCCCTCTGTCATGTCATCATGATGACGTGTATTGCCTCGACAGCATCGTGGACCGCCACGTCGGTGCTGTAACGGTCAATATCGGTCAAAAGGGAAAATTGATGCAATTGAATGATTTCGAGGACAAAACTAATGCAAAAAAAATTAGAGACAACATTGTTGATTTGGGTTTACTACAAGGTAAATTTACCCCTTTAACCACATTTATTTATATCTCTTCTATATAAATAAATTCATACAAACTAAACTGCTCAAATTTAGATTACTAAATAAAACACGCCGCTCTTTACCTCTGATACCACTCATTTACAATTTCACTTTAAATCTCCATATATGTTGAGACATCCTATACAATATAAAAATAAAAAAGACTCGTTCTATAGATGCAAAAAGAATATAATAAACAGCATATGAGTATTTAAATTTTTAATATGTACTCATGTCGTCTACTGAAATACACAATTAGATAACCATCACATTCACCATTATTAACCCTAACAACGGCCGGTTGAAGAGCAAGCCCACCTTGTTTATAACAGCTACATCAAAGCGATGTGGGATAATTTGTACAAATATACCAAGACAAAAAAATGCTTAGTTGTGGATTGAAATGCTTGAATAGTCCATGTCGATTTTTAATGCTTTGATTTGATCTGCTCGGCTTATCATGCCCTTGGGAATATTTGGTCTCGTCTGATCTATTATTTTCATTCATGTTTGTAACTGAAAATGACACACATTGACTATGCAATTGGATTTAATATATGGATCGATTTTCGACCATATAAACATACATCTATATGTTTATAGTTCCCGTTATTATCGTGACGATTATTAAAAAAAATACTAGCAAAACCATGAAGTATTTTATTGTCATGTATTGAAACGATCCTTTCTACCTTGCTGTCATGCAACATGGAACTGAAACCAATGCTCAATCGTAGAGGTGACAACCGGGTCGTTTGGATCGAGTTCGGGTCGGGTCAGGTTGATTTTTGGTTTGGGTTACTTTCGGTTTAGGTTCGATTTGGGTCGGTCGGGTCTGATTCGGATTTAGTTTGGGTCTATATTATTTTGGTTCGGGTATCGGGTTGGGTTAATATTGGGCCGGGTCAATGTCGAATCGGCCAACTTTCAATTTGGGTCAATATATGAATATGATCTTTTAAAGGAGAAAAAATGATATTAAACTATTACTAAAGGTAGTTGTTAGTAATATAACACAAAAAGAGAATAAAACATACATATTTGAGGAAATTAAATTTGGGTTACTTTCGGTTCGGGTTGATTTTCGGTTCGGGATGCTTTCGGTTCGGGTTTTTTTTTTGGTTTTGGTTAATTTCGATTCGGGTTGATTTTCTGTTTAACTAAATTCGGGTCGATTTTGGTTCAGTTTGTTTTAGTTCAGATTCAGGTCAAGTTTAGACCATTATGTTTGTGTCTATATCTGGTGTCGGGTCAGATAAATCGATTCGGATCTCGAGTTTCGAGTCAAATTTGCCGGGTGTACTCAATTGAAAGACATACAAGAGACTTCATCAACCTTCAAGATTGTGAATCCAAATATACAATGAAACATATTTGGGCACGTGTTATGGTCAGAGACAAATCTTGGTAAAATAGTTTTAGGGGTCTAATTAAATTTTCATAAATCTTTTAAAATAAAAATGGGGTGTAATTAAATATTTTAAAGATTTTGAGAGGTATGATAAGAAAATTTTAAAGGGCTTAATTAAAAAAGTTCAAAATTTCTAAAGCTTAATAATAATTTTTTAAAATTTAGAACCTAATTGTTTTTTTTTTAATTAAGACGTGATGCAAATTTCTTAAAATTTTTGGGCCAAGACCTCCTAGACCCTGTCGTGACACCTCTAGTCACAACACTAACAACAACAACAATCCACATCCTTTTTTTTTCTTCCATATAATCGTTGTTTTAAATCCAAGCTCATCGAGGTTAGAGGCGCACTTGCAGAACTTGGGCAACGCAAATGTCTGCTTTAAGGTTATATCAAACGAGATAAATCGCGAGCTACTTAAATCTGATTCGGTCAAAGCTCAATCAACACTCGACTATGGACCGACTTGGCTCATTTACACCCTAGCCCAAATCGGTTAGGCCCTTCGGGGGCATACAAATATTTTAGTGAATAGGATAAAGATATGGTAACATATTGTATTAATGGCTCATTTAATTCAGATATTATTTAGATAATCTTATTTAAGAATATATTCGAGAATATATGGCATTATGGAGAAATTATATCATAGACCCGGCTCGCCACGTCATCCATGGTCCCAACCAATAAAAAGCATCAATTTCATTAAATTTTTTCATGTCATCTTTTTACCAAGTGAATCTTCACTCAGATTTACTGTAAATTAAATTAAAAAATAATTTTTACCAATTGTAGATTCACTTGATAAAAAGATGACATGGAACAATTTAATAAAATGGATGCTTTTTTATTGGTTGGGACCATGAATGACATGGCGAGCCAGGCATATGATATAATTTATCGTTATTATGACCTTTAAATTCAATAATAAAAACTATTATTTTTACTCTATGATTTTCGAAACCCTATTTAAATCGTGTACTCCTACATGAAAATTACACAAAAAATTTTCTATTATTTTACTCTGTGATTTTCGAAACTGTTTTTTCAGTGATAAAGTAAGACGATGTAAACGTTCAGTGATCACTACAAAAGTGCTACTCCTGTGTTCATCTCATTGTTGTATCTTGGAGATAGACGTCAAATGTTTCTCAAGCACCGTAAGAGCGGATGAATCTGTCTTGAGGAAATTGTGTTTCACAGGCATCAATGAATCCGCTCATCAATTATTTATTTTTATTCAAATATGTTTAGAGGTGGCAAAAGGGTCATTCGGTTCGGGTCATTTCGGTTCTGACTGCATTCGGTTTAAATTCGGTTCAGTTCGGTTCGGGTCTGGTTCAGTTTTAGTTTGGGTCTATGGTGATTTCGGTTAAGGTATCTGGTCAGGACATCAAGTTGGTTGATTTTCGGTTCGGTTAACTTCCGGTTCGGTTGATTTTGGGTCGGTTATTTTCGGATCGGTTGATTTCAGGTCGGGTCAATATCGGGTTAATAGGAGATCGATCCGGTTTTTAGGCCAAGTTAGTTTTTTCCACCCTATATATGACTTTATATAGCATGTATATTTGACTTTTTGATAAGTTGTACGACAATTCACATCTCATCTTTATTTATTTATTTTAATATATTTTCTTAATTTCGGGTTGCTTCTGGTTCGGTTGCTTTCGGTTCAGGTGAAATCGGTTTGGTTCCATTCGGTTCGGTTGAAAATCGGTTCGGGTCCATTCAGTTCGGTTGAAAATCGGTTCGGGTCAATTTTCAGTTCAACTGAAATTCGATTCGGTTTCGGTTCGGTTTATTTCGGGTTTCGGATCAAATTCGGGTTATCATGTTCAGGTCAATTTCGGGTCTCGGTTTAGGTAAATCGGTTCGGTTCTCGGGTCTCAGGTCAAGTTTGCCAGGTCTAAATATGTTATTCGATTATATTTCTTTCCTATTTATGTTGTAATTTCTCTCTCAAAAATATTATATTTGTTTTGTTAAGTTCGATTCAATAATAAATCATTATTTATTTTTATATTTTATTTTTCGGATTAATGTTTTTTCTGACAATTTTCTTGAGGTAGCTATAGGCAATAATCCTTTCCATGTATTTATTAAAAAATAATCCTTTCTATGTGTGACCAACATTTTTACTGCTAAGTAAGTTATGGTGAAATAGTGTTGTTAGTGTATATAGGGGTGAGCGTTCAATCGAGTCGAGTTAAAAAATTTAATTTATTCGAGTTGACGCGTCATATTTTATAATTTAAACTTTATTTGAAATTTTTTGATTTGATTCGAGTTTATTAAATTCGAGTCCAGTTTTCGAGTTCCTATATAAATTTAATTGTAACTATTTATCATATTATAGTACGGTTTAATTCCAATTTAAACAACTTTCTCTAATTATATAAGATCTGCATATATATTTCTTTATATTTTTCATATGTTGCATATATTTCTTCATATTTTTTATATCGGTATATATATATATATATATATATATATATATATATATATATATTAGGAAAAATTGAGGGCCTCGACTTGAACTTACACATAAATCTACTAATTATTAAATTTTTTTGAGTTATTCCAGTTTCTATTTCACAACTTAAACTTTATTTGAATTTTTTTCAAATCGAGTCGAGTTTATAAAATTTCGAGTCTAGCCAAATGAGTCAAATTTTTTCACCTCGAGTTGAATGAAATAAATTTTTTTAATTTCTTGAGTCGTTTTTTACTCATCTCTAAGTGTATGGGTTCCGGTACTAATATTGTTGTGTTCTGGGGCCTTGCATTAATTGATGATAACGATTTTTTATTGTCTTGGATCGTTTGCCCTGTCTTGAAGAGATGTGTGCAATATCTCAAACCGACTCAAAATATTCAGTGAGCTCACACATATCACATTCGAGTCACCAAAACGATCCACTTCAAAATTAAATTGAGATTTGAGATTAACAATATACAAATTAAATTAGTTTTACAAAACCAAAACTATTTTTTTAATGGTAAATAGGCTTTATTAAAAATTCCTAAGCAACCACTCTCTAAGGACATTGTGCTCAGGGGAAAAGAGTGTCCAATTTTATTAACTTAAATATCTCGTACATAAACATCACATTTTGGACATCTGGCATCTGCCCATGCAATATATCGACAAACAATAACCCTTAAACTGGTCACTTAATTTACACAAAGAAAATCATTAGCCCTCCCAATACCTTGTTGAGCTAACCGATGGGCTGCACAGTTTCTTTCTCTATATTTCGAAGACAATTTTTCAATTGGGTTCGGTGCCATAACCCTTAATCTTTTTCACTATCTCTGAAAAGCATATGGGTGACGTAGAAGGCCTCGCGATGCCCTTGACCGTCAATAGACTGTCCGACTCGATTATTAGGGCTTGTGAATCTCGCCATTTTGACACAGAAAACAGTTCACAAGCTTCAAGAATAATTTGCAGTTCAGCATGAGATGGACCAGTTACACCAATAGATTTGAAAAATTGGATAGGATCTTACCGGAATGGTCTCTAAGTATGTAATTTAGACAATGTATATGAAGTACGAATACTGATGTGTCGACAACACGTCGATGTAACATAGTATAGACCTATGAGGGCCATGGTGTCCCAAAATTTTGGAAAACTAGATTCTAGACCCTTAAATTTTCAAAAAAATTTATTTTTTCACACAAATTTTTTAAAAATTCATATTAAGTTTCAAAATTTTTATATTTTTAATTAAATCATAATTTTTAAAATTTCTCACTACGTCTCTCAAAAATTTAGTTAAACTCCAATTTTCTTTTTTTTTGAAAAATTGTAAATAAAACCCTTCAATTTTTTTTGGAAAATTCAGTTCAAATCTCTAATTTTTCAAAAATTTTAAATTGATCCTCACAAACTCTTTGGTCAAGTTTGCCATTACCAAGAGGGACTGAAATGTTTTTACGAGATCTGTTATTGAATTGACAAACTAACTGAAAGAATATTGAATTGGTGTGTTCAGACATGAGAACAATAATAGAATATAAATAAGTAAACCCTGTAATGGAAACAGAGTCACAACACTCACGCAATGACCGACAATCAGACTAAGTGAGGACAATGTTCTGCAGTTCATAAATCAATATATCTAATGATGTGGTGACAATGAGAAGTAATGCACTCAACTATTTTTAAAGGAGAACTTAAAAAGTGATCAATAAAAAAAACGAATGATGTTTATCTTAGAAAATCTGTGTTTAATCGCTTTGTTCGTAAAATATATATATTGTCAGACGATTAAAAATATGTATAAATAAATATTACCCTATAATCACTTTTATATTATTCGAAAGCAGTTTGCGTGAATATAAAGTCTAAAATCTTGAATAATCTAAGATGTGTACTTTCAATCTTACTTTCCTGTTTATATTCTCACAAAGTCAATCCTTGAGCCAATGGATGAATTTATCTTATTTTCCAATTTCTTCAATTTGTTGCAAAAACCAATCCAGCTTAGCTTCTAGATTTTCCCACTCTAACCGTTTCCACAACTGTCAATCGGAGTATATTTAGAAGATTTTCTAGTTACCAGACTCATAAAATTATTGGTTTAGAAATTTGGGGTGTTACAAGGAGGTTATAACTTACCTTGATGAAGATTGAAAGAACAAGAATTACTACAAAGCTAGCTACTTTAGCTTGATAGGTTCAAGCTCTTGAAAGGAAAAAATAGATAAGCAAGATAAAGAAAAAGAGTGTAGGGATAGCGGGGCGAACATTTGATCAAGTCGAGTTGGCGATTCATATTTTATGACTTAAACTTTATCTAATTTTTTAATTTGATTTGAGTAAAAATGCTTTTTTTGCTGACTTGTACTTATGTCAAGTCATTTCAAGTTGTTTACTGTTAGTTGACTAAAAATTTTCATCTATAATGGGTCATTTTACCCAAAATAAAACGTTAATGATTAAATTACTTTAAAAAAATTGGAGATAAAATTACTATTCGGTATGAGGCATTTTTTTTTTGCTTTATGCCTATTTTAAAACCCCTTTCACACCAAAGCATTTACTAATCTGGACTACTATTACTTGGGTCAATAAATGAATATTGACTGAAATTCAGGTTATTACAATATGTATTTGAGATTTATGTGTCCTTGTGGCTTCATATGTGATAAGTATCTGATCTTGTATCCTTAATCTGTCGACCAATTTAAGAAAGATTGAGAATCGAAATATATAGAAATTTATGCGTCACTACAGTATCTTATCGCAACTTTTTTTAAAGGGTACTGACTTATTTTTAAATAAAGTAAAAAACAACAGAGTCGGCACTAATTTTTTTAAAATGTATAATTAGATTATCTAAAAACGAGTTATTTTAATAAACTCATTTTATTTTTTTAAAACAATAATTTTGGTCTGCGAAAAACACAAAAACGGATTCAGGAGTCAATTACGCTTGGGAAGGGTTAGCACCTCACAACTTCCAAAAATTGATACCTAGCCGATTACAAAACGTTTTAATGTTGGAATTTGTAAGTGCGTATAAAATTTAACTTATTGTCAATTTATGAATATGATTCCATTTTAAAGGCCACACCATCTGGAAAGTAGACTCCAATCACCGCCAACATCTCTGGCGCTAACCTATTACCTCCTTTTGGTAGGACACCATATTAATTATGTTCCACTTTTAATCAAATAATCAAAGAAACAATCGGTGTGTTGAAGCTTTTATTTTTCTAAGTTGGTAATTATTAACCCTAAGAATTATCTAAGTGAATTTTACTTATTGGGGTTAAATATAATTAAGTGTGTTTTATGATTTTTAATGTGAAAAGAATTTTATTTCAACTTCAAAGGCTCTAAATTAACTAAGGTTCTAACACTAGAGAACCTAAACCTAGGATTTATCTAAACCTAAATTTTAATTAAAGACAAACAGTTAAGGATTCAAATTAAGCTAATGAGATATATAAAAAGGAACTTGATTTAATTTACAAAATAATAAAAAGAAAGAAAGGAAAGTTGTAATTTTTAAAAGAAAGTATTTTTCTCTAAATCGAGTCAACATTCAATATTCGGATTGACTTTGAAAAAAACTAATTTTATTTTTCCTAAGAAAATGATTAAGATGAGTTTTATAAATAAAAAATTAGAATTAAAAAGGAAACAAAATTAATATCCCAAATTAAAGAAACAAGTTAAAATTATATACCACATTTAAAGAATATTTAAAATAATTTTATAGAATAAAATGATACAAGAGTTTAATAACATTAAATGACCCACCTTTATTTGAAATGGGTTTGAAGCCCAAAAACACCATTTATTAACTTTAATTTTAAAATAAAGATCAAACATCCATTTTAAAATGTTCATCATGTAAAAATAAAAAAGAGCAAGGGCGGTGATCCACTGTACCGTCCATCAAAAAGGGTTAGAATGACTCCCAATTTCTAATATATTCAAAAATAAATAAAATAAAATAAAATAAAATAAAATAAAGATAAAATAAAAAATAAGAACAAATTACCTAGATAAAGGACTTCAACTCTTGTATTTCCACCAAAAAAACTTGAATATAAGTTTCCAATGAACTTCCGGATACAATGTAAAGATTGTATGAATTGTTTTGTAATGCCAGAGTCTTACAAGTGATGGGACGGGAGGCTTATATAGGATTTATAACCCACAAATACATGAAAAAATCAGCCATAAATCCCTAATTTCGGGTACAAATCTTCCTAAATTGGATCTTTTCTCTAATTAAAACAACTGATTCCAATTCCCTTCAAATCTGATCGGATATGCTAGTGATTGGTCCTCTTCCTTTTTCGTTTTTAGATTGATTTGGGTCTGATTCGAGACTAATTTTTTTTTTATGTATTTTTCATATTCAAATCTGATTTCTTCCTTTTTGGGGTAAAAATCAGTGACAACGGGTTATGTCATTTTGCTTAATTAATTAATTGATTTTTTTTTCATCTTGTAGCATACAAATTGACATCAACAATAGAATTTAAATACTCCCAAAATGTCGACGACGTCGATTTTAGTGTTGGCTATCGATTTTCGGTGTTCATTATTTCTCTTATTTTTTCACATTATGTTTTTGTTTTTTTTTTTAGTTTTTTCAATTTTTAATAAGAAGCTCTGTAACACCCTAAAAATAGCTCCAATTCAAAAACCTAATTTTAAAATCCTTAAATTCAAAACCTTAGAAATTGGAAATTTAAAAATGAAACCCTAAGTAAGAAATTTGGGAATTAATTGAATTTTAAGCAAACTTGACGACCTTTTCATAATAAATTGATGATTGGTGCTTACTTTGTGAACCCTAGAAAAGTACAAGGACTTGCCTTGCAATTTATCCAAAGAATTGGCTATATATAGCCACGATTACACTATTTTTTCCCCTGCAATTTTGTTCCTACATCCGTCTTTCCCCTCTCCCTCCCTATTTGTGTTCGAATCGCATCTCCCTTTTACTTTTTATTTATTTATTTATTTATTTAATTCGATCAAATCCTGTTGAGTCTCTGACACTGTATAACCATAAACGTTATTTTTTCTCTCTATCTCTTCGTCTCGTAGATGACATCGATTTTGAGGAAGACGATTTACCACCTCCTTCGCCTATTCGATCTAAAAATAGCAACCGAACAATTGTGTTAAGCATAACGATTGTGTTAAGCATGTTGTTTATGTAGTTGTTGTTTATGTAGAGGAAGTGAGGTTGCTATCGGGGATAGCAAACGAACGGTTAAGCACGTTGTTTATGTGTATAGGATGCCAGCTAAATAAACTAGCTTTAAGGCATGGGTGAGCTTCACATGGGTAAATACACGCAATGCAGCTTAAACATGCGATATAGCTGGTTTTAGTGGCCTCTGAGTTAATGTTGCCTCGAGCGTGTATGTGCGTGGGCTCAAGCACAAGCGCCGTTACCGCAGGCGCCAGACCCAGCGCATCAAGCTGAAGTTTCCCAACTTAAAAGGGAACTTCATTCCGTAATAGCGAGCAAGTCCAGGCAGAATCGGAGAAAAGAATGGGTCATTGTACCCGATTTTTGCCCGAACAAAAGGCTAACAACTCTAATATAGCCCTTTTGGTTATGACAGATCTTGAGATCCCCAGAGAGAATAATGTTTGTACTCTCCGGGAATGGATTTCTTCTATTTGACAGGAGAAAACTATGCTCAACGGATTTATATCCGAATACTTTCCAAAAAAGTGATTTTTCTCTTGGTATAGCTTATTTATGATTTTGTGCTGAACCCGGTAAACGAACAAATAGGCAGTCTTTCTAGTAATGTGAATGAGTGGATATGTGGAAGTACGCTATGATGATCCAGAGAAACGTGTGGTTTCTGAACCCATTAAGATGACCCAAGAATTTCGCTATTTCGATTTTGCTAGTCCTTGGGAACAGCGTAGAGACGGATAATTAAAAAGAAGAATAGATCCAGTCCAGAGGACAAATCAATAGGAAATGCTATTTGCTTTGTAAGAATATTTACAAAAAAGCCTTCGATGTAGTGATGGAATTTTGATACATAATCAATCCTATTTGTTTTTGTTTATTACTAAAATGAATCGAATCCTATAAAATATTTATATTTCTCCTTTGAATTACTCATATATATCCTATGAATTTCATTTTACATCAGAAACTATTCTAGGAGAAGTTTGAATCCGTTCCGTTTGGATATTGATCGGTCTTGGTTTGACATGGTTTACACGTTACTAGTTCCCGGAAGAGTTAATATCTTCATTAGCTAAACCCTTTCTTACCCTACCTTTGGACTCGTATTTTGTTTGTACACAATTAACGGAGGCCTTCCCGACATATGTTGCAACGTCTTCAATAGCATGCTCTTACTTCGTTTTTCCTTTAATAAGTTATCAAATTTGGTGCTTTTTGATCCCCAGTTGCTATGGAGAACAAAGGACGAAATACAATCGATTCCTCCATTTAAGTGGTTCTCGCTTCTCCTTGTTCATGTTCCTAACTCCTCTCCGGGTAGTTCCCAATGTTTGGCACTTTCCATACTTCGTGGGTGCAACATCAACAAATTCGCTCATGATCAAGTTACAACCTAAGATCTATGACCATATTATGTTAACATCGATGATTAAAAAATAAATCATGATTTATGGAATATTTTATTTACGAAACATCGAAATTTATGAAAACCAGGATTTATGGACTATGATTTATGAATTTATGAAGTATGTTTATAGAATATCAGATTTATGGAACTATGTTTATGAATTTGAGCTTTAAACATCATACATGTATGAGCATGGGTTGGGATTTGTACGGAGGAAGTTCAGTGGTTTCACCATTCGGGCTGAATTCCACTTCAGATGACAGACGTAGCGAGTAGGTTATGGGAACCTTCCTCATCTTTGGCGGACGTAGTTGGGTGCATTGCATTTCGCTTGTGATATTGTACCATTTATTTTATGTTTTAAAGAATTTTAAGGAAAAATTAGTTTGTTTTATGATATGATTTTCCTTGCACTTTAGAGACATACTAAGCTCTGTAGCTTACTCCCCCATAGTTTTCTCTTACATATATCTTTGGACTTTAGGTGACGTGGTATTCGGAGGATCTCACATTTTATCCGATTATTTTAATATTCAGTACGAAACCATTATTAGTTATTCAGATCATTATTTATTATTTTGATACATTAATGTAGACTTTGAGACTAATTATGTTTTGGTATTATTTTTAGCATTCATTTACTATGTTTTTTTATGATTCAAATATTTTTTATTATATATTCAGATATTGATTATGATATTTGCCAAATTATTTATTATAAGATGTTTATTAAATTATCATTATATGTATTCTTTTTAAATTAAAGTATAATCTTTAAAATTTATTTTCTTGAGGGAAAAGATTTCAAACGTGACTTCCTAGATTCGACCTATTTCTTTTGGGCCGGGTTTAGGGGGTTACAAGCTCTGTTCTTGTGACACGCTTTTTCTCTGCCTTTGTGGCATATTTTTCCTATGCCTTTGTAACACGTTTTGTTTTGTGGTATGTTTCCTCTATCGTTTAACATGGATTTTGCACACCTTAGCGTTCATTTGCTGCTCGTATAGAGATCCTCATAGCACTTGGTTTTTGATTTGGGTTTGTCGGTGGTCATAGAAAGTTCGATCCCCTTTGGTGGTTGTTTACCGATATAATCAAAACTGTGTAGCGGAGCAATCTGTCCGATAATTTGGTTCACTCACCACTAATTTTTACCTCGTAAAGCGTCTTATGTTTAGTATGAGATTTTTGGTGAACATGGTCCTTTTTTAATACGAGAAAATTTATGAAGGTTCTTGGGTTCTTTGACGATGTACGCAATTTCAAGGGAAGAGTTTGCTTTTCTTTACACCTTTGGATTTCATGTTTTATGTTTGTATGAGTTTTTTGGGGGCATAGTCCTCATTTTCCTTTTCTTTTTGTGTGTGTTGTATTTGTGATACCCTCCATTGTTTTTAATAAAATCCAATTGTGATTGTTAAAAAAAATTCCCCAAAATTAAGAGCTTTATGTGGCATTGTCTTCATGGTTTCATTCGTTGATGTGTTTGTTTAGTAGGAAAAGGTTGTAATATTAGGCACCTTTGCAATTACTACGATAGCAGCGAGACTCTAAATCATGTTTTCTTGGAATTTTATAAATCCAAGGATGTATCAGAATTTCCAGGATATGATATGGTGCAACAACCTTTATTTGATTTTGTTTAAGCCTTGTAGAGCTTGGTAGATATAGAGCGGAAGGAGGCTACGTTATGCATCCTTTGGTTCCATTGTAACCTATTTTTTATGGAAAGATCAAGATGCATTATCAACATAGGTCTTTAGTTTTGTCGCACTTCAGTAGCAGAACTTAAAGTTATTTATAAAAACAACAAAAAGTAGTATTTAGATAAATTGAAATTATCTATTCCTTTTCGATACCCTTATTTATGCCCCACACTAAAAATTTAGGTTTAGACTTTATGGTTGAGGTTTAAGGTTAGGGTTTAGGATTAAAGTTTAGGGAATTTAGGGCATGGTGTATTTTTTAGGGTTTATGATTTAGAATTTAGGCTTAAAGCCTAGAATTTGATTTTTTTTAATGTTGAAACATAGAAAGGGGCACTGAAAAGGGGTAGATAATTTTTGTCCGTATTTAGATACGTCCACAAACATTTTCATCCTATAAGCAAGACTATAAACGAGCTTATTCGTGAACATAAACGAACCGAACACACATCTGTTCGTGTTCGTTCGTTTATTAAGCGAACATAAAATTTTTGTTCATACTCGTTTATTTAGCTTAATAAACGAACGTTATACGAACTTTTCGTCGAATCTGTTCATTTATACCCATATGTATGTATATCGTATATGGTTATAGAAAATCGTTTAAACTGAGATTAATTAGTATCATAATATTACAAATAATTTACAATTAAATATGAACATAAACTCGAATAACTCAACTCAAACTTCATAAACTTGATTGACTAGAAAATTCTTTAAATAGAGTTTGAATCATAAAATAAGACTCCTCAACTCGACTAACTCGAAATTTTTTGAATTGACTCGACTCGAGTGAATAGAATACTCACCTTTATATACAATCACTTACAAGTTGATTTGCATTATTTAATTTTGTATTATTAGAAAATGATTCCTTTTGTATTCATATTAACTTTTATGTTGTATTATGTTTTACATATTTTTATTTGAATATCTCTTAAGTTATTTAATTTTTTTCATAATTTTAAATATAATTTTACGTTTATATGAATCTATATAATTCAACAACTATTTAAATATGATTCTAAAGTTAATTAAATAAAATATTAAAATAACATTTAAATATTTTTTTAAATTTAAGTACACTAATTTTATCCAAAAAAAGGAAAAATTAAAAAGTACAATGAGAATTTATAACTTAGATAAACAACTTGATCCGGACATATTTTTATGAACAAAGAAACATGAAAACTAACATCTTTAGATCATAAATAGGACTATACAAAGAAAAGGTAAAAAATTCTAACTCAAATACTCGAAACAAAATAGATACAAACATACGATGACAAGTAAAAACCAACAACAAACAACATTAAAAAAATGCATATTACAATAAGACATGTTGACAACACGATCATTACCAAGAGCGGTCGTATCCAAATTCAGTTTGAGGGTCCAAAAAAGAGAGATCAACAGGATAATCAAAAGTGCTTCATATTGATCAGTGGTGGCGATGTCAAATTCAACCCTGATAGAATATCAAATGAAAAAATAAGTGATCAAATAACCGATTAAGAGAAGAAAAGTATGTCAAAAGATAAAAAAGTATCAAAAGACAGAGAAAAACATGCCACAAGAACATAATTATTGAATTTAAAAACTAAAAAACAAAAAATGAAACAAAAGAAAAAAATAATTACCGGTAATCGTCAACCAACACCAAATTAATGTTGTCACCTCTAGGGGCGAAGCCAGGAATTAAAAGTTAAAGGGGCGAAAATAAATAAAAAGCTTAAAGGTATAAAAAGTCCTTTAACTTAATCCCCTAAATTTTTTGTGCACCCAAATAAGACCTTAAACCAATTTTGACCGTTAAATCTTGATAATTTTTTTGAGTACGTTTGGTGCAGTGCGTTGTGTCACAGTGTCTCGACTTGACATTTTCAAAAAAATTATTTTATGTAAACTAGTTTAAAAGTTCTAAAAAAAGTATAAAATATAAAATATTTTTTGAAGAAATCTGTAAATACAACATGATAGAATTATAATGTATCATGTGCCTGTAATATCTAAAGAAAAAAATTGTCAAGATTTAATGGTCAAAATTAGTCGAAGGGCTTAATTAATTCAATTTCTTGGTTCAAGAGTTAAATTTAGTAAAAAAAGTTTAGGGGCTTAATTATTTTTTCAAAAATTCAAAAGTTTCTTACACTTAAGCCTAAAAAGAATAAAAGACTGAAAAAGCCATCAATAAAATTCGATTAACTAACTTCAGACAATCAAACTTAATTTTTTGTATATATTTTACCACTAAGATAACACACTCTATAATATTAAAACAAGTAAAATAAATTAAAATTTAAAATTTTACAAGGGTTAAATTAAAAAAGAAAAATAGACCATAAAAATAGATCACGGGCTGACCCCTGTCAATTCCTCATGTGGCTTCGCACATGGTCACCTCGTATAGATGAAAAGAGAGAGGAACAGCTGCTAAAAGAATTAATAATAACATTGAAATCTTAAAATTAGGATCTTATCACTTTAAAAATGTGATGTCGTAAATCAGATTAGAAAAATCTGAGTTGTCTAAATCGTTGAGTTGCTTTACATAATGTTTAGCAGGCCGAATTCGGCAAATATAAAGCTTGGGAATGACTTAAGTGTGCCATGCGATTTTTTGATAACTACACACTTGGTCATTTAATTATAAGGATAAACTACACAAGATGTTACTAAATTATTATCGTTGATTTAAAAATATCATCGAATTTTAAAAATATTTAAATTTAACATTAAATTTTATTTTCTGGCTCGTTTACATCACTTCATTGTTAATTCTTAACGAAAACTTTAACTCGAAACAAAATTGTTTTGCTGGAGAAAAAAATAATATCCATGAAAATGAAGGGGTAAGAACCTAAAACCTTCAAATACAAAGAGTAACCATTGAACCAACATGGAATTATATAATATTTTACCACAAATATAATATAGGTCAAACTACACTTAAGATTAATTCAAATTATTTTATGAAATAAATAATAATATAAATAATATTAATATATAAATAATATAAAGTATATTGTTTATATATATCAATATATAAAAATATATTATTTATAATATAAATATATCATTTAAAAAACCCAAAAGATTCATACAAATAATATATTTATATTATAAATAATATATAAAAACCATAAACCACAAACCCAAACCATAAACCTTAAACCCTAAATTTTTTGGGTTTGAGTTTAGTGATTTTATATATTATTCATAATATAAATATATTATTTTTATGAATATTTTGGGTTTTTTTTATAAAAATAATATATTTATATTATATATAATAGATAAAAATAATATATTTTTATTTAAATAATATAAAATTATCCATTTAGTTCAATCAAATTATTTTATGAAAAAAATAACACTATAAATAATATTAATATATAAGGGCTTAACAGTCAAATAAGTGCCCAAACTATACCATTTTTTTTCCAGATAAGTGTCTGAACTATATTTTGGGCCAAATAGGTGCCACTCGTTTATGAAATTCAAACACGTGGCATGGTTTATCATTTTCTGAAATTAAAATCCAAAAAATAGAAAAATAAAATATATTAATTAATCCCGATATCTTTAATTTCTCTAAAAAAATCCCAACCCTAAATTTCTCCACTCCGACTACCGATTCAACCACCACTAGCCACCCTTGTCTTCATCGGACCCTTTCTACCGAAAGCCCCATCATCTCTTCGTCAAAAACTAAAGAATGAATCACCGATTGCACCATCGACGAACACCCAACAATGAAGAAAAAAGAGGTCGATTGGGTTCCCATCGACGATAAAGGATGACAGATGTTGAACAGTGAGGTATATGATGCTTTGGGCGGTGAACGGTGAACCACCGACTTGTGGGGGACGCCGGACGGTGAGGGAGATATGATTTGGGGGTTTGATTGAAAGAAATTAAAATTTGGGGTTTAAGGAATTTAGATTTTTAAAGAAATTCAAAAATTAAAAATATAAAAAACAGGCTACATGTCATGTTTTGATTGTATGACGGAATTTTTTAACGGTCGTTGACGAAAAAACCTTAAATGGATCACAGAATAAAACGTTAGGCACCTATTTGGCCCAAAATATAGTTCAGGCACCTATCCGAAAAAAGGATATAGTTTGGATACTTATTTGACAGTTATAATATAAAATATTTTACTTATATATATATATATATATATCAATATATATAAATAAACATTATTTTTATATTTTATATATTATTTATAATATAAACATATTATTTTATGAATATTTTGAGTGTTTTTTAAAATAATATATTTATATTATAAATAATATATAAAAAAAATCTTAAACCTATACCTTACGTTTATAGTTTGGCTTTTGGGATTTGAAGTTTTGAGTTTATGGTTTTTATATATTATTTATAATATAAATATATTATTTTCATGAATATTTTGGGTGTTTTTTTAAATAATATGTTTATATTACAAATAATATATAAAAAATATAAAAAAATATATTGTATACTATTTATATATTAATAATATTTATAGTATTATTTATTTCATAAAATAATTTAAATTGATCTCAAGTGTAGTTTGACATATATTATATTTGTGGTAAAATATTACATAGTTCTATGTTGGTTCAGTGGTTAAGGTTTACTTTTTTATATTTGAAGGTTCTAGGTTCAAAAACCCCAAGAGCATGAGTTTTGCTATTTTTCCTTAAGTAAAACGACGCCATTTTGGGCTAAATTAGGCTTTAAAACAATGTCGTTTTGAGTTATTGGTCCAGTTAAGAGTTAGCAGCGGTGCGACATAAACGAGTCAAAAAGTAAAGTTTATTGTTAGGTTTGAACATTTTTGAAGTTCGGTGACATTTTCGAGTCAGTGGTAATAGTTTAGTGGCATCTGGTGTAGTTTACCCTAATTATAAATAATTTTGATTTTGATCATTCAAATTTAAAACTCGTAAAATAGAAACTAAAAATTATACCCCATTTTCATTTTGATCATCCAAGATAAATTTCGAAATGAAAACGGAATAGTGGTCATTTTGTATGTTTTTGAATTTAAGGGATCGAAATAAAAATTTATGATAGTTGAGTGACTAATTGTGTAGTTTATCCTTTTTGGTATTTTTTGGTTTAAATTAGAAAAGCCCTTTATTTGTTTTAAGTATTTAAACTATTTTTGTTCAAAAAAAGTCCTTAAACCATGACATATAATCACTTTAAGTATCTAAAAATAATTTAGGTACTTAAAACAAAACAAAAAAACATAGTTTAGATGCTTATTTTGATTAAAAAATGGGTAGTTCTGTTGTGAGGCGGATTAAAAAGAGACTAAAATTAGGCTGACTGGTTGTGTCGATATTCGATTTCAACATAAATTCTTACGAGACGATAACATAAATGCTTACAGTAACTATAAGAAAAACGTTAGTTACACAAATGCTTATCATGTTAAGAAATTGTGTGATAACCTAGACGGTTACCTGATAACATTAATTCTTACAAAACGCATAAGATTTTGGATTGCTATATAAGTTCTTACGAAACCTACTTAAACTATTACAGAAATTGTTAGAAAAGAATGTTATAACATAAATTCTTACCGAAGATCACCAAATCCAAAATATTTTCAACTTATGGTAAGAAATTGTGTTATAACCTAAACTCTTAGAGGATAACATTATTTCTTACTCAACTCATTAAATTTTGGGTAAGTGTACAAATTCTTCAGGAACCAACCTAAACCCCTACACAAATGGTAGTAAAATATGTGATAACACAATTTCTTATCCGTAAGAAATTGTGTTATGACATAAAATCGTAGAAGATAACATTCTTTGTTACCGAACTCATAAGAAGTAGGGTAGCTACACAAATTGTTGCAACACCTACATCAATTATTATAGAACCAGTAAGACAAAAGGTAATAACACAGATTCTTAACCTATATCACCAAATCTAAAACAAGTGAAACTTATGGTAGGAAATTGTGTTATTACACAAAATCTTAAAGGATAACAATATATTGTTGGGAAATGCCGGTATACCCCATGGCGTAACGAAAAAATTATCCGGCGTATTCCGCTAGTGATTCATGTATGAGGAATGAATCCGGTGTGAAAAAGGATGAAACATTACCTTAAATAAATCTGAAAAGCCGCAAGGAGTTAGGAGAATTCAATTCTTCTAGCACGATATTGAATCCAAGTCGTCACAACAACGTTCCAACCTCTACACAGTCCACCCGAATGAAACGAACAATATTTTACTTCTCTAACTGTTAGAGAGATTTTTTGCAAAAGGCATATCTTGGCTGCTAGACCTTATGCCTTTATATAGCATTCAAAAACCTAATTCTAATTAAATTCGAATTCATTAAATATACAATATATTTAACTGAATATAATTAAATAAGTAAAATCTGATTCTCTTTAATTAGGTTTCTTTAGAGATATATATATTTTAATAGTATTTGATAATTACAATAATTATCGATTATTAAAATATATATAAACAATATTATCAATAATTACAATAATTATAATAATTTTAGTTTTTACTTATTATGTGTACAACAAGTTTGTACACATGCTATCTAGTCAATATTTGTTCGTTTCAATCATAGAGTGTGACCTTTGTAGGTTCATGTAACGTTAGCAGTAATATCTAGAACAATTCTAATATTACAAGCAATGAGTGACATCTAGCAATGCATCATTGCTACCTAAGTTACAAGAAGTCGTGGTTCGACATAACATTTTTTTTCGTTATTAATTCTTTTTATGTATTACATCCTTTTGTCCTCATATCTAGATTGGGCATAAGTCATGGAACAGTCACACTTGTATAGTCCATCTAATATTTCTTGATATCTTGAGTAGACTATTATAAACGAATAACTATAATATCTCATATCAATTTATTCGAGCATGGTCTGCATTTTCTAGTCTCACTCAATCAAGTGATCTATGATATTACTCATATTATGTAGGAGGGACAAATCCTATCTTGATCAACCATATTCCGCTACATAGATTGCAACTTATCCAATATTAGTCTTTATAGTATAGTTAGTTACGACACAGGTTTGACCGCATCAAAATATGTCACTCACGATGTTGAAATAATGATGATCTCAAGTCTAAGGATCATACATGTAGTTATCACTATGAGCAATATTGTAATTTTCACATAATAATCCAAGAAACATGCTCGTAGCGGGTCAATCCAATATGTCGTTCTCTAACACATACTTATGTATTGATTTTGACATCTTCATGTCAATGACAACACTTTTTCATCAATCAACTATATATTAGTCTTAATATATTATTGTTGTCCATGCCCACAATAATACTCGACTTAGGACATTCAAAAATAACTATATTATTCTAAGGACTTTATTATAATTTAGTTTATTTATAAATGCACAAAATACGACTAATAAATAATAATGGCTTTATATTAATAAATATGATAAAATAAGTATGTCTTTTACAACCATCTCATGATTAGTCTTTGGGCATACTCTAACAATCTCCCACTAGCACTAAGACCAATCACTCATGTATCTAATACCAAGAGACTTAGTGTGATGATCATGCTTCTGCTGTGTCAAAGGCTTTGTCAGTGGATCGGTGATATTGTTATCCGTTGGTACTCTGCATATTTATACGTCCCATCGATCAATGATTTCTTAAATGAGATGGTAACGCCTAAGTATGTGTTTGGATTGCTGGTGAGATCTGGGTTCTTTTACTTGTACGATGGCTCCGTTGTTGTCACAACGTAAATCTATAGCATATGATATGCTAGGTACAATCCCTAGTTCAAACATGAATTTTTTAATCCAAACGGCCTCTTGCAGCATCGCTTGCTGCAGTATACTCAACTTTTGTTGTAGAATCTGCTACTGTATCTTGCTTTGAAATTTTCCAGCTTACAACACCTCCATTAAGGCAAAATACAAAACTTGATTGCGATCGAGAATCATCCTTATTAGTTTGGAAGCTTGCATCAGTATAACCTTTTATACTTAGCTCTTCCTCACCTCTATACATAAGGAATGTATCCTTAGTTCTTCTTAAGTACTTAAGGATGTTTTTGACTGCAACCCAATGACCTTCATCGGGATCCACTTGGTATCGACTTGTCATACTTAATGCATATGATACATCTGGACGTGTACATAGCGTGGCATACATGATAGATCCAATAGCCGAAGCATATGGAACCTTACTCATGCTCTCTTTTTGTTGAGGCGTTGAAGGACACATTTCCTTTGAGAGTGAAATACCATGTCTCATAGGTAATAATCCTCTTTTAGATTCTTCCATACCAAATCTTTTTAGTACTTTATCTATGTATGTATTTTAACTTAGTCCTAGGAGTTGTCTTGATCTATCTCTATAGATCTTGACTCCTAATATGTAGGTTGCTTCACCTAGGTTTTTCATAGAAATACATTTTCCTAACCAAGTCTTTACAGACTGTAAGGTAGGTATGTCATTTCCTATCATTAATATGTCATTCACATACAATACCAAGAATGTGACAATGCTCCCACTAGTTTTCTTGAAAACATATGGCTCATCTTCATTTTTAATAAAACCAAATTCTTTGATTACATCATTAAAACAAAGATTCCAACTTCAAGAAGCTTGCTTCGACCCATAAATGGATCTTGGTAGCTTACATACTTTTTGGACATCTTTTGGATCGAAAAAACCCTCAGGTTGTGTCATGTACACATTCTCATCTAATTTTCCATTAAGGAAAGCGGTTTTGATATCCATTTGTCAGATTTCATAATCATGAAATGTAGCTATTGCAAGCAATATTCGAATGGATTTAAACATAGCAATAGGAGAAAAAGTTTTATCATAGTCCATACCATGAATCTGACGAAATCTCTTAACGACCAATTGCCCTTTGTATGTTTGTAGATTTCCATCCATGTCGATCTTCTTTTTAAAAATCCATTTACACCCTATGGGTTTTATCCCTTCAGGTGGTTCAACCAAAGTCCATACTTGATTTTTTGACATGGAATCCATATCAAATTTTATGGCTTCTAGCCATTTCTCGGAGTCTGGGCTCGCCACTGCTTCCTGATAAGTCCTTGTCTCATCTTGGTCCATGAGGAGAACATCACCATGCAATGTGATGAGAAATTCATATCTCTCAGGTGCATTGAGTTCTCTCATAGATCTCTGTAGTGGTTGTGTTTCAAGAATGATTGGATGTTCCTCAACTATTTGTGAAACTTGTTGTTGTTCAATCTCTGGTTCAGTGATCTGTGGTTGATCTTGAATTTCCTCAAGTTCAATATTTCTCCCACTTTTTTTTTTTCTGAAAATAAATTCTCTTTCGAGGAAGACTCTTGTTCGAGCAACAAACACTTTGTTCTCAGATGGATTGAAGAAATAATATCCTTTAGTTTCTTTAGGATACCCCCACAAAATTACACTTATGAGATTTGGGTTCGAGTTTTGTAGACATCTGATGTTTAACATAAACTTCACATCCCCAAATTTTCATAAAAGACATACTAGGACGCTTCCCAGTCCATATCTCATACGGTGTCTTTTGAACATATTTAGATGGAACACGATTTAGTGTGAAAGCAGCAGTTTCTAGCACATGTCCCCAAAAAGAAGTTGGAAGATCAACATGACTCATCATTAATCAAACCATGTCTAACAATGTTCGATGTCGTATTTCAGAGACTCCATTATGTTGTGGAGTAATAGGAGGTGTAAGTTGTGAGACAACCCCACATTCTTTAAGAAGTTCATCAAACTCTAAGCTTAAGTATTCTCCTCCTCGATCTGATCGAAGAGCTTTGATACTCTTTCCTAGTTGGTTTTGTACTTCATTCTTAAATTCCTTGAACTTTTCAAGGGCTTCAGATTTATGATGCATTAGGTAAATGTACCCATTTATACTGAAATCGGCAGTGAATGTAATAAAGTATTGAAAACCTCATTTAGCTTGTGTATTAATTGGTCCACATACATCACTATGTATTAGACCTAATAAATCACTTGCTCGCTCGTTTTTACCATCAAATGGTGATTTGGTCATTTTTCCCATTAAGCAAGGTTCATATATATTAAATTGTTCGAAAATAAAAGAATCCAAAAATTCATCTTTATGAAGTTTTGATATGCGTTTCTCACTTATATGACCCAAACGACAATGCAGAGATAAGTTTGATTAGAGTCATTTGTTTTTGATCTTTTTGTATTTATGTTATATATGGAATTGTCTTGATCTAAGATATAGAGGCCATTTATTAAATGTGACGTACCATAAAAAACATTATTGAGATAAAAAGAACAACTATTCTTCTTAATAATAATCTCAAAACCAATCTTGTCCAAATAAGAAATTGAAATAATGTTTTTAGTCAAACTAGGTACGAAATAACAATCCTCTAAATCTAAAACAAGTCCACTAGGTAATGACGAAGTATATGTTCCAATAGCTAATGCAGCAACTCTTGCTCCATTTCTCACTCGTAGGTTCACATCTCCTTTTGCCAAATTTCTACTCCCTTTTTAGTCCATGTGCAAAAGTACAAATGTGAGAACCACAACCGATATCTAATACCCAAGAAGTAGATGTTGATATATTTATATCAATAACATAAATACTTGATCCAGACTGTCCATTTTCTCTTGCCTTCTTGATGTTCTCATGATAGATAGGGCAATTCTCTTCCAATGTCCAGCATTGTTGCAATGGAAACGCTTTCCTTCTTTTGCAACTCCTCTTTTGGGTTTCAATGCAGCCTTTCCTTTACTGAGCTTTGGCTTTGCCTTGGTGTTGGGCTTTCCTTTTTTGTTACTTTCGGACCATCATAATAAGCTTGCAACCAACCTTTTTCATGTTGTTCTTAATAGACCAAGCAACTGAGGCAACGATTTGTTAATTTTATTCATATTAAAATTAAGAACAAACTGATTAAAACTATCCGGCAATGATTGCAGGATAACATTAATAGCCAATTCAACATTTAGAGGGAAGCCCAAATTTTCTAGGGTCTCAAAAACTTGTTGCGTGTAAATATGTACTATAAATGATACGCAATTGGTGCAAGTATACACATCGAATAAGTAATAAAGTGACGAGTGAGATCATCTCCAAAGGGATTGGAGGTAAATTAAGTAAAGCTTAAGCACTCAAATAGGAACATAATATTAAATGGAAGAACATATAAGAGCAATTAAAAGAAATATTGTGGCAAAAAACTGTAATAAGAACCGAAGTGATACGATAAAACTTCAAACATCCTCACACGTATGGAAACTCTCTAATAGGATAACATGTTGGGTTTATCAAGGAATTCTATGCCTAGTTCTTATGAATGATTAACACTATCCAACTTATAAGATGCTCGACAGAGCTTATGCATGTGTTTCTAAACCATCTCTAGCAAGAAACTAATAGTAAAATGCTACGATAATACCTCTCAGCGTGAACCCTAGCAAGCTACTATCCTTGAAGTACTACTCCTTTTAGTCTTTGAAACTGTATCCTTATCTCTAAGGTAATTTAGGGTTATGCCTCTCAGCATCAAACCCTATTGTCCACGTAGATCTAAGCTTAACTCTCTCGACCATTAAGCATCAAACAAGGGTAACGACTAAAGCTCAAAAGCTCTTACAAACCCAAGGCAACAAAACAGTGAACAAAACATATATGAAACTAGAATAAAATACTAAAACATTCATTCAACAAAGAACATAATCATCCACAATAAACCCAAGCCATTTAAAGTTAGTTTATGGCTGGGCAAATATCATCCAAAATCATTCGTTTAATACAACCCATTTCAAGATAAAAATGTAAGAGCAAAGAGCAAATAAGAGTAAAGGAACTCCCAAGCCGTCTTGGAATGCTGTGAACCACCCGAAGCTTGCTACTTCTCTCAAAGGCCATCAAGATCATCCCTTGGAGCTTCAACATTGGAAGACACCAAGATGAAGGAGAAGGAAAGTAGCCGCCTTTTGCTTTTCTCTTTTTGAGCTCATAAACACCTTTTTCTAGCCCCCTCTTAAATGTGGGTGTCCTATTTTTATATAGTGGGGCTCCTAGGGTTTTGTAACCTTAATTCTTTGTGTACCCTATGGAATATTCCATTCACAAGTGTGGCACATCTGGCTGGTGGAATCACGTGTGGGGGCTGTAAAATATCTTCTGTCTTTTTCTACTTCTGCGCCCATAAATTCCGTTTAAATGCCACAACAATTTTCCTTACACAACAATGCTCCTTAGCTCACATGCACATCACCACCATAAAGCAAACCTTTCCCATAAGCAGCACAAATTTCGCAAATATATAAAAGCAACCAAACAAATACCACCAAATGCAATTATATAAGCTAAATGCATATAGATGCAATGAAATGAGCTTAAAACCAAACAATAACCTAAGTAAAAAGGCATGAAATGTATAATTTTTACAAGGTTAACAAATATACCTTATCATTTTGAGAACATGAGTTCCTACCGGAGTTTCCTCCACCATCTTGCATCGAAATAAAGCCTTATAGGTCCCATACCTCGCTTGACGAGCTTGCCCCTCATATAATTCCTTGAGATTTTTAACCATCTCATAGGGAACCATGTCCTAATGTTGCTTCTGAAGCTTAGGAGTCATGGTCGCAAGCATCAAACACCTGACAACTACCATGTCACTTGAGTATTTTTCAAAGGCTTCCAATTCATCTTTGGAGGCATTATCTGCTGGCATTTTAGGGACAGGTTCTTCGATGAATTTTAATTCTGTTCTTGCTTGAGGAAAAGCTTCAAGTTACGGAACTAGTCAAGGAAGTTCAAACCATTCAATTTTTCCTTCTCAAGGACGGATCGTAATGATAATGAGTTTGAGTTTTCCATAACAAATCTACAATGATAAAATATAATTTATAAGTACCTTTTATCATGTTTATAAGGTAATAACATTCCCACTATTAAAAACCCTCAAAATTGAAAAACTTACTAAAAGTATTTTTAGTGGGTAAGGATCTATATTTCATTTCATCCTAAGTTAGCTTTGGCTTTACTCCTAGAATTCAATTATTAAGGTAAGTAACACTTGCTAATTACATCTTATGTAATTCCTATATTTGGTGAACAACTATTGTTCCTAATCATCTCATGATTATCCAAATCATTAGCCTTTAGGTTTCTAATCTCATTAGGATAACCTAGTTTAACCAATATTACTAGTGAAAATCACTTGCTTATTCTTCGCGTTTAACCAAGATATATATAAATACTTCGCTTTGGCAAAACCTACATAGTAACGATCGAGGTTTTAACGAGGGCTAATATTGGATGGCTATTTTAATTAAATATGGATGGTTTTTGTTATATTAATCTCACCATTCAAGTATGATCTAATCAGTTACCATCATGCTAAAACATACACTGTAACATATAAATGCAATGGTTATAGCACGTAAAACTAAGGTGGCCCATCCCAAGCCAATGGGAGAACCAAAATAAACTAAAGATAGAACTTGCTCATGTGATCCACGCTTTCTCCGCAAATATTACAATTTTTCAAAAACTCGTTTTACATACGAGGGAGTAAGATGAGAAGAGAATTACAATAGATGAAAGAAAGGCATGGCACACGGGCTATATTTATAAATATAAAACCAAAGTAAATGGGTGATTGGGCTATAACCATGTATTTCAAAAACCGTGCATATCATCCAAAACATACACATATTTTATCTTGTTAATTATAATTACCAAAATAGTTCCTACGACCTTTGTTGCCTATGCGGTCCGGCAGATCCGGTGCTAAGGTTTTTTGCACTTGAGCAACCATTGTTCAATCCCTAAGGTTTAACCATAGAAAAACCATTGTTCAATCCAAAACAACCATTGTTCAATCCTTAAGGTTTTTCGCACTTCGATAACTATAGAAAAACCTCACGATTTGATAACTTTTATCAACAGATTCGTGTTTTTGGGATCTTTCAATCCCTAAGGTTTTTCGCACTTGAACAACCATTGTTCCTCTGCCGAAAATGATCTGCTATCAGAACCGCATGTTCATCATGTTAACAATTAACATACAAACATTAAAACCTTACAGCAACAAACACGTGATTAATGTTTAACCATTGATAGTAAAAACTTATTTAAAACAGATTACATATTAATCGTGACTGGATTCAATTTCTTTGTTTCGTACAAATATCGTATACTCGTCAAAATAGAAAAACAAAACATGCATCTTATACAAAATCATCATCCAAGTATTTAAGTCCGAATTCTTATCGTATAAGTGGTTCTGATACCACTATTGGGAAATGCTGGTACACCCCATGGCGCAGCGAAAAATTATCCGGTGTATTATGCCAGTGATACATGTACGAGGAACGAATCCGGGGTGAAAAGGGATGAAACATTACCTTAAATAAATCTTAAAAGCCGCAAGGAGTTAGGAGAATCCAATTCTTCTAGCACGATATCGAATCAAAGTCGTCATAACAACGTTTCGACCTCTACGCAGTCCACCAGAATAAAATGAAACTCTAACTGTTAGAGAGGTTTTTCGCAAAAGGCATATCTTGGCTGCTAGACCTTATGCCTTTATATAGCATTCAAAAACATAATTCTAATTAAAATCGGATTCATTAAATATACAATATATTTAACCAAATATAATTAAATATATAGAATCATATTCTCTTTAATTAGGTTTCTTTAGAGATATATATTTTAATAGTATTTGATAATTACAATAATTATCTAGTATTAAAATATATATAAACAAGAAGTCATGGTTCATGTAACGTTAGCAGTAATATCTAGAACAATTCTAATATTACAAGCAATGAGTGGCATCTAGCAATGCATCATTGCTACCTAAGTTACAGGAAGTCGTGGATCGAAATAACCTTTTTTTTTCGTGATTAATTCTTTTCATGTATTACATCATTTTGTCCTCATATCTAGATCGGACACAAGTCATGGAATAGTCACACTTGTATAGTCCATCTAATATTTCTTGATATCTTGAGTAAACTATTATAAATGAATAACTATGATATCTCATATCAATTTATTCGAGCATGGCCATGCATTTTCTAGTCTCACTCAATCAAGTGGCCTATGATATTACTCCTATTATGTAGGAGGGACAAATCCTATCTTGATCAACCATATTCCACTACATAGATTGCGACATATCCAATATTAGTCTTTATAGTGTAGTCAGTTACGACACACGTTTGACATCATCAAAATATGTCACTCATGATGTTGAAATAATGATGATCTCAAGTCTGAGGATCATACATGTAGTTATCACTATGAGCAATGTTGTAACTGTCACATAATAATCCATGAAACATGCTCGTAGCGGGTTAGTCCAATATGTCGTTCTCTAAGACATACTTATGTATTGATTTTGGCATCTTCATGTCAATAACAATACTTTATCATCAATCAACTACATATTAGTCTTAATATATTATTGTTGTCCATGCCTACAATAATACTCGACTAAGGACACTAAAAATAACTATATTATTCTAAGGACTTTATTATGATTAAGTTTATTTATAAATGCACAGAATAAGACTAAAAAATAATAATGGCTTTATATTAATAAACATGATAAAATAAGTATGTCTTTTTACAACCATCTCATGATTGGTCTTTGGGCATACTACAACATATATCTTACCAAACTCATAAGAATAAGGTACCTACACAAATTGTTACCGAACCTACATAAACTATTGGAGAACAGGTAAGAAAAAAGGTAACAACACAAATTCTTATTCATTTTCACCAAATCTAAAACCAGCGAAACTTATGGTAAGAAATTTTGTTATAACACAAAATCTTAAAGGATAACTCTATATCTTACCAAACTCACACAAATTGTTACCGAACCTACATAAACAATTAGAGAAACCACAAGAAAAAAGGCAATAACACAAATTCTTACAACATATTATCAATTCTAAAACCAGCCAAACTTATGATAAGAAATTGTGTTATAACATAAAATATTAAAGGATAACTTTATATCTTACCAAACTCATAAGAAATAGGATACCTACACAAATTTTTACGAATCCTACATACATTTTATAGAACTTGTAAGAAAAAAAGGTAATAACACAAATTCTTACCCCATATGACCGAATATAAAAACCAAAAAAACTTATGGTAGGAAATTGTATTATGAAATAAAATCTTAAAGGATAAATCTATGTCTTAATGTTGGGATGATCAATCAATGGAATATGGCCAAGTGGGGGTGAATTGGCAATTTAAAAATTGGTGGAAGCAAATAAAAATTGACACAAGCAATTTAGAGTGGTTCAACCTTCTAAACAAGGTCTACATCCACTACCTTAGCTATCCACACTAAGGATTTCTCAAATTCATTAGATTTGTTTTCCTTCCGAGGCTCAAGGAGATGACCTTACAAACTCCCTTAACACTTATACCCCAAAGTCTTAAGAACCCTCACAAAGAAAATACAAATTAAGAAAATTGAAAATCCTCACAAAGGCTAATTGTTTGCACAATTCTAGGCTCACTCTAACCCTAAAACTTGAACAAAAAGATTACACATAAGATCACTCAAGTAAGTTACAAGTTTTGACTCTAAAAGCTCAAAGATTGTTGGATGTATGCTTGAATGCTTTAGACTTGTTGAATAGTTGTTGAATAACCTTTAGAGACTTGATTTTATACCCCTCATTGATTTTAAACCATTTGGGTAGCTGAGATCATAATTATAGCTGTTGGGCTTCATTTTTTCCGCAATAAATATTGTCTGCCAACAATGGTATCGATACGCAAATGCTCGTATCGGTACCTACCAAGATAGAAAATAGCCGTTGCAAAAAAAGGGTATCGATACACGGAAAGTAGTATTAATATAGAGTGTTCATTTTACAAAGGGTATCGGTACGGGCCATACCGTATCGATACAAGTTTTGCTCAATGGAATCATGATAAGTTGAGCACAAAAAATCTTATCGATACGCCTGTATGCATATCGGTACGTGTTAACTGACTTTCAAAGATATGATTCAATAAAACTGACAATGCAACGGTTGAATATTAAATGAAAATATTTGGAAAATCTTTAACCCCCGTACCAGTATGCTTAAAGTCGTACCAATACCTGTGAACAAAATTGGTTCCTAGGTTTGAATGGTGTACCGATACGGCTACACGCATATTGATACCCTATAGCCATTAAGTGTAAAACAAAATTCTAGTAGCTAAAAACCGCATTAATATGGCCTAAGGCGTATCAGTATTCCTGGACCAATTTGGCTGTTTGAGTACCAAAAATACTTAGAAAATATTTGGGGTTTAAGGTTTTGACTTAGAAACTATTTTAAGTTCGAATCCTTGTCAATTTGTAAAATTTATTTCTTTTTACAAAATATTCCTTGTTATATCAAAATCAAATATAGGTTTTACATTCTCCCCTTTTTGATATAACAAAACCAAAATAAATTTTTAAGTCTTTTGAAATCACTCTCTCTTTCTTTAAGATTAAAAGATAGTTTATTTTTGAAAAATCTTTGAAAATTTATATCTTATACTTTCTCCCCGTTTTTGTTAGATCAAGATCAATAAGGTAAGGATAAACACACGTATAAAGCATAAATAAATCCGAAGATAATTAAGCAACATAGATATTATAAAATTCAAAGCAACTTAGAATATCCAACTTAACACCTAAGAACATAAACCAAAAGCATAAAATACTCAAAGCATAATGTCATCAAAAACTAAACATAGGTGCATAAAACACAAATCCTAACATATAAAATGACATTGAACGAATGAGATGCAAACCTACGAGTTGTCCTCATCATCATTGTCTTCATCTTCTTCATGATCATCACCAAGAGTATGACCACACCATTCGGTGTGAAACGCAATGAGGGTCGTGTCTATCGAGGCTTAACGTTGCTCAATGGAGGTAACTCTAGCTTCCAAGAAATTCATATAAGTGTCAAAGGTAGTGAAGCTAGAATCCAACTTCCCATCAAGGTAAGCCATAAGATTTCTATATAAGGTTGAGCAACCGGAGCCACGGGAGCTATTGGAACATCAGGAACATTCTCTACGGGATCGGCTTAAGCACCATATAGAAGATTTGCATTGCGGACCCATTGTCCATTGTAGAAGGTAAACTTGGCTCGCCGAAGAGAACGATCATCGATTGGATCAGTGAGAGGCACTCCAAGATCAAAAGAGCAATCTATAGCAAGCTTATGGAACATGTAGCTCAAAATGGTGCCATAGGTGAAAGAAGACACAAGGGTGGTATAACAATTTTGGACAAGATGGACTAGCTAAGCGAACAAAATTTGGGTTAGGTTTGGACGTTGTCCCTCACAAAAACAATATAGCCAAAAGTCATTGACTTGGCGAACGGTAAACCACTAACCACCAGGTGGTCAAAACGACCAAGTGATGAGAAGGTGAAAAAAACGCTCATGGGTATCGAGCACGGTTACGGGGCCACTATAGATTTGACCAAAAGTATTTTCATCATCTATTCCCATATCATCTAAACCTAAAAGTTCAAAAATTTTAGAATAATCAAGAAAAAATTTTGACCCGTGATATAAGACCCATTAGCTATGACTTCAACTTTCCCTCGATTGTAAATACATAGGGAATTTTTGTAGAAAATAGGGATAAGATTTTTGTAAAGAATGTCGGCTATGTGTAATACCCATTTTTCGTCCGGGTCTACAACCCCGTTAAATAAATAAACCATGTCATATTAAACCAATGTCCACATGCCCATTTTACTTTGAAACAAAACTATACTATCCATTTACATTACCATAGCCTCTACCAACAACCCCTTTCACGCCACCACCGATGCACTGCACACCAACAACCCCTGCCAACTCCCATCATCACTCATCACCTTCAACTTCTTCACCATTTTTTTATTTATTCACTCTTCACCTATCGTCCATAAGAGGATCGATCAAGCAACTATTCCCCATTTTTGATCCACTGCCATTAATCCATTCATTCCCAAACTCCTCACCATCACCCTCTTCATCGAGACACCACCAAACTGAGCCTAATCTTTGCACCTTCATCATCACAAATCTTGAAGCTTCTTTCAACCTCAACCTTGTATGTTTTCCCTAAACTTTGCACCATCATCATCATTCCCATAAACTTTGCACCATCACCAAATGACATTCACCCATTTTGGTCCCTAAACTAACAAAAATCATACACAACCCAATACCCACAGCCACTGCCAAGCTTTACCCTTAAAATCCCCCATTCAAATTGAATCATACATTAAAATGAAGAAACAAATACCCAATATTAAGGTTCTTGAGTTTTTTTGAAACTCTAGGCTTGAACTTTCACTATAGACGGCGTGAGGAAATGAAAGTCACTGGTGACCACCGATTGTTTGAAGGATAAAAAGGGGTTGGGGTTGCTCTGTTCGAGTGAAGCAGTGGGCGATTGAGTCAAAGGGATAACATTTCTTTGTTTGGTTTGACAGATTTGAAGTGGGTGCAATGAAGAAATGGGTTTTTTAGTACTTCATCTTCTACTTTAATGCATTTTTAGTCCTTTATTTATTTATGTTTTGATTTTCATTTTTTTGTTCTTTAATTTTAGTCCCTTATTTGTGTTTAAATGTGTTATTTTATATTTTCTCGATCATTTTTTATGCATATATGTATTTGTTTAGAATTTGGTCTAAATGTTTCAGTGTCCCAAATAAGAATGTTGTCCCCAGACATTCAGGTGTCATCTCTTCTGGGTATCGTAAATGGCGAGACGATTATGTGACATCGTCATGCATGTATTAGGGATTAAATTTTAAACTAAACCAAATTTTTATTTTTCTTTGCAAAACATGATACGAACTCTTAGGTCCGATTTTTGAGCGTGGTGGGGGTACGAATCCTTTCCCACTCGTAACTGACTCTCAAACCCATTTTTCTCTGGTTACCTTTCGGTGTCCGGTCTACCTAAACCAAGTAACCGACGGCGACTCCCTCAATTTTATTTCAAAATCCAAACTTTTTCAAAATTTCCCCTCAAACCAAAATTTTTAATTAAAAACGGGTTTTCCAAATGTGCCTAGATTTTTTAGTATCTACAGCATGTCGACTTCATTGGGGACATTTTTTTTTCAAAACAAAATAGACAGTCAAGCCTTAGTTGGGTTCGTATTGCATTTATGAAGAAAAATCTATATTCAGTTTAATTTAGTTTTAATCCCTAATCTTGTTTGTTTACTATTTTTATTTGCACCGTGTTTGCTATAAATTTTCATTCATGCATGAGCTACTCGAGCTCCGTCTCTTGATAAGTGGGAGTGATTACTTTGTCTCGTGGGGTGTTCACCTTTATATGATATTGTAATTCACTTTCGGGATACGATCCTTATATTCTGTGGGGCCCTCGTATGGTATAAGGGCCTGTATCCTCCCGTATCGATGTCCTAGCGACAATTCAGATACCTTTTACTCTAGAACCTAACCGCATATAATAGGCTATAAAGCCCACCTTTTAGAGCCATACCGAAACTCTGTCCGTTAGACGGTAACTATATTTGGCCTTGCTTGATTTATTTATGTCTTTGTTAGCTATTTATATGTCATGTACATATTTTAATTACTCTAATTTTCGTCTTTACTATTACTCAATTTTTAATCTATTTATTCAATTATTTTCACCATACTAAGTCATTTGTTTCAGTTTTTTTGTAGCATATTGATATATAGCATTAATTTCATTCATTTAAAGTGTAAACTGGCATGACATCATCATAGTATGCTAACTAGTCATTCTTACATTGCACCAACATGAAGTGTTGATTCACGATTGATTCCTAATTTGGAAAATGCACATAATTGGGAGAAAATCTATCACCCTAGATATCTGTAGAATGCAATATTCAAATATTTTGAGTAAATCTCGTAGGCTTATGGAAATTGTTTTACGAGAATCACTCTTGAATCAACACATTTTCATTTAGATACTAACATTGCATTTAGAGCCATACATTTTCTCATTCATCATCACATTGATTCTGAATAAAGTATCATTCATTTTCAAGAAAGAGGATGCCATAGCTGGTGGAAATAATAATGAGCTTAATGACCCACAATTGAGAGCCAAGTAATGTAAGTGATTCCGTATTAGGGCACCTGAGCACCTTACTTGTAAGCCTACTTGTTGTCATTTCAAAGATGCATTCTTTTACAAACATTGTATGGATATATATATGTCTATTGGATCCCCGTACATCAATTGCACAAGTGGCATTGATTTTGACCCAAATATTGATTTTGAGCAGCCTGTGTTTAGCGTAAATCGAAATATGCAAAGATCATAAATATGTGACTTAAATTCTGATTTAATTTGGTCAATTATTAAAAATCACACATTGGGAAACAATGCATTTGGGAAAGCAACAAAAAATGCAAAAAATGAATAAATAAGAAAAGAACTCTCGAGGCACTCCGTTGTAGCCTTAAAATTGAGTACATAATAAGGTAGCTATGCTCCATCTACTCTATATCTTGGTTTCATGAGTGGTTTTGAAATCCTGACAAAGCCAAACCACTAATAGGATGAAATCTCGAGAGAGGATAAAACGAAAAAATAGGCTTAACAAAAATGCACTCCAATGTTTGAAGCTTGGTAAGAAGGTATTTTCATATAAGAGTGTGGAAACTTTGGGGCACTCCGCTGTAGCAAAAGGCCAAATAAGGTAGCAATGCACCATCCAAGTCGAAAAAACCTTTTCTTCATAAGTGATGGTAATATTTTCAAATCATGACAATGCTGAGTAGCTCGGGATTTTGTTGTTTGCTCCATCATTTATTTTGATCCAAATGAATGTGATAAGTTGACTTTCCCAAAATAAGAAAAAAAGTGAGACAATGAAATAATAATTTTAAAGGTGAAACCTACAAAACGTAACTCTAAATTGGTTAAAGAACAAAGTAACTCGGTAGGTATTTCACATCTTCACATATCGACTATGTTTTTGAGGTATCCTAGACACATGATATTCTTGGGGAAATCCTCAGTAAGTTATTTCAGTTTCGCTCCTGCACATGACATTCGTGGTATCTAATCTAACTTGATATATTCATAATCTGAAAAGAAAAATCAATTTTTCCCTAGTAAGCATCTCACATTGAAATGAGAACATGTATACTAAGATTTGTAGTGAAACATAAGATTTTTCTACATTTCTTCACAAAGAAAGTCAAAAGTACAAGGACCGAAAGCAAATTTTCCATCTGAATTGCACAAAAAAGACTATTTTGACTAAAGAAAACATTGAAAAGTCGTCATTTGCCTAAAAAAGGTGACATTTCAAAAGAAGATGGTCGAAACCATGAGAGGTTGGGACATCATTGCATACAATATGGCAAGAATCATCTGATCAGTCTGTTAGATAGAACTTGAATAAAAGCAAGACCATGACACTGATATGATCAGTTAAAGTCATGAGACATCCTTTTAAAATTCAAAATCATGTTCAAAAATATTGCATGACATTTATGAAAGCATTATATATTTAGAATGAGTGCATACATTACTCATCAAGTTAGGTGCATCCATGCTAAGTGCATCTATATCACTCAAACATGAAAATAGGTTCAAGAAAAAAACTCAATCATGGAGGATTACAACACCCAACACCAAATGGCGAACCCTCAAGAATAGAGGAAGCCATGCCAACAAAAGAGTTAAAACCTCAAGATAGAGGATGATGACAACAAAATTCAAAACTTTGAATGAACAATTACTAACTAATGTTTACTTTTATTTTCATATCTTGCCACCATCAATGGTGTAGCGGATCAACCTTTATCTTTAGATCATGCCTCTTCGTCAGTTTTGTACCTTGATCAAAATAAACTCTCCGATCATGCCGCTTCGTCAGTGTTGTAGCTTGATCAAAACCAACTCTCCAATCACGCCTCTTCATCAGTGTTGTAGCTTGATTGAAACTAACTCTCTGATCATACCTCTTTGTCAGTGTTGTAGCTTGATCAAAACTAAATCTCTAATCATGCCTCTTCGTCAGTGTTGTAGCTTGATCAACTTGACTCTTTAGATTATGCCTCTTCGTCGGTGTTGTAGCTTGATCAAACAAACATTTAGATCGTGTCTCGTCATCATTGGCATAGCGGATCAAACTTATCTCCAAATCTTGTCTCACCGTCAATGGTGGAGCATGTCACCCCAATTTACATATTCTACTTCTCCAGGATCAACATAATGGATCAACCAAATCTTAAATCATTCATTTAAATTAAAGTTTTAATTTTACAGTTTGAAATAAAACAAGTTGAGAACTTAACTTTTGCAGATCATATATTTTTGATAAAATGATGAAGTAGATGAGTCAACCAGATCCTGTCTCTCCATCGATGGTGTAGCGAATCAACAGAAAAGTTCTATTTCTCCAAAAAGATAAAAGATGAACCAGCTAAATCTGGAAGGAGTTGTGCCAAGAAAAGAGAAACTTTAGCTTGACAGAACAAAAATGGTTATCTTTTAGTCATTGCTCTATTCTCGTTTCACAACAATGAGCAAAGAAGAGCAGTTGTAAAAACCATGTCATATTAAAACCAATTTCCACATGTCCATTTTACATTGAACCCAAACTACACTATCCATTTATATTACCATAGCCCCTACCAACAACCCTTTCCACGCCACCACCGATGCACTGTACACCAACAACCCCTGCCAACTCCCATCATCACTCATCACCTTCAACTACTTCACCATTTTTTTATTTATTCACTCTTCACCTATCGCCCATAAGAGGATCGATCAAGCAACTATTCCCCATTTTTGATCCACTGCCATTAATCTATTCATTCCCAAACTCCTCACCATCACCCTCTTCACCGAGACACCACCAAACTGAGCCTAAACTTTGCACCTTCATCATCACAAATCTTGAAGCTTCTTTCAACCTCACCCTTGTCCGTTTTCCCTAAACTTTGCACCATCATCATCATTCCCATAAACTTTGCACCATCACCAAATGACATTCACCCATTTTGGTCCCTAAACTAACAAAAATCATACACAACCCAATACCCACAGCCATTGCCAAGCTTTACCCTTAAAATCCCCCATTCAAATTGAATCATACATTAAACTGAAGAAACAAATACCCATTTTTAAGGTTCTTGAGTTTTTTGAAACTCTAGGCTTGAACTTTCACTATAGACGGCGTGAGGCAATGAAAGTCACTGGTGACCACCGATTGTTTGAAGGATAAAAAGGGGTTGGGGTTGCTCTGTTCGAGTGAAGCAGTGGGAGATCAAGTCAAAGGGATAACCTTTCTTTGTTTGGTTTGACAGATTTGAAGTGGGTGCAATGAAGAAATGGGTTTTTAAAACTTCATCTTCTACTTTAATGCATTTTAGTCCTTTATTTATTTATGTTTTGATTTTCATTTTTTTGTTCTTTAATTTTTGTCCCTTATTTGTCTTTAAATGTGTTATTTTATATTTGCTCGATCATTTTTCATGCATATATATATTTGTTTAGAATTTGGTCTCAATGTTTCTTTGTCCCAAATAAGAATGTTGTCCCCAGACATTCAGGCGTCATCTCTTTTGGGTATCGTAAATGGCAAGACGATTATGTGACATCGTCATGCATGTATTAGGGATTAAATTTTAAATTAAACCAATTTTTTATTTTTTTGCAAAACTTGATACGAACTCTTAGGTACCGATTTTTGAGCGAGGTGGGGGTACGAATCCTTCCCCACTCGTAACTGACTCTCAAACCCATTTTTCTCTGGTTACCTTTCGGTGTCCGGTCTACCTAAACCAAGTAACCGGTGGCGACTCCCTCAATTTTATTTCAAAATCCAAACTTTTTCAAAATTTCCCCTCATACCCAAAATTTTTAATTAAAAACGGGTTTTCCAAATGTGCCTAGATTTTTTAGTATCTACAGCATGTCGACTTCATTGGGGACAATTTTTTTTTCAAAAAAACATAGACAGTCAAGCCTTAGTTGGGTTCGTATTGCATTTATGAAGAAAGATCTATATTCAGTTTAATTTAATTTTAATCCCTAACCTTGTTTATTTACTATTTTTATTTGCACCGCGTTTGCTATAAATTTCCATTCATGCATGAGCTACTCGAGCTCCGTCTCTTGATAAGTGGGAGTGATTACTTTGTCTCGTGGGGTGTTCACCTTTATATGATATTGTAATTCACATTCGGGATACGATCCTTATATTCTGTGGGGCCCACGCCTTCGTAAGGTATAAGGCCTCGTATCCTCCCGTATCGATGTCCTAGCGACAATTCGGATACCTTTTACTATAGAACCTAACCGCATATAATAGTATGTAAAGCCCACCTTTTAGAGCCATACTAAAACTCTGTCCGTTAGGCGGTAACTCTATTAGGCCTTGCTTGATTTATTTATGTCTTTGTTTGTTATTTATATGTCATGTACATATATTAATTACTCTAATTTTTGTCTTTACTATTTCTCAATTTTTTAATCTATTTATTCAATTATGTTCACCATACTAAGTCATTTGTTTCAGTGGTTTTTTGTAGCATATTGATATATAGCATTAATTTCATTCATTTAAAGTGTAAATTGGCATGACATCGTCATAGTATGCTAACTAGTCATTCTTACATTGCACCAACATGAAGTGTTGATTCACGATTGATTCCTAATTTGGAAAACGCACATAATTGGGAGAAAATCTATCACCCTAGATATCTGTAGAATGCAATATTCAAATATTTCGAGTAAATCTCGTAGGCTTATGGAGATTGTTTTACGAGAATCACTCTTGAATCAAAACATTTTCATTTAGATACTAACATTGCATTTAGAGCCATACATTTTCTCATTCATCATCACATTGATTCTGAATAAAGTATCATTCATTTTTAAGAAAGAAGATGCCATAGCTGGTGGAAATAATAATGAGCTTAATGACCCACAATTGAGAGCCAAGTAATGTAAGTGATTCCGTATTAGGGCACCTGAGCACCTTACTTGTAAGCCTACTTGTTGTCATTTCAAAGATGCATTCTTTTACAAACATTGTATGGATATATATATATGTCTATTGGATCCCTGTACATCAATCGCATAAGTGACATTGATTTTGACCCAAATATTGATTTTGAGCAGCCTGTGTTTAGCGTAAATCGAAATATGCAAAGATTATAAATATGTGACTTAAATTCTGATTTAATTTGGTCAATTATTAAAAATCACACATTGGGAAATAATGTATTTCGGAAAGCGACAAAAAATGCAAAAAAATGAATAAATAAGAAAAGAAATCTCGGGGCACTCCGCTGTAGCCTTAAAATTGAGTACATAATAAGGTAGCTATGCTCCATCTACTCTATATCTTGGTTTCATGAATGGTTTTCAAATCCTGACAAAGCCAAACCACTAATAGGATGAAATCTCGAGAGAGGATAAAACGAAAAAATAGGCTTAACAAAAATGCACTCCAATGTTTGAAGCTTGGTAAGAAGGTATTATCATATAAGAGTGTGGAAACTTTGGGGCACTCTGCTGTAGCAAAAGGCCAAATAAGGTAGCAATGCACCACCCAAGTCGAAAAAACCTTTTCTTCATAAGTGATGGTAATATTTTCAAATCATGACAATGCTCTACATCATTTATTTTGATCCAAATGAATGTGATACGTTGACTTTCCCAAAATAAGAAAAAAGTGAGACAATGAAATAATAATTTTAAAGGTGAAACCTACAAAACATAACTCTAAATTGGTTAAAGAACAAAGTAACTCGGTAGGTATTTCACATCTTCACATATCGACTATGTTTTTGAGGTCTCCTAGACACATGATATTCTTGGGGAAATCCTCAGTAAGTTATTTCAGTTTCACTCCTGCACTTGACATTCATGGTATCTAATCTAACTTGATATATTCATAATCTGAAAAGAAAAATCAAAATTTCCCTAGTAAGCATCTAACATTGAAATGAGAACATGTATACTAAGATTTGTAGTGAAACATAAGATTTTTCTACATTTCTTCACAAAGAAATTCAAAAGTACAAGGACCGAAAGCAAATTTTCCATCTGAATTGCACAAAAAAGACTATTTTGACTAAAGAAAACAGTCAAAAGTCGTCATTTGCCTAAAACATTACTCATCATGTTAGGTGCATCCATGCTAAGTGTATCTATATCACTCAAACATGAAAATAGGTTCAAGAAAAAAACTCAATCATGGAGGATAACAACACCCAACACCAAATGGCGAACCTTCAAGAATAGAGGAAGCCATGCTAGCAAAAGAGTTAAAACCTCAAGATAGAGGATGATGACAACAAAATTCAAAACTTTGAATGAACAATTACTAACTAATGTTTACTTTTATTTTCATATTTTGCCACCATCAATGGTGTAGCGGATCAACCTTTATCTTTAGATCATGCCTCTTCGTCAGTTTTGTACCTTGATCAAAATAAACTCTCCGATCATGCCGCTTCGTCAGTGTTGTAGCTTGATCAAAACCAACTCTCCAATCACGCATCTTCAACAGTGTTGTAGCTTGATCGAAACTAACTCTCTGATCATACCTCTTTGTCAGTGTTGTAGCTTGATCAAAACTAAATCTCTAATCATGCCTCTTCGTCAGTGTTGTAGCTTGATCAACTTGACTCTTTAGATTATGCCTCTTCGTCGGTGTTGTAGCTTGATCAAACAAACATTTAGATCGTGTCTCGTCATCAGTGGCGTAGCGGATCAAACTTATCTCCAAATCTTGTCTCACCGTCAATGGTGGAGCATGTCACCCCAATTTACATATTCTACTTCTCCAGGATCAACATAATGGATCAACCAAATCTCAAATCTTTCATTTAAATTAAGGTTTTAATTTTACAGTTTGAAATAAAACAAGTTGAGAACTTATTCTAACATAATGTCTTTAACTTTTGCAGATCATATATTTTTGATAAAATGATGAAGTAGATGAGTCGACCAGATCCTGTCTCTCCATCGATGGTGTAGCGAATCAACAGAAAAGTTCTTTTTCTCCAAAAAGATAAAAGATGAACCAGCTAAATCTGGAAGGAGTTGTGCCAAGAAAAGAGAAACTTTAGCTTGACAGAACAAAAATGGTTATCTTTTAGTCTTTGCTCTATTCTCGTTTCACAACAATGAGCAAAGAAGAGCAGTTGTAAAAACCATGTCATATTAAAACCAATTTCCACATGTCCATTTTACAATGAACCCAAACTACACTATCCATTTATATTACCATAGCCCCTACCAACAACCCTTTCCACGCCACCACCGATGCACTGTACACCAACAACCCCTGCCAACTCCCATCATCACTCATCACCTTCAACTCCTTCACCATTTTTTTATTTATTCACTCTTCACCTATCGTCCAGAAGAGGATCGATCAAGCAACTATTCCCCATTTTTGATCCACTGCCATTAATCTATTCATTCCCAAACTCCTCACCATCACCCTCTTCACCGAGACACCACCAAACTGAGCCTAAACTTTGCACCTTCATCATCACAAATCTTGAAGCTTCTTTCAACCTCACCCTTGTCCGTTTTCCCTAAACTTTGCACCATCATCATCATTCCCATAAACTTTGCACCATCACCAAATGACATTCACCCATTTTGGTCCCTAAACTAACAAAAATCATACACAACCCAATACCCACAGCCACTGCCAAGCTTTACCCTTAAAATCCCCCATTCAAATTGAATCATACATTAAACTGAAGAAACAAATACCCATTTTAAGGTTCTTGAGTTTTTTGAAACTCTAGGATTGAACTTTCACTATAGACGGCGTGAGGCAATGAAAGTCACTAGTGACCACTGATTGTTTGAAGGATAAAAAGGGGTTGGGGTTGCTCTGTTCGAGTGAAGCAGTGGAAGATCGAGTCAAATAGATAACCTTTCTTTGTTTGGTTTGACAGATTTGAAGTGGGTGCAATGAAGAAATGGGTTTTTAGTACTTCATCTTCTACTTTAATGCATTTTTAGTCCTTTATTTATTTATGTTTTGATTTTCATTTTTTTGTTCTTTAATTTTAGTCCCTTATTTGTGTTTAAATGTGTTATTTTATATTTGCTCGATCATTTTTCATGCATATATATATATTTGTTTAGAATTTGGTCTCAATGTTTCAGTGTCCCAAATAAGAATGTTGTCCCAGACATTCAGGCGTCATCTCTTCTGGGTATCGTAAATGGCGAGATGATTATGTGACATCGTCATGCATGTATTCGGGATTAAATTTTAAATTAAACCAATTTTTTATTTTTCTTTGCAAAACATGATACGAACTCTTAGGTACCGATTTTTGAGCGTGGTAGGGGTACGAATCCTTCCCCACTCGTAACTGACTCTCAAACCCATTTTTCTCTGGTTACCTTTCGGTGTTCGGTCTACCTAAACCAAGTAACCGGTGGCGACTCCCTCAATTTTTTTTCAAAATCCAAACTTTTTCAAAATTTCCCCTCATACCCAAAATTTTTAATTAAAAACGGGTTTTCCAAATGTGCCTAGATTTTTTAGTATCTACAGCTTGTCGACTTCATTGGGGACAATTTTTTTTTCAAAACAAAATAGATAGTCAAGCATTAGTTGGGTTATTATTGCATTTATGAAGAAAAATCTATATTCAGTTTAATTTAATTTTAATCCCTAACCTTGTTTGTTTACTGTTTTTATTTGCATCGTGTTTGCTATAAATTTTCATTCATGCATGAGCTACTCGAGCTCCGTCTCTTGATAAGTGGGAGTGATTACTTTGTCTCGTGGAGTGTTCACCTTTATACGATATTGTAATTCGCTTTCGGGATACGATCCTTATAATCTGTGGGGCCCACGCCTTCGTAAGGTATAAGGGCTCGTATCCTCCCGTATCGATGTCCTAGCGACAATTCAGATACCTTTTACTATAGAACCTAACCACATATAATAGTCTGTAAAGCCCACCTTTTAGAGCCATACTGAAACTCTGTCCGTTAGGCGGTAACTCTATAGGCCTTGCTTGATTTATTTATGTCTTTGTTTGTTATTTATATGTCATGTACATATTTTAATTACTCTAATTTTTGTCTTTACTATGTCTCAATTTTTTTAATCTATTTATTCAATTATTTTCACCATACTAAGTCATTCGTTTCAGTGTTTTTTTTCTGTAGCATATTGGTATATAGCATTAATTTCATTCATTTAAAGTGTAAATTGGCATGACATCGTCATAGTATGCTAACTAGTCATTCTTACATTGCACCAACATGAAGTGTTGATTCACAATTGATTCCTAATTTGGAAAATGCACATAATTGGGAGAAAATCTAGCACCCTAGATATCTGTCGAATGCAATATTCAAATATTCTGAGTAAATCTCGTAGGCTTATGGAAATTGTTTTACGAGAACCACTCTTGAATCAACACCTTTTCATTTAGATACTAATATTGCATTTAGAGCAATACATTTTCTCATTCATCATCACATTGATTCCGAATAAAGGATAATTCATTTTCAAGAAAGAGGATGCCATAGCTGGTGGAAATAATAACGAGCTTAATGACCCACAATTGAGAGCCAAGTAGTGTAAGTGATTCTGTATTAGGGCACCTTACTTGTAAGCCTACTTGTTTTCATTTCAAAGATGCATTCTTTTACCAACATTGTGTGGATATATATGTCTATTGGATCCCTATACATCAATTGCACAAGTGACATTGATTTTGACCCAAATATTGATTTTGAGCAGCCTGTGTCTAGCGTAAATCGAAATATGTAAAGATCATAAATATGTGACTTAAATTCTGATTTAATTTGGTTAATTATTAAAAATCACACATTGAGAATTAATGCATTTAGGAAAGCGACAAAAAATGCAAAAAAAAATTATTGAATAAGAAAAGAAATCTTGGGGCACACCGTTGTAGCCTTAAAATTGAGTACGTAATAAGGTAGTTATGCTCCATCTACTCTATATTTTGGTTTCATGAGTGGTTTTCAAATCACGACAAAGCCAAACCACTAATAGGATGAAATCTCGAGAGAGGATAAAACGAAAAAATAGGCTTAACAAAAATGCACTCCAATGTTCGAAGCCTGGTAAGAAGGTATTTTCATATAAGAGTGTGGAAACTTTGGGGCACTCTGCTGTAGGAAAAGGCTAAACCTTTTCCTCATAAGTGATGGTATTATTTTCAAACCATGACAATGCTGAGTAGCTCAGGATTTTGTTGTTTGCTCAATTTATTTTGAGCCAAATGATTGTGATAAGTTGACTTTCCTATAATAAGAAGAAAATGAGACAAAGAAATAATAACTTTAAAGGTGAAACCTACTAAACGTAACTCTAAATTGGTTAAAGAACAAAGTAACTCGATACGTATTTCACATCTTCATATATCGACTATGTTTTTGAGGTCTCCTAGACACATGATATGCTTGGGGAAATCCTCGGTAAGTTATTTCAGTTTCGCTCCTGCACTTGACATTCAGGGTATCTAATCTAACTTGCTATATTCATAATCTGAAAAGAAAAATCAAAATTTCCCTAATAAGCATCTCACATTGAAACGAGAACATGTATACTAAGATTTGTAGTGAAACATAAGATTTTTCTACATTACTTCACAAAGAAATTCAAAAGTACAAGGACCGAAAGCAAATTTTCCATCTAAATTGCACAAGAAAAGACTATTTTGACTAATGAAAACACTCAAAAGTCATCATTCGCCTAGAGAGGTTACATTTCAAAAGAAGATGGTTGAAACCATGAGAGGTTGGAGCATCATTGCATACAAGATGGCAAGAATCATCTGATCAGTTTGTTAGATAGAACTTGAATAAAAGCAAGACCAAGACACTGATATGATCGGTTAAAGTCATGAGGCATCCCTTTAAAATTCAAAATCATGTCCAAAAATATTGCATGACATTTATGAAAGCATTATGCATTTAGATTGAGTGCATACATTACTAATCAAGTTAGGTGCATCCATGCTAAGTGCATCTATACCACTCACACATGAAAACAGGTTCAAGACAAAAAGCCTCAATCATAGAGGATAACAACACCCAACACCAAATGGCGAACCCTCAAGAATAGAGGAAGCCATGCCAACAAAAGAGTTGAAACCTTAAGATAGAGGATGATGACAACAAAATTGAAACTTTGAATGAACAATTACTAACTAATGTTTACTTTTATTTTCATATCTTCCCACCATCAATGATGTAGCGAATCAGCCTTTATCTTTAGATCATGCATCTTCATTAGTATCAAAATAAACTCTCCTATCATGCCGCTTCGTCAGTGTTGTATCTTGATCAAAACCAACTCTCCAATCATGCCTCTTCGTCAGTGTTGTAGCTTGATCGAAACTAACTCTTTGATCATGCCTCTTCGTCAGTGTTGTAGCTTGATAAAAACTAAGTCTCTAATCATGCCTCTTCGTCAGTGTTGTAGCTTGATCAACTTGACTCTTTAGATTATGTCTCTTCGTCAGTGTTGTAGCTTGATCAAACTAAGTTTTAGTTCGTGTTTCATCGTTGGTGGCGTAGCGAATCAAACTTATCTCTAAATCTTGTCTCACCATCAATGGTGGAGCGTGTCACCCCAATTTACATATTCTACTTCTCCAAGATCAACATAATGGATCAACCAAATCTTAAATCTTTCATTTAAATTAAAGTTTTAATTTTACAGTTTGAAATAAAACAAGTTGAGAACTTATTCTAACATAATGTCTTTAACTTTTGCAGATCATATATTTCTGATAAAAGGATGAAGTAGATGAGTTTACCAGATCCTGTCTCTCCATCGATGGTGTATCGAATCAATAGAAAAGTTTTATTTCTCCAAAAAGACAAATGATGGACCAACTAAATCTGGAAGGAGTTGTGCCAAGAAAAGAGAAGCTCTAGCTTGACAAAACAAAAATAGTTATTTTTCAGTCTTTGCTCTATTCTCATTTCACAACAATGAGCAAAGAAGGGCAGTTGGAATAACCATGTCATATTAAAGCCAATTTCCACATGTCCATTTTACATTGAACCAAAACTACACTATCCATTTACATTACCATAGCCCCTACCAACAACCCTTTCCACGCCACCACCGATGCACTGCACACCAACAACCCCTGCCAACTTCCATAATCACTCATCACCTTCAACTCCTTCACCATTTTTTTATTTATTCACTCTTCACCCATCATCCATAAGAGATCGATCAAGCAACCATTCGCCATTTTTTATCCAATCCCATTAATCTATTCATTCCTAAACTCCTCACCATCACCCTCTTCACCGAGACACCACCAAACTGAGCCTAAACTTTGAATCTTCATCATTATAAATCTTGAAGCTTCTTTCAACCTCTCCCTTTTCTATTTCCCATAAACTTTGCACCATCATCATCATTCCCATAAACTTTGCACCATCACCAAACAACATTCACCCAACCATTTTTGGTCCCTAAACCAACAAAAATCATACACAACCCAATACCCACATCCACTGCCAAGCTTAACCCTTAAAAACCCCCACTCAAATTGAGTTATACATTAAACTGAAGAAATAAATACCATTTTTAGGTTTCTCGGGCTTTCAAAACTCTAGGCTTCAACTCTCACCATGGACGACGTGAGGCAATGAAAGTCACCGGTGACCACAAATTGTTTGAAGGCTAAAAAGGGGTTGGGGTTGCTCTGTTCTAGTGAAACAGTGGGAGATCGAGGCAAAGGGATAACCTTTCTTTGTTTCGTTTGACAGATTTTTTGTGGGTGCAAGGGAAAACTGGATTTTTAGTGCTTCATCTTCTACTTTAATGCATTTTTAGTCCTTTATTTATTTATGCTTTAATTTTCAATTTTTTGTTCTTTAATTTCAATCCCTTATTTGTGTCTAAATGTGTTATTTTATATTTTCTCGATTGTTGTTCATGCATATATATATATATGTTTAGAATTAGGTCTCAATGTTTCGGTGTCCCAAATAAGAGTGTTGTCCCAAGACATTCGGGCGTCATCTCTTCTGGGTACTGTAAATGGCGAGACGTTTTCGTGACACCATCATGCATGCATTAGGGATTAAATTTTAAATTAGATCGAATTTTTATTTTTCTTTGAAAAATAGGATACAAACTCTTAGGTGCTGGTTTTCTGGCGTGGTGGAGATGCGAACCCTTCCCCCATCGCAATTGACTCCCGAACCCATTTTTCTCTGGTTACCTTTCAGTTTCCAATCTACCTAAACCAAGTGACCAGTGACGACTCCCTTAATTTTATTTCAAAACCCAAATTTTTTCAAAATTTCCCCTCATACCCAAAAATTTTAATTAAAAATGGGTTTTCCAAATGAGCCTGGATTTTTTAGTCGCTACAGTATGCTTAAAAAAGTCATAAATTTTTATCGCCTCATTAAATCGAGATAACGAAAGTTAAATTCATCAAAGCACATAAAGGACATAGAAACAACATGCTCACGACGGATTTTGTAAGATTGAAGTTGTTTAAAATAATCCATAGCATTGGGATATTCAGGTTCATTAAAACAATGGATAAAAAGTTGGTTAAGGTTTGGTTTTGTACTATTGTTTTTGGGATTGTGATTAGGATTGGTAGGATTGGAAGAACTATACCCCAACTCCTTTCTAGATCTTTTCTTAGGAGGCATGGTAAAAAACCTAAAAAATCTAAACCACAAAACATATGTATGCATAAATATTAAGATTCAATCCAATAAATCAATCCAATGATCAAGGTAGTATGAAAACCTATATTGTATAGTTTAGAATCATATACAAGTACAAAATAATTTTTTGATAACTTGAAAACTGGAAAATAAAATATATGAGTATAATATTATATTCGAATAAAAAATTTTAGTTTTGAAAAAGATTTTGTAAAATATTTGAAGCAAGGATATATACATCCTAAATATAAGCTTGATGAAATAGTTTGAGTTTGATGTTGAAAGAAAAACCCCCCAAAGATTTTGAAGATTTGTGATGAAAAAATAAGGGATTTGGATGGCTTTTATAGATAAAGTAGGCTAGGGTTTTGAGGGAAAAGATTATGACTAATCCTATTTGATTTACAAAACTCCTCAAAACCTAGATTTTTTTAGGTGTACGAGGAACCAAAAAATTATGACCAAAACCCCATTTTGTTGAGGTGTACGAGGAACCAAAAAATTATGACTAATCCTATTTGATTTAAAAACTCCTCAAAACCTAGATTTTGAAATTTGGTTTCATGGTCAATCCTAACATGTGAAATAGAGTAACCAACATCGTTTTGATTTACTTTTGAAAACGTGATGAATTTTTCTAAAGCTTCATCCTTGGTACTTAAAAATAGAACCCAAGTAAATCTAGAGTAATCATGAACTAAAACAAAAAACATATTGTTTTCCACCCAAGCTTATAATGCTAATAGGACCAAAAAGATCTATATGGATCAATTGTAAAACTCTACTAGTAGAAACATCATTAATAGGTTTAAAAGAAACTCATTTGTGTTTGCCTTTTGCACATGCATCAAAAATTTTGTCAAGAGAATACTTTATTTTTGGCAAACCTCTAACTAGATCATTTGAAATTAATTTTTCCAAAAACTCATGTTTGCATGTCTTAGTTTTCTATGCCACAACCAAGAATCATGCCCATCTTTTGCAACAAAACATGCTTTTGAAATATGAATGTCATCTAAATGCACCATGTAAATGTTTCCTATGCGATGACCAATAAGCACAATTTTGTTGGAACCAGTTTCAATAATTTTACAGATGACCAATAAGCACACTTTTGTTGGAATCATTGTCAAAAATTTTGCAACCATTTAAATAAAAAAGGACATTGCAACATTTATCATATAATTGGCTTATACTTAAAATATTATGCTTAAGACCGTTGACATAAAGAACATTATCAATGAGAATAGAAGAATGATTACCAATGGAACCAATTCTCTCAATGTGGCCTTTGGAGTTGTCACCGAAAGTCACTACTCCCCACTCTTTGTCTTTAGCTCCAAGAATCTACTATTGTCACCAGTCAGGTGTGTTGAGCATCCACTATCAAGGTACCATGAGTTTATACTTCAAGCTTTGGCCTTGTAGAAATTCTCCCCCTACAAACAAAGAATCAAGTCTTGATTTTAGGTACCCAAATTCTTTTGGGTCCATGAGTATTAGCTCCTAAAGTCTTGATTCTCTTGGGAATACAAGAAGCAATAACACTAATATCATTGGAAGTGAAAAGTTCCTTAGAAACCCAAACACTCATAATCCTCTTACCATTGAAGGGCCTTTGCAAGCCTCTTTGTTTGTAGCTACCAAAGTTTATTTTCACATAGCTGGGTTTTGAAGATGTTATTTTTTTTTCAAAATGTGAATTCCCAACTTTTTTCAAAGAAGCTTTGAGATCACTCACTTCCTTTTGGTGATCATCATAAACTTTGGAAAAAAGGTTATACAAATCTTTATTTTTTCTTTCAAAATCGTTTTCATTTTCTAGCAAATCCAAAACCTTCTGTTCAAGTTCCAAGTTAGTTTTAGATAAGGAATCATTTTGGTTTTTCAAATTTGAAATTGTTTTCTTGTTTTTCAAAAGTGATTCATTATACTTCTCCACCAACTCGTCATAAACCTCTTGTAACTCATCATAAGCTTCTTGAAGCTCATCAGATGTAAAATAAAATTTAGATAAGTTTGATGTTACCTTAGGATCCTCCTCTAATGCCATGAGACAAAGATTTGCTACTTCTTGCTCCTCATCATTGGATGAGCCCTCATCACTCCAAGTAGCAACATGAGCCTTGAGCTTATTCTTCTTCCCGAAGCTCTTCTTCTTTATTTGGGGACAATCGAACTTGATGTGTCTCAGCTTCTTGCACTCATAGAAAATGATTTGATCCTTCTCTCTCTCTCATTTTGCTTGTTCTTGAAACCCTCTCTTCATTGGAACTTTCTTCCCCAGTTGGATTTCATGAACCTAGTGAATCTCTTGGATAGCATAGTCATTTTTTCATCATCTTATTCAGTTGAATCGCTCTCCTCTTGTAAAGCTTTGAGAGCAATTCCATCTTCTTCGTCTCTATTTCTTTCTTCTCTATTTTCTTCTTTTTTTTCTTCTTCTTTTCTTTTCTCTTTCTTTCTTCATAATCTCATGAGTGAGACGAGACCTCATAAGAGCATCAAGATTTAAGGCCTTGAGATCATTAGCTTTGATGATGGCAGTCTTCTTTAAGTCTCATGACTCAAGAAGATAGTAGATAAGCTTCCGAACAAGCTTGTCTTTCAGAATGATTTCTCCAAGGCCTTTAAGCCCATTAACAATTACGGAGAAATGATTAAACATCTTGGTGATGTCTTCATCCGATTCCACTTTGAAGTTCTCATAGCTCAAATTTAAGAGTCCAAACTTGGTCTCCTTGACTTCGTTGGTGCCCTCGAATATAACTTCAGGCTTGTCCTATATCTCGTTTGCACTCGTGCAAGAAGACATCTTGGTTTATTCGTCTGGTCTAAGAGTACAAAATATGACATGCATAGTTTTTCCATTTACTTGCATCTTTTTCTGATCTTCATCGATATACTCTTACCTTGTCTTGGGGATACGCCTTTCTCCTTATTCTTTCATTGCAATAAATGAATGAACCATCTTCTACTACATCCTAAATGAGGTAGTCATTGGACTTTATGAAAGGCTCATTATATTCTTCCAATAAGGATAGTTATCCCTATTGAAATAAGGTGGTTTGGTGATGTATTGAGACTCGTAGTGATGGTTGTAACCCCCTCGACCCAGCCTAGACGTCTGACCGAACCAAGCGAGCTATATTAGGTTTGCCGAGCAAACTAGAGAAAGATTACAAAAATCAGTCCATTTTTTCCTTTTATCTTGTCTAGACATGTATTATTAATCCTAAGTGTGCATGCTTGCAGCGGATGAATTTACAAAGGAAATGGACCACAGAAAGGCAACCATTTGCAAACGATACATTTAAGGGACTAAAATGTAAAACTGGTAAATTAATGGGCCATTACTGAAATTAGGGTTACCAATTCTCAATTAGTCGGATTACAAGCTTACATGGTAATCCTCAGCTCAATCCAGCCATTCAAACTCAAGCAATTGCATTCACAACAATCAGGGACCAAAATGAATAAATCAAAAACCTTCCAAACATCCAAATAACTTATTTAACTGTAGCCCGTATCAGTATGCATACAGGTGTTTTGGTACGCCAAGGCCAATTTTCAAAACTCAAATTCAGTAGCTTAAAACCATACCGATACAGCCACGCGTACCGGTACACCTTGCCAGTTTACTCTTGCCTGTACCGAAACACTGCTTTGTGAATCGAAACGATATGCCTAGAAGAGCTTACCCGTATCGAAACACTTCTTCGCGTATCGAAATAGTATGCCTAAAAGAGTTTACTTGTATCGAAACACTTCCTCGGGTATTAAAGCGCTAAGCCTGAAATGGCCTAGCCATACCGGTACGAAGGGATGCATTTCAATACGCTTGGACCTAAAATGTCATTTTTAGATGGCTTTTCAATCTAATCTAGATTCATTTATATCCTAGCAAGTCACATACATGCATACGACCAACCATCCAACCATATTCCATCACTTGCACTAAGATTTAGCAACCACAACAAATAATATGCTTCCAAAGAATCAACCTATAGGCGTGCTCCCTAGACCACTTTACCAAACATACCAAAACACTCAATTGAACATTTACTAGCATAAGCCACTTCCACACGTATCCACAACATCAAAGTCAACATGCTAGAATCATCAAGACATGGCATTCAACTAAGGCTATCTAGATGCATACCTAGGCAACCACCTAGCATCAACCATAAGCAGGATTATCAACATACTTATCTACATCCATCCAACTCCAAAACATAGCATTAACATTCTCAAAAACCAGGAAAAAATAGGATTAAAAATCCCAACAAAACATGGCGATCACATTGCCTTATTAACTGGAGACTTAAACCAAGTTCATACTCAAAAGTAGTCTTTGCTCTTGGATCACTTTAGACCTTGCCTTTGTTGCCCCCAAACCTCAATGCTCTGCATCATTAGGAAAAAGAGACCGTAAGCACACATGCTTAGTGAGGATGCTCATAAAATAATGATGCATATAAAACCAATTGAAAACTAAACACTTGTTTTCAAACCATGCTTACAACCAAAGCATTTTCATTAATTCCAAATCCAAGCATGCATATAGACCATATACAAAAATATTTACAAATCACATGCTTAAATCCCAAAGCATTAAATCACCTCATGCTTAAATCCCAAAGCATTAAATCATCTCATGCTTAAATCCCAAAGCATTAAATCATATAACCGTGCTTAAATCTCAAGCATTATAAAGTCGGTTCAACACATGAACTATCATATATTGGCATTTATAGTGACCCCGGATAGACAACCTCTATCCTTGGATAGCCGACCACTATCCTTAATTAGCCGACTGCTAACTATTTATTAACCGAACGTTAACCTCACACATCGGATACACAGATCTTTCATGATGATCATCCGCCAACAAAACCCATACCATGCTAACTGCATGATATGACACCCTTGCCAACTGTAAGATTAACATCAACAAGGGGAACCGATCGCTCAACCCAAGGGATAACATCATAGTCTAAGTAGCCGACTGCTATACCTCAAAGACCTTTAACCACGATCGTTTTTAAACATATTATAATGCACTTCATCCTATGGCATGTCAACTATATCCGAATGTCTTCTCATCATGTCACATAGCCAATATATCATTTACAAAACCATTTACTCACTGTTTTAGAATGCATTATACAAAATCACCACATATGCAAGCTACATTGCCAAAGCAATACCTTATTCCCGACCGGAATGAAAAGCAATGCTTACTAGCATTTCATATACTTTTAAACCACCGCATATGTACTCAAAATCATGTATTTATTGTAAGTAAAACAAACCATGTTTACGACCAAAACATGAATTACACATGCTCATATCCGAACTGATACTAAAGAGCAAAAGAAGGAAACTTACTTCTGAGCTTAGGTAAGTGTTTCAAGCTTGACCTAAACTCCCCAAAACACTTTCAAACCTTTGAAAGACTTTTAAAACCATTTCCACTCACCGATTACACCTCGCATTGCTCGTCAATGCTAATCGAGCTCCCAACAAGCAACGATCCGACTCAAGCTACTTCGCCTTCATTATCCCCTGTTTTGGCCACACAAAACTAGAGGAAACATGCATCAAAATGCATCCAAACCAATGTCTCAAAGCAAAACCCGCAACTCACAAGTTGTCCACTCAAAAACCATCTGGAACTTATCGAAATCAACCTCAACCACCTTTCAAACTTAACCCAGCCACAATATAACAATTTGATACATCAAACCTCAACAATTAACATCTAAAAAACCTTCTTCAATATCCTTTTACTTCTAGCAATGATTAAACTCCATTAACATCACAAAAACCTTAACTAACAACTTTTAACATTAGGGATTCAACTAGTTTCGGGGTTATATTGATAAAACCAGGCCTTCAACATTATTAACCACTAAAAATCATGATATAATCTGATCAAGAACCTAGCAAAACATATCCAATTCGAAAATATAACAATTTCCTCAAACATAACACAATTAAAGCAATTTTCCTTAATTAAACTATCAAAACACAATAGAAAACAATTGTAAAGAGTTAATAACTTGAGAATTTCAATAAAGAACCTTTCATTAGAGGATAAGAACGAACATTACCTCTAATGGATGCTTTCTCCTTTAATTGAATGATTTACATGAGAAAACGAAGTTAAAACAATAAGGTTTTGATAAACAATCAACAAGAAATCATTTGAAATCATAGGATTAAAGAAAACATGATTTTACCTTGAGATTTAGAAGAAGAGAATGGTGTTTGGCTGGAGAGATTTTGAGAGAAAGTTAGTTACGTGATTTTTGTTTTAAGGATTTAAATATCAAATTAATTATCCTCAATCTATTTATATTTTCAAACCACTTTTAAAATTGCCAATTAAGGGATAAAGTCTGAGATTAGACTTTTGGGAAATTAGCTCCTTAAAGATTCAAATTTTTGACTCTTTACAAAACAATCACTAAAAATAGTTTTCAAAGTTTACACTTTGGTCACCAAAATGTCTGATTTCCAAAACTCATTTTACAAAATTGATTTCACCACAACCATTAATATATTAAATAATGATTTTGAAATATTTTCTATATTTTATCACCTTCAAAAATATTTTATCCAATTAAGTCCCGAAACTGACTTGAATCCGTAATCCCGGTCTACCAGAACCTTAAACGAACCCCAAAACAACTAGACCTAAAACCGGGGCATTACAAATCTCCCCCACTTAAGAAATTTCGTCCTCAAAATTTACCTGGAGGAAACAAATATGGAAATTGCCCAAACATGTTCGTCTTGCTTTCCTAAGTGGCTTCTCGACACCACGATGTCGCCACAAAACCTTAACAAGCTCAATCGTCTTGCCACGAAGAACTTTACTACTAGAACCAAGGACTTCCACTGTTTCCTTATCAAAGGATAAATCCGACCTCAACTTAATATGCTCCACAGGCTAACATGTGAGGGATTCGACCGGTACCTCAACAACATAGATACATGGAACATATCATGTATTTTCTCCAGCTCGGGAGGCAACCTCAACTGATAAGCCATAGGACCAACACACTCTATAACCTCGTATGGTCTAATAAACCTTGGACTAAGCTTACCCTTACGTCCGAAACGCATCACCTTTTTCCACGGTGACACCTTCAAAAACACAAGATCACCAACTGCATATTCAATCTCCCTACGCTTCAAATCCGCGTAAGATTTCTGCCAATATGCAGTCACTTTCAAGAAATCACACACAAACTTTACTTTCTCATATGTGTCTTTCAACACATCTAGTAGGAAAATATGATTTCCCCAACCCCAGCCCAACACAAGGGCGTACGACATCTCCGGCCATACAATGCCTTATACGGTGCCATCTGTATACTCGCTTGATAACTATTGCTATAAGCAAACTCAACCAAAGGTAAACGTTTCTCCTAGGTTCTTTGGAACTCAATAATGCAACATCTCAACATATCCTCCAAAACCTAGATAACACGCTCAGACTGACCATCCGAATGAGGATGATATGCGGTACTAAAACTCAATCTCATACCCAAAGCCTGATGCAAACACTCCCAAAACCTTGTTGTAAACATTGGATCTCTATCCAAAACAATGGACTTAGGTACCCCATGCAAATACATATCTCAGTGATAAACAAGTTTGCCAACTTGTCCAAGGTATACGTCGTATGTACTGGCAAAAAATGTGCACACTTCGTAAACTAATCAATAACCACCCAAATGGAATCCTTTTTAGCCAGTGTCAACGACAACCCTGACACAAAATCCATGGTGATTCTCTCCTATTTCCATTCCAAAATTTTCAACGGTTGCAACAACCTGAATGGAAACTGATGTTCGCTTTAACCCACTAACACACCATGCACTTAGAAACAAATTATGCCACATCATTTTTCAAACCAACCCAAAGTACACTTCCTTTAAATCACGATACATCTTGGTACTATCGGGATGCATAGCAAAAGGACTAGAATGTGCCTCAGTCAAAATAGTACGCCTTAACTCCAAAATATTCGACACCACTATTTGACCCTTAAAACACAAAACCCCATCATCATCAAAATAAAGATCCATCGGATTACCATATGATATTTCTTTAACATGAGAAACCAAAGAATCATCATACGGTTACTTAGCTTTAATCATTTGTGACATCGTCGGCTTAACTTGCAACTTTGCGAATAACCCACATTCTTGTGTCACACTCAACCTCGCAAACATTACCTTAAGTTCAACAGCAACGTTACGACTCAACGCATCCGTAACCACATTAGCCTTTTCATGATGATACTTGATCGTCAAGTCATAATCCTTGAGCAACTTCAACCATCTACGTTGCCTAAGATTCAAATCCTTTTGAGACATTAAATACTCCAGACTCTTATGATCTATAAAAACAACACACTTTTCTTCATAAAGATAGCGTCTCCAAATCTTCAAGGCAAACACCATAGCCGCAAGCTCCAAATCATAAGTCAAGTGTTTCGCTCATGAACTTTCAGCTATCTCGATGTATAGGCCATAACCTTACTATCTTGCATCAGCACATAACCCAAACCAGCGTAAGATGCATCACTATAAACCATAAACTCCTTCCCTAACTCAGGTTGGATCAACACAGAAGCATGTGTCAATACTTCCTTCAACTTCTCAAAACTATGTTGTTGCTTCTTTGCCCACACATAAGGAACATTCTTTTGTAACAAATTCATCAACGGTGCCACAATTCTAGAAAACCTATCTATAAAACGACGATAATAACCAACCAACCCAAGGAATCTGCGAACCTCCGATAACCAGCCAACCCATCTATAAACACCACCACGAACTGATCAAGATATTCATGAAACACCATATTCATCATATCCATGAACACAGCCAGGGCATTCGTCAAACCAAACAACATTACCAAGAACTCATAATGCCCATATCTGGTACGAAATGTAGTCTTATGCACATCCACATCCTTAACCTTCAACTGATAAGACCCTAATCTTAAATCAATCTTAGAAAACACCGCTGCCTCACGAAACTGATCAAACAAATCATCAATCCTCGGTAATAGATACTTATTCTTCACTGCTAACTTATTCAACTGCCGGTAATCAATGCACATACGCATCATACCATCATTCTTTTTCACAAAAAAATAGGAGCCCCCATGGCGAAACACTCGGTCGAATAAACCCATAATCCAACAATTCCTGAAGTTGTGTCTTTAACTCCTTCGTTGCCATCCAATAAGGGGCAATAGATACGGTGTAGTACCCACGTACGTCTCAATACCAAATTCCACCTCTCTATCCGGATGTAAACCCGATAACTCTTCAAAAAAAACTTTCGGATAATCATAAACAGCTCAGATGTCCTACACTCGAGCACCCTTGGTCTCTGGATTCATAATGATAGCCAAATAAGCTTAGTAACCTCCTTGCATCATCTTTTTCGCTCGAGTAGCCGAAACTACTTTGGACAAGAATTTCACATTCTTGCCTACCACTACAACTTCATAATCATCGGCTAACCTCAAAGAAATCCTTTTGGATTCCTAATCCAGAACTGCCTTATGCTCATTTAACCAATCCATGCCCAAAATAACATCAAAGCCATAGAATGACAACTCCATCATATCCACTGCGAACTCATGACCTTGCACTACCAAAGGACACCGCCTATACAACCTTCTAGACGTAACAGTCTCACTAAATAAACTAGTTACTAACATGCCAACATCTAAGATCTCAACAAGAATATTCAACAAAGATGCATGCTCACCCAAGATATAAGAATGCAGATAACCCAAATCAATCAAGGAAAACAACAACAAAAAGGTTGCAAAGTAAAGGTACCTACAATCACATCCGTGTCATTGCGGCCCTCATGATGAGAATAGATCTGTGTTGGCCCACCATTCTCCGGTTGTACAGTAACAGAATAAGCCACAACCCTATGACCATCCGCACACCTCTAAAAATTACCCCTACCGCGAAAAAAACCCCTTACAGGTGCAGCAGCCCGAATTGGTGCATTCTTTCCAACACGAGGAAAATCACGCTTCAAGTGGTTAGGAGATCCACATATCTAGCAACTCATGGTATTTTCCCAATACGTACCGTGTGGCGCCTACCACTACGCTCACACTCAGCTACAACCCAAGCTCTACTCTGGCCAAAACCGCCACCACGCTTTTGTTTCGGCCTATGCCTCTTATCTTGAGACCTCTTATTTTGCTTCCCAGAATAGCCAAAATCAGCCGCTCTCTTGTTCGAGCCTATGTCTGAAACTTGTCCTATCACTCTCAGGGATTGCTCGATATCCTTGGCATGGTTGACCAACACATCAAAATCCGTGTAATCCGCAGCCAATAGATACGTATTGATGTCCTTCACGAGACCATAGCGAAATCTATCGCACCTTTATCGATCATCTGGAACCAACTTCGGGGAATACTGATTTAGGCAAACAAACTTCACCTCATACTCAGCAACTGACATGCCACCCTACGATAGCGACATAAACCTGTGCTTCCTCGCATCCAGGTACTGTAAACCAAGATACTTCCTCTTGAAAGCTCTCTGAAAGAACTCCCAAGTCACATCTGCCTCTGGGATACCCACAATCGCAGTCACCCACCAGTGATAAGCATCACCTTGCAACAAGGACACAGTGTAACCCAACTTGCGCTCATCGTTGCAACTCATCTGGTTCAAGATACGAATTGTCTTTTCTAACCATCCATCAGTTGCTTCAAGACTCAAAACCCCGAATTCCTTACATTCTAAACTATGAAGATGCTCCAAGGGTAAACCTTGATTAGCCACCACAGCAGGTGCCGGTGCTTGCACTTGCACTCCAGCCATCGCTCCCTAGAAAGCTTCCGCCATCGTTTAGATCAATGGAGCCAACTCACCAAAAACTGGCCCTTGTAGAGCATGAGGTATGTCACCTAGCCCAGCATCAATAGCAGGAACCAACGAAGGAGGAGGAGGTAAGGTAATACGAGGATTCCCTCTATCATCATTATTCTGCCCAGACCCGGAATTACCATCCATCAAACAAGTCTCACATCGAGCAATGCTAACAAAAGCATCAAAACACATTAAAGTCAAGCTAGCATAAGGTAAAAGATCCAAGACAACCGTATAGAACATTTTAAAACCTCGGTGATAGGAATTGTGTTCCTAATTCATACCCTAACATGACATAAAAGAATCACAGTACATATACACAAGCACCGTGCATATCAAACAATAGCAGTCAAACAAAAAACAACATCCCAACCTTTCGTAACCTGGCTTTGATACCAACAAATGTAACTCCCTCGACCCGGCCTAGACGTCCGACCGAACCAAGCGAGCTACATTAGGTTTGCCAAAGTAAACCGGAGAAAGATTATAAAAACTGGTCCATTTTTTCTTTTTATCTTGTCTAGACGCTTATTATTAATCCTAAGTGTGCATGATTGCAGCGGATGAATTTACAAAGGAAATGGACCACGGAAAGGCAACCATTTGCAAACGATACATTTAAGGGACTAAAATGTAAAACTAGTAAATTAATGGACCATTACTAAAATTAGGGTACCAATCCTCAATTAGTCAGATTACAAGCTTGCATGTAAATTCTCAGCTCAATCTGACCATCTAAACTCAAGCAATTGCATTCACAATAATAAATGACCAAAATAAATAAATCAGAAACCTTCCAAACATCCAAATAACTTATTTAACTACAGCCTGTATCAGTAAGAATACAGGTGTTTCGGTGCGCCTTGTCCAATTTCAAAACTCAAATTCCTGTAGCTCAAAACCGTACCGGTACGGTCACGCGTACCGGTACACCTTGCTAGTTTACTCTTGCCCGTACCGAAATACTGCTCTGGTATTGAAACGATAAGCCTAGAAGAGCTTACCCGTATCAAAACACTTCTTCGCATATCGAAATGGTATGCCTAAAAGGGTTCACCCGTATCGAAACACTTATTCGCGTATGCCTGAAATGGCCTAGCCGAATCGGTACGAGGGGACACGTTCTGATACGCCTGGACAGGAAATGTCATTTTTAGTTGGGTTTTCAATCTAATCTAGATGCATTTAGATCCTAGAAACTCACAAAAATGCATACGACTAACCATCCAACCATATTCAATCACTTTCACTAAGATTTAGCAACCACAACAAATCATATGCTTCCAAAGAATCAACCTATAGGCGTGCTCCCTAGACCACTTTACCAAACATACCAAAACACTCAATTGAACATTTACTAGCATAAGCCACTTCCAAACATATCCACAACATCAAAGTCAACATGCTAGAATCATCAAGACATGGCATTCAACTAAGGCTATCTAGATGCATACCTAGGCAACCACCTAGCATCAACCATAAGCAAGGATTATCAACATACTTATCTACATCCATCCAACTCTAAAACATAGCATTAACATGCTCAAAAATCAGGGAAAATAGGATTAAAATCCCAACAAAAGATGATGAACACATTGCCTTATTAACCGGAGACTTAAACCGAGTTCATACTCAAAAGTAATATTTTCTCTTGGATTACTTTAGACCTTGCCTTTGCTGCCTCGAAACCTCAATGCTCTGAATCATTAGGAAAAAGAGAGCGTAAGAACACATACTTAGTGAGGATGCTCATAAAACAATGATGCATATAAAACCATTTGAAAACTAAACACTTGTTTTCAAACCATGCTTACGACCAAAGCATTTTCTTTGATTCCAAATCTAAACATGCATATCGACCATATGCAAAAACATTTACAAATTACATGCTTAAATCCCAAAGCATTAAATCATCTCATGCTTAAATCCCAAAGCATTAAATCATATAACCATGCTTAAATCTCAAGCATTATAAAGTAGTTCAACACATGAACTTTCATATATTGGCATTTATAGTGACCCCGGATAGACTACCTCTGTCCTTGGATAGCATACCACTATCCTTGATTAGCCGACCGCTAACTATTGGTTAACTGGCCATTAACCTCACATCGGATACACGGATCTCTCATGATGACCGACCGCCATCAAAACCCATACCATGCCGACCGCATGATATGACACCCTTGCCGACCGTAAGATTAACATCAACAAGGGGAACCGACCGCTCAACCCAAGTGATAACATCATAGTCCGAGTAGCTGACCGCTATACCTCAATGACCTTTAACCACGATCGATTTTAAACATATTATATTGCATTTTATCCTATGGCATGCCAACTATGTGCGAATGTCTTCTCATCATGTCACATAGCTAATATATCATTTACAAAACCTTTTACTCACTGTTTTACAATGCATTATATAAAATCACCACATATGCAAGCTACATTGCCAAAGCAATACCTCATTCCCGACCGGAATAAAAACCAATGCTCACTAGCATTTCATATACTGTTAAACCACTGTATATGTACTCAAAATCATGTATTTACAGTAAGTAAAACAAATCGTGTTTACGACTAAAACATGAATTACACATGTTCATATCCAAACCAATATTAAAGAGAAAAAAAGGGAAAATTACTTTCGAGCTTAGGTAAGTGTTTGAAGCTTAACATAAACTCCCCAAAACACTTTCAAACCTTTGAAAGACTTTTAAAACCTTTTCCACTCACCGATTACACCTTGTTTTGCTTGTCAAAGTTAATCGAGCTCCCAGCAAGCAACGATCCGACTCAAGCTACTTCGCCTTGATTATCCCTTGTTTTGGCCACACAAAACCAGAGGAAACATTCATCAAAATGCATCCAAACCAATGCCTCAAAGCAAAAACCCGCAACTCACAAGTTGCCCACTCAAGAACCATCCGAATCTTATCAAAATCAACCTCAACCACCTTTCAAACTTAACCCAGCCACAATATAACGATTCGATACATCAACCCTCAACAATTAACATCTAAAACCCCTTCTTCAACATCCTTTTACTTCCAGCAATGATTAATCACAAAAACCCTTAACTAACAACCTTTAACATTAAGGATTCAACTAGTTTCGGGATTATATTGATAAAACCAAGCCTTCAACATTTATTAAACATGATCTAATCTGATCAAGAACCCATCAAAACATATCCAATTTGAAAATATAATATTTTCCTCAATCACAACACAATTAAACCATTTTCCTTAATTAAACTATCAAAACACAATAGAAAACAATTGTGAAGAGTCAATAACTTGGGAATTTCAGTAAAGAACCTTTCATTAGAGGAGAAGAATGAACATTACCTCTAATGGATGCTTTCTCCCTTAATTGAACAATTTACATGAGAAGACAAAGTTAAAACAATAAGATTTTGATAAACAATCAACGAGAAATCATTTGAAATCAAAGGATTAAAGAAAACATGACTTTACCTTGAGATTTAGAAGAAGAGAATGGTGTTTGGCTGGAGAGATTTTGAGAGAAAGTTAGTTACGTGATTTTTGTATTAAAGATTTAATTATCAAATTAATTCTCCCCAACCTTTTTATATTTTCCAAAACACTTTTAAAATAGCCAATTAAGGGATAAAGTCTGAAATTAGACTTTTGAGCAATTAGCTTCTTAAAGATTAAAAGTTTTAACTCTTTACAAAACAGTCACTAAAAATAGTTTTCAAAGTTTACATTTTGGTCACTCCGGTTTCCAAAACTCATTTTACAATATTGATTTCACCACAACCATTAATATATTAATTAATGATTTAGAACATTTTTCTATATTTTTATCACCTTCAAAAATATTTTATATAATTAAATCCCAAAATCGACTCAAATCCTTAATATCGATCCACTGAACCCTTAAACGAACCCCTAAACAACTAGACCCAAAACTGGGGTGTTACAATGGTTGCCGAAAGTGGAGGCTATGACTTGATGTGTAGATTGATTGGACACCTTAGGATCGACTCAAGAGGATGTAAATCCTTTCAATTTGTGTAGCTCTGATACCAATTGTTGGGATGATCAAATAATAATAAATGGCTAAGAGGGGGTGAATTGGCAAATAAAAAAATTGATGGAAGCAATGGAAATGTAAAAAAATTGGGACATAAGAATTTGCAGTGGTTCAACCTACTCAATAAGGTTTACGTCCAGTACCTTAGCTATCCACACTAAGGATTTCTCAAATCTAATAGATTTGCTTTTCTTTTGAGGCCAAATAAGATAACCTTACAAGCTCCCTTAAGACTTATACCCCAAAATCTTAAGAACCCTTGCAAAGAGAATACAAATGAAGCAAATTGAAAATCTCTCACAAGGTTAATTGTTTGCACAATTCTAGGCTCACTCTAACCCCAAAACTTGAATAAAATGGATATAATGAAGTTCACTCAAGTGGGTTACAAGATATGACAATGAAAGGCTCAAAGATTGTTGGATGTGTGCTTGAATACTTTTGACTTGATGAATAGTTGTTGTTGAAGCTTTGGAGACTTGATTTTATACCCCTTATTGATTTCCAACCGTTTGGGTAGTTGAGATCATTAATATAGCTGTTAGGCTCCATTTTTCCCGTAATAAATGATGTCTGCTAACACTGGTATCGGTACGTGAATGCTCGTATCGGTACCTGCCAAGACAGAAAATAATAGTTGCAACAAAGGGGTATCGATACACGGGAATCCGTATCGATACGGAGTTTTTATTTTACAAAGGGTATCGGTACGGGTCGTACCGCATCGATAGCGGCTTTTCTCACTAGAATCCTAATAAGTTTTGCACAAAAAGTCGTATCGATACGTCTATATGGGTATCGGTACGCATTAACAGATTTTCAAAGATATGATTCCAATAAAACTGACAAGGCAACGGTCGAATATTAAATAAAAAGATTTAGGAAATCTTTAACCCCGTACAGGTACGCATAAAGCCGTACCGATATTCGTATGCAAAATTGGTTCCTAGGTTTGAATGGCATACCGATACGGCTACACGCGTATCGATACCCTATAGCCATCAAGTATAAAACAAAATTCCGATAGCTAAAGCCCGTATCGATACGGCCCTAGACGTATCGATACTCCTAGACCAATTTGACTATTTTGAGTACGATAAACACTTAAAAAATATTTGAGGTTTAAGTTTTTGACTTAGAAAACATTTTAAGTCAAATCCTTGTCAATTTATGAGACTTTTTGAGTACTTAAAAATTTATTGCTTTTACAAAATTGTCCTTATAATTTCTTGTTATATCAAAATCAAGTATAGGTTTTACACATTCACTTATATTAAGTAAGACCAATAATGAATTTTTATCAAAATTAAACATTACTAATAAGAAAATAAACATTTTACATATGAGATTAACAAAAACCAATCAAAACATATGACCTACCTCAGCAGTAATTTTGTTCTTTGTTCCCTTTCGGCCTTTTACAATGTACATGTATTATCTCATTTCCGTAAAATGAATAAAGTAAGAATTAAAAATAAATAAATAGCATACAAATTAAACTTACTAGAAGTAAAGATAGGCATTAATTGATTTTTGTGGCTTTTCCATCATCGCGACATGGTAAATTGGAGAAACCTAAAATTAATGTTACATGAGTTTATTAATTATAAATTGGAGGAACCCGTGATTTCAGCTTTAGCTTGCTTTTTTCCGTCCAAGACTAAGGAAACTCCCTTTTTCCTCTTTGTCTAGAGTTTACGTTTTTTCTAGATCTCCTCCAACTAAAGAAAAATCATGTCTCTTCTCGTACTAAAAAATACTTAAAAATTAAATTTTAAACTCTAATTTTAATTTTTATATCCTAAATCTTACACTTTAAAAAAATACACCATACTCTTAATTTTTTAAACTCTAATCTTAAACTCTAAATTTACTATTTTAAAGTGAGGCATAGAAGGGGCATGCTAAGTGGACGATTTCCTTCCCTCAATTTATTTACTTTATTTTTTTAACTTTTTTTCTATTATGTCTTAATTGGAAACTCTTTTTTCTCGGTTTCAGATTTTTTTTTCTCTATTCTTCATCCAACGGTCATTATTATCTCATTTCATCAAAGCTTTCATTCAACGCCTCAAACTCAATTACCTTTAATTAGCCGTATTTTAACCTGTTTCTTTTTAGTCTTTCTCTAAAAAATAGTTTATGCACGTATAATAGTTTAGGGCTTATTTTTGACTAAATAATAGTTTAGGTATTTGAAGGGAAAAACAGTTTAGGGTTGAATTTTAGTTTAAGGTGTGATTTTCCGATTTCCGTTATCCCCAAATGATATAAAGACCATTTCCAGGACATATTCAATCCGATTTAGACTCAAAGTCGTTAAAAAATTCTAGGGTTTTCACATCCAAGGAGGAAGAACAGAAAGCTCAGGTTATCTCTCTTTCACTATTCTCTTTCGAATCTGAATTTGAAAACTAGTTTTTGATTTCCATGTCATATATATGTTGCTTGAAAATCCCCTAAAAACATTTAAGTGATTTCGGTAGTTAGTTTGAATTGATAGATCTCTCGTCTTTGTGACATTTCTGGATATTCATTTTGGTCAAAGGGATCAATCTACCGCTGAATAATGTAATGGCTTAAATGAAAAATAAGTGTCTAAAGTATGTCTTTTTTAACTGGGTACCTGAATTTTCAAAAGTTATAATTTTAGGTATCTGACCGTTAATGGATGTTAAAAAATTAACCAAACATAATATATTTAATTTATTTTTTCAAAATTAAAAATTTTAAAAAACTTTTAATATTTTAAAAAATCCCGAAATTTACAATTTTTACGAAACAGTCCCTAAATCCCTAAAATTACCCAAACGCAAACCCTCAAATTCCGTCGTTTTGGCCGTCGATCACCGCCCTTGAGCACACCGGTTTGGTCGCTGGACCAAGGCGATCATTTCCCTCAACACGGCATCGCCGGGAGCGGCAATTGACTGAGAATGTTTTAGCTCGTAAAAAATGTTTCCTATTTGTACCCAAGACCTAGGAATAAATCCAACTTATACTAATTCTTTTTCAGGGATGGAGATCGGGTGGGGTTGTTTTATGGAAAAGGGGAGCACAAGCCAGCCATTGGTATGTCAACCTCGCATCACTCGCAGAATCGTACAAAAACATGTTACAGAGAACAGAAAATATTGACCCACTGGTCATGTAGAATGTGGAACCAATACTTGTCAATTAGATTAACATTGCTAAGAATCATTCTTCGGACTGCCAATAGTTCTCACATGACGGAGTAAGGGAAAATTCTCTGTTTGATTAATTCAAAACTCAATATTGAGAGACAACCAGGCAATATTTCCAGCATATTTCCTTTAATTTAATTAATTGCATTGCACAGGCAGTTTAGTACCGCATAAACTTGCCCATTTGGGCTTATGCAGTGACATTCGTAGTGTTTTTTATTTAGACTATCAGTATGATATTCATGAGGATGTTCTGAATGATTCTGTGCTTTGTTAATTAATAAAATGGTATGTTTATCTATGACTGGAATTTGAACTTGCAATGCAGGATGTCGGAGGCACCATTCAGACCTAGGGAAATTCTTCTAGAGAAGCAGAAATATTTTCAAAGTATGTGCAAGCACACTTACCTGAAAGGACCTCACGATAAGATCTCATCAGTCGCCGTTCCTGCTGCTTTGGCTGCAACTTCCTTGTACTTCATTGTGAGTTTGTTTCTACTTGTACACATGCTTTTCAATGGTGGAGCTATTTGCTCATGTTGTGCTTGTGTCATGCTTCAGGGACAGGGAATCTATAATATGTCTCATGGGATTGGAAACAAAGATTGAGGAGTCTTCCAGGACTTGGTATGGTCTGTATAGCATGAAATTGCATGTTTAATAGCTCTAATAGTTGCTTGGTTTGCACATTTCTTTGCTGCCCTCGACGGGTTATTTTCGGTTCGGTTTGATTCTTTTTGAATACTGCATCATTTGACCTAAGGATTCAGCAAAAGCTGTTTATTTTTTTTCTATGCATAATTTGGTGTTTTGTGTTTAATCTTTGTTAAACTTGAATAATCTCAGTACATAATCATTAAAAGTCCTCAACGGGTCCTTTGAGTGGATCATGTGGATCAAGTTTGGGTAGAAATAACATTTGGTTGTTCAAGCTTTGTTCGGTCTACGTTCTTTGATGTTTAAACATAAAAAATATATTTTGTATTACTAATAGAGTTTAGATTAAAGTGAAACAAAAAAATACTATTAATTAAGCTGAATCAGAGTAGAGTGTTGAAGATTTTCATATTGTATGTTCAGACTTAATTATAAAAATTAAAAATAAATAGAGGTTAATTTCGGTTAACTAAGAAATTTAGGGACTAAATTGAACAAAAGTAAAACTATATAAAAAAATTGGACTATATTATAAAATTAGAAACAAATAGGTTGTAATTTTGGATTAAATAAAAACCTAAGGGAATAAACTGAACAAAAATAAAACTATATAAAAATATTGGACTAAATTATAAAATTTTAAAAAAATAAAGGTTAATTTTGAATTAAATAAAAATTTAAAGACTAAATTGAAAAAAAATAAACTATATTAATCTCAATTACAATGTGAGATATTATTTGTGTAAAACTATATTAATCTCAATAAACTATATTATTTCTTAAGTAGAGAGATCATTCTCAAGACAAATGGTCAGAAATGGTTTAATTTACTGATAAAGGTAGATTATAGATATACGTATTGTATCAATTAAAGATTCGACAATTTTGATTTTCTAAGCAATCTGAACAAGATTTCAAGACTAAAAAAATCTTAAGTGCTAATAATCTGCAATCTGTTTCTTTGCAAATATCAGAAGCTTTTCTCTAATATCAGCTTGCTGAATCTGTCATCTTCTCAACATAAAAGTGAAGAAGTATTCCATTTTCTAAAAGCAAAATCCTTACCTCTTTCAATTGAAGTTGTAGTTTCCATTAACAAAACAACAGCATGAGTTACTACGCCTGGAACTGTTGTTATTTACTTCGCATCCCAAGCAGCAATGCCATAGATTTCCTTCTTGCTTTTGACTACCGAATGACTTTTTGTCTCGAAATCAAGTTTATCCAAGTCACCTGCAATTCCCAAGTAGCCATATAGCACGTCTTTAACCTTGTTTAGTGACGCTTTCTGCGTTTCTCCACCGTTGCAATTGACTCGCAGGAACTCAGCCCTCCCGTGTTTGTTCTCCGCGTACAAGTGATGAAGTCTCTCTGCATCTCGTAGCCCCGAAAAGGTTCCATGGAAGATCACTACCATAATACTCTGATTTGCAGGTTTCCCACGACAGACCTTTGATATCTCCCGGCCAAACCCCGTGTCTGCAATTTGATCAAAGGCAAGAAACAAAGAGGATAGAAAACCGGTACATCATATAAGAATTGATAAAGCAGAAGTTACCGTAACACTGGACTAATCATGAAATGGCAAAGTGTTATGAAGGGAAGAAGCTAATTCAAGTGAGTTTTGAAGGAGAGATATCCATGACCAGCCAAATGAGAAGCACATAGCTCGGTGTAAAAGACTCGGCCATCCCAATATAAAATCACAGTGGGTAAACATTAAAATCCGAATATTTGTTTCCACCATGATTCAAACAAGGGAAATGATGAAAATGTTGCAAGAATAAAGGTTGTGCAAAATCCAAACAAAAATTTCAAGAATAATTTGTCAAGAAAATAGTTCAACAAGAGACGTGATAAAAAAATGTTTTGTCAATGAGGACCGAGTGGAAAACACGTATGACCTTCATTACCAAAATGACTAATATCACTAAAACAGAGTGATACCAGAATCAAATAAGCCACTGGTAGACTGGCAAAGACTTGCATTGTTATCAAGGCTTAGATGATTCCGGGTTTAGAGCTCAAATCCGAACAACCCCGGCCTCTCCCCCTTAGAAAGAAATAGTGATACCAGCAGCTACCATCATTGTAAAGTTTATTAACTTACCTCTGAGAAATGCCTTAAGCTCCTCAAGACTTACTACAATTCGATCATCAGAAATAGTAGTTCCTATAGAACTGTTATGCAATATGACAACCGGAGGCCAGATAACAAGATCCTCCTTCATAGCCAAGGCTTCAGTATACGGCAATGCCTTCGGGACCCATAGACCATCAAAAACAGCCATCGAGTCCCATCCCATCAACAGACAAAGTGCTTTGTGCAAACCCAAGTGCTCTACTCTAGGCCGCCGAGACTTTTGCGATGTAAAGGCATGCATTACTAAGCTTAGAGTATTGGCAAAATCTTCAGATTTGCTGATAGATCAAGACAACGAAGTACAAGTTAAAGGGGTATGTTTAAACCTAAATCATATTACAAAGGAACAAATTGTAGAAGGCTAGAAGCAGCATTTCAACCAAGTTTAGTGGGAGATAGGACAAGAGATGAATAACTTGCGTCAGATGAAGGGAAAGATTATTCACAAATCAGAAGTGTATATATTTTTAGTAGTGTACAAATGGACATATTTCCCTATATCTAATATAGCTCAACATAAATGTATTCTACAACAAAAATTTGCTCAAGGTCTCTAAATAAACAGTGAAGGTGTAGATGACAGACCTGCCACATACACAGCATTTTATGGTCTTGACTTCTCCTTTATCGGTGTATTTCCTTCTTTGAGCCGGGTTCTCATTCAACATTTTGACAAATTTAACATATGCACCATGTATTAATTGCTTGAACTCGTCGGAGTCCTCAGGTGGCTCAGTCCTTCCACGTTTCACAGTATGCGAAATGACATCTCGAGCTTGAACCCCTTTGTGAAACTCATTAATGTTTTCCTTCACCGGTTTGCTGAGTTTATGCCTTTCAATCCTAGGCATAGCAATTGGACTATGAACTTCATTAACATTTTCCATCACCGGTTTCCTCGTTTTATGCCTTCCAATTCTAGGCATAACAATTGGATTACAACTTTGACAAGGTGGACCCGAATGTGGTTTTACACTTCTATTACGATGAGCTTGGCAAGGGAGGCCCAATCGTTCCCTTATGCTTTTCCCATGTGTAGGATAGGGACGATCTCGTCCAGACCGCCCCAAACGCTGCTTTATACTTTTCCTATTAGTAGGTTGTGCAAATTCTTGTATATGAGGAGAGGAGAATTGATAGTCAGAGTCGGTAATGTTCCATTGAAGACCGGAATCTTCACCACTCCCTTCACCTCCATGATTGATATAAAGAATCTCATCGTCTAAGACATCTGAAGTTTGGGTTAATGTACTAAACCGAGTCTCTCTAATCTTTCTCAGATCGATAATACGTTTCGTAGGATGTTGCATTGCAGACTGGCTATTGATGCCCACCACATCTGTTGATGAAATATGTTGATTGCTACCTTCATTGGTACGCACATCATCATCCATTGGCAAGGGCTTGATTCCCAAGGCACAATCTTGCTGCAACTGCAGGATTTCACCATGAAAATAAGTTTCGTTTTGATCCTGAGGACAACACATTCTTGAACCAAGAACCATCACCTGCGATTCTCCATTTAAACCAAAATGATGATGAGGTAAGGGAAGGCTGAAATATTGTGAAGGCGTTTCATTTTGTTTAGGCTGATGGTTCATCCAAGAACCCAGAAGCCCATTTTCTAGCTGTTTGTCATTTGATTCAACATTAAAATCGAGATGACAATAATCCGTTGCTAACTCCAGCTTTTCACCTTCTGAAAGCACCCCCTTCTGGCCCTGAGAACGATTCATCCTTGAATTGAAAACATCATTTGCTTGCTCCATTGCATGCGGTTCTCTACCAAAATCAACATAAGTTTGAGGTGAAGTATGGCCATAAGATTCTGATAACTCCTGCTTCTCACCATGAAAAGGAACTCTCCTTGGACTCTGATGACTATTCATCATCCTAGAGTCCAAATCTTCATTATCTTGTGCCATCTCATCATGTAATTTTCGACTGAAATGAGCAGAATGTTGAAACTGCAGGCTTCCACCAAGAGAAAACTCTCCTTTTTGGCTCCGACCACCATTAAAAGGGCGACCAAGAACCTCATTTTCCTGCTCGCGCTGTTGCCTATGTGACTCTTCGTTTATTTCATGGTGGAAAAGACAATCATTCATCCCAAGACCCAAAACTCCTCCTCCACTAAAATCAACATGACGTTGAGTTAAACCATGGCGACCACAATCTTCTTCATGAAGCCTTTCTCCATGCAAAAGTTCCATCTTTTTCTCACACAGATATTGTTGTCGGTCCAACTCCGATACCCTTATTTCCCCTGAGTCACTAACTTTACCTACAATGGAATCAATAGCACTGGCTCTCGCTCTTCCACTTTCCAACTTCCTATGAGATGATTCAATAACTTCCTCAGTCCTCCTAATCCTGTTGATGGCCTTCTCATATATAACGGATGAAGAATCAAAATCCAATCTTTCTCCAAACCCACCAAAACCAACTGTCTCGCCGACAATCCCCCCGTTCCCCACATCTGGGTATCGAAAATCGGATAAACCCGGCTTCCCTTCCTTCGTACGTAGTGGTCTTGAACCAACGAACCGGTTTTCTTCCGTACAATCAACCCCCATTGGATCCATCGAATAAGGCGACACATTTCTATCATTCAACATGGTTGGTTCGGGCTTACTAGACGACGCCGCCTCCGCCGCCGCTTTCTCGAGATTATCGGATAAAAGATGGTTCCATTGGAACTTGGTGGATGTTAACAGTTGTTGGCGCCGCAACGATTCGTTAAACTCGGAAAGTTTTTTGAGGCAGAGTTCACTGTCATTATCTTCATGTTTACGCTTTTGATTCTGTAGTTGTTTCTCCGGTTCCATTCGTTTCGAACCGGGCAAACAGTCCTGGTTATGCGAACGTGGATGTGGGTATGTTGAATCCAATTTATTCGACGACATAACTATAAATAAAATTAAAAAAACTGGGATTGGAGGATCGAACGGAAACCCTAAAAGTGAAGCGGGAGAATGGAGAATTTGAAAAAGGGAAAGAAAAGAAGGGCTGGTTTCATGGCGAAGGTCGGAGTGCGAGAGAAGCCGGGGAAACGGAGGATTATAAAGTCAGGAGAGGCTTGCGGAACACGCTTCTGAGTTGGGCCTTATCTGCTGCGCCCTTCAAGTTAGGACCCGACAAACTTGATCCGAATTCGACTATCCGAATCACATTATATAATTTGAGATGGGATATGGATCCGAAAATAATATAAACTCGAACTGATAATTAAATCCAAAGTAACCCGGAACAAAATTAACCTAAATTTAATTTGTTCAGATTTTATTTAAACTAAATATTAACTTGATTTTAATCTGACAATTAAGTCAAAATGAAAAATAAATTATTTTTGTCATTATCTATTTACAGTGATATAATAAATAGTAAAATGATGTATTTATTCTTTTTTTATTATACTATTAGTTAACCATAATTTTTAGTGATAGTTTAATGGTTAAACATTATATTTCACCGAGCATCTCAATATTTGATCCAATTTTTTTTTTATTTTTAAAGTATTTGATATATATGATTATAAAATAAAGTTACTCAGTACTCACTACCCAAATATTATGTTTTATGTGATTAACTTAAATTGACACTACATAGATGATAGATTGTAGTAAAAAAAATGATAGATTGTAATTAACTTTAAAAGAGAAAATTATTTTTTTACAAAAACAAATTAACACGAAATAAAATTCTCAAATAAAAATTTTCATTCAAAAGTGATATGTAGTTATAAATTAAGTATAAAAAAACACGTATCTAATTCAATTATATTAACTTTCTTAATAAAATGGCCACAAAAAGTCAACATTTACCCTCTTAAATCTTAAGTATAATGTTAATAGACAAATAATTTATGCATCAAAAAGTTAAATATAAGTATTGTATTGTTTTTTAAAATTGAATAAAAATATTATTTATTATTAAACATTAAACATTTAGTTGAAAATTTTAATCGAGAATAAACACGAATGGTATTTTTTATATTAACACAATTAGGTAATAATAAAAGATTAAAATTAATTTAGAGGTATTTTTCTTAAAAAAATATGGGTCAAATCAATATGAAATTCAGGTCATAAACTCAAGCACGTCTTATAAGGTAAGGTTTAGATAAAATTGTCATCCCTAAATAATAGTTGAATTCGAAACATTAAACGATTGAGATTGAACTTGAGGCTAAATAATAAGATTGACAAACAAAAGACACGCTTTTTACATAAATATATTAATAATTCTGTATATACTCGATTGAACTAAAATGACTATTATTATTATTTTTCATTTTATTTGATAAAATAGGGAGTTAATTGAAAAAATACAAATATAGAGAGAGAATTATAATAATTATTCCATTTTTATCAGACACAATAGGAAGATAATTGAAAATATATATATAATGAGATAGACATTATAATAATTATACCTAAATATTTAAAATAAAATCAAACTATTATTTCGGGTCAGGTCGGATATTTTTCACCTAAACCCGAACCCTAAATTTTCTTAAAAACCTGAACCTATAGGATCGGGTTGAAACCCATCGAATCTAGGTCAAACAACCATCCCTAATATCGGTCTTTCTACAAATTTGCTCACCTACATTATTGTAAGGTATTGCTACAAATGTGAGATTATATTTAATATTTTTAATATCAATAAGTTTTAAAATATCAATATTAGTTTTATTTTATTTGTTGATGAGAATTAATATTTTAATCGTGTTTTGAGTTTCACATGATATGGTTAAATGACTTGGAAAAGTCATGGCTTGACTCAAGATAAATACAAACAATGTCTATTTTAAAGATTACACCAATCAAGACGGATTTACTTCTAAGATGATGGTTATATACCACAACACAGTTAAATATAATTTATTTTCTTTGATTTATTTTTCAGTCAATACTAACATCTTGTTTTGTAGCAATATATTATTGGTTACATCATATGGGGTAAACATGGATCGAAATCCCTAATTATCATAGTTGACTACGTCAAACATGGATCGAAGAAGAAGTAATAAAAGTTAATCAATGATTTTATTGCACTGAGTTTTGATATATTGAATAAGGTATCTTCTCATATTATTTTATATTTAATTATTTATTGGATATGGTAATTTAATTTGGTTAATAAATTACTATGTTTTTCCTAGATGGATGGAGATATAATAAATACGTATATTTTATTGGATCGGCTTCATTCCCTTAAGTGAATGCAAGCATGATAAATTAATTTTGATTACGAAAATCACTACCCAGTTAATAAATATAACTTGACTATGTATTTCTCCCTAGTTCAGATTACGAAAATTCATTTTGATTGAAGAATTTTCATAGGAGGTATTCCCTGAAGTGAATGCAAACATAACATTAAATTTACTCCGCTCCATTCCCTGAAGTGAATGTCACATTATATAGCGGAAAGAATAAAAGCCACATTAACAGTTGTGGCTATGGCCGACCCCACGAATATAGACATGGACAAGATGGTCATTTCAAAAACACTTATATCCACCAGAAGTGGGATTATAAGGATCACAAAAGTGATAACCCACCAGAAGTGAGATTATAAGGATGACAAGAGTGATAAACATCATTCTAAGTAAATGAAATCCTTTTTATTGCCAATGCGATGTTATAAACCATTGGTCTTATACTTTTCGTACGCTAATTATTTGGTATGTATCTCCTTTTTTCTACTATGTTATATTTTAATTAATTAATAAACACCATAATAATAAATCGATTATATATTTTGTTCTTTTAACACCTAAAACATGTTTTATTATAAAAGGTTTTGTTATATTAATTTAACGCCTAAAGCATGTTCTTTAATTAGTTAATATGTTCTTTATTCTGTTGGTTTAATCCAAGTATATTGGTTGGACATCCCGCTCTGCGAGATTATTGGTCTCAAAGGAGGTTTCTAAAGGACCTTCTGAACTGGTTTAACAATGCCGCGTACGAGGATTAAATCTTTGTTCTCTATTGGTTTGTATATATATTTTTAAAGATATTGATATGACGTAAAACAAATTTGGGCAGATTCATTATTATATTAATTTATATTTGATATAATTTGTTTCTTTGTCTTTTATAGTACATCAATATCGAATCTTGCAAAAATTGAGTTTGTGGCACTTGATATTTTCGGAAAGAACTATTTATCCATGAAATTTATTCTTATGACTTTTTTTTAATTTACTGTGCTTTATGTTTATTTACTTTACGCATTAATTATTTACGCTTTATATATATTATGACATTTATTATTTTGTTTCACATGATTACTTATCAAATACAATCTATGATGACGATTTATGCTTAGAAGAAGCATAAGATATATTTTCCCATTTAAATGCAAAGGAAAAATGTGAGTACTATATCTCAAAGTACTGAAAATATTGATGCTCCAGAAGAGCAATAAGTTCTTGAGAAAAAACACATTATGAAAAGTTTAAAATTCCGAATATTGTAATAATTACCGCTAATGGTAATAATATCGTCACCACTAGAAGTAGAAATTTTAAGAGAGCAATATGAGTTTGCAAAATAATTCTTTGGGAATTATATATAACATATGTTATCAGTTGGTATATGAAATAAGCCAATGTGAATATAAGTTCTGGTAGCCAAAAAAGTCAATTGAAAGTTCTAGAAGAGCTATATATTGTTACCAAAAGAATGATTTTCATTGAAAGCTCTGAGAAAGCTAAATATATTCTTATTCAAAGGAAAATTTTTGGTGGATAATGTATTATCAAGTTTCAAATAAACTTCTATTTCAAAACTTGTACCACACATGTACAATTGAGATTGAATCACATGTATTGTAAACCAGAAGTTTACAAATTCAGAGATATATATACACATATATAGTTGGCATGATCGGTTAAATCATCCTCATCAATAATGATGCGAAAATTATTAAGTTTTATATGCACATTTCTTAAAAGAACCTGAAGTTCTTGTGGTGCTTGTTCGCAAAGGAATTGATTAAGTTCCAGTTACTAAAAGAACCTAAAGTTCTTGTGTTGCTTGTTCTCAAAAGAATGTATTAAGATCCCACTTACCAAAAAAAACTTGAAGTTCTTGTACTAAAGTTGAAACTACATTCTTGCATATTTGAAGAAAATATGGGCCCATATATCCACAAATGTGGAAAGTTTTTATATGATTTTAGTAGATGCATCCACATATGTATTATCAACTTACAATCAGAAGTTTGTGAGATTGATTAGAAAAGATTCAGATTATGCAATTAAAACTATTCGTCTTGCTAAAGGTGGTGAGTTTATATTTTAGGCTATATTAGTTGAAATAACTATTACAAAGCCTATTGATTATGAAAAATACGTTTTAGCAAAATTTTAATCGGATGCCTCTTATTTAATAGCTAAACTATGAGAATAAAATATTTATATGGTATTTCTATGTAGCAACACTTATACGCATCAAGCCAATGAGTTATAATGAACTCCCCATTATGATTGGTTTTTGGTCAGAAGCCATATATTTCCCTTTTTTTTTTGAAATTTTGAATTTGCGATATATAGTTAAATTGCTCCACCATAACGCACAAAATGGGTATATAAAAAAGGGTTGAGAATATACATTGAGCATAAGTCTACTTTTATATTTAAATTCTTAAACACTAATTAGAGAATCATTTATGGCATGATTTTTCTCAACATCAGGAGGAGATAATAATCAGCTAGATAAAAGAAAATGAATTATCATTATCTTGATCCTCGTATATGAACGTTCATAAGATAATTCATATTATTACATGTCAACTGCTAGATATATTTACTGACCTAATAAGAGTAATCAAGTCTCATATACCAACTAAAAATGCTTTAAATTTGAATTACATATTAGAGCGAATGGATGTAAAGCATCCCTGAAGCATGATAGTTGAAATTGGTTTCAATGGTCAAAATTCTCGTAAATGGAAAGTAGTATGAGATGGTCATATATTGGAGGCGGGTGCTCTTGAAGAGACCCAAGACATAACTAATAATAAAATTGTAGAAGAGTTTCAGGTACCTGAAATAAAGATTGAAATCTTGAAGAGATCTCGATGAGTTATGCCACTACGAGAATAAAACCAGAAAAGAAAAGTTGTCAACAACAAAGTTTACATAGAATACTTCTATATAAGTAAAGAAAGAAAACAAGGATCTTGTATAGAAATCTATAGATACTAAAATGATTGGCCAACATAGAAAGACGCTTTGAATTTCCAAAAGTGAAGTTTTTTTACAAGTAGTCCAAACACCCTAAAGGTGTAATGCAACTAAGGAACAAATAAGTAGTCGTAAATACGACTTGAATTATGAAGAATTTTAATTACTTCATTGTGGATGCAATCACTTTGATAGTTATAAAATAATTTATATGTGTCTATTTATTTTGTGCATCCATATAAAAGGAAAGTTATCCTTGAAGGATTTAAAATGCCAGAAGTATTTGAAAATTTCCAAGGAAATTTATTCAGGTATATCCTCTTGAATATTTATATTTTGGCGCATTTGGTATGATCGCCTTAGTGAGTACTTATTGAGGAAATATTATAAGAATGATATTATTTCCCTGTACATTTTATAATGAGGATTCTATCAAGATTTGTTATGATATATGTCGATAATTTAAACTCCTGAAGAGCTTTGAATTGGAAACTCCTGAAGAGTTTCAAAAGCATTTGATTATGTAACGAGATAAATTAAATCTTTTCTCGACTTGAAGATCGAGCACATAAATATGAATTTTTATCCATGAATGCACACATGCTGAAAGAATCTTAAAAGATTCGATACGGATAAAGTGCACCTATTGAGTACCCCCAATAATTCTAAGATTATTGGATGAGAATAAATATAATTTTATATTTTCTTGGTCCAAAAGAATCATATCTTAGTTGGTCCAGAAGTACCATCTAAATGTTACAAAGATCATTACCTTGATATCTTTCAAAACTCGATGCTTCTTCAAATCATGTAGAAATAATTGTTATACACAAGGCAAAACCGAAAAACGTGTTTGGTTGAACCAAATGGATAAGTTTATATAATTTAAATATAAATATATTATTTTTATATATTATTTATAATATAAATATATTATTTTTAAAAAACCCAAAATATTCAAAACATTAGTATATAAAGAACCCTTAAACCCTAAATCCTAAACTCTAAGGTTTAGGGTTTAAGTTTGGGTTTGTAGGTTAATAGTTTAGGGTTTAGGTTTTTTTATATATTATTAATAATATAAATATATTATTTTTATGAATATTTTAGGGGTTTTAAAAATAATATATTTATATTATTAATAATATATAAAAATATATTGTTTTTATATTTTTATATATGAATATCATTTATAGTATTTTTATTTTATAAAATAATTTGAATTAATATCAAGTAGTTTGAGATATATAATACTTCTGGTAAAACATTATATAATATCATGTTAGTTTAGTGGTTGAGGCTTAGCCCTTATATTTGAAAGTCCTGGGTCCAAACCTCTTTAAGTGCATGGTTTTAATATTTTTCCTCCAGCAAAACGATGTCATTTTGAGCTAAATTAGGCTTCAAAATAGCCGCACCAAAACGATGTTATTTTGACTTAACGAGGGTGTTAAGAGTTAACGGCAAAGTGGTATTTTCGAGTCACAAACTAAAGTTCAGTGTTAGTTTTGAACTTTTTTAAAGTTCGGTGGCATTTTCGAGTCAGCGGCCATAGTTAAGTGGTATGTAGTTTACCCTAAACATAAATTAAACGTACATATGATATAATAACATATAAATGTAAATAATATGCTATGTACATATTTATACTCACTTTCTTAAAGTTATGACCTTTTTTAAATGTAAATAATATGGTACGTAGTGTTAGTTTTGAACTTTTTTAAAGTTTTGACCTTTTGTTATCGAACGCATCAGAATGGGATGCTAACCTTGTTTATACTCACTTTTCACAGACAGAAGCTGAATTGATCCTGACTATTCCTCTCTATGACTCTCCTCAGCCAGATACCCTAGTTTAGGCAGGTGAGCATTCAGGACTATATACTGTGAGGAGTGGATATTGTATGCTTCAACAAAGTATCACTCAATCACATCAACCCAACAACATTTTTACACAGTTTTGGCAACTCAAGTGCCCTTCTAAAGTTAAGATCTCTACTTTGAAGTTTTTGCATAATTTCATCCCTACTAAGCAGAATTTATGCATAAAACGAGTGGCCACAGATGCAATGTGCTTTCGTTGTAATGCAAGTATTGAAAATTGTGAGCATGTGTTCAGAGATTGCATGTATGCTAGAACTATTTGGTCTCGACTTTTATTTTCCTGGCCTCCTACTATCGGTCAATTAGACTTTAAAGAATGGCTAGCTTGGATGTTTTCTAGCACTCCAACCAGTAAAAGGGTACAGATTGTGGTCATCCTTTGGGCACTATGATTTTCGAGGAATAAGCTATGGCATGAAGAATTAATCAGACAACTGAGAGTTTCATTACCTTTGTTGTTAGTTATTGCCAAAAAATTGAGGCTTCGAATGTTCGGGTATAAGATGAAAATTCTCCGCCCCGCCTCGGTATATTTTTTATTATTTATATTTATTTTTATTATATTTATAAAAATACTACTATATAAAAATATTTTTAGGGTTTCAAGCTATTTTTTAGTTTGTATTTATCATAAATTTTTGTTAAATATTGTTTAAATTTCAACATATCTGATTCTTAAAGTCAATGGTTCAAGTTTATTTTTTAAAATATGTATTTTTTTATGTGAGTAATTTAATTAATTTTATTTTATTTTTCTATAGTTTTAAAGTTTGTGAAATTTATATTTTGTGAATATAATGGTGGTTCGATCGGATCTAACATTTATTAACTACGAAATTTAATATATTTTTAAAAATTTTGGGTCGGGTCGGGTTTAGGAATTTGTAGATCAAGGCAGATCGGGTAAATAAATTAATATTTTAATCTCGGGGTGGGGCAGAGTCGGGTTTATGGGTTAATAGATCGAGGCGGATTCGAGGCAGCCAAAAACACGCCCCGCCCAGTTGCCATCCTAGGCTCCTCCGTTAGTTGGGTTCCTCCCCCTCCATCACTAGTGAAGATTAACTTCGATGCAAGCTTCCGTCAATTAAGCCATGAAGCTACATCAGACGTTATTATTAGAGATGGAGAAGGTTTATTCTAGGCGCGTGCCACAGAAATACTCACCACGTCCGTTCCCCGTTTGCGGCAGAAGCTTTGGCTGCCCTCCATGTTCTCCTTCTCATAACTGATTTAAGCTTTACCTAAGTAATCCTTGAAGGTGATGCCCGCACAGTGATTACAAAGTTGGGTACCAATTTGCTGGATTCATCAGAAATTGGCCCCATTATAGCAAATGCTAGATTATTGATGGGGAGTTTTGCATGTTGTCGGCTTCGATTTGTTCCCCGATCAAGAAATGGAGTTGCGCATGCCATGGCCAGAAAAGGTACTGCATCTACCCAGGACAGATTCTGGGTTGAGGAAGCTTCGCCGTTGATAACGGCTCTTGCGGCGAAAGACCGACGATCGTTGGATCCACCATAGATTTTGGTTGGTTTCTTGTTTATTACGGGGTATCTATCTATTTTCACCCCCGTACCCTGCTATAGCCTTCTATCTCGTCCGATCTTAGACCAGCTTGTGTTGATCGGTGAAGGCTGCCAAACTGGTTCTTTGCTTCTGTCGTTTTACTTCCTTTTTTTGTTTCTAGAACGTTTTTGGATTTAATAATATCATACGGCTATTTTATTCAAAAAAATATGCTATGTACATATTATATACCAAAAAAGTATCGTATGTAACATATATATATATAATATGTAACTTAACATAATAGGAAACATATATGCATATATATAAATAATGTATTTTAATATTTATATGTATTCACAATTATATGTACATGCATATAATAAGGTAGCATTATATATATATATAAATATATATCATAAAAGCTATATACGTATATAGATATGACAAAAACATATATGTGATAATATACAAAAAAGGCATATTTCATATATTCATATATATATATATATATATATAAACCATAAACATAGCATAATATATCTATACTTATATATATTATGCAAAAGTAATAAACATGTATAAACACACGTATAAAAAACATTAGTAAACAAAAAAAAAACATTAAACAGCATATCAAACAAATAAATAAACACAAGAGCATACGTAGGCATAATTTAGGATTGAAATTAAAGGAAATAAAATGCATTACTGAAATTTAAACATGCATGGAAGATAGGGGCTAAAATAACAAAACAAGACAAAATAGGGGCTAGAATGGTGAATAAACCATGAAATTAAGACTTAATTAAAAACCAAAGGAAATTTGAGGGACCAAAAGAGGAATTAAACCGTTTGGAATTTAATTAAATTAAGAAAAAGGATGAAATTGAAAATATTGGGAAAGTTTCAAGGACTGTGGACATGATTTAAAAAGGCGAAATAGCTTGGGGAGTGAATATTAAGGGTAGGGGTGATAACGAGCCAGGCTCGGCTCGGAAACAGTGTTATTGGGCTCGGCTCGAGCTCGAGGCTCGTTAAGCTCAAAATTTTAGGCTCGAGCTCGGCTCAGAAACAATATTATTGGGTTCGGCTTGGGCTCGAAGCTCGTCAGGCTCAGCTCGGGCTCGTTTTGCCATATTTTTTTATAAAAGATAGGGCCTCGTTAAAAACCCCTTTCATAACCAACATTGAAACGAAATTCAATTCGGGGAAGGGGAAAAGAGTGCCCAATTTGTTTTAGTTAATTTATTTTTAGTGGATTTTTCTATAATTTATTTTATTGTTTTTCTTTTGCTAAAGAGATTACTTTTAGTGTATATATATAATATATATAATTATTCTGAACCTGTTCACGAGCTTTTCGAGCCGAGCTTGGGTCAGCTCGGCTTGGCTTGTTAAGGTCTCGAGTCGAGCTCGAGCCCGAGCCGAGCTTTGACCGAGCCGAGCTCGAATAGCTCGCGAGCCGGTCAGGCTCATTATCACCCCTAATTAAGGGGCGGAGGTCCTTATGATGCTATTAACCCATTTTAATTTTAAAATCGAGTATATACTACATTTTTAGCCCAAAAATCAACTCTTTCCCATTTTTTTAAAACCATTTAAAAACATATTCTCTCTCTAGATATTCATACGCACATATGAATATCTGGGTATAAACTCAGAAACCACCGTGGCCTGGCTGTGCCGGCCACCACGAACCACCAGCGGCCGCCGCTCGTCGGCGTCGATGGCCTCCCAAAACCTTAAAAAATCATTTTCTCTTTATTTTTCTTTTTTAAAAAAGAATATCCTCTTTTTGAAACAACGAAGAACTAAGATAGACTGGTGTAGTTCATCGGCGCACCACCCTCGACCACCGAAAGTAACGACGACCTCGAACCAGAGAAAGGTACCCCTTCTACTTTCTTTGCCCTTAGTTTTTATTTTATGAAATGCATGCAAACTGAAAAGATAAGTACCTCTTCTAGAAATCTCCTTTTTTCTTTATGTATTGATTCTTAATCTGAAAAAATTCAGATTGCTTTACATTCTTTTATATTTGATTCTTTGTTTACAAGAATAAACAAAATTAATATATCTACTATGGCTGATTTTTTGTTCTGATATCATTACTATTTTTTATTATTTGTTCTACACGATGGATGGAGAACCGATAGGAGACCAACATCATGGTGTTCCTCTGCCTGTGAAGAAAAGGCCATCGTTAATCATGCCATGTGGCGGTCATCGGGTGAATGGAAGGTAAAGAGTCTCTCGGTCAAATTTGATTTGTGCCATTAGATCAGATCTCATCCAACTTTTGAGATTGCTTGGAGATGGAAGGTCAAAATGGCCTCTGGGTGATGACGTGGTGGCACCAGATAATGACACATGGCGCATAAGAGCTGAAGAGTCTTGGGCGTGCACCACACACATGCATGAGAGACGAACGGCCCGAGCGTGTATCACTTGCGGAATATGATTGGATGCATGACTTCAATCAGGACCGTTGGATCAAATTTGATCCTACGGTCCATGGACAGCTACGTATAAGAGAATGATGAAGATATCAAATTAGGGTTAGGGTTTCCATTATTAGTATTGGGCCAAACGAGCCATATGTAATATTATTGGATTATGTATTGTAATTGGACTGTTTAATAAATGGGTTTTACTTATTATCCATTTTTTTATTATTAGCTCATAATAATAATAATAATAATAATACTAAAACTCGGACAAAAATTAGTGATTACAGAAAGTCATCAGGGTTTATTTACTAACAAATTTAATCATTTAATATAAATTATTGCCTTTAGGAAAATTTAATTGAATATTAATCAGTATTATCCCTTAAGCCTAATTTCCACCAAATCACGTCAATCCATTCGAATTCACTAACAAGGCATCTCAATTTTATCAATCAATCCTCAATTAATTATGCAAGCATTTAAAACAACCCCACACGGTCTCTAAAGCTCATACAAGTCTTGAAATATTCTCAAACTCATCATGCATCTCATAATTATCAAGTCTCCTAATATCGGTCTCAACACATGCTTATTTTCATCTACCTATTTTGCGACACTAACAAGCAAGGCAATTACACTTATGATGCTCATGAAGCATTTCAGAGTTCGAGGTGTACTAACCTCAAGTCATAGCGATAAATCATCATTCAAGCTTCCCATTACCCCACTTGTTCCGATGTTCAATCCCAGATATTCCTCGTATAACAATTAATACATCATATATTAATTGATCACATACTTTAATTAATTTGTAAGGTCAAACGCATAAAAACAGCTTATCAAGTTTGAATTTGGCAAAACGGACTGTGCCGACAAGCTTAGAATGTCGAAAACCCCTGGATAGGGTCCCCTAAAAAAAGTCAATGGCGGTCGGGCAGTGCGGTGCGGTCTGGCAGACCGGCATAACAGGTTCGGTCTACTGGTTCGGCCCAACCAGCCTAATTCATCAGACCAAGCCTGGATCAACTACGAGGCACGCCCACGCGAAGGCGCGTGTGGCTCATACGACGACCTCCGATGGTTGACTGTGAACGAAGAGCTTTAGATCAACTCTTCAACGATGACGATCTCCATGGTGGCAATGACTTACGGCGGTGATAATGATAAGGTCACTTTCTAACAATTTCAAAACTTTATGAGCTTCTCCCCGACGAGTGGCGACGGTGACGGCGATATGGCGACCATCGACGAACTCGACTCGGTGAGACCTTTCCAAAGGTGCCGGTTGTGTCGTACACGGTGACTAGAACGACGGTAGATCGGGATCCAAACTTCTTCATCCTCACTTTTCTCGTATTTTTCTCTCTCTTACAAAATATCCTCTTCTCTTTTTGTTTCCCCTCGACTCATCAACAACTTTATTTCAAAATAACATTCTCCCCAACAAAAATGGATAAACCAACTAATTAAGCATTTAACTCCCCCTTGTTTCCACTTTAGGATCCGAACTTTAATCCTCATAATTTTTAGTCCTCAATTTTCTTAATCGAGCTTCAAATTTCTTAATTCTCTTTAATTAAATTACCAAATTAATGATCTAATGCCCAGATTTGAGACCCAGTTTCCTAACCTGAAATTTGAGTTGTAACACAAAATGCAATCATTATTTGACATGTGGATTTTTCTTTTTTTTCTTTTAACTTTTTAAAACTAAATTTCTTAAATTTTAGAAAAGAACCCCTGAACTTTTATAATTTCTCACAAAACCCCTAAAATCACAAACATTCCAATCTCAACTCTAAATCCCCAAATACATCCATTGTCATCACCGATCGCCACACTTCCGCCGCCACAATGAGTCTCCTCCTCTCGCCACAATATACATAACGTTGTTCGTTGTCTGTCCTTCCATCATTTGTCATTCAATGCTTAATTGAAATATTTCGTGGTTCGACGTTCGACTAACACTCAATCGATGTAATGGGGTAATCAGTGGTGGGGTCTAACGATGAAAGGTATGGGTGATGATGGTTGATTCAATGGCCGCAGTGGGTGAACTTGGGGATTTGAGGGTTTATGGGAAAAAAATGAAAATTTTGCAGTATTTTTGAAATTTTTAAAGTTTATATGATTTTATTTTTAAAAAAATAAATAAAAATAATAAATAGGACACATTTTATGTATTCATTGGATGATAACATTTTTAACGGTAATTAACGGATAGACCAAAATTAAACATTAGACATATATTTTGCCCAAAATATACTTTTGTCACCTAAAGCAAAATAAGATATAATTTGGACATTTATTTTATAATTAAGCCTATTTTTTACCACTAGTTCTATAACATTATTTGATGATACTAAAAAATGGTAAAAGTAGCTAGGAAGTTCTTGTACTATAGACAGTGGATCAAATTGGTCTCTCTATTTATAAAGTGAATCAATTTAGTGTTCTTACTATAAAATTAATACAAACAAGCCCAAAAATTAACAAATTCATAATGTACCGTTAAAATATATTACTCGACTTTTTAAAGAAAAAGGATGATATGAGAATTTATATTAAAAATTAAAAATTCTAAATAAATATTGGATAAACTAATCTATTTGTCAGTAAACTATGAAGTCTATTTTATTATGACTATTGAACAAAAAAATTATTAATTAATTTACTAAACTTTTAATTTGGTTTCAATGAATGATAGTTTTTTAGGTAAAAGTACCATAATAATATATGTACTATATATCAGATTGCATTTTTGGCCCCTCTGCTGAAAATTGGAAAATTGATACTTGAATATTTTTGAAAAGAGCAAAATGATATCACACTAAAAGTCCATCATTTTTTTATTAATCATTAACGAGACAATTATAAAAATGAGGTGGAATAAATTTTTGACCTTCTAAATTTACATTTTTTTATCAATTTAGTTTTTAATTATTTAAAATACATTAAAAATTAAAAAAATATTTTTATTAAAATATCAAATATTTAGTCATTTATATTTATAATTTTATGAATGAGGTCCTTAATAATTAAAAATACAAAAAATATTATTTTTATTATAAAATATTAATAAAAATCAATATTAAACTAAAACTCAAATTTGTTTTTTTATCATCTCAAATTTTTTATGATTTAACCGTTAGAAAGTGCCTAAACTGTATATTTTTTCAGATAGATGTCTAAATTATTTTTTTGGGCCAAATGTACATCTAACGTTTTATTCTGTATTAATAATAATTTTTTTTGTCAATGACCGATAAAAAAATCCTGCTATCCAATGAAAAATGAGACATATGACCTATAGATTACTTTTTCATTTAATTTTGTTTTAAAAAATAAAAAATATTGTTTTTTTCTTAACCCCCAAACTTTAATATTCCTAAAAACCCAAATTCCTAATTTCAAAAATTCCTAAATCCTTAAATTCCCAATCCCAATGTTCGACCGTTGTCGATCACCACCCATCCACCCACCCCATTCGTCCTCGAAGCCCATTGACCGACCACCCCTTGTCACTTCCCTTAATCCCTAAATTTCCAAAATCCCCGATACGTAAAATCATAAATATCTAATCACAAATTCCCTTATTGTCACCGACACCGCTGTCAACTCCACCGTAGTAGGGGTCCGACGACGGAAGGCTAATAGGTGATGGTTTAATAGACGATCAAAGGGAAGATATTTAGAGATTTAGGGTTAGAGTTTTAGGTTGTTTTGGGATTTTGGAAAATTTGAAGGGATTTTTAAGAAAATGAAAGATTTTATGAAATTTTAAACAAGAAATAAAGAAAATTAAAACACATGTCACGTGTCTGTATATAATACGAAAAACAAAAAAAAATAACGGTCATTGACAGAAAAATCTTACAATAATTACTGTATGAAACGTTAGACAATTATTTGACTCAAAAATAATTTAAACACCAATATAAAATAAAGTATAATTTAGACACTTTTCTAACTGTTAACATTCTTTTATTTCAGGTGTTTCTTTCGACCTGATGTCACTCTTATCTCCCACTTCATACAAGCAAACATTGCAACTGTTGTGTCTACCTCTGTTCATGTCCTCTGACCATGAACTCTACCAATTTTTTTTTAAAGGAAAACTTGCATTTTTTTCTGATTGACTATCTTCCCTCCCATTCTCTCAAATCAGTCACCATTTTAAATGTTGATAATGGCAGACTAAACTTCTCGTTTGGGAGAAAATTACGAACACTTTTCTCATACTTTGATTAAAAAAAAGGATATGAATGAATGATTACAAAACAAAATCAAAATTAATATTTGAAATCGAAGTCTGCTGAGGCTTTCTTTTGATCCTTTGCAGGAGGTTAAAAATTTGGCTTCACTTAAAACGTGAATGAAATCAACCTCACCAAACACTTTAAAACTCTTATCAAACTCATTAAACAAAACTTCTAGGCCTCGTTTGGCTGGGTTGTAACACATTTGATGTATTATTTAATACATCTTTATTATTAAACTTACTTTTATACATGCGTTTAGTAAATGCGAAATTTAATACGGCGTATTATTTTATACGCAAATTGGGTGATATTTATCACATGGTGGAGGTAGTGTTTATTTAATACGCAAGTTTTGTCAATTATACCCTCATACTATTTTTCACATATTTACACCATAAACCTCGAACCCTAAACCATAAACACTAAACCATAACTACTAAACCCTAAAACATAAACCTTAAACCCCAACCCCAAACTCCAAAGCATAAACTTGAAACCCAAAACCCTAAACCATGAACCTCAAACCATAAACCTTAACCCTAAATACTAAAGCCCTAAATCCATAAACCTTGAATGCTAAAACCTTAAACCCTAAACTAAAAGCACTAAACCATGCACCTTAAACCCTAAACCACAAACTCCAAATCCTAAACCACAGGCCCTAAATCATGAACACTAAACCTTAAACACCAAATACTAAAGCCATAAACCTCAAATGTTAAACATTAAACCCTAAACTAAAAGCACTAAACCCTAAACCATAGGCCCTAAATCATGAACCTTAAAACCTAAACTACAACTCCAAACCCTAAACCATGAACTAAACCCTCAAACCTTAAACATTGTACCCTAAGCCCAAACTCCAAGCCCTAAACCCTAAATCATGACCCTAAAACCTAAACTCTAAACCTTAAAACCTAAATTATGAACTCAAAATCTTAAACTCCAAATCGTAAATCATGAATCCAAAACCCCAAACCCTAAAGCTTGAACTATAAACCATAAACCCTAAACTACAAATCCTAAACCTTAAATCATGAACCCATAACCTAAAACTCTAAACTCTAAACCCTAAACCCTAAATTATGAACCAAAAACCCTAAAACTTGAACTCTAAACCCTAAATCGTAAACCTTAAAAATAATATAACCATCAATGTCAAAACAATGAGAGAATATAAAGCTAGAATTTTAAGGGTAAAGGGTACATTTATACATAATACTTATCTTTCAACTTTATCAAAAATTTTACAACTAAACACCTTGATAAAATAACAACCATCTTTCATCCATCTTTTTAATACACGAGTATTATTTAATACAACACACATCTTTTACATCTATTGTACTAAACGAGACGGTAGTATTTATTAGCTGCCTATTTCAAACCCCACTACTATGACCTAATGTGAACATTGGCCTCCACCTAAAACCCCACTACACTATAAAATTATTATAAAATTACCCTTTCATGTCATAAAAACACATTTTCACAGCAATACTAAAAATTTAAATATTAAATTAAATATTTTTTGAGAGAAAATATTTTATGTACTAACAGTAAAAAAATTATTTTCCGTGAACAGCTCTAATTTAGAGTTTAAAATTTTAGTTTAGAATTTAAAGTTTAGGGGTTTAAATTTTAAGGTTTAAAGTAAGAATTTAGGGTTTATGGGCATGCTTGTGTAAAAAATTAACTACTTGTGCATCAAATATTAACCATTTTTTTAACAAGAACATGAAACTAAATTTTATTCAAAGTGAAAAAGATTACAAACACTAATAATCATGAAGAATAGAAAAATATACATTAAAACATAAATGATATGAAAGCAAGAAAAACAAAATTCGTCACTTTTTAGAAGAGCTTGTACAATTTTCAAATTAAAATCTAGCAATCATCTACTTCGACAAGAAGACTCCATGAATTAGGCAATTCTTTTCGAATAGAAATTTTCTACCCCTTTTTAGTGCCTCTATTTATGCCCTAAACTAAAAATTTAGGTTTAGGGTTTAGGGTTTAGGTTTAAGGTTAGAGTTTATGTTTAGAATTTAGGGAATTTGGGGTAAGGTATATTTTTTAAGGTTTAGGGTTTAATGTTTAGGATTTAGAATTTAGGGTTATGGCTTAGAATTTAATTTTTTAGTGTTGGGAATAGACAGGGGCACTGAAAAAGGGCATAGGATTTTTGTCCATTCTTTTCACTGCAAAATCTTGACACGTCGACAAACAACCATAAAAGGACACCAAAATTTGAAGAGGCCACGGACGTTCTCATACAAGAAAAATGTTGCAAAGGCAGATAACATGTCACATGACAGACTAAAACTACCACAAAAACATATGAAAAAAATGACATAAAGCTAATAAAATGATTCCTGAAAAGAAAAATAGATAAAACAAAATAACACTAGAAGAAAACACACAGAGACTCATAAAAATTATATTTATTTATATACAACCAAATTAAAAATCAACCGACAACATGAAGGCCACTGCCGAATGCAACACTCACAAAGAAGAAACAATAAAAAATTATAAGAAATAACAACCCAGAAAAAATTATTTCAAAAGTATTTTATTTATCATTCTAATTTAATTACAAGGTAATATCTTAATCCGATTTCAAATTTTGATAAACTCGTGCACACCTACAGACTACACTGCTCGAACCCGAATCACGTAGAAGGAACAACGCCGTCCATTATCACTAGTTTCTTTCCTATCCCAAAGTGACGTAAGATAAAAGCCCCAATAAATATAATGTTTGTGTGATTTTGTTTTATGATCATGTTATTTTTTAATTTCAAATTATCTTTTATATTGTGATGTAGTCAAATTACAAAATTTTGAGCTAGGTTGCTGCAAATCTCTCCCACTATGTACTTGTGTAGCTGACCACTTCATGCCCACTACACAAAATAAACACTTAACCCACAAGCATTCCTTTACCAATACCCTTTACGACCCTTCACCAAATATATACACATGCTTCTAAAATTATACCAACATTATTATAAAAAAACATTTACATTTTAGAATTGGGAAAATGATTTCTACACCAATTCATCATATACTTCTTCATATATCCACTTGGAGGTGACGACGACTTTATAAAGTTTTATGTATTTGAGATTTGTTTTTCTTTGTAATTAAGAAAATGTGAAAATTGATGCACACATGAAAATAATAGCAGTAGTTGACTGGACTTAGTCAATGGACCAGATTGATTCTACGCCAATCCAAGTTTTAGAAAACAATACTTTGGAAACAAGATTATAAAAACTTCTGGATTCCAATTAGTTTATGATTTATAAGACTCTATCAGCTATCAATTATTTTTATTTTAAACGATGGATCCAATTCGATTTTCAGTATTAAAAAGACTATTTGTGTCACAGTATTAAAGAAAGAAAGCAGATTTGATTTAAAGGTGAAAAAAAATCTCTCAAACCTGATGATTATAAAGCAAGCAGACAAATGCATGGGGTCAAAAATCAACTCTTTTTTTTTTATTAATACAATCACTTTGTTTTGTGTTAAAGAGAGGTATTTGGTTGATTTTGTAGCTTTAAAGCTAACCAGCCTTGCATTTATAACGACCGAAAGAGAGCCATCAAGCACAAGAAGAAGGAAAAAAAGATGACATCAATGGGGACGCCAAAGCAGCAGACAAGGGAACAACAGCAACCGCAGACTCCGAAAGTGAAGAACTCGATGATCAACGGAAGTCCAACCGACTATGATAAGGAAGAGGAGATGGCGGAATCTGCATTGGCGTTGTTTCAAGTTAAAGAAGAAGAGATCGAGAGGAAGAAGATGGAGGTTAGGGATAGAGTTCAGGCTTATATGGGCCGAGTCGAGGAAGCCACTCGACGCTTGGCCGACATCCGAGAAGTAAGTTAGATCAGACCATTGTTTTGTTAATAGAACAAATGAAATTCATGAATATAATTCATACACGTAAGGAATCATATTTTCATATTCATGTTCAGATGTAAGTGTCGGGTACGAATAGTTTTGAATTGATAAAAACATCTTGCAGGAGCTTGATGCGCTTATAGATCCAATGAGGAAGGAAGTTGCAATTCTACGTAAGAAGGTAGATACTGTTAGCCGGGAGCTGAAACCACTGGGACAGACCTGCCAGAAGAAGGTACAAATTTCATTTCCTTTACCAATTGATGTATACGAATCACTCATATGTCACAAGAAAAGTCAAATTGAACTAAACTCGACGAGTGGCTCCAATAGAAAAGATGATGATATTTACTTTAGGAGACCCAAATTCCAGCACCTGTGCGTAAGGTGTGTGAGCCTTGTCAAAAAATTAAGAAAAAATGAATATATACTGTCATGTAATCACAGGAAAGAGAATACAAAGAATCCCTTGAAGCCTTGAATGACAAGAACAAGGAGAAAGCACAACTCGTTAGCAAATTAATGGAGGTAAATAATATATATATATATTCATTAGGAGCATTCATGTACTTCAACATTTGCATTTACATGAGTAACATATACATGTTAATTTGTTGGTATTTAGCTGGTGAGTGAAAGCGAGATGTTGAGGATGAAGAAACTGGAGGAACTGAGCAAAAACATTGAAACCCTTCATTGAATTGTGCTGACTACAACAACAAGATATGCTTTTCTTTTCGTTTCGTTTCGTTTTTTTTTTTAATTTTCCCTGATGTTTGATTGACTTGATCCATGTTCTTCACTGACCCTTCTAATGGGAAATATTAATGGTCTAGGAAAGTAGTCACTGAACAGCTTTTGCCACCAAACATGGACAACTTTCTTGGGTTGGATTTGATGTATGAATATGCTTAGTTTCTCACCCTTGATTGCATAGTGAATTCTCCTTCTTTTGTGTTACTTCCTCCATATATCTATAAAAAAGGACAATGTATCTCCTTCAAAATTCGATAAATGGTGTGATGATCTAATTACATAATGTAAAACTCAATTAATTGTATACTAATGTATGACCATTGAATGAGTGGAATGAAATGATGAGATTAAACACTCCTCTCTCTTTTATCCCTTAAAAATCTCATCATTTTTAATTTTTAATCTTATTCATCCATTTCACTTACCTATGGTCATGAATTAGTGTAAAACTAATTGAGTTTTACATCATATAAGTGGATCCATCAAAGCAAAAGTTATTGTTTTACATTTTGTATAACTTTATGTTATAATATAATGACAAATATAATGATCGCACAATAAGGAGAGAACCAAGATTTTACGTGGACAACCTTTCGGAATAAATCACGGGTAGAGGAGAAGAAAAATCTCTATAGTGTCGAAAGAATACAAGAGGATAAATAACTTGATTATAAAAACTTGTGTAACAAGAAAATCCATCCAAACTAGGTTTCCTACTTAATCAATGTAAAGTAGAGCAAATCTAACCAATCTAGATTTGCCTTTTTAAGCCAAAGTCTAATTGAATTCAGGTTACAAGCTCTAACAATATTCACATTGACACGAATTCTAGAAGTGCAAGGAGTCCAATACAAAATTTCAAACATTCACAAAAATTCAAAGCTCAAAGAAAAACTAATTCTCCACCTTAACGAACAAATTCTCCGCCTCTTTCACAAAATCCCTTAGGACATACTTCAATGATGGATGTCAAACCATGTTCAAGCTTGGATGTAAAAAGTGACTCAATCTTCATATCATCATAAGTGTCAACTTTGCTCTCAATTATATTACCACAAGCAATATCATGCACAACACAATAACTATCTTCAATGATAATTTTAGTATTAGCCACCCAAAACGCATTAGCCTTATTTTTTTGAAGTATTAGAACACTGTGAAGAAGAAACAATTCTATCTTTAATGTTATTAATTCTTGTGGCCAGTTTAACTTTCTTCTCAAATTTGTATACTCGTGAAATTTAACACTCCTCTATCCCTAAAACTCTTAGGTCATTTATAAGACCTTCGAACATGATGTCAAATTCTTCGGGCATAATGAAGTCACTGGAAGCAAATCTACAAAAAGTTCATATACAACTATATGCCAATATGAGTACAACTAGTTTTGAAACATTAGAAGAATCAAAGATGCATTTTAGCAATGTGGAATGGATTCATGGGAAAGAGATTGGAAAATCTTTTCAAGGTCCTCAACAAAATTTTGGTAAGTGTCGCAGTGAGAAAGCTTGGAAAGTAAGATTAAAACCATTTTCTTTAGTTCTAACATTACTACTAGGTGAGAAGAAAGTGAAGAGGGTTTTGAAGGGTTTGCCGGAGCTACAATTGAAGCCTTTGAAGGTCTTGTTGATATGGATGCTTGTGAATTACTCATTGTCAAAAGAATGAGAAGAACAATGAGATTGAAACAAAGGGGGAATGGGATTTCAGAGATTAAACAAACATGAATTAACAACGAAGGTAACCAAAGCGACTTCGACAGTGTAGGATAAAAGAGATGTTGAGAGAGTTTATGGGTTAAATTGATATTTTATCTAAAGCTTAGATGTCAAATTAGAGATAAATTTTTTATTAATGTGACATATCAGCAATGTAACAGGAATTAGCGGCTCAGCAGTCAAATTGTGACAAATTAATAATGCAAGTGATCAATCATAACCTTTTGAATTTCGGTGAACAAAATTAAATACAAATGAAAACAAAAGTGACTAGCATGACAGTTTACCCATTTTAAATTCCATGGTTGACCAGTATATTATAATAATGATAATCACAACAAGAATTGAATCTATAGGGTTTAACTAAGTTAATTCATCGATTTCTTAAAAGGATGAAAAATCCCGCAATCGTAGGTCGGGTTTTGACCATATTCAATCTGATTCAAAAATATTAACTTTCTACTTGAATTCGTTTGATCCGACAGCGTAATGATTTTTTTTGATAAAATATGAGTTGTATTTCATTTAAAGCGTGATAAATTTTTATTCGACTCAAATTTGACCCAAAATTTAAAATTAAAATATGCCTCTAAATTGAATCGACACAAATAAAAAAAATATTTTTTCTTATTTTTTAAATAAAAGGGGATGATAGGAAAAAATAAAAAGAGGTATTTATAGTAATTATCCTTATTCTCTTTCTTTTTTATTTGATAAAATTAAAAATATAATTGAAAAATATGTATAAAGAGCGAGATATTATAATAATTACCCTTAAACATATGGAAAAATTGTACAAATATCTCGGATTGGGTCAGGTTAAGTTTTTTCACCCTAAACCAAACCCAACACAACATTAATTAACTTTTCATCCGACCCAATCCGAACCTAATATTCTTAAAAAATGACATAAAATTAGTTCAAGTCAAAATCAGTCGAATTTATATCACAGCCATCCCTAGCCTTAACCTCCAATTATTCATGGATAAGTTTGATATTATCGTAAAATTTAATTTTCAAAAAGGAAGAAAGTCAATTTTAATCCACTATTTATTTGAATTGTGAACTCTTGCATAAATTTTAGCAAATTTTTACCATAAATTTGGGGTATAATCATAATATACTTTTAAGTAAAACTTTATATCCAAATTTTAGAGATAATATAATTAAAAAAATAATCTCAATTTTTAAACATAAATCATATGACAAGCGCAAAAGATATTTAAATTAACTTATAATTTAAATTTAAGGAAAATATAAGTCCTCGTATTATTATTTTTTGGGACATAAAAGCTAAAAATTTAGTTCTATAATAAAAAAAAAAAGCTAAAATGAAGGGGTAGAGCTAGAAGCCGTATCTAGACGCCTATATTAAATAATTAATTAATTAATAATGGCTCCTGGCGGTGGAGGGGGTCACCGTCCCAGAAAGCCGTCCTGCCCAAGGGCGTATCTACCATAGGTCAAGGCAGGTCAAATGACCTACCATAAAAAATTTGGGTAAATTACATTGAAAGCCACTCAATAATTAGTAAAGTTATAATTTGGTCACTCATTTATTAAAAGTTTCAATTGGGTCAATTAAAGTTTTAGTTACAATCAGATCACTCCTCCGTTAATACAAATGGACATATAAAAAGATTTGGTTTAACAGTTTTAGTTTTCAAACTTATATATTCTACCAATTTAGTCCTAATTCAAAATAATTAAATAAATTTAACCATTCATATTTAAATAAGACATAAAATTTGCCATTTTCTTCTCCCAAATTGATTGCATACCCTCGTTAACACCACAGTATTTCATTTAAAACCTAATACACAAATTTATAAATGTAAATATATTTATAATTAATTTTTAATGTTAGATCTATAATTAGTATCTACATTAAAATTAATGAAATCTATTTAAAATTATTCATGAAAACCTTCAGTTTTAGTTGCGGTTACCACGAAACTTTCTACAAAAAATTCATGTTTTCGTATTATTATACAATTTACTTAGTGATTTTATATTTTTGAATGACTTCATTATTTCTCTTTTATTTTAAAATAAATTAATAATTAAACTTTTTTAGTTACTGAATTTTTATTATTAAACATATTTCATAAATTTTTAACAAGTTTGTGTATTTTCATTAAAAATGTTGTATAATTTTTACAATAATTTTAAAATTTTGTTATTATCTACAAATTTTCTAATTGTTAAACAATTTTTATTTTTATGAAAATTTATAATAAAAAAATCCGATATCTTACTATCTACTCAAGTCTTGCACTTGTGAAAAAGAGTAAAGAACCCTTTTAACAAATAAAAATAAAATATTTTGTAAATTAATAAAGATTTGGTAATAGATGTGAGGGAACATTTATATGAAAGTGTTGAAAGTTATTTAGATATTTTAATTACTTACAAGTAATATGAAAAGTTTTATGTTCAGAGTATTAATTGTAAAAATGATCTTTTGGAATGGGTTGATTAGGGAGAAGATTCATATAGACTAGTGTGCTTCCTCTAAAAATATGTTTTATTAAAGAGAGTTAGTAACTAATTCATATTGAACTTCTTACATATACATTCAAGTGTGATTGAAGGGTCTTTTGTCCTCTCATTTATGAGCATCTTTAAGTAATTTTCAATGATTTACTAAATTCATATAGACTATTGTGCTTCATCTAAAAATGTGTTTTATTAAAGAGAGTTAGTAACTAAATTATAGTAGACTTCTTACATACATTCAAGTGTGATTGAATGATATTTTTTTCTCTCAGTTATAAGTATCTTTAAGTAATTTTCGATGATTTACTCAATTTACTCGTATCTCACATATAATTTCACTGGATAAACTACAAAGTTTAAATTTTTAGATCTGCACTGGTCCTGCCCAATGAAATTACTTGTTTTATAAATTCAAAGAAATCGTCGTCAATGTTAATGTCGTCAGGAAAAAATATCTAACGCAAAAGTTTTGGCCTAACGACAAGTGTCACCGCAAACTACTAATCAGCCACAAATTTTAACTTTAGTTTAAGATACTCCCAATACAATTCAACCATTTTTTTGTCAGATTAAAGTAATATATTTGCCAAGTTAAAGATAGCCTTGGGGGGCTAATAGTTATTTAATTTTCCTGGTTGATTATACAAAGGGTCAGAAGTTAGTGTCCTTCAAAATTTAAAACATTTTAATTGAATCTCTAAAACAACATTATCACATTAATTAGGTCTTTTCTTCATCTTAATAGTTAATTGGGGGCGTTAAATGCCTCTAAAAATTTAACGTGGAACATATTTGAAACGTATGTATTAAATTTTAAACAAGTATGTATTTATTATTTGGATTTTTTATTTGGCAGGTTAAAATATAAAACATTAACATTAAAGTTTAAGAGGATTATTTTGTAACACATTATATCCAAATTATTCATACGATAAACGTGCATGTAGTTAAAATTTGATTAACACGTTTCACACTATCATATTTGAATTATTTTTTTAATTGCCTTTATGTTGATGGCTAAGTTGACGGATTCAGTTATATCTTTTTAAAGTTTAATGACTAGTGTTAGAGTTATGAACTAAATTTTATTTTAGACCGGCCCAAATATTTTATAAAGAAACAGTGGTAAAAGTGGTAATAAACTGATCAATTCATGTGAGAACTCTATTTCACTCTTTTGTATATTATTGAAGATTAGCAAACCCACTTTAAGTAGAATTATTTTATATGCAAGTTTTCTCTGTAACTAATCAACTTATCCTTATAAATAGATGCTAGATATTAAGATTAAAATTATCAATTGTAATATCTTTTGACATAGTAAATTTTTTTCCTTATTGAATTATTCATGTAAATCTTGATTTTTATTTTATATTTTTGCTTTTGCGATCATATATTTTTAGTCATTATCGTTCTGATAGTTATAACAAGTTTAGAATTTGAGGTAGAGTTTGGGACGTTTATTGCAATTAATCCAAAAATCTTAAAAAAATTTGGTCCAAGCCATTCCTTTCGCTTTCACTTTTTTCAACTATTTAGCCTTTTTTTTTAAATATTACTCATCATATTATTTATGATTTTAATTAATAAAATTTATTTATATTAAAAAAACTTTGAAATAACTACTTATTTTTTTATATATGAAAAAGAGATAAAAATGTACTTTGGATACAAATGATATAGATAAACTTTATTAATTTAGACCAAAGATATTGAGCTGGATTAATAATTTTTCCTCTTTTATGCTCTCTCTCTCTCTCTCAAAAGCCAGTATATATATATACACACATTGTCTTTGTTCTAATCATCTTTTGAGTTGATCCTTTAGTGTTGGTTGACGTGTAATCTTTTGGTTTTAAAGACTGGAACCTTTTACACGAATGACAAAGGTTGCCATCTCCGAGAAGCCACCGCATCGTAAGCTGTTATCGGCGGCGGAAACAAGGGAGGAGGCGATTCTAACAGTCTGGAAAAAGTCACTGCTTTTCAACTGTAATGGCTTCACGGTGTTTGATTCTAAAGGTGATCTCGTTTTCAGGGTCGACAATTACATGGAAGGCAACAAAGGTGAAATCCTTCTCATGGATGCCGGTGGCAACCCTCTCCTCACTATCCGCCGCAAGGTAAACATTAGTTGTCAATCTCTTCAGTTTAAACGATTTAATCTTAGTTAATTAGCGGCAATTTAAGGATGTTCTTATGTTAATTATCGTCAGAAAATGAGCCTCGGAGATCACTGGTTGGTTTACGACGGAGAAACCACGGTGAATCCCAGATTTTCCTTTAAGAAATCGGTAAACATCCTCAACAACAAGTGTTTGGCTTACGTTAATAATCAAAGGAACAACATCATGTATGAGATTGAGGGCTCATATTCGCGATGGAACTGCGCCGTGTACGATGATAAGAGGCGGGTAGTGGTCGAGATCAAGAGGAAAGAAGCTGTTGGCGGAGTGGCCTTCGGAACTGATGTATTCCGCCTTATTGTTCGGCCGGAGTACATCGGAATAGAGTCCGCCGTGGCTCTACTTATCCTTCTTGATCAAATGTTCGGATCTTCGAAACGATGAAGTTTGTTTTCATCCCTAGTTTTCTTCAGCCAAAACAAATACTATTTGGTTTCCATGATGTTGGGGCCTGGTTTTTTCGTTTTAGATAAAGAACCGAAGTACCCAATGGGGATGTAAATACATTCAACAGATGAAAGAATAAAATTTCTCCATCTCTTTTCTGTTATTTACATTGTGATCAGGGTTTGTTCTTTGTAGAGGAAAAATCAAAAGAAAATTTAAAGAATATGAGGAGTTGTTTTTCTCTGTACTAATTTGCATTAGTGACGACTGCAACTTTTAGTAACAACTGAGATGGAATCTTTGCCAACGCAGCAAAAAGAACATACAGACAAAGCTCATCTACTACTACGGCCCTTTTTTAATTGCATTTAACAATCTAAACAAGCGTTTATTCACTATTTTTAACGCTTAAATAATCGTTTTTTGGCAGCTGAATTTTTTAATTTCTATGAACAAACGTTGTAGGCCCAACGATCGTTCAGTTGCAGTAATGACAAACAAAGCCTACATCTCCGATGCAAACCTTATTTATAAGGAATAGAAAGCAAAAATAGAGATGAATCCATTGTGTATGAACCCTTTTCATCCGGGCCTTAAGCTCACTAACCAAACCAAATCAAACTAAGCCCGTTTAACCAAACACTAAAACAAATAACCCTAACTCTAATCCCTAAGCCATTGTCGTCGCCAGCTTCTTGCGCCGCCGCCACCGCCTTCCACCGTCGCTTCATTGGCAACCACCGAAACCTCAAACCACCAAACCCTAAAATCCCCCAAATCCCCAAATCAAATCTAAAAACCCTAAAATAAAAAAATAACCCTAAACCTAATCTTTCTCACCACCATACCCTGCCACTGACATCCCCAAAAATTCGGCCATCAAAGATCTGCAATATTAAAATATAGGAGTGGTTAGTATTTTCTATTGTAAAAATGGGTGTTATAAACCTATGAAATCAGAATTGTAAAGGGGTCTTTTTGTTTCGAAAAAATTTGTAAGGGGGATATTTCAGATCAAAAAGCTATAAACACTAAAAAAAATCTTTTTAAATCAAAGATTTATTCAAAATCTACTCAAAAATTTATTTTTTAGTTGGAAATCATTTTTTTGAACCAGTTCTAGAAAAGGGAAAAGAGGGCCGAGAGCTTACCTACCGTCGAGATCACCGCCGTGGTGCTTCGCCGTGAGGCCATTCGATCGATAAATGGCCCGATGACGACAAGAGCGGTCACCGCTCGCGTGGTTGAAAGGAGGGAGAGAGAGTAATAAGACATTTAGGGTTTTATTATTATTATGTTTTGATTTCAAAAAATCTATTTTAATTTGTTTAAACCGGCTCTTGTACAAAATGACGCCGTTTGGCACTCCGACCCCCGCGGTGATCCGGTAACCCGGGGAGGATCCGCGTACTATTTAGGGGAAAATTACACGCATGGTCCCTGGACTCTTCTCCCGCCTTCACTCATGTCTAGGGGATAATTCCACTTTCAGCCCTTATATTTTTCTTACGTGTTTTAATATCGTCCTTTTCTTTATTTTCTTTAGCTTTTAATTTCTGTCTTATTTTAATTTAGTCACTGCCTTTATTTTGTTTAATGCCCTATATTTTCGTTTCTTTTTATTTTTAGCATTTCTGCTTTGTTTCATACAGTGTAGTCCCTTTATACTGTTTGTTGTATACAATTAAATAATATTTATATTGTACATTATATATCATTCGTGTATTTTGCTATTATGTATTTTTATATATTATATAAAAAAAGAAAACTATTTAGTATAATATATTTTGCTATATTATATGATTTTATTATTTTATGTTTTTTAAAATATATATTATATATAGATTTGGTATATAAGAGATGTTTCATATTATGTCATATATGATTATATGTTATATTATCTTTTAGAAATGTTGTAGCATTATATATTGTTTGTATATTATCACATATTATCATATTATATTAATTAATATTATGAATATATATATATATACATATTCTATCATGTATGTAAATATATGTATTTAATATGTATATTTTTATATCCGTGCCATATTTATTTCATTTATCATTTGTCATCGTATTTAATTGTTCATACATTTTAATTTATTCGCTTCATGTTTTTTTATCATCTAAAGATATTTTTTTTAAAGAAATTAGTTTTGGATTTTAAATCAACGTTTTTTAAAACCTCGATATATCATATCCCGGGCGTACATGGATGTGATTTTTTAATTTTTTCTAAGAAAGCGAGAAGCCGTGTCCCGGGCGCAAAGGGATGTGATTCTCTCGATAGTTTCGATATTTAAGAATCGTATAACTATTAAATGAATATTGAAATTACAATTTTACCCTTTTATCCAATGGTTGAGATTGATTTTATCATCAATCAAGGGCCAAGATTTAATATTCCATTTCCTCTTTCCAAAATTGCCCTTAGAACTTTTTAAATATTTCAAAATTGCCATTGGGGCCAAATGACCAATTTGCCCTCCAACTAGTTTTTATTTACTAGTTTGCCATTCTTGTAAAAATTCAACTAAGTCTAGTTGGAATCCAACCAACTGTTATAAAATATTCATCAAATAGTATTTTATGACTTTTCCATGGCTTTTGGATCAGCCTCTGAAATTTCAGTTCGATCTGATTTCCCAATATTCATAAAATACTTCTACTGCAATTTTATATTTATTGAGCTGTCGGATTTATTCCAATAATTCTATATTTCCATATTCGGGAAATCCACAATATCATCTCATAAAAATTTCCTTTCCTAAGATCTTAGACTGAATTTTCTTAACTCATTCTATTTTCCCGATACTTATCGAAAATCTTCATAGAATAAAATTTCTCTTAGAATTCCTTTATCGATAATTCATACGAATATTCCCTACTCTTACTAAGTCCAAAATATCGATCAGAAACACTTTTATGGGACCTTCCCAGAGGTCACCCATCCTAATATTTCCCTGGTATGAACACGCTTAACAATTTTATTCGATCCAAATTCGGTACCTTTTACTGCATCTTAATTCTTAAAAGCGATATCAAGGTACTTATTTCGGTCCGATTCACTCTTATATTGAATAAAATTACTTATTGGGGAAATTTACACTTTAGTCCCAAACTTTTCTAAAATTTATACTTTAACCCCAAAACTTTCAAAATTTACATTTTGGTCACTAGAAAAAAATTTGGGATATTACAAGAACCTTAGTTGTTGAAGAGCCTATTCATGTGGTTTTCGATGATAACCTCCTTTCGAGGAAGGATTCTTGTGATGATGATGATGATGTATGGATCTTTGAAGCCAATGATGGTGAGCAATCATCAAAGGTGGATGGAGTTTCAACCAAAGAAAAAAAAGCACGAGATCCACCTCTAGAAGCCTTGAAAGACATAAGTCTAGAGGAAAAGGAAGTGAGCTACACAAGAGAGTACAACTATGTCAAAGGTGGTAAGATTTTGGGTAATCCATCCAAAGGGGTAACCACTAGACTTTCTCTTAAAAATGCATGTAATGTAGCATTTATCTCATGCATAGAGCCTAAGAATGTTAAAGAAGCATTAAATGATGATTATTGGATAATGGCCATGCAAGAGGAATTAAACCAATTTGAGAGAAGTCAAGTTTGGACATTAGTTTATAGGCCTAGTGATAAATCTACTATAGGAACTAAATGGGTTTATAGAAACAAACTAGATGAGAGTGGTAACATAGTGAGAAACAAGGCTAGACTTGTTGCTCAAGGTTACACTCAAGAAGAGGGAATCGATTTTGATGAAACGTATGCTCCCGTAGCTAGAATGGAAGCCATTAGGATGCTTTTAGCATTTGCATGTTATCACGAATTTAAGCATTTTCAAATGGATGTAAAAAGTGCATTTTTAAATGGTTTTATTAATGAAGAAGTGTATGTAGAACAACCACCCGGTTTTGAAGATCCAAATTACCCAAACCATATTTTTAAACTTTCTAAAGCTCTATATGGTTTGAAACAAGCTCGTAGAGCTTGGTATGAAAGATTATCAAGTTTTTTAATTGAAAAAGGTTTTAATAAAGGAAAGGTGGACACTACATTCTTTATTAAAAGAATTGGCAAAGACATTTTAGTAGTTCAAATATACGTTGATGATATAATTTTTGGTCCTACTAATGAATTGTTTTGCCAAGATTTTACTAAGTTAATGCAAGGTGAGTTTGAGATGAGCATGAAGGGGGAGCTCTCATTTTTCTTGGGGCTCCAAATTAAGCAAAGGAAGGACGACATCTTCATCAATCAAGCTAAGTACATCAATGACATGCTCAAGAAGTTTGGCTTGGAGAATGTGAAACCTCAAGCCACTCCAATGAGTTCTTCCACAAAGCTTGACAAAGATGAATGAGGTAAGTGTGTAGATTTAAAGCTTTATCGCTCTATGATTGAATCTTTGCTTTATCTTATCGCAAGTAGACCCGACATTATGTTTAGTGTTTGCTTGTGTGCTAGATTTCAAGCTAGCCCTAGAGAATCACACCTTATAGCCGTTAAGAGAATCTTTAGGTACCTTAGAGATACACCTTGTTTAGGCCTTTGGTATCCTAGAGAGTCTTCCTTTAACCTACATGCCTTCTCGGATGCGGATTATGGGGGTTGTAAGATAGATAGAAAAAGTACCCCCGGTATATGTCAATTCCTATGTAGTATGCTCATATCTTGGTTTTCTAAAAAGCAAAATAGCGTAGCATTATCTACCACCGAAGCTGAATATATATCCGTAGGAAGTTATTGTGCTCAAGTCCTTTGGATGAAGCAATAACTCTTAGATTATGGAATTGATGTAGGTACCATCCCCATTAGGTGTGACAACACTAGTGCTATTTGTCTCACTAAGAATCTCATCAACATTCTAGAACCAAACACATAGAAATAAGGCATCATTTCATTATAGATCATGTCTTGAAAAATGATGTAGTTCTAGAATATGTAGACACCTTGAACCAATTAGTGGGTATTTTTACCAAATCATTAGACAAAGAGCATTTTTGGTCTGTTAGGAGAGAGTTAGGTTTAACCAACCTCCCTTGACCCTTAGAGCCCATTTTGGTCTTAAAAATATGCTTAAATTTGTTTGATTGATTGCTTTTGTGATTTTGCTCCTATATACATATATGCTTGTTGCTATGGGGAGTATGTATCTATTTATGCTCATACATAATGCTCTCATATCATTCACATGCATTTCAATTCGATTAAAATCAAATTTTTGAGCAACCTGCAGCCAAAATTGACATTTCTGGCATAGGCGTATCGATACGGTGATCCGCGTATCGATACAATCGTTTCGATATAGGTTTACCTATAATGGTATGTAAAGCGTATCAAAACGGTCTCAGAAGCGTTTCAATACTGGATTCGATACGCTACGTTGGCGTATCGGTATGCGTTCACGGTTGGGTAGTTTTTAAGGGCTTTAAATGAGGATTTTCACTTTAATTCAAACACCAACTTTATTTCAAAACCCTAGATACGAATTTCTCTATAAAAACCTCTCAATCCCTCATATTTTCCCACATATCTCTTAAAAATTATTGAGGGCTTTTAGTTTTTACATCAAACCCAAGCTACAATCATCAAGTTGAGCATCTAAATCACTTCATTCATCCTTAATCTCAACTTCAAGGTATAAACCCTAACCTTTTTCTTTTTAATTTTCGTACATATATATACATTGTTTTTGTACTATAATCATAGATTTAGAACCTATATAGTATTGTTTTCATTATTTTTGTAAAAACTTTTTCAAATATGAATTTTTTTTATTCGAATATAAAATTATATCGTATAATTTTTTACACTGTTTTTCAAGTTTTTCTTTACCAAAAATTCTTTTTAAACTTGTATATATTTTTAAAATATTTTGTATATATTTTTGAAAATACCTTGATTATTGGATTATTTTTTGGATCGAATATGTTGATTTATGCATACATCGTTTTTGGTTTGATTTTGTTTTCAGATTATGGCCTCTAAGAAACGCGCACGAAAAGACATGGCCTCTAGTTCACGTTCTCCGCGTCCTCTTCCCGATCATATTGGTAATAGACTCAATCTTACCCACATTTATCAAAACTGTTTTAATGAACCTCAATATCCAGATGCCATGAAATATTTTAAAGAATTCCAAAGTTACAAAATTCACCCCGAGCATGTTACTTCAATCCCGTTTTTATCCTTCGAAAGATTTAAATTCAAATATCTTCATCTAATGCATGATTGGAAATTTATGAGTTTTTTAAGTATACCCGGGATTTTATACAGAAATCTTGTTTTGATTTTCTATTCCAACGCTCGGTGTATTTACAACGAAAAACGAAATTTGGTCATTGCAATTGAATCTTACTTAATGGGTAAGAAATTTCGAATTGATTCAAGTGTTTTAGCAAACGTTTTGGGTCTACAGGATACGGAAATAGATGACGAGGGTGAGTTAGGACATGTCCTTAGTGGTTCGGTGACCGTTCTTGATGCCCATAACCGTATCTTGCACCTCATTATCACTTGGTGGTTTCGTCCATCCGGTGGGAAATACTCTACCATCCGCCAAGTTGATGATTTTTGGCTTTGATGCTTTTCGTGAGGAGAAGCGACCCAATCTTGCTCAGATTATGTTCTCCGAGATCGTCTTTCTTGTCCAACATCGCCACACCACCATGGTCACATCCTTCATACACGACACAAGTTTGAGCTATCTCTTTTATAAGATGGGTATTGATTGTTCATACGATCTTTCAGAACCTCTCACGGATCCCATTGATGAGCGTTCTCTCTATCGCGCCAAATTTACTTACTACAATAGAGAATGGGTCTGAAACACCAATCTTCTGAGAGGTGTGCAACCCAAACCAGTAGAGGCTCATCAAGAAGCTCAAGTTCCACAAGCTCCGGTGGCCCAACCGAATCAAGATGCTCTCATGGCTTTCCTCAATGAGAAGTTCACCTATTTGCAAACAACCATGGACTCCGAATTTGCCGCATTTGACACACGCTTCACATCCTTGGAGGAAAGAGTAGTGGCTATTGAAAATCGACAAAAATCTATAAACATCACTCTTAACGCCTTTCATGGTGAATGGCGTCAATCCCATGGGCCTCCGGCCACAAATGTTGATGAGGATGAGGATGAAGAAGATGAAGACGATAGAGACGATAGATTGGACTCTTAGGCATTTTGCATCTCATAGCATGTCATATTAGGATTTAAGTTATGCACCTTTATTTTATGTCTTTATGAACTCTTATGCTTTGTTTTTATTTGGTTTATGTTTTTTAGGATTTTAGTTGGATTGAACTATGTAGCTTGACTTCAATTTGAACTTTAAATGCTTATGTTGCTTATTTAATTGCTTGAAGTTGTTATTGTTTTCTTGTCTTATCCCTATTTACATTGATTTTGATCTAACAAAAATGGGGAGAAGTTTTAAAGACCAAATTTTTATTTATAGCCTTAAATTAAGGGGGAGTTTTCTAAAAGATACTTAAAAATTTTCACTTTGGTTTTGTTATATTAAAAAGGGGGAGATTGTAAAATCTATATTTGATTTTGATATAACAAAGTGTTTAAGGACTAATTTGTAAAATAAAATAAATTTTTAAGTATTCAAAAGTCTCACAAAATGACAAGGAAAAGTTTTTCCAAAGTTATAAACTTAAACCCAAAAATTTTCTAAGTGTTTTCAAGCCAAACTATATTTTTTCGCCCAGGCGTATCGATATACCCTTTAGTGTTTCGATACGAATTTTGGCTACTAGAATTTAGTATTGCAAAGCGTACCGATACGGGTTAGCCCGTTTCGATATGACATTCTTCTCGGCAATCATTTTTAGCTTAGCGTTTTGATACGAATCACAACCGTTTCGATACGATGTGAAATGTGGGTTTAAGAAATTTGTACTCGTATCGATACGGTACTCTGTGTTTTGATACAGTTTGAAATTTGGATTTAAGAAATTTCAAAACGTACCGATACGGTTAACCCTTATCGATACGGTTTGTCAAGATCTTCAAAGATCTTTGCATTAAATTTTTCGACCGTTACTTGTCAGTTATTGGAATCCCCAATTTTAAATTACCGTTAAACCCGTACCAATACGCCCTTAGCGTACCGATACACTTTTTCATCCAAGATTCTAGTGAGTAAAACTCATACCGATACGACCTTGCTGTTTTGATACGCCCTCTGTTTTACACTATGATCGTTTCGATACGGTCTATCGCGTATCGATACGACTTGTACAACGGTTATATTTTTGTTGTAACAAGTATCGATACGGGCCTTACTGATACGGTTGTTCACCAAACAGCATTTATTGCGGGAAAGATGGTCCCCAACGGCTCTATTGATGATTTCAACCCCCCAAACAGATAGAATTCAATAAGGGGGTATAAATACAAGTTTCTAATGCTACAGCAACAACTAATGAACCTACATTGATCAACATCCAAGCATTCAAGCAAAATCCAACCCTTTAAGCTCATAAAGTCAAATCCTTATACCCAACTTGTATTCTTCATTGTAATATTTTATTTCAAGATTGGGGTTGAGTGTTCTTGTAATTTTGGGCAAATATTTACCTTGTGAGGTCATTTTCTTTTTGCCATTTTCTTTCTTGTAAAAGAGTGATCTTTGATCAAGCTTTGGGTAGAAAACTTTGATCGGTTGTAACGGTTGCCTCCTTAGCCTAGAAAATGGGAAGAATTTCATAGTGAAATTGGTTGAAAATCTTTAGTATGAAGCTAAGGTAGTGGACGTAGAGCTTGTTAGAAGCTTGAACCACTATAAATCATCATGTCCCATTCTCTATCTTTTCGATTTGCTTCCATACTTTTTAAAATAGCCAATTCACCTCCTCTTGGCCAACATCTACATTGATTGATCATCCTAACCGATACCACATTCATGTGGGTTACCACCGTATAGGTCGGTGAATCGCTTTCGAGATATATTTCTTATGCTTTCGTGTGGGTTACCTCTGTATAGGCATAAGGGATGTATCCCCCTAAATTGAACTTGGTCCGTTTGAAACCTATAATGGGTGAGGATCACGGGCCTTGCTACCTTTAGTAAAGGACATCGAGGACAATTCAGGTACCCTTTCCTAGAACCAAAACCTGCATATAGTGAGCCGTAGAAGCCAACCTTTTTTAGAGCCATGCTAAACTCTACCCATTTAGCGGTTACCCTTTTAGGCTTTGATGCGTCTTTCTACGTACAATTTTTATCTATTTTATTTTTACCTTAATTATCATTTAATTTGTTAATTTGATTATTTTTAAATTCGAACTGACCTATTTATTTTTTTGTGATCACATTATATTAAATATGTTCATTTTGTATTAACTACATGACCTATCATAACATTTTTATTTTAGCATTTTACCAGCATGAAACGCTGATTCACAACTGGTTCTCAATTTAAAAAACCATTATCGGGAGAAAATCTAGTACTCTAGATATCAAGGCAATATTCAAAGTTGCAAATGAATCTCGTGAGTTCAGAAATTTAGGACATATGAACCATTTTTGAATCAGTACTTTCACATCTAGGACCTGCACTTCGCATTTACGTGCATACATTTTGAAAATTTGAAATTAGTCCCTAGGTTACCCCATTTGATACAACAAATTTGGTCGATCTAGCACCTTACAGAACCTCTACAAGAGCCCGATCTTGAGGCATATCCGAAAGCGTATGCTGCAAACACCATGCCTCCGACAAGGCTTCAATTTGGGGGTGTTCTCCATCAAGGCTCAGAAACAAGCATTCAAAAACTACATATCATCATTGCTCCGTATTGCTCCGAAAGAGATAAGTTGCCACGAACCAACACAAAAAATTTGTGAACCCAATTTAGGGGGCAACAGAATCCACACTCAAAGTTTCAAATTCGCTACAAGAGCAGTTTCAAATGGTGACATAGAATGAACCAAATATTGGGGCATGCACCGAGATAAAAGATTTAAAGCTAGGTGATCAAATCCAAGAAGAGGTTGGGGCACTGCCACATGCAAAAGACCAATAGTACGACAAGACCGGTGAGGAGTCAGAGACATCCCTTTGAGGGCAAAGAAAAGAGATCATATCATATTCATGCATTTAGTTGCATTCATCTTGCATTGAATTATTTTTGCATACGTCATACATTTAGATTAAGTGCATACACCAAAGTCATAATGCATTTAGGATAGACACATGCATTCAGGAAAATTCATGCATTTTTGCTTATAAACAGGTTCGAAGAAGAGACCGAACATCCTCAACATGGGGGAAATGATACGATGGCCAACCTTAGTCTTGGAGGAGGCCAAAAAACACAAAAAATGCTAAAATATCTAAATAAAAGGTATCAACGACCAAAATTTTTGAACATTTACTGATTAATGTTTTTTTTTCTATTTTCAGGTCATACTTCTCCGCTAGTAGAGCAGCATAAGTAACTTTTTTTTGGATCTTGCCTTTGTCATTGTTGATGGACTAACATTTCTAGATTTTGCTTTACCGCTGATGGTGTAGCATTTTAGACATTTTGAAGATCTCGCTTCTCCGTTGATGGTGTAGTAGATCAACATTTTGAAAATCTCATTTCTCTGTTGATGGTGCGACAGATCAATTTTTGTTTGGATCTCGCCTCTTCGCTAGTGATGTAGCAGATCCTGCATTTTCCAAATCTCGCTTCTCCGCTAATGGTGCAGCAGATCAATTTTTTGTTAAGGTCTCGTTTCTCTGTTGATGGTACAACTAGACCATTTTTTTCTTCGGATCTTTTATCCTCCTTATAGTTGTAGGTCAAAAAAAGAGTCAAAAAAAATAAAAAAAAAGTTAAGAAAAAATCAAAAAAAGAAAAAAAGAAAAAAAGGAAAAAAGTCAAAAAATGAAAAAAGTCAAAATAAAAATAGTTAATCAAATTTCATCATCTAATCCCGTCTCTCCATTGATGGTGTAGATAGGTCCAAGTTGTTATCATCCGTCGATCTTGCTCCTTCGTTGATGGTGTAGTAAGATCCAAGTTGTTGTTATTCGATCTAGCCCTTCCGTTGATGGTAAGGCTAGTTTCAACTTGCCAAATTATCCGATCCTGTCCCTTCGTTGATGGTGTGGCTGGGGTCCAAGTTGCTGAAATCCAATCCTCCTCTTCCGTTGATGGTGTAGTAGGGTTCAAGTTGATGTTCTGCTTCTCCGTTGATGGCGAGGTAGAATCCAGATTATCGTTCGATCTTGTCCCTCCGTTAATGGTGTGGCTGGGTCCAAGTTGTTGCTATTCAATCCTACTCCTCCGTTGATGGTGTAGTAGGGTTTAAGTTGATGTTCTGTTTCTCCATTGATGGCGAGGTAGAATCCAAATTATCGTCCGATCTTGTCCATCCGTTGATGTGTGGCTAGGTCCAAGTTGCTGTTATTCAATCCTACTCCTCCGTTGATGGTGTAGTAGGGTTCAAGTTGATGTTCTACTTCTCCATTGATGGCGAGGTAGAATCCAAAATATCGTTCGATCTTGTCCCTCCGTTAATGGTGTGGATGGGTCCAAGTTACTGATATTCAATCCTGCTTCTCCGTTGATGGTGTAGTAGGGTTCCAATTAGTGTTCTGCTTCTTAGTTGGTGGTGTAGTGGAATACAAATTGTTATATGTTCTCTTTTCTCCGTTGATGGTGTGGATGGGTCCAAATTTATTGAATTTCAAGCTCTTTATTAATGTTGTAGCTAAAAAGAAAAAAAAACAAAGAAAGAACAAAAAAAAAGAAAATCAAAAATCAAAATAAAAAAGGGAAAGTCAAAAAAATTAAAAAAAATCAAAAAATGAGAAATCAAGTTGTTGTCATTTTTCGATCATGCTCCTCCGTTGATGGTGTAGTATGATCCAAGTTGTTGTTATTCGTTCTAGCCTTTCCGTTGATGGTAAGGCTAATTCTAAGTTGTTGAAATCCAGTCATGCTCCTCTGTTAATGGCATAGTAGGATTCATATTGTTGTCATCCGATTCTACTTCTCCGTTGATGGTCTAGTAGATTCCAAGTGCTAAAATTAGATCTTATCCCTCCGTTGATGGTGTGGATAAATCTAACTAGATTGACTTTCGGTTCTGCCTCTTCGTCGATGTTGTAGTTGAACCAAATTTACCAAATTCTGATCATGCCTCTTCATCAGAGTCGTAGCTTGATCACAAAGAAACCAACCCTCCGATCATTCCTCTTCGTCAGAGTTGTAGCTGGGTTAAATCCTCAGACCTTGCCCCTTCGTCGGTGATGTAGCTGGGACAAATTTAACTTTCAGTTCTGCCTCTTCGTCGGTGTTGCAGCTGAGCCAAATTTACTAACTTTCGGTCTTGCCTCTTCGTCGGTGTTGTAGCTAGACCAAATTTACTAACTCTTGATCTTGCCTCTTCGTCGGTGTCGTAACTGGATCAACATTACTAACTTTAGATCATGCCTCTTCGTCGGTGTTGTAGCTTGGTCAAAATTTACTAACTTTCAAGTTTTATTAATGTTGTATCTAAAAAATGAAAAAATTCAAAAAAAAATAATTACAAAGAAAAAGAAGAAAAAGAAGAAGCAAAAAAAGAGAAAGCAAAAACAAGAAAAAATTAAAAAGAAGCAAAAAAGCAAAAAAAAAATGAAAAAATGAAAAAGAAAATCAAAATGAACTTTCAATCCTTTGATCTTGCCTCTTCGTCAGAGTTGTAGATGGATCAAACATTAGAATTTTCATCCATCGATCCTGCCTCTTTGTCAGTGTTGCAGCTGGATCAAATTTTGTAGACCCTGTCTCTTCGTCTTGTAGATGGGTCGAATTGTCTTTAGGTATTATCATCGTCAATAATGTAGTAAGTCGCACTCATTTTTCTTCCACAGCTGATCACCCCATTTTGAAGACGTTGCTTCCCCAAGAGTGACAAGGTGGATCAATCAAGTCAAGAAAGAAGACTTGCATCAAAAAGAAAGAAGATCTAGCGAAGTATGGAGACATGTATCAAGAGGGAATGACCAGCCAGACCGGATGAAATGGGTCATTTTTAGTCTTTGCTTCGTTGCCGTTACACAACAACGAGCAAAGAGGGGAAGCTGTATGAACCCTTTTAATCCGGGCCTTAAGCCTACTAACCAAACCAAACTAAGCTCGTTTACCCAAACCCTAAAACAAATAGCCCTAACCTTAATCTCTAAGCCACTACTGTCGCCAGCTTCTTGCACCGCCGCCGCCAGCCTTCCACTGTCGCTTCACTGGCAACCACCGAAACCTCAAACCACCAAACCCTAAAATCCCCAAATCAAATTTGAAAACCCTAAAATAAAATAACCCTAAACCTAATATTTCCCACCACCATACCCTGCCACTGACATCCCCAAAAATTCGGCCATCAAAGATCTGCAATATTAAAATATATGAGTGGTTAGTATTTTATATTGTAAAAATGGGTGTTATAAACCCATGAAATCAGAATTGTAAGGGGGTCTTTTTTGTTTCGAAAAACTTGTAAGGGGGGATATTTTTCAGATCAAAAAGCTGTAAACACTCAAAAAAATCTTTTTAAATCAAAGATTTATTCAAAATCTACTCAAAAACTTATTTTTTAGTTGGAAGTCATTTTTTTCGAACCGGTTCTATAAAAGGGAAAAGAGGGTCGAGAGCTTACCTACCGTCGAGATCGCCGCCGTGATGCTTCGCCGCGAGGCCATTCGGCCGATGAACGGCCCGATGACGGCAAGAGCAGTTGTCGCTCGCGTGGTTGAAAGGAAGGAGAGCGAGTAATAAGGCATTTAGGGTTTTTTTTATTATTATGTTTTGATTTAAAAAACTGTTTTAATTTGTTTAAACCGGCTCTTGTACAAAACGACGCCTTTTGGCACTCCGACCCGCGCGGTGACCCAGTAACCTGGGGAGGATCCGCGCACTGTTTAGGGGAAAATTACACACATGGTCCCTAGACTCTTCTCCCGCCTTCACTCCTGTCCAGGGGATAATTCCACTTTCAGTCCTTATATTTTTTCTTACGTGTTTTAATATTGTCATTTTCTTTATTTTCTTTAGCTTTTAATTTCTGTCTTATTTTAATTTAGTCACTGCATTTATTTTGTTTCATGCCCTATATTTCTGTTTCTTTTTATTTTTAGCACTTCTGTTTTGTTTCATACATTGTAGTCCCTTTATTTTGTTTGTTGTATACAATTAAATAATATTTATATTGTACATTATATATCATTCGTGTATTTTGCTATTATGTATTTTTATATATTATATAAAAAAACGTATTATGTTTATATTATGTAGTATGGTAGTATGTATACATGTATATATATATATATATATTTGTATTATTTAGTATAATATATTTTGCTATATTATATGATTTTATTATTTTATGTTTTTTAAAATATATATTATATATAGATTTGGTATATAAGAGATGTTTCATATTATATCATATATGATTATGTTATATTATCTTTTAGAAATGTTGTAGCATTATATATTGTTTGTATATTATCACATATTATCATATTATATTAATTAATATTATGAATATATATATATACACGCATTCTATCATGTATGTAAATATATGTATTTAATATGTATATTTTATATCCGTGCCATATTTATTTCATTTATCATTTGTCATCGTATTTAATTGTTCATACATTTTAATTTATTTGCATCATGTTTCTTATCATCTAAAGATATATTTTTAAAGAAATTAGTTTTGGATTTTAAATCAACATTTTTTAAAACCTCGATATATCATATCTCGGGCGCACATGGATGTGATTTTTAAATTTTTCTAAAAAAGCGAGAAGCCGTGTCCCGAGCGCAAAGGGATGGGATTCTCTCGATAGTTTCGATATTTAAGAATCGTATTTTAAATTTTAATCGAATTCGAAATTTCCAACATCAAGACATTAAATAATCGGCTAGGTACCAATTTTGGGCGGTGTGGGGTGCCAATCCTTCCTCATCCGCAACCGACTTCCGGACCCGAATCTTGAATCTCTGGTTTTTCTTGGTGTCCGGTCTACCATTTTTAAAATGATCGGTGACAACTCCACATTTTTAATTTCAAAATCGGGCTAAAAGAATTTTTTTAAACCGAACAAAAAGAGAGCGCCAGACGGATTAAGGTGCTTACACATTGAAAGCGAAAACTAGTTAAATAAGGAATGGAAAAGAAAGCCAAATCAATACCAAAGTACATGAGAAATTAGGGTCCATATGATACACTGAAAATAAATTTTTGGTGTTTGAATGGCATTGTCTAAATTATTTTCTGTTGTTTGAATATTTTTCAAAAAATAATTCTTTATTAAAAAACAAATATGATAAATAATTATTATTAGTTATAAAACTTAATATTATCATTTCTAAAAAATTATAATAATTTAATCAATATTATTTATTTCCTTAGTACTGGTTGCCGACCACTGATGTTCATTATTTTTCTTGTTTTTTATATCTATTTTTATTTTTTTCTCAAATTTTCTCAATTTTTAATAACAATTTATCTTTTTATACACGTTTTTTTCCTGCCTTTGTGGCACGTTTTCTTTGATTTTTTGGTATGTTTTCTCTACCGTTTAGCACGGCTTCCGTATGTCTTAGTGGTCGTTTGGGGCTCGTACGAAGATCCTCATGAAGCTTGTTTTCTGATTGAATTTGTCGGTGATCATAGAAAGTTTGATCCCCTTTGGTAGTAGGGTGTTCAAACTTCGGTTTTAACCGAATTAACAGGCCAAACAAAAAAAATCGATTAACTGTTATTGATAATTTCAAACTTTGGTTATCAGTTAATTCAGTTTGAAATCAGTTAATTAAGTAAAATTTTTATATATTACATATATTTATTTTTGGTTATTGATCTTTTAAAAATTATAAAATGATCATTAAATTTTTTGATATTATAAAATAGTCATTAAACTTTATCAAATTAGCACAAAATTATCATTAAATTTATTAAATTATTAAAAATGATCATTAAACTTTTCAATATTTATAAAAAAATTTATAATGTGCAATGAATCAATGATCATTTTGTAATAGTTCGATAAGTTTAATGGTTCAGTGACCATTTGTGTAATTTACCCAAAATTTTATAATAAATTTCAGTTAATTCAAAAACCAACCGATTTAACCGAGCTTTTTTTGACTCGATTAAAAAACTTCGGTTCAGTTAACAGTTAATGAAAAAATCGATTAATAGATTTTTTGTAGTTTGATTCAATTGATTAACTGAACTGACCGAGTGAACACTCCTATTTGGCGGGACATAGTCTTGTTTTTCTTTTTTTTTAGGTGCATTGTATTGACATGATACCTTCTATTGTTTTTTTAATAATATATGGTTGTTATTATTCAAAAATAAAAATAAAATACTAAGACTAGTATATTTATTAAAATAATAAATATTATTAATTATATCAAAAAAATATAAAATTAAAAATATTATATTATTAAAAACTATTAATAAATATATTTTAAATAGTTTCATAATTAATATTTTATTAAAATAATACTAAAATGTTATATTAATATTCCCTACGTTTCCTAACCGTAATCCCGAAAAATCCAGTTGTCATCGCTCACCATAGAATACAGACTGCGAATCTGAATGGTCAGAAGGCTTGCGACCACAAGTAGACAAATATACTCAAATCTCACCTCAATCTAACAGTCGGAAGTTAAAAAATTGGAGAAGGTAATTTTCGTTTTATGTGTTTATTTTTGTTTGTTTTCAGGGAAAATGAAGGCTATATTTGGGTTCAGAAGAGTGAAAAGGCTCGAAAGGGAGATTTTGGGTTTCTCAGCCACCACTGACAGCGGCTGACGATGGCGGATGACGACGGCTGGCGCAACCGGAGAGCTGGCCGACATCAGACATTTGAGAGAGAAAAAACTAAAGATGATTTTAAAAGAGGGAGATAATGATTATTTAAAAAAAGCTGCGTTAAGTAGTAGGTGGTCGGGTCAGGCCCAATCCGTGCCACGGTCCTCTCCTTAACCCGCGGGCAACCCGACCTGTACCGTACTTTTTATTTAAGGTAAAGTACATTAATGGTCACTGAACTTTTAAGGTACATTTATTTTGATCACCAAATTTTTAAAAATTTTATTTAGATCACTTAACTTTTAGTCCATTTTTATTTTAGTCTTTCCTGTAATTTTTTGTTAAAAAAGTTGACATGACACGTTAACTTTCTTTTTTTCTTACTCTGTTTTTCCTTCATAATGTTACCATATCTTCAGGTTCGTTGTTACGTTTATCATGGAGTTGTCAAATTGGAAGATCTTCAAAAGCTCATAAATTGCTTTAATGTTCAAGGTTAGTTCTTCACTTCGCACGAAAATTTAAAATTTGTTTTTTTTTTCTCACTTTTATAAACAAATTATAATTAACAAAAATAAATTATAAACAAAAAGTATGCACCACTAACTTAACGAAATGGATATCTTGACCTGCATGCATTAAATTCATAAATAAAAAAATGGAGATGGGATAAAAAGGGATAACCACATCAAAACTGTAATGTTTTTCTTATGATAATTCTTCCATCCTCCCTCTTACCACTAAGACAAAGCTGTTATAAAATTTTATGCACAAACAAACACAATACAGTAGAAGGGGACCATTATAAAATTAAAATTTTGAGGGGCTATAATAAGATTTTAAAAAGATTAAAGAGGTTATAGAACTAATTTTACTTTTTTTCTACAAAACTATTTTATTACTATTGAACAAAAAAATTAACAAGGGCCCACGCCCTCAAACCCCCTATGTTCCGCCCTGACTAAGGAGAACACATCATTCACTGGATGCCTATTTTTAAGCTTGAAACTATGGATTAATTATTATCTCATATTCTTGGAGTGGAGTTAAAAACTATCACATATACTATTTATTCTTGTTATTTTAAATATAATAGCAGGATGTATGATAGTTTTTTTTTCTTTCTTAATTATTCAGTTTGTGGAATTAAAAAGACTCCGATAAGATATCGAATTTTTAGGTAAAATTTTCTTTTGAACTCTATTTGATGATTCCTATGCATTATTTAATTGCCAAATTTCTGTAATTAACATATAAAATAGGGTATGCATTATGATAAGCATACACAAATTGGACAATGTTTATATTTCACATGCATCATCAAAGCAACAATCTAAATCAATATTTCATATATAATGTGCAGGTTAGTTATTCACTTCACACGAAAGTTTTAAATGAAAGTTCTAATCAGATTATAAGGAATAAAATGAGTGGGTTGTATCTATGAAGATCACCGGCTAACAAGGTTTCGGACGAGGATATTACTTCAAGCATGAGTAGAAAGACCACAATGAAATAAGAAAATGGAGGGAAAATAGAGTTTAAGTTATGGAGAAAGAACTGAGCAAGGAAAGAAGAAGAAAATGAGGGAGGAAAGAAAGTTAACATGTTACACCAGTGTTTTTTAACAGGTATTAACGAGAGGAACCAAAATAAAAGCGAACTAAAAGTTGGGTGACCCCAATGAAAGTTAGGTGACCAAATGAACGCGCCCTAAAAGTAGAGTGTCCATCGGTGTACTTTACCTTTTTATTTCTATTGTTCACGTTTGATCACTCCATTTCTGAAGATTAATCAATTCAGTCCTCAACCCGTGTGAATTAATTGTTAGATGACCGTTTTATTTCTTTTTTTTTCTGCAATTAAGTCATTTTCTTAGAAAAATTGATTAAATTTAGTCTTAATTATTAATTACATTTATTTTGGACCTTAATTGATATTTGAGTTCACATTTTTAGTGTAATTTAATTAGATTCATGATTTAAAATCAGTTACTAATTTTTTTCGTTAATTCCTCAATTAACTTCAAGTTGCCTAATGTGAGATTGTCTAGTAAATTAACCTTAATTAGATTTAATTTAGTTATCAATTTGAATTTTCTTTACTTTTTCAATTAATCTCAAGTTGCCTAATATGTGATTTACTAATAAATTAACTTTTTTTTAATAGACTAATAAATTAACTTTAATTCTTAATTAGATTTAATTTATCCATTAATTTGAATTTGGTTAATAATTTATTTTTTCCCTAATTAATTTCGATTTGATCATAATATGACCTATTTTAGGGGTGGTGAAAGTTTTCACCACGTGTAGTTTGACTCTCGAACCCGAAGACACAAACCAGAATTAATTGTTTTCGATCATACAGAATCCAAAACAATCTACAACGACTTTCAAAGCCCCAACAATTAAGTTCACCAACGGTCTTGCAATATTCAGATAACTAAGAATTTGGTTTGAAGGGATTTCAAATTTCAAGATTCTGCAAATTCAGTTCAACTTTTTTTTAATTTAATCTATGTAGATGAGGTATTTTTTCATTTGGTTTTTTTAGAAAACCCAACGGTCTTGTAATATGCTGATAACTAAGAAATTTAACATATTTTTCATGATTTATGGTATTTTATGTGTAATGAGCTCTTGAGAACTAAAGAAATGTCTCATTTGATAAAAGATTATTGTGTTTAATGGGGATGGTTATTGATATATATAGCTGTTAGGTAGGACGAGTATGAGTCAATACTGTCATGGAGTTGGAGTCCTTACTTTTTCAACTATTTCTAAAATGGCAGGCCTTTATATATCTTGTGGGGCCATAAAGCTTGTACTAGATCTTTCATGGCTGTTACAAGCCTGTGAAGCACTTATGGTGAATCCGGCTTTGTTCGAACATCAACAATCATGTATCTATGGATATAGCCAAAGCCAAAGGACCCTTGAAGGCTGTGAACCACTTCAAAACCATCCTAGTTAAGGTTCCTTCCATCTCAATTTCCCTAGATTCTCACATCCAACCACCTTGATAATCGTAGAACATCCATGCCAAGTTAAAATACACACATTTCTCCTAACAGGCAGGTTCTATCGGAAAATATCCACCAGCAGATAACTCTTACAATGAAAACTAAATTAAAATCGTCATAATATTGGAAACTAAATTCTGACATGCTAATAAAGGACTTCAACTCTTGGTAAATTAAAATCGAAACAAGATAACTCTTACAATGAAAATAGTAGTACCTTTGTCTATTAGTTTCGCATGCTTTTACACGGCCTTTTCTCCATTACAAGGATTCTACACAAGATTGAGAAATCTCAAGCTCGATGCTATTACTGATTCAAAGAGAGAAATAACACGATTTGTTAGTCAATAATCATTTCCGGAATCATAAAAGTAATGCAGAATATGGCTTTTTCACATGTGATGGCCTTATTTCTCCTTTTCCAAGGAAAACAGGTACATTACATAATCTATCAGTTACTCTGACTCTCCATTTTTCTTCAAGTACCCATGTCCAACATCGGTATGAAGCCATATGCATATTTTTAAATTACACTATATTTTTCACATGTGATGGCCTTATTTCTCCATTTTCCAAGAAAAATTACACTATATTTTTAAATTTTTCTCCAAAAATGGGAATACATATGCATCCGCCCCTGGTATAAAGAATGAAGAAACTTGGAAAACAAAAACCGTACCCGTGTCAGACACATACTCGTACCCAATATTCACACAAGCGTCCTACTAACTCAAAGTGCAGGCAAATTTGCATTTCATCTGTATGGAAACTTCATAATCTATCATTTTAAAATGTAACCACCCTTGTAACCCAGTATTAACTGAAAGCAACCAAATCAAACATAGCCAAGAAAACTTGCCTAAAAAGCACCAATAAAAAACGGTGGTAGCAAATTCCATCTACAGCAACATTCTTAGCTCCAACACATTTCCACTCCAACAAATCAAGTACAGAACCTTAAATACTTGGCTAAATCTAAATGAAAATACAATACCAGGAACAAATTTGTAAAATCCCTCTTCATTTTTTAACAACAAAATTCTGAACCTCCAGTAACAAAACCATATCACAAGAATAATTCAAGCGCAGTTCGGATTCAAAAAGAATAATTTATCACTGCCAAAAGGTATACTATCAGGTTTTGGGATAATTTACATTTTAGATCACTAGACTTAACATCCACTTTCATTGATAATTAAGTCACTTGTATTAACCATTAAATAATTCTAATGAAAAAATTGGAATTAACACTTTTATGGAACATATTTTTCACATATCATCATCAAATAATGTTTAATTGATAATTGATTAAATTAAAGGTTTGTATGTAAATGAAAGTGGATGTTAAGTTTAGTGATTTAAAATGTAAATTACCCCAGGTTTTGAAAGATCTACCAAGTAAAAAGATGATTCTTAGGAACAATTTTAATGTAGTTTCAATCAACTATAAGTACAAGTCATGGTCCATAGTGATGTTCTAGTGCAGCCAAGATGTATATCAACGGTGAACTCCTTTTAGGACCAAGCTCGAGCCACTCAACCAAAAAGATTTAATATTGCAATATCTATCATAATTTAATGCCATGCATGGTCCATGATGCTAAACAAACAAATAATAAAATAAGCAAGTTTTCTACTCCCGATGCCTTTTCTGTAACCACAATCCACACAAACTTACAAACATACCAAGCGAGCCATCCTCATCTCAGGATGATAAGCATTTAGAATGTAGCATTAGCCAACTTTAACCCAATTAAATTCCAAAAGAAAAATGGTTGCAACACAATAGCTGATGTTTCCTAGAACATTCTCATAATCAGTTTCTACAACATGAAAGGATGTGAACAATAGACTTTTGAAAGCAGAAGCAGAACTATGGTGGCATCAGAGACAAAGTTATCTCATTTTTAAGCACTAATGTGAAGAATGCATTACCCTTCACCAACATAGCCAAATCCAGCAGATCAAAACTGGATTCAAATATGGATTCATTTTTTAGCTATTTAGATTATATTGGAACATTTATCAAAAAAAAAAAAAACATCCACCAAAAGTAAGTTAAAATCATCACAAAATAAAGAGGAGAGACTCAAGAGTAACTTAAAACCGCCTAATTAAAGGAGGGAAAATAAACAGATGAAGCCAAAAAGCTGAACTCTGACCACGAAATGAAGTAAGCATCATCATAGAATTGAGATAAGAAAGCTCCACCTCTACAACAACTTGCTGCTAGATAGGACTAAGATAATTAGCAAATCGACCTGTCAAGCAAAAAGACAAATCATAGTTAAAGTCACAAAACATATAGTTATCCGACTAATATAACAATGAATTTATTATCTACCAAATGATTTGAAAATGATGACAATATCTAGACAGTAGAAGCAACTATCATCCCATCATTTTACCACTTTTTTTTTCAAACAACAGCTAGTTATCTATCTATGAAAAGAAGAGCAAAGTTCTCATTTCTCTGGCCAGATTAGAAATGTCTCCCTGTTACCTTAAAAAGGCACTTAATAAACCAATCAGTAGGGTGAGCAAAACTCGACTAGAAAAAATCGAATTTTTCGACTCGTCTTGACTCGACTCGAAAATTTTTTAAATAAAGTTTGAGTTGTAAAATAAAAATTCGAATAACTCGAAGTTTTTAGTAATTAGTTGATTTATTTTTAAGTTCGAGTCAAGTCCTTCAATTTTTCCTGATATATATACAGATATAAAAAATGAAGAAATACATGTCACGTATGAAAAAATATGACGAAATATATATGCATATCTTATATAATTAGAGAAAGTCGTTTAAATGGAATCAAACCATACTATAATATGATAAATAATTACAATTAAATTTGTATAGGAACTCGAAAACTCGACTCGAATTTCATAAACTCGACTCGAATCGAAAAAATTCAAATAAAGTTTGAGTTGTAAAATATGACGCGTCAACTCGAGTAATTTTAAATTTTTTTACTCGACTCGATCAAACACTCATCCCTACCAATAAGGCCGTATTTTCTACTCAAACAATAGATTTCAGATAGATGCAAATAACATTATGCTAGAATACACTGCCCCTGTGATTGCCGGATAAGCTAGATTTTAGTAGTGTTCCACTTACGATCAGTGATAACCTGCTGACCACTGAAGAGTTGCTTAAAGGGCAAAAGCATTGAAGCAAATCCCCCAACCACCCCACAGGCACAAGCAAAAAAAAAAAAATCTCAGTAAAGCTAAACTCCGGTTCAAATCATGGAATTTCAGAGCTGGGCAAAACTCGACTCGAAAAAATTGAATTATTCGACTCGAGGAGAAAAAAAATTGACTCGTTTTGACTCGACTCGAAATTTCATAAATTAGACTCGACTCGAAAAAATTTCAAATAAAATTTGAGTTATGAAATAGAAATTAAAATAACTCGAAAATTTTAATAATTAGTTTATCAGTTTTCATATTAGAGGTGACAGCCTAGCCTTTGCATAGGAGAGTATCCGAGACATCATACCCGTGCACCCAGATGAGGGAAAGAAGATAGACCTATTCGCCTTACGGATATACAGTTTGGTCATCTTTTCGAGGGTTTTTGGAAACATCGATGTAGCCATCTTAGATCTATTTGAGCATATGAAGCGGAAGGCGAATCCAGTACCAGCCATCTTAACTGAAACTTTTATTTCTTTAAATGTAAGTCGGAAGCACGAAGAGGGACGTTTCAGAGGGTGTGCACAGTTACTACAGGTTTGGATTCAGAGCCATATGTGAAAGACACCGACGAGGGTTTTACCGGGAATATCATTCCGAGACTTTTCGCCTTTGCGAGAGTACTTAGTGAAGGAATGGCGAGAAGACTTGAAAAGGGAGAAATGGACCCGGATCTTTAAGAACATTCAAGACGAAGACATAGTGTGAAGAGTTCCTTGGCTCGGCGGGGTTAGTTATTTCTTATACAACTGCGGCGATTATGACTGGCTAATGATGTTAGGGCTACATGGTAAAATTGCTTGTGCTCCACTTTTGGTGTCCCAACAGTCCGGATCGCGAAAGTTCGTTCGCATCACCGTCGGTTTAAGTTGAAGTGAGTTTCCTTTAAAGGGCGAATTCAGGGCGAAGGTTCAAACCATCATGAGAGCTTGGGATCACTGTTATTGGATAAGAGTAGAAGGAGATACCGAATACATGGCCACCCCGGATTACGATCTTTGGAGGTGCCTGAGGATTAACGACAAGATTCCAGAACCCAACCAAGGACCAACCATGTCACTTGAGGAACATATGAGGATAGTACCGTCTGAGGCCGATATTTTGCGAAATAAACTCGAGGAAGTTAAGAAGAAGATGGAGGCTTTACAGACTCAACACATGAGTGAGCTCTACAAGGCAAGTTAGAGGTCGGCGAACGAGATGGGACCATTAGACAATTAAAGAAGCTGAAAGCAGATCTGAGTGAGAAGAATACTCTTTATCAGAAAGATACTCTCTAGCTCCAAGTGAGGGTGCAAAATGCCAGCCGAAGCCAGTTCTTAGCCGTGGAGAAGGAAAGAATGAACGATATGCATTTAGTCAAGGAAGAACGAGAGAAAGGCAAGCAAGCAATTGAGAAGGAGATAGAAAGTTGCAAATTAGCCATTGAGAGTGAAAGACGATCTTTTAGGGACGCCATTAACCAAGAGAAGGAAAGAGCTAGGCAAGAGATCGGAAAAGGCAAGCAAGCAATCATCTACGAAAGAGATAACACTGCCTTTTGAAAGAGGAAATCCATGGGGATTAGGAATAGACTACTAGAGATGTAGAACTTGTACAACGACACTGTTCAAAACCTGAATCAGAGCCAAGATCGGAACGCCAAGTTAGAAGGGAAACTGGCAGAGTTAGAGCATTCCTTTCAAACCTATCATCGGAGGAATGGTTTCATCGAACTACAAGAACGGGAGCTAAAATTGGTATGTTACGAGCCCGTATTGAGTCACTCAAGGCAACCGTTCAGGATTACAGGGGAAGAATTAGGGTATTTGAAGAAACTGCAGCAGGTGAGGACAATTATTGGCGGCGAAGACTTCGTGATGCCTCCTAGATGATTCAAGACAGAGATCGGTATTACACGACCCTGATGGTAGAAATACAATGAGTTGCGGGACATGTGACGAATTTAGCTGTAGAAGCCGAAGCCATTCAACCTTTCGTAACCTCGGACATGAAAGAAGCGCCTAGGTTCATCAAGCTACTCAAGGCTATCGAGAAGTTGGGAGCTAGAGCTAGGGCTTATGTGTAGAACCCTACTTTAATATTTTGTAATATGGACCCTTTAATTCCTATAAAAGTAGTTCAAAAGGGTGATTACCATCTGAATCAGTACCTTTATTTGCATACATTCTTGCATTGCATCATGGCATTTGCATCATTATGCATGCATTCATCTTTCTTTGCAAAAATATTAATAGTGTACATATTGTGGTAGTTAAACTAAAAGATAAGCCGCAACCATTTCGCATCCATACTTTACTCGGTTCCAAAGCAAATTAATGGAGGATAGAATGGTCAGATTGGAAAAAAGGGCAGAAGGATTTGGAAGTACGCTTTGAAGAAGCTAGATAGCACCTCAGCGATCAGATCGCTCAATCATGAGTTGCGATAGTATCAGACTTAACCGCATTGCTGGAGAAAAGCTATGGGAAAGATAAGGTTAAAGACGAAATCGTCTAGGAGCCAAAAGGTATCACATCTCATAGCAAGGTTCAACCAAAGACGCCAAGTTTGGCAAGAAGAGTATACATTGACCCTATCGAGATATCTGCTAGTCTTCAGGCAGGGGTATCTGAAAACCAACCCGTTGAAATAGAGGCCTTCTACGAAGAAGAGGTACCAGATCTAAATTTGGTCGAGAAAATTAAAACGGAGGTAAAAAAGAAATGGGAAGAAAGGTTTCATCCCATGGAAGAAAGATTTAGAGCATTGAAAACCACAGATGAACCTGAGAATGAGGCTAGTGATCTGATCTTGGTATCTAACCTTGTTTTACCGTCGAAATTCAAAACCCTCAGAATTTGACAAGTGTAGCGATCTTTTTTTCTCGCTAAAAAAAGATGTGGTTTTTTATTTTTTTTGAAAATATTTTCTTCCGCGTGGGGTTTTTTTTATAAAACCCGCATTTTATTTAAAATTGGAGTCGCCACCGGCCACTCAAGGTGGACCGGACACCGTAGAAAACCAGAGATTTTGAAATATCGGGTTCGGGAGTCGGTTACGGATGGGGAAGGATTAGCACCCCCCACACCGCCCAAAATTGGTACTTTAATAATTACTGCTTTATTAATATTAAACTTTCCGGATTAAAGTGACGATTAGATTAAAATTTGATTATAAATGCGAGTAGATTTTAAAGGCCCCGTTATTCGAGAGTAAACGCCCAACCACTATCACTACGCCTGATACTGGCCCCGTTTACGCTCGAATAAAAGGGCACCGCATTGACAATTATATATCCGTAATGCAAACTTAAAAAACACGACAAACATAAATAAATACGATGTGATAATCAAGATAAATACTAACATTATAACATACTAATCTAACGTAAATAAATAAAGAATATTAAATGAAATGCATGAACGAAAATAACATGACATGTTACAATATAAGATAAAATATAAATATAAACATGCAAAAGACATGCTTCCAAAATTAAACTAATTAATTCTAACATGCTTAAACACATAAGAAAAAAATACAAATGCAACAAATGCATGATATACATATAACACTATCACGACATTAAACACAAATAAAAAACATAAACACGATATATCACCATAACAAGGCATTAAACATGTGAAAAAGGAGAAAAACATACTTCAAGAAATAATTAACCACATATATACATATAATAAAACCTAAATAAAAACCACAATGCAACATATTCAAAACATACATACATAAATATTAATCTAACTTATTCACAAATATTAATTAACGTAATAACATAACAATATGTACAAACAACAATATATACATGAAATCTTATATATATATATATCTAATATAAAAACATAGAAAATATAAAAAGTTATACGTAAAATATGGGTCGTAGAAAAAATTATGTATACATAATAATATAAAACATGTTTCACATACCAAAAAACATATACGTAATAAATACATATTAGAATACTATATGTATATATACATAATAATAAATACAATCTTAATATATATAACATATAGAAAATATATTATTTTTTATAAATATAATAATAACAATAATAATAAAACTAATATAACAAGGAATCTAAAATAACACATACTAAAATATATAACACATACGTATAAAAAAATATGGCAAAAAACAATAAATATAGTATTATATCAACATATACTAAAAAGAAACATAGTATATACTCTCATATATTACTTAACATATATAGGTAATACACAACTTAATACACATATATATAACATAATGTACATAGATGCATACTAAAAACATATATACATACGTACATATACACAAATAAAAGCCATAAACAACTACACATCATGATAAAAATAAACACACATATTTACATATGAGAAAATTAAAAACAAATATTAAACAACCATCAATAATTAATCTAAACATCCTAACAACATATAGAAAGATATGAACATAAAAACATATAAAAACGTAATAACTAAAAATAAATAAGAGATTAATAAAACATCATTAGATTAAAAAAGGATTACACCATGACCATACATAAAAAGAATACCCAAAATAAAATGAAGGGGAATGCCGACTCTTCCCCTTATTTTTCTTCAATAGCCGAGATCTCCCCTTCAATTTTCCAATTTGTTTTGAAATGGCCGGCTACCCCTAATTATTTCTCCAAATTTGCCGCCAGCCTCCCCCTCTTTTTGCCCCCAATTTGTTCAATTTGTAGTGTGGATTATAAAATGGGTGATGGGGAAATAAAATAATAAAAAAGGTTGAGTGGAGTATGGGAATGGGAAACATAGGTATGGGTGAAGCATGAGGGTGGATTTGCTTGGGAGGAGTATGGGCGGCATGCCCATCTTTTTTTATTGATTTTTTTTGTTTAATTAGGATAAGTGGTTCAAATATAATTTGGGGTCCGGACAAAAATGGGTATTACAACAAGTATGATGGAACTTCATGTCCTTCCGCGCATGTGACCATGTATTGCCGAAAGATGACAGCCTTCATCAAGGATGAAAAGCTTTTAATCCATTGTTTCTAGGATAGTCTGATTGGGGCAACACTCCGGTGGTACACCCAATTAAGTCAGGTAAACATCAAGACCTGGAAGGACCTTTTGAAGGCGTTCATTCAGTAGTACAAACATGTGACAGATATGAACCCTAGCAGGATCACGTTGGAAAATATGGAACAGAAGTCTAACAAGAGTCTGTGACAATATGCCCAGAGGTGGCCGCTCAGATCCAGCCACTAATTCCTGAGCATGAGATTATGCCCGTATTCGTGAATACTCTGAAGAGAATACTATTCAATCTCTTTATCAATAATACAACTCAGAGCTTTGCCGACTTGATCAAGACTGGAGAGTCTCTCAAATTGGCAATCAAAAGTGGCATGATTGATAATGGGGATAACTCTTGAAAGTACAACAAGAAAAAAGAGAATGAGGTAAATACCACGAGCACTTACAATGCCCCAAAGAACTTTACGGTCTCTCAGCCGCAGGCATCAACAGGGAAAGCTCAGAACCTAAACCAGAGAGAAGGGAAGGCTCCAAGAGAGGAACAAGAGAAATCATCATTTACTCTGTTGCCAGTCTCTTACACCGAGCTTTATTCTCAGTTGTACAAAGCTGATTTGGTCTGCCCATACTATGTTACTCCATTCAAACCTCCGTTTCCATCATGGTATGATCCCAACGCACATTGCGATTATCATGGCGGTGCCCGTAGTCACTCCACGAAAAATTGCCTCGCATTCAAGAAGCTTGTGCAGAGTTTGATTAATTCTGGGGTATTAAAGTTCGAAGAACCGAACGTGGCCGCTAACCCATTGCCTAATCATGAGAATCGCGAAGTGAATGCTATTGAGGAATACTCTGCTAGGAAGGCCAAAGAAGATTTGTCAGAAATTAAGTCTCCCTTACGGTGGGTGTTCCAACAATTATGCATGGCCCGCTTGATTGATAAGGGCATGATTGTGGTGTAGAAGGGATATAGAGCTTATTGCGAGTTCTACCAGGACGAAGAGCACGACATTCAACAATGTGAAGAATTCAGAAGATTGACTCAACAGCTAATGGAGAGTGAGAAGATAGAGTTCTTTGAAGAGGTTGCAAGAAGGAATGGGTTAGATGTATGTACGTCAGATAGCACCAACATCAAGTATGGAATAGACATGCCCTTTGTCATCCCATCCAGACCAAAGAAAGCAAGTTCTTCTCAAGCAAAAGCTGTAAAGGTGGCCCCTAAAGTCACCATCTCAGCACCAGCACCGTTTTTGATTAAAGACATGCGGCGAACTCCTTGGAATTATGCAGCCAACGTGACTATACTAGAGAAGTCAAAACCTAGTGAGGAAGAGGAACAAAGGGTAGAAGAAGAGCCAACACGGAAAGATGAATAGAAGAAGAAAGTGTTAGTAAAGTAGGACATTTCACGAGGAGCGGCAGATGTTACTCTTCGGAAGCTTTGAAGTCTGCTGAAGCAATCAAAGATAAGGGAGAAGGTACATCGAATAGTCCTGCGTAGATATTTGGCGATGAGCCCCCTCTAAAGGTTAATGAGCCTATATTGAGGCTCAAGCACAGGAATTTTTGAAGTTCCCGAGGCACAGTGAATACAATATAGTGGAGCAGCTGCGAAAGCAACCAGCAATAATTATGGTGTTGAAGTTGCTTTTGAGTTCGGAAAAGCATCAAGATATATTGTTAAAGGTGCTGAACCAAACGTTTGTACCCGATGACATTTCTGTATCTAAGTTGGATAGAATAATGGGGCATATCACCGCATACAACCACATCACTTTCAGCAATGACGAGATCCCGGGGGGAGGTATAGGGCCACCAAGGCTCTCGACATTACCACCCACTGCAAAGGGTATGTGTTACCAAGAGTATTGATTGATAATGGGTCGGCATTAAACGTACTACCGATGGTGACTCTACAAAGACTACCGGTGGATGATTCCCATATAAAACCTTATCATAACTCTGTGAGAGCATTTGACGGTACTCAAAGGGGAGCACTTAGAAAGATTAAGGTACCTTTGTTGACCGGGCCAACAGAGTACACGATTGATTTCATAATAATAGACATAAAGCCAACCTACAGTTGCTTATTGAGAAGAATATGGATTCACTCTGCGAGAGCCGTCCCCTTATCACTCCATCAAAAATTGAAATTTGTGATCGATGGCAAGTTGGTCACTGTAGAGGCTGAGCAAGAGATCAATGCCTCGGTAAAATTAGATGCCCCATATATCCGGAACAATGAAGATGCGGTGGAATGCTCTTTTTAGGCATTGGAGCTCGTAAATGCTACATTTATTGCAGAGAGTAATCGGATCCCCAGCCCTAGGTTATCTAATTATACCAAGATGACCATTTCTGAAACTCTAGGCCGAGGAGCCAAAACAAGAACAGGGCTAGGAAGGAGATTACAGGGAAGCCTACGACCTAGAAGTGTCATCATAAAGAAGGATCGTTTTGGGCTTGGCCACAAACCGAGCATTCAGTAGATGATGAAGGAATATAGAAAGAATGGAGAATAACGGAGGGCTAGACTCAACGGAGAGGATATTCCATGGATAATGATGTTTTTCCCTCATGTAAAAGATATTTTTGTCTTTAGAGGAATCGACCATACAGAACATAAAGTACAAGAAGCAATTCGAGAAAATGACATACTTAATGAGAATGATATGTTCAGTGAATCGCTTGAAGGGATGTCCATCAACATGATAGCTGAAGATGACAATGGCAGCAACGTGTTGACCAGCATCTGCCCTTGCCGTCCCAGGGTAACTCTCAATAACTGGAGCTACATTGATCTACTTGTAATCGTTAGGGCTAGACCAGAGTAATGCTCCGAACCAACCTTTTTGTTTTTGCCCATGAGCAATGAGGATCTTTTGTATAGGGTATCTATGTTAAGTTTTTGTTTGCAATGAAAGAATGTCTTCCTCGTTTTCTCAAATGGCAAACATTTCATTTACTTCATTCATTTATTTTTTACTCATATTCATTCACTTCATTTAAAATAATTCTCTACCCAATACATTCATTCTCATTTCATGCAGGGTCCCTATAATTAACTGTATGAATGATTCTGAATCCAATCTTTAGAGAGATTTCGAGGATCTCGGTAGAAATTGAAGAGGAGGCTGACGAGGCAGAATGCGAGGTCCCTGGGGAGTTGGTAAGGATAATGGCTAATGAAGAAAGCCAAATCATGCCCCACCAAGAAGAAACAGAAACTGTGAACTTAAGAACCGATGAGGAGAGAAAAAAAGTGAAGATCAGGACTACGTTTTCCTCAGAAACCAGACGCGAACTGATAGCCCTACTCCAAGAGTTCAAAGATGTTTTTGCTTGGACTTATCAAGATATGCCAGGGTTGAATACATACATAGTGATGCACAAGATGCCAACCAGGCCAGAATGTAAACCATTCCAGTAAAAGCTCAGAAGAATAAGGACTGACATGATGTTAAAGATCAGAACAAAAATCGTACCGGTGTCGAAGAAGGATGGAAAAGTCCGCACGTGTGTAGATTACAAGGATCTCAATCGAGCAAGCCCTAAAGATAATTTCCCTCTGCCACATATTGACACGTTGGTTGACAATACCGCGGGACACTCATTGTTCTCATTCATGGATGGTTTATTAGGATACAACCAGATAAAGATGGACATAGAGGATATGGAGAAGACTACATTTGTAACAATGTGGGGCACGTTTTGTTACAAGGTGATGCCTTTCGGACTCAATAACGCATGGACGACTTATCAAAGAGCGATGGTAACTTTTTTCTACGATATGATGCACAAAGAGATAGAAGTATATGTGGATGATATGATCGCTAAGTCCCGAGCCGAGGAAGAACACCTTCGAAACCTGAGAAAGATATTCCAAAGACTGCGAAAATACCAGTTGAAGCTCAACTCGGCTAAATGCACCTTCGCAGTCACATCTGGAAAACTCTTGGGGTTTGTAGTGAGTAGAAAGGGGATTGAGACCGATCCAAAAAAAGTAAAGGCTATCCAGGACCTCCCACCACCTCATACTCAGAAAGAAGTATGAGGTTTCCTAGGAAGGTTAAACTATATCTCTCGTTTTATCTCTCAATTAACAGATAAGTGCGACCTTGTCTTCAGACTACTTAGGAAGAATAACCCAGGGGTCTGGGATGAAGAATGTCAAGAAGCTCTAGAGAAGATCAAGAAGTACTTGACGAATGCTCCGGTTTTAGTCGCACTGGTACCAAACAGGCCTTTGATCCTTTACTTGACAGTTTTTGAAAACTCGATGGGTTACGTGTTGGGCACCAGATGAGTTTGGGAAGAAAGAAAGAGCTATCTACTACCTAAGCAAGAAGTTCAATGATTGCGAAACACGGTACCCACCAATTCAAAAGCTATGTTGTGCTTTGGTTTGGACTACCAAATGGCTTAGACAGTACAATTTGTACCATACCACCTGGTTGATATCCAAATTGGACCCCTTGAAGTTTCCAATAGAAGCACCAGCATTAACGGGGAGGATGGCCCGCTGGCAAATACTGTTATCCGAGTTCGACATTGTATACGTGAGCCAAAAAGCTGTGAAAGGAAGTGCTATAGCGGATTTCTTAGCTAGCCGTGCTTCAGATGATTATGAATCGCTGAACTTCAATTTCCTATATGAGGATTTGATGTGCATTACAACTGGGGATGACGTTGTTTCAGGTGACGGCTCGTGGAAGCTTTACTTTGACAAAGCCTCCAATGCCCTTGGCCACGAAATAGGAGCCATACTAATTTCTTCAGATGATGTCTACTATTCCTTCACCAGCAGACTAGAATTCTTTTGCACGAACAGCATAGCTGAATACGAAGCCTGTGTCATGGGACTGAATGCATCCATTGAAAGAAATATCAAAGAACTTCGAGTGTTCGAAGATTCGTCCTTAGTGATCTACCAACTACGAGGAGAACGGGAAACTAGGGATCTAAAGCTAGTCAAATACTACGAGTTGATCTAAGAGCTCATCAAAGAATTTGAAAAGGCCAGCTTCACCTACCTTCCTAGAGAGGACAATCAGATAGCAGACGCATTGGCAACCCTGGCCTCTATGTTCAAAGCAAATACGAGAGCATAAATGAAGCCAATTGAGATGCAGGCTTTTGAGAGGCCAGCTCACTGTTATAATGTGCAAGAAGAGATAGATGGCAACCCTTGGTATTACAATATTTTGCAATATATCAAGTTTTAAACGTATCCCGAAGGAGTAAACGAAAATGACTGAAAAACACTCAGAATGGTGGCAACAAGATATGTTTTGGACGGGGAGATTCTGTACAAAAGAGGCCATGATCAAACACTGTTAAGATGTGTAGATGCCCGGAGGCAAAGAAAATTTTGGAAGAAGTGCATGATGGTTTGTGTTGAACGCACGCCAATGGTCTGTTAGTAGCGAGGAAAATCATGAGATATAACTGTCATACCCGATTTTTGACCGGGCGAGCAAATAAATAAATAAATAAATAGTAGAAATAAATAAATAGTTCATAATAAATAAATAGTCCAAATCATCTAAAAAAATGTCCAATTACATTCATAAAAACCCCAAAGCCCAAGTCTAAATTCATAAAAGCCATTTACAGTTACAAAAACCTATTACATTGTCTTTCCGGCTCATTTTCGGTTATAACCCTCCAAAGAAACACAATTTGGTCCAAAACCCATTTTCCCGCTCAAACTGGTCCACATGACACCTTCCCATTCGTCTAAACCCACTTCACACGGATTGTGTACTTTATCCTGCCCAGTTGGCTTCGCTTACGTCAGCGGATCTGACCCCTATAAATACTTAAGAGAGAGAAAAGTCAGAGTAATAATTAGTCATTAATAAAACTATTAAATAATAATAATAATAATAATAATATGGTAATAATGGAGGAGAGAGAGTGACCCTCAGCTTGGGAGTCGAAGGGGTTACTCGGGAGGTGAGTTGCCACTGCAAAGTTGAATAAGCGGTATTTGGAAAGTCACATGGTCGCCGGGAAGTTGCACTGTAGCCAGAAATAAGGCTGTAACCACCAAAGCCGCTTTAGTCGAGGTAAAATCTTCTCCATTTCTTTAGATCCTGCAAAAATAGTGAATGTTAGTTTGGAATAAAGAAATTGTAAAACTAAATAAAAGAGTTGCGGTGACTGGAATCTTATCTTAGTTGCCGGAGAGGGCGTAGGCTTTAGTCACAGTCGAAAAGCGGGACGGTTCCTGGTGGTTTTAGGCCGAGAAAGTTGGGTGGTTTGGTCGAACCGGGTAGATCTAGTTTTTTAGGTGGAAAAACGAGTTTTTGGGCTTTTCGAGTTCGAAATGAGCTCCGGCGCGATGGCTTGAAAGGCGGAGGGTGGCCGAATATTTGGGTAAAAGGGGTCTTATATTGTAACCATGGAACAACGTCGTTTAGGGAGGAAGATCCGCGGTCCAATCAGATCGAATCAATAGGATCTGCTCCCTTCTTTTTCAAACTTCATGGTTTGAGCTTCGATTTTGTGATCCGTTTTAATTTGGTCCCTAAATTCGTTCGAATTGAGCCTCAAAATTTGCAATTAATTCATTTTAGTCCCCTATTTCCCTTATTTGTCCCTTTAGGTTTGAATGGTTTCAATTTGGTCACCTTTGGGTCTTTGTATTTGGACATTAGACTTTGTAATCTTTTCAATTTAGTCCATATGATAAAATAGGCTTTGTTTCCATTTGTTTTAAATTTAGTAATTTATTTAATTGTTTCAATTTAATTAAATGTTATTAATTTATATGAGTGATGCATGATTTAAAATTAGACATATAGAATCAAGTGTTAGACAATTAAATACATTTAGTCTAGTTAATTAGTTAGAGCCTTCCCTGGGTTTCTCTAACTAGGAATTCAATAGTTAAAATAGGATAGACAATTGTAGTAATTAAATGTATTAAATATAAGATTTAAAATCCTAATTTGGATGGTGTTCCATTGTTTACAATGGGGTGTTATCTCAACACGGATTTCAATGAATATATTTAATATATAAATTACACTTATAATTGAAATATAAATGCACTTCATTAATTGACATTTAAAATTAATATATTGTGGTTAATTAAACGTATATCGAATAGAATCTTTGATGTTCAAATCTGGATGGTGTTCCATTGTTTACAACGGGGTGTTATCTCAGCCTTGGTCATAAAGGTGTATATTCGATATACATTTTCACTTATAATACTGAATAATAAATTGTTAGAGCCTTAATTAGGACTAGAACTTTAATTAATTAGAAAGATTAATTATTTAGGAATATAATTAGTTTAAAGGCTTTAAATATATGGAAAGTGTTCATGGAAATGACATTTTCTCATAAAAGACATTAAACTAATTAATATTCATAGTTAAACAATTAATTAATTAGAGCCTTTTTAGGAATAGTTCTTAAAATCAACAAGACAATAAAATATCATTCATTTAAAAACATTTTATGTTAGAAATTCATTTTTAAATATGAATAGGGGTGGCACTTAACGAAGTGCTTTTAATCTCGTATTCGAATAAAATGAATTTCCTCATAAAAGGATATCTGCATTCGGAATTTAAATTCAATTAATAATTATGGGATAAATTAAATTCAAATTATTATTCGAAATGCCAAAATGCCACGTAAAATTAAAGGTACCGATAACGAGCATTTGTAGGGGTGCTAATCCTTCTCTACACGTAACCGACTCCTGAACCTAATTTTTAAGACAGAATCTCTGGTTTGTTTTCCGGTGTTCGGTCTATCTCAAAGTGATCGGTGGCGACTCCAAAGTGTTTTTCAAGGATAAATAAAGGAAAATCAGATTTAATAAGAAAAACCCTAATTTTTAAGATTTAATTAAAAATGGATAAAAACCTTAATTTTACAAAAGATCGATCGCCAGGCTATTTTTCAACACATTTTAGATTTTTTCAAAAAAATGGTCGTGACAGCTTGGCGACTCCACTGGGGATTTTAAAAACCGAGAGTCAGGCTTAATTAGTTTTACGTGGCATTTTAGACAGTAATTTGAATTTAATTTTTCCTATAATTTTTGGATGAATTTTCTAGAAAAATGTAGGTAGCTTTTTCTTGTGTGATATAAATTGTCATTAATGCATAAGCCTTCTACCCGGGCTTTTCACCCTTAAGTGGGAGTGAGGCGTGATCTTACGTGAGTTATTCAGCTCCATGATCGAATTTTGTCCTCCTTCTGGTATACCAACCTTATATACCATGGGGTTACGCCTCCGCTATAAGGGGTCGTATACTCCCAAATTGACGTCTTACTAGTCCAGTAACGACAGTTCGGGTACCCAGAGTCTAGACCAAAACCCATATTCCGTAATAGAAACCCACCCTACTAGAGCCAGACAGGGACCTAGGATAGGGTATTGCTGATTTAAATTAATTTATCTGGTTATTACTGTGTGCAAAATAAACTGCTCTGTGATTAATTTTACGCAATATAAATTGTTTTTTTTCTGTAACAATTATTTCTTCTTACAGTATTACTTTACTATACTGACACATTTTTTTGTTTTGTTTTTATGTGTTTTGTTACATGTTACATTGCATTCATGAAGGGTATCGGTTCGAGAATTAGTCGAGTAGGCAGTGGCCATAAGAGCTGAAGGGTCCGATAGACAAGTGAGGGATAATATGTCACTAAGGACTAGATTCGAGAAGACTCACTACAAGAACGAAGATAATATCCATGGAGATCAAGTGTCATTAATGCAAAATTGTACCAGAATTTTTTTAGTATAATAAGGTTTTGCCAGAACCTGTTCCGTTTGAGAGCCATAGGATGGGGAATATGAATAGTCATTTTCGGAAAGCTTTATGGGTTATAGTATTACAATGTTGTATCAGAAATTTTTGAACATAATGAAATTTCGTCAGAACTAAGTTTAATTTGAGAATCAAAATATGGGAATATGAAGAGTCATTGTCAATAAATTTTTTGAATTATAATGTTGCTGTCAGACAGTCAAATAGATCAATAGTTGTTTAGGGTCGTAACTTGTTTATGAAGCCCGATATAATTATTTGTATTTCGAAAAGATACATGTAACACCATCAATAGAGAAATACGAGGCTTTTTATGGGTTAAAAAAGACAATTTATACAAGGCTTAACAACAGATCAAGTTTCCAGATAGAGTTAGCGGTAGTTACAAAGATAAGCAAGACGCAGTCTCTGAAAAAAACAGCGATAACCAGAGGAGGAATAAATAACAGATAAATTGAAGGGGCATTCAGGGGCCGTGGTTGACAGGAAAGAACCCAATAAAAAATGGAGAGTTTTGAATTCAGAGGTGATATCCAAGTTCCACAAGTGATGAAACTCACTGAAGGGTACCATGATTATGAAAAATCCTGATAAAAATGAGAAGCTGAGGAAGTGGCAGAATTAGGAAAATGCAGTACAACAATTGAAAGATCGCCTTGACAATTTCAAAGAGGTACCACGATGAAGGACAAATATTGAAAATCAAGACGAAACAGTGATCCAGGCTGTCCAAAAATAGAGCCAAGTGTGGGGTCGCTTGGCATGTATAGATTTTATTCGATGAGATCGGGAGCCTTCAACAACATTATGATATCGACAACGAGCTAGTACAGATGATGATTCAGAGGCTAAACAAAGTGATCAACCAAAAAAGCTGGAGCTAGTAAACATATTGCGTTTGCTCTGTATTCGACCTTTCAGTTAGATGGGTGTTGTTCTAATAAATAGTTATTGAAATCGATACTACATGAATTCATGCATTACAACATTTAAATATTGTATTGCACCTTTTTTTTAAAATATTGCATTTTTTTAAAAAGTAATAATAACATTACATGTTGTAATTTAAAGCTTACCCTGCTTGATTCAGACAGAAACCTAGGTCAGGTGCTGTAAATTTAAATACGTTTCTCTTATTATTCTCTTTGTTCAATATAACTTGTCTTGTTGTACGTATTTAATTCAATTTTGCCTTCGAGATTATTTCATGTTACTAACTTTTTTGTATTCCTTTATATCATCATTACATAGAGGTATTGATTCAAAGGTAGTTATCATTAGAAGACGGTCATGATGGATAAGATGATTCATAGGTCGATAGAAGATAATGCAGGTATGAAGCAGTATTCTGGTCAAGCAACAGAAAAAATGAAGAGCAGTTCATCCAAGTGTTACACATCAGGTTTTGTTAGTGTTGATGTTGACAAAAATGAGATGCAAAAGCTAAAAAGACAAATGACTGAGATGATGATTATGATGACGGCTATGACTAAGAAAAAAAGGGTACACTAAGCTGAAATGAGAAGTAAACAAAAAGTGATATAGGAATAAATAGTCGAGTTGGGGCACCAATATAAATCACGTCAATAAATCAACTGGAGGCTAAACCCCAAGAAAGTGATGACATGCCAGAGAGAAATTTAAGGAAGAAAGAAGGATGAAGGATCTTTTAATACAATCCCGATGACATATGCAGAATTGCTCCCAATGCTGATAGAGAAAAATCTTGTGGCCTGAGCCCCATTCAAGTCTACAGTGCCTTCTTCACCCAAGGGTTATGGAAATAGTACAACATGTGATTACCATCAAGGAAGTTTAGACCACATTACCGAGAATTGCGAGGCTTTAAAGAGCAAGATTAAAGATCTTATCAGAGAAGGCATGTTGAGTTTTGAAGATGGAAGACCCAAATTTCCTAAATGCCTGGAAACTGATAGAACACTTAGAGATACAAAAGTGGAGGAAAGTACAAGCCCGTAAGAATCAAGTAAAGGTCCAAGGCAAAGTTCAAATTCTAGCGTTCCCTCAGCCAATCATCAGAAGACAGAAGATCACAAACATCATTTTGATCCAATCTCTGTTTCATATAAAGAATTGTATCTTCAATTGTTAAATGCCCGATTGGTGTCCCCATTGTTTCTTACACTTTTGTAACCTCCGTATCCAAAAAGGTACAACGCCAATGCACACTGTGAATTTCATGATAGAATCCAAGGATATTCTATTGAGAATTGTCTCGCATTCAAACGTCGAGTTCAAGCTCTCTTGGAATTTGGAAAGTGGAAATTTGGAACAGAAAACCAGCCTATTCAATGGATGGATATGAAACTTATGATGATGATACTCAGAAAGAAGGATATCAGTTCGAATATGAAGCTCAAATAAGAAAGTTAAAGCAAGAGAGAGATAATTTGAATGAGGAGTTAAAAAATCTACAGTTCAACTATCAAGAGCTTTGTTCGATGCTCAAGAATCAAAGAGCTAAAACATGAAGTCAAGTACTGGAAAAAGAGTTTTGAGGCAAGTAAAAGTTGAGTCAATGCACTTTCATGTGACCTTCAGGCAATGGAGTTACAACGCAATACTTCTATGGACGATCTAAGGGTTAGTGAAGCTAAACGTGAGATGATAAAATGTACATGCAGATGTATGAGGATAGTGCTATCAAGTTGAATGACATTCAAGCTAAAAACGAAGCACTAAAGAAGAAGCTAGATGAATGTCTCAAGCTTACGCTGATGTACAAAGCTCTTGTTGATGATGTTAAGAAAGATTGTCAAGAAAGCGAAAAAAAAGCGATATGCCCAGTTTCAGGGATAAAGAGTGAAGATTCGAGAAAAGGGACAACGACATGAAAGATACTATTATTCAGGCAAAAGAAGTTGCTCAACAAGTGGCAGATCTAGCTAATGTAACAATGGCACTGAGTCAGAATATTAATCCAGCATTAAATCACAGAGGAAAGCTGGCTTGGTTCTTAGAGGAAGTTAAGAAGTTGGGAGTTAGAGCTCACCAGTATCTGTAGTATCTAATATCTGATGTATTGAATCCTTTTACTTCAATGAAAGTTGTTCTATGATGATCATTTTTAGAATCAATACCTCTTGCATTAATACATTGCATATTTATCAATATAACATTATCATGTAATAACATGGCATTAACATTTATGGTCTAGAGAAGTTGGAGTTTCGACAGAAGCAATCTGGGAATTAGTGAAAGTTTGGGAATCTATTATCTTGGATGGAGTCATGGGAAGAATTGAACATACACAAGAAGGGTTACAAGAACGGATGACCAAGCATCAGCAAAATACGAAGAACTACACTGTTACACCAAGTTTGACAATTCATCCTGGGGCATTTAACCCAAGCATAGAGACAGGGTCTGCAAAGCCTATTATTCTGGGATCAAGACTCGAGTAGTTGAAAGACAGTTGTGCCAGACTTGAGGAAGAGATCAAGGAAAAGAAAGACGTCGATAATCCCAAATTTGATGCAAAAGAATTCTGTCTAGTCCTTGATCTAGTTATTTCGCCTGGATTTAAAGTCCCCAATTTTGAGAAGTATGATGGTTTCAGCTGTCCTAAAGTCCACTTGGCAATGTTCTGTAGGAAAATAGAGGGGTATTTGGATGATGATAAATTGTTGATCCATTGTTTTCATGATAGTCTAGCTGGAACTACTGCAGTGTGGTACAACAGATTAAGTCGAGAGCAGATTTGGCCAAAGCATTTTTTGGGCAATACAAGTATGTTATAGACCTGGCTCTATATCGCAATTTTTTGCAGAATGTGAATATGAAGGTCAGCGAAAGTTTTAAAGACAATGCATTGAGGTGGCGAGGATTAGCAGCCCAAGTTCAACCTCCCATGACAGATGAAGAAATATCTCTTATGTTTCATCAAACACTTCCATCTCCTTTCTTTGAGGAAATGCTTGTGAACTCAAGGTGCGATTTCAGTGATCTCGTGGTGATTGGAGAAGTAATAGAAATAGGGATCCGATAAGGGAAAATTAGATCAAGATTTGAAGACCATGCTGATCAAGAGGCAAAACAAGGGAAAGAGGTGAATGAGTGCAATGTTGCCAGTTAATTCATCAGAACGACCACGAAAAATTCCTCGAGCAAGTGCAAATCTGGAGATCTTTGGAGTATCTATTTCAAACTTATTACCTCACCTTATTAAAGGACAACATATCACTCATAGGCCAATGAAGGCGGTGCCAAGTCCATTTGCCCATAGCTATGATCCAGACAATGTTTGTGACTTTCATATGGGGGTACTAGGACATGCTACCAAGAAGTGCCGACCTTTAATGAAAGAAATTAAGAAGCTAGTCAGTAATGGAATCTTGACACGAGAATTAGTTCAACAATGGAAAGGAGTGGGGCAAGCCGTTATACCAGTCAAGGAATCAAAGAATCAAGATGAGTGCTTCCAAGATTTTCTGGAATTCTAAGAAGTCGATGCTACCCATATTGCTACATTATGTGGTTACAACCTATAGGGACCATTGTTGAAATAACACTAGAAATAAGTCTGTTACTCCTGGTCTGAAAGTGTAGAAGTTTTTTTTAAGGTCATATGTCATGTTTGTTGGTTCCATTTCATTGAATGAATGCTTTTGAAATAAATATATGTATATCTCTTCTTATCCTTGTGGGCCCTTAGATGCCAATTGCGAAATGCGACGCTGATTCCGATTCAAAAAAATCATTTGGATGTTGTAAAGATAATGAAGTGAAACTTGTTTCTTAGTTTACTCTGGTCGGCAAGGCAAGAAAAGGTCAGATTACTACGCCTTTGATGATGTTCGATGATAAATTTTTGAAATTCATAAATAGTAAAGTGGACTAGACGATTTTAACCAAGTAGAGTTGCTTGAAATTGAATTTCAAAGTGTAGTTTTCTATACTTTAAAAAGAACAATAAGAGAGAAAAAGAAAAAAGAAAGGAAAAAAGAAGAAAAAGAAAAAAGAAAAAAGAAAGGAAAAACAAAAGAAAAAGTGAGGAAAGAAAAAGAAACAAAAAAAGAAGAAAATGAGACGAAAAAAAGAAAAGAAAAGGTGAGAAATAATAAATTATTTGAATAAATAAGTCTCGGAACACTCTAATGGAGCTGTGGGGGATGTCGACAAATCTAATAAGGAGCTATTCTTCACCTGTCCAATACCCAAGCGTCAGATATGTATCTTTGAAAAAATGTCTATAATAATATAATATAATAGTAATAATTAGTAACAATCAGAATCACACATGCACTTATAGAATTTTATTCTTAGAATGATATTTTTGCACTCTACTGGTTAAACAAGTTCGGGAAGCTTGATTATATTTATGAATGGAAATGAATGAGGAGAATAGAAAATGAGTTGTTTCTGACAAGATCAAGCAACACGGTAATCATAGGGTGTGAACCGAGTGATTTGGAAGAAATTTTAACTTCAAAAATCAACACAACATTCAAAGGAATATAAGAGGGTTGAATCAAAGACGTTCTTGCACTTGGTATCCAGGGCATCCTATTATGTTTTCTTTATTTATACCCAAATTTTTTGGGTCTTGAAAAGTATCCTTCATTGAAATATCGATAAGCATGCTGACATTTTTATAAACAGACAGATTTTCTTGATAAATATAAGACCGTGCATGAGACTCTTATCTATTAGACAGTCTTCTTGTTAGAAAGATGAATCATCCATCAAGGGACATGTAGACGATAATGGCAAGAATGATAAGTTCAGGGACCTAAAAAGTTCAGGGACTTGAGGCACTTGTTCACCCAAATGATGGAAGAAGGGGAAATTTTATGAAATGAGGCAAGAAATGAAGAGATTAGTGGGGCATCATGGTGCATAAGAGTTCAAATTAATGGGCAAGAGATGTGCGGAGTCTGAAAGAATTCGATCACTAAAAAGAGTCAAAATTGGATCAGGAAGGAATGAAGCTTAACAACAAAGATTCTGGGGCAAATTTTGATGACAGAAGCTTAAGATAAATCTCAAGAAGATCAGGTCAAGAAAGAAGATCAAGTCAAGAAAGAAGATCAAGCCAAGAAAGAATACCAATCAAAGAAATATTCAAAGAAAATAATTTTATTATTGTAAATGAAGCACGAGGCAAAGAAGATTAGAGTTTATCCGAGTGGTCCTCATTTGTCACAGTTCATACATCATATATAGTTAGGCATCTATAAGATAGAAGTATACTAATTCATGCATTCAAAAACATTTTTGTAGGAATTCACAAGAATCGGCAAAGAACAGACGAAGATTTCAACCTACAACTTCATATTGGAGAAAGTAGAACCAGTAAAGATTAGCGAAGAATTCAACCATATTTTTGAAGCAAAGATATTAATCCGTTTGAAGAGGCGGATCCCAGCAAAGATTTCAATCCGTTTGAAGAGGCGGATCTCAGCAAAGATATTAATCCGTTTGAAGAGGCGGATCCCATCAAAGATTTCAATCCATTTGAAGAGACAGATAATAGCAAAGATTTCAATCCGTTTACAGAGGCGGACCTCAGCAAAGATTTTAATCCGTTTACAGAGGTGGATCTCAACAAAGATTCCAATCTGTTTACAGAGACAGATTTCAGCAAAGATTTCAATCTGTTTGCAGAGGCAGATTTCAGCAAAGATTTTCTAATTGTGTGCACAGGAAATGAAGTGCATTACAATTCTAAATCCTTCGGGTCATCAGTAAGTCTTTCAGGCATGATGTTAAATCCTTCGAGTCGTCAGTAAATCCTTTGGGCATGATGTTAAGTCCTTCAGGCCATCACCTTCGGGAGTGATGTAATTGTTTGCACAGGAAAGGAAGTGCAATGCAATTCTAAATCCTTCGGGTCATCAGTAAGTCCATCAAGTATGATGTTAAACCTTTCGGGTCGTCGGTAAGTCCTTCGGGCATGATGTTAAGTCTTTCGGGCTATCACCTTCGGGAGTGATGTAATTGTTTGCACAAGAAAGGAAGTGCAATCCAATTCTAAATCCTTCGGGTCATCAGTAAGTCCATCGGGCATGATGTTAAATCCTTCGGGTCATTAGTAAGCCCCTCGGGTATGATGTTAAGTCCTTTAGGCCGATACTTTTGGAAATATTAAGAACTTTCCGAATGTCATCACAATAAGATAGTGGGGCATGATATCAACATAAATATTAATCATTTGGGCCCTCAGTTTCAAACAAAGAGAAAAAAAGAGAAAAAGAAAAAGACAAAGACAAATAAGAAAGAAAAAAAAAGAGAAAAGGCGAGAAAAAACAAAAAAAAGAAAAAAAGAGAAAAAAAGAAAAAAGAGAAAAAAAGAAAAAAGAAAAAGAGAAAAAAAAGAGAGAAAGAGAAAAGGGAAAAAAGAAAAAGGGAGAAAAGAAGAAAGAATAAAAAGGAAAAAGAGAAAAAAGAAGAAAGAGAAAAAAGAAAAAAAGAAAAAAGAAGAAGAAGAAAAAGAAGGAAAAAAGAAGAAGAGAAATGATTCAAGTTGCCGGATTGAAAAGCAAGATAGACAAACTTCGGGCTCAAATGAGGAAGATTCGTAGTTTCAGTGTCTTTTGTTGAAGCACTTGAAGTTTCTTAATGATATACCCTAATTGTACATTTATTACAATCAATATTGGGAGATTACTGATAAATTTGACTTTTGCAAGCATAAAAGAAGATTGAACAATAGAGGAAGAGAAAATAAGGGATTCCATGCGCGCTTTAGACTGAAAGATTGAGATATCTTAGGCAGAATAAGCAATGACACCAAAGATCTCAGTGCTTCAAAAGAATTAGGAATATTACATATTGCTTCAGGTGGAATTCTTATTAATAAATGATATTTTCTTGTTGCAGGTTCAGTCTTTCCCAGAAAATGAGATGAATTAGCATTCCCAACAAAGAACGAATAGTTCCTAATCGAAAGAGTTCACTTGGAAAAGATAGAGTTCCTAATGGGAAGAGTTTACACAGCAAAGAATGAAGAATTCCTAATGCGAAAAGTTTGCTCGACAAAGACGGAGTTTGCAACAAGAATAATTGGCTCTGCAAAGAATCCATAGTTCCTAATAAGAAGAAATCGTTGGTTCGATACCCTTGCAGAAAGGTGGATTGTTTGACGGAGGGATGAAGAATTTCAACTACAAATCTCAGAAGATGAAGAATTTCAAGAGTAATTTCAGAGCTTGGAAGATGAAGAATTTCATAATAAGAAGAACAGCTTCAGATTCCATAGTTCAATAGAGGGATGAAGAATTTCATAATAAGAAGAATAGCTTCAGACCTCAAGAGATGAAGAATGTCAGGAGTAATTCCAAGCCTTGGAAGATGAAGAATTTCATAATAAGAAGAACAGCTTCAGATTCCAGAGTTTGGCAGAAGTTTGAAGAATTTCATAATAAAAAGAACAGCTTAAAACTTCAACATTGTTCATAATAAAAGACCTGCCTTCAGAGGATGACCAAGAGGTCTGAACAAAATTCGTGTATTTTCAGTCTTTGATCTATCCCTGTTCCACAACAATGAGCAAAGAGGGGCAACAGTCATACCCGAATTTTGACAGGGCGAGCAAATAAATAAATAAATAGTAGAAATAAATAAATAGTCCAAACCGTCTAAAAATGTCCAATTACATTCATAAAAACCCCGAAGCGCAAGTACAAATTCATAAAACCCATTTACAATTACAAAAACCCATTACATTGTCTTTCCCGCTCATTTTCGGTTATAACCCACCAAAAAAATACAATTTGGTCAAAAGCCCATTTTCCCACTCAAACTGGTCCATGTGGCACCTTCCCATTCGTCCAAACCCACTTCACACGGATTGTGTGCTTTTTCCTGCCCAGCTGGCTCCGCTTACGTCAGTGGATCTGACCCCTATAAATACCTAAGAGAGAGAAAAGTCAGAGTAATAATTAGTCATTAATAAAACTATTAAATAATAATAACAAAAATATGGTAATAATGGAGGAGAAAGAGTGACCCTCACCTTGAAAGTCGAAGGGGTTGCTCGGGAGGTGAGCCGCCACTGCAGAGTTGAATAGGCAGTATTCGGGAAGCCACATGGTCGCCGGGAAGTTGCACCATTGCCGGAAATAACGCCGTAACCACCAAAGTCGCTTTAGTCGAGGTAAAATCTTCTCCATTTCTTTAGATCCTGTAAAAATAGTGAATGTTAGTTTGGAATAAAGAAATAGTAAAAATAAATAAAAGAGTTGCGGTGACTGGAATCTTATCTTAGTTGCCGGAGAGGGCGTAGGCTTTAGTCACAGTCGAAAAGCGGGACGATTTCAGGTGGTTTTAGGTCGGGAAAGTTGGGTGGTTCGGTCGAACCGGGTAGATCTAGTTTTTTAGGTGGAAAAGCGAGTTTTTGGGCTTTTCGAGTTCAAAAGGAGCTCCGACGCGACGGCTTGAAAGGCGGAGGGTGGCCGAATATTTAGGAGTTCATTGTGTTGAACACAATGAACACTATATGAAAACCTATGACTTTGATCCATTTTGGGTCAAATTTCTGGGCAAAGATGTGTTATGGACGAGAGAAAAAGAGAGAGGGGAGAGTTAGAGAGAGGGGATATTTAGAAAATGAAGGATAAGTTCAAATTTTGGGTAAAAAATGGGTCTTATATTGTAACCATGAAATGATGTCGTTTAGAGGGGAGATCCGCAGTCCAATCGGGTCGGATCAATAGGATTCGCGCCCTTCTTTTCCAAACTTCATGGTTTGAGCTTCGATTTTGTGATTCGTTTTAATTTGGTCCCTAAATCCCTTCGAATTGAGCCCCGAACTTTGCAATTAATTCATTTTAGTCCCCTGTTTCCCTTATTTGTCCCCTTAGGTTTGAATGGTTTCAATTTGGTCACCTTTGGGTATTTGTATTTGGACATTAGACTTTGTAATCTTTTCAATTTAGTCCATATAATAAAATAGGCTTTGTTTCCATTTGTTTTAAATTTAGTAATTTATTTAATTGTTTCAATTTAATTAAATGTTATTAATTTATATGTGTGATGCATGATTTAAAATTAGACATATAGAATCAAGTGTTAGACAATTAAATACATTTAGTCTAGTTAATTAGTTAGAGCCTTCCTTAGGTTTCTCTAATTAGGAATTCAATAATTAAAATAGGATAGACAATTGTAGTAAATAAATGTATTAAATATAGGATTTAAAATCCTAATTTGGATGGTGTTCCATTGTTTACAATGGGGTGCTATCTCAACACAGATTTTAATGAATATATTTAATATATAAATTACACTTATAATTGAAATATAAATGTACTTCATTAATTGACATTTAAAATTAATACATTGTAGTTAATTAAATGTATATCGAATAGAATCTTTGAGGTTCAAATCTGGATGGTGTTCCGTTGTTTACAATGGGGTGTTATCTCAGCCTTGGTCATAAAGGTATATATTCGATATACATTTTCACTTATAATACTGAATAATAAATTGTTAGAGCCTTAATTAGGACTAGAACTTCAATTAATTAGAAATATTAATTATTTAGGAATATGATTAGTTTAAAGGCTTTAAATATATGGAAGGTGTTCATGGAAATAGCATTTTCTCATAAAAGACATTAAACTAATTAATATTAGTAGTTAAACAATTAATTAATTAATTAGATCCTTTTTAGGAATAGTTCTTAAAATCAACAAGACAATAAAATATCATTCATTAAAAAACCTTTTATGTTGGAAATTCATTTTTAAATACAAATAAGGGTGCCACTTAATGGGGTGCTTTTAATCTCGTATTCGAATAAAATGAATTTCCTTATAAAAGGATATCTGCATTCGGAATTTAAATTCAATTAATAATTATGTGATAAATTAAATTCAAATTATTATTCGAAATGCCATGTAAAATTAAAGGTACCGATAACGGGCATTCGTAGGGGTGATAATCCTTCTCTACACGTAACCGACTCCCGAACCCAATTTTTAAGATAGACTCTCTGGTTTGTTTTTCGGTGTCCAGTCTACCTCGAAGTGATCGGTGGCGACTCCAAAGTGTTTTTCAAGGATAAATAAAGGAAAATCATATTTAATATGAAAAACCCTAATTTCAAGATTTAATTAAAAATGGCTAAAAACCCTAATTTTACAAAAGATCGATTGCCAGGCTATTTTTCAACACATTCCCATTTTTTCAAAAAAAATGGTCGTGACAATAGCTATTTCTGGTCGGCTATAGAGGGAGACTGCATCGATTACGCCAGAAAATGTCATAAGTGCCAAATATATGCTGAGAAGATCCATGCTCTTCCTCTACCCTTAAACACCATGAACTCGCCTTGGCTGTTCGCAGCATGGGGCATGGATGTCATTGGACAGATTCATCCGAAGGCTTCTAACGGGCACCGTTTTATTTTGGTTGCCATTGATTACTTCACTAAATGGGATGAGGCATCATCTTACGCCAATATCACAAGGACAACGGTGTGCAAGTTCTTAAAGAATGAGATCATTTGCCGATATGGGTTGCCAGAAAGGATTATCACTGACAACGCTTCCAACCTGAATAACAAATTGACGACTGAGGTGTGCAACCAGTTCAAAATAACACACCATAACTCCACGACCTATCATCCTAAGATGAATGGGGCAGTAGAAGCGGTAAACAAGAACATAAAGAAAATCATTGCGAAGACAACCGACACCTACAAAGATTGGCATGAGAAGTTGCCATTTGCTCTGTTCGCATATTAACAAGGGCAACACCCTATTCTCTAGTGTATGGTATAGAGGCGGTGCTACCCTTTGAGGTTGAGATTTCATCACTCTGGGTTCTAAATGAAGTAAAACTATATGAATTAGAGTGGGTGCAAACCAGGTTTGACCAGTTAAATCTTATCGAGGAAAAGAGGCTGAAGGTCATCTACCATGGTCAAATGTACCAGAAATAAATGATGCGGGAAGATGATAAGAAAGTACGCCCAAGAGAATTCTGAGAGGGAGATCTGGTGCTTAAGAAGATCCTCCCAATTCGGAAGGATTTTCAAGGAAAGTGGATGCCTAACTGGGAAGGACCATAAGTCGTCAAGAAGGCATTTTCGGGAGGACCGTTAATTTTAACTGAATAGATGGGGAAGAATTAAAAAAATCCTATGAATTTTGATTCAGTTAAGAAGTATTATGTTTGAAAAAAATGAAATGAATGAATGAAATAAAAATGATGAAAAATGAAGGAAAATGATGAAAGAAATGAGGCGAAATCCTAAAAAGACACTTCATAAAAAAATGGGGCTCGAGGTAAAAACCCAAAAAAGGCGTCTTGAAGCAAAGAAAGGATCTGAGTTAAAAACCTATTAAGGGTGGCTCGAGTAAACTTTGAGATTAGGCCTCCGGCAAGTAGAATTACCTTCACAGACACCAGAAGAATGAGCTCCTAGCAAAGATTCTATTTCGGTTGATGGGATCACGAATCATTCATACAGTGGATATTTGGGGGTTTTGCATTTCATGTTTTGCTTTCCATTTTCCTCATGTTTGCCATGACTTTTCTAAAACTGTTCTAAGTCCTTAATATCAATAAGATCATGTTTTTATGCCTTCCATTCCTTGTCTTCTCATCGTTTTCATAAGCATCTTGCAAACAGGTTAACATAGACTTATGATAAACAAAAGATTTTTGAGTATTATTATGATCTAACCCTAGGAATGCAGGTAATTAGAGAACAAAATTAACTTTGATCTCAAGCTTTTTACATGATATATGTCGAGGCACGACGAGGGAAAGACTTCGAACAAGATAACCAACGTAAGGACGCTTAAAAAAACCCGAAAGAGCATTTTAGAACTTAAAGCCAGAAACTCAGAAACGAAAGGCTGAAATGGTTGAACCTAACAGTGAGATGGGGTACCGTCACATGAAGAAGAAAAAGGAAAAGAAAGCAAGCGGAGAGTCGAGATTGCCTGATTGCGAAAGTAGTCGCACCGGAATATTGACACCCATACATCATGCATGGTTAGGCATCCCTAGGATTAGGAGCATGCTAACTCATTTATCATAACATTTTGTCCATTTTAAACAGGTACATACAGATTACCAATGACTTTCGTCTACCACTTAGTATTGAAAATATGGTTTTATTTAAAGATTTTGGCAGCCTTAGTAGCGTGAGTCCAGAAAGTTCGGTAACCGTCTCCGGCGTGAATCCCCGAATTTGAAAAAAGATTTTGGCAGCCTTAGTAGCGTGAGTCCAAAAAGTTCGGTAGCCAGTTTGGTGTGAATCCCTCATTCGAAGATAAAGGTTCTATATAGGAAGGGCCTATATTTTCGAACCCTAGCAGTGAAAGGTTCTATATAGGAAGAACTCGTAGCTCCGAGATTTCAGAAGCTAAAAGTTCTATATATGATGAACTTCCGACTCTAAGGATTGAAGACTAGTAGTTATATATAGGAAGAACTCCCAATCGGAAGAATCCATCCGTGACGCAGAAGGTTTTATATAGGAGAAACCCGTCGCGTTGAAGGCGAAGAGTTCTATATAGGAAGGACTCCAAGCTTTACCGTTTCAGAGTGAAAAGTCATATATAGGAAGGACTCGTAACCCAAGACCTCAGAATGAAAGGTTCTATATAGGAAGGACCTGTAGTTCCAAGATCAGATGGTGAATGAGTTATATATAGGGAGAACTTACGAGCCCGAAGATTCAGCTAAGGAAGAGCGGAGAGTTCTAGAAAAACATGTGACTCCGAAGCTACAAACAATGAAGTCGAATAAAAATGAGTGCTTATGATCTTTGCTTTGTTCCCGTTCCGCGAGAACAAGCAAAGAGGGGAAACTGTAATCACTCATTTTTATCTGGTTTGTAAATATCATATTAATGTATTAGTATAATAATTAACCGGTATTATTATTGCATATATATACGTATATTATTATGTGTGCTAATTATGTACGTATGATTAATATATATGTAATATATATGTGTGTGATATGTGTGAGTGCATGTATATTATACATATTATGTATGTGTACGTGTTAATAATTATTATGGTATGTGTTTCATATGTGTGGTCACGTATGCTTTACATTGTTTGCATGTATATATTAATTAATGTGTGTATTATACATATTAATTAATTGTTGTTGTTATTATTACTAATATTAATGTTATTATTATTGGACTAATTTAAAATAAAATCCAAAATGTAATACCCCAAAAATCTTGCTAAGTTATGCAAGGGTCATTTAGTACTAAGGTTTTGGCATAAAGCTAACTTAGTGACTAAAATGAAAAAAGATAAAAATTAGTGACCAAATTGAAAAATTGGTAAAAGTTCAAGGACCTAAGTGTAAATTTTCCCAAGAATAATTTTTATTTAGTATAAGGATAAATTCGATTAGAATAAGTATTTTGGTAATACTTTTGGAAGTTAGGGTGCAGTAGAAAATATTGAATTTTGATCGAATAAAATTGTTAAGCGTGCTAAGATTAGAAAAAAGTTGTGGGTGACCTTCTGAGAAGTGTCATATATCAATATTTTGATTAGTAAAAAGGACTCAGAAGAAGTAGGAAAGATTCGTATAAATTCTTATGAAGGATTTTCAAGAAAGATGTTACCCAATAGAGATTTCGGGTAATTATCGATATGTTTGGATTGAGTCAAATTTCTAAGTTTGACTTTATTAAGATAAAGAATTTTGTATGAAAATATGAATTTATTTATGGAAATAAGGAAATATGTGATTCCTGAATTAGAGTTGATAGTTCGATAAAGGAAAAATCGTAGAAGGTGAAAATCGGGAAATTGGATCGAACAAAAATCATAAATAATATTTTATGATTATTTAATGAAGATGGCCAGTTGGATTGGAACCAATCTAGTTCAAAAGTAATGGAGTGGCATAAATTTGAACTAATTGTAATTTCCATTTAGTTAGAGGGGTATTTTTGGAAAGAGAAAAAAATGAATTTTAAATTCATTTTTAAAGTGACAAGTGGCAAATTGTTATTCTCTATTAGAATAAAAGTCAAATTTGATGAACAAAAGTTCATCTTCTTCCTCCCAATTTCGAAGCTTGGAGAAAAATATAGGGAAAATAAAGAAAATTTTCTAGTTTAAAATTCAAGGCTTTCGATCAAGAATTTAAGCAAGGCTCTTTGAGGTAAAGTAATCTACTCTTCATTCTCTACATTTTGATAGTAAAATTGCATGGAATTATGAAGTTTTGGATTGGAGTTTGAAGAGAGAGAAATTAGGGTTTCATGGATTATGGTTGAAATTAAATAGTAGATGATGAATTAAGCTTAGTTTTGATGAAAAAAAGCTTGGAATCAAGTTAATTCCATGTTTAAAGTAATAAATCCTAATCTTGAAATTTAGGGTTTTAATTAGGATTATGGAATTGATGATGAAATTGAAGTAATTGTGATTCAAGAAGTTTAATTTTTATGTTAGAATGAAAAATCCCCATTTGGAAAGTTTAGTGACCAATTTGAAAATGTTGAAAATTTGGGGGGATTATTCTTGAATTTTTATTTGATGGGGTAAATGATGTATTTGTGATGAAAAGTTCATTTTACCATATTAGAATGCCAATTGGATCAAAAAATCAATTTTGAATAGTGAAGGACCAATTCGGCAACTTGGGAAAATTTTAGGGACTAAATTGTTAAAAATTTATTTGATGATGGAAATGGGTAGAAAATAATATTTCAAGCTTGAATTGACAATTTAGGACCAAATTGAAATTTTTGAAAAGTTTAGGGACCTATTCGGCATTTTGAGAAAATTAAAAGGATGTTATGGAATTATTTTGTTGAAGAAGGATTAAAGAGCCATTATTGAAAATATGATCAAATTGGCTTGAAATGATGAAAAAGGACCATATTGGCAAGAAAGGGAAAATAAAAGATTATTTTGGAAATTATTGTTTTGATGGTGGCTTAGATGAAAATGAGCTAGAATTGATGATTCAAGCTTAGTAAGGACTAAAATGGGAGAATTTCAAACTTTCCAAAGTTTAGTGACCAATTCGGTCAAATGGAAAATAAAAGGGAAAGTGTTGTAATTATTGGTAATAGGTGATTACTTGAATTAAGTTTAAATTCAAGTACCTTGGTAAAATTAGTGATTAAAATGTCACATTAGTAAAGTTTGAAACTTTATGGAAAATAACTCGAATGATTTTGAAATAGAAGAATTGGAACATTTAGAATATGAATAGTTGTTGAATGTTCAAATTAGTCATTAAGGACCGTAATAAGTTTTGAACAGTACAAGGAATAAAGCAAAACATTTATAAATGTTATGTTTAGGTGATTATATTAACAGTACGTCTAAGTTATTGTTAGATTGGGATCTAACAAATATTCCCTTTATTTGATATATGAAGTTCAAGTTTGAATCAAGAGAGGTTCGAGGGGTAATGAAGAAAAAAAGATTAAAGAGGACTTAGTGAGGCATACAAATAAATGGCTCAGGTGAGTGCAATTGCATACATGTCATACTACATTGATATTTTATACATGATTGGAATGGCTTGCGATGAGCCTACCCTAAATTATTGTTGTCATGATATTTATGTCATTGAGCATATGATTGACATATCGTAATATGTCAAGATTTGAGAAATAAAATGCATTGATCATTTGATTACTTACATTGATGAAATTGAAATGTTATTTCAGGTATGAACTGCCCAATATTGATATATTTATATATATTGATATATGTTGCCATTGATGAAATAAATTGATGATATAAAGCCCAATGTACGATATAGAGATTTGAAAGTATAGTTGGATATCCATAGAGTCATAAACAGCTGTATAAATATTCTAAGCACTTCAGGTAAAGTGCAAATTTATTCTAAGAACTTCAGGTAAAGTGCAAATTTCATTAATGGTATACTCCGATAAGTATACCAAAGCACTTCGGTGCTAAGCACTCCCGATAGAGTGCAATAATACACTATACTCAAGTAAGTATAGAGGGGGATGACTCGTGTACATAAAATCTCTTAATTTGATACCTTGGGCTAAATAAAAAAACAGGAAGATAAGCTTAAAAGCTTGCAGATAGAAATGGAAAAAGGTACTGGTAAGCATTGAAAGCTTATAGATGGAAATGGCAACGGTATTGGTAAGATCTAATCTTATCACTTTAACATGCATATATGTTATTACATATTTATTTATGTTAATGAGCATGTAATTGGTAAGGTGATGCATTGTTAATTTTTAATATTGATATTGATATTATGACAATTGCACTTGAATTCGAATTATTGCCTCACTAAGTAAATACTTAGCGTGTGACTGTTTCATGCGTAGGAAAAGTGGAGCGTTTGGAGTAAGGAGCACTAGTGGATATCATCTATCAAGAACAAGTACATCAGTATCAGTAATATAATATTTGAGGTTATTTGATATTCACTAGTTGGCATGTTTATTAAAAGGTTATGCGAGCTTCGATATAAATTGTATTTTATTTGAAATCTAGATGAATTTTGAATCAGGCAGTTTCACTAATTATATAAAGCTAACTTAAATTAATAAGTTGCTGCCTGAAATTAAATTTGATTTAAAGACGAAAATATAAAGTTTTGACTTTACGCGATTAATTAGATTTTGAAATAAAAGTTAAATTGTAATATTTTCCTTTATAAAACAATTTTTTACCGAATTATAAATATGTTACGGTTCTACAAATGTTTTGTGACATCTCTGTCTCGTATTCAATGATGGAGACGGGAAGGGGTGTTACACAAAATATATAAAACCTAAATGAGTCCAGTCCTTAATTACAAAACCCAATTGAATTTACATGACCCGATCGACCCAAACCCAAATCCGGCTAACAGAACCCTAGCCCATCTAATTAGCTAAACCCTAATTTCATATTCTTTTTACTCAGTTGATCAAGAGCCGTTGGATCAAATTTTGATCCAACGGTCACGATTGAAGGGAGACGTCTCTCTAGCTGGCCGCGTGGGATCACGCGCAGACCTTTCAGCCTCCCACGCGCGCATGTATCCCACGCATCAGACCCTTCATCTTCCATATGCCACGTGTCAAGATCAGAGGTTGCCACGTCATTCATAAGATCGATTCTCAGTCGTTAGATCTTCATGAAATCCCAACCGTTGGATCAGATATGATCCAACGACCAAAAACACATCTAGCTGAACGGTCACCACAACCATGCCTCATTCACCGGCTCTCCAACCACCGCTTAGGGACGTGCGAAGACAGAAAAAAAATAGTTTGTCAGTACCAAATCTAAAAAATATATGTATTTCTATGTATTGTTTCTACCAAAAATGATCAGAGAGTAGAGATATATGTAAAAGAACCCAAAAAAATCTATAACAACCGGAACCAGTTTCCAAAAATACAAACAAGAAAAAAAAGACTTGAGTTCCAAGGGTAATCTTTGCTCATTCTTTCTTTTTTCATCTCATGCATGCAAAGTAAACAAGTGAAAATGGGGGCTTTTTACCTTAGTCGTTTTTGTGTCTCGCCGGCGATGAACCCTTTTGGTGAGTCGTTCAAAGGGATTTTGTTTTCAGTTCAAATTAAAAGGGGAGTCTAGGTCTTTATTTCGAAACATAGGGGTGAAGGGTCGTTGATGTTTGTTGGTGGCCGGAGGCTGTGGTCTATGACAATTTGAGGTGGCCTCAAGGTCGAGCCTTACCTGAGACCACCTGAGCATGGCGGCGTTGGAGGTTTTATTTTTTGGGGGTAGTGGTTTCTGGAAATATGAGAGAAAGAGAGTGTTTTTTAAGGTTATAAAAAATGAGAAAAAATGGGAGTAAAGGCCGGTCATTTAGTTTTATAGGTTCAAAATAAAAAAACGGTCTAATTGCTTCTTAAATCCTCCTGCGTTTTTGGATTTTTCAGTGTGAGTCTGCCCCTCGGTACAATTGCAAGTCCAATCCCTCTCCCTTTTTGCTTTATTTCAATTTCGCCCCTAAATTAAACCGATTCAATTTTTCAATGGCAAAATCACACCCCTAGTCCTTCTGCGTTTTGGATATTTGCACTTCAAGCTTGCCCCTTGGTTATATTACATATTTAGTCCTTGCAAGCTTATTTCAGTTTATAATTAAGTCCTTAAATGTGTCTTTTTCTTTATTTAATTTCTGTTTTTATTTTATTTCATTTCGGTCCCTTTGTGTGATTTGATTAATTATGTTTTTTTTGTTTGGCTTTATTGGTATGTTCACATTGCCATTTTATATTTCATGTTTTATATATGTTTTTTTTCTTGTATTTCATGTTTTTTACGTTTTGTAATATATGTTTAGTTTATAATGTCATACTTTTGTGTTTTAATTCGTTTGTTCATTGTATATATATGCATGTTTTGAGTGTTAGGTTTTAGTTTATTTATTTATAGTAAGTTTTTGTATGTTAGCAAAATTTTTCATGTCCTCATTGTTTCTTAGGTGACATGTTAGTGTGGAAATTTGTTAATATTGTTATGATGTGTTTGTAATATGTATGTAAATTGTGTCACATGTTAATTATCTAGTATTAGTTTTTACGTCAGCATGCTGTTTTAATTTGTTAGTTTAATATCATATTACATGTATGTCATGCATATGTTGTATTTGTGGTTTTTTTTATGTGTGCAAGCATGCTACAATTAATTTAATTTAATTTTGGAAGTATGTTTTTTCTTCTTTTTCCTTGTTTATGTTCATGCTTTGTTTTTTATGATATGTTGTATTATTCATGTTCATACATTTAATTATTTTCGATTAATACTGTGATATTCGTTTTTTTATGTTTCTAATACCATGTCAATGAGAATCTATGTTTTTTAATTTGTTCTCTAAGTTTGCATAACGGAATATTATTTGTCAATGTGGTGCCCTTTTATTCGAGCGTAAACGTGGCCAGTATCAAGCGCAGTGATGGTGATTTATCGGTTTATTCTCGAATAATGGAGCCCTTAAAATTTACTCGCACTTATAACCAAATTTTAATTTAATCGTTACTTTAATCCGAAAAATTTAATATTAATAAAGCGGTAATCATTAAAGTACCAATTTTGGGCGGTGTGAGATGCTAATCCTTCCCCATCTGTAACCGAATATCGAATCCAACATTTTTAAAATCTCTGGTTTTATGGTGTCCGGCCTACCTCAGTGGCCGGTGGCGACTTTATTTTTAAAATAAAACGTGGTTTTTTTTAAACTCCATGGAATACATATTTTTAAAATACCCAGAAAAACCACAAACACCTCAAAACCCGTTTTTTTAGCGAAACCACAAAAAATGATCGCTACAATTTGTTTATTTCATATTTTCTTTGACAATATGTATCTTTTTTACAAGTAACTTTTTTAAATTTTTAATGTATTTAAGATATAATATTATGCTTAAAAAATATACATTATTATACTATTGTAAAATATATAATCAAAATATTATAATATTGTAAAAAATAGACATTATTATAATATTGTAAAATATATAATCAAAATATTACATTAATATTATAATATATCTTTAATATTTCATTTATTTAACTAATCTAAATGAAAAAAAACAACCAACCCTTTGATCAAAAAATAAAAAAGAAAGAAAAAAACTAACCCAGTTCGCTACAAGCCTACAAACAGCTCCCTTCCCTTACCCTCACTAACTCGCTCTCACAGTTGGCCTTTTATTATATCTCCTTTCCTTTGTTTGTACTAAAATGTCTAAACTCAGCTCATTTCTTTCTTTTTATCATCTCTTCTTCTTCTCTCTAAACGTCTATCTTTTCCAGACACCCTAAAAGAATCACTGCTTTCTTCCTTTCTTTTCAAAACCCAGATCTGTAATATTCATCTCCAACCTCAAAAAGCTATGACCCACTAACAGATTCCGCCCTTTTCTCTTTTCTAATGTCGTCTTCTGACCCCAAAACCCGCCCCAAACCTCCCACTTTGCCACCAGCTCCCGATGCGCCTCCCGTTCCGCCCTCTTCTTGGGCTAAGCGAACTGGGTTTAAGCCCAAGTTCTCCGGGGAAGCAAATGCCAGTGACTCGGGTCAAATACCGTTGCCTTCCAGGGCTAGAGAGAACAATAAGCAGACTGATCTTGAAGCTGGTCGGGCTAGACCAGCACCACCGGCGGTGAATGGGGAGCAGCAACCGGCGGAGAAGAGGAGGAGGGAGGAAGATGGGGCGAATAAAGGGAGTTCCGCTTCCGCTGCTAACGGACATACAGTTAATAATGCGGCGGCGCCACAGCCACAACGGCCGACCAGGAGGCCTTCAAGGAACGAGGAAGTGGTGGATGTGTTGCCGCAGAACGTGGATGATGAAGGATTCGTGGGAAGGCACTCACATATGAAATATGAGCTTAGAGATACTCCTGGTCTTGGTAATTTTCACTGCTGTTTTTCATTTCTCTATTTTTATTTTCATTTTTCTGAAGTTTGTTGAGAATGAAAGAATTTTTTTCCTCATCTTTTTAGTAAAATGGGTATTTATGATTCTTTATACGACCGTGGTTTGTTTGTTGGTGTTTGCCACACTATCTGAAACTAAAAGATGCTTTTTTATATATAAAAATATCTTTTTTTAGCCTTTGTGATTTTCTTGTACGCACAATTATATTTTTCTGAATTGACAACTGAAGTGGGTATGCTTGATTTTTATTTTTGGAATATTAAATGCTTTTTATTTATTTTTCTATTCTGGGGGTTAAAAACTGAGTGATTTAACCGTTTTGGGTGTTTCCAATCTGTTCTGCACTTTGTTTAATGTTGATGAAATTTTTGATAATTTTGATGTATCATTGCTTGTAAAAATGTGATGATGAGGCTGATGATTTGGTGCCAAACTAACAAATTTTGCTATTTATTTATGTTCATTTGGAATGAGTAAGAATATTTCGTGATTGGCTTGTATATTGATGACAATTAGATTCTATTAGAACTTTAAAATAATGTGATTTTTGGTGATTTGATAATAATTATGTTTCGACTGTTTCTTTTTCCTTTTCAGTTCCAATTGGTCTTTACGGGTTCCAGCATTATCTTTCAATGTTGGGTTCATTGATTCTTATCCCGCTCGTTATAGTTCCGGCAATGGGCGGCACTTATGTGGGTGGTTAAATTATGTTTTATTTCAATTTGAAGCACATACATTTGGTAATGTAGATTGTGGATTGCTTGATCTGATTGGATTTAGTGGTTGTAGGAGGATACTGCAAATGTGGTGTCGACGGTGCTCTTTGTGTCTGGAGTGACCACACTATTGCATTCATTCTTTGGGTCACGGTTGCCTCTGATACAAGGTTCATCATTTGTTTTCCTGGCTCCTGCATTAGCGATAATCAACTCTCCAGAGTTCCGAGGACTAAATGGAAATGTATGCTTCTATTTTCTGGTCATAGATATGTTAGTAAATATGTTAATTTTCATTTATCCACCATTTCGGTAAGTATTTATTTGTTTGTAGCTGCAGAAATCCTAAATTATTTGATTAATAGATATTATCATTTCATGCGTTCAACTGTTTTTTTTTTCTATTAGGATTTACATATACATGATATTGCCATGCGAAGTAGGATTGTAGTTTACAACTCTACAGCTAAATAATGTAGCAATAAAAGGAATTTACACAAATTAAGGAGTATGGCTGCTGAAATTTAACACTGTATATTGAGAATTTCTCGTGGGAAATAATTAACGAGAATGTGGAGGGCATAAAATTTCAATGTTGGAAATCAGAGTTAGATTTCGAACCTGGGTTTTGAGGTTTATACTTTGTAACTTCAATAATTAGGATAGAAGATTTAATTCGAATGATATCACCTCAGGCATTGCTGTTTTCTAACCAAACAGCATGTTGTCTAAAATATTACGATTTTCTGGATACTTCTACTGTTAATATTCTTTAGGGATTGAATTTATTTGTAGTTTACTGACTAATAAACATGGGATACCAAGCTGCATATTGATGATATGTCCTGGATATGAACACGCTTCTTAATCTGTAAAGTACAAATCAATGAATAGAACTTGTTTCCTCAGTACTTGACTGACGTGGCACTGGCAAATTGATGCAATCAATTATTTGATCCAGTTATTTGTAACTCTTTCGTTTCTGTAAAGGGATGAAACCACCGCTTCTCTAGTGTCATCGTTGTTTCGGACAAGTTAACATTAATTTTTAAATGCTATGTAGAAATTAATAACGTTGGCCACAAATTGTTAATTAATGGCTTGGTGATACAATGCAAGAACACAAAAAATCTTTAATATGAAAGCTTAATCTCTGTCCCGTCTCTCTCTCTCTCTCTCAGATATGGAAGTAAGTCCAGTGATACTACTTGAATTGTTTTCTACATGAATACTTCCTTTTCTGTTATTTAAATTTCATTTTATGGGATGAGAAATTTGAGTTTCTTAACATCTACGGTGTTGACTCATTTCAACTTGGCAGAACTTCAAGCATATCATGAAGGAGTTGCAAGGGGCAATTATCATAGCTTCAGCTTTTCAAGCATTACTTGGATATAGCGGACTGATGTCATTATTCTTGAGGTAGATTGCATTTGATATTCTTCAAAGTCAAATTCACCTCTACATTATTATCAGTCCTTTTACTGTAGAGAATTGGGAATACTAATTGCGTAGAGTAGCTATGACCGACCATGAGTGTTATAACTTATAATATCAACAGTGAAGGGGTTCTATAGTAAAAATTTGTATTGAGAAGGATTAATGTAGAATGCCTCTTCGTATTGTCCTTTCATCCATAAAGGCTTTGAAATTTAGGTTCTTTTATTTTATTTTTTTTAAATTTTGAATTATTTATCCAATTTTCCTATATTTCTCTTTTGAAAACTTTTGAAGGAGTTTTCCTTTTTTTGATATTTTCATATTGATGACTAGGATATTTTGCCATGCCATATCTTTGGGGTGCTATTCCAAGGCCAAAGTCCTTGATGGAATGAATGTTAGGTGTTTAGTTGCAAAATTTAACTTTTTAGATTTCAAACTGACAGAATATAGGGGCCAACTTTGTATTTAACCCTTTTTTATATAATTTTTCTTTGATAAATCTCAAACGTCGACATAAAAGTTGATAATGAGGTCCTACTATCAAATTTATATAATGTTAATGACAGCCTTTGGTAAAATACTTTATAACAATTATCTGTATTTATTCTTTGGGTTTGAACATATAAATGGTTGAAACGAAGACCCAATAATCTAATGCTTTTAAAAGTGGGTAGAGTTTGGTTCTTGGTTCATGTCAATAATCGCAATCCTTTACTTGTTTCAATATTCATTTACTCCGATTAACTTTGTTTTGATTCTGAAATGGCTACGTTAGCTTCTCCAAAGCAGACAGTTCAATTGCTACCCTCCACCTCTATTCCAAGTTCTGCAACTATGAAGTGGTGTTGAGCTACTTTATCAAGCCTACAAATAAGATGCATCAACAGAAAACATAATGCAAACCTGATTCTGAAACGACTTATATTAATTTGGCAAAAAAATCAGATTAACCTTCTCTAAACATCACATCAAAAGACTTATATTAATTTAGCTGTTTGATCATAACGTACTAATTCTGCATGCACTAAAATCTGCCCATTGAATGTAAGTATAAGCCAGGTTCATTTGTGATTTGTTTTTCAGGTTAATCAATCCAGTAGTTGTTGCACCTACCATTGCAGCTGTTGGACTTTCTTTTTATAGTTACGGTTTCCCACTAGTGGGGAATTGTCTTGAGATTGGTGTCCTGCAGATATTGATGGTTATTATATTTTCTCTTGTAAGTTTCTGAAGCTCATTTTACTTTCTTTTTAGTTTTTGTTCCTTCCTAATTACTGTCAATCATTTTATTGCCGACTGAATGCCTAAATATTTACAATCTGGACATTTCTTTGTTACTTATTTGTGAGAGAAAAAAAAATCTGAAACTGTCTCATTTTTGCAGTATCTTCGTAAGATATCTGTTCTCGGCCATCGCATATTTCTAATCTATGCCGTAAGTTTTGCAACATCATCATTCCACACGCTTTGTTTTAGCTTTTGGTATGCACTTTTAATGCATTGGCACATGTGTTTTCTGACCATAATATGGATATTTTACTAACTGCCAGGTCCCGTTGGGCCTTGTAATCACGTGGGGAGTTGCTTTGCTTCTCACTGAAGCAGGAGCCTATAGCTATAAAGGCTGTGATGCCAATATACCTGCCTCAAATATAATATCTGAGCATTGCAGAAAACATGTCTCGAGGATGAAACATTGTCGGGTTGATACATCTCATGCATTCAAATCTTCCCCATGGTTTAGGTTTCCTTATCCATTACAATGGGGAACTCCTGTCTTCCACTGGAAAATGGCCATTGTTATGTGTGTGGTTTCAATAATTGCCTCAGTAGATTCGGTTAGTTTCCTATCATCTATAACATTGATATATCTACTGTAGGTTCATAAATTTGTTGCAATTGGAACTCATGTCATAGATTCTAATTCTTTTTCTGTACTACTGCGTACAATTCATGTTATCTGTTGTGGGCTTAACATTGGCCACTTGGTTTTGAAAGATCCTGAAATTTCTAAGCAGATAAAAGTGCTAAAAGATTTTTGGTTCAGATCTACTGAGAGATGGATTTTTTTAAGAAAAAAAAAACTCCCTTAATTGTGGTTCTGGAAATTGAACAGTCTGTAACATATTCTAAGACTGAATTCTTTTTGAAATCTATCTGAATTGTGTTGTGATCTATATCTAGTGTTAAGGTGGTAAATTAAAGGGCAGAGATTTTAGGTATTGAAATGTTCACGAGGGAATAACAAATTGTTGTAATCATTCATCTGTTGATTGAGATGTCAGTTCCCTGTTATCCCACGAACTGCTAATGTATGAGCATAGGTTCTTATTTTAACACCTAATGAGCATTTTTGTTATATTCCTTTCAGTGTGCGTTATGTTCGGGTAATGTAAGATTATGCCCATATAATAAGATTTTGATAAGGTTCCCAATAGTTGACACTGTTTAGGAATATAAGGGGTAATTTCATTACCTCCTATTTCGTAATGTTATATTATTCCCGTGAGAATGATACTTTTTGGACAATTTTATCCCCCAGGTTTATAGCTTTTGTCAACTTAATTCTTTAAACCAAATAAAATACTAAATACAAAAATTGGATTATGAATTAGACATATTCATGCATAAAATATATTGGTATATTTGTATTAATTATATTAATAGAAGGCACACGTTTTTTTAAACATTATTTAATATATTAATAATATGTTAAATGTAACATTAGGCCAGAGTCTAACCGAAAGTGCTCTATGCACTTTCATATCAATATCTTCCAATTTAATCTGAGGACTAAACTTGTTAAAAAACTATCACGAGGATAATAAAGTAAAATGTATTTTTAGTTGATCTTACATTCCAGCCATATGAACCAAACAAGTAATGTAACATACCCAATAATGTGTAAGCTTGTGGATGATAAAATTATCCATTCTATCATATTCGTGCATGTTTATCTTTATGCCTTCATATTTTGTGTAGTTCTTGAATTGCCTTAGTGTAGACCTAGTGCCCCTATTAGCCAAACTGACTACATGTGGGGACCATTGTACCATAAAAGAATTCAGGACCTCAAGTTGCAAAAGATTGAATTATTGAAACACATGCATCGTTTGGAAGCTTGTAGATGATTAAATTACCAAAAACTAGCATATTCTTGCATGTTCCTGTATTAACTAAACTGATTTACATCTAGTGGCTTTAAAGCATAAAGAAGTTATTGTCTACCTCAAGTTGCAATAGATTAAATTATTTCCCCCTAGTTTTGTAGAAGGATGTGTACTTTATGTGATTTCAGCCTTTACTCATCTTTGTTTCCATTTTGTTGTTTGAAGTTGCTTATATGACCCTGATATTGCTGAATTTCTTAGGTTGGTTCATACCATGCATCATCATTGCTGGTGTCGTCCAGACCTCCCACTCCGGGTGTTGTTAGCAGAGGAATAGGTCTTGAGGGTCTATCCAGTATATTAGCTGGTCTCTGGGGTACTGGAACAGGATCCACAACACTTACTGAAAATGTGCATACAATTGCAGTGACTAAGATGGGAAGCCGCAGGGCTGTTGAATTGGGTGCATGTGTTTTGATAGTATTATCCCTTGTAGGTATGTTTTAATCATGTTACCTTCTGAACTTTGAAGATTGTTTCCTGAGCTAAAACTTGTAATAACCTTGATAATCTATTAAAGCTGATGATATGTCCTTGTTTGCATAGATCAAATAGTTAAGAGAATTCAAATTAACTTTTAAGACTGCTCTGAAGATTCTGTTCTGGTTTATATTGATACTTTTAGAATAAAACCCGAGAACTTAACAATAGGAGCTTATTACTAGGAATGTTTCTTGCATTTGATTTGCAAAGTACTTTCTTATCTTACACCATCAGAAAATGGCAGGCTCTTATAACGTTGATGGTGGCATTGAGCAAACAATATGGAGAAATGTTATTGCATGGGTATAAATGGTGCTTACCATTTATGGTATGATGGTGGGGGTACTCGGGTTCTTTCTATAGTAACACTGTACATTTGTAGTCTACCTTTTAACTTTATGTTTTCATTACATTTAGTTCTTTTTCATTGAGTTTGGAGGGGGGGGGGGACCTGGGTTGGAATGTGGTTAACTTCACAATGACAGGCTTAACTCGGCCATTAACAGTCTGGCTTTGTATTATTGGTGGATAATGTACGGGAAAAGTGAAGGAAATCGCCTCATGTGAGGTGAAATGTGAGCCTTTCTTAGACCAATAGGCCCTGAGCCGTTATGCATTGCTTTAGCTAAAATTTGGAATTCTATATGCAAGGGTCTGAGGATGAAGGCTAGGGACCATGAACTTGATGTAGCCTTATTGTAACCCATGTTAAAGAAAAATTGATATATTATTGGCAAATATAATTGTTGTCTCATGAATTTGCAATGCCTTAAAGCAGTTTTCTTACGAAGCATTGATGGGGAAAAAGAAATGCATATGATTTGGGCACAATGGTTCAGATTTGAAGCTTTTTTTCTCCCTCTAATTATTTTCCTGCCACAATACAGGTAAAGTTGGAGGGTTCATTGCTTCAATTCCTGAAGTCATGGTTGCTGCCCTCCTGTGCTTCATGTGGGCGATGCTTGCAGCATTGGGTTTGTCAAATCTGCGTTATAGTGAGGCTGGAAGCTCTCGGAATATCATAATAGTTGGATTATCTTTATTTTTTTCCCTCTCGATTCCAGCTTACTTTCAACAATATGGCATCTCTCCAAATTCCAACTTGTCTGTTCCAAGTTATTTTCAACCATATATTGTGACATCTCATGGACCTATCCGAACTAAATATGAAGGGGTAGGCTTCTTTTTAACTTTGTTTGACTGTGAATTTGGTATTTGCATTTTCCATCAGTTTTATGTACTTATCGGTGAAAAACAGAAAGCCGGGAAACGAAAATTGGGACCTCTGAATTTCTTCTCTCAGTCTTTGTATTTTACCAAGAATCAAGCGCTGTATTCATTATTCATTGCAGGTAAATTATGTTATGAATACATTGCTATCATTAAACATGGTAATAGCCTTCATTGTGGCCGTTATACTCGACAACACTGTACCTGGAAGCCGGCAAGAACGCGGAGTTTACGTATGGTCCGAATCTGAGGCTGCAAGAAGGGAACCAGCAGTCGTCAAAGACTATGGGTTGCCTTTCCGGGTCGGCCGGATTTTCAGATGGGTAAAATGGGTCGGTTTTTGAGAATTGTTTTTTTCTTTGCCGAGGGCGGCATGTAAGTCTATGATCATGACATGGTCCAAGTTCATGAGTAGCCATTCTTGGGGATGACTGCTCATATTGGTAAGTAAATAGATGTCTGAACTGTTCCTTTTTTCCCCTCACACGATGGAACTGTTTCTTGGGATATAGAGATTTAAGTTATTTTGTGTACATTGAAAAGATCCAGAGGGGTCAAGTTGTGTTGTAATAGAATTATTAAAAAAAAACTCATTGTATCTAATTTTTGTTTGTCGCTGAAATTGCCGTTTCGGACAGTTTCACTTTTGCTCAAAGCCTGTTATGGTCACTTATGTTTAGAGTTTATATACTTTTGGTCTGCTGATTTTTAAATTCGACCGTTATGATCACTTATGTTTTTTATTTGTAAATTTTTGGTTACTCGAACGTTAGTTTTCGTTACACCGATGGCATGCACGTTAATAAAAATGTTTATTTTTAAAAGTTTATTTTCTCACCCCAAAAAAATTCTAACTCATTTTCAGCCACCAACCTCTGACTACCAGCCGTCCGTCTGGCCTAGTCTCCGGCGAACCCAAACCCAACTTAATGCAGGATTAAAGAGGCAACCCAAGTGCTTTGGCCACTTGCCCAGCTCTGGGCACAACCATCAATCAGTGCTCCATATGTATTAACATTAGGTTCCACTCCAGCATTAACCATCTCATGAAACACCTATGGAGTCAGATTAACAATCAGATTACTATTTACCAGTAAGTTATAAATTGCTTTTATGAAATGTACTTGAAAAACCAATAAACACCAAATGTTTATCGGTCAGATTTGGTCATCCTGTGATATGCAAAGAAAATTTGAAGAAAACATTCCTATCAGTTTTCACTCAAATTTCAATTAGGAAAGAAGGTTACTTGTACTGAAATTTCAATTTCAATTTTTCAAAACAGAAATAGATTAAAGAATGGATTTCTTTTTTCTACATATAAATCAGTTTCAGAGGAAAGATTTCTGTGTGAGGATGGAAAGATTAGGGAAAGAAAAATGAGGATGTAAACTGTAGCAGTAAGACATAAACAGCTTGGTGGTACCAAGACCAGTTAGAAGTTTCCATACCTCAAACATTGTATCAACCTTGCCACTTTTGGCACATAGATATTAATGTGGTGTAAAGTTTACAATCAGCTGGCTTCCTGGACAAGTCTCAAAACTTAAATTTGCAAAGACATTAGATATTCAAACAAAAGTATACGTCTAGATTAAGTGTTTAGAAGCACCTAACAGTCTGACAACACATAATCACCAACCTCTTAATTTTTAGAACATGCGCATACAGACATCAGCATATTAAAAAAAATCAGCTTTGTTCTTTAACAGCCTTTTGTCTACTGCAGATTTTGAAAAACTTTGCATGATAAACCTGAAACCAAAGAATTTGATGCTCTCATAAAAGAGAATAACATCAACACCAACCCTTTTTTTTTTCTGGAAAACCAAAGAAATGTAGCTAAATTTACCACCCCTACCTTATCCATGTCCAGCAAACCCCTTTGTTCCATATCTTCAAGCAAATCTACACAGTCACATAACCTAATATGAATCAAAAACAAGATTAAGAGATGTAAATAAATGGTAAAAATATGGTTATTAGAGATCACAACATGAAATCAAAATGTCAACGTCTAATAATAAAAGTGATCAATTTCACCTAAGTTTTAGGCCTTTTTAAAGACTAGCTTTTGATACAGTATTAAATTAGTCTTACCAAATGGGGACAAATAAAGTTTCTGAATACGAAGACAATGGCAAGTTACCTTCCACGTCTTAGTAAACGATGGTAAGAACTCAAGAGGTGCCTCTTTAATCCTGCATTAAGCTGGGTATGGGTTCGTCGGAGGTTAGGTCAAACGGCGGTGGGTGGTCGGAGGTTGGTGGCCGGAAATAGATTAGGATTTTTTTTTCTTTTGGGTGAAAAAATAAACTTTTAAAAATGCAGGGGTGAAATTAAAAATAAACCTTTTTTTATTAAATTGTACGCCATCAGGGTAACGAAAACTAATGTTCAAGTGACCAGAAGTTTACAGATCGAAAACGTAAGTAACTATAACGGTTAAATTTAAAAATCGGTGACCAAAAGTGTACAAACCCTAAACATAAGTGACCATTGCAGTAGTTTACCTTTTTTTTGGTATTTTGTATATCCTATTATTATTATTTTTAGTAATATACATGTCCATTTTACAGTTCATGTTCGGGTTGCGAAGCTGTCCGTCTCAACAATATTGTCCCTAAGATTTGAACTTGTGTTCTCCTCTTGAGAGTGCAATGTATTATTGGATGATGATGAATGTTTCACGGTTCGTGGAACTAATAAGAAAGGTTATCAAACGACAATTAAATATTAGGATAAACTATCTATTTGATACCTGTTTAATTTTGTGTTTTTGTTTTGATCACCCTAATTAAACTTTTGGCAAAATAATATTTAACATTATATTTTATTTTTATTTTGGTACTCGATCGTTAAAAAAAAGGCAAAATTGACTTGTCATTATTTATTATTATTATTATTCTATTTTTCAACACAGGTTTTTTTTTCTCCAATGGAGAGTTTCCCTACCAAACTTTTAGTAAAATAAACTTTTTACTAAATTAACCCGGTTTTAGGTGGTCTAATCTTATCTCGGAATTAGTAGCTACTCATGTTTTTTTAACCAGTCGGGCTTAAGGACTTTTCTGACAATGTCTATGTAAAAAATGAAAAAAAAATCAACTAAGGGCTAATTTTGCAATGCTTTTGAAAGTTTTTTTGAAAAGTTTAGTTTAAAATTTTAGTGTTTGACATTACTATCAAAAAGTACTTTTAAGAAGATAAAATATTTATTTTAGACACGATATTGTAAAATAAAATAAGTTAACTTAAGTGATGTTGAAATTCATTAAGATTATGATATACAAAATAAATTAAATAAAATGTACCCTACCATGATGAAAATTTGCTATAAAATTTCCTATAACTTCACTTCTGTAAACATACCATTCGATGAGGAAACAATCCAGACTACATTTTTAGAGATTTTACCTATAAAGCCATTGTTTTTCGTTAAAAAAGATAAATTACATAAATTGCCATGACGCAATTATTTGGTAAAATGCAACAGTTTTTATATGGAAATTCTTCAGCACCACTCATAATTTAAACCCAATTAATATTCAATTCTTGATAAATGAATCAGTCCTGTGAAGACCTTCAAAATGTTAAAATGTGAAAATTGAAAGTTTAAAACTAGAGTAAGCTGGAACTCAACAAGTAGTCCAAGAGAAAAAACAGATAATATTTATTCTAAGAGACCAAAATTCAATTGATCTATCTATAAGGTGTGCATTGTCAAAGGGCTAAGAATATGTATGAACAGATACTACCTTATAATCACCTTCAGACCATTAAAAAAAAAAAACTAAAGCAAGCTGTGCAAGATATATATAGAGGCTTGAACTCGAAAGGTTGAAGCTTTTGAGGTGAAATGTGTAATTTCCCTTTTAAACAAGCTTTTCCACCGCAAAAGCACCAAAAATTCAACCTCTTGGCTGGGGTTAAAAATCACTTCTCCACATTTAAATTTCTGTGAAAAGCTAGCTGTTTAGAAAAGAAAAAAAATTGTATTTAAAACACATTTTTCTCCAAACGCTCTTCTAAAAGAGTTATCGAATGGGCCTAATGTGCCTAATAAAAAACACAACACAATTTAACCTTTTCGATTTTAAATTTCAATCAAATTGAGCTTTTTGAAATCATCTATTCTATCAAAACCCTTAATAATCCGTTATGTGATGAAGTGATAACTAATGTGAGAAAAAATGATGGCATAGCTTATTCTAAGATGGCTTAATTGGCATTGTTTTTATGTAGAGGTTTAATTGATTTTTATAGGGATTTTTTAATAATTAAAATTATAAAAAATTCAAATATATAAAACCATAACATAATTATAAAAATATCATTTTTTAATTTTTTTAAAATAATTATATAAAATTAGAAATAGAAAAAATATAAAAAATAAGTTACATAAACTATTTGAAATATAGAGTTTATAAAAAACAATAAAAATTATAAAATAAAATAAAATTATCAACAACTTCAAATAGACATAAGAAATAAAAAAAAATTAAAGAAGGTAGACAATTAAAAGAATTAACTTAAATGTACAGAAAAAACGCCTACAATTCTCGATAAAAAAACATAACTAATGCTAAATGTTTTACCTCCCCCACAAATATATTCTTCTTACATACTATAGTTATTCTGATTTTTCAATGAGTTTTTATATTTATTTTAATAATTTTTTTATATTTTAAAATATATTTTTCTATAATTATTATAAATTGTAAACAATATTTTCTTAAAACTTTTTTTTTATAATTTTTAAATGCTACCCCTATAAAATAATGAAAAAAATCAATAAAGCCCCAAATCAGCTTTCCGAAGTTCACTCCATGTGTTTGATGTCTTTGCAGGAGCTAGGTTTTGATAAAAATGTTCTGAATCGTATTATCGAAGTAACGAATCCTTTCGAATTCATGTGTTATAATTCACTTTTTTTAATAGTCTGAAGGTGATTATAAGGTACGTAGTATTTGTTCATACATATTTTTAACCCTTTGACAATGCATACACACCTTGTAGACAAAGCGATTTGAACCCGGATCTCTTAGGATGAACATCATCCGCTTTTTCACTAGACTACTTGTTGGGTTCTAAAATGTTATAATTATTGAATGCTTGAAAGTTAGGCTAATAACATGTTATTGATAAAAATATGGATCTTGCATATGGCTTGTTTGTTAGGTAAATGGTGCATGCTTGGTGATATTTAATTGTTGAAATATGTATAGGAGGTTTTTTGTGTTTTTAATTCTTTGTGGCTCGACCCTCAACTTCGATTTAGGAGTGAAATCTTGCTTGCCACTAGGCCAAACAACAAGTTTCAAAATTGAAAAATTGAAAAAAATGATTTTTTTGAACTTAATGAATTAACTCTAGAACTTCAAATTCAAATAAATGCAACAAAAAAATAGTATTTTTTTAAATATCAAATCTCTTGCCTCGAATCAAATCCATATAAATATGGATTTTTTTATTTATTTTGATTCTCATGTTTCTATTGTAAGAAAATATGTATCCAACATGTTTTTTTATACTTTCATTATGGAAAATAAATTTTATTTAAATTTATCAAAAATGGTTTTCAAATTTGAAATAATAAAAAAAAGATATTTTTAGGGGTAATTTACATTCTGGATCACTGAACATAACATTCACTTTCAACTACATCACAAACCTTTAATTTAATCAAATTACATCATTCAACTTTTATTATTTATAAATTAAGTCACTTATATAGAAACAATTAAATAGATCTAATAAAAAAATGAAATTGACACTTTTATTTAACATTTTTCACATATCATCATCAAATAATGTTTAATTGATAAATAATTTTAATAATTTTCTGAAACATTTCATTTAAATAAATTCAAAGGGAAAATAACTAATTTTGTTGATCTATTATTTTGATATAACAAATTGTGTGAAAAATGTTTTGGACTTGTTTAAAGATTTCAAAAATAATTCAAAAGTCGTCAAAACTTAAAAAAATATGTTTTAAATGATTTCATAATATTTTGACTCATCCCACTATGTTTATATACCTTAAAGAGTTAAAAGATAGCCAAATTTTCATTTTTAAAGAAGGTTTCGATACCTCTATGTGATGGTTTCGAAACATTTAAGGCAGAAAGGTTTGAAATCAAAACATGGGAAAAAAGGTTTCTATACCCCCAGAAAGGTTCCCATACCTCTAGGAAAAGGTTTCGATACCTTTTAAAAGGTTTCCATACCCCTAGAAAGGTTTCATACCTCTTGATGACAATGGCTAGTTTTTCGTTTAAAAAAAAAAACCTATAAGTTCTGAAACCTCTACAAAGGTTTCGATGCCTCTGTGCTGGTGAACATTTAAAGCTCAACTTTATGACTTCCCAATAGCTTCAAAACACCTCCAACAACCATAAATGGCTAGAATATCATTCCACACTACAAATACATTCCAAGGACACTTGAAGATGGCAAGACAACACATCTAAGCAAAAAGATCAAGAGAAAAGAGTTGTCATTCTTGTATTCATAGTTTTCTCTTATATATAGTGTTTGAGAGCTTAATCGTGCAAACACCCAATCTTGTAAGGATTATTCTTTGTTAGCTTAATTTGTATTTCTCTTTTGAGAGAGGTTTAGATTTAAGATTTTGTATGGAAATCTTAAGGAGAATTTTGGGGTATAAATCTCAAGGGAATTTGTAAGGTTAAACATTGTCCTCAAAGGTTCAAAATCAAGTTTAGTGAATTTGGGAAAATCTTTCATGGTGGTAAGCTAAGGTAATGCATGTAGACTTGGTTTAGAAAGTCAAACCACTATAAATCGTTGTGCAAATTTATAATTTTTAGTTGCTTCCACCAATTCTTCTTGAAAGCCAATTCACCCCAATTGGCTGTTTTCAGTTGATCGTATCAAGCCCAACAATTAATATCAGATCGAGGTCTCTATCATCAGTTTAATAACCAAGATTCGATCCTCAAAGAGCTCAAATCGTTTCTACATCAATCGAGTCAATGGCCTCCACTTTTGGTGCATACTACATGGAGGACTCTCAACCGGTCAACAAGTCATCTTTCTTCATTGGAGCTCACTACTTCTATTGGAAGAATCGAATGAAGTTATTCATTCAAGCTTTTGATCTTGAAGCATGGAAGATCATCATGAGTGGCTACATCACACCATCTAGTGGAATGGAGACTTGGATCAATGATGTAAACAAGAAATTCTTAACAAATGCCAAGACGGTGCATCTTCTTTTTTGTGCTCCTGGCCCGGATGAATATGGAAGAGTTTCATCATGTTCAAATGCTAAGAAGATTTGGGATAAGCTTGAAGTCACTCATGAAGGAACCAACGAAGTAAAGGAGACCAATATCGATATTCTCAACTTGAAGTACAAGAACTTCAAGATGAACTCAAAAGAAGACATCAAAGCCATGTTCGACTGATTCTCTACCATTTTTAATGGGCTAAAGAGTTATAGAGAAGTGATTCCAGAGGACAAGCTTGTGAGGAAGTTGATTTACTCATTTCCCAAATTATGGGATTCTAAGAAAACCATCATTATTGAAGCAAAGAATCTAAAGACACTCAAGCTTGATGAGCTAATCAGATCTTTGATCACCCATGAGTTGATGTCCAATGGGAGAAGAGAAAAGAAGAAAGAAAAAAAAATCAAAGAGAAAAATGTTGCATTCAAGACCTTCTCAAGCTTTCAAGAAGAAACATCTAGTGAAGATGAGAGTGAAGATGGAGAGATGGCCAAGCTCTTCAAGAAGCTTAGGAGATTCATGAAGTGCGAAAAGGAAGAATCGAGGAAGAATAAGGATCCCATTATTTTTTCGAATGCAAAAAGCAGGGGCATGTCAAATACGATTGTCTAAGGATAAAGAAGAAGGGATTTAAGAAGACATTTATAGCTACATGGAGTGATGAAGACTCCACTGATGAGGATGAGGTGGTCAACCTATGTATTATGACCATCCAAGAAGAAGAGGTAACTTCTCACTCATCCAATTTAAATTCTATGCATTTGATGATTTACAAGAAGCCCATGATGAATTTGTTTTGGAGTTTGGAGCTTCATTTTTGAAAAACAAAAAATTGATTTCAAAATTAAAAATTGAAAATGAATTACTTTCCAAAACCAATTTTGGACTTGAGCAGAGTTTGAAGATTTTGAGAAAAAGAATTTGGATAAAACTTGTTTCTAAAATTTCAAGAAGATCATCAAAGAGAAATTAATGATCTCAAGAAAGAAAATTTTTTGAGTAACAAATATTTTGAAAAGAAAAATTATAATTTTATTAAACCAAACTTTTATAAAAAACAATCTATTTCCCCTAGATTTTTCAAAGGAAAAATAGTTAAAAACATTTAGCTCCGTAAGGGACTTTTTCCTTCAAAGAAAAAGGAAGACATTGAAAAATTGATTCCAAAGAGAACTAAATTATTTGAAATTATGTCAATGGATCCAAAGCAATTTGGATACCAAAATATACTTGATTGTCTTTTGTAGGTGTGTTAGAGCATGATGAGAAAAATCATGAAATTTGGGAGCTCTAGACATACAAATGAAGAAAGATGGGTAACTTTATCCTTAATCTCTTAGATTGCATATTTGGTTGCCTATTTTGATGATTTACATGTTCATGCATATTTGCTTGTTAAAGTACATTCTTTTCTCTTGCATGACATTTTGTGGTGCTTTATGCATTTGTGTCTCATTGTGTTATTTTAATCTATTGCATAAAGTTCAAAAGACTTGGATTAATTAAATTTCTTGTGCTATTATAGAAATTTTAATCTATGATTGAAATTCAGTTCCTTGAGTGTTAAGTATTTGAATCAAATTTTCAAATGGAATGCTTTATTAAGGAGGGGTTTTTATTTTTTCAAAGATTTTGTACTTAAACTTATTCTTATTTGTTATTGTGTACAGTAAAGATTTGAATTATTTTTGATATAACAAAAGGGGAGAAGTAAGTAAAAAAATTAAGGGGGAGCTTTTGTCAAAAATATTTTTTCAAAGAGATTTTGTTATATAAAAAATGGGGGATTGTTGAGCTATTATTCTAATAGAACAAATTGTGCGATAAATGTTTTGGACATGTTTAAAGATTTCAAAAATAATTTAAAAGTCTTCAAAACTTGAAAATTTTGTTTTAAATGTTTTCATAATATTTCAACTCATCCCACTATGTTTATATACCTTAAAAAGTCAAAAGATAACCAAATTTTCATGTTTTTAAAGAAGGTTTCGATACCTCTATTTGATGGTTTCGAGACCTTTAGGGAAGAAAGGTTTGAAATCAAAACCTGGGCAAAAAGTTTCTATACCCCCAGAAAAGTTTCCATACATCTAGGCAAAGGTTTCGATACCTCTCTAGAAAGGTTTCCATACCCCCCAGAAAGGTTTACATACCTATGGATCACAACGACTAGTTTTTCATTTAAAAAACCCTTAAGGTTTCGAAACCTCTACAAAGGTTTCGATACCTCTGTGCAAGTGGGCATTTAAAGCTCGACTTTATGACTTCCCAACGGCTCCAAAACACCTCCAACAGCTAGAATATCATTCCACACTACAAATACAAGCTAAGGACACTTGAGGATGGCAAGACAACACATCTAAGCAAAAAGATCGAGAGAAAAGAGTTGTCATTCTTGTATTCTTAGTTTTCTCTTGTATATAGTGTTTGAGATCTTAATTATTTAAACATCCAATATTGTGAAGATTATTCTTTGTTTGCTTAATTTGTATTTCACTTTTGAAAGAGGTTTAGACTAAAGATTTTGGGTAGAAATCTTAAGGGGAATTCCTTGAGATTTTGGGGTATAAATCTCAAGGGAATTTGTAAGGTTAAACCTTGTCCTCAAAGGTTCAAATTCAAGTTTAGTGAATTTGGGAAAATCCTTAGTGGTGGTAAGCTAAGGTAGTGGATGTAGACTTTGGTTTAGAAAGTCGAACCAGTATAAATCATTGTGCAAAATTTTAATTTTTGGTTGCTTCCACCAATTCTTCTTCAAAGCCAATTCACGCCCTCTTGGTAGTTTTCGGTTGATCGTATCAAGCCCAACAAATTTCTTATAAATCCTAAAAAATATTTAAATTACTAATTAAACATTATTTAATAATGATATGTGAAAAAATGTTAAATAAAAGTATCAATTTATGTTTTTTTCATTAGAATTATTTAATGATTTTAATATAAGTGACTTAATTTATAAATAATGAAAGTTGAATGGTGTAATTTAATTAAATTAAAGATTTTATGATGTAAATGAAAGTTGACGTTAAATTTAGTGATTTAAAATGTAATTTACTAATTTTCAGAGACCAAATGAAACCTAATATTCTTTAGTCAATTCAGTGTTGTCAAAACCGAATCGAATCGATTGACCTTTTAACCATTTAGAATGTGAACTACTAGAAATCTGGAACCAGTTGAAAAATCGAAACAATCAATTTAAGGATTTAGAGTGCCATCGACTTAACCAAGTGTACCATAATAAATTTATGAATAAAGTACAAAAATGATCATTAAACTATATTGAATTGATATTTTTGACCATTGAACTTTTAAAAGTTACAAAATGGTCATTAAACTTTTAATTCAGTTACGAGATGTTATTTATATTTTTCAAATGTTACAAAATGGACAATCATACTTATTGAATTGTTAAAAATATTAATTTTTATCGAAAATTTATCACTAACAAGGATTATTTTGTAATCAAAAATTTAATAATCATTTTATAACTAAATCAAAAAATTAATGATCATTTTATAATTTCTCAAAGTTTAGTGGTAAAAAATCATTTCGACATAATTTAGCGACGATGTGTGTACTTTAACTAAATTTATTGAAATATTTCAACAAGTCTATTATTGCTAAAAAAATATTCTTTAATATAGATTCGAACAAAGAACGCCAACAATTTATTCATAAAACAAAAGAAAGCAACCACACGAGACCCAGAAATAATAGGGGAACACGAAGAGAAAACGCAAAGCAAAACAAGAGCAGAACGACAAACAACATAGCAACAAAGCAAACAAACAAAAGACCAAAGCAAACTTAAACAACACAAAAACGCAAATAGAGACAAGTTGAAACTGATTTGGAGGAGAAGACGTCGAGCCACCAGGAAACGAAAGGAGAGGGCCGTACGAGAACAGAGCCAGCAGTTCAAACATCTACAGCTGTATGTCTCTTCTGAGGTCACAAAAGCATGACAACATTAGAAGAAATGAAGGGGGGGTTGCCATTGTAGAAACATCACGACAAGCATGAAGGCATCGTCGATGTCAGATGGACAAGAGAGAAAGAACGAGTCGAAAAGCCCTGGCAGAGCAAAATTTTGCATGTGGAAGGCGAGAGACCCGACCAACCTCTAATAGAAGGCCAAAAGCCTGACAACCGAGATAGGAACACCACTCAACTAAGGGGAAACGAGAATGAAGAGAAATAGATGGAGGGAGTCAGAGCTCTCTCACTCGTCCACTTCTACACCCCAACTTTGTTAAGGGCCCGAGACCAACCACTAACGCTGGAGAAGCCAGTCTCAATGAACAGACCAACGAGAGTCATCAGAACACCAAAAATGGAAGATAGAAAAAAAAAAGTGGAAGACAAAGGAGATGGCGGTCAGATTTGGAAGCGAGAGGGAATGAGTGAAGAAAAGAAAAAAGTAAAAGTAGGTGAGGGATGGGAGGCTGACCGTCAAAAGTAATCAACGACAGGCTACCTTTCAAGAAAACTAGGGTAGGGATAAATTTTAGAGAGAGAATAATTAGAGAGATTGTGACCTGATTTATTCTCATATAGATTTAAACTCAAGTCTTTTTGAAATACTAAAAATGTCTTAACCAACCATGCTACAATAAATTTATTGGCATGATAGTTTTATATAGTTTTTGAGTTTCCCAAAAAGCATCATTATAGCGAGTCAAATGATTAGTTTTATGGTTATATAGACTTATATAAAGATAAATAAACCTAACAAACATGACCCGGGACTTAATATCTGAATTAATTTATTCGATCTAAGACTCGAACATGATGGTCCAAACTTGATCCGAACCTGAAATAAACTGAATCGAACTGAATTAAAATCGGCCCAAATTTTAGTGGAATTGAAAATCAATCCAAACTGAAATGTAACCCGAACTGAAAAGTAACCTAGACCAAAAGTAACTTGAATTGAAAGTAACACAAATTTAATTTTCTCAAATCCAATCCGAACTGAACATCAACACGATTTTGACTCGATAATTGAGTCAAAGTGAAGGAATAAATTATTTTTATTATTATATATTTTTTAGTAATATGTTAATATTAAATACGTATATTTTATTCTCCTTTTATATTATATTAAGACTATATTCATATCTTATTCAATAATTTTTTATTTTAAAAAATATTTAATATGAAGGAATATAAAATAAAGTTACTCTCTCTTTCACGCCAACTTTCAAATATATATATATATATATATATAATTGTTTTTTTGACTTGGTCTTTTATTTAACTTATGGTATTAATTAAATAACCAAGTCAAAAATTCAAATATTTGATTAAATATCAAACAATTAAAATACACCTAAATTGATTTTAATCTATAAATAAATATGATAAAATTATTTTTATTAAATAATTTCTGCATAGACGAAGTCTAATTCCATTAAATAAAATTTTACCTTCTTAGAATTTATGTAAAATTTTATTTTAAGAAAAATAGAAAACAGTTAGTTGAAACTCGATGATGACCACAGTACGAAATTCAAGTTATAAACTCTAGCACTCCTTATAGGTTCAGTTTAGGTCAAATTGTCATTTCTTAGTGACGGTTGACTTCAAAACATTGAATGATTAAGTGTAACACCCCAAATCCGGATGCTACATTTGGGCCACAAGCCCAAACCACTCCCATAAAATTTTTCAGTTATAAATCCAATAAACACAATTCGTCAAGTCCAAACCATGATATTTCTAAAATATTAAGTTCAATAATATTTAAAACATTTAAACATTCGTAAGGAGCTCTAGATAACCAACATCTAAAACATTCGACCGATACAAATTTAATTCAAATAGAGTTACAAATACAAGGGTCCTACGAATACATAGCCCAATATATCTAAGTACTTGTACTCAACCACAAAGGTTAGTGCTGAATTCCTCGCTTCGATGGTGCTTCGCAACACACGATCAACCTATCTACCTACGAACGGAAACAACGATTCCGAACGCTGAGCTAACAAAGCTCAGTGGATACACAACCACTCGACCATGCTTCAGGTGAATCATAATTAAGAGCATGGTAGATGATATGATATCAAGGTAAGATAAATCAATGGCGCTACCAAAACCACCTAAACGCATGTTATGCACAATACAACATCTCAAATAACATAAGCACATCAATAAACAAACCAAGAGTGAGGCCCAATATCACCCGACACTGGAAAACCCACTTATGCTCGGAATCTCACATCGAGCTCAAAATCTCACATCGAGTAGGGCTCAGAATCTCGCATCGAGTGGGGCTCAGAATCTCGCATCGAGCAAATATCACACCTAAAATCTCACATTGGATGGCCTTCATTTCATTACTCAAAATCTCGCATCGAATGGCCTTCTTGTATTGCAACACTCACTCAGTGGGTATCCGGATCCCACCAAACAAAGACACATAACTAAACAAGTGCCCACATATGGCACAACCACATATGATCCACCAAGGATCCCTGAGATTTGCTAACTCAAGCAATTCCCTTTTATTCAAACACATTATTGTCCAATTAATTCACATAAGAAGTTAGAAACACACTTTCTCGGTTTTACTACTCATTTTACATCATAAGAGATCCATTGGGACCTTAACCATAAATTATGCAACCCCTAAACTCAAAACGTAAAATCTTGGGCAGACTGTCCAGGCCGTACCGATATGCCTCCATGAGTATTGATACCTAACTTTGGTTCAAAAGAGCTTGCTAGCCAGTCGTACCGATAAGCCTTCATGGCGTATCAAAACTCAACATCGGTACGTATACTCTGCGTACCGATCCTTAAGCCCGTATCAAAATACTTATGTGGCATATCGAAGCCAAATATCGGTATGTCCGCCTGGCGTACCAATCTCGAAGCTCGTACTGATACACCCCTAGGTGTACAAATACCCATTTTGCTCATTGGAAATTACAATGGAAAAATGGTACCGATACTTCTCTAAGCGTACCGATACCTCTTTACAATTTTCCCGGAAAACTTATCTTCCATAAATGAGTACCGATATGGGCAGGAACTGTACCGATACTCGAGCCTAAATTTTATGCTATGGAGCTCGAAAATCCCCTAATTTCACCCTTACCCTTAACCATTGAGCCCCAAATTATTCCTACACGTTATGAGAAGTTATTTAGGTGTGTTTCTATCAATTTTTATCCCCAAACAACAACAATTATAGATTTTATCATGGATGATCAACCAAGCTCTAACTTGACCAAAACATCATATTTCAAGCAAACATTCCAAAATGATGATGCACATGAACACACAGAAGTTAGAAGTGTACTAACCTTGAATTATAGGTTGGAAAAAAGCCTACCTTTGGTGATGGTTTTTGAAGGGAAGGATGGGTTTATAAAAGAGAACGAAGACATAAGTATGGTGATATCACCAAATTCTGCACAATGCAGAAAAATTAAGGTTTCCCCCCTCTTTTTCACCCTATTTTGGCATTTACCAAAATACCCATGTGTCATCTTCTCAAGCCCACACTCAAACTAAAAACCCAAGCCCAAAAAGGTTTATAAGGCCCAATAAAATGGCCTAAACACGAGGCCCTTGCCTCGGGTTAACCCGATACTCGAGTTCAAAGCTCGGGTTGTGACATTAAGAGTTAAAATTGAGCCAAAAAGCTAAGATTGTCAAACAAAAACACATTTTTTACAATAATATATCAATAATTTTATATATACACGATTGGACACATACCCAAGTCAACTTGAATTGACACGAAAATCCAAAGATTGACTAGAATCAAAAACTTATCTATCTGATATTGACTTGAACAAAAAATCGACCGATCCGATATTGACCCGACCTAAAAAATCATCCGATCTGATATTGACCCGAACAAAAAACCAACTGATTTGACATTGATCCGACCTAAAAAACAAACTATCTGATATTGATTCGACATGATACCTGACCTGAAATACCATATACTTGAACTAAATCCGAGCCTGGACCGAAATCAACCCAATCCGAAATGACCTAACCCGAACGACCCGATTGCCACATCTAGGAATAAACATTGACTACTGCCTTGTTTGGTTGGGATGTAACTGGCGTGATATATTATTTAATACATCTTTATTACGAAACTTACTTTTATACGTGTGTTTGGTAGATGTGAAATTTAATATGATGTATTATTTTATATTCAAGTTGGGTGATATTTATCACGAGGTGGATGTAGTGTTTATTTAATACGCAAGTTTTATCAGTTATACCTTCATACTATTTTCACATATTTATATCATTGTAAATATCTAACCCTAAACCATAAACAATAATCCCCAACCCTAACCTTAAATAATAAACCTAACCCTAAACTATAACCTTAACCCCAAACTCTAAACTTTGACTGCTTAAACCTAAACCATGAATCTCGTACCATAAACTATAAAACCTAAACTCAAAACCTTAAACCTTAAATCAAAAATCTAAACCCTAAACTTAAACCATAAAGCCCTAAAAACTATAAACCTCAAACACTAAACCCTAAACTTTAAACTCTAAACACTAAATCATGAACCCTAAATAATAAACCTTAAACCATAAACACTAAATCACAAACCATAAACATCAACCATAAACCCTAAACCCTAAACCTCAAATCATGAACCATAAACTATAAACACTAAAGCCCTGAACACTAAATACTAAACCTTAAACCCTAAACTACAAATACTAAACCCTAAACCTTAAATCATAAACCATAAACCTTAAAATATAAACCTTAAACCCTAAACACAAGCTACAAACTTTAAAACTTAAACCATAAACTTTAAATTCTAGACCCTAAATCATAAACCTAAACTCTAAATCTTAAACACTAAACTTGTTGATCACCTATGTGAGCAAATCCTTTGGACGATGGTTTTGGGCTGTTTTTATGGTAGAAAAGCGGGGGTTCTCTTTCTAGTGTTTCTTGATGGTCTCTCTAGGGGTTCTTAGAACTTGCCTTTGCTTGGGGGTGCATGGCTCCTTATAGAGGATTGGATGAGGTGAGAGCACGTGTCAATTGAAAAAGACAAGTGCCTTGGTGAGTTTTCATGGCTCTGGTGTCGATGTAAATCACGTGCATCATCATGTGGTCCGAGGTAGCATTCACATGTCGAGGTTGCAACAGGTCATAATTGGTTTGTTCGCATAGACATGGTCTGCTAGTACATTCGCAGAGGGTTGTAATTGGGAATCCGTATGGTTGTGGTTCGCTGGTACCAATAATTGCCCTTTCAGATTAGGGAAGGTTATAAAGTGAACTTGGAAAGCCTGAAAACGCGAATAGGTTTTCTAGAAAGAAATTGGTTTTCCTCTGCGGTAAATTTTTGGTCCCCAATGATGAGAGAAATATAGATTTTTTAAATTACAAAATTCGAAGTCACAAGACGTAGATTATTGCTTAGCATATTTTGTGTAAACTTGTTCTCTTGTGCTTGCTTTTAGGAGCAATAAATAGTGTTTATTAATGTTCGTTGTAGGGTCTATAAGTTTGGCCTGGTAGCGAACTATATGATATGTGTTTGTATAGTTTTGTGGGTGAATGGACGTTTACCAGATTCCTCTTGTTACTTGTTTGTTGGTATTCTATGGCGGTGTGGCAGCTTTTTTTTTCTTTTAGCAGTGAGTAGTTATTTCATTGTCATCATGATTAGACGGTCTAAGACAGACTGCGATGAGAGAGAAAAACTCAAAATGGTTGTAATAGGTGCATGTTCTGAACCATGTATTTATTGATTGAAAGTTTCAAGATTGCACGATTTTAGGCATCTGTTCGAGATTTTAAAATATCAAAATTAACTGATTGTCGAGGCAATTTCCAAGATTTGAAATTTAACCGCCAGGTCTTGGTATTTTCTCCTTTTCGTTATAAATAGCACGCCTTTGGGTCTAAACTTTCATAATCCAATTTGTGAGTGGTTGATTCTTCCTTTTGCAGTTTTTTTCTTTCCAGTTTTATATGCATAGGTTAGGGAAATTTATTTGTGGCGTTAACTAGTATACATAGATTTTATTTTATAGATCCTGGGGGTGCTGACTTTTTATCGGGTTTGTTTATATCGACAAACAATGATATTTGAAAGGCTATGATTAGCCATTTGTAGCGATGAACGTTAACAAACAAAGTATTTAGAAAACCTTGCTCTCAAGATTTTCCAAATACTATTGTTTGTGACTAGTTTGGGAAGCGGCCGCTGCTAAGCACCGCTTTCCATATATATATCATCAATGTGGTTGTTCGTTCGTCAGTTGTGTGTGGAGGTGAAGTCGGGCACCGTGACAACAAACAATTTGTTCAAAATGATCCGTAGGGCTAATCCACTAAACCAGAAAACAAAGAAGAATTCGACATTTCCATGTGTTCAGTCTGGTACTATAACGAGAACCAATCGAAGTATAAGCACTTAAGCGAGAGAGATTGAGCTTGAGAAATAAAAGAAGAGTATAAATTCTCAATATATGGACAAAATAACCATGTGATGTTATTTGAGTTTGAATTGTTTCGATTTTGTTAGAAGAAATTCTCAAGAATTTTCTCGCTCCCATTAAAGGGTTAAAATTATAATATCTTGTTGTCCCCAAATATAAAAGAGTGTTTGCTTTAGATTGCTACTTGAAGCGGTATGAACACTTGGATTTCATTAATTTATTTTTCTATTATACTATGATGTTTTAGCTCTCAAAAGTTGAATTTTGAATTAAATATTCACTCTAGGACACTTCATCACAACTTTCGCAACCAAACACCTTGATAAAATAACAACCATCTTTCATCCATCTTTTTAATACGCAACTGTTATTTAATATAACACATCTCTTTTACATCCGCTGTACAAAACGAGGCGTACAAGTTTCAAAATTACTTCATGTTAGAAAAACGATCAAACTCTCAATCACTAATTAAACTATACAAATCATTAGTAAATATTAATTTAATATTAAACCGATTCCACTAATTGATTTTAAAATAAAAATTTGATCGATTCAACCTCTAATCCGATTATTACACAATTAAGTCAAATCCTTCTTTCAATACTCCAAGTGAACAATTCCCAGTAGTTTTTTCATCATAAAATAAACATTTTGCCTGCACAGAATCCAATCCCGACAATGGGATCATTTATAAATAACAATTTCTACTGTAAATAATGGAAAGATTGAAATCTTCCAACATACTTAAAAAAAAAAAGAAGAAAGAAGAAATCTTCCAAAAGAGAAGTATATAATCATCATTTTCATGTAATAAAAATTAGCCATGATTAATAAAGGCCAAAACAAAGAAAAGCACAATCTGACAAACACTAATAAAATAAAGTGTTTCCTCAGTCCCCAACCATTGTTAGTGGGAAAGAACCATTGTGTTAAACAAAGTTTGGACCATCTTTTTTTCCCATGCAAATAAATTCCATAGCTTCTCAACATCATGAAAAGATTAAAAAGAAAAGGAAAAATAATCAGTATAATCATCTTTTCCACTTGGCAAAACAAATGGTGATTTGTTAAATATACATGTGATGATGGGCAACAACTGTGAGCATCTCCAAAAGGTTGACTTTGGTTACACTGTTAACCATTAATATTACCATCGATTTTTGCAGAGTTCTTGGATTTTGCTTGGACCATTATCATTGTGGCAGACAGTGACTAAAGCCTCTTAACAGTCTTACCCTCTTTCTCTCCACGCTCATCATAATTCCCAAGCATGGAGTCATGATTTTAGTTTTCTAAGTCTAAGAGCATCCCTTCTAGCCTTTAGCCTCATCTATAATGAGTTACGGATCTATAAATATTTTTAAGGTGGACACACATAAACATCTTTAGTTAAATTTAGGTGTGGGTAAAATTTAACTTAACTCAAAAAATTGAATTATTAAACTTAATTTAATGTAAAAAATTTGACTCGTAATTTTATAAATTCGACTCAATTTTTTAAAAATAAAGTTTAAGTTATAAAATAAAAATTCAAATAATTTGAAATTTTTAATAATTAATTGATCAGTTTTTAAGTATATTATGTATATAGTATATGAATATAGAAAGCCGCTTAAATTTGAATCAATCTATATTATATCACATGATAAATAATTACAATTAAATTTGTACAAAACTCGAAAACTCAACTAGACTAAACTCGACTCAATTTGATTCGAAAAAAAATTAAATAAAGTTTAAATTGTAAAATAGAACTTGTAAACTCAACTAACTCGATTTTTTTTTATTTAACTCGGTCGAACACTCAAACTCTCAGCCCTAATTAGTTTATGCAGAAATAAAATTTTAAGATTGGCAGAAATAAAATTTTATGGTGGACACAAACAATTAAATAAATAATTAACATAAAAAATTTCGAATTTCAAGACGAGCACTTACCTGCCTTGAGTTAGAAGTGCATCCGCCACTATCTATAATACTATATATTTATCCAACGTCTCTACCATTGCCATTCAACATCTCTCTCAAAAGAAAAAAAAAACACTCTAGTTTTCTATGTGTCAAAGTGTGTGAGGAAGTTGAGTACAGTGTGTCTAAAGTTGAAACAAAAGCATGAAACCAAGCTTTCTTTTTACTCTTCTTCTGATCTTCTTTATAATCTTCATTTCCTCTTCCCATGTATCGTCTCGTTTCTCGGAAAACAAACAAGGTGAGTTTCTTCTTTTCTTATCCACCTTCCTTCTTTACGAATCATGCATACGACTTAAAGTTTTAGCATCTTCTGCAGGAGAAGAAGAGGTAGAGCTTAGTCAAATTACAGATATGGAGGACATTGAACTAATGAATGTAAGCTTAAGCTGCACTTTTTTCATCAACTTGGCTATATGTTTGTTCTATAATGAATAGAAATCTTTTGTCGGTATTTCTATTTATGCCCCTACATTAAAAAAAATTAGATCTAGACTTTAGAACTAAGGTTTAGGGTTAAGGTTTAGAAAATGTGGGGTATGGTATGTTTTTTGGTGAAGGTCTAAGTTTTAGGATTTAGAATTCAGGGTTAAGCTTATAATTTATTTTTTTGGTGTTATGGCATAGAAAGTGCATCGAAAAGGGACATGAAAATTTTGTTCGTTCTATAATGTGCCAATTAATGGGTTTTTTCTTTCTTTCATTTCTTTGCAGCAGCTAATGGGGATGGAAGCTTGTGATGCAGGAGACGATGGATGCTTGAAGAGAAGAATAATCTCAGAGGCTCACTTGGATTACATTTACACCCAGCATCATAAGCCTTGAGATTTTCCATTTAAACCACTTGATTCCAAGTAATTCCCCATATATTATGTTTGATTTTTTTTTCTATTAAGTTCTTGTTGTCCTTCATAGTATCAGTGAAATGGTTTTTGTTTTTTTATTAAAAAAAGTTGATAATCCTATATGTTAGCTGGTTAATGTTGTTGGACGCTATAAATCCTTTGATTTGTTGTTTTTCTTTAGTATTTGTAGACGCAAGACATGAGAAACCTGTTTGATTGTGTTTTGGGGTTGGATTTGCTTTAAAATTATGTTATTTGGATTCAAATTTAAAAAACCGAGAACAAAACTTGATTCGTCTGATAAATTAACTTACAATGAACTAAATGAATTGAGTTATTTAGTTTTTCGAATTTAAATTATTTAAAGTTTTTGATTTTTTTAATTGAATTAAATTTTATAATTTAAACAAATTAAATTAACATTTTATAAAAATCACTTGAGTTTCTGACTATTTAAAAAGCATACAAATTAGTCTCTTTTAGAAAAAGATACAATGACATTTTAAAAAAATAAATATCTAAATATACTATTTAAATTATAAAAAGTTAAAGAAATGTGTAAGTCTTAAAATTCTATAAAAAGGTTAAATTAAAAAATAAAATTATTTTGAAAAAGTAAATTCAGAGCTTCAAACAAATAATTTATTAAATCATAAGTATCTTAATTTTTTCTTTAAAAGCTTTTGTAGACTCTCTAGGTGAAATGCTGGCAAAATGGCAAAAGGTAGGTGTTGGAAAAATATAAAACAGTGCCAAAATGAGTCTTTTGCGTGCAAGTATACACGGTCTGCAAGTAATATAGCTGGTAAGCTGAGTATCGATCCCACATAGATTGACTTGAAATTCAATTGCCTTGATTGTTACTTGCCCTAAGGAAAAATTGTTTGTTTGAAATGGTTTTGGAAAATAATTAAAAAGTAAAGAAATGAAAGTAAAGTAAAGACGTTGGCAAGGAAGGTGTTTCAATGAATGATGAGCGTTGGCAGGGAATGCCTGGTTTTCACGCTATTCATGTCGTGCCAGTCTTTAACAACAACATGTCTTGGCATTGTTTGCCGAGCAGATTCAAAATTAGCAAAGCCTCTCTCGACGGTCATTGCCCTAAATTGATCATGTAAAAACCCTATATCTATATAGTGCATGCTTTTAAATAAATCAATTTGATTAAGATCCAATCTATACTCCTAAGGGGTAAATTTCACTCCCGAAGTAAGTTGATCTACTTGAACGATTTCTCTCGAAGCTTCTCTCCTCAGTATTCAACAACTTAATCGTTGCCACCTCAAGTCACACACCAACTCTTCACTTTGATCTTCTTTCTCCCAAATGTTAGCTTGGTTGGTGTTTAAATAGGCGTGCAAGGAAGGGATAAGATTAGCTCTTCAAATTTTGAACTTCAACTGCCTAAGGGATAAGGGATTATCATCTTATCCAAATTTGAATGAGAGCTGATCAGGCTAGGGCTGACGTCATACTGCCAACGCTGCTGTGGCATCCAAACTTGGCATGAATCTGCCAACAAGTCTTGGTACTTTGGAGATTGATCCAATTGTTATCTTTTCGGAGCCTGACCATTTCCTATTTTTTGGGGTCCAACAGCTTCTTGGCGTGGCATCAAGTTTACTCATCTGCCAACCGGCGCTTGGGATTGTCTGGTCCATCTGCGCCAACAACACTCGACATTCTTTCTAGCATTCCATCCTGAGGTGCTTTCTTGGGCCAAATCCTATGCCAAACCTGCAAAATTGCCAACAAAACAACCCTTCACATTGACATAGACAAAACTCTAAACTCCATATGCAAATGCATGATTCTAACATCCTAATACAACTAAATGTACCTAAAAACAAGCAAAAACATTATAAGATTGGCATTAAAAACAGTACTCTTGGAGAGGTAACACACCCCAAACCTAACTCATTGCTTGTCCTCAAGTAATGTAAACAAAATAAAAAAAAAACAAAAACTGTGAAAAAGTTACCTCGACAAAATTTTGGTTGAATGCCAACACGTGCTGGCAAGCAGAATTTAGCTCTATTTCTGTCCTCTGTATCTCAGTGCAATAATGCCAAGCAGGTAGCAATTCAAGTGCAGCAATATAACTCTAGTCAAAGTTCATGAAGAGTGCATAAGTGTAGGCAATATGCATCAAGTATCCTCAGACAAAATTTTCCACCTAAACTCATATTTGTTTTATTATTATTATTATTTTTCTTTGCCAAGGGTTTCTACTGGCATTCTTTTAAGCTTGCTTCATGACACTATTTAGCGTGAGAGATAAGAGGGACTATACCACAAATCCTCACCTTAATCTAGACATCACTAGGCTTTCTCTTCAACTCATACCCTAAAGTTTTGGACTTGAGAACTAAGAGGGAGCAAACCACGAAGCCCCAAGTAACTTATTATCCCTAAGGTAGATGAGAGTTTTATTTTTTTTCTTGCCTTGGCAGAACATTGCTGCCTTATTTGTTTCTTTTTACCCTGACATCATCACTTTTTTTTCATATCTGAGCTTAGTTTCAAAAAGACTAAGTTTGCTAAGGAACTAGATACATATTACGCGTTAAGTGAAAGTTTAATTTCCTAAACTAGAGATCAATTGCCAAGCTAACCTGGTATACTACTCTACTGGCATGGCATGACAACTAAAGATTAGAGTTTTCTCATTGGACAGATACCTAGTTCAAATTAAACTTGTCTAACAAATGTTAACATTTTTTCAGAATTGAACTGAGGCAAAATTTTCTTTTTTTAGTGGTTCGGCGTGCATCTATTCTAAATGACCTAGATGGCATGACAACATGAAATGCATGACATAAATGTGAAGAAATGCACACCCCCAAACCCAAGATGTGCATTGTCCCCAATGCATGAAACAACATATATACAAGAAAATAGAATAAAATGCATGGTAATGTGAATGCAATGGAATGAAATGTAAATGAGTTTAGGAAGAAGATGGCTCCCCTTCGGAGACTATTTGCCGTGCGGCACAAGCCTTTCTTCTCACATACGGCCCACGATCAGGGCCATATGTTTCTTTCTTTTCAGGCTCAATTTTGAAGCGGCAGTGGAGGCTCCAACTTCCTCATTTTCCTTGGCAGGCTCCAAAGTAGCAGGTGCATCGGTGGCATCAGATGGCTTATGGACAACAAGTGTTACTGGTGACTTGGCTTTGGTAGACTTGGCTTTGGTTTCCTTCGATTCAAATAAAGAATCAGAACTGGCAGACTCGACTTCAACTAGGGACAACGAGACTGTGGCGTCAGACGGGGTATGAACTGGACTAGCTGGCATGGCATTATCGCTGGCAAAGAGCTCGGTAGGGAAGTCTGGAAACTCTGGCACAAAATCAGCTGATAATTTTGTAAGAGCTTTTCTTATCACAACATCCCTGGCCTGGATGTAGTGTCGCATCTTGACATTGAGCTCCTCAGTCTCTTCCAGGTTTTGGAGAATAATCTCTTGGCGTTGGTGAATTTGGGACAATAGTGCCAGTGAACTGTTTGGCACAGTTTCTGGCATGGTTGTTGGAGCGGCCTTTGAATCTTTGGGCTTTGGCGTTGGTGCCCTTGCCTTTCCCTTGTCCTTATCTTTGGGCTCAGCAGCAACTAAATTCCTCCATATAGCTGTAGTAATCGTCGTTCCTTTGATCGTTTGCCCCTTATCCGTATCCAACCTTTGCACATCATGGAGCATACAAACGTTAAATATCAGCAAAAGGAAAACCAAGCTGATAGTGCCTTTCGTTGCGCACTTGTATGTTTCCTCAATAATAAGCTTGCCAACCTTGATCTTGCACCCCATAACAATAGAGTGCAACAAAATCATCTTCTCTTCCGACACGGTCTTGTTATGGGATGTGGGCATCAGATTAGCCTTGAGGAAGTGATTTCATCCCCTCTATTAGGGTTTCAATGCCAGCCTCTTCACTGTACGGTGCCCCTTGGATGATACTGTCCATGTCGTGCCAGGTTCACACAGATCTGCCAGCAGCCTCTTTCTCTTGGCAGCATTCATTGAATCCGCATACTTGAAATACTCATCCTATGCACCATCTAACTCAAACATATTATTGATATACCCTTCACCGAAACGAACACATTTACCTCTAATCATCAAGAATGGTGAATCCTTGGTCACAAGGTGCGCATAGAATTCTTGGACGATTGTGGCATAGACCTCTCCCCTTTGCTGGCAGAACTGAGTCCATTTGTGTAAGTTAATCGTAGACATGACTTTTGGAAGGAAGCCATTGTTCATCTTTGTTTAGAGGTCGAAGTACTTCTCATAGCAAAAACTCCTCGAGGTAAAGTTAGATTCAAACTTTTCTCGATCTCCTCGTTGAAAAATCGCTTGAAGGGAGTAGAAGATGAAACCATTGAAATTTGTTGAAGGAACTTGAAACGATACTGAAAGATGAAGACAAATAATCGATTTGGGTTTTTACTTTCTTATCAAAAATGAAGTAAAAAGTGAAAGAGATGTTTGGGTTTCTTTTAACTGGCTAGGTGAGAAAGTGAAAGGTTTTGGGTTGGTTGAGTGCTTTAATGGGAGTAGTAATTAGGGATAATGATGGGATAGAAAAAAAAGAAAAGAAAAGAGTGGAGTGATAAGGTTGAAGTGATAAGGTGATAGGTGATAAGATAGGGCAAGGATTGGAGTGATAAGGTGATTGATTTGAAATTTAATTTTCAACCAAAATTTTGGGCGGCTAGGGTTTAAATTCAAATAAAAATATAAATTCAAATTAAAATAACTCTCTCTTATTTTATTGGGTCGATAAAACTAGGGTTTTCTTTTTTTCTCCTTCTATCGTTTGCACTGCTGCATGCCAAGCTACTCTGGCACTGCGTCTGACAGATGTTTCTATTGACGCGTTAACCCCTGCCAGTGACCCTGGCAGTGTTCCTGGCACAATGAATCTGCGCAACTCAAAGGAAACCTTTCAACACATTAAAGAAATAAAAACTTGAAACTAAAAAAAAGAAAAACAATTAAAAACCTAAAAATATAAAAACAAAGAAAAACATTAACCTAATATTTACAAAAGTTCAAACCTGATGGAGTTTTCATGTTACCACTGCCAAGAGGATCACCTCTTTGTCATTGTTTTGATCACCTTCCAAGTAGTGCTTTAAACGTTGGCCATTCACCTTAAAGATTTCGTCCGTCTTCAAATTCTTGATGTCCACAGCTCCATGAGCATAGGGCTTCACAACTTCATAAGGGTCCGTCCATCTTGATCTAAGTTTCCCTAGAAACAACTTAAGCCGTTAGTTGAATAACAAAACACGTTGACCTACCCCAAACTGTCTTGGCATTATCCTAGTGTCATACCAACATTTTGCTTTTTCTTTGTAGATCCTGGAGTTCTCATAGGCTTCTGCTCTGAATTCCTGCAACTCGTTTAGGTCTAGTAACTTTTTTTCTCCAGAAACTCTTCATGCCATGCCAAGTGTTCTGATGGCCCAGTAGGCTTTATGCTCAAGCTCCACTGGCAGATGATATGGTTTTTCGAAAACAAGTCTAAATGATGAAGTACCCAAATGAGTTTTAAATGCGGCCCTGTAAGCCCACAAGGACTCATCTAGTCTCAAGGACCAGTCATTCCTTGATGGATTAACAATCTTCTCTAAGATGTTTTTGATCTCTTTATTTGAAATCTCAGCTTGCCTATTCGTTTGTGGATGATATACCGTGGCAATTCTCTGCTGTATACCATACCTGCACAAGGCCTTAGAAATTAGTTTACATTTAAAACGAGTGCCCTCATCATGAATAATCACTCTAGAGGCGCCAAATCTAGTAAAAATATGCTTATGTAAGAACTTGGCAACGACCTTGGCATCGTTTGTTGGCAGAGCCACAACTTCTACCCACTTAGATATATAATCAACAGCCACGAGAATGTGTACATTACCAAATGAGGGTGGAAAAGGACCCATAAAGTCTATCCCCCGATACATCAAATAAATCCATAGGCATAATGTTTTGAAGAGGTAGTTGGTGTCTGCCAGAGATGTTTCCTATCCGTTGGCATCGATCACATGCCTTGGCATACTCGTGGGCATCCTTATATAGTGTGGGCCAAAAAAAATCCCGTCTGCAGTACCTTGGCAGCAGTCTTTACCCCAGCAAAGTGACCTCCAAATGGTGTGGCATGGCATAGATGCAATATGTTATGATGCTCATCCTCGGGCACACACCAGCGTATCACTTGGTCGGCACACTGTTTGAACAATATTGGCTTGTCCCAATAGTATTGCTTGACTTCCTTCAAGAACCTTTTCTTAGCATTGTATGCCAAGTCTGGTGGCAGAATGTTGCTTACTAAGTAGTTGAGAATATCGTCATATCATGGCATGGCATTAACTGCAAGCAAATACCCATCAGGAAATTTATCTCTTATCAAATTGGTCTTACCATCTTCAAGATGATGCTCTAAACGTGAGAGATGGTCAGCTACTAGGTTTTCACTACTCCTTTTGTCTCAGATTTCAATGTCAAGTTCTTGAAGTATGAGTGTCCATCGGATTAGTCTGGGCTTGGCATCCTTCTTTGCCAAGAGATACTTCAATGCCGAATGATCTGTAAAAACCAAAACTTTGTTACCAATTAAATAAGATCTAAATTTGTCAAAAGCAAATACAACCACAAGAAATTCTTTCTCGGTCATAAAGTAGTTTAGTTGTGCTTCGTTCAAGGTTCGGCTGGCATAGTAGATGGCATGGAAAACCTTGTCATGCCTTTGTCCCAATACTTCTCCAACGACATAGTCGTTGGCATCACACATGAGCTCGAAGGGCTCATTCCAGTCCGGTGCCACAACTATAGGGGCATTGATTAACTTCTCTTTAAGCTCCTGAAATGATCTTAAACAAGAATCATTAAATGCAAAAGTGGCATTATGTTCTAACAATATGCATGAGGGTTTGACAATTTTTGAAAAGTCTTTAATAAAACACCGATAAAAATCGGTATGTCCCAAAAAACTCCTTATACCTTTAACACTTGTTAGAGGCAGTAGTTGCTTAATTACCTCAAATTTTGCTTGATCCACTTCTAACCCTCTCCCAGTTACCTTGTACCCGAGAACAATGCCCTCCTTCACCATGAAGTGGCAATTTTCCCAGTTCAACACTAGGTTTGTCTCTATGCATCTTTTCAAGACTTGCTCCAAACTTAGAAGGCATTTCTCAAATGTTTTGCCAAACACTGAGAAATCATCCATGAACACTTCCATGTTGTGCTCGATCATATTGGAAAAAATAGACATCATGCAACGTTGAAATGTTGTCGGTGCATTACATAGGCCGAATGGCATCCTTCTAAACGTCCCATATGGGCACGTGAACGTAGTCTTATCTTGATTATCAGGGGAGATGTAAATCTGATTATAACATGAGTAACTATCCAGAAAACCATAGAAAGTTTTACCTACCAACCTGTCTAACATTTGATCGATGAATGGCAATGGGAAGTGGTCCTTCCTCCTGGCATTGTTCAGTCTCCTATAGTCCATGCACACTCTCCACCCAGTGATAGTTCTGGAGGGGATTAACTCAGCCTTACTGTTTTGTACCACAGTCATTCCACCCTTCTTTGGCATGCATTGCACTGGGCTAACCCAAGAGCTATCAGAAATGAGGAATATAATCCCGGCATCAAGCAATTTTATGATCTCTTTTTTCACTACCTCTTTCATGCTTGGGTTTAGCCTCATCTGGCCTTCAATGATCTTGCATGGTACTCCTCCAAGATAATCTTATGCATGCAAATGGTTGGGCTAATACCTCTGATGTCTTCCAAGGTCCATCCTAACACCTACTTATAATCACGTAATATTGCCAGCAATCTTTCCTCCTAATCATTGGCGAGACCAATGGAAATGATCACTGTCAGAGTTGAGTGTTCGTCTAAATAAGCATACTTCAAGTGATCTGGCAATGGTTTCAGTTCCAACGCTCGTGGCTCCTCAATTGATGGTTTAGGTGCCTTGAATTCTCCACCGACCAACTGTAATGGCTCAAAATAACTCACCTCTTCAGCCTCAAAGACTGGTTCTTCTGGTTCCTCAAATAGATCAGCTATGCCATCTAAATTGTTGGCATCAAATTCTGTATCCTGGCATAACTGTGCCGTATCCAAAGTATAAATAGACTCCATCATCTCCTCTGCTTGGCACTCATCAGGTTCATCTATACATTTCAAAGCTTGAAACACATTAAATGTAACTTACTGGTCATTCATGCGTATTGTTAGTTCCCATTTATGAACATCAATCAAAGCCCTACCCGTGGCAAGAAAAGGTCTCCCCAAAATAATCGGGACATTAATATCAGCTTCATAGTCCAAAATGATAAAATCAGCTGGAAAAATAAATTTGTCTACCTTTACCAATACATCCTTAATCTTACCCTTGGGATGTGCGTAGGATCGGTCTGCCAACTAAAGTGTCACTGTGGTAGGTCTTGCTTCTATGCGAAGCTTCCGAAAAACTGACATTGGCATCAAGTTGATGCTGGCTCCTAGGTTACACAGTGCATTGACCATGAATTTGTTGCCAATGGTGCATGGAATAGTGAAACTTCCTGGATCTTTCAGCTTTGGTGGCAATCAGTTTAAGATCATGGCACTGCATCCTTCGGTCAGAACTACCATTTCAAAATCTCCCAACTTCCTCTTTTTGGACAGAATATCCTTTATAAATTTGATATAGTTGGGCATTTGCTCAATGGCTTCTACCAATGGAATGTTGATTTGTAATTGCTTAAGAACCTCCAAGAAACGCTTGAACTGCTGATCTTGCTTATACTTTTGGAGTCTTGCTGGAAATGGTGGTGGCGGATAAATATATACTGGCGCTGCTGGCTTTGCCAACGTAGTGTTGGCATCAGTCTGTTTGGCATCAGTTTTGCCATCATCTACTTTTGTTTCCTCTTTCTTTACTTCCCTGGGATTAACTGTTGGCACATGCTTCTCATCTTGGCAATTAATTGGCTGCTTATCAACCTTCTCCATCTCCCACTGCTTACCACTCTGAAGAGTTATAGCTTTGCACTGCTCATTATCTTTGTGCCGAGCATCTTCTGTGTCACTTGGCAATGCTCTCTGGGGTCGATTGCTGAGCGCACTGGCAATCTGCCCAAGCTAGACTTCCAAGTTTCTCATTGATGCTGCCAAACTCTGGACTGTTGCATCATTCCTCTTTGTGTACTCTGTGAGAGTGCTTCATTGGTTGAGTCCCTGCCCTTGATAAAAATTGTTTTGAGCTTTCTGTGGCATGACATTATGATATAATGTTGGCATGGCATTGTTATTCTACCTCTGAGTATTCTGGCGCTGTGCATTGTAATGGTTACCTCCTTGATTTCCCCAAGCTAAATTAGGGTGTTGTCTCCAACATGCATTATAAGTATTGGAGTTAGGGTTATAGTAACGGTTAACATTGCCAACAAAATTTACCGATTCATGGTTGGCAGGGCATTCATCCACATGATGATTCTCTCTATAGATTGTAAAAAATGGGTCTAATTCTTTGACTTCTTGGGACTCATTATTCTTGTGCAACGTTCTTACCATGCTAGTAAGGTTGGAAATCTCGGCATGAATGGATGTTAGTTCATCCACCTAAAATTTCCCATTGGTTTTAGTTCTGGTCCCAAGTCTTGCAACAGGATATTCAAAATCATTGATTGCAATCCTCTCTAAAATATCAACAGCCTCAGTATATGTCTTGTCAAGCAACGAACCAGCTGATGAAGCATCAACAATAGTCCTCGTTTGTGCATTTAATTCATTTTAAAAGGTTTGGATTTGGGTCTAATTCGGGAATCCATGCATAGGACACCTCCTCAACAAGTCTTTAAATCTTTCCCATGCATCATATAAGGTCTCATCCCCAGCCTACCTGAATGTAATGATCTCACCCCGCAACTTGGCAGGGAGTGTTGGCGGCTGGAATCTTGTCAATAACTTTTGGCATAAGTCTACCTATGAAATAACTAAGCCAGGTGTCAAGGAATTAAGCCAAGCCTTTGCTCTATCTCTCAAAGAAAAAGTAAATAACTTCAGCTTCACGGTATCTTCAAGTACTCCATTTTGTTGGAATAGCTGGCAAATCTCCATGAACTGTTTCAAATGTTACCTCAAATCTCCAGTGAGTGAGCCATCAAACTGACCTACATTCAAAAGAGTTTGAATCATTACCGGCTTAAGTTTGAAATTGACAGCGTTTACCTTTGTGCTAACAATTCTTGGCATCAAATTGTTAATGGTTGGTGTCGAATGTTCTCTAATAGGTCTCTCATTAACAACTGGGACAACAGGTGGTGGTGGTATCTCATTGTTAAGTGGATTTCCTCCATTGTTCACCACACCATTCCCTCCATTACCTTGGTTCATCTCTCAAAATCTTCTTTTTAACCTCCGCAAGGTTTTCTCAATTTCTGGATCGTATGGCCGCTTGTCCACCACATGATGGCTTCTAGTCATACACCGACGAAAACAAAAATAAAGATAAAGAAAGACAAGTAAAAATTTAAAAACAATCAATTCCATTGCAATCCCCGGCAACGACGCCAAAAACTTGTAGACTCTCTAGGTGAAATGCTGGCAAAGGGGCAAAAGGTAGGTGTTGGAAAAATATAAAACAATGCCAAAATGAGTCTTTTGCGTGCAAGCATACATGGTCTGCAAGTAATACAGTTGGTAAGCTGAGTATCGATCTCACATAGATTGACTTGGAATTCAATTGCCTAGATTGTTACTTGCTTTAAGGCAAATTTGTTTGTTTGAAATGGTTTTGGAAAATAATTAAAAGGTAAAGAAATGAAAGTAAGTAAAGACGTTGGCAAGGAAGGTGTTTCAATGAATGATGAGCGTTGGCAGGGAATGCCTGGTTTTCACGCAATTCATGTCGTGCCAGTCTTTAAGAACAACCTGTCTTGGCATTGTTTGCCGAGCAGATTCAAAATTAGCAAAGCCTCTCTCGATAGTCATTGCCCTAAATTGATCATGTAAAAACCTCTATATCTCTATAGTGCATGCTTTTAAATAAATCCATTTGATTAAGGTCCAATCTATACTCCTAAGGGGTAGATTTCACTCCCGAAGTAAGTTCATCTACTTGAACGACTTCTCTCGAAGCTTCTCTCTTCAGTATTCAACAAGTTAATTGTTGCCACCCCAAGTTTGTTAAGATATTGAGGTACAATAAGCCAACAGTGCTAGCTCTCGCTTGGCAGAGTATTTAGGAAATATTAAAGTATGTCGAATAGTGAAAACATTGCCAAGGCAGAATTATTATTAAAAACTAAAGCATGAAAATAACATAAAACCCAAACATCCCCTACCAACTATTAAATTAGTTCATGGTGAGGGATTTAACCAACAATCCACAAACGTTTTCGAAATACATCATCTTAAAAACAAGATAAAATAACTTAAAAAGAGAATGGGCTAGAAGGGGTCTCTCGATGCAGCCCTTCAAGATCCAAGCTTCTTGTCCAAGTTGGTCAGACCACCCTTCCACGGTGCAGCCGATTGTCAATCGTCACACACCAACTCTTCACTCCGATCTTCTTTCTCCCAAATGTTAGCTTGGTTGGTGTTTAAATAGGTGTGCAAGGAAGGGGTAGGATTAGTTCTTCAAATTTTGAACTTCAACTGCCCAAGGGATAAGGGATTATCATCTTATCCAAATTTGAATGAGAGCTGATCAGGCTAGGGCTGACGTCATACTGCCAACGTTGCCCTGGCATCCAAGCTTGACATGAATATGCTAACAAGTCTTGGCACCATCTTATCCGCTATTTTTTTGGAGATTGATCCAACTGCTATCTTTTCGGAGCCTGATCATTTCCTATGTTTTGGGGTCCAACAGCTTCTTGGCGTGATATCAAGTTCACTCATCTGCCAACCGGCGCTTGGGATTGTCTGGTCCATCTACGCCAACAACACTCGACATTCTCTCTGGCATTCCTTCCGGAGGTGCTTTCCTGGGCCAAATCCTATGCCAAACCTACAAAATTGCCAACAAAACAACCCTTCATACTGGCATAGACAAAACTCTAAACTCCATATGCAAATGCATGTTCTAACATTCTAATGTAACTAAATGTACCTAAAAACAAGCAAAAGCATTATAAGTTTGGCATTAAAAATAGTACTTTTGGAGAGGTAACAGCTTTCACATATATAGTCTTAAATTTATGTATTTTATCTTGAAATTTAGTCGTATTGTTTTGACCTATTTCTTTAATTTAATTCAAACAAATTTATTTGATTCGAAAGATTTGAAATTAAGTTAAGATGATAAAATATAATTCATTAATTCAACTAACTCGAAATTTTTTCAATTTATTCGACTCAATTTGATTGAATACTCACTTTTACATATATGTGTATGTTTGATAATTTTTCAGAATTATTTTGTTTAATTGTAAAATTATGTTACTAAATGTCTATGAAATAAAAGCTTTTTTTCTATCATATCTAAAAAAAAATCGAAGACATGGCTTAACATAAGTTTAGACTAGCAACTAAAGTTAAAAGTCTATTTCTTATGCTCAAAAAAAGTTTAATTCTTATAACAAGTGGTAAGAAAAAGTGTTAAATCTGGCTAATTTAACACAAATACCTATTATATTAATTATTTATTGAAATACTCACATCAAAAATTATTTGTAGAAATATCCTCATTTCAGACACATAGGACAAAAGCGCACCACGTCAGCCATGTCTATCAAAAGGCGCTCTTAGTTGGAAGGGCTTTCAGCTTACATGAAATCCCACACAAAAAGCACGCCTAGTTGGAATCATCTTCGCCAAAAGCATGACAAATTAATCATGACTTGGACGAGAAATGAAAAAAATAAACTATTAAGAATCAACTTTGAGATTTAGCTCTATGAATTGCAAAAATGATATTGACATTAGTTTATATAGGCAATGGGCATAGTTAAAGTGCCTGTCTTTGTTTATTATCAATGTGGGATTCATGAAGTAAAGAGTTTGCCGCTAGATTTTTCGATATAACATTTATTTTTAACTCATGGATCTCATATTGATAATAAACAAAGGCTAACACTCTAATTATGCATATATAAACTAATCCTAATATTATATTTACAATTCATGGAGTTAAATCTCAAAATTGATTCATTATAGTTCATCCTTCTTCTTTTTTTATTTTCGCCCTTCAATACATAGAAGACGTGAAGTGGGTTCTTAATAATTTATTTTTTTTTCATTTTTGTCCTTTAGTACATAGAAGGTGTGGCTGATGTGGCACGCTTTCCAAAAAGTACGATTTACGTGGCATGTTTTTTCAAAAGCACGACTAACATTGTATGTTTTTCCAAAAAAATATGGTTAATGTGACGTGTTTTCGTCGTACGTGTCAAAAATAAAGTACTTTGATAAATAATTTTTGAGGGTGTTATTTCAATAAATAACTAATATAAAAAGGTATATTGGGGTGAATTTTTCATTAAATCTTTATGAACTCCCACCCCTTATGAAGTCATAATAGTTTTAATCTATCGTCATGCATTTTTAATTAATATTTAAATAAACAGATATTAAAGTTTCTTATAGAAAAATATCGGGATTTAAGACTGACCAACCCTCAACATTCCTCCAACTCTTCCAAGATCGAATTCTATACAATACTTTACGAGCATTGTGAACTCTGTGACATATCAACTGTATCTGAGACTCAACAAGATAATCATGGGCACAATATACAATATCATATAATCAATAACCATGATGTATCAATAGTTTACCATAGAATAAAATTGAGCATTTAGTTCCCCGTTCACAATGATGGAGTATAAGCTCGTGTTAGTCCGAGAATTTCCTCAAACATCAATATACCAATAAGCACTATGGCCATGAACAGAAACAATACACATCATAATTAATAAGTCATGGAAAGCTTACTGAAGTTATCTTTATAATAGATTTTCATCCGATTGCTCTAATTGAGTCGGTAAACATTGCACACATCTTGCCTACATGATAATAATCAAAACAAACAATAGAATACAATGACATGAATAGGCCTACACTCACCTAATCCAAGTTATCATACATGTAACACCATGAAATCGGGTTCAGTTGTTTTCCAAATCCAATGACCAGAGAATATTCTTTCAATGATTAAAAGGTTGTTTTCCAAATATTGGATTGTCCAACGAACCAAGAATAGTTTGATTAAAGAATATTTTGAATTAGGACTAAATTGAAAAACTTAGAAGTCAAATTGAAGTTGAAGGACTAAATCGAATAGAATACAAAAATGAAATTTTACATGAGCTATTAATCCATGGAAATAACTAATGGTCTAATTGTATTAATGGCTTGCAATGTGTCATCTTATCAAATGTGAATGACTTAGTGGTTTGATGACTAATTAGAAATTTATTAATTATAGAAATTAAAAAATTATGGGAAATTGGTGAAAAAACAACATTCACATTGAATGTTTAGTCTTCACCGAATTGAGTAAAGAAAGGAGAGGGATAATGTTCATCTTCATGATGCATTCAAGGAGCCATTGAAGAACATTCAAACTTCTAGAGTGAGAAAGCATAGTAAATTGCTTTAGAGATTGAGAAAAAATAGATTTTTCATATTTGGAATGTAAGCTATCTAGTGGTGGTCTTGAATTTCAATCCAAGCAAGGTGAAGTTATACCCTAATTTTTTAATTTACTATTGATATCATGCATGAAAATCATGGTGATTTTAATATCTAATTTCATATTATTTTATGATTTTAAGTTTTGGAAATCGATGGATTATTGAAGGATTGAGGAAAGCTTGAAACAAGGATTCAATCGACAACTGAGGCATATCGTAAGCTCAGTTTTAGATGAGTGTAGTTGTGTGTAATTTGAATGTGTTGTGGTACATGTAAATGAATTTTCGGTAAGCATGTCTATAGTTTTAATAATGAAATTTGGTATTTTATGTGTATCAGCTCTAATTGAGCGAGTGTCCGTCAATTATAAAATTGCTAAGGTATGTCCTGATTTGTATGACTTGTTATATATATATATATAATGCATGTGAACATATTAATGGCATGAATGAATGATGTGTTTGAGTATGCTAATTGTATAAATATTTGATGAAATGTATGAATTATAATCTAATGATTTCAATGGGTTCATATGAGAAATCATGGAATTGGAATTTAAGTTTAAGTGCATTCTATGCTCTGCTAAATATATGAAAAGTATACTTCATTTGTTAATTGTCATGTTTAAATAATAAAAGTTGAGCAATGATGCTCTAATGTGATTTATGTTATGATTTAGATGTGTTTCGATGCTTAAAATTGGCAATTTATGAATGTTAAAGTGATTTAATGATTATCTTTGGTTGTTAATTGTTACCTCTACAAAGTATTGTTTTTAATGCCAATCTTACAATGCTTTTGCTTGTTTTTAGGTACATTTAGTTGCATTAGAATGTTAAAACCATGCATTTGCATAAGGAGTTTAGAATTCTGTCTATTCCAGTGTGAAGGGTTGTTTTGTTGGCAATTTTGCAGGTTTGACATAATATTTGGCCCAGAAATAAAACACATGAAAGAATGCCAGAGATAATGCCGAGTTACTGTTGGCAGCGAAAGACCATAAGAGAAATGCCAACCACCATTGGCAATAGGATGTCAGAAGATTTATGCCAAGAACCCTTGGCAATGCCAGCCCGAAAAAATAGGACCAGATTAGGCTGCGAAAAAATAGCATTTGATCAAACTCTGAAAAAATAGGAAGGCGAAAAAATAGGATGCCAAGTCTGTCTGGCACAGATGGATCAAACAATGCCAAGCGCGGCTGCGAAAGGATCGACGACATATAACGTCAGCCCTAGTGAAAACCTGATCAGCTTATCACCTTATTAGCTTATCACTTCAAATCTGGATAAGATGATTACATCCCTTATCCCTTGCACATTTAAAATTCAAACTCAAGGGCTTATCCTATCCCTTCTTCGTATGCTTATTTAAAGAACGATCAAGCAAGCATTTAGACGAACTTGGAGAGGATTTCATTGGTCATCGGAAGAGGAAGGTTGTGTGGTTCGACCAGCTAGACCGAGGGCTTGAAGCCATTGAAGGGCTGCATCAAGAGACCCTCTTCTTGCCCATTCTCTTTGTTTAGTTATTTTATTTTTTTAATGATGATGTATTTTGAAAACGTTTATGGTTTTTCGGTTAAATCCCTCACCATGAACTAATTCAATAGTTGGTGGGGGATGTTTGCGTTGAAACGTTGTTTTCATGTTTAGTTTTAATAATAAATCTGCCTTGGCAATGTTTTATCTATTCGGTATACTTTAATGTTTTCTAAATACTATGCCAAGCGAGAGCTGGCACTGTTGGCCTATTCCTCCTCAATATCTTAACAGACTTGGGGTGGAAACGATTAAGTTGTTGAATACTAAGGAGAGAAGCTTTGAGAGAAGTCATTCAAGTAGATGAACTTACTTCGGGAGTGCAATCTACCCCTTAGGAGTATAGATTGGGTCTTAATCAAATTGGTTTATTTAAAAGCAAGCACAATAGAGATATAGGGGTTTTTACATGATCAATTTAGGGCAATGACCATCGAGGGAGGCTTTGCTAATTTTGAATCTGCTCGGCAAACAATGCCAAGACAGGTTGTTATTAAAGGCTGGCACGACATGAATAGCGTAAAAACCAGGCATTCCCTGCCAACGCTCATCATTCATTAAAACACATTCTTTGCCAACATCTTTACTTTACTTTACTTTTATTTCTTTTCATTTCAATTGTTTCCAAAACCAACTTCAAAACAAATCAACTTTTTCTTAAGGCAAATCGAAGCAATTGAATTCCAAGTCAATCTCTGTGGGATCGATACTCAGCTTACTGATGTATTACTTGCAGACCGTGTATACTTGCACGCAAAAGACTCATCTTGGCACTGTTTTATATTTTTCCAACACATAACTTTTGCCTCTTTTGCCATCATTTCACCTAGAGAGTCTACATTAATCGAGTCTCAGATACAATTGACATGCCAAAGGATCAAAAGCGCTTATGAGCGGGTTTTAGACTTCGTTCTTGAAGATGAGAAGGAAAGTTATGTATATTTTACGAACTTCGGTCCTGGTGAGTAGAAGGGATAGATATATGATTGTATCATATATGTAATATCCCAATTTTGGCAAGTGACCAAAATGTAAATTTTAAAAATTTTGATGCTAAAGTTAAACTTTGGAAAAGTTTAGGGACCAAAGTGTAATTTTCAAAAGTTGTGTATTTTAATAAATGAATAGTTCACCTCCAAGAATGATGTTTTCGTGTTATTCATATTTTTCGTACAGAGTTTGTATTAATGGCAATAAAGCGATAAAGTTCACAAAATATTTTTGGATAATCAGATCGGATCGAATCGAATATCCAGGATATTTTGAAGGATGATAAGGCAAGGTTAATTATGTTATTTTACATGTTTAAGATATTTTCTTTGTGTTGGAAGAATATGAACCCTTGGATTTAAGTTGATTTTCCATGTTAAATATGAGCCGTTTGATGAAAAATGGCAAGATCGTAATTTTGGGAAATTATAAGGGCTAAGTTGGTAACTACTAACTCAAGATTAAATCTAGGCCATGGATGAAGGATGATGACATGTGTCACATTATGAAAAATAGACAAGCGTGAAAGTTTGATGACATTAGCATGTAGTAAATCTTTGAAGGTCGCGCAAGCTGTCAGAAAATGGAATTTGAAACATTTTTTTAAATGTTAGTTAGCAAGCTCGAAAGAATTATTGGAAGTTCAAAATGGCCACTAGTGAACATAATGAGTTTTGGACAGTACATGGAAGAAAGGAAAAATATTTGGAAATTTTATATTCGAATGATTATATTAGACAGGATGTTTAAGTTAATGTTAGATTTGAATCTAAAAAATATTTTATTCTATTCATGTGATTAATGAAGTCAAGTCTGAATCAAAGAAGGTTCGAGGTTCTATGAAAGAAAGGATTGAACTAAGATTTAGTGAGGCATTGTGTTAAATGGCCAAGGTGAGTGCAATGCATACATAACATGATACATGGATGTTTTATACATCATTAGGAAGACTTGCGATGAGTCTACCTTATTTATATATTGGCATGATATTTATGTCATTGATCATATATTGACATGTTTTAAATATGTCAAAGGTTGAACATAAATGCATATATCACTAGTTTTATATGATGTTATATTATGAATGTTATTTCGGGTATGAACTGCCAAATGTTAAATTTGCCCAAGTAAGTCATTGAGGGACAGGGTATAGTTGGCATGCCATAGAGTCCAGCAGCACGCTGCATACTCGGTTTAGCACTATAGTGTATATAAAAGACACTTAGTGTATATGGTTAGCACTACCTTATGTGCGGTTTTGACTCGTGTACCCAGGGTCCTCATAGGCTTATATTTGGGCTATGATTTATTGATTAATAAATGATAAACAAGTGAATAAGCTTATGAGCTTTTGGAATAAATGGCAAGTATATTGGTAAGAAATTTATATATAATTTATATCATGTTAATATATGAATAACATGATGGATTTACATGTCTAGTGGTCATGATCCATTTATGCATATAAGGCATATTATGACAAATGCACAAGTATGGAAGTCTTATGAAATTAGCGTGTAGTAAACCATTACTAAACATAGCCATGAAGTTGAATAAAGTTTAAATTATTGTTGTTACTTCCTTTATTGCCTTACTAAGTTCGTATTTAGCATGTTTTTGATTGTGCACACGTAGGTAAATCAAGATGAAAGTGAGAAGAGCATTTCATCAATTTTGGAAAGCTCAACAGGTAATCACAGTAATGACATCCTAATTGATGTTTGATTATTATAGTGGCATGTATACTTGCTAAACATATATGAGTTGTGATTGGCCTTTAAAGTTCGTTATGATTTCATTATAATTGGCGTTTCTGGAAAGATTCAAAGTTAAGAGTAACCTTAGGTGATGAGTTGCATGTTAAGATAATTGAGAACTTGTGTGTTTTATGATATTTGAGTTCACAATTATCAAAACTTGAATTTTGTTTCAAATATCATTAATATTTAAGGGTGGTAAATTTGTGACATTCCTGATTTGTATTTGTCGTACGAATACGAAAAGGGGTGTTACATTTATTAGTATCAGAGCTATATGTTTAGTCGGTTCTGGAGTTAAACGAGGTATGGTAAAGGTCAAAAGTGTATACATGCCACTAGGATGTCATAATTACTGATGATTTTACTTGTTTGAATGGATGCAATTGTTTACTTCATTATGGTAATAATGTTAAATTCCAATGTGTGAGGGTAAAAGAATCGTGTCAAGTGTTTAGGTGTGTGGATCAACAAGAGATTCACGAGAGTGATAAGGTTAATGATAATATTCTACCCTCAGCTTAGCATGGTGCAGAGGCACCAGAGTAACATGATATGCATGTTCTGGATTAAAAGCTTTTCTTCCAAACATTAGATGCAATCATGAATCAACCTGCTTAAGCACCGATTGCAAAAGAAATGAGAGTTCTGTCACACTAGATTTTCAGAGAGATATTAATGGAGATCCTATGATTGTTAATCTATGGTTTAATGATATAAAAGTTATGTTGAAGGAACTTTGTATTGATGATTTGAGGAGACTCAATGAAAAGTATTATCTCATCTGAAAGGATTAGACTCGTATTTGATAAAGTAATGTTACGGTACATACTCAAAAGTATATTAACTAGAAGTTCTTTCTTTGAGTGTTCTGTAACAAATTTATCCTAGAGACGCAACAAAGTTTCTTGCATCTTAATTAGGGCAATTAGATTATTTACGAGTATGAGTGCAAGTTTAATAAACTGAGCTAATTTGCTTCTAAACTACTTCTTACAGACAAAAAGAGAACATGTTATGACAGCTCATAGGGGACTGGAGGTCAGGTACAAAGAAGTACTGACTACCCTATGTATTTCAAAATTTTATGAAGTAGTAATTTATGCCAAAGGCAATGCAAAGGGTTCAGAATGAGAAAATATCTAAACAGAGGTCACAACTCGTAAAAAGGAATAGTGAATCATTATGTATTTCACCACTTGTAAAAAGTGGTGAGGATTCCCGGTAAAGATATCAAGCTAAATTTATTACATAGTTCCGCTAAGAGATCAGGACAAGGAAAATTAAGAACTATCTGACATTTATAATTAATGTTGGAGATTCAAGAAAACCACAAAACCAATCATTTGAGTGTTGTGATAATTGACATGCATGAGCATGCAAAGTTTTTATTGGAATCTGTTACCAATGTGAAAGTTATTTAACTTATGCTATGGATGTCGAGCATCAAGGGTAAGCTGAGAGAGTATTCTTATTGTTTGTGAGATTTAAATGGGTTGCCCAATAGGAGCTATCAGGCTTGACGCTTAATCGAGAGGCTAAGTTTAGGATTATATTTAATTCAATATTGGACCTATATTGATTACACTCTACAGAATGGCTCTTACTAGATTGAGAAGGCTAAAGATCTAGTTGCAAGAGTCATTAGATTGAGGTTTTATACGACTCAGTATATCATGTTAGGAAGCTCTAGTAATGTTAGTCAAAAGAAGCAGTAATATTCCTAAAAGATTAAATTACAATTATATTATTACCAGAGAATAAGATTTGATAGTAGCACTAGTATTAGTGCAGTATGAATCGAGTAAGGATTGTACCTTATTCAATAATATGTCCCATAATAGGTTGGGATGTGTATTGATGTAATAAGGCTAAAATAGTAGTTGATGTATTTAGCCAAAAGTAATTCTTTGGCTTATAAGCATTAAATGCCCAATTACCTTTGGAAGAAAACAATATGTTGATTACACAACTTCAGCTCAAGTCTACTTTGACAAATCGGATAAAAAAATTACAGATGAAAGAAAATATATATTTGGAAAGAATTCAGTAAGGTGAAAAGGAAAAAATTAAAGATTTCGATGTTAAGTCTAAATGATGTTCATATTATCAATGGATAATTTATATCCCTGATGATAATGAGTTAAAAAGAGAACTAAAAGGTGATTGAATCTGATTTATTTCATGATGCGAAAAATAAAGTAAGAAAGGTTCGAATCAGTCTAGAATTGCTTTAGAATGATGTATAGTATCTGCTGATTTTGAAACAAAATATATTTAATATAAAGTTAAGGATAAAGTATTCCGTAAAAGTTTCACCTTGGAAGAAGGTGTTATGGTTTGGAAAAAAGGGGAAGCTGAGTTTGAGATTTATTGGACCATATAAGATTGTGAAAAGAGTTGGTCTGGTGGCTTATTAGTTGGTTTTACCTCCGAAAATGGACAAGATTCATAATATATTTCATGTATTGATGCTCAAGAAGTATCGATCAGATCTTTTACATGTCATTACCCCAGAAGGAATAGGGATTCAATCGGATTTGATTTATGAGGAAGAATCGGTAAAGATATCGGCACATGGAGTCAAAGAACTAAGAAATAAGATGATCTCGCTTGTTAAAGTTCTTTGGCAAAATTATGAAGTCGAAAAAGCGACTTGGGAAAGAGAAAAAGATATGAGAAAGTAGTTTCCTCACCTTTTTGAATCAGGTACGTATAAAAAAATTCGAGGACGAATTTTCTTAAGGGGAGAGTTTTAATATCCCAATTTTTGGCTAGTGACCAAAATGTAAATTTTGAAAGTTTTGTGGCTAAAGTATAAACTTTGGAAAAAGTTTAGGGACCAAAGTGTAATTTTTAAAAGTTGTGTATTTTAACCTCGTAAATGAATAGTTCACCTCCAAGAATGATGTTTTCGTGTTACTCGAATTTTTCATACGGAGTTTGTATTAATGGCAAGTGAATAACCTTATGTGCGGTTTTGACTCGTGTACCCAGGATCCTCATAGGCTTATATTTGGGCTATGATTTATTGGTTAATAAATGATAAACAAGTGAATAAGCTTATGAGCTTTTGGAATAAATGGAAAGTATATTGGTAAGAAATTTATATGTGATTTATATCATGTTAATATATGAATAACATGATGGATTTACATGTCTAGTGATCATGATCCATTTATGCATATAAGGCATATTATGACAAATACACAAGCATGGAAGTCTTATGAAATTAGCGTGTAGTAAACCATTACTAATGCAATGTGAAAGTTGATGTTTTGGCATATATATCATGTTATATAAACATAGCCATGAAGTTGAATAAAGTTTAAATTATTATTGTTACTTCCTTTATTGCCTCACTAAGTTTGTACTTAGCGTGTGTTTGATTGTGCACACGTAGGTAAATCAAGATGAGAGTGAGAAGAGCATTGCATCAATTTTGGAAAGCTCAATAGGTAATCACAGTAATGACATCCTAATTGATGTTTGATTATTATAGTGGCATGTATACTTGCTAAACATATATGAGTTGTGATTGGCCTTTAAAGTTCGTTATGGTTTCATTATAATTGGCGTTTCTGGAAAGATTCAATGTTAAGAGTAACCTCAGGTGATGAGTTGCATGCTAAGATAATTGAGAACTTGTATGTTTTATGATATTTGGGTTCACAATTATCAAAACTCGACTTTTGTTTCAAATATCATTAATATTTAAAGATAGTAAAATTGTGACATTCATGGTTCGTATTAGTCATACGGATACGAAAAAGGGTGTTACAATATAAATACTTGACAAGGAGGTGAGATTTAGATATCCGTAGGACACTAACTTACCATCGGGTTAAATGAGACAAAAAATGAATACTTGATATACTATGAAATGATGTTAAGAATGACTAATTTTTGATAAATTTATAAATGCGTAATACCATATGATAAGTTGTAAAGAAAATCGAGAAAACAATATTGAGTAACATACTGACCTATCGAGCGAAATGACGTTAAGAGTTGAATTAAAGACATTTATGTGAATGAGCTTTGAATTGATGTATTTGATATGAATTGTGTTATGTTGGGAAATTATGTTTATCTTTGATGAAATGTCTATATTATACTTATGCAATGAAAGGATCAAACAAACATGATTTGTTTTTATGGCATGCAATACTTAGCCATTTTGTATGGTATACATGTCATTTAAGCATGTAGTATAATTATTTCAGTGACCATCTCACTAAGTTATATAAGCTTATTCGTTATGTGTTTGACTGTTTGATGCATGTATTTAATTGTTTAGATAGCTCGAGATTATATTTTCAAGGGTCACAAGTAAAATCTCGAAGCTCTCTTTTGTGTAATTACTCTTTTGTTCCTAAACTCGTAGGATGGTGACATGTGATGTTCTTTTGGTACAATGATATGTCTATATTTGAATTTGATAGATTGAATATAAGTTAGTTGAATGCCTAATCCTTATATACTCGACATCTACAAGACACTTTAAATAGCCGCCTTCTAAGAGTTTAAGACTTAAAATGTCCAAGATGCAATCTCAAGGGCTTTATTAAATCGATTTCATGCAAAGGTAATTAAGTAAACAAAGTAAACTTATATAGCTTAACGGGTAGTCCAAAAAACTATAATCTATGACTGATAATTTTATACACATACAACTATAATGATCATACATTTAACCTTTCTTTATTATACAAATGCATTTCATATGCAATGTCATGGTACGTTATTCATTTAACATGTATAACATCATTAAGCATTTTCATATGTAAACCATTTGCTAACTTGAACAATAGTTAAATCCAAATGCACGAATCCTATTGTCACTACGAAGAATCATGTGTGGCTAATATTTCCCCCTAAACAGTACTAGGACATAACTCTAATCAATCTATAAAATCTCTCCCAATATATCAAGATTGAAGTCTATATACAATCTCGTACACGAGTTTAATAGACTCTGACATGCCAATTGTACCCGAGACTAATTTGCATGTTCAAGGGTTCAATATCACAATATAAAGATCAATAGAATTTTCATATAAGCATAGTTTTAATATAGCATTTGTCACATTTCACTGTAGTTCATATTTCACTTTTCATTCAATTATAGTTTATGTATGCGATATGTAGCAATTTCACAATTTCGAAACATAATATGTCGGAAAACATACTGAAACTTACCTTACCAATGAAATTGCCATCTATTAGAGGTGTTCATATATGGGTACCCAAAATTTCGGGTACCCGGGATTTTCGAATACTAAAAACTCAGACTATGGCACGCCTTAAAAGAACCTGGTAGCCGCAAGTCGGGTACTCGAATCATTTTTTATTTATTTTTAAATTCATTTTTTAAATAATCACACATGAAACAAATAAAATTTAAAATTTTATAATACATAATTCAAACGAAAAAAAATAGTGATTTCAAGTTAGTTTTAAAAGAGAAATATTTGGTTATATATATATATATTAAAGTTTATCACCAAAAGAAGGTATTAAAAACATTAATCTAAATCGTGATTTTTTCCTTCGAATCTCATATTGAAAAAATAATGTAAATAGTTTTGAAAAATTAAAATTTAAAAGTACATAATACAATGATAAAAAGAATTTAGGAATTTAAATTTAGTTTTAAAATAAAAATAGTAAGGAACTTAAAATAAAAATAAAATTATTTTTTAAAAGGTAATGATTTTTTTATGTCAGCAGCGGCAAAGTTTACTCTTCTAAAGAACGCAAAGATGGAATCAATTCAAGCAGTAAAGGTCTTGGAGTTTCTATTGACAATGATCGATCTAAGAATTCTTCTTTAAATGGTAATAATTGTAGTTTTTTTTTTGTGCTAACTCAATATTTATAAGGCAACGTGATTTATAAAAAATTTAAATATATATATTCAAACTATCAGATAAGGTCGGGCCAAATACCCGGCAACAAAATATTTATTGAGATATTGATTTTGATATAACTTGAATAAAAAATTTTGAATTTATACAAATTTGCAAAATAATTCAAAGTCTAAATAACTTGAAAAATATGTTCTAAAGGTTTTTGAAATGCTTTTAAGTGTTTTTGACTTGAACAAATATTTTTAAAATATCCTAAGAGTCAAAAATAGGCTGTGAGTACCGGTATAGTATTCTTCGTGCCGATCCTCAACAACCCGTACCGGTACGGTCATACGCGTACCGATACGTAGAGCTTTCCAAATTCCAGTAAGTCATTCTTCGTACCGATAGGGCCAAGCCCGTACCGATCGCATACCAGTATGCTCTGTTTTAAATGTGTCTAACAACTCTTTCTTCTTAAGGCAGATACCGATACCGAGACTCGTGTACTGATTCCCACTGCACCAGAAGTGCATTTAATGTTAGAAATAAAGTCCTCAACGACCTTAACAACCCCTAACGGCTAGAAACGATCACAAACTCATTAGAGGACATAAAAGGGGCCTTCGAGCATCCATGGAAGAATAAGAAACATATTGGCAACATTCTTTGTATAGAGAAATCATATTTGTGCTTATTTTTGTTATATTTCTTGTATAAAACACATTGTCCAGTGAGGTTTTCATTTGTTTGCTCATTTGTATTTTCTCTTTGATAGAGAGATTGTCAAGACTTTGGGGTATAAGTCTTGGGTTTGTAAGGTTATCTCCTTTAGCCTAAAAGGAAAGACAAATTGAGTGAATTTGTGGAAAATCCTTAGTGGGGAAGCTAAGGTAGCGGAGGTAGATTTGGTTTAGAAGTCGAACCACTATAAATAATTGTGCATAATTTTTATTTTTTATTGCTTTCATCAAAGGCCAATTCACCTCCTCTTGGTTATATCGGTTGAAGTAATTCGAGCCTAACAATATTTTCGGCTCAGTCCCGGCCTGACTACCTAAAAAATTCATAGGTCAAGTAACCGGCTCAAAAATTCTATTATCTTCATTACAAATATCTTATAGTTTTTTATCGGGTCGATAGATCAGGTAGTTCGAGTCGAGTATTTTTGAACACCCCTAACATCTATATGCTCCAAGTGAGCCAACCACAATATATATATATATATATATATACATCTACACAATGGATATAAATATAATGATAGGCTCGATGTCTTCAACCGAAATTAGCGTCGATGAAGGGTGTAGCAGTTTCTTTTGAAATTTGGAAAACAAAAACCGAAAAAGAAATGATAATTTGACGCATTCGGTTTTAGAGTGGTTCGACCTTCTAACCAAGGTCTACATCCACACTAAGGATTTCTCAATTCACTAACAATAAACTCTTCCTTTTTTACATGCTAAAGAGCTAGCCTTTACATCCCTATCTTTTCACTGGCTAAAATAGAACCCTCTCCCTAATTTTTATAAGGATCAACTAGAACCAATCCCTCAATTATGAGGTCTTGACAATGTAAACTAATTTCCCTCTATAGGTGGGTGTTTACACATTTTGGCCACTAGGATTGGACTAAATTACAAGAGATTACAAAATAGACAATGATGAATTAAACTCTCTTGATCTTTAAGCTTGGATGTCCATCATCTTCTTCTTCAAGTGTCATTGGCTTGTATTTATAGAATGTAATGGAAAACTAGCCGTTGGGGACTTTAATTCCAGCCATAAATACATTTCGCAACCTTGAGTATCGGTACGGAGGCTTTCGTATCGGTATGTGAAGTGCACTAGAAAACTTAAAACAAAAAGCATATCGGTACAAGGTATTGTTGTACCGGTATGAGCAACTTCATATCGGTACTAGGAGTATCATATTAGTATCGAAGGCCTGTTTTTGACTTTTAAATTACTTGAAAATATTTATTTGAGTCAAAAACATTTTAAAAAGTTTTCAAACATATTTTTCAAATTAAATGGACTTTGAATTGTTTTTGCAATATTTGTTCAAGTCTGAAAATATTTTTCACTTTGTTATATCAAAATAAATAACTCAGACAATTTTGGGGAATAATGCAAACCCAAATAATATTTTGGGTTTTGGGGCACCTTTGGGTATATTTTAGGATCTACGGGAAATTCTACAGTGCAGGGTGAAGTCGTCGCCTGCAGATGGCGACTTGGGTGAAGACGCATCTGCAGGTGGCGACTTCACCATGCACTGTAGAATTTGCTGTATGTTCTAAAATATACCCAAAGGTGTCCTATTTTCCCAAATATTCAATCCATTTGAATTATATAAATCCAACGAAGCCTAATAACTCAACATATAACAATCCACACATTATCATACTATTGACTATACTCACATAATCTAAGCTATCGTACATCTCAGATAACAATTCCTGAACCTTAACTTTTCCTTTTAGATTTCTAAATTTCCCCTACCAAATCTTGATCTAAAAATAGAACTAACAAGGAATCACCAAACACAATCATTGTAATCAAGAACGGAGTAAACCTTAAATGCCATGAAACCCTAAATTAAAAGGGTTAAGTATTTCACTTGCACTTGGAGAAGAATTAGGGAAAAATTAACAAATGGTGTAATCTTCCTTAGAATTCATATGGTGACGTCAAATTTGGATTTCACTAATCCTAAACTAAGAATCTCTCATTTAAGGTTTAGGTATCAAAGAGATTTTTGCTTGAAAATTAAAGGGAGCTATATGAAATTGAGTGCATGTTTGGATATCCGTTGGGAGGCTAAAAATCCCGATTGAACGATAAAATATGTCTCGATTGTCGTACCAACATGTTTGGAAGCAAAAGTTCAAAATCAATTATAGACACTAATCGTAATTTTGAAAAAAACCAAGCACTACAAAAAATGACAAATATCGACGGACAAAAAATCATCGATAAAACACCTAAAATCTATTGGTATATGGTTCAAAAGTCTTTACCTGACGGACAAAAGAGATATTCTAATAGACAAACCGCCGTGATAAAACACTAGTCGGTATAGATCTATAGCGACGAAAACAACCGTCGGTATAAATGTTGGGACCCTATACCGACGAGCATATCCGTCGGTATAGGTATGGCCTACCCGACAAATTAGTGTATCTATTCCGACAGATATCTTCCATCAATATATATGGTCCATATTTACCAACGAGTCTGCATTTACAATAGGTCTTTCGCTATAAGATTTATGTTTACCGACGGTTATAAGTCAAGGTATTAACTAACGGTAGATTCGTTGCAATTTATTCAGACTTCTATCGACAGTTGTTTCCGTCGGTAATGTATCATGTAGATTTGTATAAGATACCTATACCGACGGAACGGTTTGTCCGTCGGTATATGTTTAATTAGCATTTATTTTTTAAAATATTAATAATTTATTACTATATTAATTTTTATTTTAAATATTAAACTTATTAATACTATTGTAATGGTGGATAAAGTTATAACAATTCTTTTTTCATTTTTTAAAAGAAAAAAACATCCCAAATCCATCAAAAATTATGTACATAAAAAATTCTGCTGAAAAAATGAAAATTCTGCACATATAAAATTCTACTGCACATAAAAGAGAAAACGAAGCTGAAAAAAACAAGTCTAAACTCTAACCATAAGAACAATCAAACCCATTTACCAGAACCAAAAATACCAAATATCATCCTAGTTACCTCATAACTAAATTCCCATTACATTTAATAAGAACCCTTCAATTTTCTCATGAAAAGCAATCAGGATAAACAACAGATGAAAAGAAAAGGGGAAATTACATACCCAGAAACAAAAATACCAGTTCCCAAGCGGAAATACAAGGCAAGGCAAGCTCCAATGATATCCCAAATCTTATCTGGTCTAATGCCAAACCTCTTAGGCTCTGTTTCACAGAAAATGAACACTGCAGCTGCCAAAATCTTTAGAATTGCAGAAGCTAACCTCAAGTGAATCCAACTGGGTTTTTCTTCACATTGCTGTTGCTATTATCAACTCGAATCCCTATAGCACAATAATGGAAAGCACTTCTTTTAAGACCAAACATAAGATTTTTCTTTTTCATTTCTATCAAAATACACTGATTTTCTAGATATTTACAGTCTGGAAATGGGTTGTCAACAAAGAAACAAAAAACAACAAAAACATATTTTTTTTAAGAAAAAGTAGAAATTTTTCTGAATGTCACGTTGTGTAAACACATTCTGAAATTGTAACCAAAGAGGAAACTATGTTACATGAAAAAAATGATGTCCTAAAACAACACCGTTATTCCCATAGGCAAAGTTTCGCAAAAGTCGAACCTTTTCTTTGTCCATTCCTACAGTTTCACCATTAGTGTCAAGGTACCAAGTGCATGCAGCTAAAACTATATACGTATAAATATTTCTTAAAGTTATTGTCATTATGGATAACAAATATCAATCCAAAAAGGAACACATTGATTTTCTAATTTTATCCTTGCTTGAAAATCAATCACAAAAAGGGGTCAACATTCAAAATACAAAACAATTATAAAATTTCCCATGAAAGCTAACAATGTAGTAACACTACCAATCGTATTGCCACACCAGGTCTTTTGACTTGAAGGGGAATACATGTAGAATAGACGAGCTTGACCTAACAGCATCAAAATTCATACCAAGCTACAAGATTCAAAGACTAAAGATTAGTACAATTAGAAACAAGCAAGGACAAGAAGATAAAACGAGGTTGGATATGTAACCTTCATTCCCCAATTAAGAAATGCTTTTTCTGTTGCGATTCAGAGACCTCTACTTCTTCACCTCCCTAAAGAAAAAAAAAGTGAAAACAAAAGACATTTAACAAAACAACTTAATAAACAATTCAGAAAAATGCAAGTTATTGAGACATACCTCCGGCGTGAAGACAGCCATTCGCATTCACAGCAATGCTCTCGATAAGCAATGAAGTTAGTGTATCAGGTAACTCTGAACTGCTGTCTGGAGGATCAATTTTTATTCCACCAACATAAGCTTCAACCACAGTCATCTGTGCAGAAAATAAACATTATACAAAGATAGACAGACATAGAGTGTTTTTACTGTGGTCATTTTCCTAACATTCTATCCCACCCCATTGCCACCTCTGGACTGGAACCTGTCTGTTTAGCAATCAATTAGACTCTGGCTTAGACTTCCTACGACTAATTCTACATGTATAATGTTTTAAATTCTCCTTCACTTCAAAGGCAAACCCAACAAGCGAATTCAAGTAAGCATTTTGTCTTTTTATTGTTATCACCAGGGAAAAGACTTTGGGGATATCCTGGAATTAGAACATGCTCTATAACTTCTTTGATCATATTGTCAAAAGTTCAATCAATATGCATTTAAAAGGTTGATCTCAAAGCTAAAATTACAAATTATAAGAACTAATTTTAAAATCAATATGAATTGAAGTAACTTGACACCATAATGAGTTAAATCATTTAAAATTAAGACCAAAAAATAAAATGGAAAATTAGTTTCAAACCATAAACAATTTTGAATGGTTTACAAATCAAGACAACTTGAAGCCGTAACAACTGCAATTTGTTCAATAATAGTTTGAAATATCTTTCAAGAACCAGTTAATGTTCTCACCACACGTAAAGCTACTTTTTTCATTGACTGCCAACTCTAATTGATTCCAATAACCAAAAGCAACCTTTTTTATATCACCATGTTCACATAACAAATCGATGCAGTATTTATATCACTCAAGCAGGGAATGGGTGCAACAACTAGAAGAAAAGATAAGGAGACAATATATAAATTGCAAACCGATACCAAGATATTCAATAAAAACTACAAGTAGGGACAAAATGTGTTATAGATTTCAAAAACTTATACATAGAAAGCAAACTTATGTTGAGGTCACAGCTAAAGGAAGCCCTTTCAGGCACTGCAACAACTACAATTGTGACCTGCAAAGTTCAAAATGTCATACATACGAAAACAAATATCCCCTTAAGTGAGCACATAAGACATGCAATTGGCAAAGGGCAATAGATAAGGAGCACATACTGCAACTGTGACAATCTTAATGGCTCCATCTACAGCATTACCCACATTTGTTTTTCCTGCAACGAACTCTGTTCTTCCTTTTGGGTCTTTGGTATGGCCAGTGAAGTACCTGAGTCAATCAAAGAACTTTAAGAACAGACCAAATAGCAGAGGCTGAAGAACAGAAAGTGGGGGAAGCAAAAGATATTGTCATTAAGCCAAAGTTACCCAACTAAAAGGGCAACCAAGACAGCAAAAGCAACAATGAGTCCAACAAAACCAATGAAAGTCGCAACTACATTCAAACGCGCCTGAAAATTTTTGTTGAGGTAAAGCTAACAAGTAATTCCACAAATTTAACCAATTGGGTCATTGGGAAACAGAAACCTGCAAGGGATTTTCTTCAACTGTGACAAATTCTTGTTTGGATATGGAAGTCCAAGCAACTGCATTCTTCAATGGGAAATGCTGTTGCAAGCTACAAATGCTAAGAAACAAAAAGTCGCCACTCAGCTGGGTAAGCTTTTAGCTATATGCTATGCCCATATATATCTCTGGGATTGATTAATAATTGAGATCACTTAGGATTCTTCCCATCTTGCTTTACGCTACACACAGTACCAAAACAAAAAGAAAAGAAGGGGAAAATTCAACATGTTGTAAAAGGAAGAAACAAGGCCGACCTATCAGATTCAAATCAGTGTAAACAATTTAGATTCAAATTGTAGGAAAAAAAGTAAGGATTGAAGTGAGCGACCAAAGTGACAATTACCTGAGGGCTGTGGCTGTGGGTGCTTGGGTGTTTCTCCTACCACCGGAGGCTTGGAGCCGAGATGAACAACCTAAGCGACGGCCGTCGACGAGCGCGTTGCAGGTGCAGCCGTGTAGGGACTAGCGTCGAAGGAGACTGGTCTGTGAGGAAGAAGAAAATCTAATTCTAGGGTTTCATTTTTTTGGGTGAAATAATTAGGGAGGGACGGAGGGGGTTTTCTTAACAATTTTTTATTAGTTTATTATATAAAAAATTAATTTAAAATACATCATGTGCCACAAACATATTAAACCGTTGCTACTCTATAAGCTATACCGACAGATCCAATAAACCATCGCTATATGGTTTATCTATACCAACGGTTAATATAGTTCGTCGGTATAAATGGACCCTATACCGACAGACCGAACAAACCATCGCTAAATGGTTTACCTTACCGACGTTTACAATAGTTCGACGGTATAAATTATATCTATACCGACGGTTTCTTGTCTGCCGTAGGCATAACTTTTGTCTACACCGACGGAAAAAATATCCGTCGGTAAAATCAGAACTTCTATCGACAATTTTATTTTTTTGTCGGTATATTGTATACACCGATGCCTTTTGTCCATCGGTATAACCAAGTGTCGCTAGATGTAATTTTTTTGTAGCTTTTGCTATTGGTCGTGATTTTTTACCCTATATTTTTACAGTGATTTTTAAGAAGAAAAAAAACTCCTAAACATAAATCACGTTACTTTAAAATCAATTTTACACAAAATCAATTCTATAAAATCATGATGATCAAAAATCAATTCTGCCACCGTAAAACCAAACACACCCTGAAGCTTGTGGCAAGTACACTTCAAATCTAAGCTTGGATTTAATTTTTATAGCTAGATTTCACGAAATGAAACTTGGAAGGCTTAAAGTCCTAAGAAAACACTCAACAATGGTGAAAATGAATATGGAGAAGAAAAATGAAAGGATTTATCTCTCCTCAATTTGCCGAAACGTGGGTTTCCGAACAAATTAGCTTAATTTACATTAAATTTTAATATCATAATTTACTTGCGCATCAAGATACACTTTAATCCTTTTAACTTAGACCCATAAGCTTAGTCCTTATTCATACAAAATTTAATCTAAACATGATTTAATGAATCATAAGCTTAAATTAATCATCGAAAAGTTTTTTTTGTTACCGGTAGCTAGAAAAATTCTAGACTAATATTCGGGGTGTTACAATTATCGATACTGCTTTTAAAAAGTATCGATGTTGTTCTTTTAGTAGCGATACTCTTGACCAGGTATCAATATTATTTGGTATGTTGGACTCATTAAATGGTTTTTTAGTAATAATACTCATGTAGCACAATGTCGATACTCAAGGGCCAATGTCGTTATTGTTGCATTTATGAAAGCATCGAGAGATAGTTTAGTACTTATATTCAAGGTCAATCTTGATACCAAGGATTTAAAAAGCGGACCGCGATATAGCGGTCGCGCCGCCTTCCGAAACCGCGATTGGAGTAAAAAACGGTCCGCAATCTCCGCAATTCAGCCGCTTTTGTCTGCAATCGTGATATAACGCCGCAACCGCGATCGTGACCGCGACCGCGATTTAAAACCCTGCTTGATACTTGATGGTTCAATACGGATAATCAAATGTGGGTATCGATATTCACTTGAATATCAAAACATCGAACGATAATTCAGTATCGATATTCATAAGTGAGTATTAGTACTCATTGCTTTGTATTGATACTCATAGGTGGGTATCGATAGTAACTGGGCAATCTACCAAAACTTTCCAAAATGTACAATGATGTCGGAATGAATATAATACTAATATGGCTAAACTACATCAGTAGACATCGAACTATTATTTCTTTTCTAGTTTGATCACCGAATTATTTTTTTGACAAAATTCTCACTAACATTACTTTTTTTCTATTTTGGTCACTTAGCGTTAAGTTCCGCTAAGTTTTAATGGAGAAAATGACATTGCATGGTATAATAATTGTAGCGACTAATTTTGCTATGAAAATAATTAATTATAAATTATATATAAAAGGAGGTTCTGCTTTTATTGAAAAGTTTATTTGAAAGTGAAATTTTAGAAAAACTTGTATTTTAGAAGATATGGAGTCGCCACCGGTCACTTGGATGAGGTAGACTGGACACTGAAAATAAAAACCAGAGATTCCATTTAAAAAAATTGGGTTCGGGAGTTGATTATGGATGGGGAAGGATTAGCACCCCCACACCGCCCAAAAATTGGTACTAAATTATTACCGGTTTATTAATATTCAATTTTACGGGTTAAAGTGACGATTAAATTAAAAATCGATTATATGTGCGAGTAAATTTTAAGGGCTCCAATGTTCGAGGGATAAACGAAAACTACCATCTACGTCTTAGACTGGTAGCTAAGTTTACCGTCGAACAAGGGAGCAACGCATTGACAATTAAATATATAGAATATGCAACTAAAACAATAAATCATTATCAAACATATAAAATAACATGGTACTAAAAAAGGCATCATAACATAAAACATTATAATATTAAACTAAAGCTAAAACATAAACATGATGACAAAACATACATATAAACAAAAGCATACATATAAACATGTAAAAGGGGAAAAAATGCTTTAAGGTTAAATTAACTAACTATAACATGCTTAAACACATTAAAAATTACCACAAATGCAACATATGCATGACATATATATAATAAGATAAGATAATCATCTAACAAAGCAAAAATACTAATGTAAAACTACCACAAAAAACTTAACATATGACACAATTTACATGCACACATAACATGAATACCATAATAACATTAGCATGTAATACACTTATCACACTAAAACGTAACCTAAGATGCAAAGAACATAAAAATTCATACTAGACACATAGACATGATATTACATGTAACAAATATCACCACACTAACATGTAACCTAAGATGCAAAGTGAGAAAGAAACATATATTAAAACACATATATGTACATCATAAACAAATTAAACTAAAGCATAAACACGTGATAAAATACATATTATAAAAAACATAAATAAATATGATATAAAACATATATAAAAACATGGAGAGCAAAATAAACATAGTAAAAAATACCTAATAATAAGCAAATAAGTATAATTATTTAACATAAAAAGGACTCGAATGAAGTAAAAATCAAACAGAGGGCAAAACTTAAAATAAAAAAAGCACATTTAGGGATCAAATTATGAACTGGAATAAACCTACACGGACTGGAAATGTAAAAAACCCATGCGGCAAGCTCAAACTAAAAATATAGGGTGAGAAGGAGGGACTAACAGAGTAATTTATCCTTTAAAATTTTGATTTAATTGAATCTGGGGGCTAAATTGAAAGATTTGAAAAACCAGAAAGGACCCATGACCGAATTAAACCATGTGGAAACCCCTGTTGCGTAATTTGAGTGGGGCGGAAGGATTAAAACGGGTAATGGACCATTTTAAAAAAAATAGTCTATAAATAAGTCCTCTCAGCCCCAGATTCAAAACTTTGGCTCAAAAAAATTTGTCCCTAAAATTGAGTCTCCCAAACCTCTCGGGTGTTCATCCGAAGCGATGAACTCCTGAGAAAAAAAATCCTAGAAACCACCTCAATCAAGCCGTCATAGCCGCCGCAGAAGGTCACCAGTCGTCGCTCGCCGGCGTCGGTGATATTCCCGGAAACCTAAAAAACATCTCGTCTTTAAAAACCAAACCAAAACAAAAAAAACATTCCTTTTTGATTTCAACCCCAAAAAAGGGTTTTCCCCTTTTAACGGCTAACCATGCAAGGCTTATCGCCGACGAGAAAGGGACCAGATGACTCCGGTAAACTCTAAACCCTCATTCTCCCTTTATTTATTTTTTTAGTTTTAAATGCATGCAAAAAAAAAGATGTAAATATACATCTCAAAATCGATCTCTGGAAATTTTTTTGTTTATTTCTTTTTTGAATCCGAAATCTGAGTACAAAATGGTTGATTAAATTGGTTTATATTGATATTTTCTGATTTGATTTGGTTTTTTTGTTTATAAGCAACATTAAATGGGATTGTTGTTGATGATGATTTATCTGACTTTTCTTTTATTTTTGGTGTTTTTGGCATGTCTGATTGGTACGGCCGGTGAGGGGAAGGCGTTAGACGGCAGTTGGAGTCTCGGGTGGTCGGACACGTGATGGAGAAGGTGGAGAGTCTCTAATCAACCAGATCCATTCTCGGCCGTTGGATCAGATCTGATTCAACGGCTGAGATTGCATGAAGATTGACGGTTCAGATGGGCTCTAAAGAGTGGCGTAACTGTCCTCCGATGATGACATGTGGCGCGTGGGAGTGAAAATGTCAGCGCGTGTATCACACGAGCGCGTGGGGAATCAAACAGCCTGGCGAGTGATCATCGCGCGTGCCAGTTCAGAGGGCATCCTTTGATCTTAAAGAGGATAGATTAGGTTATCAAATATTATAATGGTTTTTAATATTAAATGGACTTGGCCGGATTGGGCCTATGTAATTAATTTTTGGGTTTTAATTTATTTGTTCATGGACTGGACTCCTAATAAAATTATGGGTTTTATATTTGATTTGTTTCTGCCTTCTTTTTTTAATTATAACCCAATAATAATAATAATAATAACACATATATTAATATATATACACATGCATACTCCTATATAATATACACACGTATATCATTAAACCAATAGTAAAACATACTATAGTAATGCATACGCATAATAATAATACACATACGTATACGTATAATAATAATATAATTAGCATAATACCTACACATACTACCACTCATACATACATACATACAAATAACATATAATGCAAACATACATACTTATATACTTATATTCAAATATTACATGCAGCACATATATCACTTATAAACATACATACTCATATTACCACACACACAAACATATATAATAACTATAATATTTACAACTCAGACAAAAATGAGTGATTACAGCTGCCCCTCTTTACTTGTTCTTATGAAACGAGAACAAAGCAAATACCAAAAAGTACTCATTTTTGTCCTACTTTTCTGTCCTCGGCTCTGGAATCACGGGTTCTTTTGGAACTTTTCGCTCTTCCTTGGCCATATCTTCAAGCTTCGATCTTTCCAGTGCCCGATTTGTACTCGTCTTGACACTAAAAAGAAAAGCTTGACATCATGCCCGAAGGTCTTATTGATGGCCCGAAGGTCTTATCACCATGCCCGAAGGACTTACCGGTGGCCCAAAAGACTTACTGATGGCCTGAAGGATTTACATCTGGATTCATGCCGAAATGGCTACCAATCTTCCTTAAATTATGGATTCATGCCAAAATGGCTACCAATATCCCTTAAAATGATGCCCTAGTTTCTTCCAGTCTTGACATTACAATAAGGTTAACATCATGCCCGAAGGACTTATTGATGGCCCGAAGGACTTAGCACCATGCCCGAAAGACTTATCAGTAGCCCGAAGGACTTATCATCATGCTCGAAAGACTTACTGATAACCCGAAGGGCTTAAAATCTGGATTCACACTGAAAATGGCTACCAATCTTCCTTAAAATATGGATTCACGCCGAAAATGGATACTAATTTCCCTTAAAATGATGCCCCAGTTTCTGCCAGTCTTGACATCACAATAAGGTTAACATCATGCCAAAAGGACTTATCACCTTGCCCGAAGGACTTACCGGTGGCCCGAAGGACTTATCATCATGCTCGAAAGACTTAATGATGGCCCGAAGGACTTAAAATCTGGATTCATGCCAAAAATGGCTACCGGTATAAATCTTCAATAAAATCTGCTTATTCAACATGAAGTTGCAGATCAAAATCTTTGGAAATCTTCAAACATCTGTTTAAACACAAGCAAAATGCCTTTAAATTAGCATGACCCTATCTATATGATGCATGCAGTGTAAAATTCTTTAACTTTTCTTCTTTTTTTTCTTTCTTTTCTTTCTTTTTTCCTTTTCCTTTTTTCTTTGTCTTTTTTCTTTTTTCTCCTTTTTCCTTCTCTTCTTTTCTCGTTCTTTTTCTTCTCTTTTTTTTTCTTTTTCTTTTTTTCTTTTTTCTTCTTCTCTTTTTCTTTTTTTTCTATTCCATTCTATTTTGAAATCATATTCCCTGAAAGGCCATTCTTCATATTTCTTCATTTTATCTCTCTGCATTATGCTCATTAATCTTCATTTTATCGATCTTTACTTCATCAATCAAGTACCCACGCTCCTGTCTCATGCGCGAGTAACTCTCTTCTTTTTCTTTGGGGTCTCTACCCACTTTGCAAGTCTTTCTTCTAGTTCCCACTCTATCCTCAAGTAGGGACTCTTACCATTTTTCTCGCCTTCACATTGCCCCATCCAATCTCTGGGTAAACTACTTCTAAGTTCTTGACCCAACATTCAAAGTCTTGATCTGTCTTAACATTAAGGCGGGCAAAATGCCCCCACGCCCTAAACTTAATTCTGAAATCTAATCTTTTTATAGCGTCAGTAACCAACTCTCGGTCCCTATACTTTATCTATCTTGCATTCTTATCATCCTTATTCTATTCTTGGCTTAGCTATCTTTCTTGTCTTTGACGCAACATTCAGGGTCTTCATTTATCTTCTGATTAAGGCGGGCAAAATACCTCTTTTCCCCGAACTTATCTCTTCTTGCAACATCTTAGCGTGAACTAACTCTCGGACCCTATGCTTCAATTCTCATTTCTTAAACGGCAGTCGTTTCAAAAACAACTTAGATAAAATGTCAAACCTCTTTGAAAACTAATGTTCGAGATATCTTTTAAAAAACAATGTTCTAAAACTGCCAAACATCTTTAAAAGGTGATGTTAGAAGAAATGGTAAGTATCAAAATTTGGATAAAAATACCAAACATTTTTGAAAAATTAATGTTGGAGTAAATGATAAATATTAAATGGATTGAAATTCGAAAAATGCCAAACATTTTTTAATTTTAAAGTTTGGAAGAATATAAGAAAGAATTGAAATTTGGAAAAACAATGCCCAAACATTTTTGAAAACTAATGCTTAGAGAAAATGGCAAATATGTAAAAGAATTAAAATTTGAAGAAAAATGCCCAAACATTTTTTGAAAACCAATGTTTGGAAGAATATGAGAAAGAATTGAAATTTGGAAAAACAATGCCCAAACATTTTAGAAAACTAATGCTTGGAGAAAATGGAAAATATGTAAAAGAATTAAAATTTGAAGAAAAATGCCCAAACATTTTTTGAAAACCAATGTTTGGAAGAAATAACTGATATGTAAAAGAACTAAAAAATCCAAACATCTTCGAAAACTAATGCTTGGTAATAAATGCAATAACAAATTTGTATGTTTAGGAAATCCTGCCTATTTTGGCGATATAAGCATATGTATGGTCTCCCTTAGTCCGTTTAAACGTCGAGAGGAACACTTCTCATACCTAATTTCTAACCTATTTAAGGTGGCTCTCTTGATCTCACACTCATTATGCCCCACATCCTTCCCTCATTTGGGAGTCGATCAGGCACTTCAAGGTTTGACATTCCCTGAAGAAAGGTTAACCCTTATAGGCGGGATGTAATCTGAAAACAATCTCATTTAGATATCTACGAATGATCAAAATGGTCTTTGGAGGCTTGTACTATAGACTATGTGTTATGATTAAGCGAAGACCGTGCTTCTAAACTGGTTTAATCTGAATATGCTCATATGAAATAATCTCTTTATTTTCATTCCTCAGATCGCTCTAGATTGCTCATTTTTGGGTTTTAACCCTAGAGTTTATTTTCTTCTTCTTCTTTTTAGACTGACTTGTATTCTGATCGGCACGGATGCTCACTTTCTAATCAAAGTAATTCATCCTCTACAATTCTTCAAAACCTAAATATATGAGTTCTTACAAATTCTTTGAGATTTTCCTTCTAACCCAAGCATTCTCCTCTTACTCAGACATGCTATTCTTTTCTCTTTATTCCCGGGATCGATCTAGATTGCCTTTTTTTAGGGGGTTCACCCTAGAGGTCATTTCCTTCTTTTTTATCTTTAGGTTAGCATATTCTGGCCAGACATTGATGCTATCATGCTCAGGCTGGTCACTTTTTTTTAGGATCACTCTAGACCGCCCATTTTTTGGGTTTTCACCCTAGAGGTCATTTCCTTTTTCCGGTACCTCCCGACCAACTTGCATTCTAGTCGGCATTAAAGCTTTCTTTCTCGTTCAAAGGTTAACAATCTTCCAAAGTTCCTAAAAAATTGAGATTTCCTGTAGTCTCCTACTTATTTCTTCCATCTAAGCTTCGTCCTTGAATTGATGTAATGTATTCTTCTTTCTCCCTTTCTTTTTTCTCTTTTATTCTTTTATTCTTTTGTTCTTCATTTTCTCTTATTCTCTCTCTCTCTTTTTTTAGGCTGACTATTTTGAGTTTCAGTCTCAAATCTCTTTTCTTTTATGGTATCCGTATTAGACCTTGACATTTATTTCTGGTTGGAAACAATTGGTTCTCTATGATTCTTCTAAATTGACGCTTATTGGCTAGGAGCTTATTCCTAGGCATTTTTTTCTTTATTGCACTGTTCTTAAGGCGTTCACTCTTTATTGCTTTGGTTCCCTGCCTGCATTTCTTTCTTGCTTGGTTTACTCATTAAACCTAATATTGTCTTTGATCACTTTCCTCTGGCAATTCTATGACCTTCGTATCCAATATTCCTGGTCTCATTTCTCCTTGCTTGGAAAGTGGAAGAATACCATTCGTCGTCCCATTCATAGACATCAAGAGAAAGTCTTCATAGGGATAGGAGTTTAGGGTCAACACTCGATTCAAGGATCTTAAACGAAAAGTGCCTGAGAGGAGATTTTCCTAGAACGGGAACTGCCCATTATCTAAACACTCATTTTGTTACTCTGTCGGCCTAAATGGACTAAAGGATACTCATATTCGTAATATCCCATCGGTATTCACTTTTTCAAAATATAAACAGCTTAGAATTAATCTATGAATCTAAATTAAAGGGTAAAAAAGTTATGTTCCTGTGTATGATTTTTCATGAATATGTATACATGCGTACGGGAGAGCAAAAACTACCCCATAGCAATAAATGAAAAATATAAAGAATCAAAGAATGCCAAAGCAAAAATGTTTTCTAAATAATACGATTTTCATTTTGACAAAAATAAACAAACATATGTCTTTATAAAATATTCCTACTGTTTTTGGGTCGTAGGTTTTTTCTATATACAGTTCAAAAGGAAATAAATCAAAAACTTGGTGAATCAAACTGCCACTTTTGCAACAAAAAAAATGTGAGACATTTGAGCACAGAGACCATCTCATTCTGGCCTCTTTGTCGTTACACAAACTTACCCAAATTCTTTAGTTCTCCACTGCTGGATCAAATCTTGTGCCAGAATTCCTTCGTTGACCAGCTTCGTAATTTCTTCCATGAACGGTCTACACTTCCTGGTAGGATGCCCCAGTGCCCCCATATGGAAATCACAGGTGCTACTCGGGTCAAAACTATGAGCAAATGGTTCAGGTATGATTTTCATCAGTCTTGGAGTGAGATAATGACCTTCGACTAGATGAGGAAATATGTTCGAAATGGGCACCCCAAATATCTCCAAGTCTGCGCTCATTCGGGGAATTTTTCTTGATGACTGAAAAGGATCGACATATCTTTTCATCTTGCGATTACGAGTGTCCTGGCGACAACACTCATTTATCTCTTCTTCTTCTTCTATTTCCTTATAGTTTGATCCATGGACTTAGGCCTGAACTTCCCTTCTTGGATTGCGTAGTCTATTCTTTCCCCTATCAACATAAAGTCTTCAAATTTGCTTATCGACTTCTCCAACATTTTATCAAAAAATAGTAGGGGAAGTGTCGCGTGGAACATGGGCGTCATTTCTTCTTTGACTATAGGAGGCTAAACTTGGGCCGCCAAACACCGCCATCTTAGCGCATATTTCTTGAAACTTTCGTTTGGTCTCATCTTCGTGTTTTGAAGATATTGACGAGTCGGAGCTAAGTCTAAGGCATATTTGTATTGGCTCAAAAAGGCACTGGCTAGGTCACCCCATGATCGAATATGATCTTTGCTTAACCGGTTGTACCATATTGCAGCGAGTCCCACCAAACTGTCGTGAAAGTTGTGGATCAGTAACTTTTTATTCTTCAGTTGGCCTTCTATCTTTCTACAGAACATAGTCAGGTGAACCTTCGGACAGCTTGTACCGTCATACTGCACGAATCTAGGAACCTTGAGATCCGAAGGAATGACCAAATCAGGGACTGGGCAGAGCTCTCTCATATTGAAAGCATCCATTTTTTCTTTCTTCTTGAGCTCTCTCTTAACTCCATCCTCTAATTGGTCAAGTCTTGATTTTTTAACTCGTTCTATTTTTTAACCGATTCTGCCATTGAACCCCCAAAAATTTTAGATTCCAAGAAAGGAATATAATGATAAGATATGTAATGAATGCAATGCAATATGATGTTAAAATGTAAATATGAATGTGTAAGCCCCTCGACCCGGCCTAGTCGCAAGACTAAACCAAGCAAGCTGCGTTAGGTTTACCGAGGTAAACCGTGAAGATAAAACTCAAAACATGACCATTTTTTCTTTTATCATATCTAGAGGCATAATTATTAACCTACATGTACATACTGATCATAAGTGTAAACTCAACTCAATCGGACATCGAATTAACATCCAATTGAACACTCTTACAAAATAGGGACCAAAATATAATTTCTATAAGTTAAGGGTTTGATTAACAAATTAAGTTTACCAATCCACAATTAAGTTCATTTCATGCAAGCTCATGAAATTTCATCACAATTAGATCACTACAGCACCCTCAATTTATCATTCAAACATTTAGGGACCAAATTGTAAATCTGCAAGAATATAAGAACTTAACTAAAATTTGATTTACCAATCTTCAATTAGTCATGTTCATGCATACATGTCAAATTTCAGGTTAAAACAATCATCCAAACTCATTCAATTGCATACACAACATCTAAGGACCAAACTGCAAGATTTCAAAGCTTAAATCGAACATATAACTGAAATAACGGTCCTTGGTTTCGGTACACGGGTTTTCGGATCGATATGGGGCCAAATTATATTAGAGGTTTCGAAACCACCCCTACAGGTTTTGAAACCAGGCCTCCATAACTTAAAACACGTACCGGCACGACTCCCCACGTACCGCACCCCATAGCCAAAATTGGCCTACTAGTTTCGAAACCAGGGGCCAGGTTTCGAAACCCCTGGGCCTGGAATGAGAATTTTGACTGGTTTTTCATCCATTTATGGTTTCCAAAACACCTAAACATGCTTCAAACATACATCCAACATATTCAAGGATTGAACCACATCAAAGCATTACAGATTAAACATCGATTCAGGGCTTCTTGCATCAAATGTAAATCTATAGGCATGCTTCCTAGAAAACCAATCAAGCAAAGCATGAAACTTCAAACCATCACCAAAAACACTCTATAATGTCCATTTACAACTCAAGAGCAACCAAACAAACTTGCTCAAACAGGGAGTTTAACAAAACACCTCACAAACCAACAACGGAAATCCCATTGCCCTTATTACTTATAGTCTAGTCCAAAAAAACATACTTTAGTTACCAAGTCTTTCAAGATTCCTTGCTTCCTACTGCCTTCCAAGACTTTAATCCTCTGCATTGATGGACAAAGAGAGCGTAAGTACACTAGGCTTAGTGAGAAGTGCTCAAAACAAAACACCATCAATGCATTAAAAACCGTTTCTCAACAACACATTGAAATCTCATTTCAACCATTCTTTAAACATCATTTAAACATTACCATTGAAACATCATGCCTTGAAAACCTTGCACTTTTCATTTTGAAAACCAACATATTAAATCATATGCAACATGTATCATTTCCAACAGCAAATTCCATTGCTAGGCCTCAATTTAAGCCTTCCCATGCATAACAACCATATGCAAAGCTTAAAGAGTAAAAATGTATAAATCACATTATACAACATAAACTTTCCAATGATACATCAACAATTATATTAGTTTACAAGTGATCATTAGACAAGTCCAATAACAAAAGAGTTCATCGGATACACGAATTCAACAAGTGTTAACCCAACACTTCAAGCCATCTCAACTGGAATAGCAATACAATCACAATCGTGGTACATTAACAACCGGGTACACTTCCAACCCATAGAGACACCAACCCCTTTCATCGGTTAGATGCTTAACCCACTAACGGGATTTTTCGGTACCACATAACCCTTCAACCGTTAGGGTACTTGGATGGAGTATTCAGTACACCGTATAAACCCCTCAACATCCAAGGCGACTTATTTACAGTGCACTCAATCCTATGGCAGGCCAACTATATCCGATAACAATTTTAAAACCACATCACTTGCCAATATAATTAACCAAATAACATTTACCTCACTGTTTTACCAAGCATTAAACCATGCAATTTCCAAAGCAACAACCATGCTTTAAAACACAAGTATAAACCATACTTACAAGGATATTTACCATGTGCATCCTTCAGCAAAACATGCTTAAAAAGTATATCGAATACTTTAAAACATGTTTAAATAGTAGGTACTTGAACATTAAAACCAAGTGCATAAAATCATTCGAACAAGCACGACCAAGAGAGTAAAACCACTTTATACTTATTTTCGAGTCTAGGTAAGCGTATCAAGCTCTACCTTAACTCCCAAAACTCTATTCACAAAACATCAAAATGCTTTAAACCATATTTTCACTCACTGATACATGAAACCACGATTTGTCGACGCGAAAACAAGCATTCGAAACCTCCAAAGCTTCCCCAATCACTTTCGACTCCATCTCCCCTATTTTAACCACATTACAACAGAGGATTAGTGCATCTCTATGCATTTAAAACACCGCAACAACAGATCCTCGCGGATTCTCACATTCACCTCACAATTACCCAACCACAAGAACCGAAAACACCATCTAATCCTTTCCAAACACAACCCAGCCACAACCTATCAATATAACACCACTTTTATCATCAAATAACATCTAAAAATAGAATCAAAACAACCTAACACCTCCAACAATCATATAGCCACCACAACTGCAGAAAACACAATTCTAACAACCTAAACAATTAGAGATTCAAGATTTTCGGGATTCCATTGTTAAAAAAGAATTATCAACATTATTATACATCCATAATATGTTTAAAATCAATCTGCATCACTGGAAAACATATTTAATTCAGATCTTTCGCTATTTCATCAATTTTACCCAATTAAATCAAGTAATTCAATATAAAAACACAAAATTGGATTATAAACCATAAATCAAGGATCAAATTCTTGAGAATATCAATAAAGAACCATTCAATAGAGGATATCATGGACCTTACCCCTATTGTGTGATTTCTCCCTCAATTGGCTTGTTTAAAGCTAGGAAAACACAAGATTTCAGTAAGGTTTTGTAAATCAAAGTTAAACAATCAATTGTATATCAAGAATCTAAGTAAAAGTGATCTCTCACCTCTAGTTTCGGATGAAATTTGAGTGTTTGGCAGAAACTGGAGAGAAAAATTACGTCAATTTTCATTAAAACCAAATAACTAACTTTAATAACTAAAATCTCTTTTTATTATCCTTTAAAACACATGTTAAAATAATTTAATTGAAGGAAGAAATCACCAGAAAATGGGTAAAATATCTCTTTAAGGATTCTAAGAAATTGACCCTTTTCATTTTAGTCACTTTAAAAAAAGTTTTCAAGAATCGCATTTTGGTCACTAACCAAAATGTCACACTTTCGAATCCCATTTTCCAAAATTGATTCCACCAATATTAATCATATTGGTCACTAACCAAAATGTCACACTTTCGAATCCCATTTTTCATATTTTTATCTCATCGAAAAATATACGGTCTCGAATCCGACTCGAATCTCTAACCCGGTCCCCTGAACCATCTAATAAACCTCAAAACTACTAGGCCCATAACTGGGGCATTACAGAATGCAATAAGGTATTGATTCCAAAAGTGATCCCCGTGGAACATCTTTCATTAATACCAATAAGGTTTTATTACATCAGATAGTGGATTATTACAAATACTGGTGAGCCTTAACCCCTAACATTTTAACTTCGTCCAGCAAGTGAGTTAATTTTCCTTCGCGATCCAATGTTGGATCTAAATTTTAACTTAATGGCATCGCTGCATCGGCCAAATCTGCTACTTGTTGGGCCACCTTACGCGCTCGGGTCATAGCAATTTTCATGTCTTTGTCCCTTTCCTTTATTTCTCGCTCGGCCTTTCACAACTTGAAAGTTACCTCATCGACACTTTCGTAACCAGCCTGTTTGTAAGCTTCGGCACGAATCTCGCTTGCATGCAAAGAAATTCTAAGCCCATCTATTTGTTCCTTGAGCTTTGCATTCTTTGTTTGAAGTATGCGAAATTCATCCTCGCTCTGCTGCAGACTTGATTTTAGAATCTCGTTCATATATAGACTGCTTTCTAACTCGTTTTTAAGTATGTCGCGTTGGCTCTTAGTTTTTTTTAGCTTTTGTGACAATAATCGGTCTCTATTTTTACTAGTCATGCCTCTCTGCTTCTAGTGTTCCCAGTCATTTTCCAGTTGAATAATACCATTCTTTCATTCTTCAAAAGTGTCACCCAAACTGACATTCTGGAACATGCAGTGAAGCTCATGATGCTCATCTTGTAGCTCCTTCAATTTTCTGCTTAAATCATCGTTTTCTTGCTCGAACTAGCCATACTCTAACGAATGCCCCTCTTTCGGGATGCCCTATCTTCAGTCTCTAAATTTGACTCGTCCTTGTTAGACCCTTGTCCTAAGTCTTGGCTTTTCTTCGTCTTTGCCCCTCGAGAAATTACTGGCATACTGTAGAATCGGGGTTGTCCATCTTCGAAACTTAACATACCCATATTGACAAAAATTTTAACTCGGTTCTTCAAAGCCACACAATTCTCTGTAGTGTGCCCTGAATTCCCTAAGTGGTAACTGCACCTGGCTCGATTATTGTAAATTTTAGGGTAATATGGTTCCTTCAGAACAGATTGAACTGGGGTGATAAGGTTCTTCTCAATAAGCATAGGGAGTAACTCAGTATACCTCACAGGCCTCAAGATGTGCTTCTTCACATTGATGGTTTCTTTTGGACATATATTTGTCTTCTAGGAGCTTGGCTCAGGTGTATCTCTAACTGGTTTGTTGATGTGAATCACAAAATGGTTTGACTTGTCATATTTACCGTGTTATCTGGCTTAGGAGTGGAATTCTGACCATCAAACTTTGTATTTTAACTTTTAATTGGCTCTTCTTCTAGCTTTACGGACTCCTGGCCTTTAGCCATGGCGCTCATCAGATTTATCATCTCGGCCATCTATTTTTTTAGTTCTTGTACTTCATCTCGCTCGTTATTAGTAATGGTATTGTCTACCATGTTTGCCCAGGAGCCTTCAGATGATTCATCTTTAATCTCCTCAGATCTAGCTTTATGATCTAACCCCATATTCATATCATTTGCTATCTGATCAGACAACCCTTTGTCTATTGTAAACGATTTCTAATTTTAGGCGACCACTTGTGAATCAATACCTTATAACTGTATAAAGATGCGAAAATGCAAAAAGAAAACAAAAATAAGACAAAAAGAAACAAGTTAGTACCGAATAAAAATATGTAATGTGAAAAAATAAAATAGAAAATTAAATAAAACATCAAAATAAAACAACCCTATTTAAAACACCTAGGGTACCCACATGGCTCTAATGGGGTGGGCTTTCTATGTTCTCTACATGCAGTTTTGGTGCTAAAAGGTACCCGAATTGTCCTTGTTGTCCCCTACTAAGGGTAGCAAGGCCCCCAGTCATCACCCATTATAGGCTCTTCTCAATCTGGTTCAATTCAGGGGGACCCATTCCCCTATGTCCATACGGGGAAACGATATTCCCACTAAAATATAAAGTAATAGAGCCCCGAAGGTACTTGCTAGGCCCATACGGAGGAACAATATCCCCTCGTAAGCAATATCATTTCCCCTCACTTAGACGGATGGGTTTATATGTCCAATTTTAAATGCATTAAAATAAACTCGCATCTATAAACAAACATTAGTTTAATCGTCACCTTAATCTGCAATTTCTGATATTAATAAAGTGGTAAAAAAATTTAGCTAGACTCCTTTTTTTGTTTTAAAAGAAAACAAAACCAGTTCCGAGCAGAGTCGTCATGTTGTAGCGACTAATTTTGCTACGAAAATAATTAATTATAAATTATATATAAAATGGGGGTTTTGTTTTTATTGAAAAGTTTATTTGAAAGTGAAATTTTAGAAAAACTCGTATTTTAGAAGATATGGAGTCTTCACCGATCAATTGGATGAGGTAGACCGGACACCGAAAATAAAAACCAGAGATTCCATTTTAAAAAATTGGGTTCGGGAGTTGATTACGGATAGGGAAGGATTAGCACCCCCACACCGCCCAAAAATTGGTACTAAATTATTATCGCTTTATTAATATTCAATTTTACGGGTTAAAGTGACGATTAAATTAAAATTTGAGTATATGTGCGAGTAAATTTTAAGGGCTCCAATGTTCGAGGGATAAACGAAAACTACAATCTACGTCTTAGACTGGTAGCCTAGTTACCGTCGAACAAGGGAGCATCGCATTGACAATTAAATATATCGAATATGCAACTAAAAAATAAATCATTATCAAACATATAAAATAACATGGTACTATAAAAGTCATCATAACATAAACATTATAATATTAAACTAAAGCTAAAACATAAACATGATGACAAAACATACATATAAACAAAAGCATACATATAAACATGTAAAAAGGGGAAAAAATGCTTCAAGGTTAAATTAACTAACTATAACATGCTTAAACACATTAAAAATTACCACAAATGCAACATATGCATGACATATATATAATATGATAAGATAATAATCTAACAAAGCAAAAATACTAGTGTAAAACTACCACAAAAAACTTAACATATGGCACAATTTATATGCACACATAACATAAATACCATAATAACATTAGCATGTAATAGACTTATCACACTAAAACGTAACCTAAGATGCAAAGAACATAAAAATTCATGCTAGACACATAGACATGATATTAAATGTAACAAATATCACCACACTAACATGTAACCTAAGATGCAAAGTGAGAAAGAAACATATATTAAAACACATATATATACATCATGAACAAATTAAACTAAAGCATAAACACATGATAAAATACATATTATAAAAACACATAAATAAATATGATATAAAACATATATAAAAACATGGAGAGCAAAATAAATATACTAAAAAATACCTAATAATAAGCAAATAAGCATAATTATTTAACATAAAAAAGGAATGGAATGAAGTAAAAATAAAACAGAGGGCAAAACTTAAAATAAAAAAAGCACATTTAGGGATCAAATTATGAACTGGAATAAACATACAAGGACTGGAAATGTAAAAAACCCATGCGGCAAGCTCAAACTGAAAATATAGGTTGGGACAGAGGGACTAACAGAGTAATTTATCCTTTAAAATTTTGATTTAATTGAATCTGGGGGCTAAATTAAAAGATTTGAAAAACCAGAAAGGATTCGGGACCGAATTAAACCATGCAGAAACCCCTGTTGCGTAATTTGAGTGGGGCGAAAGGATTAAAACAGGTAATAGGCCATTTTAAAAAAAATTAGTCTATAAATAAGTCCCCTCAGCCCTAGATTCAAAACTTTGGCTCAAAAAAATTTGTCCCTAAAATTGAGTCTCCCAAACCTCTCGAGTGTTCATCCGGAGCGATGAACTCCTGGGAAAAAATACCAGAAACCACCGCGATCAAGCCGTAACGGCCGCCGCTCGCCTGCGCCGGTGATATTCCCGGAAACCTAAAAAATATCTCGTCTTTAGAAACTAAACCGAAACAAAAAAACTTCCCTTTTTAGTTTCGACCCTAAAAAAGGGTTTTCCCCTTTCAACGGCTCGCCAAGCAAGGCTTATCGCCGACGAGAAATGGACCAAATGACTCCGGTAAACTCTAAATCCTCCCTCTCCCTTTGTTTATTTTATTTTTTTAGTTTCGAAATGCATGCAAAAACAAAGGATGTAAATATACCTCTCGAAATCGATCTCTGGAAATTTTTTTGTTTATTTCTTTTTTGAATCCGAAATCTGAGTACAAAATGGTTGATTACATTGGCTTATATTGATCTTTTTCTGATTTGATTTGTTTTTTTTTTGCTTACAAGCAACATTAAATGGGATTGCTGTTAATGATGATTTATTTGACTTTTCCTTCATTTTTGGTGCTTTTTGCATGTCCGATTGGTACGGCCGGTAAGGGGAAGGCGTACGGCGGCAGCGGGAGTCTCGGGTGGCCAGACACGTGGTGGAGAAGGTGGAGAGTCCCTGATCGACCAGATCCATTCTCGGCCGTTGGATCAGATCTGATTCAACGGCTGAGATTGCATGAAGTGTGACGGTTCAGATGGGCTCTGAAGAGTGACATGGCTGCCCTTCGATGATGACACGTGGTGTGTGGGAGTGGAAACGTCAGCGCGTGTATCACACGAGCGCGTGGGGAATCAAACAGCCTGGCGAGTGATCATCACGCGTGCCAGCTCAGAGGTCATCCTTTGATCTGGGTCGTTGGATCAAGATTTGATCCAACGGCTCAGGTGGGGCGGCTGTAAAATAAAGAGGATAGATTAGGTTATCAAACATTATTAGGGTTTTTAATATTAAATGGACTTGGCCGGATTGGGCCTATGTAATTAATTTTTGGGTTTTAATTTATTTGTACATGGACTGAACTCTTAATAAAATTATGGGTTTTATATTTGATCTGTTTTTTCCTTCTTCTTTTTTTAAATTATAACCCAATAATAATAATAACACACATATATTAATATATATACACATGCATACGCCTATATAATATACACACGTATATCATTAAACCAATAGTAAAACATACCATAGTAATGCATACACGTAATAATAATACACATATGTATACGTATAATAGTAATATAATTATCATAATACCTACACATACTACCACTCATACATACATACAAATAACATATAAGGCAAACATACGTACTTATATACTTATATTCAAATATTACATGCAACACATATATCACTTATAAACATACATATTCATATTACCACACGTACACACGAACATATATAATAATTATTATAATTATTTAATATGACTATAATATTTATAACTCGGACAAAAATAAGTGATTACAATAACAAATTTAGTCATGAAATATATATTTAATCAAATTGGTCCTCTTTTTCTAGAGTTTAATTTATTTTTTAACTTTTTTATAATTTAATCATCTTACTTTCATTTCCCTTAAAAAAACAATTATCATCTTTGCTTAAAAATCATACCACCGTCATCTACTTTTAACGTCGACTTCTCATAACCGAATGGTCCTTCTATGTCAAAGCACAAAGGTTTTTTGAGTGACTTTTGTTGAGTCACCAGCTCCACAAGACAAAGATGTTTCCAGCATTGCTCATTTCTGGCACATTGCTGCCGAGAACACGATGCTATGCGCTACATTACGAGTAGGAGTGTTCATATCCGAATACTCGTATTTTTGAGTATCTAAAATTTTCGAGTATCAAAAGTTCAGCCCGTAACTTCTCCTATAAAACCCGCTACCCACAGGTTGAGTACCCATAATCCGGGTAACAGGGTACTTAGATTTTTTTCTCAAATTAAAATTAATTTTTTAAAACTAATTTCCACAAGCTAAATATTACTATCAGACATGCTGGAAACGATTACCAGATTATGTTTAACTGGAAACGATTTATTGCTTTTTCCCCTACTGCAATATAACCGTATAACCATGTATCACAAGCTAAAAAATAAAATGCATAATGTTAAAAAATGCTCTTAACGTTTGACTAAATTGTTATTTTGGCCCTTATTTTTTTTAAAACAATTTAGCCTTGAATATTTCATTTTGGGTCAAAATGACCCCTCTGCAAATGAAAACTGTTAGTCAACCAACGGTAAATGGCTTGAAATGACGTGGCAAACCTAAATAGTAGTGCATGTTGCGATAGCAGTGTCATATAGAGGTGTTCACTGTTAACCAAAATACTAAAACGATTAACCTATAAGTTCTGTCTTAATGCAAAAGTAATATGTTCTTAGTGCAATTAGAGGGGGAAATGCATAGAGAATGTACCTAAGAATGCATAGAAAATTAATGACTCTTTCTTAATGGTTAACCAACGGTTAACCATGAACACCCCTAGACTGTCATATAGACAAATATGCCGATTTTACAGAATAACACATCAATCAAAAAATAATTTAAAATTTTGAATAAAATATAAAATATTTTTTCTTTTGACATGTCATTCTGCCAAGTCTTTTTAAGTTGTTTATCGTCATTTGACTAACATTTTTCATTCAAGGAGAGACTATTTTGAACCAAAATAAAACGTTGAGGGCTAAATTACTTCAAAAAATAAGGGCAAAAATGTTAATTCAGTCAAACATTACTGGTATTTATTGGCATTATGCCAAATTAAAATTAATTGTTTATATTGCAATTGGCATATAAACGTATGTTACACTGTAACGATTTGTATATTGGTTCTCCTGCATGGGCTAATTATGCTATACTTATTTTTGAAGTTAGTTTTAAGTGGAAAAATATTTAGATATATATATATATATATATATATATATATATATATATATATATTGAAGTCTATCACTAAAATAAGACATTAAAAGTATTAATTTTTATCGTGATTTTTTTCTGCAAATTTTATATTAATAAATTAATACAAATATGTTTGAAAATTTTTAAACTTGAAAGTTCATAACACAAACATAGAAAGAATCTAGAGATTTAAATTTAGTTTTAGTGTAAAAAAATAAAAACCTATAATAAAAACATAATTTAAAATTAAAAATATATTAAAAATATCGTGTTGGGTATCCTGTTAAAGAAAATTTTATGCTCGAACCCAATCTAAAAACCAATTAAAACTTTGATTTAGATACCTGATACATATTTTTTGATAACAAATACTCGATAATTTTTAACTGAATCAACGGGTTGGGTAGTTATAATAACTTTCTTTAAACTATCATAATAAAATTTGATGAAGTTATATCCGTTTTAAAACATCAACGTTATATTTTATTGCTCACTGTCTAGGAATAAAAATTAAAGGCATAGGTTGGTTTGTAATACATTATATTCTGGTTTTGATTCCATTTTTACTTTTAAATTCTATTAAAAATGAGACTTAAATAAAAAAAATATGTGCTCAAAGTATATATTTTTTTAATTTTAAGTGTCTAAAGTATTTTTTGTAAAAATAGGTGTTCAAAGTTTTAAAAGTTATAATATTAGGTGCCTAAAGTATTTTTTTTTTATAAAAATAGGTACCCAAAGTTTCAAAAGTTAAAATTTTAGGTACCCAAATATGCACGTGTCAAACATTGATTGGTTAAAAAAATTAACATCCATTAACGGTCAGGCACCTAAAATTATAACTTTTAAAATTTTAGGCACCTACTTTTACAAAAAAAAGATATACTTTGAGCACATATTTTTTATTTAAGCCAAAAAAATGAATATGCAATATTTAATTCTTTGCAAAATCATTATATTGAATATGGGTTTTCTAAAATGAAATAAAATGTCTATAATTTTACAAACGGAAGAACTGTGCAGGGATGATTTCAGTCGTCCATCCCATCATGATTTAGAATTCGAATGAGATTCATAAAGCAAAGCAAAGCAAAGTAAAGCAAAGATCACATAAAACTAGCTATCCAATAAAACCGACACCATTCCATTTGCAAAAACACACTGCCTCCTAGGCTGGCCAAGCCCCTAACCATAAACGCGGTGCCAAGTTTTATTCCCATCCCTTACTTACGTGTCATTTCCATCCAATAGAACCACGCCACGTGTCTAATAAATTGACACCCAATATGCCACATCATAAAGCAATGAAGACATTCCTCTTTTGAAGAAATTATATTATAGACCATACTCGCCACGTCATGATCTTAACCAATAAAAATTATTTATTTTATTAATTTTTTATATTATTTTTTTATTAAGTGAAATTTTATTCATATTTACCGTAAATTAAATTAAAAAAATAACTTTTACCAAGTTTACTTGGTAAAAAGATGACAGAGAAAAAAAATAAGATATGGGTTGGGACCATAGATAACGTGACGATCCGAGCCTATAATATAATTTTTCAAATCTTCTGTATGAAAAATTATTAGATGGACCTGGCTAACCACGTCATCCATGGTTCCAGCCAATAAAATCCATCTATCTCACAATAGCTTTCAAATAACTACTCACTCTTTTATTTACATATAAGAAAGAGGTAAATATTCACCTTAAAAATGAGATAGATGGACCTTATTGACTGGGACCACAGATTCAACTCAACACGTCATCCGTGGTCTCAGCTAATAAAATTTATTAATCTTACAACAATTTTTAAAAAAAAATCACCTGTTTTTATTTATATATAAAAAGAAATAAAAAATTATCTTAAAAATGAATAAACTTTATTACTAAAGTACGGATGACATAATGAAACCTATTCCGTTTAATAATTTCTCCTTATGTATGCATTTTGTCCCGTTATTTTTCATAATCTCATAGTCAAACAAACTCTTCCTGCTCTCTTTCTTTCTCATTCACTCACTGTTCTCCAAAATTTTCTCGAAAATTTTGGTAAAAGCTTGTGAGATGTGAAACCAAACAGGAGGTGTTGGGTTCTTTGGTTTTGACACCAAAAATGACTTCTTTATGCTGCAATAATAAGGTAAGAGATTCTTGCGTTATTAACACAAACTATGGAAGATCGTGTTCTAAAGCTCAAGCTAGTCTAACAAAGATTCTTCACTTAATCTCAACAATCCCACCGCCGCCTGAAAATACCCCAAATCCTTTTAAGAAGAGAGAGTTTGATATTGACTTAAACTTAAGGTTGGGTTCCCTTCTGGACGATGAAACCCAAGAAAAATCCGAGTCTTCAGCTGAGAATAGCTTCGTTGGCCAAAACCCAGACGGCGACGAAGAAGAAATTCAAGAGAAAACCGCTACGGCGACGGACGTCTCTTCCGATGTGACGGAAATGCAAAAAAGCGGAACTGAAGGCGAGGGTAAAACGGAGGCGACGCGGTTTAATGACTCCTTGAATTTGCTAATCGAAGCGGCGGAGATGATTTCAGGGAAGGGTAAGGAAATTGAAGATGATGTTTTGCCGGTGGCTAGATCAAAGAGGGGGAGGTGTCAGGTTCTGCCCCAAAGGTTTCGAGACTCGGTTCTGGAGCCATGGAAGAAGAAGCGACCACAGAGATCAGCAGCCATGGTTTCCGACAAGAAACGAAAACGAAAGGTTTTAGTGGCGAAATGAAGGCATTTTGTATATTATTTGTTTTAATGTAGTGTTTGTTAATATGGAATTATATTATATAATCCGGTCTATTATCTTTAACGGAATTACAATATCTTTATTTGAATCCAGCAACGTGGTCGCAATTAAAGAATAATCGTTATCTTAAGAAATTTGAATTTAATTATGTTGCCCACAAAATGTATATATTTAAAAAAACAAAAATATATAAATAAATACTAATTTGTAAAATACATTGTTAAACAATTAAAAATATATATATATGAATAGATGTTAATTTAAAATTACCTTATACTATTAAAAAAATACAATATCTTTATTTGGCTTTTTGGTCATTGCTAGGGGTGTAAAGGAGCCGAGTCGAGCTTGAGTAGTGCTGAGCTCGACTCGGCTCATTAAGATTTCGAGTCGAGTTCGAGCTCAAGTAATTTTAACGAGCCTTAAAAATCTGAGCTCAACTCGGCTCGTTAAGAACTCGAGTCGAGTTCGAGCTCGATTCGAGTTCAATCGAGTCAAGTGTTGACCGATCGTTGACAGTGTCGAACTCGAGTAGCTCGCCATCTGTCACGTCTCATTTAAAGCTCTATCAAGAAAAAAACTTTGATATATAAGTTGTGTAAACTCAAGCTTGTTAATTTTAGGGTTTATGATGTTAGTTTTAGGTTTAAAGGTTTAGGTTGTTGGATTTAGAATTTAGGATTTAGATTTTAGGGTTTAAGATTTATGTTTAGGGTTTATATTTTAGGATTTTAAGTATAAGAATTTAGATTTTAAATTATAAAAAATAAAAAATTTAGTATATTATATTTTCGAGTAGCTCGTGAGCTTTTCGAGTCGGGTATCAAGTAGCTCGACTAGTTAAGAACTCGAGTCGAGTTCGAGCTTAAGTCTAATTAAATCGATCTTTAACTAAATTTTAATCGAGTCGAGCTCGAATAACTCGAGATCTGTCCCGTCTCGTTTACGACCCTAATCATTGCAAAGTTGAAGTTTTGCTTTAAACTTTAAACAACGACTACAAAGTTGTATGGTCTTCGTTTATCTTGTCGAGAAACAATGTCACGTGCTCAAAGTTAGGGGCCCACTTCCACAACACAAAAACTTCCCCGACATTATTTTGTCATTTCCGATTACTCCTAGATTGAAATAAAACATGAAAAGATGTAATACATGACACACTTGACATGCCCAAAGATGAACCAATCTGCTGACATAAGTTGGTAAGCAATTTTTTAGTAGACTGGCCTCCTTTTATAGTAGACTTTCCCGTGTTTAGAAACTTATTTTGAAGCTGCCGATTATTTTAAAGTTCGTACTTTAGGATAATGTTGTGGGCGTGATGCCCTCCCTACTGAGAGTAGGCTCCATTATTTTAGCCTCTTCTCTGAAAATTATCTAATCTGTTTGCATACGAGTGAATTCACTCTTCGTGCTCTTCGTGATTGCCCAGATTTGGCTGATGCTCTCTTTCTTGCCTGTTTTTCTCGTCCTCTTGTCACTACTCAAGCATCTTCTACGCTGACTTGGCTGGAGAAAGCAGCTGCATCACTCTCCCTGGATTCCTTTGCGCTCCTCCTTATTGTTCTTTGGTACCTTTGGAGGAGGCAAAACGACTGGGTCCATGAGAAGGTTTTACGGCCTATCTGGGTGTTGGTTTCGACTGCTCAATGCCTCAGTCGAGGTTACCAAGCTGTTTTTCCTTCTTCGGGCCGTCAGCGGCAGCCCGCATCTTCCTAAGCCCTCTCGGATCCAGGCTAGCAGCTCCCTCTATTAAGGTTAACGTAGACGGTACTTTTGATCCTCTCTGTCGTTCTGCTGCTATTGGTGTCATCGCCCGGGATGCGCATGGCTCGGTCCTTGGTGGTCTGGCCCGGCTTACTATTGATTGTCCTTACGCTTCTTTTACGGAAGCCCATGCTCTTACTGTCGGCCTATAGTTGACGATGGATTCATGTTTTCCTTGAATTTGATGCGCCTGTTGTCGTCAACAAGGTGAACCGTGCTTTGGAAGATATCTCGTTTTTGGGTCACTATCTCGGCCAGGCTCGCGACATTTTAGATCTCCATAGGAATAGTTTTAGGGTATCTTATGTATCGCGATCTGCCAATGCAGTTGCCCATAACTTAGCTATTTGAACCATTCGGTCCCCCACACCTGTCTCTTTCGACTTGGTTTGTCCCAATTTTATTACATCAGTTGTACGTGATGACTTGTCATCTTTTTCATAGTAATACATCCCGAGCACTCTTTTCCCCCTCTTAGACACTATCACTTTTCTTCTGAATCTGTTTTGACATTAGTGGGTTTTTTTAATGAGGCTTATTTTCTTTTAAAAAGAGTTGGTAAGCAATTTTGACAACTTGAGTAACTAGAAGGGCTAAATCCCCATGTTAAAAAATTAAATCCAAAATTAATTTTACACCAACAATGTACAAATTAAATAAGTAGTTTTCCGAATTAAATGTCTGAAAACAAAACATAGAAGTTAGTAATTAGGGATGTAAAAATAGGTAATCGGGTGGGTTTCAGGTCAGGTCAAATCAGATACATGTCATTTAAGGTCGATTTAATGTTTCGACTCGATTCGAGTCAGGTGCGGGTCAGTTTCAGGTCGGGTTCATTTCAGGTCGGGTTCATTTCGGGCCGAGTTCATTTCAGGTCGAGTTCATTTCAGGTCGAGTTCATTTCAGGTCGGGTCAAAACGGTTCAGGTCCGAATCAGTTAATTGACAGGTTAATTCGGGCTCGGTTCATTTCAGGTCGGGTTCATTTCAGGTTGGGTTCATTTCAGGTCGAGTTCATTTCAAGTCGGGTTCACTTTAGGTCGGGTTAATTCGAGTTTCGAATTCGTATTAAGTTTGAGTTTGGTACAAATAATCGATAGACTTTGGGTAGGGTCATTTCAAGTGAATTATTTAACGCCTTTCACAAACACAAATCACACTAAAAATAAATATTAGGCACTATAATAAACAAAAATATCATCATATTTAAAATATTGGAGTAAATTACAAAAATTAGAAATTAATAAGGATCAATTTCGTTGAAGAATAAAATTTTAGGGACTAACATGAACAAAAATATCATATTAAAAACATTAGACTAAATTACAAAAAAATGAATAGGGGTCAATTTGGAATAAAAATAAAGTTTTAGAGACTAACAAGAACAAAAATATCATCATATTAAAAACATTGGACTAAATAAAAATGAATATGGGTCAATTTGGAGTAAAATTTAAATTTTAGCTACTAGAATAAACAAAAATATTATTGGACTAAATTGCCAAAAATATAAATAAATATGGGGCAATTTTGACTAAAAATTAATTGTAGGGACTAGAATAAACAAAAATATTATTCGACTAAATTATCAAAAATAGAAATATATGGGTCAATTTCGGCTATAAATAAAGTTTTAAGGACTATAATGAACAAAAATATCATCATATTAAAAAATTGGACTATATTAAAAAAATTTAAAATAAATAGGGGTCAATTCGAATCCCTCAACCCCTAAATCTTACAATCACTAATAATTAAAGTGCAAACCGAATCCCTAAACTAATCTCATAACTCTTACCAAACACTCAACTTGACACATTTACCCATAAATCTCAAACCCCCAAATCTTACAATCACTAATAATTAAAGTGCAAGCCTAATCCTCGAATCTCCTAAACCCTAAACTAATCCTATAGCTCCAAACACTCAACTTGAAACATATATTATACCCATAAACCCCAAACCTCAACCCCCAAATCTTACAATCGCTAATAATTAAAGTACAAGCATAATCCCCTAATCCCTAAGCTAATCTCATAACCTCAAACACTCAACTTGACACATTTATCCTTAAACCCGAACCTCAACACCTAAATCTTACAATAACTAATAATTAAAGTGCAAGCATAATCCCCTAATTCCTAAACTAATCTCATAACCCCAAACACTCAACTTGACACATTTACACCTAAACCCAAACCTCAACCCCTAAATCTTACAATCACTAATAATTAAAGTGCAAAACTAATCTCCTAATCCCTAAACTAATCCCATAACCCCAAACACTAATAATTATAATTTAATACATTATAATTGTCGATGCCGTTTTTCATCATTGTCGAAATAAATTGGGCCTTCAAAAGCCCGTCAAACGTTTTAATTATTAAACAATTTTATGAAGGAGGATCTAATTAAAAAATAACATAAACCTAAAGGTCTAAGGAATCTAAACTCAAATTGGGACTAAAATGAATCAAACTAAAACTAAAGAATAAAAAAAGGACTTAAGTGTAAAGCTCCTAAACTAGTAATGGCCTAATCCACTAATAACGCATTAAAAAATGGACATGCAAGATTCCCTCCATTTGTTATAGCAATTGGCAATTGTTTTTTAGATATGGGTGGGCGAGTAGGTTTTTACTTTTTAGGGATTAGAATAAAATACAAAAAAAATGAATAAGGGTTAATTTGGAGTAAAAATTAAATTTTAGGGACTAGAATAAATTGGACTAAATTGTCAAAAATATAAATAAATATGCGGCAATTTTGACTAAAAATTAAATTGTAGGGATTAAAATAAACAAAAATATTATTAGACTAAATTACCAAAAATATAAATTCCACTAATTCCCTCCAAAATTTTGAGTGGCTTTTATCCTTCCAAAATTTTTAGACTAAAAGTAAATTAATCTCAAACCTAAAAATTGGGTGGCTTATTTCCTTCCAAAATTTTGTCTTTTTCTCTCTTTTTTACCAATTGTCTTTTTCTTTTTCCACCAATTGTTTTAGTTTAATTCAATTGAGTACCAACTTAGACTAATTTAATTGAAATTTCACATTTAGTTTTAGAATTCTTTTAATTATGTCCGTGATTTATGCTTCTAGATTTTAGTTTAGCTCAATTAGATTCTAAGTTTAATAAGTTAATTCAATTCAGACATTATTGTTATTATTATAACATATAATAAACTTTGATTAAATATAATTATACACAAAATTTTGATATGGATGTAAACATGTAATTGTACACATGATAACATCAATATGAAAGTTAAAATTTTAATTTAGTTCAAGCTTAGCAGTTCAAACTTGACAAAGAATTTATATTGAATGAGTTACTAAGCATATTGAATTATTACTAATCATTAAATTATTTAATAAAATTTCAAACTTAGTAGTGTTAAATGAATATCTAAATCTAATCTTTCCTTTTTTTGATATTTTTAATTGCTTATATATGTATATATAACAAAAAGATTATTTAACATTTTAAATTGATTTAAAAAATTAATAGTTTTACATTTACCAACACTTAATAGTTTACATTTATCAACACTTTAAATTCATCAAATCATAGGCTTTCTCAATTACATGTTAGGTAAATCAAGCCAGGTCAATATTAGTTCAGGTCAACAACAGGTCGGGTAAAATCAGATCTCGGGTCGATTCAGTCGGGTAATATCGGTTATCTGCCAGGTTAGTCTAGGGTTCAGGTTCGTTTCAGTCGGGTGCAGGTCGGGTTTCGGGTCCACAATAACAGGTTCAATTCGGGTTTGGGTCGTTCTCGGTTGAATGCAGGTCGGGTTCGATTATTACAGTAACAAGTCCAACTCGGGTTCAGGTCAACAACAGTCGGTTACAGATCGGTTTTGGGTCATCGCATCCTCGGGTCAAACCAAGTTCTGACTCGAGCAGGTTTCAGTCGAGTTTTCAGGTCGGATCAACTTTTTACATCCCTATTAGTAATGCATATTATTATAAATAAAGGCAACAACCTTTACTGGCATGTAGGTAGACACACCAACTAAGCCTAGAACAACGACCCGATTCAATGGCTTTGCTGTGCCTGTGCACACAGGAAAGAGGGAAGATTGGGAGATGTTGAAATATTGAATTTAAAAGATACAATAAATTATTAAGTTATTTAAACTTAAAATTTAAGAGAACGCATGAATTATTTAATACTCCATTTAAATTGTTGTTGCGACACCGCTTTCTGTCGCGTTGCATTAGTCACGGTTGTAAACATAATAATTCTATTGCAGTTATTGGGGGTATTGCGGTCGTGATTTTTTTTTAAATTCGTACAATTTTTTAAAGAAGTTTTTTAAATTTTAATGTAACGGAACAATAACGGGAATAATGAACCATTATTGTCGCAATTGACCATTACTCATTAAATTGTGGCCATGATCCATCGCTATTTTCTGCAATAGCGTTTTCGAACGACATTGCTACCGCTTTATAGCAACTACTATTATGTTACCCGACTGTTATTTAAATTCTTGATAGGGATCTAAATTACTATCGAACCAAAAAATTTGAGAGCATTGCCTCATTTTTTTTAGTTCATCTCTTACATGATTAAATATTTAATAAATATTTTTATTTTTCAATTTAAATACTCATTTTTTACTGGGGTCAAATACTATTAAAGTAAAATTTATTATATATTTAAAATTTTAAAAATGGATTTGGCCCAATATATCTCCGCCTCTGTGTGCACACCGCTGCGTCTACAGGACACCTTCCAAAATGAGTCACGTGGGATGGTACTTGAGTTTCGGCGCCGGTTCTCGATTGGTAGTTAAACAGAAAAAAAAAAAAATTTAGGCTTAAGGGTGCTTTAAACTCTTGATTTTTTAAAAATATTAATTAAGTTCCTAATTTTTTTTTACAATCAATTAAGTCTTTGAACCAATAAAGTTAATCAATTGAGTCTTTTGACCAATTTTGACTATCAACTTTTGATGATTTTTTTCTTGAGATATTATTTTCATGTGACTCATTACAGTTTTGTCATGTGACATTTACAGATTTATTTAGAAAATTATTTTTTATATTTTTTTATAAGTTTTTTAGAATTTTAGAACTTTTAAAGAATTTTTTAAATAAAATAAAAATTTTGGAAATGTCAAGTGATAATATTGTAACACGACACCTTGTACCAACTGATCTAAAAAATTATTAGATTTAACGGTCAACGTTGATCAAAGGGGTGAATTGATGAAATTGTGGAGTATAAAAATTTAATTGGGTGTAAAAAAAATTAAAGACCTAATTAATTTTTTTTTCAAAAATATAAGGGCTTATGATACCCTTACCCAATGTTTTATTGGAATGAACTTAATCCCTTAGTTGAAAAAGTGGAGGTTATTGAAAAGCTTAGATGTTGTTCCAAAAAGATCCTTAGCACAACAACACAAAACTCCTGCTCCCCCCCACATAATCCCAGCACCGCTTTAACTAAAAACCAAATCTGGTTTCTCCCTACGCGGCTAGCTGCCATTTTAGTGGCTGACCTCCTTCCTCCTTTTGTTCTACCCTCTCTCTTTACTACAAGTTGACCTTTTTCCACCTTTTTTTGGTTAGTTTTTGTTTCTTAAGCTTCATCAGTGTTTCTCGATGGGTGTTTTGAGCCCCGGTCACCACGGTTCAAGTTTGGGCACTAGTTTTGAAAGACGGATGATCGGTTCTTTTAGTAGGTTCGAAATGGGAAAGAACAAGTGAAGGAGAGGCTCAGTCCCTACCATCTCTCTTTGCGTTCTATTTTTTTCATTTTTGGTTGAATTTTTCTTCAATTTTGTTTTTGCAAGTTTGAAGAATTTTGGTGAAGGTGGTGGCTTTCGCAACTCCTCCTTCCGATGTTCTTTTTGTATGTGGCCGTTGGTTCCCGGTATTACGTCGGGCTCTCATTTGAAGAGGTCTGTCCATTCTAATAGAACCTCCTTCGCCGTCTTGGTCACCCCGGCTCTTGGATCCCACGTCGATGTCTTTGAAACCTGTTGCCATGTTTGCCATATGCCCTTAATGGGTGTTGAAGGTAGGCTTTTGTTTCTCGCTCGTGTTGGCCAATGCGACATGTTCCTCATTCCTACGCTTGTTTGTGACGGGTCTTCCCTTTTGCTCTTGGTTTCGGGCTTACTAGGTGCCCTTCTTTTTTCCTTTTTCGGATGATTGTTTGTTGGCTTCATTAACCATGGTTGTATGTTTTTTTTTATGTTTGAATGAAACTTTACATTTTTGTCAAAAATCCTTAGCACTCTATCTGCAATATTGACAGTGCACAACCACCATCGAAACCTCAAACCCAAACCATCTTCTTCAACCGTTGCGTGGAATCCCTGGTTTTAGAGTAAAAATCAGGGATTTAAATTGCTTGCAGACACATTTTCGATATCATTACGTTTTTTTTTTGCAGCGGTAAACATAATCGATATTATTGTGGTTACTGCAACTATCTCGGTCGTGATTTTTTAAAATAACAAATATTATTACATACATGACAGTTGTGAGTATTACAGTTTCATACAGTGTCACAACCAGTGCATAACGACTGTTATTGCAACTGTAGACAATTATTTGTCTTTATTTTTTTCTTGTCTCGAATTTTTATTTTTAAAATTGAATCAAGTCGATAGAAAAAAAATTAAATTGACTTCAGTTATTTTTGTTTTTTATTAATACTACTGTTAATTATTTTGTTCTTTTAAGAAAATAAATATTTTAAAATATTTTAAAATGATAAATTATTAAAAGTTGTAAAAATATATTGAAGTTGTTTAAAATACAAAACTATAAAAACCAGAAAAATATGAAAATTTATATAAAAAATACTATAAAATTATTTAAAAACCTATCACTTTTCTTTTAATTGGTTGAATTAAAAAAAAGGAAATTTGAAGGTTAAAACTGTCATTAGATAAAATTAAATTCATGTTATACTTTTTTGAATTCACAAGAAGGCTCAGCTACACGGTACGAGCATAAGGATAAAGGACTATGAGTATCCCTGTCAATTAAATGCATCAAACCTACCGGAATCGTTTTTTAATAGAAACCTGGCTGCCGGAATCTCTCTTCATACAAAACAGTGTTATTCGGCGTTCCTCCTTCCAGCATCAACATGAAGTCAGCTGCAATTGTAGCTATCTAAAAACCGAACGTTTTAAGGTGTTTAGAGTCTTTTGTGTATTTAAAAATGTCTTCCATTGGGGTTTTAGAAAAAACCGTATCGTTTTAAAAATGGAGTCGCCACCGGCCACTAAGGTAGGCTGGGCACCATAAAAACAAGAGATTTTAAAAATGTTGGGTTCGGGAGTCAGTTACGGATGGGGAAGGATTAACACCCCCACACCGCCCGAAATTGATACTTTAATAATTACCGCTTTATTAATATTAAATTTTCCGGATTAAAGTCACGATTAAATTAAATTTTGGATATAAGTGCGAGTAGATTTTAAAGGCCTCGTTATTTGAGAGTAAACCGAAATACCACCATCACTACGCTTGATACTGGCCACGTTTACGCTCGAATAAAAGTGCACCGCATTGACAATAATATATCCGAAATGCAACTTAAAACATGGTAAACATAAATAAATACATTACGATAAAAAATAAATACTAACATAATAAAATACTAATCTAACATAAAAAAAAACTTAACATAAATAAAATACTACTCTAAAACATACAAACATAAATATTAATCTAACACATAAAATATGATAATAATAACAACAACAATAATAATGATAATAATAATAATAACAACAATAATGCATGTATTAAGCATATAAAACATCATATAGTTAAAGATTAAGGAATGCAACCAAATATAAAATGAATGGCTAGAATAACATAAAAAGGGATTAACATGAAACAAAATAAAAAAAAACATAGGTCGAAATATAAATAACATGAAATAAGAGATATAAATACAAATAACTATAATTAAGGGACTAAAAAAATAAAACAGTGATCAAATTGAGTAAAAAGTGAAATAAAGAGGCGAAATTGGAATAAAATAAGGATGGAAACAAAGGCGGAAAAGAGGAATAGGGACTGAAACTAGAATTTGACCCTGAACGAAATGAAAACGGTATAAAAGACGAGGGACCAACTGAGCAATTAGCCCAGAACTCAGAAAAACGCGGATCTTTCCCCAGGTCAGGGTCACCGCACGAGTCGGGTTTGCCTAGACGCTATCGTTTTGTTTACCAGTTTAAAACATAAGCATGGTTTTGTTTTTCCTTTCGAAATGTTAAAAAAACTAAAACCTAATAAAACTCTCAACTTTCCTCTACTCTCACCACTTGAACCAGAGCGGCGAACGCTCTTGCCGACGTCGTCGTTCCTCGTTCGGATGGCCTTGCGACGAAGCACCACGGCGGCGATCTCTACGGTAGGTAAACTCTAGATCCTCTTCTTTTTATTTTGGTAAAAACGAAAACCTTTTGATTTCGGATTCGAAATAAAAAGTAAGGTTTCGATTTAAGACTTAACACACACAAGAAAATTTTTGCTTGATTCCAAAATAAAGAAAGGAAAGATGTTCTGAAATTTTTATTTCATTCTACCTTTTTTTTTGTTTTACAATCAGATTATCCCATCTAAAGCTCTCTATTTTTCTCTCCAAAAAAATCCTCCCCCTATTTTATTCCGGGTTTGGTTCTTATAACCAAAATGTTTTACATAAAAAATTATAACTTTTTCCCTTTTTGATTGACTACAGCTCTGACTGATAGGGGATGGTCGGATTTGAGGGTAGCAGGGCATGGTTCAATAGATCGGGTGGTTGGGATAGGGTTAAAGTTGGTTTTAGGGTTTAGTTTAAGTTGTCAGATTATGGATATTTTATTTTTGGTTGATTTGGTTTAGGTAAATTTAGGGTTTCGAGGATGGCGGATTTAGGGTTATTGGTCCTAGGTTCTGGTGGTCGGAAGACAAATGGTGACGGTGGCAGTGGGCGGCGGCGGCTATTAAAAGGTTAAGTTATTTAGGGTTTCTGAAAACTAGGGTTTTATTTGGTTCGAGTCAGATCCGGTTAGCCTTAGATCTGGGTCGATTTAGTTTAGGATTTGGGTAGTGGGCTTAAGGCCCGGGTGAAATGGGTTATTACAGCTGCCCCTCTTTGCTTGTTATTGTGTAACGGCAATATAGAAAAGACTAAGAATGACCCATTTCATCCGGTCTGGCTGGTCATCCCCTTTTGATACATGTCTTCATTCTTCAGTAGATCTTCTTTCTCTTCGATGCATATCTGCTTTCTTGACTTGGTTGATCCACCTTGTCACTCTTGGGAAGCAAAATCCTCAGAATATGGGGTTGTCTGTTGGGGAAGCAAAATGAGTTCAACTTGCTACATTATTGGCGACGATAATACTTAAAGACAATTCGACCAGGCTGCCACACCGACGAAGAGGCAAGTTTGCAAAATTTTATTTAGCTGCAACACTGACGAAGCGACGGGATCGGTGGATGAAAGTTTCAATGTCTGATTCAGCTACAACTCTGACGAAGATGCAGGATTAGAAAATTGAACACTTCTTCTTCTTTCTCTTTTTCTTATTTTTTGTTGTTTATATATATATATATATGAATTTTCTCTCTTTCTCTTTTTCTTTCTTTCTTTTCAAATTTTCTTTTTTTTTAAGATACAACATTAATAAAACTTGAAAGTTGGTAAACTTTGACCAAGCTACAACACCGATGAAGAGGCAGGATCAAAAGTTAATGAATTTGGTCTAGCTACAACACTGACGAAGAGGCAATACCGAATGTTGGTGAATTTGGTTTAGCTACAACACCGATGAAGAGGCAGAACCTAAAGTTAAATTTGACTCAGCTACAACACCGACAAAGAGGTAATGTCTAAAAATTTGATCCAGCTACGACTCTGACGAAGAGGCAGGATCGGAGTGTTTTTTTATGTGATCAAGCTATGACTTTGACGAAGAGGCATGATCAGAATTTGACAAATTTGGTTCAGCTACATCACCGACGAAGAGACAGAACCGAAAGTTATATTTTACCAGGCTACAACACCGACGAAGAGGCAAGGTCTGAAGATTTGATCCAGCTACAACTCTGACGAAGAGACAAGATCGGAATTTGGCAAATTTGGTTCAGCTATAACACCGACGAAGATGTAGAACCGAAAGTTATATTTGACCAGGCTACAACACCGACGAAGAGGCAATGTCTGAAGATTTGATCCAGCTACAACTCTGACGAAGAGACATGATCAGAATTTGGCAAATTTGGTTCAGCTACAACACCGACAAAGAGGCAGAACCGAATGTTATATTTGTTAGATCTATCCACACCATCAACGGAGAGATAAGATCGAATTTCAGCATTTGGACTCCACTAGACCATCAACGGAGAAGCAAAATTAGATGACATCAATTTGAACATGGGCACACCATCAACGGAGGGACATGATTAGATAACACTTGAATTTTTTTTCTTTTCTTTTCTTTGAATTTTTCTATTTTTTTTCTTTGATTTTTTTTATTTCTTTTTCTTTTTTGATTTGATTTTTTTCTTTTTTTTTCTTTTTTCTCTATAAGTACAAGGAAAAGTGTGGTCTAGCTACAACAGCGTTGAAGAGACAAGACTTGGATAGGATTTAATCTGCTACACCACTGACGGAGAGATTACACCAGCAAAATATGAGATTCATTACACCACCGATGAAGAGATAGGATATGGATGGAAAATTTGATCTGTAACACCACCAACGAAGGCAAGATCTACATTAAGTTGGCGTACCACCACTGACGGAGGCATGATTTGCAAGATGTTGAATTGTTATGCTATTGACAGCGAGACTTTGTCTAGAAAAATTTACTCTACTTCTATCGGTAGAGGGTAAGATCTGTAATGAGTTTTTGTTGGCAAGAGTGAGAATCTGGAAAATGTTGGCATCTGCCACACTATCGTCGGAGGAATGAAATCCTAGCAAGGAAAAACATTTGTCAGTAATCGTTCAAAAATTTTACCGCTGATACCTTTTATTTAGATATTTCAGCATTTTCCCCGTGTGCTTAGCCTCCTCTAAGATTAAGGTTGGCTGTCGTAATTGCCCCCATGTTGAGAATATTCAATCTCTTCTTCGAACCTGTCTGTATATACAAGCAAAAATATATGCCTGAATTTTGTACCTAAATGCACGTGTCTATCCCAAATGTATGGTGACTTTGGTGTATGCATTTAATCTAAATGTATGATATATGCAAAAATGATTCAATGCAAGATGACTGCAATTAAATGCATGAATGTGATATGATTTTTGGCCCTCAATGGGATGCCCCTGACTCTTCACTGGTCCTGTCAGGATCTTGGTCTTTTGTATGTAGTGGTGCCCCAACCTGTTATTGGGTTCGATCACATTTCTTTGGATCTTTCATCTGGGTGCATGCCCCAACATTTTGTTCATTCTATGCCATCGTCTGAAATTGCTCTTGAAACTTTAGGGTGATATCATTTATGCATTTTGGATGTTCAAGACTCAGATATGAACAAAATATATTTGCATTACAACTTGTAGTTTTAATCCCTTACAAAATATTCTCACTACTATCGTACTTAAGTCAGTGAGATTGGTTTACAAAAGCATTACTCTAAAAGTGATAAAAACTACAAGATGGCATACTATGGTTAAGACAATGCAATATTTAAGCTGGATAAACATGGTCCAGTTCAAAAAACCTTCGACACATCCCTAATTGGCATCTTCATGCTTCGACAAAGGGTCTTTGTTTGTAGCTGTTCCTGCCGAGTCGTCAAAGCTTACCACCCCAAGCTTAATAAATTTTTCCACCAACTTTTTGAAACCAAAGCAGTTTTCAATCGTGTGGCCAACTTTTCCCGCGTGATAATCGCATTTTGCATTTGCATCATACTTTTTTAAGAAGTGAGGTTATACCGGATCTCGATAAAAATGTGCCAACATATGGATATCGTACAACTGTTTGTACAATTCTCCATAAGAAATTGGTAATGAAGTAAACTCTATCTTTTCAGTATTCTTCCTCTGACCAGAATCTGGGCTCGAGTAATCGTGAGCACTTGGCACGGCCTTAGGTTGCACAACTATGATAGGCTTAGAATAGTTGACATTATAAACTCTCAAAGAGTTTACTTTATGATCATTCTTTGCATGGTAGGGCTTTTTGTGGGACGAACTACCTCCATCATCGATTTTGCCAGTCTTGACAGCATTCTCAATGAGCTCACCGGATAACACGAGGTCGGAAAAGTTGGTAGTCGCGTTGCCTATCAAGCGATCCAAGATTGGACCATCCAAATTTTGGACAAATATGACCACAGTCTCTATTTCACTGAGCGAGGGTTGAACTTGAGCTGCCACATCTCTCCAACATTGGGCATACTGTCTGAAGCTTTTATTTGACTTTTGTTTCATGTGTTGTAGGGTCCAATGGTCTGGCACCATGTCACTGACATGTCGGTACTGCTCTAGGAAAGCTTTGGCCAAGTCCTTCCATGACTTAATCTGATGTCAGCTCAATTGATTATACCAACGGGTAACAGATCCTGATAGACTGTCCTGAAAATAATGAATTAACAGCTTGTCGCCTTGGCCGTATCCTGTCATCCTTCGACAGAACATAGTGAGGTGAACGCGAGGGCAGTTAGTTCCGTCATACTTTTCGAACTCTGAGATCTTAAATTTAGGAGGTAAAATCAAATCTGGGACGAGGCTGAGTTCGTTAGCATCGAATACACTGAAAGTATCACCCACTTCCATAGCTTCCAGCTTCTCTTCGAGCCTTTTGCATCGATCTTCGATTTCTTTTGAAGTTTCTACTTTCAGTTTCTCGGTCTCAAACATATGGTCCATCTTTGAGATAAAATTTTCAGCTTGATTACCCCCGGCCTTAACTTCTGATGCAGAGGGCAGTTTTATAGGGATCAAAGTACCAGCCTGATGTAGATGAGACTTTCCCCGAAAAATGATCACTTGAGGTTGAGTTTCCGGTTGCATCATGGCTTGAATGGAAATAAACCCTGGAGGATACATAATATCTTCATTTTCTTTCCCGAGACCTGCCTCAGGGTTGATAGTAGAAGCCTTTCCCTATTCAGGAAACTTGCGTCCCAGCATATGTGCTAGTTTCACCAGTATGTCCTGCTGAGATCTTGCAAACCGATCCCTTATTTCTTGTTGAGCCTTGGCTAACTGGTCCTTTAATTTTTGGGTTAAATCTGCCTGTAAAGTCTTCTAGTTTTGCTCAATCCTATCCAGTCTGTCTTCATTTGCCATCTTTGTCTTACTTCTTGTTCTGTATGGATGTTGAATCGATTGATCTTTCGTCTTTCCCAGTATTGCTGTCACAAGGCATCCCAAGGATCAATCTCAAAATGAATACGTGTAAGAAACAAAGTATATGTCCTATGTGCGAATGCACCAATGTAAAAATCAAAATATCATGATATGTGATGCAGTGAATGCCAAAATAAATAGATATAATGTCATGCAATGCTAATGCAACAAAAGTATGTGTAAAGTAAAAAGAAACGAGTTAGTACCAAATAAACTCAATAGATACATAAATAAAAAGCGAAGTAGATAAGGCAACAAACAGAGCAATCCTATTTATCCAATCTAAAACACCTAAGTTATCCACATGTCTCTAAAATGGTGGGCTTTCTATATTCTCTACATGCAGTTTTGGTGCTAAGAGGTACCCGAATTGTCCTTGTTGTCCCTACTAAGAGTAGCAATGCCCCCGGTCATCACCCATTATAGGCTCCTTTCAACTGGGTTTAATTCAGGGGGACCCATTCGCTTATGCCCCTACGAATGAACGCTATTCTCACTAAAGCATAAGGTACTCGAGCTCCGAAGGTACTTGCTAGGCCCATATGGAGGAACGATATCCTCACGAAAGTATTAGCGCTTCCCCTACTTAAAAAGACGGGTTTATATGCCAAGTTTTAAACGCGTTAAAATAAACGCGCAATTACAAACGAATGTTAATTTAATAGTCACTTTAATCCAGAACTTCCAATATTAGTAAATCGTTAATTATTTAAAAAGCTAGACTCTTATTTACTTTTGAAAACCAAAAAAATGTCCCCAGCGGAATCGCCATCTGTAGCTATCTAAAAAATGAACGTTTTAAGGTGTTTAGGGTATTTAAATATCTTCTATTGGGGTTTTAGAAAAAAATCGCATCGTTTTAAAAAATGGAGTCGCCACCGGCCCTAAGGTAGGCCGGGCACCATAAAAACCAGAGATTTTAAAAATGTTGGGTTCGAGAGTCGGTTACGGATGTGGAAGGATTAACACCCCTACACTGCCCAAAATTGGTACTTTAATAATTACCGTTTTATTAATATTAAACTTTCCAGATTAAAGTGACGATTAAATTGAAATTTGGTTATAAGTGCGAGTAGATTTTAAATGCCTCGTTATTCGAGAGTAAACCGAAAGACCACCATCACTATGCTTGATACTGGCCACATTTATGCTCGAATAAAAGGGCACCGCATTGACAATAATATATCCGAAATGCAACTTAAAACATGGTAAACATAAATAAATACATTGCGATAAAAAATAAATACTAACATAATAAAATACTAATCTAACATAAAAAACAAACCTAACATAAATAAAATACTACTCTAAAACATACAAACACAAATATTAATCTAACACATAAAATATAATAATAACAATAATAATAATGATGATGATAATAATAATAACAATAACAATAATGCATGTATTAAGCATATAAAAACATCATATAGTTAAAGATTAAGGAATACAACCAAATCTAAAATGCATGGCTAGAATAACATAAAAAAGGATTAACATGAAACAAAATAAAAAAAACATAGGTCGAAATATAAATAAGATGAAATAAGAGATGTAAATACAAACAACTATAATTAAGGGACTAAAAATAAAATAAAATACAACAGTGACCAAATTGCATAAAAAGTGAAATAAAGAGGCGAAATTGGAATAAAACAGGGATGGAAACAAAGGCGGAAAAGAGGAATAGGGACTAAAACTGGAATTTGACCCTGAACGAAATGAAAACGGTATAAAAGATGAGGGACCAACTGAGCAATTAGCCCAGAACTAAAAAAAACACGGATCCTTCCCCGGGTCAGGGTCACCGCACGGGTCGGGTCTACCTAAACACTGTCGTTTTGTTTACCAATTTAAAACATAAGCAGGGTTTTGTTTTTCCTTTCGAAATATTTAAAAAAACTAAAACCTAATAAAACTCTCAACTCTCATCTACTCTCACCACTTGAGCCAGAGCAGCGGCCGCTCTTACCGACGTCGCCGTTCCTTGGTCGGATGGCCTCACGGCGGCGATCTCTACGGTAGGTAAACTCTCGACCCTCTTCTTTTTATTTTGGTAAAAAACGATAACCTTTTGATTTTGGATTCGAAATAAAAGTAAGGTTTCGATTTAAGATTTAGCACACACACAAGAAAATTTTGCTTGATTCCAAAATAAAGAAAGGAAAGACTTTCTGAAATTTTTATTTCATTATACCTTTTTTTTTGTTTTACAATTGGATTATCCCCTCTAAAGCTCTCTATTTTTTCTCTCCAAAAAAATCCTCCCCATGTTTCATTCCGGGTTTGGTTCTTATAACCAAAAATTTATACATAAAAAATTATAACTCTTTCCCTTTTTGATTGACTGCAGCTCTGACTGATAGGGGATGGCCGGATTTGAGGGTGGTAGGGCATGGTTCAACAGATCGGGTGGTTAGGATAGGGTTAAAGTTGATTTTAGGGTTTAGTTTAAGTTGTCAAATTATGGATATTTTATTTTTGGTTGATTTGGTTTAGATAAATTTAAGGTTTCGAGGGATGACGAATTTTGGGTTACTGGTTTTGGTGGTCAGAAGACAAACGACGGCGGCTACTGAAGGGTTAGGTTATTTAGGGTTTCTAAAAACTAGTATTTTATTTGGTTCAAGTCGGATCTGGTTAGCCTTAGATCTGGGTCGATTTAGTTTAGGGTTTGGGTAGTGGGCTTAAGGCCCAGGTGAAATGGGTTATTACAACAATATATTATTTGTTTCTCAAAAAATTTTCTTGAATCTCACCATCTACTCATCTAGTTACCATTGTAGAGCACAACAATCAGGCGGACCAGAGAGAGCGTCGACGAGTGCATAGCCGGGTCTACATTTAGGCACATCCATCCGTCATCTGGTTTGTCCCAATGGACTAGAATCAGCTGCCTGGAAAGCTCGAAAGAGTTCACTTCAGTATAGGGGTGAGTGTTCGATTGAGTCGAGTAAAAAAATTTTGAGTTATTCGAGTTGATGCGTCATATTTTCCAACCTAAACTTTATTTGAAAATTTTTCGATCCGATTCGAGTTCGAGTCGAGTCTATTTTTCGAGTTCCTATACAAATTTAATTGTAATTATTTACCATGTTACAGTATAGTTTGATTCCAATTTAAATGACTTTCTCTAATTATATAAGATATGCATATATATATATTTATATTTTTTTATATGTTTTCTTCATATTTTTTATATCGGTGTATATATATATCATGAAAAATTAAGAGACTCAACTCGAACTTAAAAAGTAATCCACTAACTGCTAAAAAATTCGAGTTATTCGAATTTTCATTTTACAACTCAAACTTTATTTGAAATTTTTTCGAGTCGAGTTTATGAAATTTCGAGTTGAGTCAAAACGAGTCGAGTTTTTTTTACCTCGAATCAAGTCGAAAAATTCGGTTTTTTAGTCGAGTCAAGTTTTTTACCTCGAAAAATTTCAAGTTATTCGAATTTACAAGTTCTATTTTACAATTCAAACTTTATTTAAAAAATTTCAAACCGAGTCGAATTTTCGAAACAATATATATTTTATTTAAAAAAAATTTAATTTATTACTTTTTGTAAGTCGGAGGACTATTTTATAACTTTTCACAGTTGTAGGACTTAATAAAAAATATCTTATAGTCGGAAGACTGTTTTTATATACTACCTAATTAAAAATTAGTAGTAAATAGCAATATGTGGAATTTTTCGAAACAATATATATTTTATGTTAGTGTTTAATGTATTTTCATCTTAAAGTTGAGTTCACATGACATAGGGCGGAACTTATATATTTAAAGACAATAAAAATAATAACAATTTATAAGTTTTTATAAAAAATATTTTAGGGTATAAATAATAAAATTTTATTTTCAATTATATACTTCTAATCATTTAAAGTTTAAATAAATTTGAGATTCAATTAGTTTCACTTTTGGGTTAGATGAATCTAGATTATTAGGGTTGTTTAAATAAATTTTATTTTCAATTATATACTTCTAATCATTTTAAGATATTATAATTTCATATTAAAAAATACAAATAAATAAATTAAATTAAATTAAATATATAGGTTGTAAAAATGAAATTGTTCTAAAATTACCAATCCATTCAATCGTTGGATAATAAGGAAAGAATAAAAGACGAGGGAAATGCCAAAATGCCCAAAACCCTTGTCAAGTGATCAACCCACTCTTCCAAATATCCATTTCTGCTTCACGTCCTCCGCCCCGCCTTATCTTCTTCAAACCCTCCTTCTCTCTACTGCAACCCAATGTCGAACGACCAGGAACAACAACTCACTGAGTTGCTAGACCCCGAAGATAAAGACGATGACGGACAAGGGCAACAACTCACTGATTCGCAACTGCAGAACCCAGACTCCGACTCTGACTCCGAGTCCGACTCCTCTTCCTCCGACGACTACATCGAAGAATACGATAACGAATCACTGACCTACGTCCGACCCGGAGAGGCCCCTCCGGAGTCTGAAAACACACCCGAAGCCAACATCCGGAGATACACTCGGGTTCTGGAGAGCAAGAGAATGAAGAGACTCCAAGAGGAGGAAGACGAGGACTACGTTTACTACGAAGACTTGTGGAATTTTCCTCCAGACCCCGAGAATTGGCGGGAAGAGGATTTGCAGGAGTATTGGGTGGATACTCCGTTGGAAATGACAAAACCCGGTTGGGACCCGGTTTGGGCTGATGAGGAAGATTGGGAAATTGTTAGGGATGAGATTCAGGAAGGCCGGGACCCGGGCATTGCCCCGTTCTATGTTCCTTATAGGAAGCCTTATCCGGCTATACCGGAAGATCATTATGATATTTCCAACCCCAAAGCGGTTATTGAAGAGTTGGACAGGATTGAGGAATTCCTCAAGTGGGTCAGCTACATTTTCCCTGATGGAAGCTCGTACGTTCCAATTCTCTCTCTCTCTCTCTCTCTCTCTCTCTCAAAGGTAGGATATGTTTGTGAAGTGAGCTTTGTGAATTGCGAGACCCAATAAACTTTGGGCTTATGTGAGGAATACGTGGATATTTGTTGAAAGTCATAGTCCTTTACACATTTTTAGTCTAATAGTTTGCTTGTGACATGGTTGAATTCCTGAGTAATGGTATGCCTGATTCTTGTCTTGCTTTGACTTGTTTGATTACTCATTATCATCATTCTGCGTTTTAAGGTATGAAGGCACTGTTTGGGATGATTTGGCTCATGGAAAAGGTGTTTATGTTGCAGAACAGGGGCTGGTCAGGTTTGTCAATGTTTACCTCATCAGCCTTGATTATTTGTGTTTGGTTTATCTCTGTTACTGTATCTAATACTTTTCTCAGCTTTCTTCATCCATCTGTTCTAGTACCATTCTGCGTTGATAGACCCTTAAACATGCATATAAGATTGTGCTTTAGTTCTAGGGTTAAGTGGTGTTTCCAAGCACCAAGGTGCTAGACAAAAAACACAACTGAGACCCTTTCGGGATAGGCGCGTGAGATCTGAAACATACATGATTGCACCTAGGTTTGCCTTCTTGTGAGGCAGTAGGTGCAAAAAGAAGCTTGGTCAATTGAAGTTCTACCGAGTATGTTTTTTCCCATTAACTTGTTAATAGTAAAAAAGTGGAGAATATCAAACTCTCTACTTGTTTTTTGTGCATTCAACAACAAACATGGGACCATATTGGTGAAAAAGGGAAAAAGAAAAGGTTGTGTGTTTTTTAGGATCACAGTGAATCACTCTTTAGAGTTTATTAACAGAATCACATATCTTAAGCATGTTGTATTTATGTACACAACATAAACATACTGTTCTTTACATGCAAGCATTGTTTTGCATCTTGCTCCTTGGGAAATATAAGGGCTGTAGTGCCTTGAGTGCATCTTGTACCCTTGATTAATGGTGGTAGGGTTGAAATGATTGCATCTGCATTGTTCAACCCTGAGAGTGCTCTTTGAATATTCATTTCCCTCTATTTTATGGGTCCATACATTTGTCCCATATTGAGCTAATGAGTTGCGTCAAGTACTTTTGAGTTGCTTACATTTGACACACACAAACACACCGAGAAATAAAGAAAAAGAGAATCTTACAAGATGGTTCCTTTCTATAGGTATGAAGGTGAATGGCTGCAAAACAACATGGAAGGTCATGGGGTTGTTCATGTTGATATACCTGATATAGAACCCGTGCCAGGTTCCAAGTATGTAACAACTTGTCAACTACTTATAACGTGCTTATGTTATAAAGTACATTTTACAATATCAGCAATAAATTCATCAATGATACAGTGAAGTTAGATTTTTTCCTTTTTTTTTAGGCTTGAAGCAAAAATGCGAGCTGAAGGGAAAATTATATCAAGAGATTTCATGACTCCTGAAGATAGAGAATGGTTAGAGATGGATGTTGAAGATAGCATTCGTCTGGCAGATGGGCAATATGAAATGCCATTTTATGAGAATGATATATGGATCAAACATTTTGGGAGAAAACCGTATGTTTCTCTATCAAGTATTCTATTCCTTTCTGTCTTACTATTTTCATCCTTGCATGAGTCTGCCCCTTTGTGACCATGTACATGTTGCTTTTAGTTGTATCATGCAAGGCACTTGTACCTTACTTCTTCTGCTTAACTTTTGCGACTTAAGCTTGCATATATCTCAGTTTATGGTGTTATGAAGACAGCATGTCTATTTCAGGGAGAAGGGTCGATATCGCTATGCTGGGCAGTGGAAGCATGGCAGAATGCATGGGTGTGGTGTATATGAAGTCAATGAGCGCACCATTTATGTATGTGCTTGAAATTAATGGAATCCGTTTCTTCTATGAAGATGTGGATTGTGCATAAGATTTATTACATGTTGCTGCACCTCGGCCTCTACTTTATAGGCCTCAATTTTCTTCAAAATAATGCTTTATAATAACATAAAAAATTGAAAAAGAGAAAATTTATGTCATATTTTTTAAAAGAAAGATGCTAAGTTTAATGGTTTGAAGAGAATGCAATACATTCATCAAAATTTGGTTAGCGGCTGATTCTCAATATATTCTTCTTTCATTCACTTCTTGTAGGAACCATTCGGCTATTCACATTCTCTTATAACAGTGCTCAACTGCTTTTGTGTTCCATAATTTGTATGGGTGCAGGGTAGATTCTATTTTGGAGAGCTATTGGAGGATTTTTATGGTTGTGACGAGAACACTTCAGCGGTATTCTCAATTTTTTTTCATACTTGATAAATAGTTCTAAAATGAAGTAGGGGGAAGAAATTCTATATTATTGTATTTCTCTGACATTGTAGACTTTCAGATGCATGCTGGTATAGCAGAGGTTGCTGCTGCTAAGGCTCGGATGTTTGTTAATAAGCCAGATGGAAGTATGTAATCTTGACTCTATTAACTATAAGATTCGTAGAATTGTGAAATGTTGTTTGCCACATTAACTTGTAAGTTTTTGTTCATGAAAACATGATAAATGTCTGTCTTATGTTTGACAAAGAACTGTGATAGACTGATAGTAGAGTAGTACTTTGGAATCCTAGATAAAAATGCATAACATCTTTAAAATTTAACTGGTTCAGGTATATGTGCATAGTTACTCTTAGTGGAGTATTCGATCGAGTCAGATCGAATCGAGTCAAAAAAGTTTTGAGTTAGTCGAGTTGATGACTCATGTTTTATAACTCAAACTTTATTTGAGTTTATGAAATTCGAGTCGAGTTTATAAAATTTGAGTAGGGTTATTCGAGTTTCTTTTCAAATTTAATTATAAATATTTATAATATTATGGTACTACTTGGTTCTAATTTAAATGACTTTTTATAACCATATACGACATACATATATATTTCTCTATATTTTTTCTTATGCAATGTTGAGGGACTGGACTCAAACTTTAAAAACCTATCTACTAATTACTAAATTTTGAGTTACTTGAGTCCTATTTTATAACTCAATCTTTATTTGAAACTTTTTCGTGTTGATTCGAGTAAAAAATTTTGGCATTTTCGAGTCGAGCCGATTTTTGCTCACCCCTAATTACTCTTTTTAATTGTTCCAACAAGAGTCTGGCATGATTAACATGGGGATTCTGCCCGCTAGTGTCAATCACCCCAACTAGACCTATTCAAGGGTGGGGCTATTCTTCCAAGCCCAAAGGCCCACCCAAAATATGGGAGGGTTCGGACAAAAATGTTAGGCCCCAAAAATGGGGTTGGACAAAAGAATTAGACTCGTTTAAAATATAGACTGGCCCGTTTTCTATGTTTATAATATATTTATGGTTTTATTTTAATATTCTATAATTTATATCATGTAATTTTTTTATAATAATATATAATACTATAATATAAATATTAAAAATATATTACATTCATGTATAAATGAGTAAAAAATAATTTTAATAGAAGTAAAAAACTTTAACTTTATTAATATTAAATTAAAATAGAATAAATATTTTAAAAAATAAACGTAATATGGGTGGGCCGAAAACAAGGTTGGGTTGGCCATTTATAAATATGGGTGGGCTTGAGCAAAATTTTAGGCCGGGATTGGGCAAGTATGAAGTTTGTTAATCCCATGAAGCGTGTGCTAGATCTTGGTTGTAGAACCATGCTCGAGTAAGAAGCAGAAAGAGATGAAAACAAGAAGGAAAATTATAAGTGGCTGAGCTCTGTACCTTGTGGTAACTGGACAAATCAACATTTTGGCATGTGATGAAGCTGAATCCTTTAAAGTTGTAGAAACTTATATCTAGTGACGAATATGGGTTAAAAATATAGTTGGTAAAAGCCACTTTTGAGGTTTTAGAAACTTAAATTAAAAGATGAATATGGGTTATAAGTCATCAATGGTAAAAAGCCTTCCTTGAAATATTCTGCTTATCCAGTTTTTAATTGCAAAATGAAACTCTTCGGAGATTTCAAAGGAGCATCTTGATGATTGTTTTTGTAGAATTTGTTTTTTGGGTCCTTTGGAATATATGATTTGAAGTTCAATTGCAGATTGTCTCACTGGATTTTCCTCATTGTGGAGAGCCTGACTTGAATATTCTCTGAAACTTTAATACATGAATTTCTCATCAACAGTTGGCAAGATTGAGATGATACTATAATTTATCTCTACGTGATACTTTGGAATCACTATGCCTTTTTACATTTAGTCACCAACAAATTTAAACATTAACCTTTTATGATCATGACTTTTCTCTCGGATTGCATGTGTAGTGGTTAGGGAAGAGAGGGGTCCTTATGGTGATCCTCAACACCCCTATTTCTATGAAGAGGATGATGTGTGGATGGCACCGGGCTTTATCAACCAGTTCTATGAAGTAAGTAAAACTTTCTTCTTTTGCATGGCGGATTCTTCCCATGATCTTGAAAAGGGAGAGGAAATAAGTATGTTTGCTGGCAGGTTCCTGAATATTGGAAGACATATGTGCATGAAGTTGATCAGGAAAGAGAAATGTGGTTAAACTCATTTTATAAAGCTCCCTTGAGGTTACCTATGCCTGCAGAGCTTGAATATTGGTGGTCAAAAGGTACTCCTTTGTATTCCCTTCAGTTCTTAGTCTGTGGAAGTGCTATCGGGAATCCTTTTTTCATTTTTGGTTTAATTAAAATGGATGTTTACAATATCTTGATCAGACGAGACTCCTGAATTTATTCTTATCAACAAAGAACCGGAGCCTGACCCTGAAGATCCATCAAAGCTAATATATACTGAAGACCCGCTCATTTTGCATACCCCAACTGGAAGATTGATAAATTACATTGAGGATGAGGAACATGGTGTTCGAATGTTTTGGCAACCACCTCTGAAAGAGGGTGAAGAGCCGGATGCTGAGAAGGTTCAGTTCCTACCCCTTGGATTTGATGAGTTCTATGGACGAGAAGTGATTCAGAAAAGGGATAATATATGGAAGCGTTTTATAACGGCAATAGAAAATGCGTTGAAGCCAGGATTTGATAAACTAGAAAAATGGACTGAAGAGAAGAAAAAAGCCGGTAAAATGAAGATGGAGCTTATTGAAAAGGAACTTGACTTTATAGAGGCTGAACTGTGTTTGGAAGAAGCCATTGAGGACTTGGATGAAGAACTAAAGAAGAAAGAGAAAGAGGAGGAGAAGAAGATGGAAATGGGTTTGCTGGAGGATGAAGAAGATACTTCTGTGGCCGCTAAGCAAGAGGAAAAAGCCATTCCCAAAGATGATGTTGACAAAGGTGTCAATGAAGAGGAAGATGGAGAGGAAGGGGAAGAGGAAGAGGAAGAGGATGACGATGATGATGTTACACCTTCCAGTTTTGGATCTGTTGCTGCCGACCAGAAGGGGAAGAAGCCTTGGGAGCCTCCATTTTCTTCATCTTCATTGTCGTTTGCTTCTTGCAGCCTTGTTTCGGCAGTAAGTTAATATTATTCATTTTTATTTCCTTGATTTGTTTTCATTGTTGTGCATACTTTTTGATTGCTTAAGCAGAAAAAAATTATCTGAAGTGAAGCCTTTGCCCTTTACAAATATTATACATAAACTTTGTTGAGTAGTCTCTACTTTACAAGGTCCATGATAAATTCATCTGATATGCTTTTATTCGGATATCAAATTTTAACCGAACTGGCCATTTATGTCTATTCTGTTTGTTTTCAGAATAGACACTAATTAAATAGGTAGTCTTTTATATTGCGTATTTCAACTATTATAACATTTTGATTTACAGGTTCCATCTACATTGCTGGAATCGATTTTATCATTGAAACGAGGTAAATTACCGCTAAAATCCCGTCCTTCATCACGTGTGGAAAACTCCAATGAGCCCTTGCAAATAATCGATTCGGTCAGTTTCCCACCGGTGCTAGGCCAGAAAGGAAGGTTGAGAGCATTTACACAAGATCATCGGAAGTTTCAACCACAAAGTCGATCTAGTGGAAAGAAGTCCGAGTTACACTCCTTATGTAAGATCTTATCATGCCCTCCAACTGCTACTACGAGAAGACGTGTAAGACAGCCCAGAAATCTCAACTGTTTTGAGCTGCATGCTGCACCGGAGAAATATTCGGACAACATTTTATCTTTGCATACTCCAGTTTGTTACTTGGGAACATATGCAGATACTACAAGGTATTGAGCCTCGCACTTACGAGGGTCAGTCTTGTTTTGAGGTTGCATTTGATTGCTTTGTGGCAAACCTTAATTTCTAGTATGTACTTGGCTTTAATTTTTTTTAATAAGAGAGAAAATTGACATCAAAATCAAACAGTGGATGCGTTTCTTCTATTTTGGGTTCAGCTTGAATAAAATCTTAGTATTCAGGCATGAGTTCATATCAATTTCTAAACCATTATTCATTTTGATTTGAAAATTTTATTTATAAAATATGTTTGACAAGTTAAGCACTTATAAATCCAATTTAATTATGATGCTCACACAGAAATAGATAAGGTGTTGAAATCAGGAGTTATTTACAACATGAAACATTAAGCTGCTAAGGAAATGACAGCAGAACTGCATTTGGACCCGACTTTTCAAGCTTAATTATTGGAGTTTTGGTATTCGGATAATCAAAAAGGCAAGTTGTTTACAACAACCTCATGAATTCCAATTTGTCTAATCTGCAAATACGATGTATTTGAAATAGGAAACCCACAGAAACGACAAGCCACATTAAAACACAGCATCTTGTCGGCTTCAAGGCTGACTCTGCAAAAAGTTAACCATGAACAACGAACAGGGTTTGTGTAGGCTTTATATTATATTCACTGTTATAAATTTATATTTATTTTTAAAGATTTTTAACGAAGAATATATGTGATTTGTTCATTATATTAAATACAAACCCTATTGATATAAGTTTTGATACGGTATAAATATTATTATCATTATACACTCGTAATCTATATCAATTACCAAAGTTCACACCTTGGAACTCAAATTCTTAGGGTTAAAAGTTTGGCCTACTCGATAAAATTTTTAAATTTTGGAGTCAATAATCGAGTGTTGACCTTAGTCTTAGTTGAATCGATTATATGAGTCATGAGCTTATTGGGCTAAGAATTGAGCTAATTGAATTAGAGTTCGGGTCCAATTGGATGGTTATTGGCCCAAAAAGTGACAAGGGGTGGTTTTCGCAGCTCATAGTTGGAGGACTTAGGCTTTGATTTTGGTTGTGGTGGGAAAATTAAGGTTTGGGGCAAATTAAAGTTTAGCAAAAGTTAAAAAAATTAGTTTTTGGCAAACTAAAGTTTAAGAAGCTAATTTAGGGGACAAATCAATTTTTGACACTCAAAAATTAAATATTTTTTTTATTATTTTTAAATTTTTTTATTGTAAAACTAGTTTGAAAAGCAAACAAAAAAAACAATTAAGAGATCTTTACTTTTTGAAGTATGGTCAGATTTTATTTGTTTTCACGTGGAAAAATATGGGACGAAGGTTGAGCTTGCTTTAATGCTTCAACCCTCTTCTTCATCTTTTATCACTTTCACCATTGTCTTCCTCTTTCATCTCATCTCTCTTTTCCCTCCATTTTCAAGTTGAAAGCTTTGTAAAAGAGAAAAGTTTCAGAGGTTTATTACCCATCTAAGAGTCAAGAAGTTGAGATCCATCTTCCCCATCTCATAAGCTTCAAGTTGAACTCAAGAGCTCCAAAAATGGTGATTTTTGACAAAATCAAGTTTTAGGTTGGGTTTATGAAAAAGAAGGTGTTTTTCATTCTCATTTGCATTTTCAAGTTAGTTTTTATGTAGAAATTATTTAATTAAAAATTAATTTTATCTTAATTAATTAATAAATTAAAATTAATTTAGATATATTAATTGTTGGACATTTGATTGGGTATTTGAATTTTTAATTCGGATATTTTTATAATACCAACAAGTTGAAAATGAAAAACTCGAATTACTTTCGATTAGAGTTCTAGTTACTTTCGATTAGAGTTGCTTTTTGTTCAGGTTACTTTTGGTTCGGGTTGATTTTCAGTTCGATTTATGAGTTGATTTTCGATTGTTTGGGTCAAATTGGGTACGTATTGCTTTTAGTTTAGCTAAAATTCGGGTCGTTGTTTTCAATTCGGATCAAGTTTGGACCATCTGTTCAGGTTTATATCAGGTAAATCGGTTCAGGTATTAGGTCTCGGGTCAAGTTTGTCAAGTCTACCCTTATTTTCGAAACCAGTTGATCCTATTTTAAAACTCTATTGTAAAATTAAATAAATTGGGCCTTTTAATGACAAAATTAACTTCTAAACATGCTTAAACAACCTATACATCACCTAGTGAAACATGAACGTACTGCATACAGGAAAATACACTTGCAAATAGGGATGGAGTCAGGATATTAGGTCGCGGGCAAAGTACAACTAACAATAGAAAATAGGGGGCAAAATCAAACTAAACTAAAATTAAAAAGCAAAATCAAAATAAACAAAAATTAGGAGGCTGAAAATTTGCAATTTTTAGAAAACAGTCCCCAAATCCCTAAAATTTCCCAAACTTAAATTCCCCTTGCTTTCGCCGCCGATCGTCGCCCCTGAGCACACCCCTTTGGTCAACGAACTTAGTCGGTCATTTCCCCCAACACAGTGTCGTCAAAACACTGAACAACTTGTCACTCGGTGTTTTCGGTAACACTGTGTTGGGAAAAATGACCACCTAAGTCAGGCGACCAAAAGGGTGTGCTCAGGGGCGGCGAAAGTGGTGCCAATTTAGGGGTTTGAGTTTGAGAAATTTTAGGGATTTGCAGACTGTTTTGTAAAAATTAAAAAAATTTAAGATTTTCTAAAAAATTAAAAATTGTGGGGTTTTTTCTTAAAAAATAAATTAGTCTCACGTATCAAGTATTGATTAGTTAATAAATTTTTAACATTTCTTAACGGTTATATACCTAAAATTTTAACAATATAAATTTTAAGTACATTTTTTATTAAAAAAATATTTTTAAACACTTAAAATTTAAAAAATATACTTTAAACGCTTTTTTTTATTTAAGCCTTCAATTTTATTGAGATCAAGATAAGAGAAAGCAATCAATAATTGCAAAGTGACGTCAATATTCTATTCTAAAAATAAGAATATTGCCAGTTCCGTGGGTCCACCTCACCACAATTATTTCAAATTTCCCATGTGGCAAAACTTAACTAGACCTTACATTTTACAGTTTGGCTCTGCTAAGCTCACTGCTTCCCGGTTACCGAGTCCTAACTAGCTTACGTCAATGAAACTTCCACCAGCCTAATTTAAAAATACAATAAATCGCACGTGCAAAGCACATCATTTCCCCAACCGATATTCTTACCAGACATGCCACAAAATCCCTCCACGTGTACGCTGTGCTCACCCAAACAACCTTACCACCTTGCAGTTTACCGCTTAACCTTCAAGGCTCAAGCAAAGCCATACAGATGTCGCGTCAGCGGGCAATTACCGGTCACCACTTGATTTTATCATTTATCACGCGGAAGACGGAACATTCTTTTTTTATTTCCCATCAACCCAGCGTAGCCGTAGCAGGTCACCCCATGAAAATTCAGAGATTCACAGCCGTTTTTCACTCTCTTTCTTCGCTTTCTTTCCTTATAAATTGGCTGAGGAAGTTTGAGGCAACTTCGTGTCCTTTCCGCTTCCCCATTACCTTTTCTATTCGCCCTTGGGTTCCCTGTTTATTTACGGATTTACCATTCAGGTTATGATAGCTTCTATTCACCGGAAACCCGAGAGCCGCCGCACCGCTCCCGCTCTCGGTTTCCCTCGCGTTAGGTTCTTCCGTTTCCGGCGCTTGAGGTAATAGTTGACTTCCGCTCCACCCCTTCTCCCAAGCAGAAAAAACAGAGAAGACGAAGTTTTTCTCTTTTTCTTTCTGCCTTCTTTATTTTCTCGTTTGAATTATTGTACAATATTATACTCCGAGATGCCGAGCTCGAAAAATAACCGTAAGGAATCGGAGAAGAACCGTAAGGGGAGGTTATCGGAAAAGGCGTCGTCGTTTCACGGGAGAATCCCGACGATGGAACCGGTAGAGCTGAGGCGGCGGAAGACGCTGCCCAACCTACTTTCAGATAGGACTGTTACCATATTATCGGATGCGAGGCCGAAGTTGACGAAGCTGCTGTTGAACGTGACGATTCAAGGGAGTCTTGGAGCTGTGCAAGTGGTGATGTCGCCGGATAACACTGTCGGCGAATTAATACTCGCTGACGTTGGGCAGTACTCGAAGGAAGGTCGCCGTCCGATCTTACCTGCAATCGACGCGTCGCTGTTCGACCTCCATTATTCTCAATTTAGCTTAGAAAGTAAGTTAAATGAAACCATAGAGAAGAGGGATAACTAGCTGTTCGATTAGTAATCTCAAGATTTTGAATACACGTGTACGTTTAAGATTGACTGCTGATCTTTCCTTACCTGGTGTGGCGCAGGTTTAGGTAGGGAGGAGGAGCTGATGGCGCTGGGATCCAGAAATTTCTTCTTGTGCTCCAAAAAGGCGGCGTCGAAGGACGGTGACAAGCAAACGACGTCGTGCTCTAAAGAAGCGGAAAAGGTTACAAAGAGCGTACTACCTTGGCTCAAATTCATGAATTTCTAGTTTAAAGAAACATGGATTTTTTTCATTTTATTTTTGTAAAAATATCGTGAAAAAAATGCCAATTTGAGGAAAATGGCTTGTAGTATTGTGTTTATTTTTTTTGCCAACATGTGTTTATTTTGTTTGAATATAAGTAGTTAATGGAAAATGTGTATAGTTTTACTAGATTAAATCTGGAATATTTCATTAGAAGTTTTCTTAATCTATTGATATAAGGTATCAATATGTTGTTTTATTATTATTTTGGGGGGAAATAAAGCTAAAAACTGGATTAATTGAGGGAAAACGATCTTTTGGATAATTTTAGGTAATGGATATAATTTCGTGAAATTTACATTGCATCCGCTCAATTTGGGGCGAGTATAAGTTTAATGGGCAGTAGATGAGTGATGATGTTAAAACTCAAAAAGTCAATACACATATTGGGTAATGAGTAGATGATAAATATAAGACCTTATTTATTTTATATACGTTTGTCTTGTATCCGCTAGACCACTATCTACCTCACTCGCATGAAATATCATTTTTGTTATATTATATATAGTAAAATTTTATAAATTAATACTATATAAATTACTAACTTTTCTAAAATATTATTTTTTTTGTCATGACTTGGGTCTAAGGTCTAAATTAATAATTTTAATAAATTAATAAAATAATAATTTTTCGGAAGACCCTTATATAAATTTATGATCCTTTCAATATTAAAAATTAATAATTCTATAAAATTACAAATATACTTAGGACAACTTAATAAAATATGATTATATTGTTGTTTACTTCTTTTTAAAATTTAAATCTAATTTCATTTTATCTCTAACTTTTTTACTGCATCCAAAAGTTTCGGTGTTGCATTAAGTTTCGGTGTTGCATTAAGTTGATTTCCTTATCATACATGAACTTGCATTAAGTTTTAACTAGTACTACGTACTACGAGTATGTATTACATTTAATTAGTCATACTGTACATGAACATAATTCAATTAGTTAATACAATGTATATGTTTTTGTAACACCCTTGACCCGGATGTCACATTTGGGCCCTAAGCCCAAAATCTCTTTTAAATAATTTTTCATTTCCAAGCCCAAAACAATAACGAGTCCAATAAAACATACATCCTTACGATTGAACATAGTAAAATCCAAGTGTTTAAAACAATATTAGTGGAGCTCCAATTACAAATATTTAAAAACATTCGACCTTGATTGCTTAATAAAAAATAAGTTACAAATTACATATAGGGTCCTACGAAATACATAGCCCAATAATCTAGTAATTGTACTCAAGCGCTAAAGTCGATGCTGAAATCTAAGCCTTGATGGTGCTCCTTCAAGCCTCGTGGCAACCTACCTACCTGTGAACAGAAACAACGATTCCAAACACTGAGCTAACAAAGCTCAGTGGATACACCGCCACTCAACCATGCCTCATGCAAATCATAAATAAAGCAATGCAACATAAATGATATTATGGCAAGATAATAATGGCGCTACCATAATCACCTAAACACAAAGCATCAACAAGGTATGATTACGCACACCGTACATACGTGTACCTCATAAGTTCATATAACATCAAACAAATAATACCAATAACATTTAGTGAGGCCCGCGTCCACAAATCATCGAGATCCTACACCAATTTCAATAACATTTAGTGACATCCGCGTCCATGAAGTATCGAGATCTTACACTACGAGTAAGGCCGGCGTCCACAAAGCATCAGATCCTACACTCGCGGGGATGAGGCCTACGTCTACAAAGCATCGGGATCCCACATCCATGCTCGAAATCTCATCAAGCATCTTCGAATGAGGCCTATGTCCACAAAGCATCGGGATCCTACATTTGAGAGTCTTCAGGGTGTTGCAACACATTTCAAGGGTATCCAAATCCCAACAACAAGGGATGACTCAACAACTAAGTAACCCTTCAGCACAAATCAAGGGCCTTAGTCACCACACAGCCCCGATCGATCCACCTAGGATCCCTATGGTTTACTACCTCGCACGGTTTACTCAATATTTACAAATTTATTAGCCTTTTATTTCACATACGGGGTTTAAATGTCCGTTTCTCAGTTTTAATATTCATTTTATACCTTAAGAGACCCCTTTGGCCCCTTTGCCTCGAATTATAAAACCCTCGAACGCAAACTCAAATTTCTTGGGCAGATTGCCCAGCAAGTACCGATACTCCTATATGGGTATCGATACACTTTCTAGGTACCAGTACTCTCCTATGAGTACCGATACTCAAATTAGGTTCGAAAGAATTGGTACGACAAGCCGTACCGATACGTTAATCCCCCGTACTGATACTCAACATCAGTACGTATCCACCCTGTACCGATCCTCACCCGTACCGGTACTCCCTCATTTGCGTACCGGTATGCGAAAGCCTTCTTCAGGCAATAGAACAGTAGAACCGATACACCCTTTAGCGTACCGGTACACAAAAATGCTACTAGAATTCTAATTGAGCAAAAGGCACCGATACACGGGAAGCGGTACCCGTAACGCCCCAATTTCAGGCCTAGGAGTTTCTAGGTGATTAGACGGTCTAATGGACTGGGATTAGAAGTCGGATTCAGGATCTAAATTGGAATAGTTTTGGTACGAGAAAAATATGGGAAAAATATTTAAAAATCATTATTTAGTATATGGATATTTTTGGTAAAGTCAATTTAATAATGAGATTTGGAAATTGGACATTTTGGTTAGTGACCAAAATGTCATGTTTTAAAAACTGTTTTAAAAAAGGGTCAAAACTTAAAATCTTTAAGGAGCTATTTTACCTAAATGTTTTAGCATACTTTTCTCTCAATTGAGATTATTTTAATAAGTTTTAATTAAAGATTAAAAAGGTTTTAGATAAGGAAATGTGGTTATTTTTCCTAAAAACTACTTTGACGTAACTTTCTTTCTCTCAAATTTTCTCTTAAGATTTCTTCATCCAAACACTCTCTTTTCATCAAAGATTTCAGGTAATGCTCTTGATTTATTGAATTCATGATTTCTAAATTGATTCTTCAATCTTGTTTTCAAAAATCTCATTGTTTTCAAGAGAAAAACATCCAATTGAGAGAAAATTCATCCATTAGAGGTAAGGTTCGTTCTTCTCCTCTAATGTATGGTTTCTTATTGAAATTCCCAAGTATTTGATCCTTGTTTAATGTTTTTTAATGTGTTTTAATGATTTAATTATGGAAATTGGTAAGATCAAGGTTGAATTGAGATGATTAAGTGATTTTCGTATAGGTTCTGTTTTGATGGGTTCTTGATTGATTTTAATCATTATTTTGATGTTGAATAATGTTAATAGATGGGTTTTAACATTGGAATCCCGAAACTATGTGGATCTCTAATTTTCTAGGTTGTTAGTTATGTGTTTTTGAGGAGTTGTGGTGGCTAATTGAATGATGGAGATATAAGGATGTTAGAGTGGCGTTTTTAGATGTTGATTGATGTGTTGAAGCGTTAGATTGTGGATGGAACAAGTTCAAAATGCCAGAGTTTGAAAAGTTCGATGAAACAAGCTCTCGATCTGCTCACCTCACCATGTTCTACCGAAAGATGATGGGGCATGTTGACAATGACAAGCGTTTAATTCATTGCTTTCAAGACAGTCTAAAAGGGTCTGCCACCAGGTGGTACAATCAGCTTAGCTGGCACAAGTTACAATCATGGGAGGATCTGGCTAAAGCCTTTACAGAGCAGTACATACATATAACAAACATTGACCTAGACCGTTTAACATTGCAAAACATGAAGAAGATGCCCGATGAGAGCTTCAGGCAGTATGTGCAAAGGTGGAGGGATGTCGCAGCGTAGGTACAACCAGCACTACTTGAAAGGGAAATAACACCTACTTTTTTAGAACCCTAGAAGACCCATTCTTGAAATATATGATGGGAAATGCAACCAAGAACTTTGAAGAACTTGTGATATTAGGTGAACTCATAGAAGAAGCCATTAGACAATGGAAGAATATAGATTCTAGCAGTGCGATCGTCGAAAGGGGAAGTGATTCAAAGGTTCATATGGTAGGGTCTTATCCGTCCAATCGACCTTAGTCCTCGCACCAATCAAACTATGCATACTCACATCGACCCACTTCTCAAAAAGTTATCCATCCAATTTCGATAACATATACAGAGTTGCTTCTGATGCTTGTTGAAAAAAACTTGTTAGCCTCGGTTCGGTCTAAACCAAAACGACCTTCTTATCTAGAAGGTTATGACGCTCGAGCTATATGTATCATCATCTAGGAAGTACATGCTACATTACCGAGAATTGTGGAGCTTTGAAAAACAAGATGCAAAATCTGATTGAAAATGGCACTTTGAAATTCAACAATAGAGTCTCTGAGATAAACTGACGAGGGGATAATGTTGGATCTTCCCGGAATTTAGACAACCTTTTAGGACACATTTGTATCTTAATTATCCTTTTGAGTAATGCATGAAACAAACCTGTTGCCTAAGCCTGAAGGCAGAAAAAGAATATTTTGTATGGGTACATTTATATTTTTAATAAATGATGCATTTCTACAAATATTTTTCACACAATTTTTGCATACATTTATCACGAGTATTTTGCACTTGCATACATTTTTTTCAAGAGCGGCATCAATTCTAATCCGAAGATTGATTCCGAGCAACCATGTGTCTAGAGAAAATTGAAAAGTGTGAAGATGAAGGGGTATGTGACCTATCTTCTAATCTACTTAGGCTAGCAGAAGGATAACTGAGTGTGCTAGAGAGTGATGGAAAAGTCCCAAACACAAATTTTGAGTGAACATTTCCTCTCAAGCATTGTTGTCTAAGATTTTTGAATATCGTGATGACTCCAAACATTAATCCAACTGAAGACAACCCTTCTCCGATGATATTTGTGTGTGAGATACTATCTGGAAGAGAAAGCCTAGTCAAACAAATCATATTCAACGATAATATCAGCGTTTCATAGCTTAATCAAGTTTTTGAACAAAAAATTAGATCAAATCATCGAGGCTAGCAAATTTTCTCGATGAGACCCAGAACCCAAAAAATCTCTAGACAAAGGATAAACAAGGCCAGTGCACTATCATCTTTTCTTAGACCATGTTGGTTTTCAGCTAATGATCTACAGGAACTTGTTTGTTTTCTATCATATGAACATCACTACCATATCTGTAGTCATTCCAATTTACTACACTCATCTCAGTTGAGGCAATTCATGATGTTTGGTGATGCTTCAGACATCTTCGAGTTATGATGATGAGATTGATTCTAAAACCACTATCGTCTATCCACTTCCCATATTGAAGAAGTGTCATCAACTTCCTACTCTTCTGTTAAAAAAAAGAGAGAAAATAGAGCCTTTATGAGAAAAGCGACTGCATAATTTTATCCCTACTCAAAAGAGATTTGAAAGATTGCTTATCTGCAAAACTGAAGCAGACATTGATGTCCGGCCATAATACAAGTTTTCTTAAGCTGCAAAGGCCCAAACTAGATGGAAGAAATGAAATGAACTCTAGGGTGAAAACCCGAAAATGGGCAGTCTAGAGCGATCCAAAAAAAAGGCAAAAAAAACAATACATCTAAACATGTTCAAATCAACCACTGCAGAAATAACATTTCGTTCATAATTGCAAGCTCTGGCCTACAATGTACGTCTTCAAGGACCATCTTAATCAAACCTGGATGTTTGAGTTGAAAGAGTTTGTCTTCAGATTACATCCCGCCTTATGGAGTTATCCTTTCTTCAAAGATTTGAAACTTCTAATGCTTGATCAAGATCAGAAAAGAGGGCAAAACAGAATGAGGGAGATAGTGAGTCAGAAAATATGCATGCGGGAAATATCCTTCTCGAAAGCCTAATAGCCTGGAAGGCAGCTTACATCTTCAAGCATCGACACAATGTTTGAGGTCTTCTAGACACAGACTACACTTGGGATGACCCTCAGCAAGTGGGTTCAAAGACGCTCCTGCACAAAATATGTGGGGCTCCTATTTTTTGAAAAACATATTTTTGAAAGAATAAATACTCTTTGCTCATTCATATAAGTATCTTGCATTGTTACAAAACAAAAGATTTCTTTCATTACTCTTTATAGAGATTTAAAGTACATGGACCTAATGCAGGTGTCTGCTTAGAACAAAAGCTTGAAGCCTTCGGAGGTATCCAAAAAATATATAAGCCCAAGAATAAACGGGGCATCTGAGCTCCAATCAATGATGAATTCAATCTCGCTCAAAAATAAGAAAATAGATGACGCCAAAGGTCATTCAGATCAAAAGCTCAAATTTCGAAGATAATAAAATTTGGGGGCAAACATTTACTGGAGCGAACTTTAAACAAAACATTTACTTCTGCAACTAATCCTTCATGAAAACATATACATCATTGCATCATCAAACATGTTCATACATCATGGCATCCAGTTTGTTGTAAGGCATACACAACTTGAGGGTTCCGACAAGAATTATATGCATCTCTGCACCATCACAAAAATACGTATGTGCATGTCATTTGCATAAATACATTATCAGGAACTAACCTCTCAAAGGATTTTCTTAATTTTGTCCTTCTATAAGGACATTTTCCTCAAAAACATGAGTTTCTTAATTTCGTCCTTCTAATAAAGACACTTTTCTCAAAAACAGGAGTTTCTTAATTCTGTCCACCCATAAGGACATTTTTCTCAAAAACAAGAGTTTCTTAATTCCGTCCATCCATAAGGACATTTTTTTCTCAAAAACATGAGTTTCTTAATTCCATCATTTCATAAGGATATTTTTTCTCAAAAACAAGAATTTCTTAATTTCATTCTTCTATAAGGACATTTTGATTCCTTAATTCCATCATTCCATAAGGATATTTTCCTCAAAACATGAATTTCTTAATTCAATCATTTCACAAGGATTTTTTTGAAAATAAAATTTCTTAGTCAAATCTTTTCTCAAATGATATCTTCCTGAATCAATCCTATCTTTTCTTAAAGGTATTCGATCCCTTTTTAAAAAGACAAAAGATTTACAGGTCTGACATCCTCAAACAGGAAGGAGCAAATAGTTGTCAACAAATTCCAGCATCCTTGACATGAAGAAATGAGGCAAATATTGTGTGACGCCTTCAACCAAGAAAAAATAGACAAATATTAATAAGATCCAACCATCCTTGACACGAAGGAGTGAATTAAAAAAATAGAATATTCAGATCAAACTTTTCAATTTTACAGTTTAAAAAAAAAGTAGTTAATTTGTGGCTCACTTTTACTGAGTACTTTTTAACTTTTACAGGTCCTATCTTTAACATGGTGTAGCGGATAAACTAATCTCTTATAGATCATGTCTCTCCAATAAATGGTGGAACAGATCAAGTACAACCGTCTCATTTCTCTAAAGTTGTAGTGGAATGAGCACGACAACAATTTCATCTCCCTGAAGTTGCAGTGGAATAGACATATAAACCGTCTTATCTCTTTGAACTTGCCGTGGAATAAGCAGGACAACAATTTCATCTCCATAAAGTTACAGTGGAATGGATATCTCAACCGTCTCATCTCTCTGAAGTTGCAGTGGAATGAGCACGATAATAATTTCATCTCCCTAAAGTTGTAGTAGAATGGACATCTCAACCGTCTCATATCTCTGAAGTTGTAGCAGAATGAGCACGTCAACAATTTCATCTCTCTGAAGTTACAGTAGAATGGACATCTCAACCGTCCCATCTCTCTAAAGTTACAGTGGAATGAGCACGACAATAATTTTATCTCCCTAAAGTTGCAGTGGAATAGACATCTCAACCGTCTCATATCTCTAAAGTTGCAGCGAAATGAGCACGACAACAATTTTATCTCCATAAGTTTGTAGCGGAATGAGTACGCCAACAATTTCATCTCTCTGAGTTTGTAGCAGAATGAGCATGGAAACAAATTTTATCTCCCTAAATTTGCAGCAGAATGAGCACAACGACAATTTCATCTCCCTGAGTTTGCAGCGGAATGAGCACGGTAACAAATTTCATCTCCCTAAATTTGCAGCAGAATGAGCACGACCGTAATTTCATCTCCCTGAGTTTACAGTGGTTTGAGCACGAGAGCAATATCATCTTCTTGAGTTTGCAGCGGAATGAGCACGACAACAATTTCATCTCCCTGAGTTTGCAGCGAAACGAGCACGACAACAATTTCATCTCCCCGAGTTTGCAGCAAAATAAGCACAACATAAATTTCATCTCCCTGAATTTATAGTAGAATGAGCCCGACCACAAGTTCACCTCCCTAAAATTACAGTGGAGCAAACGCAACAAATAGGTCATGTCTCATTGAGGATGCAATAGAACGAATCATCTAGTTTATTTACCCCAAAGAAGCAAAATGACAGAATAATTAGAGAGTTCTATGCTCTTTTAGAAGAGAAGAAAAGATAGACAAAACCAAGGAAAGTCATGATTCCCAGCCATAATATAGCAGATCCCACATTTATCAGATCTCATTTTACCGTTGATGGTGCAGTAGGTCAAATTTTTGTCTATGTCTAGTTTTTCCAGTGATGGTGTGACTAGACTAGATATTTTCCTCAGATTTTCTCTCTGGACATATGGTTGTTCTAAAAAAAAACAGATTAAAAAACAAACAAATAAAAAGATTCTAAAAAAATAAGAAAAAGCCAAAAAAAAGAAGAAAACCATAACTTCTTCTCTTCAGATCATACCACTTCGTCAGAGTTATAGCGGATCGAACTTTCCTTTTAAGATCATGCCACTTCGTCAGAGTTGTAGCAGATCAAACTTTCCTCTTTAGATCATGTCACTTCGTCAGAGTTGTAGCGGATCAAACTTTCTTCTCCAGATCATGCCTCTTCGTCAGAGTTGTAGCGGATCGAACTTTCTTCTCCAGATCACGCCTCTTCGTCAGAGTTGTAGCAAATCAAACCTTCTTCTCCAGATCACGCCACTTCGTTAGAGTTGTAGCTGATCAAACATTCTTCTCCAGATCATGCCACTTCGTCAGAGTTGTAGCGGATCAAACCTTCTTCTCCAGATTATGCCACTTTGTCAGAGTTGTAGCAGATCAAACTTTCTTCTCCAGATCATGCCACTTCGTCAGAGTTGTAGCGGGTTAAACTTTCTCCTCCAGACACTGCCTTTTCGACAGTGTGTAGCATATCAAACTCTCATGTCTCTTCATGAGAGTTGTAACTTGATCAGAACTTTCACCCTTCCGATCCTGTCTTTTCATCAATGTTGTAGATGGATCAAAACTATTTTGACAAGTCCGACAGAAATGTTGGCACAACGTGCTTAAACACGGTAAAGTTTAAGATAATGGATAATTCAAATGTCCATAGAAAATCCATTTTCATGAATGGTAGAAGGAAAATAAATCCTTTGAAAAATCCAATGTCATGATTGGTATAAACTGATTGTACCCAGGGGAATGGTATAGCTAGCCTAGAGCAAATAGCTACCGGTAAAGGCAACTCAAATCCATTAATCCCTATGCATTTGGGAAAAATGCAAAAAGAGATCTATGAGCTAAGCTCTAGACCAAAACTTACTGACTTCCGGTCCTGCCTCATCGTTGATATTGTAGCTGGGCCAAACCTTCACCTTTCGATCCTGTGTCTCCGTCGGTGTTGTAGTTGGATCAAGTTTTGCAGACCTTGCCTCTTCGTTAGTGGTGCAGCTTGGTCAAATTTTATCCAGGTATTGCCTCGTCATCAGAGTCGTAGCAAGCCAAACTTATATCATCTCCTCCAACGGATTACCTATGATTTTTGTATTCCCCATCTATTTTGAAGTTTTTTGCTTACGAGAGCGGCAAAGAAGATCAAGTGAAAATGAAGAAGAAACGGTGGCCAGAGAAACAAATCTTGACCTGATCGGACAAAAATGGTCATCTTTTTGTCTTTGTTTCATTGCCGTTGGACAACAATGAGCAAAAAGGGGTAGCTGTAGATGCCCATTTTGTCCAGGCCCATACATATTACCCATTATCCAACAATACCAGACCCATTTTAAAATATTACAATCTAAATCCCTTACAATCAAATAACCTAAACCTTAATACTCAATACAACCTAATTGACCCTTTAACCCAATTAAAACCCTAACCCTAATATCCTAAACTAATCTCAACTAACCCTAGCTCTCAAGCCGCCACCGCTATCGAGCTATGCCTCCACCGCCCTTATCCCTGCCACCATCGCCCTGCTTTGCAGCCACCGCCCATAATCGTCCTCATCACCCTCTACGTGGCCGGCTATGAGCCCCTCTCCATCCTTTAAATCGAGCAGCCTGCCAATGAAACAAGGAGAGAAAATTTTTAGAGGTTCGAATATGTAAAAAGTAGGGAGAGATTCGAATATGTAATCGGAGGATTTTTTTGAATTCGAAATATATAAAAAAGGCACACAAAAAGTCTTTTTTTACCTTATTCGAACAAAAAACAAAATTACATTTGAAGCAAAGATTGAAAGGTAAAAAATATATGTAAAATTGAATATATTTTTTAGATCTACTCGCCTAGGGGCTTCGGTTAAAAAATCCGGCCTCAGATTCAGAATCGACACGTTGAGAGGGGTCGAAAAGGTGCGACCTTTGCACTTTTGACCGCCAGCGACGGCGGTGACCACCGTCGACGACCGACGGTCTGCGGTAAAGACGATGACTGACATCCAAGCTCGGCCGAGTGGGGGATAGAGCATTTGAGAGGATATTTAATTTTTTTTGGATATCAACACAAATGATTTTTTTGGACTGAAATAGCTATATAAAGGCTCATCAAAACGACATCGTTTTGGTCTCCAACCCGAGTACAAGACCCGACCCGACCAAGACCTGCACGTTTTTTGAAGAAAGGGGATAATTACACCCAGGTCCCTCCGATTCGTATCCTTTACATTTCTGTCTTTTAACTTGTGTTTTATTTTCATTTTAGTCACTATTTTTTATAGGATTATTATTATTATTGTTATTATTATTACTTATACTATATTATTATATAAGTATCTACATATTATTATTATTTACTACTATTTTAGTCATATATTATTTGTATTATATTATTATTACTTATTATTAATGCTATTATTATTTACTTATTTATAGTTTAATACATATTATTATATTCGTATATATATTCCATATTCATTCGTTTTAATTGAATTTTAAATTAAAACCTTTTATTAAGGATTCTCGTGAAAAATGTACCTCGAACGTAATGAGTGCCGCTTTTCGTTAATCTCTATTACAAAATATCATTTTTAAAATTCTAAATTATAATTTTCAAAAAGGTTCCTTTCATTCGGGAATCCAACGAAACTTATGCCCTAGGTGTAGGGATGTAAATTCCTTTCACACAAACATTCTTTTAAATATTTTAAAAGGGGATCACAAATTTTAAATTAAATTCGAATTCTTAATTTTCATCGTTTAGACAATACGTAATTGACCAAGTACCAATTTTGGGCGTTGTGGGGGTGCTCACTCTTTCCCACACATAACTGACTCCTGAACCTGTTTTTCTGGTTTCGTAGGCCAAAACTCGTTGTTTTAATAAAATGGCGTAAAAACGGGTTTTATTAAAATATCTGGGTTTTTAGGTGATCCAATATCACCTAAATTAAAAAGATTGGTGGCGACTCGATCCAAAATATTTTTCGTACAAACGCGTCAAGCACCACCGCCTGGCGGGACCGTTGTTACAACACAGATAATACCAATAACATTTAGTGAGGCCCGCGTGCACAAAGCATCAAGATCCTACACTAATTCTAATAACATTTAGTGAGGCCCTCGTCCATAAAGCATCGGGATCTTACACTACGAGTAGGGCCGATGTCCACAAAGCATCGGGATCCTACATCCATGCGTGAAATCTCATTAAGCATCTTTGAATGAGGCCCACGTTCACAAAGCATCAGGATCTTACATTCGAGAGTCTTTAGGTTGTTGCAACACACTTCTAGGGTATCTAAATCTCAACAACAATGGATGGCTCAACAACTAAGTAACCCATTAGCACAAAGCAAGGGCGTACCGATACGCGTGAAGTAGTACCGATATGCGAGCCCAGAATTCAAACACTGGGTTCAGATTTTACCTTGAAATCCCACTTAACCTATATGGTTAAGCCCCAAATTGGACCTATGAGTTATGGTGAAGCTATTAAGTGGGTTTCTACCAAGCATTAAAGGGGTCAACCAAGCATATCAAACCATAAACACTCAAATCATGCAAAAAGCCAATTTTTATGATTTCTATGGAACTATTGGAGTTAGTAGTGTACTAACCTTAGCTTAGCAACTAAAACGAAGCCTTATTCCAAAGCTCAAGCCTTCTCCCTTTCTTGGACTTTTGATGAAGTCTCCACCTCTTTCACTTGAAATGTAGATCCTTAAAGGCTGATAAAGCTTCCCTCAACAAGCCAAACATGATTTTCAATACAAACTCTCAAAATATAACTTTTGATAGAGGTTCTTGGAGGTGAAGAATGGGTTTAAGGAAGAGGACGAAGATGAAAAGAGTAATGATATCACCAATCTCTGCATATGCAGAGAAATAAGGTCTTCCCCCTTCTTTCCACTCCATTATGTCATTTACCATAATGCCCTCCTACCAACTCAAGTCCACACCCAAGCTAAATGCCCAAGCCCAAAAGGTTTTTAAGGCCTAAAATCGCGGCCCAATATGAGGCTCATGCCTCAGTTAAACTCGACCCTAAGATTCTGAAATCTAAGTTGTTACAGTTTTATTCATGAATAATAATTTAGATTTACTAAATCGAAAAAATCTATTTAAATTAATAATTTATTAATTTATCGATTAATTAATACCTCTTTAAATTAATAAAATTATGTAATCACGACATTATTAATTTATAGAGTTTTACTGTGGCGTCCATGGCCGAATATGTTTGTTTTCATTTATTTAAAATATGTTTGTAAGTATTTTAAAGAATTTTGGAATGATTAATGAAGTTAGAAATCAAGTTTATAAAATCTTTCCAAGATATTATGCATAAACATTGAGTTCGAAAAATTACCAGAAATTATATATAAATAATTAGGAAGTGATAAATATATCGTTGTAACTGTGAGTATGTCCGATTTCATTTAGAGAAAATGTAATCGATTTCAATTTGTATTTTAAACGATACAAACTTTTAAGTGATTGAATGCTAGAAAAACAGAGCATTACACTGCTCCTAATACTTGTTTGACAATGACTTTAAAAATTCATCATAAATTATACAAGTCGAATTAGAAATACCACTTTATATGGTTAGAAATACATTTGAGTTTAATTTCTTTTGGAGCAAACGTAATTAAGTTTCGAGTTATATATGATGATATTAGTGAATTTCTTTGAAGGTATTATAGGTAGGTATGGGCTGAGTGATGGGTACCCGGCTGGGTAGTAGGTGCAAAGATAGATTTAAAAATACAGTTGCATGTGCATGCGAATTTGAAAATTGTACCCGTCATAAGTGGTGAATAGATGGTAGATATGACAATTTTAGATGGATTTAGGTACGGAGAGAGGGTGTTTGCATCTTCTCGCTCGATTTGTCATCTCTAGATAATTTCAATTGTTTTTCATCTTTTTGTTAGTAGTTTAAAGGTAATTACAAGATAGTATCTGTTCATACATATTCTTAACCTTTTGACAATGCACATATACCTTGCAGACAAAGCGATTGAACCCAAGTCTTCTAGGATGAACAACATCCGCTTTTCCACTGGGACCACTTGTTAGGTTCTATTGTTTTCCATTCTAAATACCTTTAGGATTATTTATTATGTTAACATTTGATAAATTGTCGTAAGAAGAATAAAAATTCAGGTAACCCATGTAAAAATTTAAAATATAAATAAATATCACAAATATCATCATTTTAATTAGTGAAAACTAAACATTTAGTACCCGAGCTATGTCCACGTTACTGTTTTGGTACCCCAACTATTATTTTTGGTAAAATGGTACCTAACGTTACATTTTTGTTCTATTTTAGCTCCTCAGCCGTTAAAAACTAATGGAGATGATGACGTGGCTTGGTATAATCACAATATTAGTCCAAAACACTTATATATCACTACAACAAAACATGTTTTTAGCGGCTTTTTTAACCCTATAGTGGCGTTTTTAGGTGCCAATAAAAATACTCCCGGCACTAGATAAAGCGCCGCGAGAAGTGCCGCTGAATAGAGCGTCGCAACAGTTAGCGGTGTTTGTAAAGGAAAAACGTCGCAAAAAGTTACTACCTATAGTGGCGTTTTATATTTAAAACGTCGCTAAAAGTTAAAATCTATAGCGGCGTTTCCCCCAAAATGCCGCTATATGTTTGTGATATTTAGTGGCGCTTTTATCCACAAAGACAAAAGACTGACTTGTAATGGTGTTTTAGTATTAAAAATGCAGCAACAGCCTTACTTTTAGTGGCATTTTGTTTTGCAAACGCCACTAAACTTGATTATATGGAAATAAAATTATAACACAAATTAATTTCACTATTTTTATTTCGTAAAAAAATTTAAATTACAGAGATAAAATATTTGTTAAAAAATATTTATTTCATCTCAGAAATATATTGTGACAATTAATTTAAATTTTTTTAAACAAAATATTTATTTCATTACAAAAAGTACATTTTGTCACAATTTAATCCTCTCTAAATACTTCGTTCCTAAGCCTCTCTTTCCCGATCCACTACATTTCGGTCACCATTACCGCCGATTACCATCTTGAATCCCTATACAAAAAAAGTTAAATACGAGAAGTTAATAGTAGTTTCAAACAATTAAAACAATTGAATGGTGTGGAAAATGATATTTTGTTGTTATTGTTTAATAATATATACATAACGAAATAAGTCATTACTTGAAAGGAAGCTAATTGTCTACTTCACAGTGAAGAGAGCAATGAATATATCTTTAAACTATAATACTAAATGAAATCCATTTCTTATATCTTTAATTACTTATCAGCTATAATTTGAATCATTTGAACAAGTTAAGATAAAGTACGAGCTGTGAATTCACTAAAAATAATATTCACCAGATTCTGGTTCATTGACCCTATTTAAGAGTTTGAGCAATGAAAATGTGTCAACCTAACTCGATTAAATCTCTAAATAAGAACAATCGATAGAGTAGTAAGGTCATGGGAACTTCGACATTGTTTGATGTATAGAATCAATGTCATATAGGGATTATTGGGAGTTTAATAAGGCAAATAATCAATATAAAAAACAATCATTCGAGCATAATACATGCTCATCTATTCGAATAGGATATTGAAAGCTACAAAATGGATGGTGTGATCCTCTATTACACTCATGTAAATAGCGTTAGGTGTTGTATCAATCATGTCTAGTGTGGTTTTGCAACATACCCATCAACATCAAAGTTTCGAGTGGCAGCAGAGATTGCCAAACGAATTCCATCGAGTTTCGGACTTGCGACTATTTGACATCGCAGATGAGACCTGAAATATTTTGAGAACATGGCAATCCATTTAGATTAAACTTCACAAACACACACACATATATATTACAACAAAAAATCTCACGTTTCTGTAAGCCCAAAGGCCAAGTCCAACATGTCATTCTCCTCATCAACTGGTTTCCCTCATGGTCTGCGACAAAGTGTTCTTAATTCAAGAATCACATGTTCATAATAAATTAACTAAAAAGACATTTTCTTGAAGATTGAAGGGTTACCCTCTTGGTCTGCATTCCTCACCAAAGCCTTCAATCACATAATACTTATGCGATTTTATTGTTCACCAAAGATGCCTTCGTAAATTGCAAGTGATTCTCCAAGTTGCAACGCAAAAGTAGAGTACAACAAGCCTTGAAACAAGAACTTCACATCTCTTGAAGCAGGTTTCCTTCAAGCTAAAAAAACAAAATTCCCTTGTCGTATTACACGAACTTGTGTCCGAGTATCTTAGAATTTCAGACTACTCATTTCTTTAATGCTACACTCAAAACATATGATATGTGAAATGCATGAACAAATGAGGAAATAGTATATACAAAGAACCAGTGATGAACCATAGAAAACAAGGTTTTCATATTAGAGTTGAAAACTTAATCATACATTTGAAACCAAGAGAAGAAAAAAGATAATCCACAAATCAAAACCATTATGAAAAACATCAAAATTAAGCAAAGCAATTATTCATTTTCATACTAAGTTATTTGGACTTGGCAGTGGGCGGATATAGGAATGTATCCGAACACAGTACGGTTAGATTTTTTCCAAGTATTTGGAATATTGTGGGAGATCATAACCACATGTGCCAATAGCAAAAGTAACCCAATTTTGAGCAAAATAAAGCAAAGTCAACTTCCAATTTCAATCAAATCTTCAAGAAATCCCCTAAAAATGCTATCATTTACAACAAAAGCATACAAATCAAAACAAAATGAAGCAAAACCAATTGCCAAACTTTACACTGAAAACCATATCAAACAAACACAATAAAAAAATAACTGATTAAATAAAAAAAGGGAAAAATACATTCCCCACTGGCAATGATAACCCTAGTAACAACAGGAACAAGAGTAAAATACGTAACCCAAGCTTCTCTCTTCAATGTCATCAAGTAAGCGAAGTGAATATGAATCAAATGAAACTCTAGTTAAATTCCTAGCTTTGAAGGGGAAAAACAATAATAAAAAGATACTGCAAACTGTAATGGATTACCAATCCCAAGGAACATTGTTGGTTTCGTTGTTATAGGTCCATGATGCGTACACTCTAGAGTTATCTAAAACCAAATTTAAAAATTGTAGTAGCAGTCTAGCAATAATCAATAATTAAAATGACCTCAAAACCAAATTATGAGATTGAACAAGTTTCTTCAAATGCCTAAGCCAAGGCCCTAGCCTACGGTCAGGTGGCGCTGCCCAACCGGGCCTCCCACCCTGTGGCGGAACATCTCCTTAGCGCAAATGAGGCATCCCTACATTTCAAACACAAAGAAAGTAACGCATCATTGCTTTAATCCCAATATTAAAAAAACTTGTTTAAAAACTAAATTATCGATCGAATGAACAGTGAGAGCAGGGCGATTGAAAATAGCAGTATGTTTGCTGAAGAAAATAACCTCATCGACAGTCTCGCCGGTGGCTTCTTCCCATCTATGATCCAAATCACCCTCCTCCATAATGCTTTTGTCGTGGTGAAGTAATCGAGCATTTTGATTATAAAATCTTTTTATTCCCTAAAAACATATAAATGAATGGGGAAAAAAAACTAAATCAGTGGCAAAAATGAAGATTTGAAATACTCAAAAATGAAAAATGCATTTTGAAGTAATCGAGCATCATGCCACTTTTTCTTTAGCTCCAGTTTCACTGATGGGAAGATTTGAGAAAAGGCGTTAGGGATTGTGGGTTTGATTTAGGGATCGGGTGAGGGAGAGTAACAAGTGAGGGGTATATCTCTAAAAATAAAACGATGAGTTTTAAACACATATTGCGGCGTTTCTATCCTCAAACGCCACTACAACTATACAATTGCGGCGTTTTACTCACAAACGCCACTAAAAGTTTTATATTTGCGGCATTTTACTCACAAACGCTGCAATGTAAAACTTTTAGTGGCGTTTATGAGTAAAACGCCGCTAAAATGCCGCTATATACCATACCTGGTGTAGTGTATGATCAATTTAGTCCAACATCCATCAATTTAAAACACCATCTTAATTTTGATTGAATTTCTCTCATCCCTTTCCCACCCCCTCGTATTCTCATTGGTATCCTGATCGTGGACTTTGGGTCCTCTAATGGACCCGCATTAACCCCCCAAATGATCCAAACATCCTAAAATTTTGATTTCCCTAGCGTGTTTTTTAAACTCCAAATCACAAAAAAGTGTTCGCCTGGAGGAAGAAGAAAAATGAAGAATTTACAATTTTAATCCAAAAAATAAAATAATGTTTAAATTGATAGAATTTTAGACTAAATTGATAGGTTTTCTAAGTTTTTGGACTAAAAATGTTATTAACCCAAGCTACATCACCATTTCCGTTAATGATAAATGGCGAAGGTACCAAAACAGAACAAAAACGTAACTTTAGGTACCATTTTGCCAAAAATAATAGTTAGGGTGCTAAAACAATAATGTGGGCATAATTAGGGTACTAAATATGTAATTTTCCATTTTAATTATACATGTTTTTTTTAACCATAAGAATATCACTAATCTTAAGTGAGCCAAATAGAAATTGGTCTCTCTAAAGATAAGCCTACTTAGATTTAAGTGAAATGAAGAAACTGAATCACTAGAATTTGAATATTTAGATGGATCTGCAATTTCTTTAAAAAGTAACATAATAGTTTTTTTTTTTTTGCTTTTGTAATAAATGAAACCAGTGGCGAAACTTAGAGTAAGAGTTTGAGGGGGCCCAAATAAAATTTTTACAAATTTGGAGGTTTAAATAAAAATTTTCAAAAATTTTGAGGGTTTAACTAAAATTTTTAATAATTATGAGAGATTTAATCAAAATTTTTAAAAAGTTTAAGAGGGGACTTAATTAAAAATATTTAATTTTTTGAAGCTTAATATGAATTTTTAAAAATCTTGAGGGGCCAAATTAAAATTTTTAAAAAGTTTAGGGATAAAATTTAAATTTCTCAAAATTTTGGGAGGGCCATGCCCCCGTCTAGTCCTATAGAGATTCCTCCCCTGAATGGAACATAGTTTAATATAAAGTTACGTTGGAATTCGATACAAAGGGATGCCAATTTTACCAAGAGATGGTAAAATAACTCGCCCCCACTGGGTCCTGACCTGATTCGATCGGGATGGGTATTAAAAAATGAGTTTCGAGGCAGAATAGGTTATACAAAGAAGAGTATCAGGGTGAGACGATTTCGAGTTTAGAGTGAAATTCTCCGACCTAACCCGACCTGATATATATTACCTTAATATACTTGTTTTTAAAATATTTACTAAAACACCATTATAGATATATATTATTTTAGGGTTTTACCTTTTCTTTCCTCTCATTTGCTATCAACCGTTCTTCTATTCTTCGTTTCCTCTTTTTTTTTTCTCTTCATTTTCTTCTCCAAAAATTTTCTTCTCCAAAAATTTTCTTCATTTCGTTTCTTTTATGCATAGTTCAAAATTTTAACTCTTTTCCTCACAAATTTCTTCTTCAATGAAATTTTCATTTTTTAAAACCCATTGTATATTTATAAGTTTTCTTCTTCAAAAATTTTCTTTATTTCGTTTCTTTTATGTTTCATTTTGATGTTTACATGTCTTACTGTTGATTTGTTGGTTAAAGATTACTTCACATTTTTATGTTTCTTTTATGAAGTTTTTGATCTGTCATTTACTATTTTAGGGGGTTTTATTTAATATTATTTTATTTTGTTTAAATCTGGATGCATATGGTGGTGTTCGACTTGAGAGAAAATCTGAGATTGAGTAAGAAAATATGATAAATCAAAAAATTTGGTATTTTATCTAAAGCTAGGAGTCAAATTAAATATTAACCCCTTTTATTAACGTGTCACGTTTTAAAATAACAAGAGTTAACGGCTCTGTGACCAAAATGTAACAAATGGATAACGCGAGTGAGCAAAATGTAATATAATGATAACGTAAGTGATCGAAATGTAACCTTTTTAAAATCAGTGACCAAAAATGAACTCTTATGAAACAAAAATGACCATTTTAGTAGTTTACCCTATTAAAAATAATATTGTGCTAAATTATAGTAAAATTTAGAAACATATAGGGGTTGATTTAATAAAAAAAAAATTGGGTTCATTTGGAAAATCGGGTTGTAATTTGAAAAAATAAGAGTTGTCACCGACCACTTGGGTTTGATATATTAGACACCAAAAGATAATTAAAAAAAAAATTATGTTTGAATTCAGGGGCACGGTTACATATGGGGAATGATTAGCACCCCACAACTCCCGCAATGCTTATTTGATTACGAGTATTTTGTCTCCATGAATGAATGTGATTGATGTATTTTTAGATTAACATCAAATTCTTAAGTTTCCAATAAAAATCCCGAATTCTCTAACAGATAAGAGAATTGAAATGAAACTCAAATACGTTAAGAATTTATGTATTTATCTATTTAAAATTTGAAAACAGTCTTAAGTTGAAAATTTTGAGCATTTCCCCAATGGTTAGGGGAACATCGAGAGTTAACTTCACTTGAAAAAATACATCGTTTTCATGGAAATGCTAAAAAACGAGTAACTCCACAACTCTATAAAATACTCTCGAATTCTCTAACATCTAAGAAAAGCAAGACATATTTCTCAAAGCCTAAAGAATTACATGACGATGTGCTTTTAAAATATCAATTGGTAGAATCTCGTGTAAAACAATCTTAATATCCTTCAACGCTAGAAGAATAATGAAAATTCATTTTACACGAACCAATATCTCATTTTCATGATGTCATGATATGTATGAAAAAAATATTTCATGCCATTGGCTGAAATATGAAATAAAATATAAAGGTGTATCCAAAGCAAAATAAGCTATATATATATATAAATATAAAGAAAACCCTTTTTAGTATAACATCATGTATAATAAAATATACCTAATACAAAAATAAGCTATCATATATATATATATATATTAACAAAAAATGATAATATATACTAGGGGCAACAATGAGACAGATTGAGGACAATTTTGCCTTCTATATTCTGTCTCAAACACTTGTGGTTACAATTTTGGAAAATTCTCATTAAATATTTTGGGAATTTTTTCTTCCACATACACATCCCTTGCTGACCCCGCGGCTTTCGATGAATCCTCATCCTAAAAAATAAATAAATCTTAATACATTAAAACAAATACCCAACATTAAATCTCCAAAATTACAAACATAAATGATAAATTTAATTTTGTCAACAATAAACAAACCATTTCAAAACTATAATAATAGCTTAAAATGTAACAATTTTTTCTCAACACTTTTGTAGTCAAATCAATCTAATGTATGATACTTAATGATGCTCTTGTAGACTTGTTTTGATCCTTCTTGACATCAACCTATAATATGAAAAGTAAATATAATATGCATCAAATGATACGGAAAGTAAACATCACATGTTCATATGCATCAATAATACGAAAAGTAAATATCGTAGACTTGTTTTTCTGCGATTGACTCCAACAACGTGTTGTAGTAAGAAAAAAAACATATTCAGGTCATCCGGGATCCACTTATAATATCTTTTAGACTGTTAAGAAATCCAATAAAATGTCAAAGTAACCTAAACAAAGAACTCAATCAAGGACATAAGAGATGTGAAAATTATTTAAAATGACATGAGCGAGATAAGGCAGAAAAGCTCTAGTAATGTTGGAAGGAAAAAGTCCAAGAGTTTATTTAAGAGCAATAAAGGTATTGAGATTATCCTTGAGGTAATAGAGTTGTCATTGACAAAGAAACAATCATTCTACTAATATAAAACAATGGGAAAAGAAACACATGATTTACCTGAAAAGGAAAAAGAACTAGAGAGGAGAAAAATTGAAGAAAGAAACACGCGGCAGTACGGATGAGAAACTTAAGAGTGACTAGGTTACGTTTAAGATAAATTTAAAGTGATAATAATATAGTTAAGATTTTTTAACTTTTTTTGAATTTATAGTTTTTTATTAAGACATATATTAGGGATATATAGGTAAATAAGTATATATATTTTTAAGTTTTTTTTTTTATAAAATATCGAGGATCCATGCAGATATTTTTTGAGGATTCCCACAATGAATTATACATGTATGGTTCAGCTATCCCCACAATTGGGATATAGCAATCTCTATCCCCATTCAGTGGCGGATCCAGAATTTTTTTTTAGAGTGGTCACACATATATTAAGTATTAACAACATAAAATTTTTTGTACGTAAATGGGTACAAATAAAATTTTATGGCGGGCACGCTCAGTAAAATAGATAACCAATGAAGGAAATTCATATTTGTAGGGTGGGCACAATAAAATTTCAGGGTGGGCATACTCGATAAAATAGATAACCAGTAAAGGAAATTAAAATTTTCAGGGTGGGCTCAACCCCACCTACATCCGCCATTGTCCCCATTTGAGCTTCGGTGATAAAACTACCTCGTCCCCTTGGGTGAAAATTGGGATTATTTCTCATCCTTGTCGGTTCAAATCCTCATAATTTTCGTTATTCTCCACTCGATTGCCACCCCTAATATATACTAGTATATTTAATAAAGGCTTAATTATACATTGGTAATTAAACCAGAAACCTCCCCATTTGGTGCCTAAATAATTTTTTCTCACAAATTGATGCTTGAACTAGGCACCTTGTCCCAAATCGGCACCTAAAGAATTTTTGCTCTCATGTTGGTACTTGAACTAGACACCTTTTCCCAAATTGGTACAAAAATTTATGCATTCTATCAATTTGGTCCTAATTTGAAATAAATCAATAAATTTAACCATTTATATTTAAAAATTTTATTAATTTACTCTTTGTTATTCTCCTAAATACTTTGTTCTTCTCTCATAAATGTTATATTACTTTCCTAATATAATAAAAGTATAATAGTAACTTGTTGTTTTATTGTATAATAGAACTATCCAAATGCTGTTTTGATCACTACAGCAAAATAGGTTTTTAGCGGCGCTAAAAACCCTCGCGGTGCTAAAAAAAACGCTGTGAAAAGTACCACTGAAACCAACGCCACAAACCTTAGCGGCGTTTGTGTACGAAAACGTTGCGAAATATCGTGTTCTATAAAGGCGTTTGATATTCAAAACACCGCTAATACCTTCTCTTTAGCGGCGTTTGTATGTCAAACACCACAGAATGTCATGATTTTCAGTGGCATTTTTGTATGAGAACTGCCACAAAAGATCGAGTTTGTAATACAAATGCCGCTAATATATTTTCTTTAGCGGTGTTTGTAATACAAACGCCGCAATATGTCGTGATATTTTGTGGCGTTTTGTGGGTAAATGTCGTTGTGTGATGTGATCTTTAGTGGTATTTTCAAAGCAAACGCTGCTAAGCTTACTGACTTTACCAAGCAACATTTTTAAATATGTACTACCTAAATTTAACCTGTAACATTGTCCAATAACAATAAATTTGAAAAACAATTACAAAAATTAAGTAGAAATGCTTAACAACAAAAATAAATCTAAGTCTTGATCATTAAAGTGAAATGTAATTTGTTATATTTTGACTCAAATTCTAATTGGTAATTAAGTTGGATTTTATTGTAATTCTAGTGGTTGAAGATTACTTGGTAATTAGGATTTACTTTAATGAGTAAATATCTATTTTAGTAGGAGACCTTATTGAATAAGTTTTCTTGGTGACCAAGTATTTGAGTCTATAAATATAGACTAGGTTTAACCTTTTAAATTATATGAAAACAAGAGAATGAGAGATGGAGAGAATTACTCTAGAAAGATGTAACTACTTTTAGGTTCTCTACAACTATTGTGACTATATTGTAGAGATGGGTATTGTAGGGATGTTGGGAAGAGTGTTTTGGTTCCACCGGGTCATGGGATTTATACACTGGGTTTTGGGATTACATGGGTTATCATGTATTTGTACTCTTCGTGTTCTCTACGTTGGCAGTGAATTGTTCGTTTCTCTCGTCGGCGGAGGTAGGCTATATTGAACCACGTTAAATCTTGTCTCCTGTGCATGTCTTGGTCTATGTTGTTATAGCTCTGGTTATTTTGCCGCATACCAAATTCCTAACAAATAGTTCAACGTTAAAGTGAAATGTAGTTCAACATTGTTCAGTAGAATAAACAAAACATGAACGAACCAAAGAAATCAACTAAGATGGCGGATTCTGTGGTTGGCTCTGCTTTAACATCGCCATCATTTCTTGAAATTGATTTTGAAGATTCTGATATGTTGCTTCTCTCTCTGCTTCTCTCACTTCTTCTTTGGCTTTAAATTGAGTTAACGGTTGTTTTAAATGATGGACTTCTGCCTGGGAAGATTGGCTCTGTGATGACATGTACTGAGACGAGTTAGATCCAAAATGTTTTATTAGAGTAACAAATGATCATTGGCAGCGAATCCGACCATATCTTTCAGGACCCAAAACTTCGGCAGTAGCTGCTTCGGCTTTAAATTAAGCACATCATGGTTTATTTTAATCTGGTACACAAGTCATTGATTCTTGCATTATCCAAGCAACTTTCCGGAATTAATTAGCTCACATTAACTTAAAATTCTGGGAAGTTTTGTCTTACCATTCTAAGCCATTACTGATTACTTATATTACACATCGAAGCATAATATTTATATCAAAGTGTGTATTTTCGGCTAAAACACAACAGTAATATGTTGACTTCAGCACCAACTTTTAGTCTCCAAATTTAATTAAAAAAAATGAATATAACAGTCTCTAAAATAGGAAAACGCCATTCAAATATTTAATTACACTAAATCCAATTCATAACATAGCAACACGCATTAGAATTTAAGCCCTAATTTTAATCATAAGTGGTTGATTAATCAAAGTTTCTCACCTCTTTGTTTTGATTTAAAAGTAAACATCCATGAAAATTTAGTACATGACAGACTAGGAAGATACGCAAAGTGCAAAGTAACAGATTTTATAAATGGCTTATCGAGGCCAATCGACCAATAAGATTGACTAATAAAAAATGGGATTTGTAAGCAAATGCTAAATCTTACTGGCCAATAAGTTTTATATTGGAAAATCAATGTCCAATAATACTATTATTTCTGTCTAATGTTTAAAGAAAATCGTTTCTCATGTCTCAAACATGTCCTGAATTTTCGGATATTAGATGATAAATTAATTCAAATATTACATGATAAATTAAGATAAGGTAAAACAATAAAAAATTATTCTCCAAACCTAAGGCCTTTAAGAATGTCTTATAAATAAGAACCCAACAAGTGTCTCAGTAGAAAAGCGGATGATGTTCATGTTAGGAGACACGAGTTCAAATCGCTTTGTGTACAATGTGTATGTGCACCGTCTCCTAGCAATAATTGCAGTGATTGCAACTGGTGCCTTAACATCAGCCAGTCCAAGAGCTTCTGCAATGGCTCTAAAACCAACCTGAAGCCCCAGAAAAATTACATTACTCAAGGTGCCAATATAAAACATAGAAGTACCGGCAGCGATATATAACAGATAAACCAGGAAAGGAGAATTTTACTTCTCAGCTTGCCTTAGTGTTGCGCGTAATAAGTGCTCCGCAATTGTGCAAGTGTATACGTCGCAAGTTATAGTATAAAAGATATCGTCTTCACAGGGATTGGTGCCACTTCAAGAATCTAATCTCTTGCACTGTAAAAAGTAAAAGAACACAAGTAGAAGATTGTAGGAGTTTTAACTAACAACTAAACTAGAAAGCAATAAAGTAAAAGAAGATGTAATCAAATGAGAGAGAATATGTAAGCTTATAGTGAGTTGAGGTGTGATAGCCGATTGGATCGTCTTGGTAAAAGAGTGCAAGGGCAACTCAGTTGTCGTGGCAACCTACACAGCGGGGTTGCCTTGGCAACTAATCGATGGTTGCCTGGGCGACTAGCTGGGCAACTACTTGGGCGGCTGGGCAGCAACTTCAAGGTTCGGCGGAGCATTCTTTAATGGTTTCTTTTTATCCCTAAGTCGAAACTTTAGCTATTTGTGCATGCCTTGATAATACATCCTTGCATGAATCAAGGGTGAACAACAACCAATCTTGCGCTTTTCTTAGCCGTTGAAATCCTTAACTTATCCCTAAGCCGAATTAATCTTCACCATCAATAGATTGAATAAAGACCATACTCATTCGTTTCTTAAATCTAACTCTCCCGATATTAGATAAATAGATGAAGTTACGAGATCCTCTCCCAATTCACCAGCAAACAAGAATAAGAACCAAGAATGAGTAAACCTTAAATTGAAAGTGCAAACTCTTATTACCTAAACAAAAACCAATTGTTTCTCACAACCACAAAACACAATAACAATACCAAGTAGATTTAGTTCATGGCTAGGTTCCAAAGAAACACAAAACAAAGAATTCCTAGCATGAACCTAATGGAACAAGAAAGAAAAAGATGCAGAATGGTTGAGCCTTGTCGATATCTCCCCCTTTGATCTTGTTGAAAATTCTCTCTTCTCTCTCCCCTTGGAGTTTACGGCTTGATCCTTAATTTATAGGGCTAGGTCAAAGTCTTTTTTGAGGAGGAAGTTAAGTTGGAATTAAATTATCTTTAAAGAATATAATTCTTTATTATATTTAAATTCCTTCTAGAACTTCTCCTATCTTCTTGGGATTTAATTTCTCTTGAACCTCTTCATGGAAATCAAACTCCTTTGGGATTTAGCTTTGCTCCACGTCATCTTGGGCTTATCTAGTCATCAATTTCGACTACCATATCATCTTATCCCTTGTCGAAAATTGCCCTGGGAACTAGCTCGGCATCTCCTTCATGCATTGCCCTGGCAACTGGTTCCATCCTTGCTTTGGCAAGTGATTCTGCACACACACAAAAAAAAACACCAAAGCAGTACCTTTTTCCACAAAATTGAGCAAGATACGAAATCAAGCTTGTCCACCAAGGAAATGATGCAAACATGCATGAATGACTAATAATGCAACTAATATGAGCCTAAGTCTAGCAATAATAAAAATAAAAAGGGTAATAAAAATAGTACTTTTAGACACTTAACACACCCCCAAACTCGAACTATTGCTTGTCCTCAAGCAATGCAAACTAATAATTACCCGCCAAGACTTCAATTTTCACGAACTTAGCTTTGAACTTGATTTCAATTCTCAGAACCGGGGCACAAAGTATGATTGGCTTTTCATTTTTTGGACAACTTAGGAGTTACTTGGAATCAAACTATAATGCTTGTGAGTGTGTGCGGAGTTGTGTGCAAGTTGATTTTTCGGATTCTATGCAAACAAGAGATTTTCAAATTACTTCCTTGGGTTCTTCTAACATGTTTTAACTAGAGTCAGTTTCGGGCACCTCTAGTGTTTTTTTTTTAGTTTTCTTAAGTTAATTAATTTATTCGACTAGAGTCGGTTTCAAGCACCTCTAGTGATCAATTTTTAGCACATACTAGAGCCAATTTCGGTCACCTATAGCGATTAATTTTTAGCACATACTAGAGCCAATTTCGGGCACCTCTAGCATTCATCCAATTTTTATTCTAATCCCCAAATTTTTTAATTATCAACCGAAGTTCGCTAGAATTCCTTAAATCAATCAAGCCACACTGTGTTTCATCAAGTTTAGCGTCATAGTACGATTCTAAGTGTTTCCATGTTTATCCTAGAATAAAAAGTTCTATCAATTAAGTACATTGGCAAAGTCATCATCGGATATTCATCAAATCTAGGCAATTCCTGTTCCAACTAAAGGCATGGCAAGCAATTTATGTATCCTAAATGCAATACTTAAGATGAATGCAACAAAACATGGTAACTAACTAATAACAATCCCCCCCAAACTCGAGTGAGGCATTGTCCTCAATGCATGTAACAAAGAAAAAAATAAAAAAATAAAAAAAAATAATAAAGAAAAGTAAAATGCAAACGAGGACTTACTCTGAGAGTTCGTCGTCGTGGATGATCAGTTTCCTTTTGGTTGATGTCTTGATTCTTTTGCTTGAACGTGGTGGTTGCTTCCTTGTTGTCGATGGTGGAATCGATCCTCGTACGGGGTTGTCCTCATCATCCTCTTCATCAATGTCATTGGCTTTTCGCTTGGGCTTGGAGGATTCGATTGGTGCGGTCTTTGTTGGTACAATGGAGGACTCGTCCAAATCTTGTCGAGTTGCTTGGGCGTGAGTTGATCAACAAAGGCTTGATGCTCGTCCTTCTCAATGTAGAGCCCGTAAAAGGTGTTGATGTTTTCGAGGCTTATGAGTATAGCCTTGTCACGAACAAAAATATAAGGATTATTCGGGTTAGGTGAGTGAGCATAGAATTCTCTTACCCATGAGATGTTACCCAGTTCCGATTGATGGCAAAAGATTTGCCACTTTTGATGTGCAATCCTTTCGAAGATGAATGGTTCAAGGCCAAAATCTTGATGAGATTTGGAGTATTCAAAGCCTTGTTCTTCGCAAATCTTCTGGCTTTCAAACTTGGAGTGAAATCTTTCTTGAACCACCGGTGTAGCAAACTTCTTGTATCTTGGTTATTTGGAGGAACTTGGATGAACCAAAAATTCAATTTTGGATGCCATGAATGATCTTGGTTGTGATTTTGGTAAAAACAAAGAAAAGAAAGGAAAAGAAACTTAAAGAGTTGCAGGATGAAAAGTAGGAATAGGTTTCTTGGAAGTTAAGAGTGATGGGTTAAATAGAAGAGATAGGTAGTCAATATGGTGGGTGGATTAATTTTGGAATAAAGAAGGAAGGGGTTTCGATTTAGGGGAAGGGTGACGGCTAGGGGGTTTATTTAGGGTAAATTAGAGGCTTAATATAAGCCTTAGATTCAACCCATTAATTTCCTTGTTGAAGAAGTTTCATTCTTGAATCAAAATTCCTCTTTTATCTTGAACTCTTTTTCCTACAATTCAAAAACAAATAAAATAACGATTAAAATTAAAGATAAACTAATAACAGAAAATAAATAAAGATGCGCAAAGAAATTCTTAAACTTAAAAAGATAAATATGAAAGAAAGATGTAGTTTTAATCTTAAAGAAAATAAATAAATCTATCCTAAAAAGAACAATTAAGCGAAATTAAATAATAATAATAAAAAAAGAGTTCGAAAAGAAAGAAAAAAATAAAAATAAAAATAAAAAGAAAATATTGAAAGGAGAGCATTCTCATGCATCTCCTAAGGTGACCACTTCTTTGTTACGTTCCACATGGGCACCGTTGTAGTGTTTCAATCTTTGTCCATTAACTTTGAATTCATGTTCGTCAGTGATGGACTTGATTATCACGGCCCCATGGGAGAATGGTTTGAATACTTTGAATGGTCCCGACCATCTTGATTTTAGTTTTCTCGGGAAAAGTTTTAGTCAAGAATTGAATAAGAGAACTAGTTGCCCTGGCATGAATTGTCGTGGCAATAGTTTCTTGTCATGCCATTGCTTTGTTTTCTCCTTGTAGATTCGTGCATTGTTATAGGCAAGTGCACAGAATTCTTCTATCTCGTTGAGGTCCAACAAACGCTTTTGCCCGGCACTTTCCCAATCCATATTCACGGTCTTGATTGCCCAATATGTCTTGTGTTCGATTTCCACCGGTAGATGGCATGTTTTGCCATAGACAAGTCGGAAGGGAGACATACCTAAGGGTGTTTTGAATGCAGTGTGATATGCCCAAAGTGCGTCATCTAGTCTTACTGACCAATCCTTCCTAGAGGGATTTACAACTTTCTCGAGTATACCCTTCAATTTCCGGTTGGAAATTTCTGTTTGCCCATTGGTTTGTGGGTGATATGCCGTGGCAATCTTGTGAGGTACACCAAAGCGTTGTAACATTTTCGTGATGAGTTTGTTGTAAAATGCTTGCCTTCATCAATGATAATTGCTCTCGACATCCTAAACCGTGTAAATATATTTTTCTACAAAAATCGTTGCACGGTCTTGGAATCATTGTTGGGAACTGCAGCTGCCTCAACCCATTTAAACACATAGTCGACGACAAGTAGAATGTAGAGGTTCCCGAATAAAGATGGGAAAGGTCTCATACAATCAATCCCCCATTCATCGAACAATTCCACCTCGATGATGTTTTGGAGCAGCATCTCATGTCGTCTAGAGATATTACCCGTCCTCTGGCAACGATCACATTGCTTGTAAAATTCTTGGGTATCTTTGTACAGTGTTGGCCAATACAAACCAGATTGCAAAACTTTGGCCGCGGTACGTGTTCCTCCAAAATGTCCTCTATAGGGTGAAAATGACATTGTCGGAGTACATTCTGCTGCTCATCTTCAGGGACACATCGACGTATAACATGATCTGCACATTGTTTAAACAAAAGAGGATCCTCCCAAAAGTAATGTTTAGCATCATGATGGAACCGCTTCTTCCCTTTGTGAGTAATACCATAAGGTAAAATACCACAAACAAGGAAATTAACTAAATCTGCATACCAGGGTCTTGCCGAGGCATGTTCTGCTATGGCAACTGCTTCCATGGTTGCCAAGGCATGCGCGTCTAGAGTTTTTGCGGCATGCGCGTCAAGGGTTGCCAAGGCGTGCGCGTCAAGAGTTGTTGAGGCGTCGAGGGTTGCCGAGGCGTGTGCATCCATGGTTGCCGAGGCGTACGCATCTATGGTTGCCAAGGCAACTAACAGTTGCTCATCCGGAAATGTATCACATATCTCTAAATCCGCGTCCTCCTCCCTATTGTGTTTTAGGCGTGATAAGTTATAGACCACTTGATTTTCTGTTCCTTTCATGTCCTTAATTTCAATGTCAAACACTTGTAAAAGTAATATCCAACGAATCAAACGAGGTTTGGCATCCTTTTTAGCAAATAGATACTTAATTGTCGAATGGTCCGTATGAACAATTACCTTTGTACCAATCAAATAGGATCAGAACTTGTCAAATGCAAAAACTACGGCTAGTAACTCTTTCTCCATTATTGTGTAGTTCACTTGAACACTATTAAGAGTTTTACTAGCATAGTATATCACATGAAAGGTCTTACCTGTGTGTTGGCCTAGGATTGCTCCTACCACGAAATCACTTGCATCACACATGAGCTCAAAAGGTAGCGTCCAATCTGGTGGAACGACAATGGGTGCCGAGGCAAGCTTTTCCTTTAGGGTTTCAAATGCTTGGGTGCAAGAATCATCAAAATTGAAGACTTTATCCTATTCAAGCAAATTGCACAAGGGTTTAGTAATCTTAGAAAAATTATGAATGAACCTCCTGTAAAAACCTGCACGTCCAAGAAAGCTTTGGATTCCTTTAACCGAACTTGTTGGGGGTAATCTCTCGATCACGTCCACCTTGGCTTTGTCTACTTTAATTCCCTTGGATAAAATCTTGTGGCCGAGAACTATTCCTTTATCTACCATAAAACGACACTTCTCCCAATTAAGGACTAAATTAGTTTCTTCACATCTTGCCAACACCTTCTCTAAATTGCCAAGGCAGCTGTCGAAGTCATTACCAAAAATAGAAAAATCATCCATGAAGATCTCAAGGAAGTCTTCGACCATATCTAAAAAGAGTGCCATCATGCATCTTTGGAAGGTTGCCAGAGCGTTACACAATTCGAACGACATCCTTCAGAAAGTATAAGTATCGTATGGGCATGTGAAGGTTGTCTTTTCTTGATCTTCTGGTGCTATGGCAATTTGATTGTAACCTGAATAACCATCAAGAAAAAATAAAAGGGTTTACATGCAAGACAGTCAAGCATTTGATCAATAAAGGGTAATGGGAAGTGGTCTTTCCTAGTGGCTTTGTTTAGCTTTCGATAATCCATACAAACCATCCAACCGGTCACAGTCCTGGTTGGAATGAGTTTATTGTTTTCATTACTTACCACCGTTATACCCCTTTTTTCAGTACACATTGTACCGGACTTACCCATGTACTATCAGAGATGGGGTATATAATGTCGGCGTCAAGCCACTTGATGATTTATTTTATTCCAACCCCTTTCATGGCATGATTTAGTCTCCTATGGGCCTCAATCGAAGGTTTGTGATCATCTTCCAATAAAATCTTGTGCATGCACACTGCCGGGCTAATTCCCTTCAAGTCGGCAATTGTCCACCCTATGGACTTCTTGTGTAGCATCAACATTTTGATCAGCTTCTTTTTCTGCTCATGCTGTAACTTATAGGAAATAATTAGAGGCAATGTTTTATCGGTTCCCAGGTAAGCATATTTTAGTTGCTCTGGCAACTGTTTCAACTCAAGAATCGGTGGTTGTTCAATAGAGGGCTTTTCGAGCTTACCTTTCTTACCTGACTAATCAGTGGTTCAAAGTATGTACCTGGTCGATTGACTAACCAATTTGCCTTTTCTTGTTATTCCTCATCGTTCGGTTCTTCATACTCCCCAGGTTCCTCTTGATCGGCAATGTAGTTGCCGAGGCAACTAAGTTCCTCGTTGAAGTTAAACTCTACCGTGGCATGGAGAAGTTGGCATTCTTCCGGATCATCGGTATGCCTTAGTGTTTGGAACACACTTAGTTTAACTTGCTGTTCATTCACCCTCATTGTGAGTTCTCCCTTTTCAACATCGATCAAGGTTCTCCCTGTTGCTAGGAAGGGTCTCCCGAGAATGATAAGTGCATGTTCATTTGCTTTACAATCTAAAATAATAAAGTCAGCGGGAAAAATAAATTTATCAACTTTTACCAGTATGTCTTCGATTTTTCCCTCTGGATGCACATAAGATATGTCGGCTAGCTGTAGCATAACAGTTGTAGGTCTTGCTTTCCCGATTCCTAGTTTCTGGAAAACCGATTTAGGCATCAAGTTTATGCTTGCTCCAAGGTCACATAATGTTTTCCCGACATAGTGGTTTCCAATGGAACATGGTATTGTGAGACTTCTGGGATCCTTCAACTTGGGTGGCATGCGATTGTGCAACATGGCCATGCATCCCTCTGTTGCGGCAAGTGTTTCAAACTCTCTTAGCCTTGTTCTCTTGGACACAATGTCTTTAAGAAACTTGGCATAGTTCGGCATTTGTTAAATTGCTTCAACTAATGGCAAGTTGATGTGGACTTGCTTTAGAATATCAAGGAACTTCTTGAATTGATATTCTTGCTTTTGTCGCTTCAACCTCTATGGGAATGGTGGTGGAAGTCAGATATCTTCGATCATTTCATTGGTTTGGAACTTGATTGATGGCATTGTCGGGGCAACTGGAGTTGCCAAGGCATTGTCAACTGGGGTTGCTGTGGCGTGCCTATCGTTGGTTGCTGAGGCATCCTTATCACAGGTTGCCGAGGCAGGCTTATCGCGGGTTGCCGCGACAATTCCTGGTTCAGCATTTGGGGCTTTGCTACTGAGTTCGTCTTGATCTTTTTGTGGAGTTTTGTTTGATGAGCGAGCTTAAGCCTCTTTAAGTTGTTGGCCACTTCTAGTGGTGATCGCCTTACATTGATCATGGTCAGTTCCTCTTGCTACTTCAGTATCGCTAGGTAAACCTCCTTGCAGTCTAATATTCAGGTTTTGAGCAAATTGCCCGACTTGATTTTCCAATGATTTGATTACCGCCTCTTGGTTTTGCAATCTCATCTCGGTCCTGTTAATAAAAGCATCAGTTCTTTTTATGAAGTTACTATTCTCAGCCATATAAGATTCATTTTCAACATAAAAGCATTGAGAGAATTTTCCAAAGAACTAGATGTTGTTAGTTGTTGCTGCGGCAACTGTTGTCGTGGTATATTTTGCTGAAATCCCGATGCTTGTACAATCTGATTATTCTGGTTTAGAGCATTGTTGGGATTACTCCATGAAAAATTCGGCTGCTTCTTCCAAGCTGGATTATATGTGTTGGACATCACATTGTTGTTTTGGTTGTAATTCCCCACATAAAAGCTGGATTCCGGATTCTACATACATTCAAAAGAATCATGGTTACCACCACGTAACTCACAAAAGGAATCCATTACCTTGACTTCATGTATGTTGTTTGGTTTCTGCATGTTCTTGACCATCTTGGTTAGAGTGGCCAATTGTGCCGAAATTGAGTCTGATGATCCCAGTTCATGTATTGTGGCTTGGCATCTAACTCCTCCTCTTCTAGCAGACGGGAACTGATAATCATTCTTGGCAAGCCTGTTTAGAATTTGCATTGCTTCCTCCGGTGACTTATCTAGGAGTATGCCGTTTGCCGAGGCATCTAGCATCATCCTTGTTAGTGTGTTCACGGCGTTGTAAAACATTGTTACTTGTGTCCACACTAGGAATCCGTGTAGGGGGCATTTGTGTAGAAGTTCTCTATATCGTTCTTAAGCCTCGTACATGGATTCATCATCTGTCTGCCGAAAAGAAGTAATTTCGTTATAAAGCTTATCAGTCAAATTTGTAGGATTAAATTGAGCAAGGAAATCACGACAAAGATCGGTCCAAGATCCTATTGATCCGGCAGGAATACTATTCAACCATGCTTTTGCCCTATCCCTTAGTGAATAGGGGAATAATCTTAGTCATAAAACATCGGGGGCGACTCCTTGTATTTTGAATGAATTGCAAATCTCGAAGAAAGATTTAAGATGTTTTCGTGCATCTTCAGTTGTTGAGCCGCCAAATTGACCAATTATGTTGATCATATTAAACATCACCGGTTTCAACTTAAAGTGGTGGGCTTGAATTTCAGGTGTGACAACTCCTGAATTAAGTCTTTCAAGATCTTCTTCAAGATAGTCTCGAATAGTTCTGTTTCGTGCAAGAATCACTCCTCCTCCTGCTGGAACATCTTGATTCATATTGTCGTCTTGATTAGCCATTGCTACTCTTAACCTTTGTCTAAGTCTTTGCAAGGTTCGTTCGATTTCTGGATCAAAGGGATTTCTGGTGTAATCGGTCTCGCCCTGGTCATATACCAATGCAAAACTAAAGTTTGTTAGCCCTTTGAATCTTAAACAAGAAAAATAAAAAGTGCACGAAAATAGAAACAAAGTTGCTATTGCCAATCCCCTGTAACGGCGCCAAAAACTTGTTGCACGTAATAAGTGCTCCGCAATTGTGCAAGTGTACACGTCGCAAGTTACAGTATAAAATATATCGTCTCCACAGGGATTGGTGCCACTTCAAGAATCTAATCTCTTGCACTGTAAAAAGTAAAAGAACACAAGTAGAAGATTGTAGGAGTTTTAACTAACAACTAAACTAGAAAGCAATAAAGTAAAAGAAGATGTAATCAAATGAGAAAGAATAGGCTAGGTTATCATGAGTTGAGGTGTGATAGCCGATTGGATCGTCTTGGTAAAAGAGTGCAAGGGCAACTCAGTTGCCGTGGCAACTTGCACAGCTGGTTGCCTTGGCAACTAATCGATGGTTGCCTGGGCGGCTAGCTGGGCAACTACTTGGGCGGATGGGCAGCAACTTCAAGGTTCGGCGGAGCGTTCTTCAATGGTTTCTTCTTATCCCTAAGTCGAAACTCTATCTATTTGTGCATGCCTTGATAATACATCCTTGCGTGAATCAAGGGTGAACAACAACTAATCTTGCGCTCTTCTTAGCCGTTGAAATCCTTAACTTATCCCTAAGCCGGATTAATCTTTACCATCAATAGATTGAATAAAGACCATACTCATTCGTTTCTTGAATCTTACTCTCCTGATATTAGATAAATAGATGAAGTTACGAGATCATCTCCCAATTCACTCGCAAACAAGAATAAGAACCAAGAATGAGTAAACCTTGAATTGAAAGTGCAAACTCTTATTACCTAAACAAAATCCAATTGTTTCTCACAACCACAACAATAACCATAGCCAAGTAGATTTAGTTCATGGTTAGGTTCCAAAGAAACACAAAACAAAGAATTCCTAGCATGAACCTAATGGAACAAGAAATATAAAGATAAAGAATGGTTGAGCCTTGCCGATATTTCCCCCTTTGATCTTGTCGAAAATTCTCTCTTCTCTCTCCCCTTGGAGTTGACGGCTTGATCCTTAATTTATAGGGCTAGGTCAAAGTCTTTTTTGAGGAGGAAGTTAAGTTGTAATTAAATTATCTTTAAAGAATATAATTCTTTATTATATTTAAATTCCTTCTAGAACTTCTCCTAACTTCTTGGGATTTAATTTCTCTTTAACCTCTTCATGGAAATCAAACTCCTTTGGGATTTAGATTTGCTCCACATCATCTTGGGCTTATCTAGTCATCAATTTCGACTACCATATCATCTTATCCCTTGTCGAAAATTGCCCTGGCAACTAGCTCAACATCTCTTTCATGCATTGCCCTGGCAACTGGTTCCAGCCTTGCTTTGGCAAGTGATTCTGCACACACACACACAAACACACCAAAACAGTACCTTTTTCCACAAAATTGAGCAAGATACGAAATCAAGCTTGTCCACCAAGGAAATGATGCAAACATGCATGAATGATTAATAATGCAACTAATATGAGCCTAAGTCTAGCAATAATAAGAATAAAAAGGGTAATAAAAATAGTACTTTTAGACACTTAACACTTAGCCATCAAAATTCTTTCATATTTTTCCTAAATATCTCCACTAGCAAATGTTTATCCAAAATACTTCCTTCGAATTTAGTACTTACCCCTCCTTTTGATGAATTTGGTGAGATAAGAGGTATGAGTATAAGCAAAACAACAACAACCAAATCCTGGAAAGAAGAGACATTAATCAATAAAAAACTGCAACCAAAATCATCTAAATGAACTAAATCTCCCAATAGAATTAGAAAGACTAACAAGGGAGGATTCCAAACTCGAAGTATCTTACTATGCAAGCTCGAGTAAAACCCAAAGTTTGCTGCTGCTTCAGTTGGACACGAACAGGGGAAAGCCAACGTTCACTGCTGCTTCACTTGGAGACGAACAGTGAAGGGGTGAGAGATGACTGAGATGATGGGGTGAGAGACGATTGAGATTAGGGGTTGTGTGGGTTTGATTTGGGGAATGGGTGAGGGAGATTGGAAGAGGCATTTCTCAAAATTGAAACAGTGAGTTTTATTCCCTTTTGCTGCATTTTTTCCCCACTACAGTACAACCTATTGCTGTATTTTGATTAAAAATGCCACTAAATGTAATACCTCTTGAGGCGCTTGTGAGTAAAACACCACTAACGTAAAATTATTTGTGGTGTTTTAAATAAAACGCCACTATATATAAGTCCTATTGCGGCATTTGTGAAATAAACTCCACCAATAAGCGAGTTTATCGCGGCGTTTCTCATAAAAAAGCCACTATATGTACTTGAATATTGCGGCGCATTCCCATAAACGCCGCTATTGTTGTCATTTGTGGCGTTGTATAAAAAAACGTCACGATATGTGCAAAAGTAGAGATGTTTGCTTTTAAATCGCCGCTAAAAGTGCCGCTATATACCAAGTTGGTGTAGTGGATCCAATAGACTCCCTTGGTTTGATTGTATCGTAAAAATGACTATAAATTTTTAAATATGAAGGGTAAACTTATTGAATTGCTTACAATCAGGATCAATTTGATAGAATGTGTATGTTTTGAGACTAAAACTATTAATAAAAGTATCAAAACAGTGGATGAAACTAAAGTCGGGTACTAGCTTGAGAGAAAAAATACTTTAGGTACCAATTTTTGAGAATATGTCTAGTTCAGGTACCAACTTAGGAGAAAAAAATATTTAGGAACTCGATTGGGAGAAGGTGTCTAGTTCAAATACCAAATTATATATATTTTGAATCTTGAAACGATACTGAATTTTATTAAAAATAAAAGAAGGTACACATTAACAATGCAACCAACAAGAAAGAATTTTGGGACTATATCCATAAAAACTCAAACATAAAACAAAGTGGAAAAAAATTCAAAGCTGCAATGATAGTCGAATTCTTCTTTTGAATCTGACGTTCATCATCCATAGTAACTCAGTAATTGTCAACAATACTCCTTTTTCTTTGTCTAACTAGACGCTTTAGAGATGATAGATTGACGAGTGAACCAAGCAAACTTACAGACTGTTTTACAAAATAGATTTGAATACATCGACAAACAACCACAAAGGGGATCTAACCACTAAAAGACCACCGACAATCACAAATCAGATACAAGCGACGTGACAATCTCTATACGATCATAGAACTACCGTAAAGGCAGGCGAACAACGTGCCATAAGATAGAGGAAGCGTGACATAAGAGCAAAGTTAAAATGTACCACAAAGCCAGAAGAATATGCGCAAAATGTGCGAAAAGAAAAAAATTAAATAATTTTTTATTAAAATTTAAAATAATTTTTTTAAAAAAATAACAAACTAAAACAAAATATAAAAAATAATAATAAAGATGAACACCGACAATCAGCAATCAACCTCAAAGCTAGCTCTACCGCCGGTAAAATCAAAAGAAAATAAAGATAGGCTTGTGGCAGGGCGTAAACTATGAGAAAAAAAGGAAGACCATCCCTCTCGATTGGTGTTGGGTGGCAGGGCGCAAACTATGAGAAAAAGAGGAGACTATCCCTGTCGATTGGTGTTGGGTGGAGGAGACTATCCCTCTCGATTGGTGTTGGGTACCAAATTTATTTTTAATCATTTAATAAATCATATTATTTAAATTTAAAAAAGCAAAACTGCAATATGTATACTTTAATACATTAAAACGTAGTACCATATATAAAGTATATACAAAACGGTACATAACATCTTTATTGGCAATTTATATAAGAAAATATCTCATGCACTGACGGTAACGAAAGGTTTTTTATAAGCGACTTAGTTTTAGAGTTTATGAACTTATTTTAATGTTTAAGGTTTAGGGGTTTAAGTATATGTGTTTAAAATTTAGGGTTTAAGGTTAGAGGTTAGGGTTTAAGTTTACGGTAATATGGTTAGAGATTTAGGTTTTAGCATATAAACTCTAAATTTTAACCATAAACCTTAAATTCTAACCAGACTTCCTAAATTCAAAACGCATACACTTAACCCTAAATGCTAGACTCTAAAAAATTCTTAAACCCTAAAACTAAGGAAACAAAATTTCCACAAATGTTTGTGCATGGAATAATTACCCTACATATATATTGTAATAACCCATTTATGTCCGGGCCCCTTGAGCCCAATAAACAAACAAAAACCAATCCCATTTTATATTAAGTACCCTTAACCCATTTACAACCAGGCCCAATTAAAACCCAACCCAAAATATAACCTAGCCTAATCTAAACCCTAGCAGCAACTTGAGCCGCCGCCGCTTGTGTTCACCGCCTAGCTTTGCGGCCACCGCCCATCTGACACCTTCCTCATCCCGCTGCTGCCACCGCATGCATTGTCACCATTTACGCGGCCGGCCAAGAGCCTCTCTCCCCTCATATAAATCGGTACCTGCAAATCAAATAAAAGGGAGACAATTTTTAGAGGGGAAAATAGAGATGATTCAGACACAAAAGAGAGAGAGAGACTTAGAGGTAAAATCAAAGGGAAAAAATAACAAAAAAACACATAACAAAGGGAAAACTGAAAAGAAAAAAGTAAAAAAGGGATTTGAGTGAAGCCAACCTTAGATCTAGGTTTAACAAGATCTACTTTATTAGAATGGGATTTGAGTGAAGCCAACCTTAGATCTAGGTTCAGGAAGAAAAATCGAACTGGTCTGGCTTCTTGCATGAACTTCGGCCATCGTGTGCGGCGGTTTCCTATCGCCGGCGAACGGCAGCCCATGGCGAACCTCAGGCGGAGACCAAGGCTCAGCCGAGTGGGTAGAGAGAGCACTTGAGAGAGTTTGGTTATTTTTTTAATATCAGATGCCCAAATGAGATTTTTTTTTGTCAAAATGGGTATTTAAAGGCAACATGAAATGACGCCGTTTAAGCCCTTGTAGACCCACGCTCTGACCCGACCCGGGGAAGGATTCGTGCATCTTTTAATTAAATGGGGAAATTACCATTTCGGCCTTTCAACTTTTGTATCTTTTACATTCATGTCCTTCAATTTAAGTTTCCTTACATTTTGGTCACTATTTTCCTTTTTTGTTTATTATTAATATTAATATGTTATTATATATTATAATTTTATTATTATTATATTGTATATTATATTGTATATTATTAATTAGTAGTATTCATGCTATATATAATATTATTATTATCATTACTATTATATAATTATTAGATTATGTTATTATTACATTACTAGTAGCATCATATTATTTTTACTAATATTACTATGTTATTATTATTCTTATCATCATTCTTATTATTATTATTACAATATTATTATTATTACTAGTATTACTATTAGTATTAATTCCATTATTATTACCATATAATTACTTACTATTATTATTATTAATTATTGTTATTATTGCTAATATTATCTATTTATTTTTGACAAATCCTAAATCTAATCTCAATCCTACCAAATGTGCTTGCTCTGCTATCTATTTATTTATAGTTTAATATATGTATTAATAATATATGTATTATTATATACATCCGTATATATCCTGTATTCATTCTTTTTAATATAATTTTAAATTAAGATGACTTTCATTATTAGGGGTTATCGTGAAAAAACGTACCTCAAACTTAAAGGGGTGTCGCTTTCTCGTTAATCTCTAATATAAAAACATCCTTTTTTTAATCCTAAATATTATTATTTGAAATAATATTCTTTTATTCGGGTATCATGAAATTATGTCTCAAACTTAAAGGGGCGTAAATTTCTCATTAATCCCATATAAATGAGTATTCTTTTAAATATATTTTACAATAAAATTCATGCATTCAGGGATCACAATTTCTAAATTAAATTCAATTTGTAATCTCCGTTGTTAAAACATTAAGTAATCGACTAAGTACCAATTTTTGGGTGTTGTAGGGGTGCTCACCCTTCGTCACACGTAACAGACTTTCAAACTCATTTTTTCTGGTTCCGCAGACCAAAAGTCGTCGTTTTAATAAAAAAGATAAAAACGAGTTTTATTAAAATAACCGAGTTTTAGGTGATCCAATCTCACCTAAATTAAAAGATTGGTGCGACTCCCATTAAAACCAAAATATTTTTGTAATAAAGGTATCAAGCTCGTAGGCTCGTTATTAATAAAATTTGTTCTTCCAAGTTTTTTTCCATATCATGAGCTCTGCACCCGAGCTTTGTCCCTTTTAAGTGGGAGTGAGAAACTATTCATTCGTGAGGTATCGTTTCCGTGCAGGATAATGAATCACTTTCGGGATACATATGTACCTTTATCTTAATGAGATCTTTATCTTCGTGTAGACCTAGGGAGATGTATCCCCTAAATTGAACTTGTAGCCTTAGCAGGCGGTAGCGAGGACAATTTGGGTACCTCTGCTAGAACAGAACCACATCTAGTAAACCATAAGAGCCTACCCTTTAGAGCCATAACGAACCTCTGTCCATTTAGAGGTCACCCAATGCATAGTAGAGAGAGATTTAATTTATTTAATTTCTTTCAATTTATGCTCTTTAATTTCAATCATTTATTTTCCTCCAATGAAGTATGTCACTAGATACCATGCGGATATGAATTATTTTTACAATTAAGTATGTGGGTAGAAAGCATGTTTGGGTAGGACCCATATCTTGTTCAAAATATGCGGATAGAAAGCATAATTGGGTAAGATTATTCTTATTCAAGTAAATCATGTCAACATGTGGGTTTTATACCTTTTAATTTGTGATAAATTATTGATTATTTTATTTACACTAACATATTTTATTTTATTTTTGCATCGCATTAACACCACATTTTGCATACATTTGCATCACATCATAATGCATAATCATTTCTTGGTCGAGCTTTTAATTCTGAGAGAATTTCGATCATAGTGATTTTAGGGCATCCGAGTCAGCCAAGTCAACACCAATTTTTTGCCCGAAGCAAAGTCAAAGAAATGGATGATCGTTTGGCAAAAGTTGAAAAAACATGTAAAGAACAGAATGAACAACCTTTGAGGAGATGCTGATTCCTTTTTGGGACATCTTTATAGTTTAAATATCTTTTTGAGTAATGCTTGAAACCCATCATTTTACTTAAGCGCATATGACTATTCTTTTTAATGCATTCTTACAAAAAATTTCCCCAAAATTTTTCAGGAGCGGTGTCGATTCTAATTTGACGGTTGATTTCAAGCAACCATGTGTCTAGGTGTTACCTCCTCAAAAGTACTGATTTTCATGCCTATTTTGCAGTATCTTTGCTTGTCTTTGAGCATATTTAACTGTATTTAGTTGTTAATTACATGCATTTGTATAGGGAGTTTAGAATTGGACTATGCCAGTGTGAAAGGTTGCTTGTTGGCAGTATTGCAGGCCCGACAAAGCATATTAGCGCAGAAAGGGAACGATGCCAAGGAGGATGTCGAGTAGCTGCTGGCAGCGAAGGACCAAAAATTACCGAAGCGCCGGTTGGCAGAGAAGAGGTGTTTGATGCCCGATCAAGTGGATGGTGAACCATTGATGAAGTCAGCCCTAGGATTCAAACGATGGATAAGATGATCACATTCCTTATCCTTGAGCATTCAAATTCAAATTCAAATTCAAGGCTTATCCTAGGTCATCCTTGCACGCCTATTTAAAGAACTCAAGCAAGCACTTGAGATGAAGATCAGAGAAAGAGCTTTATTGATTACAGTCGGTTGCACTAAGGAGACGTGGTTCGACCAAGCTTGACCGAGAGCCTGGATCAAGAAGGGCTACATCGATAGATCCTCTTCTAGCCCATTCTCTTTGTCTATTTCATTTTTATTTATTTTAAATGATGATATTTGTTAAAAATGATGAAGGTTTTTGGTTTGATACCCTCACCATGAACTGATTTAATAGTTGGTGAGGGATGCTTGCATTGAACGCTATTTTTATGATTTGTCTTTAATAATTAAATTGTCTCGGCATTGTTTTCCCTATCTAGCATGTTTTTTATTTTACAAATGCTGTGCCAAGCGACTACTGGCATTGATAGCCCATTGCACCTTAATAGACTTAGGGGGTAACGATTGTTGCCAGATACTAAGGCGGGATGATTCAATAGAAGACATTCAAGTATATAAACTTACTTCGGGAATGAGTTTACCTCTTAGGAGTATAGATTGGAACTTATTCGAATTGATTTATGAAAAACTACACTATAGATATATAGGAGTTTTTTACATGGTTAATTTAGGGCTTTGCCATCAAGAGAGGCAATGCCAACTTGAATCAGCTCGGCAAACAATGCCAAGACAGACTTTATTAAAGGCTGGCATGGCATGAATAGCATGAAAACTAGGCATCCCTTGCCAACGCTTATCAATCATTTAAACTTTCCTTGTGCCAACGTAGTTTTCATTTCATTTCTTTTAAACTGTTTTCAAAACCAACATCGAATCAAACAAACTTTTCCTTGACAAGTAAACAAGCGAAGCAATTAAACTCTTGATCAATCCTTGTGGGATCGATAACTCGTCTTACTGTTATATTAATTGTAGACCGTGTATACTTGCACGCAAAAGACTTAGTCTTGGCATTGTTTTCATACATTTCCAACACATTTTCTACCATTTTGCCAAGCACTCACATAGTCACAACAAGTTTTTGGCACCGTTGCCGAGGATTGCAACGGAGTTTGTTGTTTTTAAATTTTTACTTGTCTTTTTTTTTATTTCTTTGTTTTAACTGTTGTATGACCAGAAACCTCCCTGTGGTGGAAGATTGGCTATAGATCCAGAAATCGAAAGAACCTTGTGAGTGTTAAAGAAAAATATTCGAGAGATGGCTTAACATGGTAATGGAGGAAATGGTGTGTCAAACAATGATCCACTCAATAACGATGGAATACCACCAGCTCCTGTTGCCCCAACTATTAATGTGGAGGAAGAGAGACCTATTAGAGAACATTCGGCACCAAACATTGACAAATTGATGCCAAGATTAATTGGTCCCGAGGTAAATACACCTAATTTTGAACTCAAATCGATAATGATACAAACGCTTTTGAATGTACGAAAAATTTTAAAGCACTTGTTAGAGACCCGAGGCAACACTTGAAGTAATTCATGCAGATTTGCCAGCTATTTCAGTAGCTCGGAATATTAGAGGATACCGTGAAGCTAAAATTATTCATTTTTTCCTTGAGAAATAGGGCAAAAACTTGGCTCAATTCTTTATCACCTGGCTCTTTTACCTTATGGGAAGACCTATGCCAGAAGTTTTTGTCGTGTTTCCAGCTGCCAACACTCATTCCCAAGCTACGGGGTGAGATCATTACATTCACTGCCAACACTCACACCCAAGCTGCCAACACTCACTCCCTTGATTCGAACTTAACTTCATAATTCAAATAAGTAAAATATTTGTTAGATCTCAATCTAACAATATCTTAGACATATTGTCCAATATAATCATTTAAATACAAAATCTCCAAACATTTTCTTTTCCTCCTTGTATTGTTCAAAAACTCATTATGGTCCTTAGTGACCAATTTGAACTTCCATTAACCCTTTTCAAGCCTACTAATCAACCTTAGATACAGAGTGTATCAATTCTCATTTTCTAACAGTTTGCAATACCTCCAAAGAAATATTTCTATAAAATAATATACAACTTAGAATTCGATTCCATTTGTTCTGATAGAAACTAGATTCAATAAAATTTTCAACCATATAAATTAATAGCTCAAATTCAACTTGTACGGTTTATGGCGAATTTTCAAAATCAATTTCCAGTATTGAATTTCAGAATAGCCTGCTATACTGTTTTATGACCTTTTACCACTTAAAAATTCATACCTTTTTACTCGGAACTCGAAATCAGTTTCCGTTTGTTGGAAACAAAACTAGACGAACAAATCTTTACATAGGTATAAAATTCACCTTCTAACCATTTTTGTAGAGTTTATGGTGAATTTTCAAAGTTACTGCCATAAACCAGTTTTTCTACACAGCTTCCATAAACAACTTGAACTTTTATACTAACTTCTCCTTATTTCTCTACTTTTGAATTTAGTCCAATCACTAGCTTTAAACCACCAACTCATCACATTCTTCACCAAATAGTTATTCACAATAATTCTCCCTAATTTTCCTTATTTACCGAAATAGTCACTAAAATGCAAAGATAAGGATTCAAGCTTCTTGACTTTGCAACTTAGTCCTCAAATCAACATTACTACCTTAATTCCATCATCACAACTAAAAATAAGATTTAACCCCCATACAAAACTTCAATTTTGATTTGGTCACTTAACTTTGACAAATTGTCAAAATGGTCACTAATTCAATTCAACATCAATTTGGCATTCTAACTTCATTTTCTTATCTCTAACATCATCAATAACACAAATACACTCCAAATTCTACAAATTCAGATTTTTTCCTTCAACTTTTCAAGTTGCTGAAATGGTCCCTAAACAATTTAACTTAGGGTTTTGCTTCCAAACAATTTTTCAAGCTTACTAGATTATTATTTCAACATCACAAACCCTAAATTAAACTTGAATCCATAAACCCTAATCATCTTCATAATAATCAAAACATGTAAAACTTAAATCCCATTTCAATATCATGATTTTAACATCATACTAGCTTGATTTCAACTTGAATTCAATCATGGAATCATAAAATCTCAAAAGCCCCAATTTGATCCACAAACCCTAATTTCTTTCTCATGTAAATTCTCATCAATCAAGCATGGATTCCATGAATTATTGATATCAAAAGATAGAGCTTGGAGAGTAGAACAACTTTGTAGTTGAAGAGATTACTTAAAAACCGAGTTCCAGGGCTTGAATCGAGCTTCGAAAAAAAATTTCTCTTTCTTTCCCTAGACCTCACGTTTGTTGCCGGAAAAGATGAACATTTTTTTCATCTTTTTACTATTACTTTACACATATATCTATTAAATGAATATTAAATTCATTTAATAGTGGAATTACAATTTTGCCTTTTTATCCAATGGTTGAGATTGATTTTATCATCAATCAAGGGCCAAGATTTAATCTTCCATTTCCTCTTTCCAAAATTTTCCTTATAACTTTTTCAATATTTCAAAATTGCCATTGGGGCCAAATGACCAATTTGCCCTCCAACTAGTTTTTATTTACTAGTTTGTTTCCAAATTGTCATTCCATTACAATCTAGCTAAATCTAGTTAGAATTCAACCAAACATAATAAAATATTTTTAAAATAACATTTTATGACTTTTCCGTAGCTTTTGGATCAGTCTCCAAAATTTCCATTAGATCCAATATACCGATAAATAATCATTTACTCCGAAATAAACTATAGGATTCATCTTGAATCAAACTAAAAATATTTCCAACACATGGAAATGACTTTTATAGCATTTCTATATCATATGGCAATATTTCAAAATTTTCCAATTTGATCTGGGTATCCGAATTCCACTTAAACTTTAACTGCGATTTTCCAATAATCAAAGTATCAGATCGAACCAATAATTCCACATTCGATTCACACCCTTAGGTGATCTAATTATTTATGAAATAAAAACCCTTAACTTTTGGGAAATTACAACTTTAGTCCCTAAACTTTTTCAAAGTTTATACTTCAGCCATAAAATTTTTCAAAATTTACATTTTGGTCACTACCTTTTTAAACTTCAATTCCCATTCCAATTTTCCTTGGAATTCAACCAAACTTTAAGCATACCTTATTCAATTCACTATCTATCGATGATACCTTTAAACCTTAGAAATTTTCTTTCCAAAACCCATAATTAAAGAAATCCTAACTTTTGCATTTCCGTCATTTTAGTCACTGAGTTAGCTTTTAAGCTATTATCTTAGTACTAAATGACCCTTAATCAACTTAGTAAATTTTGGGGTATTATAATTCTCTCCCCCTTAAGAAAATTTATCCTCGAATTTTTCAATACGTACTTGGTTCCAAAAGGTGAGGAAACTATTTTCTCATATTTTCTCATATTTTCTTCTTATTTCTCTCAAGTCGTTTCTTTAATCTTATGGTTTTTGTCAAAGAAGTTTAACAAACGGGATTGTATTATTTTTCTTAGTTCTTTGACTCCATGTGCTAGGATCTTTACCAGTTCTTTTTCATAGAATCTCTATTTTCTCCGTAGTAACAACATGTGAGGGGTCTAATCAATATTTCCAGAGCATCGATACATTATGAATCTTGTTCATTTCCAAAGATAAATATAGCTATTAAGCTTGACTATCAGACTCACTCCTTTCACGATTTCTTATAGCCCAATAAATCTTAAACTTAACTTTCTTTTTGTCTAAACCATAGCACCTTCTTCCAAGGTGAAACTTTTAAGGACTACTTTATCCTTAACTTCACATTAAATATCTTTTCTTTCAGAATCAACATATAGTTTCCATCATTGAGATAGAAATTCTTCCTTGATAATACAAATATCTATCAAACCTAACTTACAAGTTTTTAGTTTCACTCTTTTCTACTTGTTTGAACCTTGACAACATTTCTCATCCTTTCTTTAAAGATATCTTATTTAATCCAATATGGTAAATTTTATTCTTAACTTGACAATCAAAACACCATCTTCTTTTAATGCCAATCCTACATTCATAGCTCTTAAGGCAACAATTGTCTTTCGACTGAGAGCGCCAGCTATCACATTAGCTTTTTTTTCTGGATGATAGTCAATGACCATATCATAATTTTCAAAAAGCTCAATCAAATTCTTTGCGTCAAGTTTAACTTTTCTTAAGTAAGCATATACTTTAAACTTTTATAACCTATATAAATATAGCATCGTTCACTGTATAAATAATGATGCTTTATATTTTAAAGCAAATACAACCATTGCTAGCTCTAAATCCTAGGTAAGATAAATTCTCTCTTATATCTTAAGTTGTCTCAAGCATATAGCATTACTTTTTCTTCTTGTATAAGTACGTATCCCGAACCGTTATGAGAAGCATTTCTATACACCACATTCTGGTTGTACTGGTACCGAGGCTTCTATTAAGATCTCCTTTAATGACTAAAAGATTTATTAGCACTAATATGTTCAACTGAATGGAATTTCTTTCCTCAATAGCTTGGTCAATGAGGAGGTAATCATCAAGAAATTCTGAGCCTCTAAAACATTCTTCAGAGGTTTCCATTCAACTATAATTTGTACTTTCTTGGGGTCTACTCTTATTCCCACTGCCAAATCCACATAACTAATAAAACATCTTTTGACAACCAAATTCACACGTTAAAAATTAGCATATAGCTTATTTTCTCGAAAGGCCTAAAGAACAATGCAAAAATGGGCATCGTATTCTTCTTTTCCTTCGAATAGACAAAAATATACTCAATGAACTCTACCAAAAATTGGTCCAAGCAAAATTAGAATACTTGGTTCATGAGGCTTATAAATGCCGTAGGTATCATCACGAACTCATAGTATTCATGCCGAGTCTGAAAAGTTGTCTTTAGAATTTCTTCTTCCTTGATCTTTTTTTACTGATCAAAAGATTATCAGTCTTCGGAAGAAGATATTTATTCTTTACTATTACCTTCTCGAGCTGATGGAAATCAGTCTTTCTTTTTCACAATTAACACTGGTGCGCCTCCAAAATGACACATTTGGCTTTATAAAACATCGACCTAACATTCCTTACAATTGTACCCTTAAATCTCAAATTTCGGTCAAAGCCATTTTATTCGGCGCCATTAATTTAGGTGCAATGCCTAGTACCATATTTATTTTGAATTTCACTTCTCAATCTAGAGGTAATTCCGAGTAACACATCTGGGTATACATCCGTATATTTTTAGACAGTCGAGTTATTTTCCAATTTAACTTCAACAGCCCGAGTATCCACTACATTTGCTAAAAAAACTTAACAACCTTATAACAACAATTTCCTTAATAAAATAACTGAAATTACATTGGAGAAAGGGATTTACCCTTTTTATCAACTGCAACTATTTTTGTACCTTCCATGTTTTTCAATACTAATCACTTTATGCGACAATTCATCATGGCCTGATAGGAAGGTAACCGATTCATGCCCACTATCATCTTAAACTCCTATAAAGATAATTCCATTAAGTTTATCGGGAACTCTATTTCTTATGTTTTTATCATGTAATTCCACATGTTTAGCTCGCCCTTACATTACAACCCAACAAATTCGTGACCACTATATTACTTGAAATGGGTTCTAAAAGGATATCTTGTTCACCACTCAACTCCGTACTTATATACGAATGTGTATAGCTAGGACCCATCAACATCAATACATGTTTATCCAAAAAGATGAGATGTACCTTCTATGATTTTCGAATCATCCCAATCTTTATCAGTCTTGATGTTATAAACTCGGACTGATATGTACAATCCTGGTTTTGAAGTAAATTCAGATGGTTCTCAAATCTAGCTTAAATCTCGGAGCAACAAGACAGCTCCATCCAATTTCTTGGTATCCAAACAGTGGAATCCATCCTGTGTAATTCTTAGATTATTCAGTTATAAATCAACAATCACTGGACCTTAATTTGTTTTTCCTTTCAATTCAGGTGTTTCCGAACTTTTCAGTTTCTTAATCCAGCACAAGCACTTCTTGTTGTACCAGTGCCCTTTCTTGTTCCGATTTATCCGAAGGGTTATCATTAACCTTATTGTTACTACTCTTTGTTCCTTCCAAAGCTTTCAATTTACCAGTTCATCATGCTTTCTTGGCTCAAATATTTCTTATAATTCCTCCCAATTTACATTAGTAAGGAGCGACATCAATTGGATCATACAAACATCATATCAGTAATATTGATATCCTAGTGGCGTGTATACTCTTTTTAATATAAAACCATTTCCATTTAGGCCGAGAATCGGCTAAACCTGTAGCTCTGATACCAATAAATGTAACACCCTTTTTTCTCGTATCCAACACTGAATACGATTCAGAGGTATCACAAAACATTCATAAAACCCTCTACATTTGTAATTCGGTAAAATTTTGTTTCTTTAAAATATTACAATGTATTTAGTTTTATTTACAAAACTAGTTATTCGCGTGAAGTTTAAAAATAATATTTTCATCTTCAAATCTAGTTTATTTTTAAGCAACAACTTATCAATTTAATTTGTCTTGATATAATTAATAAAACTGCCTAAAACTACCTAATTTAAAATTCATCCAGATACCAAATAAGATACAAATTCTATCAGAACAGGCATACCATTTTAATATACATGCCAACTAGTAAATATCAAACAGTATCAAAAGATATCTTATTGATACTGATGTACCTGTTATTGATTGATGATGTCTGTATATGCTCCTTACTCCAATGGTTTCTTCTTTCCTACGTGTAAAACAGTTACACGCTAAGTATTTACTTAATGAGACAATAATTCAAATTCAAGTGCAATTGTCATAATATCAATATTAATGATTACAATGCATATGATCGCCTTACCATTACATGCTCGTTAACATAAATAAATATGTATATCAAAGTGATAAGATTAGATCTTAACAATACCGTTTCCATTTCCATCCGTAAGTTTTCAGTGCTTACGAATACCTTTTTCCATTTCTATCTACAAGCTTTCAAGCTTATCTTCATGTTTCTTTTTTATTCTTTTCATTTTATTTAGCCCAAGGTGTCGAATTAAGAGATTCTATGTACACGAGTCATCCCCCTATACCCAACCTTTCTTGTGTATGTGTATTATTTGCATCGTAGTGCTTAGCACCCTAAGTGCTTCCGTATACCCAAACCTTGCATGAGTATACCCTCATTGAGTATTAATAAAATTGCACCGTAGTGCTTAACACCCTAAGTGTTTCCGTATACCCAAACCTTGCATGAGTATACCCTCAATGAGTATTTATGAATATTGCACCGAATTGCTTAGAATATTTATACAACTGTTTATGACCCTATGGATATCCAACTATACCATCGAACCTCTATATCATACATTGGGCTTTATTTCATCATTTATGTCATCAATGGCAACATATATCAATCCATATATATATATATATATATATATATATATCAACATTTGGCAGTTTATACTAGAAATAATATTTCATTCTCATCAATGTAAGTAATCATATGATCAATGCATTTTATATTTCAATTCTTGACATACTACGATATGTCAATCATATGCTCAATGACATAAAATTCATAGCAACAATAATTTAGGGTAGGCTCATCGCAAGCCATCCCAATCATATATAGAATATCAGTGTAGTATGACATGTATGCAATTGCACTCACCAAGGCCATGTATTATTGTGCCTCACTAAGTCCTCTTTGATCCTTTCCTTCATTGTACCTCAAACCTCCCTTGATTCGAACTTAACTTCATAATTCAAATGAGTAAAATAGTTGTTAGATCCCAATCTAACAATATCTTAGACATATTGTCCAATATAATCATTTGAATACAAAATCACCAAACATTTTATTTTCTTCCTTGTATTGTTCAAAAACTCATTATGGTCCTTAGTGACCAATTTGAACTTCCATTAACCCTTTTCAAGCCTACTAATCAACCTTAGATACAAAGTGTATCAATTCTCATTTTCTGGCAGTTTGCAGTACCTCCAAAGAAATATTTCCATAAAATAATCTACAACTCGGAATTCGATTCCGTTTGTTCTAATAGAAACTAGATTCAATAAGCTTTTCAACCATATAAATTAATAGCCTAAATTCAACTTGTACGATTTATGGCAAATTTTCAAAGTCAATTTCCAGTATTGAATTTCGGAAAAGCCTGCTATACTATTTTCTCACCTTTCACTACTTAAAAATCCATATCTTTTTACTCGGAAATCGAAATCAGTTTCCGCTTGTTGGACACGAAACTAGACAAACAAATCTTTACAGCGGTATAAAATTCACCTTCTCCCCATTTTTTGTAGAATTTATGGTGAATTTTCAAGGTTATTGCCATAAACCAGTTTTTCTACACAGCTTCCATAAACAACTTCAACTTTTATACTAACTTCTCCTTATTTCTCTACTTTTCAATTTAGTCCAATCACTAGCTTTAAACCACCAACTCATCACATTCTTCACCAAATAATTATTCACAATAATTCTCCCTAATTTTCCTTATTTACCGAAATAGTCACTAAAATGCAAAGATAAGGACTCAAGCTTCTTAACTTTGCAACTTAGTCCTAAATTCAACATTACTACCTTTATTCCATCACCACAACTAAAAATCAGATTTAACCCCCATACAAAACTTCAATTTCGATTTGGTCACTTAAATTTGACAAATTATCAAAATGGTCACTAATTCAATTCAACATCAATTTAACATTCTAACTTCATTTTCTTATCTCTAACATCATTAATAACACAAATACACTCCAAATTCTACAAATTCAGATTTGGTCCTTCAACTTTTCAAGTTGCCAAAATGGTCCCTATACAATTTAACTTAGGGTTTTGCTTCCAAACAACAATTCAAGCTTACTAAATCATTATTTCAACATCACAAACCCTAAATTAAACTTGAACCCATAAACCCTAAACATCTTCATAATAATCAAAACATGTAAAACTTAAATCCCAACTCAATATCATGATTTTAACATCATACTAGCTTGATTTCAAATTGAATTCAATCATGGAATCATAAAATCTCGAAAGCCCCAATTTGATCCACAAACCCTAATTTCATTCTCATGTAAATCTCATCAATCAAGCATGGATTCCATGAATTATTGATATCAAAAGATATAGCTTGAAGAGTAGAACAACTTTGTAGTTGAAGAGGTTACCTGAAAACCGAGTTTCGGGGCTTGAATCGAGCTTGGAAAAATGTTTCTCTTTCTTTCCCTAGACCTCACGTTTGTTGCTGGAAAAGATGAATATTTTGTTCATCTTTTTACCATTAATTTACACATATATCTATTAAATGAATATTAAATTCATTTAATAGTGAAATTACAATTTTGCCCTTTTTATCCAATGGTTGAGATTGATTTTATCATAAATCAAGGGCCAAGATTTCATCTTCCATTTCTTATTTCCAAAATTACCCTTATAACTTTTTAAATATTTCAAAATTTCCATTGGGCCAAATGACCAATTTGCCCTCCAACTAGTTTTTATTTACTAGTTTGTTTCCAAATTGTCATTCTATTACAATCTAACTAAATCTAGTTAGAATTCAACCAACCATAATAAAATATTTTTAAAATAACATTTTATGACTTTTCCATAGCTTTTGGATCAGTCTCCAAAATTTCCATTTGATCCAATATACCGATAAATAATCCTTTACTCATAAATAAACTGTATGATTCATCTTGAATCAAACTAAAAATATTTCCAACACATAGAAATGACTTTTATAACCTTTCTCTATCATATGGAAAAATTACAAAATTTCCCTTTCGATTCGGGTATCCGAATTCCACTTAAACTTTAACTAGGATTTCCCCAATAATCGAAGTATCAGATTGAACCAATAATTCCACATTCGATTCACACCCTTAGGTGATCTATTTATTTATGAAATAAAAACCCTTAAATTTTGGGAAATTACAACTTTAGTCCCCAAACGTTTCCAAAGTTTATACTTTAGCCATAAATTTTTCAAAATTTACATTTTGGTCACTACCTTTTTAAACTTCAATTCCCATTCCAATTTTCCTTTGAATTCAACCAAACTTTAAGAATACCTTATTCAATTCACTTTCTATCAATGAGACCTTTAAGCCTTAGAAATTTCCTTTCCAAAACCAATAATTAAAGAAATCCTAACTTTTGCATTTCCGTCATTTTAGTCACTATGTTAGCTTTTAAGCTATTATCTTAGTACTAAATGACACTTAATCAACTTAGTAAATTTTGGGGTATTATAAAAGGGACCAGTAGATGTACCAAAAGAACCAGAAAACAAAGAAGCAGACAGGAGTATTGCCAGCCATCACACTGATGCCAACGAACAGACTGATGTCAGTTAGCAGACCGATGCCAGACAGCAGTCTGATGCCAGCAAACCGTTGGCAAAGCCAGCAGAACCACCATATGTTTATCCACCTCTGCCATTTCCACAAAGGTTACAGAAGTATAAGCAGGGTCAACAATTTAAGCGTTTCTTGGAAGTGCTTAAGCAATTGCAGATCAATTTTCCATTAGTGGAAGCACTCGAGCAGATGCCCAATTACGTTAAATTCATGAAGAACGTCTTGTCCAAGAAAAGAAAACTGGGTGATTTTGAGACTGTAGCTCTCACCGAAGGATGCAATGCCAGGATACTCTATTGGTTACCATTGAAATTGAAAGATCTAGGAAGTTTTACTATCTCGTGCACTATTGGCAATAGATTCATGGGCATGGCACTGTATTACTTGAGAGCTAGTATTAACTTGATGCCGATGTTGGTGTTCAAGAAGTTTGGCATTGAATCAAGGCCTATTACCGTGACCCTTTAGTTCGTAGACCGATCATTTGCACAGCCTAAGGGTAAGATTGAGGATGTGTTGATAAAGGTAGATAAATTCATATTCTCAGCATACTTTATTATTTTAGATTATGAAGCTGGTGTAAATGTCCCAATTATATTGGGAAGACCTTTTCTTGTCACTGGTAAAACTTTGATTGACTTACATAAAGGAGAATTAACAAGGCGTATGAATGATCAGCAGGTTACATTTAATGTGTTTCAAGCTTTGAAATGTGCAGATGATAGGATGGAGTCTATTTTTAAGGTGGACGTGGCATAGCTATGCCAAGAAGCTGGTGATGATGCAGTGAGACCGATAGTGAAGGAGAAGCAAGCAAGGACATTGAAGAAGTAAACTATGTCGAACAACCAGAGCCATTGGAGTTGGCTGGCAGAAAGACGATGGCACCAAAACCATCCATTGAGGAGCCACCTGAATTAGAGCTCAAACCGTTGCCAGACCACTCAGATATGCATATTTAGGTAAATACTCGACCTTGCCAGTAATCATTTCTACTTATCTAACTGTTGATCAGGAGGGAAGATTGTTGGAGATTTTGAGTAAGCACAAGCAAGCGTTGGGTTAGACCTTGGCAAACATCTGAGGTATTAGCCCAACCATATGCATGCACAAGATAATCTTGGAAGAATATCATGGCAAAATAATTGAAGGCCATAGAAGATTGAACCCGAGCATGAAGAAAGTCGTGAAAAAAGAAATTATCAAGTGGCTAGATGTCAGGATAATATCCCATATCTGATAGCTCATGGATCAGCCCGGTACAATGTGTGCCAAATAAAGGTGGCATGACCGTGGTTCAAAATAGAAATGATGAGTTAATCCCTTCCAGAACTATTACTGGATGGAGAGTGTGCATGGACTACAGGAAGCTGAACAATGCCACCAATAATGACCACTTCCCGATGCCCTTCATTGATCAAATGTTGGACAGATTGGCAGGTAAAACTTTCTATTGTTTTTAGATGGTTATTCGGGATATAAAAAAATTGCCCTAGCTCTGGAGGACCAGGAAATAACCACTTTCACATGTCCATATGGGACGTCACCTTTAGGAGGATGCCATTCGGACTGTGTAATGCACTGACAACGTTTCAACGTTGTATGATGTCCATTTTTTCAAACATGATTGAGCATAACCTAGAGGTCTTTATGGAGGACTTCTCGGCCTTTGGCAAGACGTTTGATGAGTGTTTACGGAGTCTAGAGTTTGTTTTGAAAAGATGCATAGTGACTAACTTGGTCTTGAACTGGGATAAGTGCCACATCATGGTGAAGGAAGGCATAGTTCTCGGTCATAAAGTGACCAAGAAAGGCTTGGAAGTTAACAAGGAAAAAGTGGATGTAATTAAATAGTTGCCACTGCCTTCAAGTGTAAAAGGTGTAAGAAGCTTTTTAGGTCATGCAGGTTTTTACCGTCGGTTTATTAAAAACTTTTCTAAAATTTATAAACCTTTATGCTTGCTATTAGAACAGAATACCACTTTTGCATTTGTTGATGCTTGTTTGAGAGCGTTTCAGGAACTAAATGAAAGACTGATCAATGCCCCTAAAGTCATGGCACCATTCTGGAGTAAGCCATTTGAACTCATGTGCGATGCCAGCGATTATGTCGTCAGAACAATACTGGGACAACGACATAGCAAGATTTTTCATGCCATATACTATGCCAGCCGAACTTTGAGTGAAGCACAACTCAATTACACCACAACAAAGAGAGAATTTCTAGTTGCTGTATTTGCTTTTGACAAATTCATATCCTATTTAGCTGGTAATCAAGTTGTTATGTATACAGATCACTCGGCATTAAAGTACCTCTTGGCAAAGAAGGATGCCAAGCCTAGATTGATTCGGTGAACACTTCTACTACAGGAATTTGACCATGAGATCCGAGACAAAACGGGCAGTGGGAATTTAGTGGTTGATCACTTATCATGCCTAGTACACCACTATGAAAATGGTAAGACCACTGCCATAAGAGATGAATTCCCAGATGAATCTTTGCTCGCAGTCCAAGTTGTGCCATGGTATGATGACATGGTCAACTACCTGGTCAGCAATATTCTGCCACCATATTTGGCGTATAATGCCAGGAAAAATTTCCTGTGAGAACTCAGCCATTACTATTAGGATGAGCCAATATTTTTTAAATAGTGTGCCGATCAAGTAATAAGGCGATGTGTGCTAAAGGAAGAGCAGCACAACATTTTGCATTTGTGCCACGCCACTCCCTATGGAGGTCACTTTGCCGGAATGAAGACTACTTCCAAGGTGCTACAGTCCAGATTCTTTTGGACCACACTATACAAAGACGCTCACAACTATGCCAAGGTATGTGACTGATGCCAACGGACAGGAAACATCTCTTGTAGAAACCAACTATCGCTCCAAAACATTATTCTTGTGGACTTATTTGATGTATAAGGATAGAATTTTTAGGTCTATTTCTGCCATCGTTTGGTAATCTGTATATTCTTCTAGCTATGGATTACGTATCCAAATGGGTTGAGGCTGTGGCATTGCCAACAAACGATGCCAATGTCGTTGCCAAATTCTTGCACAAACCCATTTTAAATGCAAACTAATTTCTAAAGCTTTGTACATGTATGGAATTTAGCAAAGGATTGCCAAGGCATATCATCCTCAAACAAATGGGCAAGCCGAGATTTCAAACAAGGAAATCAAGAGTATCATTGAAAAGACTGTGAATCCATCAAGGAATGACTTGTCCTTAAGACTAGATAAATCCTTGTAGGCTTACAGGACAGCATTTAAAACTCCCTTGGGCACTTCACCATTTAGACTCGTGTTTGAAAAAGTATGCCATCTCCCGGTGGAGATGGAGCATCATGCATATTGGGCTATCAAAACGCTTGATATGGCATGGAGAGCTGCTGGATAAAAGAGATTACTAGACCTAAACAAGCTTGAAGAGTTCATATCACAAGCCTATGAGAATGCCATACTCTACAAGGAGATGACAAAACGTCGGCATGACAGGAGAATCATGCCAAGACACTTTGAAGTAGGCCAACGTGCTTTACTATTTAACTCGAGGCTTAAATTGTTTCCAGGCAAGCTCAGGTCAAGATGGTCAGGCCCGTTTGAAGTTATAAAGACATATGTTCATGGAGCTGTGGACATTAAAAATCTGAAGTCATGAAAAATTTTCAAAGTAAACGGCCAGCGTTTAAAGCACTATTCGGAAGGTGATCAAAAGAATGCCAATGTGGTTATCCTCTTGGAAGAGGTACCATAACTTCATCATCAGGTTTTAAATTTTTGTAAATATTAGTTTATATGTTTTTCTATTTAAGCATTTTCTTTATTTGATTTTTTTTCCTTTTTACTTTTGATTTTCCTTTGTTGCGTTGAAAGGTTTTCTTTGATTGTGTGCAGATCTAGTGTGTCAGGAATAACGCTAAGGAAGGAATTGGCATAAGACGATTGCAAGTGGGAGAATTATGTGTGCCAGTCACAATGCCAGCACAAGCTTGGCATGCGGTGAATGTAATTTTGGGAAAAGAATATTTACCCTAGCTTGATTAAATTTCGTCCATGAAAAGTGAAATTTTGAAACCTAACCCTAGCTGCCCAAATAATGGATAAGTTTTAATTTAAATTAAACTTAACCTCTTATCACTCCAAAACTTTAAACTTACTTTATCACTTACACCCTTATCACACCATCCCTATCACTTACACCCTTATCAAAGCAAACCTTTCCCCCCACACGCATAATACCTTCATTGCCCCTCTTTAATTCGACCACTTTAATTACCCCCATTAAACACTCAACCTTTACTTCATCTACCCTAGCCGTTCGAAAACTTTTCACTTTTCCCCTTCGATTCGTTATCAAGCAAGAAAAAAATATTCAAGATCTTTCTCTTTTTTTCAAAAATCATTCAAACTTTCGACCTTGCTCACATGGCTTCTTCATCAAAACCCTTCAAAACCTTCTTCAATGAATAAATCTGCTAAAAGTATGAAGACAACTTCTCATCGAAGATGTTTTGCTATGAAAAGAGCTTCGATTTCAAGAATGAGAAAAAATTTGCGTTTTACCCCGGATTTCATGGCAATTGTCACCAAGCACAAATGGTAACTGTTTTGCCAGAAAATGCAAAATCTTTCCCAATATTGTTCGAGAGTTCTACGCACATCTCACGACCAAGGCCAGTCCATTCTTGATGATTAGAGGAAAATACGTGCGGTTCGATGAAGGATACATAACACTATGTTTGAATCAGATGATGAAGACGAGCATAAAAAGTTTGTTGCCACCATGACTGCTGCCAAAAGAAAGAAAATACTGGCAGATTTATGTGAACCAGGAACTGAGTGGATTGTGTCCTCAAAAGGGCACTGAACTATCAAGCGATTGGTACTAACATCGCAACCGAGGGTGGAACCACTTCCTCAAGGCAAACTTAATGCCAACGACTCACAATGAGATTATGTCAGAGAATAGGGTGGCACTACTGCATTTTATTATCACTAGTAAGAAGATTAATATTGGCCGGATCATCATAGACGAAACGTACAAATGTGATGGTAAGCCAACTGGTGGTTTTTTTTCGTTGTTAATTTCTAACATTTTTATGAAACACAATGTGCCCAAGATCGATTCTAAAAAAATCCAAGAAGTAAAAGGAACCACAATCACACCGGCTGTATGGAAGAACCTCACTGCCACTGATTCGAAGGATAAAGGTAAGGGAAAGGCTGTCATGCCAACACCAAAGCCAAAAGCACCGAAGGCTGAATCTGAGGCTTCTATGTCAGTGGCAATGCTCTGCCAAATCAACCAAAGCTAGGAGATGATTCTCTAAAATCTAGAGAAAGTCGAGGAGTAGAGCAGCAAGCTATGGCATTACATTCATGCCAGGGACATTGCCACCAGAGAAATCATTGAAAGATTGTCTCCGAACTCTATGCCAGCCTTCTCAGACTTTCATGTGGAAATATTTGCCAACGATGGTGTCATGCCAGCCAGTCCTCGATCCGTTCATACTCCAACACCCTCTGATGCCACAGTACTTGTCTCCCCTATTCAAGTAGAATCTGCTAAGTCCAAAACACCACTAGAATCTGAAGAAGAAGTTTAGAAGAAATTTGTTGCCACTTCCTCATCTGCTACTACTCCTACCACATCGGAGCCGGTATAGATCATTAAGGAAGTTGGTGCTTCCACCGTGGCCTCGAAGCCCAGCCTCAAAAGAAAGAAGCACGTAGCCCCTGATTGTGGGACCTTTGTGAAGAGGAAGACCCACGTCACAAGACAAGAACCATCCGAATGGGAGTCCTCCTCTTCCTAAAACTCATTTTGCATATTTTTCATGCCATTGCATTTCCCATGTTCATGCATTTTATTTTTCTATTTAATTGTTTATATATGTTGTTTTCATGCATTGAGGATAATGCACATCTTTGGTTTGGGGGTGTGCGTTACCTCACATTTATGCCATGTTATGCCATGCATTCATGTTTACATTTCTGTTATCATGCCATGTATGCCTATAAATTAGATTTTAGCCATGCATACTGAACCAATAAAAAAAGAAAATTATGTCTCAGCCAAATTTTGAAGAATGCTAACACTTTGTTAGGCAAGTTCTATTAGTTTTAGAATAAGTTGTCTGATGAAGAAATTTTAAATATTTAGTTGTTTGATGCCAATAGAGTAGTAATGCCAAGGCTGCTTGGCAATTGTACTCTAGTTTAGGGAACTTGGGTTGCACTTTACACGATGTATACATCTAGTCTGCTTAATGAAATCAAGCTCTCTTGAAACTGAACTTAGAAAAAAAGAGACAGAAATGCCAAAAAAAGGAATAAGGCAACAGTGTTTGCCAAATGCTGAAGAACTTTAGAGCACTCATCTGCCTCAGGGAAAATTATTAACTTGGGTCTTCGTGGTTTGCTCCCTCTTAGTTCTCAAGCCAACATGACTTAGGGTATGAGTGTAATAGGTTAGTCAGTGATGTAATCTGGACTAACGTGAGTATTCGTGGTTTGCTCCCTCTTATGTTTCACGCAAAACAGTGCATGACACTACCCTAATCTAATGCCAGCAATAATAATAAAAAAATATACCTTTGGTAGAATAATAATAATAATGAAGAAATTTTCTAAGTTTGGATAGTAAAAATTGACTAAGTGAGTTAAGTAAATTTGATGCATATCACCAGCACGTTTGCACACTTAATGACCTTAGACTAGATCTATATTGATGCACTTGAATTTGCTATTTGCTTGGCATTACTGTACAAAGATAACTGAGGACAGAGTTAGAGCTTAATTCTACTTGCCAGCACTTGTTGCCATTCCAACCAAAACTTTGCCGATGTACTATTTTCACAATTTTTGTTTTCCTTAGCTTACATGCATTACTTGAGGACAAGAAATGAGTTAGGTTTGAGGGACTGTTACCTCCTCAAAAGTACTGATTTTCATGCCTATTTTACAGTATCTTTACTTGTCTTTGAGCATATTTAGCTGCATTTAGTTATTAATTACATGCATTTGCATAAGGAGTTTAGAATTGGACTATGCCAATGTGAAGGGTTGCTTGTTGGTAGTATTGAAGGCACTGCAGAGCAAAGGATGCCGAGTAGCTGTTGGCACCGAATGACCAAAAATTACCGAAGCACCGGTTGGCAGAGAAGGTGTGTTTGATGCCCGACCGAGTGGACGGTGAACCATTGATGACGTCAGCCCCAAGATTCAAACGATGGATAAGATGATCACATTCCTTATCCTTGAGCATTCAAATTCAAATTCAATGCTTATCTTAGGCCATCCTTGCACGGCTATTTAAAGAAATCAAGCAAACACTTGAGACGAAGATCAGAGAAAGCTTCACTGATCACATTCGGCTGCACCAAGGAGACATAGTTCGAACAAGCTTGATCGAGAGCCTAGATCAAGAAAGGCTGCATCAATAGATCATCTTCTAGCCCATTCTCTTTGTCGATTTCATTTTTATTTCGTTTAAATGATGATGTTTGTTAAAAACGATGAAGGTTTTTGGTTTGATACCCTCACCATGAACTGGTTTAATAGTTGGTGAGGAATGTTTGCGTTGAACGATGTTTTTATGTTTTGTCTTTAATAATTAAATTGCCTCAGCATTGTTTTTCCTATCTGGCATGCTCTTGATTTTACAAACACTGTGCCAAGCGACTGCTGGCATTGATAGCCCATTGCACCTTAATATCTTAACAGACTTAGGGGCAAATATTGTTGCCAGATACTAAGGCGAGATGCTTCAATAGAAGATGTTCAAGTAGATGAACTTACTTCGGGAGTGAGTCTACCCCTTAGGAGTATAGATTAGAAATTATTCAAATTGATTTATGAAAAACTGTACTATATATAGGAGTTTTTTACATAGTTAATTTAGGGTTTTGCCATCGAGAGAGGAAATGCCAACTTGAATCTGCTCGGCAAACAATGCCAAGATATACTGTATTAAAGGCTGTCATGGCATGAATAGCGTGAAAACCAGGCATCCCTTGCCAATGCTCATCACTCATTTAAACTCTGCTTGTGCCAACGATGTTTTCCTTTCATTTCTTTCAAACTATTTTCAAAACCAACTTCAAATCAAACAAACTTTTCCTTGACAAATAAACAAGCGAAGCAATTAAACTCTTGACTAATCCTTGTGGGATCGATAACTCAGCTGACTGCTATATTACTTGTAGACCGTGTATACTTACACGTAAAAGACTTAGTCTTGGCACTATTTTCATACATTTCCTACACATTTTCTACCCTTTTTTCCAAGCATTCACACATTCACAACACTAGGGGAAATCAAAAGCTATGAAAATGGGGGGAATGTGACCTATCTTCCAATCTATTTAGGCCAACAGAAGGATAACTGAGTGTGCTAAAGAGCGATGGAAAGGCCTCAAACATAAACTTTAAGAGAATATTTCCTTTCAAGCATTGTTTTTTAAGATTTTTGAATATTGTGTTAACTTCAAACATCTGTCCTACTGAAGACTACTCTTCCTCGATGATGTATATGTATGACATGATGTTTGTCATTTCCCAACCAAAGGTCACCGTCACACTGAGGTAAGAGATAAGAAAAGCTTCTTCAAGCAGAAGATGAATAATTTTGATTATGCCGGGAAGACTTGTCCATTAAGGAGCATGCAATGAAATGATCTACATCAAGTGCAAGAGGTAATATGTGCTTGAAGAGCTGATAAAGTCAAATTGAGAATCCTAAACTCGAAATCACACATACACACACACACATATATATCTAAGGTGAAAACCCAAAAATACGCCTTAGATAAAAAGAGAAGGCAGAAAAAAGAAAAAGAAAAAACAGAAAAATGAAAAAGATAAAACCAAGGTGAAAATCTGAAAAGAAACTTTTGGAAATTGTTTTTGAAAATATATAAGGCGAAAACCCAAAAGAACACTTTAGATAAAAAAAAAAAGAAAAAAGTGAAGACACTGATTCAAAAGTGAAGCCTTCAAGAAAAAGTGAATGCAGAATCTCTCATCCAAATGAATCATGATTTGGAGGACTGTTCATCTACAAAACCGAAGAAGACACTGATGTTCAGTCAGAGTAAAAGTTTGCTTAAGTTGCAAGATTCTAAAGTAGAAGAGAGGAAATGAACTCTAGGGGTGAAAAAATGAAAATGAGAAGTCTAGAGCAATCTGAAAAAAGAAAAAAAAATAATACCTCTAAGTAGGTTCAGATCAAGCACTGCAGAAATATCATTTCTTTCTTGTTTGAGAGCCCTGGCTTACATTGTACATCTTCAAATATCATCTTAATCAAACATGGATATCTAAGTTTAAGGAGCTTTTCTTCATATTACATCCCGCCTTATGGGTTTATCCTTTATTCAAAGATGTCGAAACTTCTAATGCTTGGTCAAGATCAAAAAAGAGAGAAAAATAGAATGGGTGGAGTTTGATTCAAAGAGAGCCACCCAAAATGATTAGAAATTAGGCATACGAGAAATGACCTTCTCGAAAGCTTAATAGCCTGGAAGGCACTTCACAACTTCATATATCAGCACAACATTCGAGGTTTGGGATGACCCTCGGCAAGTGAGTTCAAAGACGCTCCTTCACAGGATATATGTGGCTCTATTTTTAAAAAATCATATTTTTGAAAGAATAAATATTGTTTGTTCATTCATATAAGCATCTTGCATTGTTAAGAAATAAAAGATTTCTTGCATTACTATTCATAGAGATTTAAAATACAAGGACCTAAGGCAGATGTCTACTCAAATCAAAAGTTTGAAGCCTTCAATGATATTCAATTGATATATGATCCCAAAGATAAATAGGGCATCAGAGCAAAGCTTGAGAAAATTTGACCAATGATAAAGTTGTATTCCCTTGAGAAGAAGAAAAGAGATGACATCGACCAAGGTCATTCAGCTCAAAAGTTCAAATTCAAAAACAATGAAGACAATGAAATTTGGGGGGCAAAATTTTGCTGGGGTAAATTTTGAACAAAAAATGAATAAGAAGATCAAGCTGAGCCAGAAGAAAGGAACTTCTACAATTATTCCATGCATCTTCATCATGAGATCATACATGAAATCATATGCATCGTTGCATCACCAAACATGTTCATACATCATGGCATCTAGTTTGTCATAAAGCATTCATAACTTGAAGATTTCGACAAAATTTTCATGCATCTTTGCATCATTACAAAAGCATACATATACATGTCATTTGCATAAATACATTACCGAAAACTAATTTTGCACTTGTTACTCAAAAAATTCTAAAACCAATTCTTTCATAAGGATATTTTTTCTCAAAACCAGAATTTCTTAATTTCATCCTTGCATAAGGATATTTTTTCTCAAAATATAATTTTTTAATGTCATCCTTTCATAAGGACCTTTTTCTCAAAACATGAATTTCTTAATTCAATCCTTCTACAAGGATATCCAATCCTTCCATAAGGATGTTTTTCTGAAAACAAAATTTCATAATTAAATCTTTTCTCAAAAGATATTTTCTTAATTCAACTATATATTTTCTTAAAGGTATTGATCCTTTCTTAAAGGACAAAAAATTTACAAGTCTAACATCCTCAAACAAGAAGGAGCAGATAGTTGTTAACAAATTCCAATTTCCTTGACATGAAGAAGCGGGGCAAATATTGTCTGTCGCCTTCAACCAAGAAATAACAGAAAATCATCAACAAGATCCAACATCCTTGACACGAAGGAGTGAATCAACCAAATCAAATATTCATATCAAACATTTTAGTTTTATTATTTAAAATATAAGCAGCTAATTTATAACTCATTTTGACCGAGCACTTTTTTAAACTTTTGTAGGTCATATCTCACCTGTAACATAGTGTAGTAGATCAACAAACTATTTTTAAGATCGTACCTCTTTGTCAGTGTTGTAGCGGATCAAATTCTTTTCTCGATATCCTACTTCTTCGTCAGTGTTGTAGCAGATCAAATTCTTTTCCCGAGATCCTACCTCTTCGTCAGTGTTGTAGCGGATCAAACTCCTAGATCATGTCTCTTCGTTAGAGTTGTAGCTTGATCAAAATTAAACTCTAATATCACATCACTTCGTAGCTTGATCAAAGTTAAACTATTTGATCATGCCTCTTAGTCAGTATTATAGCTGATCAAATTCTTTTCTCGAGATCACGTATCTTCATCAGTGTTGTAGCATATCAAACTCTCTTCTCTAGATCATGCCTCTTCGTCAGTGTTATAGCGGATCAAACTCTCTTCTACAAATTTTGCCTCTTCGTCAGTGTTGTAGCGGATCAACTTTTTCCAGATTCTGCATCCCCGTCAGTGGTGGAACAAATCACCCTAATTTACATATTCTACTTCTTCAAGATTGACGTAGTGAATAAACCAACTCTCATATAGAATTTAGATTAAACCTTTTAATTTTATAGTTTGAAATAAAAAATGGTTGATACTCAGTCTAACACAATTTTCTATTACTCTTACTGGTCTTGTCTTTCTAACAAAATGAATAAGATGATGAGTAAACTAGATCATGCTTTTTTGATGGTAGAGCAACAGATCCATAAGAAGAATTTTATTTCTCAAAGACATGGAAGAGTGAATCAACTAAATTTCAAAGAGAAATGACGTGTCAGATAGTCTTTAGCAAGATTGACAAGTTTTATCTTCACAAAAGAAGGGCAAAGTAGATTGGTCGACCTGAGTCTTTCTCTAAAAGAAGAAGAGTAGCAGACTGATCAAAAAGTTCTACACCACTTAAGAAGAGAAGATAAGAAGATCAAGCGAAGGAAGAAGAGTTGTGCTGAGAAGAAAGAAGCCCAACCAAATCGAACAAAATAGGTTCATTTTTGTCTTCGCTTTATTATCGTTATACAATAATGATCAAAGAAATGCAAGTGTAATAACCCATTTCTATCTGGGCCCTTTAAGCCCAATAAACAAACAAAAACCATACCCATTTTATATTAAATACCCTTAACCCATCTACAACCAGGCCTAGTTAGAACCCAACCCAAAATATAACCTAATCTAAACCCTAGCAGCAACTTGAGCCGCAGTCGCCTCCAGTTTAAGCCACCGTGTTTACCTTCACCGCCTTGCTTTGTGACCACTGCCCATCTGACACCATCCTCATCCTGTTGCTGCCACCGCATGCATTGTCATCATCTACGTGGCCAGCCAAGAGCCTCTCTCCTCTTGTATAAATCGATACCTACAGATCGAAGAAAATGGGGGCAGATTTTATAGGGAAAAAATAGAGAAGATTCAGACACAAAAAAATGAGAGTCTTAGAGATAAAATCAAAGGAAAAAAAATAAAAAACGCATAACAAAGGGAAAAACTGAAAAGAAAAAATGAAAAAAAAAGGTAAAAACCCTTCGGTTTTAACAAGATCTACGTTATTATGATGGGATTTAAGAGAAACCAACCTTAGATTGAGGTTCAAAAGAAAAAATTGAACCGGTCTGGCTTCTTGCATGAACTCCAGCCACCGTGCGCTGCAGTTTCCTATTGCCAGCGAACGACGGCCCACGGTAGACCTTAGGCGGTGACCAAGGCTCGAACGAGTGGGGAGAGAGAGTATTTGAGAGAGTTTGGTTATTTTTTTAATATCAGATGCCCAAATGAGACTTTTTTTTTTCAAAAATGGGTGTTTAAAGGCAACATGAAAAAATGTCGTTTCAGCCCTTGTAGACCCGCTCTCTGACCTGACCCGTGAGAAGGATCCACGCGTCTTCTAATTAAATGGGGAAATTACCATTTTGGTCTTTTAACTTTTGTATCTTTTATATTTTTGTCCTTCAGTTTACGTTTCCTTACATTTTGGTCACTGATTTTTTTCCCTTTTTGTTTATTATTATTATTATTAATATGTTATTATATATTATAAGGTTATTATTATATTATATTAGTATATTATTAATTAGTAGTATTCATGTTAGATATCCTATTATTATTATCATTACTATTATGTAATTATTAGATTATGTTATTATCACATTACTAGTAGCATCATATTATTGTTACTAATATTATTATGTTATTATTATTGTTATCATCATTCTTATCATTATTATCATAATATTATTATTACTAGAATTACTATTAGTATTAATTCCATTATTATTACCATATAATTACTTACTATTATTATTAATTATTGTTATTATTAATATATATATATATATATATCTTATTATGTTATTATTGCTAATATTGGTATCTATTTAATTATAGTTTAATACATGTATTAACATTATATGTATTATTATATATTTATCCGTATATATCCTGCATTCATTCGTTTTAACCGAATTTTAAATTAAGATGACTTTTTTTATTAGGGGTTCTCATAAAAAGCGTACCTCGGACTTAAAGATGTGTCACTCTCTCATTGATCTCTAATATAAAAACATCATTTTTTTAATTCTAAATATTATTATTTGAAATAATATTCTTTTATCCAGGGTATCGTGAAATTATGTCTCAAACTTAATGGGCCGTAAATTTCTCGTTAATCTCATATAAAGGAGTATTCTTTTAAATATATTTTACAATAAAATTTATGCATCTAGGGATCACAATTTCTAAATTAAATTAAATTCGTAATAACCAACGTTAAAACATTACGTAATCAACTAGGTACCAATTTTGGGCGTTATGGAGTGCTCACCCTTTCCCACACGTGACAGATTCCCGAACTCATTTTTTCTGGTTTCGCAGACCAAAACTCGTTATTTTAATAAAAATGATAGAAACATTTTTTTATTAAAATAACCAGATTTTCAGGTGATCCAATATCACTTAAATTAAAAGATTAGTGGCGACTCCTATTAAAACTAAAATATTTTTTTTGTAAAAAACGCATAAAGCTCGTTGGCCCCGTTATTATATATATATATATTGAATGGACATGTATGAACATAAATAAACCAATAAATTAAAACAGGAATTAAATACACATCCAAGAGCGAAATTACTCCAATATTGTACATGTTTTTATTTTCCAAAATAGTGTACATGTTTTTTTTATTTCTCAATCTATAGTAAAAGCTGCACAAAAGCGGAGTCGGTATACAAAGAGGCCGACTTAACTGTTTATTTATTTATATTAAATAATGAAACTCGTATGGCCTGCGTACCAACTTCAATATATTTCAAGCTCCCTATGAAAGGTGGCAGGGCATGCATGCAGAGGTGAGTGGCATAAGTCTCACCGATTTCTGTTTTTCTAATTAAAAAAAGAATCTATAGTGTCAGGGTGTGTAAGCTTACTGTCTTCACCTTTTACCGTAGCTTTTGCTATAGATTAAAAAATAAAAAAAGCATGTACACTATTTTGAAAAAAAAGTCGAGTGTAATATCTAGGTAAAGAAACTCACATCCGAGAATATAAAATGTCAAAAAAGGCATGAAATAAAATACAAAAAAATCAAAAGATTTGAATATAAAATAAAGAAAATTAAGGAAAAAACTTTGATACACAGGACGTGTAAACTAAGTTTACACGTGCCTTTTAGTTTTAGGGGTTAGAGTTTTAATTTAGGGTTTAAGATTTAGGTTGTAGGGTTTAGAATTTAAGGTTAGTGTTTATAATTTAGAGTTTAGGGTTTAGAGTGTGGGATTTAGTTTTTTAGAGTTAGGGTTAGAAATTTAGGATTTGAGTTTTTATAGTGTAAATACACATGCTTGTGTTACACAGCCTGTGTATCAAAGTTTTACCCTAAAATAAAGAAAATTAAAAGCTAAATAAAAGAATAGTAAAGAAACTAAGGACTAAAAAAGATACATGATGAAAGACTGGTATCAAAACGGCAATTTCGATAACATATATAACAAAAAAAAAGTTAAAAATAATTAATTTTATAGAAAAATGTCTCATGCACTGGGTGAAAACAAAAAGTTTTCACAAACGCCTTAGTTTTAGGATTTAGAGTTTAGAGGCTTAAGTATATGAGTTTAGAATTTTGGTTTTATGGTTAGAATTTAGAGTTTAGAGATTAAGTTTAGGGTAATATGGTTAGAGATTTAGGTTTTAACCTATAAACTCTAAAACCTAAATTCTAACTACACCCCTACATTCAAAACTAATAATCTTAAACCTCTAAACACTAGATCCTAAATAAAATCCCTATATCTTAAAGTAAGTATTTGTGCATGAAATAATTATGCTAACTTTATTTCATTCATAATTTGGTTTCAAAGCGACAAAACATACAGAGTCTAAGCCTTTCTCTCCATCAAACCCTCTGTTCTCATCGGGTTATTCACATCCCCATAACACGGTGAGATTTCGTCGGCGCCGGCCCCCTTTTTCGACTCCAATCTTTTCCCTCAACCTTCGATTTCCAAAATGCATACCCTGTAAACTCTCTCGATTCTATCTTTCTGGAGACGACGAAGAAACACACCCTGAATTTTTTGCACGATCCTGTAGAGGATTCAAGCTAGAAATCTCTCTATACGTAGCAAGGTAATGTTTCTTTCCCTTTTTTGCGAATCTCTTCATGCTTGTTATCGGTTTTCTCAGTTTTTCTCTCGTTTTGGTGAGTAAATCCGAAAAATCCCCCTGAAACCGTTCGTCTTCACTTGTTTTTATAGCCGATTTAGAACGATTTTCATTGGTTGTTGATTTTTGCTCATTCTCGTTGTCTGCATGCATCTGATTTTTTTATTTCTTCTCTTGTTTTCATGTGCATTTTCGAAAAGGTTTGCTTGATTGCATGTACGAGAGGAGGTCGAGAGATGGAGACCATCTGTCCTTGGCATCGTCGTGGTTCAGTGGTGAGTGTCCCTTGGCTCGCGTAGTGATTGGGACCAGATGTTGGTGAGTTGTTGCTGATGTGGCACTAGTAACAAGGGGAGCAGCATGAGCGACCGCTTAAAGCCCCACCTTTTTCTGCCTTTGTACTTTCATAGATTTTTTAAGTGATAATTTAATAAATTAGTAGTTGTCCTTATTTTTAATTGTATTTATGGTATTTCTTAACAAAATAATAAAAATATTATTTTTGATACATTTTAATCAAGTTTGTATAACTTATTAATAAAATATTAAATTAATTATTCAAAGTAATTGAACATATTTTCCTTTTATAGGAGCTTATTTTTTAGTTTTGATTCAAGGCCTACATGGCACAATGAGAGACCGATGATGAAGGCCAATGATGACGGGTGGTTGGATATGGTCATGATCTGGCTGCTGGGAACCCAAATCCAACATTTTTATATGAATTTTTTTTTGATACATAAGCCTTTTAGTTTTAAGGGTTAGAATTTTAGTTTAGGGTTTAAGGTTTAGGAGTTTGGATTGTAGGATTTAGAATTTAAAGTTAGTATTTAAAATTTAGGGTTTAGGGTTTAGAGTGTAGGGTTTAATTTTTTTGTGTTAAGATTAAAAATTTATAATTTAAATTTTTATTTTACCTTTTCATATAATGTTAAAAAATCATTGAAGTTAGGTAAAGTGCGGTCGGTCAAGTTGTAATTCACTAATGGAGCTTCCACTAACGCCACTTTCCGAGAAAACAAAATTGTTCTTTAATACTCTGTAAAGCGCTCAACCTTGGGCTAAATCCAACATCATGAAATCCCTTCTTTTCTTCATCTTTCTTGCATTCTTCTTCAGCCTAACTTGTTTCTGCAGAAGTGAATTGTCGACTGTGAATGATGCGTTCATGCACTGCAATGGATCTATCGGAGACTGCGACGAAGCCAATGAGATATTAATGGAGTCAGAAATAAGCCGAAGGTTTCTCGAAGGGAAGAGGTATATATCTCCCGGCGCACTGAAAAGAGATCAACCGGTTTGCCGTGGTGGCTCCGGCGGCGAAGCTTATAGTAAATCTGGCGGCTGTCTCCCTGAACCGTCCAACCCTTATGATCGAGGGTGCTCCAAGTACTATCGTTGTAGGTCAGATTCGTGATCCACTGCCGATTACACCGGTTAAATCGTTTGAAATTATCATGTACAAGTAATTTTCATTTCCAAGTTTTTCATGTTTTATGAATTTTTTTAAGGTAAATCCACCCGGTAACACTAAACTTTAAGATTAGTATTGATTATACTATTAAATTAAAAGTTAATATTATTTTAGGACGAATTAAAAATTGATATTATTTTAACACTGAACTTTAGTATATACTTCAGTTATACTATTGAACCATTAAAATCGATGACGTGGATAGAACTTTAGTTCAATAGTATAATTGATATGAAGTCATTTCGTTTTTTTAATTTGAATTCTCAAATATGAAATCCTTATTTTTTTCATTCTGGATTATCTAAAGAAACACAATTAGAAGATTAAAACTATCGATTTAAATGATTAAATAAAACAAAAAATATACTTAGATCGGGTTCATAGTTGTGAGAGTTAGATCTTTTCCAAAATCCAAAAGGTAAAGAGTCTTTCACAATTCGATGGTGAAATTAGAAGGAAGAGTAAAGTATACAAATGATCATTAAATTATTTTAAAAATTTAAAAATAATCATTAAATTTTTAAAAGTTACACAATGAACATTAAATTTTAGTTTTTGTTATAAAATGATCATTGAACCGTTAACTGACGTTAAATGGGTGATGTGACAGTTATTAAAATTTTTATTAACACATTTAGTCCTCCATATTTATACGTTCACTCAATTTTATCATAATATAAAAAAATAATAAACTTACGCAGTTGGAAGATGAGGCGCTAAAAAGTATGTAATCGATTGATTCCTGAGCTCGGGTACTCATTTATTTCAAATGAATTTTTCAATAATTTCGTGGAATATAAGGGGCATGGGCAGATCGGAAAAGGTACGGGCAGTTAAAGGGTTATTTCTCAACATCATCCGAAATTAATTTTCATTCAGGAAACAAAAAGAGCTGAATTTCAAACAGCTGATTTTCGCAAACTTTGGAATAAGCCGGGCATTGGGAAGATTCATTCTCCTTCTGTTGGTTCAGCTGGTGGTTTGTTATGTATGTGGGAAGAGGACTTTTTTGAGGTATCCGATAAATTTGTGTCACAAAGATTCATAGCGATCATTGGCAGTATGAAAGTAGTTGATTTCCATTGCGGTTTTGTCAACGTTTGTGGGCCATCAAAGGATTCAGAGAAAGGAGTTTTCTTTGTAGAGCTGCTAAGGTTTATGGGTAATCACAATGTTCCATGGTGTTTGGGAGGTGATTTTAACGCTTTCCTCCATATGGAAGAAAAGGTGGGGTTTTCGGTGAATTTGGCTGCCATTGATGGTTTTAGAAATTTTATACAAGAGGCGGAGTTGATAGATCTTCCTCTCATTGGTGGTTCCTTCACTTGGAGTAACAATAGGGATCCCCCTACTGTGGTTAGGCTGGATCGATTCCTGGTGAGTGCAGCTATCCTTTCTAAATTCCCTAATATGGAGCAACGACTTTTAGCAAAATTGATCTCTGACCACAATGCTATATTATTAGTGAATGAAGTATGTGATTGGGGACCCAAACCTTTCAATTTTTTTAGTTATCTGTTGGATGAGGAAGGTTTCCAAAGTGGCTATCAAAGAATGGTCTGCGAAGAATAGCATAGGGGATCGGGGTACAATTGGTTGCCTGAAAAAACAGATCCATTATATTGAAAGCATTCTGCAAAATGGCTTGGGTGATGGGTCAGAACATGTCTTGCTAAATGTTTTAAGAGCTAAACTGTGGAAGGAACTTAGAATTGAAGAAAAGGCATGGTTGCAGAAGTCAAGGCTTAGATGGTTCAAGGAGGGCGACCGCAATACCCATTTCTTTCACCTTTCGGCTTCCAATAGGAGGAGGATAAATTCTCTGAAGTGCATCCGGATAAATGATACATTAACGACAGACCCTGTGCTAATTAAGTCTGGTGTATAGAATTTTTTCTTTAACGCCTACAATAATAAGACTGCTTTAGAGGTGAAGAATGTGACGCTGAATTTCAGTAAAATTTCTTCAGAACAAAAGTCGTGGATTGAAGGCTGTTTCTTAGAGGAGGAAGTGTGGAGAGCAATCAGTTCTATGGATAGTAATAAGGCTCCAGGCCCTGATGGGTTTAATATGAGTTTCTTTAAGAAATTCTGGCCGCTTATTAAACACTCTATTATGGACTTCTTTAATGATTTTCATGGTGGTAAGAGATGGGATGAGAGTGTGAATCACTCTTTTATTACGTTAATTGCTAAGAAACTGAATGCAGAGTCTTTAGATGACTTCCGCCCCATAAGTCTGGTAGGTGGAATTTATAAGATACTTTCCAAAGTGTTGGCGGGGAGGCTACGGTGTTGCACAGATTCAATTATAAGTGAGACAAATCCTAGACTGTTCCTTAGAAGACAAATCCTAGACTGTTCCTTCATCGCAAATGAATCCATTGATGATTTGGCCAAGAAAGGATCGAAGGGCATTGTGTTTAAAATTGATTTCAGAAGAGCTTATGATACAATAGATTGGCTTTTCTTGATGAGGATTATGAGAGAAATGACCTTTGGGGATAGATGGTGCGATTGGATATTCAAATGCATCTCCTCTGCTATGATTTCAGTTCTGGTGAATGGGACCCCTACAGAAAGATTTTCTATTGCCCATGGGCTTAGGCAAGGCTGCTCTTTATCTCCCATGTTATTCAATATGGTGGGCGAAAGTTAGAATTTGATGTTGTCGAAAGCCTCTAATCTTGGGCTATTCTCGGGGTTCATTGTGGGGAGGGAATAATATTGTGAACATTACGCATCATCAATTTGCGGATGACTTGATGATATTTTGTGAAGCTTCATTCGAGCAAGTTAGGAATATTAAGAGAGTGTTACGGGTGTTTGAGCTTGCTTCGGGTCTTCAATTGAATTTGAAAAAGAGCAAAATTTTCGCTATTAATGTTCCAACAGCAGATCTGTCACTTTGGGCCAATGCTATTCGTTGTGAAGCGAGACGGTTTCTGACAGAATATTTAGGGCTACCTCTAGGGCCTAGGAGGAATTCAGCTGCTCTTTGGGAACCAGTAGTGGATAAGTTTAATAGCAGATTCGCGAGCTGGAAAACCAGAGATCTCTCTTTTGGGAGGAGACTGGTTCTTGTTAAATCAGTATTTTCATCGCTGCCAATATACTACCTCTCAATATTTAAGATGCCTGTGTCAGTGTACCGTAAACTTACCCAATTAATGGCAAACTTTATTTGGGGTGGTTCGGCTGAAAGAAGAAGAATTCATTGGGTGAAATGGTCGGATGTATGTAAGCCGAGAAGTCTGGGTGGCTTAGGCATTAGAGACCTGGTAATTCAGAATAGAGCATTACTTGGGAAATGGTTCTTCAGATTTGTAAATGATAATGAGAGCTTTTGGCAGAGGGTAATTCGATGCAAATACAACTATGACCCTAATAAATTACTCCCTGCAAATGGGAATCAAAATAGGCTTTCTTGGATATGGAAAGGTGTGGTGAATTCTTTCTATAAGGAGGATGATATTGGTTTGCGTCTTTCTAAGAATTTCTTAGTTTAAGTTGGGGATGGGAGAAAAATTAGGTTCTGGGACGATCCGTGGCTACGTTACACTTCACTTAGAATTGCCTTTCCTCGTATTTATGCGCTATCTTGTAACAAGCTGGGAGTTATTGCAGATTTTGGGAGTAAGAATGGTACGAGCTGGTCATGGAGTGTCACTCTCAGAAGGCAACTCTTCGATTGGGAGAAAGAGCAATGGGGAGATTTTTGGCAAGCCTTACAAGAATTTCGTTCAAGTACTCTATCTAGTGATTGGTTATGTTGGTCTGGATCGGGAGATGGAAACTTTTCAATTAAATCTTTTATAAAAGCTTTCTATAGCTCTTATCAAGAGGATCCCATATGGAATCAAGTTGTCTGAATTAGGTTGGCCCCTCCAAAAGTCGAACTCTTCTCTTGGCTTGTGGTACGGAAACAGATTCCGGTTCGAGTAGAATTGAGTAAAAGGGGTGTCTCGTCGATTTCGGATTGCCTTTGCCCTTTATGTGGTTGTGCACCGGAAATTGTTTCTCATTTGTTGTTCTCTTGTAGGATTTCTTGATCCATTTGGATGAAATTTTCATCCTTTTAGGGTATTTCGTGGGTACTTCCTGAAGAACCTGGTTCTTTTCTACTTGCTTGGCGTGAGGTACGTTCTGGCTACTCCATTTGATCAATTTGGAATTTAATCCCTTTTGTGGTGTTGTGGACAGTATGATTGACTAGGAATGACAACATTTTTGGAAGTTGTCAATTGGATGTAATGCAACTGTTTTATTTAGCAAAATGTAGACTTGCTTCTTGGTTTAAAGCCAACAATCCTTCAATTCATGCATCCCTGGAGGACTTAATTGGTGACCCGTCAATTGCCCGTTAAGCTAGATTCTGGTGCCTATACTATGGTGTCTTTAACATGGAAGGCTCCTCCATTAGGATTCATCAAACTGAATGTCGATGGGGCCATGTCAAGGAATGGTTTAACTGGTGGTATTGGTGGGATTTTCCGTAAATGTGAGGGGACGAGCTTAGCAACATTTTCGGAATCAATTGGCCAAGGTCCCCCTATTTTGGCTGAATTGTTAGCAATCAAGTTTGACTTAGAGCTTCATTCTCAAATGGGGCAAGCTTCTTCCTCAAGGCTAATTGTTGAAAGCGATAGTAAGACGGCGACAGATTGGATGCTCAACCCGGGTAATTGCCCTGCTTGCTTCGTAGTATTGGTAAGAGGCATTGCCGAAATTATCCGTGGTAAGAATGCTATACTTCGACACATCTCTAGGTGTTGCAATGTGGAAGCGGACCTTCTTGCAAAGAAGGGGATTGGTTGACTTATAGGCTTGTTTAGCTTTCATCGAGAATTACTGGGGTATTGGCTGGATGGGAATTAATCTTATGGGGGCATAATTTGGTCCTTTTTGTAATCAATTTTATCTTAATGAATAAACATCCGTCACTGTTTTCCTCCTTCCGCTGTCAGAGTCGTATCTTGGTATGACTCTAATATGAGTGGTATTTTAAGGAGGCCTAATTTCTTATAAAAAAATAATAATAAACTTAGCCTTCATTATGGCGTCTTAGGTTTAGTTATTTTATGCTTGACATGTTTATCTGATTGAATTTGTTGAATTTTTTCTTCATTCCATGTTATATGCCTACTGCTGCCTCGAAAAAAATATTAATAGATACAAACATGATTAGGAATTATATAACAAATTAATCATCAAATCAACTCTATTTTTCTATTTCCTTCTAGAAGAAAAAGGGAAAGAAAAATATTATAATTATTTCATCCGAAAAACTCTTTAGCTCCAAAAGCAAGCTTGCAATAAACCGGATCCATTAAAACATCACAATGAATTGAAAATGAATCATGTAAATTATTATGCAAATATCAAAAATAAAATGTAGGCATAGATTGCTCACCTAATTACAAAATCAAACCTAGAATCAGAAGACAAAGAAGCAGAGGGGAAAAACAACAAAAGCAAATTGATGCATAACCCAGTGCACTTTTAATGCTCAACTGCAATGCCTCTTTGTCAACGGATCAACCATAATCGTCAGAGCTAGCAATCAGAATGTCGAAGTAACCGTTTTCTCATATGTAAGTCGCTAGAGTGAAGACTCCGACCGTGATTTCAAGTTATTATTAATTATGTTTTATGTTGTAGAAAAACTCTACTGAGATGGGCGCAAGAAGTTCAACAAGAGGAACCTAAAACAATATATACAAAGCTGTTAAATCCTGCCGACACTACACCAGATTTGGCTAATAAGAGAAGGAGGGGAAGGCCTGGGAAATATGAGAATGGTGTTGTTCCAATCAGTAATGGCTCGTTTCAAGCTCTCCCACCACCATCGGTTGCGTATTGTTCGACGAAAAGACCTATGGGACGGTCTAAGGGTACCGGTCAGGCTTTGGCTTCTATCCGAGAGTTGTTTTTGATATGAGAATGCTAGACTTTTTATATTAGGGGTGAATCTGTAAAATTTTAAAGAACGAACTTATAAAATTTGGAACGAAAATAAATTTTTAATAGAAAATAAATAAACAAATTTTAAATCATATACCAATTTCAAATTTCAACTACAATGCTTTCATAGTTTTGTTTTGTAACGTATTATCATGCTTTATTGTTTTCCATGTTTGGTATGTTGTAAAATCTTATTCCCGCATTCCCATAGAACTTAGAAGCTGTGATTTATTGATTTTTTAGTCTTTTTTTTTTTTTTGAAATTTTGACAATATACATATTTTCGAAACTAGTCACTTTTTAAGGGGACGGAATAGGATTTGGTTTTAAGTGGCAAACATAAATGTTTGAAAGTATGGAAAAATTTATAAATTGTCCCCACCCCACAGCTTCGTCCTTGTCCCGCGGAGGTGAGCTGGGGACTAGGCATCTCGTGGCTTCGTCTTTAACTTTATCTAATTTTTACAGGATTAATTGCTAACGTTGTTAAACGAATAAATGAAAACACATATTCTTCGCGCACACACATAAAAAAAACAATATTGGTTTATTGCTTGATATTCTTACTTTAAAATCTAATTTATTTATAATTTATTGTATGCAGGGACGAAACTAAGTAGGGGTGGGGAGAGAAGAATTTTTTTTCACTTTTGTCCTTTTATTTAATTTTTTTTAAAAATTAGTTTATTTATGAATTTGCCCCCACTTTCAAACATTTATAGTTTGCCCCTAATCCCAAATTTTGGGTCTCTGATTCTATGCTAATAGTTTGATATACAAACTTTTAGAATGTAGGTGGTTGAACTAATTAGCGAACATTAGTGCTTATTATTGAACCACCCAAGACATCATTTGAGTTTCCCAGTTTAGGAATATTGTGAAACCTTTGAAGATTGATGCAGTTTAATTGATCAAATGTCTTACAGTTGCAATTGAACTCCTTTGATTAAGGTGAATATATGGACACTGCTGGAGGAAGCTTTACAGCTCATGTACTGCCTGTGTATAAGGGAGAGGTAATTGTGCATATTTTTGTCTTATGAACTTTCAAGTTTTCAGTTAATCTGCCCTGCAAGAAGTTGTTCTAAGTTTTGTTTGGTGACACAGGATCTTGTTAGTAAGATAGTATCGTTTTGTGCAAGAGCTTGTCGCTCAGTTTGTGTTCTTACTGGTAGTGGCGCTGTTTCCAGTGCTACCCTATGTGCCCCTGGTTCCTCTGCTGGAACTTTGACATATGAGGTGTGGTCAATCATTCGACCGATCTTCAACTTGTCTAATTACAATACATGATATATATATATATACAAGCATGAAGATGCTGTTTCCTCATGGACGAGTTTTTGGTGGAAGTGTTGAAGGCCCTCCAATTGCAGCCGAACCTGGTCCCATCCCAATAGGATCCTATAGTTCTATTCTCTCAACAAATTCTTATGGATCTAGTATCATTAAGTTTACTTGTAGCTTAAGTTTGTGTTTTTTAGCTTAAAAATAGTGATTGCAGTACTATATGAATTCTTACTCATTTGGTCGTTTCGTGTTCCCTTGGTGGTTTTATCAGCTTATTGTTGCTACTTTCAAGCAAAACATCAGAAGGAAGTATTGTGGAGGAACACCAACACCAACATCAACCAACATTTTTGTCAGTTCAGAAATGGTGAATGCTCCCATTAATCAAGTTACTCCAACGGCGGATGGTCATGACAAGTGTACTTCATCCCAAGTACCAGATACCCCGAAATTAGATACGGTTGTAGCGGAAAATCATAACTTCAACTCTACTTCTCTACAAAGTAGTGGTCCAAACAACTTGCAGAAAACAAATAATTTGATTGCAGAGAAGCATGACATAAACTGTAGCTCTCCAAAAATGGGTGTTGGTTCAACCAACATGCAGACCTCACAGCCTGTATCTGATGAGATGTAAAGGAGTATGATTAGTGAGATACACAGGCCTTTTGTCGTCGACTGTGCTTCTTAATAAACTAAATTTGTAATGTACCGTTGTGGTTACAATGGTATTTAGTTTAATTCAGATTAACCCACAGGCAGGGCATTCTTGAGATTTTAGTGGCCCTAGGGCAAATCTAAAAATTAGGCCCTAAATTAGGGATTTAAATTGTAGTTGTGATCGTATATTTGGTCATATTGCGTTTATCACGATTGCAGACATAACGAATGTTATTTCTATCATTGCGGCTATCGCAGTTCTGAAAATTTTTAGTAGCATATGTTATTGGACATAGCAGTTGTAGGTATTGTGGTTTTGGATGGTTCTCTACCGCTATATAATGATATCTGTTGCGATTACATGCCCCTATTTAAATACATGTCTATAATATCAAGTACTAAAAAAATTAATTTTAAGAGCACGTCTATAATAACAAGTATTGAAAAAAATTAAGAGTATGCTCATAATAATAAATAGTGAGAAAAATAGGTCCATAATAACAAGTATTAAAAATTTAATTTTAATATTTGTTATTACAAGCATAATCTTAAAAATTAAATTATTTTTAATACTTGTTATTGGAGCCCTCGAAACTTATCCAGCTATATAAATATATATATATATGTTTATCACTAAATTTTTTTTATCCACCCATAAAAGCTAATAATTATACTTTTAATTTTTTTTTTGAGCGAACCCTGAGCATGATAAGGGTCCTGGGCGGGCGCCCCTATTACCCTGGCCCAAAAGTAAGGAGCACAGATTAAGCATCTTCTTTCTCATATTATCAAACAAGTGATGAATAAATAGTATGATTTTTGCAGTCCTATCGGCTGTAGCTCGATGCAAGACAGTGGCCACACCACCCATTTTCATTGCCAATACTTTCACCTGTGAACTCTTGTTGCTAACATGCAAACGAAAAATAATAATAACTAAAAAAAAGGAAAAGATCAAAGAAGAAAGAGAACTGAAAAGGAACAGAAAAATCACTTTTCAACTTAGTTGGTTTTCAGTGGCCGGAGTGTCACTTTTCAAATCCGAACAATGGATAACTCCCTCTTAGTGAGAGAAACATAATAGTATGAGATCGACTCCATACAATGACTGTAGAATGAGATCGGGGAAAAAAAATTGAATGGTTTTTAGTTAGATTCGTAAAGTTTGAGGTCTTTTCGGTGAATCAAAGATTTAAATAGCAATTCGTTATTACAATAGTGGTCGTTATAAAACAATAACAGTACAGTTTAAAATTATTATTATAAAAAAAACAGTTTATAATGATCATAATATATATGTTATTATTCGCAATCACAATAAAATACAGCAATTAAAAATATCGTCGCAACCACAATTTAAATCTCAAGTAAAACCAAGGTCGATTTCAAACTCGAGAAATAAATACAAATCTTCTGATAATAGTGGTCGGCATTGTGGTTGACGACAGACAACATAGAAACCGACGAGAGTTCTTTGTCAAGTTCTAAAACTTTTCTAGAGATAAAGAGCAGAGAGAAGAGACAGAGAGCAGGAAAAGGAAGCAAAAATAAAAATAAAGAAATAAAGTTTTTTAAGATATTTAAAGTTCAAAACGACAACGTTTTGAAAAGAAATTTCAGACTCAAAATTACATCATTTTGAGACATGCAACTCGCATCTAACTGGGGTCCAAAACGGAATCCACATGCTGCTGATGGTTTCGAGAATTTTTTGTTTTAGTCACTCTATATTATATGTATCTCGATTTAGCTCAGTTTCACGTAATTGAGTAGCATTTTAACCCTTTTAATTTTTATTTTATTGCAATTTAGTCATCCACTCATCAAGTTAATTAATTTATTTATTTATTTATTTATTTTTTATTTGATCACTAACATAATTTAGAAAAACTGTATACATTATCAAATAAAGACTTTTTTTATTAAAGAGTTAAGGTGATGTTTTTGTGTTCTAAAATTGATGGATTGAGACCTCGTTGTTTGCTCATAACAAAAGAAAAACCTTTTAAAAATTAAGGCAATGTTGTTGAGTTACAATAATTAAAGCCTATATAGCAATGGGCGGTAGGTTTTTGGGTGCCCCAAATCTGATCCGATTTTAATATATTTTTATTTTTAATCTAATCTAACTCAATATAATAAAATTATGACCCGACTCTAATCTGATTTTAAAATTTTAATAAAACCCCTTATTAAACTTGACTCATCCTTAAAAAAATTAATAAAAATATTAAATATAATATATAAAAATATAATATATATCAAGTTAGACAGATTAAAAAATTTTCACCTTAAATCCGAAACTCACTCAAACTTCTTAAAAGTGTTTAGGTCTAAAGCAATTATCCTAGCTGAGGTAGGGGTCAATTCTAATCGTACCTCCCACTATTATCTAAATACTAATGATGATGCATTCTGAGCCAACCTGGCAATTTGAAACGGTATCAATGCCTAAGTAACACGTGCATCCTCCCATCAGCACTAGCTGAACCAACATGATTAACTGAGTTTTTCGTTCATTTTCCAACGATCACAACAAGAGTTTTCTAAAGGCATTTCAACTCGTACCACTTTTTGATACTCTTTTAGCTGCGAGAGGACAAGTGTTATACATAATCTTTTCGCCTCTGCACATTTAAAGAAATACCCTTCAGAATTTGGCAGACTCCAAAAATAGTCCACAATCAGAGCCATCAGGCTGTATGGGGAACTAACATAACTAAGTGCCACTACATAACATCCACGTAACCAATATAAAAAGCCTAACACTTAAAAGTTGAGCATAACTTTACTGACCCATCCATAGGTTGTTATAAGGTCTGAAACTATCCAATCACCTACAATACAAAGGGATTATAAATACTCACATGCTCAATGAGAGAGACCAAATTTGAAACAGACCTGCAGTGTCTGGCCAAGGCTAAACAAGAGAATCGTGCCCCTCTCATTCTCTTCCCATCTTCTTAATTTCGATTATATAACTTTTCACCCCAAATCCACATGAGTGACCTGCCTGAATCTGTCACAACCATCTTAATCTGTTGTCTCCACTTTTCTTATTCGGTGCCTCCACATTTTGGCATCAATCTCAAACATGTATATGAATTAGTCCGTTCGTTTCCCTTAGTCTTCGATCTATAAATATGATCATTTGTAAACTGTTTAAACACATAACAGATCAATAAAGCTTTAAACTTGAGTGAGATTTTATCCTCAGTCCTTGAAGGACATAATTTTCTTTCCGAATTTATTAAGAGTATCTCTTATGACATTCAAACCTTTCGAGGTCTATCTACTAAACTTTCTTTTCGTATTCAACTTTGTAGAAATCGAGTTACGCTCATTAGCATTGGTTCATTTTTGTGTTGTTTTTGAGTCGGGGTTTTCACCCATCAACTTTCGACAAATATTAAACTTTGTAGGGACAAAGTCGTGCCCTTTAGCATTGGTTCATTTTTTGGTTGTTTTCGAGTTGAGGTTTATATTCATCAACTTTTAAAAGATATTCAGCTATGTAGGAAGCAGGTCGCGCTCCTTAGCGTTGGTTCATTTTTAGGTTGTCTCTTAGTCGGGTTTCATCCTTCAACTTTCGACAAATATTCAACTTTGTAAGAATCGGGCCGCGTTCTTTAACGTTAGTTCATTTCAGGGTTGTTTTTGAGTTGTAAGTCCTATCTTTTACTTGCTATTTTATTTGATTTAACCGATCTCTTCACTTGTTAAGAAACAATCGGGAGTCTTCAATCGACTAGGAGTATGCATCAGCCTGTTTGCTTGAAAGTAGAAGTTGGGGATCATCACCATCACTTTGTTAGCCACCGTTGCATTACCTGCACAGCTGTAAACAAATAATTTGTTAGTAGCTTGCATACTGAATATATAATTGCTAATGCAATCAAGAGAATCATCTTATCAATGAAATTCATTTATTTTCTTCTTTCTCAGTTCTTCACTGATTCTATCCCATGTTCATCTCTTCTAGAATTTACATTTCTTTCTAGGGTAAAATACGCAAATGGTCACTTAACATTCAAAATTTACATAATAAGCATTAAATTTTAGTTTTTGTTACAAAATGATCATTGAGTCTGTAATACTTATTTTTGTCCAGACTCTAAATTATATTCGAACTATCTACCATATTTAAACCAAATTTTCAAAAAAAATAATAATAATAAAAAATGAAAAAAGAGGCATGGTCTCCATACAGAGAACCATGCCCTGCCACCCTTAACCCATGACCTATCTCATGCTATAACCCTCACGCCATTCCCCTCAAAGCTACCCCATGCCCTATGCCACCACTCATCTTTTTTAATACATCCATCATCTTCGATCCAAGGAGAGCCGGTCATTTCAAGCAAAAAAAAAAAAAAAAAAGGGAGCCGGCCATTTTCAAGCACAAAAGGAGAGAGGCTCTCGGCAAGTTTAAAAAAAAAAAGAGCTCTCTATTATATTTAGGTTTGAGTATTTATTTTTTATGTATGTTTATAGTGTAATCTTTTTTATAATCTAATGATGTTTTATTAGTAATCTCTTATTTATCTTTAGTTGTTACGTTTTTTATGTTTTTATGTTCATATCTTTCTATAAGTTGTTAGGATGTTTAGATTAATTCTTGATGGTTGTTTAATATTTGTTTTTTTATTTTCTCATATGTAAATATGTGTGTTTACTTTTATCATGATGTGTAGTTGTTTATGGCTTTTATTTGTGTATATGTACGTATGTATATATGTTTTTAGTATGCATCTATGTACGTTACGTTATATATATGTATTAAGTTGTGTATTACCCATATATGTTAAGTAATATATGAGAGTATATATTATGTTTCTTTTTAGTATATGTTTATATAATACTATATTTATATTTATTGTTTTTTGCCATATTTTTTTGTATCGTATGTGTTATATATTTTAGTATGTGTTATTTTAGATTCCTTGTTATATTAGTTTTATTATTATCATTACTATATTTATACAAAATAATCTATTTTTTATATGTTATATATATTAAGATTATATTTTTATTATTATGTATATATACGTATAGTATTCTAATATGTATTTATTACATATATGTTTTTTGGTATGTGAAACATGTTTTATATTATTATGTATGCATAATTTTTTTCTACAACCCATATTTTACGTATAACTTTTTTATAGTTTCTATATTTTTATATTAGATATATATATATATATATATATATATATATAAGATTTCATGTATATATTGTTGTTTGTACATATTGTTATGTTATTACGTTAATTAATATTTGTGTATAAGTTAGATTAATATTTATGTATGTATGTTTTGAATATGTTGCATTGCGGTTTTTGTTTAGGTTTTATTACATGTATATACGTGGTTAATTATTTCTTGAAGTATGTTTTTCTCCTTTTTCACATGTTCTTTTATGCTTTGTTATTGTGATATATCGTGTTTATGTTTTTCTTTCATTTGTGTTTAATGTCGTGATAGTGTTATATGTATATCATGCATTTGTTGCATTTGTATTTTTTTCTTATGTGTTTAAGTATGTTAGAATTAATTAGTTTAGTTTTGGAAGCATGTCTTTTGCATGTTTATATTTATATTTTGTCTTATTATTGCAACATGTTATTTCCGTTCATGCATTTCATTTAATATTATTTATATATTTATGATGGATTAGTTTTTAATTTTGTTAGTGTTTATTTATATGTGTATCGTATTGTATTTATTTATGTTTGCCCCTTTTTTAAGTTTGCATTTCGGATATATATTTTGTCAATGTGATGCCCTTTTATCCGATCGTAAACGGGGCCAGTATCAGGCGTAGTGACGGTGGTTAGGCGTTTACTCTCGGATAACGGGGCTCTTAAAATTTACTCGCCCATATAACCAAATTTTAAATTAATCGTCACTTTAATCCGGAAAGTCTAATATTAAGCGTAATTATTAAAGTACCAATTTTTGGGCGGTGTGGGGGTGTTAATCCTTCTCCATCCGTAACCGACTCCCGAACCCATCCATTTTAAATATCTAGTTTTTACGGTATCTGGCCTACCTAAGTGGCCGGTGGCGACTTCATTCATAAATAAAACACGGTTTCTTTTAAAACTCCACGCGGAAGAAAATATTTTCCAAACAAATAAAAACGCTTTTTTTTTAGCGAGAGGGACATCGCTACATAGTCTTAATTCAAAAAAAATAGAAGAAGAAAGGTGGGGAGAGGACTTGAACCTGAGTAAGGAATGAGAAATAAAACACACTAACCATCAAGTTAAAGCTATTCTTTAGATTTACCTATACCTTTTTTATGTTCGGTTCCTTGAAAACACGGTCGGAGTCTTCACTCCGGGGACTTACAATATGACAACATGGTGACTCCGACATTCTGATTGCTAGCTCTGACGATTATGGTTGATCTGTTGACAAAGAGGTATTGCAGTTAAGCATTGAAAGTTCGTTGAGTTCTGCATCAATCGTAGCATCATCTGTTTGATTTTGAGGTTTTTTCCCCTTTGCTTCATTTGTCCTTCTGATTCTAGGTTTGATTTTGTAATTAGGTTAGTAATCTATGCTTACATTTTATTTTATTATTTGCATAATATTTCACATGGTTCATTTTCAATTCATTGTGATGTTTCAATGGATCAAATTTATTGGAAGCTTGCATTTGGAGCTAAGGAGTTTTCTTCTCAAATGAAAGGAGGTGGATAGGAAAATAAAGTTAATTTGATGAATAACTTGTATATAATTTCTAGTCCCCCTTTGTATTTAATATTTTTTTCGAGGCAGCAGTAGGGTTATAATATGGAATGAAGAAAAACTTCAAGAAATTGAATATGAGGGCTTAATTTATTATTTTTTTGAATTAAGATTAAATTGATTAGATGTATAAATATGGAGGACTAAATGTGTTATTATACAAATTTTAGTAACTATCATGTCATCCGTTAGTGGCTGAGAGACCATTTTATAACAAAAACTAAATTTAATACTTATTATATAATTTTTAAAAGTTCGATAACCATTTTAATTTTTTTAAGAGAGTAGTGATCATATGTGTACTTTATCCTTCTTACTAATTTCACTATCGAGTTGTGACAGATTCTTCACCTTTTGGATTTTTGAAAAGATTTTTCCAACTCTCACAACTATGAACTTGATCTAGGTATATCTTTTTGTTTTATTTATTTAATCGTTAAAATCTAGGGTTTTAATCATCTAGTTGTGTTTCTTCAATTCAACGAGAATTGAAAAATTAGGGATTTCATATTTGGAAATTCAGATTTAAAAAAAAAAAGAAATAAATAAGAATGACAACGGGGAGGACATGGTGGGGATGATTTTTGGTCACCCTAATCCTGATCCGAAAATTAGGCATACCACCCTAATCTCATCCTGACCCTGATATTATTATAATTGAACCCACCTCATCAAAAATATCAATAAAAAACTCACCTTAACCTGATTAAAAAAAAAACTCAATCCCGATTGGGTCGAGGAAAATTGTAATCCCTGAAAATAAGTATGGTTAGATTTCAAATCCAACAAAATGATCTTTCTCTGTGATAGTGATCTTTTTGGTTCATTATTAAATGTTAAGTTCTTCCAAACACCATATATTTTGTACGATATTAACGGGCGGTTAACCACACCAAAATGATTTGTCGATACGGTTATCAAAAGTCGATTTAATATTTTAGTAAATTGTTATCATCATGTTTAAATCGGTTACAACTTAAATGATTAATCGTTTTATTTGACCCGAACCAAAAAAATTATTAAAAAAATTGAGTACAATATATAAAAATAATTATAAAATAATAAAAGGATATTTTAATAAATATATTGTGGAAATATTATTTAAATATAACTTCAACCCGATCTAAAAAATCTCAACAAAAAACTCACCCCAACATGATTAAAAAATAGAAAACCCAACCCCGATCGGGCCGAAAATAATTGCCATCCCTTGAAATAAGTATGGTTAGATTTCAAATCCAGCAATATGATCTTTTTGGTTCATTATTAGATGTTAAGTTCTTCCAAACATCATGTATTTTGTAGGGTATTAATAGGCGGTTAATCATACTAAAATGACTTGTCGGTATGGTTATTAAAAGTTTCGACTTAATAATTTAGTGAATTGTTATCGTTCCGTTTAAATCGGTTACTGCCTAAATGGTTAATCGGTTTATAAGATACGGATACTCGATCAACAATGAACCGTTTTACATCTAGTATTATAAATAATATATCTATTTATTACACCTAATTTTAATAGCTTAAAAATATCAGCCAAAGAAATTCAAATAAACTCTACAATATTTATAATAAAAAAGTTTTCAAGGTTTAAAGCCATTAAAAAGTTTAGGAAAATTAAAATACATTGCAAGTTTAATAAAAAGAAAAAAATAGGTCGGAAACTTTAATTTACACAAGTCTTTTAACTTTGGGAGTTAAGGGATTAGTTTAGGGTTTAAAGTAAAGTGTTTAGATTTTAGAGTTTTGAATTTAAGGTTAGTATTTAGAATTTAGAGTAGAGTTTAGAGTTTACGGTTTAAGGCTAGAAATTAAGATTTGAGTTTTATAGTGTAAATATGCGCTTGTGTAAAATAAATTTTACCCAAGGTTGTGTATCAAAATTTTACACTTAATAAAACATAGACTAATTAAATCTTCAAAGTTTATGTACTAATTAAAATACAATGCAAATTCATTAATATTCAGTATATACGACAAATGTAAGCAAACAATTAATATTTACCATAATTAATAATGACGTATATACTTCATTTTGCGTATCGTATAAAATCTTGTTATGTTAATAATAATCAATTAATCAGTAATTCAATATCATTAGAAAATTAATTTTTAATTTTCTTATCAGTTATTTTGGGTTGATCGTTGAACTAAAAATCGTAACCATACATTTACAACCTTAACTATAACTGTCCCGTTTAACTATTATTTTTATTGAATTTTTAGGTACGATATATCGGTCCTAATTTCTATAGCACTCTTATTTGCTAGATTTTTAGAGTAAATTATACTAATAATCACTGAATTTTTATGATACTTTCATTAAGATCACTAAATATTTAAAATTTTTATTACGCTCACTTAATTTTTTTACCTTTTATTACGGTCACTGCTGCTAAAGAGGCTGATGTGGCTAGTTATCTCTTTATTTTTTTTCCTTTTCTTCCTCTACTCTCTCTTTCCTCCATAAATATAAGAATAAGAAAAAACAGGACAATTTTCTCTTGATTTTCTTCATTTATTCTTCTTCAAATATTGCACTCAGTTTTTTTCTTCATTTCCATGGATATAAGAAAGTTAAATGTAATTACAGAGACCACATAACAAAAGAGATGGTGTCGTTGGAAGAAAACAATGATGTAAAGATTCAGAGGGCAACAATAGTTGGAGAACCAATAGTGTCGATAGAGGTAGACAGGGCTACAGGCAGCAAAACAGGCTTCGTGTGCAGAGGTTATGGCTGAGGCGAGAGCTACGGGTGGACAAGGTGATCTAACTGTTGACCGATTTTGTGTTGCACTACGTGTTGAGCTAAAGGAGAAGCAAGAAAGAATGATAAAATCGTCATGTGTATGAGTCTTTCGAAAAGGCTAACATTTTTATCAGGTTTGATCTCACATTCTTGGCAGATAACAACAGCACGAGATGATTCCACTGATAGTACATGCCTTGTCCAAGCTTACTAGACCCCTACCTGACAGACATGGTAATTCGTTCTCAAACCATGTTATTTGGGAACTCTCCAAGACGAAAACTACGACAAGTTCAGTCATTCCCAACACTTCCACGACCAAGATAATCATTGGTGGAATCTTCGAAAATTTTCCTCAACCTACATTCATTCCCATTTCAAAAACCTTTTTGTGTTATGAAAATTTTGCTGGAAAAGCAGAGGGTATAAACTGGAGTAATAGAAACAAGGGTTGTTGTCTCTTTAAACGGTGGATATATTTTCTTATTTGGATAAATAAGTAATAAAAAAATTGTAGACAATTAAAATGATTGGTTTGAAATTGAGGGATTAATGGAGGTGAGAGAAAGGAAAACTTGGGAGTTTAGTTGTTTACATTGACAATGGAGCAGTTTCGTTTTTCTCTTTAAAAATAAAAAGAACTCAACAATAATCTTATAAAAAGGAAGAAGAAAACTGATCATAATATTTGAAGAAGAATAAATGAAGAAAATTAAGAGAAGAATTGTCCTGTTTTATTCGGTTCTTATATTCATGGAGGAAAGAGAGAGTAGAAGAAGAAAAAAATATATAAAGACAACTAGCCACTTCAGCATTTTTTAACGAAAGTAACTATAATAAAAGCGATATAAAAATTTTAAATGTTCGATGATCGTAATAAAAGCGCCTTAAAAATTCAGTGACTACTAGTGTAGTTTACCATTTTTTATAATTGTGGGTCTTTTCCATAACAAGAAACCATCTGGCAGTTTTGTTCACATTTGGGAAAAAAGTTAAAAAACCGTCGCCTGAGAGATTTCACGAGTGAAACCCATGTACTTTGCAGGCACACGCCTTAACCACTCGGCCAAAGAAACACTTTGATAGCAAATGCACAACTAGTTTTATAATAACTAGATGATTCAGATTATATAACTTCTATCATTGCTAAAATATCTGTGACATTTTCAAGTTCAATATGTTTGGGCATATAATATTGGAGACGAGATTGTTGAAAATGAGAGCCACGAATCTAAACATAGACCATAAAACATACATGTATTAGATATAAGAAAAATGATTGGGCATACAAATTAAATGATGCAAAATTGTGGACAACAATAACTGAATATATTGATTTTTAGTCAGTCTTCAAACAAACAACCTGATTCACAGAACTTACATGTGTAAGCCCATAGGAAGGCACAAACAAGGAGAAAATGACTCCTCTAAAACAGGAAAGAAACAATAGACCTGTTTGCTTCTATGATGCCACCAACCCTAAACATGTAGGGCCATACACTATTGACATTTAAGCACCACACCAGGGTGGGCTAAGCCTCACAGATTCAGTATGTATTCCTAAACCATCCAACTAATGTCACCTGCAATCCTACATCACATGAAATCTTGACCATTCATGGAAGTATATGCCACCATTTGCAACACCATGAACCCAAAAATCATGAATGGGAAAGATTTCATAATTTGAAAAGTGTAATACCATAACTGTAGGTGATATGAATCTTTCTTTCTTTTCACGTGTTCCGAAAACTATATTTCCTATACAACATAAGACAATCTTTCTTCTTTTCTTTTTTTCTTCTTTGGAGTGACTTTTGAAATAGAACCCACCCACACACTTTCTGTTTCGAGCTTGAGTCGATGTTAGTTTCAACGTGTTAACTATCAAAACAAGGAGAAGCTTTTCCGATGCCTGGAATTACAGGAAGAACAAGCTTGCTCGACTGATGGTCTTAGAGTTGGTCCTGTCACTCCTGTGCTTCCGACAACGTCTGTTTGAGCATCTGAGGAATTTGCACGAATCTTGCATCCAAATTTCCTGGAAACCATGCGGGGTGAACTCAGAGAGCTGTGTGATTTAGTCACCCTTTTCATCTCTTGCTTTATTTTACTGAATTCCTCTTCAAGTTCTCCAACTCTAGACCTCATCTTTTCCATATCCACCTTCAAAACTCGGTTTTCACGTACAACTGTTACCCATCCATCTCTTTGCACAATTTGGCCGGCTGTCTCACTAGTAGCAGTCACATTAGCAGCTATCTCTGTTGGGGCAATTCCTTGACCTGTAGGAGCACTTTCAGCTTCCAAGACATTGAGACAGCCGGCTAAAGCCGTTCTTAAATGCATCTGCTCGAAGAACAAGACTTGCAGAATTACTCTTAGTGGCAGTCTTTCATTTTGGGATGCATGGGCACAAGCATCCACAGAGAGTTTCCGGTAGTCGATGATATTGCAAAGTTCTTCTTTCTCTCTATCAGAAAGCCAAGGGTGTGCCTGCAAAATGACAGTATTGATTACAAACCTCGAAAGCAATAAACTCCATTGAAATACAAGTTGGTTCAGCAAATTTAAACCTTGAAATAAATGTCCAGTGCTCTGTATAGCCCATCATGCAGAGGTCTTGAAGATTCGGGAAGGATCTCTGCAAGAGACCTTATTTTTCCAGGTTTCAAATTTACATCAGAAGCAACTTCTGCAAGATAGCTATCCATTAATCTGGCAACTTTTCTTAAGGGCTCAGATGATGGAGATGATTCTAGGTCTAATGATGGTGGTGAAAACAATGTTAAACTCGATTCTGAGGACACAAAATGACGAATGATCTGTTCAACACATTCGGTATTGTATAGTGTATCAGAACCCGAGTAAGAAGGAATCAAAAGACCATCTAGGCTAGCCAATTCCAGCTGCATTCCGATTCTCCTCTCCAAAGAATCCTGGCATGTTTGACTAACACCTAATATTGATGCAACGCGAAGAAGTCCGAGCAGAAAACGGCAGAAGGACTTGCCTTTCGTTTTAGGCAGAAGCTTTTCGATGCTTTCCAATAAAACCTTCTGATCAACACTGGCAGGAGTCAGACTAAAACTTGTGACTGTCCTGGCTTTGCCACCCTGCTTACTCTGCCATCGCCCAAGACCCGGTAGATACTTTCTTGCATAGTACATTATGGCACCTGCTAGAAGTTCACATCTTATACCCCTTGCTTCCATTGTTTTAATAAGCCTTTCAAATAAGTCTACACTGAAATATGAGATGTCTTCAAACCACCAGTCAGATTCTGCGCTTCGTATTCTTGCCCCAGTGCTTATTCCATTCCATAGAATGCTTCCACCAGGGCTATGTAGGCTACCATACATCATCATGGGCCAACCAAACAAACTAGGATCTGTACAAACCATCATAGATACAGCATTTAAACATTTCTGTAATATGGGGAGCTTTTCTACTCTTGTTATGAACAATTTGCAACTTTGTAAAGCCAATATACAGTCCTTCCAGTTGCGAAGTACATTTTTGTGAAAGAAACTTTCAGTCTTGGAAAGTAAATTATCTTCCCCATACTCATCCGTCATCTCAAGGTAGTCTGCGGCACAGTACACTGTTATAATATTTCTTGCTGTAAATTCCACCCGAATGCCATAGCAGAATTTTACTGCAAACAAGAAAGTGTCTGGGCCACCAGGGAATTCTTCAAGCTTTGTGGTAAAAGTCTTATCATGGGTACTCTTTAGTTCTTCAAAGACGGAAGAGATCTTCCCACATTTTGACATCAGAGGAAACTGCAGTCGTACATAATCATAATTCATAAAGCATGACATTTCATTGACCATATGTTACTGCTAATAATAACATGGTTAATCGTTAACACGATGAATCTACTTTATTCTATCTACAATGCAAGGAAGTTGCCTAAACTGCAGGGTTATATCATCAGATTTGATCCCAAAAAAGGTGAGCAAATTCTTTTCTTTTTGTAAATTGGCACTGCAAGAGGTTGTCTGATCTAAATTCATTCCAGTTTAAGTAAAATATTTTCCTTTTTTTAATTCAATAGTATACAAATCTCTGCTCCTCTATCCACATATAGTCCTTAACCATCATGCCAAAACAATGATAAAATGCCTATATATGATCACAGCAGCAAGTAAATAAAAATAACAATATTTTTTTCTCTCAAAAAGTCTCAAGGCCAAACACTGAAAACACCTCAGATAAGTGTGGAAACTGAAATTGACTAACCTTGTGAAGATGAAACTTCACATCATCCACAATAATGGTTAAATCACTTGGCAATCCTGCATTGAAAAACCTGCACACCCCCATAAAAGCTAAATCATTAACCTGATTGAATCATTTTGCTTATAGCCCCAACCTGTTGTCTTCCATGAATCCAAAACTATAAAAAGAAGCATAATTTGATCAAAAGATACAAAGCTTGTAACTTTTTTATTCCTTCATGAAATTTGAGGGGGGGAAAGCAGTAAAATTTTCCAATTTTCTCCCAAAATTGAACAAAACTTCAATTAGGCTATGAATTAGATAGATAAATTCTAGGAAAGTGAAGAGTTAGAGCTTACCAGTCATTTCCATGTTTATAAAACCCAGAAACCTTGGCAGGTGCCATGACTGAGAGAAAGGGAAAGACCCCCCAACTTTGAATTGGGATCTTATAATAAATGTTTTCCAAGCAACAATAAGTAAAACCCCAGATATCAAAATTTTAAAATGAAAAGCAAATCGGTATAATTCTTCATAAACATTAAAATTTTAAAATTTCTTTAAAACAAAGAAGAAAAAAAGAGAACCACGGAGTCCCAGGGGACAAAGGCTAAATGGGGGCGTGTGGGCAACAGTGGAACTTTACAGCTAAGAAAACAAAACTCCCAAGTGCCATGTCTTCCTCTAACAAAAGCCGCGACTCCATTTCCATGCTCATTATAAGGACCATATGTTACTGCTAATAAATAACATTATAAACAATGCAGGGGATAAATATATTTAATATTTTATTCAGTCGGAAAAAGGAGAATAAAATAAATAGATAAATATATTAAATGTTACAGGAGAAAAGCATGCACAGATGACGACAGAGAACCAGGCAGACAGGGGATATATGTAATCTCCCTGTGTATTAGATTAGATTAAATAATGAAAAAAGTGGGTCAAAGTGAAAAAAAGAAGGTAAAATAAGAGAGGGAAACAAAAGCCAAGTGATGGGGAGACTTTAGACGGCCATTCCAAGGAGGAGGAGAAGCAGGGGAGACAGCGGGACAAGGCAAATGATAACTGAGAAAAGTCCTGTATTAATTAAACAAGTACTACTACTACTACTACTATATCTCTATTGCTTTTATGTCTGTCAGGCTTTTCTCGTCTAATACCTTGCCTGCATCTTCGTATCAATGCGTGGTGAGTTTCTGAGTTGGGAAAATTTTCCTTCTTTTTCTCCCTCCCTCTTTGTTGAGTTTTTTTTTTTAAAAAAATTGGATTTTAAGATTTGGTTGAAGTTTTTTTAGGTTTTATTGCATAGGAGACTTTTAATACTTTTTTTTATGGGAAAGGTCAATTTCATTCCAAACCAACAAAAACGTACATAAAAAAATAAGAAAAATACAAGAGAAACAAGGAAACACGGTAAAAACAGGAGCAAGAAAAAACAAGCACAAACACAACGAACAACAGAAACATGGGTAAAGATCCGGCGAGGAAGAAGCATTGAACCAGAGTCGACGAGGGAGAACCGAACCAAACGAAGCTGGCGACCAGTCAATAACTGCATGACTCATCTGGGAGCACATATGAGTTTAGACACCCAACAAAATCATCACATAAATCTAGGAGACAAATAAGAGAATAAAGAAAAGACAAACAAAGGATGGAAAGCCAACCGCTAACGATGACAGTGATCGACCTCCCCAAAAGGAGATTATAGGGTTAAAAGAAAAACAAGAAGAAAGCCAAACAAAGAGTGTTCTTTTGTTGTGGGGGGTTCGCACTACGAGACTTGATCGTTGTTTTTTCGTTTAGGCATCCAAGTTATTTTTATAATCAAATTTATATTTGTTCATATTTATCTTTTATTTGAGTATTTAGTATTTTTTATATACTCAAGTGATTAATTTTTTAGTAAAAAATTATAGAAAAATATTCAAATTTTGTGTTTAGGATTTAAGGTTTAAGGTCATGATTTAAGATTTTTTTTTGAGAAAATAAAGATTTTAGGGTTTTATAAAATTAAAGGTTTTATTTTTTAAAAAGTAAAAAATAAAAAAAATATCGTATGTCGCAATTTAAGTGTACGACAAATTTCTTTAATAATCATTGATGAATTGACCTTAAAATAGTAACATAATAAAATATTAAACAGTTTAATAAAAAAAAGTTAGACATTTAACACAAAATATATATAATTTACACATTCATTTTATAATTAAATATTATTTTTATTAATTAAAGTGATGCGACACATTTACAAAATATCATACGACACTACTTGAAATCATCATACGATAAAAGAATAAAAATTCTAAAATATTTCTAATTTTTTTAAGTATTCTATATTGTTTGGATTTTTTAGAATGTTTTTGAATTTCTATTCTTTTAACATGCAACATTTTTTAGTAGTATCATGTGATTTTTTTTATTGTGTTAGGTTAGTCCAAATTACTAAGATAACCGTAAAATTTAAAATGATTATAGATTATAATTTTAATACATTATTTTATACAAAAATCATTTAAATACTCAACTTATAAAATAGTATAATTTTAATGCTAAAAATAGTATATAATTTAAAAGTTTAATATGTAATTGTTGAGTCAATCACACACTTAAATATGATCAAGAGGGGTGAATTGGACAATAATTTTTTTTTGGAAACTTGAGCAGAAAATAAAAATTCGACACACAATTTAGAGTGATTCAACTTCCTAAATGAAGTTTACATCCACTTCCTTAGCTATCCAGTTATCGGGATAAAATATTATAATCATCAAAAAAAAATGGCAAATATTTAAAAGAAGAACTATTCGATTAATCCGTAAATTCTATTTTTTATAAAAAAATTTCATTGAAAAGATATACATAGATATTCTTCTATATATCATTAATATTCCAAGAACCAATACACAACTTTTTCTTGAATCAACAAAAAAAATGATTGAGAAATTCATTCACAATAATGAAGCAAATCAAGAAAGAATTAATAAAACAACTAAAAATACAACTCATTTTATTTCAACTATAAAAAACTCACTTTCTTCACTTTCTAATGTTAGTATTAGAAATAAAAATGAAAAAGCTTTTTGTGACTTATCCTCCTTCTCACAAGCATATGTATTTTATAAATTATCACAAACCCAAGTTATTAGTTTTTATAAATTGAAACCTATCCTTCAATATAATGGAACATCTCTTTTTCTTAAAAATGAAATAAAAGATTATTTTGAAGAACAGGAGTATCTCATTCCGTTAAGACACCATTATGGGTTAAGGCGAAAAATCTTTTGGCATTCGGAATGAATGAATGGAAAAAAGCTGGTTAAGGAGTCGTTATCAATACGATTTATTTCAGAGTAGATGGCTTAGATTAGTACCGGGACAATGGCGAAATAGAGCCAATCGACGCTATCCGCTCAAAATGAAGATTTAACAAAATGGGATTCGGATGAAAAAGAAAGATTAATTCATTACGAAAAAAAATGATTTTCAAGCGAATTCATTCTTGAATCAAGAATATAAATCAATCAAGAACATAAAAATCAAATTTGAAAAAACACTATGGATATGATTTTTTTATCATATAAATCTATTAATTATCAAGATAAGAGGGACCCGTATTCTTATGGATCACCATTCCAAGTAAATAAGAGGGAAAAGATTTCTTATAATTACAACATGGATAAACGCAAATTTTTTGATACACTTACACTGAGGGATATCCCTATCCATAATTATCTAGGAGAAGACGATATCCTAGATGCTATGGGGAAATTTTCGCATAGAAAGTTTTTTAATTGGCGAATTCTTCATTTTTGTCTTAGAAATAAGGCCGATATTGAGTCCTGGGTCGATACCAGTACCAAGAGTAAGAAAAATATTAAGACTGTGGTTAATAATTATCAAATAATTGATAAAATGGACCTTTTTTATTTCACAATTTATCAAGATCAAGAAAGCAACCCATCCAATCAAAAGGGCTTCCTTTTTGATTGGATGAGAATGAATGAAGAAATACTAAGTCGTCCTATATCGAATCTGAGCTTTGGTTCTTCCTGCATTTATCTTTGCTATATAATGCGTATAAGATTAAAACATGGATCATACTAATAAAATTACTTCTTTTAAATTTTAATGGAAATGGGAACATTAATAAAAATATTATTGAAAATAAAAAAGGGACCCCCTTATAGCACCGAATGAAAAAAAAAATTATTGGATTAGAGAATCGAAATCAAGAAGAAAAAGAACTCATAGGCGAAGGGGATCTTGTATCAGATGCACAAAAACAAGGAAATTTGAAATCCGTTCTCTCAAACCAAGAAAAAGATGTTGAAGAAGATTATGGTAAATCAGACAGAAAAAACGTAGAAAGAAAAAGCAATACAAGAGCAACATGGAAGCACAGCTTGATTTCTTCCTAAAAAGAATAATCAATAATATCAAAGTATATTGTCTCCTGCTTAGACTGATAAATCCAAACGAAATTGTTATATCCTCTATTCAAAGGGGAGAAATGAATCTGGATATTTTGATGATTCATAAGAATTTAACTCTTAGAGAATTAATGAAAAAAGAAATATTGATTATCGATCCGGTTCGTCTGTCGGTAAAAAATGATGGCCAATTTATTCTATACCAAACTATAAGTATTTCGTTGGTTCATAAAAATAAACACCAAATTAATCAAAGATACCAAGAAAAAAACTATATTGATAAATCTATTGCAAGACATCAAAAAATGACTGAAAATAAAGACAAAAATCATTATGATTTGTTTGTTCCTGAAAATATTTTATCTCCTTATCACCGGCGAGAATTGCGAATTCGAATTTCTTTCAATTCAAGGGCTAAAAATGGTATGCATAGAAATCCAGTATTTTTAAATAATGTAAAAAACTGCGGTCAAGTTTTGACTAAAAACAAACATCTTGATAGTGATAAAAAGAAACTAATTAAATTAAAGTTTTTTCTTTGGCCCAATTATCGATTAGAAGATTTAGCTTGTATGAATCGCTATTGGTTTAATACTAATAATGGCAGTCGTTTCAGTATGGCTCCAGAGGGTTACCTCCGCATTATTTGGTAAGCGGAGAGGCATGAGGTGAAAGGGTTATGACGGGAATTATAATAGATATAACAATACTTAAACTTAGCTTTAACGTTTAATGTATACCGCAGTTTTTTTCGATTAGGTACCTAAACATGGTTTGATATTCAAATTCGTACCAGGGCTTTTTTTTCCAAATTAAGTGCGCAAACTTAGTTTTTTTGTTCAAATTGATATTTAAATTTTTTATTCAAATAGGTACTAGTGACTTTTAACCAATTTCAAGTAAGAATCCAAATTTAAGTATCTTTTTTAACCAAAAAGCGAAGTTCATGTATCAATTTGAACAAAAAAGTCATGTTCAAGTACCTAATATGGACAAAAAAGGTTAGGTACCAAATTGAGATTATAACCAAGTTCAAGTACTGAATGATTGAAACTAGATCTTATATCTTCATAACCACGTGTCAAAGTTGTTTTACTAAGATCAAAACATGCCCACAATTACGTACTGATGAGAAGATTTCAATTAGCAATATAAAGATTAATAAATTGTAGGATGATCATTTTATGCAACTTATAAATCAATAATAAATATAAAATATAAAGAGAAAATATCATGAATACTTGATTACAAGGTGGAGTTTAACAACTCGTGAATAAAATAGAATTGCAAAAGAGAAAAGAAAGATGTCTCCTAAGAAATAATATATTAATCTAATTATAAATTAAACTTTGAATATTAAGTCTCGAATAAGAATTTATTGTTCTAACTTTTTTTAATAGATTTATTGTCCAAAGTTTGACTAAGCGCATGTCTTATTCTTTAAGATTTTATATAAATAATAATATTAATATTAACTAGAATTTGAGAAACACTCGTATACACGTGAATAATATCAATTTGGTAATGAGCCTTTTAAAAATAATGTTATTTTACATTATTTTTACTATTTTTAAAATTGTTATATCATAAAAATATATTTTATTTTTAATAAGATTATTAAAAATAGTTGCATTATAAAAATTAATTTATTTTCAGAATTTAGAGAATTAAGTGGCATTAAACTCAAATAGTTAACCACTTTAATAATATATATATATATATACATGAAAAATAAAAAACAAATATTTATGTTTAAATATGCTTGTAAATATTATAATAACCAATTGTTGTGGGTGTAATGGTTAAAAGTTGATGCGTAAGAGCTTTTTGGTTATTGGTTTGAGTCTCAAGAAATGATTTTTAATTTATTTTAAGTATTTGTGTAAATGTGATAATAACTCAGTCAAGATCAGTATATTCATCAGAGGAAGCTTAATGACTGATTTTTGCATCCTGTTGCTTACTACAAAGCATACGGCGAAGATCAAACCCTAAACTACTGGTTAATATATAAAAAACCCTTACCAACTCACATAAATCTCTGATTAAAAACACATTTTTAATAACAAATAAATCATGCACAGATGGCCTTTAACAACTTTTATTAAGAGGATCAATTTTTCTCTCTGATATTCTTCAAGATATTTATATTTAAAACTAATATTTGCTATATACTATATATTTTTAATATTACAATATTTATTTTTTAATTAGAAGAAATGTTCATTTCAAATCATATTGTCAATTTATTTGGTACAACTTTGACTTGGGATCCAATTACATAGAATTTGAATTAATTGGTCGTTTTATCATTCATATTAAGAATGTTAAACTTAGTGCTGTAAACGAGCCAAACGTTCAGCGAACCGTTTGGCGAAAAGTTTGTTTACGTTTGTTTATTTATTAAACGAACGAACCTAAACAAGATTTTTTGTTCTTTTAATTAAATGAACGAACACGAACAAATGGTTTTTTTGTTCATTAACGTTCGTGAACGTTCAGTAATCCGTTCATTTAAATTTATTCACATACGTCCTTTTTATGTTCGTTCGTTTGTGTTTGTTTACGTTTGTTTATCATTTTAACGAACGAACATGAACGAACACGAACAAGCTACATTTCTTAACAAACGAACACGAACAAAAAATTATGTTCGTTTAGTTGTTCGTGCCCGTTCATTTGTTCGGTTAAAATTAAACAAACGAACATGAACATGTCTCATTCGTGTTCGTTCGATTCGTTTACAGGCATAGTTAAACTCCAAAAATTAAAATCCATTTTAAATAGTTGATTGCCATTTTAATGGTTTGAACTTCATGCATGAATGTCAATGCCTACCTAGGCTACCATAAAAGCAGACAGGATTTTCTTTTACCCCATGTTTCTGTTTTTCTCTATGTTTTTTGAACAATGTATTTATAGTAACTATCATGTCATCGAACTTAGTTATGTTCCTATAAATTTAGGTGTTTGAGTTAAAAAAAACCCTTTAATTCAAGCTAAATTGGTTTAAAATCTAAAGTTAAGAAAATGGATTTTGGGATTTAAAATCTAGATATGTTGAATATCACTAGAGCTCTCTATAAGTTGAATTAAGTCGAGCAACTGATAATATCTTTTTTCATTTTCCTTGCTTAAAAAATATATGATATTAAAATATTATCTTTTATTTATATTTATATAATCTATAATTAAAGTTTTTGGTCTAAACTCGAGATATTCTTAAGTAACAGTAGATTTAAGTAACACTTTTTGTACACTTTTTTTATATTTTTTATTTTTAATTCAAAAATAATAAAGTTATTAAAATAAAAAATAGACAAAAAAGTTTAAAAAACCTGAAAAAGTAGTTCAAAAAGTGTTTTAACATATTTTATTTTTAAAAAAATCACGTTTTAGGTCCAATGATTTTAAAAATTATTAAAATAGTTAATGTTACATATCAATGTATACGATTAATAGTATATATCGGTACACGACGCTTACTCTAAAATTTTCCTATATTGATATATTTTGGTTTAAAATGGCTTACTTTTTTCAGGGATTTACTCCATATTAGAAGAAATATTCTGAAATTATTATGAAGATAATATTAGAAGAATCTTTATAAAATTAGGTCGAAAACTTGTAGCAATAAAAGTTTCTTAATTTACTTGGGACACGTCTTCAACACTCAATGCATATAATGAAGATTATTAAATATTCTTTAGAAAACTTTGTAAATGTGCATTTGTGAGTATTTAGAGAGAATATTTAATATATACGGGTAGTGCCTACTGCCTACAACTAGCATAGAGTTAGGTTGAGATTAATGTGTTTTATGTACCGAAAATTTTATAATAATTGTTTCTTTGTGCAAGACTCTACAAAGATAAAATCGTTGATCGATATATATTACGCCGTAAATAATATCTTTAAATGTTGCACCTTAATAAAAATTGTAATTTGAATAATAATCCCCTCCCTTGTACAAAATTTAAATGTTGCACCTTAATAAAAATTATAGGCATAAGCTAAAAAATACCTTTAATGTTTGACTAAATAGTCATTTTTGCCCTAATTTTTTAAACAAATTTAACCATCAACGTTTCATTTTGGGTCGAAATGGTCCCTCTACGGATGAAAACTTTAGTCAACTGACGATGAATAACTTGAAATTAATTGACAGAAGATTTTTTTATATTTTATACAATTTTATAAAAATATTTGTTGATTAATGTGTCATTATGTAAAGTCAGCATATTTGTCTATATGACACTGCTATTGCGGTATGCACTGTTATGTAGTTTTGTCACGTCATTTCAAGTTGTTTATCGTCAGTTGACTAACAGTTTTTATTTACAGATGGACCATTTTGACCCAAAATAAAATGTTGAGATTAAATTAGTTTAAAAAATAAAAGACTAAAATGACTATTCAATCAAATGTTAGGGGTATTTTTTGACATAATACCAAAATTATATGGTATGTATTTTGTTAATAACAAGTACAGTAGCTGTATTGTGATTGGAAGTGTAGTTATCCAAAATGATAAGAGAGAAGGGTTGTTCGTTTGCTATAAATATTAATCATAACGCATATGCTCTCTTTTAAACATGCAATTATTTGAATGTCTGGACCTCCTAACCCTTAATAAATAATAAATGCAAAAGAAAGAAGCACTGACACATGATTAAAAGTGTTTTTATTAAATTTCTTTTAGGTATAAAACTAAAAGCCTTAATTTCTTGAAATTGCAGGTTCCATTTCCAGTGGGCTCAGGCAAGGAAAACTTGGCTCAACTGAAATAATATCATCCAATTTATAAGGGAAAAAGAAAAAAAAACAAGTATTAACATGGGTTTAAAGTACACCAACAAACAATTTAACGATATTTATTTGTTTAGTAGGATGAGACATTAGATTTATTAAGCAAGAGCATGAATTAGAATCCTAACGTTGTGAATAGAGCAATTGAATTGAGAAGATCACCCTATAATAAATCTTTACAGTATTCGATCCGTATTAGTCTGCTAATAGACTCGATAGCGTGGTTAAAGAAAAAGCACATCAACAAACAATTTAGCAAATACCAACAAGGCCTTGTTTTTGTCCTATAATGACTATAATCTCAAACTAATAAGTAGGGTTTAAGGTCCAACATATTTACAAACTTCTTTTACTAGCACAAATATAATCAAATATGCAGTTGATCTTATAATAGATCATTTTCAATACCCACTACAGTAATAAGATGTCCACATCTTATGCTATTGGACCTTTTCTTACAGAAAATTTTGTTAAACATGCATCAATTTGTCTTCGACCTGAACATTTATAGGAGCAGTGGTCCTCTTTTAAACTATCTGGCACGCAAAAAAAAGAGACAAAACAAAAAGGTTAGAACTTTGCTGTCGTTCGTAACTTTGTCGACCCAAAGAATTGGCTGAAAATTCCATATCAAAATTGCAGAAGGGTTTCAGAAAATGAACTAGTTTTGGAATTTGCTTCAAAAGCATCACAAAGGCAGAAGATTTTTATGCTATATAGTCAAACATCAAATTGAACATGGAGTTTGGAAACCCCCTTCACCAGAACCAAAGCCCCTATTTTTTTGATTAAATAATGAATTATTACATTCTAAAACTAATTACTAAGATTCGAACTCATATAAAATAAAACAACATGAGTATTATGCCAAATCTAAAAACCAAAGCCCCTATTTGATTTTCATTCAACGGAACTTGCATTGTTACGGTCCAAATAAAGTTCAAAGCTCGTAGGGGACAATGTTCTTCTTAGGAGACCCTTGTCAAAGAGTTAAGAAAAAGTATGAACGGATAAAAAAAGATTTTTATTTATTTAGCCTTCTCAGCTCTAAGTTTTGATATTGTTTTGGGGGCAGCTCACAGGAAAAGAAAAGAAGCATAGAAGTAGAATCTTTGGAGAAGTGTCATTTAATATATATTTTTTACAATTAGGTCATTAAAATTGAAATTTTTTACAATTAAGGTCCCTAAAAATTACTTTTTAGTAGATCGGTCGGGTCAGATTCGGGTTAAAATATATAATTTTTGGGTCGGTTCATGTTCGTGTTTAGGGTACAATTTTTCGGATCGGCCAAAAATCCGACCCAACCCGTGCACATCCCTACTTGAATTATTCAATGACAACAGGAAAGGGATATTTTTGATGATTGAGTTGGGAGTAGGGCAAGGTCCCAGCGGAAAACGTGAAGATGTAGTAATATAAGTAACAACAGACTCAATTTCAACTTTCAACCTATTAAAAACGCCCACACTTTTAGCTTTAACCCCCCACGGCTGCTCTTCTTCTTTATTATTTAACTAACTATACATGGAGATTTGAAGGGCTAATGATTAACTTTTCAAAACCAAATAACGTGTTTACTCAGTTACTAGCATTACCATATATTAGTGCTAATGTATTGGAAATGAATTGTTGGGTTTTGAAACACTTTATGACTTGAGCGGAACAAAAGGCTCTTTGGGAGTTAATATGGGCTGAGGCTCATGGGGTATTTCATTTAAAAGTGTGATGGTCCCAAAACCAATTCAAGAATAGAATAAGGGAGAGTATTCGACCGAGTCGAATTAAATTGAATTAAGAAATTTTGAGTTAGTCGAATTGATGGGTCTTATTTTATGATTTAAATTTTATTTGAAATTTTTTGAGCTGATTCGAGTCGTTCGAGTTTCTCTTCAAAATTAATTGTAATAATTTATAATATTATGGTACAAATTTGTTTTAATCTAAACGACTTCATCTATTCATATAAAATATAAAAATATATTTCTTCATAATTTTTTCACATGCGTATGGCTTGTAATATTGAATAAATTAAATATCATCTAAAATTATAAAATATATTTATAATTTGTTTTTAAAGAAGAAATTTTTGCAGACAAAGTATTGATGACAGTATAAAAGAGTCTATGAATAGAAGAGAAGAAAGAACTTACAATAAAATATAGTCGAAGGACCAAAATGAATAAAATACAAAGTTGAGGGAGTAAAATACAAAGAGAATAAAATTGTTGTAAAAAATATGAATTGAAGTTTTTTATATATTCTATAATGGTAGTGGAGGATGTGATTCAAATTTAGTCAAAAATGGACTTAAAATGAAAGAAAATGAAGAACTAAGAAAATAATACAAAATTAAGAGATTAAGTTGCAAAATTTGAAAATTTGTTTTCAAAAAGAGAAATTGAAACTACATGTGTATTCTATAGTGGTTTAGGATTGTGGTTCAAATTTAATCAAAATAGATTTAAAATGAAGGAAGAATTGAAGTAATGAGAAAATCAATAATTACCATAAATTTTGATTTTTTGGTTTTCGAGTTAGCAAAATTCAAATTCGATTCGAACTCCAAAAGTTACCAACAATGTTAAGGTTTTTTCAATTAAGAAACTCATGTAATATTTTATGTTGTAAACCGGTTTCTTACCAAATAGGCAACTTTTTAGGTTGACAAGGTAACATTTTAGGTTAGAACTTAAAATGTTATGTTCTCCATAATAAATCATGTAGACTGAATAACTTTTCAGGTTAAAACATAAAAAGTTACCATCAATGGTAAGTTTTTTCAATCGAGAAACTCGTGTAACATTTTAGGTTGTAACCTGTTTTCTTAGCGAATATGTAACTTTTTAGGTTGGGCAAGGTAACTTTTTAGGTTTGAACCTAAAATGTTATGTTCTCCATAATAAATAATGTAGATCGAATAACTTATCAGGTTCAAACGTAAAAAGTTCATATCAATGGAAAGTTTTTTTTTCAATCGAGAAACTCGTGTAACATTTTAGGTTGTAACCGATTTTCTTACCAAATATGCAACTATTTAGGTAGGACGGGGTAACATTTTAGGTTAGAATGTAAAAAGTTCCTATCAATGGTAAATTTTTTCAATTGAGAAACTCATGTAACATTTTAGGTTGTAGCCATTTTTCTTAGCAAATATGTAACTTTTTAGGTTGGACAGGATAACTTTTTAGGTTTGAACCTAAAATGTTACGTTCACCATAATACATCATGTAGATCAGATAACTTTTCAGGTTAAAATGTAAAAAGTTACCATTAGTGTTAAGTTTTTTTTTCAATTGAAAAACTCATGTAACATTTTAGGTTGTAATCGATTTTTCTACCGAATATGTAACTTTTTAAGTCGGACATGATAACATTTAGGTTAGAACCTAAAAAATTACTTTCATCATAATAAATCATATAAATCGGATAACCTTTCCGATTAAAACATAAAAAGTAATCATCAATTTAAGGTTTTTTCATTGACAAACTCATGTAACATTTTAGGTTGTAACCATTTTTCTTACCGAATATGTAACTTTTTAGGTTGGATATTTTAGGTTTAGGTTATCCATAATAAATCATGTAGATCGGATAACTTTTCCGGTTAAAATGTAAAAGTTGTCATTAGTGGTAAGTTTTTTCAATTGAGGAACTCATATAAAATTTTAAGTTGAAACCAGTTTTCCTATCAAATAGATAACATTTTTTAGGTTAGAATCGAGTAACATTGTAATTTGAAATCGGATAACATTTTAAGTTTTACTTGTTATCTGTTGAGCCGATCAAGCCGTGAATTAACTATTCACTCTTAGAGATATATGGGTAGGTCTACGGTGCGGTATAGTCGCGATACGGCTTCGATGCGACACAAACCAAAAATATTAAAAAACACGGAGTACGAAACTAAAAATGTTACATTTTCTTATAGAATTTGAGGTTGGTGTCTCGCGACAGTATCGATGCTTAAAGACAAGTTTTGATACTTACAAAACTCTAAAATATTATCAAAAATAATAAATATAGATACTTGAAGCTAAATTTTAATACTTAACCTCCAACTTAAAATATTATCAGAAAATATAACATTTTCAGTTTTATAATATATAATATATTTTTTTGATGTCGTACAGCAACCGCACCATGCCTTACGTTAGACTCACTTGCGATATATAGAGACTGGGGGAACTCGCTGAATTTAGAGACTTCCCTAGACAGGCTTCTGTATCATTCGTATCATACTGTTTCCCGTAATAAGTTGACGAATTACCCAAAATTACTTGTGAAATGACTAATCCGCCTTAAAAATTCGTCACGTCAACAACATTCAACCGCGAAACCAAGTCAACAATGAAATCTTTCCATATCAAGGCTCAATTGATGAAAAATTAAAGTTCGGATTCACAATTTGCTTCTTCAAGGACATCATATATACATATATAAGATAACATGTAAAATTATATTGGTAACATTACTAAATCCGTCAAACGGCAAAACGCTTTGATGATAAAATTATGTTAAAATCACAAAAAAACAAGGCGCAGGACAAAAGCAGGAAGACAATTAACAGCTTTACTTCTCTCCTAGTAGAATCTAATGTCCCCCACATAATTCCATTATCAGAAAATAGCTGCCTTTGCTACAGTTAGCTATCATCAACACGACAAAAGAAGAAGAATATTTGGTATATAACAAAAATAGAAATTAAGATGTATTTAAAGACTTCCTTAAAGAAAAACGAAACTGAAACATTAACGAACAAAGCACATTTTGATTTTACGCAAGTCCCTTTGCTTATGCATGGTCTTTGTTCCCTTAGGATGCAGTAGGTTTTACCATGGCTTTCCTAATAGCCTCAGCATAAGTCCTGTGTTGGTAGGTCAGCGTAGATTCAAGCAAGTCCCAAAGGGATGTCTTTGGGTTCCAACCTAATGCAACGTTAAAGTAAGATTTAGATGCTCGGAATTCTCGTATGGAGAAACTAAAGATCCTGAGAAAAAACAAGCATGCAAGAAAATACCAAGTTGTTTGTTTATTATGGTCATGTCTGGAATTCTCTTGTCACTATCATCATACCCCTCGCCGTAAAATTCCTTGGAGCTGACATCAATCGTCGGTGATTCCAGAGCAGGTTCACCACTAACCTTGGTATAGACCTGAAGTGCCAGATGGCATATTTATAAATTATATACAATCAATACATCACCATAAACATAAATGATGATATAAATAACAGATACTATATATCATCAATTATGCGCTTCACCTTAGTCATCATTTCAGCAAGTTGCCTAACTGTAACTTCATTGTTCGGGTTGCCAACATTGAAAATGTGACCATTGGCCCTGTCTGGGTTTTCCTGTACAGAAGACACCACATAGTTTAGTTACATTCTGTGGTAGAGCCGCTGTGGAGATGAGGAAAAGGGAGAGAAGAATTAATACGGACAATCATCAACAGAACAGCATCGATAGCATCTTTTATGTAAACAAAAGTTCTCTGAGACTGACCACCATCAACAAGCTTAAGCGGCTCACGCCGAAGGAGATTCTGACCAAAGAAAACGAAATAGAGATTAGAATTAAGACTGACAATACCTAAAACAGAAATTCTAGATGCCTTCTAGGATATTTTCTTGAACTGTGAAACAAGTTCAACATACATTACTGAAGCATGCTAAAACTCTTGGAACTCCTTCACTTGGACCGTCAATTCCGGGAATGAAGTCCATCCTAGGTCCAATCCAGTTAAAAGGCCTCACAATGGTGAACTCAAGGCCATTCTCTGCCCCCTCAGCTGAAATAGATAAGAAAGGAAGTTAGTAAATCATGTTTAAAGCATCTCAACACGGGCAAGATCATTACAAATGATGCTAACCGTAAATGAGCCTCTCAATCAATTGCTTAGCACATGCATATGACCACCTCTGCTTCTCAATAGAACCAAAAATGCAGGGTGAAGTATCTTCCTTAAGAACATAGTAGGCAGGATCCTATCATATGCATCACAAAATGTGTCAAAGATTCTAAACTTCATAAACAACAAACATATTAGTGTCAACTCAAAAGAAAAGAGGGAAAAGGAACAGTAACACATAAGGAAACTTAAAAAGCTTAAAGGAGAAGAACAAAAGAAACATAATATTAAACCAATTTCATTTTCTGAATTTATAAATTCATCAAATCTTTGCACGATGAAAAACAGCTCACTTGAGAACAAAATTCAATTAAAGAAAAGGGCCTAGTTTTAACCTTTCCCTCATGAAGTAAATGGATAAAGAAAAGAGCTTATACACAGGCCTCTAAATTTATTACAACTACAACTTCCTAGAGGTAATGTTGTATTATAAACACCACCAAAAAGTAATGAATGATATTAAACAAAAATTAGTAGATATAAAACAAGAAAATCAACAATTAGGACAGGAATAAATAATTTGCAGGGCTTGAGGTTCACAAGCAGGGCATTATAGGAAAAATGAATGATTAGAACCGCTAATTTAATACTACAATAAATTGTTAATTACACTGAACAAAAACTACATAACCTCCCTCTTCGAACACCAAGCCTTTCAATGTTTAGTGAAGCAGAAAATTGTAAAAGTTCAAAGAAAACGATACCACCAACAGATCCTTGCTATACCATACGTGTTACCCAGTTAAAAGCAAAGTATAGATACAGCATCATTCTATTAAAGGATACTCAGTACAAGTGACGCAGAAACGTCGAAAGGTTACCTGACGGGGAGGAGAATCTTTGGGAAGAAAGCTTTGAATGGTTTTACCATACACTTCACAAGTAGAGAAATGAATAAGGCGCTTGTTGTTCTCCGAGCAGTATTTCACCTACCAAATCATAAATCCACATAAAAGACCACAACACTAATTTCAACTTCGATCTTCGAAATATCAGAAACAATCAAATTCCTCCACAGTCTCACATCAATATGATACCGTTATAAAAGAAATGCTTACCACAGGAAGTGCATCAATAAAATTGCTATAGATCGTGTCAAGCGGGCGTGTATTATAATCTGCCGGAGTACAAATCGCCGCAAGATTTATCGTCTATTTTGTCGCAAAATAATAACAACTAAATTAATCAACATAAATAAAGCAAAATCTTTTTGAAATCAATAAAACACAAAAATAAATCAGAAAAATTAACTTCTAAACAACAATGAGATAAATTAGCTCAAGAAAGAAATTTCAAAATAACACAGAATTGAACCAGATCTAAGAAATTAAGTCCAAAGAAAAGACTAAGAAACAGAAAATGAAATCAAATTAGAGAGAAATAGAGATACAAATTCAAAAGATTCTTGAGCGCCAGCAATTTTATCAGCAAATAAAGAAACAGCAAGACATGGAAGAAATTACGAGATCTGCCATCTTGATGAGGCCTTCGAGCCTAGAGTCGTGCTTGATGTTAAGTCGGTGGAACTGGATACGGCCAACCCAAGGGAGCGAGTCAGGCTCGAGGAGGTGCTTAATCTTGTCATTGTAAACGTCCAAGGCGAGCACCTTGTGAGGCGTTTCCGACATCAATTTCTCGCAGAGATGAGAGCCAATGAAGCCTCCGGCTCCAATCATGCATATAGTAATTGGCTTTATCTGCCTCCCGTCCAGATCCATTCTCGTCGTCGCCATTTCAAACGACACCGGAATTTCCCAATCTTCTAACGCCGGCGGTTACAATAAGAAATTATTAGCAGCGATAGGGAAACTAGAGAGCGAGAGAGAGACACGAGGGTGGAGAAAAATGAAAGGTATGGCCTTGTGTTAATATACGTGGCATGGAGGGAAATGAGAAGCAGGACCCGGGAGAGGGCTTTATTATATGAAAAACCATTTTTTAATACTTATCTATAAAAATGACCCTCTGCTAATCTTATCTACAAAAATAAACTCCAAATCGGCCAAGTAAGGGTACATCGCGTATTGAAAAAAGCGAGCACTGACCTATCGTTACATGAATAACGAGGTCCATCTGACATGGGCCGACTTTTCATACTGCGTAATTTAAAATTATTGGATAAGATCTCGTGTTTTCCATACCGCGAGGTCCCCGAGATATTGATATATCGTGAAAGAAATTTATACTGACCTCGTGTTCTGCAGAAAGCGAGGTCTTTATTTTCGAGGCTGAAATACAAGGGTGTATATGCATGTTCGAGGTATTTTATCCTGCCATTAGCCGGATAATTTTGGTAAATTTTAAGCTTAGAGACATAATATTAGAACTTATCTTCCATTTGAGACTGATATTGGCTCGTATGAAACATTGTAGAATGTTTAAAAAGTGCGTTCAAAATGGTTGGGACGCTAGTTTTTGTCCAAGAATATGAAGTTGTAAAGGCATGTTTAAGGCATTTTATCTTGCCATTTGCCCGATAAATTTGGTAATTTTGAACTTTAGAGACGTAGTATTGGAACTTAACTTTAATTTGAGACTAATATTGGCACGTACGAGACGTTGCACACTGTATAAAAAGTCATTTGAAAATTGTTTGAACGCTAGTTTTATTATGCAATAATAAGAATTGTACAAGAGCATGTATGGCATAGTTTGTCTGAGTTGTATGACCGTCAAGAGATGTGTCGTTGATGCAGTCCCTGATAAGCTTCATGGATTTCTTCGTACCCAGTTTACATCATAATTTGAGGAGAAGTTCACATCCGCAATCCTGATCCCGACCAAAGATGACATCTTGTACATCACTCCCCTAGACATTATAACCGGTCAATTGTACTCCTAAACATGCTTGTTTTGATAAAGTAGACAGTCGATGATTTTGAGGTTCCCCGAAGGTTGCAATTGTTACCCACCTTCATCATCATTTGCAATGGTAGGGGCTTTAACTACGGTTAAATGTTAGGGTCTTCACCTTGCTGGCATTGTATGAAGACCGCAGATTCCTTGATATTGTGATCTGTCGTTGATGTAGACAAATAACGGTGAGAGGTGCCATAGTTTGTCCGAGTTATATGGCCGCCGACTGATGTGTTTTTGATATGTTGCCATTAGTAACAAAAGTTTCATATTATCTTCGAATATGATTCTGATTTTGTTAGAAGAGATAGCAAATGCCGCCTTATATAGGCAAGAAATAGGGATTAAATGGACCTCGCGTTATGCAAAACGTGAGGTCTTCAGAAATTCCTGACGTGGCAGTAGAGGAGCAGGCCAGAGATCTGACATGGCAGTAGACCTCGCTATATACAAAGCGCGAGGTCCTTACAAAATTATTATTTTTTACTTACATGTTTTTCATATAATAAAAGTCCATGTGAAACGAATAGTAATGACTGTTTGGAACACACGCTTTGCAAAAAGATTATTATAAATACGATACATAAATTATTATTGGTATATTAATTTTAAAAAAATTATATATGGTAAATAAATTAAATGAATTAAAGATAAGAATTAATTAATTATTATAATAATATTTAAAAATGAAACCCCTGGACCTCATTTTCTGCAAAAGAACGAGGTCCCTTTAATCCGTTTTTTTCCGTTCTGACTAAAAAGATGCGTCTTTTCAACGGACCTCAGGTTTTGCATATAGCGAGGTCCATTGATACCGCTTCCCAACAGACGCGAGGAGTCCTATAAATAAGGGGCCCAGTTTCATATATTTTCATAGCAAATATTCTCTTATGTTCTTCGATTCTCTAGTATTTTTTGATAAAGTCTTCGAAACTTCAATATTATGGCAGGATTATTGAGGTTAGACAACAGACACGTATTCGATTTCTGGCACTCAAATCCAGAGGTACGATTTTTTTAATTCGTTAATTATTGTTTAAAATTGTTAATATTTATTTTATTTATTTGTTATTATTACTTAATTATTATTTTAATTAGTTAATTAATTAATTTTAATTTAAGGGGTATGAACGGACGTTGGTTTGTTTCATCAACCGTACGGGACCACCATATCTGGATATTGTCCCATTTTTACATAGTTTCGGTTTTGGCTATGTTTTCCACCTATATGACGGTTCGAAGTTGAACCGACCAATGATAAATGCGTTGCTAGAGAGGTGGAGGCCTGAGACACACATATTTCATTTTCCATGCGGTGAGGCAACTATTACTTTACAAGATGTTGCATTTCATCTTGTTTTCCCTTTGACAGCGAGATTATCACCAGCATTGCAGAGGCTGACTGATGGGGTGTGTGTGAAAATTTGCTTGGGCTGAGGCTGGCGTCGGAGGATTTAGATGGTGGGAAACTGAAAAGAACCTTCTTGGACAATAATTTGACAAACCTACCCCCGAACACTGATGAAGTAACAAAGACGGTATAATATTTTATTTATTTATTTATTATAGTATTTTAAATTATTCGAAATAATTTAATAAAGATAAAAATTATTTTTGTAGCGGTTTGCTCGTGCTCATATTTTACGAGTTATTGGAGGGGTGTTGATGCCAGACAAATCCCAAAACAAGGTTCATTTGATGTGGTTGTCTCATTTGTTCACTCTTGTGGAGTCAAAAAATAAATGTTAGGGAAGGACAGTTTTGGCATTTCCTTTTCGAGAGTTATGCAGAACCGTCGACCTAGACAGACGTGCCATTGAGGGTGTCTTTGGATACTGCAGTCTTGGGCATGGTATCGAATGTCATTTTTAAGCCCGACACCTAGAAACCCGATCCTATTTCAATTCCCACTTGTTCGAAGGTAGTAATAAATATTTACTTTCAAATTTTATTTTTGAATATTAGAATAGATAGTTAGTAATGTTTTTTAATATACTTAGTAATATTTTTGTTTGAATTATAGGTGGTTAGGTAAATTAACACACGTAGGACTACCGACCACGCAACGAGATTATCGACTGTTAATCGATAAAATGGATGAGGTAAATATTTTTATTCGATTGCTAATAATTAAATATTTACTTTGTAAATTTTTTGTAACTAATTTTACATATTTTTTGTAGTTATTGTGGACGCCGTACGAGAATCCTAATATTCAGGCATGCATTCCGCTTGAAATAATGTTGAGCGAGTCCGTTTGGATTCTGATGGTCCCGCTCATACACTACGGGATAGTTGAATGGCATCCTAAAGACCTCGTTCTACGTCAATTCAACTATGTCCAAGGGATTCCGGATGAGCCACCAAATATAGACACATTGCATAGATTAATTCGACAAGGCAAGACTGAAGTCCATTAGGGCAATCATCACATAGTATGGATGCATCAGTGGATGACCCATTTTGATAAGCGGCTACGTATTTTGGAACGCATTGAGGACCATGGCGTTACCTATTACTATATGCCATGGTACCATCAAAATAAAAAGTCGCATATACTATCCCCAGAGGAGCGAGAGCGAGAAATAGACGTGTCTCCCCCAAATCGTCCACCGATGCAGTGTCCCCCGACGTAACGTGGTACCCGTACGGGGGGAATTGGCCAAAGAAGAAGAACATAAGCTCTCGGGGCATCATCATCGAGAATAGCGCAGGCACCTCCATATACAACCTATCGACCAGAGACACCGGTGCCAGAACCTGCATTCCAGCATTCAACGTTCTCGTCATTTTATCCAAATGTAGTAGTCCATCGTTCAATCAAATGGGGAGTCTGTCAGAAGGTTTTTTCATAGACGTATTTCGTCCGCTTATGATGGTTCCCCCAGTCTACTATCTAACAGTGCCTTCTGGATATGTTCATCTAGTTTATCAGTTTCCACCATTCGCCCCACAGTTCGGATCTGGTATTTTTGATCAAACACCGCAACAAAGCCTATTCTACGCTAGTCCTAGTACGAGTGGTGAGACTCAAAATGTATTTGGGGAAGGCGATGACGATAATGATGATGACGATGATGATGATGATGATCGAGGTGGTATTGTTTGAAGGAATCCGGCTCGGGTTCGCCGTCTACCGCGGTGAGGTACGGGTAGACATAGGCGACATTAGGATATTTTTGTTATTTTTTTATTTATGTAAAATGACCGCATTAAAATTGAAAAAAACTATGTTATATATAAGTTTATAATTACAATTTCTTATTTTTCTATATAGGTTTAGTTTATAATTATAATTTCCCAATTCTTTATTATAAATACTTAACAACTACTTAGCAACCAAAGTAACTTGATAATATTATAGGTTTAATTTATAATTACAATTTCTTATTTTTCATTATAAATACTTAACTTAACAACCTAAATAACCTTAAGAACCTAAGTAACCTTAACAATTGTTACTTCGCTCTTTCCTATGCACCATCTTCAAAAAAATTACATTCAACTCGATGTTCTGATCCCCAACACGAGTGTAGCTTCTAAACATCTTTCGAACGCCCTTATCATTTGATAAGGGAAGCATGTAATGCTCCTCAGGGCCGGGCTCCTAAACGGGTAATTTCGCCAACAAACAAGACATTTGCCATGTCGTTTCCTCGCGAATGTATGTTGAAATCAAATCATATAATTCCTCTTTCTTGATCTTGCTATTGAAAGAGGTGTAAAAATAGGTTCTAGAATGAAATACGGTTGTAGAAAATCTTACCATCATTTTGACAAGTTCGATTATAGAAGAATGAGTAGAGCCTGAAGTGAATTCGAAGTGGATCTATTAATATAGAAGATGGACCTCGCAAATTGCAAATAGCGAGGTTATAAAGAACTCGCGTTTCCCAGAAAGCGATGACTGAATGAACTCACGTTTTACAAATATCGAGGAAGTTCAAGAATCTTAGTCAGAAACTCATTTTATGCAGAACGCGAGATTCTTTAATGAATTATATATATAAAGCCTTCACTTCGGGTGATCCAGCATTCTCAAAATATGTCGCGACGCGGAAACATTACTGCATTGGTATATTATGATGGTGAAATAGTCGCTGACGCATCTCTCAGCGTCATTTTTCAGTCCTCAAATTCTGTAACCCTGCAGTTGCCGAGGAAACTGACGTATAATAAGTTGATGAAGGAAGTGAGGAACAATGTTCCACATGCTCGTGGAAAGAAGCTGAAGTCATTAAAGTGTAGACTACTGACGTTGTACGAACCATTAACGTACACAATATACCATGTCATGGACAACGGTGATGTGGAGTTGATAGTGGATGCCCACTTACATTATTTAATTGGAGGTCCCCTAGAGCTGTTTGCAATATTTTTAGATACCGATAACACCATCGTACTCTTAATTTGGCGTCAGGCGAATTTAGATTTTGATCCTAATACTAACGTTCAGAGCCTGATAGCCTATTTGCGCATAGATTTTATCTTATTAACGATTCAGAGTCCACGCAACGACTCCGGTGAATCATCGTCTGCTCTACGCAACGACTTCGTTGAATCATCATCTGCTATACCAAGGCATTCTTGCATAGCGCATTTTGACTTCGACTTGAACCTACTACCGAGTTCTGACTTTGGTGCATCATCATCACAAAACTACATGATGTCGCAAGACCATGAAGCATTTTATCCGTTCGATGATTTTATATCTGGACGATATTTAATGTATATCCCTAGTGCGGAGTACGTTGAACAACCTATGGGCAGACATTCTTATGTTGGTTGTGCCAACCTTGATCTTTCTCTTAGTACAATGTTTCGTGAGTGGACTCTTGGGCGTTTTCGAGGTCGATGAGCAATTGAAACATATGTTTCCGTAGTATTCGGCGACCTAGACCTATTTTGATTTTTGGGTTTAGAAAATTGTGAGAAAAACCGATAAGAGAGTCAGGCCTCGATGGTGACGAGCAAGGCCCTTTCTATAATGAACCAGAAGACCTTGATATGCCCGACGAAGTAGATGAATACGAAATATTAGATGATTTAGTCCAAGGCAACGAAGAACATACCCAGCCTACCAAAATTCCACATACTACCAACGTTCAACATTATGTCAACCCAATTTTTGTTTACTAGCCACCATCACACTACACGACGATTGATATTGAAGCCTTCAACATTCCAGAATTTCTGTAATTACCAGAACTTGCACAGTACAATCGGCGTACTGATGGTGAACTCAGTATTGGGATGAGCTTTTTCACAAAAGAACTCGCCGTGGCTGCCATAAAAAACTACAACATACGCATCTCTATTACGTAACTGTGAAGAAGACTCAATCGGATTACTACATTACGGAATGTGCTCACAAGACGCATGGGTGTAATTGGAGGGTTCATGTATCGTGCTTGAAAAAGCAAAACCGAATATGGTAGATCACAAGACTCGAGGGGGCTCATACTTGCACCGTAAACAGACTAAGTCAGGATCATCCTAACTTGGATGTGCACATGCTCTGCAACACCTTTATTCCACTAGTCAAGGCAAATCTGCGTGTAACGGTTGCCACGTGTATCGCTGCAGCCAAATCTCAGTACGGATACATAGTTGAGTACCAGAAAGCCTGGTATGCAAGGTGGAGGGCCATACAGAAATTGTATGGACAGTAGGAGCAATCGTACAGAGAATTGTATTCATGGCTAAAATTGATGCAGAAACACATACCATGAACGATTGTGAAGCTGGAAACTGTACGGGCGTACCAAAATGATCGTGTCGTACGAGGAATGTGTCAATTTCACCGGCTATTTTGGACTTCACCTCAGTGTATTAATGCATTCAAATATTGCAAGCCGATGGTTCATATCGACGGCACTTGGTTGTACGAAAAATACACACAAACTTTATTACAGGCGGTTGCGCAAGACGACAATAAAAAAACCGTTTCCATCGCCTTCGTAATAGTCGAAAAGAAAGATCTTGACTCATGGTTATTTTTTCTTACAAACTTACGAAGATATATGTTATCTCGTGTTATGCATGAAAAAAAGATGGGTTGCGTGTTATGTCTGATAGAGGCACCGCGCTCCTATGGGCAATTGAGCGTATGGGCCCGTCCTAGCAACCTCCACATAATCATCACCGGTATTGTTTACGCCACATTGCTGCAAACTACTTACAAAGGTACAGGAATGAAGATGAACGCCAAATTATGCTTCGAATGGAGACGTCATCCTTCAGTACTTTCCATTTAAGATACCTTCATATTTATTATTCATCGTACTAATTAATTTAACATTCTTATAGGCAACTCCCATTACACACAAGAGGTTGATGAGCTGTTTGAAGAACTTCTACGCATGAACAAATATGGTTATGACTACTTTGCTTTAATCCTGAGGGAAAATGACTTCGATCGTATGATAGTGGTAAACGATATGGGCACATGACAACGAACTTGACTGAGGTAGTTAATTCCTCACTAAAGGGAGTGCGACATTTGCCTATCACCTCCGTTGTCAAGGCTGTATATTATCGATTGGCTACCCTATTTGCAACCTTAGGAAAATAAGCAGCAGACTATATAGAAAACGACCGCATAGTCCATCCACACCTTCACGATAAATTTCAAAACTATGTGCAGTATTCAAATACGATGGTTGCTACATACTTCTCGCACCGAGAATATTCGTTTCGTGTATCAGAATATTCGAGGCCGTTGGAAGCATACAACACAACTCATACGTTGTTAATCTGGAACAAAGAACCTACGAATGCGGTGTATTCCAAACATTCAAGTACCCGTGTCCGCACGTCATTGCTACTTGTTCATCTGTATGGGTTCACTACATGACAATGGTTAACCTAATATACTTATTTAAAACCGTATCCAAGGTTTATGCATACGAATTTCCTCCAATCAAAAATGAAATTGATCCGACCGCAGTTGATGATGAACCTGTCATATGGCCAGATTTTGGACTACGACGCAAAAAAGAATGTCGTCCACGATCAACAAGGATTTATTACGATGAAGATTTGGTCAAACATCGAGAAAAAACTCAACAACCAAAATTATGCAGTAGATGTGGGAATCCCAGACACCAGAAGAACAAATGTCCTAATCGCTCAGGCCCCCATATTAATTAACTATACTATCTTATTGTACTAATATTTTCCTAAGTAATATTCTCTCTTAGTTAAGGCTATAGTTTCCAGTGTTTTTGAAACATTTTTAATGTGATTTTTACACTGTTACGGAGTTTAGTTTCATTGTTCCACTACAATTAATTTTTAGACGGTGGGATTTCAAATTAAAAAGATTTCGGACCTCGCTCTCTATAGATAGCGAGGTTCAGGAATCTCTGAAGAATTCACTTTTTTGCACAGTGCGAGGTCCATTACATGCCAACAAACCTCGTATTTTGGAGGGCGCAAATATTTGACTATATATAGCGTTCTTGCTTTCGCTTTGTATCGGATTCAAAGAAAATATACAACTGTTTCTACTAATGGAAATAGATCACGTATTAGGAAAATAGTTTTTGTAATTTATTTTCTTGATATTGCGATCTATTGGTATAAGTAGTTGCATCTGTACGGTGAATACATTATTTTGGTCGGTTAATCATATTCGCGATATGTGTCTTCCGTGTTTTAGTTCAATATCTACAACAAATCGCAATATCAGGGTAGCCGATAACTTCTTCGTAGACAGTCGGGATCAGTCTTGATCTTTTTTTCGAGGTTGCCGATAACTTCTTCGTACGCCTCCATCGTGAAGGCTATAGGAAGACCACCGTATGTAACATATTTGGAGCCTTTAGCATCGTGGATGATGATGATTTTCGGGTACTCACGAAATCCACAAAGCAAATCATCGACTGTCTACATCGTGAGGGCTTCAACAACTAGGATGATCTATGACGCCATTTGTCTACAACAACGACACATTTCTCGGTGGCATACAACTTGGACAAATTATGGCACCTCTCGTCTAAATCAATTCCTATGTAATTTATTTTATCTACATGTTTAGGGATACAAATGACCGCGTAGTTAGGGTAAATTTTGGCTCGGAGTGTCCTAACCCAATAATTTATTTTTTTTATCTTATGTATTTTGTACCATTTCGACGTAAAAAAATTTACTTCGGCAACATGATTTATAATTACAATTACTGAACGACTAAAATTTTTATCTTCTTATTTTTTAATACGTCTCTAATACTAATCCTTAAAGCTTTAGGATTACGCGAATGCGACAATTAACTTTCCGGATAAACCCTTCAAACATGCTTCTAAATGCTTTTTACCTTTTTATTCATGCCTAATTTTGATATATTTTCAGAGCCATTTTTATACCAGTTACACTATCTGTTCTGTGCCAATATCAGCCTGAAATGTAAAGTTAAGTTCCAATACGTTGCTAGTGGAATTTTAAATAAAATTAATTAAAATGACCTAATGTCTTGTAAAATGTGAGGTCTATTGCCATGTCAAACCTCTGGTCTGCTCCTCTACTACAATATCAGGAATCTTTGAAGACCTCGCGTTTTGCATAACGCGAGGTCTTTTAAAACGTGCATTTAAATTAAGGATTGATGGCAAAGCAGCCACCATCCAGCCCCAGCAATTGCAACATCGTGCTGTGGCTGGAAGCTTCATATCAAATCTTAAAAAAAGAATTTAGTTGCAGCTACTAATGGCAACAAACTACATACCGGGAAAATTTTTCTCACAAAGCTATTTTCTCGATATTGTGGTTTATTGGTATACGTAGTTGCATTTACATGATCACAATAAGCTTTTGCCGAGTTAACAATGTTGGTGAGAAGTGTCTTCGGTGTTTTCGTACGAGACCAACAACGAATTACAATATCGGGAAATGATTGGTCTTCCGCAAGTGCCCGTAACCTTCTTAACCTTTTGTTCAAGGACACGGGTAACTTATTTTTACGCCTCAATCGTGGAGGCTAGATGAAGACCACAACATGTAACCGCAGTCAAAGCCCCCACAATTGCGGATGATGTGGATCAGTGGTTCAAGGTGACCGTCTGAGACCGGCACACGAAGCTTTTGATCTTCATCTATTTTGTGGAAGAATTTTTCGGGGTTCTATTGACTGGTTACAATGTCTAGAGACCCTTATGCTAATATCAACCCCAAATACGCCTTTTGAGCTTAAAGAACAACCCAACTATTTAGGGTTGAATTGGTATGGTAGAATTGATCGTCTTTGTCGGCCACCTCAAATACGTATTTTGAGCTTAAAGAAGAGCATCGCATGTATTTGTTTGAAACATAATAATTTTATTTTATTTTACTTGTTTTATAAACGAGTTGAAATATGAAACAGTGAACTTAAATTAAATTAACTTCAATTAAAATGTCATTTTAGCTTATCGTTCCTGCACAAAACCACGCTTCAGAACCATTTTCAGCGATATTTATACTGTTTACAACGTATCGTGCGTGCTAATATCAATCTCAGATGGAAGCCAAGTTCTAGTACTACGCCTTCAAGCCCAACAATTTAAAAAATTCTTGGATTAACAACCCGGGAAAACAACTCGAACATGCCTATGAAGCCATTTTCAAGGCCAAAAACAAGCTTTGTAACCATTTTTAGGGCCATTTCTATAGCATTTACTATGTTGATTATGTGCCAATATCAGTCTCAAATGAAAGATAAGATACAATACTAGGTCTTTGAACTAAAATATTACGAAGATTATTCTAATAATATCCCAGTAAAAAAGCTCCAACATGCCTACCAAGCCATTTCAACTTCATATTTTTGGACAAAAACTAGCGTCCTAACCATTTTGAACGCACTTTTTAAACATTCTACAATGTTTCGTACGAGCCAATATCAGTCTCAAATGGAAGATAAGTTCTAATATTACGTCTCTAAGCTTAAAATTTACCAAAATTATCCGGCTAATGGTAGGACAAAATGCCTCGAACATGCCTATACACCCTTGTATTTCAGCTTCGAAAATAAATACCTCGCTTTCTGCAAAACGCGAGGTCAGTATAAATTTCTTTCACGATATAATCAATATTTCGGGGACCTCGCGGTATGGAAAACACGAGGTCTTATCCAATAATTTTAAATTACGCAGTATGAAAAGTCGACTCACGTCGGATGGACCTCGTTGTTCGTGTAACGCGAGGTCAGTGCTCACTTTTTCCAATAAGAGAGGTACCCTTACGTGGCCGATTTGGGAGTCAATTTTGTAGATAACATTGGCAGAGGGTCATTTTTGTAGATAAGTATTAAAAAAAAGGTTTTTCATATAATAAAGCCCAGGGAGAGACCCTTTAACAGTGCTACATTAAATGAGGGGTCGGGTTTAAAAACCCAACCAAAAGACTTAAAAAATATAGATACGAACATATCTGGCCACATTGAGAAACGAACCAAAAAAGAGATCAAACTACTGAAATACCATCGACAACCGCAAATTAGAGCAGAGCGACGTGAGAAAACGATCTACGAACATAAACCACGTATCCAAATCCAATCCGAGGGTTCAAAGCAGGAAAGATCATCAGGATAACAAATAAGCACGATCTTGATTAGTCGAGACGATGTCAAGTCCAACCCTAAAAAACAAACAAAAAGAGCAGTCAAACGACTGGCAAAGAAAAACGAAAACGAGTCAAAAGACAGAGAAAAAACATGTTATAAGACAGAAAAACGTGACATAAAGGTAGAGTTATTTTTATTAAAAATAAAAGAGAAGTAATTATGAGAGATAATAAATCAGCGGAAAAAAAAAAACAAGTACCAACTATCGACAATCAACACCAAAACTAACACCATTGTCGGCTAAAACAAAAATGATGAAAAGATGAGCATGCATTACGAAGAGAAAAAACCTAGGAGAACCTTCCCCTAAAGTTGTTACTTGAATTGGTTTATTATTTGATAATTTTACTAAAGGTAAACTACACGTATGACTACCCAACTATAAGGTTGTTCCTATTTTAATTAGAGATAAACTACACAGATAACCACCTAATTATGAGTTATTTATTAATTTTATATTAATTTTAAAGGTAAACTAGTAATACCTTCTTTTGATTCACTTTAAACAAAACCCTTCCGCTCCCCCCACTTCCATCATGACTTCTTTTAATTCCCAAAAAAGCTGTGGCAATCCACCTTCCCTAGTTTTTTCAATCTTGTCAATTTACTTTCCTTCTTTTATTTTCCCTAATACGAACAAGTGGTCTATCACTTCTCTATTTTCCCATCGATCACTCATTATTCTTTGAAATTTTTTTCCTTTTCTCTCTTTCAAAACCGAAATACTTGCAATCACCATGGCCAAATCACATAAAGCTGCTTTTGAGGCATGATCGTCTCAATTGGCCGCATCCCGACCACTTCGCCAGTTTGCTAGTTCGACTGTAGAGAAAAAGGTTCGACAAAAAATTCATCATGGGCAAGGTTTGGTAGGAGCAATGGTTTTCCTGCTCTAAGGACGAGCCAAACTTAGGTCTTGAGCCATCCATCTTCAACGTCATCGAGGGCCACAATTGGACAATCTTTTGCGATCAGCCCGACATGATAAACTACACTTGGGTAAGGAAGTTTTACACTCATGTTTCTAATTTTGACCATCCCCTTATTTTTGTTCATGGCAAATCTGTTTTCCTTGATGCCGACAGAATCAATGCCTGCTATAGTGTGTTCTTTGAGAAGGAAGAACACACTGAATTTGTAAAAGAAATCACGAGTGAGAATTTAGAGAAGGTGTTCAAAGACATCACAATTGAAGAAGCTACATGGAATGAAGGCCATTTGAAGGGGACTGCCAACTGCACGATGTTGAAAGCTGAGGCCAAGTTGTGGAATCATAAGACCACTGTTTCTACTTTGCGTATACTGTTAATTTATTTTATTTTGCATAAAATAACAATTGATATTGGTCGTATTATTGTTGATGAGATCTATTCTTACAACAAAAAAGATGTTGGGGGCTTATATTTTCTAAACCTTATCACTGCTCTTTGTGAAACGATGTTGGTGCCGACGGATGCAATGGATGAAAAGCTGACGGATGCAATGGATGAAAAGCTGCCTAAGAAGCCAGGCTTCTCAAGGAGCAACTACTTGAAGATCATGCAAGAAGGCACGTCTAAGGGGCCCACGACAACCAAATGAGTTAAGCCCACCAGACCTGCCACATCAACTTCCCCGACTCTGGCAAGTTTCTTAATCCCATTATTGGAACAAAAGGAGAAGATGGAAGCAAGACATCAACTCTTATGGCGCTACATCAAATATCGAGATACTGCTCTCGAGAATGCTCTCATGGAACTCATTTCTAACTGCACCGTTCCTTTCCCACTTTTCCTGTCAGTTTACTTGCCATGACAATTGAGTCGGAGGCAAGAGATGTCGCTGTTAAGATGGATTCCAGTGATGCTGTTGCGGCAACTCCTGCCACAAAAACATGTAAGGAAAAGGTTTCTGAACCACCACGTATTGATTCTGGCCAAAATTGTTCATGTTCTGAGGACACCACATCTACACCACTAAAATAACCACCTATGGCCGCAAAGTTAAAACAATCATCGAAGCGAAAGGCTTCACCAATCCACGAGTCTAACCCTCAGCCCACCGAGATCGAAGAAGCCTAGGCCGCAACACCGGAGGAAGTGGAAGAAAGTGACCCTACACCAGCCTCACCAACGCCATCAAGACGAGACAATAAACACCTCAAGCAAACTGCACAACGAAATCTTCGTCCTAGAGGTGACGACCTCTCACTTTAATTTTCTTTTTATTTTTTATTTTTTCATTTAGATAGTTGCAAGCATTGAGGACAAAGCCTCACTCAAGTTGGGGGAATTGTGTCTCTTCATTAGTTATTTAGTTCATTTTAGTTTTGCATACTTCTTACTATGGGGACTGCTTGTTATAATTCCTAATGACCTGTTGTGATGTCGTATGATGAGATTCTTGCCACAACATCTTAGGGTTGAGAACCTTTAGACTTAGGGACTAATGTAGAGTTAACTTTAGGATTAGCTGTGATGCCTTGTTTATATGCATTGTTGTGACTCTTCAATTTTAAAAAACCCAGTGAATAATAGGCTTGAAAAAAGGAAAAAAATGATGAAATTTGAAAAAATGAAAAAATTGCTAAAGGTGCCCGTTTGGCTCTAATTCAATAAAAATGTCATAAGCTCTAGGACACTCCGCTGCTATGCTAATCTGGTACGCTCGGCACCCACCGAGTAGGAAATAGTTAATTGAGCATGAGTGAATGAAAGTCTTCACATGATAACTCTACTCAATAGGGTAGGGGTTCATTGTTTGCTCCACTTTATCTTCAAGCCTAGAAAAGTAGTTGTGATGAGCTGAAGCCCTAGAAATAGCTATGGTGTGCTAAATAAATTGCCTCGACAGTATGATTGTTATTTGTGTTGAAATAAACTGAAGCTTTCTGGGATCTTATTTATTGAATTGATCACAACTATGAGCAGACACATGCACAAGCATTATGGTTAATCTTAGGGAAACACTCATTGTTGTCTAAGAGTCGATGGGTGATTAATCCTGAGTTGCCATAGTTTTGAGGATGGAATTCAAGTTATGAAGCATTGCTGATTGGTAATTGCCATGGTAAGTTGTTAGTACATGTATTGCTTGAGGACAAACAATAGTTTGAGTTTGAGGTGTGATAACTCGGAAAAGTAGTATAATTTGTATCCCTTTATAAAGATTATTGCTTGAAATTAAACTCATTTTAGTTGCATATTTACATTTATTTTGCATTTATTTGAAGTTTTTTGTTTTGTGTGTCTTAGTCTTGTGTTTTTCTGTTTTTGTGGGAGAATTTTTTCTGTTTTACTTCGATTTTGCAAAATAATTGTCGGCCTAAGGAAAAGAGTTGACGCGTCAAACTTGAGAAAAATCTGATCATTCTAACCGACTCGATTTGACCAGAGAATCTACTAGATTCATAGAGATTTGAACGAGGAAAGCTGCTACAACTGAGGGTAAGGTCAACAAAAAAAGGTCATGAAGGAAAAAAGGTCAACAACATACTCTGCAAGGAAATTGCAGGAAGCCTGATGGACTTAACATCAACAAGGTCTAATATCATTTATTCTGCGAGTGTAATTAGCAGATACATAAGAAATCCTACATAAATGCATCTTGTTGCTGCCAAGAGGATCTTACGGTACTTGCAAGGTTCAAAAGAATTTGATTTGTTCTTCAAGAACGGAGAAAAATATGATTTGTTTGACTTTACAGTAGTGATTATGCTAGAGATATAGACGACAGAAAAAGCACTTCGGGATATATTTTCATGCTTTGAATTTACATTATAAAAAGGGTTGAGTATGTTCGAGTAAACAGTGTGTTTTACCTTCCTCTTCAACTTCTACAAGTACTTTATTCTTTTGTATTGTGTGATGTTGCTTTCCTTTACAGATTCAATTTCAACAAGCCGACATCGACTACTGTGCCGGCCACTATGGACGACGGTAGTTGAAATTAAAATTGCCAACAATTGTATTTTATGTATATATTTTCAGAATTAAATTGATTATCGAAGAAAAGAAACAATAGTAGTGTAGTACCACAAAATAGACTTCTCCAATCTCTCTTTTCCTGACGTCTATTTATAGTTTCAAATATCCAAATTAGATGCACCATACATATTCACAAAAAGTCAGATGAATCAAAGGCCTCTGATTTTTCTTTTGGGTTAAATACCCAAACTCCACTCTCTCGAATTCGAAATCGGTCCGAACATGATAATCCGAATTTGATCCAAAATCTAAAATAAACAGAACTGAAACCGGCCCGAATTCCAGTTAAACCGAAAATAGGCCCGAATCGATTTTTAATCAAATCAATTTCACCCTAACCGAAGACAACCCGAAATAAATAAAATATGTTCAAATAAATAAATAAATAAATAAATAAATAAATAAATAAAGATGAGATGTGAATTGTAGCACAACTCACCAAAAAGTCAAATATACATGCTATACAAAGTCTAACTTAGCCTGAAAAGCCAACTAAAACCGATCGATCTCCTATTAACCTGATATTGACTGGAGTCGAAAGCAACCGACCAGAAAATCAACCGACCCGATGTCTCGACCGGATACCCGAACTGAAATCACTATAGACCTGAACTAAAATCGAACCAGACCTGAATCGAACATAAACCAAATGTAGTCAGACCCAAAATAACCCGAATCGAACCAGAACTGAATGACCCGTTTTTCGTCTCTAATTGCAGGTGAGATTCAAAGGAAATAAAGAAAATATTTGAGAAATATTTTTATATAATTATTAAAATAAGGGAAATATTTTTAGTTAGCTGCTTCCTAGAACCTACACAAAAAAATGTTGAATACAGACAAGTTTAAAATCGAGAATTTCAACACTAAAGGTCCGATTTAAAAAAAAAAAAAAACTATAACAAATAAGCGTTGTGTTTTTACCAAAACCCAGAAAAAACAAAATATATATATATATAAAGAAAAAAAGAAAAAGAATTAATTAAATTAAAAACCAAAGTCAGTATAAGAATCTATTTTAATCTTCTTGGATTTGAATCGACAAACATCCGAGGTTGGAGAGATGACCGACAAAGGGACAAGGGCGACAACAACACGAGGTAGCGTTGCTTTACGAAGTGTCGGTGAGCGCGAGACAAAACGACGGTTTAGATTTTTAAAAAAATAAAGTCAAAAGTAGCCATCAACATTTGACCTTTTTATCATTTTAACCCTTAATTTTTTGTGTAAATAATCGTTTAACATTTTATTTTCGCTCAAATTTTATCCTCGTTGGATAGAAACTATTAGTCAGCTAACGGTCAACGCCTGAGGCTGATGTGACATCTCTGCATGACATGGAGAGATGACATAACAATGTCATGTGGCACTTCGCTGACGTGACATTTAAAAAAATAAATAAATATATTTTTTAAAATATATATATTTAAAAATTATTTATTAAAAAATAGTCCTAAATTTTCCAAATTTTACAAAATAGCCCTCAAATTTTAAAATCTCTAACTCCCCAAACTCAAATCCCGATTTAACCTGATTACGTAGCCAATTACCACTCCGCCGCCCACCACATCGGTCGCCAGACCACCACGATCATTTACCCCATTATCTCGTTGAAGGAAAAACGATCATTTACCCCAATTATCACTCCGCTGCCCACATGGTTCATTTGAACGATTCGCGACAAACGGTGGCAGGACAAACGACGAATGGTGTGTGGGTCTTCGGCGAGGGAAGGGCGCTTCATTTCGTCGCTGGCGATGCGACCAACGCTGACAGGAGTGGATGAATTTTGGGGTTTAGGGATTTGGGGACTATTTTGGAAATATTTAAAATTTTTAGGGTATTTTATTTTTTTTTAAAAATATATATAATAATAATTATTTTTTAAAAAAATTATATATTTTTGACCAATCGAATGATGCCACATCAGCAAAGTGCCATGTGGCATCATCCAATTAGTTAAAAATATTTAATTTGTTTTTTAAAAAATTATTTAATTTTTTAAAATGCCATGTTAGCAAAGTGCCACGTGGCATCGCCGTGTCATTTCCTCATCCCATGTCAGCCTCAGGCGTTGACCGTTAGTTGACTAACGGTTTCCATCCAGCAAGGGTGAAATTTGAACAAAAATAAAATGTTAGGTGGTTATTTACACAAAAAAATAGGTGTTAAAGTGACCAAAAGGTCAAACGTTGGGTGCTACTTTTGACTTTATGCCTTAAAAAAATGAGAAGATGAAAAGTTGTGTGAGGAAGCTATGTATTTTGAAGATAAAATATTTTTTTATAATTTCTAAAAAAAGAAATAATGAATAAATGAAAAAAGAGTAATTTAAAATTTTAAATAAATAAATATTTATTTTATATACTTTTAAAGATTAACGGTGAAATTGAAAAATATTGAAACGTTGAGGACTAATCTTACTATTATACCTTTAATATATTGATATATTTTATTTTTTTAAAATACCACGTATTAAATTTTGACTGGTCCAATAGGACCACGTTAGATTCTATCACGGAAATGGGTAAATTCATTAATGACGAAAAAATTCACGTATTAAATTGAGAATGAAAAGCTAAATGTATGACATTAAATAATTGGGTATAGTTCATGTACCAAAGAGGTATTTAACCCTTAATAAAAAATATTAAATATTACAACATTATTTAAATATATGTGACACCATTTAAATATTAAACTAATATTAAATAAAAATATTTAATAAATTTACAACACAAATAATTAGTCATCTTATTAAAAATGAAACAAAGGATCCACATGAACAAAATTCATTATCTTAAAGGCAATATTGTCCAAAGGATAAGGAATTGTGTAATACATAAGAAAATGGAGGAACGACATTGTCACCATTTGAGGGTTGAAGTGTCACTATTGGAAAAATATTATTATCCCTTAGGAGTGGAAATTGGGAAGGGCGGGGACGGTTTTGCATTCCCCACTCAGTCACCAATACTTGTTGGGACGGTTTCTGAGAATCCTCATTTAAAGTTTCAAGAATTTTTTCGTCCACATCCTCATACCCATCGAATCCCTACAGGTTTCAGGAATCATCATCTCAAAAAAATTAAACAAAATTTACTACTTTATTGATCAAAATATATGGCCAATTTCAATTTACAAGTCATATATTCTATACACTTAAAAATATTCAATCTTAATATATTAAAATAAATATTCAACGGTAAATCTCCAAAATTACAATCATAAATGATAAATTTAATTTTACAAACAATTTAAAAACTATAATAACAACTTAACATGTAACGTTTTCTTTTTTGTAGCCAAATCAATCTAGAATATGGTACTTGATTATACTCTTATATTTTTGTTTTGATCATTCTTGTCATCAACCTATAATATGAAAAGTAAATATCATATGCATCAAATAATATGATAATAAGATAGGTAGATATACAAGTAAATAAGAGTTAATTATATATATCTTAAAAATTTTGTAAAATATCGGGATCCTTGCGAATATTTTTTAGGGATCCCCACCATTATTTATACAGTTGCGGTTCGATTATTCTGACGGTTTGGATATAGCAATTTCTCTATATCCTCATTTGAACTTCGGTTATAAAACTTCCCATGACCCGTCCCCGTGGATGAAAATTTCATTTATTTTTTTATCCCTATTGGTTCTGATCCCCACGATTTTAGTACATTCCCTACCGATTCCTACCCTTATTACCCCTTAGGGGGAATCCTCCCAAAACAACCATAAAAATAAAATTCTAGAAAAGATTATTACTCATGGTAATCATCTTTTTGCAAAACAAACGGACCCTAAAGGTTATGGGAGAAGAAACAAAAGGTTTGATGTTTTTCTATTTTTTATTTGATTAATGTAAAAAATAATTTGAATTAAATATAGTTTGTGTTAATAAGAACCAAATTTATAGTTTGTTTGGATGGTTGGGCACTTTTACCTAATACAAGGGTTTGAATCCCCCAATACCCATAGTGAAATTTAAATTCATTATATCCTACCGTCCATTGACAATAATTAAATTAAATATTAAATTGAACCCAATGAGAAAGATGATAATGTTTATCATTGAAGATCCGAGTTTAATACAAGGGTCTGCAAGTTGTGTGTGCATTATCAAATGGTTAAGAAAAAAGTATGAGCAAATACTATCTTGTAATCACCTAAAAACTATTCAAAATTAATTAAATTAGTTTTAAAAAATTAATGTGGCACCATGTCACGTCAATGTTCCACCCATGTGGCTTTTTTATGTCAACTTTGTAATGATCCAAATTTTGTGTCAACGGATTAGCGTTGATCCAAACCATAAGATGGATGGTTTAATTGAGTATTTAGAGCATTTGGGCTCGTTGGGTTAAAATGTATCACTTTTATGACAAAGAAGAACTTGAGGACTTATTGTAATTGCACCACTAAGAGGGGAAAAAGGGTTGTCATTGTTTTGATACTATTGGGTGAGAAGAAAGAAATTTATTTTTTGCTTCCATCATTAAATCTTCACATTCTCTATTCTAAAAATTATCATATTCCTCTTTAAAATTGTATTTTGACAACTCTAATCCCTTATTCAAGAAGAAAAGACCTAAGATTATTAATCCCCAGCTCAAGAGCTTCAACAAAAGATAAGTTTTGTTAGAAATAGTGTTAAGAATTTATTTGGGTTTTAAAAGGGTTTTGGTGGTAGTAGTTATTTGAGCTCATTTTAGTGATCCGAATTCGTTTAGTCAGCTTCATTTAATCATCTGGTAGTGTAATAATTCATCTTTACACTCTTTTGATTAGTGAAAGAGATGGGGGAATCATCCAAAGCTGAGAACAAAGATAAAGCTTTAAGAAAGGATTAAATGAGTTCTATTTCGGGTTTGGAAGCATGGTAAGTACACTTTGAACTCCAAAATACTTCATGAACATCATTATATAATGCTTTGTTGTATGTTTGGCTGTAAAATAGGTATTTGAATGAGAAACATGTCTTAGTGATCAGATTGTGGAAATTGGTTGTTGCTTGATGTTTTGATGATGCCAAATGATAATATGTAGCTCACATGAACTTTAAAACCATGTAAGGTCCAGGGATTTAAATTGTCGTTGCTGGCGTATTTTCGGTCGCGTTACGTTTATCATGGTTGTTGACATAACAAATGCTACTGTGGTCACTGCAAGTATCGCGGTAGTATTTTTTAAAATTCGCACAAATTATTGTAAAACATAATAATTCTAATCGTAAAAGTCAATTTTAATGAGTTTTAGAGTGCTTTCTAACAATTGTGAACTTTTATTAATATGGATTTTTTAGAGCGAAAGTGATATTTTGTTTAAAGAGTTGTGTGAATATGTTGGGATTTTGTTTGGTTTGGATTTTAGACAATTAAATCATATAAATATGAAAAATTAAATATTGTGCACCAATAAAAGGATTAAACATGTGGATAAATCTACACAATAAAAAAATGTTAGTATAATAAAAATAATTAATAATATTAACAAACAATAAAAAATTAAATAAACATGTTATAAAAAATATTAATAAACAATAAACATGTTATAAAAAGCAAATGTCAGCCAAATAATAGTCTATTTTGTAACGAATCAGATTTCATGTTAGCAATTAAAATCTTGGATCTGGGTTAGATATTTTATGATTAAGGATTTTTATTGAAAGAATTCAGTGTTTAGAAGCTTAATTTAATGGAAGTGAGATTAGATTAAAGTTTGGGGATTTAAAGTTAAAATAAGGGGAAAATGTGGATTTATGGAGTTGTTTACCCATTTTTATTTGGAAGGCTTTTATTTGAAAGAAAGGGGCTACAAATAGGGGAAAATAATATTAAAATAATTTGAAAGAAAGTGAGATTAGATCTGAAATTTTTTTGACGATTTTTAGAAGACGTTAATATTTTTGACGAGTTTTAATATTATTATTATTGTAACTTCTTTCTTTTAGGAGATAAAAATAAATTCACCCCAAATCATAATATAAAAATATGATGTCCGGGTAAAAACCCTTTAAATGTATAGTTTTTTATTTATTAGTAAAAAAAAATTATGTGAAAAATGGGTGAAGGTCTAGTGTGGAGAAACAGCTTTTTCAGTTCATGGCTGGGCCCCTTTGGATTATCTGCTTTCTCCCTAGCTGTCGCAGTTGCCAATTGCCATGCCACTCTCGTATGTTACTACAAAGGTGAGTCTGTGGTACAATAGGTTTAAGATTAAAGGATTATAAATTTTAAAATTTATCTAAATATTTAAAATATTAGATTTTTATAATATTTTAAATTATTTTTTTTATGTTTTTGATAAATTTTAATACTTTTGCATTCCTTTTAAAAAGTACGGTAGAAAAAGTATTTTTAAAAGTTTGATAGAAAAGTAACTTTAAAAAGTTGAGTTATTGTTTATCATTTATGTCAAAAAGTGATTTTAAGAAGACAAAATGTCTTTTTTAAACATAGTATTGTAGAGTAAAATAAGTGAACTTGGGTGATGTTCAAATTCGTTAACATTATGATGTATGAAATAAATCAACTTAAATTATAATAAAAAATTTAATTTAAAATATAAACTATAATAAAAAAATTTATTCTCAATATAAATACTATAACATATATATTATTTTATAATTATGTATAAATTTAATTTAACAATCAATTATAATTAAATAATAGAGGGTAAAAAAGTAATTTTACTTTTCAAACTAATTTATCCACCACAAAAGTCACAAAATCTAGCTTTTTAGTTTGAGTGGAAAATCGCTTTTAAAAAGCAACCAAAAACACCTAATTTGTTTTGAAAGCACTTAAAAAAGTGCTTCTAGGTTGCTAAAAGCAGCTAAAAACACACTCTTACAAAATAAGTTTCGGTACTTAATTTTTTATAACATTTTAAAAATATCGATACTTGTTTTATAAGCATCAAAACTTGTCAAAAAATACGAAAAAAATAACTTAAAATATTATCAAAAAGTCTAAAATTTTAAATTCTTAAATACGTATTAAAATTTATCATCTTTTAATCACACTCTAAACCTGTTGTACGTTAATCTCGCTTGTTATTACACTTATTCTTTTAACAAAAAAACAAAATAAAAGCCAAATCTTGTTTTTTTTTTTTACATTTTTATTGATGAAAAGTATGCTGTCAACCTCTATATTTTAGCGGATTTTACAACTTTAATCTAATGTTTAAAAACTTGAATATTCTATTCTATTAATTTTTTATTTTAAAATCAATATTTAATCGTTAATATTTTTGGGTCAAGTATGTCATCCAATAGCATATGGTACGTCACATATTTCAACTTGATATGTTAATAAAAATGCCAAAGTTAATAAAATTTGACAAAAAATATTATTGGCTTTACTGATTTGAACAGAATTATTAAATGAAAAATAAATTTTGTTAAGGTACAGGGAATGCAATATATTTTAATTTCTCCATACCCTTTGTCAAATTTAACATGTTTGATGTATATTTTTTTATTAGTTGGTAAGCATACATAGAGAAACATATATCATGACTTTTCTTAATTTAGATTTAAAATTTATTATTTTCTTTTTTTATTAACATTTGAACCTACTGTCAAGAAACATATACTCCACTTGATATGTATTTTGCTTAATCGTGTATATATACATCTAGTTCTTAGATAGATAGATAGATAGGTAGGTAGGTAGGTAGGTAGGTAGGTAGGTAGGTAGATGGATGGATGGATGGATGGATGGATGGATCGATCGATCGATAGATAGATAGATAGGATTCTCTTACACTATGTAAAACTTGAAAGTTTTACATTTTTTTGACCGTTGGATGAAGATAAATGAATGGATGAGATTAACAGTAGAAAATGTAAAGATTATCACATGAAAAAAGAGATAACGAAATAATCTTATCCATTTATTATCATCATCCAACGGTCCAAAAAATGTGTAAAAATAATTAAGTTTTACCCTATGTAAATGGATCATAACCCATATAGAGAAGGGATCCATTTACATGGTGTAAAACTCATTTTGTTTTATACTAATTTGGTATAATCATTGATATTTAATTTATTAATTTGTTAATTCAGATCAGATACTGTAGATGTTTGAGGATGACTTTTCAACCCAATTATTTGGAAAAATTAGGGGGATAATTGATAAGTGTTTAAAAGTACTATTTTTCTTACCCTTTTTACTCATATTATTGTTAGACTTAGGCTCATATTAGTTGTATAATTAGTCATTCATGCATTAATTCATGTTTCCTTCCATCGTTGAGCCTGATTGCATAACTTGGTGGTTTTTGTGGGAAAAGATGTTGCTTTGGTGTGTTTTGTGTGTATGTGCAGAATCACTTGCCAATGCAAGGCTAGAACTAGTTGCCAGGGCAATGCATGAAGGAGATGCCGAGCCAGTTGCCAGGGCAATTGTCGACAAAGAATAAGGTGATATGGTAGTCGAAATTAATGACTAGACAACCCCAAGATGACGTGGAGCAAAGCTAAATCCCAAAGGAGTTTGATTTCCATGAAGAGGTTAAAGAAGAATTAAATCCCAAGAAGATATGAGAATTCTAAAAGGAATATAAATATAATAAAGAATTATATTCTTTAAAGATAATTTAATTCCAACTTAACTTCCTCCTCAAAGAAGGACTTTGACCTAGCCTTATAAATAAATCACCAATCCGTCAACTTCAAGGGGGAGAGAAGAGAGAATTTTCGACAAGCTTCAAGGGGAGATCTCGACAAGAAGGCTTCATCCATTCTTCATCTTTTTCTTTCTTGTTCAATTAGGTTTATGCTAGGAATTCTTGTCTTGTGTTTCTTTGGAACCTAGCCATGAACTAAATCTATTTGGCTAAGGTTATTGTGTTTTGTGGTTGTGAGAAACAATTGGATTTTGTTTAGGTAATAAGAGTTTGAACTTTTCTATTCAAGGTTTATTCATCCTTGGTTCTTATTCTTGTTTGCGAATGAATTGGGAGAGGATCTCGTAACTTCATCTATTTATCTAATATCGGGAGAGTTAGATTCAAGAAACCATTAAAGAACGCTTTGCCGAACCTTGAAGTTGCTGCCCAGACGCCCAAGTAGTTGCCCAATTAGTCGCCCAGGTAACCATCGATTAGTTTCCAAGGCAACCCCGTTGCGCAAGTTGCCACGGCAACTGAGTTGCCCTTGCACTCTTTTACCAAGACGATCCAATCGGCTATCACACCTCAACTCACGATAACATGGTCTATCTCTCTCATTTGACCTCATCTATTCTTTTACTTTATTGCTTTCTAGTTTAGTTATTAGTTAAACTCCTATAATCTTCTATTTGTGTTTTTACTTTTTATAGTGCAAGAGATTAGATTCTTGAAGTGGCACCAATCCTTGTGGAGATGATATCTATTATACTATAACTTGCGACGTGTACACTTGCACAATTGCGGAGCACTTATTACGCGCAACAAGTTTTTGGCGCCGTTGCCGGGGATTGGCAATAGTGACTTTGTTTTTATTTTCTTGCACTTTTTATTTTTATTTTTCTTGTTTAAGATTCAAAAGGCTAACAAACTTTGGTTTTGCATTGGTATATGACCAGGGAGAGACCGATTACACCAGAATATCCCTTTGATCCAGAAATCGAACGAACCTTACAAAGACTTAGACGAAGGTTAAGAGTAACAATGGCTAATCAAGATGGCAATATGAATCAAGATGTTCCAATAGGAGGGGGAGTGATTATTGCACGAAACAAAACTATTCGAGACTATCTTGAAGAAGATCTTGATGGACTTAATCCAGGAGTTATCGCACCTGAAATTGAAGCTGACCACTTTGAGTTGAAACCGGTGATGTTTAATATGATCAACACAATTGGTCAATTTGGCGGCTCAGCAATTGAAGATGCACGACAACATCTTAAATCTTTCCTCGAGATTTGCAACTTGTTCAAAATACACGGAGTCATCCCCGATGTTTTACGATTAAGATTATTCCCCTATTCACTGAGGGATAGGCGAAAGCATGGTTGAATAGCATTCATGCCGGATCAATAGGATCTTAGACAAATTTGATTGATAAGCTTCGTAAAGACATTACTTATTTTCGGCAGGCAGATGATGAATCCATGTACGAGGCTTGGGAGCGATACTGAGAACTTCTACACAAATGCCCCTACACGGATTCCAGTGTGGACACAAGTAACAATGTTTTACAATACCGTGAATACACCAACAAGGATGATGCTAGACGCCTCGGCAAATGACATACTCCTAGATAAGTCGTCGGAGGAAGCAATGCAAATTCTAAACAGGCTGGCCAAGAATGATTATCAATTCCCTTCTACTAGAAGATGAGGAGTTAGACGCCAAGCCATAATACATGAACTAGGATCATCAAACTCAATTTCGGCACAATTGGCTACCTTAACCATGATGGTCCAGAACATGCAGAAACCAAACAACACACATGAGGTCAAGGTAATGGATTCCTTTGGTGAGTTATGTGGTGGTAACCATAATTCTTCTGAATGTATGCAGAATCCGGAATCCAGCTTCTATGTGGGGAATTACAACCGGAACAACAATGTGATGTCCAATGCATACAATCTATCTTGGAAGAAGCACCCAAATTTTTCATGGAGTAATCCCAACAATGCTCTAAACCATAACAATCAGAATGCACAAGCATCAGGATTCCAATAGAATATGCCACGACAATAGTTGCCACAGCAACAATCGACAACATCTAGTTCTTTGGAAAATTCTCTCAATGCTTTTATGTTGAAAACTGAATCTTATATGGCTAAGAATAGTAACTTCATAAAAAGAACTGATGCTTTTATTAACAAGACCGAGATGAGATTGCAAAACCAAGAGGCGACAATCAAATCATTGGAAAATTAAGTCGGGCAATTTGCTCAAAACCTGAATACTATACCACAAGGAGGTTTACCTAGCGATACTAGAGTCGCAAGAGGAACTGTCCATGAGCAATGTAAGGCGATCACCACTAGAAGTGGCCAACAACTTAAAGAGGCTCAAGCTCTCTCACCAAACAAAACTCCATAAAAAGATCAAGACGAACCCGGCGGCAAAACCTCAGAGGATGAACCAGGAATTGCCGCGGCAACGGACAATAAGCATGCCTCGGCAACCAACGATAAGCATGCCTCAGCAACCAACGATAGGCACGCCACGACAACCCCAGTTGATGATGCCTCGGTAACTCTAGTTGTTCCAGCAATGCCATCAATCAGATTCCAGACCAATGAAAGGATCGAAGATATCCGACATCCACCACCATTCCCACAAAGGTTGAAGCGACAAAAGCAAGAATATCAATCCAAGAAGTTTCTTGATATCCTAAAGTAAGTCCACATCAACCTGCCATTGGTGGAAGCAATTGAACAAATGCCGAACTATGCCAAGTTCCTTAAAGACATTGTGTCCAAGAGAACAACGCTAGGAGAGTTTGAAACAGTTGCCACAACAGAGGGATGCATGAACATGTTGCACAATCGTATGCCACCCAAGTTGAAGGATCCTGGAAGTTTAACAATGCTCTGTTCTATTGGAAATCACTATGTCGGGAAAACATTATGTGACCTTGGGGCTAGCATAAACTTGATGCCTAAATCGGTTTTCTAGAAACTAGGAATCGGAAATGCAAGACCTGCAACAATTATGCTACAGCTAGCCGATAGATCCTATGTGCATCCAGAGGGAAAATCGAAGACATACTGGTAAAAGTTGATAAATTTATTTTTCCTGCTGACTTTATTATTTTGGATTGTGAAGCAGATGAGCATGCACCTATCATTCTCGGGAAACCATTCCTAGCAACAGGGAGAACCTTGATCGATGTTGAAAAGGGAGAACTCGCAACGAGGGTGAATGACTAGCAAGTTAAACTAAATGTGTTCCAAACACTAAGGCATGCCGATGATCCAGAAGAATGCCAACTTCTTCATGCCACGACAGAGTTTAACTTCGACGAGGAATTTAGTTGCCTCGACAACTACATTACCGATCAAGAGGAACTTGAGGAGTATGAAGAACCGGTCGATGAGGAACAACAAGAAGAGGCAAATTGGCTAGTCAATCGACCAGGTACATACTTTGAACCACTGGAATACTCAGGTAAGGAAGGTAAGCTCGAAAAGCCCTCTATTGAACAACCACCGATTCTTGAGTTGAAACAGTTGCCAGAGCAACTAAAATATGCATACTTAAGAACCGATAATACATTGCCTATAATTATTTATTCTAAGTTACAGCCTGAGCAGGAAAAGAAGCTGATCAAAATGTTGATGCTACACAAGAAGACAATAGGGTGGACAATTGCCGACCTGAAGATAATTAGCCCGACAGTGTGCATGCACAAGATTTTGTTGGAAGATGATCACAAACCTTCAATTGAGGCCCAGAGGAGACTGAATCATGCCATAAAAGGGGTTGTAATGAAAGAAATCATCAAGTGGCTTGACGCCGGCATTATATACCCTATCTCTGATAGTACATGGGTAAGTCCGGTATAATGTGTACCGAAAAATGGAGGTATAACAGTGATCGGTTGGAGGGTTTGTATGGATTATCGAAAGCTAAACAAAGCCACTAGGAAAGCTCACTTCCCATTACCCTTTATTGATCAAATGCTTGACCGTCTTGCTGGTAAACCCTTTTATTGTTTTCTTGATGGTTATTTAGTTACAATCAAATTGCCATAACACCAGAAGATCAAGAAAAGATAACCTTCACATGCCCATACGGTACTTATGCTTTCCGAAGGATGCCGTTCGGATTGTGTAATGCCCCGACAACCTTCTAAAGATGCATGATGGCACTCTTTTCATAATGGTCGAAGACTTCCTTGAGATCTTCATGGATGATTTTTCTATTTTTGGTAATGACTTCGACAGCTGCCTCGGTAATTTAGAAAAGGTGTTGGCATGATGTGAAGAAACTGATTTAGTCCTCAATTGGGAGAAGTGCTATTTTATGGTAGATGAAGGAATAGTACCCGACCACAAGATTTCATCCAAGGGAATTGAAGTAGACAAAGCCAAAGGTGGACGTGATCGAGAGATTACCCCCACCAAGTTCTGTTAAAGGAATTTGAAGCTTTCTTGGACATGCAGGTTTTTACAGGAGGTTCATTCATAATTTTTTTAAAATTACTAAACCCTTGTGCAATTTGCTTGAACAGGATAAAGTCTTCGATTTTGATGATTCTTGCGCCCAAGCATTCGAAACCCTAAAGGAAAAGCTTGCCACGACACCCATTATCGTTCCACCAGATTGGACGCTACATTTTGAGCTCATGTGTGATGCAAGTGATTTTACGGTAGGAGCAGTCCTAGGCCAACGCACAGGTAAGACCTTCCATGTGATATACCACGCTAGTAAAACTCTTAATAGTGCTCAAGTGAATTACACAACAACGGAGAAAGAATTACTAGCTGTAGTTTTCGCATTTGACAAGTTCCGATCCTATTTGATTGGTACAAAGGTAATTGTTCATACGGACCACTCGTCAATTAAATATCTATTTCCTAAAAGGATGCCAAAACTCATTTGATTCATTGGATATTACTTTTACAAGAATTTGATATTGAAATTAAGGACAGGAAAGGAATAAAAAATCAAGTGGCTGATCACTTATCACGTTTAAAACGCAATAGGGAGGAGGACACAGATTTAGAGATATGCGATGCATTCTCGGATAAGCAACTTTTAGTTGCCTTGGCAACCATGGGTGCGCATGCCTCGGCAACCCTCGACGCCTCGGTAGCCCTTGACGCACACACCTCGGCAACCACGGATGCGCATGCCTCGGCAACCCTCGACGCCGCAACAGCTCTTGACGCGCACGCCTCAACAATTTTGGGAGCAGTCGACACGGCAGCACATGCCTCAGCAATACCCTGGTACGCGGATTTAGTTAATTTCCTTGTTTGTTGTATTTTACCTTATGGCCTTACTCAGCAAGGGAAGAAGCGGGTCCGCCATGATGCTAAGCATTACTTTTGGGATGAGCCTCTTTTGTTTAAACAATGTGCAGATCAGGTTATACGCCGATGTGTCCCTGAAGAAGAGCAGGAGAATGTACTCCGGCAATGCCATTCTTCACCCTATGGAGGACATTTTGAAGGAATTCGTACCGCGGCCAAAGTTTTGCAATCTGGTTTGTATTGGCCAGCATTGTACAAAGATGCCCAAGACTTTTACAAGCAATGTGATCGTTGCTAGAGGACGAGCAATATCTCTAGACGACATGAGATGCCACCCCAAAACATCATCGAGGTGGAATTATTCGATGTATGGGGGATCGATTTTATGAGACCTTTCCCATCTTCATTCGGCAACCTCTACATTCTACTTGCCGTCGACTACGTGTCTAAATGGGTTGAGGCAGCTGTAGTTCCCAACAACGATTCCAAGACCGTGCAACGATTCTTGCAGAAAAATATATTTACACGGTTTGGGATGCCGAGAGCAATTATCAGTGACGAAGGCAAGTATTTTGACAACAGACTTATTGCCAAGATGATGCAAGGCTTTGGCGTATCACACAAGATTGCCACGGCATATCCCCACAAACCAACAGGCAAGCAGAAATTTCCAACTGGGAATTGAAGGGTATACTCGAGAAAATTGTAAATCCCTCTAGGAATGATTGGTCATTAAGATTATATGACGCACTTTGGGCATATCGCACTGCATTCAAAACACCCTTAGGTATGTCACCCTTCCGACTTGTCCATGGCAAAACATGCCATCTACCGGTGGAAATCGAACACAAGGCATATTGGGCGATCAAGATCGTGAATATGGATTGGGAAAGTGCCGGACAAAAGCGTTTGTTGGACCTCAACGAGATAGAAGAATTCTGTGCACTCGCCTATAACAATGGACGAATCTACAAGGAGAAAACAAAGCAATGGCATGATAAGAAACTATTGCCGCGACAATTCATGCCAGGGCAACTAGTTCTTTTATTCAATTCTCGGCTAAAACTTTTCCCGTGAAAACTGAAATCAAGATGGTCGGGACCATTCGAAGTTGTCAAACCATTCTCCCATGGTGCCGTGATAATCAAGTCCATCATTGACAAACATGAATTCAAATTTAATGGACAAAGATTAAAGCACTCCAATGGTGCCCATGTGGAACGTAACAAAGAAGTGGTCACCTTAGGAGATGCATGAGCATGCTCTCCTTTCGATATTTTTTCATTTTTATTTTTATTTTTTTAATTTTAATTTTAATTTTTTCTAACTATTTAATTTTTATTTTATTTTTTTATTTTCGATTATTTGCTTTTTTAGGATAGATTTATTTTCTTTAAGATTAAAACTACATATTTCATATTTATCTTTTTAAGTTTAAGAATTTCTTTATACATCTTTATTTATTTTCTTTTATTAGTTTATCGTTAATTTTAATCCTTATTTGATTTGTCTTTGAATTGCAGGAAAAAAGTTCAAGATAAAGAGGAATTTTGATTCAAGAAGGAAAACATCTTCAACAAGGAAATTAATGGGCTGAATCTAAGGCTTATATCAAGTCTCCAACTTACCCTAATTAAACCCCCTAGTCGTCACCCTTCCCCTAAACCGAAATCCTCTTTTTCTTCTTTCCAAAATTAAACCCACCCACCATATTTCTTACCTATCTTTTCTATATAACCCATCACCCTTAACTTCCAAGAACCCTATTCCTACTTTTCATCTTGCAACTCTTTAGTTTCTTTTATTTTCTTTTCTTTGTTTTTACAAAACTCACAACCAAGATCATCCATGGCATCCAAAATTAAATTTTTGGTTCATCCAGGTTCCTCCAAAGAACCAAGATACAAGAAGTTTGCTACACCGGTGGTTCAAGAAAGATTTCACTTCAAGTTTGAAAGCCGGAAGATTTACGAAGAACAAGGCTTTGAGTACTCCAACTCTCATCAAGATTTTGGCCTTGAAATATTCATCTTCGAGAGGATTGCACATCAAAAGTGCCAAATCTTTTGCCATCAATCGGAACCGGTTAATATCTCATGGGTAAGAGAATTCTATGCTCACTCACTTAACCCGGATAATCCTTATGTTTTTGTTCATGACAAGGCTATACTCATAAGCCCCGAAAACATCAACACCTTTTACGGGCTATACGTTGAGAATGACAAGCGTCAAGCCTTTGTTGATCAACTCACGCCCAAGCAACTCGACAAACTGCTTTAAGAACTCACTCTACCGGGAACTCAATGGAACAAAGGTAAATACAAGGGCACGGTAAATCGCCTTCGGCTTAAACCCGAGGTAAAACTGTGGAACAAGTTTGTTAAAACTTCTTTAATGCCCACCACACACAATACTACTGTTGATATACCATCTTTCGCTCATACATTCTATTTTGCATAATCGCATCATTAACATTGGAAAAATTATTTGTGATGAGATTTTTGTATGTAGCTCAAAAGATAAGGGTTCTCTTTTCTTCCATTACTTAATTTCCAATCTTTGCAATGAGATGCATGTCCCAAGTGAGTGCACCGATGAAAAGTCCCTACCAAAGTCCGGTTGGAATCAAGCACAAATTCAAAAGCTAATGGGAGGGGCACCAGTAAAATCCTTAATGCCTCCAACTGCCGCGGCAACCCCTAATACCCAGGCAACTCGGCCATCAACCCCGGGACACTTTGAAGCACTCTTGCAACCATTGGCGAGCCACCTTAGGCAAATTGAAGACCGGTAACTAATGTTCATGCGGTACATGAAGGAGTACAACAATGCCATCACCCAAGTCATCCTAGAAAAGTACCCGGACAGCCGCGTGCCGTTCCCAATCTTTCCTACCGAGATTCTTGCCCTGGCAACCAATGAAGTAGTCGCCATGGCAATTGCAACAGATGATGCCGCGACAACCTACACCGCGCCTGCCAAAGCAGATGCCACGACAACCAACCCTGAAGATGCCACGACAACCAAAGCTAAAGACGTCCCGGCAACCACTACAAACGCCAAAGGAAAACACCTATGACTGAATCAACTCATATGGAATCATTGTCTGATTTTTTAGATTCGGACAAGTCCTCCATTGCACCAACAAAGACCGTACCAATTGAATCCTCCAAGCGAAAAGCCAATCACATTGATGAAGAGGACGATGAGGACAACCCCGTATGAGGATCAATTTCACCATCAGCAACAAGGAAACAACCATCGCGTTCAAGCAAGAGAATCAAGACACCGACCAAAAGGAAACTAATCATCCACGACGACGAACTCTCGGAGTAAATCCTCATTTGCATTTTACTTTTCTTTATTTTTATTTCTCTTTAATGCATGCATTGAGGACAATGCCTCACTCGAGTTTGGGGGGGATTGTTATTAGTTAGTTACCATGTTTTGTTGTATTCATCTTAAGTATTGCATTTAGGATACATAAATTGCTTGCCATACCTTTAGTTGGAACAAGAATTGCCTAGATTTGATGAATATCCGATGATGACTTTGCCAGTGCACTTAATTTATAGAATTTTTATTCTAGGATAACCATGGAAACACTTAGAATTTTACTATGATGCTAAATTTAATGAAACGCTGTTGTGGTTTGATTGATTTAAGGAATTCTAGTGAACTTAGGTTGATAGTTAAAAAAATTGGGGGATTAGAATAAAAATTGGATGTATGCTAGAGGTGCCCGAAATTAGCTCTAGTATGATTTAAAAAATTGATCGCTAGAGGTGCTCGAAACCGACTCTAGTCGAATAAATTAACTAACTTAAGAAAACTAAAAACAAAATACTAGAGGTGCCCGAAACCAGCTCTAGTTAAAACATGTTAAGAGAACCAAATGAAGTAATTTGAAAACCTCTTGTTTGCATAGAATCCGAAAAATCAACTTGCACACAACTCCGCACACTCTCACAAGCATTATAGTTTGATTCCGAGTAACTCCTAAGTCTTCCGAAAAATGAAAAGACAATCATACTTTGTGCCACGGTTTTGAGAATTGAAATCAAGTTTAAAGCTAAGTTTGTGAAAATTGAAGTCTTGGCGGGTAATTATTAGTTTGCATTACTTGAGGACAAGCAATAGTTCGAGTTTGGGGGTGTGATAAGTGTTTAAAAGTACTATTTTTCTTACCCTTTTTACTCATATTATTGTTAGACTTAGGTTCATATTAGTTGCATAATTAGTCATTCATGCATTAGTTCATGTTTCCTTCCATCGTTGAGCTTGATTGCATAACTTGGTGGTTTTGTGGGAAAAGATGCTGCTTTGGTGTGTTTTGTGTGTATGTACAAAATCACATGCCAAAGCAAGGCTAGAACTAGTTGCCAGGGCAATGCATGAAGGAGATGCCGAGCTAGTTGCCAGGGCAATGCATGAAGGAGATGCTGAGCCAGTTGCCAGGGAAATTTTCAACAAATAATAAGGTGATATGGTAGTCAAAATTGATGACTAGACAAGCCCAAGATGACGTGGAGCAAAGCTAAATCCCAAAGGAGTTTGATTTCCATAAAGAAGTTAAAGAAGAATTAAATCCCAAGAAGATATGAGAAGTTCTAGAAAGAATTTAAATATAATAAAGAATAATATTCTTTAAAGATAATTTAGTTCCAAGTTAACTTCCTCCTCAAAGAAGGACATTGACCTAGCCCCTATAAATAGATCACCAAGCCGTCAACTTCAAGGGGAGATCTCGACAAGAAGGTTTCATCCATTCTTCATCTTTTTCTTTCTTGTTCAATTAGGTTCATGCTAGGAATTATTGTCTTGTGTTTCTTTGGAACCTAGCCATGAACTAAATCTTTTTGGCTAAGGTTATTGTCTTTTGTGGTTCTGAGAAACAATTGGATTTTGTTTAGGTAATAAGAGTTTGCACTTTTCTATTCAAGGTTTATTCATTCTTGGTTCTTATTCTTGTTTGCGAGTGAATTGGGAGAGGATCTCGTAACTTTATCTAATTATCTAATATCGGGAGAGTTAGATTCAAGAAACGAATGAATATGATCTTTTTTCAATCTATTGATGGTGAAAATTAATCCAGCTTAGGAATAAGTTAAGGATTTCAACGGCTAAGAGGAGTGCAAGATTGGTTGTTGTTCACTCTTGATTCACGTAGTGATGTATTATCAAGGCATGCACAAGTAGCTAGAGTTTTGACTTAGGGATAAGAAGAAACCGTTGAAGAATAATCTGCTGAACCTTGAAGTTACTGCCCAGAAGCCCAAGTAGTTGCCCAACTAGTCGCCCAGACAACCATCGATTAGTTGCCAAGGCAACCCCGTTGCGCAAGTTGCCCTGGCAACTGAGTTGCCCTTGCACTCTTTTACCAAGACGATCCAATCGGCTATCACACCTCAACTCATGATAACCTGGCCTATCTCTCTCATTTGATCTCATCTATTTTTTTTCTTTATTGCTTTCTAGTTTAGTTATTAGTTAAACTCCTATAATCTTCTATTTGTGTTTTTACTTTTTATAGTGCAAGAGATTAGATTCTTGAAGTGGCACCAATCCCTGTGGAGACGATATCTTTTATACTATAACTTGCGACGTGTACACTTGCACAATTGTAGAGCACGTATTACGCGCAACAATAATCCAACCTGGGGGAAATATTTGGAAAATAGGGTGTGTTGGGGAATATTTGGTGATATATGACAAACTCTACGGTGTTTGGAGAGGACGCAACCTCCACTTGGCGTTTTGCATTTATTTTTTTGGGTCAGTGGCAGGACGCCACCTGCACACAACGTCAGACTCATGTTTAACCGTTTGGCTCAGTCGGTGCAACTGATTAAAGCTGCATGGATCAGTTGGCAGCTGATTAAAGCTGCACGACTCTGCTTTCTCGTGACGACGTCAGTTGCAGCTGGCAGTGTAGGGAATCCTACAGAGCAGGACGCCACGTCGAGGTGGCGTCGTCCTCGTTAGCTGGACAGATATGGCAGGGGAGGCATGTGAAAGCTGATAAGTTACATTTTTTTGACAATTGATAACTTCTATATATATGGGGATATAAAGAAAAAGAATAGTGTACAGGGTTTGAGAAAAAAATATTGAGAGAGTTTGAAGTTAAAATTTTTGTGATATTTTTTGAAGATATATTCGTAGAGGTGAAAATTTTTGAAGTATATATGGTTGTAGATCTTCTCAGTTTCTGAGAAGTTAGTAATCTATTTTTTTCTAATTAATATGTTTTTTAAAATATGAGAGGGGTTTGTAGAATTTTTATGTGTGAGTGAATAGTTGTTTGGCGAAATATTCTAATTTTTTCTATATCGGATATGTAAATTTAATTTGTTTGTATTGTAAATTATTTATAAATTATTTTTAATATATATATGTTTAATTATTTTTTGTTGAAGGATTTAGAGCACATTTTCTCAGTTTCTCATCTATCATGTATGTTTTTGTATTTATTTAATTTTAATTAGTTAATTTTTAATAGTTAATGTTGTTTAGATTCAAAATATTATAATTAGATTCAAAATATATTTAAGATATATTCATAAAATTTTATAAATATATTCAAAATAATTATTTTGCAGATTTGTTTGAAAATGGCATCTGGTGAAGTATTGTTGTACCGTGACCATAAGCACATTTCCTCTCATATACGTGAAAAACAAGTAAGTAATTTGAAATTTATCATGTCATGTGTAACACAAATAATTTATTATAATAAATTAATTATAGGGTTAGGAGCATACCTTATGCCGTCGAGAAACGAAGATCAAGAAACCTTCTGGCCTCATAGTTTATTACTTACAGCTCTCAGAATTTTATAATGCTTCATTTCTTCATGGATTTAAGATTTTCCCTAGGTTGATAATTGGATTGATTGAACGGTGGAGACCAGAGACGCAGACATTTCATTTTCCATTCAGCTAATGCAAGATAACTCTAGAAGATGTAGCTATACATCTTAGTGTCCCAATAAATGGAAATCTGTTGGTTGGAGCAAATACATATAATGTATTTTCCTTTTGCAGTCAGTACCTTGAAAAAATTCCTTCTGAGGTAGATGTGAAAGGTCTACGTGTGAAACTTACAGGGTTACCGAGTGAATTTATTGTAACAGAGAGATCAACTCGGCAAGAACTTCTGTATGCAGCTCGAGCATATATGCTGCAAATCATTAGTGGGATATTAATGCCAGATATATCTGGTAATCTGGTTCACACACAATATCTGCCATTTTTGGATGATTTTAACACAGCCCGTGAACATAGCTGGGGATCTGCAATATTGACATTCTTGTACCATGAAATGTGCAAGGCCCAATTATGATTGATGAGAAGAAGACATCAGATATTGGTGGATGCCTAATCTTACTGTAATCATGGGCTTGGTATAGGCTTCCTTATCTAACGCCTATTGTTGAAGCATTCGTGCAATTTTCGCTTGTTGAAAGGTAATACCATGATTACAGTTGTTATACATATTTTATTAATCTAATATTTATCTAGAATAAATTAGAAATATAAGTTCAATATATTCATAGATGAAGACATAAGTTGAAGAATGCGGGGGTGGTGCACAATAATGTTAGATATATAATAATAAAGATCCAAAAATAGGAAAAATGAGGTATCATAATATTTTTAAATTAATTTTCTGGCTTAGTATATTTTAAAGTAATATTAGTGTATGTATATTAATATATGTTTTTACATTTTATTTGGCTCCCGTACGAGTAATCAAGGCTTGCATACCACAAAGTGTGCATGAATGTTCTACATTATGTGGTGCAGTTGTGCCTTTAATCTATTTTTTCTAATGTTGAATGTTCTACATTCTAGGGTGCAATATTTCGTACACAATATGCTGGATATGCATGACGAGGCATCCATAAACTATTCTATCTGTCAATTACTGATAAGAGCGAGTCCCTCTATTAAAAATCATACAAACCTCGTCTTCTTTTACTACAGGCTTGCGTAAATGTCTCAAAAATAATTTCCATCCATCCCTGTCTTCTTTTCAACTATGGCAAAGGCAATTGGGTATATATTAATGTCTCCATCTTGTGCAACAACCATAAGTAATATATGATTGTACTTCTCATACAGCCAGGTACTATCAACTTGAATCATACGTTTGTAGAATGGGAACCCTTCAATGCACGCCTTGAATTACTAGGAATTAGTTTGCCTTGTAAGGTGTACGCTGATAATGTTTCATATTCTACAATGGTTCTTGAGATGAATATTTGCATTGCTCGTATAAGAGTTGGTAGCTCATTATACGATTTATCCCAATCACCATACACATGCATCATCGCCTTTTGCTTTACCATCCATGCTTTGTAGTAAGATGGAACATATCCAAGTTGATTATGAATCATAATCCATGGATCATTTTCAACCAACAACCTAGTGTAGACACATATTAGATCATAGTTTAAATTTATATGGTCCTGTGAGAATGAGATATTTGCATTTGCTCTTATAATTAATACACCTTACACAATACGTAAAGTTATCAAATTCAGCAACAGAGAATTTCATATGACGTTTGATACAATACTCATTAACTGCCAACTGGGCATTTTTTGTTTCGAATAGAGCATTGGTTCTAATTCACCATAGTTGGAAGCTGATGAAGAAGCAAATACGTGAGCTTCATGTTTCAGATCTTGCATTGTAGCATAATCTACCTTATACACGTGGGTTGGAGGTTCATAAGCCGGATAAATGGGCTTCGATTCAACATAACCCTAAACATATGGTTCATCTACCAATGTCATTCTAGAAACAACATTTGCCCAAACATCTTCTACAATAAGCTCCGTTTGAGTAATGCCCCAAATAGGCTGATCATTTACCAACCAAAGCCTAGAGACAGTCCGACCCAAACATCATCTTCAACATCCAGACCATTACCTTCAGTCGCAATTGTCCTAACAATCTCAACATTATCAGCATCGAGTAAATGAATGTCATCATCTTTCGTAATAGGCACACTATTTTTTTCATCCTCACTGAAATCATCAAGTGTTTCGCCCTAGCTACCAACTAGGTTTTCAATGTCACAATCTGTTGATGAGCTCATCATATCTACATATTAAAAAAAGTCATAAATATACCCGATCTGAAAAAATTAACTAATTAAAATTAAATAAATACAAAAAATTTACATTACAAATGAGAAACCGAGCCTTGTATACAAATCCTTCTACAAAAAATAATGAAATATGTATATTAAAAGTAATTTATAAATAAATAATTTACAATAAAAATAAATTAAATTTTACAACCCGATCTGCAAAAATTAGAATATTTCGCCAAACAATTGTTCAACCACACACAAAAAATTCTACAAACCCCTCTCATATTAAAAAAATATTAATTTAAAAAACTAATTACTTACTTGTGAGAAACCGAGACGATCTACAACCAAATATACTTCAAAATTTTCACCTCTTTGAATATATCTTCAAAAAATATCACTAACTTCTTCAAAAAATATCACCTCAACTCTCAATCTTTTTTCTCAAACACTACTAACCAAATATACTTTCTCTCTCTCTCTCTATATATATATACATAACTTACCTCCTGGACCATGCTGCTATGTGACCAGCTGAGGAGGGGGACGCCAACTCCACATGGCGTCATGCACTCTGATACCGCCAGCTGTAACTGGCGTCACGTGAAAGTTGCTTCATACAGCGTGACAACAGCTGCATGTCCATGCAACGTCCAGCTGATTAAAGCTGGTGCACCAGACCAAATGGCTAATAACACAGTCTGACGCCGTGTGCAGGTTACATCCTGTCACACAGCTCAAAAAAATAAAAAAAATACATAACGTCATCCCCTAGGCATTGCAGCTTTTGTCGTAGATCCCAAAATTTTCCCCAACATACCATATTTTCTTAATATTTGTCCCTAATTGGATTATCCCCAAATTTTACCCAATTATTTAATTCATACTGTTAGATTTTAAACCTTTGACGTTAGGTAACTCTAAAAGCAACCTTCCATGTTGTTTGTTTTTGTATTAGGCGATGTTCAAAGTAAAAAATTTAACTATAAACTTGACATTGTTATTAAATTTAATTGTTTTCATTTCAATAATTGGAAAGTATAAAATATAAATTATCTAATAAAAATATTATAATATATGGAATAAAAATTGTAATGTAAATTAATTAAATATAACTTTTTTAAATAAAACAAACAAATTAATGTTATCTAGTATAAAAATTTTAAACATTTCAATTTCATCCTATAAATAATGGGAACCTATAAAAATAATTTAAACAAAAATAATACATTGATAATTGTTTATGACGAATCATATTATTAAAATAAATAGTAGTGTAACGACCCAAATTTTCGAGTCAACAATGGGCGTTGACCCGGATCTTGGACCGACACGTCGGGTCTGATGTTTGAACTTTTTTGGGCTGAAATGTTGGGCTTCATGGGAGTCAAGTGGGCCTCCATGTGTTGTTGGGCTTGTTTTTGGATGGGAGAGGTTTAGTGAAGGGTAAATGGGTAATATCCCCCTCAAGGGAGACAAAGGCTGATTGACTTGTTTATTTTTTGCAGTGGAGAAAAGGGGTGAGGTCACCCATTGTTCCCCAACTACTTTCATCTTTCTCTCTTCAAAAACACCCACCCAACTCAAGGTTAAAAGAGAAAACTTGTTGTTGTGGAGTGTGAATCTCAGTTTGATGATCAAGGAAGGTTTAATCAGCAAGCAAGGATCTATCCATCAAGGTGAATATCCCCAAAGTTGGTGGAGGTTGAGTTGGAAGCTTGGTTCAAGGAAGAAAAGAGGAAAAAGCTTGGCAGGAGCTTCATTCCGGGATTTGATTTCTTAAGGTCAGTACATTTCTAACTCATTCACTTCATGAGCATCCTAAAATGATTGTTTTGTGTGGTTTATAGTTTGGGTTGCATAGTTGTGGTTTTAGGAGCTTAAACCCCCCTTTAATGCAAATCATGTATTATGTGTTATTAATGGATAAAATTGGTAGAAAACCACCTATTATACTCTAAATAACTTGTATGAACGATTTGGGACTTAACCATGGAGGTTAAGGGTGGGATTGGTGAAATCCTGAGCTCTAAGTTTCAAAATCTGGGCTCGAGTACCGGTACAGAGTGGCTGTGTATTGGTACTCCTTGTAATTTTGAGGGACGAGTTATGAGGGGCGTACTGTACGTCTTTCTGTGTATCGGTACCCCACGCTTAATTAGGATTCTAGTAGCATGTTCGCGTACCAGTATGCTAGGGGCATATTGGTTCCCATTGTTCCATTGCTTGGGGAGGCTTTTACATACCGGTACACTAGGGTAGGGGTACTGATACGAGTTGGGATTGGTACTGGGCGATCTGAGTACCGGTACGGGGGAAGAGTGTATCGATACGGCTAGTCGTTCAATTCTTTCGAACCTGAGTTAAGTATCAGTACTCAGTATCGGTACACTAGGGTAGGGGTACCGGTATGGGTTGAGATCGGTACGGGGTGATTGGAGTACCGATGCTGAGTACTGATACGGGGGAAGAGCGTATCGGTACGGCTAGTCGTTCAAATCTTTTAAACCTGAGTTGAGTATTGGTACTCGAGGAGGAGCACTAGTACCTGGTGATGCGTACCAATACCCATGTAGGAGTATCGGTACTCGTAGAACAATCTACCCAAGAATTTTAAGGTTGTGTTCGGAGGCTCTATAATTCGTGGTAAAGGGTCTGGTGGGTCCCTAAAGGTATAAAACAAATCCTAAAATTATAAAATCAAGGTTGGTAAGCCATACATGGATAAATGGCTAATGGCTTGGTAATTATTGAGTGGATCACTCATATTAATCACCCATAGAGATTCGTGGCGGATCGATTAATACTGAGTGGAAGATTAGGGTCCTTGTTGTATGCTGAAGGGACGCCCATATAGGCTGGTTGTCGCGAATAATAAGATAATCTAACGAGAAAGGCGTAAATAAATCCTAAAGATATATATTAATTATTGTAATAATGAGTTATGCCTTGGGGCATTGGTAATGGTTGGCTGGATGCCTTTTATCTCTCGGTGAGATATATTGATGCTCGAGGGAGCATGTGTTAACGTACGTGTCTTGGTTAGGAATTCGGATGTCCTATAGTCAGTGCAAGGGCACTTAAATAAGGGGATGGATACTTTGGGCTATGTGATCGAGTACATCCGACGTATACATGGGCTATGTGATATAGATGCGGATAGAAACTTATCATTGGGCTATGTGATCAGGATATAGAAATACAACTCAGGGGCTGTGTGAGCTCGAGTAACTCGAAAGGCTATGTGATCTCGAGTAACCTGATTGGCTATGTGACCTCAGAAAAATACTACTTGTGGCTATTGTTATCCAAGTATGTCTATGACGTATCTGTGGTATAGTGATCCAGATATGATTCTTACTCGATGGCTATATAATCACGGGTAACCCGACAGCTGTGTGAGCACGGGAAAATAGTAGGGCTTCGTTGGCCATTGTAGGGAATATATGTTATTTACGTTGTTGTATGGATAATAGATTTTGGCTATTTTACCTTTGGGCTATATGATCAGGGTAGGGTTTGTTACTCGACAGGTTGTGTGAGCTCGAGTAACTCAATGGGCTGTGTGATCTTGGGTATGGGCTATTTTATCCTTGGGCTATGTGATCAGGGTATGAGACGTAACTCGATAGACGGAGTGACCTCGAGTATGGTAAGCCTGGGATGGCTTGGTAGACTTTTTACATAATAGTGGTATCTTGAGACAGTTGTAAGCTCTAGCTATGATAGGCTAGAAGATGATCCTTAAATGTTTAGAAGCCTTTCTGTGTACTCTTAATTATATTATCATGCATGCTTGTTTTATGATATTCATGAATTGCAGTAGAGTATAAATGTACCACTGAGCTTTGTTAGCTCAGCGTGCGGAATTGTGGTTTTTCCGTGTGTAGGTTGACAAGTTGCTTTTGGAGGAGCACATCGAGGAGGATTTTCTAGCACCAGGCCAGTTTTAGAGTACAGTACTTGATGTTTAGTTTGGACTGATTGTATTCATAGGATCTTACCATAATTGAGTTTGTATCTTATTTTAATTTAATGCTATTTGGTCAAACAATGTATTTTATTTGGAACTTATATTTTATAAACCTTTTTAATCTCATTATCTATGTGAATTCTATGGTAATAGATTGTTTTGAGAATGGTCAACTTGTGGTTTTAAATTGAGAAAATTTTAATGGGTCAGTTTTGGGTGAACCGAATGTGATGCTCCAAATTCAGGACGGGATTGGGGTATTACATTTAGTGGTATCAGAGCTTAGGTTTAGTCGGTTCTAAGAAACCCTGAGGTGGTATAGAGGTTGTGGTAAGATGTCTAGTGAATACAAGTCCCTAAATTTAATTGTACTTTATAAGACTGATAATCTTGATATACCACATTGTTTGTTGTGTTTCATAAAAGGATTGATGGAAGGTGGAACCGGTAGTGGAGAGGCAAGTCACTTTCATGGCATTACCTCTGCCCTCTTGCGTGTGGTGCATGCTATTCTGAGGCAATCTGAGACGCCTCACAAAACCCCTGTAGAGAGGCTTCATCGTTTTGGGCCTAAGAATTTCGAAGGCTTGGGTGAGGATGACCCAATCAAGGCTGACCAGTGGTTGCACGACACATAGAGAATCTTGAGACAGATGAAAGAAAGCCTGGAAGACGATCTTGATTGCGTTGTTTCCCTTCTGAAGGGTAATGCACACGAGTGGTGGGAGACCGTTGAGTCAGGTCTGCAGCCTGCGCTCCTGACATGGGATATCTTTGTGGATGAGTTCCAGAAAAAGTACATCAGTGAGGTATACATGGATGAGATGAGGGACCAGCAAGAAGATCAAACGGTGTTTACTTATAAGCAAGAGTTTCTGCGTTTGAACCGTTATGCCCCGGAGTTTGTTACGACGGAAGAGTTAAGGTGTAAGAGGTTCAGACAAGGCTTGAATGTTGACCTTCAGTTGCATGTGACAGCGGGTCCGCTTGGGACATTCTCTGAGTTAGCTAATAGTGCGAAGGCACTTGAGCGACTTCAGAGTTTGACATCTAATCAATTCAATGATTATAAAGTTAATGATGTGGAGACCCAGAATATCATGGGTCTTTCTCCCTATCCGCATGAGAGGTTTTATGTTTCGAGGAGTTTAAAGAGAGTTGCTTCGGACCAGCTACCGAGAGTCGACTCATGATCTAGATTGAGGGTTCATAGAGGCCTTTTTGTTTCTACTGCAAAAAGGAGTACTAATGGTTATATTGGAGCATCACTTTTACCAGCGTGCGAGCATTGCGGCCGATATCACCTTGGAGTGTGCTTTCTACTTCAAAGGGTTTGCTATAGGTGTCGAGCACCGGGACATATGGCAAAGGACTGCCCAATTATGGACGAGAATACACTAGCTCAGTTTCAGAGGTTGGCTACTTCCTAGCATGATTAGAGTTTTGTTAGAGACAGAGTTAAGGCACCGTCAGGTTATCGAGGTGGTGGTTCTATAAGATCCGTCGCCAGGGTTGGCACGCGAGGCGTTGCTAGATAGTCTGTTGCTCAGATTAGAGTTGACAGCGTTGCGACCGAGGATATGTCAGGTAATTAAGTTTTGTGTTGGTTTCAACTATTGCGTTAGCCATTTAGCTCTTCGGTTGTATAATAGACCTATTCTTATGATGTGCACCTTGGTAAATATTGGTTCTGTTGTTGCTTTAGATGGTAATTAGAATTGCATTCTTGCTAGATAAGTTCTTATCATAGATGGTTGCTGAGAGTACAAAGCATGTTGTAGGTTACGAGCGATAAGTTGTGAAGTTTTAGATTACTTAAATCTAGTTGTTATTATCACTTGTGTAGAATCTTAACCTCTCTAAGGTGGACGTTGTGCTCCGTAGTGCTAGCTCAATGAAGATTCTATAGGTTGCAAGGTGTTCTTAGCTTGCATTGTAGACGTAAGGGTTAAGAGTTCATGGTCTTAGTGTTGTGGGTGTTTTTAGGGTATGAAGGTACCCTTGGTGAATGAGCAATCTTACCAGTTGATTGTGGTTTAGAACCACGATAAAGGTAAGGTTGAGTTTGTTGTTTGCGTCTATCACTCTGTGGTATGGTACTTAACGAACTCTTTGTAGGGGGCACGCTTATGCAAACGACCAATTGGGTGTCGTTGCCAATTGCTTCACCGAGATTGTGTCTGTGTAGGAGTAGAGTGCATGGTGGCTTTGGATGTGTTGAGTCGTAGTGCAATGATGGAAAACTGATGCCAGGTTCTTGAGATTGGCGGCCTTGTTTTGGCCATAGAATGTGAGAGTTTCACATGTTGTTTGTCAGAGTAAAAATACAGTAGAAAAGGGTAAATGAAGGTTGTGATGATCATGGTTGAGGTCCTAAGGGCTAATCGTGGGGATAGTTGCTTGGTTTGTGCACCTATTGAGCTAGATCTCGTAGGGTTTGAGGATTGGTCAATCGAGTTCGACCAAGTTGTTATCAATTAAGGCAAGCAATGTAGAAGTTATCAGAGTGGCGCAGCGAAAATATGGAATAATAGCTGTGTTGCAAAGAAATACTTTTGGATGGACCAGTTGGAAATCCTAAAAAATAGTTAGATAGCTTTTCACGTATGATTGTTTGGACCGAGTCAAGGGTTAAAATAATGTGTTTGGACTTTCGCAAATAGAATGGTCAGATTTGGGTTGCTTGTGTGAGTTCGTAAGTAACAGTGGTCATTTCTCGAAACCAAGTAGTTGAATTGTAAGTGGTTTTTGATCCTATTGAAAGCAAGTTTGGATAAAATGAAGTTTTAAGTTCTGACTTGGTGGGTCAAGTCTAGAGGAAAGAGCTGTTAGTTCAAGGTAGATTGATTATAATGATCATTTGTTAGGGTTTTCTTTGTCCTTTTGTGGTTTGAGCGGGATATGGTTGTTAGGCGTGATGCGTTCCTGACAATGGTTTGTGGATGTGGTGCTGCATTTTAGACGTAGATGAAGTATAAGTTTAGTTTTTAGCTGACGGATACTAGTAGGAAGGTTGGTTAACCGAGATAAAATTCTTTATAAGTGAGTTCTTTAAGTTGATATTTGAATAACGTGGCTCGAGGTCAATTATGTTACCATGCATAGAGGTTTGTCACATGTGTCGTTGGTTGCTGTGAAAGAGTCGTTGGAAATCTCAAGAGAAGTGTTGAGAGTGCATGGTTAAATGTTATGGTTCTAATTAAGGTAGGTTGAGGGAGAACTCTCCCTAATCAAGGTGATCCTATTTGAATGGTGAAGTGGTTAGATCTATTTGGGTTACATATCTCTTTTATCCATCTAAATTTCGATGAAGAAATTTCTTGAAGGAGGATAGAGTTGTAACGAACAAGATTTTCGAGTCAACAATGGGCGTTGACCCAAGTCTTGGATTCGCACGTCGGGTCGGATGTTTGAACCTTTTTTGGCCAAAGTGTTGGGCTTCATGGGAGTCAAGTGGGTCTCCATGTGTTGTTGGGCTTGTTTTTAGATAAGGGAAGTTTAGTGGAGGGTAAATGGGTAATATACGCCTCAAGGGAGACAAAGGCTGATTGCCTTGTTTATTTTCTACAGTGGAAAAAGGGGTGAGATCACCCATTATTTTCAAAATCACCCACCCAACTCAAGGTTAAAGGAGAAAACTTGTTGTTGTGGAGTGTGAATCTCAGTTTGGTGATCAAGGGAGGTTTAATCACCAAGCAAGGATCTATCCATCAAGGTGAATATCCTCAAAGTTGGTGGAGGTTGAGTTTGAAGCTTAGTCCAAGGAAGAAAAGAGGAAAAAGCTTGGTGTGAGCTTTATTCCGGGATTTGCTTACTTAAGGTCAGTACATTTCTGACTCATTCACTTTATGAGCATCCTAAAAGGTTTGCTTTGTGTGGTTTATAGTTTGGGTTGCATAGTTTTAGTTTTAGGAGCTTAAACCCCCATTTAATGGCAAATCATGTATTATGTGTTATTAATGGATAAAATTGGTAGAAAACCACCTATTATACTCTAAATAACTTGTAGGAACTATTTGGGACTTAACCATGGAGGTTAAGGGTGGGATTGGTGAAATCCTAAGCTCCAAGTTTCGAAATTTGGGCTCGAGTACCGGTACGGGATGGATGTGTATCGATACTTCTTATAATTTTGATGGACAGATTGTGAGGGGTGTACCAGTACGTCTTTTCGTGTATCAGCACCCCTCGCTTAATTAGGATTCTAGTAACGTGTTCGCGTACCGGTACGCTAGGGGCGTATCGGTACCTACTGTTCTATTGCTTGGGGAGGCTTTTGCGTATCGATACATGAGGGTAAGGGTAGCGGTACGAGTTGAGATTGGTACGAGGCGATCCGAGTACCGATATATGGGAAGAGCGTATCGGTACGGCTAGTCGTTAAATTCTTTTGAACCTGAGTTGAGTATCGATACGAGAGAAGAGCATATTGGTACGACTAGTCGTTCAATTCTTCTGAACCTGAGTTAAGTATCGGTACTTAGTATCGGTACACTAGGGTAGGGGTACCGGTACAGGTTAGGATCGATACGAGGCGATTCGAGTACCAATGTTGAGTACTGATACGGGGGAAAAGCGTATGGTATGACTAGTCGTTTAATTTTTTCGAACCTGAGTTGAGTATCGGTACTCGAGGAAGAGTACCGGTACCTGGTGAGGCGTATCGATACCCATGTAGGAGTATCAGTACTCGTAGAGTAATCTACCCAAGAATTTCGAGGTTATGTTTGGGGGCTCTATAATTTGTGGTAAAGGGTTCTGTGGGTCCCTAAAGGTATAAAACAAATCCTAAAACTATGAAATCAAGGTTGGTAACCCATACGTGGATAAATGGCTAATGGCTTGGTAATTATTGAGTGGATCACTTGTATTAATCACCTATAGGGATCCGTGGTGGATCAGTTAATGCTGAGCGGAAGATCGGGGTCCTTGTTGTGTGCTGAAGGGATGCCCATATAGGCTGGTTGCCGCGAATAATAAGATAATCTAACGAGAAAGACGTAAATGAGTTATGCCTTGGGGCATTTGTAATGGTTGGCTGGATTCCTTTTATCTCACGATGAGATATATTGATGCTTTGGGGAGCATGTGTTAATATATGTGTCTTGGTTAAAAATCTGGATGTTCTAGAGTTAGTGCAAGGGCTATGTGATCGAGTACATCTGACGTATCCATAGGCTATGTGATCTGGATACGGTTAGAAACCTATCATTGGGCTATGTGATCAGGATATGAAAATACAACTCGGAGGCTGTGTGAGCTCGAGTAACTCGAAGGGCTATGTGATCTCGAGTAACCTGATTGGCTATGTGACCTCAGGAAAAGACTGCTTGTGGCTATTGTGATCCAAGTATGTCTAGGACGTATCTGTGGCTATGGTGATCCGGATATGATCCTTACCCGACGGCTGTGTGATCAAGGGTAACCCGACGACTGTGTGAGCACGGAAAAATAGTAGGGCTTCGTTGGCCATTGTAGGGAATATATGTTATTTACGTTGTTGTATGGATAATAGATGTCGGCTATTTAACCCTTAGGCTATGTGATCAGGGTAGGGTTTGTTACTCGACGGGCTGTGTGAGCTTGAGTAACTCGATGGGCTGTGTGATCTCGGGTATGAGCTATTTTACCCTTGGGCTATGTGATTAGGGTATGGGACGTAACTCGATGGATGAAGTGGCCTTGAGTATGGTAAGCCTGGGATGGCTTGGTATACTTTTTGCATAATAGTGGTATCTTGAGACAGTTTAAGCTCTAGCTATGATAGGCTAGAAGATGATCATTAGATGTTGAGAAGCCTTTCTGTGTACTCTTAATTATATGATCATGCATTCTTATTTTATGATATTCATGAATTGCGATAGAATAGAAATGTACCACCGAGTTTTGTTAGCTCAGCGCGCGGAATTGTGGTTTTTTCGTGCGTAGGTTGACAAGTTTCTTTTGGAGGAGCACATCAAGGAGGATTTCTCAGCACCGAGCCAGTTTCAGAGTACATTACTTGATGTTTAGTTTGGACTGATTGTATTCATAGGACCTTACCACAGTTGAGTCTGTATCTTATTTTGATTTACTGCTATTTGGTCAAACGATGTATTTTATTTGGAACTTATATTTTGTAAACCCTTTTAATCTCATTATCTACGTGGATTTTATGGTAATGGAATGGTCAACTTGCAGTTTTAAATTGAAAAATTTTATTGGGTCGGTTTTGGGTGACTCGAATATGTCGCTCTAGATCCGAAACGAGATTGGGGTGTTACAAGTAAAATGTTTAGTGAAACAAAAAAGTTTGATGTCAATAAAGTAACACTAAAAAAATTTGTGCAACACTAAAATAATATTCCTTATTTTCCATCATAATTGTAAAAATAATATATTAATCATTGTGTATGACACATTATATTATTAAATTATTTTGATGTCAATATTGTTTATAACACATCACATTATTAAAATAAATAATAAATATATTAATGGAGCAATTAAATTGTAATGTTCTTATTAGTGTTATTCAAATTGATCCTCAAACTTTCGAGCATTTCAATTTCATCCTCAAATGATCATTTATGTTACATTATATTATTACATGATAGACATCAATGTTTACATGACAATTAATATTTTTTATAAAGATTTTATTAACATGGGATATGATTAGTATATACTAATAATTTGAGGATTTTTGGGAATGAAATTGGAATTTTCAAAAGTTTGGTGACCAATTTAGAATGAGAGTTGTAGTTTGAGGATGGAATTAGAATGATCAAAAGTTTGGAGGATCAATTTAGAATGAGAGTCATAGTTTGAGGATGAAATTAAAATGTTTAAAAGTTTTGGGACCAATTTAGAATGAAGGTCATAGTTTGGGGACATATGATGCAATTAACTCTTAAAAATAATTGATCAAGTATAGTTCGTTTGACATTATTGTTGGTACAATGTACAAAAGGACGTGAGATCGAGTATGCTTAAGGCTCAATGTACACCGATTTATGGGTGAGAAAAGATGAGTAGTATAAACATTGTACACTAAATGTTAAAAAAATATTTAAGGATACAATCTTCTCGAACTCATTGAATGATCCTAGTGATTAAGAATAATTTTTTTTGACCCGAGTTCAAGGAGCATAATATATTATAAAAAGCAAATTTACAAATCCTCAACTATCAATCCAACTGGCCCCACTTTCACCGGTTTGCAACAGCACTCTTTGTAAACAAGAGAGGTACAGAAAATAGAATGGCAATTAATTGAGCCCCTGCTCCAACCGTCGGCATTTATATTCGCCTTTTATCATATATAAATCTCATGTATAAATTTCAGTTCAAATTAAAATCGAAATCTTTTATATATGGATAATATTTGAAGCTATTCTTATATAAGTGTGTATATTTTTGTCCATTTATTTGTTACTGTAATGATTGATTATTGTGGTTATGTACCTATATTAGTTGTAATTTTCTTTGTAAGAATTATAGGAAATATAATCTATACTTATAAGTTATATTAAGGAAAAAAATTGATACACAGGTCGTGTAAACTTTAGTTTACTCAAGTCTTTTACTTTTGGGGTTATAGGTTTAGTTTAAGATTTAAAATTTAGGGATTTAGGTTTATTAGTTTAGAATTTAAGGTTAATATTTAGAATTTAGGGTATATAGTTTAGATTTTAGGGTTTAATTTTTTAGGGTTAGGATTAATAATTTAGAATTTAAATTTTATAGTATAAATATAAATATTTATGTAAAATTTATTTTATACACCCTGCATATCAAAATTTACCCTTATATTAGTTGATACAATATCACTAAATTCTAAACTCTACAAATGGGTTAAAAATGGTCATATATCTTTTTATTTTTTTATTTTTAAAATATCAATTAATGACCCATAATGATTTGTCATTTTTTATTGAAGAGGAAGCATAATGGTTTCTTAACACTGTTTGCGTCAACTATTAGTATATTAAATAAGGCTAAGCTACTCAAGTGACCACCGAACTATTTGAGCGTACCTATTTTAATTATCGAATTAGGAAACTCGTCAATCAGACCATCAAACTTATTAAATGGTACTATTTTGACCACCGTCATTGAAAAACTAACGGAGGGGAGACGGAGAGGTGACGGGACGTGACGTGACAGTTAATGAACATTTGTAAAATTATACATTAGGTACCTGTTATTTATATATTATATCAATTTGGTCCTAATTTTAATTTAATTAAACAAAATTAATCAACCAATTAGATGATGACACGTGTCTCATCTTTTTTAATTCTAATTTATTTAATTTAATAAATTTAATGAACCAACCAGATAGTGACATATTTAAATGAAACAAGTAAAATAGGAGACAAATTGCAAGTAGTGAGATTCAATTCTACGCCCAAGAGCATAAAGGGCTAAAGCTCCAACTGCTAGGCTAACTTCAATTATATTTCATAAGATGATAACTTGTTTTCTTAAAGGGTTACTTTATTGGTGAAAATTTGATTAAATATATTAATATTTTATTATATAACATTACTAAAAATATTATTAATGAAAGTAATAATTTTTAATAATTAATGATATTGAAAATATATTATTAAGTAATATTTTTTTCATAATATAATTTTTTAATGAAAATAATAAATATGATTAATAATATTAATATTTTATTATATAATAACAAAATATTATTAAAAATACTAATAATGAAAATAATAATTTTTAATAATTAATAATATTGAATTTGTATTAATAAGTAATTTTTAATAATATAATTTTAATGAAAATATAAATATGATTAATTATAGTAATAATATCAAAATTTTATTAAAAATGGAAATGGAAACATTATATCATTAAAAAATTATTAAAAAATTATTATTTATTTAATATACTTTCAATATTATAAAATTTAATAATATAATATTTTTATTTTTAATAATATTATAATTTTATATAATAAAATAGGAATATAATTAATCATATTAAATTCATAGATTGTACGTAATCAAATCTCATTAATTCCCTTTTATTAACTGATATTAAATTCATAGATTGTATGTAATCAAATTTTTATAAGTGATAAGATTAATTTAGTGGTTTAGCATTTTAATTTTATACAATTAATCTCGAGTTCAAATCTCATTAATTCCCTTTTATTCTCTATAATATTCTCCAACAAAGTAACCCTTTAAGTAAATAAGTTATCAACTTATGTCATATAATTGTAGTTAGCTTATTGGTTAGTCCCTTTCATGCTCTTGGGCGTGGGTTCAAATCTCACTACTTGCAATTTAGCTCCCACTTTATTTGTTTTATTTGATTATGTCCAATCACCATCTGGTTGGTTGATTAATTTTATTTAATTAAATTAAAATTATGACTGAATTGACATAATAGGTAAATTACAAGAATCAAATGTATAATTTTACAAATTTTCGTTAACTGCTCCATCATCCGTCTGTTAATTTTTTAGCGGCGGTGATCAAAATATGATCAATTTAAAAGTTTGATAATCTTTTTGACGAGTTGCCTAGTTCGGTGATCAAAATAAGTATAATGTAACCTTACACTTAGTACTCGAATAAATAGAGGAAAATTAAAACTTTCCATCTGATGTTGCATTGATAATAATACAAGAAAATTGATAAAAATATAAAAACAAATAAATGAAGGGAAAGAGAAAAACAACTCCATCTCATAGTTGAGATGTAAAATTGAATTAAAATCAAATATAAAATATTTAATATGTATTTACATAATAACCTTACACTTAGCACGGTTGATCATCGTGGTATTAGTCTTGTTCGATGGGAGGATTTGTAAGTTCCGATGGAATCTAGTGGTCTTGGATTTTGAGACAGAGAAGTTTAATCTAGCTTTTCTTATGAAATTAGGTTACCAATTGATCGAGGAGGAGCAGAAGCTATGGGTTCGTGTCTTCAAAGCCAAATATAATTGGGATGGTATCATACCCAATGATATATATTGTCAAAATTGCTCTCATTTGTGGGCAGGAATTACACTACACATGTGTGGGACGAGGTTCGAGCTGGTATTATCTGGAGTATTCGGGACGACTGCCTTGTTGATTTTTGGTATGATAATTGGGTGGAGAAAATGGGACCTCTAGTCGAAACGATTGACATGGATCCTTTGCCGACTCCCTGTCTGGTTGTGCCCTTTACTATTGAAAATGGTGAATAGGACAAAGATCGGCTTCAGAAAATGCTGCCGGAGGAATGTGTCCTTTGGATTTTGGCTATTCTTCCACCGAGGAGCTGCCTTGGTCCTGATTGTGTGGGTTGGCAAGGTTTAGCTAATCGAAATTTCACTGTGAAGACGGCTTATGCGGCGCTTGTTGAAGAACCAGAGGTTTTACAAAACAGTATGTGGAGGAATGTATGGAAATTAGCGGTTCCACAACGTATTCGAACGTTCATGGCGACTGTTGATAAGTGTACTAGTTGCAACAGAGGATGTGAGGATGTTATTCATGTTCTTCGAGATTGTCCGAAAGCGAAATCTGTATGGGTAAAGCTTATTCAACCAAGTCGCCTGAATGATTTCTTCTCTATGACATCATGGTACTGGTTTTGTGCTAATTTAAGAGGTGATTCTCATGCTTTAGATTCGATTCATTGGCCTTCTTTTATTTGCAATTATTTGCTGGAAAATATGAGAGAGAAAGAACAAGCTTATTTTCAATCTAGAGTTTATTAAAAGGAGGATTTGGTGGTGGTGAGCCGCCGCTATCTTGATCAGGTTATAGCAGCAAGTGAACACATCTTGCCGCATGTGCCGTATCCTCGAAATCAATTACAGTCGGCAGCAACATGGTCCTTACCGAATAGGTGAAACTTAATGTTGATGGTGCGGTTGACCTTAGAAATGATGCTGCTGCGATTGGGGTGTTCTCCGTTCGGACAATGGCGAATGGATTTTTGGCTTCTTAAGGAATATAGGGAAGTGCTCGGTTATTAACATGGAACTTTGGGCTATGATTGATGGCCTACGACATGCCTGACGTTTTGGTTATCGGTTTATTGTGTTGGAGTCCGATTGTAGGGAAGCTGTAGAAGAAATTAAATCGATGGAGCGAATCAGTCTAGAAATGGCTTGATTACAATGGTTAAAGAAATGCTTAATTGGGACTGGGAGGTGGTCGTGAGGCATATTGCACATGGTGAAATGCAGTTGCCGATTCTCTTGCATCTGCATTGCGTGGTTATCCTTTGGAATCTTCGACAATGGGTATGGCACCAATTTGGGTGCTTGAGACCGTGCGCCATGATGCTCAACAGGCCATGCTGCCGAGTGGCGTGGGTTAATGCATCTTATCTTTCTGTGTGTGTTTGTTCATGGGGGATGTTAAGCATGTTTCTCTTTGAATTTCTGTTCTGTTTTTGTATTGTTCCATCCTGGTTTTAGGTTGTTTTCCATTGTAAATATCATTTGTACTCTCTTTCTTCTACTTAGGTCTAAAGAGGTTTTTTAATAAGGCATTTGATAGTATTTTTCACTTTTATAAATAAAAAAATGAAAAAAAACAATAAGTAGTTTTCATGTCATTTGAAAAATAAACTTACATATATATATATATATATATATATTTCAATATAAAGTATGTTTAACATATGTTTATATTTGAATATAATACAATTTATAGTTTAATTTAAAAATAATAAAAATGATTTTATAATTACTTGGATATTTATTATGTTAATTAATTGAAAATTATTGAAGGAAATCAATAATAAATATAAATATAATAATAAATAATTGATCAAAGGTAACTTTGTTTTAAATAAACCTTAATATTTTCAAACTATAAAAAATTGCTTTATTCCAAACCAATAAGAGTTATTTACTCTTAAAGTTATTTTTCTGCCATTCCGTTTAAAACATTAATGTTCATTTATACAACTTTTGATTATTTTGGTTTTCCTGGTATAGTAAATGTAATGTCAAGGGCGATAACTTTTTGGGTAAAATTAACGTGTAAATTACAAAAAGTCATCACTCAATTTTCTTTTCAGTCTTATTTTGATCAATGAAATTAAAAGTTTTCAATTTAATCACTAACTTTTAAATTGCTTCTGTTTTGGTCATTATGCGATGATATGTATTATTTTATTAGTTTTTTTTCCTATGACATGACTTATTTTATAGTATTTTTATGCCATGTATGATTTAGAATATAAAATAAAAAAATTAAGGCAAAATCCCAAACCCAATACCCTAATCCCAATTCAACCCCCCAAAAAAAAAGTATCCCCTCCACCTCCACTGGCCAATCCTCGCTGACTGTACCTTCACCCATTGCACTCTTCGTCCAGCCTCCGTGAGCGAGGCGTGAAGACAAGCGCCAAAGGGTGTGGGTTGGTCGAACGAACGAGGGGAATATGATGGAAGGGTCACCGGACGACATGAAAGTCAGACGGAGGGTCTTCGAAGTAGGTAGATAGTGCCAGAGTGAAGGTTAAATAAAAATTGTTAAATTGATAGAATGAATAAATACGGATGACTAAATTTATTAAAATTTTCGAATTATGACTAAATTGATTGAATGTATAAATATAGAGAATTAAACATGTTATTATTTCATTTTTTGTTAACAACCACGTCATCAACCATTAAATTTTTAACGATACAGGACCAACTAGTTATTTTTTAAGTCAAGGGACCATTTTATAATTTTTTATAGTCAAATGACTCAAGAAAAAATGTTCTATAGTCGTGGGACTATTTAAATAGTTTACCCTAAAAACTTAATAAAATATTAAATTTATTGGAATAAGAAAAAGATTTATTATTATATGAGTTTAAAAATATAAATAAAAAGTAATATAAATTCAAATATGAAAATTACTAAACAAAACTCAAATAAAAAATAATACATATATTAGAGGATTATATATATACGGGTAAAAGTTAAATATAAAACTAATTTGTTACTAATTCGCGTAGGAAGAAAGAAAATAATAGAAATGGTAAACTTACCATAAATATAAGAGTTAATTGCACCATTCTTCCTCAAACTATGACATTCAATTTAAACTGGGTCTTAATTTTTAAATATTTTAATTTTATCCTCAAACTATGACCTTCATTCTAAATTGGTCCGACGAACTTTTGAGCATTTAATTTCATCCTCAAACTATGACTCTTGTTCTAAATTAGTATCCAAACTTTTTGAATGGTCTAATTTCCTCCTCAAATTATCAGTATATACCAATCATATCTTATGTTAATAAAATATTATAAAATTGTCAATTGTCCCGAAATACTTATACATTATGTAATAATACGATGTGATATAAATGATAATTTGAGGATGAAATTGGAATATTCAAAAAAGTTTGGGGATCAATTTAAAATGGGGGTCATAGTTTGAGGATGAAAATGGAATATCCAAAAGTTAGAGGACTAATGTAGAATGAGAGACATAGTTTGAGGATAAAAGATTAGGGACAAATTTAAAAGGCATAATGCCAAAAAATGCTCTTAACTTTTGACTGAATAGTCATTTTGGCCCCTATTCTTTCTTTGAAGCAATTTAACCTCAACGTTTAATTTTGGGTCAAAATGACCCCTCTGAGGATGAAAACTATTAGTCAACTGACGATAAACAACTTGAAATGACTTGATAGAATGACACGTAAGAAGAAAAAATATTTTATATTTTATATAATTTTTTAAAATTATTTTTTGACTCATGGTCATTCTCTAAAGTCAGCATATTTGTCTATATGATAATGTTATCGCGGTGTGTACTGTCGTGTAGGTTTATCACATCATTTTAAGCCATTATCATTAGTTGGCTAATAGATTTCATCTGCAGATGGGTTATTTTGACCCAAAATAAAATGTTAAGTATTAAATTATTTTAAAAAAGATAAAACTAAAATAACCATTTAATTATACGTTAGAAGTATTTTTTGATATTATGCCAATTTAAAACGAGGGTAAGAGAGATGTGGTGTAATTAACTCTAAGTATAAACCTATGGAATACATTATACATTTGCAATTGCAATTGCAATTGCAATTACAGTTCTGAATCGGACGCAGTTCATCAGAAATGAAAGCGTACAATAGAAAGTCCTTGACAGAAAGGTGACAGGTGATGAACGGCCAACAGGGCATGCATGTAAAGACCAAGACAAGTGTCATTAAAATCCATAACCAAATTTTGTTACACCCTTTTCCATCCTCCACCTATATACACCACCACTCCCTCCGCCTCAACACTTTTACTTCCACAAACAACTTCACTTTCACAGAATCACAACCCATATTTTGTTTCTTAACCAATTTCCAGACACCCATAACGTCGTCGTCTTCTTCAACAAGCCTTCTTCTTCCTCTTTCCATAATGGTTACTCTTTAAAAGCTGAATCAAATTTCTCACCTTTATTAATAATCCCGCTGTTTTTACTTTTTCTTCTCAACTCAAGCTCGACGATGTTCTTGTTGTCCGTACATTGTTTGTTGCAATGTTTTCCCCTTTGATGGGTCGTTTTTGTTGTTCCTCTTTGCGGTGATTTCTGCATATTTGCGTTCTCGGAAATGGCTTCCATTCTCCGTCTTAGGAAACTACACTATGTAGAGCCGGCGGTTAAGTGTTGTTTAGTGGGGTTTGAATCTTTGGATGAGTCACCCAAGATTGATGAAAAGCTTGACAAGAAGGAAGAAGATGTCATTTCTGCTAACAATTTAGCCTTGGGAATCAAAAACAAGAGAAAGCAGGCAAAGGAATGGAGGTGCGTGGATTCTTGTTGCTGGATAATTGGGTGCCTTTGCACCACGTGGTGGCTCCTTTTGTTGTTGTTTCACTGCTGGCCGGTTACATTGCTTAGGGCCCCTGAATTACCTGGGCCTGGAGTGAGGCTTAAACGTGAAGGCTTAATGGCTCTTCACCCGGTGGTTTTACTCCCCGGCATTGTCACCGGTGGACTCGAGCTTTGGGAAGGCAGGCCTTGACCTTGTGCTCATGGCTTGTTTCGTAAACGCCTTTGGGGTGGTAGTTTCACTGAGATATTCAAAAGGTACTTCAAAACCTCTAGTGTTTTATCGTTTGCTAATTGCTTTTTTTGGTCGCCCGGATAGGGCGGACCGACCGCGTGTGAGTCTTCCTGGGTGAGTTTTGCGTGCACAAGGCCTCGAGTTTGGCCACCAAGTTAAGCTTAAGTGATATCAAGCTAACTTGCTTACCACTTGGACCATCCCATTGGTTGCTAATTGCTTTTTGAGATTGAATTATGATTGAAATTATTCATGTTTAGGCCTTCGTGTTTGTTGGAGCACTTGTCTTTGCGCTATGAAACTGGCCTTGACCCGCCAGGAATACGGGTTCGTGCGGTACCAGGGCTGGTTGCAGCCGACTATTTCGCTCCTGGATACTTCGTGTGGGCTATTCTCATTGAAAACTTGGCAAAAATTGGCTATGAAGGGAAGAACTTACATATGGCTGCTTATGACTGGAGGCTATCTTTCCAGAACACAGAGGTATAATGGCTAACCCTTGGCATCTCCATTGGCAAAATGCACACTTGCATTGTTCTATTTCCATGTCATCTCAAGGAAACACTGCTCCTTTAAGCAGCAGTTGACAGAAATGATGGAGATTATTAGTATATATTTGTAATAGAAGTAGCAGTTTTTTTTCCTGAGCATAGATGGATTGTGTTTGTAAGAAATTGGATATAAACAACCCTTCAGTTTGAAGCACAAACCATAGATAACGTATTAAATTGAGTGCTTACTGATACTGATATATTTTTCGATTCGGGAAAAGCAGATTCGGGACCATTCTCTTACTAGGCTGAAGAGTAAAATTGAGCTAATGTATATAACCAATGGCTATAAGAAAGTGGTTGTGGTGCCCCATTCCATGGGGGCTATCTATTTTCTTCACTTCCTTAAATGGGTTGAAACACCTTCTCCTGTGGGAGGCGGTGGTGGTCCAGGTTGGTGTACCAAGTGTCACGGCCATACCTTCGTTCACTCGACAAGTAGGTCGTGCGGCACTAGGAAGGGACGCTTCCCGACCAAGTCAGCCCTTGATCTCGGTGTATCTTTGTTCACTCGGTAAGTCAACCGTGCGACACTTGAAAGGGACGCTTCCCGACCGAGTCAACCTTGCTCTCTATAGATCTGTCTCAGATAAAACAAACAACGCGTCAGGTCTCAAGCCACAACATAATCCCTCAAGCCACGAGTCGATACCGCAGGGCATAGCGGATGCCCATAGTCGACCCCCACCTTCCCCGAAGGAAAAAGTAGTTTTATTAAATAAAAGAAAATATTCGGGTTACAAAAGAAGACTCACCCACACCATCGACTTGGGCGGTAGGGGCCGCCTCGATGGTGTGTAGGATACGTACTTGTACCAGTGGATCAGTCCAAACTCTGCCGACTGTTCATCCCCTACATATATGCGAAAACAATTTTATGGAAATGACCCGAGTAGACACTGAAATGCTTGAAACGGGGACATTCTTCCCTAACTATGGAAATACAGACTCTTTTCCCTAAACATAACAATGATTGAAACGAGGACAACTTATTACCTACTTAACCATGGGGCCTTATACATAGCTAGCCACGGTATATCTACTCGGTTGTGGTCCTATAGAGGGGATGGCCACAACATTCTCCCCCACCTAATTTGTCGACGTCCTCGTCGACTTGGCAGACTTGAGCTTCACGCTTCCCGGGCACATCCCCTCCATCCCTGTATAATTGCATTGCTGACAACGTCTTCCCAGTAGCCTTTGGAAGGATTTTGGCCTCTGTCACTCCTGGTTGCTCCCCTTAGAAGATCAAACAACTCGCCGAAGGGACGGGGATGGCTTTCGCACATATCATGAAGTCCAAACCTATGACGACATCAAAGTCATCCATAGGGACTACTGTGTAGCTAATCTTTCCCTCCAATGATCCAATCTTGGTCTTCACATTCTTTACACTTCCCCATATACTTGATGCTTCAGAGTTCACAGCTTTTATTCGCCCCACATCCTTGGTCAGAGTCAGATTGCACCTTTCCGCTTCCTCTGGAGAAATGAGGGAGTCAGTTGCTTCTGTGTCTACCAAGGCCTTTGTGACTTTCTCATTCAAAACTATGTTCACATACATCAAGCCTCTATTTGGTTTTGTCCTAGCCTTGTCTTGTTCTGTTTGCATAGAATATAAGAAACGGATAGAACCCATTCTAGCTGGTTCATCCCTCTTGTCATCCAATTGGTGGCCAACCTGATCCAAACCTTTTGGAGTAGTTATCAGCGCCGATAGTGCACTCCTCTATGGACATTCTGCCAGTCGGTGGGGACCCTGACAAAGAAAGCAGCGTAGCCCTCGCCTAGAGGAATCATTATTCTGTCCTCTATCTCTTCCCCAAGTTGAAGGTTTCTCTACTCGTGCCACTTTATAACTTGCTATCCCACTGTCATTGCCGTTACCATGGTCAATGCCATTACCCGTACTATTGCCATTGCCATTACCATTCCCATTGCTCCGACTACTGCCATCGCCACTTGCGGGTGTGCCCTTACGCTTTGTGGAACCTTCACTGTAATCACTAAGTCGTTCGGCAGCAGCCATCGCCTCAACCACATTTTGCGGTCTTTGTCTCTGGACCTCTGTTCTCCCCCATAATTTGAGTCCTTCTAGGAAGTAGAACATTTTGTCCTGTTCGGCCATATCCTTGATGTCTAACATTAACGCGGCAAGCTCTCTCACATACTCGTGTACTGCCCCGGTGTGTGAGAGATCTCTCAACTTCTTCCGTGCATTATACTCCACATTCTCTGGGAGGAATGCATTCTTCAATTCCTTCTTCATCTCCTCCCAAGTCTTGACGGAGCACATATTGCCATCGAACTTGGACCGCCACCACAACTTAGCATCCCCTGTCAAATACATCGAGGCAGTGGAGACCTTGTCCTCATCTGATGTTGTATGCATTACTCGAAAGTATTGTTCAATGCGAATAAGAAATTCTCAAGTTCTTTGGCATCTCTGTTCCCTTCAAACCGTTGGGGATCTGGGACCTTGGCCCTTGTCACCTACAGTTGAATTGCCTACGGCCACTTGGACTAGGTTGACAAGACATCTGAGTTCTGCCAACTCATTCTTAAGGTCACTCATAGCTTCTTTTGCCTCATTACTGAGTTCCTTTATGGCATCCGCCAGTTCCTGTTGGGCTTCCTCAATTTCCCTAACACGATCGCTCGTGACCATATGAGCTCTCATGGCAGCTACTGCAGCTTCCAGCTCTTCAAATTTAGCAGGGTCAACCGATCTATTGCTTCGACTTTTAGCCATTTCAAAAGTAAGTATGCACCCTTGTATCCTGCAAGCACAACCAAGCACCATTGTGCCAAGGAAAGAAAAATAATTGTCAAATTCCCAATGATCAAGTTAGGCACTATTGTGCCACAAAACCAACAACATTATTCTTTTCAACACAACAAGCGCCTCTGCGTTGAACATAAATGAGCCCCATAGGGGTTACTTTCCACGTGACATCATGCTAGGATAATCATTTTTTTGACGACATGCACATCTGTGCACTGTTTGCAATATGATTTCCAAGCATGCATCAACGATTCACAAGTAGTCGGCTTCTCAATACTGAGGTAACCATAGTGATTAAAGTCAGACACTTCTTGTGTACCGATTTCACTATGACGACCCAACTAAGACTTCAAGACACATTGAATGCCTCGGCACAAAACAACCATAGTGCGTAACGTCAGTCATCTCCGTAAACTGATGACACTATGTTTGAACTCGTTTGCACCTCTATGCAATAAGAAATAAGTGCCTTTCGCACTAAAACAACCATGGTGGTTAGCGTCAGTCACCTCCGTGTACTGATCCTACCAGGTCTAATTCGTTAGCACCTCTGTGAAATATAAAGATCGAGCACCGCGTATGCTTCGATCGCTATAGTGGTTACCGACAGGCACCTCTGTGCGTTGGCTCCACTATAAAACTCACATGCACCTCTGTGCCACAAATTCACAACTGAGCACCACTGTGCCAAAGGAATGAGCGCCACTGCGCGGAGATAATAACCAAGCACCTCTGTGCCTGAAACAGTAGTCAGGCACCTCCGTGCACTAACCAACCCTCAATTTATTTCACATTGTGGACTCACCCAACCCACTCCTTTTTCGAGGGCGCTTGGTGTGGAGTCCAACCATCTAACGTCGTACAAAGTTTAGATTCACATTACCCGGCTCGAAAGCCTTGCTCTGATACCAAGTGTCACGGCCATACCTTCGTTCACTCGACAAGTAGGTCGTGCGACACTAGGAAGGGACGCTTCCCGACCAAGTCAGCCCTTGATCTCGGTGTATCTTTGTTTACTCGGTAAGTCAACCGTGCGGCACTTGAAAGGGACGCTTCCCGACTGAGTCAACCTTGCTCTCTATAGATCTGTCCCAGATAAAACAAACAACACGTCAGGTCTCAAGCCACAACATTATCCCTCAAGCCACAAGTCGATACCGTAGGGCATAGCGGATGCCCATAGTCGACCCCCACCTTCCCCGAAGGAAAAAGTAGTTTTATTAAATAAAAGAAAATATTCGGGTTACAAAAGATGACTCACCCACACCATCGACTTGGGCGGTAGGGGCCGCCTCGATGGTGTGTATGATACGTACCTGTACCAGCGGATCAGTCCAAACTCTGCCGACTGTCCACCCCCTACATATATGCGAAAACAATTTTATGGAAATGACCCGAGTAGACACTGAAATGCTTGAAACGGGGACATTCTTCCCTAACTATGGAAATACAGACTCTTTTCCCTAAACATAACAATGATTGAAACGAGGACAACTTATTACCTACTCAACCATGGGGCCTTATACATAGCTAGCCACGGTATATCTACTCGGTTGTGGTCCTATAGAGGGGATGGCCACAACACCAAGCACATCAAGACAACCATAAACATCGGTCCGACATTTTGTCGGTGTTCCAAAGGCTGTTAGTAATTTGTTCTCTGCTGAGGGGAATGATGCTTCTTATATCAGGTTAGCTTTTCAAAATATTCCTCATAATTCGGTGCCGAATAACAACGACAACTATAAATAATGCTGAAGATGGAACATAGATTACTTGCTGTTTTGTGCATGATTAGCAAAAGATTAGCTTGAAACATATACCATATTTGTTGCAGAGCTATGGTACCAGGAGTTTTTGATTCTGTGATGTTAGGGCTTCAAACATTTGAACATGTCATGAGGATGTCTCGGACGTGGGACTCCATTGTACCACTGTTGCCGGAAGGTGGAGAAACCATTTGGGGAAACATGGACTGGTCTCCTGAAGGTCATGTTTGTGACTTCTCCAAGAAAGCCACTCTCAGACCTCTCTAGTGACAATAATGTCAATAACAGCGACGTAAAGAGAGGTTTCCAAGTGAATGATCTCGTTAAGTATGGAAGAATTGTTTCTTTCGGCAATGCAACCTCGGTATTACATTCTTCAAAGCTCCCCACTGTTGATTCAAAGGTATTTATATATACATATGTAGACACATGCACATATCTATGTTGATTCAAAGGAAAAGCTGCTATGTTTGAATCAAGATCTTGTCCACGGTGTCGATCAATAATTATGTTCAATTATCAGGAATTTTCTCGAACAGAGTACTTCCCAAAATTTCAACATCTTGTGTGGAGAGGTATGGACTGAATATGATGAGATGAGCAGGCAGAACATCCTAAATGTTGCTGCAGATAAAGCATACACGACTACAACTCTTCTCGATCTGCTTAGGCTTGTGGCACCAAAAATGATGAGACGAGCCGAAGCTCATTTTTCTCATGGAATAGCAGACGATCTTGATGACCCTAAACATAACCATTACAAATACTGGTCTAATCCACTTGAAACGAAGTACGCATAATTACACTAAAGATCTTTAATTTTGAGAAGATCTAATAGTTATATGCATATGAAACTGATTGATTCTAAGTGCATATGTATTATCTTATTTATCAGGTTACCGGATGCTCCGGACATGGAGATGTACTGCTTGTATGGTGTCGGAATTCCAACTGAAAGGTCATATGTGTACAAGGCATCACCTAGCAGTAGGTGCAAAAGCATTCCATACCAAGATCGATAGCTCACTCAGTGGAGAAGATAATAGCTGCTTGAGAGGTGGAGTATATTTCGCGGATGGAGACGAAAGTGTACCCGTTCTAAGTGCTGGATTCATGTGTGCGAAAGGTTGGAGAGGAAGAACCCGGTTCAATCCATCTGGTATAGCTACACACATCAGGGAGTACCGGCACAAGCCACCGACTAGTCTACTCGAAGGGAGGGGGATCGAGAGTGGGGCACACGTTGACATCATGGGAAATTCCGCTCTGATCGAAGACATATTGCGCGTTGCAGCAGGATCCACCAGAAATGAGATAGGAGGCGATAGGATTTTCTCGGACATCCTAAGAATGTCCGAGGGAATCAACCTTCCATTGTGATTATATTTAGAGGGTTCGATGACCAGCTTTGGTGTCGAAAGACACTCCGCCGCACTTGCAAGAAAGAGAAGTGCGTAACAAGTAACGACGGAATTGAAGTAAACTAACAGGGGAATTTAAGTATTAGCTGAAGAAAGACGAGCTCAGATAAAAGCAAGTAGAAGGGTGGTTTGATGAGGTAGAGAAAGCCATAACGTTTTGGCATTCAATTTTCATGTATGTCTAAATGTTGTCTGAAATTTTCAGACTTTGCCCCCTGTAATCCATAGAAATAAATGTTCGATGAATGTTTTGTATTCATCTTCCCGAGAAGAGTTTCGTTCCCCATGGCCTTCGTAAGTGTCAACTCATATTATTTTTATTTAAAGATGAGACATATCATTCAAACACAAACGAACCATACAAACAATGCCAAAAGGCCTAGAACAAACGGTTAACTAGGAAATCCGAGAAACACACAAGGAAAAAATAAATGTCATTCAAAGGCCGAAACCACGGCGGATGCTCAATTATAGAGCTAGAGGTGCCACCCCCCCCAAAAAAGTTTTGTAAACATTATTCTATGTTCTTAAAATATTTTATTTAAGATTTTAATTAGATTTCTTCAAAATTTATAAAAATTCATTAAGTCTTTTTTTAATATTTTAACTATACCCGACTTCTTTCGCGAAATCTTATCTTTATACCTTTCGCTTGTCCCCTCAAAAATGTTAAAAAATTTCATTGAACTTTCTAAAAAAATTAAAAATTTTAGTCAGACCCTCACATTTAAAAAATAATTTTTTATTAAGTCCTTCATAATTTTAAAAATTTTGGTTAGACTTCTAAAATTTTAAAAATTCTAATTAAACCCCTCAAACTAGGGGTGTGCAAAATCGAATTCGGTTAACCATTAGCAAATTTTTTCGGTTAACAGTTAAGTTCATGTTACTCAATTCTCAACCCTAAACTATAACCATTAAAACGGTTGACCGTTTATTCGGTTAACTGAATTATTCTGTTCGGTTCGTTCGTGTAATTATTTTTTTACTTTGTTTATTAAAAATATAAATTTTAATAATATGTTAAATATATATACTTTTAAAAACCGATACATAATATTAATATCTTTTTTAATATTAACAAGTTAAACACTTAACTTCATAAAATAAAATTAGAGTTTTATTTTTGGGTAATGAGAAAGAAAAAAAATCAGATTTTTTTATTTAAGATATTAAAAATGATAGTAAATAATATAATAATATATTATATATAACAAGTCAATTTGGTTTAGGATTTTTCGAGTTTCGGGCTCAATTTAGATATTTTAAGTAAAGGGGAAAAATGGACTTTGAAAATGAGGAGAGAGAAAGGAAAGGAAAAAGAGGTATAGGGGCTAGCTAGTTACAGATTTATGGGCAACACTACTATAATGAAAAAAATGGAAATGAAAAGGATCGAATCTTGTATTTCTCGGATACAAAGCAAGTACTCTACCATATGAGTTTGTTCAACCATTTTAAGCGAATCAATTTAAGGTCAATTTAGTATTTTTTTTAAAAGTACGGTTAAAAAATATTTTTATAAAGTATTTTTTGATTTGAGATATAAGTATTTAGTATTGTTGTCAAAAAGTGATTTTGAAAAGATAAATGATCATTTTAGACATGATATTGTAAGTTAAAAAATATAAGCTTAAGGGTTCAATAAGCCCTAAACTTTTGCAAAAAAATATAATTAAAGCCCTAAGCTTTTATTTTTTATTTTCTTCAATTTATTATTATTATTATTATTATTTTATAATAATATTTAATATTTTAATATTTTTACAATATTTTAATCTATTGAAAAATTATTATTTATTATTTTTTAATAAATTTTGAAATTAAAAATATTTTAAAAATAATTTTCAAATTTTTTAATATTTTAAAATATTTTAATGATTTTATATATATTTTAAAAATTAAGATTTAAAATTCCTAAAAATTAAAAAGTGATATTATCTTGTTGCGACACATATCAATTTTTTTTCAAAAGAAAACGTTAAAGTTAACGGTCAAAGGGTCAAATTAATTTTTTTTTCTTGAGTTTGAGAGCTTAATTAGGTACAAAAAAATTTAAGAGTTTAATTAATTTTTTTGCAAAAAAATTAGAGGCTTATTGGACCGTTAAACCTATTTTTAATATTATTTTATATTAAATTTATAAAAAAATTATCTTCTCTATTTTTTTTTGTGGGGTCACGTGAGACCTCAGTCGAAGGGTGGCTCCACCCATGTATATAAGTTTCAAAATAAAAAAAAATTATCATTATATTCGATTTAGTGATTAAGCATTGTACCAAATTCTATGTTTGAAGTAGAGGCGGCCTACATAGCCTTGAAGGGAGCAATTGCACCCCAATTCTTGGGAGAAAAAATTATAATAATAAATTTTTTCTAAAATATAATTTACTGTGTAACGGAAAAAATAAAATCTGCAAACCTATTTAAGAGGAAAAAAATATTTTGGACTGTGTTTTTGAATTTTTGGATCCGACATTGGTTTAAACCTTCCTTTGACATATCAGTTTGCTCATTATTATTTTTATTGACCAATAAAGTGATTGTAGACTTGTAGTCACTTTATTGGAGATAAATTTTTTAATAAATTATTAATTAAGGTAAAAAATAATATTTTTTAGGTTTAAGGGTCCACTAGACCTTAAACTTTTATAAAACAAAATCAATTAAGCCCCTAAATCTTTTTTTGCACCTAATTAAGCCTTCAAACTAAAGTAAAAAAAATCAATTTGACCCTTTGACCGTTAACTTTAATGTTTTTTTTAATTTTTTAACACGTGTCGCAATAAGATAATGTCACTTGTTATTTTTAGAAAATTTTAAATCTTAATTTTAAAAAAATATATAAATCAGAAAAATATTAAAAAATTAAAAAAATTATTTGAAAATATTAAAGATATTTATTTTAATTTCAAAATTTATTCAAAAATAATAAATAACAATTTTTCAATAGATTAAAATATTGTAAAAATTTTGAAATATTAAATATTATTATACTTTTATAATAATAAATTGGAAAAAACTATAAAAAATAAAAGTTATTTAAAAAAACCAAAATAACTTTTATTGGTCTATATTTTTGCAATTTATTTTTTTATAATTCTATAATAATATTTAAAATTTTAAAATATTTTAATCTTTTGAAAATTTATTATTTATTACTTTTAAACAAATTTTGAAATTAAAAATATTTTTAATATTTTTATAATAATTTTTAGAATTTTCCAGAATCTTTTAGAATTTTTTTGATTTTTATATATTTTTAGAAATTAAGATTTAAAAATTCTTAGAAATGACAAGTGGCATTATACGACACATGTCAATTTTTTTCAAAAAAATTTTAAAGTTAACTGTCAAAGTTGGTCAAAGAGCCAAATTAATTTTTTTCTCTTTAGTTTGAGGGCTTAAATAGGTAAAAAAAAATTAAGGGCTTAACTAATTTTTTTTGCAAAAGTTTAAGAGCTTATTGAACTCTTAAGCCTAAAATAAATATTTGAATGATATTCAAATTCTTTAACGTTATAATATCAACTTAAATTATGATAAAAATATTTTTATTAATAAATTAATAATTGTTATCTAAAAAATTTGATCGAAAATTATATAAAATATTTAAATTAATAAATATTTTTTTGGTGAAAAAAATAGCACCAAGTACCTTATTAAAACCCCTAAACCTAGTTGAAGAAAAAAATACACTTATATACAAAGCAAAAACTACGGATTCATCCCATACAAAAAGACGAACTAGCGTCAATATCCAACATAGAAACAACACCCGCAGGTGGGACAAGAAACAAAGAAACATCTAGAGATGAGGAAGAAGCTAATTTAACCATCGCGTCCGCAACCTTGTTACCATCACGTTTTGTGTGTCGGAACCGAACGTCACAATTCTGACGCAACCACTCTCGAATATACAGCACAAGAGGCAAAGAAGACTCGCCTATAGAAACATCATGTAGCAACCGAACCATATCCAAGCTGTCTACCTCCACAATTAGATTTCGAGACCCTGCATTCCACGCACACTCCAACCCGACTAACATCCCTCTTAATTTCGCTTCCAACACCGATCCAATACCGACAAATTTAGCAAACCCCACCATCCATTGACCGGCATGGTTTCTAACAATGCCACCACAAGAAACATGACCAGAAATATTACACCAAGCCCCATCAGAGTTGAGCTTCGCCCACCCCACAGGAGGAGGTACCCAAGTAACCGGGCTAGAGCCCTCATCTGAGACAACAGGACCAACACAATCCTTGGTTTCCCAAGCACGCCGAGTGCTCAACAATAGACGTCGGCTACGTTTCAGCACCGATCCCTCGTTCTCAATTGGGTTATCAAAAATCACAGCGTTACAAGAGCGCCACAAATTTCATAAGACCGCACCAAAAAGGATATCCTAATCAGCTTAATTCCGAGCGAAAAGGCAAGGATCAGAAATATTAACCTCAGTCCACCGTTTGAAGTCCATAGTAAAAAATTCCTGCAACTTTTCTTGTTTCACCAACGCTACCCAAATCACATAAGCAGGCGTACAACGACGAAGAACATGAGAAATATCCTCCGATAGTGCACCACAGATTGGACAATGAGTATCCGTTGCAAAATGCCGACGTACCCTTTCAGCATTAGTCATCAGTCGACCACTGCAAGCAAGCCCCGTAAATATTTTCATTCGCTGAACACCACGATACCTATGTATCTTCTTCCAAACTGACTCAGCCGCATCCAAATTGGTATGGTTTCGAACATCATAAGCAGAGTGAATTCTGAACCTATAATCAATCCTCCCCTTCCAACCAATCGTATCTTCAATTGGAGATATCACGGGGTCCTTGATTGAGGCCAAACGAAGCAAAACTGGTAAAGGAAGGAGCTGTTCAAACAAGTTCCATCGCCACCCACCATTTCCACAGCCCATATCAGCCACGGAAATAGCACCAACATGATCGACCAAAGATGCAGGAACATACTTAAATAGAGGCCCGAGATCCTCAACCCAGTTATCCGTCCAAAAATGAATTGATCGCCCACTACCAATCAACCAAACAACATTATCTAGAACGTCGCTCCAAATAATATTAAGTCCCTTCCAAAGCCTAGAGCATCTAGTATGGCGAAGCACATTCAGGATGCCTTCAGGACAATGTCCCGTAGACGTACTAATCATATTTTTTCTTTGAAGCGACCTGATGAATCTTGGTGCACAGATTCGGATGAACTTATGGACATGGCTCTAAATTTTTATAAATCGCTTTTCACCTCTTCCGGTTCTGATGGTTATGGGTATGCGATTAGGGCTCGTTTTCCTTCGCTTTCGAATTCCTGCGTGGATGCTTTATCCTTACATATCTCGGATGATAAGATACGGGTTGTGGTGTTCAATATGGGTTTGATGAAGGCTTTAGGAGTGGATGGTCTTCATGCAGCCTTCTTTCAAAAAAATTGGAATGTTGTTGGTCCTTCTGTGTGTAATTGTGTGCGCCAAGCGTTTGTTGAAAGTATTGTGCTAGACTATCTTAATCGTACTCTACTTGTTTTAATTCCTAAGGTGACTTTCCCTGAATGGTTGTCTCAGTTCCATTCTATCAGTCTTTGTTTCGTGGTCCATAAGGTGATTACGAAGGATATCGTGAATCGCCTCAAGCCTTTTATCCATTCTTGGGTGTCTCCAAATTAGACAAACTTTGTGTCGGGTCGATCAATATCTGATAATGTTATTATTACTCAAGAGATTATTCATTTTATGCGTTTGAAGTCTGGTAAGGGTGGATGGATGGCCTTAAAAATTGATATTGAGAAAGCGTACGACCGACTTGAAATGAAGTTTTATTGACGATACGCTGTTGGATATCGGAATTACTGATGATTTGCGTCGTCTTATTATGCATTGTGTCTCTTCAGTATCCACGCAGGTGCTATGGAATGGTTCTATGTTAGAATCTTTTAAACCTACGAGGGGGATTCAGCATGGTGATCCTCTTTCGCCGTATCTATTAGTTCTTTGCATGGAGCGACTAGCGTAAACCATTCAGATCAGTGTTGACAACAATGGTTGGAAGCCTTTTAGGAATTTTTAGAGTAGCCCGAGAATTTCACATTTGTTCTTCGCCGATAATATGATTTTCTTTGCTGAGGCTTCACCGGATCAATTGGCGCTTATCCGTTCTATATTGGATGCATTTTGCTTGGCTTTTGGGCTTAAAGTCAGTATTTCGAAGACTACCATCTTCTTTTCTCAGAATGTCTCGGTGGAGCTTCGTGGGCATGTTAGTTCGTACTTTGGCTTTCAGGAGGTTGAGGATTTGGGTCGTTATTTAGGAGTTCTGTTATTGCACTCCCGTGTCACTTCTACATCGTATCAGTATCTAATTTAGATGGTTTAACGGAAGTTGAGTATGTAGAAGGCTAGGTCTTTTTCTCTAGCAGGTCGTATCACGTTGGCTAAAGCAGTATTATCTGCTATTCCTACACATGGGCCTATCTACCATAGGTCAAGGTAGGTCCCTTGACCTACAATAAAAAATTGGATAAACTACATCATAGATCACTTATTTATTAATAAAGTTACAATTGGGTCATTCAATTATTAAAAGTTACAATTAGATCACTCAATTAAAGTTTTAGTTACGCTCGAATCACTCCTCTGTTAAAATACAAACAAACACTTAACAAGATTTGGTATAATGATAGCTTTAGTCCTCAAAACTTATATATTGTACCAATTTAACCATAATTCAATAAATTTAACCATTAATGCTTAAAAAACATCAATTTAGTCATTTTCTTCTCCAAATCGCATGTATTAACACTGGAGTACTTCATTTAAAATTATTAATTAATCTAGTACACAAATTTATAAATATAAATATATTTATAATTATTTTTAATATTAGATCTATAATTAGTATCTATATTAAAATTAAATTCATTAAAATCTGTTTAAAATTATTTATGAAAACCTTATGTTTTAGTTATTGCTACCCTGTAATTTTATACAAAAGTTAAGGTTTTTGTATTATTATATAGTTTTTTAATAATGTCATATATTTAATATTTTTGTATGATTTCATTATTTTCCTTTTATTTAAAAAAAAATAATAATTAAACTTCTTAAGTTACTGAATTTTTGTTATTTAACAAATTTCTTAAATTCTTAGCAAGTCTGTATATTTTCATTAAGAAAGTAAAGTTGATAAAGATTTGGTGATAGAGATTAGTGATCATTCATATAAAAGTGTGGAAAGTCATTTTAGATAGTTTCAGTTATTTACAAGTAATATAAAATGTTTTTTTTTTCAGAGCATTAGTTGTAAATATGATATTTTAGAGTGATTTGATTAGGGAAAAAATTTGTATAGACTAACATGAATTCCTCTATACACGTGTTTTATTAAAGAGAGTAACTAAATCATAGTGGACCTCTTACATATATATATATATATATATAGGTGTGATTGAATGGTTTTTTGTCATATCATTTATGAGCATCTTAAATAATTTTTGAATACTTATTCAATCTACTCTTATCTTACATACGATTGTATTTATTATTGGTGGGTGAACTACCAAGTTTAAATTCCTATATCTGCCCCCTGTTCCTACATATACCATGCAAACAACTTTTTACCAAAAAAAGTGAGTTTGGAGTTGGAGAAATTAGTTCGTCATTTTATTTGGGGTATCACTGATGGAAAGGGTGTGCATTTGGCTCGTTGGGATGACGTTTGTCGGCCTGTGCAGCAAGGAGGACTTGGTTTCTGAAAAAATGAATTGTCAGAATGAAGCGTTTTTCATGAAAATCGCGTTCTAGTTACTTTCCAAGAAAGTAAACTAATAAATAATTTAATAATAATATAATTATTTTTTTATAAAAAATAACAACTTAAACTTGCAATTAAACCGACAAACAATCCAATTCAGTGAGGTCATATTTATCCAGAGTCATTTAGTGGCAATTAAACACGTAATATGAACCTTAACACTTGCAATTTTATCTCAAACTCCAAGCCACAATATATTTTGCACCAAAAAAATCCAATTGTGTTAACACTAAATGTTAACTTCACTCATAATTAAACCCTGTGAAAGGGAAAGGTGAGCATTTTGAATAGAGCGGAGGCCAGCAGATCTCTTATAGTTTGTGTATTAAAGAAAGGATGCCTAATTTCAAATTTACAGTATCTGATAACTTCACAGACAAAAGTAAATGATAATGAGTACAATGAGAGGGCACACAATACAAAACAAGGTCAGTAACGGAAGATTTTTTTTGTTTAACCATCAGTATTCGACTCATTAGTTGATTAATCTAGATCGGATTCTATAGAGGTTTAATATGGGGTCAACTCCCAACCCAGTTTTCCTCATTAACAACATCAAGATTAAAACCCCTAATATTGCTTAAGAAACCTCACGCCTCATCCTCTTAGAAAAATTGATTGTCGGTAATGACAGAAGATTGTACGGTTTACATGTTTGTAAATAAATGTAAGACCCATTATTTTAGCTGACCCCTTTGTCGTGAATTTTGGGCAAAAAAAGATGAAAAGCACAAGTTAAGATAGCCTAAAAATGTACCTCCTCAAGACACTCCACCGGGATTTAGTTGGAACTAATGCCGATTTCTTTGGGTATTCTGATATGGAATTTAAAACTCCTAGATTTTACAATGCAAATCCCTCCCTCTTTCAATACCTGATTACAATTTTATATCCCATGGTTTACCAGCTGTCTTGCTAAATTAATGAAAGCAGGTGAGTGCTTGTATTATTCTCTCTCGCCATATAAAACTTTGGGTGTAAGATTTATCATGTATGGTCAAATATATATTCGAGATTGAGATCCACTAATTGATCTAGTGATCATGGATGCTTATCCGTTTCACCCTTTATGTGAGTTCTAATATCAACATTTACCTTGATAATATTATTGTAACGCTACTTAATCAAATGTATATGTTCGAGACTGGATTTACACATTTCCCTAAAAAAAACTTATTAGACGGTAGCTTAAATTGCATGTGAAGACTTGGAAGAATTAGACTTAGCCAATCATCTCAACAAATCCCAGCTCAAATTATACCAAGATTCGCACATGTTAAGCACACCTGTAATAGTAATAATAATGATAAAATGTTGGGGTTTTGGATTTATAGTAACTGAACTTACTTTTTTTAAATAAAATATTGAAGCAACAAAGTGTATATATTGTGCTTCATCCCATTTCTTATATGCATAGTTACTCTCATTTTCCCTGTAATTGTTCTCCATTGCCTCCAACAGACGAAGGAAATGAAGTTGTCAAGCTATTTCATGGCTCTATTTATTCTCTTAGCGATTGTGCTCTCAATGACTAATGGACAGTCCCTTGTTCCAGCCATGTTCATCTTCGGGGACTCGGTCTTCGACGCCGGAAACAACAACGACATCAAAACTATAATAAAAGCAGACTTTCCTCCTTATGGGAGGGATTTTCTGAATCACACACCAACCGGAAGATTCTGCAATGGAAAATTGGCTTCAGATTTCACTGGTGTTTTTTTTAATCTCATTTTACACTCTTTCATCTTATACATCTTCCTCTAAATGGTCTTTGTTTTATTGTTTTGAACACAGCTGAGAACATTGGCTTCACTGATTACCCATCAGCTTATCTCAGCGAAAAGGCTAAAGGAAATAGCCTGTTGATTGGAGCCAATTTTGCTTCAGCTTCTTCTGGTTATTATGAGACTACAGCAGAATTATATGTATGCAAAAATAATAAAAAACTGGCATAATGCAAAAAAAAAAAATGTCCCTAACATTTGACTTAATAGTCATTTTGGCCCCATATTTTTTTGAACTAATTTAACTCTCAACATTTCATTTTGGGTCAAAATAGCCCTTGCGGATGAAAATGTTAGTCGACTAACGATAATTTTCTCTAGCCATTTATCATTATTTAACTAACAGTTTTCATTTGCGAATGTGCTATTTTGACCCAAAATGAAACATTGAGATTAAATTGATTCAAAAAAAAGAATAAGAGTCAAAATTACTATTCAATCAAACGTTGAGAATTTTTTTGCATTATGCCTAAAAAATTTACCATTATTTGTTTTATAGAATTGATATCTGTTGTTTGTTTTTGCAGCATACACTGTCACTGAGTAAGCAATTAGAGAACTTCAAGGTGTATCAGAGCAAATTGGTGACCATTGCAGGGAAATCCAATGCTTCTTCAATAATATCAGATGGAATCTACCTTATCAGTTCCGGGAGTAGTGATTTTCTCCAGAACTATTACATTAATCCTCTCTTATACAAGTTCTATACACCTGACCAATTCTCGGACATTCTCATTGAATCCTACGCCAATTTCATTCAGGTTATCTTCTGTATTGATCAATCCTAAACATATGCTTTTATTTGGTAATTACAACTTGGTTAAAGTTCTAATTAAAGCTTTTGTGACAGAACTTGCATGGGATGGGTGCAAGGAAAATTGGAGTGTCGACATTGCCGCCGTTGGGATGCTTGCCGGCAGCCATGACAGTGTTCGGGTCGGATAGCAACCAGTGTGTGGCCAAGTTAAATAGCAATGCAGTTTCTTTCAATAACAAACTCAATGCGACATCTCAAAAGTTACAGAAAAAGCTTTCCGACCTTAAATTGGTTGTGCTTGACATCTACCAACCTCTCTATAACCTTGTCACTAAGCCGGCCGACAACGGTACAACATCATTTCTTTAGTACTTGTTTTTTTTTTTTTTCTGGACAAGGCACTGATAGCTTAGGCAATGATTGAACAGGTTTTGCTGAGGCAAGAAAGGCTTGCTGTGGAACGGGATTACTGGAAACATCAATATTGTGCAATCCCAAATCGATTGGAACATGTTCAAATGCGTCTGAGTATGTTTTTTGGGATGGGTTTCATCCATCAGAGGCTGCAAACAAAATTCTAGCTGATGACCTGTTGAGCAGTGGAATCTCTCTGATTTTCTGATTAAAAAACAGTGTTGGTTATGTCATAAAGAGTTTGGTTCAACTCTGTTGCTATGTTGTCATTTTCATTTGTTTTTATTACTTGAATTATGAATGGAAAAAGAACCGGTTCTCATTAGAACCTGTGATTTTCCATTTGTCTCGTAAGTTATATAATTAGTGTGTAATAATCCATCCAATTTAACCACACAATAAAAATGAAATCTTTATCTTTCTTTGATTTGCCCAAGTATGACTCTATAATATTTGATTTGCTTCTCAACTATTAATTTTAGGAATATAGAGTGACATTATAAGGTTTTATGGTTATGTACCTCATAAAGCATCTGTTAATTGGTTTGAAAGATAAGAAAGGACAACTCAATTATTCTGTTAAAGCTTCATTTCCAAAAATTCTAGGGTGAAACGGGCTTAGAGTGAGGTTAAAATGATGCGCTATATAAATTCTTATCATTTTTTGTAAGAATTTACATGACTACATAAATTCTTATCAACTTGGATAAATTTTTACATTATAACTTAAATTCTTACCATTTGGGTAAGATTTTGTATAGATCGTAAGAATGTGTTGTTACACAAATTCTTACCAACTTAATAAGAATTTGTGTAAATCCGCCTCATTTTAACCTCATCCTAAGCCCGTCTCACCTAACTTTTAGTCCGCTTTTATTTTAGCTTCTCTTGTTATTTTTCGTTAAAAATATTAACGTGACACGTTAATTTTCTTCTTGCTTAATAAAATAATATATTTTGTGAGTTTTACTACTTATTAAACCACATGAAACTTCTTTTTTTTTTTTCAAATCTCTGCAACTGGTAAAAAATTTTGAGAATGAAAATAATGATTTAGACTTTACCGCAACTACAGAATCTCAAGCCGCCACGGCTAAGATATAAGCACACGAGAGTAGACCACCTGGTGTCCGCAAACTCTATCCACTTCATCCTTAATCTGGTCAACAACTTCAAACCCTCTCACGGAATTCAAGTTTCCACGAGCATTTTTCTCGGATTCAAAAGCGAGTGTCGAATCCAAAAGAAGTGAACCGTCGCATACTTGCATTCCAACCATACAAGGCATGAAACTTAGAAAATAATGGTATAAAGTATAAATTATAAACAAACATAAAAATCGTGTGAAATGAATGAAGTTACATTAACGAAGCAGTCACGGAAGTGCAGAGGAGTAAAGAAACTCCCAGCCGCCGCTTGCGGTGGACAGCAGCCTCAACTACTTTCTTGATAGCGGGCAGAGCTTGGAGATAAACTGTCAGAGAATTTGGGGATAAGGATAGGAGTGTTCAAAACTGGCCCAATGGGTACCCAAAAGTCCAATATCATTACTATACTATTATTATGTTTAATCTTCCATTTTATTTTTTTAATTTGTATTATGAACTTATTAGACTACTAATACTTATTGGATCGGTTTTGAAGACTCCTAGATAAAGAGAAAGCAGTGGCTGCAAGACACAACCAAAGAAATGTATGAACAAGGAAGTTGGTACGGGAAGCCATGAAAAGAAGAAATTCTTAAATTTGCTTAGTTTTCGATAGCTTTGAGGTTTTGTAATTGTGACTATCAGGGGTGGTGGGTGTCGATATTTATAGCGGGAGAGCTGCATGAATTTGTTGTAAGATTCAGACTCGTTCCATATACCGTAAGAGCTAGCTTTTGTTTACCAGATCAAAGGTGTTGGTGTTGACATTGGCCATTCAAGCAGGCGACGCCGAGGAATATTCACCCTTATATGCCTTCCAACAAATCAAAAGCTTTAACGCAGTAAAAGTGAGGTGCGAAAGAAGTGGCTGTGCGAATGCCCTCTCGGAGCTCTGAGCGGAAAAAGTTGCAGAGACTCATAGAAGAAAAAGAAGGTTCACGTGGTTTAATTAGCCCATAAAATAGATTATTTTTACTGAGGAAAAAAGAAAGTTAATGTGTCACACCAACCTTTTTTACAGAATATAATGAGAGAGACCAAAATAAAAGTAGATTAAAAGTTGGCTGACCTCAATAAAAATTTAAAAAGTTCGGTGATTAAAATAAACTTGCCCTAAAAGTTCGGTCACCACTAGTGTACTTTGCCAAAAATATTTTATGTTTTATATAATTTTATAAGATTATTTTTTGACTGATGTGTCATTCTGTAAAGTCAGCATATTTGTCTATATGACACTGTTATCATGACGTGCATTGCCATGTAGGTTTGCCACGTTATTTCAAGCAATTTATCATTAATTGATTAACAATTTTCATCCACAAATAAGTTATTTTGACCTAAAATAAAATGTTAAGCGTTAAATTACTTACAAAAAGAATAAAGGGCAAAATGATTATTCCATCAAAGGTTATGGACATTTTTTTTTGGCATAAAGCCTAAAATAAATCATCTCCTATCGCATTAGACTTGCTCAATATAATAAAGATCAACTTGTAAAAAGTAAAAATGTTAAATTACCTTAATAAAATTGCAGACTAGTTGGAAAAATTCTTACGGACTACCTCAACAGCTGAACTTACATGTCTGGAGTGTAAATCTTACAGTTTTTACAGTTTTAGAAGAGCTGCAAATTACCTCAACTTTATCAGGATATTCAATCAAATCACAGACTAGTTGGAAAGATTCTTTATTTGAACAGATTTCCGGAGAATATACGCCAATGATGCAAAGGGCTTCAAATGCACGAAGAATAACAAGAACAGGGTACCTGATATTGAAAATAAACCAACATCAAGGGATTTAGCACTCCTTCATCTAACAAATAAAAAACAGTTTAGTAGGCAGTTACGACTTGGAAGAAAAAAAATATTGGTTATCCCATTTTAATGCATTTGAAGCCACCAGATAATTCCAGATTCAATGTTGCCTTACATTCATGAACATTTTCTATGCCATCATAAGACACAAGCAGACCAAAATGCCAAGCGAAATGAACAATATTTTCTACCGCTTAATCACGTTACAGAAAGAATGAAGACTTCAAGGACATAAGCACTTCGGATTCTCCGGATCGGATCGGAGTGTTACATGATCAAATCTTGATTTAAAAAGAAAAACCTCACAATTACGGGATGTAAAGATGGAGACGTACTTTATTTGAAAAAGAAAAATGGATTTAGGCTTAGTTCCATGAAAATCAAGTATAATAAGTTTGAGAGAAAATGACGATGATGAAGAACTTTCAGAAGAATTTAAGTATTTAGGAGAATTTCAAGGGTAAAATATACAAATGGTACCTAAACATTGCTTAAAACTTCAAAATTATAACCAAATTTTAAAAAGTTATTGACAGTCACTCAACCGTTAGCATATGTTAAGTGGATAACGTTGTAATTACGAAAACTTGAATAATAGTACATTTAATTTTTTATATTTATAAATTTAATCAATTTAGTCCTATCAGAAATAAAAACCCATAAAATTTACGGGACACCACCGATTTCACTCAATACTCCAAAACTCCTATTTCACAAAGCCAAACCAGAAGAACCGCAGAAGCCTTTTTGAGCCTCCACAATCTGTCAAACCCCAAACTTAACCCCCTTTTGTTATCATCTTTTTGAAGGAAAAAGTTTTACCACTGCTCCCTTTGAACTCTAATTTTAGAGTGCAATTTATAGAGTTCCAAATGGCAGTCATTAGGACAAGTGCAATCATGATTATAAAACAATTCCTCTATCATCCCATACTATCTTCCCTTTCCTTCTCATCTTAGGCTCGTCCTCTTCTTTCCTCTCCCTCTTGCACCACCATCCTTCTTACACCCAATCGTGGAATCAGTTTCATCCGGATTCGTTGGGCCGTATCCAACGCCGATGCCGACAGAAAAGTCTTTACTCGTCTCTCTCAATTCCAACATCTCCTTCAAAAAGTGGAAGAATGAGCTAGCGTCGCCGGGAATGAACCCATTCCTCAAATCACTCTAGTTCCGATGAATTTAATTTGCTTTCTGTTTTCACTCTTAAACGTACAAGAATTTTACTATTCTAATCATTTTCATCCCAAGCTATCCTCGGTACTTCTGAAAATTGTTATTTTAACCATTATACCGATTTTATATGCTGAATTAAACTTAAACAACTCTTTTACAAATTATCTTTCCATGAGTTTTGCGAGGAGTGGTGGCTCTAGCGGTTAAAGTGTGTTATATTTTGACTCAAATTCTAATTGGTAGTTAAGTTGGATTTTATTGTAATTCTAGTGGTTGGAAATTACTTGTTAATTAGGATTTACTTTAATGAATAAATATCCATTTTAGGTAGGAGATCTTATTGAATAATGTTTATTGGTGACCAAGTATTTGGATCTATAAATATAGACTAGGTTTAACCTTTTGAATTATGAGAGAATGGGAGAGGGAGAGAATTACTCTACTAGAGAGATGTAACCACTTTTAGGTTCTCTATAACTATTGTGACTACGTTGTAGAGATGAGTATTGTAGCATGTTGGGAAGAGTGTTTTGGTTTCATTGGGTCATGAGATTTGTACACTAGATTTTGGGATTACATGGGTTATCATGTATTTGTACTCTTCGTGTCCTCTACGTTGATAGTGGATTGTTCGTTTCTCTTGTCCGTGGAGGTAGGCTATGCTGAACCACGTTAAATCTTGTCTCATGTGCATGTCTTAGTCTATGTTGTTATCGCTTTGGTTATTTTGCCGCATACCAAATTACTAACAAATGGTATCATGAGTTATGGTTCAAGATGCGCGATTGTGGAGGAATTTCTGCTGCGGATTTTGCGGTTCGATGTTGGAGACATGCTAGAGGAGTATTGCTGCAACGAGTTTTCGGTTGCATGGAGAGTAATTCTCAATCGATTCAATTGTGCTTCAACGGATACTACGTAAGAATTGGAGTTGTTGAAGACTTGGCGACGATACTTCAACAGATATTTGGCTTACGTAAAAATTGAAGCTGTTGAAGACCAATGCTCGAATATAATTTGTGTCAATGGGGAGATTTGTTATATTTTGGCTCAAATTCTAATTGGTAGTTAAGTTGGGTTTTATTGTAATTTTAGTTAAAGATTACTTTAATTAGGATTTACTTTAATGAGTAAATATCTATTTTAGGTAGGAGATCTTATTGAATAAGGTTTCTTGGTGACCAAGTATTTGAGTATATAAATATAGACTAGGTTTAACCTTTTGAATTATGAGAGAATGAGAGAGAGATAGTGAATTAATCTGGAGAGATGTAACCACTTTTAGGTTCTCTACAACTATTGTGACTACGTTGTAGAGATAAGTATTGTAGGGATGTTGGGAAGAGCCGAGTCATGAGATTTGTACACTGGGTTTTGGGATTACATGGGTTATCATGTATTTTTACTTTTCATATTCTCTACGTTGATTGTGAATTGTTCATTTCTCTCGTCCGTGGAGGTAGGCTATGTTGAACCACGTTAAATATTGTCTCATGTGCATGTCTTGGTCTATGTTGTTATCGCTTTGGTTATTTTGCCACATACTAAATTCCTAACAAAATGTAAATAATGGTATTGTATCTTCTTTATGTTCCAGAGTCCATTCTATTGTAGTCCATAAATTCTCTATTGCCAAGATATATAGTGGATTACTTTTGTTGCTGAATATGCAGTTAACACCTAGGTGGATATGCAGTTCAATGTAAAAAAAAGTTTATTAGCTAAGTGATAAGATTAGAGAGAGGATTATGCAACTGGTTTGTCGTTGTCAACTATTGTTTTTTTGAAATTGACTAAATTGATTGAATTTATAAATATAGAGGATTAAATTTACTATTATTCAAAATTCCGTAATTGCAACGTTACTCACTTTGCGTCCGTTAACAGTTGAGTGATCGTTTTACAACAAAACATAAAGTTTAATTGTCATTCTATAATTTTTGAAAGTTTGGTTACCGTTTGAAGTTTTAAACAAAGTTATGTTACCATGTGCGTACTTTACCCAAATTTCAATTTAAGTGGATTTTTTGTAGGTTTTTGCAATCTAGTATAGCCCAGTTTTTATTTTTTACAATTTAATCCTTAAATAGTAACATATCCAATTGATGTTCGAATTGATCCCTATTTGTTCTAAAACTCATAGTTTTGATTGAATATGTGCTTAATATCATGAAAACTCATAAATGTGCATAATTTGTTCAATTTTTAAACTTTATTTATAATGTTTGATTTAGTCCTTGAAGTTCATAATTTGGCAATTGGTTATTTTTTTTTTCAATTCTAAATGAACTAATTATTTCAAGGTTATTCCAAAGTGTATATAGGAGCTTGAATATCTTGTTATTTGTTTTGATTAGCTTCGACATATGTTTGATTGGAATGGATTTTGCCTATCGTTAATTGACCTTTAGGACTTGGTTGAAACTCTTGAGTCATATTTCGGGTGTCATACTATTTCGATATTTTTTTAAATTAGTTTTATGTTGAGTTAACTCGTGATACCAACTTAATTAAACACTTTATATATATACACAGTATAAAGCCATATACAAAATTATAGAAATGTGTAAGATTAATATTAACTTAGCCTGTCAACAATCTCTAGAGCAAGTGATTAAAAACTCTTTAGTTGACACCTTCCCCTCCCCCTAGGTTGTGGGTTCTAGACTATGTAGGAGCAAATTTCCCCTTCCTCCTCCCCTAGGTAGGAATTGTTTAAAAAAATATTAACTCAACCTAAACTTATGTAAGTGAATGATAAAACCCTAAAACCAAGTTGAATGAGGAGTTTTTTTTGTTTTATACATAGAATCAGATTAATATTATACTTTAGAGATTAATTATATACTAGTAATTATATACTAAGAATTCAGTTAACTTATTGAACAATTTTTTTTTAATAAATCAAAATTTTAAACTATGTTTTTGAAAAAAATACATATGACATCATTATTAAAGAAGGCCACTCGCTATCAACAGGGTTGGTTTATATGGTAAGTAATTTGGTATCGTTTAAGAAGATCTTGAGTTCAAGGTCTTGCATATTGTCACGACCCGCACATTTGGGTCCGAAACAATGGCGCAAGTGTCTGACAGAGAGGTTCCATACGGGGCATCGGGCTTGTCAAGACCACCAGACTTGGCCTATCACTTAGAGAATTCTAGGGAGCCCGATCATATTGACTTTTTAGAAATGGTAGGAGGCAACAAATCACAGGAGATTGTGAAAGAATCCTGCCATATCAAGTGTGATCACCTATTGAGGAAAGATACATTCTAATTGATGTGATTAGATAGGATTTGATATTCTTTCCTAGATTAGGATATCTTGTAAATATTTGGGTTAATCTTGGCCATCCATGTAAATTTATCTGAACCATTGATTGTATGGGAGCTCAACTATAAATAGAGAGCCTCCTACCTCACTTGTAGCATCTTATTCCATCGATTCTATTGAATAAAAAGGCATTTACTCTAAACACTAACTGTGTTGTTCTTGAGCGTTCTTACACGTTCTTAGCGTTATTCCTTTCATTCTTGAGTTACCTTCTCATTTATTTGCTTCCGCTAGAACAATTCAGCATTCTTAGTGCCTTGGAAGAATTTGATCTTCCCGAGCGAGAATTCAGGCTGACTTATTCATTTGCCTAAGAACATCGACTAAGGTCGCATGGTTAGCTAGGTCAAAACGCTAGCCCTGTGATAAGTGGTATTAAAGCGAGGTGGTTCGAGCAAGGTACTAATCGAGATGGCACCAAAGAAGATGACATTGAAAATAGACCAGGTAAGAATTACTTTACATGATTTTGATGAGAGAACTTACCTTATTAAGTCTCAGATAGCAGACTTGTTCAAAGTCTCAACGTCGTTGGAGAAGAGGGTCGTTAGACTTGTGGAATCTGCCGAAGAGGCCAAGGAGCCTAAGATGTTTTCGTGTTCCGCCTTGACAAAGTAGAGTCCATGGATGACCAGTTCAAGGATGAGACACGATAAATTCTCAATGAGTTGGAGATGGTTTGAGGGAGTAATGCTTGTGAAGCCGAGGAGAAGGCTTTGCAGATCAAGGTATATGAGCTCAAGAGTGAGCTGCTCAATTGCAAGATCGCGTTGAGTGAATGGGGTATGCTCAAAACCTTCTTAGAGGAATATAAACCCAGGGTGAAGCTCGCAGTAGAGTAAAGAGATGCCCATAGACTTTTAAAGGCCCTAGTTGCAGCCGAAGCGTTGACCGAGCCTGCGAAGGACGAGACAACCAATATAGAGTTGTCCAGACCTACATCGAAAAACAGTGGGAATGGTGGGGCTAAGTTCGTGCCAAAGAATGAGGCAAACAAAAAGTTAAAGTGCTACTTCTGTGATGGTCGTCATGTGATAAGGGGTTGTCCCGAGAAGAATCGCCTTGCTGTTATCATCAAGAAAGTAGATGAGCTAGAAGGGGGAGTAGCGAGACTTGGTGTGATCGCAAGTGTCAAAGCTGCCAAGAGAAGAAAGAGCCATGGTGCGACTACGTCTGTTAAAGTAGCCAAGCCAAGGTCGAGACCTAGTGCAATAGCGAATAATAAAGCCATCAAGCCGAGGGCAAAGAAGAAGCAACTAGAGCGCTACCAATGTGTAATACCCAAATTTTGACCGAGCTTAAAAATAAATAATAAATAATAAATAAGTATAAATAAATCCAATAGCCCAAATAAATATTAATCTACAGTCCATTTACAGTGTCCAATTACATTAAAAAATTCCAAAGCCCATATTCCTATTACATTCAGTTTTTCTCGCTCATTTTGATATCAAACAAAGACAAATAGCCCAATTTACAATTGAATTCCCACCCAAATACAAGCTTTATCAGATAAAAGCCCAAACTTTGGCCTGCCTAAATTGGCCACGTGGCACTTAGTGAGTGGCATGTTTCTTGTTCACACAAATTCATCCCCACCAGCTGGCCATGCTAACGCTATTTTCCCATTTACCTATAAATAAGGAAAGATAAATTTTGTCAGAGTTCAATAAGGACATCAATAATAATAATCATTAATAATGGTAATAAATAAAGGGAGAGAGAAAAGGCATTTGGGGAATTTTACCCTCCGAAGTCGAATCGTCTAGAGTACGAATGAAAAAAGCTGAACTGTCAACCGAAAAGACGTCGAAATCAACACGGCCACCATTAGAAAGGTATTTTCCTTTCCAAATTAATTTTCTGTAAAAACAGAAATATAAAACTGTGTTAGTTCGCATATAAAAATCAGAAACAAAAATGAAAATATAAAGGAATATCAGAGAAATTTTTATGGCGGCCAGCGTTAGGGTTTTGTTGGAGTTGAAGTTGGGGTTTACAGGTAGACTAGACCGGGGAAGAAGGGGATCCTACCGGATCTGGGCAGATTTAGGGCTTTTGGGTTGGAAATCGAGAATTTTTGATAGATTTAGGGTTTACGTATGGCGGCGAACGGTGGCCGAAAATTGCCAGGTAGCGGCCGGCATCGTCTGTGGTGGCCGAGATTCGAATCCAGGTGGCCGACGAACACGAGGGTTGCCGGAGGATGGCGGCTCAAGATCTATTGGAGGTTGGTGAGGTGGTTTGTGGTCGGAGTGGATGATGTTCATCCGGTTCTTGAAGAACACGGATGAACTTCATCCAAAACCATGGATTTCAATCCATTTTGGTTGAGTTTTTCTAGGCAAGGGGTGTTAGTATTCAGAGCGTTTGGGAAGAGAGAAACAAGAGAGAGAGAGTAGAGATGGGAGAAATGAGCGAGTTGGCTCGTTATTGGGCTTTTATGGGCAAGTCAACACGGCACCGTTTTGGTGCCGGGTTAGGAAAAGGTTCCGCGTTTTTTTACACGGATTGGGTTTAACCTGCGCTCATTATTTAGGTCAGCTTTGGTTTTTTCCCAAAGTTTTGCTCTTCATTCAATTTGGTCCTGTTTCCCCTAGTTTGTTCCCTAGGCTTTGCAATTAGTTCAATTTAGTCATCTGTACCCCATAAATGTATCCCCTAGGTTTGAATTGTTTCAATTGGGTCATTATTGCTTTGTAATTGAACCCCATAGTGTGTAATTAGTGTAATTGGGTCACCTTGGGTCTTGTAATTTGGGCATTTAGGTTTTGTAATAGTTTCAATTAGATCCCCATGTTAATAAAAACGAATTTTAGTGTTCAATTTGTCTTATTTTAATTAATTATTTAATTGTTTTATTAAATGCAATTAACTTATACGTGTGATGCATATTTTAAATTGAGCATGTAATTTTGTATGTTAGATAATTAAATCATTTTAGTTTAATTAATAAAGCCTTTAGCTTAGGTTTCACTAATTAAGTTCAATAATTAAATAGAATAGATCATTGTAGTTAATTAAATATATGTTAAATATATTTTAAAATTCAAAATTGGATGATGTTCTATTGTTTACAATGGGATGTTATCTCATCATGGATTTTGACAAATATATTTAATATATGTTTACACCTATAATTGAACTTCAACTTAGTTTTATAATTAAAATTTGACAATTAGTCAAGATACATTGTAGTTAATTAAATGTATATCGAATAGAATCTTTGAGGTTCAAATTTGGATGGTGTTCCATTGTTTACAATTGGATGTTATCTCAACCTTGGTCATAAATGTGTATATTCGATATATATTTTCACTTATAACACTGAATACTAAATTGTTAGAGCCTTAATTAGGATTAGAACTTTAATTAACTAGAGGGATTAATTAATTAGGAATATGGTTAATTTAAGAGCTTTAAATATATGGAAGGTGTTCAAGAAATTGACATTTTCACATAAAAGCCATTAAATTAATTAATATTTATATATTTAAAAAACTAATTAAATAGAGCCCTTTTAGGGATATAACTTAAAATTGACGAGGCAATAAAATATCATTCATTAAAAACCTTTTATGTTGGAAATTCATTTTTAAATATGAATAGGGGTGCCACCTAACGGGGTGCCTTTAATATCATATTCGAACAAAATGAATTTCCTTATAAAAGGATATATGCATTCGGAATTTAAATTTAATTAATAATTATGGGATAAATTAAATTCAAATAATTATTCGAAATGCCAAAATGCCACGTAAAATTAAAGGTACCGATAACGGGCGTTCGTAGGGCTGCTAATCCTTCCCTACACGTAACCGACTCCCGAACCCATTTTTTAAGACATAATCTCTGGTTTGTTTTTCATGTGTCCGGTCTACCTCGAAATGATCGGTGGCGACTCTAAAGTGTTTTTTAAAGATAAATAAAGGAAAATGCAAATTAATATGAAAAACCCTAAATTTTGAAGATTAAATTAAAAATGGATAAAAACCCTAATTTTCTAAAAGATCAATCGTCAGGCTATTTTTACACATCCAGATTTCAAAAATGGTCGCGACAGCTTGGCGACTCTGCTGAGGATTTTTAAAAAACCAAGAGTCAGACCTAGTTAATTTTATGTGGCATTTTAGGACAATAATTTGAATTTAATTTTTCCATAATTATTGGATTAATTTTTAGAAAAAATGCAGATAGCTTTTTAAGCCTTCTACCCGGGCTTTTCATCCTTAAGTGGGAGTGAGGCATGATCTTACGTGAGTTATTCAGCTCCGTGATCGAAATTTTGCCCCCTTTTCGGTATACCAACCTTATACACCGTGAGGTTAGCCTCTACTATAAGGGGTCGTATACTCCTGAATCGATATCTTACTAGTGCAGTAACGACAGTTTGGGTACCCAAAGTCTAGACCGAAACTGCTCTATGGTTAATGTTACGTAATATAGATTTTTGCTAGTGCAAAATAATTCACCGTACTATAAATTTTTTTATTTTACAACAATTGTTTTTGCTTACAATATTAATTCACCGTACTGACACAATTTTTTTCTTTTGTTTTGTGTGGGTGTGTTCGATAAATGTTGCATCATATTGCATTCTTGAGAGGTATCGGTTCGAGAATCAGTCGAGTAGGCAGTGGCCATTAGAGCTAAAGGGTCTGATAGACAAACGGAGGACAATATTTCACTGTAGACTGGATTCGAGAGGACTCAATACAAGAATGAAGAAAATATACGTAGAGACCAGGTGTCATTAATGCAAAACAATATACACCGTGAGGTTAGCATCCACTATAAAGGGCCGTATACTCCCGAATCGATATCTTACTAGTGCAGTAACGACAGTTTGGGTACCCAAAGTCTAGACCGAAACTGCTCTATGGTTAATTTTACGTAATATAGATTTTTGCTAGTGCAAAATAATTCACCGTACTATAAATTTTTTTTATTTTATAACAATTGTTTTTGCTTACAATATTAATTCACCATACTGACACAATTGTTTTTCTTTTGTTTTGTGTGGGTGTGTTCGATAAATGTTGCATCATATTGTATTCTTGAGAGGTATCGGTTCGAGAATCAATTGAGTAGGCAGTGGCCATTAGAGCTAAAGGGTCTGATAGACAAACGGATGACAATATTTCACTGTGGACTGGATTCGAGAGGACTCAATACAAGAATGAAGAAAATATACGTAGAGACCAGGTGTCATTAATGCAAGGTTGTACCGAAAATTTCTGAACATAAGAATGTTTGCCAGAACCAAATTTAATTTGAAAACCATAGGATAGGAATACAAAAAGTCTTTTCCAATAAGATTTTTGGATTATAGTGTTGTTGTCAGACAATGAAATAGATCAAGAGTTATTAAGGCCATGACTTGTTTATAAAGTCCGGTATATTTGTTCTCTTTTCGGAAAGATATATGTAACACCGACAATAGAGAAATACAAGGCAAGGCAAGGTTTGTACAAGGCTCAACAACAGTTCAGGGTTTAAGATAATGGTAGTGGCAGTTACAGAGATAAACAAGACACGGTATCCGAAGAACTGTGATAACTAGAGAAATGAATAAATATCAGATAAATTGAATGGGCGTTCAGGGGCTGTGGTTGACAAAAAAGAATCCAATAAAGAATTGAGAATTTTTAAACTTAGAAGCGATACCCAGGTTTCACAAATGACGAATTTACTGAAGGATACCCTAATTAAGGAAAATGTTGATTTCTAATAAAAATGAGGAACTGAGGAAAGTGGCAGAATTAAAAAACGCAGTATAACAATTGAAAGACCAGGTCATGAGTTTAAAAAAGGTACCACAATGAAGGACAAAGTATTGAAAGTCAAGCTGGGGCAGTGATCCAGGCTATCCAAAAACAGAGTTGTGAAGTGATTAACTTTAGGAATCAAGTGCGGGGATTGCATGGCATGTGCAGATTTTATTCGATGAGGTTATGAACCTGCAACAACACTCTTATATTGACATTGAGCCAGTGTAGATGATGACTCAGAGGCTGAACAAAGTGATCAACCAAAAGAGCCGGAGCTAGTGACATATTGCCTTTTCTCTGTATTCGACCCTTTAGTTAGATGGGCGTTGTTCTAATGACTAGTTCTTGAAATTGATACCTCGTGTATTCATGTATTACAACATTTAAATATTGTATTGCACCTTTGTTTAAAATATTGCATTTTTTTAAAAAGGTAATAATAACATTACATGTTTTAATTTAAAGCTTACCTTGCTTGAGCCAGATAGGAACCTAGGTCAGGTGCTGTAAATTTAAATATGCTTCTCTGGTTATTCTCTTTGGTCAATATGACTTGTCTTGTTGTATGTATTTAATTTAATTTTGCCTTCGAGATTATTTCACGATACTAACTTATTTCTTTTGTTTTTGTTTTGTATTCCTTTACATCACATTTTCATGGCATAGAGGTATTGATTCAAAGGTGGTTGTCATTAGAAGATGATCATGATGGATAAGGGGATTCATAGGCCGATAAATGAGAGTACAAGTATGAAGCAGTATTCTGGTCAAACAACAGAAAGAATGAAGTGCAGTTCATCCAAGTGTTACACATCAGGTTTTGTTAGTGTTGATACTGACAAAAAATGAGATGCAAGAGCTGAAAAGACAAATGGTTGAGATGATGACTAATATGACCAAGGAAAAGGGGCATACTGAGTTGAAGGGAGAAGTAAACAAAAAACAGTACGGGAACAAACATTCGAGTTGGCGCGCTGATACAACTCGCATTAATAAACCAACTGGAGGTGTAATTGAGCCAAATTTCAAGAAAATGATGACATGCCAGGGAGAAACTCAAGGAAGAAAGAAGGATGAAAGATTTTTTAATTCAATTTCGATGACATATGCATAGTTGCTTCCAATATTGAGAGAGAAAAATCTTGTGGCACGAGCCCCGTTTAAGTCTACAGTGCCTTCATCACCCAAGGGTTATGGTATTAGTACAACATGTGATTACCATCGAAGGATGTTGAGTTTTGAAGATGGAACGCCCAAATTTCCTAAAAGCCTAACAACTAATAGAACACTTAGAGATACAAAAGTGAAGAAAAGTAAAAGCCCATCAGAATCAAGTAAAGGTCTAAGGCAAAGTTCAAATTCTAGCGTTCCCTCAGCCAATTATCAGAAGACAGAAGATCACAAACATCATTTTGATCAAATCCCTATTTCATATAAAGAATTATATCCTCGATTATTAAAGGCCCGATTGGTGTTCCTATTTTTTCTTGCACCTTTGCAACCTCCGTATCCAAAATGGTACGATGTTAATGCACACTATGAATTTCACGATGGAATCCAAGGACATTCTATTGGGAATTGTCTCGCCTTCAAACGTCGAGTTCAAGCTCTCTTGGAATTTGGAAAAAGGAATTTTAGAACAGAAAATCAGTCTTATTCAATGGACAGATATGAGGCTCAAGATAACAATACTCAGGAAAAAGGAATTCAGTTCGAATATGAAGCTCAACTGAGCAAATTAAAGCAAGAGAAAGATGATTTGAATGAGGAGCTAAGAAACTTACAGTTCAATTATCAGGAGCTTTGTTTGATGCTCAAGGATGCTGGTTTGGGTGTAACTCTAGAACAGTCGGAGGAAAGAATTAAAGAGCTAAAACATGAAGACGAATATTGGAAAAAGAGTTTTAAGGAAAATGAAGGTCGAGTCAATACACTTTTGTGTGTTCTACGGACAATGGAGCTACAATGCAATATTTTTATGGATGATCTAAGGGTTAGTGAAGCTAAACACGAGATGATAAAAATGTATATGCAGATGTATGCGGATAATGCTATCAAGCTGAATGACAGTCAAGCTAAAAATGAAGCACTAAAGAAGACGATAGACGAATGCCTCAAGCTTACGCTGATGTACAAAGCTCTTGTTGACGATGTTAAGAAATACTGTCAGGAAAGTGAGGAAAAATGATATACCCAGTTTCAGAGATCAAGAATAAAGATTCGAGAAAAGGACAACGACATGAAATATGTTGTTATTCAAGCAAAAGAAGTTGGTCAACAAGTGGTAGATCTAGCCGATGTAGCAATGTCACTGAGGCAGAATATTGATCCGGCATTAGACCATGGAGGAAAGCTAACTTGGCTCTTAGAGGAAGTTAGGAAGTTGGGAGTTAGAGCTCACCAATATCTGTTGTATTGAATCCTTTTACTTCAATGAAAGTTGTTCTATAATGATCACTTTTAGAATCAATACCTCCTGCATTCATACATTCATACATTTCATATTTATTAATATAACATTATTATGTAATAACATGGCATTAACATTCATGATCTAGAGTGATCGGAGTTCCAATATGAGCAATCAGAGAATTAGTAGAAGTTTGGGAATCTGTTATCATAGATTGAGACATGGAGGGAATTGAACAGACTCAAGAGGGGTTACAAGAATGGATGACTAAGCATCAGCAAAATATGAAGAACTACACCGCTACACCATGTTTGACAATTTATCATGGGGCATCTAACCCAAGTACAAAGACATGGATTGTAAAGCCTATTTTTCTAGGGTCAAGACTTGAGAAGTTGAAAGATAGCTATGCCAAACTTGAGGAAGAGATCAAGGAAGGAAAAGGCTTCGATAACCCCAAATTTGATGCAAAAGAATTCTGTTTAGTCCCTAATCTAGTCATGCTGACTGAATTTAAAGTCCCCAATTTTGAGAGGTATGAAGGTTCCAGCTGTCCTAAAATCCACTTGGAAATGCTCTGTAGAAAAAATGGAAGGATATTTGGATGATGATAAATTGTTGATTCATTTTTTCATGATAGTCTAGCAGGACCTGCCGCAGTGTGGTACAACAAATTAAGTCGAGAGCAGATTCGATCATGAGTTGATTTGGCTAAAACATTTTTGTGGCAATACAAGTATGTTATAGACCTGGCTCTAGATCGCTATTTTCTACAGAACGTGAATATGAAGGTCGACGAAAGTTTTAAAGACTATGCATTGAGGTGGCGAGGATTAGCAGCCCAAGTTTAACCTCCCATGACAGAGGAAGAAATATCTCTTATGTTTCATCAAACTCTTCCATCTTTTTTTTGAGGAAATGCTTGCGAATTCAAGGTACAGTTTCAGTGATCTCGTGGTGATTGGAGAAGCAATAGGAATAAGAATCCGACAAGGGAAAATTAGATCAAGATTTGAAGACCATGCTGATCAAGAAGCAGAATAAGAGAAAGAGATGAGTAAGTGTAATGTTCAGAGTTCTCAAAGTTGCAAGAGAAAAAGACCAGCTAATTCATTAGAACGACCACGGAAAGTTCCCCGAGTAAGTGCAAATCTGGAGATCTTTGGAGTGTTTATTTCAGACTTATTACCTCACCTCATTGAAGGACAACATATCACTCCGAGGCCAATGAAGGTGGTGCCAAGTCCATTTTCCCAAAACTATGATCCAGACAATGTTTGTGACTTTCATATGGGGGTACCAAGACATGCTACCAAGAAGTGCAAACCTTTAATGAAAGAAAATAAGAAGCTAGTCAGTAATGGAATCTTGACACGAGAATTAGTTCAACAATGGAAAGGAGTGGGGCAAGCCGTTATACCAGTCAAGGAATCAGAGAATCAAGATGAGTGCTTCCAAGATTGTTTGGAATTTTAAGAAGTCAGTGCTACCCATATTACTGCATCATGTGGTTACAATCTACAGGGACCATTGCCCAAATAATACTAGAAAATAAGTCTGCTACTATTGGCCTGAAAGTAGTAGAAGTCCTTTTAATGTCATATGTCATGTTTGTTGGTTTTCATTTGAAAGATGTGTTTTTGAAATAAATAAATATATGTATATCTCTTCTTACCCTTGTGGGCCCCTAGATGCCAATTGTAAGATGCGGCACTGATTCCGATACAAAAATTATTTGGATGTTGTAAAGACGATGAAGTGAAATTTGTTTCTCAGTTAACTCTGGTCGGCAAGGCAAGAAAAGGTCAGATCACTACGCCTTTGATGATGTTTGATGATAAATCCTTGAAATTCATAAACATTGAAGTGGACTAGACGATTTTAACCAAGTAGAGCTGCTTGAAATTACAGTTCTAAGAGTAGTTTTCTATACCTTAAGAAGCACAATAAGAGAGAAAAAAAGGGAGAGAAAAAGAAAGAAAGAAGAAAGAAAAGAAAAAAAGAAGAAAAAGAAAGGAAAAAGCAAAAGAAAAAGTGAAGAAAGAAAAACAAAGAAAAGTTGAAAAAAAAGGAAAAAAAGTAAAGAAAATAGAAGAAAATAAGAGAAAAAAAGAAGAAAGAAAATGAGAGAAATAATGACATATTTAAATAAATAAGTCTCGAAACACTCTAATGGAGCTGTGGGGGATGTCGACAAATCTAATAAGAAGCTATGTTTCACCTGTCCAAAACCCAAGCTTCAGAGATGTATCTCTGAAGACATGTCTATAATAATAATATAATAATTAGTAACAATCAGAATCACACATGCACTTATATAATTTTATTCTTAGAATGATATTTTTGCACTCTACTGGTTAAACAAGTTCGGGAAGCTTGAACAATCAGAGATATTTTTGCACCCAAGCTTGAAATGCTTACCTAGACTCGGAAGTAAGTATAAAGTGGTTTTACTCTCTCGGTTGTGCTTGTTCAAATGATTTTATGCACTTGGTTTTAATGATCATGTACCTACTGTTTAAGCATGTCTAAAGTATTCGATATATTGTTTTAAAGCATGTTTTGCTGATGGATGCACATGGTAAGTGATCATTGTAAGTATAGTTTATACTTGTGTTTTAAAGCATGATTGTTGCTTTGGAAATGACATGGTTTAATGCTTGTTGAAAAACAGTGAGGTAAATGTTATTTGGTTAATTATTTTGGCAAGTGATGTGGTTTTAAAAATTGTTATCGGATATAGTTGGCCGGCCATAGGATTGAGTGCACTGTAAATAAATCACCTTAGATGTTGAGGGGTTTATAAGGCGTACCGAATACTCCATCCAAGTACCTTAATGGTTGAGGGGTTATACGGTACCGAAAATCTCCGTTAGTGGGTTAAGCATCTAGCCGATGAAAAGAGTTGGTGTCCCCGTGAGTTGAAATTGTACCCGATTGTTAATGTACCGAGATTATGATTGTATCGCTATTCTGGTTGAGATGGCTTGAAGTGTTGTGTTAACACTTATCGAATTCGTGCATCCGATAAACTCTTTTGTTATTGGACTTGTGTAGTCACTCATTTTTGTCCGAATTATAATATTAAAATTATTCATTAATATTAGTTATTATATTAGTTAACTATGTTTATTTTGTGTATATGTGTATGTATGATCATATGTTTGTATGTGCATATAGTGTGTGTATCTATTGTATGCTATATGAGCGTATTATTATATTATATATGTATATATATAGTATAATTTGAATGTAGGCATTATTAATGTCATCTATATTAGTATTTGTATGTATGTGTGTATACATTATTATGTGTGCTATTATTATTATTGGGCTGCATATAAAATAAAAAAACAATTATAAAATTAAACCCAAAATTATATTATAGTCCAAGTCCATTTAAATATAAAAAAACCAAAAAAAATATTTATTAAATTACACAAGGCCCGATCGGCCCAATTCAAAACCCAAACTCTGATCCATATCAGATAACCTAAACCCTAACCCTTATTTTTTTCCTTGTACCGTTAGATCAAAATCTGATCTGACGGTCCAGATGAAGAGAGATGTGACCGGTCAGCTACCTCAACGCGCGTGCACTGCACCGCCGGACTGTTGGATTGCCACACGCGCCCACGCCCTTTCATCTTCACCGGCTCCTCTGTCCACGTGGCGCCGTCACTGGGGATTTCGCTGCCACCGGAAATTATGCCGGCTGTCCTCAACCGCCACACATGCATCAAATAATAAAAAAGAGGATTTCAGATCTGAATAGTCATCAACAATAGGCCTAAGTGTACTCGAATTATTAAAAAAGAGAGGGAATATCAGATCCAAAAATCATCTACAGACTAGGCATTTATTGTTGCTTATTCTAATAAGCAAAACAGATCTGATATATAGAGGGGTCATTGTAATAAATCTGAGATTCTAATCAATAAAAAAGAAAGGAAGAAACTTCGAGGGTAAAAAAAATCTTTGTTCTTTCTTTTCAGATCAAAACAAGCAAAAAAAATTTTAAATCGTTTTTTTTTAAAAAAGAGGGGGTTAAAGTTACCTTTTGGGGATTCCGGCGCCACCCTATCGCCATCTTCACCTCCCTTTCCGTTTTGCATGCAAGGTTTTCAAAAGTTTTAGTTTTGGTTTTTTGAAAAATCTGAAAAAGGGGAAGTTCTTGATTTAGGGTTGCAAAAAAATGAAAAATAGAGGGAATTTTGGGATAGGTGAACAGCCGAATGAAAATGAAGCATGGGAATGAATCTGTTTCATTTTTTGGGTTATAAACTAAACAAAATGGGATAATTATAGTATAAACTAAACTTGTTTTCAAGCTAGCTGTTTGCCTTTTTTTAATTAAACCCTCGAATTTTATTTTTGTTTCAATTTGGCCCGTATAATCAAAATAAAAAGGGTAAATAGCATACTAAGGACCTCTGCCTTTTTATTCCCCCCTCAGTCCTCTTTGTCTTTTTATTTCTTTATTTTAGTCCCTTTTATTTATTTTATTTTGAGACTTCAGTTTCTTTTTTTTCCATTTTGGTCCTCTTTGCATGTCATTCTAATATTGTGTATTCTAATATTTTATTAGTTGTACATATATGCATATGTATGTTATACGTTATTTTGTAGTATATATATTGTGTACAATGTATAGGTATATTATTATTATTACTATTATGTTTTATATAGTATATATGAATTATAATATTATATATGTGTACATTATGATTTAATTTATATTATATACAGTATTGTATTATATTAGATTCTATTTAATTATTTCAATATAGCATTATATGTATACTATATATCACATATTCCTGAATTCATTTATGTTTTATAATATTATTTTAAAATTTGTTGTATGTTGTTATTGGCATTTAATGTTTATGTGTTATAATTGTTCCTACATATATTTTGTCGCATAGTTTAGGTACTTTTATCTCGGTATACTAGTGGGAGTGTCATCCCAGTTTCTGGGTGTCATCTCCTTTGGTACCGTGGATCGAGGCATTTTTATATTCGAAACTTGTTTTTTAGGAATTAATTATTAAATTAAATCGAATTTTATATTTTTTTAATAATTACGATACGAACCTTTAGGTACCAATTTTGGGCGTAGAGGGGTGCTAACTTTTCCCCGTACGTAAACGAATCCCGAATCCAATTTAAATCTCTGGTTTGTTTTCATTGTTCGGTCTACCTAATCCAAGTGACCGGTGGCGACTCTATTTTATTTAAAAAAAATAGAGTTTTCTTAAAATCTCCTTTTTTAAATACAATTATTATTTTGAAAGAAATAGCCGCTACAACTTGTTTAATGATCACTTGTAAGCCAATATAATTGTTAATATATCATTGAAATGTTTTACGTTGTATAATGTGATTTATACATGTTTCTCCTTGAGCTTTGCATTTGGTAGTAATGCTTGAGAAGGCTTAAGTAGAGAGTTAGCAATGTGACTTGCTGTTGATTAATGATACAAGTAGCATATGGTTTAATATGCTAGTTTTAATGATGTAAAGTGCAAGTTTAAAAAAGGGCATGATGTTTTAAAGGATGATGTAAAGTAAATGGTTTTAAATGCATTGCTGGTGTTTTGTTCTGAGCATTCCTCACTAGGCCTTGTGTGCTTACGCTCCTTTTGTCTATCAATGCAGAGAACTAAAGTCCCGGAAGGCAGCAAGAGGCAAGGGGATCTTGGCAATACTTGTTTCCAAAGTATGTTAGAGACTATACTATAATGAATAAGGGCAATGAAGATACTTGTTGCGTTTTGGGAGATGTTTTGTAGAACTCCCTGTTTGAGCATGTTAATTTTGTAACGCCCTGGTTTTAGGGCTTAGCGGTTTGGTGGTTAATTAGACGGTCCGGTGGACCAGAGTAGGGATTTGAGTCGGTTTCAGGACCGCATATTTTTCGGTAAGATAAAAATGTGGAAAATATTTAAAAATCATATTTTAATATATGTTGATTTTTGGTGGAATAAATATTGGAAAATAGAATTTGAAAATGGAACATTTTGGTTGGTGACCAAAATGCAATTTTTGAAAACTATTTTAAAGTGACTAAAATGAAAAGGGTCAAATTCTTAGGATCCTTAAGGAGCTAAATTACCAAGTTTTTGCTGGTTGTTTCTCCCTTCAACTAAATCCTTTTAAACATGTGTTTTAAAGGTGGTTTAAGAGGATTAAAATATCTAAGTTAGGTATTACATTTTAAAGAAAATTTACGTAACTTTTTCCTAAACCTTTTCTCTCAACTTCTTTTCTGCCAAACAATCAGAATTTCATCAAAATCCAGAGGTGAGAGATTCTTTTCAATCATATTATTGATTTTAACTTGATTCTTTAATTTTGTTTTGCAAAATCTTATTAAAATCTTATATTTTCTTAGCTTTTCACAAATCAATTGAGGGGGAAACTTCACAAATAGGGGTAAGGTCTGAGATCTCCTCTATTGTATGGTTCTTTATTGAAATTCCCAAGCATTTGATCATTTTTTTGTGTTTCTAATATGATTTTGATGATTTTCCAATGTTTAATTGAGTTATTTGGGGAAAATAAGTTAATTCACGGATTGGATCTAATTTCTAGTAATTAAGGATGCTTTGATTTATATTTTGGATGTTTAATACTGTTGTTAAGTGATTTTTATCAATGGAATCCCGAAACTTAAGAATCTCTATTTGCTTAGGTTGTTAGTTTTGAGGTTTTGTGGTGTTTCTATGGTTGTAAGGTTGCTGGAGGTGGTAGGTTGATTTGGATATGTTTTTAGATGTGTTTTGATGTTGAAAGTGATGTTAGATTGATAGATGTTGGCTGGATTATGAATCAAAGTGTTTTCAGTTGTTGTGGAGTGTTAATTGTGAAAGTTTTATGGAAATCCGAGAAAGATTATAGCTAATGTGTTTAGAATGCATTTTGATGTATTAATCCTCTGTTGTTTTGTGGAAAAACATACGAGGTTGATCCGGAAGTGTTTGGAGAAGCATTGGAGGTTTCGGATACTTGATTTCGTGTTGGCAAATTGAGGTTTCACGTATCGATGAGTGAAAACGTGGTTTAAAGCATTTTGATGTTATGGGAACAGAGTTTTGGGAGTTAAGGTAGAGCTTGAAATGCTTACCTAGACTCAGAAGTAAGTATAAAGTGGTTTTACTCTCTCGGTCGTGCTTGTTCGAATAGTTTTATGCACTTGTTTTGATTACATGTTACCTATTGTTTAAGCATGATTTAAAGTATTCGATATACTATTTTTAAGCATGTTTTGCTGAAGGATGCACATGGTAAGTGATCCTTGTAAGTATGGTTTATACTTGTGGTTTAAAGCATGGTTGCTGCTTTGGAAATGGCATGGTTTAATGCTTGTTAAAAACAGTGAGGTAAATGTTATTTGGTTAATTAAATTGGCAAGTGATATGGTTTTAAAATTGTTATCGGATATAGTTGACTGGCCATAGGATTGAATGCACTGTAAATAAGTCGTTTTGGATGTTGAGGGGTTTATACGGCGTACCGAATATTCCATCCGAGTACCCTAACGGTAGAGGGGTTAAACAGTACCGAAAATTCTTGTTAGTGGGCTAAGCATCTAACCGATGGAAGGGGTTGGTGTCCCCTTGGGTTGAAAGTGTACCCTGTTGTTAACGTACCATGATTGTGTTTGTATCGCTATTCCGGTTGAGATGGCTTGAAGTTGCAATCACTCATTTTTATCTAGTTTGTAATTATTATACTAATATATTAGTTTAATAATTAATGTATTATTATTGCATGTGTACATGTTATATGATATGCCTATTATATACGTGGTATTGATATATGTGGTATCTATGTGTGATGCGTGAATGCATGTATAACATATATATCGTGTATACGTACATATTTATAATTATCATGGTGTATGTGGAGCCTGTGTTTACATTTTATGTCACGCATGTTTTGTATTATATGTGTACTAATGTATATGTTACATCAATTGTATGTGAATATATATAGATGTGTGTTTGCATTTAAATGTATGTGATATATGTAAATATTTGAACGTATGTGTATGTTATATGTATGTGTATCTGTGTATGTGTACATGCATGTGTATGTATTATCGTATTATTATTATTATTATATAAACAAATTTGAAAGTAAAAACCCAATTAAATTAAATGTCCAGTCCAATAGTATTACATAACTTAAATACATATCACAAGGCCCATTTTCAGCCCGATCCAGACTCAACCAAAAAGCCCTAATTATATGTCTAACATAGCTTCTTTTTTTCACGCAGCCAATCAAGGGCCGTTGGATCAAATCTTGATCCAACGGTCGAGATCGACGTAAGAGCATCCGTCCATCTGCCGCGCGTGAGTCCACTCACCGTTCAGTTGTCCTCCACGCATGTGTGTGGTATACGCACAAACCATCCATATCCCCGCGCGCCACGTGTCACAATCCGGTGCAGTCCCACCAGTCCAAGATTTCATCTGAGCCATAGATCTTCAAGAAAATCTCAACCGTTGGATCAAATCTGATCCAACGGCCAAGATTCCTTCTGGCCGAACCATGCCTCCACCATGCCGGCCCTCAACCACTGTGCTCAGAGGCATCACCAGAAACACAAGAAAAATCAAGTCTGTCAGTACCAAATCAAATTAAAATATGTATTCTTATGTTTTTATTTCTACCAAAACAATCAGAGAGATTAGGCACATATGTAACAACAACACAAACATTATACAAAAAAATCCTATCTTCCGGTTTATTTTCGAATACAAAAAATCCTAAAATGTATCCTTTTTTATTTAGCTTTGCATGCATGTTTCAAACACGAAATAGTAAAATAAACAAAAAAGGGAAGTCGAGTTTACCACTCAGTCGTGATGACCGCCGTCGACGACAAGCCTCTCGGTTTTCTTCTGAGCTGTGAAGGGTGAGTCAGACAGTCGTTTTCAGAGGGTTTGTTTCAAAACGGTTTCTATCACAAAAGGGGGTTCTTATTTCTAAAAACCAGGTTCGGTTTTAAAAACAACCAAAGTGCCTTTCGCATTTTAGATCTGGAGAGGTTTTTTAGAGGTTTCAAACTCTGATCGATGATGGGTGTAAGTGAGGGGTGGTGGCCGGTTACTCCGGCCACCGTTGATTTCTGAAAACTATGGCGGTTGGGGAAGTTTTTTAGAGGGTTTGAGGGTTTAGTTTGAGAGAAAATGAGAGGATGCGAGAGTTTTATCTTAAAGGTAAAAAAAATGGAAAATGGGTGAAGTGAGAGCCGGATAGACTATTAAATAGAGAATCAAAGAAAGAAAAATGGTCTAATTACATGCTTAATCCCCCTGCGTTCTGAGTATATTCAAATCAAGCCTGCCCCTTGGTATATTTACAACCCCCGTCCCCTCTATGTTTTAAAATCTTGCAATTCAACCCCTAAATTAAACCGAAATCACTTTTGAAGGGTAAAAATACATACTTAATCCCTTTGCGTTTCTGAAATTTGTACTTTAAGCTCGCCGCAAGGGTTTATTACACAATGGGTTATTTTCAGTTTTTAATTGAGCCCCCTAAATATGTTCATTCATTTATTTAATTTCCGCATTCTGCTTTTCTTCTTTTTCATCTCAGTCCCCTCTTTATTGTTTTAAGTATTTATATCATTTACTTCTTCTTTTGTTTTTTTAGCATGTTGGCATCATTTTTAGTGTGTTTTTATGTTTTATGATATATGTTCAGTCTTGTTAACATCATGTTTTTTTATGTCCATTTTGTGTCGTAAGTTGCATATCGCTGTCGTGGTTTTGTTTATTAATTTTAATATCATGTGTTATATCATGTTTCCATGCTTTAATTCATTTTTTCATGTTCTATACATATTTGTTTCGTGTGTTACGTTTTAGTTTAGTTTGTATGTTATGTTTGTATGTTTACATGAGTTTTTTTTATCCCTTTTGCATTTTAGGTTATGTGACAGTGTGACATTGTTTGTCAATATTAATGTCTTTTTTTAATATATGATTAATTTGTGTCATATGCTAAGTGTCAAGTATTAGTTTTTTATGCTAGTATGTTGTTTTGATTTATTAGTTTAACGTCATAGTTTATTATGTCATGCATGTTTTGCATTTTTTTTACGTTCAAGCATGTTATAATTACTTAATTAATTTTGGAAGCATGTTTTTTTTTTCTTTTTTATACTTTGTTTGTGTTTATGTTTTTTATGATGTGTTATGTTCGTGTTTTTATCACATTTGCTTAATTTTGTGGTATTCGTGTTTTTTATTATTTATTATGTTTATTATATCAATGTAAATATATGTTTTTAATTGTTTTTTTAAGATTGCATAATGGAATGTATTTTTGTCAAATGCGGTACGCTTTTATTCGAGCATAAACGTGACCAGTATCAAGCGCAGTGATGGTGGTCTATCGGTTTATTCTCGAATAACGGGGCCCTTAAAATCTACTCACACTTATAACCGAATTTTAATTTAATCATCACTTTAATCCTGAAAGTTTAATATTAATAAAGCGATAATTATTAAAGTACCAATTTTGGGCAGTGTGGGGGTGTTGATCCTTCCCCATTCGTAACCGACTCCCGAACCCAACAGTTTTTAAATCTCTGGTTTTGTGGTGTCCGGCCTACCTTAGTGGCCGACGACGACTCCATTTTTAAATAAAACATGGTTTTTTCTAAAACTCCACGGGACATATTTTAAAATACCCGAAAGACCTCCAAACACCTTAGAACTAGTCCGTTTTCAGCATAGAAAAGGGATATCGCTACAGATGGCGACTCCGCTGGGGACAATTCTTGTTTTTTTTCAAAAACATATGAGAGTCAAGCTTTTTAAATAATTACTGCTTTATTAATATCGGAAGTTTCAGATTAAAGTGACTATTAAATTAACATTCTGTTGTAATTGCGCGTTTTTTTTTAAAGCATTTAAAATTTGGCATAGAAACTCTTCATTTTTAAGTGGGGGAAAATGCTAGTGCTTTCATGAGGATATCGTTCCTCCGTATGGGCCTAGCAAAGTACCTTCGGGGCTCGAGTACCTTATGCTTTCGTGAGGATATCGTTCCTCCGTAGGAGCATAAGCGAATGGGTCCCCTGAATTGAACCCGGTTGAAATGAGCCTATAATAGGTGATGATCGGGGGCCTTGCTACCTTTAGTATGGGACAGCAAGGACAATTCGAGTATCTCCTAGCACCAACACTGCATGTAGAGAACATAAAAAACCCACCCTTTTAGAGCCATGCGGATAACCCATGTGTTTTAGACGGGATGTAAATAGGGTTGTTTTGTTTGTTTATTTTATTTGCCCTTTACTTATGTATTTATTTATTTTATCTGGTACTAACTCATTTCCTTTTTGTTTTGTTTTTGCATATATTATCACATTCGCATTATATAGGGTATTGATTCTTGAGTGGTTTCTCCCACAATAGAGATTGTTCATGATGGACCAAGGGTTCTTTGACCTGACGATAGGGGGTTCGGTTCCAGAGTTCCATCCCGAGGCTAGATCAGGGACAGTAGAAGAAGGACCGCTCAAAGACTCAATGTCAGATTCGACAAGCAGTGTCAGTTCTGATGACGAACGAGGTGGAGTACAAGAGTTAAAGAAGCAAATGGCCGAGATGATGAACCAGATAAATGCTATGATGAAAGGTAAACAGCCTGTCGAACTTAGAGAAGAATCGATCAAAGATCAGAATGTAGAACAAAATGGTCAGAATGTTAAGATAGACAATGCCGTTAAATATGACAAGTTGAATCCTTTTGTGATCAATCTCAAGAAACATGCAGGTGGCATATCTGGGGCAGATACCCAAGAAATAGAGGTAAGACTAGAAGAAGCCTGAGAATCAAATGACATAAAGAGGCATTGTCATATACCTATGAGATACACCGAGCTATTTTCATTGCTTATTGAAAGGAATCTTATCATACCGGTAAAGTCTGTACCAAAGAGACCTCCTTATTTGAAAGGTTACAACAGTCGTATCAGGTGCAGCTACCACATAGGGGTTTGGGTCATCACACTGAGAACTGCCAGACCCTGAAGAGTAGAGTTCAAGATCTTATTAATAGGGGAGTTTTGGGTTTCGAAGACGGACAACCTCGATTCTACAATGAGCCAGCCATTGCTTGATGGGCAAAGTCGAAGAAGGGTCTAGTCCAAGGTTCGGGTAACACAAAAGTGGGTCACTCAAATGAGGCAAATTCAGGAGTCGAGAGTAAAAGCATCTCAAAAGATGAACTTGCATTCGAGAACGGCCAGCTCGAGCAGGAAATGTATGATTTGAGCAAAAAATTGAAGAGTATACAAGATGAGTACCAGAAGTTGCACTTTGAATTCAAGAATGCCGGTTTGGGTGACATCTCTGAAGAATGGGTTAATGGCATAATTCAGCTGAAGGACAATTTGGAACGTTGGAAGCAGAAATGCAAGACTGGTAAAAATAAAGCCAGATTAGTCACAAAAGCTGAAAGAAGCTGAGAGCCAACGGGACATCCTGCAAGGTGAGTTGGAAAGCAGTCTCGCTATGGACAAGATCCTGAAATCAAGTTTGTAGAATAAAGGAGAGGAATCTCAAGAACTTCAAATGGAAAATGCAACACTCAGAGAACAGATAGAAAGGCTCAAGACTTCTTTACGTACCAGCGAGATTCGTGCTAAAGCATACAAGCAGGCTGGGTATGAAAGTTTCAAAGAAGTAACTGTCAAACTACGAAGGCCGAGCAAAAAATACAGGAGAAAGACCAAGACATGAAGATTGTTATGGCTCAAGCGCAATAAGTGGCACAATAGGTAGCAGACTTAGCTGATGTAGCAATATCGATAAGCCAGAATATGGATCCAGCGTTGGACCGCGAATGAAAGCTAACGAGACTATTGCACAAGGTCACGAAATTAGGTGATAGAGCTTACCGCTATCTGTAAAATCCCAATACCTGATGTAATGAAAGCTTTTGGTCTGAATGAAAGATGTTCTATAGGGCCAAATCACTTGCGGAATCAATACCTTATTACATTATTGCATTGCATCATGGCATTTGCATCATTATACATGCATTCATCCGTTTTTGCAATAATATTGATAGTGCAAATATTGTGGCAGTGAAGCTAAAAGTTAAGCCGCAACCATTTCGCGTCCATACTTTACCCGGTTCCAAAACAAACTAATGGAGGATAGAATAGTCAGTTTGGAAAAAGGGCAGAAAGATTTGGAAGTACGTTTTGATGAAGCCAAACGGAGCCTCAACGAGCAGATTACTCAATCACAAGCTGCGATAGTATCCGACATAACTGTATTGCTGGCAAAAAGCCTTGAGAAAGAAAAAGGTTAAAGATGAAGTCGTTCAGGAGCCAGAATGTACCGCATCTCACAGCAAGGTTCAATCAAAGACGCCAAGTCCTACTAGGAGAGTATACATTGACCCTTCAAGGGTATTTGTTAGTCAAGGCATCCGAAAGACAACCCGTGGATACAGAGGCATTCTACGAAAAAGATGTGCCAGATCTGCACTTGGTCTAGAAAATTAGAAATGAAGTGGAAAAGAAATGGGTAGAAAGGTTTCGTCTCATGGAGGAAAAATTCAAAGCCATGTAGACTATGTAGGAACCAAGGAACGACGCAGTAATCTGAGCCTAGTATCTGACCTTGTTTTACCACCGAAGTTCAAGACCCCTGATTTCGATCAGTATGATGAAACTTCGTGTCCTTCTGCGCATATTACCATGTATTGCCGGAAGATGGCTGCTTTTGTAAAAGATGAAAAGCTTTTAATCCATTACTTCTAGGATATTCTGACTGGAGCAGCCATTCGGTGGTACAATCAATTGAGTCGGGTAGATATCAAGTCCTAGAAGAATCTTTCAAAAGCCTTCATAGAACAGTACAAGCATATAACAGATACGACCCCGGATCTATTTGTGCTGCAAGGTTTAAAGTAGAAGCCTGATGAGAGTTTCCGTCAGTATGCTCAACGATAGCAAGATATGGCATCTCAAGTTCAACCCTCAATTCAGGAAAGTGAAATTACTCCCATAATTGTGGACACTTTGAAGGGAGTGTTGTATAATCGTCTGGTAAGCCACCATGCCGACAACTTTGCGAACTTAGTCATGGTTGGAAAGCGCATTGAAGATACAGTTAAGAAGGGGAAGATAAGAGATCCCTACAACATAGTTCCTCAAAAGGAAGAAGATTCTTGTGTTTGTATGGTGAGTGCTTGCCCAATCAGTCAGCCCCGAGGCCGTCCTCGCAAGCAGTCTTCACGATACGTAAACCTACAAAGGTATTCCATCCCATTCCTATGACCTACACTGAGTTGCTTCTGATGCTTATTGAAAAGATGCCGCTAGCCCCTGTCCAATCTAAGCCAAAAATCCTCCGTATCCGGTGGGGTACGATGTCAATACGGTATGTGATTACCATTTGGGGAGTATAGGCCACACAACTGAAAATTGTGGAGCTCTGAAAAATAAGGTCCAAAGTTTGATCGAAGTCGGTCATCTGGAGTTTTAAGGACAATGACATATATGAATTTTAGGGAGGTGCTAACTTCCCAGTTAGATGTTTAACTAGATTTTATGCTTTTCAAAGGTAATGCGAAGTCAGCTTTACTATTTTGGGCCCAAAAGTAGTAAAGACATTTTGTAGGGGCATATGTCTTGTAAAATGTTATTTCTTTCGCATATCATTTTTGTGCACGTTTAGCAAGCGATTTTCATTCTTTGATTCGTTAAAACATTTCACCATCGATTGGGGTTAGTTTTTGTTTTTCCATGTGCATACTCATATTTTTGCACAGAAAATACATGTATCAAGCTATTGTGTCCCTGTATATCAATTGCATGAGGGACATCATTTTAACTTAGGTGATTGGTTTTGAGCAACCTGCATCTGCTGGAAATCAAAGGCTGCGGAGAAGACGAATTTGTAATTACCTTCCGAGTTATTTTGGTAAATCGTTAATGACCCCACTTAAGCATAATTTACTGTACTTGAAAAAAAGCATCTCCCACGTTTAAAATGAATGAGAGAAGAAATCCTAAGAAAAAGCACTCTAATGTTCGAAGCCTGGTAATAAGCACATTCAAAGCCTGGTAATAGGCATGTTTGAAGTCTCAGATAAGAGTGTGGCAACTTTGGGGCACTCCTCTGAAGCGATAAGATGGCAATGCACCATCTAAAAAAGAAAAAAAAAGAAGAAAAAAGGAAAGAAAATAAGAAGAAAATGAGAGATAAGAAAAATTGCTTCATGAGTGATGGTATTATTTTCGTCTCATGACAATGTTGAGTAACTCGGGTTATTGTTGTTTGCTCTATCATTATTCTCGAGCCAAAAGAATGTAATGAGTTGAATTCCCCAAACAAAAGGAAATGAGCCAAAAAAATGAATGAATGATAATTTAGAATTGAGACTTATCTGATAGGGTCCTAACCCAGCCAAAAAAAACCAAAATAACTCTAAATGTATCTCACATTTTCATATAACAATTCAGCTTTTGAGTTCCCCTATATATAGGATACGCTTAGGGGCAATCGCCGGTAAGTTGTCTCAATGTCATTTTTGCACTTGATATTCAGGGTATACGATTTGATGTATCACTATGGTTGTAAAGATTTTCTAGTCAAGCATTAGCCGTAAAAAACCAAAAAAAAGAGGAAGAAAAAATGTTTGTTTTTTTCAAAATTTTGCCGTTTATTTCAAAATCCAATTTCTTTTCAGAAGATACATGTGCAATTTGCCTCTTTACATTTCTTTTTTAAAAAAGGTTCTAAAGCATAGAGACATAGATTCGGTTCCTCTTAGAGTACTTCTTTTAAGTTCAAAGACATAGTTTGAACTCAGAGATGGGTTTAGGGAAGTTAGGGCATTTTTACTCACCCCGATGTTGAGACAGATAGAGACTATGCATGATGGGTCAAAGACAAGAAAAAATCCGAGTCCAAAATCAGTGGGGCACCATTGTCTGTGAAACAACATAGGTAGTTATAAGAATTCAAGTCAGAATAGACCCGGGATATCAGAGGGTTTGAAAGATTTTGATTAATGAATAAGACAAAAGACTTTCTCGAGTAAAGAGATGATGTTGACCGAGGTCATTTGACCTGAAAGGTTGAACAAGGAATGAACAACAAAGTTTTGGGGGTGAAAGTTGTTGGAGCATCAGAATGATTAATGGTTGTAGTCACATGACGAAGCCTACCTAACCGGCAAGTGGTGACTTGAGTATTGAGATGTCTGAGAAGGCTATGACAGAGATTCATACATCATTGCATCCTTATGAGTCTACATGAATAGGTTGAACCCTTGTATCCCCAACAATCGTGAGAATAGCATTTTACATTAACATATGCATCTTTACATCATAAGGTATGCTCACATATCATCCTTAATTGGAAAATATTCATACATGAAGACGGTCAGATAGTTTCTAAGAAGATGACTTCAACAAAGACTTCGTGCACCTCTACATCGATTGATAAGTGTTCAAAAGTACTATTTTTATTACCCTTTTTACTCATATTATTGTTAGACTTAAGCTCATATTAGTTGCATAATTAGCTATTCATGCATTAATTCATGTTTCTTTCCACCGTTGAGCTTGATTACATAACTTGGTGATTTTTGTGGGAAAAGATGCTGCTTTGGTGTATTTTTGTGTGTGTACAGGATCACTTGCCAAAGCAAGGCTAGTGCTAGTTGCCAGGGCAATGCATGAAGGAGATGCCGAGCTAGTTGCCAGGGCAATGCATGAAGGAGACGCCGAGCCAGTTGCCATGGCAATTGTCGACAAGAGCAAAGGTGATATGGTAGTCGAAATTGATGACTATACAAGCCCAAGATGACGTGGAGCAAAGCCCAAACCCAAAGGAATTTGATTTCCATGCAGAGATTAAAGAAGAATTAAATTCCAAGAAGATAGGAAAAGTTCTAGTAGGAATACAATTATAATAAAGAATTATATTCTTTAAAGATAATTTAATTCCAACTCAAACTCCTCCTCAAAGAAGGACTTTGGCCTAGCCCTATAAATAAGAAGGGAATTTCGACAATCATAGAGAGCAAGAGGAGAGGATTTTCGACAACTCCAAAGGGCAAGAAGGAAGAGATTTCGACAAGATAGCAAGGAGGGAGAGAGTTCGATTTCTTCTTCTTCTTTGCTTCCATTAGATTCATGGTTTGGGGATTATTCTTTGTATATCTTTTGAACCCAACCATGAACTAACTTGATTGGTTGGGGTTATTGTGTTTTGTTGTTGTGAGAAACAATTGGATTTTGTTTAGGTAATAAGAGTTTGCACTTTTCTATTCAAGGTTTACTCATTCTTGGCTCTTTTTCTTGTTTGCGAGTGAATTGAGAGAGGATCTCGTAACTTCATCTATTTATCTAATATCGGGAGAGTTAGATTCAAGAAACGAATGAGTATGGCCTTTATTCAATCTATTGATGGTGAAGATTAATCCGGCTTAGGAATAAGTTAAGGATTTCAACGGCTAAGAGGAGCGCAAGATTGGTTGTTGTTCACCCTTGATTCACGCAGGGATGTATTATCAAGGCATGAACAAGTAGCTAGAGTTTCGACTTAGGGATAAGAAGAAACCATTGAAGAACGCTCTGCCGAACCTTGAAGTTGCTGCCCAGACGCCCAAGTAGTTGCCCAGGCAACCATCGATTAGTTGCCAAGGCAACCCCGTTGTGCAAGTTGCCACGACAATTGAGTTGCCCGTGCACTCTTTTACCAAAACGATCCAATCGGCTATCACACCTCAACTCATGATAACCTGGCCTATCTCTCTCTTTTTCTTTCATCTATTCTTTTAGTTTATTGCTTTTACTTTTCTCGTTAATTAAAACCTCTATTATCAATTGTGTTTTTATTTTCACAAAGTCAAAGAAACTTAAGCAAAGTGGCCAAAACCAATCCTGTGGAGACGATACTCGATACTCATATCACTTTATTACTTGCGACGTGTATACTTGCACATTTGCGTAGCACTTATCACACGCAACAAGTTTTTGGGCGCCGTGGCCGGGATTGGCAATTGGTGTTAGTTGTTTTTGTTATTGCATTTTTTCTATTAGTTTTACTAACTTTTCTTTTTGTTTTTTTATCAAAAAAAAAAAAATTAGGTGCGCTTCTAAGTTAAGGGACGCCAACATGTCGGGAAATAAAAGCCAATCTATTCGAGAGATGATGTTGGAAGATATGAATCAATCCAATCAAGAGTTTCTTGCACCCTTTGATGATTACCTATACCAACCGAGAAAAGCCCAAAGAACTTATACTTTGTGGAAAAATCTTGTGCTATGTGTGGAGAACATCATGTGTTTGAAAATTGCCCTCACATTTTCGGTGCATATAACTACATGGAGGACCATAGAGGGAATCAGCAGCAAAAAATTTTTTATGGTATGGTCAAAAAGCTCAAAATTTTTTTACCATAACAATTTTACATGACAAATGATATGCCATGGCAATGTAGTCCTTTTCAAGAGCATTCCAATTCCTTGGAGGAAACGTTACTAGCTTCCTTGGCTAGACTTGACAGATCAATTGAAGAGATTCGAGAACTATCAAAATCTATGGATACGAGGATAGCTCAAAGGGATGCAACCTTAGGGGATTCAAGATCAATTGGGGAGATCCACATATGTCATGGATAACATGCACCAACAATTCATTCCTAGGGATACCGACGTCCCAAGGCAAGAGGATAAGGAGCAATACAAAGAAATCTCTCCGATGTGTGAGGAACAACTAGAACCTCAAAGTCAAGAGGATGCCAATGAGAGAGACTGCCCAACACATGATGAGCTTGAACAACAAATTGCCTCGCAATGATTGAGGAGCCTGAACAAAGCAATACCGCGACAACACTCGGTGAAGCCGAGAACAACAATACTACAAAGAAATTCGAGGAACCTGATGCCCAAAAAGTTATAACGTTGATGTTGAAGCAGAATGTGTAGATTGCTCTCATCTACAATTGCCACGGCAATTACACGACCACATGCAAGATCAACGAGATGATAATACTTTGCCAATGGAATATGAGCAGGTAATAGTTGAACCTTTTGAATTCTTTAAAAACTCACCTCGTCCATTGCAGGTATGTCTTGAGGAACTGAGGTCGGTAGATTTGAAGCCATCGAAATCTCTACTGATGGAGATGTTTGAGAGGCCAAAAGAAAAAGGTGTTTGGATTCATAAAGCTCTTCAGAAAATTGATTCTTCCCTTGACTTAAAGCAAAATTTGACAACGATTGCCACGGCAATTGGCTTGAGCAGCAATTGCCACGACAACAAAGGCTACATCCAACCATGATAGAAGTCGACAAGAATGAGGTAATTGAATGGTTGAGAATGGATATAATTTTTCCTATTAATATATTTGTGCCTTCAGGAATAGTAGCAAGGTGGAGAGTATACATGGACTACAAGCGAACAAAGAAGAAAGACACCTCCACCATGGTAATGCAAAAGGGAGTAGCTGGGAGCACATTGGCCCAACTCTTTTTGGGCAATATTGTCACCCGATGGAGGGTACGGATGGACTATAAGAAGTATCGGAAACGACTCTCCTCAAGTTTTCTCAGATATGCAGTAACATTAGAAGTGGTCACTTTAGGAGATGCCTGAGCATGTTCTCCTTTCAATATTTCCTTTTTCTTTTTATTTTCATTTTTATTTTTAGGAGATATTTTATTTTTCTTCATTATCTTTAGATTCCAGGTTTTCTTTATTTTTTTTCCACAACAAGACTCACAACCACCATGCTAAGGAAATTTACTGCCGACTACTTGCCACAGCAACCACAACAGAAACTGGCGATGCCCAGGCAACAACAATGGCTTCGGCAACTACTGATGCCCATGCAAGTGAACCTGCATCGGCAAACACGGATCAAATCAAAGCAATTCTATTCACGCGGCACCAGCATTCAACCACCAACTGAAAAATGAAACAAGCAAACGGCACGAAGGAAACTTATCACTCGAGGTGACGACCTCTCTGACTAACTCATTTCATTTAGTTTCTTTTAAATTTTGTTTCACTCTTACATGCATTGAGGACAATGCTTCTCTCGAGTTTGGGGGGGGTGTTGGTTTCTAGTTAGTTTCATGTTTAGTTGCATTCATCGTTAGCAATCACATATAGGTTGCATATGTTACTTGCCATGCCTTTAATTTGATTTAATTGCTTAAGACTTGTTGAATATCCAATGATGAATTTTTTCCACTGCACTTAATTGAAAGAACCTTTAATTTTAGGATTACATGAAAAGAACTTAGAATTTTACTATGATGCTGAATTTTTTTTACACGGTTGTGGCTTGTTGATTGAAAGAAACTTAGTGAACTTAGGTTGCTTAAAATTTGGGTAAATTTGAAAATTAAAAGTTAAATTCTTGCTAGAGGTGCCCGAAACTGGCTCTAGTAGTTAATGCACACTAAAGAATCGCTAGAGGTGCCCGAAATTGGCTCTAGTCGACTAAAATAAAATGAGAAATTGCTTACTTTGCTAGAGGTGCCCGAAATTGGCTCTAGTGAAAATAAAAATAAATGCCCCGATAATTAAATTGATAAAAGCCTATTGTTCACATAGAATCTTGAAAATCAACTTGTACACAACTACGCACACACATTGTCACGAGCATTATAGTTTTGTTCAGGGTGATTTTTGTGCTATCTGAAAAATTAAAAGGTGATCATACATTGTGCCACGGTTCCGAGGTTTGAATTGAATTTTGAAGCATGTCTTTGATGATTAAAGTCTTGGCAGGTAATTGTTAGTTTGCATTGCTTGAGGACAAGCAATAATTTGAGTTTGGGGGCGTGATAAGTGTTCAAAAGTACTATTTTTATTACCCTTTTTACTCATATTATTGTTAGACTTAAGCTCATATTAGTTGCATAATTAGTTATTCATGCATTAATTCATGTTTCTTTCCACCGTTGAGCTTGATTACATAACTTGGTGATTTTTGTGGGAAAAGATGCTGCTTTGGTGTATTTTTGTGTGTGTACAGGATCACTTGCCAAAGCAAGGCTAGTGCTAGTTGCCAGGGCAATGCATGAAGGAGACGCCGAGCTAGTTGCCAGGGCAATGCATGAAGGAGACGCCGAGCCAGTTGCCATGGCAATTGTCGACAAGAGCAAAGGTGATATGGTAGTCAAAATTGATGACTATACAAGCCCAAGATGACGTGGAGCAAAGCCCAAACCCAAAGGAATTTGATTTCTATGCAGAGATTAAAGAAGAATTAAATTCCAAGAAGGTAAGAGAAGTTCTAGTAGGAATACAATTATAATAAAGAATTATATTCTTTAAAGATAATTTAATTCCAACTCAAACTCCTTCTCAAAGAAGGACTTTGGCCTAGCCCTATAAATAAGAAGGGAATTTCGACAATCATAGAGAGCAAGAGGAGAGGATTTTCGACAACTCCAAAGGGCAAGAAGGAAGAGATTTCGACAAGATAGCAAGGAGGGAGAGAGTTCGATTTCTTCTTCTTCTTTGCTTCCATTAGATTCATGGTTTGAGGATTATTCTTTGTATATCTTTTGAACCCAACCATGAACTAACTTGATTGGTTGGGGTTATTGTGTTTTGTTGTTGTGAGAAACAATTGGATTTTGTTTAGGTAATAAGAGTTTGCACTTTTCTATTCAAGGTTTACTCATTCTTGGCTCTTATTCTTGTTTGCGAGTGAATTGGGAGAGGATCTCGTAACTTCATCTATTTATCTAATATCGGGAGAGTTAGATTCAAGAAACGAATGAGTATGGTCTTTATTCAATCTATTGATGGTGAAGATTAATCCGGCTTAGGAATAAGCTAAGGATTTCAACGGCTAAGAGGAGCGCAAGATTGGTTGTTGTTCACCCTTGATTCACGCAGGGATGTATTATCAAGGCATGCACAAGTAGCTAGAGTTTCAACTTAGGGATAAGAAGAAACCATTGAAGAACGCTCTGCCGAACCTTGAAGTTGCTGCCCAGATGCCCAAGTAGTTGCCCAACTAGTTGCCCAGGCAACCATCGATTAGTTGCCAAGGCAACCCCGTTGTGCAAGTTGCCACGGCAATTGAGTTGCCCGTGCACTCTTTTACCAAAACGATCCAATCGGCTATCACACCTCAACTCATGATAACCTGGCCTATCTCTCTCTTTTTCTTTCATCTATTCTTTTAGTTTATTGCTTTTACTTTTCTCGTTAATTAAAACCTCTATTATCAATTGTGTTTTTATTTTCACAGTGCATTAACTTAAGCAAAGTGGCCCAAACCAATCCCTGTGGAGACGATACTCGATACTCATATCACTTTATTACTTGCGACGTGTATACTTGCACATTTGCGTAGCACTTATCACACGCAACATCGATCTAGAAGACACACACTTGAGTGTCGCATTCCCTGAAAAAAACACACAAAGGGGAGGAAAACGAAAAAAAATAGAGAAAATAAAGAAGATCGGTTGACCAAAGAAAATGTCAACATTTTCGAGCCGCCACTCTGACGGATTTCTAGACGGATAACACTAGGGTGTCACTTAAGGTTTTTCTTAAAAACCAAATTTTTTAATGACATCCTTTCATAAGGATGTTTTTATTAAAATCAACTTCTTTAGTCGGACCCTTGCCTAAGGATGCTGTTCTTAAAATCGAATTCTTTAGTTGGATCCTTTCATAGGGACGTTTACCCTAGAAAGAAGAAGAAAAACCAAGAAAGAAAAAAAAAGAGAGAGAAGAAGAAAAGCCAAGAAAGCAAAACAAAACAAAAACAAAAAAGAGAAGAAAAAGAGAAAAGAAAGAAAAAAAAGGAGAAAAAGAAGAAGGAAAAAGAAGGAAAGAAGAGGAAAGATTGATAAGAGAAAAATGTCACTAGGTTTTCGAACCGTCACCTTTGATGGATTCCTCGTGATGTCTAGATGGTTTTTCTTAAAATGAAATTTCTTAATTCAATCCTTTCTTAAGAATATTTTTCTAAAAATTAATTCCTTAATTTATCCTTCCATAAGGATATTTTTCTTAAAATTTAATTTCTTAATTTAATCATTTCTTAATGATATTTTTCTAAAAATTAATTCCTTAATTTATCCTTCCATAAGGATGTTTTTCTTAAAATCCGTAAGGATGTTTTTATTAAAAGCAAATTTCTTAATTCAATCATTTCTTAAGGATATTTTTCTAAAAATTAATTCCTTAATTTATCATTCCATAAGGATGTTTTTCTAAAAATCAAATTACTTAATTCAATCCTTTCTTAAGGATATTTTTCTAAAAAATCAATTCATTAATTTATCCTTCCATAAGGATATTTTTCTTAAAATAAACTTCTTAGTTTAATCATTTCGTAAAGATCGTCTTTCTTAAGATCAAGATTTCTAAATTCAGGTCCATACCGCTCAAGGATCCGACAAAAAAAGTGTAGAGTTCCAGAAGAACACGCGATTCCGAAGCTAAAAACAGGGAAGTCGGATAAAAATGAGTGCTTATGATCTTTGCTTTGTTCCCGTTCCACGTGAACAAGCAAAGAGGGGCAACTGTAATCACTCATTTTTATCTGGTTTGTAATTATTATATTAATATATTAGTTTAATAATTAATGTATTATTATTGCATGTGTACATGTTATGTGATATGCCTATTATATATGTGGTATATGTGTGAATGCATGTATAACATATGTATCGTGTATACATACGTATTTATAATTATCATGGTGTATGTGTAGCGCGTGTTTACATTTTATGTCACGCATGTTTTGTATTATATGTGTACTAATGTATATGTTACATCAATTGCATGTGAATATATATAGATGTGTGTTTGCATTTAAATGTATCTGATATATGTAAATATTTGAACGTATGTGTATGTTATATGTATGCGTGTCCTTGTATGTGTACATGCATGTGTATGTATTATCGTATTATTATTATTATTAGTTATATATAAACAAATCTGAAAGTAAAAACCCAATTAAATTAAATGTCCAGTCCAATAGTATTACATAACCTAAATACATATCACAAGGCCCATTTTCAGCCCGATCCAGACTCAACAAAAAACCCTAATTACATGCCTAACCTAGCTTATTTTTTTCATGCATCCAATCAAGGGTCGTTGGATCAAATCTTGATCCAACGGCCGAGATCGAAGCAAGAGCGTTCGTCCATCTGCCGCGCATGAGTCCACTAGCCGTCCGGCTATCCTCCACGCGCGCGTGTGTTGCACGCACTGACCATCTATATCCCCGCGCGCCACGTGTCACAATCTTGTGCAGTCCCACCCGTCCAAGATTTCATCTGAGCCATAGATCTTCAAGAAAATCTCAACCGTTGGATCAAATCTGATCCGACGGCCAAGATTTCTTCTGGCTGAACCATGCCTCCACCAGGCCGGCCCTCAGCCACCGTGCTCAGAGGCATCACCAGAAATAAAAGAAAAATAAAGTCTGTCAGTACCAAATCAAATTAAAATATGTATTCTTATGTTTTTATTTCTACCAAAACGGTCAGAGAGATCAGGCATATATGTAACAACAACCCAAACATTGTATCACCAGACCAGTTTTTGAGAAATACAAAAAAATCCTATCTTCCTGTTTATTTTCGAATACAAAAAAATCCTAAAAGGTATACTTTTTTATTTAGCTTTGCATGCATGTTTCAAACATGAAATAGTAAAATAAACAAAAAAAGGGAAGTCGAGTTTACCCTTCAGCTGTGATGACCGTCGTCCGACGACAAGCCTCTTGGTTTTCTTTCGAGCTCAGAAGGTCGTTTTCAGAGGGTTTGTTTCAAAACGGTTTCGATCACAAAAAAGGGGTTTTTATTTCTAAAAACCAGGTTTGGTTTTAAAAACAACCAAAGGACCTTTCATATTTTAGATCTATAGAGGTTTTTTAGAGGTTTCAAACTCTGATCGACGATGGGTGTAAGTGAGGGGTGGTGGCCAGTTACTCCGGCCATCGTTGATTTTTGAAAACTGTGGCAGTCGGGGAATTTTTCAGAGGGTTTGGTTTGAGAGAAAATGAGAGGATGATAGAGTTTTATCTTAAAGGTTAAAAAATGGAAAATGGGTGAAGTGAGAGCCGAATAGACTATTAAATAGAGAATCAAAGAAAGAAAAATGGTCTAATTACATGCTTAATCCCCCCGCATTCTGAGTATTTTCAAATCAAGCTTGCCCACACAATGGGTCATTTTCAGTTTTTAATTGAGCCCCCTAAATATGTTCTTTCATTTATTTAATTTATGCCTTCTGCTTTTCTTCTTTTTCATCTCAGCCCCCTCTTTATTGTTTTAAGTATTTATATCATTTACTTCTTCGTTTGTTTTTAGCATGTTTGCATCATTTTTAGTGTGCTTTTATGTTTTATGATATATGTTCAGTCTTGTTAGCATCATGTTTTTTTATGTCCATTCTGTGTCGTAAGTTGCATATCGGTGTCGTGGTTTTGTTTATTAATTTTAATATCATGTGTTATATCATGTTTCCATGCTTTAATTCATTTGTTCATGTTGTATACATATTTGTTTCGTATGTTACGTTTTAGTTTAGTTTGTATATTATATTTGTATGTTTACATGAGTTTTTTTTTTATCCCTTTTGCTTTTTAGGTTATGTGATAGTGTGACATTGTTTGTCAATATTAATGTCTTTTTATTAATATAGGCATAATTTGTGTCATATGCTAAGTGTCAAGTATTAGTTTATTTATGCTAGTATGTTGCTTTAATTTATTAGTTTAACGTCATAGTTTATTATGTCATGCATGTTTTGCATTTGTTTTTTTTACGTTCAAGCATGTTATAATTAGTTAATTAATTTTGGAAGCATTTTTTCCCTTTTTTATACTTTGTTTGTGTTTATGTTTTTTATGATGTGTTATGTTCGTGTTTTTATCATATTTGCTTAATTTTGTGGTATTCATGTTTTTTTATTATTTATTATGTTTATTATATCAATGTAAATATATGTTTTTAATTGTTTTTTTAAGATTGCATAATGGAATGTATTTTTGCCAAATGCGGTACCCTTTTATTCGAGCGTAAACGTGACCAGTATCAAGCGCAGTGATGGTGGTCTATCGATTTATTCTCGAATAACAGGTCCCTTAAAATCTACTCGTACTTATAACTGAATTTTAATTTAGTCGTCACTTTAATCCTGAAAGTTTAATATTAATAAAGCGGTAATTATTAAAGTACCAATTTGGGTGGTGTGGGGGTGTTGATCCTTCCCCATTCGTAACCGACTCCCGAACCCAACAGTTTTCAAATCTCTGGTTTTGTGGTGTCCACCTACCTTAGTGGCCGATGGCACTATATTTTTAAATAAAACATGGTTTTTTTATAAAACCCCACGGGACGTATTTCAAAATACCCGAAAGATCTCCAAACACCTTAAAACCAGTCTTTTTTTAGCGTAGAAAAGGGATATCGCTGCAGAAGTGTTGAGTAACACTTGTTGAATCCGTGTATCCGATGAACTCTTTTGTTATTGGACTTGTTTAATGATCACTTGTAAGCCAATATAATTGTTAATGTATCATTGAAATGTTTTTACATTGTATAATGTGATTTATACATGTTTCTCCTAGAGCTTTGCATTTGGTAGTAATGCATGAGAATGCTTAAGTAGAGGGTTATCAATGTGACTTGCTGTTGATTAATGATACATGTAGCGTATGGTTAATATGTTGGTTTTAATGATGTAAAGTGCATGTTTTAAAAGTGCATGATGTTTTCAAGGATGATGTAAAGAAAATAGTTTAAATGCATTGATGGTGTTTTGTTCTGAGCATTCCTCACTAAGCCATGTGTTCTTACGCTCTATTTGTCCATCAAGGCAGAGAATTAAAGTCCCGGGAGGCAGCAAGAAGCAAGGGGATCTTGGCAAGACTGATTTCCAAAATATGTTAGAGACTAGACTATAATAAATAAGTATAATGGGGTACTTGTTGTATTTTGGGAGATTTTTTGTGGAACTCCCTGTTTGAGCATGTTTCTTTAGTTGCTCTTGATTTGTAAATGACCTTTAAGATTGATTTTGATGCTAGTTTGTCTTTTGGTGCATGCTTGGATGCAAAAATTAGCAAGCATGCCTATAAATTTCCTTTTGATGCATGAAGCCTAGTTGTGTTGTTAGAATTGAGATGTTAGTTGGCTTGTGATATGTTTGACATGTTGGTATTGTGTTTTAAGCATGTTGGATTGATTAGAGTATGCTTTTGGGATGAAAAACCAACCAAAATATGACATTACAGGCCAACGTACCGATATACGGGGGACTGTATCGGTACGGCTAGGCAAATTCAGGCCTATACGATCGGTACAGGCTTTGTGTGTTTCGATATGCCTAGGCAAATTTGGTCAGGCATACTGATACGGGTATGGGTGTTTCGATACGAGTTTTAGCCTTTGGAATTCACTTTTTCAACTCGAACTCGCGTATCGAGACACCTGAAAAGCCGTATCGATACGGTCTATAACATTTTAAAAGTTAGGTAATTCAGTTAGGCGTATCGATACGGTATGGTATTGTGCCAAAACGGGGTGTTTCAAGCCGTATCGGTACGGGCTTACCCATATCGGTATGGGTGACCGTTTATTCTGTTAATGTCACTTTTAGGGCAGTTTTGTCATTTTTACATTTTAGTCCCCGAGTCTTGTTAATGCAATTGCTTATGATTGAATGGTTAGATTGAACTGGAATTTGAGACATATGCATGGAACCTGACTAATTAAAGGTTGGTAACTTAAACTGGGTTCTTGACCTGTAACTTTGTCAAATTACAATTTGGTCCCTAAATTATAAGTATAATCAATTGGATGTCAAATTGATGCCTGATTGAGTTGGGGTTACACTTGATGTCTGTATGAATATGTAGGGTTATGAATTGGCATCTAGATAAGATAAAAAGGAAAAAATGGACCAGGTTTTGTTGTATTCTCTTCGGTTTGCTACGACAAACCTAATGTGGCCTTCTTGGTTCAATTGGGCGTTTAGTCTGGGTCAAGAGGGTTATATTTGGTGGTATCAGAGACAGGTTTGATTCGTTTAAGAGGTTGTTGTGTTGTTGCCATGTTTGATTTATACGGTGATTGTATGTATGTTGGTTGATATGCATAGTCATTGATATATGAATGTTGGCTGTTGTATGCTATGTTGGGGAAGTTTTGGGGCAGATGGGGTGTACCGATGCTTGTAAGTTGGGTTGTGCTGTTTCCCTACTGCAGGGTGATGCCTATACATGGTAGACTACCACGATATCCGGTATGGCGAAGGATGATATGACCTGGGAGTTTTTCTATTAAACTTTCCAGAAGAAATTTTTGGGAGTCCGATATCAGGATGATAGGAAGCGCGAGTTCATGGCTCTTGTGTAGGGTAGTATGTCTGTTGCGGAATATAATGTGCAGTTCGTAAGGTTGAGTCAGCATGCACCTGAGTTGGTTCCTGACGAGCGTACGCGATGTGATTGTTTCCGCTATAGGCTTGTACAGAATGTTAAGACATACATGCTTGCTGCTGATTACATCAATTTTGATGTGTTGGTTTCGCGAGCCAATGATGTAGAGTAGAATTTGGGTTTGGCTTATAGATTGCGAGGTTCTAGCACGTGTAAGAGAGCTGCTGATATGGGTTATAGCGGTTGTTAAGCTAAGAAAAACTGTGACAGGAGGTTTCACCCGGAGTCGAGGCATAGCGGAGGTGCTGTTAGACGTGGTGTCCAAGGGTAGGGTGCCTAGGCTAGAGCTCCGTTTAACACCTGTTGGGTTTGTGGATCCCATGATCATATGAGGCGAGATTGCCCGCGTTTGGCCAAGATGGGCCAAGAACCAGCGCCTGTTGAAGTTGTGGGTCCGATGACTATCAGAGGCATGATTGTCTATTGTTGGCTCGAGGTGGACAGGGTGCTGCACATGTTGTTGCTTCGCAGCGGGGTCATGACCGCAAACCGTTTTAGCATCGAGATGGTGGGCAGAGGATTGTGGTTCATATTGTTTCTATCCAGCCCGAGGGAGGTGGAACGACTAAGGTGTATGCGCACCGCGAGGGTTGTAATGACACTGATGTGATTCCAAGTACTTTATGCTACAGTCTTTGCCGTTGTATTCGTTGATTGATTCTGGTTCTACTCATTCATACATTTTGAGTGAGCATGCTGGGCTGCTTGATATACCTATTGAAATCCTTAATGTGGGTGTTAGAGTAACTAGTTCTCTTGGAGAGACAGTCGTGGTTAGGAGGTTGTATCGTAGGTGTCCGCTGATGGTTCTGGGACATGTTTTTGTTGTGGACTTGATGGAGTTACCATTCTATGGTTTTGATGTGATTTTGGGTATGGATTGGTTAATCGAACATCGGTATGTGATGGATTTTAAGACCAAACGAATATCCTTGAGGTTGTCAGATGATTATGAGGTGGTGGTTGTTGGTGAGAATGCCAAGTTTTTGTCTAATGTTGTTTCAGATTTGGAAGCAAGTCGAATGTTGGATTCTAGATATCAGGCTTATTTGGCCTATGTTATGAATCCTGGATCAAATGAGTTAAGGGTGCAGGATGTTCGCACCGTATGTGAGTTTCTGGGTGTTTTTTCGGAGGAGTTACCAGGGTTGCCACCTAACTGTGAGGTAGAGTTTGGCATCGAGGTTTTTGCGGGTACGGTACCAGTATCCATTGCTCCGTACTGTATGGCCTCGAAGGAATTGAAGGAGTTGAAAACGCAGTTGTATGGGTTGCTTGGTCGTGGGTTCATTAGACCCAGTATCTCACTATGGGGAGCGTCAGTGCTGTTTGTTAAGAAGAAAGATGGTAAGTTACAGATGTGTATAGATTACCAGCAGCTGAATATGTTGACAATAAAGAAGTATCCCTTACCGCAGATAGATGACCTGTTTGATCAGTTCAGGGAAGCCTCGGTGTTTTCCAAGATAGATTTGAGGTCGGGGTCTACCAGTTAAAGGTGAAGGAGGTGGATGTGCCCAAAATAGCCTTCCGTACGAGGTACGGGCATTACGAGTTTCTTGTGATGTTGTTTGGTTTGACCAATGCGCCAGATGCTTTTATGGACATGATGAATTGTGTGTTTTATGAGTATTTAGACCAGTTTGTGGTTGTGTTTATCGACGATATCCTTGTGTACTCCTGTACCGAGGAGGATCATGATAGCTATTTGCGATTTGTGCTTAAGACGTTGTTAGCTAATCAGCTTTATGCTAAGTTAAGCAAATGTGAGTTCTGGCTTAAGAAAGTTATGTTCCTCAGGCACGTTGTGTCGGCCGAAGGAATACGTATCGATTCGCACAAGGTTAAGGCTATAATGAGTTTGAAGGAGCCCAAGTATACGATAGAGGTTAGGAGTTTCCTTGGTGTGGCGGGTTACTACTGAAGGTTTGTTGAAGGGTTCTCCAGTTTGGCGGCTTCGTTAACAAAGTTGCTACAGAAGAATGTTCAGTTTGGGTGGACAGAGGATAGACAGCGAGCTTTTGAAAGGTTGAATGAAGCTTTGACGCGAGCTCTAGTCTTGGTTCAACCAGAATCGGGGAAAGAGTTTGTTGTTTATAGTGATGCGTCATATGTTGGGCTTGGTTGTATGTTGATGCAGGAGGGTAAGGTAGTGGTGTATGGATCTAGGCAATTGAAGGTGCATGAACGTAACTACCCTACTCACGATCTTGAGCTTGCCGAAGTGGTGTTTGCCTTAAATATTTGGAGGTATTACCTTTATGGTGAGAAATTTGTGGTTTATATGGATCATAAGAGTTTGAAATATTTGATGACGCAGAAAGAGCTGAATCTTAGGCAACGTAGATGGTTGGAGTTGCTTAAGGATTATGATCTAACCATTGAGTATCATCCAGGGAAAGCCAATGTTGTGGCGGATGCTTTGAGCAGAAAAGTGGCTGTGAAGTTGAGAGCCATGTTTGCTCGGTTGAGTGTGACGAATGATGGGGGTTTGTTGGCCGAGTTACAGGTGAAGCCGTCCTTTTCGCAGATGATTAAAAATAAGCAACCGTATGATAGAAGTTTGGTACCTTATGTGGAAGATATCAAGGATGGAAATCCTACGGATTTTCATTTCAACGATGATGGGGTGTTGTGTTTCAAAGGTAGAATAGTGGTGCTTGAGGATAAAGAATTGATGCCTCTTTTGACTGAGGCACATGCTAGTCCTTTCGCTATGCGTCCCAGTAGTACTAAGATGTATAGAGGGTTGAAAGATGAGTACTATTGGGTTGGTTTAAAGAAGGATGTAGCTGATTTCGTTGCTCAGTGTATGGTTTTTCAGTGGGTAAAGGCTGAACATCAGTTTCTTTTCGGGTTGTTGCAACCTTGAGGATACAAGAATGGAAGTGGGAAATAATCACTATGGATTTCATGTTTGGGCTGCCTTTGACGTCGACCAAAAAGGATTCCATTTGGGTGATCGTGGATCGGTTTACGAAGTGTACGTATTTTGTGCTAGTGCATGCTACGTTTACCTTGGACAAGTTGGCTGAATTGTAGATCTCTAAGGTTGTGCGTTTGCACGGGGTGCCCAAATTTATAGTTTCGGATAAGGATCAACGGTTCATAATAAGGTTTTGGGTGAATTTGCATCGTGCTTTGGGAACCCAGTTGAGTTTCAGTACCTCGTATCACCCTCAGACGGATGGCCAATCAGAATGTGTGATTTAGGTTCTCGAGGATATGCTGAGGTGTTGTGTTATTCAGTACCAAGGTACGTGGGAGAGGCAGTTGCCGTTGGTGGAGTTTTCTTACAATAACAGCTATCATGCTAGCATACAGATGGCACCTTATGAGGCATTGTATGGCAGGAAATGTTGTACGCCCGTATGTTGGGCAAGAGTGGGGGAAAAGTTTGTGTCGATGCCCAATGTTTTGAAAGGCATAATCGAAAAGGTAAAGCTGATATATGAGCGCTTAAAAGCAGCTGCAGATCGCCAGAAATCCTATGCGGATTTGAAGCGTAAGGATATAGAGTACATTGTGGGTGATAAAGTGTTTTTGAAAGTGTCGCCCAAGAAAAAGGTATTGCGGTTTGGGCAGAAAAGGAAGCTTAGACCGAGGTTCATTGGACCTTACGAGGATATTAAGCGGTGGGTCTTGTTGCGTATCGTTTGAGGCTACCTCCAGAGTTGGGAAAGATTCATGATGTATTCCATATTTCGGTGTTGTAGAGGTCTAGGTCGGATCCATCGCATGTCATGCCTGTGGAAGAGATTGAGTTGAGACCGGACCTATCTTACGTTGAGGAACCGGTAGAGGTTCTTGATACCAGCAGTAAGGTGCTACGTGGCAAGACGGTTGAGCTCATTAAGATGATGTAGAGGCACCGCGGTGTTGAGGAGGCCACGTGGGAACGCAAGTCGGATATGTTGAAATAGTTTTCGCACTTGTTTCCTCCAGGTAAATTTTGAGGTCGAAATTTCTTAAGTGGGGGAGAGTTGTAACGCCCCGATTTTAAGGCTTAGCGGTTTGGTGGTTAATTAGACGGTACGGTGGATTGAAGTAGGGATTCTAGTCAGTTTCGAGACTGTATATTTTTTGGTAAGATAAAAATGTGGAAAATAGTTAAAAAATCATATTTTAATATATGTTGATTTTTGGTGGAATAAATTTTGGAAAATGGAATTTGGAAATGTGACATTTTGGTTGGTGACCAAAATGCGAGTTTTGAAAACTGTTTTAAAGTGACTAAAATGAAAAGGGTCAAATTCTTAGAATCCTTAAGGAGCTAAATTACCAAGTTTTTGCTGGTGGTTTCCTCCTTCAATTAAATCATTTTAAACATGTGTTTTAAAGGTGGTTTAAGAGGGATTAAAAATCTAAGTTAGTTATTACCTTTTAAAGAAAATTTACGTAACTTTTTCCGAAACCTTTTCTCTCAACTTCTTTTCTGCCAAACAATCAGAATTTCATCAAAATCCAGAGGTGAGAGATTATTTTCACTCGGATTATTCATTTTAACTTGATTCTTTAATTTTCTTTTGCAAAATCTCATTGAAATCTTATATTTTCTTAGCTTTTCACAAATCAATTGAGGGGGAAACTTCACAGTAGGGGTAAGGTCCGAGATCTCCTCTATTGTATGGTTCTTTATTGAAATTCCCAAGCATTTGATCCTTGTTTTTGTGTTTCTAATCTGATTTTGATGATTTTTGAATGTTTAATTGAGTTGTTTGGGGAAAATGAGTTAATTCACGGATTGGTTCTAATTTCCAATAATTAAGGATGCTTTGATTTATATTTTGAATGGTTAATACTGTTGTTAAGTGATTTTTATCAATGAAATCCCAAAACTTAAGAATCTCTATTTGTTTAGGTTGTTAGTTTTGAGGTTTTGTGGTGTTTCTATGGTTGTAAGGTTGCTGAAGGTGGCAGGTTGATTTGGATCTATTTTTAGATGTGTTTTGATGGTGAAAGTGATGTTAGATTGATAGATGTTGGCTGGGTTATGAATCGAAGTGTTTTTGGTTGTTGTATAAGGTTAATTGTGAAGGTTTTATGGAAATCCGAGAAGGATTGTAGTTGTTGTGTTTAGAATTCATTTTGATGCATTAATCATATGTTGTTTTGTGGTAAAAACAAGGGAGGTTGATCCATATGTGTTTGGAAAAGCGTTGGAGGTTTCAGATACTTGATTTTGCGTCGGAGAAGCGAGGTTTCGCGTATCAATGAGTGAAAACGTGGTTTAAAGCGTTTTGATGTTACGGGAACAGAGTTTTGGGAGTTAGGTATAGCTAGAAAAGCTTACCTAGACTCGAAAGTAAATATAAAGTAGTTTTACTCTCTCGGTCGCGCTTGTTCGAATGGTTTTATGCACTTGTTTTGATTACATGTTACCTATTGTTTAAGCATGATTTAAAGTATTCAATATACTATTTTTAAGCATGTTTTGATGAAGGATGCACATGGTAAGTGATCCTTGTAAGTATGGTTTATACTTGTGGTTTAAAGCATAGTTGTTGCTTTGGAAATGGAATGGTTTAATGCTTGTTAAAAACAGTATGGCTTGAAGTGTTGGGTAACACTTGTTGAATCCGTGCATCCGATGAACTCTTTTGTTGTTGGACTTATTTAATGATCACTTGTAAGCCAATATAATTGTTAATGTATCATTGAAATGTTTTTACATTGTATAATGTGATTTATACATGTTTCTCCTTGAGCTTTGCATTTGGTAGTAATGCAAGGGAATGCTTAAGTAGAGGGTTAGCAATGTGACTTACTGTTGATTAATGATACATGTAGCATATGGTTAATATGATGGTTTTAATGATGTAAAGTGTATGTTTTAAAAGGGCATAATGTTTTAAAGGATGATGTAAAGAAAATAGTTTAAATGCATTGATGGTGTTTTGTTCTGAGCATTACTCACTAAGCCATGTGTGCTTACGCTCTCTCTGTCTATCAATGCAGAGAATTAAAGTTCCGGGAGGCAGCTAGAAGCAAGGGGATCTTGGCAAGACTGATTTCCAAAGTATGTTAGAGACTAGACTATAATGAATAAGGGCAATAGGGTACTTGTTGTGTTTTGGGAGATGTTTTATGGAACTCCCTGTTTGAGCATGTTTCTTTAGTTGATCTTGGTTCATAAATGACCTTTAAGGATTGATTTTGATGTTGGTTTGTCTTTTGGTGCTTACTTGGAAGCAAAAATTAGGAAGCATACCTATAGATTTCCTTTTGATGCATGAAGCCTTGTTGTGTTGTTAGAATTGAGATGTTAGTTGGCTTATGATATGTTTGGCATGTTGGTATTGTGTTTTAAGCATGTTGGATTGATTAGAGTATGCTTTTGGGATGAAAAACCAGCCAAAATGTGACATTACAGGCCAGACGTATCGATACCTGGGGGACCGTATCGGTACGGGTAGGCAAGTTCAGGCATGTGGGATCGGTACAGGCCTTGTGCATTTCGATACGCCTAGGAAAATTTTGGCCAGGTGTACCGATACGGGTATGGTTGTTTCGGTACAAGTTTTAGCCTCTGGAATTCATTTTTTTAATTTGAACCCGCGTATCAGAACACCTGAAGAGCCATATCGGTACGGTCTATAACATTTTAAAAGTTAGGTAATTCAGTTAACCATATCAATACGGTATGGTAGTGTACCGAAATGGGGTGTTTCAAACCGTATCAGTACGGGCTTACCCGTATCGGTACGGGTGATCGTTTATTCTGTTAATGTCACTTTTGGGGCAGTTTTGTCATCTTTACATTTTAGTCCCCGAGTCTTGTTAATGCAATTGCTTATGATTGAATGGTTAGATTGAGCTAGAATTTGAGACATATGCATAGAACCTGACTAATTAAAGGTTGGCAACTTAAACTGGGTTCTTGACCTGTAACTTTGTTAAATTACAATTTGGTCCCTAAATTATAAGTATAATCAATTGATGTCAAACTGATGCCGGATTGAGTTGGGGTTACACCTGATGTCTGTATGAACATGAAGGGTTATGAATTGGCATCTAGATAAGATAAAAAGGAAAAAATGGACCGGGTTTTGTTGTATTCTCTTCGGTTTGCTACGACAAACCTAATATGGCCTTCTTGGTTCGGTTGGGCGTCTAGGTTGGGTCAAGGGGTTACATTAGTTGTTCTCAGGTTGTAAGTGTCCTTTTAAGTTTGAATTTGGTGTTGGATTATCTTTTGGGTGTGTACCTGGATGCAAAATTAGGAAGCATGCATATAGATTTCCTTTTGATGCATGAAGCCTTGTTGTGTTGCTAGAAATGTGATGCTAGTTGGCTTGTGATATATTTGGCATGTTTGTATTGTGTTTTAAGCATGTTTGATTGATTAGAGTATGCTTTTAGGACGAAAATCCAGCAAAATGTGATATTACAGGCCCAGGTGTACCGATACGCGGGGGACCGTATCGGTACGGGTAGGCATTTTTAGGCTTAAAAGATCGGTACGAGGGATGGTGTTTCGATACACCTAGGCCATTTTGGTCTTAGCGTATCGGTACGGTAAGGGGTGTTTCGATACGAGTCTCAGTTACTGGAAATCAACCTTTTCATCCCAAACCCGTGTACCGAAACGTTGAAGAGCCGTATCGGTACGATCATCAAGGTTTTCAAAAGTTTAGTATTTCAGTTAAGCGTATCGATACTGCATGGAGGTGTACCGAAACGGGGTATTTCAAACCATATCAATACAGGTTTACCTGTATCGGTACGGATGACTGTTAATTCAATTATTGTCACATTGGGGCAGTTTTGCTTTCTTTGCATTTTAGTCCCTAGATCTTGCCAATGCAATTGTATGTGATAGAATATTTGGATTGAGTTGAAATTTAAGTTGAATGTCTAGAATCTGTCTAATTAAAAGTTAGTATCTTAAAAGTGAGCTTTAATCCTAAAATTTTTTGTATTTACAAATTGGTCCCTAAATCGCAGATGTGATCAATTGGATGTTAAATAGATGCCTGATTGAGTTGGGGTTCCACCTAATGTCCGCATAAACTTGTAGGGTTAATAATTGACGTCTAGATAAGTTAAAAAGGAAAAAATGGACCGGGTTTGGTTGTATCTCTTCGGTTTGCTACGGCAAACCTAATATTGCCTTCTTGGTTCGGTTGGGCGTCTCGGCCGGGTCAAAGGGTTTACATTTGGTGGTATTGGAGCCAGGTTTGGTTCGTTTGGGAGGTTGTTGTGTTTTTGTCGTGTTTGACTTGTATGGTGATTGTTGTATGTACGCTGGTTGATATGCACGGTGATTGATATATGTATGTTGGTTGTAAATGCCATGCTGGGGAAGTTTTTGGGGTACCCATTGCCTTATTATTATAGTCTGGAAAGTTTTGATTTTTGAAATAAAAGTCTTGGATCCTTGCTTGAGGCTAGCCTGAGTGTTTTTGTTTTGAAATGATTATCATGCCTTAGATATATTTTAGCACAATGGGACCGAGGAGAGAGTTGCGATCAGGTACGATTGTTACTGCCACTGGGCATGATGTTGAAGGAGAAGTTGTACCTCATAGAGGGTTGCTACCACCCCACCTAATCCACTGAAGGGAGTTAAACAAGTGCCACATGCAAGGGCTGAGCTAGGAATGGGTGATATGGCACCGTTGATACATGCCATGACCAATGCTTTCCAGGCAGCAGTTGCTGGTGTTCGTGTGCCAGCACCACCGATTGAGGGGAAAGGTTTGCCGCTTGAGCGTCTTCGTAGTTTGGGCAGAGTTGAGTTCCGAGGGTTGTCGCCTGAGGCCTCTAAGGGTTGGTTGGCCAGTACTGTGAGGATACTGGGCTAGATGGGATAATGCTCGTAATTTAGGTTGTGTGGTTTCTATGTTGTAGGGTGATGCTTATGCATGGTGGACTACCATGATATCCGGTATGGCGACCAAGGATGTGACTTGGGAGTTCTTCTGTGGGGCTTTTCAGAAGAAGTTTTTAGGAGTTCAACATCAGGACGAGAACAATAGCGAGTTTATGGCTCTGGTGCAAGGCAGTATGTCTATTGCAGAGTACGAGGTGTAGTTCGTAAGGTTGAGTCAGTATGAACCTGAGTTGGTTCCTGATAAGCGTATGCGATGTGATTGTTTTCGCTATGGGTTTGTGCAAGATGTTAAGACATACATGCTTGCTGCTGATTATACTAATTTTGATGTATTGGTTTTGCGAGCCAAGGATGTGGAGCAGAATTTGGGTTTGGCATCTGGATCGCGAGGTTCTAGCTCGGGTAAGAGAGCTGTTGATTCGGGTTATAACGGTGGTCAGGCCAAGAGACACCGTGACAGGAGGTTTTGCCCAGAACTGAGGCATGGCAGAGGTGTTGTGGGACGTGGAGTCCAGGGGTAGGGTGCCCAAGTTAGAGCCCTGTTTAGCACTTGTTGGGTTTGTGGATCCCGAGATTATTTGAGAAGAGATTGCCCGTATTTGGCTAGAGAGGGTCAGGCACTTGCGTCTGTGGTGGCTAATGCTCGTTGGAGTTGTGGGTCAGTTGACCATCAGAGGCGTGATTGTCCGTTGTTGGCTCGAGGTGGGAAGGGTGCTGCATCTGTTATTACTCCGTAGCGTGATTGTGGTTGTGGCCGTGGACTGTTTCATCGTCGAGATGGTAGGCAGAGGGCTGTAGCTCATATTGTTGTTATTCAGCCTGAAGAAGGTGGACGGGCTAGGGTGTATGCGCACCGCGAGAGTCACAATGACACCGATGGGATTACATGTACTTTTACCCTCAAGTCTTTGTCGTTGTATTCATTGGTTGATTGTGGTTCTACTCATTCATACATTTTGAGTGAGCATGCTGAGTTGCTTGATATATCTGTTGAAATTCTTAATGTGGGTGTTATGGTAACTAGTTCTCTTGGGGAGACAGTTGTGGTTAGGAGGTTGTATCGTAGGTGTCCGCTGATGGTTCAGGGGCATGTGTTTGTTGTGGACTTGATGGAGTTACCATTTTATGGTTTTGATGTGATTTTGGGCATGGATTGGTTGACCAAACATGGAGCTGCGGTGGATTTTGAGACCAAACGGATATCCTTGAAGTTGTCAGATGATTATGAGGTGGTGGTTGTTAGCGAGAGTGCCAAGTTTTTGTCTAATGCTGTTTCAGCCTTGGAAGCAAGTCGAATGTTGGATTCAGGATGTCAGGATTATTTGGCCTATGTTATGAATCCTGGATCAAAGGAGTTAAGGGTGCAGGATGTTCGCACCGTATGCGAGTTTTTAGGTTTTTTCGGAGGAATTACCAAGGGTTGCCACTTGACCGTGAGGTAGAGTTTGGCATCAAGGTCTTTTGAAGGTACGATACCGATATCTATTGCTTCGTGCCGCATGGCTCTGAAGGAATTGAAGGATTTAAAAATGCATTTACATGAGTTACTTGACCGTGGGTTCATTAGACTCAGTATCTCACCGTGGGGAGCGCCGGTGCTGTTTGTTAAGAAGAAAGATGGTACGTTACAGATGTGTATAGATTACCAGAAGATGAATAAATTGAAAGTAAAGAACAAGAATCCCTTACCGCGAATAGATGATCTATTTGATTAGCTCAAGGGAGCCTCAGTATTTTCCAAGATGGATTTGAGGTCGGGGTACTACCGTTAAAGGTGAAGGAGGTTGATTTGCCCAAAACAGCCTTTCGTTTGTTTTGACCAATGCACCAGTTGCTTTTATGGACATGATGAACCAAGTGTTTCATGAGTTTTTGGACCAGTTTGTGGTTATGCTTATCGATGATATCCTTGTGTACTCTCGTACCGAGGAGGATCTTGATATACATTTGAGAATTGTGCTTCAGACGCTATTGGCTAATCAGCTTTATGCTAAGTTAAGTAAATATGAGTTCTAGCTTAAGGAAGTTATGTTTCTTGGGCATGTTGTGTCAGCCGACGAAATTCGTGTCGATTCGCATAAAGTTGAGGATGTAATGAGTTGGAAGGAGTTTCTTTGGTTTGGCGGGTTACTACCGAAGGTTTGTGGAAGGGTTCTCCAGTTTGGCAGCTCCGTTAACAAAGTTGCTACAGAAGAATGTTCGGCTTGAGTGGGCGGAATAGGCAGCGAGCTTTTGAAAGGTTGAAGAAAGCCATGACGCGAGCTCAATCTTGGTTCAACCAGAATCGGGGAAGGAGTTCGTTGTTTATAGTGATGCGTCGTATGTTGGGCTTGGTTGTGTGTTGATGCAGGAGGGTAAGGTAGTGGTGTATGCATCTAGGCAGTTGAAGGTACATGAACGTAACTACCCTACTCACGATCTTGAGCTTGCAGCGGTTGTATTTGCCTTGAAGATCTGGAGGCATTATCTTTATGGTGAGAAATGTGTAGTTTATACGGATCATAAAAGTTTGAAATATCTGAGGTCCCAGAAGGAGCTGAATCTTAGGAAACGTAGATTGTTGGAGTTGCTTAAGGATTGTGATCTGACCATTAAGTATCATCCAAAAAAAAGCCAATATTGTGGCGGATGCTTTGAGCAGAAAAGCGACCGTAGAGTTGAGAGCCATGTTTGCTCGCTTGAGTGTGACGAATGAAGGGGGTTTTTGTTGGCTGAGTTGCAAGTGAAGGCATCCTTGTCACAGATGATTATGGAGAAGAAACTGTACGATGGGAGTTTGGTACCTCACGTGGGAGATATCAGGGATGGAAATCCTACGGATTTTTATTTCAACGATGATGAGGTGTAGCGTTTTAAAGGTCGAATAGTGGTGCCTGAGGACGAAGAGTTAAGGTGTACTATTTTAACTGAGGCACACGCTAGTCATTTTGCGATGCATGCCGGTAGTACTAAAATGTATCAAGGGTTGAAGGAAGAGTACTATTGGGTTGGACTGAAGAAGGATATGGCTGATTTCGTTGCTCGATGTATGGTTTGTCAGCGGGTAAAGGCCGAGCATCCGTTTCCATCTGGGTTGTTGCAACCGTTGAGGATACTGGAATGGAAATGGGAAATAATCACCATGGATTTTGTGTATGGGCTGTCTTTGACGCCGACCAAAAAGGATTCCATTTGGGTGATTGTGGATTGATTTACGAAGTGTGCACATTTCGTGTCAGTGCATACTACGTATACCTTGGACAAGTTGGCTGAACTGTACATCTATGAGATTGCGCGTTTGCATAGAGTGCCCAAATCTATAGTTCAGATAGGGATCCACAGTTTACTGCAAGGTTTTGGGTGAGTTTGCATCGTGCTTTGGGAACCTATTGAGTTTCAGTACCTCGTATCATCCTCAGGCGGATGGCCAGTCGGAGCGCGTGAATCAGGTTCTCGAGGATATGCTGAGGTGTTGTGTTGTTGAGTACTAGGGAATGTGGGAGATGCAGTTGCCGTTGGTGGAGTTTGCTTACAATAACAGTTATCATGCTAGCATACAGATGGTACATTAAGTGGCGTTGTATGGCAGGAAATACCGTATGCTCGTATGTTGGGCAGAAGCGGGGGAAAAGTTTGTGTCGATGCCTAATGTTCTAAAAGGCACAACCGAAAAGATAAAGTTGATATTGAGCGCTTAAAATCAGCTGCAGATTGTCAGAAGTCCTATACGGATTTTAAGCGTAGGGATATAGAGTACGCTGTGGGTGATAAAGTGTTTTTGAAAGTGTCGCCCTGAAAAAAGGTGTTGCGTTTTGGGCAGAAAGGGAACCTTAGCTCGAGGTTCATTGGAACATACAAGGTTTTCGAGTGTGTGGGTCTTGTTGCGTATCGTTTGAGGCTACCTCCGTAGTTGGGGAAGATTCATGATGTTTTCCATATTTCGGTGTTGCGGAGGTGTAGGTCGGATCCATCGTATGTTATGCTGGCGGAGGAGATTAAGTTAAGACCGGACCTATCTTACGATGAAGAACCAGTAGATATTCTTGATACCAGCAGTAAGGTGCTGCGTGGCAAGATAGTAGAACTTGTTAAGGTGTTGTGGAAGCACCGCAGTGTTGAGGAAGCCACGTGGGAACGCAAGTCGGATATGTTGAATCAGTTTCCACACCTATTTCCTCTTGGTAAATTTCGGGGACGAAATTTATTAAGTGGGGGAGAGTTGTAATGCCCCGGTTTTAGGGCTTAAGGGTTCGGTGGTTTATTAGACAGTCTGGTGGACCGGAGTAGAGATTCGAGTCGGTTTCGGGATCATATATTTTTGGTGTTGGAAAAATTATGGGAAAATGCTCAAAAATCATTATTAATTATGTATTTAATAATGGTGAAATTGATTTTATAAAACGAGTTTTGGAAGATGGACATTTTGGTTAGTGACCAAAATGAAAGTTTTGAAAACTATGATTTCCTAGTGACTAAAATGAAAAAGGTCAAATACTTAGAATCTTTAAGGATCTATTTTACCAATTGGTTTCTGATGGTTTCTCCCTTAATTGGACTTATTTTAACATGTGTTTTAATTACTAATTAAAGAGGATTTTGTTAAAAAGTTAGTTATTACTTTCCAAAACAAAAATCACGTCATTTTCTCTCAACATTTCCCTCCATTCTCTCCTTAGCCAAACACTCAGGTTTTCATCAAATTTCTAGAGGTGAGGTGGTTTCTAACTTGATTTTATTGTTTCAAATTGTTTTATAAAGATTGTTTGTGCAAAATATTACAAAAATCTTGTGTTTTCTTAGCTTTTCACAAACCAATTGAGGGAGAAACTTCACAATAGGGGTAAGGTCCGAGATCTCCTCTATTGTATGGTTCTTTACTTAAATTCCCAAGCATTTGATCATTGTTTTTGTGTTTCTAATCTGGTTTTGATGATTTTCTAATGTTTAATTGAGTTATTTGGGGAAAATGAGTTAATTCACGTATTAGATCTAATTTATAGTAATTAAGGATGCTTTGATCTATATTTTAGATGTTTAATAATGTTGATAAGTGATTTTTATCAATGGAATCCTGAAACTTAAGAATCTCTATTTGTTTAGGTTGTTAGTTTTGAGGTTTTGCGGTGTTTCTATGGTTGTAAGGTTGCTGGAGGTGGTAGGTTGTTTTGGATCTGTTTTTAGATGTGTTTTTAAGTTGAAAATGATGTTAGATTGATAGATGTTGGCTGGGTTGTGAATCGAAGTGTTTTGGCTATGTTTTCGGTTGTTGTGGAGGGTTATTTGTGAAGGTTTTGTGGAAATCCGAGAAGGATTGTGGTTGCTGTGTTTAGAATGCATTATGATGCATTAGTCCTCTGTTGTTTTGTGGTAAAAATAGGAGAAGTTGATCCAGAAGTGATTGGAGAAGCGTTGGAGGCTTCGGATACTTGATTTCGCGTCGGCGAATCGAGGTTTCGTATATCAGTGAGTGAAAATATGGTTTAAAGCATTTTGATGTTTTGGGAATAGAGGTTTGGGAGTTAAGATAGAGCTTGAAATGCTTACCTAGACTCAGAAGTAAGTATAAAATGGTTTTACTCTCTCGGTCGTGCTTGTTCGAATGATTTTATGCACTTGGTTTTAATGATCATGTACCTACCGTTTAAGCATGTCTAAAGTATTCGATATACTATTTTAAAGTATGTTTTGCTGAAGGATGCACATGGTAAGTGATCCTTGTAAGTATGGTTTATACTTGTGTTTTAAAGCATGATTGTTGCTTTGGAAATGGCATGGTTTAATGCTTGTTGAAAAACAGTGAGGTAAATGTTATTTGGTTAATTATATTGGCAAGTGATGTGGTTTTAAAATTATTATCGGATATAGTTGGCTGGCCATAGGATTGAGTGCACTGTAAATAAGTCACCTTGGATGTTGAGGGGTTTATACGGCGTACCGAATACTCCATCCAAGTACCCTAACAGTTGAGGGGTTATATGGTACTGAAAACTCCCGTTAGTGGGTTAAACATCTAACTAATGAAAGGGGTTGTTGTCCCCGTGGGTTGAAATTGTACCCGGTTCGTAATGTATCGCGATTGTGATTGTATCGCTATTCCGGTTGAGATGGCTTAAAGTATTGGTTAACACTTGTCGAATATGTGTATCCGATGAACTCTTTTGTTATTGGACTTGTTTAATGATCACTTGTAAGCCAATATAATTGTTAATGTATCATTGAAATGTTTTACGCTGTATAATGTGATTTATACATGTTTCTCCTTGAGCTTTGCATTTGGTAGTAATGCATGGGAAGGCTTAAGTAGAGCGTTAGCATTGTGACTTGTTGTTGATTAATGATACATGTAGCATATGGTTTAATATGGTGGTTTTAATGATGTAAAGTGCATGTTTTAAAAAGGGCATGATGTTTTAAAGGATGATGTAAAGTAATTGGTTTTAAATGCATTGATGGTGTTTTGTTCTGAGCATTCCTCACTAAGCCTTGTGTGCTTACACTCCTTTTGTCCATCAATGCAGAGAACTAAAGCCCCGAAAGGCAGCAAGAAGCAAGGGGATCTTGGCAAGACTTGTTTCCAAAGTATGTTAGAGACTGAACTATAATGAATAAGGGCAATGGGATACTTGTTGTGTTTGGGGAGATGTTTTGTAGAACTCTCTGATTGAGCATGTTACTTTAGTTGTTCTAAGGTTGTAAGTGGCCTTTTAAGTTTGAATTTGGTGTTGGATTGTCTTTTGGGTGTGTGCTTGGATGCAAAATTAGGAAGCATGCCCATAGATTTCCTTTTGATGCATGAAGCCTTGTTGTGTTGTTAGAAATGTGATGCTAGTTGGCTTGTGATATGTTTGGCATGTTGGTATTGTGTTTTAAGCATGTTGGATTGATTAGAGTATGCTTTTGGGATGAAAAACTAGCAAAATGTGACATTACAGGCCCATGTGTACCGATACGCGGAGGATCGTATCGGTACGGCTAGGCATTTTTAGGCTTAAGGGTTCGGTACGAGGGCTGGTGTTTCGATACACCTAGGTCATTTTGGTCTTAGTGTATCGATACGACAAGGGGTGTTTCGATACGAGTCTCAGTTACTGGAAATCAACCTTTTCATCTCAAACCCGTGTAATAAAACGCTGAAGAGCCGTATCAGTACGATCATCAAGGTTTTCAAAAGTTTGGTATTTCAGTTGGGTGTATCGATACGGCATGGAGGTGTACCAAAACGGGGTGTTTCAAACCGTATCGATACGGGTTTAACTGTATCGGTACGGATGATCGTTAATTCAGTTATTGTCATATTGGGGTAGTTTTGCTTTCTTTGCATTTTAGTCCCTAGATCTTGCCAATGCAATTGTATATGATAGAATGTTCGGATTGAGCTGAAATTTGAGATGAATGTCTGGAATCTGTCTAATTAAAAGTTCGTATCTTAAAAGTGAGCTTTAATCCTGAAATTTTATGTATTTACAAATTGATCCCTAAATCGCAGATGTGATCAATTGGATGTCAAATAGATGGCCGATTGAGTTGGGGTTGCACCTAATGTCCGCATGAACATGTAGGGTTAATAATTGGCATCTAGATAAAAAGAAAAAATAGACCGAGATTGGTTGTAACTCTTCGGTTTGCTATGGCAAACCTAATGTAGCCTTCTTGGTTCGGTTGGGCGTCTAGGCCGGGTCAAGGGGGTTACATAACTGAAGCAAAAAGCTCAACGAAGAGGAAAAGAAGATTAGAGCTCATCTAAGTGGTCCTCAGTTGTCACAATTCAAGTATCATATATAGTTAGGCATCTATGAGATAGAAGCATACTAACTCATACATTCAAGTCATTTTTTGTACATTTTGTAGGAATTTACAAGAATCAACAAAGAACAGGCAAAGATTTCAATCTACAAATTCATATTGAAGAAAGTAGAACCAGCAAAGATGTCAATCATTTTTTTGAAGCTAGGATATTAATCCGTTTGAAGAGGCAGATCTCAGAAAAATATTAATCCGGTTGAAGAGGCGAATCTCAGTAAAGATTTCAACCCGTTTGAAGAGGCGGATCCCAGTAAAGATTTCAATCCGTTTGAAGAGGCGGATCTCAGCAAAGATTTCAATCCGTTTGCAGAGGCGGATTTCAGCAAAGATTCTAATTTTTTGCATAGAAAAGGAAGTACAATGCATTTCTAAATCCTTCGGGTCATCAGTAAGTCCTTCGGGCATGATGTTAAGTCCTTCGGGAGTGATGTAATTTTTTGCCCAAGAAAGGAAGTGTATTAAAATCCTAAATCCTTCGGGTCATCAGTAAGTCCTTCGGGCATGATGCTAAGTCCTTCGGGCCATCACCTTTGGGTGTGATGTAATTGTGTGCACAGGAAAGGAAGTGCATTACAATTCTAAATCCTTCGGGCCATCAGTAAGTCCTTCGGCCATAATGTTAAGTCCTTCGGGCCTATACCTTTGGAAATGATGAGAACTTTCCAAATGTTATTGCAATAAGATGGTGGGGCATGATATCAACATAAATGTTAATCCTTTGGGCCCTCGGTTTCAAAAAAAGGAAAAAAGAACAAAGAAACAGAAAGAAAGAAAGAAAAAAGAGGAAAAAGAAAAAAAAGAAAAAGAAAGCGAAAAAAAAAGAGAAAAAGAAAAAGAAAAAAGAAGAAAAAGGAAAAAAGAGAAAAAGAGAAAGAAAAAAAAGAAAGAGAAAAAACAACCAAAAGAATTCAAGTTGTCGGATTGGAAAGTAAGATAGACCAACTTCAGGCTCAAATGAGAAAGATTCGTAGTTTCAATGTCTTTTGTTGAAGCACTTGAAGTTTCATAGTGATATACATAAATTGTACATTTTTACAATCAATGTTGGAAGATTAATGATAAATTCGATCTTTGAAGGCATAAAAGGAGGTTGATCAGCAAAGGAAGAGAAAATAAGGGATTCCATGCACGCTTTAGACTGAAAGATCGGGATATCTTAGGCAGAATAAGCAATGACACCAAAGATCTCAGTGCTTCAAGCAAGAAATTGGGTATACTTCATATTGATTTAGGATGAATTCTTATTAATCAATGATATTTTATTGCTGTAGGTTCAAATTTTTTTTCCAGAAAATGAGATGAATTAACATTCCTAGCAAATAACGAAGAGCTCCTAATCGGAGGAATTCACTTGGCAAAGATAGAGTTCCTAGTGAGAAGAGTTCACACAGCAACGAATGACAAGCTCCTAATGTGAAGAGTTTTCTCAACAAAAACGGAGTTTGCATTGTAAAAATTTGCCCAACAAAGAATCCAGAGTTCCTAATAAGAATAACTCGTTTGTTCGATACCCTTGTAGAAATGTGGATTGTTTGACGGAGGCATGAAGAATTTCAACTACAAATCTCAGAAGATGAAGAATGTCAAAAGCAATTTCAAACTTTGGAAGATGAAGAATTTCATAATAAGAAGAACAACTTCATATTTCATAGTTTGGGCAGAAGATCGAATAATTTCATAATAAGAAGAACAATTTTGAACTTCAGCCTTGTTCATAACGAAAGACCTGCCTTCTAGAGGACGACCAAGAGATCTGGACAAAATTCGTGTATTTTTAGTCTTTGCTCTATCCCTGTTCCACAACAATGAGCAAAGAGGGGCAGCTGTAATACCCAAATTTTGAACGGGCTTAAAAATAAATAATAAATAACGAATAAATAAATAAGTATAAATAAATCCAATAGCCCAAATAAATATTAATCCACAGTTCATTTGCAGTGTCCAATTACATTAAAAAATTCCAAAGCCCAATTAAAGCTCATATTCCCATTACATTCAATTTTTCCTCCTCATTTTGATATCTAACAAACCAATTTACAATTGAATTCCCGCCCTAATACAAGCTTTATCAGATAAATGTGTTTGCTTGGCCCGCCTAAATTGGCCACGTGGCACTCAGTGAGTGGCCTGTTTCTTTTTTACACAGATTTATCCCCACCAGCTGGCCATGCTGACTTCATTTGCCTATTTACGTATAAATAGGGAGAGAGAAATTTTTTTAGAGTTCAATAAGGACAACATTAATAATAAACATTAATAATAATAAATAAATAAATGGAGAGAGAAAGGGTATTTGGGGAATTTTACCCTCCAAAGTTAAACCGTCTAGAGTACGAATGGACGCCGGAAAGCTCGTCCGTCACCGAAATAGGCCGAAATCAACATGACCACCGTTAGAAAGGTATTTTCCTTTCCAACTTAATTTTTTGTAAAAATAGAAATATAAAACAGTGTTAGTTCGCATATAAAAATCAAAAACAAAATTGAAAATATAAAGGAATATCAGAGAAATTTTTATGGTGGCCAACGTTAGGGTTTCATTGGAGTTGAAGAGGGGGTTTACGGGTAGACTAGACCGAGGAAGAAGGGGATTTTACCGGATCTGGGCAGATTTAGGGCTTTTGGGTTGGAAATCGGGAATTTTTGGTGGATTTAGGGTTTACGTACGATGGTGAACAGTGGCCAGAAATTGCCAGGTTGATGCCAGCGTCGCCTGTGGTGGTCGGGATTCCAATCTCGATGGCCGACGAACACCTAAGGGTTGTCGGAGGATGGTGGCTCAAGATCTAATGGAGGTTGGTGCGGCAGTTTATGGCCGGAGTGGATGATGTTCATCCGGTTCTTGAAGAACACGGATGAACTTCATCCCAAAACCATGGATTTCAATCCATTTTGGTTGAGTTTTTCTGGGCAAATGGTGTTAGTATTCAGAGCGTTTGGGGGAGAGTGAGACAAGAGAGAGAGAGTAGAGATGGGAGAAATGAGCGAGTTGGCTCGTTATTGGGCTTTTATGGGCGAGTCAACACGACACTATTTTGGTGCAGGGTTAAGAAGAGGATCCGCATTTCTTATACGGGTTGGGTTTAACCCGCGCTCTTTATTCAGGTCGGCTTTGGTTTTTTCCCAAAGTTTTGCTCTTCATTCAATTTGGTCATGTTTCCCCTAATTTGTTCCCTAGGCTTTGCAATTAGTTTGATTTAGTCCTCTGTACCCCGTAAATGTACCCCTTAGGTTTGAATTGTTTCAATTGGGTCATTATTGCTTTGTAATTAAACCCCAGAGTGTGTAATTAGTGTAATTGGGTCACCTTGGGTCTTGAAATTTAGGCATTTAGGTTTTGTAATATTTTCAATTAGATCCCCATATTAATAAAAACCAATTTTAGTGTTCAATTTGTCTTATTTTAATTAATTATTTAATTGTTTTATTAAATGCAATTAACTTATATGTATGATGCATATTTTAAATTGAGCATGCAATTTTGTATGTTAGATAATTAAATCGTTTTAGTTTAATTAATAAAGCCTTTAGCTTAGGTTTCACTAATTAGGTTCAATAATTAAATAGAATAGATCATTGTAGTTAATTAAATATATGTTAAATATATTTTAAAATTCAAATTTGGATGATTTTCTATTGTTTACAATGGGGTGTTATCTCAACATGGATTTTGACAAATATATTTAATATATGTTTACACCTATAATTGAACTTCAACTTGGTTTTATAATTAAAATTTGACAATTAGTCAAGATACATTGTAGTTAATTAAATGTATATCGAATAGAATCTTTGAGGTTCAAATCTGGATGGTGTTCCATTGTTTACAATGGGGTGTTATCTCAGCCTTGGTCATAAAGGTGTATATTCGATATATATTCATTTATAACACTGAATAATAAATTGTTAGAGCCTTAATTAGGATTAGAACTTTAACTAACTAGAGGGATTAATTAATTAGGAATATGGTTAATTTAAGGGCTTTAAATATATGGAAGGTGTTCAAGAAATTGACATTTTCACATAAAAGCCATTAAATTAATTAATATTCATGGATTAAATAACTAATTAAATAAAGCCCTTTTAGGGGTAGAACTTAAAATTGACGAGACAATAAAATATAATTCATTAAAAACCTTTTATGTTGGTGTAATCACTCATTTTTATCTATGTTTGTTAATATTGCGACATACTAATAAATAATTAATTAATATTATTATTGCATGTTTACATATATATATATATATATATGTGTGTGTGTGTGATGTATGCGTGTGGTGTGTGAATGCATGTATAACATAAGTATTGTGTATACGTACGTATTTATAATTATCATGGTATATGTGTGTCATATGAATCTTTACATTTTTATGTGTGTATTGTTTGTATGAGTAATGTGTGGATATTTATGTCAATTACGTGTATGATTATATATGCATGTGTTTGTATACTATATTAATTAAGTATGTGTTACATATATTAATGTTTGCATGTGTGCCCGTATGTTGTATATATGTGTGTTCTTGTGTCCCGTATATGTATATGTGTATGTGTATGTGTATGTGTATGTGTATGTGTATGTGTATGTGTATGTGTATGTGTATGTGTATGTGTATGTGTATGTGTATGTGTATGTGTATGTGTATGTGTATGTGTATGTATATGTATATGTGTATGTATATGTATATGTGTATGTGTATGTGTATGTGTATGTATATGTGTATGTATATGTATATGTGTATGTATAAGGTATTATTATTGTTATTATTATTATTGGTATCGGGCTAACTTAATGAAAATCCATAAATTAATTAAAGCCCAAATAAATAATTAAATGTCCAGTCCAATATATTACAAACCAAATATATTACAAGGCCCAACCGGCCAAGCCCAACCCTAAAACTAACCCTAATTATCACCCTTCCTTATGCACAGCCAACCAAGAGCCGTTGGATCAAATATTGATTCAACAGCCATGATCGAGGAGAGAAGCCTCCTCAGCTACCGCGTGTGGCAAACGTGCGTACATCCCAGGCATCATAATCTTCAGCTGCCATCTGCCATATATCAAGATCAAAGGCTGCCACGTCACTCCCAAGATCGAACCTCGACCGTTCATCCGCTGATCCAACGGCTGAGGTTTAATTTGACCGAAAGGCTGCTCTGCCGCTGCCGCCGTATGCTCGTGCCTCACCAGCCCACCAAGCCGGACATGCAAGATCAGAGAAGTACAAGTCAGAATCACTAAAAATCATTTCATTTTTTCTAATCTTGAAAGCCAACAAAAACCCAAAAAAGAGGCTGATTATATATCACATGAAAAGAACCATTTGTACTCAGTGATAACATTCGAAATAATAACAAAAAAGCAGAGCTTTACTGGTAATCTTCTTCTCATTTCTTTTCATGCATGCAAGTAAAAATAGATAATAGGTAAAGAGACAAGGGTTTACCTGAGTCGTTTGGCTCCCGCTTTGGTGATAATCTCTTCCATGAGTGAACCGGAGTGGGATCCGGTGTTCAAAAGGGGTAGGGATTGTTATGGTTTTGAAATAAAAGTTTCTAGTCTAAGAGGGGTTATAAGGGCTTCTTTTTTGGGGGTTTAAGGTTGCTGGAGGTTGTGGTCAAGGAAGGCTTGAGGCGGTCGTTAAGGCCGAGCCTCGCCTGAGACCGGTGCTTTACGGTGGTCGATGGGGGTTTTAGGGGTGGTGTTTTTGGAAATTTAGAGAGAAATATGAAAGCACCTTTAAGGGTAAAAAAATGTGGGGAATATGAGCCGTGTAGGTCATTATATAGACGAATAACTTTTTAAAAATGGTTTAATCCCCTCATAAAACCCCTGCATTTCTATTTTTTTCAGTTTGAGTTCGCCCCTTGGTCTAATTGCAATCCTAGTCCCCTTTCTTTTTCAAACCTTTCAATTTACCCCCTAAATTAAACGAATCCGGATTCAAAATGGTAAAAATACCCTATTAGTCCCCCAGCGTTTTTGATATTTTCACATCGAGCTTGCCCCTTGGTTTTATTACACAATTAATCCTCATAAGTTTTGTTCAGCTTGCAATCCTGTCCCTGAATTATTTTTTATTGCTTTTGATTTCTATTTTCTATTTTTTTAAATTTTATTTCAGTCCCTTATTGTATGTTTTTTATGTATTTATTTAACAGCCATGTTTTAATTTTTTGTGTTAGCATAATTTGTGATGATATTCATATATGTATTATATGTACATTTGTTACCCCTTTTATGTTTTTATGTGTATCATCATGTTAATATATTATTTAGTTTGTTTATTCATGTCATATATATATATATATATTGTAGCATGTTTATTTTATTCTTCATGTTTTATTTTAAATGTTTTTAGTATGTGTATTTATGTTTTATAGGTATCACCATGCTAATATGTCATATAGTCTTTGTTAGTTCATGATATGTATATGTGTTAGCATGTATATTATGTTTTTTTTTTTTGCATTGTAGGTTACATGTTAGTGTGAAATTGTTTGTTACATGTAAATGTCATGATGTCCTAATGTATGCTTAAATTGTGTCACATGATAAGTTTTAATGTAATATTATGGTAATGGTGTTTTATTAATTTAGTATCATATTATATATAGGTCATGCATATATTGCATTTGTGGCTTTTTTTATGTGTTTAAGCATGTTAGAATTAATTCATTTAGTTTTGGAAGCATTTTTTTCTTGTTCATGTTTATACTTTGTTTTTTATATTATGATGGGTTATGTTTTTTATTCATGTATTTTTATTATTTTTGTTTAATGTTGTAATATTCATGTTTTTATGTTTTTTAAAACCAAGTCAATATGAATGTATGTTTTTATGTTTTCTAAGATTTCATAACGGATATATTAATTGTCAATGCGGTGCCCTTTTATCCGAGCATAAATATGGCCAGTATCAAATGCAGTGATGGTGATTTATCAGTTTACTCTCGAATAACGGAGCCCTTAAAATTTACTCGCACTTATAACCAAATTTTAATTTAATCGTCACTTTAATCTAGAAAGTCTAATATTAATAAAGCGGTAACTATTAAAGTACCAATTTTGGGGGTGTGGGGGTGCTAATCTTTCCCCATCTGTAACCGACTCCCGAACCCAACATTTTAAAATCTCTGGTTTTATGGTGCATGGCCTACCTTAGTGGCAGGTGGCGACTCCATTTTTAAATAAAACGTGATTTATCTAAAACCCCACAGAATAAATATTTTTTAAATGCCTGAAAAACCCCAAATACCTTGGAACCCATTTTTTTAGCAAAAATGAATCGCTACAGATGGCGACTCCACTGGGGATATTTTTTGTTTTTTTCAAAAACAAATAAGAGTCGAGCTTTTTAAATAATTACTAAAGTGACTATTAAATTAACATTCGGTTGTAAGTGCGCGTTTATTTTGACGCATTTAAAATTTGGCATATAAACCCTTCCTTTTAAGTGGGGGGAAACGCTAGTGCTTTCGTGAGGATATAGTTCCTTCGTATGGGCCTAGCAAAGTACCTTCGGGGCTCGAGTACCTTATGCTTTTGTGAGGATATCGTTCCTTCGTAGGGGCATAAGCGAATGGGTCCCCCTAAATTGAACCCAGTTGAAAGGAACCTATAATGGGTGATGATCGGGGGCCTTACTACCCTTAGTAGGGGACAGCAAGGACAATTCGGGTACCTCCTACCACCAATACTGCATGTAGAGAACATAAAAACTACCCTTTAGAGCCATGCGGATAACCTAGGTGTTTTTAGACAGGATGTAAATAGGGTTGTTTTGTGTTTACCTTATTTAATTTGCCCTTTTTATGTATTTATTTATTTTATCCGGTACTGGTTCGTTTTCTTTTTTGTTTTGTTTTTTTTGCATATATCATTACATTTGCATTACATAAAGGTGTTGGATCAAGTGGTTTGCCCGATCAAAAAATCTTTCATCATGGAAAAAATGTATCTTAAGAAGGAAGAACTCAACTCAACCGTTAGACATTGATCAGAAGTCAATCAGAAGATCCAAGGTAATAGTTTGCCAAGTGAGCGCATAGTGTCAGGGTATACTTACACGAGCCTCCAATAGAATGACCTATGAGAACTTAAAAGGATTTGGGAAGGACGGGATCGAATACTACAAGACTTATTATGTGATAGTTACGGCGACATAGCTCTGTTAATGTATGTCCAAGTCAACCAGCCTTTACTCCGAGCCATCTTCTAGTTCTGGAATCCTGCTTTTTGCTACTTCACTTTCAATAGACAAGATATGATGCCTACGGTAGAGGAATATACGACCCTACTTAATTAGAAGAATGTCCAGAAAGATTGGATCTATGCGAAGTCGCCAAGGAACCAGAATTACCATTCGAAGCTCAAAACCTTTACCGGGATGAGTGACGATTGGGTTAATGGCATGATCCAAAATCGAGGAGACAGTCTAGCCTTTGCTTGGGAGAGTATCCGAGACATCATACCAGCGCAGCCAAATGAGATAAAGAAGATTGACCTATTTGCCTTAGGAATATATGGTTTGGTCATCTTGCCGAGGGCTTTTAGAAACATCGATATAACCTTCCTAGACCTATTTGAGCGTATGAAGGAGAAGACGAATCTAATACCGACAATCTTGACTAAAACTTTCATTTCATTAAATACAAGCCGAAAGCATGAAGAGGGACGTTTCAGAGGCTATGCGCAGTTACTACAGGTTTGGATCCAGAGCCATATGTGGAAGACACCAACAAGGCTTTTACCAGGAATATCATTTCGAGACTTTTCACTTTTACGGGAGTACTTAGAGAAGGAATGGCGAGAAAACTTGAACATGAAGAAATAGACCTGGATCTTTAGGAACATTCAAGACGAAGGTATAGTGTGGAGAGTTCCGTGGATCGGTAGGGTTAGTTACTTCTTATACAGCTGCGGCGATTATGATTGCTAATGGTGTTAGGGCTATATGGTGGGATTGCTTGTGCTCCGCTTTTGGTGTCCTGACAATTTGGATCACGATAGTTTGTTCTCGTCACCGCCGATCTAAGTCGAAGTAAGTTTCCTTTCAAGGGCGAGTTCAGTATGAAGATTCAGACCATCATGAGAGCTTGGGATCACTATTATCGGATCAGGGTAAAAGGAGATACCGAGCCCATGATCACCCCAGATTACGATCTTTGGAGGCACCTGAGGATTAATGACAAGATTCTAGAACCCGACCAAGGACCAATCATGTCACTTGAGGAGCATATCAGGATAGTACTGTCCGAGGCTAACATTCTGCGAAATGAACTCGATGAGGTTAAAAAGAAGATGGAGGCTTTACAGACTCAGCATATGAATGAACTCTTCAAGGCAAGTTTAAATGTCGACGAACGAGATGGGACCATTAGGCGGTTGAAGAAGCTGAATGCAGATCTAAGTGAGAAGAATGCTCTTTATCAGAAAGATACTCTCTAGCTCCAAGCAAAGCTAAAAAATGCCAGCTGAAGCCAGTTCCTATCCGTAGAGAAGGAAAGGATGAACGGTCTGCGTTTAGTTGAAGAAGAACGAGAGAAAGGTAAGCGGGCAATCGAGAAGGAGATAGAAAGCTATAAATTAGCCATTGAGAGTGAAAGACGGTCTTTCAAGGACGCCATTAACCAAGAAAAAAAAGAACTAGGCAAGAGATAGACAAAGACAAGTAAGCAATCATTTGCGAAAGAGAGAACACTGCCATTTGGAAGAGAAAATCCATGAGGAGCAGGAATAGGCTACTAGAGATGCAAAACTTGTACAATGAAAGTATCCAAAGCCTGAATGAGAACCAAGAACAAAACGCCGAGTTAGAGGGGAGACTGACAGAGTTGGAGCAGTCCTTTCAGACCTATCGTCAGAGGAATGGCTTCATCCAACTACAAGAAAGGGAGCATGAAATTGGTATGTTACGGGCCCAGATCGAGTCACTTGAGGCCATATTTCACGACTACAGGGGAGAATTCAGGTATTTGAAGAAGCTGCAGCAGTTGGAGACAATTACTGGCAGTAAAGACTTCGTAATGCCTCCCAAATGATTCAAGACAGAGACCAGTGCAACATGACCCTGATGGTGGAGATATAACGAGTTGCGGGACATGTGATGAACTTAGCTACAGAAGCTAAAGCTCTCCGACCTTTCATAACTTCTGACATGGAAAAAGTGCCTAGGTTCATCAAGTTGCTCAAAGCTATCGAGAAGTTAGGAGATAGAGCTAGGGCTTATGTGTAGAACTCTACTTTAATATTTTGTAATCTGGACCCTTTAATTCCCATGAAAGTAGTTCAAAAGGGTGATTACCAGCGAAATCAGTACCTTTATTTGCATTCATTCTTGCATCGCATCATCGCATTTGCATCATTATACATGCATTTATCTTTCTTTGTAATAATATTGATAGTGTAAATATTATGGCAGTGAAACTAAAAGATAAGCCGAAACCATTCTGCATCCATACTTTACTCGGTTCCAAAGCATATTGATGGAGGATAGAATAGTCAGTTTGGAAAAGGGGAAGAAAGATTTGGAAGCACGTTTGGATTAAGCCAAATGGAGCCTCAGCGACTAGATCGCTCAATCACAAGGTGCGATAGTATCCAACATAACTGCATTGCTAGCAAAAAGCCTTGGGAAAGAAAAGGTTACAGACGAAGTCGCCCAGGAGCCAGAAGGTATCACATCTCACAGCAAGGTTCGACCAACGAACCCAATTCTGGAAAAAATAGTATATATTGACCCTGTCGGGATATCTGCTAGTCTTCAAGCATGGGCATTTGAAAGCCAACCCATTGATGTAGAGGCATTCTACGAAGAAGAGGTGTCAGATCTGAACTTGGTAGAGAAAATCAGATCGAAAGTGGAAAAAATAGGAAGAAATATTCCGTCTCATGGAGGAAAGGTTTAGAGCACTGCAAACCATAGATGAACTAGAGAATGAATCTAGTGATCTCAGCCTAGTATCCGACCTCGTTTTACCACCAAAATTTAAAACCCCAGAGTTTGACAAGTATGATGGAACTCTATGTTCTTCAGCGCATGTGACCATGTACAACCGAAAGATGGCAGTCTTCATCAAGGATGAAAAGCTTTTAATCCATTGTTTCGAGATAGTCTGACTGTGGCAGCACTCCAGTGGTATACCCAAGTAAGCCGGGTAAATATCAAGTCCTGAAAGACCTTTCGACGGCGTTCATTGAGCAGTACAAACATGTGACAGATATGACCCCTAGCAGAATCATGTTAGAAAACATGGGACAAAAGTCTAACGAGAGTCTGCGACAATACGCAGAGATGGTCGCTCAGATCTAGCCACAAATTCTCGAGCATGAGATTACGCCCCTGTTTATGAATACTCTGAAAAGAACACTATTCGATCGCCTTATCAATAATAAAACTCAGAGTTTTGCTGATTTGATAAGGACTGGGGAATCTCTTGAATTGGCGATTAAGAGTGGTAGGATTGACAGTGGGGATAACTCACTAAAGTACAAAAAGAAGAGAGAGAATGAGGTAAATACTACGAGCAGTTACAATGCCCTAAAGAACTTTTCAGTCTCTCAGCCACAAGCATCGACAGGGAAGACTCAGAACCAAAGAGAAGAGAGAGCTCAAAGAAATGAGAAGGAGAAAGCAGCCTTTACTCTGTTGCCAGTTTCGTATTCTGAGCTTTTACTCTCAGTTGCACAAAGCTAATTTGGTTCACCCGTACTATGTTACTCCATTCAAACCTCCATTTTCGTCATGGTATGATCCTAACGCACATTGCGATTATCATGGCGGTGCCTCTGGTCACCCCACAGAAAATTGCCTCACATTCAATAAACTCATACAGAGTCTGTTTAATTCTGGGGTATTAAAGTTTGAGGAACCGAACGTGGCCACTAATCCATTATCTAATCACAAGGACTGCGGACTGAACACTATAGAGGAATACTCTACCAGGAAGGCTAAAGAGGATGTGTCAGTAATTAAGTACCCCTTACGATGGGTTTTCCAACAATTATGCATGGCCCGTTTGATCGACAGAGGCATGGTAGCGGTGCAGAAGAGGTGTATAGCTTATTGCGGTTCCACCAGGATGGAGGACACGACATCCAACAATGTGAAGAATTCAGGAGATTGATTCAACAGCTGATGGACAGTAAAAAGATAGAGTTATTTGAGGATGCTGGAGGAAGCCAGGGGTTAGATGTATGTGCATCAGATAGCCCCAACATCAAGTATAGAATAGACAGGCCCTTTGTCATTTCTTCCAGATTAGAGGAAGCAAGTTCGTCCCAAGGAGAAGCTGTAAAGGTGGCTCCCAAAATCATCATCTCATCACCAGCCCTATTCCCATTCAAAGACATGTGGCAAACCCCTTGGAATTATACCACCAACGTGACTATACCAGACAAATCGAAGCCTGATGAAGAGAAAGAACAAATGGTAGAAAAAGAGCCAATACAGAAAGATGAATAGATGAAGAATGATAAAATCGTCAACGAAGTAGGCCACTTTACGAGGAGCGGCAGGTGCTACTCTTCAGAAGCCTTGAAATCAACCGAAGCTACAAAGGATAAGGGAGAAGGTAAATCAGCTGGTCCTGCACAGATATTAGGAGAGGAGCCCCCTCCAAAGATTAATGATCCAGTAACTGAGACTCAGACACGGGAATTTTTTAAGTTCCTGAGGCACAGTGAGTACAATGTAGTGGAGCAGCTGCGAAAGCAATCAGCAAGGATTACGGTGTTGGAGCTACTTTTGAGTTCTAAAAAGCATCGTGAGGCATTGTTAAAGGTGCTGAATCAAACATTTGTACCCGATGACATTTTTGTGTCTAAGCTGGATAGAATAGTGGGGTATATCACCGTATACAACCACATCACATTTAGCGATGATGAGATCTCGGAGGGAGGTACGGGTTCCACCAAAGCTCTCAACATCACGACCCACTATAAAGGGTATGTGTTGCCAAGAGTACTGATTGATAATAGGTCAGTATTAAACGTACTACTAATGGCGACTCTACAAAAGCTGCCAGTAGATGATTCTGACATGAAACCCTGTCATAACTCTGTATGAGCATTTGACGGTACTCAAAGGGGAACACTGGGAAAAATTGAGGTACCTTTGTTGATCGGGCTGACAGAGTACACAGTCGACTTCATGGTGATGGACATAAAGCCAAACTACATCGCTGCGGTAACATCAGATGCCCCCTACATCCAGAACGACAAAGACGCTGCAGAATGTTCTTTCCGAGCATTGAAGCTTGTAAATACTATATTTGTTGCGGAAGGTAATCGGATCCCTTGCCCCAGGTTATCTAACTGCATCAAGATGACCGTTTCTGAAACTTTAGGCCGAGGAGCCAATGCAGGAAGAGGGCTGGGAAGGAGATTACAAGGAAGCCTACGACCTAGGAGCGTCATTACCAAGAAAGATCATTTTAGGCTTGGATACAAACCAAGTGTTTAGTAAAGGAGAGAGGAGTATAGGATAAAAGAAGAATAAATTAGGGCTAGACTCAAGGGAAAAGACATTCCATGGAGATAGATGTCTTTCCCCCATGTAAATGATATTTTTGTCTTTAGAGGAATCGACCGTATAGGACAGAAAGTAGATGAAGCAATTCGAGAAAATGACACACTTAAACAGAATGAGATGTTCAGTGAATCTCTTGAAGGGATGTCCATCAACATGATAGCTGAAGATGACAATGGCAGCAACGTGTTGACCAGTATCCGCCCTTGTCGTCCCGGGGAAACACTCGATAACTGGAGCTACGTTGGTCTACCTGTAGTCTTTAGGGCCAGATCAGAGTAATACTCCGAATTAATCATTTTGTTTTGCCCATAGGCAATAGGGATCTTTTGTATCGGGCACCTATGTTAACTTTTTGTTTGCAATGAAAGAATATCTTCCTCATTTTCTCAAATGGCAAACATTTCATTTACTCCATTCATTCATTTCTTGTTCATATTCATTCATTTCATTTAAAGTCATTCTCTTCCTAATACATTCGTTCTCATTTCATGCAGGATCCCCATAATTAAACGTATGAATGATTCTGAATCCAATCCCGAGGTAGATTTCGAGCACCCTGAGATCTCGGCAAAAATTGAAGAGAGGGACGACGAAGCAGAATACGAGGTCCCTGGGCAGTTGGTAAGGATGATAGCCAAAGAAGAAAAACAAATCATGCCCCACCAAGAAGAAACCGAAATTGTAAACTTAGGAACCGATGAGGAGAGAAAAGAAGTGAAAACATCTTTTATTTCATCCTCAAACGTTCTTAGCATTCTTCTTTCGTTCTTGAGTAGACCTGGCAAACATGACCCAAAACCCGAGACCCAAACTGATTTACCTTATCTGAGTCCCGATTTATACCCGAACATAATAGTTTAAATTTTATCCAAATTCGAATCGAATAGAACTGAACCAACCCAGCCTAATTTTTAGTTGAACCGAAGATCAACCCGAACCGAAAGTAATTGAAACTGAAAGGAATTGGAACTGAAAATAACCCGAACCGCAAGAAATCTGAACCGAATATAACCTGAACTGAAAGCCAACTTGAACCAAAAGCAATCTTTACTAAATACAACCTAAATCGAAAAAAAACCGAACCGAAAATTAACTCGAACCGAAAGTAACTCAAACTAAAAATCAACCCGAACAAAAAAAAAACTCAAATTTAATTTTTCAAAATCTGATCTGAACCAAATATCAACTCGATTTTGACCCGATAATTGAGTCGAACTGAACGAATAATTTTAGTAATATGATAAATAGTAAATACGTATGTTTTATTCTTCTTTATACATTTTTCCTTTAAAAGATCATCTTCATATTGGATTCGATAGTATTTGATATTAAGGATTATAAAATAAATCTACTCACTAGTTACTACCCAAAAAGTGTATTAATATGGTTAACTTTAATTTATATCTCTTAGACGGCAGATTACAGTTTACTTCAAAAGAAAATAAATTTTATTTTTTACGAACACAAATTATCTTTCAAAAGTGATATTACACTATTATGTGTATTTTTAATAAAAATAACATTAAAATTTATTATTAAAAAATAAATTAGAAATGTTTCAAAAAATAAATTAGAAAACATTATTTTTATCTCATCAACAAGGATTGAGTGTATTGGCAAGGTACATTGTACTTTCAAAGAGAGAATCTAAATTCGAACCTTGGAGACGACATTATTGATAAGGAAAACCACGAATTCCAACCATAGACCATAAAATGGATGTAAACTATACAAAAAAACTAAACTCTCTTTTATTCCAATTGCCTATCCAGAATCTAACCATGATCGCAACTTAAAATATGTAAGCTAATACAAACTAATCAGAAATTAAGGTAAATAATCCAAATAAGATTAAAATCACTTGTGTGGACAGATATCGAAAAAACCAAACATAATTAGACAACAATCTAGTGAACATAAGGTGTTTTTTCTTTGGCCAAATACTTGTACTCCATAAGGTGTTAAACGTGATGATTAACAAACTAAATAATAATATTTGCTACAAAGCAAGTTAAAAAAATCAATAAAGACTACCTTTACATATCAAACTCAATTATATTAAGTTTTTTAAATAAAAATTAAAAAATCAATAAAGTAATCTTAAAATAAACATAAATAATGTATGCATCAATTGTTGGATTTCATGGCAGTCCAATCCACATTAGAGTCAAGAAACTCGCCATCTTCAGTAGCTACATAAACAACAGCAAGAAATTATTATTTTGTTTGCTAGTGAAATAAGAAATTAAGCAAATGTATTATAAAAATTAAGCAAATATATATATTTTAAGTTAAAGTAAGAAAATGCAATAGACTAGTAGTGCAAGAAGATTGAGTAGTAAACAAGATTTCCTATAGGAAATTAAAAACAAATTTAAGAGGTAATAAAATAACTTACATTCATAACCGAACAAACAACTATGATTTGTTATCAAAGCCTCCACATTTTCAGGGATATAAGACCTTTTCCACTTATTCAAAATTCGACCTCCGCTGTTCATTTTGTTTCCAAAAATTAAGGATGTCAAATTATGTTTTTCTATTCATTTTAGGATCTTCTAAGTAAACATCCAAATGTGTCTTTGAATAACCAAAAGCATGGTCTCTTCCTTGTGTTCTAGAAAAATATGAAAGATGGAATATAAAATAAATAGGTAAATAAACAAATAGAAACAAAAAATACAAAAATAATAAAATATTTAAAAATATTAAACTTAGTGCAAAAATATCAAATTTGCGCTTCTAGTTTCCAGATGAACTCTCGGTATTAGAGTTTGAGCTTGATTCTAATGATGTTTCATGTAGGGCATGCATTTCTGGATAATACTCTTTAAGAAACTTTCCTAGCTTAGCTTTGACATCACGAATATTTATAACATCTTCTATTTCATCCTCAAATAATTTTTCGTAACAATATTTGAGAAATGATAACTTAAAACATCAATAACTCACTGCAACGACGTCTCCTACATCTCTATATGCTTGTAGAGCTACTTTCATTTGAATATTTGTAGCGATGTCCATCTCGCTAGAAAAACCGATTTTTTGAGGTGTTTATTGTCTTTCGGGTATTAAAATATTTATTCCGTGGGGGTTTTGAAAATACCGTATTTTATTTTAAAAAAGAATGAGGAGTCGCTACCGGCCACTTAGGTAGGTCGGGCACCATAAAACCAGAGATTTGAAAACTGTGGGTTCGAGAGTCAGTTACGGATGGGGAAGGATTAGCACCCCCACACTGCCCAAAATTGGTACTTTAATAATTACCGCTTTATTAATATTAGACTTTCCAGATTAAAGTGACTATTAATTTAAATTTTGGTTATAAGTACGAGTAATTTTAAAGGCCCCGTTATCCGAGAGTAAACGCCCAACCACTATCACTACGCCTGATACTGGCCTCGTTTACGCTCGGATAAGAGGGCACCGCATTGACAATTTATATTCCATTATGCAATCTTAGAAAATAATTTCAAAATATACTTTGGCGTTGGCAAGGTACTAAAATATAAAAGCACGCATATTATAAAGTTAAACAAAAATAATAATAAAATACACGAGTAAAGACAAAACAGGATAGAAACAAAGCAAACACGAACAAGATAAAAAAAACATGCTCACAAAACTAAAGTAATTAACCTCAACACGCTTAAACACATTAAGGCAAAATACAACTAAAATACGTGCATAACATATACATGGCATAGCATGGTACTAAAATAATAAGACAAAAAACTGCTAGAATAAAAACTAATACTTGATACTTGACATGTGAAACAACTTATATGCATAGATTAAAAACATGACATTACTATGACACAAAGAAACACACTAGCATATACCCTAAAAAACGAGGATATGAACATCCACGTGAGTATATAAAAACATGTTGTACAAAGAAACTAAAACAAAATCTAAAACAAACCTACATACGATGAAACGAATTAAAACATAAAAAACATAATATCACAAATAAACGAAGCAAACAAAAAGATCACTAACATGTAACCTAAAAACAAAGAATGCACGATACAGATTGCAAACAAATCAAAGTGACATGATCACTTAATGTAGATATAAATATAACATGGGTAAACAAAATGAAACACCTTAACATGATAATGCGCATGTGAGAACATGCATAAAATAGTCCCGATGAAGACGATACATGCATAGAAACATCAAGAATTATGAGCGTGCTACTTATAGGTAGCCATAACGTAGAAATTGAACTAAAATATAACATCGGAAAAAAAACGTATACGATACGAACAGATAAACTAAATAACGTAAAAAAAGCATGATATAACCCAAAAAAAACAAATAACATGACATCAAGAACATATATGAACAAAATAAACATGCTAACAGCTGGTAAAAAAGGAAATCAAATGACACAACCATTTAAATATGAAAGAGGACTGAACTGAATAAAAACAAAACAGAAATAAAAAACCCAGAACAAATAAAGACAATTCAGGGACGAGATTGCAAGCCTAACGAAACTTTAAAGGACTGATGCTGTAAAATAACCAAGGGGCAAGCCTAAGGTGCCAGATTCAAAAACGCGGGATGACCTGGGGCATGATTTCATCATTAAAAACTTGCTCTGGTTTAATTTGGGGACTAATTTAAAAGAAATCAAAAAGATAGAAGGATTTACCCTACAAATAGACCAAGAGGCGAGCTTAAAACAAAAATTTGAAGAGTGCAGGGGTCCTTATTACGTGATTTCACCATTTTTAAAAAAACCTAGGCCCTATAAATGACACTTATTCGGCCAAATAACAATATTTTCACCATTTTTTTGCTTGAGACCGGTTTTATAAAACACCTCAGGCTCCCTATTTGCTCTCAAAACCAAACCCTCAGACCATTTTGAAAACTACCCCCGCCACCGCTCTCGACCTATCCCCGGCGAGGTTCGGCCGTAAGGCCCCCCTCAAGCTGCCCCGAACTATGGCCGTTCAACGACAAAAACCCAAAAGCCTACAACCCCCTAGCTTCGAAGTTAAAAACCTAGATCCCCCACTGTTATTTCAAACCGAAAAGAACAAAGCTCACCCTCAGGTTCATCGCCGATGAGACTCGGACCGACTCAGGTAAAATATTTATTTTTTTCTTTTTTTACTATCTATTTAGGGTTCATCCATCCATGAGAAAAGAAGAAGAGAGAACATTTACCCTTAGAACTTCTTCTGTGTTTTTTTTTTCTTCTAAAAGCCGAAGCTAAAAACCATCCCTTTTACAATTTTCCTTTCATACATATATCATCCTCTGTTTTTGGTAGAAAAACATACAAAATACATATATTTCAGTCTGGTTTGGTATTGACAAGTCTAAATTTTTTTGTTTTCTAATGATTGGCGTGGTGATTGGAGCCGGTGAAGAAGCATGGCGGTGGCATGGTAGAGGAGAGTGGTGCCAGACGGAACCCTGGCCGTTGGATCAGATCTGATCCAACGGCTGGGATTGCATGGAAGACAGACGGCTGGGATGCAATCTTGGACTAGGACTGGTACCATATCGTGCCACGTGTCTTCTTGGGATATGAAGAGTCAGCGCGTGCCTACCACACGCGCGTGGAAGTCCAGCAGCCCCGGGAGTGAGTCACATGCGCCAGCTGGAAGATTCTCCCCTTTCGATCCTGGCTGTTGGATTACAATCTGATCGAACGACCTAGAGTGGGCTGCGCAAGAAGAAAGGGTTAGGGTTAGTTGACCGGTTTAGGGTTTTTTAAGTTTGGGTCTGAATCAGTCAATTAGGCCTTGATGTAAATATATTTGGGTTTTATGTAATTTGGACTGAACTATAACTCATTTGGGTTTAATACATATATTTCTTTGGATTTTATCTGATATTAGTCCAATACTAACAGTAATAATAATAATAATAATAATAATAATAGGAACATGATGATACGTACATACATACACATGCACACATCTGTATACACTTACACGTATAACACGCAAACATTGACTAATGTAACATATTATATACATGCGTATAAAATCATATATATGATTAGCATAAATACTCACACACATTATATGCACAAACGATGCATACATGAGAAATGTAAATACATACGTGACACACATACACCGTATTAACTATTAATACATATACATACATAGCTTATAATAAACATGCACATAATATATTAATTATTTATAATGGATAAAAATAAGTGATTACAGTTGCCCCTCTTTGCTTGTTCTCGTGGAACGGGAACAAAGCAAAGATCATAAGCACTCATTTTTATCTGACTTCCCTGTTTGTAGCTTTGGAATCACGTGTTCTTCTGGAACTTTCCATTTTTCCTTAGCTAAATTTTCAGGCTTGTGTGTTCTTCCTATATAGAACTTCTTCCCATTTTGATCTTGGAACTATATGTCCTCCCTATATAGAACCTTTCATTCTGAAGTCTTGAGCTACGAGCCCTTCCTATATAGAGCTTTTCACTCTGAGACAGTAAAGCTTGGAGTCCTTCCTATATAGAACTCTTCACCTTCAACGCTGGTTTCTCCTATATAAAACCTTTTGCACCACGGATGGATTCTTCCGAATGGGAGTTCCTCCTGTATAGAACTGCTGGTCTTCAAACCCTGGAGCCGCCAGTCCTTCATATATAGAACTTTTAGCTTCTAAAATCTCAGAGCTACGGGTTCTTCCTATATAAAACCTCTCACTCTAAGACAGTAAAGCTCGGAGCCCTTCCTATATAGGACTCTTCGCCTTCAACACAACGGGTTTTCCCTATATAAAACCTTCTGTGTCATGGGTGAATTCCTTCGGCTGGGAGTTCTTTCTATATAGAACTGCTAGTCTTCACCCTGGAGCTGCAAGCCCTTCCTATATAGAACTTTTAGTTTCTTAAGCCTCAGAGCGGCGTATTCTTTCTATATAGAACCTCTCGCTGCGGGCACTTGAAAATATAGGCCCTTCCTATATAGAACATTTATCTTCATATTTGGGATTCACGCCAGGATGGCTACCGATGCTTCTTTGAATCTGCATATACCTGTTTAGAATAAAACAAAATGCTATGACAAATGAATTAGCATGCTCATAATCCTAGGGATGTCTAACTATTCATGATGCATGAGTGTAGGTATCTTGGTGGTCCTACTTTAGCCCTCAGTTAATCTCGACTCTACGCTGCTCGCTTTCTCCCTTTTTTCTTCTTCTAGCGGTGACACCCCATTTCCCTGTCGGGTTAAACCATTCAAACTTTTCTTTTTTTGAATTTCTGGTTCGGGGTTCTAAAGTGCCCTTTCGAGTTTTCACCTTAGAGATTTTTTTGAGGTGCCATTCCGAGTTTTCACCGGGGAAATCTCTCTTGTTGTCTCAAATGCTTTCTTTAAACAAGTAGGGCATGTGCCATTGGTCATCTTACCCTGGGGCTCGAAACCTTCTGCTCACCCTGTTTCAACATACATCATATAGGCAGCTAGAGGGCAAGGTTAACATCGTTTTCTAATCACCTGCATCTTTAAGGTTAGATCACAATAATGCTAAGAAATCTTTTGTTTATCATAAGCCTATCTTAACTTATTTGCATGATATTAATGGCAAATAACAAGAAGACAAGGAATGGAAGCTCAAAAATTTGATTTTATTACGATTAAGGATTTGGAACAATTTTGAGAGAGTCATGGCAAACATGAGGAAAAGGAAAAGCCAAACATGAAATGCAAAACCTCTCAGTATCCACAGTATGAATGATACATGATCCCGTCAACTGGCGTAGAATCTTTGCCTGAAGCTTCTTCCTCACGGGGCTCATGGGGACGACCCTTCTCTCCGAAGATCTAACCTCTCAATTTATCTGAGCCGCCCTTTACGGGTTTTCGACTCAAATCCTTCATTTGCTTTAAGACGCCCTATTTCAGGTTTTTACCTTGAGCTCTCCATTTTTTTTTCAAACATAGTATTTCTTAACAGCATCAGAATTTATAGGGTTTTTCAACTCGTCTACATCCATTTCGGTTAAGATTAAGGCTCCTCGTGAAAAGGCCTTGTTTACCATGTATGGCCCTTCCCAGTTGGGCATCCACTTTCCCCGAGAATCTTTCTGAATCAGGAGGATCTTCTTAAGCACCAGATCCCCTCTCTGAATTCTCTCGGGTGCACATTCTTGTTGTATGCCCGCATCATCCGTTTTTGGTACATTTGACCATGGCATATGGCCTTTAGCTTCTTTTCTTCGATGAGATTTAACTGGTCGAATCTGGCTTGCACCCATTCGGATTCTTCCAATTTTACTTCATTTAGGACCCGGAGTGACGGAATCTCCACCTCAATGGGGAGTACTGCTTTGGTGCCATACACTAAAGAATAGGGTGTTGCCCCTGTCGATGTGCGAATTGACGTCCTATAGGCGAAAAGAGCAAATGGCAGCTTTTCGTGCCAATCCTTGTAGGTATCCGTCGTCTTCGTGATGATCTTCTTTATGTTCTTGTTTGCTGCTTCCACTGCCCCGTTCATTTTAGAGTGATAGGCTATGGAGTTATGGTGTGTTATCTTGAATTGTTTGCACACATCCGTCATCATTTTGTTATTCATATTGGAAGCGTTGTCGGTGATGACCCTTTCTGGCAAACTGTATCGACAAATGATCTCCTTCTTTAGGAATTTGCATACCGTCGTCCTTGTGATGTTGGCATAAGATGCTGCCTCCACCCATTTAGTGAAATAAACTATGGCGACCAAAATAAAATGATGTCCGTTGGAAGCCTTCGAGTGAATCTGCCCAATGACGTCCATGCCCCCCGCTGCAAAAGGCCACGAAAAATTCATGGTGTGTAAAGGTAACGGGGGAGCTTGAATCTTGTCAGTATAAATTTGGCATTTGTGCCATTTCCTGGAGTAATCGATGCAATCTCCCTCCATGGTCGACCAGAAATAGCCATACCTCATAATTTTTTGGGCTATAGACAGCCCGTTTGCGTGCGTCCCACATAGACCGTCGTGTACCTCTGCTAAAATCTCCTTCACCTCCTGGGCATCCACACATCTCAACAATGTCTGATCACGACCTCTTTTATATAGGACCTCCCCATCCAGGATGTATCATGTTGCCATTTTTCTGAGTGTTTTTCTGTCATTGTCATTTGCCCCTTCGGGATACTTTTGAAGCTTGACATATTGCAAGATGTCATAGTACCACGGGTTGCCATCAATCTCTTCCTGCACATTACAACAATGAGCCGACCTTTCAAAAGTCTGCATCTCAATGGGCTTCATTTCTGCCCCCGTGTTTGCTTTGAACATGGAAGCCAAGGTTGCCAAGGCGTTTGCCATCTGATTTTCTTCTCTGGGAAGGTAATTGAAGCTGATCTTTTCAAACTCCTTGGTGAGCTCTTGGATCAGTTCATAATATTTAACCAGCTTCGAATCCCTGGTTTCCTATTCTCCACGCAACTGGTAAATCACTAAGGATGAATCTCTGAATACTCGAAGTTCCTTAATATTTCTTTCAATAGCTGAGTTCAGTCCTATAACACAGGCTTCATATTCGGTATATTGTTGGTGCAGAAGAATTCTAGTCTGCTAGTGAAGGGATAGTAGACATTATCGGGAGAAATCAGCATGACCCCTATCCCGTGTCCGAGGGCGTTGGAGGCTTCATCAAAGTAAAGCTTCCATGAGTTGTTGTCTGAAACCTCTTCCTCAGTTGTAATACACATCAAGTCTTCATCCGGTAAATTAAAGTTCAACGACTCATAATCGTCCGAAGCACGACTAGCTAGGAAATCCGCTGTGACGCTTTCCTTCACAGCTTTATGGCTTACATACACAATGTCGAATTCGAATAAGAGCATTTGCCAGCGGGCCATCATCCCTGTTAGTGCTGGCGCTTCCATTAGGAACTTCAAGGGGTCTAGCTTGGATATCAACCATGTAGTATGGTATAGCATGTACTGCCTAAGCCGTTTGGCGGCCCAAACTAAAGCACAACATAGCTTCTGAACTAGCGGGTACCGCGTTTCGCAATCATTAAACTTTTTGCTTAGGTAGTAGATGGCTCGCTCTTTCATCCCCGACTCATCGTGTTACCCCAATACGCAACCCATTGAATTCTCAAAGACTGTCAGGTAGAGGATTAAAGGCCTGCCTGGTACCGGTGCGACTAAAATCGGAGCATTTGTCAGGTACCTTTTGATCTTCTCCAGGGCTTCTTGACATTCCTCATCCCAGACGTCGGGATTATTTTTTCTAAGTAGTCTGAAGACTGGGTCACACCTATCTGTTAATTGGGAGATAAAACGGGAGATATAATTTAGCCTCCTCAGGAAACCACGAACCTCCTTTTGAGTATGGGGTGGTGAGAGATCCTGGATGGCTTTCACCTTATCTGGATCGATCTCAATCCCTCTTCTGCTCACCACGAACCCAAGAGTTTTCCAGACGTAAGGGCAAAGGTGCATTTGGCAGGGTTGAGCCTCAGCTGGTATTTCCGTAGTCTTTGGAATAGTTTTCTCAAGTTTTGTAGGTTCTCTTCTTCTGTTTGGGACTTAGCGATCATGTCGTCCATGTATACCTCTATTTCTTTGTGCATCATGTCATGGAAGAGAGTCACCATTGCTCTTTGGTAAGTTACGGGGCTCCTCGTGAAGTGGCCCACCTCACCGACATTCACATCACTCTTACATTGCTCGTCTTTCAGTGTAAGCTCTTTTACTTCACCAAATTTTGGCTTTTCTAGTATGGTCACATTTACAGCATAGTTCTAGGGAGTTTGCCGCATATCCTTGAATGGGAACGGGGATGGTGCTGAGATGATAATCTTGGAAATTACCTTAGTAGTTTCTCCTTGGGAGGCACCTACACTCTCTGGACTAGAGGAGATGATAAGAGGTCTATCTCTCCCGTATTTAACGTTGGGGCTATCCGTCATATGTACGTATGACCCCTTCTTTCCCGTAGGCTCTTCGAAGAATTCTATTTGCTTGTCATTCATCAATTGTTACACCAATCTCTTAAACTTATCGCACTGTTGGATGTCGTGTCCTCCGTCCTGATGGAATTTGCAATACACTCCACATCCCTTCTATATTACTACCATGCCTCTGTCGATTAAGTGGGCCATGCACAATTGCTAAAATACCCACCGCAAAAGGAGATTTGATTTCTGACACATTCTCCTTAATCTTCCTGGTAAAGCATTCCTCAATAGCATTTACTCCCCTGTTCCCGTGATTAGGCAATGGGTTAGTAGCTACACTTGGTTCTTCAAACTTCAATATCCCATAATCGATTAAGTTCTGCACAAGCTTTTTGGAAGCAAGGCAGTTCTCGGTGGGATGACCAGGGGCACCACCGTGATAGTCGCAATACGCGTTCGGGTTATACCAGGACGGGAATGGCGGTTTGAACGGAGTAACGTAGTATGGACGGACCAGGTACGCTTTATACAACTGAGAGTATAGCTCAGAGTACAGAACGGGTAGTGGAGTAAAAGTTTGCCTCTCTTTCTCCTTTCTTGGGGTTCTCTCCTCTCTTTGATTCGAGTTTTGCGCTTTCCCCGTAGGCGCTTGTGGCTGCGAGACTGTAAAATTTTTTGGGGCAGTGTAAGTACTGGCGGCGTTCACCTCATTCTTCTTGTTGTACTTTCGAGACCCTTCCCTGCTATCAATTCTACCGCTCTTGATTTCCAATTCAAGGGACTCCCCAGTCCTAATTAAATCAGCAAAACTCTGTGTCATGTTATTAATAAGGTGATCAAACAGTGTCCCATTCAGAGTATTAACGAATAATAGCGTAATTTCATGTTCTGGAGGGGTGGCTGAATTTGGGCGGCCACTTCCCGCCACCTCTGAGCATACTGTCGTAGACTTTTGTTGGACTTTTGCCCCATATTTTCTAATATAATTTTACTGGGTGTCATGTCTGTTACGTGCTTGTGTTGCTCGATGAATGCTCTTGAAAGATCTTTCCAAGTTTTAATGTTTACCCGGCTTAACTGGGTGTACCACCGCAACGCCGCCCCAGTTAGGCTGTCTTGGAAATAGTGAATTAATAGTTTCTCATCCTTAAGGTAGGCCATCATCTTCCGGCAGCACATTGTTACGTGCGCGGAAGGACACGTGGTTTCATCGTATTTGTCGAACTCTGGTGTTTTAAATTTTGGTGGCAGGACAAGGTTGGATACCAGAATCAAGTCACTGGCATCATTTCCTAATTCTTCCATAGTTTGCAGGGCTTTAAATCTTTCCTCCATGCGGCGAAACCTCTCTTCCTACTTCTTTTCTACCTTTGTCCTGATCCTTTCGACCAAGTTCAGGTCTGGAACTTCCTCCTCATAGAGTGCTTCAGTGTCAAGGGGTTGAGTCTCAGATGCCCCTACCTGAAGGTTAGCAGACATCCCCGCAGGGTCGATATATACCCTTCTGGCGGGATTCGGCATAGCCGTTGAACCTTATTGTGAACTGGGGTACTTTCCGGTTCTTGGGCGACTTCTCCTTCGACTCTTTTTTTGAGGCTCTTAGCCAACAACGCGGTTATGTCAGACACTATCGACGCTTGTGACTGAGCAATCTGGTCACTGAGGCTTCTTTAGGCCTCGTCAAATCTTACTTCCAGCTCTCTTTGTTCTTTCTCTAGAATGATTATCTTGTCTTCCATTAGCTTGCTTTGTAGTCGGGTAAGATATGGATGATGAATGATTGCGGCTTAACTTCTATTTTCACACTGCCACAATATTTATAACATTAATATGATTGTAAGGAAAATAAATGTGTGTATAATTATGCGAATGTCATGATGCAATGCAAGAATGTATGCAAATAAAGGTACTGATTCCGCTGGTAATCACCCTTTTGAACTACTTCCACGGGAATTAAAGGATCTAGATTACAATAGAGTTCATGTTACAAAAGGAAGGTCCCTAATACAAAAGAGTTCTACAGATAAGCCCTGGCTCTATCTTCTAATTTTCCAATAGCCTTGAGCAGCTTGATGAACTTGCGTGCTTCTTCCATGTCTGGGGCTACAAAAGGTCAGAGTGCTTCAGCTTCGACAACTAAGTCACTCACATGCATGAAGACTCGCTGTATGTCCACCATTAGGTTCACGTAATATTGGTCCCTATCCTGCACCATCCCGGCAGCGTCACGCAGTCTTCTTTGCCAATAAATATCCCCTCCGGCTGCACCCTCTTCGAATACACTGATTCTTTCCTTATAATCCTGAACAGTTGCTTCAAGGGACTCAATCTGGGTTCATAACGTGCCTACTTCACGCTCCTTTTATTGTAGCTCGGTGAAGCCATTCCTCTGACAGTAAGTTCGAAATGAGTGTTCTACTTCTGCCACCTTTTTCTCTAACTCGACATTCTGACTTCGGCTCTGATTCAGACTTTGGATAGTGTCGTCGTACAACCTTTGCATCTCTAGCAGTCTATTCCGGCTACTCATGGACCTTCTTTTCCAAGCGGCGATGTTTTCTCTCTCACAGTTAACTGCTTGTTTTCCATTGCTGATCTCTTGCCTAGTTCTTTCCTTTTCTTGATCGATGGCCTCCTTGAAAGATCGTCTTTCTTCCTCAATAGCTAACCTGCAGCTTTCTATCTCCTTCTCGCTTGCTAATTTCTCGTTCTTCTTCCACCAAACGGATACCATTCATTCTTTCCTTTTCCACAGCTATGAACTGACTTCGACCGGCTTTCTGTACTTTTGCTTGGAGTAGGAGGGTATCCTTCTGGTAAAGAGCGTTATTCTCGCTCAACTCCGCATTTAATTTCTTCAATTGCCTAATGATCCCATCCCGTTCGTCGACCTCTAAGCTCACTTTATAGAGCTCACCCGCATGCTGAGTCTGTTGGGTGTCCATCTTCCTCTTAATTTCTTTAAGTTTATTCTGTAAAATATCAGTTTCAGACGGTACCACCCTTGTAAGCTCCTCAAGTGACACAACCGGTCCCTGATCGGGTTCAGGAATCATATCATTAACCCTCAAACGCCTCCAAAGATCGTAGTCCAGGGTGGTCATATGCTCGGCGTCTCCTTCCACTCTGATCCGGTAACAATGGTCCCAAGCCCTTATGATAGTCTGGACTTTTTCCTTAAACTCACATTTGAAAGGAAATTTAGTTCAGCTTAACCCGGCGGTATTGGGGACAAACTATCGTGATCCGAATTATCGGGACACCAGAAGCGGAGCACAAGCAATCCCTCCATGCATCCCCAACATCATCAGCCAGTCGAAATCACCGCAACTGTACAAGAAGTAATTAACTCTACCGAGCCACGAGACCCTCAATACTATGTCTTCATCTTGAATGTTCCTGAAGAAACTGGACTATTTATTCGTTTTCAAGTTTACTCACCACTCTTTTGCTAAGTACTCCTGTAAGGGCGAAAAACCTTGGAAGGATATCCCTGGCAGGACCTTCGTCGGTATCTTCCACATGTGGCTCTGAACCCATACCTGTAACAACTGTGCACATCCCCGGAAACGTCATTCTTCGTACTTTCGACTGGCATTTAAATAAATGAAAGTCTCGGCCAAGATTGCTGGTACTGGATTTGCCCGTCGTTTCATACGCTCAAACAGGTCTAGAATGGCTACATCAATGTTTTCAAGAGTTCTTGGAAAGATTACCAACCCATATATTCCCAAGGCAAACAGGTCTATCTTTCCCCCCTATCTGGATGTGCAGATATGATATCTCGAATGTTCTCCCATGCAAAGACTGTATTGTCTCCTCGAAGTCGGATCAGGCCATTAACCCAATTGTCACTCATCCCGGCAAAGGTTTTAAGCTTCGAAGTGTAATTCTGATTCCTCGAAGGTTTTGCGTAGATCCAATTGTCCTGAACGTTCTTCTGATTAAGTAAAGCGATGTACTCTTCTACTATAGGCATCATGTCCTGTCCATTGAAGGTGAAGCAGCAAAATGTAGGATTCCAGAACTGAAAATAGCTCGGAGTAGGGGCTGGTTGACCCGAACGTATAACAACTGTGCAATGTCGACATAACTATCACAGAACATGTCTTGTAGTCTTTGGTCCCATCCTTTCCAAATGCTTTGAAGATCCCATAAGTTGTTCTGTTGAAGACTCACGTAGGTGTACCCTGCAACTATGCGCTTGCTCGGTAAACTGTCCCCTTGGGCCTTCTGGTTTACCTCTGACTAATTCCTGACTGACAAGTTAAGCTCTTCTTTCCTAAGGCACCTTTTTTTCCATGGTGAAAGACTTTCTGATCGGGCAAACCACTTGATCCAGTACCTTTATGTAATGCAAATGCAATAATGTATGAAAAAACAAAAGCAAAAAAGAAAACAAGTCAATACCGAATAGAATTAATAAATACGTAAATGAAAGGACAAATTAAATAAGGTAAACAGACAAAACAACCCTATTTATCCTGTCTAAAACACATAAGGTTATCCGCATGGCTCTAAAGGGGTGGTTTCTATATATTCTCTTTATGCAGTCTTCGTTCTAGGAAGTACCCGGACTGTCCTTTCTGTCCTCTACTAAGAGTACCAAGGCCCCCGATCATCACCCATTATAGGCTCCTTTCAATCGGGTTCAATTCAGGGGGGCCCCATTCGCTTATGCCTGCACGAAGGAACGATATCCTTACGAAAGCATAAGGTACTCGAGCCCCGAAGGTACTTGCTAGGCCTACACGGGAGAACGATATCTCCACGAAAGCATTAGCGTTTCCCCCCCCCCTCACTTAAAAAAATGGGTTTATATGCCAAATTTTAAATGCGTTAAAATAAACGCGCAATTACAACCGAATATTAATTTAATAGTCACTTTAATCCGGAACTTCTAATATTATTAAAACGATAATTATTTGAAAAAGCTTGACTCTCATTTTGTTTTTGAAAAAACAAAAATGGTCCCCAGCGGAGTCACCATCTGTAGCGATGTCCCTCTCGCTAAAAAAATTGAGTTTTTGAGGTGTTTATTGTCTTTTGAGTATTGAAATATTTATTCCGTGGGGGTTTTGAAAATACCGTATTTTATTTTAAAAAAGAATGAGGAGTCGCCACCGGCCACTTAGGTAGGCCGGGCACCATAAAACCAGATATTTGAAAACTATGGGTTCGGGAGTCGGTTACGGATGGGGAATGATTAGCACCCCCACATCGCCCAAAATTGGTACTTTAATAATTACCGCTTTATTAATATTAGACTTTCCAGATTAAAGTGACTATTAATTTAAAATTTGGTTATAAGTACGAGTGAATTTTAAAGGCCCCGTTATCTGAGAGTAAACGCCCAACCACTATCACTACGCCTGATACTGGCCTCGTTTACGCTCGGATAAGAGGGCACCACATTGACAATTTATATTCCATTATGCAATCTTAGAAAATAATTTCAAAATATACTTTGGCGTTGGCATGGTACTAAAATATAAAAGCACGCTTATTATAAAGTTAAACAAAAAATAATAATAAAATACACGAGTAAAGACAAAACAGGATAGAAACAAAGCAAACACGAACAAGATAAAAAAAAACATGCTCACAAAACTAAATTAATTAACCTCAACACGCTTAAACACATTAAGGCAAAATACAACTAAAATACGTGCATAACATATACATGGCATAGCATGGTACTAAAATAATAAGACAAAAAACTGCTAGAATAAAAACTAATACTTGATACTTGACATGTGACACAACTTATATGCATAGATTAAAAACATGACATTACTATAACACAAAGAAACACACTAGCATATACCCTAAAAAACGAGGATATGAAAATCCATGTGAGTATATAAAAACATGCTGTACAAAGAAACTAAAACAAAATCTAAAACAAACCTACATACGATGAAACGAATTAAAACATAAAAAACATAATATCACAAATAAACGAAGCAAACAAAAAGGTCACTAACATGTAACCTAAAAATAAAGAATGCACGATACATATTGCAAACAAATCAAAGTGACATGATCACTTAATGTAGATATAAATATAACATGGGTAAACAAAATAAAACACCTTAACATGATAATGCACATGTGAGAACATGCATAAAATAGTCCTGATGAAGACGATACATGCATAGAAACATCAAGAATTATGAGCGTGCTACTTATAGGTAGTCATAACATAGAAATTGAACTAAAATATAACATAAAAAAAACGTATACGATACGAAAAGATAAACTAAATAACGTAAAAAAATCATGATATAACCAAAAACAAAACAAGTAACATGACATCAAGAACATATATGAACAAAATAAACATGCTAACAGTTGGTAAAAAAGGAAATCAAATGACACAAACATTTAAATATGAAAGAGGACTGAAATGGAATAAAAACAAAACAGAAATAAAAAACCCATAACAAATAAAGACAATTCAGGGATGGGATTGCAAGCCTAACGAAACTTTAAAGGACTGATGCTGTAAAATACCCAAGGGGCAAGCCCAAGGTGCCGGATTCAAAAACGCGGGATGACCTAGGGCATGATTTCACCATTAAAAACTTCATCTGGTTTAATTTGGGGACTGATTTAAAAGAACTCAAAAAGAAAGAAGGATTTATCCTGCAAATAGACCAAGGTGCGAGCTTAAAACAAAAATTTGAAGAGCGTGGAGGTCCTTATTACGTGATTTCACCATTTTTAAAAAAACCTAGGCCCTATAAATGACATTTATTCGGCCGAATAACAACCTTTTCCCCATTTTTTGCTTGAGACCGGTTTTATAAAACACCCCAGGCTCTCTATTTGCTCTCAAAACCAAACCCTCAGACCATTTTGAAAGCTACCTCAGCCACCGCTCTCGACCTATCGCCGGCGAGGTTCGGCCGTAAGGCCCCCCCTCAAGCTGCCCCGAACTATGGCCGTTCAATGACAGAAACCCAAAAGCCTACAACCCCTAGTTTCGAAGTTAAAAACCTAGATCCCCACTATTATTTTGAACCGAAAAAAACAAAGCTCACCCTTAGGTTCATTGCCGACGAGACTCGGACCGACTCAGGTAAAAGATTTATTTTTTTTCTTTTTTTACTATCTATTTAGGGTTCATCCATGCATGAGAAAAGAAAAAGAGAAAATATTTACCCTTGGAACTTCTTTTGTGTTTTTTTTTCTTCAAAAGCCGAAGCTAAAAACCCTCCCTTTTACAATTTTCCTTTCATACATATATCATCCTCTATTTTTGGTAGAAAAACATACAAAATACATATATTTCAGTCTGGTTTGGTACTGACAAGTCTAAATTTTTGTGTTTTCTGATGATTGACGTGGTGATTGGAGCCGGTGAAGAAGCATGGCGGTGGCATGGTGGAGGTAGAGTGGTGCCAGACTGAACCTTGGCCGTTAGATCAAATCTGATCCAACGGCTGGGATTGCATGGAAGATAGATGGCTGGGATGCAATCTTGGACTAGGACTGGTACCAGATCGTGCCACGTGTCTTCTTGGGATATGAAGAGTCAACGCGTACCTGCCACGTGCGCGTGGAAGTCCAGCAGCCCTAGGAGTGAGTCACACGCGCCAGCTGGAAGATTCTCCCCTTTCGATCCTGGCCGTTGGATCACAATCTGATCGAACGGCCTAGAGTGGGCTGCGCAAGAAGAAAGGGTTAGGGTTAGTTGACCGGTTTAGGGTTTTTTAAGTTTGGGTCTGAATCAGTCAATTGGGCCTTGATGTAAATATATTTGGGTTTTATGTAATTTGGACTGAACTATAACTCATTTGGGTTTAATACATATATTTCTTTGGATTTTATCTAATAATAATAATAATAATAATAGGAACATGATGATACGTACATACATACACATGCACACATATGTATACACATACACGTATAACACGCAAACATTGACTAATGTAACATATTATATACATGCGTATATAATCATATATATGATTAGCATAAATACTCACACACATTATATGCACAAACGATGCATACATAAGAAATGTAAATACATACGTGACACGCATACACCGTATTAACTATTAATACATATACATACATAGCTTATAATATACATGCACATAATATATTAATTATTTATAATGGATAAAAATGAGTGATTACAATATTGCCTTCTATCTTTTGCTTGGAAACCTCTCTTGCATCAAATAATGTTTGAATGTGTCACTTCTTCCTTTCCTTAAATGGAATTCTTTGGGAAAATTTATAGATCAACATATGTTGGCATGTTTCATTTTGCTTGCTAATACCTATTAAGCATCTTTCTTGCCAGATAAGGTCAATGACTGGAGAATTGTATTGTTTATTACGTGATTTATTTCGCAATGAGTTGTGAATCATTCTTTTAAGACGGAGATATGTACCACTTTTGAAAGGGATTCAACATCTTATATTCTGCTTTTTGTCAATTTTGCAGGGGTTCAAAAGAGTGGATATAATGTTTGCGCTAGAAGTTGTTGATGTCTTGGGGGACAAGATTATTCAAGTTATATTTGTTATCGTAAGTAATATCTGAAACCTGTAGTACTCTTCTTTGAAACAAGGGGGAAAAAGATGTGAGAATTTGCAGGGGTATTTTATGTCTTGTGTTTAATTGCCCTGTGAATAAAGCTGAGGGGTTCAATCTCCAGTGTTGGTCATCAGATACTGATAAGACTGTTATGGACAATTGCTTGTTTGAAGTTGTTGCTATTAGATTGGCTATCTTCTGTCATCTCTGTGTAGCAATTACTGGGGCACTGCTTTTTCAAGTCTCGATCCTCTGAACCCCTTGTAACCCTCATTTTTTTAATCAAGGAAACAGCATCAAACATAAAAGAAACAAACAACATTCAAAGAATATGCACACTTGAAAGAGAAACAAACAGAAGCCCTTTTCCGAGAGAGCTCTAAGGTCGGAGGAGGCCTTCTGATTCGCAAAGAACAGGCTACAAGACATTGAAGTTCACTAACAAAGACATCAGAAATTAAAGAGACCCAAGACGATATAGTTTGTGACCAAAGCAAACGATAAAATCCATTCCTTCTCCAGAGGATGCCAGACTACAAAAGCTTCTGAGAACGGACAACTCGCACAAAGTTATCTAAATCATTCCAAATAGTTGTGGAGTGTCTCCATGTCTCTTTATCTGATGCCACAAATCCCTTCTGAATATTAGCGGCTTATGAGGCGGGAAAGCACTTGTCAAAGAAAACTTTCGTCATATCTGCCCATGTGTTGTATGATCTGAGAGGTAAAAAAAAAAAAAACCAATCGTTTACGTGGTCAGTTGAAGAAGATGAGAAAACACGTAGCTTGATTTGATCTTTGCTGATGCATTTGATGAAGAAAATGAGTGATGTAAACATGGTCAAATCTATAGGGAGCGATGCTAAAGTAATCTAGTTTAGGTAAATCACGACGATTAATTCATGATTCGATCATTGTTTTTAGTGTAGAATTATCTAAACTCTTTTTGAATAAGTTGGTTATTGTTACCAAAAAAAATCCTCTAATAACCTAATCTCTTCTTAGTTTATCGACAATCAAAGATAATCTCGAATGATTATTTCTCTTGATGATTATATTGAAATTTTAATTAAATATATATTAAAATTCTATTATGAGTTGAATTAGGATTACAAAGACTATATAAAAACATAAGATCTTTGGATGTGTTCACCAGATATTTTTTTTTTGTTGCGCCATAGAGCGTACCAGCATCATCCAATAGAGAGACCATCACACATAGCAAAACATATACATATACACACTTCGACAGACTCGATATCAACTGCACTCACCTAATTTAAGCTTACAATATACCTTGAATTGACGAGTTACTCAGCTAATTTAGCTGTCCACTTTTCTTTAAAAGTTCCCCCCAAATCCTCTCTAGATTGAAAAAGCAAATACATAATTTATCATTTTTAACAACAAAAATCATATTCAAGGCACAAACTCAACCATGCATGAAAACCTTACCAAAGCTTGAAAAAATAGAAATTAATGGTGCCAAGTGGTAGAATGAAAGGTATAATGCTAAAAAATACTTTAAAGTTTGATTAAATATTCATTTTGGCCTTTTCTAAACAATTTAACCCTTAACATTTTATTTTAGGTCAAAATGGCCTCTGCAGATAAAAACGGTTAACCAACGGTAAATGGCTTAAAATAACGTGACAAACATACATAGAAGTGCACGTTGACATGATAGTGTCATACATACAAAGTTGTTGACTTGAAAGAATACCACATTAGTCAAAAAATAATTTTATAAAATATAAATTTATTTTTTCTACTGACGTGTCATTCTGTAAGTCATTTCAAGTTGTTTACTGTTAGTTGATTAACAATTTTCATCTGCATAGAGGTTATTTTGACCCAATATAAAACGTTGATGTTAAATTGTTTAAAAAAAGAATATAAGTCAAAATGACTATTCGTCAAACGATAGGATACTTTTTGACTTTATGCCAAAATGAAATGGATGAAACCTTTTAAATGTAAGCTTTCTTACACTAGAACTTTTGTGTTCTTACATGGAGTTTAAGAACTCTTAAGAGAAAATAAAGGAGAGAAGATGACAAGTGATAAAATAGAAATTTATAAAAACTTTTCTTGGGGATTTCCAGCATATGCCCCGCCCGTCGCCATGGCTTCTTTTTCAGGTTGCAGCTACGAGGTCAATTGCAGAGGATTCACTCAAAGCTAGCAGATACAAATGAATTTGACATAATCTTCTTTCTCCTGTTTGGAAACGCTTGTTGTTGCAGCTCAAGAAGATGTGTGAAGAGGGTGCTTATTGGGGTAAGTTTGAAACTACATATACAACCTTCCCATCTATGATTATGATTGCTACTTTGCAAACATGTCCGTGACTGTAATTTAAATCTGCATAATCCGAGTCGCTTGTATAATTATACTCTTTGTGGCTCATGAGAACTTTAGCTGGAGCCTGGAGTGTATGTGGAAATGAAGTATGGTGTATGGAGGATACGGGGCTCAACGGGCTGGGTATGTTCAAGAGACTTGGAACTAAATGTTCACTATTTTTCACAGTAAAGGGGAAAATGTTACTGCAATTAAAAGGATTCAAAATTCAGTTCGATCATAGTCTCGATATATAGAGATTTAAAGCTCCATTCTTTTCCGGATGTGGCATTGTGTTACAGAAGAATGCCATGATCGGAGGAGCCCTAACAGGGGCCGTTGTCTATGCGACCACCAACAATGACTAAGACCGAATTGTATCGGATGCACTTACGGGAGGTGCCATTGCAACTGCCTCAATGATAAACTGTTTCATGTGAAAACAGCAGTAACAATATAATTTCAACATGGCCTACCAATTTGACCAAATGTACTAGACATTCTTTCTCTTGAGAAGGACCAATAGGAAAGAATAAACACAATAAACAAATCATAAGGATACAGGCTGCATGTTTATCTTTGAAACTGCTCACTAAGTTTCAGTAAGCTATAGGTTTCAGCATCTGGCCTAGCCCCTCCAAGAATCATCCTTTTCAAAAGATTAGAATCATAGATTTTGGCCTTCACATAAGCCTTGATCAAAGTATTGTACACAAAGGTATACCGGGAATAGTTGGCTTTTTTAACCTCTTCAAACAACTTCTCAGCATTCTTCACATCACCTTTTTCAGCAAAAATTTCTATCATCGAAAAGGTGGTCTCCAACCATGGTGTCGAACATCTGACTTTGTTGCTTGTTGTCAAATTCATCTCCTTCTCTAGAGTCTTCAAGCATTCCTCCACTAGTCCTGCTTTTAAGCACCCCAGGGCAAGTTGTCGAAAGGTAATGGAATTTGGTTTGTATCCATTCATTCTCATTTCTCTGTAAACCTCAGTTGCTTTGGTGAGAAGCCCATTTTTGCAGTATACGGATATCATTGAATTGAACTGCTCAGTTGATTTCAACCCTTTTACCATCTTCATCTGTAACCAAAGCTCTTCAGCTTGACTTAGCTTTCCTATCCTACCATATGCTTCAATTGTCAGAACATAACTTTTCAATCGAACATGTGAGAAATCTTGCACAGTGCCCCAAGTTCTCTCTATTTCCTTCCCTTTCCCCAAATACCCATACAGTATAATTAGGACGTCTAGTGTCGACCAGTTATTCCCAGTCATAGCCTCCTCAATAGCCTCAACATAAGCTTCAGCTGCTGTGTATAGCCTTGCCACTGCATGTGCAGTAGCTAGTATGCAGTAAGATACCTCATTCGGATCAACTTCTACTCGCTTCATATCATTGAAAACCTTTACTAACCCTTCAATGTTGTGGTCACTTGCCTCTATTTTCATGAGAATGTTGTAGGTGGAGACGTGTCGAACCACCTTATCTGCCTTCATTTGATTTAGAATTTTAGGAATGGTCTTCCTACGTCCCGAAGATGAATGGAGGATTATCAGATGGTTGAAAACCAAGTATGAGATAGGGTGTCTCAATTCCCTCATTTTCTTCATGTACTCGAGTGAAAGCCTTATCATACCTTTATCCAAGCATGCAATCACAAGATTATTGTAGAGCAACTCATTCTGAAACTCACGAGGGACACAACTAAATAGCTTTTCACCTTGTGATATGCCATGGAGTTTAGTTGTAAACTCCAATAGGTAAGAGTAGTCTAATTCTTTCGGCCGATACGGTCTCTCTCTAATCACCCATTCCATCACCTAATAGAAGTAATCAATTTTTCAGAGTTAGATCCACCTATTCCCCAAGATCACATTCACAAGTACAAATGCACATAATTCCAATGCTAACAAATTTATATATGCACACATATACATTTAGGTGTAAGTATGATAAGTGCTCAACTGATGAAAATGCAACGTCTTCTGTGTTCTAGCTTAGTAATCAAACATGGACAAGATAACAATTCAACATTGTAATAAGTTCTTCAGCATTTGGGATTTCTTTAAAGGAAACAAGAAATGAAGTATTTACATCAAAATTTGCTTATTAAAACCATTTGAAATATTTGAAATTAAGCCTCTTCAGTTTTTGGAACTAACTTTTCTCTCATTTTAATTTCTTAGCAATCAGTAAATAAAAAAATATTAGACTAATTTCTGAGAGAGAAAATCACCTCAAGAGCTCGTTTATTCAAGTTAAGTTTCCTCAACCGATTAATGGCGTGAAAAATATCACCTCTATGAACGGGAAATCCATCAGCCATCCAGATTTTAAACGCTAACCCAACAGTTTCTCCTTTAGGGAGTCTCTCAATTCTCAACGACAAGCATTTGGGTTCTTCGTGTTCTGACTCCGGAGTTTGTCCTTGAAGGTTATCAGCTGTTGTGGAACAAAGAAACTTGAGAGAAGAGGCACCACCAAGTGTTCGATGTATTGCTCGAAAGAAATTACGGTGTCGAAGCAAAACTAGTGTTCGCATGCTTCGGATCTGAGTTTCTAGCTAAAGTTAGAATTTTATTCTGTCCTAGCTTTTTTTCTGATAAATATCGGGGGTTTGTCTAAAAGAAAACCGGCTAATTTAAGGCTAATATGAGGCCTTTTTTGGTGACCCTTAGATCTCTTTGATTTATTTATAACCGTTTGATTAAAAAAAGGGCAGGCCACCCGGTGAAGCGGTTACCATGAGTAGTGTAAAAAATTCCTCCAGACCATCTTCCCCCCTTAGTTGAGCGGGAAAACACTCAAGGAAATAGGGTTAGGAGTTTGTGAAAAATTTTGGTTCTTGAACGGTCTTGCGGTTCAATTCCCAGGCGGAGACACCATCAATGGCGGCATCATCATCGTCAGTGACGGCGCTGAGGTCATGGAGAACGGCATTTCTCACTCTAAGAGAAAAACCCTAACGAGCCCTCCTTACATCCCTCAACATTTAAAATCCCTAATCTTCTCTCACTCTCACTCTTCTTTCATCTCTGCCGCCTCCGACCTCCCTGCCCACGAGGTATCTTTTTTTTTTATTTCCCAAAACTCCGCCATGTTCTTTTTACTCTTACTTTCCGTTGAGTGACGAGGCATTTCAAATTTCGATTTCAGGTGACTTTCGATCTATTATTTCTCATCCAACTTGTTGCCAATGCCCCCAAGTTTCAACTCGATTTGGTCCCTACTTTTTCCAACACTAGCAGCTTGGTATTTGAATTTCAATCATTCTTGTTCTTGTTCTTTTCTGTATCTGTTATAGTAACTAAATCAAATTCTTGTTTGCCCAGATCCATGATGTCAGTCATCGTGTTTCTCTCGATATCAATTCTTCAGCTTGGGCTTTTTTTCTTGATTCCCTCTCCAAAATAATAGATTATTTTCTTGCCTAAGAAACCTCCAAACTCTCAGGTTCTTTCAATTTCACTTCCTTTTTTTATCCACTTTTGTGTTCTTTTTTGTTTTTATTCTTGCTCAAATCCATTAGCGTTCTTTTTAACTCCAGACATCTTGTCAGTGAAAACCAACGAAAATGCACTCTGCAAGATGATGTTCAGTTGGTAAATGCTATTTTCCGGATCATTGCACGTACGCATATGAATGTGATCTCCTTGTATTCTTCAAGCGGCAATCAAAATAGTGCTATTGAAATGGGGAAGAAATTAACGCGAAATGGTAGTTTATGGGAAGTTCTAACTGCTTCCTTTACTATGCTTGGTGAACAATATTCAAGGACTGGTTCTTCTTTTCCACTTGATATTTTGCAATCAACTATTCGGGTAAGTTCTCTACATGGTTTTGATGACATCTGTAACATGTTGCTAAAGTTGGTTTTTTATATTTACTTTTTACATTAGGTTTTTAGGAAGATGGTGGACTTATTAGCCTCCAAGAATTTGATCGTTGAAGACATTATCATGTCAAGGTATGATCTTTCCTCTCATGCTTCACTTATCCGTGAAGATAAATTGAACAAATAAAATCAGATATTGCTCTTTCAAGTATTAAACTAACATGTATCCTTGTTATGTACAGGTTTTATGCATCTCTTCTGCATTGCCTTCATTTGGTTCTTATGGATCCTAAAGGTTCTATTTCTGATCATGTAAGAAAATCATCACAACATAGGGTCATATGTTTAATTATGAATATTATTTTTTTCCTTTCTACTTCATGAATGTGTAAGGTAAATGTGCTTCAAGTCTCTAGTTTTGTCACATCCTTGCGAATGTTTTTCGTTTATGGCCTTACTAGTGGAACCCAACTCATTTGTGTTGCGGGCAGTTCCAAGGATAAAGAATCTGGTTTACCAGGTTTTAAGTTGACTTCAGAAGAGCCTAAAAGGACAAATAATACTCCATATAGGCCTCCACACTTGCGGAAAAAAGACAGTTTAAGTGCTAGACAGGCTAAATCTCTGGATCCTCAGGGTTCTTCTGATCATATTTCTTGTATGGTGGATGTTACATCATCGGATTCCGATTACAGTGACAATGATGGATCACTTAAAGATATTAATGGTACTCGATGCTCAAAGATTAGAGTATATGCTATTGTTTGTGTACAGGTGAGCCTAGAACATCATTCTTTTTTAGTTGTGACTAAGTTTTGATTCTTAGGTTCCCAAATATGAAGTTATAAAGCCTTGATTTAGTAGGTTGAGTATTCCATATTGAATGTCAATAGATTTTTAAATTTGGCTGTTCTGTTTATGATCTAGGAATTAATGGGAATACTCATGACACAATAAGGATGATACCAGAACCTTGGTCATACAGTATTACAGTGCAAATCATGTCTTTTAGAACATAAAATTTTATTCTAATATTTGTTTTTTCTGATTAACCATATGAATTGAAGTTAAGTATTACTATGAAATCGACATTGATATGGCATGAAAGAAAATATTTTTCGGTTGTTTGTATTATTTGTTTGATTTTATATTCCATGCATTTAGGATTTGTTATGTCTGTAAATAATTAAGTTAGAAGTCAACTTAGATCGGTTTATATAGTTAGTTGCTCTCCATGTTCTTAAAATTAAACAAAATGCTCTTTTAAATTCCTAAATCTTTTATTCGTACATTCTTAAGTCTTTTCTCACTACAGGGACTTTAGCATTTCTGTAAACACCTATCATTTTGTTGATGTTGGAATTTCTTAAGTATCCAACTGTTCTGTATTTGGTTGTTCTAAAGTATTATCTAGATTGTCCTATACCTTTTGGAGCTGTGTTATTATTTATTTTGTTGTCGTGATATTGCTTTCTGTACTCTTGGATAAATTAATGTGGATTGGTGCCATCAACCCATTGATGGTGCATGTCTTTATTAATATTTTATGTAATGGTTTTCAAAATTTGGTGGAATGGCACTGCTTGCTTTCTGTCCTATACCGTGCAAGCATTTGTCGACCACAATGTTGGTGTGGGAGAATTAGAAATGCTCATTTTTTTTGATGAACAGGTTAGGAGGTATTTTGGACCCTGTTTTGATATGGGTCTTACCGAGATAGGTTTGATCATATTTTGTCCAACCAGGTAATTTTTTTGCTATTTTTGAATGGGCATCAGAATGCCACAAAATCATTCTCCTTTAATTGCATTTTTTGTGTACATTTAGAGCAATAATTACAAGTAGGAGAATGTCAATTCCAAACTCCTTTGTATTTATTGGAAGCATAATGAAAAGTTGTAATATTATGTGACCAATTATGAACAAGGCATTGTACACCTTTGTACGTAATCAAATGATAGAAATGTTTTAAAAACACATTCGATGAACTTTATTTATTTTCCAAAAACTTCCAATGCCGAAATTGATTGAGAGATTATATAAAAGGCTCCCAAAGCTAATACAATAACAAGAAAGCTATCAAAAGTGAACGTTGCATATTCATTGTTGTGCAGATTTGTCATTTGGCAGATTGCTAAATGGATCACATGGAAGTCTAAAATTGAATAAATGTGAACAACAATCTTCAAAAGTTGTATGCTACTAAGAGTATGCAACGATTGCATCAAAACATAATTTAATGTTAAGCATTGGTGGCTCAAAGGCAGAAGTGGATCACGATTGCAGGACAACAAATAACATAAAACCATAGTTGCTTTAAAACATGAATTGAGTAACTTATAATTTATTCTCCAATTCACCAAAAACATGGAAGTAGAAGATGTACGGTTGCTTCAGAATGGAAATTGAAAAACTTATAATTTACTCTCCAATTCACCCAAAACATGAAAGTAATAAATTTTGTGGAAGGAAATAATAATTGCATTAGTTTATTTAAGGCTATGTATGTAATTTAAAAGTTTTATTACCGAATATGCTTGGGGGTCCTTGCCTACTAACAGATTACAAATCCTATGCAGTTGGGGTCTTTGCCTACTAACAAATTACAAAAACTTACACCGGTGCTAACAAACTACAAAGACTTACACCGGTGTAAGTCTTTGTAATTTTTGTACTTTTGAAGTTCAATAGGTACTTAAATGTACCAGAAGAAACAAAACCATAATTAGTTAGTTGAATTTTTACTAGTATAAATCTTGCACTTAAGATTTAAAACCCTTTCTTCACTTCATGAACGCCATAATGATTACCCTAAGTTGAGCTACTTTTAGTTTTGGTGATCTCGGGTAAGTATTTCGGTACGTACCATTTTTATTACCATTTATGTAATAAATTATGTATAATAGGTAATAATTTAGGTACCTACTGAAATTCTCACTGTTCATGTAAGAAACTAGGTTTTCTTGTAGGCAAATCTGTATGTACACAAATTCTTACCCTAAGTTGAGTTGTTTTTGGTCTGTAACCAATTTCCCAGAAATACAAAAAAGAGTTTCATCCTCTTGTTATTTTTTCGAACACACAAAAACACACAAAGGTATCCATTCATCTTTAGTGTTGCATGCATGCATATGCTCTAAAAATAGCAAAAGAAAATGAGTGAGTGATTTTACCTTCGGTCGTCAGTTCCCCCACCGGCAACAAGCCTAAATATGGTGAGCCGGCTAAGGGGGAGACGTTCTTTCGGTCTCGGTTTTTAAAAAAATATAGTTTCCGTTTCATATTTTCTTAGATCTAGAAAAAATGGGACTTTTTTCTTTGAATCCAAGTTTTTTAAAAAATATAGTTTTCGATTAGCGGCGGCCGGCGGCGGTGGAGGAGACGACGGTTGGCCGCCGGTTTCTGGGTTATCAAAGATTGAAGGTTTGGTTTTGAGAGAAAAAAAATGAGGGCATGTTTGGTTTATAAAAAGGGATAAAAAATGGGAAAATTTTGATTTTGGGCCGGATGAGGGGATTTTACAAGCGTTATATTTTTAAAAAATGGTGAAATCGCGTCATAAATCCCTCCATATTTTCATTATTTTCATTTCTGTCTCGCCGCATGGGATATTCACCACCCCGGTCCTCCCTGGTTTGCCAAAATTTTCAATTCAACCCATAAATTAAACCGAAATCAGTTTTAAAAATGAGAAAATGCGTGCTTAGTCCCTCCGCGTTTTTGAAGTTTTCAGTCTGAGCTTGCCGCATGGGTTAATCGCATTCTTAGTCCTCCCAAGTTTTGCTCAGTTCTCAATTGCGTCCCTAAGTGTGCATTTTGTTTATTTAATTCCAGCTTTCTGTTTCATTTTTTGTTCATTTCGGTCCTTGGTAAATTTTTGAATGTTTATGTTATTTTGTTTATATTATGTGTTTTTTTAGCATGTATAATTTGCCCATTATTTACTTATGATTTTTTTCTATCATGCCCTCTTTTGTTTTTAGGTATGCTACGTCTTGTTTTATTTTCTACTTCATTTATTCGTGCTTGTATGCATATCTTTTATATGTAAGGTTTAGTTTATATCATGTTATATGTTAGCATGTTTGTGTATAGTAACATAAGTTTCCATATCCCTTTTCTAGGTTACATGTTAGTGTGTCGTTTTGGTCATGTATAATACCATGTTTAGATTTATTTATTTGTGTATGCAAATTATGTCATATGTTATGTGCTGGGTATTAGTTTCTTTGTTAGCATGTTGTTTTGATTTGTGAAATTAACATCATAATACACTTATGTCATGCATATGTTACATTATGCTTTATTTTTAATATGTATGTATTCTTGAAGTATGTGTTTGCATTTCCCACATGTTTTTATTCATGCCTCGTTACTATTATGATGTGCTATGTTCGTGTTGTTTATCATATTTGTTTACTTTCTTGATACTCGTGTTTTTCATTATTTATTTTGTCCTTTACTATGTCAATGCAAATGTATGTTTCCAAATTATTTCTCTAAGGTTGCATAATGGAATATAAATTGTTAATGCGGTGCCCTTTTATCCAAGCGTAAACGGGGCCAGTATTAGGAGTAGTGATAGTGGTTGGGCGTTTACTCTCGGATAATGGGGCCTTTAAAATTTACTCGCACTTATGACCAAATTTTAAATTAATCGTCACTTTAATCTGGAAAATTTAATTTTAATAAAGCGGTAATTATTAAAGTACCAATTTTGGGGCGGTGTGGGGGTGTTAATCCTTCCCCATCCGTAACCGACTCCCGAACCCAACAAGTTTTCAAATCTCTGGCTTTATTGTGTCCGGCCTACCTAAGTGGCCGGTGGCGACTCCAACTTCTAAATAAAATGAGGTTTTTTAAAACCCGCACGGAATAAACATTTTTATATCCGAAATGACAACCAACACTTCGAAAATACCATTTTTAGCGAAACGGACATCGTTACAGATGGCGACTCCGCTGGGGACATTTTTATTTTTTATTTTTAAAAATAAAATGAGAGTCAAGCTTTTTTCAAATAATTACCGTTTTATTAATATTAGAAATTTCGGATTAAAGCAACTATTAAACTAACATTCGGTTATAAGTGCGCGTTTATTTTGACGTATTTAAAATATGGCATATAAACCCGTTTTTTTAAGTGGGGCAAAATGCTAATGCTTTCGTAGAGGTATATTTCTCCCGTGTAGGCCTAGCAAGTACCTTCGGGACTCGAGTACCTTATGCTTTCGTAAGGATATCGTTCCTTCGTACAGACATAAGCGAATGGGTCCCCCTAAATTGAACTCGATTAAAAGGAGCCTATAATGGGTGATGATTGGGGGCCTTGCTACTCTTAGTAGAGGACAACAAGGACAATTCTAGGGATGGCAACGGGGCGGGTTTTTGGCCACCCCGAACCTGCCCTGATATACTAATCCCAAAACCTGACCCCGCGCCGCCCTGAGAATAAAATATAATTTACCCGCCCCGCCCCGATTTATAAACTCTAAATCCGACCCTGACCCGACTCGAACCAACCCAAAAATGTAAAAAATATATTAAATTTCGTTGACGATAAATGTTAGATTCGATCGAACGACCATTATATTTACAAAATATAAATTTCACAGACTTTAAACTATATAAAAAATAAAATAAAACCAATTAAATTACTCATATAAAGAAAAAAAATACATATTTAAAAAAATAAACTCGAACCATTGACTTTTAGAATCAGATATGTTAAAATTCGAACAATATCTAACAAAAATTTACGATAAACACAAACTAAAAAAATAGTTTGAAACCCCTAAAAATATTTTTATATAGTGGTATTTTTATAAATATAATAAAAATAAATAAAAATAATAAAAAATACTGAGGCGGGGCGGGGAATTTTCATATCATACCCGAACCCGATCCGACTTTACATTTTTAAATACCCATCCCGACCCGCCTTGATCCTCGAAAATCATAAGAAAAAACCCGATCGGGTCGGGTCGGGGCACACCGGGTCGGGGACGGGTAATTTTGCCATCCCTAGACAATTTGAGTACCTCCTAGAACCAATACTGCATGTAGAGAACATATAGAAAGCCACCCCTTTAGAGCCATGCGGATAACCTTAGGTGTTTTAGACGGGATAAATAGGGTTGTTTTGTTTGTTTACCTTATTTAATTCATCCTTTTATTTATGTATTTATTAATTCTATCCGGTACTGACTTGTTTTCTTTTTTGCTTTTGCTTTTTTCATACATTATTGCATTTGCATTACATAAAGGTACTGGATCAAGTGGTTTACCCGATCAGAAAGTCTTTCACCATGGAAAAAGGTATCTTAGGAAAGAATAGCTTAACTTGTCAGTCAGGCATTGGCCAGAGGTCAATCAGAAGGCCCAAGGGGACAGTTTGCCAAGCGCGTAGTAGCGGTGGTACACCTCGTGAATCTTCAACGTAACAACTTATGGGATCTTCAAAGCATCCGGGAAGGATAGGACCAAGACTACAAGACATGTTTTGTGATAGTTATGGCGACATTGCACGGTTGTTATACGTTCGAGTCAACCAGCCATTACTCCGAGCTATTTTTCGATTACGAATCCGCCTTTTGCTACTTCACCTTCAATGGATAGGACATGATGCCTACGAGAAGAGTACAATATTTTACTTAATCAAAAGAACGTTCAGGAAGATTGGATCTACGCAAAACCTTTGAGGAATCAGAATTACACTTCAAAGCTCAAAACTTTTGCCGGGATGAGTGACGATTGGGTTAATAGCCTAATCCGACTTCGAGGAGACAATACAGTCTTCGCATGGGAGAATATTCGAGACATCATACCTGCACATCCAGATGAGGGGAAGAAGATAGACCTATTTGCCTTGGGAATATATGGGTTGGTAATATTTTCAAGAACTCTTGGAAACATTGATGTAGCCATTCTAGACCTGTTTGAGCGTATGAAACGGAGGGCGAATCCAGTACCAGCAATCTTGGCCGAGACCTTAATTTCTTTAAATGCCAAATCAAGCACGAAGAAGGACATTTTCGGGGATGTGCACAACTATTATAGGTATGGGTTCAGAGCCACATGTGGAAGACAACGATGAGGGTCCTATCGGGGATATCCCTTCAAGGCTTTTCGCCCTTACATGAGTATTTAGCAAAAGAGTGGCGAGAAAACTTGAAGACAAAAAGATGGTACAGTTTATTCAGGAACATTCAAGATGAAGACATAGTATGAAGAGTCTCGTGGCTTGGTAGAGTTAATTACTTCTTGTATAGTTGCGGTGATTACGACTGGTTAATGATGTTGGGGCTTCATGGTGGGATTGCTTGTGCTCCGCTTCTGGTGTCCCGACAATTCGGATCACGATAGTTTGTTCCCAATACCGTCGGGTTGAGCCAAACTGAATTTCCTTTCAAATGTGAGTTTAAGGAAAAAGTTTAGACTATCATGAGGGCTTGAGACCATTGTTACCGGATCAAAATGGAAGGAGACACCGAGCGTATGACCACCCCAGACTATGATCTTTGGAGGCGTTTGAGGATTAATGATAAGATTCCAGAACCCGGCCAGGGACCAGCTGTGTCGCTTGAGGAGCTTACAAGGGTAGTACCGTCTAAAGCTGATATTTTACGGAACGAACTCGAAGAAATCAAGAGGAAGATGGAAACCCAACAGACTCAGCATGCGAGTGAGCTCTATAAAGTGAGCTTAAAGCTCGACGAACGGGACGAGATCACTAGGCAATTGAAGAAATTGAATGCGGATTTGAGCGAGAATAATGCTCTTTACCAGGTGGATACCCTCCTACTCCAAGCGAAAGTACAGAATGCCAGCTAAAGTCAATTCATAGCTGTGGAAAAGGAAAGAATGAACAGTATCCGTTTGGTGGAAGAAGAACGAGAGATCAGCAAGTGAGCGATCAAGAAAGAGATAGAAAGCTGCAGGCTAGCTACCGAGGAAGAAAGTCATTCTTTCAAGGAGGCCATCGATCAAGAAAAGGAAAGAACTAGGCAAGAGATCAGCAAAGAAAAACAAGCAGTCAACTACGAAAGAGAGAACACCGCCGCTTGGAAAAGAAGATCCATGGGTAGAAGGAATAGACTGTTAGAGATGCAAAGGTTGCACGATGACACCATCCAAAGCATGAATAAGAGCCAAAGTCAGAATGTCGAGTTAGAGGGAAGGTTGGCAGAATTAGAACACTAATTTTAGACTTACCAACATAGGAATGGCTTCATCGAACTTCAAGAAAGGGAGCGTGAAGTTGGCACGTTACGAGCCCGTATTGAGTCGCCAAAGCAACTGCTCGAGATTATAGGGAAAGAATCAAAGTATTCAAAGAAGCCACAGCCGAAGGAGATAATTATTGGTAAAGAAGACTGCGTGATGCTGCCCAGATGGTGCAAGATAGGGACCAATACTATGCGAACCTAATGGTGGACATACAGAGAGTCGCAAGGCATGTGAGTGACTTAGCTGCCGAAGCCGAAGCACTCCGACCTTTCATAGCCGCAGGCATGGAAGAAGCACCTAGGTTCATCAAGCTGCTCAGGGCTATTGGAAAATTAGGAGATAGAGCCAGGGCTTATCTGTAGGACTCCGTGTTGTAATTATGACTCTTTTGTAGTAGAAACCCTCCTTTTGTATGTGAACTCTATTGTAATCTGGATCCTTTAATTCCCGTGGAAGTAGTTCAAAATGGTGATTACTAGCGGAAACAGTACCTTTATTTGCATATATGTCTGCATTGCATCATGACATTTGCATCATTATACATGCATTCATTTTCCTTGCAATCATATTAATATTGTAAATGTTGTGGCTGTGTGAAAATAGAAGTTATGCCACAATCATTCATCATTCATACCTTACCCGACTACAAAGAAAGCTCATAGAAGACAAGATAATCAGTCTAGAGAAAGGATAGAGAGATCTGGAAGCAAGATTCGATGAGGCCCAAAGAAGCCTCAGTGACCAGATTGCTCAGTCACAAGCATCGATAGTGTCTGACATAACCGCGTTGTTGGCTAAGAGCCTTGGAAAAAGAGTCGAAGAAGAAGTCGCTCAAGAGCCAGAAGGTACCCCAGCTCACAGTAAGGTTCAACCGGCTACTCCAAATCCAGCCAGAAGGGTATATATCGACCCTGTTGGGATGTCTACTAATCTTTAGGTAGGGGCATCTGAGAATCAACCCCTTGACACGGAAGAACTCTACGAGGAGGAGGTGCGGACTTGAACTTGGTTGAAAGGATTATGAAAGAGGTAGAAAAGAAGTGGGAAGAGAGGTTTTGCTTCATGGAGGAAAGATTTAAAGCCCATGTAAACTATGGAAGAATCGGGAAGTGATGCGGTGACTTGAGTCCGTATCCGACCTTGTCCCGCCAACAAAATTTAAAACACCACGAGCTCGACAAATACGATGGGACCACGTGTCCTTCCGCGCATGTAACAATGTATTGCCAGAAGATGGCAGCCTAACTCAAGGATGAGAAACTATTAATTCACTATTTCTAGGATAGCCTGACTGGGGTGGCGCTACGGCGGTATACCCAGTTGAGTCGAGTAAACATTAAAACCTAGAAAGATCTTTCAAGAGCGTTCATCGAGCAATATAAGCACGTGACAGATATGACGCCCAATAGAATTATGTTAGAAAATATGGGGCAGAAGTCCAACGAAAGTCTGCGACAGTATGTGATAAGTGTTCAAAAGTACTATTTTTCTTACCCTTTTTACTCATATTACTGTTAGACTTAGGCTCATATTAGTTGCATAGTTAGTCATTCATGCATTAATCCATGTTTCCTTCAAACGTTGAACTTGATTACATAACTTGGTGATTTTTGTGGAAATAGATGCTGCTTTGGTGTGTTTTTGTGTGTGTATGTGCAGGATCACTTGCCAAAGCAATGCCGAGCTAGTTGCCGTGGCAGTGCATGAAGGAGACGCCGAGCTAGTTGCCATGGCATTTGTCGACAAAGACCAAAAGCAATATGGATGTCGAAATTCATGACTTTACAAGCCCAAGATAACATGGAGCAAGGCCCAAGCCCAAAGGAATTTGATTGCCATGCAGAGATTAAAGAAGAATTAAATTCCAAGAGGATAGGAGAAGTTCTAATAGGAATAAAATTATAATAAAGAATTATATTCTTTAAAGATAATTTAATTCCAACTCAAACTCCTCCTCAAAGAAGGACTTTGGCCTAGCCCTATAAATACCAAGGAGATTTCGACAAGATGAATAGAGAGAGCAAGAGGGAAATTTCGGCAAGTCCAAGTAGGGCAAGAGGAGAGAATTTTCGACAAGCATCAAGGGCAAGGAGGATTTCGACAAGCCTCTTCCTTCATCTTTGTTCGATTGGGTTCATGCTAGGGATTAATTATCTTGTGTTTCTTTGGAACCTAGCCATGAACTAAATTTACTTGGCTATGGTTATTGTGTTTTGTGGTTGTGAGAAACTATTGGTTTTTGTTTAGGTAATAAGAGTTTGCACTTTTCTATTTCAAGGTTTATTCATTCTTGATTCTTATTATTGTTTATGAGTGAATTGGGAGAGGATCTCGTGATTTCATCCATTTATCTAATATCGGGAGAGTTAGATTCAAGAAACGAATGAATATGATCTTTATGCAATCCAATGATGGTGAAGATTAATCCGGCTTAGGAATAAGTTAAGGATTTCAACGGCTAAGAGGAGTGCAAGATTGGTTGTTGTTCACCCTTGATTCACGCAGGGATGTATTATCAAGGCATGCACAAGTAGCTAGAGTTTCGACTTAGGGATAAGAAGAAACCATTGAAGAACGCTCCGCCGAACCTTGAAGTTGCTGCCCAGTCACCCAAGTAGTTGCCCAACTAGTCGCCCAAGCAACCATCAATTAGTTGCCAAGGCAACCCCGTTGTGCAAGTCGCCACGGCAACTGAGTTGCCCATGCACTCTTTTACCAAGACAATCCAATTGGCTATCACACCTCAACTCACGATAACCTAGCCTATCTCTCTCATTCGAATTCATCTTTTCTTTTACTTAATTGCTTTCTAAATTAGTTATTAGTTAAAACTCCTTTAATCCTTTAATTGTGTTTTTACTTTTCACAGTGCAAGAGACTAGATTCTTGAAGTGGCACCAATCCCTGTGGAGACGATATCTTTTATACTATAACTTGCAACGTGTATACTTGCACAATTGCGTAGCACTTATTACGCGCAACAAGTTTTTGGCGCCGTTGCCGGGGATTGGCAATAGCGACTTTGTTTTTATTTTCTTGCACATTCTTTTTATTTTTCTTGTTTAAAATTCAAAGGGCTAACAAACTTTGGTTTTGCATTGGTATATGACCAGGGCGAGACCGACTTCACCAGAATATCCCTTTGATCCAGAAATCGAACGAACCTTACAAGGACTTAGACGAAGGATAAGAGAAGCAATGGCAAATCAAGACGGCAATATTAATCAAGATGTTCGAAAGCGGGGAGGAGTGATTCTTGCACGAAAATGAACGATTCGAGACTATCTTGAAGAAGATCTTGATGGACTCAACCCGAGAGTTGTCGCACCCGAAATTGAAGCCGACCACTTTGAGTTGAAACCGGTAATGTTTAATATGATCAACACAATAGGTCAATTTGGCGGCTCAAAGAATCAAGATGCACGACAACATCTGAAATCTTTCCTCGAGATTTGCAACTCGTTCAAGATACACGGAGTCACCCCGATGTCTTACGATTAAGATTATTCCCTATTCACCGAGGGATAGGCGAAAGCATGGCTAAATAGCATTCTGCCGGATCCATAGCATCTTGGACTGATCTTTGTCGTGATTTCCTTGCTAGATTTAATCCTACAAATTTAATCGATAAGCTTCGAACGACATTACTTCTTTTCGGCAAAGGATGATGAATCCATGTACGAGGCTTGGGAGCGATATAGAGAACTTCTACACAAATGTCCTCTACACGGATTCCCGGTGTGGACTCAAGTGACAATGTTTTACAACGCCGTGAATACACCAACAAGGATGATGCTAGATGCCTCGGCAAAAACGGCATACTCTTAGATAAGTCACGGAGGAAGCAATGCAAATTTTAAACAGGCTGGCCAAGAATGACTATCAATTCCCATCCACTAGAAGAGGAGGAGTTAGACGCCAAGCCACAATACATGAACTAGGATCATCGATTCAATTTCGCACAATTGGCGCTTTAACCAAGATGGTCCGTAACATGCAAAAACCAAACAACACACATGAAGTCAAGGTAATGGATTCTTTTTGTGAGTTATGTGGTGATAACCATAATTCTTCCGAATGTATGCAGAATCCGAATCTAGCTTCTATGTGGGGAATCACAATCGGGCAACAACATGATGTCAAATACATACAATCCAGCTTGGAAGAAGCACCCGAATTTTTCATGGAGTAATCCCAACAATGCTCTAAACCGAACAATCGAATGCACAAGCATCGATTCCAGCAGAATATGCCACGACAATGATGCCGCAGCAACAACCGACAACATCTAGTTCTTTGGAAAATTCTCTAAATGCTTTTATGATGAAAACTGAATCTTATATGGTGAGAATAGTAATTTCATAAAAAGAACTGATGCTTTTATTAACAGACCGAGATGAGATTGCAAAACCAAGAGGCGGCAATCAAATCATTGGAAAATCAAGTCGGACAGGTTTGCTCAAAATCAACACTAGACCACAAGGAGGTTTACCTAGCGATACTGAAGTCGCAAGAGGAACTGCCATGAGCAATGTAAGGCAATCACCACCAGAAGTGGCCAACAACTTAGAGAGGTTCAAACCCGCTCGTCAAACAAAACTCCACAAAAAGATCAAGACGAACCTAGCGGCAAAGTCTCGGATGCTGAACCAGAATTGCTGCGGCAACCGGTGACGCCTCGGCAACTTGCGATAAGCACGCCTCGCAACCCTGGGTTGGTAACGCATCGGCAACTCCGAGATGTCCTCGTAATGCCGTCAATCAGGTTTCAAACCAATGAAAGGATAGAAGATATCCGACTTCCACCACCATTCCCACAAAGATTGAAGCGACAAAAGCAAGAATACCAATTCAAGAAGTTTCTTGATATCTTAAAGCAAGTCCACATCAACTTGCCATTGGTGGAAGCAATTGAACAAATGCCAAACTATGCCAAGTTTCTTAAAGACATTGTGTCCAAGAGAACAAGGCTAGGAGAGTTTGAAACAGTTGCCGCGACAGAGGGATGCATGGCAATGTTGCACAATCGCATGCCGCCCAAGTTGAAGGATCCCGGAAGTTTCACAATACCTGTTCTATTGGAAATCACTATGTCGGGAAAGCACTATGCGACCTAGGGGCTAGCATAAACTTGATGCCTAAATCGGTTTTCCGAAACTAGGAATCGGGAAGGCAAGACCTACAACAGCTTATGCTACAAATAGCCGACAGATCCTATGTGCATCCGAGAGGGAAAAATCGAGGACATACTTGGTAAAAGTTGATAAATTTATTTTTCCCCCTGACTTTATTGTTTTAGATTGTGAAGCGATGATGAGCATGCGCCTATCATTCTCGGAAGACCATTCCTAGCGGCAGGGAGAACTTTGATTGATGTTGAAAAGGGAGAACTCACAATGAGGGTGAATGACCAGCAGGTAAAACTAAATGTGTTCCAAACACTAAGGCATGCAGATGATCCGTAAGAATGCCAACTACTTCATGCCACGGCAGAGTTTAACTTCGATGAAGAATTTAGTTGCCTCAAAGAACTACATTGCCGAACACGAGGAACATGAGGAGTATGAAGAGTCGGTCGATGAGGAACAACCAGAAGAGGCAAATTGGCTAGTCAATCGACCAGGTACATACTTTGAACCACCGGACTACTCGGTAAGGAAGGTAAGATCGAAAAACCCTCTATCGAAAATCCACCAATTCTTGAGTTGAAACAATTGCCGAGAGCAATCAAAATATGTATACTTAGGGACCGATAATACATTACCCGTAATTATTTCTTCTAAGTTACAGCCTGAGCAGAAGAGAAGCTGATCAACATGTTGAAGCTACATAAAAGGCAATAGGGTGGACAATTGCCGACTTGAAGGGAATTAGCCGGCGGTGTGCATGCACAAGATCTTGTTGGAAGATGATCACAAACCTTCAATTGAGGCCCGGAGGAGACTGAATCATGCCATGAAAGGGGTTGTAATGAAAGAAATCATCAAGTGGCTTGACGCCGCATTATATACCCTATCTCCGATAGTACGTGGGTAAGTCCGGTACAATGTGTGCCGAAAAAGGGAGGTATAACATAGGGTGAGTAATGAAAATAATGAACTTATCCCAACCAGGATCAGACCGGTTGGAGGGTTTGTATGGACTATCGAAAGCTAAACAAAGCCACTAGGAAAGATCACTTCCCATTACCCTTTATTGATCAAATGCTTGACCGCCTTGCGGGTAAACCCTTTTACTGTTTTCTTGATGGTTATTCAGGTTACAATCAGATTGCCATAGCACCGAAGATCAAGAAAAGACAACCTTCACATGCCCCTACGGTACTTATGCCTTCCGAAGGATGCCGTTCGGATTGTGTAACGCCCGGCAACCTTCCAAAGATGCATGATGGCGCTCTTTTTCGCACATGGTCAAAGACTTCCTTGAGATCTTCATGGATGATTTTTCGGTTTTTGGTAATGACTTCGACGGCTGTCTCGGCAATTTAGAGAGGGTGTTGGCAAGATGCGAAGAAACGGATTTAGTCCTCAATTGGGAGAAATGCCACTTTATGGTAGATGAAGGAATAGTGCTCGCCATAAGATTTCATCCAAGGGAATTGAAGTAGACAAAGCCAAGGTGGACGTGATCGAGAGATTACCCCACCAAATTCGGTTAAAAGAATTCAAGTTTTCTGACATGCGAGTTTTTTACAGGAGGTTCATTCATAACTTTTCTAAAATCACTAAACCTTTGTGTAATCTGCTTGAACAGATAAAGTCTTCGATTTTGATGATTCTTGCACTCAAGCATTTGAAACCCTAAAGAAAAAGCTTGCCTCGGCACCCATTGTTGTTCCACCCAGTTTGACGCTACCTTTTGAGCTCATGTGTGATGCAAGTGATTTCGCGGTAGGAGGAGCAGTCCTAGGCCAACGCACAGTAAGACATTCCATGTGATATACTACGCTAGTAAAACTCTTAACGATGCTCAAGTGAATTACACAACAACGGAGAAAGAGTTACTAGCTGTAGTTTTCGCATTTGACAAGTTCCGATCCTATTTAATTGGTACAAAGGTAATTGTTCATACGGACCATTCGGCAATCAAATACTTATTTGCTAAAAAGGATGCTAAACCTCGTTTGATTCGTTGGATATTACTTTTACAAGAATTTGATATTGAAATTAAGGACGAGAAAGGAACAAAAATCAAGTGGCCGATCACTTATCACGTTTGGAACGCAATAGGGAGGAGGACGCGGATCTAGAGATATGTGATGCATTCCCGGATGAACAAATTCTAATCGCCTCGAAACCCTTGACGCCTCGGCAGCCCATGACGCCTCGGAAACCATGGAAGCACACGCCTCGGCAACTCTTGACGCCAGGCAGACTTTGACGAGCACGCCTCAGCAATTTTGGGAGCAGACACTACGACAAAGACATGCCCCGCAATACCTTGGTACGCAGATTTAGTTAACTTCCTTGTTTGTGGTATTTTTCCGTATGGCATTACTCACCAAGGGAAGAAGCGGTTCCGCCATAATGCTAAGCATTACTTTTGGGACGAGCCTCTTTTGTTTAAACAATGTGCGAGATCAGGTTATACGCGATGATGTGTCCTCAAGAAGAAGAGCAACGAGAATGTACTCCGACAATGCCATTCTTCACCCTATGGAGGACATTTTGGAGGAACTCGTATCATGACCAAAGTCTTGCAATCCGGGTTGTATTGGCCAACATTGTACAAAGATGCCCAAGACTTTTACAAGCAATGTGATCGTTGCGGAAGACGGGCAATATCTCTAGGCGACATGAGATGCCACTCGAACATCATCGAGGTGGAACTGCTCGATGTATGGGGATCGATTTTATGGGACCTTTCCCATCTTCATTCGGCAACCTCTACATCTTACTCGCCGTCGACTATGTGTCTAAATGGGTAGAGGCAGCTGCAGAGCTCCCAACGACGATTCCAAGACCGCAACGATTCCTGCAGAAAAACATATTTACACGGTTTGGGATGCCGAGAGCAATTATCAGCGACGGGGGCAAGCATTTTGACAACAGACTAATTGCCAAGATGTTGCAACGCTCGCATATCACACAAGATCGCCACGGCATATCACCCACAAACCAACGGGCAAGCAGAAATTTCCAACCGGGAGTTGAAGGGAATACTCGAGAAAGTTGTAAATCCCTCAAGGAAGGATTGGTCATTAAGACTAGATGACGACTTTGGGCATATCGCACCGCATTCAAAACACCATTAGGTATGTCCCCTTCCGGCTTGTCTATGGTAAAACATGTCATCTACCGGTGGAAATCGAGCACAAGGCGTCTTGGGCAATCAAGACCGTGAATATGGATTGGGAAAGTGCGGACAAAAGCGCTTGATGGATCTCAATGAGATAGAAGAATTTCGTGCACTCGCCTATAACAATGCACGAATATACAAGGAGAAAACAAAGCGATGGCATGACAAGAAACTATTGCCACGGCAATTCACGCCAGGGCAACTAGTTCTCCTATTCAATTCTCGGCTAAAACTTTTCCCGGAAAGCTGAAATCAAGATGGTCGGGACCATTTGAAGTCGTCAAACCATTCTCCCATGGTGCTGTGATAATCAAGTCCATCTCGACAACCATGAATTCAAAGTTAATGGACAAAGATTGAAGCACTACAATGGTGCCCATGTGGAACGTAACAAGGAAGTGGTCAACTTAGGAGATGCATGAGCATGCTCTCCTCTCAAGATTTCCTTTTCTTTTTCTTTTTATTTTTATTTTTAATTTTAGGAGATATTTTATTTTTTCTTCATTATCTTTAGTTTTCAGGTTTTCTTTATTTTCTTTTTCACAACAAGACTCACAACTACTATGCTAAGGAAATTTATGCCAAGATCATTGCCCGGCAACCAATGAAGAAGATGCCGCGACAACTTACTTCATGCATGCACAAGCTGATGCCACGGCAACCAACCCCGAAGATGCCACGGCAACCAAAGTCAAGACATCCCGCAACAAGAAAACAACCATTGCATTCAAGCAAGAAAATCAAGACGCCAACTAGAAGGAAACTAATCATCTACGATGACGAACTCTTGAAGTAAGTCCTCGTATGCATTTTATTTTTATTTTTCGTTATTTTTATGCATGCATTGAGGACAATGCCTCACTCGAGTTTGGGGGATTGTTATTAGTAATTACCATGTTTAGTTACATTAATCTTAAGCATTACATTTAGGATACATAAATTGCTTGCCATGCCTTTAATTGGAACAAGAATTGCTTAGATTTGATGAATATTCAATGATGACTTTACCAATGCACTTAATTGATAGAATTTTTTATTCTAGGATAACCATGAAAAACTTAGAATTTTACTATGATGCTAAATTTGATGAAACACTGTTGTGGTTTGATTGATTTAAGGAGTTCTAGTAAACTTAGGTTGATAATTAACTAATTGGGGGATTAGAATAAAATTGGATGAATGCTAGAGGTGCCCGAAATTGGCTCTAGCATGTGCTAAAAATTGATCACTAGAGGTGCCCAAAACTGGCTCTAGGAGGCGTTAAAATTTTTCGGTTAACTAGAGGTGCCCAAACCGCTCTAGTCGATTAAATTAACTTAAGAAAACTAAAAATAAAACACTAGAGGTGCCCAAATTGGCTCTAGTTAAAACATGTTAAAAAGAACCCACTCAAGTAATTTGAAAACCTATTGTTTGCATAGAATCCGAAAAATCAACTTGCACACAACTCCGCACACACTCACAAGCATTATAGTTTGATTCCGAGTAATTCCTCGCTTTTAAAAAATAAAAAGCCAATCATACTTTGTGCCCGGTTCGAGAATTGAAATCAAGTTCAAAGCTAAGTTTGTGAAAATTTGAAGTCTTGGCGGGTAATTATGAGTTTGCATTGCTTGAGGACAAGCAATAGTTCGAGTTTGGGGTGTGATAAGTGTTCAAAAGTACTATTTTTCTTACCCTTTTACTCATATTATCATAGACTTAGGCTCATATTAGTTGCATAGTTAGTCATTCATGCATTAATCCATGTTTCCTTCAAACGTTGAACTTGATTACATAACTTGGTGATTTTTGTGGAAATAGATGCTGCTTTGGTGTGTTTTTGTGTGTGTATGTGCAGGATCACTTGCCAAAGCAATGCCGAGCTAGTTGCCGTGGCAAAGTGCATGAAGGAGACGCCGAGCTAGTTGCCATGGCATTTGTCGACAAAGACCAAAAGCAATATGGATGTCGAAATTCATGACTTTACAAGCCCAAGATAACATGGAGCAAGGCCCAAGCCCAAAGGAATTTGATTGCCATGCAGAGATTAAAGAAGAATTAAATTCCAAGAGGATAGGAGAAGTTCTAATAGGAATAAAATTATAATAAAGAATTATATTCTTTAAAGATAATTTAATTCCAACTCAAACTCCTCCTCAAAGAAGGACTTTGGCCTAGCCCTATAAATACCAAGGAGATTTCGACAAGATGAATAGAGAGAGCAAGAGGGAAATTTCGGCAAGTCCAAGTAGGGCAAGAGGAGAGAATTTTCGACAAGCATCAAGGGCAAGGAGGATTTCGACAAGCCTCTTCCTTCATCTTTGTTCGATTGGGTTCATGCTAGGGATTAATTATCTTGTGTTTCTTTGGAACCTAGCCATGAACTAAATTTACTTGGCTATGGTTATTGTGTTTTGTGGTTGTGAGAAACTATTGGTTTTTGTTTAGGTAATAAGAGTTTGCACTTTTCTATTTCAAGGTTTATTCATTCTTGATTCTTATTATTGTTTATGAGTGAATTGGGAGAGGATCTCGTGATTTCATCCATTTATCTAATATCGGGAGAGTTAGATTCAAGAAACGAATGAATATGATCTTTATGCAATCCAATGATGGTGAAGATTAATCCGGCTTAGGAATAAGTTAAGGATTTCAACGGCTAAGAGGAGTGCAAGATTGGTTGTTGTTCACCCTTGATTCACGCAGGATGTATTATCAAGGCATGCACAAGTAGCTAGAGTTTCGACTTAGGGATAAGAAGAAACCATTGAAGAACGCTCCGCCAACCTTGAAGTTGCTGCCCAGTCACCCAAGTAGTTGCCCAACTAGTCGCCCAAGCAACCATCAATTAGTTGCCAAGGCAACCCCGTTGTAAGTCGCCACGGCAACCGAGTTGCCCATGCACTCTTTTTACCAAGACAATCCAATTGGCTATCACACCTCAACTCACGATAACCTAGCCTATCTCTCTCATTCGAATTCATCTTTTCTTTTACTTAATTGCTTTCTAAATTAGTTATTAGTTAAAACTCCTTTAATCCTTTAATTGTGTTTTTACTTTTCACAGTGCAAGAGACTAGATTCTTGAAGTGGCACCAATCCCTGTGGAGACGATATCTTTTATACTATAACTTGCAACGTGTATACTTGCACAATTGCGTAGCACTTATTACGCGCAACAGTATGCTCAGAGGTGGCGGGAAGTGGCCGCCCAGATTCAGCCACCCCTCCGAGAACATGAAGTTATGCCTTTATTTGTTAATACTCTGAAGGGGACAATATTTGATCGCCTCATTAATAACACGACTCAAAGTTTTTCTAATTTAATTAGGACCGGGGAGTCCCTTGAATTGGCAATCAAGAGAGGTAGGATTGATAGCGGGGAAAGTTCTCGGAAGTACAACAAGAAGAATGAGGTGAACACTACCAGTACTTACACCGCCCCAAAGAATTTTACAGTCTCGCAGCCACAAGCATCTACTGGGAAAGCACAAAAATCAAGCCAAAGAGAGGTGAAAACCCCGAGAAAGGAGAAAGAGAGGCGAACTTTTACTCCACTACCCATTTTGTACTCTGAGCTTTACTCTCAGTTGTACGAAGCGGATCTGGTCTGCCCATACTACGTTATTCGCTCAAACCGCCATTCCGTCCCCGTATAACCTCGAACGCACATTGCGATTATCATGGTGGTGCCCCGGTCATCCCACCGAGAACCGCCTTGCTTTTAAGAAGCTTGCGAGAACCTAATCGATTCTCGGGATACTAAAGTTTGAAGAACCAAGTGTAGCAAATAACCCATTGCCTAATCACGGAACATGTGAGTAAATGATATTGAGGAGTGCTCTACCAGGAAGATTAAGGAGAATGTGTCGTAAATCAAGTCTCCTTTACGGTGGATATTTTAGCAATTGTGCATGGCCCGCTTGATCGATGAGCATGGTAGTAGCACGTAAAGGATGTGGAGCGTCTCGTGAATTCCATCAGAGACGAAAGGACACGACATCCAACAAAGGCAACGAGTTTAAGAGATTGGTGCAACAACTGATGAATGACAAGCAAATAGAGTTATTCAAGAGCCTACGGGGAAGGAAGGGTCGACGTACATATGATGAGACAACCCTAATGTTAAATATAGGAGAGACAGACCTTTTGTCATCTCTTCCAAACCGAGAGTGCAAGTTCTTCCCAAGGAGAAACTACTAAGGTGACTCCCAAGATCATCATCTCAAAGACCATCCCCATTCCCATTTGAGGATATGCGGCAAACTCCCCGAACTATGTTATAAATGTGACCATACCGTAAAAGCCGAATCTAGTGAAATAAAAGAACGGAAGGTTGAAGAAGAGCCTACACCGAAAGACAAGCAAGGCAAGAGTGATGTGAATACCGATGAGATGGGCCACTTCACGAGAAGCGGCAGATGTTACTCTTCAGAGACCTTGAAGGCTACTGAAGTGGCCAAAGATAAAGGAAAGGATACATCGATTACCCCCGCGCAGATATCCAGTGAGAAACCATCCCCAAAGGTAAATGAACCAGTAACCGAGGCTCAGGCCAAATAATTTATAAGATTCCTAAGACATAGCGAGTACAGCGTAGTGGAACAACTATGAAAGCAACCGGCAAGGATTACAGTGCTAGAGTTGCTCTTGAGTTCAGAAAAACACCGTGAGGCACTCTTAAAAGTGCTAAACCAGACTTTTGTACCCAAAACATTTCTGTATCAAAGTTGGTCAGGATAGTGGGGCATATCACCGCCTATAACAATATAACATTCAGTGATGATGAGATCCCTGAAGAAGGAATGGGGTCCACCAAAGCTTTTAACATCACGACCCACTGCAAGGGGTATGTGTTACCGGGGGTATTGATTGACAACGGGTCAGCACTGAACGTACTACCTATGGTGACTCTGCAAAAGCTACCAATAGATAATTCTCACCTAAAGCCCTGTCATAACTTCATGAGAGCCTTCGACGGCACACAAAGAGGAACGCTGGGAAAGATTGAGGTGCCTCTATTGATTGGGCCGACTAAGTACGTAGTCGACTTCGTGGTGATGGACATAAAATCATCCTACAACTGCTTATTAGGAAGGCCATTGATCCACTCAGCAGGAGCCATCCCATCATCACTGCACCAGAAATTAAAATTTGTGATCGAAGGCAAGTTGGTCACAGTAGAGGCTGAGCAAGAGATTATTGCTTCGGTGACATCAGACGCCCCCTACATCCAAAATGATGAGGATGCTGCAGAATGCTCTTTTCAAGCACTAGAACTGGTGAACGCCACATTCGTCACGGAAGGTAATCGGATTCCCTGCCCCATGTTATCTAATTGCACCAAGATGACCGTTGCTGAAACTTTGGGCCGAAGAGCGAAAGCAGGAAAATGGTTAGGGAGAAGATTACAAGGGAGCCTACGAGCCAGGAGCGCAATAACCAAGAAGGACCGCTTCGGACTGGGTTACAAACCAAGTGCCCAGCAAAGAAAGAATACAAGAGAAAGAGAGAACAAAGAAGGGCCAGATTTAAGGGAGAGGACATTCCATGGAGACCAATGTCTTTCCCTAGTTTGAAAACACTTTTGTATCCGGAGGATTCTGCCAACCAGGACAGAAATTCAAAGAAGCAATTAAGGAAAATGACATACTCAATGAGAAAGAAATGTTTAGTGAATCACTTGAGGGGATGTCCATCAATATGGTAGCTGGAAATGACCAAGTCAGTAGTATGTTGAGCAACATCCGCCCCTGCCGCCCCGGGGAAACTCTTGATAACTGGAGCCAAGTTGATCTACATGTGGTTTTTAGGATTAGATCAGAGTAATGCTCTGAATCAACCTTTTTGTTTTTGCCCATAAACAATGGGGATATCTTGTATAGGGCACCTATGTTAACCTTTTGTTTGAAATGAAAAGATATCTTTCTCGTTTTCTCAAATGGAAAACATCTCATTTATTTCATTCATTCATTATTCATATTCATTCACCTCATATAAAACCATTCTCTTTCCAATAAATTCATTCCCATTTAATGCAGTTCTCCCATAATTAACTGTATAAATGATGTCGAATCCAATCCTAAAGTAGATTTTGAATGCCCCGAGGTCTCAGCAGGAATTAAAGAAAAGGATGATGAGATAGAATGCGAGATCCCTGCAGAGCTGATAAGGATGATGGCCGACGAAGAGAGGTAAATCATGCCCCACCAAGAAGAAACAAAAGTTGTAAACTTGTGGACTGAAGAAGAGAGAAAATAAGTAAGAATCAGGACGACATTTTCCTCAAAAACCAGGCACGAACTGATAGCCCTACTCCAGGAATTCAAGGATGTTTTCACCTAGACTTATCAAGATATGCTTGGTTTGAATACTGACATAGTGGTACACAAACTATCGACGGCTTTAATGCAAACCAATACAAGAAAAAACTTCGTGAGAATAAGACCGGACATGTTATTAAAGATCGAGAAGCGGTGAAAAAGTAATTTGATGCTGGCTTCTTGGAAGTGGCCAAGTACCCGAATGGGTTGCAAACATTGTACCAAAGACCAAAGAAGGATGTGAAGGTACGTATGTGTGTAGATTATAGGGATCTCAACCGAGCTAGCCCTAAAGACAACTTCCTCTCGCCACATATTGACACGCTGGTTGACAACACCGCTGACACACTCATGGTTCTCGCTTCATGGACGACTTCTTAGGGTACAAACCAGATAAAGATGGACTCGAACGACATGGAAAAAACCATATTTGTGACCATGTGGGGCACTTTTTGCTACAAGGTGATGCCTTTTGGGCTCAAGAACGTGAGAGCGACTTATCAAAGTGCGATGGTGACTCTTTTCCACGACATGATACACAAAGAAATAGTGGTATACGTGGATGATATGATCTCTAAGTCCCGAACAGAAGAAGAGCACCTACAAAACTTGAGAAAACTATTCCAAAGACTGCGGAAATTCCAGCTTAAGCTTAACCCGGCCAAATGCACCTTTGCCGTTATATCTGGAAAACCCTTGGGGTTCGTGGTAAGCAGAAGAGGGATTGAGATTGATCAAGATAAGGTGAAAGCCATCCAGGATCTCCCACCGCCACATACTCAGAAGGAAGTTCGTGGTTTCATAGGGTGGCTAAATTATATCTCCCGTTTCATATCCCAGTTAACAGATAGGTGTGACCCAGTCTTCAGACTAATTAAAAAGAATAATCCCAGCGTCTGGGATGAGGAATGTCAAGAAGCTCTGGAGAAGATCAAAAGGTACCCGACGAATGCTCTGATTTTAGTCGTGTCGGTACTAGGCAAACCTTTAATCCTCTATCTAACAGCCTTTGAGAATTCAATGGGTTACGTATTGGGGCAACACGATGAGTCGGGGAAGAAAGAGCGAACCATCTACTACCTAAGGAAAAACTTCAATGATTGCGAAACGCGGTACCCGCCAATTCAGAAGCTATGTTGTGCTTTAGTTTGGGCCACCAAACGGCTTAGGCAGTACATGCTATACCATACCGCATAGTTGATATCTAAGCTAGACCCCTTGAAGTTCCTAATGGAAGCACCAACACTAGCAGAGAGGATGGCCCGCTAGCAGATGCTCTTATCCGAATTCAACATTGTGTATGTAAGCCAGGAAGCCGTGAAGGGAAACGCTATAGTGGATTTCCTAGCTAGTCGTGCTTCAGACGATTATGAGTTGTTGAATTTTAATTTCTCGGATGAAGACTTGATGTGTATTACAACTGAGGAAGATGTTTCAGATAACAACTCATGGAAGCTTTACTTTGATGAAGCCTCCAACGCCCTCGGACACGGGATAGGGGCCGTGCTGAGTTCTCCGGAGAATGTCTACTATCCCTTCACCAGCATACTAGAATTCTTCTGCACCAACAATATAGCTGAATATGAAGCCTGCGCTATGGTACTGAATGCATCTATTGAAAGAAAGATTAAGGAACTTCGAGTATTCAAAGATTCATCCTTAGTGATTTACCAGTTACGCGGAGAATGTGAAACCAGGGATTCAAAGCTGGTCAAATATTATGAATTGATCCAAGAACTCACCAAGGAGTTTGAAAAGATTAGTTTCACTTACCTTCCCAGAGAAGAAAATCAGATGGCAGACGCCTTGGCGACCTTGGCTTCCATGTTCAAAGTAAAGACGGGGCGTAAATGAAGCCCATTGAGATGTAGACTTTTGAAAGGCTGGCTCATTGTTGTAATGTGCAAGAAGAGATTGATGGCAACCCATGGTACTATGACATCTTGCAATATGTCAAGGTTCAAAAGTATCCCGAAGGGCAAATGATAATGACAAAAAAAACACTCGAAAAAATAGCAAAATAGATACGTTATGGATGGGGAGATCCTATATAAAAGAAACCATGATCAGACATTATTGAGATGTGTGGATGCCCAGGAGGCGATAGAGATTTTGGCAGAGGTACACGATGGTCTATGTGGGATGCACGCCAACGGGCTATCTATAGCCCGAAAAATTATGAGATATGGCTATTTCTGGTCGACCATGGAGGGGGATTGCATCGATTACGCCAGAAAATGCCACACATGCCAAATTTATGCTGACAAGATCCACACTCCTCCGTTACCTTTAAACACCATGAATTCTCCGTGGCCTTTTGCAGCGTGGGGCATGGACGTCATTAGGCAGATTCACCTGAAGGCTTCCAACGGGAACCGTTTTATTTTGGTCGTCATAGACTACTTCACTAAATGGGTGGAGGCAACATCTTATGCCAACATCACAAGGACGACGGTATACAAATTCCTAAAGAAGGAGATCATTTGTCGACATGATTTTGCTAGAAAAGATTATCACCGATAACGCTTCTAATCAAATAACAAGATGATGACGGAGGTGTGCAACCAATTCAAGATAACACACTATAACTCCACAACCTACCGCCCTAAAATGAACGGGGCAGTGGAAGTCGCAAACAAGAACATAAAGAAGATCATCGCGAAGATGATGAATACCTATAAGGATTGACACGAGAAGTTGCCATTCACTCTTTTCGCCTATAGGTCATCTGTTCGCACATTGACAAGGGCAACACCCTATTCTTTAGTGTATGGCACCAAAGCAGTACTCCCCATTAAGGTTAAGATTCTGCCGCTCTGGGTCCTAAATGAAGTAAAATTGGAAGAATCAATGGGTGCAAGCCGATTCGACCAGCTGAATCTCATCGAAGAAAAGAGGCTAAAGGCTATCTCGCCATGGTCAAATGTACCAAAACGGATGATGCGGACATACAACAAGAAGGTGCACCCGAGATAATTCGAGAAGGGGATCTCGTGCTTAAGAAGATCCTCCCAATTCGTAAAGATGCTCGTGAAAGTGGATGCCCAACTAGGAAGGGCCATACGTTGTTAAGAAGGCTTTTTCGAAGAGCCTTAATCTTAACCGAAATGGATAGAGACAAGTTGAAAATCCTATAAATTCCAATGTTGTTAAGAAATACTATATTTGAAAAAGAAGAAGAAGAAAAAATAAGAAGAAATAAAGAAAAAGAAAAAAAAAAAAAGAGAGGTGAAATGAAAAACCCGAAGGGCGTTTTAAAAAAAAAAGAAAAAAATAGAGAGCTCAAGGCGAAAAACCCAAAAAGGGCATCTTGAAGCAAAGGAAGGATCCGAGTAGAAAACCCGTAAAGGGCTACTCGATAAATTAGGAGGTTGGACCTCCGGAGAAAGGAGTTGTCCCTATAAGCCCCCATGAAGAAGAAGTTCCAGCAAAGATTCTACTCCGGTTGGACAGATCGTGCATCATTCATACCGTGGATACTGGGAGCTTTTGCATTTCATGTTTGGCTTTTCCTTTTCCTCTTGTTTGCCACGACCTTCTCAAAATTGTTCTAAATCCTTAATCATAATAAAATCACATTTTTGAGCTCCTGCCTTGTCTTCTTGTTATTTTCCATAAAGATCATGCAAATAAGTTAACACAGCTTATGATAAACAAGAGATTTCGAGCATTATCATGATCTAACCCTCAAGATGCAGGTGATTAGAAAATGGTGTTAACTTTGCCCTCCAGCTGCCTACATGATGTATGGTGAAACAGGGCGAACAGAAGGCTTCGAGCACCAGGGTAAGATGACCAATGACGCATGCCCCGCTTGTTTAAAGAAAGTATTCGAGACAACAAGAGAGATTTCCCGTGAAAACCTGTAAGGGCTCAAGAGAAAAAAGGAAAACACGAAACAAGAAACCTCTAAACCGAAAACCCAAATGGCACTTTAGAACCCTGAACCAAAAATTCAAAAAAGAAAGGATAGAATGGTTGAACCCAACAGTGAAATGGGGTATCGTCACTAGAAGAAGAAAAAAAGAGAAAGAAAGCAATGAGAGTCGAGATTGACCGATGGCCAAAAACGCACCAAGATATTGACACTCATGCATCATGAATAGTTAGACTTCCCTTGGATTATGAGCATGCTAACTCATTTGTCATAACGTTTTGTCTATTCTAGATAGGTATCTGGAGATTTAAAGAAGCATCGGCAACCATTTTGGCGTGAATCCCAAATATGAAGATAAAGGTTCTATATAGGAAGGGCCTATATTTTCAAGTGCCCGCAGCGAGGGGTTCTATATAGGAAAAATCCGCTACTTGAGGCTTCGTGGTGAATGTTTTATATAGGAAGGGCTTGCAGCTCTGTGGTGAAGACTAGCAATTCTATATAGGAAGAACTCTCACCAAGGAATTCACCCATGACACGTAAGGTTTTATATAGGAAAACCTGATGTGTTGAAGGCGAAGAGTCCTATATAGGAAGGGCTCCAAGCTTTATTATCTTAGAGTGAGAGGTTCTATATAGGAAGAACCCGCACTCTCGTAGATTGCGAAGCTAAAAGTTATGTATAGGAAGGACTTGCGCTTTTAGGGTTCAAGACCTGGAAGTTCTATATAGAAGCACTCCCGGTCAAAAATCCATCCGTGATGCGAGAAGATTTTATATAGGAAAAATCCGCGTTGAAGGCGAAAAAAGTTCAATAGTGGAGGGACTCCGAGCTCTACTGCCTCGTAGAGAAAAGTTCTATATAGGAGGGACTCGTAACTCAAGACTTCAGAATGGAAGGTTCTATATAGGAGGGACTCGTAGTTTTAAGACCTAAGGTGAAGAAGTTCTATATAGGAAGGACTTGCGGCAAGATTTAGGCGAGGAAAAGCGGAGAGTTCTAGAAGAACACGTGATTCTCGGGCTACAACAGGAAGTCGATAAAAATGAGTGTTTATAATCTTCGCTTGTCCTCGTTTCACGAGAACAAGCAAAGAGGGGCAATCAGAATCACTCATTTTTATCCGATGTATAAATGTTGTATTAATCTATTTTAGTTTAAAAATTAATATAATATTGTTGCATGTATACGTATTATATTATACATGTGATTAATGTGTACGTAAACCATGTGTGTATAAGTATATATGCATGTATGTTTGTATATTATGTTAATGTGATACGATGTGTAGTTTGCGGCTATGTATGTTTATGTATGTACGTATGCAGATTATTATATTTATTATTATTATTATTATAAAATAAACAAATCTGAAAATAAAAACCCACTATTAGATTAAGTGTCCAAATCCATTATAATTTACAAACCCAAACTTAATTACACATGGCCCATTCAGCCAAGCCACTCAATCCTATTAACAAAAAAACCTAGAATCTGACTTGATATCTTCCCATTCTTTGCACCGCTATCATCATTAGCCGTTGGATCAAGTTTTGATCCAACGACCTAGATCAAAGGTAGCATATCCAGTCGGGCGACGTGTGATACACTCGAGGGCCCTTCGGTTCTCACGCAAGAGACTACTCAATCGCCACCCGCCACGGGCACAATCCAATGCTTCTATAGATCGCATCTAGACCACTCAATCTTCAAACCATCTTAGCCGCTGGATCGGATCTGATCCAACGCCAAGAATATTTTTGGTAGTGATAATCTTTTCGCCTTCCGACGCCAATACACGAGCCGAGCAAATCATCTCCCCATGTCGCCGCACCAACCACCAAGCACGGCGGGCATGCCAAAGACACAAAGAAAAATGGAAAGGCGCGAACAAAATCAGATCAAAAAATATATCTTATGTACTAGTCTTACCAAACGAAAAATAGAGAGATATATGTAACTTAAAAACAAAAATAAAAAAGGATGAGTTGAGTTGTAAACCAGTTTTCCGTAAATACAAAAAGAGTCTCATCCTCTTGTTCTTTTTTTCAACACACAAAAACACACAAAGGTATCCATTCATCTTTAGTGTTGCATGCGTGCATATGCTCTAAAATAACAAAAGAAAAGGAGTTAGTGATTTTACCTTCTCGGTCGCTTCTCCCCACCGACAACAAGCCTAAATATGGTGAGTCAAGCAAGGGGGAGACGTTATTTCGATCTCGCTTTTAATAAAATATAGTTTCGCTTTATTTTTTATTAGATCTAGGAAAAAGGGAGTATTTTCTTTGAATCCAAGTTTGGATTCGAGTTTGGGTTGAAGTGAGGTTCATTTTGGTGGTTTTTTTGTTCGTCAGGTGACATTAGCGGAGGAGACGGCGGTTGGCCGTCGGTTTCGGGTTATCAAAGATTGAAGGTTTGGTTTTGAGTGGATGGTTTATAAAAAGGGATAAAAAATGGGAAAATTTTGATTTTGGGGCGGATGAGGGGATTTTATAAGCGTTTTATTTTTTAAAAATGGTGAAATCGCATCCATAAGTCCCTCCGTGTTTTCATTATTTTCATTTGTTTCGCCGCATGGGATATTCACCACCCCAAATCCTCCTTGGTTTGCCAAAGTTTTTAATTCAACCCCTAAATTAAACCGAAATCAGTTTTTAAAAGGATAAAATGCGTGCTTAGTCCCTCCGCGCTTTTTGAAGTTTTCGATTTGAGCTTGCCACTGTTTATGTTATTTTTATTATATTAGTTCGAATTTCTAGCATATGCTTTGGAAAGGGTATTTACTTAACCATTTTTTTCTATCATGCTCTCTTTTGTTTTTAGCTATGCTATGAAGTTCGTTTATTTTCGCTTCATTTATTAAATGAACGAACATGAACAAAATTTTTTATTCGCTTAATTAAATGAACGTGTATACTAACAAAAGGCTTGTTCGCTCATTTATGTTCGCTGTTATGTTCATTTATGTACATGCGTTTATGTTTAGATGTTATTTATTTATGTTTATTTAAATTTATTCATATGTTATGTCTAGGGTTAGTTTATTGTTCAATTAAACCGAAAATCCAACCAACTAAAAAACAAAATTGGTTAATCTATTAGATAATTTTAGATTTCGGCTAATGATTAAGAGCCTTTCCAAATTTCAATTATCGATTAATTCGGTTTAAAATTGGTTAATTAAATAAATTAATCGAACTAACTCAAAATATTAAATATTTAACACATTATATATATTCGTTTATGTTCGTTTATCATGATAACGAACGAACACGAACAAGCTCCATTCCTTAATGAACGAAACAATAATTTTTTTGTTCGTTTATGTTCGTGTTCGTTCGTTTGTTGAGTTAAAATTAAACGAACGAACATGAACACACCATCGTTCGTGTTCGTTTACAGGCCTAGCTTTGGAAATGTAATATCTCATTAATTAATTGAAAAAATATATACTTCAATTGCAACAAAGTTTTTGAAAAATTATATACTTCAATTGCAACAAAGTTTTTAATTTTCATTCAAATAAATTTCATATTTTAATAATTAACAATATCCAATTCATTATTGTAGCGATGTCTTTTATCGCTAAATAAAAACGTGGCTTTTTCGAAGTATTTTTGAAAGGTGTTTGTGATTCTTTTGGATATAAAATATTTATTCCATGGGGTTTTAAAAGAAACCGCATTTTTTTAAAAAAAATGGAGTCGCCACCGGCCACTTAGGTAGGTCGGACACCATAAAACCAGAGATTCAAAAAGATTGGGTTCGGGAGTCGGTTACGGATGAGGAAGGATTAGCACCCCACACCGCCCAAAAAATTGGTACTTTAATAATTACCGCTTTATTAATATTGGATTTTCCGGATTAAAGTGACAATTATTTTAAAATTCGTCATAATTGCGAATAAATTTTAAGGGCCCCGTTATCCGAGAATAAACGCCAACCACTATCACTACGCTCGATATCGCCCCGCTTACGCTCGGATAAAAGGGCACCGCATTAACAATTTATATCTCGATATGCAATCTTAGTGGCAAAAATATAAAACATGGCAAAATATTTAAACGCAATAAATATTGACATAATGTAATACTAATCTAACATAAATAATATACTAGACTAAAACATGCATATATACATATTAATCTAAATAATAGATAAAAACAACTTTAACAAGTCGAATAACAAGGCATGAATAAGTACGTATAGATTTAACAAATATTTCAAAAAGACATGCATACTAGTAATAAAACATATTTCAACATATATGGGACAACATATCGCATAAAAAAGGGTAAATACACTAACATGTAACCCTAAAAACAAAAAAAACATACACACATATAAAAATAC